>OY757053.1:2726534-5368068 GCA_963582015.1 Xanthorhoe designata
TAGGATTTTGACGTAACACTATAATTTCCAGTCGCTCAGCCTCGGACTCTTCCGTTCGGATTACCTGATGCAGCAGCCGGATAAGAACAAGATTCTACAAGTGGAGTTTAACACGGTCGCGTCGAGTTTTGGTGCCATAACTTCGCACCTTCCGGCGATGTATCGGTACCGACAAGCGCTAGTTTCGCTCTGGATACTATTTTAAATGGCATGGGGATTTGAGGATATTTTTTTTATATTGGGTGTGATGGAGTATAAAGTCGAGAGAATTTGCGGGAGTACTATCGATTCTCGACTCGAATCTAATCGTATCTTCTTAAAGTATGTGCGATTAGGATCGAAAACTATCTGTGTATTCTTCGAAAATCCTAAATAAATTGTTTAATATGAGACTGATACTGACTCCACTGCAGGACAAATTTCTTAGAATTAGAAACTTTGGTTTCTAACGGTTCGGTGTTTAAATATAATCGAGTTAAGCATTCGGTTTCTCCGAAGCCATCTTTCTTGATTGATATTAGAAAATAAACATTTTTTGAACACTTGGCATCGACAAAATTAATCCAAAAGCTGTTACACCCAGTATAAAATACATGTATGTTTTACAAAATATAAAAGGAAATTAAAATATATATGGTTGGGACAATAGACTGCATGTAAGCATGACTAAGGTATCCAGATCGAAACAACGCGTCAAAAGCACAACAAATCAGTCGACATCTCTCATGTGACTGCTATCTCTTTCTGCACGCTACATCCATCTCACTCACGCATAGCGCTCGCTCTATCTATCTGCACTATATACATCTGCTTAATTTCGTTCAGAATTGGACATGACAAAGGTAACTTTGTTTCTAACTGACCTATATGACTTTATGTGTATTGATTATTTTTGCTTAATAATTTAGAATTAGGCATGACTGTTGTATAAATAATATATTATTTTGTTGTATAAATAACTGACTTATTATGTGATTTATGTTTGTTATTTGCTTGTATGGTTGGATATGCGTAGTTTAGTTTGTACCACTGAGTTTTGCGTGCATGTATTTAGTTGCGTTAGTAGGCTTGGTAGCATACCGCTTGAGAGATGTTACCTGATGCCTATGTCGGTACGAAGCGCGTAATGGTGCTAATACATTTTTTCAGTGTCGTTTGTGTCTGTCCAATCATTGCTGGGTATGGGGTACACATCTTTCAGAATTCCTTTGCGCTTCTTTCATTACAGTATCAGAGGATTTTGCTTGTTCACGTTCGTTGGTATTGGTATGTTTTGTGGTAATCAGCACTTTCACGAACATTCTATTTAAGTTGTTTTGATGGTTCAGTTCCACGAATATCTATTTAGGATAGCAAAATATTGGGTTATACATTATTCTGACATAAGATAGGTAGGTAGGTTAGGTACTTCAAGTACCTAACCTACCTACAAGTACCGTACTTGTAACTATATCTGCCTAATCCCCAGCAATGGAAACAATGCCTGATTTTATGATGAACTTTAATTTCAGATGATGCCTTTTTGATTTAAGACTTAATATAGCACTTAGACATTTAAAATCGTAATACTATCCGATAATGATTGAGTACGAGAATAAATGGTAGGGGACAACAATATTAAGTAGGTAGGTACTTAATAACATCTCTAAATAAAGTTTTATCTCACACTTAGTTTTTGTTACTCCCTGTCTGAGTACCTATATAAAAACTTTGTATTAAAAATTGAAATATTTTATCGCTAAAATTCGTTTCCGCGGCACCAAATTTGCATGAAAATTAAAAGGAAATTAAATATCATAATTGCAGTGACAATGGGTTATTTTTTAAATAGTGAAAACAGTAATAGTGTGTGTTATTTTATTAGACGTTTTCTGTGAGTACAACACGGTGTGTTACATTAGAAACAACATTTTGAAATGAAACAAGCCATCTCGGTCGGTCGCTCGCGTGCTGGCAACATTTAATTCTACAAATAACCCAATAAATTATCACAAGTTTTAACCACATCCGTCTATTCGTTTATGCGTAAATAATAAAATACATTTTAAAAACAGGCAAAAGTTGTCTGAAATAAACGAATCTTATTTTATTTTATTATTTTATTTAAAAAGTACAGCCTCCATTTTTGAATTCGGTAAAAAGTTTGGAGACTATGTTGACGCGTTTTTCTATAAATTCTGTTGTACCTACCTACATTAAGGAAACTTCTAGTAAGTAGGTACTTATATTTAAAAATCATTAATAAGCATGCCTAGCCTAGTAGTTACATTAGGTACAATTAATCATTAGTTGACTGAACTAACATAGGTATCTACTACGGTATTTTCAACCTTTGAATTTGTTTGTACCTACTTACTATCGTGTGATTGATTACCTACGCTACCTCTCGTGTCAATAACAGATCGAATTATCTTATAATACCTAGTGGCAATTAGTGGTATCGCAAAAGCTAAACTTAACTAACTAAAAATGTTGCCGTCCCTTTCATAGCGATGGGAATAAAAAGGACGGCAACATTTTTAGTTAGCTTTTGTGATACTCCGAATTGCCACTAATGTAGCATGATCATACTCAAATCTGAGTGCGGACTCTGACCCTCACAAAATCGAAAACGATTTCTTCTATAGGTACAATTCAGCTTACGTTAGTAAATGTTATGAATTCAGTTTTCGCCAACGTAGGCTGAACTGCGATTATTGGCACGATCGATGTATCGTTTTTGATAGGAACTGGAGGTCAACGATGCATCCTGACAATCATCGCAGGTCAGCTTATGTTGGTTATTCTTCCGAACTCAATTTTCACCAATATAAGCTGACTGGTGACGATTTTTGTCGTTTCGCTTTGTAGAGTAGACTTGACCTGACCTACTGTACCTATCCGAGCCTTATGATTATGACGAAATATTTTAGTGTAGTACCTACTTAAAAATGTAGAATGAGTGTATGAATTAATCCTTCAATTTGTTTCAAATTCTCAAAATTAATACTTACACATTTTGATAAAAGATTTACTTTTTATGGCTAGTTTTATGTTTGCAGCTTGTTTTGTTTGTATGTGTTTGCTTAGGCTGTGCTTTACTAAGTAGAAGTAGTAGGTAGGTTAGGTATATAAGTAGTAAAACTTGTATTATTTACTATTGTCTGTGTTTTGTATGAATTGTAGTACAAAAAGCGCAATTTAACATGACCGGTTATGTAGGTAGGGTCACGTGGTCTACAGTGGATCACTTTTTTTTGCTGTTTCGAGTGAGATCCACTGTGCCCTACTGATCCACTATTTACTACTTGACCCACCAGTTCGTTTGTTCGTTCGTTTAAGCAAGTTGCCAACTCTCCAACCCTACAGTCGTTACACGTCAACCAACCAGAGATACTGATATTTCCGAGATACTATATTCACACCGGCCAACTTAGATTGTGCTTATTGTATTTTGATTTGTATTGCCTTATTATTTGGGATTGTATTTGCATGCATGTTTTTGTCATTGTATTGTTTTGAAGCTTACCCATACGTATTCTTTTATCTGTGCCCATACATAGTTCTTGTCTTAACAAAACATTTAAAAATACTAAATTGAAAGTTATATCATTAGTGTCAGTCAGTTCAGATGTCGCCAAACTAAACTAAACTAATTTGTCAGCACTAAAAGTTTTGCCGTCCCTTTCATAACGATCGAAATAAAAAGGATGTCATCAATTTCAGTGCTGTCAAATTAGTTTGGTTTAGTTTTTGCAACATTTGAATTGACACTATTATTATCTTGTTATATTTTTCAGCTACATTTTACAACAACTAGGACGCCGGGACTTGACCAACAAGGTAAAGTTTTAATTCTGTATTTACTAACAAGTTCTGATTATTAAAATTGAAAACCGACTTCAAATTTCGTAAGAATAGAGCAATTTTGAGCACTTAAAAGTGTAACTGTTTGTAACTCCGAAGTGTCTCGTCAGATCCTGACTAAACTATGGGATCACCTTATGGGAGTAGGTATTATCTGCTCTTTCAAACAAAATAATAATTTTCAGTATCATTATAAGTAGTTAACGTTAATTCTAAAACCAATTCTGATTGTCTTTAATTACTTTCGCGATTACTATTCATATTTCTATACTATCTATAGGTACTATATTATAAAGAGGTAAAGTTGGTTTGTTTGTTTGTTTGTTTGTTTGTTTGTATGATTGGGGTAATCTCCGATGCTACTCATCCGATTTCAAAGTTCCTTTACCGTATGTAACCTATGAACATAGGCTATAGTTTATCAAGGTAGGTACCACGTGAGCGAAGCCACGGGCGATTAAGCTAGTATTATGTGAATAAGGTATTTTCCCGTGTCCATGTACTTCTATAACATCCATTCTGATTGAAGGAAAGAAATAAAGAAAAATCATTTATTTTGGTAGAGCCTCAAGGATCACTTCAGTTTCGTCTTACATGCTAGGACCTAGCATGTAAGACGAAACTGAAGTGAGCAGCAGCCTAGCAGCTAGGTGATTACTGCTAATGATTAAAACATATTATTTTGAAGATGCCAGAAAACCGTGCGCTAGCAGGCCTATGCGCCGGCATCACGGAGGCCTACGACCTGTTCGGCGTGCCCGGAGCCCTGGTCCTCTTCGTGGTGGAGGAGGTGTCCTACAACATCTGCGACCAGAGGTTCCATGAGTTCCACATCTCGGAGACCAGGCCTGATATTCAGGTGAGTTTGCCTCTTTAGTTGGTTTAAGATTGGCTGGAACTATTTATAGATAATGGATTATTTATAATGGTTGTAAAGGTACATAAATACAAATTATATACTATGATACATAAATATACATAATATCCCATCCATTTCCTTGTACCTCAGTAAAGATGTGGGTCTTTACTGAAGCATCGCACGGACTTTTTGAGAGAACTCGAAATGCAATGATATCCAGTTTTGTTTCATTTGCCTACGCTTATGGTACGTTCACGAACACTCAACAGTTAATAAAACACAATTACTACACATTAACATTCGCTAAAACACAAGTTTCTGAAAATAAAACAAAAAGAAAACATGACTTCTGAAATTCCCGCCCAAAAGTCCTTAACGGCCGAAATTAATATTCAATCCAACCTTAGAGAAAGTAAGAAATAGAGCGCTGTTTATTTCTTTCTCAGTCACACAAAAACAAAGAATTATTACAACATTATTGTGAGTAAAAGAGACAAAGCATTATCTTTTGTCCCTCATCGCGTGCCGCTTTTTTGTATGGCCGGAAACTTGATGCGCCGAATGTTGTACTACGAAACTATGGATTCACTGCAATTTTTGTCCCTCTCAGCGGCACGCTCACTGTTCGTCCAGGTACTGGGTCTAATACTAGGTCCATGTTATACTGTATACAACACAATTTGTATGGCTCTTTTTGACAGATAACAGCGTTGCTATGGCAACAGATCTGCGATCGTTCGTCGGATTGAATATTAATATCGGCTGTAAGTTAACTTGTTCCTTATTTTTCAGATTCATAGGAAAACTTTAAACGAGATCTATGAAGAGGCAGAATTGAATGACAAGAAACAACTAGTTCTGTATGTAAAACTTTTTATAATTTACTAGCTTATTTGCCCGTGGCTTCGCTCACGTGGTACCTACCTTGATAAAATATAGCCTATGTTCATTCGGAAAGTCTAAGCTACATATTGGTGAACGAATTTTTGAAATCGGATGAGTAGTTTCGGAGATTACCCCAAACATACAAACAAAAAAACAAACCAACATTACCTCTTTATAATATTAGTATAGATTATTGACGACCTCTGTGGCGCAGTGGGCGAAAGCCCGCCTGAGACGCAGTGGTTGCGGGTTCAATCCCCGCTGCGGGACAAATGTTTGCATGATCTGCAAATATTTGTTTCGTGTCTGGGTGTTTTCTATGTATAATATGTATGTATTTACAAAAAAAAATGTATCTATGTAAGTAGTGTATCAGTCATCTGGTTACCATAACACAAGCATTAAATTGCTTAGCTTGGGACTAGATGACGCTGTGTGGAATGTCCAAGGATATTTATTATTATTTATTATTATTATTATTATTGAGTGAACGTGTTATCTTTAACTACAACTTGTGTGTTTCAGCAATGGCCAGCCGGTTGCCGTAGTGTATTACCGCTCAGGGTATGAGCCTGCGCAGTACCCGTCGCAGAGAGAATGGGACGCAAGGCTGAAAGTAGAGAGATCAACGTATGTATAATTTATCTATTAAAAAAATAATATCTATGTAGTATATCAGTCATTTGGTTACCATAACACAAGCATTAAATTGCTTAGTTTGGGACTAGATGACGCTTTGAGAAATGTCCAAGGATATTTATTTAATTCTAGCTAGAGCAATAAATGTTTATCCACCCGTGAAAAAAAATGAGCTTTATTTACCAGACACTATAAAAATATACATAACAAGCTTACTCGCCCGCGGCTTCGCTTGCGTGGTACCTACCTTGATAAAATATAGCCTACGTTCATTCGGAAAGTCCATGCTACACATCGGTGAAAGAATTTTTGAAATTGGATGATTAGTTTCTGCGATTACCCCTAACATACAAACAAACAAACAAACCAACATTAGGTACCTCTTTATAATATTAGTAGAGAACAAGTACCTATAGACAAAAATGTCCATCCACTCATCCCATACAAGAAAGAACGAAAGAAAGAAAAATCATTTATTCTTGTAGGACCTCAAGGATAACTTAAGTTTCGTCTTACATGCTAGGTGATTCTAATGCCTGTTCCAACGCGACTCCCTACACCAGGGAAAGAATCAGGCAAGAACCTGGTGGTGTGGGCCTAGCTTTTTAGCAAACTAGCGATAGCAATAGCAAGCGCCAAGAAAGTGTCATCAGCGTATAATTTAACTTTCCAGAGCAATCAAATGTCCCTCCATCCAATACCAACTAGCTGGCACCAAGAAGGTCCAGCAAGCGCTGGCCAGCCCGGGGGCTCTGGAGCGCTTCATGGGGACCGGGGGGGCTTGCGGCCGCGTGAGGGACATCTTCACCGGCCTCTACTCGCTGGACTTTGACGAGAGTGGGGAGAGAGCGGTGGAGATGGCGCTGGCTGAT
The DNA here is from genome assembly GCA_963582015.1 of Xanthorhoe designata. Classification (NCBI taxonomy): domain Eukaryota; kingdom Metazoa; phylum Arthropoda; class Insecta; order Lepidoptera; family Geometridae; genus Xanthorhoe; species Xanthorhoe designata. Next base: position 2,733,636 of record OY757053.1, read on the forward strand.
GCAGATAGGTATATTTACAGCTGTAGCAGTGTTCCAGGTTTTTTTCATCAACAAAAGGAGAGTCGAAGTGTCTTCTTAGGGTTCTGTCAAGAGAACTGGTGCCTTACTCCGGATCAACGAAATCGAAGTTTCGTGACAAACTATTACGACTTCAGGGCCCTTATTCCGGAACAACGAAAACGAAGTTTGTGACAATTTTCGGGGTCAGCTTATGTTGGTGGATACTGAATTCGTAATAGTTCACCAACATAATTAGAACCCGAAAATTGTCAATAAACTTCGTTTTTCGTTTTGCAGAGTAGACGCCCAGTATCCATCAACATAAAGTTGACCCCGAAAATTGTCACGAAACTTCGTTTTCGTTGATCCGGAGTAAGTATAGGCCCTTGTATTTAATTAGAGACATATTTTTCAGTAATTCTTGATTACTGTCATCGTGTATAAATACTTTTACAGCGAGCAGAAAGTGTTTTTTGTAAACAATGTCGTGTAGAAAGTTTCTGTCCTAAAAATTCTGGTGTCTAAAAATAAAAGTCTCACGCCCAAATACTGAAATGCTAGTTAGATATTCGAGAGCTGTATTGACCATTTCAGACGTTCTTGTCAGATTTTTATACTTTAGTACCTACTTGTATACATCCGTCAAATAATGATAAAGATAAGCACCACTTTGACGACCTCTGTGGCGCAGTGGGCGAAGGTCCGCCTGAGACGCGGAGGTTGCGGGTTCGATCCCCGCCACGGGACAAATGTTTGCATGTTCTGCAGATATTTGTTCCGGGTCTGGATGTTTTTCTATCTATAATAATGTATGTATTTACAAAAAAAATTTATCTATGTAGTTATATCAGTCATTTAGCATTAAATTGCTTAGCTTGGGACTAGATGACGCCGTGTGAAATGTCCAAGGATATTTTTTATTAACTTGTATTTAGTAACGTTTTGGTATTCGGGCCTCAGTATGTATATTTAATCATGTCATTCTTTTAGATTCGTGCTCAAACCACAACGCGAAGGCGGCGGCAACAACTTATACGGCTCTGACGTGAGGGAGGCCTTGCTCCGCATGCGGAACAGCAAGGAACGAGCGGCATACATACTGATGGAGAGGATACTGCCTCCGCTGGTAAGCAAAGTAGTAAAAACCAGCAATCTATATAGATAGATTAACACTTTATTGTACACCACATGGACATTACATCAAATAACAAACACGAATAATATTAAAAATGAAGTACAATGGGCGGTCTTATCGCTATGAGCGATATATAGCTATATATGATATATATACATATATGATGATATATAGCTTTTGGCGAGAATCTTCATCACCTACAGGGATACCGCTCATCGCGCTCATCGGTGCTTTAGCCGATAAAATCATCTTACTAATAGTTTCGGGTTTCGGCGTACAGGGTCCGTGGCCTAGTGGTTGGGCAGCTCGGCTTAAGAGGCCGTAGGTAGCAAATATGTGGTTTGAATCGTATTAGATCTCAAAATCCGTGAAAGATACCACCTTATAATGTTTGGAGAAATTAAACTTTGAACTTTTATCTTGCGTTGTGGTTTTTTAGAAACACGATTGGTAAAAGTTTTCTCGATCATATATTTTTTTGAAAAATACATGTTTTTCACACAGTTTGCTATTTATCTCAGGAACAGAACGCTATTTTTGTTGGTTTTATGTTTTGACAAATAGCCTAGAAGTATTCATTTAGTTCTGGTTTTTTAATTTTTCGATTGCTTGTTTAATTAACTTGTAATTAAATAAAAACTGTTTTTTCGCTATAAATTATGTTGAGTGTCTATCGTTCTGCGCTTCTCACTCACGAGTAAAATCATTATTCGCTCTCCCGCTCATTCCTCGGCGTTATGGCACACACTTAAGAGTGATCGCTTGTATCTACGCAGGTTCGAATCCTGCCGGAACCCTTAACTTTTAGTAAAGATTTTTCATGTACAGTGACGGTTTGAAAATGTTCGTTGGATTTTAACTTGATTCGTTCAACGAGCACGAGCACATAATCCCTTTTGAAACTTGAAAAGGGAATGTCACTGGTAAATGTTGGTACAATAAAAATTGATTCTTGCAATCTGGTGCATTCGAAAACCGACTCTAATGTGACGAACATTTTCAAACCGTCAGTGTACCTCAATGGTTGAGCTTTATGCCTTGTCCCCAGGTATCGGGGTACGTGGTCCGCCCCGGCGCCCCGGTGCCGCCGGCCCCCACAGATCTCGTCTCCGAGCTGGGCATCTTCGGCGTCATCATTGGGTGAGTGACAACTTACTATCTAGCTGATCTTGAGGAGATACTCTACTCCAGCCAGGGTCCACTCAACAGGAAATGGTCTGATTGATTCGAGATTTGGTATCTTATCAGCCGGTTTCTCGAACGCAGATCAACACTAAAATTAACTAAACAATGGTCAAATCACGTGACAAGTGTCAAATGGGTTGCTCCAACGTTGATTTCAAACTTCAATTTTCTCTTGTAAGTTAATTTTGGAGATGATCTGTTTTCGAGAAACCGGCTGATAAGATACCAATCTCGAATCAATCAGACCATTTCCTGTTGAGTGGACCCTGGCTGGACCGTTTGTATCGTGTCCGGGCTTATTTCATTCTTTTAATCTTTAGGTCGTGGGTTCAAATCCGGCCGTGCATCAATGGACTTTAAAATATATGCGCTTTAACACGAGCTTATAACGGTGAAGGAAAACATCGTGAGGAAACCAGTTAGCTCTCTAATAGCGTCGATGGGTTTGCAACCTGTCACGTATGGAGAGTTAACTTCTGCAAAAAGTGGGCATGTACCAAATATGTACCTATGTATATTTGGACATACCTCTGACTACCCCCTTAGACAGATGTCTAAGGGGGGAGTCAGAGTCAAGGTATGTCTTTTTGAAGATTCAAAAAGATCTAAAAATTGCCAAATGATCTGAAAGAAATGTCTACCGCTCCCGGGATACAGTCGTGATCATATTTCATTTTTTTTTTATTTTATTTACTCTTTACTTGTATTTCCAGAACCAAAGACAAGATCTACAGCAATAAGCAAGTAGGGCACATGTTGCGCACTAAACTCGCCGATGCGAACGAAGGAGGGGTCGCCGCGGGGCTCGGGGCATTGGACTCGCCTTATCTACTCGATATGTAATATATACCCACAGCCTACACATCAGCAGGGTATTACCTAACTTGTCGCGAATCAAAATTGATCGAAATCAAAGTAATCCGCGAAAACTTACTAACTGAAACTAAACTACTACATATTTACATAACTGTACAAAATACAATAAAAAAAAAGTCTATAGGTATCTCAACTGATCCAAATCACTGCCAGACGGAAGCGTGCCCAAGACACTGGCAGCATTCTTACTAAATTACAGTCATTTGACAGTTGTTTTCGCGAATTACTGTGATTTCTTCGTGATTGAGATCAGTTTCGTTTCGCGATAAATTAGGCAATACACTTGCAGAGACCTTGATAAATAGTAAAGACGAGCATTCTTTTTTAATTATTTTATAGAACAAGCAATGTTGCTAGTCGCTACGTGTAGCAAGCGGCAATTTATTTACCCATTTTCAAACAAAATGGCGCCGTCTTTTTGAATACTTGTAAAGCTCGATAGATGGCAGTGTTATTATAATTGTGACGAAATATTCATCAAAATTCTGATCATGATACAACGCCATCTAGACTTAATCAGTATTTCGAGTGCGATTGTTTAGAAATTACTGTCTTTATTACTTTACTAGTCTCTGCTACATATTTAAAATACAGGGTACCTACTGCTATACATATGTACCTACTGAAAACCCTGTCTGATGCCTCAAAATGTGATCTGGGTGCGAGGTTGTATAAATACTCGATGGATATATCGGAAACTCGGATTTAACTGGAAAAAGAGCAGTGTCATTACAATGAGCTGCCTATCTACGTACGCGTATCGTAGACCACCCTAGTATTTGTTCAATTTTAGTTCTTTATCTATCCGCTAGAGGCACTGTGACAAGTTTTGATACATTAGCTGGCAAACTGCACGCTATAGATTTGATCAGCGCCATCTATTACTACAATACTCTAAACAACACATAGGTGTTGCTACGTTATAAATGTTTGCTAGATTTAACGGGAGATGAGAAAATTTAACACTAAATCGAGCCGGACAGGGTTTTCTTCAAATAGAAAAATCTAACCATATACTTTCGTGTATCTTTAGTTATACAAACTTTAATTTTAACCAAATTTTGAGGCATACTTTAAACTGTACATAGTATTAACTTCTCTAGAAACGTATAGATGTACTTACATAAGTAATGTTAACTTAATAATTTTTTTAATTATGAAATTATAAATGTAGGCTACGTTTATTATTTTATAAATTGCCATAGAATAACAATATAATTGACATTCCGTGAATTAAAATATTTTTATAAGGTTTTTTGATATTAAAATAAAATACCATAAGTTGAAAGTTAAACTGCAAAAAGGTAAAATGTAAAAATATAAATAAGCATTGTGACTTAAATGTATTTCTGATAAACTAGGAATTTGTGGATAGAATGAAATCCACGGTGGTGCTGTTGAAACGCAATATTTTATACTGTTTTTAATATTAATAAATTAATTTTAGTGAACTGACATTGTGTTTTATTGGGACGATACTTTCCTGCTGGCGTAAAATACGGTTTTTTGTTCGTTAGTTTATGTCACTATTTAGTGTTAAATTATATAGGTAACTATAAGATAATGAAGTGGCATTCTACCAGTCACATTTTTATGTGATTCCGGTGCATAAACAAATGGAGGCCTAATACCCAGCAGTGGGTGAAATCAGAAGGGTTTTGTGTAGAAAGGAAACATGTAAAGTTTGATAATAAACATATTTAGAAGAGAAAATAATACAATGTAAAAGAAGACCCGGTATCTAGACTTATGTCAAACCTATTGACAAGTAACACCAAGAAGGTTATACCTATTTATGTATAGTTTACCTACCTATTTCTAACAAAATAGGGCTGCGTGTGATGTGATGATAATAATATAATAATATTTATTTATTTCAGTAACCTTAAATTTTAACATTACATCAGTGTTAAGACCCTCTTTTAAGTATTGTAATACTTGTGTTAGAGAATCTCGCTCTTGCATATCTTTAAACATGGTAAAATGTAAGGCTTATTACTATAATCTTTCTTAACATTAAACATTATAGTTTAAAGTAAAGTAAATATTTAATAATTATATATATCTTTATGTTCATAATAATATTATCTGCTATGTATTTGTAAGTGGGTATGATGCGTATGTATTTGTGCGTGTGTGTGTAATGTGTGCAAGTGTGTTGTGTGTGCGTGTGTGTGTGTATGTGTAAGGGTGTGTGGGTGTATGTGATTGAATGTGAGTGAGTGTGAGGGTGTGTTTGTGTATGCGTATGGGTGTTTGTGAATTAGGGGTGTACGCGCAAGAGAGTGTGCAAGTGTGTATTAGGTATTTTCATTTCAGGAATTCATTTTTTTAAGAGGCCTTCTGCCTCCTCATAGTTTATTGTTAGAAGCCAATTTGAAATTTTCATTTTACAATTTCGATATTGTGTAGGATATATATCTAAAGATTTGTTAATTGAGTTATATAAGTGTTCTGACTGCTTTAGGTATTGGTTGCTAGCAAATGTAGTTTTTACAGTGTGTACTTTTACTGCCTTATCCTTTCTTCTCTTCTGTTTGGTGTCCACTGCAAAAATAAGGTTCTTATGCACACGTAAAACGGTTTGTAAAATATATATTTTTCTTACTGATAGTAATCCACACGTGGAGTATAATAAATCCGTCGAGAACCTGTACGGTTTAAAGTACATAACTTTAATTAATAACCGATGATGATGATAATGAGTCCGGTGCGAGTGTCACTTTCATGAAAACATTTTTGTCGTTGTGTTTTTATAAGGCAGTAAAGCAGTTATATAATCTTCAGTTATTGTTTAGTCAATTTTGGCTGGTAGATTAAAAGGGAGTGCGTGACAGCAACTTTTCGAGTGCGATATATTTTTTTTTTTTTTAATAACCTATAGTGTGTCCCACGGCTGGGCAAAGGTCTCCCCATCTCTTTCCACTATGCGATAATTAAATTTAAAAAAATAAAAACAGACAAAAACAATTAATATTTTATTACAACTCTACAGGGTGTTCAATAATTTATATATATTCAGTGTATTTGGGCAACTTGTTCTTGGTGAGTATTCCGGACTCGCCCTCCGTGTAGCCCACCTCGTACTCGAACTTGGGGTGCGAGGAGATTACCTGAACAGAGAATTACAATTAAGTAAAGAAGAATAAGGTAAATAACGCGATAAAACCCCGTGTCCATGTATTTATTAATATGAATTACAATTAATTCACAAATAAGGCTACAATAACACAGTAGTGTCAATTCAGATGTCGCAAAAACTAAACTTATTTGACAGCACTAAAATTGATGCCATCCTTATTTCGATCGTTATGAAAGGGACAACATTTTTAGTGCTGACAAATTAGTTTAGTTTCGTTTTGGCGACATCTGAATTGATACCAGTAGGTACCTATAAAGCATGTTGAACTACAAGGCATTTTCGGATTAACCAGTATGGTCTCTATCTTTTATCGCACCTAAAAGCCTTTTCTTCCCAAGTGTCATAATCTGTTGCTGCTCTACTGTTGCACATGCTGAGTGACGACCTTTTTTCTTTGTCGCAATTTATTTTAAGTTTTTTGTAAATATTTTTAAGTTTTTTATGTGACAAGAAATAAACGCTTTTATTATTATTATAATCTTCCCTTGAGGGGGATTGTAAAGAAGGTAATATCAACTCTGTTACTTCCACTTTGGAACTTTAGGTAAATAAATAAATGATTGATTGATTGATTAGGTAAATATACTCTACCTATTCCGGTCAATGGTAATTCACCCCCAAGCGTCATCATTACACTCCCTCGAGTGTCGTTTCTCCCACCAAGCGTCTTGGGCCTCCCCAAGACGCTTGGTGGGAGAAACGAGAAGAACGAACGAGAAGTGAGGGAAATAGACAATGGGGGGACACAGTATTTCCTTCCTCAAGTATTTAATTCATACCTGATCTCTGTGGTAAGCGTCTTCAGCGCTGGTGATGAGCTCCGGCACGTCGAGAATGGGCAGCGCAAAGAGGTTCATCAGCCAGAACTTGGAAAAAAAGTAATTATAAAACAGCGTTTAGAAGATGTTACCACCCCATCAGACAACTTCAAAGGATCTAAAAATGTCTAAAAAGATCTGAAAGAATATGTCAACCGTCTCTTGGGAAAATACAGTCGTGATCATATTTCATTTTATGTTTTTTCTTATTTTTCATTTTTAAAAGATGTTACAGAAGAATAGACCGGTCTCTGCCTACTCCCATGAGAAAGCGTGATTTTGTTTGTATGTACAGAAGAATTGTTTAACAGTTACTTTTGAGCTCTAGGTATTGAAACCATCTCATTCTTATGGATAGCTAACTTCAGCAAAATGTGGGCACAACCCAAGAAATCAAGAATGTATTTTGACATGCTCAATTTTCAATTAAGAACAATTTACTAAGTGACACTTTGTTTTTAGACAAATGTAATTTGTTGGGCTAACCATACTTTTTTCAAAAATCTAAGAATTCAAATTTTTTTTCTTTAAAACAAAACTACTATTGTCTAACATCTAACTACAAAAGAAAAGGTAGAACTACTTAAAGGACTCAAAACATTGCCCTATTGTAAAATGGAACTGACATTTGTCGAGACAACTAATATTTCCTTAAAAAACAGGATATTTAAAAAAGCATACCTTGCCGTTGGTGTACAGCATCCGCTTGTCTGCCCAGTCCACCTCGCGCGGCAGCCTCCAGTCCTTGAGCTTGGGGTCCTCACGCTCGGTGTACTGGTCGAAGTTAATACGCTCTATGTCTTCTACCACCTGGAGAGAAAATACATTTGTAACTTGTAGGGAGTCGCGTTGGAACAGGCATTAGAATCACCTAGCATGTAAGACGAAACTGAAGGAGGTCTTACCAGAATAAATGATTTTTCTTTCTTTCTGAATAGCCACAAGTCCACAACATAAAATTATATTTTACAATAATGACATTCATTGCGTCACACAAATTTTATATTAGGAGCTCTGGTTCATTGTTGTAACAAGTGGTACATTTGTAATTTTGACATTCTTTGCTCTTAAAAATAATGATGAGGATTGTTATCTTGTGTAATTTAAATAAACCGATATTATACCATTATCTTTGTTAGCCCCACTATAATTTGATTATAATATGGGAAGCAAACATACACATTAGATCAAAAATCTTACTAAAACTTACAATTCGGGCGGCAGTCCAGCTTAAGGACGATCGCTTGTACCCTCGCGGGTTCGTTTCCCGCCGGAACCTAAAGTTTTAGTAAGATTTTTCATTAATAATGAAATACCTAAGTGTGGTCTAAAACATTAAATACTCACTACTTCAACCTCGCCACCACCAGTCCAGTCATACACCAGCAGCTCGGAATGGGTAGCAATGTCCCTCAGATACTTGTTCTTGTAGTTTCGCTCCACCTCGGTGAGGTATTGAGGAGTCAGCGCCTTGCCGCACACCTCATGGTTCAAGTTGCGGCACTTGACGGACTCAAGCACCTGGTATACATTTTAATTTAATTTCTATGGATATTCAGAGTATGCTCGCTGCGCCCACGTCTGATGCAGCTATCATGCTCTATAAGTCCACATACAAGATTCTTCATAAATGAATACTGTAATTTTTTGATTTTCCTATGGGACTGACATAGTTTTAACTCAAAGTCCCTAAATAAAATTAGAAAAAAAAAAAAAAACTTCTATGGACAGGACATTATTTATCATTTTAAGTATTTATTGACAGAACTTTGCAATGGTTTCTGTGATAACATTCATTCAGCAGAGAGTAATAAGTATTGTAAAAAAAAACAAATAATAAGTATTATGTAGGTAGTGAAAAAAATATAGTTTAAAGTTTTAAAGTGTTTGGATATTTCTTGTTCACTCTCTCATCAGGAAAGTGATTTTCTATGTATGGAATGGAAAGCAGAATGCATTTTTCATTTATTTACTACTGCCAATAATCAAAGCAAGTCCATTTCAATCAATTTTCATTTAAAACCTACAAATTAAGCTGAGCTGGGTTCTAAATGAGCAGTTTGTCTTTTTGCAAATTCATATTTGCGTCTAACAATGTTAAGTTAAAGTAATAACAATAATAAATATCCTTGGACATTCCACACGGCGTAAATACAAAGTAAATACAAAGTCAGTGTTTTTCTCACAATGTTGTTTGGAAGTTGGTAAAAATGTAAAATAAGTCTTACATTGTTGACTGGCATGTCCAAGTAGACAACCAAATGGGGCCGCATCAGCTCCTCAATAGTGTTGCCCCTCAGCTCATAGTACACATTCTTCACCCCCTTGCTGATGTACTTCTGGGAGTACATCGCTTCCAAGAACACAAAGTCAGAGAAAGGACTCCTTTCTAACACAACACCCTGACCAGTGTTCATCAGATGCACCAATGCATCAATATACTGGCTAAACCGAGCAGTGTACATCATGATCTGGAAGTTTCCAGCCAAACGATGGTTCGGGCATAAGTTGAAGTTCACATGATCGAAGGTCCTAGTGTCTTCGGGCACCTGATCGTCAAACATGCGGAGATCACATCCATTTGGGCGGATGTAATGAAGATCCATGTTTGCTTCAGGAAAATGCTTCATACCCAGGTCCTGGGCTAAGCAAGCCGCGAATTGAGTCTTCCCAGAGGCCACTGGACCATCAACTACTATAACTTTCGAGTTGTCATCGAATCTATGAGTGGTGCGGTCGAAAAGGCTGCGCAGCCAACTGTAGTCTTTATTTTCATAATCGAAAGGCGCAGGTTTCGGGGGTAGAGGTGGCAGGGACTCCCGCAGGGCTTTACCGGCGATGTTGCGGTTCTGTATGAAGGTGCAGGAAGCGATTTTACTTCCCTGACCAGGAGTTATTGCCTTCACGAAGGCAGTTCGTATAATGGTAGCCATCCTGGCTTGAGGTATCACAGATGTTAATACCTGTAAGGATGGATAAAAATATAGGTTTAGGTGCTCATGATCATGCTACATAAAGCAAAATTTAGCGATTTCTTACCTCAAATCACTTCAAAACAAAAAATCCTCACGATTCTGTGACATAACATTTGCGAGATACGGATGCGTTCAATTTTTTTTTTTTTATAATCAATCAATGAAATATTTTATAAAGCTCCATATTTATGAAAATTAGGAAGTAAGTGTTTATCTCAATATTATATAACTACAATTTAATTTCAAATTAATGCAAATCAAGATATAAACAGCATTTTTTCTTTCACAATGACATGAATAACTTTAATAAAAAAAATATTTAGGAACGCAGTTTTAGAGTGACAAATGCCTGATAAGTGATAACATGACATTGACATTTTGTCAATTTCTCTAGAGTCTGTGGTTTCATGTGGAACCATGTGTTGATTTATTTTTCAAAATAAAATCTCAATTTATTTGCGTTTACTTTGCTCTAAGCCAGGATAAATAAATAATAGTGAAGAATGGAGACGGAAAATATTAATATCGACGAGTTTCTGCCAGCGAAAAACCCGATAAAGCTCAAAAACATAAAGCGAAGAGCTGTCTCCGAATCTGGTGATGGAATGGAGGTAGAAGAGCACAATGGCATTCAAGGAAAGCCTAAACACACACGGTCCAAGTCTAAGAAACAGAAGAAAAACACAGAACCCAACGAAAGCAAGGAAAATATGAGAAAAGTTGCAGTACCATCACACAGGTAGCCTAACCTCAAAAATGTACTTCCTACGAGAACTAAAAGTACCTGCCTAGATGTAACTTCAGTGCAGACATACTTGAATCATTTGAGTTTAAAAGAATCTGAAATCATATAATTTTTTTGTTCCAGAATTTTATAATGACTTGTAAAGATTCGTTGTTTACATACAAAAACTTACATTTCAGATACACACCTCTGAAGGAGAGTTGGCTAAAGATCTTCACTCCTATTGTCGAGCACCTGCTCCTGCAAGTCAGATTTAACACAAAAACGCGTAATGTTGAAATCAAAGTTGGTCCAGAGACTAAAGACGTAGCCAATTTACAAAAAGCAGCTGATTTCGTCAGGGTATGTACTTTTTTATGTATTAACCAACTCACAACAATATTAAACATTCATTCAGATCTTCTAACATGCGCAACTCCTTGAGGTTATTTGAAAACAAATAATTTAATTAACCCCTTCTATTCTAGGCATTTACAGTTTTGTAAATAAATGTTGTAGTTTAGTTTCTCTAAATAAATTTATCAATTTCCAGGCATTCATCTTCGGTTTTGATGTTGAAGATGCCCTAGCTCTCCTCAGACTAGATGATTTATTTGTAGAATCATTCGAAATCAAGGATGTCAAGACACTTAACGGAGACCATTTAGGCAGAGCCATTGGCCGTTTAGCCGGAAAAGCGGGCCGCACAAAGTTCACCATAGAGAATGTGACGAAAACTAGAATAGTGTTAGCAGACTCCAAGATCCATATCCTCGGAAGCTATCAGAACATTGCTTTGGCCAGGCGAGCAATATGTAACTTGATTATGGGATCACCACCTTCGAAAGTGTACGGAAATCTAAGGAATGTGGCAAATAGAGTAGCGCAGAGATTTTAGTTGTAATAAATAGTTTATTTATATAAAATGTTTTATTCAAACATTTACAAACCTTAACAATATAATTCTCTAACCTTACACATTGGAATGGTATTACAGATCTCATGATATATTAAAGTTTAAATCCACACTAAATTAATCGACTATAATCGATTAATCGACAGAAAATTTGGTGATGAATCAAATTGGATCCCATTGTTAGGACAGATCCAGCTATTTTTTTCAATTTTACCCTCTACTAAGGGGACAAAGCAGGTTGGAATAAATCAGTGTGTTATCATTATCTTAATATCATGTCAATTAAATTTACAAAAGCAGTTTGTATTTAAAATGTCGTGGTACTCTGGATAGCACCAGCCTCGCGTCGTAGCTGAGCGAGGCGAAGGTCCAGGGCTCCGCTGTGGACCACTCGGCGCAGTAAACGGAATCTTCGTGTTGTTCGTATGATTGTAGGACTCCATCTTCCAGCCTGGAAGAATTTACATGTTTCTTCAAAACAAAACAAACTACTCATTCTCTGATGCGGGCACCACACATTGGCTTCAAATTGGTTCCAACATTGGCTACAAATATAATTGTCAATGGCAATGCTCCATTTGGGTCCAATAACCGCCAAAGATCGATCCCCACATTGCCCGCATAACGGCCAGTCTCGCATTGTCGGTAAATATTTCTAATTTTTTTAATGGAAGTAGTGTCAAATATCTACCCACAGTAAGCAAAATCAAAGATGATTATCGAGACCGACCGTTAGATTATAAAACATATGCAAACGGGTATTTATCACGAATTTTACCTTGCGTATACGGTCGTTTCAGCATACGCGCTTATACGCGCGCTACATTACGCGCTTCCGCGCTTCTAAAAACCATACTCGCGTAACGGGCATATTTCAGCGTGTTCGCTCGAACCGGTGGTGTCGTGTCAGTATCGCTCGCGCTTATACGAGCTTAGAAGCACGTCAACGCTCGTACGAGCTGCGCGTGGGCCAAAAGGCGCGCCTATACGCGCCTACATACGCTTCCAAAAACGAGCTTATACGCGCGTATAAAACGCTAATCTGAAACCGCTCTTAATATTCACCCGACGGACGTTTCGACCGAATTGCACCAGCCGTTCATTGGCCGTTAGATTTTATGATGTCAGTGATAAATTAAAATAATGTTGTTTGTGGTTTGTTTTGGTGCACCAAAATTACAAACAGCTCACATAACATGAAGCAAAAATTGGTTGGATTAATTGGATTTTTAGCAAAAGAGCAGCATGTTGTTTACCTACCTATTTTTACTTTTGAAAAACTGTAACACATAAAGCGTCTTCGCTTCAACAAAAACAAGTCTGACAGGGCTTGCCTTGTTATTTAATTTACGGGTGAAACTCGCGACATTCTGTCAACTAGGTAGGTACTTACACCGGTGCAGCGGTCTCATCATCATCATCCACGCAGATGCTGGCGGCGGCGGTCAGCAAGGCGCGCGCATCAGAGCTGCCCGTCAGCAATAGCTGTTCGTGGTATGTGTTATACCTCACCGTCCATACCCTGAAGAACACACAATCATTACCATCAATACATATAAATACTTAAACGTAGCAGTTATAAACAGGAGAAAAACACTTCAAATCCTTACTAAAATAACACCTTATTATGAAAATTATGGTTGTTGTGATAATTACCAGTGAGAATGATCTGTTCTGCTGAAGATAGGCTCCTTCCCGTTCCTGTAGTCCCAAATGTTCAGGGCTGCGTCGTCGCCCGCACTGGCTATATGGAACTGTCTGGAACATAGATAGTATATGGGTGACTGCTAGTGGCATTCATAACTGCGTGATTCCATGATAAGCCACGTAGTTGATTTTGGTTGATTTTTCCAACATTAGAATGGCCAATGGCAATGCTTCGTTTACTTATTCGACACAAACGGAGCATTGTTATTGGCCATTCTAATGTTGGAACCAAGTTTACAGAAAGCCTAAAATACCCTACTAGCATAATACTCGTAGCATAAAACATAGTGTACACATACAGGTATGTGGTAGTATGTATGGTACATGGTGGTACACAAAGTATTGTATGATATGTACCACAATGTACCTGGCAAATAAATGAATTCTATTCTACATTGTCCACATCTACACGGCAGTCCCTACCTGTTAGGGTTAAAATCCAGGTCTCTCACGAGTTGTCTGTGTGCGTTATCGATGCTCCAAGCTGGCTTGCCGCCGTCGGTTCGCGTGTCGTAGCACTTTATATGCATGTCTTGTAGTACTGCAAACTGTAGGTTAATAATTGTAGGGATAAGTTTGTGTGTGTGTAAGCAAAGACGATAATTACCAAGTAGACAGACAAAGGCCATACACAAAATCGTAACCCTGAAAATGGCCCAAAAGAGTTAAAGTAGATGGCAGCACTAAATAGCCTGGAAAATTTAAAAAAATAATTTTAATTACTTTCTAGTTCAAATTGCCTACAATTTTTTTTATACTTAATATTTAGTTTTAATAAACTAGTCTTTATGCGGCCAGTGCGAGCATCTAAATAAAATGGAAAATGATTTCTACGCCCCCACAAGGTCTGTATTTGAATTACAGCAGAGGCTAAGAGCAGGCTCATAGGTACCTGGCAGTGTCCTCGATGCGGCTCCCACTTCCCATTAGTGAACTTAAGCCGGGCTCTGCCCTCGGGCGCCGCCCCAGCCACGGGAGCGCCAGTGGTGACGTCATACACACCCAACCCGTTCTCCGTCACGATGCCCAGTTTGTTCGCATCAGTTGGATGGAACTCTGCGCAACGGATCTCTTCTTCCGGTTTCTGGAATGACAAGAAGCTTCGTTTTTAAATGTATAGGGCAATAACCCTAAGTCGCGGTGACATTCTCTCAGCTCTATAGACATTTAAGCTGAATCAGCTCTTAGAGATCAATCATTTTAAGATGAATTATTCAGCTAGAGTCGGACTGGTCATATAGTTAGCCCATTCCCTGCCACACGCAGTGCTCTCCAATAAAGAGCGGGTCGTGGAGCTTGTTCTTGGAGCATATAGTGCGTCATGGGTAGGTACATTCAATGCCACCGACGCGCCTAGCGTGTCATCACAAATCCTTATCGCCATGCCAGAACACGCCTACCGTGCCCGTAGCTGAGAGCACGGCTCTTGTGCTCGTGCGTTTTACAGGGCGGCATCGAGAAGTACTAGAAAATAATGGTGGCATTGACTGTGTTAATAGAATTAATGAGGTTGCAATGTAGGTACCTCTGGTGAGATGGTGAGGAGATGTTCCATTTCCTCGGCATTACGGCTCTGCATTGCGCTTAGATCATCCATATCTTTCGGTATCACCTGGAATTTATTTTGAGTTCGAAATTATAGTCATTCTGAACTTTGAATGTTCAAGAGGCTTTAATAATTGAATAATGTGCGGAGCTCAGCTGAAAGATAGGAGAGACTGAGGCTAGTTGGTCCATAAGCGGGCACCACACATTGGAGTGTTTGGTTCCAACCCTCCAATGTGGGGATCGATCTTGGACGGTTATTGGACACAAACAGATCATTGCCATTGGCCATTCTATTTGTTGTTCCAATGTCGGATCAAAGAGAGCCAGTGTGTGGTGCCCGCATCATATTGGAGTGTTGGAATCAACACGACACGTTCCATCCAACACTCCAATATGTGGTGCCCGTATAAGGGATCAATCCGCAAAAGGGAAAAACTACAGAGATTTACAATATCTATACCTACCAGTAAATAAACCTTTGTTATTCTCACCTCGACAGTAGGCAGGCGATACAAAGACACAGCCATGCGACACTGCAAGGTCTGGGCGGAATGCGCGCTGTGGGTTGTAGCCAGTGTTGCCGCGTCGTGTGGCGAGCAACGCAGGTGCCAGATCTCACCCACATCGTGTTTGTACACCTGGCAACACAGGTAATATGTAAATTATTATATATTTAATTGTGGAAGACCTAAAGGAGCATGGAGAAGAGGTGAACTAAATATAATAGGGATAAAGTGAATCAGAACCTTTTCAAGATAATTGATTGATTGATGATTTAACATTATTATATTAATAATAATGTTAAATCATCAATATTAGATCAAACCTTAGTATGCAATGCTCCGGTATCTTCTTCCAGCTCCACAACATGCACCTGGTTCGACATGGGCTTGAGACTCTGGGTGCCGATTAGGAACCGGATAGCATCACTGTCTCCATACTGAGGGGACAGGGCACGAGTCTAGAACAAAACATGGAGAAGTATTTACTTACAGTACAACTTCAAATACACTTTACAAGATGATTCAAGGTATGAAAGAGTCTCTTGCCTGGGCGTGCCTGAAGGTTTGAGTGTAGGTAATGCAAATCTTATTAACTTTTCTGCTTTATTTTTCAGGACCTAAACATTGGTGTTAGGAAATATTTGATGTTTCAGAATTGAAACTAAATTACCTGGTGTTCGAGCCCGTAAATTATGGAATTTCCGTCGTCCATATCGACTGGGATCTGGGATGGTGCTAATCAAACTTACAGGGTGTATTCAAAGAAAATAAAAACACGGTGTATTTTACTTGAAAATCTAAGTTTTGTAACAAAAATCACAATTTGACCGATTTGTGGTATAGTTCATTACGTTCCGGAACTTCTGGATAAAATAAAATTCCCTTTTTTCGTTTGTCAAAATCAGCTGTTCGTATGGCTTTGTCTCTTTCATTCATGAAATAGAAAAGTACAAAAGAGCTAAGCTAAAAATGTTGTAAAACACTTCAATGGGAAATAAATAAATGGAATGGAAAGAGAGTCTATTCAATCCGTTTCGTTCGACGCATTATAGTACTCAAAACGAAACGCACTTACTTAACCTTCACCAATGTCAAAAAGACATTTGCTATCAGCGGTGTTGATACGGTACTCGCGTACAATTCCAAGTTATTTAATTCGTAAATTCTCTCTAAAAACAATGGAACCGAAGATCAGCTTAAAACAAGACCCTGCATTCCAAAAACTGCAGGAATTTTACAATGCTAACGGAGCAAAAATCAATATACAGCAGTTGTTTGCTCAAGACTCGGACCGATTCAATAAATTTAGGTAATAATCAAGTTTTTGCTGTTTTTAGCATGTAAATATATCTTATTTAGATATTTATTTGAAATTTATTATTGTTAGTTCAATTACTATAAGTTTTGAGCAATTATTAAGTATTTTCGCAAACATAAATCACTTTATTTTCGAAAGTTCACCGCAAAGGTCATTTTGGTCAATATCAATGACATTAACTTTCTTTAATTTTTTAACACAGTCCAAAAAATATAAAAATTCATATTTATCACCTTAATTTACCTATCTTCACAAAATATTTAAATCCAGTTATGTTCGTTATGATATTGTAAATCTTTTAGAATTGTTTGGCTATATTCTGTTTTGTGTGCCTTATGATTAGATAATAAAAAAATCAAAATGAATTACACTAAACAGTAAGACCTATTTTGGTATCTATTCCACGATAAATAATTCAACTTCAGCATATGTAATAACAGGTACTCACACATCAATGCTAAACAATCTAATTTCAAAAAAATAGAATATGACCAAAGAAAAGCTAGAAAATAGATAGATAAATAAAATGTTAAATAAGTGCATATTCTAACAAACTACCAATATCTTTTTTTAGCCTTTGTGTCCCAACCCCCAATGATGGAGACATCCTCCTGGACTACTCCAAGAACCTGGTGGATGGGGAGGCCCTGAGCCTACTTCTCAACCTGGCCAAGAGCAGGAATGTGGAACAGGCTAGAGATGCCATGTTCTCAGGTAGCAGTTCACTCTTGCTGATGAAACATTTTGAAATTCTGTGAATAGATTTAATTAAGTAGATCTTGAAATCCTACATAACTAGTTTAAAATTAAATCAACTTAAAATCAATTAAAACAACTAGGTACTTAAAGACATGTAAATTGTCATAGTTTTCCTGTCTTATTGCTTGTATGATTATGAAGTAATTAAAGTATAAAAATTCCTTACTTATCTTGTATGGGTGTGTGTGTGTGTAAATTCCTTTTAATTAATGAACTAGATGCCACCCGCAACATCTTCCGCTCAAATTTTGAATTTAACTTTGGCTTTCAGTAATCTAAAGATAATTAATACATTCGTAATTAATTTTGGTAATTAATTTTCGTTGATGTGGCCAGATACTGGTCAAAATTGGTTTGAGCACCATTGACTCGAATGAATGAATGAATTAATACATTTTATGCCACATTAAAATTTACTCTAAAAAATCACTTGGGATTAGAACTTCAACTTTCGATAGAAAATGAAAAATCTTACGAAAAGTTACGACTTCGACGGGATTCGAACCCGCGTGATTCAAGCGATCATCCTTTAGCCGGATTGCCATCGACCACTCGGCCACGAAGCCAATGACGTCGACGACGAAACTATCAGTAAGATAAGAGAGAGAGAAGAGAAGAGAGATATCAGAGAAATACCTAAGTGTGGTTTAACACTATAATAAAAATATATAAAAACTATTCAACTTTCGATCCGAAGGTCGTGCGTATCCGATGGTTCGAAAGGTGCATCAATGGACTTTTCGTGTCGAAAAATGTATATGCGCTAACACGAGCTTTTAACGGTGAAGTAAAACATTGTGAGGAAACCGTTTTGCTTTCTAATAACGTCAATGGGCTTGCAACCTGTCTCATGGAAAGTTAACTTTTACAAAATGTGGGCTTGTACCAAAATGTATTTGGACCTTTCTCTGGGCACCTCCTTAGACATCTTCAAAAGGATCTAAAAATTGCATAAAGACCTGAAAGAAATGCCTACCGCTCCCTGGGATAAAGTCATGATCATATTTCATTTTGCCATTTACTCTCACTCTCAGGGCAAAAGATTAACTTCACCGAGGACCGAGCGGTGCTGCATATCGCGCTCCGCAACCGTCAGAACAAGCCTATCCTGGTCAACGGGAAGGATGTCACTCCAGATGTGAACGCTGTGCTCGCTCATATGAAGGAATTCTGCGGGCAGGTCATCGGAGGACAGTGGAAGGGGTATGCCTATAGTCAACTAGCTTACTCGCCCGCGGCTTCGCTTGCGTGGTACCTTGATAAAAAATAGCCTATTTTCATTCGAAAAGTCCATGCTACACATTGGTGATAGAAGTTTTGAATCCGATTTCAAAACTTCTATCACCAATGTGTAGCAGTAGTTTTGGAGATTACCCCAAACAAACCAACTAGGTACCTCTTTATAATATTATATTATTATCAGTATAGATGTCAAAAACTGAAGGCAAAAATCATTAATTATTAGGAGTATCATTCTTAAATCACAATGTAAAGATGATGATGAGAAACATGGTGCTGAGATGACTTGGTGTTCTACAAAAGCTAAAGTCTTGATTCTTTCCCTGGTGTAGGGAGTCGCGTTGGAACAGGCATTAGAATCACCTAGCATGTAAGAAACTGAAGTGATCCAAACCGTCCAATCCAACCGATTTTGGTCCTACCAAAATAAAGGATTATTCGTTCTTTCTTGACTAGGTAATTAGATTTTTGTCATCATGACAAGCCAAACTACCTATTACTCATGCCCAAGATAGAGATATAATAGGAATAACTTCATAAGTGACGCAATTTGTCGTTACATAGGTTATTAAATCCACCCAAAAGATGATAATATATGTACTTATTCTTCTTCTTCTTCTTCCTGCCCTTATCCCACTATGTGGGGTCGGCACAACATGTATTCTTCTTCCATTTCCCTCTATCATACGTCATCATGTACTTATTATGAATATTAATTTGTAGATACACCGGCAAAGCGATCACTGATGTCATCAACATCGGTATTGGAGGCTCCGACCTTGGTCCTCTCATGGTCACCGAAGCACTGAAACCCTATGCGAACCATCTGAAGGTATACTAAATTTTAAAGCCTAAAAACTCCGTCACCAGAGTTGGCCACTTGCTCATACGTATTGAAATTTTTTGGATAAAATTGATGTTTTAAATTTCCAGGCTATCTGGTCAGGGTTACGATTTTGTGTATGGCCTTTGTCTGTCTTCTAGATATTAATCGTCTTTGCTACTACGAAACTATAGATTCACTGAATTTTGTCCCTCTCGGCGACACTCGCTGTTCGTCCAGGTAGTACTATACTATACTAGGTCCATGTTCATGGTACATGCCGGTTTTTACAGATGATACTATCCATTCTTGATAGATCGTTGAAGTTAAGCAACGTTCTGAGCGGTCACTACTTGGATGGGTGACCGCAAGTGGCATTATCAGCTTGAGCGCTTCCGAGCTTCGGAGGGCACGTTAAATTGTCGGTCCCGGCTTTTAAAGTCGTTAAGCCATGACGGAGGCCTTAAGGCGGCCTAAAAACTCCGTCACCAGAGTTGACCACTTGCTCATACGAACTTACTTTTATTCATGACAGAATGCCCACCGTTATGGGGAGTTGAGGCCATATTTTTCTTGTTTTAACCTTTATTACCTTCATCCCAAGGTCCATTTTGTATCCAACATCGACGGCACCCACATGGCCGAGGTGCTGAAGCGTCTGAACCCCGAGACCGCGCTGTTCATCATCGCGTCCAAGACCTTCACCACGCAGGAGACGATCACCAACGCCACCTCCGCCAAGACCTGGTTCCTGGATGTGGCCAAGGATGTAAGTATCTTAAGTACCTATCTTTAGATAAGTTGGTAAGCCTTCGGCGCAGTTGAATGAATGAATAAATGAAACGTTTTGGCACAATACAGAGAAAATAAAAATAAAACTATAAACTAAACTAAAGTTAAGTAAGCTCAGTTTAAAGTCTCGCGGCTCAATTGGTAAATCTACGGCTCAGTTGGTAACCTTGAGTTGGTATGATCGTGGCACAGTAAACTTACCAGTCAGCTGGTACGTAGCTCAGTCGGTAAGTCCGCGGCTCAGTTGGTAAGTGCGCGGCTCAGTTGGTAAGTGCGCGGCTCAGTTGGTAAGTGCGCGGCTCAGTTGGTAAGTGCGCGGCTCAGTTGGTAAGTGCGCGGCTCAGTTGGTAAGTGCGCGGCTCAGTTGGTAAGTGCGCGGCTCAGTTGGTAAATGCCGCGGCTCAGTTGATAAGGCCGTCGCGCAGTTGGTAACCCGCGGCTAATTAGTTAGGTAACGTAATATTTAAAACAAATAAAAAAATATAAATATCCTTGGACACTCCACACAGCGTCATCTCGTCCCAAGCTAAGAAATTTAATGCCCAAATGACTGATAATATACTACTTATATACATTATGTATAAACGAAACTATGGTAAACTTTATGGTTATGTTTGCAGCCTTCAGCAGTGGCGAAGCATTTCGTAGCGCTGTCCACTAATGGAGAGAAAGTCACCGCTTTCGGGATCGATCCTAACAACATGTTCGGCTTCTGGGACTGGGTGGGCGGCAGGTACCTAATTCTAATTATTTTACATACTTAGGTATATAGATATGATTTTATTTGTTTAGCACAGAGTTTCTCCTAAAAATTTGCCAGTTATCACCTTAAAATATGGAAATTTATTGCGTATTTTGAATGAGGTAGATACCACGACGCCAAAACGTCGTCAAGTAAAGTTAACAAAACATGAACACACGACAAAAACACGATAAATTCCCATCTTTATGTAATTTTAAATATTGTATCTACATGTTTCCATCTTGCAGGTACTCCCTCTGGTCTGCCATCGGTCTCTCCATCTCGCTCTACATCGGCTATGACAACTTCGAGAAGCTTCTAGAAGGTGCTAGCTTTATGGACAACCATTTCTGCACGGCGCCATTGGAGAAAAATGTAAATAAACTAGTTCTTACCTCTTTTTAAACTTTCGCGATCAGATCACATGATAAAGCATTCATTTACGGGTATTTATCTATAGGAAAAACTTCACCAATCGCCTATCAATTAATTTGGTGTTAAGAAAACTCCAAAGTGAAAACGAACCGTTTACCCGATTTTATAGAAGTCCGTTATTTATAGAACCCATTTTTGACATCTACATTAGCCGGAAGACCCGGTAAATTACGCGATAAATGCCCGATAAATATTTTTTTTTAGGCTCCAGTGCTACTCGCATTGCTAGGAGTGTGGTACAACAACTTTTACGGCGCCGAGACTCACGCACTACTGCCCTACGACCAATATTTACATAGGTATGGGAAAATCAGATACTGTGAAAGCCTTTCCTCACTCACCCGCGGATTACGCGCGAAGCCGTGAACCACCCGCGACACAGGAGTGTAGATTTCATTCGCATAGTCTTTCTTAAACTTTCGCGATCACAATTCATGCTTTTAAATTGAATTTACAGGATTTTATCGCGTAATTCCATTCGCATATTTATCACGGCTTCACGCGATCCGCGCCGCCCTCTCGTTTACATTTTAGGATTCAACATAGAGTATGGTGTAATATCCTTGTGTAGTTGATCGAGATCTGAATTTGCTGTTAGCTACAGTATCAGTATTAATATTATCTATTTACAAAAAAAAATGTATTTATGTAGTATATCAGTCATCTGGTTGCCATAACACAAGCATTCGGTTGCTTAGCTTGGGATCCCGTTGTCCCCATTAGCTGAATCTACGTTATGGGGACAACGGGAAAGAAAAATAATGACTTCCCGCTGTCCCCGTCACGGGGACACGGACTACGGGGACAACGGGAATAGACGGACTAGATGACGCTGTGTGGAATGTCCGGGGATATTTATTATTATTATTTGTTTATAGACTTTTAATCTACTCGGCTTAGACCGGGACTAACTGTGACGCCACGCCTAGGCCAAGTGTGACTCAGTAGAAGGTTGTTCTGTTTGTAAGAACTTCCTCACTATTCTGCAATTGTTCAGAATTATTATTATAAATTGTGTTATAGATTCGCAGCATACTTCCAACAAGGCGACATGGAGAGCAACGGCAAGTACGTGACGCGGGCGGGCCGGGCGGCGGACTACGCCACGGGGCCCATCGTGTGGGGCGAGCCCGGGACCAACGGACAACACGCCTTCTACCAACTTATACATCAGGGCACCAGGTTAATAATAATACTTAATAGGCATTGAGTTACTATACTAAAGAGTCACAATCTAATCTAATAGCTAACAATCAAAAAATGTCCAAGCAACGTTCTACATGGTAATGCCTCTAAATGGTCTTTAGTATTACTTATACTTAGTTATTAAATTTGTTTTTAAGACTGTTTGTTTTCCTAAGATGTAAAAATAATAAATAAATACACTACTCAACAAAGTCTAGGGAACAAGGATATTTTAGTGAATATTTTTAATTAAACTTTTTTATTGTCCCAGATGTTATACATCAAAAGAAGCGAAATTTATTCTTGATTTCAGTTATGCAATTAAATAAAAAGCGTTCATGTAAAAAATTAAGGTTTATTTAAAAAAACTAAAATAGTGCCTAAACCAAAAAACAAACAATTTTCTTTAAATTACAAAACTTATGACGCTTATTGAAATTCAATGAAAAAACATTATTTGCAGCTGTTTAATAATCCGTTGGACCTCCCAGGGCATTAGCCACGGCCCTTCATCGGCGTGGCATGCTGAGTATCAAGTTATCAGTTGTCGCCTGTGAAATAAGGCTCCATATTCTGAAAAGATGCGAAAAAAGTTCTTCTCCCGTGTTTAAATTTTGAGGAAAATCACTGAAAGCTCTTCTTCCGAGTAAATCCCATGCATGCTCAATTAGATTGAGATCGGTGGACTGACCAGGCCACTCTAATACCGTGATATTGTGCTCGCTGAACACATTCATCACCTGCCTTGCGGTGTGTGGGCGTGCATTATCCTGCATGAACACGAAATCTTGGCCAAACTGCTGGTGGTGGGGGATGACCATAGGATGCACTACCTGTTCAGTGTATTGGTCTGCATTCAAATTGCCTCGTATGCGAACGAGATCAGTTTTCCCACCCAGGCAAATTCCAGCCCACACCATGATCGTTCCGCCTTGATAAGGATGAACTTCCTGAGGATTTTGGAGTCGACTTTGGCGACCAGGAACAAGCCAAACACGCACTCTCCTTGAATCAGGATAAAATCCGAAACGAGACTCTTCGGAAAAGAAAACACGTGCTTACTGATTGTTGGTCGATCGCAAATGTGCATTAGCCCACATAAACGACGCCCTCGAATTCCACGTCGCAAAGCTGGAACTCATAATGGTGTGCGAGCGCGGAGATTGACTTCATGTAATCTTCTCCTGGCAGTTTGGTCACTGATAACCACTTGGTGCTGGGTCTGGAGTCTTCCTACCAACTGGCGAGCTGTAATCTGGGACTGCCTTCTTGCAGCATTATGCAGAAATCGATCTTGTCTCTGGGTAGTGACCCTGTATCTTCCTCGGTGACGTTCGGCTACATCTCCTGTAGCCCTGTAGCGTGCCCATAATCGGCAAATTACGCTTGGCTGTGAGTGCACAGCGGCCGCGATATCGCGTTGACCGCGTCTAGCTTCCAACATACCCACAGCCCTAAGCATCTCTTCCCGCGTTAAATCACGACGTGACATAACGCTTAGACTTTCGAAAATGTCGAAAAAGTTGGCAGTAATGGGTTTTCACAAGAATAAAAGTCGATACATGACAAAAATCACAACAACTTTATACTAGCAAACCCCTTACTCTTCGACCAAGTTCGATTTTTCCCTCTTATTTTGAAAAGCTTTCGCACTTTGGTTTTATTTTTTTAATTTCGAACAAATGATTTATTCCTCTACCAGCCTTAATTCATAAATTTTAGTGACCAGTACATTTTTTACGAATTATCACAAAAAAGTTGAAGCATTGTTGCTTGTTCCCTAGACTTTGTTGAGTAGTGTATATCTATACAATGACATTTGCTCGAACGAATGTAGACGTTATGTCGTTTGTTTTAATGTTCATGTCTCAACTAAAACCCGACGCACTACGTAGCTCGCGCCGAGTTTTGGCTCGGACATTTTATTTGTCTGATTGTGGCTCTATAGATTGTACCTCAATGTTAATTGGTATTTTTTTTTCTGAACAAGTCCATACAAAAACTAAACCAACCAGACGTATAGACAGAGATATTGATATTTCCGACCACTGCGACGCTAATCTGTTCACTCCGGTCAACTTGACTTATGCCGGGTTCCTATATCCAACGTACGGATGTCCGTAGGTCGGTCGTCATAGCAACGTTGTTTATACAACACAAAATGTATGAGACTTTTTGACAGATAACAACGTTGCTATGACGACCGACCTACGGATATCCGTTAGTTGGATATAGGAACCCAGCATTAGGTACTGAGTCTGAGATTGCGCTTACTGTAACTTCCGTTCTGTGTCAATGACAGTTTATGTTGACAGGCTGATCCCGTGCGATTTCATTGCGCCCGCGCAAACCCACAACCCCATAGCGGGCGGCATCCATCACAAGATACTGCTGGCTAACTTCCTCGCGCAGACGGAGGCGCTCATGAAGGGGAAGACGTCTGATGAGGCCAAAGCCGAGCTGGAGAAGTCAGGCATGGCTCCGGAGGCAGTTGCCAAGATCCTGCCTCACAAGGTGTTCCGTGGCAACCGTCCGACCAACTCCATTGTACTGAAGAAGGTCACGCCTTTCACCCTCGGCGCACTTATTGGTAAACCTTACCATTATTAATTTCTAGCCATGTCAATAATAAATAATTATTATTTACTAGAAAGAAAAATAATTTATTCTGGTCTGGTAGGACCTCAAGGATCACTTCAGTTCATCTTACATGCTAGGTGATTCTAATGCCTGTTCCAACGCGACTCCCTACACCAGGGAAAGAATCAGGCAAGAACCTGGTGCTTTTTGGTCTTGCTTTTTTTAAAAAGCGATAGTACAGTAAGCACAATATAACGTAACCGGCCTGAACATAGGCCCTGCGGGCGGTCGCGCATTATGAACAGTCGTAACGAAAGAGCTAAACAGAAGTATCAACAGCACGTGAAACAGAGATAGTGATATTTCCGACCACTGCGACGCTAATCGCAAAACTATGTTCACAACCTTATCATTATTTATTTATTATGTCCGCGGCTTCGCTCGCGTGTCACCACGAGAATTTACATTAACATCAGCTCTAAACGGTGAAGGAAAACGTCGTGAGGGAAAAGTAAGCTTTCTAATAGCGTCGATAGGCTTGCTACCTGTCACGTATAGAATGTTAACTTCTGCAAAATGTGAGCATGTACCAAATACGTACCTCTGAACCCCCTTGACATCTTCGTAAGATCTAAAAAGATTTGAAACAATTATTCTATCAAACCTTGGGAAATACAGTCGTGATTATATTTATTTATTTTATATCATTTATAATTTAATTCCAGCCCTCTACGAGCACAAGATCTTCACTCAAGGTGTGATTTGGGACATCAACTCATTCGACCAATGGGGCGTGGAACTCGGCAAGCAGCTTGCAAAGGCTATTGAACCTGAACTGATGGACAGCAACCCGGTCACCAGCCATGATGGATCTACCAACGGACTTATCAACTTCTTGAAATCTAACTTTTAGACACACTTTTTACAAACTTTACAAATGCGGAAGAGGTTTAAATGGATGCCCTTACAATATTTAAAAAATGTATCTGTTTGTTTTGGGTGAACGTAGTGATTATATTCTCTTTTGTTTTGGGGAATATAACTATCAGTTTTTGTATCTCAGTATAGTTTTGCTTACTGTGGTAAGATATTTAGCCTTTTTGTGTCAGTTTTCTATACTTAATAATCATAAGCTCCCTTTAGCTCGTAGATTTTAACCACCAATGGATCACCCCTTAACTCAGCTTCGAATAGTTTGTATTAAAATATATACTCTTTGTATGTTTGTTTTGTTGAATATTAGTTAAGAGAAGAATTTGTAGCGATTTTTCAGTTCAGTTCTTTAGGAGAAAATGATCTTACATCTCGTTATTTACTACCAATGTCGCTTTTTGTTTGGGATGAAGACAATATATTTATAAATGAAATATAATTATGAAAACGTTATAATATTTAGATATGTATAATTATCCTGTTTAATATAGAAATAAAAAAACTGTTTTAAACAACTTAATTTTATTTATTTTGGACATTCACATAGTACTCTAATCACAATGCTTAATTAGTCATTAACATTATTATCATCATTGCAATATCTCACTGCAGGCGGGGTCAATTTGAGTAGTAATGTCAATATGACTCCCTTTCAGCGCTTACTGCAATAACATATAGCTTTTATAAAGCGCATAGTGCTTTATTATAATTTCCGACTAATACGCTGTACAACTACATGTTGCTATTAGACCTGTAAGGGTGTTACCAGACCTATTGGTCGATCGTAGATAGATGGTAGAATGGATTATGCCGGGTTCTTATATCCAACTAACGGATGTCCGTAGGACGACGACAACGTTGTTATCTGTCAAAAAGTCTCATACATTTTGTGTTGTGTAAACAACGTTGCTATGACGACCGACCTACGGACATCCGTACGTTGGATATAGGAACCGGGGGTTAGTCGACATCGATAAACCAAGGCGACGCATCCGTTTTACGATCGATTGATGCCATCAATTGATTGGTCTGGGTAACATGCTAATGGAGTTTGTGCACTACACGGAATTTTACTGTTTTCCGGTCCAGAATGTCTGTTTCAAATGTCTTGTCTCCTTATTTCCGATAAGTTAGAAGGGGACAAAGACATTTTACGGACCAGAAAAAAAAAAGTTCCTTGTAGTGCACAAATGCCCTGAGCATTCGAACGTTTTTAAGAACAACTTTAACAAGAAATTGCGTTTAGTTAACAGTAACTGAGACAGAGAAATTGCGTTTAGTAAAGAGAAACTGAGACACAGAGGGACCCTGCCCCTTTCAGAAAACATCTTATAAAATCAATTTACAATGTGCATAAACACTATTATCGCATGCATATCAAATATCAATTTCACACAATACAATGTAAACATTGGTGTCAATTCGGATGTCGCCAAAACTAAACTAGTGTGACAGCACTTAAAATGTTGCCGTCCCTTTCATAACGATCGAAATAAAAAGGATGGCATCAATTTTAGTGCTGTCAAATTATTTTAGTTTACTTTTTACGACATATTGACACTACTATTTCACACTGATCCCAAAAGTGATTTCACACCTGCCCCTCTACAAACTAAAAACTATACATAGTTAATTTCATGTTGGTATAGCTGATCGCGCCACGTAAAAAGAGCGCTGGCTTTCAAACTGCGCAGTGGTCGATGATTGGTGGAGAGGTAACGCGGCGCACTTCATACCATTGATTTAGCGAGTGCTATTGGTTCGTCAGCGAGTGAACACAGGCGCAAACATACCCCCTCTACTTCCCTGACCGCGCTCTTTTTACGTAGCGCGACCTATAAATCATCCAAATTTAATTTAATTTAAGCTGACCTGCGATTATTGGCACGATGTATAGTTTTCGGTTTGAAAAATATTGTTATAGTCGCGTTCATCCTTTGCCGCAAACTCGGTCATAAATGATCGGAACGAGACAACAATATCGCTCTCTCTCTCTCTCTCTCTCGCATTTAGGAACCGCACCGATTACTTAATTTTTGAGATGATTTGCTTTCAAGAAACCGGGTGTATGAGGTATGAAGAAAGTAACTTATATAGACATATGCTTAACTTACATTATAATTAATTATTAATCTATCAGTACTTATTTAGGCTTCCTCCCTCTACCACTGCCGCCTGTCTTTGCCTTCTTCTTAGCGGAACTAGTTTTGTCATCGGCCTTCCGTTTCGGGTTGGGTGTCGTTTTGATCTGAAAAACAAAATAGATTACAAAGACATTTGCTATATGTGTCATTCATTAGTGATATGTGGTCTGTCACATAAAAGCTTAGAGTAGACTTCTCTTGTTTAACATACATAAGTTCTTAACCAACATTAAAAATGAGAAAATTCTATATTTCACTGAAGGTATTTTTTTTACGTAAGTTCATTATTTCGTCAACATTGGGTGTCCGTTATGCCAGCGTACACATAAGAGAATTCACATTTTTTTTATGCCCAAAAAATAGTGCATAAATAGTGCATAATTAGGGCAAAGCTGAAAAAAATAGTGCCTCTTTGGTTCAAGAGATAATGACCATTCTTTACCATTCTATACCCATAAAGAATGGTCATTATCTCTTGAACCAAAGAGGCACTATTTTTTTCAGCTTTGCCAAAACATTGGACCGATTAAAAAAAATCATTTTTCGTTTGAAGGAATATACTTGTAGGCGGTCCCATTAAAGGCACCGGCACTCTTAAAGAAAATTAGAATCTGACGCGGATATTCGGCGTTATGAACAGAAATGCACCTCGAGAGTTCGGGAAATTGCACTATTCTTACGAAATATAGGTCTAAAAAACATTTTTTATGCTAATTATGAACATACCGTAAAGAATCCGTCAAGTCTTCCCTGAGTGGTGCCCGTCCTCGCCTTGAAGAGTTTCTTGGCTCCGTTCCGGACGCGGTCTTCATTGAACTGCCGGTCACCGCACAGAAACTTCACTAGTCCTTCCTCGTCAGGGTCTGTCCATTTCAGCTGTCAAGAAGTCTCATCATTATTGACCTTTTGACATAATCTTGCTGATGATATCAAAGAGCATGTGATATATGCGGGGTTAACACGGGTAAAAAGCGCTCGTGGCGAAGCTTGCTAAGACGTTCTTGATAGATTGTTGAAGTTAAGCAACGTTCTGAGCGGTCACTACTTGGATGGGTGACCGCAAGTGGCATTATCAGTTGAGCGCTTCCGTGCTTCGGAGGGCACGTTCGTCGGTCCCGGCTTTTAAAGTCGTTAAGGACGGAGGCCTTTAGGCGGCCTAAAACTCCGTCACCAGAGTTGGCCACTTGCTCATACGAACTCACTTTTTACGGGTAAAAAGCCGTGTTGGCCAAGTGGATAAGTACTTCGACTTTCGATCAGAGGTCGTGGGTTCGAATCCGGCCGTGCATCAATGGACTTTTCGCGTCGAAAAATGTATATGCACTCTAACACGAGCTTTAAATGGTGAAGGAAAAGAATCATCGTGAGGAAACTGGCGGCTAGTCAGCCCCACACGTATTGACCATTGTCTTTCCTGTAGTAGCTGAGAGGATGGTTTAGGTGCTGGGCAAAAGCCTATTCCATTTTATCCCAGGCACTACAGTGTCCCGTTAAGTGTAGGCAAAGTTAACGTGAACAAAATAAGAGCTATTTCACTTTCAAAACTATCGTGAGTTGTATTAGACATAATAGCACACGGGAAATTACTCACGTAAAATTATCGTCGATTTAGATACCGACAATGTTTCGATTCTTCCGGAGAATCTTCATCAAAATAAGAGCTTTCGGATTTAGGAATAATTTAACTAGTCAGTGTTACAACAGAATCAATGCCTATAGCTCATTTAACTAGAATGAATGCGTACCTCCAAAACCTTAGAGTCGTTGACCTCAGGCTCCAGGAACAGCTCCCGCGCTCTCTCATAGTTCCACTCCTCGGGCGGCGGGTACTTCGCTGTGTCGATGTGTTCCAACACCGCCTCGATGCAGCGGTGCTGGCGGATGAGGTCGATAGCGCGCTTGGGGCCCACGCCGCGGATGGAGCCGCAGTAGTCGCAGCCGAGGAGGATGCACAGATCTATGAACTGAAGAAAATAACTATTTTACATCTTTCCTAGCCTTCAACCATAAGCAACAAAAGGCTAAAAAGACAAAACATCATAGAACTCGATACATGATGGGAAACAAAGGGGGAAATGATCAATGGAACATTGCCCTGGAAAGTTCGACGCACTCCACAAACATGCTTATAGTCAGATGACTGATTGCAGATATAAATATAACACAAAAAAAAAACATCTTTCCTAGAAAGAAAGAAAGAAAAATCATTTATTTTCGTAGGACCTCAAGGATCACTTCAGTTTCTTACATGCTAGGTGATTCTAATGCCTGTTCCAACGCGACTCTGTACACCAGGGAAAGAATGAGGCAAGAGCCGGTGGAGTGGGCCTAGCTATTTTTTTAAAAGCGATCCCTTAACAATCTAAATAAGTCAAGCTTCAGTGGGATTTGGACAATTCAGTGGAATTCAGTTGCTAGATTTATTGTTTGACGACCTCTGTGGCGCAGTGAGTGAAGACAATGAAGTTGCGGGTTCGATCCCCGCCATGGGACAAATTTTAAGTCCCGCAGATATTAAAATTTGTAGAAAGTAGTTCGGGTAAATAGGTATAACGCTAGCTAAACCACGGGTTCGTTCGTTCGTATGAGCAAGTGGCCAACTCTGGTGAGAGAGTTTTTAGGCTGCTGAGTTTTTCGCAGTTGGTTTTCCTCATAACAAATAAATATACCTCTTTCTGCTCCAACTCCAATCCTTTCAGTACATCATCCAGATGGAACTCCTGGACGGGCATCTTCCTGGCTTCGGAGAAGGTGAGGTGCCTCAGCAGCACATTGGCGCCGAATGTCAGCGCGTCCATATCCTCTGTAGCAGTCGCGTACACCTTGCCGGCACGGACCTTTGAAGACAGTGTTTTAAGCTATAATAAGCTACTTGAGCAATTAACCAACTTCAATTTCGAGAGCAATTTCCATCAAGCCATGCATTTTAATTATCGGAATAATGATTAAAAGTAGCCTATTTTATAGTCCTGGGTATAAGCAATCCCGGTAATAAATTTCATTCAAATCCGTCCAGCTGTTTGAGCGTGAAAGAGTAACAAACACACTTACATACTTACAACCTTTACCTATTGTATAATATTAGTGTGACTAAGTGTGATACATTATATAATTTATATAATGATGGACATACCAAAGCTGCGCATTGTGCCTCGGCCTCACAAGGCGCCTCCACCACGGGGATCCCCATCAGCTTCAGGAGCTGCCGGGCCTCTTCACCATGCTGCTTTGTGACCTTTACCAACCGCCGGTTAAACTTCTCTATTGAAGCCTGGTCACCTGAAAACATTAAAGGGACGATGAACGAAAAATACATGCGGCTGAGATGCAAATGTTAAGATAGACGTGTGGTGCTAACGGACAGTATAATGAAAAAGTACATAAAGAGGTTTGGGCATGTAGAGAGGATGCATGAAAGAAGAAAAGAATATGATTGGTTTATATTTTTGAGCACTGTTCTGTTAGTTTATAGCCAGTTGTTGAGTTAGGAAGTAATGAATTACCAGCTTCAGTAGCCTTCTGAAGCTCTTTTTCCGCTTCTTCCCTTCTCTCCGCACGCTTGTTCAGCTGGTGTGACTTCATGTCCGGAGGCTTCCCGTCAAATACATACACTGGCTTGATGCCATTCTCAATCAGTCTGATGGTTCGGTAGAATGTCCCCATGAGATGGGACGTGGTCTCACCATCTACTGTCACTAACTGGGCACCTGGTAAGATTAGTAGAGTAGTATTAATAAAAGGCCAACTGTACCTACGTTTAACAGCTAACAGCTGATTTCTCAAACGCAGATCGTCTCATAAATTAACTAATCAATGGTCAAATTACGTGACAAGTGAAAATTTGCATTGTTATAACACTTGTCACGTAATTTGACCATTGATTAGTTAATTTTAGAGATTCTGTAAGTTGAGCAAAGTATAATAAAAGCATTCAATTTATCAAACAAATGAGAATATTATAGAAAACAAGTACTCAACAATTCAAATCAAGATTCAATAACAGTGATGTTTTAGGGTTATAAAACAAGAAAATCACAAACCTTCACTTCTCACTGCTATCAGGAATTGGTACAGGCTCATAGAAGCATCGATAGCAATTTTACGACCTGAAAATTTGTAAATTATGTGAGAAATGCGTTAAAGGACGGCATAATTTTAGTGTAAAGAAACTTACCAAAATAGTTTTTGATTTCCATTTCTTTTACTGCTTGCGGAGCTATATCAGCTATAAGCTTGGATAAGCCTAGAATACCCATTTTGTGTTATGATATTACAATAATTTGTAAATTAGCAGAGGAAGAAATGACAGGATTTAATTAATTGATAAAAATCTGCAAAAATCTGTTTCAGTCTCAGAATTTTAGCTTTTGGCGGTATTATTTTATTTTGTCATTAGATTTAGACATTGACATTTTGATAAATATGACGTGACATTAGAGTTTTGTGATTGAATGCAAGCTACACTCCTGTTTCGAGGGTTGTGCACTTTGCGCGCGATCGATTGTACAAAGATATTTCACTCGATTCAAACATCCTATCGAATGTTCTTGATACATTTGAATATTTTTATCGTATTCGAGCTCATAACAAGATAAATTATGTAATACAAAAAAATAAGGCCACTAATTGTAACTCGTCGTGCCACCAACTTGTGCCACTACCAATATTGTTCAGAGGTACGATGTGAATGTGACAGGATGCCAGACAAGGATGGGTATAGTTATTTCTCTTTCTCTCGTGAAAACAGCTGAGCTGATAGTAAAGTTGTTTATGCGCTAGCTAAGGAAGGGACGGGTGTGTTGGTATTGATCGCATCGTTTGTATTAAAAACACAGCTAACAGCGTTCGATTTATCCAAAATGGGTAACTATTTTACTATTAATATGGAAGAAAACTTCAAAAAGAATCAGGAGTTTATACAATCTATTAACAAAATCAAGGTAAGTGTCATCATCATTTGTTTTTGTGAATGTTGAGTCTTTGTTTTGATACAAGTAGATACCTAGGTAGGTATTAGTGCTAAGATGTAACTTTTCCTGCATTTATTATTTGTAGACGGAGAGGCAAATTCATCTACAACACCAACTGCAAGAAAGACAAATGGCTATGACAATAGCGAAAAACAGAGATACATGTTTGTGGTTTACAGGATTTTATATAACTGCGACGACTGGGCTACTTACTGGGTAAGTAAGACGCTGTTAGGTAGGTTAGGTATCTACTAGGTATATCTGCTTATATTGTAGAAAATCTATGTTGTCAATAAGTAATAATAATTTGACCTTCACTTGACTACTTATGTACCTAGGTACCTACGTACCTACTTGTCAAATAAGAACCTACCGATACAATGAAGTTCATTGTATCGGTAAGGTACCGATATAGGTAGGTAGGTATACCTACCTACATAATATAAATTCCACACTAAAAGATGAATTAATATTTGCTTGAATTAATATTTTATTTTTTAATACTTACCTACAAAAAAAATAGGTAGGTAAGTACCTACCTACCTACTTACCTAGTCACTAAATCGAATACAGCTTCTGTATGTACAAATCCGGACAATGTTATATAGAAAACATAATAATAACATCAATTATAATATACCTTTAATAATATATTCCACTAACAGTTTCAGGAGGACGAAACGACCCTACCTTCTAATGCCCCTAATTCCTCTAACGTTTGTAACCCTCTACTACTGGGATCTTGCATACGGAAATAAAATACACAGAATCAGAAGTAAGTAAAGATAATTAATAAAATTACACATGATAATTACTTACCTACTTACTCGCGTGCAAGTGAGACGCGGCCGTAAGTTCATCCCTCACACCCCTGATTCTACGGATGAATCGAAACATTGTTGGTAGGTACCTATATTTTTATTACGCGAGTAGGTACCTAATTTACTTTTCTCTTGTTTTCGTGTCCCATTATGTCATGTCACGTAGGTACTTACACATTGGTGGCTATTCGGGATGTCGTCGCCAAAACTAAACTAATTTGACAGCACTAAAATTGATGCAATCCTTTTTATTTCGATCGGTATGAAAGAGGCAGCATTATATCCGAATAGCCACCATTGGGTCCATTGGTGGCTATTTGGATCGTCTTATTTAAGAGCATATTAATTATTATTCTCGTCTTCATCTTCAGAATTGCTCACTATTCATAAGTAGGCAAAAAACTTCCCTATCTAAACCATTCGTAGAGTAAAAAATTGCGCGATCATCGGCTAAATAATTATTTATTTTCAGTGGAAGCCGAGCATATTATGACCCATGAGACGGACTTACTCGAAGTGCCTTGTGGCCTTCCAACGCCCTCTTCGATCGACCTCGCTCGTCTTGATGCTGAAGATAAGAAGAAGATACATCCACCTCTCCTGTGAATTTAGGAGTTAGGCATTCTGTTGAGGGTTATAGTTTATTTTAGCTTCTCAGTACAAATGTTAATGCGCAATCTTGACAAGTTCCAAAGGTTGTGATAATAATGCTCGTCCGCTATAAAGACATTTCGGACAACTATCGTATCACAGCAGGGCAAAAGTCATACATGCTTTATTCTTTATTGTACACCAGGAAATACATTTATATAAAAACTTAACTATGTACAAAGGTGAGCCTAACCCTAACAAAGGTTTATTCCAGCAAACCTTTAAGGATAAGGGAAGCTGATTATTGGTTGTGGGTATTTGTACTAGGATGACTAGCTGATTATCTTTTATTTTATGTCTGGATTTCACTAGCTCAACTTCTGCATGACTTTGATGTAGAGTTTTAAAAAGTTTCCAAGATAAAATCGAAAATCTATCAAAAAATTCGAATCGTAGACTAAAGTAGCCATAAGTTCAATTTAGATATTTTTAAATCTAAAATTGTCATTTAATCTATCAGTCGTTTTGTCGTAGTGTTAAATACGTTCTACCTATACCTAAGTATGTATAAAATATTTGAAGATTGTTCAATGTTTCGAAGTGTGCCTTCGTATTTGCTTGTGTAATCTACCTAAGTAGTTGGCTAGAAATTCACATCGCTAGTGTAGTGGCAAATAGATGCATTTTAAATACACTTCTCTAAAATCAAGATAATTGGATTATAATGAATTTTTCTACCAATAATTCTTAAAGAAAGAACACACGTTCGAGATAAATAAGTAAATATATGTAACAGTAGCTAGTCTAGGTACTTTACTAGAAACCAATCGTAGGTCAGCTTATGTTGGTGGAAACTGAATTCGGAAGATTAACCAACAAAGCTGACCTGCGATGATTGTCACGATACATCGTTTTTGGCATAAAGAGTAGAGGATGGGATGGTACAAAATATCCCGGAGCGACCGTAACCTCCCTATTCGAATCGAAAATAGAGTACTTACCTATTTTAATCGAAGAAATTCTAACTTGTGTCATTCCCGATTCTTATTACCTACCTACCAGCACAGATAAAAGAATACCTACCAGGTAATTGGCAAGTAGGTACCTACACTAAGAAAGTTTTGAATGTTATTATTATGATTAAGTAGGTACTTACTTATCACCTTCCTTTTAGCGATAACAACAGTATTAAAATTATTGTAAATTATACCTAGGTACCTACTTCGATTTTTAGAGTAGCTCTATCTATGGCCATTTTGAAGTGTAGGCTAATAAGGTTTGTTAATGTTTTAATACATTTTGATGAATACTTTTTAGGTACCTACTTAAGTACATTTTTGTAGATAAGTTAGTTGCTTATTTTTTCATTGTTAAAAATAAGTAAGTAGGTATAGGTAGGTACCTCCACCTAGTCCTTATAAAACTTGCATAAGTAGTAGGTACCTACGTAGGTAAGTACCTACATTACTTTTAATTTGTTATAATTTAGTGGTAAAATAATTTAAGTATGTAGTGTAGGTACTACCACTTAGGACAGAGATTAGAATTTACAAAGGTAAAAAAATAAATACTTAATAAGTTGGTACCTTTGTAAAAATTTCAACAGTTGACAATAAAATGATCTATCTAGGTATCTATATATTTTTCTAACCATTTTATATTTTTTTAGTAAGTAATTTATTTTAAAGTATGTTGCATCTTAGAAAACGTTTTTATAATTTTTATGCTATTATTTATTGCTATGGCGTTCAACCATTCGACCTGCGAATTATAATAAAATTGTACCTACCTATTGATAACTACTAGACCTAGGTACTTACCTATATGTTGAGTACCTATCTCAAAGGAAATTAAATAATCTGTTACCGATCGAGGCCTTTTTTTATATTACCTACTTACCAAGCTATTACCTATGTAGGTACCTACCTAAGTCGGTAGGTAAGTATATAAAATTTCTTATTATTTATTTATTAAAAAGACAGCTATGTACCTACCTACTTAATAAAAATATAATGCACCTTGAAAACGAACAGCAAACTACATTATAGTTTGAACATAAAAATGCAAAACCGTGCATGTCACCATTTTAATGGATAAGTAGGAAATCGATAATCGCATAAATTTCTAATGATTTATCGATTAAACAGTTCGTAATTTCACCTTACTAGTTGTCAACGGCGTTGCCACGGCAACTGACAATTTGTTTAGGCGGCGTAAACAAATGAAATTCGACAAGCAAACCAAACGTCTTGATATTTTGTTGAGAAATTGTGTAAAATAATATATTTGGGAATATTTACAAAGAAAATGGATATTGTGCGCGAGACGATACAGCTTTTTTGTACGTGAGTACTAATTATACGTGATTATACTTAATGTGCAATAATGTTTTTTTTATGGATATTAGGAAGGAGTAGGTAGGTACTTAGGTGCTTACTTAGGATTGATGCCTATCGATAATGCGGTTGCTCGGTATCCCAATCAATAGTTTACAATGGCAAGCGTCACGCTCGCCTCCAATATTCAAATTCGCTAACGTAAATTAACATTTTACGTCCCTGAAGATGTAAAATAAAACGATTTCAGAACTGTACACCTGAAGTGAAAAATGAATCAAGCACAGACTAAGAAGGATGCGAAAAAAGAGGATGGCTCACAAAAGCAGGTCGCGAAAAAGAGTCCCGACAAGAACATGTCCGAGATCGATGAGCATATTCTAAAGAGGTTTGAAATAAAAAAGAGGTTGGGTAAGGGTGCCTACGGGATCGTTTGGAAGGCTATTGACAAGAAGTCCAAGGATGTGGTGGCGATTAAGAAGATATTCGACGCTTTTAGAAACCAGACTGATGCACAGAGGACTTTTAGGGAGATTATTTTTCTACAGTCCTTTCGGAATCATCCGAATATTGTGAAGCTGCATAGCATTCATAGGTGAGTTTTTTAAAACAAATGATAAAGGCCCCTAAATAGGTAGACTATATACCTACTTAGATAGGCACCTCTAACTAATCAGCTCACATCTATAATAGGTACCTACTGCTATGCTAGTGACCTCCTCCCTCATCTCACGTCATTTTCCCCGACTCTATGCCAGTCGAACCCAATGCTAGGTTGCCTTTTGCTTTTATTCATCAGACCATTATAAAGATGAAGATGAAAATGGATGATTATGAAGAATGAAGATCTTTTTTTCTTATTTTTAGAATCATCCATTTTATACCTCTCCTCATAATCATCAGCAGAGTTGGCCCACTTGCTCATACGAACGAACGAACGAACGATCAGCCATCAGCTAATCATCGCACTGAGTTTGGAACACCAACATATAAGCTGAACCGCGATTACTGGCACGATGTATCGTTTCACGGGAGTGAAACACACCCCATGTAGTTGACATTCACGACATCGTACCAACCGGTAAACGTCACAGGGCGTCTAATCTGCAAAACGAAAAACGAAGTTTCGTGACAATTTTCGGGTTCTAATTATGTTGGTGTACTATTACGAATTTAGTATCCACCAACATAAGCTGACCCCGAAAATTGTCACGAAACTTCGTTTTTCGTTGTTCCGGAGTAAGGGCCCTGATTACATATGTCCTTGTCCTTGTCCTTGTCTCGTACATACTAAACCTAATTAATTAATCAGCCTTTGAGCCCCTATGTGGAGTTCGTTCAAGCGTAAATGGTGTCTTACCTTCGATTAAGCGATTACCTATTCACCATTCATTTTTATAGGTGATCGCTGGAACGTCGTTAGATAAGCCTTTTTGCGTATAAATTTTGAGCCTTCCTTAAGTGCTGCGATGTCTAAACTAGAATTATTGCCCTGTTTAAACATACCTAGTAAAAAAGTTTTTAATAAATAGGTTATAATATACCTACCTATAAGTTAACTCCATAGACAAAAACTTGAAGGCTGAATTTCCCTCTTTTTCAGGCAACTTATTCTTTCGTCTCTGACATCTAATTACCCACATGTATTACAGAAGCTAGCATTCCATCTATTAGGATACGAACTGGTTTCCTTACGATGTTTTCCTCCACTATTTAGCTCGTGTTTATGCGTATTTACATTAAAAACCCATTGATGAGAGTTTCCGAAAGGTGTCGAGGTCATCACGCCTAAGTCGCTTCACGCCCTGCTTCGCCCATCTGCCCCAAAGTGTGACGGCCACAATCCAAATTGGTCCTTAGTTTATATATTTTATTATAGTGTTAAACCACACTTAGGTATAATATCATTGTAAATGAACCTTTAGTAAGATTTTTCATTTATAACAAATTGGTCCAGTCCAACACAAACACATTTAGGCTGCGTTTCCAGAAATGAGCAAGGATGCGTAGCGTGGCGTAGCAGATCGTAGCATGCCAAATATTTTCGTAGGCCCTATACTACGGTAGAATTGATGACTGTAGTTTTTGATCTTCGTCGAGTGTGTACCTATGCAATTCATTATTTTAGTAAGTACTGAGTATTTATAATTTAACACAAAATTTAGAACTGTTGTTAAGAAATTGTGTTTGCCAAGAACCAATAGAATCCCTTCATTTAGGTACTAGCCTCGAAGAATGAACCGATTCTATTCTATGGTTCTTAACAAACAGATTCCTCTCTACGCATCTTCGTACATCTCTACGGAAACGCAGTGAAAACGCCATTGATTTTTATTAATTATATTGAAGATAAACATTTACCAGGGCACTTAACAACCGGGACATCTACCTCGGCTTCGAATACATGGAGACTGACCTTCACAACGTGATCAAACGCGGCAACATCCTCAAGGACATACACAAGAGATACATTATGTATCAGATGCTGAAGGCCACTAAGTATATACACTCGGGGAACGTGATACACAGGGACCAGAAGCCGAGCAATGTGCTTATTGATAGCGCTTGTCGGTAAGTATTGAAAGGCTATTTGAATAGGTCAGTTTAGAAAGGCAGTTGAAAATATGTTTTTCTTGTCAATGAAAGAAGACAACAGTAGGTATTATCAGCCATTTTCATTGAGAATTTGATGACTTATTTAATATTCCAAAATTTTACGATGATGTCTTTGAATTTGTTTTATAGGTAATTTAGTTCTGCTAATTTTGGTGATTATTGTAATTTTTAAACTCGTCTAAAACACCGGCTTTTTAAACTCGTTTTGCAACCATATAAAACATCATTTATTTATTTATGCTGACTGTTTACTGGTAGGTAGGTAGGTACGCTGCATATTTATTAAAATAAAATATACCTACCTATAGATAGGTATGTTAAAAATATCGATAAAACCAATCATTTTATGATAATGTAATTCATGAAACAAATATCACGCGTGACAGAACTTGTTTGGTAAAAAACGCAATTCCAAGTTCCATCAGCTTATACCATCTGTTACGTAGCACGCAAACAAAACTTATGAAGCCACTGCTTTCTGATAGAGACAAACTTGCAATGTTTTACATATCTTATGGGATCGTTCTATGGGGAAAAAGAGGAGTAAAATGTAGTACTTAAACTATTTACTGTGGGGAGCCCTATCACCTCTGCCCTAATTAGGTAGGTACACAAATGAAGTACTAGTGACCTAGCTTGCTGATAGATCGATATTAGACGTTCAGACTCTGAACGTCTAATATCTAAACAACAACTCTGAACTTCAGAGTTGTTGTTTAGATTTTCAAAAACTAACCTACACGCTAGTTTTTTACGGTACCTATCGGTTGTTCGAGAAGATGGTAAAAACGTAAGTTTTATTGTTCACTTGCTGCGCCTCGCGGTGTTACCCGCGGTGAGTAGTTCCCGTTCCCGTGGGAATAACAGAATCAAAAGTAGCCTATTCTTTAATCCGGGGTATAATTCTGGTACCAAATTTCATTCAAATCCGTCCAGCCGTTTGAGCGTGAAAGAGTAACAAACACACTTACACACACCTTCACACTTATAATATTAGTCTGATGTGATTAGGTATAACACCACCCACTGAATAAATGCGAATGCTGAGTGGTGACCGATTTGCTTCACTCATATTTCCTACCTAAAATATGATAGTACCTGTACCTACTGTAATGTCTGAGTGATGTGAATAAATGTTTTTCTATTCTATTGTATTCTAATTATTGATTAAAAAGCTATGACTTCACATTGCAGTGTGAAGCTGGCAGATTTCGGGTTGGCGCGTTCAGTGTCCAGCATGTATTCGGGGGGTGAGGATGGCGCGGACCCTTGCTTGACGGACTACGTGGCGACGAGATGGTATCGCGCGCCGGAGATACTCATCGCCAGCAAGAAGTTAGTCTATCCTTGCATCATTTGACGACCTCTGTGGCACAGTGGGTGAAGGCCCGCCTGAGACGCGGAGGTTGCGGGTTCGATCTAACTAAAAATGCATTGCGATCTTTAGGTAAAGACTAAACGAAACTGGCAT
Source organism: Xanthorhoe designata (assembly GCA_963582015.1). Classification (NCBI taxonomy): domain Eukaryota; kingdom Metazoa; phylum Arthropoda; class Insecta; order Lepidoptera; family Geometridae; genus Xanthorhoe; species Xanthorhoe designata. Next base: position 2,774,920 of record OY757053.1, read on the forward strand.
ATTCAATATCTGAATCAAAGTTCCTAATAAAAATAAAGATATAAAACAATCTTTAGGTAGCTACTAAGAATAGTTAGATAGTGAAGGCCTACCTTGGTTTTTGTGAATAGATACAAAGTTTCTACGCGTATCTCTACGGTGAAGGTCGGTTGTATCCATATCATTTCACTGTTTTATGCCCCTAGGCCGTATACAGAAAGAAAGCTGGAAACTTATAAGCGCTTATTAGCGCTTCACAGCGCTGGTAACCCGCGCAGGATATATATGAACGCGCGCCGATAAGCATTGAACGGTGCCGACAAGTTCCGACAAGCTTCAGCACGCGCTGGTCAGCGCTGGGCGCTGCCATTTAAAATTAATAAACAACTGCTTCAATCTGCTTCCTTTGTGTATAACGGACAAGTGCTGTCAAGCGCCGGTAAGCGCTTATAAGTTTCCAGCTTTCTTTCTGTATACGGCCCTACACAAACTATCGGTAGTCACGGCCAAGGCCACTATGATTCAGTTTTATTTGTTGCTACCTAATCACACTAATCACACTATCACACTAATATTATAAAGGTGAAAGTTTGTGTGTGTGTAAGTGTGTTTGTTACTCTTTCACGCTAAAACCACTGAACGGATTTGGCTGAAACTTGGAATATACATAGTTTATGACCGGGAATAACACATAGGCTACTTTTGATTCAGGTATTCCCACGGGAACGGAAACTACCGCGGGTAACACCGCGGAGCGCAGCTAGTAGAATATAAAATAAACGACTCACGACTCTGTGACCTTGTCTTGTCAATACTATCTATAATAAAATCGGTGATTTTCACAATACATTTACGTGATGTTTTTACACATTGAATAGTTCCCGTTCTCGTGAGAATACCGGGATCTAAAGTAGCCTATTTTTTAATCCAGGGTATAAGCCATCCTGGTACCAAATTTCATTCAAATCCGTCCAGCTGTTTGAGCGTGAAAGAGTAACAAACAACTTACTTACTAACACACTTACACACACAAACTTTCACCTTTATAATATTAGTGTGATTAAAATTAGTGAGGTATATTATGCATTTGGTAGTTCATAATTCTCATGTTATAGTAACTCAGTTAAACCACAGATAATATAATACTACAGTGAAACTCAGTTCTGAGCGGTCACTACTTGGAGGGTGACCGCAAGTGGCATTATCAGCTGAGCGTTTCCGTGCTTTAGAGGGCACGTTAAATTGTCTGTTCCGGCGTTAAGCCATGACGGAGGCCTTTAGGCGGCCTAAAAGCTCCGTCACTAGAGTTGGTCACTTGCTCATACGAACTTACTTAGTAACTCAGTTTAATATAATCCTCATCTGCAGCTACACAAAAGGCATAGACATGTGGTCACTGGGCTGCATCCTCGGAGAGATGCTGACGGGCAAGCCGCTGTTCCCCGGCACCTCCACCGTCAACCAGATCGAGAGGATCATGACTGCTCTGCCACGACCTTCAGCAGATGGTGAGCATCATCATCATCTCCCTGTCCTTTCCCCACTAACTGGGGTCAGCACAACATGTTTCTTTTCGCCATTTTCGTCTATAACTCGTCATCTCAGTACTCACTCTTTTAACACACATAATTCCACCAATTAGAAAATTTAATTATGGAATCATGATGCGGGCACCACACATTGGCTTCAACTTGGTTCCAACATTAGCTACGAATAGAATGGAAAATGGAAATGCTCCGTTTCTTTCCAATCACGGTCCAAGATCACATTGGAGTGCTGGAACTAACACGTTCCAACACTCCAATGTGTAGTGCCCGCATGAACAAGATCTTCACAGACTCATCGTCTTCCGATCGACTCAGTCAGTGTCACCACTTCTAGGACCTGTCCGAAAACCAGCGCTGCACCTTACCTACCTAGGTCTGGTGCGGCATATGCTGAGACAGGACCTAATTTGACCCCACGCAACACATTTTTTCTTTTTCTTTATTCTTATATGTGTTATGTACCTACCTATAATATTTTTTGTATTCTCTGTTACATTCATATACCTACCTACTTACGTGTTCTTAGGGCAAATAAATAATAAATAAATAAATATCCTTGGACATTCCACACAGCGTCATCTACCTAGTCCCAAGCTAAGCAATTTAATGCTTGTGTTATGGGTATTCTTTTATCTGTGGTTATGGTAACCAGATGACTGATATATACTACATAGATACATTTTTTTTTGTAAATAAATACATATTATACATAGAAAACACCCAGACTCGTGTCTTTCTTCTTTCTTTGTTCCAGATATCTCAGCAGTTTGCAGCGGCTACGGTGCCTCTCTCGTTCGGGAACAGGCAGGCAACGTCAACGGCAACGCCTCGCTAACTTCCCTCCTGTCCTGCGCGCCGAGAGATGCGGCCGAGCTGGTGCAGCGGCTGCTGGTCTTCAATCCTGCGAAGAGGCTGAGTGCTGAGCGCGCGTTGGACCATGAATATGTCTCCAAGTATGTGTTTGATGGGTTGATGGGTTGATGGACGGACGGACTGGTGGATTGACGGGTTGATGTAGTGACGAACTGATGGAACGACTATGTGACGTAGTGGTGCAGTGACTGACTGATATACCTAGTTAACTAGTGATGGACTGACCAATTGACTGGCTGTTGTACCTAGTGACCGAATGACGAAGTGAAGAAATAACGTTGTGGCGGACTGACGAAGTTATCAAACGACGGGCTGACTTACTGACAGTATTGTAGTGACGGTGTGACGGATTGACGTAGTGTCGGAGTGCCGGGATGACGGATTGACGGACTGTTGGACTGACGAACTAACAGACTGATGAGTTGTAGATTTATATTAATTTGGTAGGACTTCAAGGATCAGTTCAGTTTCGTCTTTCATGCTAGGTGATTCTGATGCCTGTTCCAACGCAACTCCCTACACAAGGGAAAGAATCAGACAAGAACCTGGTGGTTTGGGCCAAGCTTTTTAAAAGCGATCCCTTAACAATCGAAATAGTCAAGCTCCAGTGGAAAATGGGACGATTAACGCATGACATAACATTTTTTAGGATTGATTGGACGTTATTCAATTTCCTAGGTTCCACCGTGAGCGTGACGAGCCCACGCTCCCGTCTGACGTACTGCTTCCTCTCAGAGACGACAAGCAGGTCTCAGTGGATGACTACAGGAATAAGCTGTACAGCATCATGACCAAGGGCTCGCATTCCTTCAACGGACAGCAGCAGCGGAAGAACCATTCCAGGTAAGTTCGCGAAGAAGGAGCGAGCAGAAGTGCTCGTGGCGAAGCTTGCTAAGACGTTCTTGATAGATCGTCGAAGTTAAGCATTCTGAGCGGTCACAACTTGGATGGGTGAGCGCAAGTGGCATTATCAGCTGAGCGCTTCCGTGCTTCGGAGGGCATGTTAAATTGCCGGCTTTGAAAGTCGTTAAGCCATGACGTAGGCCTTCTAGGCGGTCTAAAAACTCCGTCATCAGAGTTGGCCTTGGACTTGCACTTGCTCATACGATCGAACGAACGGTAAGAGTTGTAGAGGTAACGTTTGTAAACGTTCTTACAATATATCTCTTGGTGATTTTGATATTTATTTCAGCAGCTCAAAAGCCCACACCCTCCCACAACCAACAAAAAGCAAGAGCTTCCAAGATGCAGACACTAAATACAAATCCAAGCTCAGCGTTTCCGCAGACTTAAAACAACGTCAGAAACCAGATGGAAAACTCAAAGAATACCGATCAGACCATAACGTCACAAAACCCCTAAAAGCGACCAAACTTTTTGAACGTCACGACTGGACTGAAACAAGATGCCATGGAGATTATTTCCAACCAGTGACACGCCAAAGCCCCTCTGACTATGGTGTTATGAGTGGGGGGAAGAAAACGGTTCAGCAGAGAAGAAATTCAACCTCCTTTTCAACAGTAACTATAGGGGGTGATGCAGATTATTTGGGGGGTAGGCTACGACATGGAGTTATAACCGCCAGCGCGCTTATGGATCTTAGAACCAGTATTCGATGATGATGGAAGGAAGAAGATATGGCTATCATCGCGACTTTTTTCAAGGTTGCTCCTCAGAATGTTTTATTTTTGTCTTGAACTGTTGTAATAATATTATGTAACAGGTAAATCTACCAAATTTATGGTTCAGATGTTGGTGACAATCTAAAAACATTACATCAAGAATTTTGATTTGATCTAATTTCTGTCGAAATAAAATGCTATTTACTGAAAATTAGGAAAGATTTTGTATAAATACGATAATACACGAAAATGATTAGATATCGCACTTTGATATTTGAAATGTTTTGTTAAACTAATTGGCGGGAAACGTGTCGCCATTTTGAACTTTACCTCTGTCATTATTATCCTGAATTCTTACTTCTAAAACCTGGGTATAGGTCGCGCCACGTAAAAAGAGCGCTGGCTGACAAGCTGCGCAGAGTCGATTTTTAGGTCCGATTGGGGGTGTGGACTGCGGCGCGGGGTGAAGGGGTAACGCTGTCATTGATTCGGCGCATGCTTTTGGTTCGTCAGCAGTCCTTAGCTTCCCGCGCTGTCACTACGTCAAATTCGTTTGTAAAATATCATCGCGTACAAAAGTTTTCGCTTACGAAATGGTTTTACATAGAAAAATCTGAAAAATTATTTATGACGTAGATACATAGTTTTATGAAGAGAGAGGCTGCTAAAAATGCTGTTGATCATAATAATAAAATTTATCAACAATACCTGCATTTTGTAGGTACTTACTTAATTAAATTTAACAATTAACACTGACTAAAACATGTTTTTAATAATAATTCCAATAATGATATTCATCTGAGTAATTTATTTATTTTATTCATGAAAGACGGTGACTTATAATGTTGAAATGAGTAAAATATTTATTACACACACATACCTACAATAGGATTAGTACTTTCGTGCGCGAGTGTAGCCATGCGCAAACATACCCCCTCCACTTTTTTCCAGCGCTCTTTTTACGTGGCGCGGGCGCGGACTATACCTACTTCTGTTGAAGTTTTGTAAAAATATTTTTTAACTGTTTTATTTTTTTAGTACCTAGGTACATTCTGTCAATTTCTGTTCAATGACATCGAAGATCATTTAATTTAAATTATTATGCACTTAAAAGAATACATTTCTGCTCCCAATTTTTTTGGCAGTTTTATATGCGACAAATACCGTTACAAAAAAAAAATGTTTGACTATAACTTTTTGCTCACATCTTAGATATATTTACGCTTACTACTAGTCACCTTTCTAGTCCTTGAACTGTTTGTAAGATGCAATAAAATAAACTTAGGACAAACAAATGGTCTTCTAGAGATGTTGGAATGAATAATGCACAGCACATGTAATGTAGGTTTGAGAGACCAAATTCATTGATATTCTAGTCAATATTTATATTAAATTAGCGTAAACTGTAGTTGTAATTGCGTCGAAGTGTTTAGTTGGTTGGGTGAGCCTGTTTTAGATAATGTATAGTAGGTATATTGTAGGCTGCAGGCTTGATCATTAATCATTATTAGTGATTTACCTTCAAGCATATTATATCGATAGTATGAATAACTTACTCGCGCTCAGTTTTGCAGTTACAAATGGCTCGTATAAAGCGCATAGTGTAATTTTTTTATTTTCGACTGCCTAGACATCGCTACGCGTTACCAAGATACCTATAAGTGCGAGTGAGTTCGCATAATGCTCTGCTTGACAAATACAGCAGTGATAAATTGTAATTTGTATAATTTTACAAGATATTGTAATGTCATCTCGATCTGTAATTGAAATGATGCGCTTGTGGCGTAACGTAGCTTGCTTGGACGTCCTTGATGGTTGAAGTAAAGAGACGTTCTGTTTGGCAACTAAGTGCTTCTGTGCTTCTGAGGGCGCGTTGTTGTTGTTATGCCATGACGCAGGCCTTCAGGCAGCGGCCTAAAAACTCTGTCACTAAAGTTGGCCCATGTGAAGTTAGGTTCCTACCTACTATACATTCTCTATAACAGGTTTATAGTTAGTAGTTATTTGCTCAAGCTCATATTCCCCTAGATTTGACGAAGTGACCTTACAAATAGCTCAAGTTTTGTAGTCTAACTCCGATTCACTGACTGAAAATAATATTCAACATTGATCTACCTACATATATTGTCTACATTAAGTTTCAATTTTCGTTTCTTGCCACAATATCTTCAGACTGACTGAAAATAATGTTTATTGTATCAACATGTTTTATAATATAATATGTGACTGTTTACTGTTTCATCTTTGTTTTTACAACTATATCTATATTAAACTCAAATTAAATGTTAGATAAATTGCAAAGGCTAGCATGGATTATGTTGGACTTAACTGCGGACAATAAGCAATTTTTTTCGAAAGTTTTGATGGAGAGAGTAAATTTTGGATTAGTTCCGCAAAATTCCACGGGTCTTTTTTCGTGTGCACTTCACAATTGCAAGTTTACGGTACGACCACATGATTGGTTTGGTTGTTATCATATCTTAACTTGTTCTAATTAATTGTTTTCTTATAGTCCATGGTCCCAACATAATCTAGGTACGTAAGCATGTTTGATGGGCACATAGGTAGACAAACGCCCGAGACACTGAAACGTGAACTACTTTTGGAGCATAGGTGTACCACTTGAGACATTCTTGTAATTTTAAGATGTATACACCTTACGATGTTTATCTGTGTTCAAATCTCTGTGTGGATTGGATAAGCACCACCACATTAGGTAACGTTTCAGTATTTCTATTGTTAAAAATCTACCAATACTTTAAAGATGACCCTGTCCATGATATGAATGTAAAAATCAAACTTTTCCTTCCGTGCATGTAGTCTGACCCATTAGGGCATGTTTCAGGTACTTTTGTATTATTATACAAGGTCGAATAAATGGTTTGAATTGGTTTGTGTGTTATTATTTACATTAGAACCTAATGAGATGCCTAGATGGACCTGGATGAGACTAGGATAGGACCGTCAAGAGTAACATAGACAGACTTATATCCGGAAGAGGGTAGATAGGTTGTGGGGACGGAAAATATAAAACGAAACATCAGGATCAAAAATTTCGGAAACCACTTTGATTCCCCATAGTAGGTACAACTACCTCAATTCTCTCAAGCACAGCTCCACAGATTAGGTAGAGATACAACGTATCACAGCTCTACTCATGTAAGAAGCGACTCTTTGACATAAGATTCGATAATTATGATTGATCTATTACATGCTCTTTGATTATGATATCCTTGTTCCTAGATAATTATGCTCTATAATTCCTATAAGTACTCTTTGTACTCTATGACCTCTTTGACAACATAATGACAAGAAAGTCAGAAAATACCATGAGAAAATAAACCTGTAAAAATCGCAAAAAAATGAGTTCCGTTGTCCTGTATCAGATTGTAATTCTGAGTTTCATAGCCAATGTGTTTGGTTCAAACATTGTGCCCATCCTCACTTTGGATCCAAGGTTGAGGAGTGATAATACCACCTCTAAGGATGTGAAGGTACCTACTGGTACCACTACTTCAAAAGCTACATTCATTGGCAACGGTGCTACCAACGGCGGTACCAGTAGCACAATATGCTCTTTGCCAGTAGTGCTCAAAGAGCATGTAATAGTATAGTCCGCGCCACGTAAAAAGAGCGCTGGAAAAAAGTTGAGGGGGTATGTTTGCGCATGGCTACACTCGCGCACGAAAGTACTAATCCTATTGTATTATTGTAGCCGGGCGGCTCGGCTCGCGCAAGCTAGTAAACTGTTAGAGACTACTTTTGTCAGTTCTTCTGTTGACAATAAATATTATGACTGTGCGTAATAAATATTTTACTCATTTCAACATTTATGTCACTGTCTTTCATGAATAAAATTAATGACTTGACTTCACTAACTTGAATTAAAATGACATGGTAGTGCGTGGTAGGCTAAGCAAAAGCCGGCGAAGCCAAAATAAAGAAGAAGAAGAAATTACTTAGATGAATATCATTATTGGAATTATTATTAAAAACATGTTTTAGTCAGTGTTCATTGTTAAATTGAACTAAGTAGGTAAGTACCTACAAAATTCAGGTGTTGTTGATACATTGTTTTATTATCATCAACAGGATTTTTAGCAGCCTCTCTCTTCATAAAACTATGTACCTACGTCATAAATCATTTTTCTGATATTTCTATGTAAAACCATTTCGTAAGCGAAAACTTTTGTACGCGATGATATTTTGCAAACGAATTTGACGTAGTGACAGCGCGGGAAGCTAAGGACTGCTGACGAACCAATAGCATGCGCCGAATCAATGACAGCGTTACCCCTTCACCCCGCGCCGCAGTCCACACCACCAATCGGACCTAAAAATCGACTCTGCGCAGCTTGTCAGCCAGCGCTCTTTTTACGTGGCGCGACCTATAGTAGTGCTGTTTACTTTGCTGTTTACAACTGACTACACTGACAAGCCATATGGATGGCATCTAAGGGTCTTCCCACATTTATCAACGCGGATCGGCCTAAGCCGAGTGCGTATCACCACGGATGCGATCAACTAACGACGTCGGCCGACGGCAAAACAAGCCGATGCGAATGGTATTAGTAACACCCTCATTTCGTAGACATAAAGGCTTATTGACCGGTGTTAGCCGATTCCGCGCCGATAAATGTGGGGAGACCCTTACTAAACATCGTCCCAACCTCAGAATACCGAAAGAACTGTATTATGAGGTCCCGACGTGTCACTCTTTTACATATTGAGGGTGACAGGCTCTGGTGCAGTGATAGTTTCAAAAGGGGAAGATATGTAACTTACTGCAGCGCATGGTCCTACTAAACTGAGTCCAGTGGTCTCACTTTTAGTTCCATTCGGACGATCGTGTTGAACGTACATCGCTAAATTTAGAGAATTATGCCGTCTCACCTTTTTTATCTTATCACATTTTTATTTACAGCAAGCGTCTAGAAGAGTAAGAGGTTTTGGTCCCGAAGCATCTGAGGTTTGTGTAAATTAATTTCAATTTTATTAATTTCAATATTATTAATTCTTCTTTCTGTCACCTAAGTGTCGATGGCATTGAATGTGTTCATGAGTCTTGCACATATAACTAATTGTATGTAATGTACCTAACTACTAAATTACGTTTGACCTATAAGTTATTCTAGCACTTAAGTACCTACTGTTTTTTTGTGAGAGAAATAAATTGCATTATTATTATTATTATTATTTGTTTATAGACTTTAAATCTACTCGGCTGTTAGACCGGGAGTAACTGTGACGCACGGGCCTAGGCCAAGTGTGACTCAGTAGAAGGTTGTTCTGTGGGGAGTTCTGTTTGTAAGAACTTCCTCACTATTCTGCAAGTGTTCAGAATCACTGCTTTTTGTAAAAGAGCATATGTATGCTTTGGTAGATCAAGGAAGTCAATAGATTGGAAAAGTTGAGTAGGTATTACTCCAGTGGATGACAGTACTATTGGGACTATAGTGACTTTTTTCAGCTTCCACATGCGTGTAATTTCATTTTTGAGATCAACGTATTTGGAGAGCTTCTCTGCGATCGTGTTCTGTAGGTTGTGGGTGTTGGGGATAGCAATGTCTATGAGGAGTGCGGTGTGGTTGGTCTTATCAACAAGGGTCAGGTCTGGTCTATTGAAATGAGTTGTTCTGTCGGTAAGGATGGCTCTATCGAAATAGAGTTTGTGTGTGTTATTCTCCAGCACTGTTTCGGGGGCATATTTATAATAGGGTGTTGGTTTTACTGATGTATCTACAAGTTTGTATTTAGCCGCAAGGTTTTGGTGAATAATATTGGCTACTTGGTCGTGACGAAACTTGTAGTCAGTTTGAGCGATTGCTTTACATGCTCCCGTAATATGCTGAATTGTTTCAGAGTTGCTATTACATCTTCGGCATCTATCAGTGGGTATATGCATTTTCATAATATATTTTTGATAGTTGCGCGTTTCTATTACCTGATCTTGTATGGCGATCATGAACCCTTCAGTCTCAGGAAAGAGTTCACCACGGCTGAGCCACTCGTTCGACGCCTGTTTGTCGACGGTGGGTTGACTCAAGTCGTGGTGGTGCCTTCCGTGCAGAGACTTCCGGGCCCATTCGGCAGTTAAGGTTTGTCTGTCTGTTAATGTTTCGTTACTTTGCTGGGCAAAGTCTACTAAGTTAAGCGGCGTTAGTTTTCGATCTAGCTGAATTATTGATTTGTGTAGGGGAGATGTTTCAGATTTAGAGTGGAAGTAGGTTCGCAATGATGTTATTTGCTTGCTATGTAAGTTTTGGATATCGATGATACCTCTCCCACCCTCCGTCCTTGGTAGCACTTGTCTTTGAATACAAGCACGTGGATGGTGCTTTCTATGTTTGGTCATAGTGACGTTTATAGTACGCTGTAGGTTTTTAAGATCTGTCTTAGTCCAATTAATTATTCCGAATGAATAAGTTAAAATAGGGATGGCGTAAGAGTTTATTGCTTTAGTTGTATTTTTAGAATAAAGTTCAGATTTGAAAATTGAGTTAAGTCTGTGTTTGAAATTTTGAGTTAGTTTAGTTTTAATGTTTTTGGTGTGAATCTGTTTCGACTGATGATAGCCTAGATATTTGTAGGTCTCGTTTATTATATTTTTTTTCAGTTCCTCCCCTTCATAATGCTGATAGACAAGGACAAAGATACAAGCGAGTACTGGCGTGAGACAGAGATACTATCCTTGGTTAGAACGAGGGAGGCAGATATAGACTACGAGAAATGCGAGCAGACGAGACCAGAGAATTCTATAGTAGAGTTTGCAAGTAGGAGGACTGTCAGACCTATTTGTAGAAGCCGGATTGGTTAGTTTATTAATTACTAGATGTGCCCTTGCGCCTTTACCAGTGTAAGAATAGTACATAATGATTATGATGACGAAACGTAGAATATTAACATCAGCTATCTGTCAGTGAAAGTCCCGGTAAAATTGATCCAGCCGTTTCGGAGATTACCTAAAACAAACAGACATTTTTTTTGTTTTTTATCGATTATAGGTTCAATGCATTTAACAAAAAGCAGTTATTTTAAATTTTACCTATTTATTTGTGTAGGTTTATGACATCTCGGCATTACTATTATATACCTAGATAGTTATTATCAGATCCTCGGACATTCAGTAGTATCATTAGGTACACCGTTTTACTCATTCTTTATTCTTTATTGTACACAAAAAAATAATACATAAAAAATACAGATAGTAAGGGCATGTACAAAGGCGAGCTTAACCCTAAAAAGAGCGATACTAAGATCCATAAGATTCTGAAAATGCTGCACTGCTCTACAGATTTTCAGCTCAAGGCTTTCATGGAGCAGCAAATCATGTTGTACGGTCGGCCAAGAAAGTGGTCTACCAGTTTTGACGAAAGTTTCTGTGAGATTTATGCCCGTTTTCACCAACAAATCCTAAATTTTAAGTGACACCTATCTCATTTTAGGGAACACCTTAGAAAGAAATGGTTTTCACCACTCCCAATCCGTCACCTAAAAGCTTTAAGTGTTACCTAAATTTAGGGGGCCGAAATTCGGGGTCCTAAAGATAGGTGACAGTTGTATCAGTTTGTGAATGTTTGCTAATATTTATAATTATTAAAAATGAGTGATTTCATTGATGTTATTGAGGCTATAGAAGTGATCACAGATCGTGTATTATGGGATCGACCATATTTTTACAGATATTTTGTGAGAGAATTGATTTCTTCCAAAAGTTTGAGGACGTGGACTTTTTTCGAAGAAAAATCTTAACTAAAGGAAGTGTCCTTTTCCTGTTGACAAAAATTGAATCAAAAATTGAGTTCCAGGACAAAAAAAAGTTCAAGCACACGAAATAACAATTATCATAAACTCGAAACGCAATATGTATTTTATTTATTAGCCTTTATTACAGATAAAAATGTACATGGTTTTTATAATTAAGTAGGTATGACATCGACAATTATTCAGCACTGTTATCTGATTGCCCCGTCTTGGCAAAGGCCTCCTCCAACTTCTTCCAATTCTCCCTATCTCTTGAAATTCGAATCCATGTTTTCCCTGCAAACTCCTTTAATTCGTCTTCCCACCTTTTGAACTGTCTTCCCCTCTTGCGTTTATTGTAATTAGGAAACCAATTCATCACAGTTTTAATAATATGTTTAAAGCAAAACAAACATGTCAAATTTGATGTCAAACAAACACTATTTATTTTTAAAGCATAGACAATCAACATACAGCCTACATGTTGACAGTAAAAAACCAGAAATTGAATGAATGAAATTGAATCGGTAAAATACATCACTTATAGTTAGGTAGTGGTTCGCTAGGGGTCACCTAGCTTGGTGAAAATGAATTTAGGTAGGAGGGGGATTTAAGGGATCACCTAGCTTAGGTAATACTTAGTAAGGAGACTGTTTAGGAGTCGTTGGTGAAAACGGGCATTAGTTATCGATAAGGTCGTTATATATACTTACATATACCTACCCGTTTGCATATGTTATATAATGTGTTCTGTCTGATCGCAAAAGTTAAAAAAAGACAAATCATTTCTATTGTTTTAGACCATCAGCTGTGTCCGCAATGTCCACATTTCAACAACCACACAGAGTGTGAATTGTTTCGCGAATCATGCAGGTATATTTGCCTAAACTAGGTACCTACTTACATAAGACTTTATCCCTCTTATTATTGAACCAAGATTATAGTTAGGTATTTACAATATTTTTATATATTTTAATAGTCTAGGAACAAGGCCGTATTAAGAAAGCATTTTTTTTTAACCTATAGTGTGTCCCACTGCTGGGCAAAGGTCTCCCCCATATCCTTCCACTTCTCGCGATCACCGGCCGCTTGGTGGAGAGATTATAATTAACAAGACCGTATCTGTATTATTGGAGTTTGCTAGTGGCTAATCCTGGTGACAGAATCTCTTATTTCGTTTTATAGAGAGCGAAGAGTGCACCCGTCTGAGCATCGAACCTACTGCGACCGGAGATACGGCAAATGGAAGACCATGTTTCTGCCGGCTGACTACTCGCAGTGTCGATGCTGTGATGAGTGCATTTTTTACAGAGGTCAGTTGTAGGGCAGTTCGTTCGTTCGTATGAGCAGTGGCCAACTCTGGTGACGGAGTTTTTAGGCCGCCTAAAGGCCTCCGTCATGGCTTAACGACTTTAAAAGCCGGGACCGACAATTTAACGTGCCCTCCGAAGCACGGAAGCGCTCAGATGAAAATGCCACTTGCGGTCACCCATCCAAGTAGTGACCGCTCAGAACGTTGCTTAACTTCGACGATCTATCAAGAACGTCTTACTGCCTTAATTAAAAAGACAAAACGGAAAAATATTTACCATAAAACCTTTCACAAGCAGCTATCATCCCTCTATGTTGATAGCATTTTTAAAACCGGTAAAGTCATTCAGAGACCAAGAGAACCAGGTATTTTTTTATGTAGGTACTTAAGATTTAATGATGCTTTATTATTTATTATTTTCAGAACTAGATCAATCTTGCATGCAAGACGAGTACGTCTTCGATGCTGACGAGTTTTTACCAGTCACAACTATTGGTAAATATTTCAAAAAATATAATTTAATAAATACAAATGTTTATGTACCTTAATATTTTGGTATAAGTAGGTAAATGATATTAATTTTAAAATAATAAACCAATCAGTACATATTTTTGTGCGTAATTAAGTTATATTCTATGTATAAGACATAGATGTGAGTGATGTAACATTGCTTAGCAAAACACCCAAAAACTCCCAATCGACATTTCCTACGACACGATAACCTACATTTATCTGGAAGCGCTCCAATGTGACCTTGGAAGGCTTCCAACTGATGTACTGGCGCCAGATTTCAGGGCCGGCTGCAACCCCTACTGGGGACACACTGATCAGGAGTTTAAGGCACTCCGGTGCGACAAGGTTCTAAGAAGATGTAAGTACCCAATAGCTATTTGATCTGTGCCAATAGTAATGTTTTTGGTACTTACCATCATGACGTGCTAACAGGAACAGGCAGTAGAATCCCCTAGTTTTAAGAACGTGACATGTCAAAGTGGTTTATAAACGATCGTACTGAAAAATACATTTTGAATTTAGAATTTTTTTGCTCTCCAGTTGGCGATTGAGAAAAATATTTATTTTTAGTTTTAGAATAGCCGAGTTTAAAAAGTGACTAGTTGGCGAACCACTCGTGCTAACTACTTGTGCTTCGTTTGTGCTAATTACTGAAGGAAGACATCATGTTTTATTTGTTTTTTTTTACGTTTTATTTGTTAAGTATGTTGTAACTTAATTTAATTTTCAGGTGTTCCTGTAACCATACCATCACTGCCTAACGAAACTCTCGACCTGTAAGGATTTTTTAATGCTATTACAATTTTTATTACATGTTCCTAGTTGCCTCGCTACTTTGAATGTTTATAATTTTTTACTAATAAAACAAGAATACAAATTTGCCTCGCTATTGTAGCCTATATAGTCCATACAGGGTGTCCCAGATAAGTCGATAAGCAAAGGGCTTACCTACTTATAACGGAGCTATAAATAAATCCACATCCTACAGTTATGGTATGTTGCCTTTCATCATCACCATATATAATCACTACGCCGCGGGTATTCCCAGTCATAAACTATGTATATTCCAAGTCTCAGCCAAATCCGTTCAGTAGTTTTCGCATGAAAGAGTAACAAACATCCATCCATCCATCCATTCTTCCAAACTTTCGCGTTTATAATATTACTCGTAGTAGGAGATATATACATACATACATACCCACTTACCCTCTTACCCTCTTACAAATCATTATTTTAGTCGACGCAGCTATCGCTTCGAGCCACCCACCGGAGGCCAAGATTGCCCCGTCTCCTGCCGCGGCTACGAGTGCCACGGAGGCTTGGTTAAAGAGCAGCAATGTGAGCCTGGGGCCTACCTGCCAGACAAGGAAGAATGCAACTGCTGTGGACGATGCAGTGCCTACCAACGTTTGTGATCTAGATATGAAAGCTTAGTATAACTTGCCGCCTTCAGCCTTTCTAAAAATCTAGAGTATATTATAATTCTACAGAGATGGTTCAATACTTCGTTTTTTGTAGTAAAAAAATACACCATGCTACGATTTTCATTTCACATTTCATTTTCAACGTTTTAGCGCTATACGCTTCTTCTTGAAGAGTTTAGATCATTTACAATGCTAATGATTTTGTATCGCTGGATGTTTTGTTTATATTTTAACCCCAGACAAAAATGTGCTACGATTGCTACGATTTTCGTAGCACTGTCCAACGATAGTGGTTCGTTAGTATTGTTTTCATAGTACTCTCCAAACGATGGTGGTTCTATTCTACGGGTTTCGTAGCACTGTCAACGATAGTGGTTCGTTAGTATTGCTTTCATAGTACTCTCCAAACGATGGTGGTTCTATTCTACGGTTTTCGTAGCACTTTTAAAACGATAGTGGTTCTATTCTACGGTTTTCGTAGCACTGTCCAACGATAGTGGATCTACTCTACGGTTTTCGTAGCACTGTAACGATAGTGGTTCTACTCTACGGTTTTCGTAGCACTGTCCAACGATAGTGGATCTACTCTACGGTTTTCGTAGCACTTTTAAAACGATAGTGGTTCTATTCTACGGTTTTCGTAGCACTGTCCAACGATAGTGGATCTACTCTACGGTTTTCGTAGCACTGTAACGATAGTGGTTCTACTCTACGGTTTTCGTAGCACTGTCCAACGATAGTGGATCTACTCTACGGTTTTCGTAGCACTTTTAAAACGATAGTGGTTCTATTCTACGGTTTTCGTAGCACTGTCCAACGAATAGTGGATCTACTCTACGGTTTTCGTAGCACTGTAACGATAGTGGTTCTACTCTACGGTTTTCGTAGCACTGTCCAACGATAGTGGATCTACTCTACGGTTTTCGTAGCACTTTTAAAACGATAGTGGTTCTATTCTACGGTTTTCGTAGCACTGTCCAACGATAGTGGATCTACTCTACGGTTTTCGTAGCACTGTAACGATAGTGGTTCTATTCTACGGTTTCGTAGCACTGTCAACGATAGTGGTTCTATTCTACGGTTTTCGCAGCACTTCGTAGTATCGTTTAACTTTAACAACTTCAATAATCGACTGGTACACTCTCGTAGCATTTGTCTACGACACCCTGAAATGACTGTCTGTATTGGAAAAGTAATATTTAATTATTCCATTCGAATAATTTTTCAGAGTTAAATCAGAAATGTGCAGAGTTCAAAAAAACAGTTCATCAAATGAACGGAACCAAGGAAATTGAAGTGAGCTTAAAAGTACATTTTATTATTTACAACCCCTTAGACATTTTCCTTAGCATCTTAAATGACTAATAAGATAAATAAAGAACAATGGCAGTTCGGCATACATTGTTTTAGCTCACATAAAAATCTCGCGTCTTAGTGTAAAAAAAATATATACACAATCCACAGAAGTCGTTAAAACCATATCATCAAAAAAAATATTTATATACACCGACGTTACAAATAAATCAGTACTATAAAAAGTAGTTTTTTATGAATTATGTTCGTAACATCGCCACAGAATATCCTAACATCTAGCCAAAATAGAACATGACAATGACATGACACATGATCTTTGACATGACATTGAAAACGTCGAATTGGTATTGCCATTTTTAAAATTATAACTTTTACTATAATGGTGCTTTACATAGAAGTATTTTCTGTAAATAATATTTTAATTTACATTAATTTTGAATTTCTTTACATGATTTAATTATAATAATTAACTTACTACAAAATATCAAATCAAAATACCACAAATTGATAAGGGCCATTTTATAGCAAAAACTTCTAATAGATCTAAGGGGCTTTTATTGGCAACACTAATATTGCAGTGGAGAAGAAAAATCACATTTTCATAACTTTTTATTATGTTTTTTTAATGTGGGTTTATTAGAATACATAAATATCGGTAAAAACCTTAAAAATAATTATAAATCTACTTGAAAATGAAGATTTTTTAAGACGCTTTTGAAAGTCGGCATAAACAACTGCCATGATTCTTTGTCTACCACACCATGGGAATACTATCGTAATCATAATTATTTTTTTAATTTGCAACACAGTTAAACTTTTGTAGTTCAAAATAATATCATAAAAATGATTTCTGTGATTCAATTTTACCAAAAAAATATTTATTTCTTGAGGTGGAGGAAGAGTTCCTAGAGCCGGGTTGTGATGATGGCCTGGTCTGCAGGCAGGGTCGGTGCCAGGACATCCACATCGTGCAGACCACGTTTGGCAGCCGCAGGAGAAGAGATGACAGCGTACCCATTGCTAATGGTTTGTAATGTAGAAACAATAACGAACGAAGGAAGACGACCTCTGTGGCGCAGTGGGTGAAAGCCCTCCTGAGACGCAGAGCTTCAGGACAAATGTTTGCATGATCTGCAATTTTTTGTCTCGAGTCTGGGTGTTTTCTATGTATAATATGTACCTAATGTACCTATGTATTTACCATCGAGTTACTATACTAAAGAGTCACAATCTAATAGCTGACAACACTCAAAAAATGTACCTAGCAAATTCAATGTGCTACAATGACATTTGACATTTGAATGTAGACGTTAAGGCGTTTGTTTTAATGTTCAATGTCGCTTGTACGCAAAAAAGTAAAACTCGGCGCACTACGTAGCGTGCGCCGAGTTTTGGCGCGGACATTTTATTTGTCTGATTGTGGCTCTATAGATTGTACCTCAATGGTATTTAAGTACAAAAAAAAATGTATCTATGTAGTGTAGTCATCTGGTTACCTTAAACTTTTAGTAAGATTTTTCATTTATAATGAAATAGGTACCTAAGTGTGGTTTAACACTTTGACAAAATATAATGAACTTTAAAATAGCCAAGTTTAAAGCAGAATATTATCTTATATTTCAAAGCTCTGTACGTCTTTCTATGAATGCTAGTTTCTCATTTCTCAGAGCCGTGTAAAAATGAGCTGAAGAACTTCAAGAAAAAGTATGGAGAAGACGGCCATCTTCATTTTGAAGCCCCGCAGTGCACGCCCCTCTGGCTATATGCGCCTGTACAGGTAACTTGTTAATTCATCACATAGATATATAGATTCACAGGCTGTTCATAGGATGATTTTTAAATTTTTAACCCACGACGCAATTTATTCAGTCAGTCAGACATAAGCGAATGAACTGATTTTGATTTGATGAGGTATTAGTTAAACAGATCTGTTCAGTCATTTGAAGGCATCGAGTTAATATGTTTGAAGGTCATTAGATATTTTTTAATGAAGGGAAGAACTATATGTAGGTATATATGTAGGTATATTTAAATAGTCATTACGAATTATTATTAATAAAGCCGAA
This sequence comes from Xanthorhoe designata, assembly GCA_963582015.1. NCBI lineage: Eukaryota > Metazoa > Arthropoda > Insecta > Lepidoptera > Geometridae > Xanthorhoe > Xanthorhoe designata. The sequence continues at coordinate 2,793,313 of OY757053.1, forward strand.
AGTCTGTATAAATGGGTGAATTTACATATGTTTGTTACTCTTTCACGCAAAAAATATTAAACAGAGTTGGTTTAAACTTGGATAAACATAGTTTATGACTTGGAATAACACATAGGCTGTTTCTTATCCAGGTACCGCGCGAGCGAAGCCATAGGCGTAAGCATGTAATTTAATCAAAAAAATAACAAACGGCTATAACATCTAATCAAGCAGAACTAAAAAGTAAAAAATAAAACTAAATTTGAAGGTTAAATTTAGTTACATATATATTATATGTATATTATTTATTACATTTTATATGTAGATATAGATACTTATTCAAGAACAATGTTTTATATCTAGTGTCGTCGTTTTGTCTGCTACTGCGCTTTGGAGGATGGTACCATTATACACGGGATCAAAGTACCGAGGGTCGAGGTGTCCAACATGAATTGTGGTGAGTTGTGGAGATTCCCTGAGAGAATCGTAGGTACATTCTAATGCCACTATCATCAATCCGAAAGTGACAGTGATTCAATTCAATTCAATTCATTTTTTCCGCAATGTAGCTACCTAAAGTAATGGAATGAATAATAAAATAATGAAACTGTTCTAACTGTTCTACAGTATAAAACATTTACAAAATAAAATTACGGGTTTCAAAGTGGTGGGAGATAGCCAAAGACTTAGTGGAAAATTTGGTCCTTGGTCTAACAGAGAATACAAAAAAATAATTTTATTTGCATAGATTGCGCAAGAGAGAAATGTCGTACCGGATCTGACGTAGCATGTGACGGGTATGGGAACTATAAGGAGGCCGTGTTTACTCCTCACGTCGACGACTGGTCCAACGTCGCCGCTGCTGCCACTGTTGCTGACGCTAACGAAGGTAAACCATCTTTACAGAACATTATCACACTAATATTATAAAGGTAAATGACTAGAATTAGTAGACTAAAAATTTACCTATAGGTACCATATTGGACTGGTAAACTTATTTTAGCTAAACGGAAATTAAATCTATTGATATCTCCTTTCATTGTCATACGAGTAACAAGAAATAAACATTCTCTATAATTGATAAATCTTTATGAATAAAGACCACCATCTATTTACGCTATTCCATTATTATGTCTACCGCTCCCTGGGATACAGTCGTGATCATATTTCATTTCATTTCATTTTCATTATTAAACGGTTCTGTATAGGTACCTATTCCAGTAATCGCACTGCAATCTATCCTAGGCAGTGACGTCATTGCCAACTAATTAGAGTGTCGACCGCGTCTGTACGCGCCGCCAATATAAATAGATGACGGAAATCAACGAGCTCAGCAAAGAGCCTATGCCTAGTGTATTATATAATCTGTGCCTATGCACATCACATTATGTAGCGATTGACTCGTATTACTGCTTTGTGTATCATTCTGTAATGGATCTTATCTTTACTTCAATTTATTTACAATGATGCACTCTAAAGTAGGTACCTAACTATGTTTAGCCATTTTATAGAACGCGCGGTCACTGTGCGTTTGTATCGTTACCTACGGCGCGTTGTTGAAAAATGATTACTGCATCTTTATCACGTAAGAGCTCAAATATGATAAAGTGTGGCGTTCCTAATAAGATTGTGTTGGTTTCCAACAAGAAAAGGCATGTTTTAAAAAAAAGTCTTTGTCTATGGAGAGGGCATTTTCGATCTGTGCGGCGAACAAAATGCATTGGCAAGCAGCTCATGCCACACTATGACTATCCTAATAGCGTTTGTAAAACGCGAACTAGCAGGTGACGCGCTACACAATAACGTGTAGCGAATGCTCGTCCGAAAAAGGCGGTGTGCATAGGGTCTAAAGTCTAATGGTCTTATTCATAAAGATCTGTCAGTTTAATATAGATTTAAAGAATGCTTTTTTCTTGTTACTCTTAATGTCAATGAAAAGAGATAACAACAGATTTAATATCCTTTAGCTAAAGTAGGTTACTAAACCAAAATGCATAAGGGGGTTAATTGTTTCAGAGCTATCAGCGTCTGTTACATTTGAATTATATCGAAATTTATGGAGCTTCGAAGACAACATCAATAATTGAGCTAAATTGATACCTTGACCTTAGAACATTCTAGAATAAAATCGTAATTCTCATCACTGAAATTATTTTCAGGGTTATCCGCCGTGCCGCCCGGTACCTCGCCGTCTGACAACCCTACTCTTTAATTTAATTGCATTATAATTTGTTTATTTATGTACAAATATAACGGAAATTGTGAATGTTGTTTTACTAGTTTTGGTACGCGGGTTCGTCTGATTTTGGTCTAGATTTAGTGGGTGATGAAAATGCACACCAGATTCAAATAAAAATAACAACATTCAAAATTAGAAAATAAAAGAAAGATACGCAGTACTACCGTTAGAAAAGTGTCCTAAGAAACAATGAAACAATAGGATAACCTACAGAAAAAAAAAATATTCCTACATAAGTTTTCGAAATACAAATTAGAAACAGTTGAGCCATGTAAGGATCCTTGTAAAATGCTCAACGATGAGGTAGCTCAACTGATCCAAACCACGGCCTATTCTGAGCGTACCCAAGACACGTTCAGCATTGCGACGCTGAGTGGCAATGCTGATAGCGATCAGAGGGGCTAAAATGGCCGTTTCAAGAAATTCTGCTGATAGAAGTCATTTTTTTTCAATTCGAACAATAATTTAGCACCTTATTCTGAATATGGCATAAGAAGGATATTGCTAAAACGGTCTTTTTAAGCCCCCAGTTAAGTTTTTCAGAAATTACTTCCTACAAAAAAACAACATTGCATTTTCAATATAGTGGACTATTGGCATTTACCTACCTTTACAGTCAGATTGCACTAAGTTCCGTAGTTGCATTAAATTTTTCACGGTTTTTGCTGTGCGTCTTGCATTTTTGTGAAGCTCTACATTATTTATAGTTACCAAAATGATGACCTCAAAACATGAGGCAAGTAGTTTGAAATTGTTATTGGTGCAACAAAAGAGCTAAGTTGCTAGTGCTAATTTAATTTTCGATAAAATTCTAATTTAAATGAATTAAAGGGACTTAATAGCGTAATTAACCTTATTATATTATTACCATACGTTGTGATTGCGTTACGGCTTTCGTAGTCACGGGTAGACTCACGGGTAGTATTTTCTACAATGCAAGCCATGTTACATTTCTACAATCGTTTAAAACTTAAAAAAAATGTATAGTAGGTAATTGACATTTTGATGACGAAAACTCGAGCGATCAGAAATGTCAAATCAAAGGTATAGCGATGATAGAAAGAGAATAGTTACGAAACATTTTGTCACTTGTCTACGCGTCCTGCCTGAGCTCAGAAGAAGTGCCTGAGTAGTTCTGTCGGCAGAACTTCTGTAATCCAGAGCAAAACCTAGATAAGTCTTCCTGATTCATTAACGACTTTTCTTATGAGTTTCTTGTTAATCATTTCAGCCCTGTTAATAGGAGCGGTCGGCTGCCTTGACAGTGGACTCAATGCCGTTTCGATTTGGCAAGATTGGCTTCCGCACGCGACCACAGCTGATAACTATATTATCAATTTCTGTTTAGTGCACTTGCTGCACCCTCGCGGCGTTATCAGGCCTGGATCTAGGGAGGGGGGGGGGGGGGGGGCGTTAAACTGGGGCACTTACCAGGACAGGAATTATTTATTCTATGTATTTATTTATTATGTAATAAGTGCCTAATTTATCAGTCATCTGGTTACCATAACACAAGCATTAAATTGCTTAGCTTGGGATTAGATGACGTTGTGTGGAATGTCCCAAGTATATTTATTTTATTTATTTATTCTTACAAACTAAAGAACTTTATAGCAAGGTGTACCAACGTAGTATTCCTAACTAGTGTCGGTGAAGGTACCTATCGTGTGAAGAAGTTCAAAGTTTGTGAAAAGTAATCAGCAGATCCGACGGACGGGGCCATCTTTAGGTAACCTTTTGGAGGCCCTTGGCACATTTGAGGATATTGGGGCCCCTACCAGTAGGTATGGCGGATTTATACCATTTGGTTGACTTTCGGGGGGACCTTCGAGCGCGAGGCCCTGGACTAGTGTCCAGAGTGGCCATTGTGAAAGAGGGGCTTGCCGGATATCTCTAGATTGAGCTACATAGCTCAGTTTATTTTATTTTATTTTATTTTATTAAATAATTCACAAAACAGATTACAATCCCAGAAGCTTAAAATCTAAAACTAGTTATTTTGATCTAGATTGATATCAAATATGTGAATAAAGTTTGATGGAAGTGTTGGTTCACTCCACCGTAACCTTCACCTGGCCACTGAAAGCGCGTATTTCTGTGCGCCCTTGTGACGTCACGTGTCACGCTTACGGTACTGCCGGTGCGGGTGTTGCCAGGGTGGGAAATTACCCGGTTTTCAGGAGTTATTGTTTTTTGTTGGACACATTAGAGTAAATATATATAACTTTACTAAAAACATGATACGTTAGGTATACCTACTTGTTGAATCTTAGTGATCAATTATTTTTTAATTTTTCGTTGTTCAATTCAAAATCAGTGGCAAGGCAAATAACTATTGTCACCATTTTTAACCACCCTTCTGCTAAGCCGTTTGAAGTAGGTAGAAGCACATAGTTTAAGTTGTCTTATTTAATTATTGCTAAGCTGTAAATAAAAAAATACGAATTATTACAAAAAAATGTCCAATAAGTAGTCAATAAAAAATAGCTAACCGAATAATGCGATACAAAATCTTAATTATTGATCATTCATTTTTTATCAACATCTATTTTCCCGACAATTTTCACAAAACTAGGGTAAAATATTCTATTTCCATCGCCCTGGCAGCCCCAATCCCGGCAGTCGATACCCGATCGCGGGGGGAGCACGCCGCGTTCCGAAACCAAATCAACTGTCGCAGTGTTTGTGAATACCCACTAAATACCTCAAAAATGCCTAATATCATCAACGAAGTTAAGCTTGACTTCAAAGATGTACTACTACGGCCGAAAAGAAGCACTTTACGGAGCAGAAACGATGTAAGTTTACTTATAAATTGCTGAAAATATCAAGGCTGTGAAAATATGATTTCAGTGTCTCTAGGCTTATAAGATTTCTTTTATCTCGTAACATCGATTTTATCAATCGAACATCACATCAAAAAAGTGTGTTGGAGTAAAAATTAAAATTCAATCTGATGAACACTAATTCAGAACGCATTTTATTTATATTTTCATTAAGTAGTTCCACAGTAGGTTTATAATACTAGCTTACTCGCTCGCGGCTTCGCTCACGTGGTGATACTTGATAAAATGGAGCCTTCTAAGTATGTTCGGAAAGTCATGACAGCACAGCGGATATTTTTTTTTTTATCGGATGAGTAATTTCGAAGATTACCCTAAACATACAAACAAGCAAACAAACTACCTTTACCTCTTTATAATTAGTAGGTAGGTAAATAAAAAATTAGTTAGTCATAAGTACCTACATAACATAATATTTGGGGATTTTAAGACTTCTTTTTAGCTAAGTTGATATTATCCTGAGCCTATGGGTTAAATACCTTTTATAAGTACCTATTACCTACTGAGACCTAGAATTAAGTGTAGGTAGGTACGTAGGATAACAAAGGAATTGAATATCGTAGGTAATAAAGTGTGGCTGTAGAAAATTGCGTCTAGAAATAGAATAGATTGAACTGGATGGTGCCTAGGAAGTCTAAATAGCTCTAAATGAGTGTAATCTGCGCACACTAGATCGTAAAACTCGTATCACCTCTGTAAGTGAAGAATATTTCTCTTGGAACGCATAGGCAGGTATAGTAACTTTCTGTACTTAAGTACAAGTAGGGTAGGTACAGTTGTGGTGTCTCACTTTATTATTTTACATAATAATCCTGTAAGGATAAATTAAATTATTAAAAAAGTAAACTAAACTCCAAACCATACTACTTAGTACCTGCAAGGCCGCACACACACATTTACCTACGGCGCTACGGAAGACCAGCGCTTTGACAGGTTCCTTAGTTCCTGCCTAAGCATCATGCTGAGTAGTAGCCGTTTTTGTAATTTTTCTTGTTTTATCTTTCTCTTTTTATACATACAAAGAGTACAAGTGTTCTCTATGATGACAAAATAGATATTTTTCTTTCTTTCTTTCTTTCATTATATTCTTAATTTTGTCGCAAAAAGGTGTAGAATAGTCTAAGAAAATCACTGACTCTAATGCGGGCACCACACATTGGAGTGTTGGAACCTTTTGGTTTCAACATTTTAATGTGGGGATCTATCTTGGACGGTTATTGGACACATCTGTGTAGCAGCAACACATCTGCTATTGGTCATTGTATTCGTAGCCAATGTTGGAACCAAGTTGAAGCCAATGTGTGTCTGCATAAACAAACAAATTTATAATGTTTGTTTAGACGTCAACTAACCTAAACTTCCTGTTAACCTACTGTTTACATTGATTGACTTCATTGACTCATAAAGTCGATGGTTATTTTGTAACGCCTACAGCTAACAAAGTAACTAAAACTACCTACATAGGGAAACCTACCTTCTGTATTGTTTGATAAATTATTCCCCTTTACTAATGAAAGTACCTACCTGCATGCTTTCTGTTAATAATTGTATTGTAAGGGTGTTGGCTCTTCGTTATTTATAACAACGTACGGAGAAATCGTAGATAGTAATCATTTACTAAGTACATTATAGGGAGTCTCAAAAATAATAACTTAGCGTCAATAAATAAATTACCTATCCTTAGACATTCCACACAGCGTCATCTAGTCCCAAGCTAAGCAATTTACCTAATGCTTGTGTGTATGGTAACCAGATAACTAATAAGATAAGTAGGTATACCTACTTACTACATAGATTTTTTTTTGTAAATACCTACATTACATATTATACATAGAAGACACCCAGACTCGATACAAAATATTTGCAGATCATGCAAACATTTGTCCCGCAGCGGGGATCCAACCTGCTACCTCTGCGTCTCAGGCGGGCTTTCACTCACTGCGCCACAGAGATTTCTAAAGTCAGGACACGCGTTTATTTCGATTTTCTAACCGACTTCAAAAAAGGAGGGGATTCTATGTCCCACAGTCACTGTATAATATATTTTTTTATGTGGACTAGAGTTGGCCACTTGCTCATACGAACTTACTCAATTACTTACTTATGTGGACCGAATTTCAATTTTGTTTTTATTGAAAGCGTTTCTACTCAAAGAGGTGGTCCAAACAAATTTAACTTGTCAAATGGCGCTTGACCGCCGGGGTCCAGCTACGATCGATAAGATAAGGATCTTCGTAGTTAGGTATAAACAAAAATACCGCTCGAGAGTTCAGGAAATGACTCTACATTACGAAGTTGAAGTCAGTTTTATAATTTCAATTTTGTTGTTGTTAAAGATTTATTACAGTATAAAACTATAAATATTTTTCATGGACCCGGTGGGAAATGAAAAACAATAGAACCATGGACCTCTGGGAATAAGCCAAATATCTTACTAAAAGTTTATGACTTCGACGGGTTTCAAATACCTAAGAAAATCTTTAAAATTATTTTATTGCAATTTTATTCAAACTTGCATTAAGATATAATTTGCGTTTAAATATTACGTTTACTTACACCGACGAAAAAGTAAAGAGATGATAAAAATACCTACTTACTTGATACTAGTTCGCTTGATGTCTTCCGACATTGTTTCTCGGTATTTGGCGGCCGGCCAGTAAATACTAGGTCAAACTTCCGACTTTACTTGTTCAGGAAAACTCGAACTTTCCATTTAAATTGGGTATGTACCTATTATAATATATATTAAAGAGATATATAAATCTTCTGTCCATATTAGTAAGATAAAAATGTAGGTAAAGTCCTTCTTGAAGTTAAAACGTTTTTAATGGGTGTAACAAACAAACTTACATACTAACATTAATACTAGTGAAGATCACGATAATTTTAGAAAATTCTTTACATAATTTGTCAGTAGAGGTATACCTGAATAAATAATAAAAGAAACACAAAATATACCTATAATAGTGTAAAGCTGAAAGCGATCTCATCCAGGTAACCTGTGGATACTCAAAGAAATGATAATAATTAATGAATGAATTAAACTAAGTAATGAATGAATGAAATGAAAGTCTTTAGGTACCTATTGCACGCTCTTACAGTAACTTATGAACGAAATAACTTATACTTATACTAAGTATAATTATTATTAACAATTGTTAACAATTGGAAGTCTTATCGCCTAAAAGCGATGTTTTCCAGAAAACCTTAACTACAATGTCTAAACACTTATTTCTAGGTGGACTTATACCGGGAGATCATTTTCCGTAACTCTGGACAGACTTACCGCGGGGTACCGGTCATGGCCAGCAATATGGACACCGTCGGCACCTTCGAAATGGCAACTGAACTATCTAAGGTAACTATATTCTATCTGCGGTTTTAAACCGACTTCAAAAAAGGAAGGGTTCTATGTTCCACAGCATGTATTTTTTAACAGTCCGTTACGCATATTACCTAGTGCTTAGTTAGTGGGCGTTGTCAAGAGTAGGTTCATTCAGTTCAACTCCTAGTCTATAGGTACTCGCAGATTAATTAGTCTAATCTACATGGTGATGGAATAGGAATGATACGACACAAGCCATGTTATAAGCTGAAGGTTTTTTCATGATACTTACCGAACAAAAAAACATACCAACACAGTTATTTCAAACAAATATCCATTGATGTACCTCCTTACAATAGTACCTATACCTACTAGAATTAAGGCTCGACTAGGCTTTCACTCTGAAATTTCATGAACTCATCTAATTTTCTTTTGCAACAAAAAGAGCAAAAAGTATTATGTTTACGGTGTTCCGCAAGGTAGTGCTGTCTGTCCCCTCTTATTAATTGTATGTAATTTTACAGCACGGACTCTTCACATGCATTCACAAGTACTACAGCTTAGAGGAGTGGATAAAATTCTCCAGTGAACATCCAGAGTGCTTAGAACACATGGGTAAGCTTTGTATATGGGTGCCTCAAAGGCATTTTAATTCATTAATTACAAGGGGTTAGGGTAGGTTAGCCCCTTTGATCATTTCACATGAGTAGGTAGGTACTTTAATTACCTTCTGGAGTGGTTGCTTATTTGTGCAATATTATTCATCTATTTTATCTATTTTTTAACCATACTGGGTAAGGCAAAATTTTGAGTCCTTAAGTACCTTTTGGCGAATGGCATTCACGAATGGAGGCCTATGCCCAGCAGTGGGTTAAAAGTGGCTGATGATGATGATGATGCTGAAGTACCTTTTCTTTTGTGGTTAGAAAGTTTTTATGTTTGACAATCGTTGTTCTATTTTGATGAAAAAATATTTCTTTTTTTTTTTATTTAAAAAAAATTTGGTTTACAGGCTTTTAACTAAAAAAAAAAAAGTAGTTGATCTTAATCGACTCTATTTTTCATCCGGAACATTTTTCCCAAAGAAACTTTTTATATTTTAAAAACCATTTTTTGGCTTCTGTTGCTCTAATAAAGACCCGATTTGTTTTTCATTGATATTTAAAATGTACACTGACGGTTTGAAAATGTTCGTCACCTTAGAGTCGGTTTTCGCTTGCACCAGATTGCAAGCATCAATTTTTATTGTACCAACTTTTACCAGTGACGTTCCTTTTTCAAGTTTCAAAAGGGATTATGTGCTTGTGCTCGTTGAACGAATCAAGTTGAAAACCGACGAACATTTGAAAACCGTCACTGTATTACAGATCATAACAATGTTTTATTTCGAGGTCAAAATCACATCTCAGATAAACTATTGATTTATGAGATCATGGAAAGCAAAATACTAACTTTTATTCCCTCTTTAGCCGCCAGCTCAGGTACAGGAGACGCAGACTTCGACAGGCTTTCTGAAATACTAAACAACGTCAAGGACCTGAAGTTTGTCTGTCTGGACGTCGCCAACGGGTACAGTCAGCACTTTGTGGAGTATGTCAGAAGAGTTCGAGCAGCCTTCCCCACGCATACAATTATTGTGAGTGTAGTATCAAATAAAGATCAACTTGATCCTCTGTTATCTCGGAGATTTTTGAGTAAAACAAAAGTTTAATGGTTTCGGTTCAGGTTACATTAATTAATGATATCATTCATTAATGATTTAGGTACTTCGTTTTTTATCAGGGTCTGTCTACACTTCTACAGTTTTTCTACATTTAGGTACTAAGACCACTTTGAGAGCTGAGTTTTACCCCTATTCTGTCGCGACCAATATCTTAAGGGATCATATAAAATAAACACTGATTGTTCCAGAGTGAGCAATCAGATGTGTATTTAATAACATGATCATGTTTGCCGCATGCCGGATGAGCTGTGGGCTAAAATCACCACTCAGTGGAGCCCTGACTTTTTTTTTCAAGAGGAATCTTAACAACTTTATTTTTAAATTTTCAGGCTGGCAATGTTGTAACCGGTGAAATGGTAGAAGAACTAATTTTATCGGGAGCTGACATAATCAAGGTAATTACGAATACTTAGGTATAATTTAAAGATAACTTTTTTGATCATTTGAGCACCACGTCAAAATTTTGATGGGTGCTCAAATGGGAATAGTTTGGGTGCTCAATGCATAGGTGCTCACTGGGAATACTTCAAAATCAATGGCAACACTACATTTTGCCAAGCAGTTTTGCTAGTATTTATGTAAATAAATAACAGGCAAAGTATATGATAGGTGCATTCTGCAGTCCAAAAGGTGTTGTCATGACATCCTAACTTTCCAGGTGGGTATCGGCCCGGGTTCGGTGTGCACCACTCGCATTAAGACGGGCGTGGGCTACCCGCAGCTGTCAGCTGTCATTGAGTGCGCAGACGCAGCGCATGGACTTAAAGGACATATTATTTCGGTAAGGACTTATGAAAATACAGAATTGAATTAATATTTGAGACTCGAAATGTTATTGAGAATACTAAAATAAATTAAATCATCTGAACTGTAATTAAAACATACCTACATTCAAAGTTAAAACGTAAATAGCGTAAATTGTAAGAAAACAACCAAAACAATTGTTAATTTAAATCGTGATTTTGCATAAAACAATGCACTAACAAGAACGCAATACGCGATTGCTGAAGTGTAGTGATAGATGGCCGCTTAGATACCTAAGAATACACAATTGTAAGCATAAATTAAGTTTCTGCACTATTGTTATTTAAATACAAACGCTGAAGATTTTTTGTTTCCTACTGGTATTTGAAGGTAAGGAAAGTAGTTCACCCCAAATACCAATAAGTATTTTTATTTTTGTAACTTAAACTTAAATACATTTCGTGGATTTGGGACCCCCCTTTAAGGGGTATACTGACAGGATCCTCTAATACCTGTATTAGAGGATCCTGCTCTTCTCTGATTCTATAGAATATATATTATTAAGTGTACAGTACAGATACAGATACAATATAATAGGCCCCAACAATGGATATATTTCTCAAAAAAGGAAGTTAAGAAAGTTTAAAAAGTAAAGTTATGTTTCTCAGGACGGCGGCTGCACATGTCCCGGTGACGTGGCAAAAGCCTTCGGCGCGGGCGCAGACTTCGTAATGGCAGGCGGAATGTTCGCCGGCCACGATCAGTGCGGAGGCGAGCTGATCACCACACCGAATGGCAAGCAGGTCAAACTGTTCTACGGCATGTCGTCTTCTACCGCCATGTTGAAGCATTCGGGGGTTGTGGCTGACTATCGTTCTTCTGAAGGTAATATTTCATTCATAATCTCGTCTATCGCTCCAAGTTAATCTTCCGTCTCCACCAGTTTCAAGGTCAAACTCTTCTAGGATATGTCTTTTACAGCAATGGTGAAATCTATTTGGGTAGGAGGGTATCTTTAGGATTTTGACACTAAGCCGATTCTGAAGTGAGACTTTGTGTATCTTATTTTTTCATCATCTTTCAACCTCTGCATTCAGTCTCCGTCAGACTCAATTTTTATTTGTTTTTACTACCTTCTTCAATTTTCATCTTCACTGGTGAATTTATACACTTTTTAAAAATAATATGACTGAATATTATGATTGTGTTCCAAAGGCGCGGTAAAGAGGTTTTGGGCGTTTACAGTAGGTACATTCTTTGTATTTTTTTCTGCAAGTTCGGTCTTTTGTTTCCAGGTAAAACGGTCCAAGTAGAGTACCGAGGTGACGTGACAGTGACAGTTAAGGACATCCTCGGAGGCCTACGCTCCGCTTGCACATACGTCGGCGCTTCTAAACTTCGCGAGCTGCCGCGCCGAGCCACCTTCATCCGCTGCTGCCGGCAGGTCAACGACACATTCTCCTAAATGTTCCTTGGTATACTGTTTTGCTGATTTTGCAAGTTATTTTAGCTAATTCAAGATACCCGCGGTTTCGTAAAGCAAGTTGTGTTTAAAGTTGCTGCATTTTTTCTTATTTCATAAATATTTTAGATAGGGCAAAGATTTTGTATTAATACCATGTGTAATGTGACGCTAGTTTACTATGCTGATTTTGCTAAAACTTAAAATAGGATATTTTTTTCCTATAGTAGGTACTTACTAGATTAAAGTGTTTGGAGTTAGGCAATTGTTTTGCTAATTTTCTTATTATTCAAGCTACAGTAAAGAAACTAGCGATATCGTTGCATTTGCGATTAGTAATATTTTTGTGACTAAAATTGGTTAAACTATATCATTATCAGTAAGCAAATAATGCTAGAAGATAGGTATTTTTTTGTGTATTTTCAAATCTTTTCATACGAAATATTATAAACAGATAAACTATTGCACACAGTGCCTATTATCTAGTGCCTAGATCTAAAAAAATCTCAAAATCAGCAAAGCAGTCTTGTTTATTTGCGATTCTTTCAAAAGAGCTTCGCGTTGTGGAGATCTTATGAATATAATTTTAGATCTGCCGTTAAACTTAGCACAAATTATAAACTTCTTTATGTAGGTATGTGACTACTTCAGAATTTTTATTTGTTAACAAAACACCTATCTCATGATCGATATGCTTAAATGTTAAGTAAGAGACTAATGCTGGGTCCTATATCCAACTAACGGATGTCCGTAGGTCGGTCGTCATAGCAACGTTGTTTATTCAACACAAAATGTATGAGACTTTTTGACAGATAACAACGTTGCTATGACGACCGACCTACGGACATTTGTTAGTTGGATATAGGAACCCGGCATAAGAGGAGACCAACGGGATAAGGGGCCATGCATTTCAGAATATGCCTTGATCAAGTCACATGCATTACAAAGTTTTGTAGATAATTGAATGAAGTGTGTTTGGGTAAAGACAGAATAATTAAATAGTCTAAAGTTATCACTGGTGCTATTTTTTGTAATTAATATTCCAGTTGATGACCTTGTAGAGACAAATTGCATCGTGTTACAAAAACTATTATTTTATAAAATAATCGAGTTAAAAACTAAATAATTTAATGATAAAAGTATATAGCTATATAAATAATCTTAAAGAAAAATCGACTTGAACGCCATACTGGTTTTTGTCACTGCTTTTAAAACTATGGATTGCAATCTTATTAGAACAAAATTAATATAATTTAAAACTCAATTCAATGATGATTATCTTCTAATTAATGGGTACCTACCTATACCAAATTATTTGTAAGACTATATGGTTATTTTATATTCATTTATTGGTTTCTGTAACATGATGCAGTGTATTTTTAAAGTAGAAATCTTATTCAATTTAATCGTGATCAAAGGAGTTGAAAGGTTTCTTTTAGGTATCTAGTGCTTCTAAACAAAAGAGCATACGCACAACTCTATCAAAACGATATTCAGTATTTTAATCTTATAATTTTTTATTTTATTTTTAAAGTGTTAAACCACATGCATTCTGATGGGATTCGAACCCGTGTAATCGCGTGTTCGAATTCCGTCGGAAACGGAAATTTCTGTAAGAGTTTTCATTTTAAATCAATTAATTTATTGCATAACTTATTTTAGTTTAAGTGTTATTTTCATAGACAATACAATTACAAAAGCTATGCACAAATATGTTACTGATGCGTTTATTTTTGATCTAAACAAAAAGACGTATATTTAAGTTGTTAATTGACTAATTCTTGAATTATAGTTTTAAAAACAATATTTCTTTTATTTTTCTTCCAATGTTTGTCTTTCGTTAGCATTCAGACGACTGTGTTTTTAAGGTATGTACCTAGACTTATTCAGGTCTTTCTAGCTTAAGCATTTCTTCTGTAGATGATTAACAAGTAGGTTCATTATCAAGAAGTACCTAACCTAACAGTAACGATTAAAAGTGTATTAAATTCCTATTAATATTATAAATGCGAAAGTCTGTCTGTCTGTCTGTTACGCTTTTACATCTAAACCACGAAACCGATTTTGATGAAATTTGGTACAGAGATAGACTGGACCTTAGGAAAGAACATAGGCTATATTTTGTTCGGAAACCACGCGTGGGAAGCCGCGGGGAGCAACCAGTAGTGTAAATTAGTGTTATTTGAAAAATAAAACTAATTAAGTATAAATCTTTATTATTTTATTAAGGAATTACAATCCATGGTGGTACATATATTATTTCCATTATCTAAGCAAAGACAGAAATTACAATCAATTTTGAACGAGTGTCCTTTTTTACAACGTGGCGCATTAAGTACTATGGGAACAACGTCTAAAACTAAAGACTCTGTTTTAAACTTGCAGGGGTAATCGGTACACGTTAAAGCTACACCATCAGCGGAACACACACAGTTATTGCAATCATGCTTGTATATTTGCCTCGGCTCGCATTCTTGTCTATAAATCTTTGTACCAATAGCTCTCATTGCGTCTCTATTACGCCCCTTCAAACATCGAATGTCACCCTTGCAGACCTCCATCTTAACGCCATTAACGAGTAGACATTGACAATTTCGACATTCCTTTCTGTAAGTGTCACCTATTTCACATTCTATAACAGGATCTTTATGATGGCATTGCTTGAGAGTGCAGCCATATTTCTTAATTCTGCCTTGAGTTTGAAAGCAGTAACAGGTGTTGCAATCTTTCATAAATTTTTTTCCTGGTTCGCAGTCGATCTCATCCATTTGTTTCCTTATTGCAGGTCCGACTTTATACTTCAGTGTTTCGATTTCCTCGTTGCTATTAAGACATCGGTTGAAGGTACAGAATATAGTACCCTTAGCGTCGCATCGGCATGTGTTGCAGTCAACATTAAAGGTCTCTCCTGGAACTCTACCTTCACATTGAGAATCCTTGGTGCAGTTATCGCAAAGCAAGCGATTGTTTCTCAGACAAATGCAGTTCTTACAGCCTAGCTTGTATTTCTGATCCATATTGCATTCAGCGTACACTTCATCTGCCTCAGTTTCTACAGATTTAGTGGATATAAGGTTATCATCAGTGCAGATTTTCTGGGTGCATAGTTTTGTGTCTATGCGACCAGTAGATGGACAGAAACAGACATTACAATCTGCCAGGTACAGTTTAGTGGGGTTGCATTTCTGTTGTCTAGATAATTGGAAGTTTTTGATAACTTCTACAGGGTGGAGGACTCGGAACGTGTCTCGGCAGACTGGGTTGGGCCAGTTGCCGTCTTCTGAGCAGACGCAGAGGAGGTCCCCTCTGCTGTAGTGGACTCCTGACTCGCAGGCCGATGGAGTAGACCTCCATGCACCGTGCCCTTCCATACCTACATCTATTTTTTGGATTGCATCTGAAAAAATATGTTACTTAGTAGATTTAGAAATAGACACTGAAAACTTTTAAGAGATAGCTGTACCATTTGGTTATTATGGTTACTATAAATTCTATGATTATTCTGGTATTGAGCTGATAACGATGGACAAGCTTCCTTTACATTACACTAACGTAATACAAAAATAGTTAAACAGTGACAGACTCTACCATGTCTACCGAATTAACGATACCAAGCTCTCCTCAAACCGTAGTATTCTTGAAACGTCTGGCGGGATAAAAACCTTATTTTGCTTACCATTAAAATGTCCAAACATATCGACTTCCCCACACACCCTGGCGTTGCAGGTGTACCTAAAGTTCTGATTGCACCAACACCAGTTGCAGTCATTCAATACCAGATTGTTCTTCATGCAACGTTCGCGCCAAACCTTCACCGTTACCGCTGTAAGTATAATCTTTGATGAGTGTAGCCATGAGCATTCCACAGACTTTCTTTATAGTATTAATTATCTGTGGTTCGTATGAGCCTGTTTTTAGGCCTCCGTCAGGGCGTAACGACTTCTAAAAGCCGGGACCAACAATTTAAAGTGTCCTTTTTTTTTAAAGGAAAACCAAATGCCTTTCAAAATGCAAAATACAACTCACTAGGCTAATACAGCTTTGTAGTTACTTACGTTTTTCATATTTTAACAGAAGCACAAAAGGTATAAAATGCAGAAGTAATAAAAAACCATTCAGTATCATTTTCCAATTTGTCATTTTGAATTGCTCATAAAGTTTCCAATCAGTTGTTCGACATTTCTTGGTTAAATAAAACTGAGGAAGTTAATGAGTTTTCGATTTATTATTTTTGCTTCATGTTTTAATTACCTAACTTTAACTACTTACGTAGTATGATTACGAGATGTGTACCTACACAATATTACATAAGATTCGAAGTGGAAAAAAATATAAACGACACTTTTATATCCTCAAGAAACCTTTCCTAAGATCTTCAGACTTGGAAGATCTTTTACAGATGTCTTTGGGGGACAGTAGATACACGATCAATAACACGATAATAAGACGACTTGTTAAAATATTATAAAGCCTTAAAAATAATACAGGTTGAATAAATATTCAATAGCGAATACATAATTATAAAATCACGGCACCCATAGGCAGAGACCACGGATAATTTTCTCTTACTGCGATACTGACACCTCTTTCGCCTCATTCACTCTCATTACATTATTTTTAACTAAATAATAAAAATCGTTGAATACATCATACTATTTTTGTTTACATTCATTATTAGTACACAAAAGTTTATTATCCTTCATACAAAAGCAAACATTACATTTTAATATAGTAGCTGCTCCAGTAGTGCATTTTGTGTCAGAATCCACAGAAACCATGGACTTTCTCAAAGCCATTTGAAATACCTTATCTAACACCATAGGTAAATTGAGTTTCAGAGCTTCCCCTAGATTAAAATCATCTGGCAACTTATCTATGATTTTTACTGGATCAGGTACATTAACTTCAATTTCTTTGACCACTTTTTCACGTGGTGGTTCTATTTCAACTCCAATTTCGTTCTCTGTTTCAAAGTCTTGTTCATACTCTTTTCTTTCATTTGGACTTTCATTATCAAAAGATATTGGAATACTCTGACCTTCTCTACCTATGAGTGCAGATTGTTTGGCCTCTTCTGAGTCTGTGTAATATTCTTCTTGCTCATTATCATTGTCATTGTTTTTGTTTAGGTTACTTTCTTTGCGGTTTACGTTGACTGCAATACTATCATGATCTAATATTATCTGCTTCGCTTTAGCAGTTGTCTGAAGTTGTATTGTTTTATTTTCCATACCGTATCTTAAAGCTTTCTGGTTTTCTGGTATAAGTTCAACAGCTTCTCTGATAAGTTCCTTTCCACAGAGGCTCAAATTGTACGCACCTAGCTCTAGTTTTTGAGCATAAGTATTCCCAGTATTACAGACTAACTTATTCTGATTTACGCAGAAGCAGAATTGACATGGAGCTAATGAGTACCAATTACTAACTTCACATTTTCCGTAGACATTGTTGGAAATCCTTCGACTATTTATGTTATTTTCTGGTTTTGTCTTACAATTATTTTTTGTGCATCGCGCCTTATCTAGTTTACCATCTGGTCCACATTTGCATACGTTGCAATCGGAATTAAAGTAAGAGTCTGGCTTGCAATTAATTTCAAATGTCCTATCAAGAGATTGGAAGACCTTGTTACATTTTGCGTGTGGCCATTGACCTGTGCTTTTACAAATACAAACTGTATCGTTCAATTCGTACAACACATTGGAGACGCAAGAAGAGTTCCCATTTTCTTTACAATCGCTTGATTTTTTTGCAGAGCATTGGAACACATGACTTGAGGAGCAAACACATCTATTGCATTCGTTTTCAACAATCTCTCCTTCGTTGCAAGGTTCGACGTGGTAGGATTTGTCTGAAAAAAAAACACAATTAGGTCGTTGACACATTTAGTTTCTAACAAAAAAATAACATGGGAAAACAACGTAGGAGATCCAATTATAGCATCAAAGCGAAGAACTGGTTTTGGTACTTCAAGCATATAACTAAGTAGTTATGCCTACCAGATTTTTTTTTGTGTGTAAGGTACCTTTATAAAAAATATGAATACCAAAATTATAATTTTTACAACAAAAAGCTAAAATTTTGATTCTTTAAACTACAATTCATTAAAATATTATTAGGTACCTGCAAGTATATTACGGAGGTTTTTATATTCTATATTTTTTATATTACTATAACTCTTACCTTTATAAAGTAAAGCAGCATTGGAAACAGTTATTAAGGCGACAAGGCAGAGTCCTATCATTTCGCCAAATAAATTAAAAGTGGATCACGAGTTAATGTCGCATCAGTAATTTTATGGGGATTTTCATGATAAGTAATTAACTTTTTTATTTGTTTGGTAAGTACCTTATCTACAGTGATACTAGTTTCATATATTTGTACCTATACAGATCTATGTGATTTTAGCGTCTTATCTTAGTTCCTAGTTTTTTCTTTTAAAATTGAAAGAAATTAGTAGTAGGTAGATACTTAAGTATAATTATCGTCCTTAGTATAATTACAGGCACCATCTAATGTACCTATATATTGAAACAGAATCGCTCCTGCAGCTTTAATAGACGTTTTTAGTAGATCGTTGAAGTTCAGCGACCTTCTGAGGGTCACAATAAGGATGGGATTCCAGTGCCACTTGCAGTCAGCAAGTGGCACTGGAATTTACTTCAAACATTCTATTGGATCGTTATTCCGTTATTCATAATAGGCTTACTAAGAGCTTAAGCGGTTAAATAGGCTTACTAAGGGCTCAATTTACTAACTAGTACCTAGTTGGTGTTTGTGCCGTGTTAATTAAAGTACCTAAATATTTGCCATCTGTTTTCAATTCAATGTGAGTGATAGGAGTGACTTTTTATTAAAAAAATAAGTAAACAGATTGTTTTTTAATTTTCTGTAAGTAGACTTTCAGCAGCGACGCTAAATCGTAATTCTTCGTCAATGGATTTGGGCTATTGTCTTATTCTATCATGTACATATTAGATCTACAATCTACATTTAAAAATGTTTGATGATCTAAGAGGAACTCCTGCTCTTCAAGATACAGTTGAGACCCTGTTTCGTTTTATGGCGTTTTTCACTCTTTTGTGAATCATCCAATTAAACACTAAAAAGGTTGGCCACTTGCTCATACGAAGGAACAAACGAAACTAAGAAGGTTCAATGAAGTCCATTATCAGAGCCCAGGAAACTAGGTAACTTCTCCCTGCACTCCTCAGCGTCACTCTTGAAGCAATGTTCCTCAATAACGAGCTGGTCTTCACAGTCGCATACGAAGCAGTCGTCCTCGATCCGGCCAGGAGTTGAACATGGGTGGTAAGTATGATTGTGCTGGACTTTGATCTGTCTGGTCTTTTTGGTTTTGCCAGCTACAGCTGCAGTTGTTGTTATGTTCTTTTCTGAAATCATTGTACCTACCATCACCGAAAATGGCATTGAATATAGCACAGAAACGGGTGTCTCCGTTATTAAAGAGGTATTTCCGTTATTTTTTTCATTGAAATAAACTCAATTAGGTTCTCTAAATTGCTCCCTTACGAAATTAATTATTACGAAATGTATGTTTTTTTATTTGCCAATTGTTTTTTTTTATAAGGCATTTTAGCTTTAGCTTTGATACTTGACAAATATTATGAAAAGCTTACCCTCAGTCCGTCTGCCCATGGGCAAGTAGTTGTATCCAGGATAAGCCTGCTCACAGTATGTCCCCTTTGGTAGCGGCCGGCAGAAATAATTGAGGTTGCCCGCATATGGACAGATACATTGCTGGCATCTAAACCAAATAATATCTGTATTAAACATTGAGACACACTTTGTAGACTTCTACGTAGGCTCCTCCTTAAAAACCTTCATAAAACCTAAACTACTGAAGGGGATTTCTATTATAAGTCTAAGATTTCCTAAGCCTTCTGTTTAATATTATGACATCATACCGATGCTTATTCTAATTTCCCTAATATTTCAATGCATTAAAAATTGCGGTAGGTACCGAGAAATCTGGTATTGAAACACTAACCGTAAAATATCTAAACCATAAACCCTGTGTAAAGGTTTTCTCCGGCCGTCGGTCGGCGTCGTTACCTCCTTACATCGGCTGCATCCGTAACTTTTTCGGTACCGTAATTTTATTCCGGTATAATAACGGTAGGTACCTATAGCTCAACCTCTATCTATGGAATAATAATTTACGTTTTTACGCTACTGTAACCACGTTCAGTTCATACCTAATAATGTAGATGGAGCCAGGCGAGCACTCCTTCCTTTCGGAGCTGTCCGTGAGGTTGTAGGTTATACAGTTTCGTCTCGTCCGTAGATTGGTTTTGCTGGTCTCTACGTCACTCAACATTAACTGAAATTGATAACACACTCAGGTAGGTACTTACTTCACAAATATTAAAGGTTCTTTTGTTTGTTCATTTCTCAGATGATTACAACGATTTGGTTTTTCTCTGAATAAAAAAAAAAACATTAAAACCACCACCGGACGTTTCTTGTTTTAGTTTTAATTTAAAGGTTTAAAAGTAGCTTTTTTGTGTGGTTTTATGCATTCTATAGCAACTAGCAATCATATTCATTTGTAACTCCATAGAGTAGGTACTTACTACGATGTTTCGCAGTATACTTTTTCTATTATTTCTATTTTACAATCTTATGTTGCCTGGTACAAATCCTTATCCGGACTAATCTGGGTCATCTAAAAGTCCATCAAAAATACTGGATGAATGATACTTACCTCTTTACCATCCCTATCCTCATTGCACAGAATGTGAGTACAAGTAGCATAAACCCTCAGTCCCATATCCGGGCAAACGCAGACCTTGCAACCAACTTCAAACTCTTCACCAGGGAAGCACAGCTCCAAACTCCTCGTCGTGTCTTCATGCACATGATTGTTCAGCAAACTCTGTGATAGTTTAAAGATCTTCTTCCAAGAGGTGTTAGTATTTGCACAGGTGTGGTTCGTACAGACCCGATCTGATTTATCCCCGTTAGGAGGACAGACGCAAACATTGCATTCGTCGCTAAAAAGGTCTCCAGGGGCACACACTTCAGACCTCAAGAAGTTTTTCTCACAAACATTCTTTGTGCATTTTGCTACATTCTTGAGACCGCTTTTAGGGCAATAACAGATATTGCAGTCAACGTTGTAATAGATTAGGGGCTCGCAGGTCAGTTTCTCAATTAACGAAGAGTTCATAAGTCCTTCACAGCTGTTATTCGTGCAGATTTGTTCTTTAATGAGTCCGCTTTCTGGACAGATACAAAAATTACAGTTGTCTTTTGTGACAGAACCAAATATACATGACCCATTTCTTTTGTGAACGACATGATCATTGTTTTTGTGGCTTTCTTGAATTATTTTCTTAGCCTCACAGTCGTCATTTGTGCACCAATTAGGGTCCAGTTTGCCTGATTTAAGGCAATAGCAAGTGTTGCAATCAAATTCGACGAATGTACTGGGATCGCATGGGGCTGTGAAGTTTATGACATTAGATAGTCCTGAATGTTCTTTAATCTTCTCATCATCTATTTCTTTAGTTTTACTTCTACTCATTTTAGTTTCATTCTTAATATTTTCGATGATAGATATGCAGAGTTTAAACTTGGTATTGCCATTATCTGGACACAGGCAGTACTTTCCTTCATCTAAGTAGATAGAATTTGGTTCGCAGACATCGTTAGATATTTCTTTTCGGATTGCGCCCTTATCAATGATCCTATGATTTGTGAGGCTCGCTATTATTGCTTTTTCAAGCATTATCAGTTTTTGTTGGTGTGAGCAGACAGTTGTACAGAACTTGGGGTCCGTCAGTCCGTTTCGAAGGCAAAGACATTCAGTGCAATAAGATATTATTTCTCCAGGACTACATCTGCCTTTAGCAGAACCATATCTAACATTATCTACGCTCATACATTCTGATTCTAAACACGAGTTTTCATTGACTGTTGCATTTTGGTTACATTCGCAGAAGAAGCATTTTGGATCTGTGAAAGTATTTCTAGGACATCTGCTGGTGGTATTTTGAAGGGTGCTTAATGGTTTAAGCTCAAACTCGTGACTGCATTTAGTTTTGCTACACAACTCCTCATCAGCAATACTGTTTGGTGGACAGCGGCAAATATTGCACTCATTCCGGTACAACGTTTCAGGAATACATCTCCTAGAGGGGCTAGAAGCTTGTGGCTTTCGGCAAGTCTCTACGCATTTATTCGTAACGAAAAAGCCTTCATCAGAACATTGGCATTGTAGACAGGGAAAGAGGTACATTACTTTTGGGATGCAGACATTGCGCTTGATCGCTTCAGAGTAGTTAACTAAGTCTTTGAAGGGACATGATGCGTCTTTGGCGCAGCGGGCTTCGATCATTCTTCCCGAAGCAGGGCAGACGCATAAACTGCAGTTTACATAGTAGCTGACAAAAGGCAAGCACCATAGATTGGCTATATCTAGATGTTGGGCTTTGGTTGCGACAGTTTTTTCACCACAGACATTACTAACGCATTGTAACTGACCGTTTTCCTGGCAAATGCATTGATTGCAGTCTTCCCAAACAATCTGGCCTGGCTGGCAGTCATTGTGACGAGCAATTTCACAATTCGTTTCACTCCATCGTCCGAAAGCATCGCAGTTGCAGGTTTGACCATACATTTGGAATTGCGTGTTCGGTATGCACGTGCCTACGGAAAATCAAGAAGTGATTGTGAAATTCGAAATGTTGAAGGCTTTTAGGTTGTTCAAAGGTACTTACGGAATACTGAGGCTCCATACGGAAACCTGGATATAAAACCTAACAATGTAACAGCCACGAACATATTTAAATTAAGATTAAATATTCTATGTTATTCTAAAATTGTATTTCACGGTTGGCGGGCGGCCAATCCAATTAAATTCTTATCCTCAATTGTTGTTTTATCTTAACTTTGATTGATAAAATTAACATCGTGCAGTGGAATTTTCGGATTAACTTTATAGTTCCTTGTATTGAGAAAAACATTAGTGTTCCGTATAAATGTTAGTACCTACATCATCATCATCTTTCTCTCCTAGTATTGCCAGATTGTGTGAGTTTTTTTTTTAAATAAGTAATAATTAATACAAATTATGGTATGCTCATTTTAATACCTATTTTTACTACAGTTTAATAAATTAACAAATCCGTGTCCTTGCCAAGTCCTGATAAAAACGAATAATCTCATGAATTCAGTTATAAGATCGCGGTCACATTATGAAACCGGCGTCGTAGCGATGTGACAGCCTAATCTAATTCTTATAAGCCTTCTTCAGCAAGCTTCTTGAACTGTTCATCCAGAGCCTTAGACTGGGCGTAGTTCAGGCAGGTCTTCTGTGTGCATCGGAGCGAGCTGTCCTCCTGGCAGTAGCATTTGTTGCAGTGATCCCTGGGTACAAACGAAATTAGATTACATTTTTTGGATTTTAAACATTATTTCAAGGCGTTGGTTTGAGCTGGCTCTTGATGATTGTGATTGATATATCTATGAAAGGTTTATAGTAAATTAGCTTGGAATTGGGTAACTCTCTTTTGAAATATTTATTTTATGTTTAACAAGTTTCTTAGTTGCTATATGCGAAAACATGTTAATTGGTTTTCAGTTTACTTTAATTGTTTTATAACTAGGCTGTAAAACTGTTTGTTTTCCGAAAAAATAAAATAAAAAAATATAAATTTTTTGGAAAAGTAATAAAAATAACAACAGATTGCACAAGTAGGTATAGTTGAAAAATAAATACGCTGAGAACGAAAAGCGAGTAGGTAGATTAAACAATACATTTATGGCCTTATTTCATTGAGGTACAATTATAGAGCCACAATCAGACAAATAAAATGTCCGAGCCAAAAGTCGCCGCACGCTACGTAGTGCGCCGAGTTTTACTTTTTTGCGTACAAGCGACATTGAACATTAAAACAAACGGCATAACGTCTACATTCAAATGTCAAATGTCATTGTAGAACATTGAATTTGCTCGGACATTTTTTGAGTGTTGTCAGCTATTAGATTGTGTACCTACCTCAATTCCTTATTCTTAAAGATTTGTCAATTTAATATAGGTTTAAAGTATGTTTGTTTCTTGTTACTCTTATGTCAATGAAAAGAGAAAGCAACAGTTTTAATATCCGTTTTAGCTAAAGTAGGTTTACTGAACTATTATGCATAAGGAGGTTATTGTCATTCAGCTACCTATTGGAAGAAGTTGTTACTCAACAAGCGCTTATGACGCTTACTAGGTGTTATAAATATCAGTATTATATAATATGACTAGCTAAGTACTACTAAGTATAAGTTAATGCTTACGTATAAATAGCTTCAGGCGTGCATTGATCTTTGATAGGATCTATCTGCATCTTCAGGGTGTCGTTGTTTCCTTTAGACAGCTTGGTCCTGGTATCAGCGACGCAGTCCTCGATCCTGATGCAAGCTGTCTTACCTTTCACGCATTTACATTGAATGCAAGGGACATCGAGAGTTAGGCTACCGTCACCTGAACACTTCTTTCCTAGATTGTACAAGAGGATTTATTAAGATTATTGATTAGGAGTTATTGAAATTTTTTTTTGTTTTTTCTACACAGCGTCTAGTTCCAAAGTTTAATGCTTGTGTTATTGCGACCAGCTGACTGTTATACCTACAATAAATATATATATTTTTTTAATATACATTAGGTACCTACGCAGTGCAGATCATACCTACAAGTATTTGCCCCGCAGCGGGGATCGAACCCGCAACCTCTGCGTCTCAGGGCTTTCACCCACTGCGCCACAGAGGATGACACATTGGTTTTTTCATCCCACTGTTAGACCCTTGGATGAAAAGTTTCAACAATTTTAGTCCTGGGTCTGATTGATTCCCGGTCGTAAATAATATTTTTTTAAATCGGGCAATCTTTGCCTACACTTGACGGGACACTAGTAGTGCCTGAGAACATTGTTGAGATGGAATTGCTTAGCACCTAAACCATCCTCTCAGACCAACCGGCCAAACTAAACTCAACAAATTTGACAGCACTAAAAATGTTCCCGTCCCTTTCATAACGATCGAAATAAAAAAGATGGCATCAATTTTAGTGTTGTCAAATTAGTTTAGTTTAGTTTTTGCGACATCTGAATTGACACCAATGTTGTGTGAGTGAAGTAAAGAGTTTATTATTAAAGCTACATAACACTCGTGGTTGCATTTTACCTGATCTCTCAAAAGCTTCCACTCGATTGATATCATCGAAACTCAAGCACAGCTGTTTAGTGCAAAGTAGGTTGTTCTTCTCCGTACAAATACAGTTGTTGCAGCTGACTTTGTACGAGTGCCCTGATTCACACCTCTGAGAAGCACTGCTGAGGACCTGTAGGGCTTTCATCTCTTCTCTGGTGAAGGGCGGGCGGACGTCGAGAGGACTTAAGATCGGAGTTGGGCGACCTAAGTGTTTTTTAAAGTATTCAGTTTTTGCACGTGGTAAAAGCACCGTGATCGTTGGACAGGGGTGAGTTTCAATGGTTATTTGATTATGTGTGCCCAAAAGTATGTTTCCGCTCAGTTGTAGATTAAAAGTTTGCTTTCTTTAATTGAATTGATAAAGTAAACAACATGAGCGTGTATGAATAATGTTATGAGAGTGAATGAGGCGAAAGAGGTTTGTCAGGATCGTAGCAAGTGGAGATCAGTGGTCCCTGCCTCCCCTCATGGGAATGAGGCGCGTGATTTTATGTAGGTATGTATGTAGTAAACAACAGTATGTCCTCACCATCGGCCGTCTTTGTACAAGCCCCCTTCTCAATCTGTGAGCACACAGCCTTCTTTAAATGGTTGCAGAAGCATTTTTTACAACCTCTTCTATACATTCTTCCTGGAACACATATTCCGTTAGGCAGTGGTGGCAAGGAAGAACTCGCCCTTAGATTTGGTCTGCTCTTAAGCCCTTTAACCTGTCCATCCTTCATTTTTTTGAAGCTAGGATCAATACAGGCTGTTTTTGAGCAGAGTAGAGTGTACTTCTCGGTGCATTGGCATTTATTGCAAGACATCTTGTAGTATTTACCGGGGATACATTTCTCTCCTTTTTTTATTTGGGGCAGGTTATTATGGGCAGGTAACGACATGTTTACTGGAAATTAATGAAAATCATAATCAAAAGAAATATAAAACTCCGGTCAGAAAAATCTGTCAGATCATGTAGCCAAATTACAAACGATTAGCGATAATAATCGTATTATTATCCTTTGATTTCCTTTTTTTATTTGCATAATTTTCCTAAGTACCTACGTCTCATACTGTTTTGCTATCTTTATTTGACCCCTCTTTAAACGCGCATCATTATCACAGCTCGTCATTTAATTTATTTACAGAAACTAAACTATTACTTACATATTTACAATTTTACATATGTGTACAAAATACAATTAAAACCAGTTGAGCCACCTTTTTGTTAATTGTTTCCCTTGTCCAACATGCATCATATTGCCATTTAGTACCTACCTACATTTTGAATACACTCGTATTATCGAAATCCATTTATTTTATGTTTTTTATTTGTTCCATAGGGAAATAGTTCGGTCCTGTCCTTTTTCCCAACCGATCTTATTTCCCCATTTTACTTACAGAACGTAATTCCTTCCGTGTTGCAGAATTTGCCAGTAGAGTTGCCTGGTAAATAGGAAGAACACATAATCAAAACTTAATTTCATTATAATTATATATATTATTTGGTATTTTTAGACTTTTTAGATTTTAGACCACGCTATAATCTCTATAGGTACTACCAGTATATTCGGTCTATTCACAATGTTAAAAGTAAAAGCAATATGATTTATTGAATTTTAACACAAATTCATGCTAGATTATACACGTGATCATTAAACAGGCCTTTATATGTACGTTGCAAAATGTCTCGAGTCGAGAATCGAATTATCTCGTTACGTATCGTGTTGTTAATGATAAAAATGTTGTCACCATCAACTCTATGTAGTTTGATAGCACAGATTACTATTGGAACTCTAGCAAGGTTAATAAAATAAAATAAATGAACTGTAACTTATAATTTATTAGTAAGACACAATCATCTGTCTTAACGACGTAGAATCAACCACGATATCCTGTAAACATATCATTGATGTACACAATGGTTCCCCTTTCCTATTACATACACATGTATTACATTTATACTTGTAACTTTGCCCTGGAATACATTTATCAAACTCACTTTTCAATTCAAGAACTACCTGAGCTTCAGTTCTTAAGACAGGCCTATCATCAGAACATACATTTTTGGTGCAAACAAATTTGTTCTTTTGACAAACACATGTATTACAATCTATAGATAATGTTGCGTTTCCTGTGCAATAGTTCACGTCAATAGCCGAATTAGTTTTTCTAAAGTCTACTATTTGAGCTAGGTCATCAGAATTTACAGGTTGGACGACTTCATCCACCACTCTAAGGCATAGCTGATCTATATAATAGTTCACATAACTGCAAATACAGAATTCGTTGGCGGAACGGTAAACTTCACCCGGAGTACAAAAGTCGCCTTTATACCGTTTAGGACAAGGTCTACTGGTGCAGAAACTGAAGGAGATGACACCACTTGCATCGCAGTAGCATACGTTGCAGTCTGTTATGTAGAGGTGGTCGGGTTTGCATGGGATATTAGTCCTTAAATTCTTCTTTATAGGGTCCTTTTTTAGGGGTAGTCGGTGGAACTTTTCCCTGCAGTTGATTGACCGCCAGTGCCCTGAGGGTCCGCATGTGCAGAAGGTTGTATCTTCCCGGTACAACTCATTTGCTTCGCATTCACGCAGTTTTGGATTTAAATCTTCTGAAAATAAAGAAATTAAATAAAAACTATAAATTGTGAAAGTATAGAAGAATATTTATAGGAATTAATGGCAACTCTGGTGACAGTGCTGAAGCCACCTGAAAGCATTTGCCATTAATCGTACGATTACCTACTGTTGGCTACCTAAACCATGTTTTAGTGGTAAAAACAAGTTTGTAAAGACTAAATACTTGTGGCATTTTGATGCCGTTTGTAAAATTTAATTGGGTTTTCGATTATGCCTTATTAGATATTTTTCTTGCTTTCATAAATTATTAACCCTCCTTTGCGTCAGGTCAGGGTTAAAAATAAAAATTTGGTCTCACCTGTCTCGTGTTGACAAGGCTGTTTCTGACATTGGTATACTCCATCCATGTGGCAGACACAAACATGACAAGCCCCCTGGATTGTAGCCGTCGGCACACACTTCTTGTTTGGTTGCACTGATAAAATAGCGTGAAATAATTCGCGTGAATTCAAAAATACCGCCTAAATTTCTGGTATCAAAATCCTTGCATGTAAAGAATGTTGAGTACCTCGCTATCTAGCGAGGACTAACTAACTCTTGCTTAGTTAATGAGTCACGGCTTCATTTAAAATCATTAAGGTATCATTTTTTGTTGTACCAAAAAAAGTTACGAAGTTTTCATACAAAAGATTTCAACGCGCTCGATAAACAAAATTGTTTTAACTCTAAAAGGTGTCAAGTTTTTTATTATTCAAAGAAAACAAGAAATACGAGTGGTCTAATTATTAACATTACTTCCTTCTTGATAGATTTCTGTTGTATTTCATTTCAGAAAATAATATAGAGAAAAAGTCGTACTCACATATTTTATCACCAAGAGTCATTTCGATAAAAAATAATAAAATTAAAACTACATACGTCGCCATTCTTCAAAATAAAGTAATTATGTGCAATTAAAACGCAGAAAATTAATTAAGATTATTATCAGACGATTTTTATGTTTACTGCCAAGTTTTTCACGATCAATAATAAAAAGCTATTAATTGATTGTTTAACGGCAACTTTAGGCTTGATTATTTTTAGTGTGCTTTTCACTACGAACTAATAATCGTTAAGCTGGAGATTGTTCCTATACAGGGTGTTTTATTAAAAGGCCTGTGCCAGAAGTAAAAACAGTAAGAGGAATATAACTCGTGGCGTCTGCAACACATGACTTGTTGACCATGGCTTAAAAGCAGTAGCACGAAAGCGCTCAACTAAATACTACCTAAGATGACTGAGCTTTGCTCGGTATTTTTTTGGTATATCGTGTTTGGAAATAAGATGACATTTTCTAAAAATGAATCCTTAGCTAGATCGATTTATCATTCCCGAAACCCCCTGCATACTAAATTGCATGAAAACCATTGGAGCTGTTTCCGAGATTCAGATTATATTTAAACAAGAATTGTTTGTTCGAAAGCATTACGACCTCTGTAGCGCAGTGGGCGAAAGCCCGCCTGAGACGCAGAGGTTGCGGGTTCGATCCCCGCTGCGGGACAAATGTTTGCATGATCTTCAAATATTTGTGTCTTGTTTGGGTGTTTTCTATGTATAATATGTATGTATTTACAAAAAAAAATTTATCTATGTAGTTTATCAGTCATCTGGTTACCATAACACAAGCATTAAATTACTAAGCTTGAGACTCGATGGCGCTGTGTGGAATGTCCAAGGATATTTATTATTATTTATTATTTTATTACATAAGATTAGATAGATTACATCCAGCGCTCACCTATACGAATCCTAACAACTTAGAACGCCCTTGACTTAACCGAACTTAACCAGAAAGTTAAATATAGATAGCTACGAACGCTTCCAAGATCTGAGGGGATACAGAAGTCAATCTATTTACGCGTTAATCATATTTTTTCAGTAACTCACTTAATTACCATACTGGTAGGTTTAATATTTATTCAAATTAAACGATGGCGCAGCCAGTAGGATAACATAATATAAATAAAACACAACATTGAATCGAAACTCTTTATTTTGCAATAACTTTAATTCGATAATTTTACGTATGTATTAATACATAACGGTACATTGGCACTTAAATAAGTAATTCACTAACTAAACTTAAGTTACCAACAACTTAAAATATAAATGTAAGTTTAGTTGATGAAATGAGCATGATTTTAGAATGTCACGATTTCTCAGAGACAATCGATGTGATTTTCGAAAAGATAAAACATTATAATCTAATACTCATGTTTAAACACTCAACATTCATACAAGAATTGATGCTAAACTTCACATAAGGGAGCAAATTAAAGCTCGAAAGATAAACACTTAAACATTCGCTTGTAACAAACATTCTAGAGAACGTTGCATTACAAGTTGAATTTCAACCAGATTAAAATCAATAATTTAACAGTGACCTATTCGACTATTTGCACCATATTAAATGGACAAAAAAGAAAAGCCAAAGAATAAAGACGTGATTTAAATTCAAATTTGTTTAAGATATTCACTGTTAATAATTAGTGAAAAAAGTCACGTAACTTTCATGAAACCAATATAGTTTTCAAAATCACATGACAATGTTAAGTGTATAGTGTAGCAGTAAAACTAATATATTATTAAATCTAAATAAAGTTAGTCAGAAATACTTATATGATACAAAACATTATTTAAAAATGCACTGCAAAAATATAATAATCTATAATATAAAAATAAGTATAATAAAAACTGTACGATATTGTAAGACATGGTGTCTTTAAAAAATGGGACTTAAGTCATCAAAAAAAATCTTTTGATAAACCGACTTTACTGAAAAAGTGCCATCAATTGAACAAGGCGACTGAAATGTTAATGTAGATTACAAAAAAATACTTATACTCGTAGTAGGAAATAGTACCTATTCATTTATTTTTTTGAATACAGAAATAAAAAATCACTGGTCTAACACATTTGGATCTATTATTGAATTGTGTTACGATACAATTTCTAATTCTATTATGATACTTTGATCATTCACTCCAAATAAGCATGCAAAACACACCTGTATGTATGCTCAACACTCTGGGATAGAGATATCCTAGTAATAGGTACTTAGGTAAGTAGGTAATATTATGAAAAGGTTCATAATGTTGTTTCATATTTCAAAAAACATAGTGCGTTATGATGTAAGCTATTTATTTATAACTCCATAACCTATTGATTGCGAATGATCAATGTTAATAATGTGACATTGGGGCTAAAATAGTCGAAGTAAGTATACCTATGTATCAGATGAATGACAAGTCATAATATAATTTGTAGTTTATTTTAGCACAAATTCAAACTGACAAATAGATTGTACAAAAACAGATGTATTACAATATGATTTATGAAAACTATTGTACCTAATATGAAACGTCA
This sequence comes from Xanthorhoe designata, assembly GCA_963582015.1. Lineage (NCBI taxonomy): Eukaryota > Metazoa > Arthropoda > Insecta > Lepidoptera > Geometridae > Xanthorhoe > Xanthorhoe designata. The sequence goes on from OY757053.1 coordinate 2,824,821, forward strand.
AACAATGACATAAATCACAATGTGAATCAACGTTGTCACATTGAGGCAAGAATTAAAATATGAATTACAAACTACGTCTATTTTAGCCCGGCGCGTATTAAACAAAGTGTTTTCATGACGTGATTTTCTCAAACATTTCATCGCACAGTCGGAGTGTACAGAAGACATTTTTGCCGTCGGCAGAGCACGTGCAATCTTTACAGCCACGCTTAAACTGGTCGCCAGGCGTGCATCGGAATGATGGGCTTGGCTCTGGAGGATAAATTAAAAAGTTAAGTTTCGAAATTAGCGAAAGAAGGGTTGGGTGAGGGTGAGAGTTGTCGCTTCCCAGCGTGGTCAACTCCTGCATGACGATGCAGGACAGCCGCTGGGTCGTTTAGTGGGTATACCGGTGTCTAGACCGGGGAGTCCCACATATCCCCCCCATCCCTCCATGGGGGGGAATGCGTAATGCATTTTTCCCAGCGTCAAAAAAAAAAAAAAAAAAAAAAAAAGGGTGAGAGTTGTAGATCGAGTGACCGGTCAAAGTCACAGTCAAAATTTATTTATTCAGGATCATACAGACCACTTCGAATTGTCTTTGAACTAAGGGATTCTATTGCCTGTTCCAACGCGACACACCATCAAAAGAATCAGGCAACAATCAAGGTGTGGGTGAGGGAGAGTGAAAAAAAGGAATGCCTCCTTTTTTTTCAGTGGTTCTTATGACCACGAGAAAATTGAGAGTGTGGATGATTGGCTGTTCTTCGAGAAGTCTCGGCGAGAACTTCTAGCTGAGACTCCGCGCCGTGAGTCAGGAGGCATCGAAAATTAACCAATCAATGGTCAAATCACGTGACAACTGTCAAATTAGGAACAAATCCGACACTGTGTTCGTGTTTGACCATTGACAAGGACAGGCATTAGAATCACCTAGCATGTAAGACGATACTGAAGTGACAAAATAAATGATTTTTCTTTATTTCATTGATTTGTAAATTTTTGAGATGATCTGCGTTCGAGAAACCGGCTGAGTGTGTCAAGGCGCCAAGTGCTGAGTCAAGTAGTGTAAAGGGTGCTTGTCGTATAGGTCGCACGTAAAAAGAGCGCTGGCTGTCAAACTGCGCAGTGGTCGATGGTTGGTGGAGAGGTAACGCGGCGCACTTAATACCATTGATTTAGCGAGTGCTATTGGTTCGTCAGCGAGTGAACACAGGCTCAATCATACCCCACTACTTCCCCTCAGCGCTGTTTTTACGTGGCGCGACCTATACCTACCTGTTGTGACGTCATTAGTCTGGCAGGTCTTGAGGGTGCAGGTGGCGTGCTTGCCGTCTGCGGTGCAGCGGCACACGTTGCACTCGCGGTCGAACACGCTGCCAGGAGAGCAGTCCGAGTCCACCTGTGCTGTTGTATCTGTTCAATTGAAGTTATTTAAGAGCTCGTTCGATCGTATGAGCAACGGTCATTCGTACGTTGCATCAAAGACGATTAATATCAAGAATATCAAGAAATATAAAAAAAAATGTAGGTAATTTTAACTAAAAAGTAATTTAAATTTCTTGAATAACATTTATGTTTTAAAGTTTCCAGGCTATCTGGTGCTGCCATTTACTTTAAACTCCCGTTTTGGGTCATTTTCAGGGTTACGATTTTGTGTATGGCCTTTGTCTGTCTTCTAGATATTAATTGTTTTTGGTTGCATATAGGAATCGGGAATTAGACCACTGAATGACTACTTTGCCCGATTCCTATATCCAACGTACGGATGACCGTCAATCTATCTCTATAGAAACTTAAACAATACAAAGCGTATGTCACTTTTTGACAGATAACAACGTTGCTACGAGTATGACGATCGATATACACAACCGGGCATTACCAACATAACGAAACCAATTCGGCAAATAGTTCACGCGACTTTCAGCTCTATCCCCTGCCGATTCCTTAGACTAAGCTAAGGCGTTGTTTCATTTGTCCTACCTCGCTTCCTTCTCGCCACGAAGGTGTCCGACCCGCCGTTGTTATTCAGCGCTGTGCAGTCGATTCTAGTACAGGAAAAGTCCTGTCCCTCATCATTGCAGAGGCATTTGTTGCAGTCCATACGAAACTCTTGGCCTGGCTGGCAGGTCTTCGTACCCTCCTGAAAAAATTAAAAAAAATGAAATATGATCACGACTGTACCCCGGGAGCGGTAGACATTTCGTACCCTCCTGAGAGATGATAAAAGTATAGTCGAGGTTTAAAGATTAAAACAATTAGTGTAAATGAAAAAACTAACCGGTGCTGCCCGAACGCTCCTTGAAGTGGCATTCTGAAACAGAAACGTTTTTTTAATAAATATAAGCAAATTATAAACCCTTAACCTGTATCATTAGTCTGAAAGAAAGTATATTAAAAACATGATAGGACAAGTACCTAAGTACCATTATTTTAATTTGGGTTAAATAAAAACAAAGCCAGAGTTAAGAGTCATTAAAATTTATTCACAAATAAAATATACAGAATTCCAACACCAAATTAAGACAAGTTAAAAATATAGAAAATAGGAAGATTCATCTTTCTCAGGTATAACTATCGATTGAAAAAGAGAACGACAAAGATAGTCCTCATAACCACGTAGACCGCAGAGAAAAAATAAAACAAAGATCATTTCTGATTCTATAAGACCCCGGATCAACTATACAGGGGAGGTGAGTTTAATTTCAAGGCCACTTAGAAGAAGTCTGAAACCATGAGATTTATCGAAAAGTCATATAACGTGCTAAGTGGCCCTCTTAAAAAAACTCACTCTGTATGCTTAGGAAGTAGAAATATATCTTAACGCAATAGCCCACCACCACACAATTCTAGAAAAATATAAAGTAAATATTACACAAACCAAGAAATAGTCAGAGAAAAACCATACCTACTTAAAACCTTATTTGTAGTATACTCAGTTAAGTTACTTTAAACTAGTTAATTCCTCTGTTTGCCCTAATTTGGCACAGGCCTCTTCCAATTCCTTCCATTTGCTTCGATCCCTGGCAGTTCTCGTCTTTAATACTTGTCTACTCAACGGTTTCTCATGACATATTAATTATCTCATGTTTATCGAGTATCAATAAAATAAAAGCAAAGCATATAACTTACTGTGAAAATTATCTCAGAATCAGACATGCACTCAAAGCAGCTTATAAAATTATTTATTATTTATTTATTATATTACACAAACCAAGAAATAGTCAGAGAAAAACCATACCTACTTAAAACCTTATTTGGCTTTGGTTTATTCCATATAACATATCTAGAAGAAAACAGACAAAAGAACACAGAAACTAGAAGACCCATAGAAACTTAAAGTGTAATTTACAAGATGCAAGATTTTTGCCTATTCATGATTAAACATACATTTACGGGTAAGTATTTAGAAAAATAAATGCCTTCGCTTTGCTTTGGTGTACCTCCAACTCTTCAGTCTGCCCGCGACCACGGCTGGTGCAATCCAGTCGAAACGTCAGGATAAAATTAAAATTAAATAAAGGTAAATAGCGATAAATACCCGTAATGTATGTTTAATCATGTGTTCTGATCGCGAAAGTTTAAAAAAGACTTTTGCCTGTTCATCATGACTTGCATGGTCTAGGCAACAGTTGCTTACAAATATTGAACGACAATTAGGTGCGCGTAATTATTGCTCTGGTACGTACAAGAAAATTGCATCATGTCAATGGTCCCAGATCCCAGAAGACACGGAAATATCCCAAAAGACTATTGGACCATCATAAATGGTATTTTCAAAAATAAAACAAATATCCCAAAAGACTATTTGACCATCAAACCTTTTCATCCATATCGACACATGCCCTTCTAGTGCAAGAGAAGGATTTTCCATCTTCATTACAACGGCACATGTTACAGTCCATCTCAAACACTTCATTCCGCTTGCATTCTTTCTTCACTACTCGGAGTTTTAGCTACAAATATAAACAAACACCCTCAAAAACAGGAAGAAAATTGCATAATTCTTCAGGAGTTAAAAGGTGACTAGATGAAACTTGGAATAAGTGTAAAAAGGTATCAAATAAATAGAATATAGAATAAAAAGATGTCTTTGGACACTGCATTTGGAATACGTTAAAGTTCTGAAAATTGTGTTCTTCTACGTAGGTAGGGTACTACCAGATTTCTATAAGCCTTAAATCTTACGATTCTTACCCTACCTATAATAATCTTTAATACTTTTCTACTCAACGGTTTCTCATAACTGATGATATAAATTTTCTCATGATAGCAATTTATATAAATAAAATAAAAGTAAAGCATATAACTTACTGTGAAAATTATCTCAGAAACAGACATTCAGTCAAAGCAGCTTATAAAATTATGGATGCATTTTTTTTAATTATAATACCTAACAGGCACAGGACTGTATTTTCCGGTGGATTCCAAATTATTGGACCTATCAAAACACTAGAAAAAGGAAGAATTAAAATCAAACTGGTTTCCACCAGTGAACCTGTCAAAAATCTACTTCTTCTGATATCAGTAAGTAAAATTATCACAAAATTATCGGCATTTTCACTATCTTTCAAGTACCGATCCCACCACCATGGTCACCTCTTGATTCGGATCCTCTGCGTCATCAGGCGTCTCTATGCACACTCTTCGTGTGCAGAAGTAGCTGGTGCCATCCTCATTGCACCAGCAGGTATTGCAGTCTTTGATGAACATGCGATTAGCGATACAGACCACTCGGGTATTGTTTGAAGGTTTTGCTGGTATCTAGTAAAATTTAGATATTTACTAACCTAACCTTTATAAGTATACTAATATTATTAAGAAGCAGGTACACTGTAGTTTTTCTTAAACTTTCGCGATCATAATTCATATTTATAAATACATGTACACGGGGTTTTATCGCGTTATTTACCTTATTTCTTTACGTCCGTGCTTTCGTAAATAACGCGATAAAGCCCCCGTGTACATGTATTTATAAATAGCAGGTACACTGGTCTGGGTTGGGAGTAGTAAAAACAAATGTAAAAAGCGATTTGATCATTTTAAAATCGATTATTCTTCTAATTGTTATTTGTTGTCACGCACAATGAGAGAGATGACAACAGATTTAGATGCCGATTGAGCATCGACACATAATAGTCTACTTCAAAAGCTGATTCTGAGTTTTAACGAACTAACGAACAGCAATGTTTTGTTTATACATTTAGAAGAAGCTAAACTAGTTTAGATGTAAAAGGTATATCTGAAACTACTGACAAAATAAAAAAAAACGTTATTTAATGATATGGTCACAACTCTAAAAAAATCAACCTTATATAGTACCTACTTGTACCTTATTAAAAGTAAATTAAACAAGAAACAAAAACTTTTTTATTTTATGTATTTTCGAATGTAAAAATAGTACGCTAGCGCAGTTTAAATAATAGGTAATTTAAATCAAATAAGTTGTTAAATTTTATCAAAATTGTAGTTTTTGATCTTCAAGTAAATTCTTCGATGAATTTTCTGGACAATTTACAACTTCAAGGTTTCTTCAATACAGTGTATGGTATTATGGGTTTCATATCCTGAAAGAAATCAGATATGTTAGGTTTTTTATAATGAAACTGCATTATATAATATATATACCTACTTAAACATATATGTTTATAAACCTAACAAACATATTATAATAAATAATAGTAACGCAATATCTCACTGCAGGTGGTGACATAAATTAAAAGAATTAGTCGAATTACGAATACAAGCTATCGATGATACGATTCGATTCTTCGCAATTACAAATGGCTCACAAGAAGCGCATAGTGCTATTGTTTTTGTCGATAATTGGTGCTGTAAATCAAATCCAATAGTGTTATGCAGACATCCCCATCTCCACTTATTTCAACACACCCTTTACATACACTCCTGACACAATCTTCCCTTAGAACCATACCTTAAGCTCGTGAAAGATCTCGACATCCTTAGGTAGAGGGCAAGGCTTGTTGGTGCAGGAGTAGTCAGTGCCTTGGAAGTTGCATCGACAGGTGTTGCAACCGACGTAGAAAGTGGCTCTAGGCTTGCATACAGAATGCTGTTCTATGTGATCCATGCCCTGTTTCACCAATTCAAATCAGTGTGCATTACTTAATTGATTAGCCGTGTTGGCCAAGTGGATAAGTACTTTGACTTTCGGGTCGTGAGTTCGAATCCGGCATCAATGAACTTTTTGTGTTGAAAAAATTATATGCACGTTAACACGAGCTTGTAAAGTAAAACATCGTGAGGAAACCCGCGGCTAGTCAGCCCCACACGTATTGACCATTGTCTTTTCTGTGGATATGGCCGGCTAAGCTGAGAGGATGTTTTACTTTAGGTGCTGGGCAAGCCTATTCCATCTTAACAATGTCTCAGGCACTACAGTGTCTCGTTAAGTGTAGGCAAAGCTTGCCTCCTAACTCTATATAAATCATCTAGCAAAGATGTAAAGGCCTAAGTTTTAGTTTACTTGATTGAAATTGAAACGCTCATGGCATTGCTTGCTAAGACGTTCTTCGAAGCGCTCGCTCGCGTCGACTTGGACGAGGCCTAAATGCAATGAGGCCTAAAAACTCCATCGCCAGAGTTGACCACTTGCTCATACGATATTTTTTACTACTCGCGCACACTGTAGTCGATGAAACATTGTTATAGATACAGGTACAGCTACCAACCGATCAGCGCGTTTGTTTGAGTTCTAAATACTTAGGCTCAACTCACACCAAAAGAGCATCGAAGAGCAGCGAAGCGGAGCGCAGTTTCAGTGTCATACGAATTTCAACTTTATTTTTATTAATATAATACATATTATCGCATGAGAAACCGAACGAGTCGCGAGGTTGCGCGCTTTCTCTGCGATAATAAAGAATGAGTAATGAAAATAAAGTTGAAATTCGTATGACACTGAAACTGCGCTCCTCTTCGCTGCTCTTCGATGCTCTTTTGGTGTGAGTTGAGCCTTACACGGCCTCTCCTCTTACCTCAGTCTCCATAAAAACCTCGACCTCCTTGTTAGTGTCGTCTCCCTCCAAGCACTCCGTATTAGTGCAAGTATAGGAGATGCCGTTGGATGCGCATTTGCAAAGATTGCAGTCCACATTGAACTCTGAGTTCGGTTTGCATACGGATCGTTTTGCGATATCGTGCTGAAAGGGAATTGCTGGATTTATTTTCCATGAAACCTGAGTACACTTACCTCAAATGAAATATGAAATACTAATAGCTGCGCCCCACGTTGTTGCCCGCGATGAATAGTTCCCGTTTCGGAACGGGAACTAACCGAGATCAAAAGTAGCCTATTTTTTAATCTAGGGTATAAGCAATCCTATTATTAGGTAGCATATTTCATTCAAATCCGTCCAGCTGTTTGAGCGTGAAAGAGTAACTAAAAAACTTACATACTTACACACATACACACAAACTTTTGATGCGAAAAGTCAAAAGATTCTTACGCCCTTTTAGGGTCCGACAGGGTATTATACCTTATCCATATATATAGAATGAAAATGAAATGTTACACTTTGCTTTAAAACTATTTGAAATTGTTATAAAATATGTACTTACCATTATATCTAATAAGTATTAATCACAAATCACAGTTCACCTTGTGCAACCTTTTCCCAAAACAATGTGTTTTTTTAAAACGTTTTTTATTAAGGAATTAGTAATAAACTTAATTATCGCTAAACCGAAAGATCTTATTTCGTAAAACGAACAAATAGCGGCAATTCGGAGTGTCGCAAAAGCTAAATTAAACCAAAGACGATTAATATCTAGAAGACAGACAAAGGCCATACACAAAATCGTAACCCTAAAAAATAGCCTGAAAACTCTAAAACATCAATTTTATCCAAGAAATTTCAATTACTTTCTAGTTAAAAATGTTTAAATATTGAATATTGTTGCTACCTACTACTAAGTATTGAAATTTCTTGGATAAAATTGATGTTTTAAAGTTTTCAGGCTATCTGGTACTGCGGGATCGGGTTACGATTTTGTGTATGGCCTTTGTCTGTCTTCTAGATATTAATCGTCTTTGATTAAACTAACTAAAATTAATGCCATCCTTTTTATTCCCATCGCTATGAAAGGGACGGCAACATTTTTGGTTAGTTAAGTTTAGCTTTTACGATACTCCGAATTGCCACTAATAATATGACATTAATTAATTATGACGTTAAGCCACGGTGGAGGCCTTTAGGCGGCCTAAAAACTCCGTCACCAGAGTTGGCCACTTGCTCATACGAACGAACGAACGAAAACATACTAAGAGCATAGCGTACCTATATGTGTGCGTCTTTACGGGTTGATTTAATTTTACTTACTTAATGAGAAACAAAATTGTTCTAAACGAATTCTAACAGCAAACATTTTCAATTGTACAAAAAAATAGGAAGTAGGTACCTGCTTAGGTAATTTTAGAAATTTCACTAAGGTTTTGTTCTGTTTTAGTTTTAAGTGAAGAGCATTCGAATTTAGCAATAATCTAGTTAGTAGTAGGTACGACAGAATAATCACCATTTTGGACGTTAAAATGTGCAGGGGCCCTACTTGGATTAAACCAAACCGAAGTTTCGTGACAATTTTCGGGTTCAGCTTATGTTGGTGATCTGTTACGATTTTAGTATCCACCACCATGAGCTGAACCCGAGAATTATCACGTTACCGTGATAATTATTTTAATTAACAAGGTAGGAACACAAATGTGTCTATATTAGGTACCTACCTACCTAATGGGGGCGATTCTGAGTGTCGCAAAAGCTAAACTAAGCTAACTAAAATTATTGCCATCCTTTTTATTCCCATCGCTATGAAAGGGACGGCAATAATTTTAGTTAGCTTAGTTTAGCTTTTGCGACACTCAGAATTGCCACTATTATATACTTATAGTTATCAATCATTATTTAAAATACTTACTGCTTCAGGAGCTTCTCTTTTCTTTTCACCTGGAAATAAAGAAAATGTGTTAAAAAATACTACTAGCCGTTATTATCGTACAATTATTATTAACGGGAGAGTTTGTACGGATGTTTGTTACACTTTTAGGTTTTTTTTTTTTTTTATTTTTTTTTTATTTAAGTAAACAATTTACATAAAATAGCATTTCGAAGACGTCCAAAAAACCGCATTAGGTTTGTCTCGATTGGTTTGTTGTCGATGTTTTCCTTCACCGTTTAGTGCTCGTGTTAATAAGTGGAACCTGGATGACCGAGCTTTGCTAGTTATTTTTTTGTCATGTCTAAAAACACGGATAAAAAAGTATTTTATAAAAAAATATCCTAGATCGATTTATCGCCCCTGAAACCCCCTGGCCCCTGCCTCTTTTATCTGTGCCCCTGCTTTCAAAATTTCATGAAAATCGTTGGAACCGTTTCCGAGATTCAGATTAAATAATTTAAATATGGTATATAATATTACAAAAATTGCTCGTGGTAAGTACAAGATATTTTTTTTTTAATCACATTGTCCCACTGCTGGGCAAAGGTCTCCCCCAATTCTCTCCAACCATCTCTGTCCTTTGATCTTGTCCTTTGACAAGATATTTATATTTAAAAAAAAAGTAAATATTTAGGCACCTATATTATATTAGGTAGATAGATGATATACAATTTTGAATCCAAAAATCCAATAATACATAGTTCACTTACTTGGAAAATGAACACAACCCTTTTTAGTGCAGGCGACCTTGCCGTCGGCCAAACAATGGCATGTGTTGCAATCTTGCTTGAACGAGGTGCCTGGAGTGCATTGCTCTTCTGGGCCTACAATATTATATAACATTTTATTTATTTATATCTTTTATTTTCAGGACTTAAAATCACTTAGTGATTATGTTAGCCCGTTGACAACTTAAATATAACATTATATTGCATTATATAACATGACACAATAGGTTAAAAAAAAAAAAAAAAAAAAAAATAACATGAAGTATATAACATCCATGGATATATTTACACGGTCTCATCTAGGCTAAGCAATGTAGCTTGTGTTTTGGTAACCAGATGGCTGATAATACTTAGATACATTTTTTGTAAATAAATACCTACATTATGATGATGGTATAGATAGAAAAACATCCAGATTCGGAACAAATGTCTGCAGAACATACAAACATTTGCTCCGCAGCGGGGATCGAACCCGCGACCTCCGCGTCTCAGGACATAGATGTCGTAAATTTAAAAGATTCGAATAAATTTATTTACTAAACTACTACATATTTACATAACTGTACAAAACACAATTAGAGCCAGTTGAGCCGTCAAAGGATCGTTAAATACGATCTATAGGTAGCTCAACTGATCTAAGCCACTGCCAAACGGAAGCGTACCCAAGACACTGGCAGCATTGCCGCGCTGTATAGCAATGCTGATTGATGACAAAAATTACACGTGTAGGTAAAATATCCTTAAGGGAAGGTTCATATCTGACGGAACATGCGTCGCGTATTATACGCGACGCATGTTCAGCGATGTATAGAAAAACACTTGACCGTTTACACTCAACCGATGATACGTTAGTACACTAGATGATACGCTCGGCGTATTTTACGTCAGATTATGAACCTTTCCTAAAACTTTTTAATTTAATTTGTAGTCCAATTAGTAGACAAGCTTTCGTCTGCAAAAAAGCAACTAACTTCTTTTCTCAATGCTGTGTTGTAGCGTGCACAAGCCTAGTCCGTTCTCTAAGCAAACGCAGGTGTTCCCATTCCTCTTGAAGGTGGTATTTGGCTTGCAGGGCAGCGGTTCAGCTGGAAATATATAAAATATATATATATATATATATATATATATATATATAGGGTACATTGTCGTACAATGAACCAGGTAAAGTTTGGAAGCCTTTAGCTTCGAGTTTCTTGGGTTTTTGTGTTCGGTTTTTTCACTGTTCGTTAGTGAATTTATCTGTCTTTCAATTTGCATTTAAATTTCTTTACAAATTTTATTAGTTTAGAAGATACATGGTTTTAAAAAAAAAATGAGATTTGGTTCAATGTGTACTCTTAGGTGTACACAGTGAACCGGGGTATTTTCCACAATGAACCACCTTATTTTGGGTAGCGTAATTATATTATAAAACATTAATAAAGGGCAATATATGAAAATACATAGTACTTTTATGCTTTTAATTGCGATATTTATGGTTTGGTAGCATAAAACACTTTTCTCTATTTTTTTATTATTTTCCTACATTTAATCGGTCAAAAATTTACATTTAACCTATACAACATTTGAATAACTAATGGAAAAACACTCAAATCACGATAAAGAGATCAAAATTATTATTTATTATTAACCTTAATCAAAATCAGCAAGGTTTCTATTTTTTTTTAGAAAATTACACTTAGCAAGTAGCATAAAAACCCGCCCCCTGATTGTGTAACTTGTTTCACATTGTATCGAAGTTGTATCAAAGCAAAAATCACCGTAAATCGCGAAAAAAACTGTCAGATTTAACGCTGATTAAGTAAATTAGTAAGTAAATAACTAATTTACTGTCATATTTGACAGTTGTTTTCGCGATTTACTGTGATTTTTGCTTTGATACAACTTGGATACAATGTGAAACAAGTTACACAATCAGGGGGCAGGTTCATTGTGAACTACCTCGATGTGGTTCTATGAGAGACACAGCACATACTTTGAACTAATCTGAAAATTTCAACGGTTTAGTCTTTTTATTTTAAGCTTACGTGCAGTACATGAGAAAGCTAACTAAATGTTTATTTAATATTTGTAATATAAAAAGTGATATCTTTTATACAATTCACACAAAAAATCAAAGATGCCAGCAGAAAAAACATACTTTTTGGTTCAATTTTCAAACAAACGCTTCTCACACAGCCGTTATTAGTGGGCGACTTGCACAAACAGGTGTGCGGAGGGGGGACACATGTGCCTATCATTTACAGGTAGAAGCACAAATGGGCAAAGTCAGATTTCTGAGAAATAACGATGGTTAATTGTGGCTGCCTGGTTCACTGTTGAACTACCTACCCTACATATATATTCACTGTTTTTAATAATAATAAAATATTTATTGCAAATGTTGGTATTTTGTTAAAATATTTAAAAAAAGCAACCCTCGATGCCAACAGAGGCTTGTTATATAAGTTTCACGTTTGTCTGAGAATCTGTGCGTACCTATGTTCTAATCTAAAGTTATAATTGAACTGGCTCTGACTACCCTTAACCAACTTGAAAGAAACTTAAAAAACTAAAGGTGCGTGATGTTTACAGCTCCTGTGATGTTTTGTTTTGTTTTTAAGCTATTGCATAGCTTCTATCGCGGGCCTTGAGCGTGGAGACCGAATCCAGAAATTCCGTAACGAAAATAACCTAACACCCGACATGCAATAGCTTTACCGCGGCAGTCTCCGAGTGCCACACGTCTTTTTTTAAATTAATCGTGTTCAGTGCCGACTACGCATTTGTCACTAAGGAACAGTCTTTGCGGCTTTCTGAAGACCACCGCAGAGTCTTGGCAGGAAGGGGAATAAACAATAAACGCCGGTTCATTCAGTGCCCGCGATGCACTTGTCGTTCATGGTGCAGGCAGGCCTTTGGAGATCGTTGAAGAGGCTTGGCAAGGAAACTGAGGCCGTACTTGGATCAACGAAAACGAAATAAGTAAAAAAAAAAAAAAAGTAAAGTAAGGCCTCCGCCAAATGGAGAAGTTTTTTTTTTATGTATATAAATCGTACTAGGTAAGTGTTTCATGAAGCATGGTGAAAGAATTTTTAAATATCTTGAAAAATGACAAAGTTATTCAACTTTTACGGCGGCTTAAAAATAATTCAATCAAGGATCCAAGATTTCATCGTGTGACGTCACACGGCCCTATAAGTACCTACCTATGTTTTTAAATCTTTTTCTTCGACTTCGAAAAAAATTGGATTTTGAAGTTTAGGAAATTTCTCCATTGTGTAGAATCTTACCACGCTCTGCCGATATGCAGGAGTCCAGCTCGTTGCAGACCGCGCGCCCCGCCTCGGAGCAACGGCACCGATGGCAGTTGCTCTCCCACTCGGTGCCAGCCAGGCATTGCACCTCATCTGATGCTGTGTCTCTCTCTATCAGGTTTTGGATTGGTGCTGGAATTAGAAACAGTTGAACTCATAATGCCTACTCAACACAGTACAATGTAGAGCTCTGTAGGGCTACCGACGGTTTTTGTGTAGTACCTATAGTAATCTATCCTCGTTTTTGGCTTGGTCTCTACAAGAATAACTTACGATAGGAGGTTGAAAATAGAACTTACGTACATATTTCTTTTTTTTCTAACGCGCACAGTGGTTCTTGACTGCCAGGATGACATTTTAATGCTGAAAAGAAACAAAAAAGATTTATTATTATTATGATTTTGATAATTACTTTAAAATGCCTTATTTAAAATTATGTTTCTATGAATATTTTTATTAATTATTTATTTTATTTGGTTCTAGTTCGTAAGTCAGTTTGAGGTTATGAAAAGTTTTTCGAATTGCCGCCATTTTCTCCACGTCACGTGATTATTCGGGCGACGCAGCGCGGATCTCAACTTGCCCTATAACCTTCGTAATTATTGCAGTTCTATTATTAGCGGCTAACAATTGTTCCATAATTCCAGACAGTGATAGCACCGACCAAATCACTTCACTAAAAACGAAAATACGGAAGAAATAAGATCACTACCACACCTTGGAAATATCCGAAGTAGAAATTCCTTCAGATCTTTTACCATCAGCTCAGTGGCCATATAGTAGGGTTAATAAATTTAGATTAAAACTTTATTTAAAGCGCAATGCCTTTAAAAATAGGTGTCCATAGTTTGTTTTTGTTTATTTTAATGCGACTTAGGTAGGTACGGTCACTCATCCAAATAGTGACCGCTCATACATCAACAATCTAACGTCAGCAAGCTTCGCCACGAGCGCCGTAGTACTGACACAATCAGTGCAGTAGTGACCTAATATTTGTTTTCTATAATATTTCCTCGAAATCTGTTATTATTTATTATTTAATATCATATGTTCCCAGAATGCATCGCACTTCCACGCTGTTATCGCGTTTCCGAGCGTTATCTCAGTAAGCCACAAAGGCCATTGAGTGTACTGAATAGGCCAATGTTTTGGGCACATCCCGTTTGCAAATGTATTGATGAATAATATTTCTAAAAGAAAGTACGATTTACGCTTTTTAAACTGATTTAAAAAAAGGATGAGGTCCTTGTTCCACCGTAGGAATGTATTTTTATTATGTTCACCGATTATTTCGTCAATAGTGGACCTAACACACTGTGGACTTGGTAGCTAACAAAAATGAGAATAAAATAATTGTACTTAAATATTATATTAGCTAAAATAACTGTCATCATCATGATCATCCACAGCCCATAGGTACCCACTGCTGGGTGTAGGCCTCCCTTCGTAAACGCCACATAATCCGGTCCTGCGCTGTGCCAAGCCAGGAATTGCCCGGGACTAACTGTATAGCATAAAATAAATTTTTTTTTTTTATATAAAATAACTTTATAGCATAGAAACAATAACCTGATTTTGTCAAGCGAGGATGTCGTCCAATTCCCTTCACCGTTAGAACGACCTGGCGCTAGACCTGTTCCGTTTAGTGCTTTGTATGCAGAGGTTCCTGCACTGCCTGGTCATACAAACGGAACCATTTCGATACCAAAATTATTAGTGTAAAAAAATGAAATACTTATGATCACGACTTATTCCCAAAGGTGTACCTAGACAAAAGTGAATGGTTTATAGGCTTGCTTCTGCCTGGCTTTACTCACACAGCGATAACATTTGAAATAGCATAGATAGGTATATGGAAATTGAAGAAGAAAGAACCTACATTATTGTGACCACGAATAATGTAGGACAAGGGCAGAAAGATGATGATGACCTGAAGATCTAAGATAACTTATTGAGCTGAGTGGTATGACTTATACCTATATTTGAAATTTCTATGTAGTCACTGTCATTTTACCATTTCTCTCTTCTACATCATCATCAGTGGCCTTTGTACATCTCTTACAGATGGGTGGCGTCAGTAGGTTAAAGAACCATGAATTTTCGCTCGTGGCTAAAGTGTCATAACCGATGCAAGAGTGGTAGCCTAGACCACTACATCCTAATTTTAACATTATCAATAAATAGTATAGGTATAAAAAAAAGTATAGGTATAAATAGTAGAGTATAGGTAAAATACGGTACCGTTTATTTTGTCCGCAACTGTACCGTGTAGATACCAGATCTACCTGTTAGTGTTCAAGTCCGGGGTCAATACCCCGAGCTGACCTGCTATCGAAACATCTTCCATTTTCTCACTTGTTATTTCTTTGACACATTCGCTTTAACGAGTTCAGCGTCTGTCCAACGCACCTTCGGGGGACACCTTTAAACTCGGTTTGCAGTGATCCTGTTTTAAACCCTCGATATAAAAGAGGGGAGTTCTATGTTTATTTAAACCTTGAAAAGTCGAAAGTGTAGTTATGAATCAAGAAAATCTGCTCAGCCGGTTGCTGATTAACTCTTTTATATGTAGGTAGTTGACAAAAGGATATACATTTTGTTAAAATTCTTAATCAGTGTTATTTTTAACCGAAATCAAAAAGGAGGAGGTTCTTTGTTCCACTGTAGGTAGTATTTTTAGTATGCTCACCGATCATTTCGTCAATAGTGCAGCGATTTTGAAAATTCTTTTTTGTTAGAAAGATGGTGTTTTTTTTGTCCCATTAAAATGTTTGAGAATCTTCGGAGTTATGAACAAAAATGCACATCGAGAATTCAAGTAATTGCTCTTTTCTTACGAAATCGAAGAAGTTTTAGTAAAATTTTAATTTTGCCACTTGTCGATGTCACTGAGGCCAGAGAACAAACAAACGGATCGTAAACAGGCATACTACTCTAGAATTTGAACCTACACCCTTATCAAGCCGGTAATCGGGGTTCA
Source organism: Xanthorhoe designata (assembly GCA_963582015.1). Lineage (NCBI taxonomy): Eukaryota > Metazoa > Arthropoda > Insecta > Lepidoptera > Geometridae > Xanthorhoe > Xanthorhoe designata. The sequence goes on from OY757053.1 coordinate 2,840,759, forward strand.
CAGAGACCTCGTGTATGACATCATTGATAAGAGCTTGTGAATGAACATGACCCCTGATATGACGCGCTAGCCGTTTTGACGCCAACACGGTTATATGATCATTACTTGAAATTCATTGCTTCAACTTTCACACATAGGTAGGTATAGCCGTATAGGTCGCGCCACGTAAAAAGAGCGCTGGCTTTCAAACTGCGCAGTGGTCGATGATTGGTGGAGAGGCAACGCGGCGCACTTCATACCATTGCTTTAACGAGTGCTATTAGTTCGTCAGCGAGTGAACACAGGCGCAAGCGCAAACATACCCCGACGACGATTAAACGACGACGATTAAAAGAACTTTAAAAGTTATGCCAGAAAATACAATCATACAAACAACGCAAAATATCCCAAGTTGCCACTAAGATTCGCACGAGATTAACCAATTTATTTCTTACGTTGGATGGTTTATAAATAAAACGGTATTTTCTTAAGTTTTCCGGAACTTGTCGATGCCAGTCCTATTTAGGTATAGACATGGTTCTTGACCACTAGGTGCAAATTGCAAAAGTGCACGATGGGATTCCCCAGGGGTCTATTCTTGGATCAATACTATTTATCCTTTTTAGAGATGCTTCTGAGAAATTCTGAGCTAATTTTAAATGCTTATTTGCGATAAAATTTAATGAAATGAATTTTTTATTTTACCAGAAGCATGGTCATAATAAGGTTACTTTTAACTTTTTGTTACCTTTAATATTTTTGTAGTTTCACATAGTGTAGCAACCTACATCACCGTTAATACAACATGCAATTAAATTTAGGAATAAAATAATTTCTAAACTCGACACAATCTTGAAAAAAAGAATAGTTACCTACTAACTAAAATGTTCTAAGTGTTCAGTTAAAACTTAAAACGTATGTGTGGAGACAAAGTTTTGCCTACACACATGTTTTTTAACTGAACAAGTTAGTAGTGTAAGTTAGTAATATTATGGTGTCTATTCGGGATGTCGCCAAAACTAAACTAAACTAATCTGACAGCACTAAAAATTTTGCCGTCTCTTTCTTATGATCGAAATAAAAAGGATTAAGTACATCAATTTTAGTGCTGTCAAATTAGTTTAGTTTAGCTTTGGCGACATCCTGAATAGCCACCAATGTTTCTTATGTAATATTAAGTAAGAAAACTCATAAAATGAAGGCTATTCAATCAACTAGCATGACCTACACATTAGTTCGTGACGACAATGGCGACACTTAGGCTAATTAGTAGGAACAATGATTCTAATTGTGTTGTGAGAATATTTCCTTGTTTGTTTCACGGCAAGTGTAAATCCGACGCTTTACAACCCGGATAAGCTTTCTTCCGCACGCTATGTATTCATTCATTTTATCATTGAACTAATACAATGATATTCATATATAAAAACATTTCGTTCTACAAAATCGCCGGAAACTTTTTTAGTTGATATTAGCGCGGCGCCGCCGCAGGTAGGTATTATTACTAGTATTCTTTTATCTGTGGTATTATTCAAAATAATTGTAGACTTCTTAATAAATCTTCAGACACATCTTCAGACATTTCTTTAAAAACGTAGGTGGTCAAGTTCTAAGCTCAACGATCAATCAGCGCAATTGGCCACAATCGGACTTTCATTGCGTTAACTGGCACCCAATAAGTGGCGCCGGCGCTAAAACGTGTTTTTTGCTCATGGACTTTGGATCTTTTATTGATATAAATTCAACAATTGCTAGCCGCAAATTTATTTTTCAGACGTTTTGTTGACGCCGACTGAACTTGGGCTCGCATTCAAACTATTCAAAGTCCATATACTTAAGCATGAACCGTGTCGACTCAAGCGGTGATTACCACTCAGTTCTCATTATGAACTGTTAAAAAATCGATACTTAGCGAAGACTAGGTTTGAGTGCAGACTCTGAATAGCCTTAGACCGCTTCGATAGTTAAGTTAATATGTGGCAATTCGGAGTGTCGCAAAAGCTAAACTAAACTAACTAAAATTAATGCCATCCTATTTATTCCAATCGCTATGAAAGGGCCGGCAACATTTTTGGTTAGTTAAGTTTAGCTTTTGCGATACTCCGAATTGTCACTATTGTTTACGTGACAGGTGGCAAGTCTATCGACGCTATTAGGTATAAAGCAAACTGGTTTCCTCACGATGTATATTAGAGCCTGGGCATACCTACTACGTTTTTCTAACGCGCAGTCGCTACACGTTTGTACCGATACAAACGCAATTTAAACGCACATTGACTGCGCGTTCGATCGATACGAACGCGTGACGAACAAACGCAGGGGTTAAGAAAAATCAACCTAACAACAAGAGGATCATGATCCTAAATAGACCGTTAATTGAAGTGCTTGCCCAAAGTAATCAGACTTGTCTGGAGCGAGGCGTGGGAATTAGTCCTTCTATTTTTGTTGTAGCCATTGTGCCAAAGGCCAATTGGTTTATAAATAATGTAATACTTCAGCCAAATTCACAGTGTCCTTTTGAAAACAAACTGTACTAAACTGTAAGTGTGTACTTAACCTAAAAATAACTTTCTTTCTGCAAATTTTTATCCATAGGTATTTCAATTATTGTTACCAAGCCTGTTATACGAGCAGCCTGTGGATAAATTACACTCAAAAACAATACAGCGCCCTACGCATCCAGAACAATAATGCAGTCAGAGCTGCAGGTGGGGCTGCCCCGCCCGGTTCGTTCGTTCGTTCGTATGAGCAAGTGACCAACTCTGGTGACGGAGTTTTTAGCCCGCTTAAGGCCTCCGTCATGGCTTAAGGACTTTAAAAGCCGGGACCGACAATTTAACGTGCCCTCCGAAGCACGGAAGCGCTCAGATGATAATGACGGCCACCCATCCAAGTAGTGAAATGAAAAAAATGAAATATGATCACGACTGTATCCCGGGAGCGGTAGACATTTCTTTCAGATCATTAGGCATTTTTAGATCTTTTTGAAGATGTCTAAGGGGGTAGTCAGAGGTATGTCCAAATACATAAATATTTGGTACAAGCCCACTTTTTGCAGAAGTTAACTTTCCGTACGTGACAGGTTGCAAGCCCATCGACGCTCCATCCAAGTAGTGACTGCTCAGAACGTTGGTTAACTTCGACGATCTATCAAGAACGTCTTAGCAAGCTTCGCCACGAGCCCTCCCGGTTCTGCAGCGCGTCGAGGATGTTCACCGAGGCGCGCGTGGACAGTTTTTACACAACCATGCGCAAGCGGTATACCTACCTAAAATCCTTCCTTTAACAATCTACAGGAAGTAAAACCAAAGATGATGCGTTATTGAGACTGGCCGTTAGGTAAGAAAGTTCTGGTAAGACGGTGACCTCTCACAGGGCGACGACACATCGCGACTTGTTATAAATATCAAACTCTAACTTATAAATATTTTATTGCAAGTTGGGTAGGTACCTACCTACTAACAAGAATAAAAGTCGCCGTTTTAGCCGGTTTCACAAACCTGATCCTTTAATTAATTCCGTTTGGAGATTATCAGATCACCACACCACCTATATCTAGCTGATTCGCCCCCGGCTTCGCGTGGTACCTACCTGGATTAAAAGTAGCCTGTGTGTTATTCAAGGTCATAAACTATGTATATTCTAATTTTCAGCCAAATCCGTTCAGTAGTTTTAGCGTGAAACAGCAACAAACATCCACATATTCATACAAACATTCGCACTTTTTTGATTCGCTAAAAAAATCTTAATATCGAAGTACCTACCAAATAGCTTGCCCTGCCCTGTCACGTAGTGCCCTAAATATATAGTGGGTTAGTCAGAAGCACGTTAATCAACATAATATAAGTACTTACCTATTTGACAAGCGCAGTCTAGGTACACAAGATTATTCAAAAAATGCCAAAATTAAAAAAAAACAACCAAAAAAATGGTTCTATAAGTCTATAAAATTCAATTTTGGAAGATTATAGAACCATAATTTTTTGAAGTCGCTTTAAAATTGTATGCAAAAATACAATAGGTCGTATCGTAGTAGGTAGGTACCTATACCTAGGTACCTAGCACTTCCCTATATAATTTGCATTAGCTCACCCACTGAGCTATACAATACCATTCAAAGAGTAATTACGAAGACCCATTCATGGACAGATAAATAGCCCTTAATTCCTAATGATTTAAACAGCGTTAAGAGACAACCTATACCTACCTCTCAACTAGCTGGATTTTAAATCGTTACCCAAGCCATTAAGATCATTAATTGTGTCTTGGAGCTTTTTTCTAAGAGCCTGGTGGGTGACGCGAATGGGCAGGCTCAACGCGATTGACCTGCTACTGCTACTGAATTCGCAGCGCGTTTCACAAACGCAAGGATTTATTAGAATAGAATAGAAAAAGTTTTTATTTTCCATCAACATAAACATGGGTAACATACAAATGAAAAATACTTATTGACAATCGAGTGACAGGAAAATAAGGCTACCCCTCAGCATTTGCTCCAGCAGCACGGTCACACGATCAAAGAAAAGAAGTGGAAATGGCTTTCTTCCTAAGAAATTGAATATTCATATCGTTTTCATAATGTTTCGGTTTTCATAAATAAATAATACCTATCCTGGGACATTTCACACAGCATCATCTAGTCCCAAGCTAAGCAACTTGTGTTACGGTAACCAGATTACTGTTAGGTACCTACATAAACTAATTACTTACCTATATTAATTTTTTAAATACACATAGGTAGGTACATCATTTTAAAGAATATACCTAGGTTAAAATTTAGTATAGGTAATAATATCTAATACAGCATTTTGAGAGCACAAAATTAAATTCGGTTCCATTGTCCAAATTACAATTTGGAAGTCTACAAATTAGCAACTAAATTATATGACATTGGTCATCATCGCACAAATGCGATCAATTACAAAACACGACAAAAATGACTACCTACCAACATTCAGTTCTGAAATATCATAGGATGTAGGTAACCTTAAATTGTAAGCAAGTAGTTTAATATTATGTAAAAAAAAATGAAAAATGCTTGATTTAAAAATATGAGGGTCTTGAGGGTAGTTTAACACTCACCTCCCGCGTCATTACATCTAGTCAGGTACAAAAGAACACCGGCCACGGTCAACCAATGCATCTCACTCACTTTTCGTGCACAACACAAAAAATAAGTCTCTCGAGCCCGGTCAAAATGACCAGCGCCGGTTACGACCCACACTAGACTGATACTCCTGCGCGTACAATCCTACTGATATACTCCCACACAACTTTACTTTTCCTGCCCAGCCTGATTTTTTTTTATTCCAGCCAGTATCACGAGGCTGTAGAGCTCATTTTTGTCATGCACTATTTTTTTAATGGCAAAGGTAATGTGGTGGAATGGCTATCAATAATTATGATTATTTTTAATAGTTCTAAATGCGGTAGTGAATTGGTCCGTTCGGCGTACGTAGATGACCTCTCAACAATTATATTCTCAATAATGCTATGTTTCGAAGATTACAATTAATTTATTGATTTTCTAAGGGTTTTGACTAATTAGGTTCCTACCTAAGTAATTAGGTTAAAATCTACTTGATAAGACTACCTTTAAGGAAAATTAAACGCCCACTGCAATAATTATTAGGTACACAGGCTTATATTTATTATAAGTTTCTAGTGGTTTTATTAAATCAAAAATAACTAGCTATTTTGACAAATGTAAAGCTATTAATTCTCGCAAAAAGTTTTGATCTAATGGAATCTGGATAAACATCGACAGTTTATATTTAGAACGAATCTCGGGTTCCCGACTAACGAAGTCCCCATCGTTAGCTTAGAGATCACATTCACATACCCAGCGAGCCTGCGTCAAAGGTCCCGACATTGCTTTACGGCGCATTTTTACGACTAAAAACTCCTTATTCCCTTTGAAATGTTCGGTTGGATTTAGTATTCGCATTTTTCACATTTTTATTTTCATTTTTAACGACCTGCGTCTGTTGCTAACTCTAGTTTTGTTTTTAATTTTTTACGGCCTGCCTTTGATGCTGGCCTGCGGAGCCTACGCCAAATTTAAAAACGGAATTCGCTAAAGAAAGAAACAAACACTCGCATTCCATGGAGTTTTAGGTACCTAAACAAATACGTTTTTATGGTACCCACGTCAATCTATATAGCTTACAGAAAAATATGTTTATAAAGTGTTTTATGGAGTTTGCTCGCCTACGCTGGATTTATAAGTTCGTAGTTATCTAGGTCATTTGAGGCTAGTCGGCAATGGCCTAAGTCTAAAATAACTTAATCGTAATAAAAATGTTGTGTTTATGAAAATAACATAAACGCATGTACTTAAGCACCTTACCTAGTTACCTACTACCCTGTGGCTTGGTGCTTGCTAGGTATCTATAGGTAGTTGATTTAGGTAGGTGGGTATATCTTAATATGTATAATAACCAATAAATCTTCATCTGATGATAATGACTCATCATCACATGATTCTTGTAGGTACCTAACAAACACTGATAACAACACACACAACTTGATGCAAACCTACTTACGTGTTTATGTTGGCGATTTCAAGAGACTAATTAAAATATGTCGGGGCATGCTTTTCTTATTAATTTACCTATCTCATGCATACCTAGGTAGCTAAGTACCTCTACGTAGGTACCTAATCAATTTCTGAGTTATTGGAACAGATGGTCAAGGTAGTAGGTAGGTACCTACTTCTAAGTGCTGAAAATTACCTAGGTAACAACCCTTTCCATTTGTTATCATAAATACGTATTAGGTAGGAAGTACCTTACCTAGGAAGATGGATTACTCTTACCTACATCACGTTATGTTCAGCCAGCCTAGTTTTTCTGAGCGCGTTTTTTGAATGGTGCTCCGTTAGGTTGGGTCCACTAAGGGAAGTCTGAAACCGTGAAAGTTATCTTACATTAATGGAAAGGAATTAAAAATGGATAAGGAGTTACCTACTTGGAAAATTCAAAAATTCGAATGGTCGGCGCATCCGTTTTTTTTTATTTACCTATTTATTTTCATCGAATTATTTTTTTACATCGATCGAGCACGTTGTGATTCTTACTTCACCTCATAAAACTACTAAATGATTGCTGTTTTGACTAATAAATTAGTCAAGTGACGGATATCTTGGTACCTAAGTATCAGCCGGAACCGAGCCTGGTATCCGTGGGAACATCCTACGCTACGGTTATCGGATAGGATACGACATACCTACGATGAACCGGCGTGAATGCTGAAAACATCTGTAAATGCTTGTTTTCAGCATTCACTTAGCGCATTTTTTATCAAGTTGCTTGCCGGCGTAGGTACCTACATCTCGAAACAAATCCAAACTATCGACCAAGCAAGAGAAGTGAAGATCTTAGTGGCGGGCATGTGGCGGGAAATTTTTTGTTGTATTCCGGCACAGATAAAAGAATACTATTCCGGTTAACCTTCAAGAGGTTGTGAAGATATTGGGTTCCCAAGGGGGTGAAAATAAAAGTTGTGCAAATATTTTAAGTGGGGTGTATTTAAGAAAGGTTTATGTAGGTAGGTACCTACCTACATTCCAAAATGGGTTTACTTTTTATTATATAAACCAAGTAAAGATATTAGTGAAGACTTGTAATTAGCTTCTTGGCTCTAAATGAATATTCCTATTATATTCTATGTAAGATGTTTGTTTAGCTGTAAGTTTTCCATAAATAAATAAATAAATAAAATAAATAAAAAGATTTAACCATATGATGTATAGGTACCTACTTAGTTATACACCAGAGTCTTGAGTCTAGGGCCTCAAGATTTAATAAGTAGGCAGTAACCTCGCCCTAGGCATCGACTCGTCGATCTCAATCAATCTACAACAAAGACATGTAAATTATCGCTCTTTTATCGCGTTTAGTTCTTTGTTCCTACATAATTTCCTACCGCGTACAACTGAAACATTGTCGATTCTCGGAAATAATGGAGGTTGGTAGGTAGGTAATCATTCTACCGGGGCCCTACGATATTGCGATCTATGATATTATTGGCTATAGGTACCTACAGTTTAAAAGAAAATTTTGGCCAATCCAAAAAGGAAGGACGTAGAAATTCCAATAACATCATTAAGTACCTAGGTACCTACCAACCAACCTATCAAATAAATATATATTTCATATTCATAAATTGGTAAACATGCCGGAAAAGTAAGTACCTACCTACTTAGTTTTTTGCTTGAGCGCGTTAATCTCAGAAAATAGGTAGCATTCGCATTAAAAAAAAACTGCATGCTAAATTCTCTGAAGAAGGTTAAATAGAAAGGCCAATTCTCATCATCATCTCTATGTTCATCAATGAATCAGCTAGTTGATTTTCATAATCGTAACAATTATATTTCAGAGAGGAAACTTTATTCAGGTCTTTTGAAACTTGGTAAAGCCATAATCCTAACTCGCGCGCGAAGCCGTAAACAACCTTCAACACTTGGGTAGTGGATTCCATACACTATATTTTCACGGTTTCACGCGCGATCCTATTTTTCCTATTTTTGTAGGTAGGTAGGTATTTTGCGACAAAAGAACGCGGATTGTTGATGTGTAGATAGGCTAATACCTACTTACGCTTCTGCACACAAACACCTCTACACAAAGGCCGTAAAAATCACATCTAACTCATCGAGATATTGTTTAAAAATCAAACACCAATTAGAAAACTTAACCATTTAATACAGAATCATTATATTCTTCACAATGCCGATACATTATATGAAAGTACAATAAATTACAGCGTTATGATCTCAGAGCCTAGCAAGGCACACTACGTTTTTTGAACGAACAGTGCGCCATTTTGTTGCGCGCGTTTCACAAGCGCGAGTGTGCATAGTCACAGCTTGTCGCCTGCATTTGTTCGCCACGCGTTTGTATATACAAACGCGCAGTCGCAGTCACTGCGCGTTATAAAACGTTGCGTGTCCAGGCTATTCACGTACATAATCATTAATCAAACACGATCAAAATCTGATGCACGCGAACAGGTGTCTCTAATGTAATATCTTAAAAATTTAAGGTTGCAAGTAAAGAGCCGAAATAAAAATTCACTCTTAATTTGAGAAAGAGCGTTAATTTAATAAAATTTTACAATTTTAATTAAAAAAAATCTGGACAAAAAGTAAAGGAGTTCTTCCCTGTAGGTATATCAATAATGGACTGATTTATATAATCGTTCGTTCGTATGAGCAAGTGGCCAACTCTGGTGACGGAGTTTTTAGGCCGCCTAAAGGCCTCCGTCATGGCTTAACGACTTTAAAAGCCGGGACCGACAATTTAACGTGCCCTCCGAAGCACGGAAGCCCTCAGATCTAAATGCCATTTGCGGTCACCCATCCAAGTTGTGACCGCTCAGAACGTTGCTTAACTTCGACGATCTATCAAGAACGTCTTAGCAAGCTTCGCCACGAGCGCTTCATATAATTTATATAATTTTTTGATATAATTATATTTATGTTTAAAAGAATATACTCCCGAAGTCCCGAGGTAGTCCCATCAGTTTGAGGATCTGACTAGGATCTTCGTAGTAATGAACATAAATACACCTCAAGAGTGTAGGAAACTTCTTTTTTTATAACGAAATTGAATTCGGTTTAATAAAATCTTAATTTCTATTTTTAAACGAAATTGAATTTGATTTTAGAAAATCTTTAATATTTTGAGTTAAAAAAAAACATCCAGACAACACAAATATTTACTTTAATAATCAGTATTCAAAAAAATATCAATTTAATGTAGTGGAGCACTAAGTATATTTTGGCCTTTACAATGAGATAATTATAACATTTTATATAAACTTATAATATTGCTTCTAAAGCTAAGTATGATATATTTAGTAAATACGACTTTTTAAAGTTATAAATGATAATGAATAACTAAAACTATTGTTTATACTAATTGATTTAATTATAAATTTTCAATTTGATCTTTTACTATCATGGGCTAGCGTTTAAACTTTAATACTACGTTTTAGCTAATTTAATCTTAAAAACCTCGTCGCCAATTATAAGTCGTCTTGAGTGAATATAAGCTCTATCATATAGTGATAATGACGTCTTTTCTGTGACAATAATACACAAATTGCAGCGAGACGTTTGATGCCAGCGGTTCATGCTGATAATTTTAATACTAAAATGAACACATTCATCACAATGACATCACACACAAATGAAAAAGTCACAGAAAAAACTCGCCAATTTATGGTTTTTGTCGACTATACATATACAGTGCTTTATCACAACGTATGACCGTGATAGGAATGGACCAGGCAAAACCCTAAATTCTTTATTTTAAAGAATCTGGGACGAATTTCAAACAAATCACGAGATATGAGCAGACAGCCTGTTACTAAAAGCGTTGCAACACACGCTAAACGTAGGCAAATAATAAATAACATAATGTAACTACGCGATAAAGTAGTATAGGTCGCGCCACGTAAAAAGAGCGCTGGCTGACAAGCTGCGCAGAGTCGATTTTTAGGTCCGATTGGTGGTGTGGACTGCGGCGCGGGGTGAAGGGGTAACGCTGTCATTGATTCGGCGCATGCTATTGGTTCGTCAGCAGTCCTTAGCTTCCCGCGCTGTCACTACGTCAAATTCGTTTGCAAAATTATCATCGCGTACAAAAGTTTTCGCTTACGAAATGGTTTTACATAGAAATATCAGAAAAAATATTTATGACGTAGGTACATAGTTTTATGAAGAGAGAGGCTGCTAAAAATCCTGTTGATGATAATAAAACAATACCTGAATTTTGTAGGTACTTAGGTACCTACTTAATTCAATTTAACAATGAACACTGACTAAAACATGTTTTTAATAATAATTCCAATAATGATATTCATCTAAGTAATTTCTTCTTCTTCTTTATTTTGGCTTCGCCGGCTTTTGCTTAGCCTACCACGCACTACCATGTCATTAGGTATAATTCAAGTTAGTGAAGTCAAGTCATTAATTTTATTCATGAAAGACAGTGACATAAATGTTGAAATGTGTAAAATATTTATTACGCACACATAATATTTATCGTCAACAGTTGAACTGACAAAAGTAGTCTCTAACAGGGTGTTAAAACGGTGTATGTATACTAGACATGTGCGCCGGTGTTGAAATAATCGGCGGCGGACGCCGGCCTGAAATCGGCGGCGGCGGCGTGATTTCGGCGTGAACTCGGCGCGTATACCTAGTATTTGTTTTTATAATAATAATTCAAAAATGCTTACATATTTTCATTCATTTATTAAAAAGTGTTAGACCAGCAATAGAAAACACTCTCTCACTGGGTGTGCTTGTAGCGGGTGGTAAAAGTTTTTTTTTTTTCGTACGGATTTTGTTGATGTTAAGTGGTCTTCTGGACCTTTATAACTTCACCGGGCTTTGGCGAGTGCACAAGGCCTCTCCGCCGGAAAAATGAATTTAAGCAAACCTACTTAAGGTACTGAGCTTGGATTGGACTGTTGCCATGCGAGGCAAGGCCTGAGGGGCCTGCCCTGAAGGGGCGGAAAGTGACGGGTGCCCCGCCGGTCGGCGAGGTCGGCATCGGGCGTTGAGCTGAAAGAGAAGCATGCAGTGCCGCGTAACCGCGTTAGCGGTGGTGATGTCATCATCTGAAAAGCCAATGTGTCTAGGTCGACGGAGGGAGTCAGGGTTGTCCTGGTCAATGGGATAGTCGGAGGTTTGAAACCAGGGGGTTCGGGTGGTGAGGGGCCGAATCGTAAAAGCGCCTTGCGGCGTTTTTTATGAATCCGGCGATAGACTCAAGACCGAAGTCACGATGGAGATCTACGTTGCGCGAATACCACGGGGCATCGGCAGCATTACGGAGGAATTTGTTCTGAACTTTCTGGAGTGTTCCAATGAATATGGAATGACCGAACACCACGGAGGCGTACGTCATGACGGGTCTGATGCAGACTCTGAAGAGGTCAATTTATTTCTAAATTACATTTTGCTCTGTCTGCCTAGAATGAAATAAAGGCGGCTCAGGAAGAACTTCACGCGGTGGGCTACCGTTATGATGTGCTTTCTGAAGTCGAGACGGTAATCAAGCGTTACACCTAAGTATTTGGCTTGTTTAGCCCATGGGATTACCTCATCGAAGAGGTACAAAGGACGAGGTTTAGGCTGACGTTTACTTTGCTTGCGCTTACGAGAGAGAGGGAGCGAGGAGGAGAAGTCCTTAGGGGGCCCGTCCTCTGCATCGGGCTTGATAGGCTTGTATTTGAAGAACACTGCTACGCTTTTGGTGGGATTAACTTTGATACGTCATTTGCGGAACCATTCAACTAGTTGGCGAAGGGCTCTCTGCAGCCTTATATGCGCATAACTCCTATTGGGATGAGACGTATATAAGGCCGCGTCGTCCGCAAACAACGCGAGTTCAACATGGTCGGTACGCGGGATGTCACTGGTGTACAGCGTGAAAAGAAGAGGGGAGAGGCAGGAGCCCTGGGGGACTCCGGCGCGGATCGGGTGAGGAGGGGACAGTGCACCTTCTACTCGGTAGCGAAAGCTCCGATTGAGGAGAAAGTCTCATAGGATGTGCACGAGTCTGTCTGGCACACCGAGGATGGAGAGCGAGATGGAGCTTGTAGATCAAGCCGTTGTGCCAGACTTTACCGAATGCTTTCGCCACGTCGAGGAAGACGGCGCACGTGTTTGTGGGGATTTGGAGAGCACGTGTTCCGTGAGACGAAGGACTTGCTCATAGATATCACTCATAGATTTTGCCTATGCAACAGAGAAGGCTAATGGGGCGGTAGCTAAAAAGATCGTTTTCTTACCCGGTTTAGGAATGCCAATGATGGTGACTTGTTTCCAGGCGTCTGGAAAAGAGCAATTCTCCATAGCCGCATTGAAGATGCTGACCAGATAAGGGCTACTGGGAAGTTTCTAAGCACCCTGTTACTGTACTGATACCGTCAGCTCCAGGGGCCTTCCGCGGGTGTAGGCGCTTGATTACCATGTGCTAAAAGAACTGCTTTTGCTAATTTATATAGCAAAGGAAATGCTGCTCGTCTGTCTCTCCAGTATTTTATAACGTTTCCGGTGCCCTTTGACATTGCGGCTTTGCGGCAACCATTGATATCGCGGCGCCTTTTAACACCACCCGCAGTGTCTTTTGACACGGCGCGGCACGCGCGGCGCGGTTCCTTCTTTGACACCTTGGTTGTAGGTAGTAGGTGTCAGTGAGTGTAATAATAATCAATAAAATGACGGAGTTTTCAAAGGGTCTAAAAGGTAACGTTTCACGCCGAATTCACGCCGATTGGCTGATCGGCGGCGGCGGCGTGGAAAATTTGCCGGCGGCGGCGGCGGGTCGGCGCGGCGCACATGTCTAATGTATACTAGCTTGCGCGAGCCGAGCCGCCCGGCTACAATAATACAATAGTAGGATTAGTACTTTCGTGCGCGAGTGTAGCCATGCGCAAACATACCCCCTCCACTTTTTTCCAGCGCTCTTTTTACGTGGCGCGGACTATAATTTCTTTTAAAATATGTTTACAGATCGCGAAACTCTTAAATATTAGCATGGTATCCCATCCCCTTATAAGATGGTTGTAGTTCCATAAACAAATGAATAGATGGCGTTACGTGTTGCTATTTCGAAATAAAGTCTCTGGAAATTTATGAAAATGCCTAAATTTTGCCAGAATCATATTTCTTTATATTTCTTTAGTACATAGAAATTCAATAATCATGTCCTAGATCTTTTTCTACAAAATAAAATGAAAATATGGTACACTAGCGGCATATATTGGAACTACGTAACAAAATGGCCCGATTCACCCGATTCAGCAATCAAGTAGTTGAAACTAACGTAGAGTGACGTAAAATTTTGCTACTCGCCTCTAGATGACGCCAGTTAGCTACACTAAAGCCGGGGCGCGCGTTTATAGTTAACAGATAATATTATTGGGGGCAATTCTGAGTGTCGCAAAAGCTAAAATAAACTAACTAAAATTATTGCCATCCTTTTTATTCCCTTTCGCTATGAAAGGGACGGCAACAATTTTAGTTAGCTTAGTTTAGCTTTTGCGACACTCAGAATTGCCACTACGATCTGTGTTTACTAGGTAGCCACCAAATTCGATTTGATCTAAACCACCCACAGTAGGTACTTTATAGTAGTTAATTTATACGGAATTAGAGCTAAAAATATCTTGTTATCTAAAATTGGTAGGTATGTAGTATGTTACTATGGAGAGCTCACGTGCATCATAACATAGGTAGGTAGGTAGATAGATTGTCGGTGCATGCATCTCAAAATTCTCAAAGGAGGTTGCGTGCGCTTTTGTGCGACTGATCGCGCGATGCGTTGTTTATGTAAATTGGACGCATAGACTTTTTTGATTATCTTTTGAATTTACTTACGTTTACCACATATTATAGGTACCTACTGGGGATTCGGTATTGTAGGTACCTAGGTATGATTTTAGGTAAATAGTTACCTACCTACCTACCAATATTCAGGTGTGAAATATTAATTAGCCAACTGATTATTTTTGTTACCTACCTACGTCTACCGTAGGTAGGTAGGTATTTTATAATCCTTCCTATAAACTAATATCATAAATGCGAAAGTTTGTAAAAATGTATGGATAAAATTAGATGGATAGAGAAGTACCTACCTATGGATGTGTGGGTGGATGTTTACTTAAGTAGGTAGGTAGGTACCTACTTACTACTGTTTCACGCGAAAATTACTCAACGGATTTACTTACTTAGCTGAAACTTGGAATATTATAGGTACTTAAACTAGGTAGGTACTTACATGAATGCGCCATAACTCGAGCGACGCCCGTGCATGCCATGCACCGACTCGTTTTTAGCGAGTTGACAGGCTGCTTGATATTTTCGTCGCATGAAGTACGATCAAATTGGCCTAGTGGTCACAGCCCTTGATATGAAATTGATAATCGCAAGCTCAAGTCAGTGCACCCCATGTAATCTTTTTGCACTCTTTTTTTCTTTTTTTTTCTATTTGAACATAAAAATTGAGTTCCAGTTGACAAAAGATACACAAATTGAGACGTTGGTACCTACTTACCTATTACTGCCTCATAATTTATTGGAATAAAATAATATATATAGGTACAAATGGTAGGTATAAAAAAGGTAAGTACCTATATTTTTATTTTTTTTCGTAAACATTTTAAACAAGAATGCAAGCGGGGTGGTGACAACGGCGCGCGGCGGGCGGGAGGGGGAGGTCCGCTCGGGGGCGCGCGTGAAATGTGCGATTATGAATAAACTAGATGAAAACCCGGCTTCGCTCGGGTAAAATGTGACTCATACATAGGTAGGTACCTAATACCTGAGCCTAATACACATCTAGGTACAAAATATAGGTAGGTAAGTATAATGTTTCTGTAGTCATCGGTTCTCAAGGAATATTAAAGGTAAGCAAGGCATCAAAAATCTCTCTCCCTCTCCCTCTCCCTTGGCATTCGGCCAATCTCAGGTTTTAAGAAAAAATACATATAAACGCATTCTATAAAAATGACCAAAACAATAGCTTTGCGAAACGACTGAAAAATAATATTGTTTTATTCACCTAATGTTTATGGTACCTATTCAACGTTTACACAATCAAAGAGTCTTCTTCTTCTTCTTCTTTATTTGGCTTCGCCGACCTTTGCCACGCATTTAGCCACTACCATGTCATTATAATTCAAGTTAGTAAAGTCAAGTCAAAGTCATAGTCAGTCAGCGTCAGTAAAGATGTGGGAGGGACTTTTTGACGGTTATTTGAGATGTCATGTTGTTTTTTTTGTTTTTTTTTCCTAAACTTGTGTTTTAGCGAATGTTAATGTGTAATAATGGTGGATTATTAACTGTTGAGTGTTCGTGAACGTACATAAGTGTGGGCAAATGAAACAAAACTGGATATCATTGCATTTCGAGTTCTCTCAAAAAGTCCATGTAAGTAATGCTTCATTATAGAGCCCACACACATCTTTACTGACGCTGACTATGACTTTGACTTGACTTTACTAACTTGAATTTGATTATAATGACATGGTAGTGGCTAAATGCGTGGCAAAAGCCAGCGAAGCCAAAATAAAGAAGAAGATGTGGGATCTTTACTGAAGCATTACATGGACTTTTTGAGAGAACTTGAAATGCAATGATATCCAGTTTTGTTTCATTTGCCCACACTTACGTACGTTCACGAACACTCAACGGTTAATAATCTACCATTATTATCTTTGCAAAACGACTGAAAAATACTTAATCTTTTTTATTCGCCTCATGTTTATGGTATTCAACGTTTCGTTTTACACAATCAAAGAGCCAGCGAAGCCAAAATAAAGAAGAAGAAGAAGATGTGGGATCTTTACTGAAGCATTACATGGACTTTGAGAGAACTTGAAATGCAATGATATCCAGTTTTGTTTCATTTGCCCACACTTATGTACGTTCACGAACACTCAACAGTTAATAATCTACCATTATTATCTTTGCAAAACGACTGAAAAATATTTTTTTTTATTCGCCTCATGTTTATGGTATTCAACGTTTCGTTTTACACAATCAAAGAGTCAGTTCTTTGTAATGGACACTTTTTTTTTCTTTTTTTTTGGCTTCGTAGCCACTATCATGTCATAATTATATTTCAAGTTATGATATAAAGGTACTTACACAAATACAAATTATATACTATGATACATACGTATACATAATATCCCACCCATTCCCTTGTGCCTCAGTAAAGATGTGGGTCTTTCTTTACTGAAGCATCACACGGACTTTTTGTGAGAACTCGAAATGCAACTTGCTAACCAGTTTTGTTTCATTTGCCCACACTTATGTACGTTCACGAACACTCAACGGTTAATAATCTACCATTAATACACAATGTAAACATTCGCTAAAACACAAGTTTCGGAAAATCAAACAAAAAGACATGACTTCTCAAATTCCCGTCAAAAAGCCAATGGACACTTTAAAAATGAATGGCGCGATAGCATTTTATTCTCTTTGGGCGCGCGACGTCTACCTACTCAAGATGTCAATGTCATAATATATCCGGTGTCGTGTCAGTGACGTTTGCTCGAGTGTCCAGTGTTCAATGGCGACTGCGATTTGTCATAATCATTAGAATTTAACAAAATACTCGACAATCCGAATTTTGCGGATAATGTTGTCGATTCGAAATCAATGTTTTTTTATGTTTTATTATTCTGTTATAGTTTCAATCGAGTCTACCGTACCCCTTGACGGAACTATTAGATAGAAGATTCTCTAAGCGCGATAGTGATTTTATTCTCTTTGGGCGCGCGACGTCTACCTACTCAAGATGTCAATGTCAGTCATCCGGTGTCAGTGACGTTTGCTCTTGTCAATGCGTTTGCTCGGAGAGTGTCCAGTGTTCAATGGCGACCAAAATGGCGACTGCGATTTGTCATAATCATTAGAATTTAACAAAATACTCGACAATCCGAATTTTGCGGATATATGTTGTCGATTCGAAATCAATGTTTTTCTATGTTTTATTATTCTTTTATGGTTTCAATCGAGTCTACCGTACCCCTGCACGAAATTATTAATATAGATTTGTTACGTCGTCGGTGTATAAAAATATTTTTTCTGATGATAATATGTTTTTAACGACTTCTGTGGATTGTGTATATATTTTTTTTACACTATGACGCGAGTTCTTTACGTGAACTAAAACAATGCATGCCGAACTGCCATTGTTCTTTATAAAATCCCTCTCCCTCTCCCTCTCCCTTGGCAATCGGCCAGTCTCAGGTTTTAAGAAAAAATACAGAACGCATCCTATAAAAATGACCAAAACAATAGCTTTGCGAAACGACTAAAAAATATATTTCTTTATTTTGCTGTATGGCTTCTTTCTTCTTCTTTATTTTGACTTCGCCGACTTTTGCCACGCATTTAGCCACAACCATGTCATTTTAATTTAAGTTAGTAAAGTCAAGTCAAAGTCATAGCAGTTCTTTAAGGACACTTTGTTTTTAAAATGAATGGCGCGACGTCTACTCAAGATGTCAATGTCATCCGATGTCAGTGACGTGACGTTTGCTCGAGTGTCCAGTGTTCAATGGCGACTGCGATTTGTCATAATCATTAGAATTTAACAAAATACTCGACAATCCGAATTTTGCGGATATATGTTGTCGATTCGAAATCATTTTTTTTTAGTGTTTTATTATTATTTTATGGTTTCAATCGAGTCTACCGTACCCCTGCACGAAATTATTAATATAGATCTAACTTTTCAAATTATTAACCGACTTCAAAAAAAGAGGAGTTTCTCAATTCGCTTTATTTATTATGTTCCCCGATCACTCAAGGACGCCTTGACCGATTTGAAAAAATATTTTTATGTTTGAAAGGGTAGGTAGGTTTATTTTCAAAAGCTTTTATTTAAATTGCACTTTATTTCTCGCTCTACCCATAATTATATCCATCCACATGCATGTAGGTAAGTATAATACCTACTTATATCAAGCACTAAGCTCTTCTATTTACATGCCATTCTTCTCTTCTCGTAACATGGCCATACCATGCCAACCAGTTACTCATTTTTTCACTTAGGTACCTATACCTACTTAAATAAAGCGAATTTCACAAGATTTTAAAATCTCGGGATTTAATAATTATCATTATCAACATCCCGGGACTGTAGAAGAGGTAGGTACCTACTGATTATATAAGTAATCAACTTCCACACTGGTTTTTTATATAAGGAAGTAGGTTGATGTTGATGATGTTGATGTCGACGCGTGATCCGAGGGCTGGCACTTATTTGGCTCAAAAGATCAGCATCGCCATCCAGCGCGGCAATGCTGCCAGTGTCTTGGGCACGCTTCCGTCTGGCAGTGGTTTGGATCAGTTGAGCTACCTATAGATCGTTTGTAACGATCCTTAGGTGGCTCAACTGGTTCTAATTGTATTTTGTACAGTTATGTAAATATGTAGTAGTTTAGTTTCTGTAAGTAAGTAGGTACCTAGGTAAATAACCTACTCTATCTACCTACCTATTCCGATCACTGGTCAAACAATGATATTCCTAAATTAAACACAGATACCTAATTACGTTCGTTCATACACACATAAAAGAATACGTTCATAGTAATTTGATTTGCGTTAGGTATAAATATTATGTTCCAACTTCCAAGCAATGTAAAACAGTGTAAAACACACATTGACAAGTTTTACTGAAAAGTAAAACAAAAGATATGAAACAGCACGCAAATGAAATAGATAGCTATAATTTTAATGATTGCACTTCAAATGTTTTCTTGTGCAAAGAGCAACATTTTCTAGTTTCTCAAGCGATACTATGTATTATTTCAATGAAGATAAAGTTTAAAATTATGACACTAAAACTGCTAGCGCCATCTGGTAGTGAGTGGATGCGGCTTCAAGCCACTCACTACTAGATGGAGTTAAGAAATCTCGATTGCGGGCAAGACCACTCACTACTAGATGGAGTTAAGAAATCTCGATTGAGGGCAAGACGGGAACGCCATCTCGCGCTGACGGAATGTAAGGTTATCTGGCCCGAAGAAAATCGCCCGAAATGAAGGGTAGATTTTTTGTTCTACGTGCGGCATCTGTACTTAGTATTCTTTTATCTGTGATATTAGTAATAAATAAGGGACAACGCCCTCTAAACCATTCCGTCAACAACGCCGTAGTAAATTATTTGCGTGCCTAATACGGTCAAGGTATAGTATGACACGTCACATGGTAGTCGACGAAGTCCTTATTATCACATGCTTTATAATATCAAAGCCACCAAAAACCTAGTCGCCAATTATAGTAAGACGTGTTGTGCCAATTATAGCTCTATCACAGGGTGATAAAGACGCGTTTTCTGTGTAAAGCAACGCCGAAACCTCGTCGCCAATTATTGTAAGACGTGGTGTGCCAATTATAGCTCTATTACAATGTGATAAAGACGCGTTTTCTGTGTAAAGCGACGCCGACAGCGAGCCAGAGCAGCATCGCGAAGGCGTGAACGGCCAACAGTTGACTATGTGTTGGCGCGGGGACGTGCCAGTGAAGTGGGAAGTGACGTTTTAGCAGCTCGCTTCCTACGTACAGGAATAGCGCGTTTTGACCTGAAAGATAAATTGAATTAG
Source organism: Xanthorhoe designata (assembly GCA_963582015.1). Taxonomy (NCBI): domain Eukaryota; kingdom Metazoa; phylum Arthropoda; class Insecta; order Lepidoptera; family Geometridae; genus Xanthorhoe; species Xanthorhoe designata. The sequence goes on from OY757053.1 coordinate 2,860,880, forward strand.
CTTCGGAGGGCACGTTTAACTATTACAGGCAAAATAATTAGCTAGCATAAAAGACGATTTAAAGTGATCCTTGAGGTCCTACCGAAATAAATGATTTTTTTTTCTTGTCGGTCCTGGCTTTTAAGTCAGTAAGCCATGACGCGGTTTGACAGCCAGCGCTCTTTTTACGTGGCGCGACCTATACCTCTGTCGTTTTCTAACTTACCAGCATAATACAAAGGCCGTCCGCCCCACTTATTCTTCAGATCCACGATAAAGTACAGCACAGCTTGCGCGAAGAGTGCAGTTGACGCGCAAACGAGACAGTACGATACGGACCACAGATTCTTGTTGATCGGTATCGGTCCGTCGTTCTTTGAGAACATTGATAGGGCCCCGCCGGAGATGCCGAAGATAATAGACCAGAATACCCATCGCATAATACGGGCCCTGAAAAAGAATAAAAATAAAAATAAAAAAAAATAAAAATAAAAATATTTTATTTCAGACAATTAAAGTCCATATTAATTTCATTAATTAAACTAAAGTGTAAGTAGGTACCATCACAAGTGGCCAACTCTGGTGAATGACGGTAGAACTGGTAACAAGTATAGCTAAACTGACAGCACTAAAATTGATGCCATCCTTTTTATTTCGATCGTTATGAAAGGGACGGCAACATTTTTTGTGCTGTCAAATTAGTTAGCATAGTTTAGGCGACATCCAGAATAGCCACCATTGTCTACTATACTCACCTAGCATGGTTATAGACCAACATTTTCTCTATCCTCTTCCTTTCTACTTGTTCTCTCGCCCTGTCCCCGTCTCACTTACTCTTAGCAAATCTCCGTTCCTCAATCTTTTTGTTTCTTTTTCTCACAGCCGTTTAACTACTTACCGCCTTCCTTGCCTTTCAACCCTTATATTTCCTTCGCCCTATTGTCTACTATACTCACCTAGCATGGTTATAGACCAGCATGATCCTGGCTGCGTGAGCACCACTCTGCACCACCAACACACCAGATAATATCCCCAGCAAACCCTCGGGGTCGTGCCGAAGCGTGCTTTGATATATGTCGCGGTAAGTACCCCCTTTGTACATGTGAGAAGACCCGAATACCTCCCTAAAAAAACACATTTAATTATAAATAATATAAAATTATATTAATATTATATTATCAGTTGAGCTACCTATAGATCGTTTGTAACGATCCTAAGGTGGCTCAACTGAAAGATAGATAGATAGATAAGATAGATAAAACATTTTGAAAGTGTGTTTGTTACTCTTTCACGCTCAAACAGCTGGACGGATTTCAATGAAATTTGGAACCAGAATTGTTTATACCCTGAATTAAAAAATAGGCTACTTTTGATCCCGGTATCCCCCGGGAAAGGGAACTATTCACCGCGGGTAACACCGCGGGACGTAGTTAGTAGTAATATTTGTTTCGTGTCTGGGTGTTTTCTATGTATAATATGTATGTATTTACAAAAAAATGTATCTATGTAGTTTATCAGTCATCTGGTTACCATAACACAAGCATTAAATTGCTTAGCTTGGGACTAGATGACGCCGTGTGAAATAATAATAATAAATATCCTTGAACATTCCACACGGCGTCATCTAGTCCCAAGCTAAGCAATTTAATGCCTGTGTTATGGTAACCAGATGACTGATATACTACATAGATACATTTTTTTTTGTAAATACATACATATTATACATAGAAAACACCCAGACACGAAACAAATATTTGCAGATCATGCAAACATTTGTCCCGCATTTGAAATGTCCAAAGATATTTATTTATTTAGTTTTAACTATACCTGTCGATAATATCTTTAATATCTTATCCATCAGACAACTATTTACTACAAAATCAAATCAAATTTAATTTATAATTGAAAGATAAATGCATGCAATAAATTATCTTAGTCAAAGTGTAGTGTTAAATCTAAGTGTTTAATCTAAGTACCTACTTTAAGAATTCAAATGTGAATCATTCAAAGGATAAATAAATGGCTTTATTATTATTATTATACCTGTCGATGTATCCAGCAATGCCGCCGGTGCAGTTGGTCAAGTTCTTGCCGAGAGCGGACAGATGGAGCCCGCCGGGGCCCGTGTACCGGGGGGGGCAGCCGGGGGCGCGCACTAGTAGTGTCACACATACCTGATACATTATAGTAAGGCTCAAACGAGCATCGAAGAGCAGCGAAGCGGAGCGCAGTTCCAGTGTCATACGAATTTCAACTTTATTTTCATTACTATAATACTTATTATCGCAGAGAAGGCGCGCGTATTCGAATGCGCCGGAACTCCCGCGAAGCCGCGGGCATCCGCGCGACTCGTTCGAGTCTCATGCGATAATAAGTATTATAGTAATTAAAATAAAGTTGAAATTCGTATTACTTCGATGCTCTTTTGGTGTGAGTTGAATTTAGTTATTTTATGTTTTGTTCTATTTTATTAAGTCACAAAATATTATTTTTTTCTATTCTATTATTTGTGTAATGATGTTTTACCTGAATAGCTACCAGCAGTAGAGTGGCAAGCCATTGCTGCCACCCAGCGGAGATATCACGGAATAACGAACGACCTGAAACAAAATGAATTAAATAAATATATCATACAGCGGAGGAGGGTTTTTTTTTTTTTTTTTTTTAAATCTAATTTTATTTAGAAACTTTGAGTCTTACAATAAAACTGTGTCAGTCCCATAGGAAAATCTAAAAATTACAGTATTCAATTATGAAGAATCTTGTATGTGGACTTATAGAGCGAGGAGGGATGAACTGGACTCATTTTGTCCACAGATGATAACATTAGAGTCTAGCTAATGAAAGTAGACACTGATGAGGCAAATTCAAAATATCTTAGTATGGTACTACGGTCACCATGCTTTGTGAAAGCTAGCTTGTGGCGAAGCTTGCTTAGACATTCTTGATAGATCGTCGAAGTTAAGCAACGTTCTGAGCGGTCACAACTTGGATGGGTGACTGCAAGTGGCATTAATATCTGAGCGCTGCCAGCTTCGGAGGGCACATTAAATTAACGGTCCCGGTAAGTCGTTAAGCCATGATGGAGGCTTGAAGCCGGCCTAAAAACTCCGTCACCAGAGTTGGCCACTTGCTCATACGAACTTACTTATTGTAGCTCATATATATACAAAGCTTCAGGGGGTTAACACCGGTTTACCGTAGTATTGGATACTGTCCTCGATACCGAGTCAAGTATCATAAATGTATGAAAATCCAGTGCAGCGCCTCCCCGGTAACTTGCATGAACTAAAAATTCCATACAGAATACTTGACACGTGAGCGAGGATAGTTAACTATACCACTCGAAAACTGATGATACGTAAGGTTCCAACCTTAGAGAAAGAAAGAAATAGAGCGCTGCATATTTCTTTCTCAGTCACACAAAAACAAAGAAGAATATATGCAACATTCTTGTGAGTAAAAGAGACAAAGCATTAGATCTTTTGTCCCTCATCGCGAGCCTTTTTTTTGTACGGCCGGAAACTTGATGCTCCGAATTTTGTACCTACGAGACTTGATTCACTGCTTTTTTTGTCCCTTTCTGCGGCATGCTCACTGTTCGTCCAGGTACTATACTAGGTCCATGCTTCTAACTCACCGGGCGTGATGTCCTGGTTGGTCCGCATAAAAGCACACTCCAGCGCCGCCACGACCAGGTACATAGCCGCGAGCCGCTGCAGCACGCCGGGGAGCCGAGCTGACCCCCAGGTACAGTCCACTGAACTAAGCACTATGCCCAATAGAGACATTAGAAGCGCGCGACGGGCGACCTATAAACAGAAAGACGATCTTAAAACAAGAATCATGTTTCAAACAAGCTTCAACAAGTTTCGAGCAGTCAGATTAAAAAAAGCATGAGGCTCAACTCACACCAAAAGAGCATCGAAGAGCAGCGAAGCGAAGCGCAGTATCAGTGTCATACGAATTTCAACTTTATTTTCATTTCTATAATACTTATTATCTTACTGTGATTTTGCTTTGATACAACTTGGATACAATCCGAGACAAGTTACACAATCCAGGGGCAGATGTCGCCAAAACTAAACTAAACTAATTTGACAGCACTAAAAATGTTGCCGTGTTAACCCTTTTTTTAATGGGGGGTGAAAACACTGTCGTGGAACGACGTTATTAAAATGCGGGCACCACACATTGGCTTCAACTTGGTTCCAACATTAGAATGGCCATTGGCAATGCTCCGTTTGAGTCGAATAAACCGTATATATCATAAGAAACGGAGCATTGCCATTTTTGGCCATTCTAATGTTGGGACCAAGTTGAAGCCAATGTGTAGTGCCTGCATAAAATCAATTTTAGGCAGGCACTACACATTGGCTATTTTAAAAAAATTACCTGTGTGAAAGCAGTCACCCGTGGCATAGCGGTGCGGAGTCTGGCATTGAGAGATAAGACCAAAGCCTCTCCCATGGTGAAGGCGAACCAGGGGAACACCACATCGGCTACCGTGATGCCGTTCCACACGCTGTGTGAGAATATTTGGTAGCCACCGCCGCCGGCGTTTACGAATATCTACAAAAAAATATAAAAATAACCTCGGACCTTAGAGAGAGTAAGAAATATCTCTGATTATTTCTTTCTCAGTCACACAAAAACAAAGAAGAATATATACAACATTCTTGTGAGTAAAAGAGACAAAGCATTCGATCTTTTCCCGTCCCGTCCCTCATCGCGTGCCGTTTTTTTGTATGGCCGGCAACTTGATGCGCCGAATTTTGTACTACGAAACTATGGATTCATTGCAGTTTTTGTCCCTCTCGGCGGCACGCTCACTGTTCGTCCAGGTACTATATTAGGTCCATGAATTGGATATTTTACACGGCGTCATTTATTCCCAAGCTAAGCAACTTAATGCTTGCGTTATGGTAACCAGATGACTGATTTGGATACTGTTTTTTTGTAAATTACATACATTATAGATAGAAGAACATCCAGACCCCGCAGACCCGGCAATATACACACATTTATACAAATTGTTTGTAGTTTATTGAAGCGCTCGGAACATTTTACGGCCAGTCTCTTTAACTTTCTTTGGAAAATTTCAAAATCACTATCTTAATTCCAATTCAATTCATTTATTGTTTCTCTCTCTTAATGTATTTTTAATCATAATGTATGAATACACACATATTATAATATAATGGATTAAAAAAAGTTATACAGTCAAAAATAATAATTTAGAATAAATTCCTACAACCGTATTGTAGGAAAGACCTGCTTTGTGAGAGACTGGTGCCTGAAATAGGTGTAATGTGGGTTGTGGTGTAGATATTTGACATTACTTCCATACAAAAAATGAGTAGAGAGATTTTCTTCTCTCTACTTCTCTCTAGTAAGGTCGCATGGCTCTCTGATGACGGACTTATTAGAATAGCATCCGCCCATAACTTAACTTAAAAGCATATTCTCAAAAGCCTATTTAACATGTCTTCCGAACCGAAACACAGAAGCGCAAACAGTAGCCATCTAAATTGACCACAGCGAAATATTAAGCAACCTATTTATATTGAAACTCATGAAGGTTTTGAGAGTGAAAAAAAAGTTACCATAAGTGCAATAGCGATGCCTCGGAAGATGTCGAGTGAGCGAAGCCTAGCTCTGGTCGGAGATCGTGGCACGCTCGCCTCTGCAGTTAGAACGCGCGTTTCTGAACCGAGTTCATTGTCCTCTCTGTAAAGAAAGACATATAAACACAAATTACTCGCTAACTATCATATCTCTCGCTATCATGAGCACTGAACGCGTTAACCACGATTGATCATTAACTCATTCCCGGTCCAGCTCCCACGGTGCTGCCCGGCCTTGTGAAATCTAGTAGTGTTATCTACTGTTACAGAACTCTTGTTAAGAATTCGGTGACGTGGCTCGGCAAAGTCAATCCGCCGCGCGTTCCAAGTTGTCATAGCTATTTTGCAAGAAATTTGGTTGTCTCCCGTAGTCCCAAAAATTATGACTGAAAATTGTTTTTATTCTTCACACAGTGTTGTTTTTCTGTTACTAAACCATATAAATAAGCTATGTTTCTAACAGAAGGAAACTTAAAATATTCTAGTGTTTAATACTAAATAAATATAAAGAAAACATGTCTTCTATGATGTAAAAATATGCAAAATGCGATTCGGTTTAATTTCACTTTAGCTAAGTATTTTGAAAAAAGCTTTTGGCAGAGACCTAGATAAATGCTATCCTAATACGAATAATACCATACTATGCTGAAGATATGCACAAATTTCAAATGGTTATGGTATTACGTTTGTATGGGGCACTCGTACAGCTCCGAAGCCTTAAATCTAGTTTCTGTATTGTTCTTTTGTTTTGGCTCAACTCACACAGATATGGCAGCGAAGTGACGAGCAGTTTTAGTGGCATATAATTTTAAACTTTATCTTCATTACTATAATATACATATAGTATCGCTTGAGAAATTTCGAACGCCGAAAGGCCGCGCGACCGCAAGCGGCGCAGCGAGCACTTTTGAAGCGCTTTAATACTATGCATTATAGTAAACAAGATAAAGTTTAAAATTATATGACTAAAACTACAGCCACTTCACTGCCATCTGGGTGTGAATTGAGCCAAGACAAAATAAATACTAGATTTAACAAGAGTTCAACCAACACAACACTCTGTGTGTTTTCTATGTATAAGGCTCAACTAACACCAAAAGAGCGGCGAAGAGCTGTGTCATATGAATTTTAACTTTATTTTCATTACTATAATACATATTATCGCAGAGTAGGCGCGCGTATTCGAATTCGCCGGAATTCCCGCGGCGCAGCGGGCAGCCGCGCGACTCGTTCTAGTTTCTCATGCGATAATAAGTAGGTATTAGACTCTAATTTTATTACTCTAATACAGTGGTTCCCAACCAGTGGTCCGCAGAAGCCAAAATATGGTCCGCAAATGATTTTAAATTTAGCGGGCGGTGAGCCATTAGCCGTTGTTTGCCTCAACAACGTCTGCAATCTACCCACTTTATCGTGTGCAAGGAACCTACGTTTTGTGCTGTCATTTGTTAAATTTGAGTGTCAGTCAAGGCCGCGCCACCCCTGTGTGCGAAGTGTGCGCGTTTTATCTTTTTGAGTATGTTGCGAGCAAATTATGTTATTTCTGACCGCGGAATAAGAACCAACCGTAAGCAAAATCAAGCACTACGTTGATTTCATCTTAAAAAAATTTTGCTCGCTTCGCTCGCATCGTTTCTCACAGCATAAGAACCGACCGTTACCAAAATAAAGCAAACTCAAAATATATTTATTCAGTAACTTTATAGACCACTTTGAAACGTCGGATTCTATTGCCAGCGCAACACTAAGTACGAAGCTTTCATCTTAAAAAAAATTTTGCTCGCTTCGCTCGCATCTTTTTTTTACAAGATGAGAACGACCTTAAGCAAAACAAAGTGCCACGTTGTTTGTATCTTAAAAAAATTTTGCTCGCCTCGCTCGCGTCCTTATTCAAACCGACTCTAAGCAAAAGTGCCATGTTGATTTTATAATGTAGGTATCTAACGATTTAATTCGCGTTTTAATTTTTTTAATTACAGAAGTTAATCCTAAAAATATGATTGTTTCTTTTTAATGTCATTTCTTATTGAGTTTTTGATTAAAGTTTCAGTTTGATTATTACAGTTTATTTTTATTATATCTACGCAGTGGTCCCTGCCAACAAGAATGATATTAAACTGGTCCCTGACCAAGAAAAGGTTGGGAACCCCTGCTCTAATAATTAGAGTAATAAAAATAAAGTTGAAATTCATATGACACTGAAACTGCGCTCCGCTTCGCTGCTCTTTGCCGCTCTTTTGGTGTGAGTTGAGCCTTAATGTATGTATTTACTCACCTAGCAAAATACCTCGCGTAGAGCCTGCCAGCCACGAATCTCTTGCCGATGACCTTCACGACGTACCAGCAGGTGGCCATGGCCAGTAACACCACGGCTGCAGTGAGGATGGGCAGAGACGCCGCGTCGGGCTCCGCCGTCATCCGTGGCTTGCAGTCAGTCGTATGAGATGCGTTGAGCGTGTACTGGCCGAATTCGCCGAATTGGTACGAGCCTGGGGCAAGGAATCAATTTTTGTACAACATACAACAATGTCTTTCTCTTAGGTTTTTTACACGTTCGACGTTTCGTAGCCTCTGAAGGATGCCAAATTGAAATGGGACCACGACGATGGACTAACTTACGTAGTTTTACTTTTTAGTAGACATTCGGTACGGTACTTTCTGATCATAACCCATCTAAGATCCTTTGAAGAAATCTAAGGATTCAAAATTCCAAACAGATATTTGACAATTGACACTACTCGTACTGATATTTTGTAGAACTGAGCATTTCATCAAAGATTTGATCAATGATTGATCAATGAAATTCTCTACTCATGTTATTATTAAATTATATAATGTTTTCGTTGGTTTTCCTATAAATAAATGATAGTTTATTAAATAGACCCAAGGTAAAAGTAAAATCTTTGCCCATTTAAGAAACGAAATAGATATTCTGTAGTACACCACACACCACCACCAAGGTCACCCATCCAAGTTGTGAACGCAGTAGGTACACTTTCTGTAGTTACCGTCATAGCTTGGTCATAGCATAGTACCTAAGTTATATTATCCAAGTTGTAATCTGAGTACCTAGCTAGATAGATAGGCTAGGTACTCAGATATACTTAGGACTTAGACTTAATAGTCGTATTCTTGTTTTGTTTTGCTAATACAAACAAGCTATACATAACATACTCATTAAATGTTATGAGTATTTACTATGTAAGCGTATTATGTATCGCAAAACCATAAAACGGCTAACAAACCAAACGGGTTTTACTTACATCAGGTTATTTTGATTTGAGCAGTATCAACTATTTATTCTTATGTTAGGAATGCGAATGTCCCCAATTCGCACTTTAAATTCAAAAGGGTCATTTTAAAAGCGGCTGATAGGATTTGGATGAAACTCTTACATCCAGTCTCAATAACCTATCTATCTTTGGTTTTGCTTACTGTCAGTAGCTATTTGACGTTTTTTGTATGAAAGAAATGTCAAATATCTACCCGAAGCAAGCAAAACCAAAGATAGATAGGTTATTGAGACTGGCCGTTAATGGACAAATGTAATTTCAATGTGGATTAGCATAATGTAGTTTGCCTGTGAAATGACAGAATACAAGAGAAGAGACACATAAAACTACGAAACTGTGTATTTCCGCAATATAATACCCCTACTGGAAAAAGGAGCGATTTATTTGTCATCTATTAGTTTAGCTTAGTTATTGTATCTAACTAGCTTATCAACCCACATCCACCCACTGTTAGCTACAGGTCTCCTCAATTTCACGTCACTTTTTGCGATCCTATGCCAGTCTAATCCAAAGCTTCCCCAAAATCTAAGGTTTAAAATGAATCACGTGGCATAGCCTCCTAGAAGCTTCTACTCACTATGCCGGCGGGCTTGTCGCACAATCGATTTAAGTCACCGGGTAAGCCGCCATAAGATAAAAGACATTTAACACACATTCAGTGCCCATGACGCATATACGATCTTGCACGTCCTAGTGTGCTGTACATCAGAGGTAGCTGGCTCATGCGCATATGAGAAGATATGGGAGATAGGCTGAGCTAACAGCTGAGGGGCTTTTGTACTTCGTAAAATCAAAAACATAAAGTAGAAAAGTAGGATAGAGTATTGTTTTGTTTGCGGACATACATATATATAGAAGAATGATTAAGGTAATCTGCCAATTGAAATAAAAACTCATTAAATGATAGTAAATGTTGTGGATCGGTTTGTGAGTCATTGTCATGAACCTAGATATTAAGGTTAGTGCATTATTGGATCAATCGGCTTCCTGGAGAGTGCCCTTGGTTTATAAATAAAGATGTCTAGTTACTCTAGCTTACTGTATTCTGATTGACAATCACACGAATATTATAGGGGTGAAAGTTAGTATGTTACTCCTTCTCGCTCAAATGGCTGGACGAATTTGAATGAAATTTGGTACAAGGATTGCTGATACCCTGGATTACAAAATAGGCTACTTTTGATCCCGGTATTACCACGGGAACGGGAACTATTCACCGCGAGTAACACCGCAGAGTGCAGTTTGTAAATAATGTTTGAATCTAGTCTACAGTAAGCCCAATATTACGAGAACCAGACCGAACTTAGGCCCTAGAATGTTGAGGCTATGTGAATGTTCATGTAATAACAGAACTACAAATTCAGTGCTTTGAGATAAGGTGTTCAGGCAGTCTTTAAAACTTAGAAACCAGAGTCAGCCACTAGCACATACAAACTTACACACATAATTGCATTCATCATTGGCCATATCTCTTGCAGATGGTTTAGAGTCTAAACACCATCTAAACTTTAGACGGTGTCAGTCAAGTTACAGAACAGTTTTATCGAACACTGGTCCGTGGCTAAAGTGATGGTCTATGCGGGAGTGGCAGGCAGCATTACTGTAATCTATGTAGTAGTTCTAACTTCAAAACCCGATATTCAGACAAAGGATACAAGTTTTGGTAAACAATACCTACCTACGTCACTCGACTTACCATTGCAAATCGATCCGGTATCATTCCGTACTTCGTAATGCACAGGGTAACGTGTTTTCAAGACATATGCGTCCATTCCTTCCTTTTTCTTCGTCTCTTGCAAAATACATCCCTCGCACTCATCGTATTGACTCCAGAAATATATTTTCCCTTCGGAAATTATTTGTAAACAGGCCTCATCGTACTGCAGCGTTTTCCCGCTGCAATCCCGGACGAACGCACCCACGTTCTGGAAGTAGCTGGACATTTTCGCAATATTCACTTTCTACATCGGTTTTGGGAATTCAGCGAAAAAATAGAAAACAATGAAAATTGCACAAAATCGAAAATATGCTAAACGTCAAACGCGTGAATCATCACATTCACAAGCTCAATGCATGAGTGAACAATTTTTTTTTACGATTTTTTTTTAACGTCACCTAAAACTAAACTCACTCATTTTAATCCATAGATAAAACAATAAATGAATGAACTCTAAATAATCGAGGACAACACTAGCCTTTGCTCGCAACGCCACCTACCGGTGAGTAGCTAATTGGACATCTTCTTCTTCTTCTTCTTTATTTTGGCTTCGCCGGGTTTTTGCCACGCATTTAGCCACTACCATGTGTATATATTTTCGTTTCGTCGGTTTAGTCAAGGTCGAGTCAAAGTCATAGTCAGCGTCAGTAAAGATGATTGGACATCTTCATTTCATCATCTCAGATAGACTTCTGGACATTCTGGACATGGGCCTTCATTCATAATCTCCAATTGTTTCGGTTGGAAGCGGCCTGCATCCACCTGAAGCTGCGGCTTTTATCAAATCATCTCATTGGTGGACGTCCTTCCTTATATATACCAAGGACGTTAGAGGCTTAGGTATCCTACCTAAGAAGTTTTGAAAACGATTTTATTGTACGGAGGTACCGTACAATAAAATCGTTTTCAAAACTTCTTCAAATTATGCAGTTACCTAAGTAGGTACTTAGGTACAAAAAAACTAAAATATTCCAGCGTTTTGGTGGTTTTCAAAGAACCTGAATAGTGAGTTTGGTCTGATAAAGAAACGCAATTGCTTGAACTCTACATGCTACTAGCTATGGAGCATTTATATCCAACGCAGACAAAATTCCAAATTATTTTTCTTGTTCTAATCCAGCGAAGCCTTTATTATACCTACACTGCACAGCTGACAAAACAGTTGAATATTGAAGTTTCTAAATGAAAAAAACGCGTGTCTATTCCATAGGTACTAATTCATAATAAATATAAATAATGCTACGCAAAATACAAAAAGATTCCTTCGAGCCGGATTTGAACCAGCGACCTATGGATAACAATGATTCCTCTACAGTCCACCGCTCTACCAACTGAGCTATCGAAGGTATACAAACTGCATCGAAATTATGCTACATTTATCTGAGGTCACAGGAAAGCACATACAGAAAATCAATTATGGTAATTTGTTGCAATGACGAATATAAAATAACGTACGGTATGTGATAAATTATTATCAAGGTGAGTGTTGCTATGAGAATCTTATTTTTTTTTTATAAATGATGCTGGAGGGTTATTCCTTCGCTGATCTATGTTACAAAGTATTGTCAGAGTTTGGAAAAGTTTTAGAAAGGAATTGAAATAAACGAAGGTAGTACTACATACTTATAACGTATAGCTATTAAAAATGACAAGGACCTTAAAAAAATATTATTGATTTATTATGACAACTGTTTGTTCATTTTAGAACTTTTAAAACATGGCATAAGTAATAAGTACCTACCACAAAACAAATTCGAATATAGGTACATAATTATAACTTGCTCATAAGTATCATAGAAATTGAAAAAACAGAATGAATTACCTTTTCATTTCTGCTGTATAATAATCATAATCTTGAAGTTAACAAATATATTTTTATATCAATATTCAATTTTTCTTAAATATAAATACAATGGGAATGTAAACCTTATGTTGTAGCGAATAAATACAACAATGCTTTGACAAACTGCACGATCTCTGAACCTCCTAGCTTTGATTCGCCGTAGACGCGGTCCACGAAAGTTATAGGCACTTCGCCAATCGTGTAGTCTAGCTGTCTCGCTCTAATGGAAAGAAAAAGACAGAGTTAGACATATATAGAAGAAAACTTGAGAAAGGCATGGAAAAGACAGAAAGAATGTGTAGGTATTTCAAATTTGTAATAGAATTTTCGTTTTTGATGAATCTTGCTACCTAAATTAAAGTAGAGGATGAATGAGAGTCGGAAAGTCAAGACCTAGGCAAATGTATTTGGTCTATATTGATGATATTTGAAGTGTGGCAGGAATTATAAAATCTTATCAGCTTCATTGAATTGATTAACTGGCTGGCAGATAATTTTTAGTAACAAAAAAAAACGAAATAGATTATCATTTGGTAGAAGCAATAAAAGGAACTATACTGTATATCAGTGATCTGGTTACCATAACACAGGCATTAAGTTGCTTAGCTTAGGATTAGATGACGCAGTGTATAAATTAGCCAATAAAACCAAGGATATTTATTTATACTAACCTAATAATCATCTCCATTTGAAAGACGTAGCCTTTAGAAACGCAGCTGTCAATCAACTTCTGCAGTATATCCTTTTTGTATAACCTGAAAAAAGTTTGTATTAAAAGTAATAATGATACACTAATTATCTATTAAAATTTCAGAAACCACAAACCTTAGCCCTGGCCAGCTTAGCTTAGATCAGGCTTTTGTCTGGATTTTAGACATACAGCATAGGGCCTATGCAAATTGCACTTTAATGCAACATTATACAGAGCAGTTGCACTATATCTATAAATGACAATAGCTGCTTGTTGGACTTGAACATAAAAATAGGTTGACCAATTTTTTTTTGCTCTAATGCAATGTTTGGTTTAAATATGTAATAATAGGTAATAGGTATGGGTTTTTCAGATTACTTAAAGATGGCATTTGTTGGTAAATTCAAAATTAGAGCTGGACAACGACTGACAAATCAGCGAAACAAAACAAACCTGAAAGACCCAGTCAAGTCTGAAGCACCAGGCCGCAGAAGAGTCTGGGTCACAAAGTTGGCTCCCCGAGATATCAGCTTCCTCTTAAAGTCCCAGCCGTAGACTCCACCATCTCCCATATACCTTGTGCCGGAGACCAGGTCATAGTCATGCTTGCGTTGGAGTTCTATGAATTGTGGGATGAACTTAGGCTGAAAAAAGAAAGAAAAAAAGAATGAAAAATCTTTATTTTGTCATTACCATAAAACACATTACATATAAAAAGATATTTAAGTACTTAGTTGGATTGCATGCCTGATAGAGATCACAATGTAGTGATAAAACTTATATTTGTAGGTGTTTTAAGTACAGTTAGATGCTGATTGTGATCAGTTTTGTTATTGAAATCTGCCAAGTACCCAGAGAGCACAAATTACTCAAACACATCATGGGCATTTGGAGTCAGCTTTATTAACACAAAGTTTTCACTTACATGGTGACTCAAATCTGCATCCATTATGATGATAAAGTTCCCTGTTGCATGCTTTATTCCGTGCATGTAAGCAGTGCCAAGTCCAAGTTTTTTCTCTCTCGGCCGAAGTACAATCTTGCTGGACCCATAGATCTTTTGGAGCTGTTTAGCAACGTCCAGGGTGCCGTCCGGGCTACCATCATCTATCACTATCACTTCATAGTCGTAGTTACTGCCGGCAAAGAGAAAAAACTACGTCAAAACAAAGCTGAAATTTAACAAAGATAGTTTTTGTTTTTAGTGTTTCTATGTATTGTAGACTTACCAGCTATCTAAATATTTGATGATTAGCCATATTATGATCGGAAGATTCTCTCTTTCATTGTATGTTGGCAGCAATATTGAGTATTTATCGCTTTTAGTAATTTCCGAATCGAAAACTCCAGACGCCGCCATGATCACAATAAATAACTGTCACAAATCTGACAACTGACAAGTCAATGCAATTAGTTGACATGAGCTCTCAGCTGTTACGTTATCCATCATTCGGTGACTAGGGTCGGGCCACATATTCTATTCACTTGCTTCCTACGCGATTATTGTTCAAAATCTTAAAAGTTTAATCGATTAATCGACTAGAAGAGTGCTGACTTAGTCTGAACGAAGACAGACAAAGGCCATACACAAAATCGTAACCCGATCCCGCAGTACCAGATAGCCTGAAAACTTTAAAACATCAATTTTATCCAAGAAATTTCAATACTTAGTAGTAGGTAGCAACAATATTCAATATTTAAACATTTTTAACTAGAAAGTAATTGAAATTTCTTGGATAAAATTGATGTTTTAGAGCTTTCAGGCTATTTTTTAGGGTTACGATTTTGTGTATGGCCTTTGTCTGTCTTCTAGATATTAACGTCTTTGGTCTGAACATACACATTTACGTTTCGTTCAACGTAGAATAAGAACTGATTTGACACAGAACCGCTATTGTATGCAAAGAGCATGATTGTATGTGTGATGTGAAGTAAAATCATGAACGAAACGTAATTAGAAATTAGAATTCAATCCAATCAAATCAAATGAATTTCAATATTTTCAATCGGTGTTTTCATCATATTTTGTAAAAAAAATATTAAATTTATTGTTTAGAAATGTCGTACATTTGGATTAATCAATGTACTTGAAATTTCCATGTGTGCCCCACTAGGAAAAGTGGTCAAAATCCGCCACCGTGGGAAAACTATGTCGCAGAAGTGAAAGTAGCTGTCCTTGTATTTTCTTCATAGAAAATGGGAAAAACAAGTAAAGTGGTGATTTGCGGAATGAAAGGGGTGGGAAAGACCGCTGTCCTTGAACAGCTGATATACGGAACGGTGAATTTAAAGTCGTGTTTTTACCCCACCATCGAAGATATTTACGTCGCTAATATAGAGACTGATAGGGGGACTAAAGAGAGAGTTTGTTTCTATGACACTGCTGGTTTGGAGCCCCCGCTTACAGGCGAGTTCAAAGGTTTAAGATGTTTCATTATTTTTAGCTTTTGGTGACACACGCAGGCTTTTGCAGCACCCTAAGGTATACTTGGCTTAAACTATTGTAAATAAACACTGCCCTTTCTCGAAAATTATTCTTATTGTATGTCTGTTTCTAATAGGTAAATACCTATTAGTTTTTTATTAAGTATGCTAATGTTTATAATTTTCCTGTTATAAAGTGGATGATGTCACGGATTATTATAGATGTAAAATTAAACCTTTGTAAGTTATTAGTAAGATGAAACTCCAAAGCAGCTTACCTAAAAGAAAAAAAAAATCACTATCCCTAGGTACTAATATTATACATGCGAAAGTAACTCTGTCTGTCTGTAACACTTTCACAACCAAACCAATTTTGATGAAATTTGGTACAGAGATAGACTAGACCTTGGGAAATAATAAGCTACATTTTGTATGGGTCTCACATGTGGGGAGCCGCAGGGAGCAGCTAGTAAAATATAAATATTTACCTAAAATATCTCAAAGGTAAGCCGCTAGTGAGTTACATTGAATCTAATTAAATCTAAAATCATGATAAATGTGCCAGCATTGTGAACATCTGAATAACTTTTTGTGGTTTCTGCATACCTACCTTTATGGTTAAGAATAAATAAATATGCTGGGACATTTCACACAGCATCGTCTAGTCCCAAGCTAAGCAACTTAATGCTTGTGTTATGGTAACCTTGACTGATGACTGTTATACTACTTATATACAGTTTAAAATACATAATTATAGATAGAAAACACCAAGACACAGAACTTATTCAGCAGAACATCCAAACATTTGTCCCATGGCGGGGATCAAACCCGCAACCTCTTGCATCTCAGGCGACCCACTGAACCACAGAGGTCATCCGAGGCAGTACATCAATGCATGTATGTAGACATATATATATCTTCATTCACAGGTCCACCCCAATCCCCAACAATGCAACTCACAGCCAACCAAGTGTTACAGCGTCACTACCTCGGCTTTGCTGAAGGATATGTCATGGTGTATGACACAAACCGACCTGAATCATTAGATGTTTTGATGTATTTGAAGAAAGATATTGATAGGAATAAGGATAAGAAAGAGGTAAGGTATCTTGTGGGTGGTATTATTAATAAGGAAAGAAAGAACAATCTTTAATTTTGGGAAGGACCTCAAAGATCACTTCAGTTTCAAAGCGGTTTGAAAATAAAAATAAAATATGATCACGACTGTATCCCAGGTAGCGGTAGACATTTCTTTCAGATCTTCTTAGGAAATTTTTAGATCCTTTTGAAGATGTCTAAGGGGGTAGTGAGGCATGTCCAAATGTGGGCATGTACCAATTATGTATTTGCACATACCCGCGACTACCCCCTTAAGCGATTTCATAAATAATAATATAACCATATTATCCTTCCCAGGTGGTAATGCTAGTCATCGGCAATCGCACTGGCCCTGACGACATCAACTGTCTCGAGAACACATGCTCGAAAGCGTCAAACTGGTGTGCGCGGGAAAAAGTCCGCCATTTTGAAGTATCCGCCATGGACCGCGCGTCACTTTACGAACCCTTTATCTACATGACGACGCGATTAAACCCTGTACAGAATAAAACGGCTTTCCCACAGTTAAGTACGCTGAGTAAGCTCACGCAGAAGAATAATCGTGGTGAGGCTATGTAACGATATCTTTTGAGTCTATGCCCGTTTTGCTATCAGCCGTGAGTTGTTGTCAATATGAGTGGTGGCGGTTTCTGTGCCGAAGAGCTTTGCAGTTGTCATAATGTTAATAGGAGCTATAGGCACTAAATTGATGCCATCCTTTTTATTTCGATCGTTATGAAAGGGAAATTTTTAGTGCTGTCAAATTAATAACAGATGGCGCTGTTGAAGTTGGCTAGTCCTCTAAGGTCTTTGTCGAATTTCCTTGTCCCTTAGATTTTAAGGCTCGTATTCAGAGCACTCAGGCTTGGGTCTTCGCTCAAGTATCGATTTTTCGACAGTTCTTGGAAACTGAGTGATGAATCGCTTGAGGCACGATTCACGCTTGAGTATGGATGAGAGTCCATAAAAGTCCAGTCCATACTCGAGAATACGAGCCTTAAAGTATCGAGTCTAACTGATAATTCGATGCCGTGTAAATTATCAGTACCTCTTGCTAGAATACAATAGGCAGGAATCGTTTTATACTTATTTTCCATGGACAGCGCCATCTATCGAGCAACTTGAAACTATTTTTATTTTATCCAATGTGTGAAGACCCCATTTTACAAGCTTATTGCCAGAAAATAACTCCAACATAGCTAAACCTTAAA
The DNA here is from genome assembly GCA_963582015.1 of Xanthorhoe designata. Classification (NCBI taxonomy): domain Eukaryota; kingdom Metazoa; phylum Arthropoda; class Insecta; order Lepidoptera; family Geometridae; genus Xanthorhoe; species Xanthorhoe designata. Next base: position 2,878,763 of record OY757053.1, read on the forward strand.
AAATCATATAGTACGAGCAAAATCGTTATCAGTGACAGCCTATTTTACATGTAAGTAAGAATTGAGCTTTTTCAATAAATTGTCCTTGATAATGTGATGATGATGAATTATAATTTATTATTATTCTCCATTATGTAGACACCCAAAAAAATACTGTGACAACTGTAAAGTTATTTGTCTCTTTTCAGCGGCTACAGGCTACATTGATAAATGTGTCATGCGTCGTGCCGCTAACTAACATTATATTCTAAGCTTGTATTTAAGGTGCCTGTATGGGTGAAACTAGCGCCGCCGCCTATTTTATTTTTATTTTGCTACTCTTCAACTATACAAAATAAAACTATTACAGTTCTATTAAAAAAAGCTTATGATAGGTTTCACAAAAGGAACATTCCAATTTTTTAATTCCTTTGTTCAACGTAATAATAAAATAAAATAGGCGGCGGCGTAGTTTGACGCATACAATTACCTTATATTTATATATGTATTGTAACTATAATATATAGTTAGCTTTCCGTGTATTTTAGTTAGAAATCGCCACCAGTATAAAAAGCTAATTTTAGTGAATTGCTAAAAAAACCGGTCTTTATACTAATAGACTTTCCTTGTCACTCTCATGACAATAAAAAGAGATGACAACAGATGTAACAGTAACAGCTGTTCGAGCTATAGTATAGACACACACACATAGATAACTGTAATGTTATATTCTGTGTGTGTGTGTTGTTTATTTGTGTGCCTTGTCTTTTGGCAGAGGTAAGGGCGTAATTGGAGATAAAGAAACACATTCGGAAGTTTGACCATTTATGAAAATGCTAGACGACAAGACAGACATCTTTTCTATCTAGACCAAATGAGTTGAATATTTCTAGGCAGTCATCTCCAATTAGACTTAAGAAAATGGCAATTTGACGGCTTACCGATTCTTTGTCAATCGTGTACGCTTCAAGATAGATGAGGAACTTTTGCTTCCATAATTTCCATGCAGCTGACATTGCTGCTAGATCCGAATCTATTTTTAGCGGCCTGATCGTGGCAGTCATGACCACGTTGAATCTCGAATCCTCTAGTGACATCTTCGTTTCTACTGACACCATGTTTATTTGTGTGCCTTGTCTTTTGGCAGAGGTAAGGGCGTGATTGGAGATAAAGAAACACATTCGGAAGTCTGACCATTTATATTAGAAAATGCTAGACGAGAGAGTGTGTGTGTAAATAAATAAAAATAGACACACCTTTATCACCATTATGAAGTAAAGGGAAGTATTTAAATAATTTACTTTTATTAAATTTAGCAATTCACTAAATTAGTAGATATTTGAATAATCTGAATATTAGCTATCTGTGTGCACTCACCTCATTCAAATAGTGTATTAATTAGAAGACTTTTCCTTTATAAATCTAATCTAAACTACTAGTATTATTTTATCTGTGTCTAAACCAATTTATACTCAGTACTAAATGAAATCGAAAATGTAATAAAATATAAGCCTATGTACTTAAAACCTGTACCTACCTTGTAATTAAGAAATCTCATTAGTTATTTATTGTAGTGTAATTTATTTTATAGATTATAAAATAGTAATGTACTTAACTTGTTAAAATTGAAAGCCCTTATGTACTTAATCATTCGAATCATCCCATCGTATGAATTTGTGTGGGGCATAGATCGTTAACTCGATAACTCGAATAGTAGTGTAGGTTTTAGAATAATCGAATTTAGTAAGAGCTGTAGATAAATGCAATCGGACAAGTGTGGATTCTGTAAATACATAAAACAGAAAAAAAATATTAGTCTAAATATGAAATGTTATATACAATAAGCGCAATATAACGTGACCGGGCCGAAGTTAGGCCCTCCGGGCTGTCGCGCATTATACTACAGTCGTTACGAAAGAGCTAAACAGACGTATGGACAGCATATAAAACAGAGATACTTTGTCTATTTACTCACAAGAATGTCTTAATATTCTTCTCTGTTTTTGTGTGACTAAGAAAGGAAAGAGAGAGTAAGAGAAAGAGAAAGTAAGAAATAGAGCGATTTATAGCGCTCTATTTCTTACTTTCTCTGAAACCCAACCACACATCCGGCCGATCGAAAAGTTTACAGTGTGCGACTGGTCTAAGCTGTCTCGCTCTTTCGCCTTAAACTTGCGTATTGCGCTTCCTTTTCACGCGGTTTTCTAGAGGACAACTTATTTGTCGTGTTACAAAAAACAAATGCATTTCTACGCTTATTTAGCTCTTGAGATGACATAAAGTATAGTTACGTTTTTATGAATTTCAAATGATTAACTTCATGTAAATAGTGTTAAAAAATAATAATAAATAACCACGTTAAGCTTTTAAAAGCTTTGTAGATGGTTTAAGTGCAATATAATTTTACCTTTTAGCTCTAAGATATGACAAATTGGTACCTATTATTAAAATCTTTTATCTGGCAGAGCCAATATTAGATTTGATTTTGGAAAACAAATTAAATTGTAGCATTTTATCGTTCGAAGATAAGGGTCGATAATTATTAGCTGAGTGCTTCCGTGCTTCGGAGGGCACGTTGTCGGTCCCGGCTTTATTGTCGGTTAAGCCATGACGGAGGCCTTTTGGCGGCCTAAAATAGATTCGATAAAAAGCGTGTTTATATGGCTACAGGATCTGGCGTTACGCTACCGATGCGACCCTAAAATCGGAGAAAACATTTTTTATTATTTGAGATCTGATGTGCTTCTTTCTTTAATTATATATCTGTTTTTCCCAAAATGTGTGATTTTCCGACTATTACGCTAACATTATGAAAAAGACGTGCTGACATTATGGAATATTGGGATATTTATGTTTCAAAATCGCGAAAGTTTAAAAGTTTAATTTAATAAAAGTTGGTAAACTATTAAGCATGACCTATCATGGCTAAAAAGGCCGATTTATCTTAATTTTAATGATTTATTTCAAATATTTATATCATAGTGATCTAATCTGAATTTCATACATTTTCATTATTTCAAATAGTAATTTAGGGGACTAAACAGAGGGCCTAGCCAACCGGCATTCGCTATGAAGCGATTCGATTTCTACCATCGCTACACCTTTGATTTGACATTTCTGATCGCTCGAGTTTTCGTCATCGAATGTCAATTCCTATACATTTTTTTTAGTTTCTAATCGAAAGCGATTGTCGAAATGTAACATGGCTAGGGCCGCGAATGCCGGTTGGATAGGCCCTCTGGCCCTTTTAGCTGAATCAGAATTAGAATGAACATGATGAAAATGTATGAAATTGTTGAGGTAGAGCCTAGATATCAAAAGACCCTCAATGCCTGAAGAGCTACCGTGCATTGGATATTTTGATTTTATTATTTGTTGCTCATATCCATAACTAATGTACCTTATTACTGTTAATATTTACATTTTTATCCGAATTTAGTATTTTAGTGGACAGTTGAAAAAGTGAGCTTTAAATGTTAAGGTTCGCTTGATGTATTTGTGATCTTTTAAAAATCTCAGAATATTAAATAATTAAATATACCTAGTATTAAATAAATTGTCGAGACTATGAAATTATCTTTTGTTTTTTGACAAAACACCCATACAAGTTAATTATTGCTGAGAAATGCATTGTAAGAGAATTTGTGACCTCTGTGGCGCAGTGGGTGAAAGCTCGCCTGAGACGCATAGGTTGCGGGTTCGATCCCCGCTGCGGGACAAATGTTTGTATGCTATGCAAATATTTGTTTTGTGTCTGGGTGTTTTTTATGTAGGTATAATATAGGTAAATATGTATTTACTTATAAAAATGTATCTATGTAGTTTTTTAAGCATCTAGTTACCATAACACAAGCATTAAATTGCTTAGCATGGGACTAGAGGCGCTGTGTGGAATGTCCAAGGATATTTGTTTATTATTATTTTTATTTATAAGTTTTTCCTCAATGTCTATTGCTGACTATTAGTCATTATTTCGCCTAAGAAGATATATATTTGGATATGAAAAGGTCAAGAAAACAATCAAGTTTGATAGCAATGTTTATTCGCATCAAAATTACAATAGACTTATGCCCGTTTTCACCAACAAATCCTAAATTTTAAGTGACACCTATCTCATTTTAGGGATCACCTAAGAAAGAAATGGTTTTCACCACTCCCAATCTGTCACCTAAAAGCTTTAGGTGTTACCTAAATTTAGGGGGCCGAAATTCGGGGTCCTAAAGATAGGTGACAGTTGTATCCAGTTTGTGAATGTTTGATAATATCTAAAATTATTAAAAATGAGTGATTTTATTGATGTTATTGAGGCTATAGAAGTGATCACAGATCGTGTACTATGGGATCGACCACGTATATTTCGTGAGAGAATTGATTTTTTCCAAGAGTTTGATGACGTGGACTTTTTTCGAAGATTTAGGTTAACTAAAGAAAGTGTCCTTTTCCTGTTAACAAAAATCGAATCAAAAATTGAGTTCCAGGACAATAGGTAAGAAGCTTAACCATATTATGATACCTACCTTCGTAATCTGTGTGATAATTATATAATTATTTACATCTATTATTTCAGGAATCACTCTGTTCCACCAATTAACCAGCTACTGATGACATTGCGCTATTATGCAACTGGAAACCACTTACTCGCAGTAGGAGATCAGGGAGGGTTCAGCGTAGCCACTTGTAGCCGAATTGTTAAAAGAGTAACTGAAGCCATTGTAAGCCTACGAGCAGAATTTATAAAATTTCCCGAGTCTGAAGAAGACCAGACAAAAGTAAAGATGGATTTCTACAAGATAGCAAAATTTCCTAATGTGTTAGGATGTATAGACTGCACACATGTAAGGATACAATCACCTGGTACGTATGATTCAATATTATAGTAGACATAAAGACAATAATTTATGTATGAATTTGATGTCCCATGCTTACTATTTTTCTCATTCAGGTGGTGATGATGCTGAAATATTTAGAAACCGGAAAGGGTACATGTCCATTAATGTGCAAACAATAAGTACTGCAAGCTTATTGATAACGGATGTTGTGGCACGATGGCCTGGGTCCACCCATGATTCAGCTATCTACCAAAACAGCAATCGGTACAATAAATTTGAAAGGGGAGACTATGGTGGTGGCTTCTTACTGGGAGACAGTGGATATCCCCTAAAGGTAAATAGTTATTTAATGAATCAATCAAAAATCAACACTTATTTTTTGTACACAACATGTAATTAAATTTCAGTACAACTAACTAAAAAATAACAACTACCTACCTTTATCTAAACAAAATTTTAAAAGAATAACAAATCTTTGATAATCACTTCTAAATAAAACTAAAATAACTGAATCAGATATGTAAAACGGTATAACAATTATAATCATGTCATATTTATTTATTTTACAACTTTAATCTTCATTTGTCTTCTTTCTTCCCAATCCAATGATGTTGTCACTAGATAAGCCCCCACCTGAAAATAAAATAAACAAGACTATGAATGAAAAGTGATAGCATTTAAATTATTTATTTTCAGTCACATCTCTTAACACCACACATACATCCAGCCACACAAGGCCAGCAAAAATACAACGAAGCACAAATAAAAACCAGAAATGTTGTGGAACGGCAATATGGTGTTTTAAAAAGAAGATTTCCTGTTTTAGCTGTTGGTATACGCCTAAAACTGAAGACAGCGGTGAATGTTATACTGGCGTGTTGTATCCTGCACAACCTGTGTGTATTAAAAAATGTCCCTGAACCCACCAATGAAGGATTGCTGCCAAACATAAATGAACTAATAGAAAATGGGCAAATAAATTTCCCATTAGATGGTGTTGCCGACCCAATATATGGATTCCGAAGAGACCAACTAACAGAATATTTTGAAAATATAAATACTTAATACCTACTTAATTTTTTTACTTTATAGATACCTTGCAATTGTTTTAATATCTCTTCTTTTATCGCCAAGTCTTTTTTGGCGGCTTCTAACTGCAGAGCATACAGTTTGTCTTTAAATTTTTTTTCATCCTCTAATATCTGAACTTTCACCTCTTCATAAGTTAGTTTTTTTTCTTGTACATTACAGATGCTTGTGGTTATGTTTAGTAGGGCGTCTGATCTTTCATTTTTTGAGCTAAGTCGTGGTCGACGCCGTCTTGACCACAATGGTGGGTTTTCTTTATCCTAAAAAAAAAAATCAGTAAAAATTATATTCACTAAAAATGTTTTTCAATGCTCATCTTTACTACCTATGCTTACTGGGGTGCTTGTTTGTGTTATTTGAATGTCGCTTGGACCAGGAACAGTGTAACAACACAGTGTAATTCACATTTTCCTATAAAAAAAATTTGAATTAAAATATTATTATAAGTATTTATAAATATTATTCCAATGTTTAGAAAGAAATTAGGTATAAAAATTACACATAACTTACAATGGGTATATCTGGAGTGGTGTCATCATCAAGGTTATGTTCCACCTCAAAAACTTCGAATTCTGTGTCCTGAAACAAATAGGTATTCATGTAAAGTTTACTGACAAAACATAGGTACCCATAATAACTATTTATTTGAATACAAATTATAGCAACTTACAATGTTAGCAAACATATTGCTTTCCGTTGCTCCACTTTCTGCAATGTGAGCATCACTGTCATTGACAGACACCATGCCTGAGCATGCCCTTCCTAGTATGTCGCACACCTGGTCAAGAACGGGATCTGATTTCGTTGTGCATGGTCCACCTCCTGTCCCAATTATACCTTTTTGATTTTTCCCGTGGTACAGTTTGGCCTCGCTTTTCAGCTTCTCCCACTGCTTCATCAATGATTCTTTTGTCCTAAAACAAATAGGCTTAAAAAGTGCTGGAAAACAACCAACAATGGTGAGCTACAACTTCAGTAGCAATAGCAAGTAATTTTAATACTCACCTGAAATTACTTCCACTACAGTTAAATTTATTTGCCAATGAAGTCCAGGCCAATAATTTTGCTTCATTGGTAGTGCCGTCTGTTTTTTTATTCAAAATAGTAGACCGATGTTGGCGTAATAATTTTATTAATCGGTCCTTCTCCTCTATTGTGAAATTCTGCCCCCGTTTTCTCTTTTCCGCCATTGCTGCAGTTATTATAGCACGAAAGCGCAATCACAAACTCGAACGTAGTTAATTTCATACAGCTATTCGTTTACCAACAAATAGCAAAACAAACATGATAACCAAACAGCATGTCTGATGTCAACAAACACTATTTATTTTTAAAGCATAGACAATCAACATACAGCCTACATGTTGACAGTAAAAAACCGTACAAATGAATGAAATTGAATGAATAAAATTGAATCGGTAAAATACATCACTTATAGTTAGGTTGTGGTTCGCTAGGGGTCACTTAGCTTGGTGAAAATGAATTTAGGTAGGAGGGGGATTTAAGGGATCACCTAGCTTAGGTAATACTTAGTAAGGAGACTGTTTAGGAGTCGTTGGTGAAAACGGGCATTAACATAATATAAATTTCTAGCGAGTAGCTCTTAATTCTAGCGAGTGGGCTGAAGACGCAGTTTGTAAAACACTAACAACATCTCAAAGTCTCAAACAAATACTCGTTTTTAAACTATAAAATTTTAACTATGTAGGTAATATGATACAGTCGTGATTATATTTAATTTATTTAATATAAAAAAAATTATAACAGTCATCTATTTACCATAACACAAGCATTAAGTTGCTTAGCTTGGAACTCTAGATGAGGTAAACTTTCACTCTATGGATATTTATTTTTCATTCCATAGAGTAACAAAATCTAAGCTTGAAATAAGTAGAGTTCAAGTCGGTCTAAATATAGAGATAAGGTTATTAAGAAACCCCGTAAGGACATCGTTTATTTGGACAAAATTAAACAAAGGTAACCTAAGTCAGCTAACACAGACCACAAAGTAATATTCGACAGCACTTTTAAAAATAAATTATCATGTGTAGCACGGAATATAATATTGTATGAAAGCTTTTGTCAGGATAGAGAAACGAAATGTAAAACAAAATGCCTTTTCAGCCCATTCATACAGAAACCTTAATGAATTTATGACGTTTGTGATACCGCGGTTAAACTTTACATTATTTTCAGAAAATACTTAGCTGATAAAAATTATGCACATGTTTATCGAAAATAGAAAAGGGGAAATTCTATTTATAAAAGGAAAGAGTTGGCTTTTGGAAGTTTTCGTGAGAAAATATGAATGTGATGAAAAATCTGTTTCCACGTTTTGAAGAAATTCCTTGTTTTGGGCCAACCCTAGCTAATCTAATACAGAACGAAATATTGATCCTACGTTACGTCTACAGAAAGGCTACTATGATTTTGCGATTCTAAGTAGCAATATTTTCATTTCGTCAATGCAAGATGTCTGTCTGTAGGTAAACGTTACTTTTGGTCAAATCAAAATGATTAAAAAAATGACCAAATATTAGTGGCAATTCGGAGTGTCGCAAAAGCTAAACTAAACTAACTAAAATTAATGCCATCCTTTTTATTCCCATCGCTATGAAAGGGACGGCAACATTTTTGGATAATTAAGTTTAGCTTTTGCGATACTCCGAATTGCCACTATTACCTACGTACCTACCTATATTTTAAATGTTGTATGCCTATGTAGGTATTAATTGACTTATTGATCAACGAAGCAAACACTCAATAAATTCAGTCATAATAAAAATAAGCAGTAATCAATACAATCTCACGTTTAATTTCACAAGCAGAAAAAAACAGCAACCGGTAAAGATGTCAGACATCGCAAAATAAAAATAACATTTTTCATAAAACTCACTAATCGTATCGAAATTTCATTCATAGAAGCTTCTTCACAATTTCGAAAATAGCTTTCTTTCAGAAAGTAACTTCTGTCTAATTTACAGCACGTTTTTGTGAGTTTGTTTTTATTTCACGGTCTAAAGGGCAGACTTAGGTAGGTACCTATATCTAGACTAGGTATTCTTAAACCTCTAATACTTAGGTAGGTACTTTTTAATTTAGATAATCATCATGCGGTATGCTGATTTCAGATTAACCATTTTCTACACGTAGGTAAGTTTGAGCTTGTTTAATTGTGAAATAGTGGTCAACTCAGCCCGCGGGCCGAAATATTGGCTTATTTTATTTACTACGAAACGTGAACGCGCGACCTCTTTCATCAAGATGATGCCTGTTTGAAAATAGCGCGCATGTGCGTATAGTAAAACGAGCGCAAAACATGTAGAAAAAACGTTAGTCGGAAATTGCGCATTAAACATCTCTATCTTTTTCTCGCACGTTATCATTGTTACAAATAGATGGCAGTTAACTGAAATTGCAGAAGTTGCTGCAAAACATTTGTCCAGTGATTCGTTTAACGTGTATTTTCTCATCCTAAAATCCGATTTTTACTAAACTTACCCCATTTCCAATCCAGTCATGTGAGACTTCTAACGTCTATCCGTCTAATCGCTAACATGATCTATTCATATTCAACAGTTCTCAACATTACCTAGCTTGATTGAGCCATTTTGTAAGGCTTAATCATCCCACGTTATTTTATCTTAAAGAGCCGTAACTTTACCAATATTATCTAGCTTAAAACGAGTCAAGCTGACTAACATTTGCCCTAAGAACTAGGGAGTTCTTAAAGCTGGCAACACGTTTTAGTTTCGTTTTTCAGTCTGCCCTTGACTGTGCGTTCCACGCGTGTAGATCTAAAATCTAATTCTAAGTTACCTAATGACTAGCATGCCTGCTACAATTTAGGGCTATTCGGAGTAATTTAACTGTTAAAATATAAGGACGACCTTGAACGATATTAAACTTTATAGTTTCGCATAAACATAATGTTGAATTATTTATTTTAACTTTTGGCATTATGCTTATACACAACTATGGATCAACCATCTTAAAACTACTTATGAACAATGAATTTTTCACAGGTTCCAATCGTCTGATATTCAACATTTTAAGTGCTTTTACCTACACTAGATCGAGAGACGTTATTTCTTGAGCTGTATTTTATTTGTATACTTAAGTCTTTTGCTTGTTAAGACAAAACTCAGTCAGACAGAGATCAATTCAGATAGGTGAATTCAGATAGGTGTACTTATTTTGTGAAATTTTATTCATACTATCCAGGTTGAATATTTAACTAAGTACTTATAAAATTTTTGCTAAGTTCTCAATTACTTATGTAGGTAGATACCTAGACCTACTTAATGGATCTACACTTGAGCATAGTCTTTCAATAGACGAACTCAAATTACCTACACCTGACGATGGAGTTGTCGTTCGTGGCTCTAAAATACTAAATGTTATTCAAAACAAATAAGGTGTTTATCTCAAGCAAACTCGATCTTAATAATACCGTGACAAAGATGTTCGACGACTCTAGTTTCTATAATGCGCTTAATACTATGCTATTTTATAGTACACACAGATTTCCCAAGCTCCTTACCTCAATCGTACCTAATAAACATTCTACACTTCATAAGACTTTCTCATTAAATCTTTCGCTGTTTAGGGTCTACCTAATATTTAGCGCTGCCCGCAGCCCAGTAAATTCACAATATTTTATCACTTTTATCTCCTCCTGTTGAAAGAAAGCTGCTTGACATGTGGCTTATTAAACTATTTAACGGAATTATTTCACTCTTAAAACGACTACCTAAATATTTAGCACTAATTTTGGTATAGTCATTATTGCTTATTTATAAGTTAGCACTAAATCAGCAAATTCTAAAATCTGTTAAACATTTAACAGTGTTTGTGTAAGATTTAATTCATTTCTTAGTGTTTCTTCAGCGACGTTAAATCATCAATTTAACAACTTTTAATTAGCCAAATGTAAAACTGCCTTTTTTCTATCATTAATGAGCTGAATCTGTGTGCTTTGATAACAGCTCTAAACAACGTCAACAACTTACATCTAAATTAACTTTAGTAGCTGTATGATATTGTCTTAGGAGAATTAGGAATAAGTTGGTGTTATTTTTCTAAATAAAGGAGATTCGAAAATAAGATCCGAAGAATTACATATTTTCATCTGACATTAGTGGCAATTCGGAGTGTCGCAAAAGCTAAACTAAACTAACTAAAATTAATGCCATCCTTTTTATTCCAATCGCTATGAAAGGGACGGCAACATTTTTGGTTAGTTAAGTTTAGCTTTTGCGATATTCCGAATTGCCACTACTGTCAGCTTACTTTTGGAAAAATCACAAAAATATTCCTACTCAAGTAGAGGTTACACGGAAAACATTGAAAATATTTTAACCTATAAAACGCGTTGCGATTATTTAGGCTGGTTTTGGTACCTACTTAGACTTAGATTCTAAGTTCCTTTCATAAATAAAGTAAACAAATCATTTTTTTCTGCGCACCGGGCGCTTCAATAACCTTCAACAGTAGGTAATTATGGCTTAGACAATATCAACGAATCATGATCAAACTTTAGAATCCTAGCCTTTATATGGCACTATACTCTCAACAATCGTAGATTTTGAAATAAGGGAAAATCAATCGATAACGTCCATTTTGAATGTTTGTTTGTAGCCAATGGGCTTCATGGCGAGGCGACGCGCAGCCGCGTTAGCTGCGTTTGTGCATTTCGTATTTAGAATTTCTTCGTCATCACTGCTCGAGTCTTCGAAGTGACCAGACGTGCGCACTTCGCCCTCTGAATCTGATGACTGAAAAAATACAATGTAAATAAATAAATAAATTACAAAAATCAATGTAAGTAGGTAAATACGAACCGATTTAGTAAAAATAAAGTGCTAGAGATTTGTAAAATTTACTGGTCAAATGATTACACAACTATGATACAAACCAAGAAATAATAATATCTAATAAAACAAGATGAATTATATCAAGAACGTCGAAAGTATGTTAGACACCAAATAACGAAAAAGAACCAAAAACCAACTGAAAAGACCATGCACCGAGAAACAAAAGAAGACTGAAAAAAATGTAGAGAAGCATAAAACTGAAAATAAAACCTCAAAAATACTAAGAAGAAAGTAATATTATGGCTGTTTTTTCTTACTAAAAAAATATTCAAATTTAACGAAATGTCGAATGCCTAGGTACCTACACTTTATCATGGTTATGTAGGTATGTATAAAAGACCTCGGTAGTTGAAACTTGTACATATTATATAATTCCGAACAGACAAAGTATCTGTTCAAATTCATTGTAAAGAGGCAATAAAATTGATGGTCCAGTACAGTTCGTTTAATTTAAATCAATAATTTATGAATTTTTATCATTTTTGGCACAAACCGCTACTTATACGACTATTTTTAAGTAAGTAAGTCAGTTCCAGGTTCAATGGTCTACTCAATTATTGAATTCCGATATTTTGACACATTAAAACGGATTTTAAGAAAAAACAGCCATCATATTCACATAGAACAACGAACATTTATTTCTTGCGGCGAGTGATGCTGGTGGGCAGACGCTTGCTCGGCTTCTCATCGCTGCTGTCCACTCCCTACAGGATATAGATATTTACAATACATCAAACATTCAATATTTACAAACCTCAGCAGAAATATTCTTTACTGTGTTATTTTGTTTTATTACATATTTATTGATCAGAGTAAAAACTTTAAAAATTCATACGGAGTGGGAACTGATTCTTTAAGTTTTATATAAAATACAAGAAAGAGCTTGCAGCTCTACTATCTCATTAAATATACTGATTATTTATTTTATTAATTGTTAATTAAGAATTTTACACTCGAATAGTTCCACTTAATTTCATCTCATTTTCACCCAAACCTCACCAAATATTTACTAACACAAGAATTATTCACTAACACAAGACAACATCGAATCCTATCAGCTTACATCAAAGTCACCAATAGTGAACCTAGTAGCGGCAGCCTCGGCAGCCAGCTGCGCCGGCGGCGCCGACTCCGGCGACAGCACCTGTGGTTAGTGGGCACCGGCACTTAGAGTTAGAGTTAGCGGCTTAGGTAGAATTAGAGATAGCGGCTTATTTAGAATTAGAGATAGCGGTTTAGTTAGAATTAGAGATAGCAGTTTAGTTAGAATTAGAGATAGCGGTTTAGTTAGAATTAGAGTTAGTAGTTTAGTTAATCTTAGAATGAATGAAAATACTTTATTGCACACTTAAAGAAAGCAACTTATGTACTAGTAAATCTTAGTAATAATTGTACAACGGGCGGTCTTATTGCTAAGAAGCGATCTCTTCCAGACAACCTTTGGATGGAATGAAACTAGACACTTGAAGTAGATACTTAAAGCTGGCAATTCAAACTTAGGGCTAGCAATTTAGTTAGACTTTGACTTTGCAGGGAACAGACTAAAGCCCGAATACAGAAACGCTAAAGCTGCTCTTTGTCATTAATTTAAGTTTCTGTAGGTACCTACACAAACCTGAAAACTAAGACCGACTCAAGTAGTTAATAAGCTCTCAGATAACTTAAGTAGCTTTTTAGTATTTGAGCGTGAGTTAGAGTTAGCGGTTTAGTTAGACTTAGAGTTCGTAGGACTTACGCCCGAATACTGAAACGCTATTTAATATTTGAGAGCGTGATCAGTCAGACGTTTTGTTCAGATTTGTATAGAGGTAGGTAGGTACTAGCTAGGTGTTTGACGTTTATGTACATAAACGTCAAACAAAAATGTAAGGGGTGCGTGCGACAACGAGTGTGTATCGATCAAAGACATTGTACTTTTTAGCTAAACTACAATTTTTAGTACACAGTCTAGTTAGTAAAATATAATGTCTTTGGTATCGATAAGTAGGTAGGTACACTTAATGAATAAGACCAAGTTACAGTATAATGTCTTTGGTATCGATAAGTACCCAACTAGCAACGGAATCCTATAATAAATATGGTAGGTAAGTTTAATTTGACTGCGCCCAAATCGAGGCTTGTAGCATGCTACAGGACAGTTACCTATAGGAGCGTTGAAATGTAGTCTTGAAGACTGTTATAAGATCTATTTTGTTACTTGGGTAGGTACCTACACTTAATGAATAAGACCAAGTTACAGTATAAATAATACTTACATCCTGATCACTCATCATCTCCTTAGTAGACACGGTGGTTTCGATCCTCCTGATGGAGCCCTGGTGGATGTCCACGTCGAAGGCGAGGCACTGGAAGCGACGCAGCACGAAGACCACGGGGATGGGCAGCACTCCAGCCAGGATCATCATCACAGCGATGCCCAGGACCCAGGACGGGTATTGTGTCTTTACCACCCTTCCCTAAAAACGGAAAATATTATGAATTTGAAGGTAATTTACTTCCTTTCCTTGAAAGGATAGCTCAGGAGCTATGTTGACTCAGAAAGACACTCAGTATAGGTACTGTGTGTCTTTCTGAGATATACCTACAACACTAGGTACTAACTTCTAAAACGCCTCGTTTTCGTCGGGGGTTAATTAAAAACAGATGTTTTAAATAACTTTATACATGACTAGCTTACTCTGTTCATTATGTCCTGGAGGTAACCTCTCACTATTCTATTCTATTTATTTATATATCAAACAAAATCCACAGTATTCACAAAAAAAAACTTATTTATATTTATAATGACGGATTAAATTTTTTTGAGTATTACTACTTATAATAATATTACCAAATATGTATGTATTTGGACATACCTCTGACTACCCCCTTAGACTTCTTCAGAAGGATCTAAAATTTCCTAATGATCTGAGAGAAATGTCTACCGCTCCCGGGATACAGTCGTGATCATATTTCATTATTTCATTTCATTTAATAATATTACGACAGTCACAATATCAGAAAAATAATTTAGCTTTAGATTGTGAGTGTGTGTGTGGGTTGTGTGTGTGTTTGTGTTTTTTTTTATTTGTTTCTTACCTCATTAGCATCCCAAGCGCCGTAGGTAGGAGGATGGATGAGCATGAAGACGAGAGAGGAGAGCAGGATGCAGGAGACGATGAAGGGGCCGACGTAGCGCCACGTCACCTGCCAATACAGCCCGGGCCGGTGACCCGTCATCTCGTAGATGTCGTTGGTGAACCTGTTCGAAAGGAAATCACACTAAGTCCGTATACAGAAAGAAAGCTGGAAACTTATAAGCGTTTACCGGCGCTTGACAGCGCTGGTAACCCGCGCAGGAAAATATATGAACGCGCGCCGATAAGAACTGAACGGTGCCGACAAGTTCCGACAAGCTTCAACACGCGCTGGGCGCTGCCATTTAAAATTAATAAACAACTGCTTCAACCTGCTTCCTTTGTGTAGAACGGACCAGCGCTGTCAAGCGCCGGTAAGCGCTTAAAAGTTTCCAGCTTTCTTTCTGTATAAGTACGGCTTAACATTATAAAGGTGAAAGTTTGTGTGAGAGGTACTCTTTCACGCTCAACGGCTGGACGAATTTGAATGAAATTTGGTACCTAGGATTAAAAATAGGTTTCTTTTGACCCCGGAATTCCCACGGGAACGTAGGTAGTATATCAGTCATCTGGTTACCATAACTCAAGCATGAAATTGCTTAGCTTGGGAGTAAGGAAAAGGAAACCAGTTACCTTTTAAATAAGGGCAACTGTGTTTTGGAGATATCTAGGTGCAAAAATCCTAAAAGTCTAGAGATCGGAGAGAAGGTCTATAGTGCCGGATACAGTCTTGGTCATATTTATTTTTGTCAAAATAACAATTTATTGAGTAGAATCTTCAGGATCAAATCTAATTCTACTCCTGTTTATTTGGCAACGAATACTACTGTATCATCAAACCCACAGCGCATAAAATTGCGTTCTTACGAAATAGAAGTCGCTTTTTCAATAAACCATTTCTATTCTTCATTATAATATAATAGCACACGTAAAATTATCGTCGATTTAGATACCGACAATGTTTCGATTCTTCCGGAAAATCTTCATCTGGGTATGAGTGTGGTCACCGGTCGCGTCTCACGCTATTATAATGTCTAATACATTCCTATTCTATTCTCTTCTCACCTTTCATGCCCATAGATGTATATAACAGAGATCATCTCCAGCAGCGCCACCACGACCAGTCCGATGGTTCCAGCGAAGGAGTCGAACATCTTCAGCCAATACTCTCCAGCACCGGTTGTGAAGATCAGACCGACGAAGAAACAGAATGTGCAGACGATACCTGGACACAAATACCCCGTTATTCTTAATGGACTAGTAAACTTAATCACGTATATCAATTGAAAAGAGAGAAGGACCTAGTTTTGGTCCCTGTGGCACACCTTTCTGGCTTCTGTAGAACTTTATGTCAACTCGTAAGAAGTGAGAAAGTTGAGATGAGTAACAGTATCTATATTTTAAGACACATCCACTGTTCAGTTGTCTAGTGATTGTCATTGAAATGAAATTTATTAAAACAACAGACATTACAGTTACGACATTCCATTAATATTTAACATTAATATCGAACTACCTTAACCTATACCTAACAATTCAAGATGATTTAATTTTTAACCATCAATCTAATTTCAATTAAATGATTTAATTTTAATTGTGGCTCAGTTGTCCGTCATGTCCTAAGAACTCAAAAGCCACTTACCAGTCAGAACTGGC
Source organism: Xanthorhoe designata (assembly GCA_963582015.1). Lineage (NCBI taxonomy): Eukaryota > Metazoa > Arthropoda > Insecta > Lepidoptera > Geometridae > Xanthorhoe > Xanthorhoe designata. Next base: position 2,895,308 of record OY757053.1, read on the forward strand.
TTGCTGACACGCTTGAACATGTCGATATCGAAGATGGTGCACAGCATTCCCTCCATGATCCCGATCTGGCTGCCGAGCCCGAGCGAGAGCAGCATGAGGAAGAAGATGATGGACCAGAACGGAGCTGGAGTCAGCTTCAGGATGGCCTGGGTGAAGACGATGAAGGCAAGCCCTGTGCCTTCCGCGGCCTGGAAAATAAAAGTAACCTACAATAGAAAACACTCAGAAACAAACAATACAAAAGAGGAAACCATAAAAGCATTGAGATGAATAAAAGAGAATCTAATAGCTGACAACACTCAAAAAATGTGCGAGCAAATTCAATGTTCTACAATGACATTTGACATTTGAATGTAGACGTTATGTCGTTTGTTTTAATGTTCAATGTCGCTTGTACGCAAAAAAGAAAAACTCGGCGCACTACGTAGCGTGCGTTTACATTTTATTTGTCTTCTATCTTCATCTCAATGCATGGAAGGGCCAAAAAAGAAGAGCCAAAAAAGGCCAACCAATTTGAAAAAAGGCCTACAAATAAGAAAAAACAAATGGACGGATGGATTAAAGATGAGTTGGCGGCCACGATCTTCGGGAGCTCCTCCTTGTGGTCCCCGTAAGTGACTAAACGCCGAAATTCAAACCCATACAAATCGAGGATCGATTCACGGCCTCTCACGGACTAAACTGTACTTTTCTAAAAAGTAGGTAGGTACAGATAGTAATTTCATTAGATGAGCTAACGACATAGCATCCATATCGGACCGGAATTGGATGAGGCCAGCGGCGGACCGTGAAGATTAGCACACGCAAAGGGAGGCCTATACACAGCAATGGGAAAAGTCGGGCTGCTTAGGATTATATGATCATTTAATTATTTATTTAATAAGGCAACGCCAACAGTAGGTACACATAATTACACATTGTAAAAAAAAACATTCATATAAAAACTTAGAGAAAGAAAGAAATAGAGCGCTGCATATTCCTTTCTCAGTCACACAAAAACAAAGAAGAATAATACAACATTCTTGTGAGTGAAAGAGGCAAAGCATTCGATCTTTTGTCCCTCACACTTCGCGTGCCGTTTTTTTGTATGGCCGGAAACTTGATGCTCCGAATTTTGTACTACGAGCCTATGGATTTACTGCAATTTCTAGGTCCATGTACCTATAAAAATCATGAATATACACTCATCAACAAAGTCTAGGGATATTGTATATTTCATCAAATATTCGAAAAACTATGAGGTATTTTCTGAAATAGTTAATGACAAAATTATATGTTAATTCAAGGTCTTTAACAAAAAATAAAAAAACATTGCATGATTGTGTTGTTTTAATTAAAAATGTTATTTTTTTGATCGCCATAGAAAATGAGTATGAAATAAAAACTTATTTTTTTCTTGTAAAACTATAGATTTTGATTTAAATTAATAACTAATTATTAGTTGCCACCTCTTACATTAATTACACATCGACATGGACTGTTCAAGCTTAAAATTAAACTGCCAATGGGGGCAAATTGGGGGCAATTCGGAGTGTCACAAAAGCTAAACTAACCTAACTAAAACTATTGCCATCCTTTTTATTCCCATCGCTATGAAAGGGACGGCAACAATTTTAGTTAGCTTAGTTTAGCTTTTGCGACACTCAGAATTGCCACTAATGTCTTGCTGCGGGATAAGGTCCCATGTTCTTTCTAAATGTTTGAAAAATTGTAGTCCCGTCTTCAAATTTGGAGGAAAATCTCTCATAGCTCTTCGCTGTAACATGTCCCAGGCATGCTTGATAAAATTTAGGTCAGGCGACTGTGCAGGCCAACCCAAAACTTGAATTTCGTGGTCTCGGAGCGCGGCCGACACTAGCCGCGCCGTATGGGCAGGAGCATTATCGTGCGTGAGTAGAAATTCCTGGCCCATGTGGATTCTGTATGGGACAATAACAGGCTCTACTACCTCCTCGTGGTGTTTTTGTGTAATCATGTTGCATTGGACCCAAACGAGCTGGGTTCGTGCGCCAAGACGAATTCCTGCCCACATCATGTTTGTTCCGCTGTCGTATGAGTGGACCTCTTGGGGGTGCCGTAGACGGCTAACTCTTCCTGGAGTTCGCCAAACGCGTGTTCTTCTTGAATCCGTATGAACCCAAACCGGGACTCATCGGTAAACGGCACCAAAGACCATTGTGCGTCACTCCATGTTAAATGTTTCCAAGCCCACGAAAGCGGCCGACCGCGATTGCCACGTCGCAATGCTGGAACACGTAGCGGTCTTCGAGCATAAAGACAAACTTCATGCAACCTCCTTCGCACGGTTTGGTCGCTTACCAGCAGCTGATGGTCCCCCTGGAGCCTTTGTACTAGTTACATCACTGTGATATTCGGTTGTCTTCTGGCGGTCATTTGCAGAAATCGACCCTGTCTCTGCGTAGTAACACGAAATCTGCCCGTGTGCTGTTCAGCAACATCCTCAGTACTGAGATAATGTGACCACAACCTTGCTATCACGTTTTGGTTGGTGTGTACGGCCTCAGCAACGACGCGTTGAATAGCACCATTTTCTAACATGGTCTCAGCTCGTAGCATTTCTTTTCGACTTAAATGACGACGTGACATGGCTCTCAAAGCTCAAACGGCCCATTAAATAAAAAAAGAAAAACAATTCGATATCTTTTTCATTAAATAATTTCAATAAAACGATTTTAATTTTCCTTGTCGCAACAAATTACTAACAATTTTGCCGCCGTATTTTGTTTTTTCGTTTGTTTTTTTTAGTTTTTTTTTTATTAAAAAATATAATAAAATATGTTTCAATCTGTATATAAACATTTTATGAAAACTAATAGGATTTTAAAATATAAAGGCGGTAATAATTTATGTTTAAGGTATCCCTAGACTTTGTTGATGTGTGTATATGAATAGCTATATATATGAATAGCTGCTTAATATCGTACCTCATTCAACTGGCGGCCCATGCTGCAGCCCGTGAGATTGAGGCTCTGGATGATGGTGCTGTTGGCAGCGAGGATCTTCGGGAACTCTTCCTTGTAGTACTCATGGGTGGAGTTGAGAGAGAAGCCGTCCACTCCAGCGGCAGTTAGGAATTTTATCTCCCTGGAAGTTAAAGTTTTGTGGACTCTGATCAGAGGGTGGCTTTTTGACTGCTCATTTTGGAGGAATACCATAATTTTTAGGAGACTTGTCCTTATTTTGGAGAGACTCTCAATTTGATTGAAAATTCTTACAAAGTACAAAGTATTTATTTACATTTTGGAGTAATTAAATATGTGATTTCAGTGTCTAACGAAAACCAACGGGTAATTTTTAACAAATATGGAATTAAATAGATACCTACCTATTGATGTTCAAGACTAACATTTGTTAGATACGAAAATTTCACTGTTTCCTCCGCAGAAAGGAAAGCGTACCTACTAAGCGTACATTATTTGTTTAAAGAAATAAGATGGTAGGTAATATACCTAAATAATCTTCTTAAGTCTTACTTAAGTCTTATCTTATCTTAAGTCTTACTTATATCACTAGTCTCTCATAGTTTGCGATCTAGTCTTGCAAAATAAGTAAAACTAGTTTCGTAGAATGCCTTCATTTAATCTCAAACAATCTACAAAGCTGGACAACAGTTTTAATAAAACTTCAAGAAAGGTCTCAAAGAAAACTGGTTATGAAAAGATTTATTAAAAACTTTCAACTCGAGGTTATTGCGTGTTAGATTAAAAGTTTAATGGATTTTTAGTTTGTGCCTTGTGGTATTTATTAACCACAGGGGCTAGGGCACCACCTAATAAAAGTAATATTACTGTAATGTTATTTCATGACAGTTTAGGTACTTCGTTAGAAGAATAATTTCAATAATATGATTATCTTAGCCTAATTCATAATCTTCTTCATCGAAAAAAGTTTCCAAGTCATAAAAGCCAAAAATATTTACAAATGCTTTACGGTGTCGCTATCAGTAGGTAGGTAGGGTAGACCGGGGGCAATAGTAGCACGGGTCAATAGTACCATCAACGATATTTCTAATACTAGACAACTTTTACTATATGCGCGAACGTCAGAAGAAGCGCCTTGCATGTCCCCACCTGCTCACTAGTTAGCAGCGCGCTATCTGTGAAACTGACGTGTCAGGAAGGATTTTTCGATTTTCGAGGTGACCGAGTAAAGTTTTTTACTCGATATTTTAGTCTGTCACTCGATTACTATATAATATTTTGAAAAACTGTTGCTACCATGACTTCGTGTAGATATCTAACTTTACAATTGCGTATAATTTGTGCCTAATTCTTAACAATTGTCTGAAAAATTTAGTGATGTTTCCAAAATGTCTCCTTGAGGTCATTTGTAACACCATCAACGGGGTCAATTGTAACGTTACAATTGAACCCATGGTACAATTGACCCAACACTCATTTATATATTTATTTTTAATAAGTCACTATGTATGCGTTTATTTTAATTTTATAAAACGATTTCTTTCAGATGCCACAAACCAGAATAAAAAAAAAACAGACCGTAGTTATAAAGACCTTTTTTCTGTATAAAAAAAGCATAAAAAGCATATAAAGAAGTAAAATAATAGTAAAACGACAAAAAATACGTGCTAGGTATTTAAATATCTAAAGAGGTAAACAAATAATTTAATGTTCAGAACTTTAAATCATTTTAATTTTGTAAAATATTATGAACATTCTGTTTTTATGATCATGATGATGATGATTCTAATGTGGGCAATTGTACCAGGGGTCAATTGTACCTCCATACAAAAAACAACTTGATGAATATTTTTATTATTATAAAGCTTAGAGACTAATTAGAGACGCAGAAGAAATATTTAAGCCAAGACGATTATGATAAATCAAGAATTATTATTTTGTTTTGTTTTAAGCGGAGAAAATTTAATGTTGAATTTCATCACACTTTGTGTATTGATTTTATCAAAAAAATATTTACAATTTGAGTTCTTAATGTATTAGACTGATTGTTTATTAAATAAAAAAACTAATACGATAGCATATATATCATTTAAACATTTTTACCATGTTTTATTGCTTTTTGAAATATTGGTACAATTGACCCGGACTCCAGGTCAATTGTAACACTGGACCTTATTTGATTCAACCTCAGTTTTCGTAGTTTTCTATAACCTTTACTGAAACTTTAAACAGAAAATCATGAAGGTATTGAATGTAGGTTCTTAAATATTTATATACAGTACAAGATATATTGACAGATTTTGTGCTATCGACCGATAAACAAAAAGTGTTACTATTGTACCCGGTCTACCCTACCACTGACGTGTTACCCATTTCTAACGAGTAGGTATAACATCTTTGGTAGGTACATCACATTGCATGCCAACTGCATTGTGACGGAATTAGCTACATTTTTATATTTCAATCAAAAGTTTTCGTCCTTCCAACGAACAGTCAAGTTCAGCTTGCTAACGAACTTTTGTCATGCTAATGTAAAATCGATTGTTCGCCGAATTCGCAATGTTGGCTTTGCACGCGATAGATCAAGTTAATTTGTATGAGTACGTAATTGGCAAAATCTTTTAGCGGAGTTTATATCCAGCCAGCAGGCAGTTCTTTTGTATCTTTTATAAAACATACAAAAATATATGTTTTTTTATAATATTAATAAGTAAGTACCTACCTACCTATACAGATGCGGCCGCAAAGTGACCAATGATTATTGACCATAGAATAGAAAAGAATAGAAAGAAAGAAAAAAAAATCATTTATTCTTGTAGGACCTCAAGGATCACTTAAGTTTCGTTTTACATGCTAGGTGATTCTAATGCCTGTAGAATAGAATAGAATAGAATAGAATGTCTTTATTTGCTTGAAACAGGTACAAACATGATGTTAGTTCGAAATTGTATGGTTCCTCCGCTAGTTAGTTTAGTTCCATAGTTCCGCATAGGTTAATAGCATGCAAAATTAAAACTTATAACTAATTAGGTACATTGAGGTAAGAATTTTAACATACACACTTTTCGATTAGGTACCTACCTACTTATTATTATCATACTCACCCAGATGAAGATTCTCCGGATAAATCGAAACATTAAATGTAAGTAAGTAGGTATCTAAACGGACGAAATATTTACGTGAATAATTTTCCCGTGTGTTAATTATAATTTATATAAGTAGGTAGTTTAGTTTGACCATTAATTAGGATGGGTTTAGGTATGTCTAAGATATTGATACTCGATATGTTCATAATAACAAAACTACCTTACCTATCATATTTCATTATTAACTGGAAATGCTGACAAACAAATCAATTGAAAACATTCCGATCTATTACGCTCGCTTACGAACCTACGCCCAATATTCTAGGTCATTACAATGTTCAATACTAAATAAATACAATGCTTCGTGACGTAGGACACTGGAATAAAGCGTTGCCAGATTTTTTTAAGGAAGAGTAAACCTCTTACTGTAAAACCCCCCCTATTCCTGATATGAAGAAGATGATGACGATTTAAAAACCTGCACTCAAACTTAAAATTAATTTATTCAGTTATATCATAATAGACCTCTTTAAATCTTCTTCAATTGGATTATAATGCTTGTTCAAACTAGACACACCACGAAAGGGACAACAGGCAGCAACAAGGTGTGGGTTAGCTTTTTAACCGACCTTAAAAAATAAGGATGGTTATGTTCTTATATAATTTTCTTCTGTTGTTTTTTTTATAACATCCTTCTTTTTTACGAGGTGGTCTCTTTATAAAAATTTTGGGATCTTCGGTGATAGGAACAGAAATGCATCTCAAAAGTGCTGGAAATTACGCCCTTGCCAATTGAAGTCGGAGAATTCTAATTTTACCACTTGTTTTCATTGAACTATTGTGGCAATATAGAAAAAAGCATCATCAAGATGAAACTTGGCACGGGAATATTTCAATTTGCGGCAGAGGCCCTATCTGCTCGCTAGCAGATTGCTGAGAACCTTGGCACGATTTCAAATATAATACCTAGAATAGCGGTATTTTTTCAATAAGATATTATTTTAAAAGTTTTTAATGGTGCGCCAATTTTGTAGTGCTCTTTTTTGCATTCATTAGGTAGGTAGGTATACTGTGTTTGCCTCTTTTGATAATGAATGCATTAGGTATTCAGTAAGCCAATTTTGTCGCATTTAGAGAAAGTTTATCCTTTATTTACTTATACTAACAAATCTTTTTTAAATTATTTATATTTATTATTAGCCCATTGTGTCCCACTGCTGGGCAAAGGTCTCCCCTTGGTCTCTCCACTCATCACGGTCCTGTGCCATTTGGACCCACGCTGTGTTAAAGGCATTAAGCTAAATTACCCATGTATAATATAGGTAAGTCGGTACATACATAAAATCACGCCTCTTTCTAATAGGGTTTGGCAGAGACCACGGATCTCCACTTGCTACAGTCTTGACACACCTCTTTCGCCTCATTCACTCTCATTACATTCTTCATACACGCTCGCCCGTTTAGGGTAGGTACTTTTGACCTGGCCCTTCTCCAAAATGTCACTAATTAGGACAAGATTGTCATAAATATTCAGCATCTAAGAGTTAGTTAGGTATATGTATTTAATTTGATGGCTCAGCGGAGACTATCACTGCGATACGCTCTCCCGTGGAGGTGACACTGAATGCTGATGAAGACTAGAAGACAGCGTCTAACCAGCTACTTTAAGGACTATCAGGTTTCTTTATGCAAACGGTTCCAAATTCAAAAATAAAATCTGCGAATTTGACATTAGGTAGGTACATAAAATTAAATGATGTCAGTAAAAATGGCTCGGTTTTCACCTGAGCTAATCACCTAGGCGCAAAGGCTTTGAGGTTGCACCTGAATTCGAATAAACCCTTTTATATGCTTGGTTTTACACTTACTTGGTAATGCACGTCTCCACCATAGTATAAGCCTTGAAGCCGAGAATACTGAAGATGACCACCGAAGCGTATATCGCGGTGAGTGCGTTACAAACAGACACCAACAACACATCGCGCACACAGTTGTTGTTGGGCGGGTTGTAGGAGCCGAAGGCGATGAGGGAACCGAAGGCGAGACCGAAGGAGTAGAATACTTGGGTGGCTGCGTCTAGCCAGACTGTTGGGTCGAGGAGCTTCTCAAGCTGCAAGTAAAATGTAAATGATCACCTGTATTTCCTAAATGCGGTACAGTAGACGGGCATTTTTTAAGCAACATAATTGTATTTTGCTCAAAGTACCGAAAAGTCACTAAAATACTTTTTCCACAAACCAAGAGCCACATTTTTATTCGTCTTAAAAAATCTCTTTTTTTTTAGGTATCGGTGGTATCTGGTTGCCCACTTGGGAGGTTTTTATTCCAGACTTGATATTTAAATTAAAAAACGTAGCGCTTTATTCGAACCCCCCTCCCGCTCCTGTAACGCACCGTTACGTATTACAAGACCCCTCCAACCCCCCAAATTGTGTTAGGTACGTTATATTTGAACGTCCCGCTCCCTTTAGCCTTACCTTAGGTTTATACATGTGAATGATGCCGTCAGTAGACCCAGGGAGAGTGATGCCGCGGACGAAGAAGATGGTTAGAACAGCGTACGGGAAGAGAGATGTGAAGTACACCACCTGAGGAAGAATGAATAAAAACTCTTTATTGCGATAAAACTAAGAAACAATGAACTTATCGCCCTGTCCCAAAATGACATGGAAAAGCAGACATTTTGGGAAAAATACATTTTAGGAAAACAGATATTTCAGGTCTGAGCCATGTTAATATAAAATCATATCCTACTAATTTTACCTAACCTATACATTAATTTGTTTATCTAATCAATCTAAACTTAAAAGAAACCTACCTTGCCACTGCTTTGGATGCCCTTCATCACGATGAAGAAGACTATGACCCAGGCCAGCAGCAGGTAGCAGACGATCCACCACCTGGGGACCCCAGGGTTCTCGATATTGGGAGACGCATCCAAAGCCTCTCGATACCAGTAGTAGACCGTAGCAGAGGCCTTTCCACATTCTTCAGCAGCTGTTCCGTTTTCTGGGCAGTGTGCCCAAGGGAGCTGGTCTGCTGTCAGCTGTTGAAGAGATTTGATTATAGCACTAGCTGCTTCTTGCTTAGCGGTTACACCCGCCATTTAATTATGGTATTCCCTTCCTCAAGAAATGAGTAATACAAGTGGATTATTATTTTTTTAAACTGACTTCAGTTTCGTACTTAAGAAGACAGCAATTTCCACATTATTTTATTTATTTTATTATTACGTTGAATAAAGGAATTTTAAAACTGAATGTTCCATTTGTGAAACCTATCTAAGCTTTTTTTTAATACCTCTGTACCTAATCGTTTTTTTTTTTTGTAAAGTTTAGGAGGAGTAGCAAAATGATTGAAATGTTTATGTTAAAATTCCTTTGTTCAACGTAATAATAAAATAGAGTAGGCGGCGGCGCTATAGTTTGACGCATACAACCACCTTAAATAATAATTAGGTAAGAGCTGACATTTATACAGGTTTATGTACTCGTATATTATTCTAGTTACTTAAAAAATATGGCGGGTGTGTTTGAAATGAAAAAAAATATAAAATAAATGAAATATGATCACGACTGTATCCCGGAAGCGGTAGACATTTCTTTCAGATCATTAGGCAATTTTTAGGGTGTGTTTGCATGATATAAATTTCCTAAAATAAAAATGTTTAAGTATTAATTTTTCATTAGGTACCTTACCTTTTAATTAATTAACTACATACAGAATAGTACTTAGGTGAAACTAAGTCCATTTCATCGGCTTCCGATACGAAGTTTAATTTCTAAACTAGGTCAAACTGTAAGTATCTAGGTAGGTACTTACCTACAATGTTACCTTCTGCCTTTATTTTGTTCGAAACGAATTTATTTATATGCGCATTAACAGGAGCTCTTAACGGTGAAGGAAAACATTGTAACTAAGGATACCCGCGGCACAATTCCTTATAAATGCTGCAAAAATACCCTTTTCAGTTTAGTAATCGATCAGATTTACTTGAAACAATAAATGAATATGAATATGATATTTGATTCTATATTGAACCAGAAGTCTCTAATTCATTCAGGATTAAGTTTATGATAGTTAGATAAAAAAGGCATTTTTATTTTTACTGTAGTGCAAGGCAACAGTATTGTACTGCCATACATTACAATATTATAGCGCTTCAATCACGAGATTATCTATTACGTTGACGTTGCACGCTCATTACGTGAAAGGTCAGAACTTCACTGTATTGTGTGTGGCATTTCCTGCGCTTTAGTATTTCACTGCATTATTTCAGAGTATGAGAACTGCATTTTCATGGTCAATCATGAAACGAACATGGTAGGTATTTTTACGCGTAAAAATACCTACCATGTTCCATGTATTGTACCATGTTCGGTAAGGCTGTTATTAGTGGCAATTCGGAGTGTCGCAAAAGCTAAACTAAACTAACTAAAATTTATGCCACCCTTTTTATTTCCATCGCTATGAAAGGGACGGCAACATTTTTAGTTAAGTTTAGCTTTTGCGATACTCCGAATTGCCACTATTATTATTGTAAGTAACACCAGGTATGTTACACATTTACTTACATCTGCTTGAGTTTAAGATAAGTAGGAGTAGTCAGAGGTAAGTCTAAACACGGATTTGGGATATCTGACCGGGATTCCTTGAGAACAGTTGAAAAGCCATAGCTACTACGGCGCTAACGTAAAACATTACTAAAAGTAATGGTGTAAGTACCTACCCTTCGATCAAAGTAATTACCTCAAAACTACTTAAATTAATCAAATCACTTTTCATACATATAGTATGTAGGTAGGTACTTAATAAAATTATATTAAGTAAGTAGGTTCCCTTCCCTAGTAGGTTCCTCGCAAGATAATATATAAAAAAAAAAAAAAAAAAAAAAGTAGGTTCCCAAAGCGCAAGCTCTACAAATTTGAGCGAATGCTGATTGTATTTTTACAATCGCGTCTCAAACTCACCCGGATGCTATTGAAGAGGTAGAAGAAGACCCATGTGATGATCACGTTGTAGTAGAGAGCCACGAACAGAGTCACGATGCAGCTGGATATCCCGATACCCCCCAGCCAGGGGTGGATGGTGTTCCAGACGCCAAGAGATCCGAGTCTCATCTTCTGTCCGATTGCCATCTCAATGAGGAAGAGAGGGATCCCTTCGAGGATGAGCATGATGAGGAACGGGATGAGAAACGCCCCTGGAATAAATACCTATCGCTAGATTTTCCGTATATTAATTACTAGCAGACCCGCGCGGCTTCGCTCGCGTGTTGTACATAAACTTCGACACTGCATTTAACCCTTTTAAAGGGGTTTTTCCGAAAAACCCTTAGTATTACAACCGAGTTTCAAGCAAATCGAACCACCCAATAAAAAGTTCCTATACAAAATTTGACATCACATTTTACCCCTTTTCAGGCAATTTTTTTTTATTTCTGAAAAACGTGTAAATTTATTTATCATTTACAATATCTATACTTACCGAGTTTGAAGCAAATTGCTTCACGCATTAAAAAGTTGCATACTTACAAACGTTTTCACCCGTTTTCAACCCTTTAGGGGTGGAATTTCTAAAAATCCCGTCTTAGTTAGTTAGTAGTTTTGTTGTAAAAGGTGTCCAGCTACCTTCGAAATTTCAGCTTCATAGCTTCAGTGATTTGGTCTGTGCGTTGATTTCACAAAAATGCTTATTGTTTTATATTATTGATTGATGATTGATGATGTTGATTGAGCTATAAATGCGGGATAGTTAGACCTAGATACATAAATTCTGTCGAAACAAAAATCCATTGATCCATTCGAATTTCCCAGGATTCGAATCCACGATCAAGTTCTTTCTAACCTATTATTAAATTTCATAAAACAACGATAGGGACGTGAGGGTTCTAAATTTAAACAATCAATCAATCAATTCAATCAATTGAAAACGAACCAATCACAGTTGTTGGACAACATCAAGTAGCTTTCCACTGATTTACTATCCAAACAATCTCTATGTATTCAGCGCCCTATCTCGTAAACAATAAAGTCTATTTTTAGTTGTCTGACTGAATATTGATCGTGCTACACTGCTACGCCGTAGCTCCGTAGAACCCATCTTTGTGTTTATGTAATCGGACGATAGGTCTGGATATAATGGGTTCATAAAGATAAATTGAGGAGGGCCAGGATAAGGTGATCCATCAGAGGGGCTTAACAAAGAGGTATATCTGATGACGTCATCTCGTTTGATCAGGGAAATATCCCTCATAGATACGTCATTCATAAATAAATATAGTTGAGTGAGCCAAGAGAAGCCGAGTACTAGATAAATAAAATACATAGAAAGTTGTATTAAGTAGGTATAGATAGTAAGTAATAATAATAATCCTTACGTGGCGTTTAATTTTGATATTATAATTTGTGACAGGATTTTGTTTTTATCAGAAGCTGACGAGAAGTGCCCAAATTAAATTTAACGACTGTCCTTCATGTTATAATAAAACGAAAAACTTAAAATATTTTAAAATTTGTAAGTAAGTACCTACCTAGTCAATCAGCTCATGTTTCAAAATATAAAAATAAAATCTTTTGGAAGAAAAAAATATATTTTCTGAAAAAACTTACCTCCACCATTTTGCTGGCACAAATACGGGAACCGCCAGATATTCCCCAATCCAACCGAATATCCAATGATGGAGAGGAAGAACTGCAGCTTCCCTGACCAGGCAGCACGGTCCTCTTCAGGCACATCCCTGTGCAAGGACCCCCTGGACCCCTGCAGCACTATGGTGACCCCATGGGGCCTCTCACTGCCATCAGCTCGCGTCGTCAATGGCGCCAACTCATGCCCATTCCGCGGACCAATCGGCTCAGCTTTCGCCGCCATCTTTAATTCTCAACTTTACGTTCTGTTACAATTCAAAAACCCTACTTATATTATTGTCTTCAATGTTCAAGATGAGATCCTAGAATTCATAATAAATTGATGGATCTCGTAATCATAGGTGAAGAATCGTATTGCGTCTTTTTTGACGAATTCTACGACTTTAAAGTAGGTCGTAGTTCTTTGGAGTAGTTTTTGGCGAAGCCTTAGTGAATCCCGGAACACGTAGGTAGCTTGCCTGTGCATAGATGGAGTGGTCCTCACTCTATAATCTGCCGATGTTCTATTTACATACTCTTAGCGTTGGGTTATGATGATTTATGTGACGATTCGCACTGTTTTCGTCATCTTGGGAAGGGATAGTGATGGTACCTGAAACAAAAAAAAAATTATTCAATATCGTCTATGTTTGTTACTAACAGACCAACCTGACCAACTATCGGCCGATAGAAAAGTCTGCAGTGTGCGAGGGGGTCTTAAAATTACCCAAGTATCACACTTAATCCCCTTTCCCGGTCTATGATCTCTAAAATTGGAAACTGCGTCAGTTCAACGGATGTTTTCATCCGTTACAATAATTGATTTCATGCTTGACGAAACAAAAGCCCATTTCATAATATCTTGTGGACAAGAGCTGATAGGAAATGTCAGACATTGATAAATTACAAAAAAAATATCTATAGTAGTATATCAAAGTCATCTGGGTTACCATATTAATGATTTTGTTTTATTATTTAATCATTAAGAATGACTATTTGTATGCTATACTAGCATCTAGATGTTCTCTAAGCTATACCACCACATCTATAATTTACCTAGGTTCACAAACACTGAATAAATGAATTATGAATTACATTTTTACGTGTTTTAAAATATTAAAATAGAGGTTCTCCCTGACTTTCATCAGAGCATTTTGTTTTTTGTTACGAGTGAACGAAGAGAATGGCATTTACTTAATAGAAAGAAAGTGAAAAAATAAAATATACCTAACCAAAGATTATGAACCTTGGTATGGTACCTATTCATCGTCTTTGATATAACTTAGGTACCTACCTACAACTATATTTTCGATTTAGTACTAGGCACACTTTCGAACAAGCAGTCACTGCGCGATTTGTGTAGCGCGTCACATGCTAAGTCCGCAGCGCATTTCACTAAACGCGAATATGGTGTGTCGTGTGCATGTGCACGGTAGTCACAGCTTGACGCCTAGACTTTTTCAGACACGCGTTTGTATCCATACAAAAGAACATACCAACGCATTCGAAAACGTACCTAGGCTCTTAGGTTGGATTATATTATAAACTATCGCGATAAATTGTATGTTTTGTCTGTTTACCATCTTTCGTCAGTTTACAATCGCGCGTGCCATAGCGCCGAGGAATGAGCGGGAGAGCGAATAATGTTTTTACTCGTGAGTGAGAAGCGCAGAACGATAGACACGCAACATAATTTATAGCGAAAAAACAGTTTTTATTTAATTACAAGTTAATTAAACAAGCAATCGAAAAATTAAAAAACCAGAACTAAATAAATACTTCTAGGCTATTTGTCAAAACATAAAACCAACAAAAATAGCGTTCTGTTTCTGAGATAAATAGCAAACTGTGTGAAAAACATGTATTTTTCAAAAAAATATATGATCGAGAAAACTTTTACCAATCGTGTTTCTAAAAAACCAAGATAGAAGATAAAAGTTCAAAGTATCATTTCCCTAAATATGAAGGACGTAGCTTTTACATATACTGAGATAAATAAGGATTTCGACGACTAATTTGCATATGACGCCCTCTTAATATATACCTACTAAGGGCCTTTGAAATCATCCTATGCTATAGGTATGTAGGTCTAATGCGTATTATAGTGCAAGCAACTGTTGCTAATTATATAAATAAAATATCCTTGGACATTTTACACGGCGTCATTTAGTCGGCGTCAATTAGATTCAACTTTACATTTTATTTTATTTTGATGGCTTTTAAGGATTTTTTGGACGTACCGTTTCAAAGTGGTTTACAATTTAAAATGAATAAAATAAATAACATTTTGAGTGTGATATTATAAAACTTTTCTACATAAGAGGAGTCTGTTCCAGACAAGTCTACTCTCCCCTTCCAACGGCTAAGCACAAAGCGAGCAGGTGACGTTAGGTACAATGGATCGGTGACCTAGTTAAGGCCCCAATGTAACCCACAGCCCCAGCACTCAATATTTCAACGGGTACGTGGTCTGGCTGGCGTTTTTGTAAAGGTTTTATTCGATGTTAAATAGAAAGACAAGAGAAAAGAGCTTAGGACAATAGTTTTTTCGTAATTTACCGGACATTATTATTCACTAACGAGATTTAAACTGAAAATGTTTTGTGTGAACTTAGGAATCATTAAGTAGGTAGGTATATGTTTTTAAATAAGACTATTCAGAGTTCATACCCAAGCGGTAATCGTGTTCCAAGCGATGATTCATCACTGTTTCCTTAGAGAACTGTCAAAAAATCGATACTTGAGCGAAGTCTCAAGTCTGTGTGCAGACTCATTATGAAATGTTAAGCAAAATGATCCTATGGAAATTGTGTGGCCGTAACTTTGATCGAGTTAAGTAACGGAGATTTCTTGTAGCAACTTCAGAGTTCAACTATCAAGCTCCTATTAGGTAGGTACTTATGTTATTAAGTTTATAATAATGTTTTTGCATGGCTTTTCATTTCTAAATAATTTGCATAAAGTAGAAAGATAATAATATGTAGCAGCGTCATATAAAAGAATATGAAAATAATAATAAAAAAATAAAAAATCTTGGACATTCCACACAGAGTCATCTAGTGCTAAGCAATTTAATGCTTGTGTTATGGTAACCAGATGACTGATATACTACATAGATAAGACATAGATAGGTATGTACATGGTAACACCGCGGGGCGCAGCTAGTGAACCTATAAAGTTGAATGTCATCCTACTTCAAAGTGTTTCCGTCAGGTTGTTTAGATACCTCCTTCCTTGGATCATTTAAATGGTCTAAAAGCCTAACAATGTGTGGTATTCCAACACTCCAATGTGGGGATCGATCTTGGACGGTCATTGGACACAAACGGACATAGCTGGGCATTAACTCGTTAATCCGTTAATCGTTAAATAACGAAGTTAACATTTTGATTAACGGATTAACTTTTAAGTTAACTTTCAAAAATGTTAACGGACACGTTAACTTCCGTTAATATGCGAGAAGTCCGTTAATCGTTAATTCAATGCCAATAGTTACCGCACGGCACCGACAAGTGCCGGGCGGCGCGTGGCAGCGAGTGAAACAAAAACTAAACTAGATATATTCTGCCGGCGCGTGCGAGTGAGAAAGAAAACTGCCAATAGATTTGTTTCGTTTGATCATTTCATTACTTAGCGCTGGTGCTCAGAGTGACTAGTGTTTTGTTTGTTTGTTTGTTGCTTGTTATTTTAAAATACCTACTGTCAGTGATCATTTGCGTGTTGATAATTGATAAAGAAGAGTGCAGTGTTTTTAGTTAGATAGAAAAAGTGTAGGTAGTGTGCAGTGTGGTAATTATAATAAATATTAGTAGCAGCTTTTTGCTTTGGCTAAACAATAGCTCGTGATATTATCTACATCTTTTGTCAGTACCTAAACATCAGTCAGACCAGACAGATGAAGCTAAAAATTGTATTCAACAGTAAACAGGGCATTAGCCTCGAGTCAGGTACCCGCCGACGTGCCCGGCGCAGCCATATCGTGTTTGATTTTTTTTATCAGTCTGTACTTGTTTTTTCATCTATTGCCTTACGGTTTTCCCGGCTTCTTTGATTGGTGAAGAATGTAGAGATGCTAATCTGATTGATAGTTTCAATTCAAAGTCAAACCGACATTTTCTTTCTATAGTTTATATATTTTATTAAAGTGTTAAGCCACACTTAGGTTTCGGTGCTTTAACCGTAATATCATCTTATTGATAGTTTTGTCTTCGGCGTCAAGGGCTTCGTGTCCGAGTGGTAAGACAACCCGGCTTAAGGGTGATCGTTTGTATCTCGCAGGTTCGAATCCCGACGAAACCGTAAAATTTTTAGTAAGATTTTTCATTTGTAATTTTCGTTCTATCATTTTTTTTTGTTTTCCGAATTTAGTGTGCCAGTTGGAGAAAAATATTATTTTTTCACAAAATATCACGAACCGGTGTGTTTCTAACACTTAACGCAACGATATAAAGATGCAATTTTACACATATTAACGGATTAACGATTAACGTTAACTTGCGTTAATTCTTCCGAAATGTGCGTTAACGCTTTAACGCTTGCGTTAACGCTTTAACGTTTAACGAAGCTAACTTTTTTTGTAACGGATTAACGATTAACGAAGTTAACCATTTGATTAATGGTGCCCAGCTATGCAAACGGAGCATTGCCATTGGCCATTTTATTCGCAGCAAATGTTGGAACCAAGTTGAAGCCAATGTGTGGTGACGGCATGACATTTGCAACGAGGTGAACCACTAGTTTACTTATTAACCTAATACCTAGTTCAATGGTTAATCATAAAGGCGATGATTTACGCATAAAGACTACAATGTTATCGATCAGAGCGGAGCTGAGACAGCCAAACGACCACGGGAATTCATGTCAAGGTCGTTCATGGCACTTGGATTAGCCAAAAGTATGTAAAAAAAGAAGGTTTCTCAATTCAAAGGTATATATTCCCGTGTGCTATTATACATTATAATAGCACACGGGAAATTACTCACGTAAAATTATCTAAACTTAACTAACTAAAAATGTTGCCGTCACTTTCATTTCATAGCGATGGGAATAAAAAGGTGGCATTTTTAGTTAGTTTAGTTTAGCTTTTGCGACACTTATTTATTTATTATATTTAAATATACCTAAGTACCAAAGTAAGTAAGTAGGTACCTAATATTTATTTTATGTTTGTTCGCGAAACGATTTTGATGATTATATTTTTATTGAAAAGAAGATATTCCAAGGGTGGTCCCATAAAAAAAATGAGGATCCGATAGGACCTTCGGAGTTATAAACAGAAATGTAGCTCGGTATTGCAGGAAATTGCTTTCTTCTTACAAAATTGAAGTCGGTCATATAATGTTTAATTTTGCCTCTTGTACATAAAACAAAGTATCTAATGGATGCCCTACAAGTCTACAACCATTATTTCAAACGTTATCAGCGCACAGACAGAGAACACACAGTCATGATTGATTCTACATAATTATAACTCAATAGGTTGTTTGTGTAAAATAATGAATTCATGCATTGTAGGTAAGTTATGTAGGTACCAATCAAGAATGCAGTGTCGAAGCCTCATAGCAACATGTTATGCTTAAGTTTTAATGCAAAGAACAACCGACTTTGTGTGCTATTTAAATCTGCACCATATCGCAACCAAGTGGTTTTAGAGACCATAGATAGAGGGAAAGGTATGGATGAGAGCGCCGTTAAACCAAAAACGATGCATCGGACGATCATCGCAAGTCAGCTGAAGGTGGTTGGTTAATCTTCCGAATTCAGTTTTCTCCAACATAAGCTGACCTGCGATTATTGGCACGATGCATCGTTTACCGGATTGTAGAGTACCTAGACCTAGGGCCGATTAGAGTGGCGTATTAGGAGGCTTATATCCAGCAGAGTAGTGGGCTATTATTTGAACTGCCAATGATGATGATGATGAACCACGTTGAGTTTTCAGTTTCGATTGTTTCTTGCATTAAGTATATAAAAGCCAAGCCGACACAATACCTATAGTAAGTAAGAAATTAAACACATTATATAATTAAGTAAGAACTTACTAGGTATTGTGTCTAAGCATATTTGTGCATGTTGCCTAAAATCCAATCTTTTTTCTGCACCTTCTACGTCAAAGTCTACGCGTCCGGTACCGGTACCTATAGATACCTAGAGTTACCAATAGTTCACAGAATTACTGTTGAACGATATAACTGTACCTAAATAGCTAGAAATCACTGTTCGCCGTTAGGTACTCGGTACAAAGAAAAACATTTCAGCCGATCCCTATCAGCATAATATACCTATTATAGCCCGTCCGAGAAAAAATCAAGACTGGCTTGTAAATTTAAACTTATTTATCTGATCGTTGTAATAGTGCGGTGTTCGAATCCCGATGTCAAAAATGTCGATGTTTTTTTTTTCAATTAGCTACTAAGTACCTAAGTACCTACCTAGGTACTATACAAATTAAAACAATGAATGGTTTGGATTTTGAAGTGGGCGTAGATAGATCAATTATCATTAACTTTAGACATTTTATTATGAAGACAGGTAGAACCTGCTCTAGCTACTTTACATTTTCACAATAAAATAAGGGGAGGTAGGTTACCTACCTAGGACCTATCCAAGTGCAAAAAAAATTTGAGTATCTGACTAAGATTTTCGGTGGAACCGAAATGCACCTCGAGGTGCAGAAATTGCTTTTTTCTCACGAAGTTGAAGTCAGTATAAAAAAAACTTGCTACAATTATTTTAAAACTGCTTCTACGGAAAAACATTCACCGTTCTCATTACTATTTCCAATGCAGCCATTAAAAATATAAACACTTGCACGTGATTGGGTCACGACCACGTGATATTTCTGAATGTAAGCTATAGGTAGGTAGATATATAGGCCTGACCTTCCCCATGCTAGCCGTAGCGCATCCCTGCATCCGACACCCCGCGCACAATCAATATTTCGACCTACGCGATACAACCTTTCTTAGACCCTTTTAAACTGTATTTCAAACAATTTTGGTAGAATAATGACATGGTGTATTGGCCGCAAAGAAAACCTTTTTTTTTGCTAGTGATGTGAAATGGCTAATGTTTGGTTTCAAATTAAAAACGAATCTTACCGATAATGAGAAACTGTTGCGAATCACTTAATCTAATTAATGAAATTTGATTGTGTAAAAATATTGAAACTTACAAGAAAATTCATTCACGCAATCTTCTGTTGAATTTCAGGTTAATTACAGAGCACTTTGTAAACGGTTTTTTTTTCAAGGATTCGTGGCAAGCGACGGACGTCCGCGACGGGCGAGCTCTACCGACTGCCGTATTCTCGATAGGGTTAGTGATGCGACACCCCTATTTATGGTGACTATCGATATTTTCACACAAAAATCATCTCGACGGTTGCAATCACACTGTTGACCTGACGAAAGTCTTTTATTTCACGTCACGTCTTTTATGTACCTAAACATTATGCATGTTATCCAATAATTAGTTATTTTATCAGTTGTCATTACAGGTTTAATGACTTTTTATCGCCTTGTTATTGCGCAAAGTTCAAAATAGTTAAATGTATAGATACCTGAATAAATTGCTGTATAAACGAAAACACCTTTAGGTACTTTTGAGTGACATTAGGTAATGTAATGTTGATATGCATCTACCTACGTAGGTACCTACCTTACCTATCCTAAATGATGATAAAGATTTCTATTAATCCAATCTTCTTAGTATCTAACATATTTTTACAGGCTCTATTTTGCCCCGCCTAATAATCAATTGGAAACCTAAATATACCTACCTGATGAATAAGTCAGAATTACTGTAAAAGGGAAGAAATAGAAGCGTACAGGGGCATAATTTATTTTCTAAAATATCTTAGGTATGTTTTGTTCTACCTATTTTGGTATACCTACAGTGCAAATTCTTTTAGCGCAGAATAAGCAACACGTGTCATTTTACTTACATCACTGCCTATAAATAGTAAGATAATGACCTAGTTATACCAATTACCTGCACAAGTAGGTATTTATTAGGTAATCATGATGTGTATATTACAATAATTGAGGGTGCATCATGAAATACAGATTATAAAAAAAACAAAAACATAAGTAAGTACCTAGGTAGGTACTATGGACAAAAATGACTAGCCCTACAATTTGGTAGCTTACTAAATAAAACCTTAAGTATACCTACTTACCTACCCAGATGAGTAGGTAATCTACGGGTAGGTAAATCAAAACATGGTACCTAGGTAGATAGATACCTACATAAATCAAAATCTATGATATTTTGTATGAATAGGTAATTCCCGTAGGTATTTATACCAATTTCTGAACCAGTTTTATTAACACAAAAAACCTACTGAGTCTTCAGTTTGAGTGCACTCATAAGGCACTAATCAGATTGAATGTGATTAGTAGCGTAGGTACCTAGATGATTTTCTATGGACTTTAGCATCAATTTAGCAAATTATAGCCATGTATTTCTGTATAACATCACATCTAACATAACAGTTCCATTGACCATGTCAATTAGCTTTCATTGTTCATTTGATATCAATGTCAAAAACACTTAAATCACGGCGCCCTAATAATAGAGAAGCGCAGACAGTATTTATATGAAAATGTAGGTAGTTCGTTAGTTAGGATTAACTAGTTGTGCCCAACGATTCCCTCCACCATTTCATTTAAAAAAATGCAGAAATATTCTCAGTATTCGTGTGGTAGTTCTAGAGGCTAGCGCGTGTAAACTAATACAGCACTTTATTGGATAAGTATCTAGGTATAGATTATTTCTATTGGATGCTATGTTATAGGCTCATGTAGGTAGATTCATTAGAGGTATTTCGTCCGCTTAGCTAAAAGGCAATCCTTTTGCGCAACACAAGAAAAACACGAAAATCACCTGTCTGGGATTTGAACCCGTAATATTTGGATCAAAAATCAAGTAGTATTTTCCTAAAAATAAACAATTTGGCCAAGATCAAGGAAGTGTCATGCAAGGCGATAAAAGATGATAATCTAAATTAATGAGGCACCCATCTTCAAAGATAATGTAATAACCACAGATAAAAGAGACCTAACTACTCTTATAGTTTGGTACCTAACCTACCTACGTAGCAGATAAGCCTTCGTATGAATAACCATCTACTTAAATGTAGGTAGGTATGTAGTAGACGTAGGTAAGTAGGTAGTTATACAAATATTTTAGAAAATAGATGTAAGTACCTACCTACCTACCTGTAGTTACGTAGTAAGCTAACTTGTCTTGTAGTCTCGTACCTAACTATAAACAAAGACGTCACCTTAGGTAGGTACATAGCTTCACAGATATAATAATACGTAGCTCGTAGTCAAAATGATTAGGTACCTACATACTACCTAGGTACTGATTGCACGCGAATTAATTAAGTAAGTTTCAACAAAAGTTTTTAAAAAATATTATAACTTTACATTCGTAGTGACTGAGTAGTTATTAATTCATAAACCGAAACTCACTGAAAATAATCGATATCGATAAACGGGGGGGATGAAAATGCTAGAACATCACTATCTGACGTCACATCCAGACATGGGGTGAGGCAGGTGAGCATGCGCGGGAAAACACCGCCGCCATTTTGTTTTCATTAAACTAAATCAGCCCTTGGCGATTTTCGTGCAAAAAGATTGCTTTTCTACGTGTGAGAGAGAATGAAAATGAATATTTTTATAGGAAAACACTTTGGCGATAGAAAAAGGTGAATAGGTATTACTGCTTGGTGCAGCCTTTCATAAATGTTAGGTTTTATACCAAAGAAAGCGAGTCTAACTTACCTAGGTACCTACTTATTTTAAGGGGTGTGCCGTGTGAGTGTGCCTTAATACCTACCTACCATTAGGTAGGTTTGTATCTTTGCACCTAATTATCTAGATGACACGTCATTTCTCATTTCGGTGAGCGGCCGCCGGCCGTTGTCGGCCCATAGACTCTATGCTATGGCATAGAGTAGGTAACTTAAGTATTTACGTATAGGTATGGAGAGGTTGACCTACCCTACCCTATAGGTAGGTACCTACTTAAATAAGCACTACGTCTGTTTAGCTCGTTAAAGTAAAAGACCGAAGTACCTACCTACCTAAACACATTTAAATTAGGAGACCACCAGTATTGGAGTACCTACCTAAACGGTAGACCTAGGCCGTGAAGGCAGGCCCATAGAAACAACAGGTAGGTAAGTACTACATAATATAATCTGTGGTACTACATAGATACAGGCTTCTTGGAAGAATAACATGAAATGCTAATATATTATTACAGTAAGGCCGTGCGGACGTGCTGTAAGCTGTAGACGCTGAAATCTACTCTAGATAATTAGGCACCAAGTATTTTGACTGTTTATTTAGAGATAAAGGCTTTTATTCTGGCTTGTACATACACGGTGAAATTGGTCACTTGAACCGAATTGGAAAGCAGCAGCTCTGGAATGAAATAAATACGTCCCAAACTATTTTCATTACTGAAAACTTTGGATCGGTGCAGGAACGTCAGATGCATTGATTTTACCGGATTGGCAAGCAGCCAGCTGACTGAAGGTCGCAGAAGTTACCTACAGGAATGTTCATTTCGGCTGCCTAATGGCTGCCTACGTCTCGTGGGAAAAGTTATTAGGGGCAATTTCTCCGATACATTTGGATTAAGTACCTAATACCTCTACCTACCCATTTTGTTCAAATGCGGAAGGAACGGAAAGTTAATGCTTTTAAAATTTGATTTAGGTATACCTACCTATTATTATTATGAGTCTATCGTGTCCCACTGCTGGGCAAAGACCTCCCCCCATTCCCTCCACACATCACGGTCCTGGGCAGTTATAGTCCACTCGGGCAAGAAGTCATCGAGTTCATCTCGCCATCTCCGTTTCGGTCTGCCGCGTCGCCTTCTCGCTGGGTCGGGGCGCCACTCGGTGGCTACCTTCGCCCACAGCTCACCTGGCATGCGGCAGACGTGACCAGCCCAATCCCACTTCAGCTTTGCGGCTTTCAGTGCTACGTCAGCGATTTGGGTTTGTGAGCGTAGCTCCGTGTTGCGGATTCGATCCGTAAGCTTGACACCTAAAATGCTACGCTCCATCGCACGCTGACAAATCTTGATTTTGGACTTTTGAAGTAGAGTCAATGACCAAGTCTGCGCACCATAGGTTAAGACGGGGAGGATGCAAGTATCCATTAGTTTCCTTTTTAGAGACAGTGGGAAATCTGGACCTTTCATTAAATCTCCCAGGGCCCAATAGCCTCTCCAGGCATTTTCAATTCGCCGAGCGATTTCTTTGTCTTGTCTGGACGCGAAGGAGACTATTTGGCCTAGATAGATGTAATCCTCCACAAAATGCAATTCTTCTCCGTCTACGCGAATTTTGGTCTTAGCGCCGTTGGTCATAAGTTTGGTCTTCGCTCTGTTCATCTTAAGTCCAATTTCCAGGCTTGCAGTGCTCAGATCTTGTAGCATTGACTGTAGCTCCGAGGCCGAAGAAGAAAATAAGACGATGTCGTCAGCAAAACGGAGGTTTGTTAATTTCACTCCGTTACCGACATCGATTCCCTTTCCCTCCCAACCAGTTGCCAGCTTCCGGAAAACCTCTTCTAGGGTACTGGTAAATAACTTAGGGGACAGGGGGTCGCCCTGCTTGACACCTCTAGAAATTTTGAATGTTGGTCCTGAAGAGTCTATTTTTATTGAAGCGGTACTGTTTTTATAAATATTGCGAATTAAATTAATGTAAGTAGGATGGATATGTTGGTTTTGCAAAGCAGTGAAGATTGAAGAGTGTAAGATGCTGTCAAATGCCTTCGTGTAGTCTACGAAGGCAAGGTACAAAGGTATATTATTTTCCTGGTGTTTTTCTAAAATAATGTTAATCGCGTGGAGGTGGTCTGTTGTGGAAAGTCCACGTCGAAAACCCGCCTGTTCTGGTGGCTGTTCCTTGTCAAGTTGTTCTGATATGCGATTTTCAAGGACTTTCATGAAGGCTTTGTAGACGTGAGAGACTAGACTTATTGGTCTATAGTTGTTAATATCTGTCTTGTCTCCTTTTTTGTGAAGCAGAATTATGTTTGCGTGGCAAAAATGATTTGGAAGTGTTCCAGTTTTTAAAATTGTATTAAATAAATTCGTTAAATGTGGCAGAAGCTGTTTTTCTCCTATCTTAAGCGCTTCAGATGAAATGCCATCTGCACCGGGTGATTTATTAAACTTCATTTTGCTGACGACTCTGTGCACTTCTAAGCCTGTTATTGGAGCAATGTCATCGGCACAAATGTTGGGAACCTCCAGAGGTAAATCAGGAAGGTCCAAGGAGTTTGTAGAGTTCGAATATAGCATCTTATAGAAGTTAGTAGGTACAAATGTTTATAATTGTTCCCCTGTCTTGGTGTTTCTTACCGTTCTCGTCTCTTAAACTAGTCATCCAGTATTTACCTACTGCAGTTTTTTGTCTAACCATTTTTAGAGAGCTATTTTTCTCAAGTGCGATTTGAAATAGGTTACTATTATAGCTTCGTATGTCTTTTCTAATATTTCTCTTAACTAATTTGTCTAGTGATTTATATTTTGAGTCTGTTATTTTAGTATTCTGTCGGTCAGCTATTAATTTAATTGTTGTCTCTGATAGTTTCTTTAGTTTAGATTTTACTGGTTTCACCTTGATGCTAGCTTTTCTGATAGTTTGATTCTATCGAACTCCCATTGTACATCCTCGTTTTCTAATGGCAATAACGCAAAACTGTTTTTTAATTCTAAATTGAAGTTCTCTTTGCAAACTATTAAAGATTCTCGTGTAAGACGTTTAATTTTGTTGTTTATAATGTTTTTACGATTGATTCTCAAATTGAATGTTATTGTGGCTCGGATAGGTCGGTGGTCGGAGCTAAATTTGATTTGCTTGAGAGCTTGCACATTGGTAATAACAGTTTGTGACGATGATAGCACATAATCTATTTCATTTTTGTATCTGGAGCCTGGAGATCTCCAAGTCCAGCGCCGCTCTGGTTTTTTGAGGTAAAAGCTGTTATTGATACGTAAGCTTTGACCAAAGGCAAACTCTATCAAGCGACTCCCACGTTCATTTCGATCTCCCAATCCGTATGGGCCTAAAATGTGGTCGCAATTATCAGTGTCTTGTCTAACTCCGATCTTAGCGTTGAAGTCTCCGATTATAACGTTCCAAGTACTACGATTTTCGCTACAGGCTTGGTTCAGCAAATCGTAAAAATCTTCGACTTCTTCGTTTGAGTGAGTAGTAGTAGGTGCGTAAACTTGGATGATAGTTAGTTGTTTTTTATTTGCTATTTTTAACTTAAGAACCGCAACTCTGTCCGAGTAGCCCTAAAACTCTAGAATATTATTTTTCCATTTCTTTGCTACTAAAAACCCTACTCCATACTGACTTCCTATTTCTCCGTAATGATAAAATATGTTTTTCTCTCGTTCGATTGTCTCTTCTCCCTTTCTACGAACCTCACTCAATCCTACTATATCCCATTTAATATGTTCAAGAGCGTTTTCTAGTTCTAGTAGACGATCTTCTGATTGAAGTGTGCGAACATTGTAACTAATTATTTTCAAGGAGCAATCGGTGTCCATTTTGCATTTTGCTTGGGTCGTTTGACGGGGGATCGATCTCGCCCGGGGATTCTTAGCACCCCTAGCCCCAGGGTGGGTTCGTCTTCCGTCATCAACTGCCCCACTCCCAGGGCCGCCGGGAACTTGGGGCCTGTTGTTAGTTGTGTCCATCATGATTAGGGGGGGGGGGGGGTTTGGACCATAATCCACCACGCTGGTCCAGTGCGGGTTGGTGGATGGGGCGCCAGAGCCTCGTTCGTTGTTCGGCAGGGTGCACCACGGGCCGGTGAGGTTGGCTTGGGTTCCAAAAGGTGTTGATTGGTACCCCTTACACCCCTATATACCTACTGTATGCAGTACTGTATGCAGTACAGTACTGTATGCAGTCCATACCTACCTATATACCTACTTATTTATTTTATGCTTTGGGGCTAAGCCAGGGGCTTGAACATTGTCATACCTACATACTTACCTAATGTCAATTAATTTTGAGTTTTTGCGCTACCAGCGTAAGATGTCAATTCAGATGTCGCCAAAATTAAACTAAAATAATTTAACAGCACTAAAAATATTGCCGTTTCATAACATTTTTTTTTAATTGTCATAAAAAAGCAAAAGGCGTAAAGGCTATGCGTATAGGTCTATTTCAGAAGGTTTAAGCAGGTCAACAGCAGTCCTTTAGGGTAAACTCGACCTAGACAAGTTATTTTCCCAGTAGGTAGTTTTAATTAGCGATGAGTAACGTGGTATCCCATCAATGGGGACAGCTCACGCGTCCATGACCCCACTTTAAAAAGGCCGTGGGCTCGTGTAGGCGTAAGATAACTTTGTAATTAGTTTGTTACATTTCAATTCGTGAACTACATTGAGGTACAAGGCTGAGAAATAGCTAAATAATCGATTATCGAGGATCTATATTAGATCCCGATAATATACATCCATGCATAGTGTTTGTAATCTGTCCAGTCAAGAGAAACACTAGCAAAGCAAGTCGTTCAAGACATTTTTGTTATATTTATTAACCTACAGTTTGTTTGTGCGTTAAAATTGAATCAGAATGACGTTCTATAATTTCTACGATCTATCAAGAACGTTTTTTAAGCAAGCCACGTTATGAACGCTTAGGTTATGGAGAAAGCTCACAAGCAGACTCAGGCTCGTATTCAAAGTCTGCACAAGACTTCAAGTATTCGCTCAAGTATCGATATTTTGACAGTTCTCAGATGAGTGATGAAAAAGGAAGGGACATCACGCTTGAGTATTGACTCTGAATACGAGCCCATACTGTATTGTGGAACAGGAAGGGAAATAAAACAAAAATATTTTATAATGCATTTTTATTTCTCGTCCAAAATAAGGACCCTCCAAATATACACAAAATACTGGAAAGTCTTACGTTTAATTTTATTTACATTAAAATTATCAAAACATTACTTTGTTTTGAATTATATTTTTCTAACAAGAGATCTGTTTGCGAAGGTACGCTACAAGCAATAGCAAGTGCCTATTGGGCCCAATTCTGAGTGTCGCAAAAGCTAAACTAACCTAATTAAAACGATTGCCATCCTTTTTAATCCCATCGCTATGAAAGGGACGGCAACAATTTTAGTTAGCTTAGTTTAGCTTTTGCGACACTCAGAATTGCCACTATTGTCGCGTTAAACTCTCGCTGCAAACTCGGTCATTATCGGAACGAGACAGCAATATTGCTCTCATTCTCGCTCTTAGGAGAACGGCACGATCCCTTTGTTTAAAGCGCAGAGATGTGCGTATTGGAGTCGATTGGAACTATCGATACATTCTTATGAACTGACCGCGCAACTACCCACCGGGCGCGTGCGGGCGCTCTCGTTGAGTCATTATTTTTATCGATATCGTGCATTGAGGTAGTATTAAAGAGTCACAATCTAATAGCTGACAACACTCAAAAAATGTGCGTGCAAATTCAATGTTCTACAATGACATTTGACATTTGAATGTAGACGTTATGTCGTTTGTTTTAATGTTCAATGTCGCTTGTACGCAAAAAATAAAAACTTTGCGCACTCCATAGCGTGCGCCGAGTTTTGGCGTTTACATTTTATTTGTCTGATTGTGGCTCTATAATACTACCTCGATGATATCGTGCCCCCGATTTGCGCTCGCGCCGAGTATATATATATATCCTTGGACATTTCACACGGCGTCATCTAGTCCCAAGCTAAGCAATTTAATGCTTGTGTTATGGTAACTAGATGACTGATAAACTACATAGATACATTTTTTTTTTGTAAATACATACATATTATACATAGAAAACACCCAGACACGAAACAAATATTTGCAGATCATGCAAACATTTGTCCCGCAGCGGGGATCGAACCCGCAACCTCTGCGTCTCAGGCGGGCTTTCGCCCACTGCGCCACAGAGGTCGAGGTCGTACCTACACAACACTAATGAGATGATTTATGACAGAGTTTGTAGCGAGTTTAGCGCGACTACATTGTTCGGACTTTCCTCTTTCCCGATATTGTGATGATCATCCCCTGACTTGTATTCTTGTATTCTTGAGATAGCTCAATTTGGATCACTTGAAAAGAGATTTTGTTTGTGAGAAAGTGACCGACATTTTGTTTTTTTTTAAGCTGAAGCTGGCTGTAGAAAGCAATGCCAGTTTAAATTTAGATCTAATGGAAGCGAAACTGCATTTACTATCACATACAACCTTTATTTGACAAATTTTATTTACCTACCCCGTTATTCATATTGGAGTAAACTTTAGCTAAAACGGATATCTGTTGCTGTCTCTTTTCATTGCCACAGGAGTAAAAGAAAAAACACTTTAAATCTATATTAAATTGACAAATCTTTATAAATAAAGGCCCTAAGCTTTATGTGAGAGTTTTAGTTCGAAATGAAAGCCGCACTATCGATAGACAATCACTGTCGAAAGAGAAGTTCAAGGTTTTTTTCCGCGTATAATTTTGCTTCTTTGCAGTGTAATAAATTTGGATTTTGGTAGATTAACGCCCCGATACTGAAATGCTACTTAATGTAAGTGGTGCTTATAAGCTGGTAATCTATAACATAATTTGACGTTTGTCTAAGATACACATCTGACAAGTAAGAACGTCATTTAAATTAATAAGCTTCCTAATATTCAATAGCGTTTCAGTAAATTGCATTACACGCTAGGTATATTATTATCATGATAGAATATACAACAAACTACAATAAACGCAGTAGACAGTAGATTTTCGAAATAGCTAGGTATATATTTTCTAGCATTTTGTAATTGACAAATACATTAGAGACCTTCCACACGTGCTGTCTGCCGAAGCCGCCAAAAATGCTGACAACGCGTAAAGACGGAACCAATTAACGGACACAGTTTGAACTATAATTCAATAATCAATATCTACATGTTACTAAAGACAATTTTATACAAGTACTTGAACATAATTGTAAAATTAGGTACCTACCTACTTGTATAAAATTATCTAAATGTTATTAAAAGTTATTATTATGAGCCTGTAACGTCCCACTGCAGGGCAAAGGCCTCCCTTCCTTCTCTCCAGTCATCCCTGTTTCGGGCCACTGTGAACCAATCCTTTAGATGGGCATCTAACTCATCTATTATGTTACTATACGAAAAAAAATTAAAACTATGTTCGCTTCGCTCGCGTCTAGGGAAGGTCTAAAGCTTGCAAGGACAAGCAAATCACTGGGATAGTACTAAAATACAATTATTAGGAAAATATATCTATTTCAATAAACCTATGACTGGGTTTCTATATTCAACAGACTTTATGATTACTACATGAAGCATCAAGTAGACAAAAAAATTAGTAAGTATCATAAATACTTAGGCTCATATTCATACGATGTCACTACAATTTTAACCAGTAGTTGAATATAGAAACCACTGAATATCTACGTTCAAACAGCAACATTTGTCTTATGTGTAAAAATCTGTCAAACAATGCTTAAGGTATCGCCGTCTCTTACTTTTATTTATCCATAGACAGTGACAGGACTATAAGCAATGTTTAATGAGGGTTTTCAGGAAAACTCACACCACTAAGGCGATTGGTCCATTGTGACAACGCACGCTGTCAAAACACAATACTTACAATTAATTGTAATCCGGTATAATCCGGTTTTGAAACAAAGAAATGAGGTTGAATACCAACTAGGCTATTGTTTAACTTGTCGCGAAATCGTAATTTGTCGCTATCAAGACTAAACTGTCAAATATGACAGTAAAACTATCAGATTAGATAGTAAAATAGTTTTTCTATTAAATCTAACAGTTGTGTTCGCGATTTAAATTTAGATTTCGCGACAAGGAATCTGAATTTAAATCGTTTAATTATTTTGGCTTCGCACGGCTTGTGCATTCAGCCACTACCATGTTGTATGGTTGAGTTACGAGTAAACATATTATGCGATTTGACAGTTGCGATGGACCTGACACAGTGCTGCCACCTAGTGCACGTCAGTTCAGTAAACCCTCATTGAAAATAGATGTTACAAAGGTTTCCTGCGGAACCCTTGAATTTATGAATCTATCTACAGGAAACCGCTACGTTACTCTAATTTGAACTGTTTTTGGCCGTTTCAACTTTATAGAAAAATAATGGTTAACTCTTTCATGACACCTAAAACATTTTAAATTTACTCTAGCGAAAACGGGAAGATTTGGAAAAGCATTTTACATTTTTAAACTTTTTCATACAAATATTATTATAATTACATAGTGGCAATTCGGAGTGTCGCAAAAGCTAAACTAAACTAACTAAAATTAATGCCATCCTTTTTATTTCCATCGCTATGAAAGGGACGGCAACATTTTTAGTTAGCTAAGTTTAGCTTTTGCGATACTCCGAATTGCCACTATTATCAGTCAATGCACTTTAATTATTCAGTTGATCTTAATATGTATTGTAGCATCTGTAATATTCACATAATGTTACTATCGTTATGAACACAATTTTGTTTTGATGCCAAGTAACTTAGTTTTTGTATTGAGTAGAATCACATAGCCCTGTCTTATTAAATAATATGAAATATTGACTTGGAATATTATCTAGTTTAAAAAATAAAAGATTTTTTAAATAATATTAAATCCAGTTATGTAAAATGCCTTTCCAACCGCTCTAACTAAACTATAAATTACTCTCCGATCGATATCCGGGTCGATATTCCAACGAAATCAAATACATTGTTGATTTTTACGTACTTCTTTCATCTTTGGCACTTTTTATACATTTTTGTGACCCAACTCTAAAAAATTCTTAATTTAAAATTTATATTGACGGGAACACACAGGTAAATTATTGTAAACTAATTACATTATAATAATGATAAAATAAAGAAATGATCCCCGTCAAACCAGCCTCTGGATTATTTATATTTAATTACTTTTATTTTTATACATCTGAAAGAGACATAACATGGCGCCACAATCGTGCGATCAGCCAATCAGAGTAGCCATTTTTTGACCATGACATTTCCACTAATGACATCGCAATTTTGGCGCCATAAAATAGGCTCTTTGTACTTCTTTAGGCCTAAACATACCATCAAAGTATACACAAATTAAAACATTAAATCATTAACATAAAACACATTTTCAAATGGCATATTAGATAAAATATAAACATAATACAACAATACAAATTAATATTTCTGAATATTTTTTCAACATAAGTTTCATTCATCAACGGTTAACAGGTCAATGACCTTGCAACTTTTTTTTCGATATGCATTTAAAGCGTGTAGCTGTTAAAGTTATACCATAACTTTTAAGATTTAGATATTGTTTTGATATAAAAGTAATTCAAATTATGTACGTAAGTAACTAAAAATAAATAAAAAGTAACCGACTTCACTAAACAAATCAAGTTTATATGCCATTGCATGTTATCACTTATCTTTATCAATCACCGTTTTTTGTACTAACGAACAAAAAATAACATACTCAATGTAATAAAATAACAGTTATTTTTAACTGGTTTTCGTTGAATCGATACTTATCAAGTCCTATAACTCGAATTAGAACTTTATTGTTTTGTGTTAATCGAATCGAAATGCATATTTAAAACTGATTACTTTATCACTGTTATTGTCCAGTTTCTGTAACACCGTTATTCATAGAGCGTTATTTTTCGTGATTCACGTTAATGTTTAATACACAACCAGTATTTGGCGAAACTTATTTTTATCCACCTAACGATTTTCAATCAAATAACTTGTTAATTGATAAAAAAAAAATTAAGAACTCGAAACTATAGATTTTCTTCAACCAGCCAGTTAATCACCAAACGCTTTTTGTCATAAGTATAACCGACTACTAATATCACTTCACCAAATTTTTTATCAAACAACAGTTATTTGAAGCAAAAACACGTAACGTTATTAGTTTTTCACTATTGGTTCAAATATTTATCCATTCAACTTTGAAAACAAATGTTTTTTTCTTCAAATGGTTCACACAGCAAACCATCTCACTGGATCACAATCACTGTTTCATTGAAACCTGTTTTTTTTTCACTCCAGGTCATTTAAACCTGTTCTTTCTCATTTTCTCGTTAACTTTACTTATTGACGTCTCCCTTCAACGCTCGGTCTAACACGGTCTTAGAAGCCATCTCGACGGTGACCGTCTGTCCACTGATGGTCGATAGTTTTGTCTGGTCGAAGGCAGTTTCAGCTGTCGGCTCCGTGAGGATACGAAGAGATGTTATCTTGGCCTTCTGGTAGGCCTCCGCTGTGTTGTTGCCCAGGAATCTGTTGAGAGGAAATTACTATATTTCTAACTAGCTGCACCCCACGGTGTTACCCACGGTGAATAATAGTTCTCGTTCCCGTGGGAGTACCGGGATCAAAAGTAGCCTGTGTTTATCCAGGATATAAGCGCTCAGTTGTTAATATCACCTACCTGTGTGTGACACTTGATGCTAGAATACTCACTTGACGGTGACGCAGCAGACAGCACGACGGATGAGCCGAATTTGCCACCAATTGCTAGCAAATATTCCCTTCACCGCACCTAATATACAGAATGCACTCACTTGACGGCGACGTAGCAGACGAGCAGCGCTGCGCCGGCGCACAGCACGCGCACGACGGGCGAGCGGAACATCTGCACGGCGACCCACGCGCTCGCGCCCGCGCCCACTATGCACGACACGCCCAGCGCCGTGCGCACCCAGTGGGACCAGTTGAAACCTCGCTCCCATTCCACCCTGGAGGTAATAAATGACTTGAGACCTTCAAGGTAAACGTGTCACCTTCAATTCTTCATGTCAATAATAATATTTTTATATTTGTCAACAGCCGTCCGTCCGAGATGGGAAATATCTCGGACGAACGGAACTATGGAGTCCCGGACCTTTGATGGGGCCGAACGAAGCCAACACACAGATGCCCTGATATTATTATCAGCCCAATGTTTCAGAGTATCATAATAATATGATATTTTAAAATAATAAAAAGCAACTTATAAAAAGAAACATTTTTTTCGGAAAATTACTCTTATGTTAAATACATCATAAACCCGTTAACAAACTAACCAGTTAAATAATAACAGTTATTTCAACTAGTCTTAAAACAAATTACTTTTGGAAATCCCTATTTTCCAGGTCTATGTTATATGACTACATTTTGTAATGATGAATTTGTAAGCTCTATTCCTTAGAGAAAGTAAGAAATAGAGCGCTGTTTATTTCTTTCTCAGTCACAAAAAAACAAAGAAGAATATAAACAACATTCTTGTGAGTAAAAGAGAAAAGCATTAGATCTTTTGTCCCTCATCGCGTGCCGCCAGCAACTTGATGCGCCGAATTTTGTACTACGAAACTATGGATTCATTGCAATTTTTGTTTCTCTCGGCGGCACGCTCACTGTTCGTCCAGGTACTATATTAGGTCCATGCTCTATTCACTCTGTTCAGTAATAAACTCACCTATTCGTTTCTTTAACGATGTACGGCGTATTGCAAACTTTGCACTTCAACCCGTCAGGAGAACCTACACTCTGAAATAGAAAAAATAACATAAGTGATTAAGTTGTAATCATTGAGCCTTTGGCTCTCCGGTGTTTTTTCCGCTTTTACCAAAAAGGTTTTTCTTGTTTGTTAACAAAAAGAAAAAGAAAGAAATATGATCACGACTGTATCCCAGGGAGCGGTAGACATTTCTTTCAGATCTTTTTAACATTGTTAATATAACATTGATTATGAAAGAAAAAACAATCATTTGTAGGACCTCAAGGTTCAAATAGACCGATGTTAGTTGATTCTATTTCCTGTTACAACTCACCTAGAAAAAAAATCAGGCCAGAACAGGAGGGCCTAGCATTTAGCATTTTTCACGGTAATCTCTTAATCGCCATGAGCGATAAGACCGCCGATTGTAGGATACAGTAATTGTGAAAGCATATTTACATTAGTACCCTCAATTTGTGTCCTCAATAAAGATTATTTATATAAAAAAAAATGTTTTTATATTCTACCTTTTTTTTTCAAAAAAATGGAGGAGTTTCTCAATTCTACTGTATTTTTATGTTTACCTCTGAACTTTCATCTCACTGAACCGATGTTTATAATTCTTTTTTTAAGTTTTTGGCTTGCATAGCGCACTTTGGGCATGTCATATTAACAAGTCTTGTGAGGGTATACTGACCTCAACGAGCCAGCGGCTAAGACAGGAGTGGTGGACCGCGGCGACGTCACCGGTGCACCGACACGGAGTTATAAGGGGCTCGCCGCGCGCGCTGTCGTAGCAGATCCAACAGTCGCGGGCTGAGCCAACACTGCCCACTAATGAGTCTGTTTCCACATTCTGTAACGTACAAGTACACATATAATTTTTATAATTTTTTCCGAGTAAAATATTCGTTAGTTTTCCTTAAGGTGCATCAAACTAAGGGACTACCTCCACGAGCGCGAAAATAGCGGTGATATTATCGTCGTGCCACGTATTTCTATACTCTCTCTGTGTCTCGACTATACTACGAGTGACATTGACAAGCAAATTTAATTCTTATGACAATCGACTGTGTAAATTACCGGATAGGACGGAATCGTCGCAAAACACTCGCCCGTGAAGGCGGTCCCTAACTCAACAAAACAGTGGCATAAAACCTGACCAAAGAGGTCTCAACTCACCAAAGAGCTCTTTAACGGAGTTTTCGCTGGCGCATCTTTAACAGCTTTACGCTTGACAGCGACGAGAAGGACTTGGTACACCATCCACTGTATGTTACGGAGCATATTGCCAATGTACCATGCTGTTGTGTACCATGGAATGTAGAACTGGGGATAGACCAGCTTGTTAGTTGGACGGGGTAGTGTTGTTAGTAGGGAAGGGGTAGTATGATTTTGGAAGGAGGATGTTCGTAAAAAGGAAGCTAAAATGCAAGGAATTTTGAAAAAAGAAGGTAGTTTGTAAATGTAGTAAATGGAAGTGCGGTAAAAGAAGGGGGGATACGTTTGTTGGAAGGAGGGAGTTGGAAGAAGGAAAGAATAGAAGGAGGTGAAGAACGAATATTATTTGAAGAAAGCTTTCTTGCCCTTAAATAACACCCGTTATAAGTTAAGGAAGGGGAGGTAAAAAAGTTAACAAACAGTAAATTAAACAGCTAAGAGTGAGGAGCATAAATAGAGGGATGAGGAAATTTTTTTGTTGAAGAACACGGGGGTAATTTTAAAAGGAGGGCAGAGATATGTTTATTGAAGTTGTTTCGGCTGTTTATTATTAGGGTACCTTACCAACATTGTTTGGAGGTTAAAGTAAATTTGACAATTGAGGAAGAGAAAGTGACTTCGTTAGATGGGGGTTAGATTGCGAGAGAATTTGATGTGCACAGATAGAAAATTAACTTGAACTATTGTGAATAAGAAATATTTATATTTCTGTGCTTATTTACATACGAGAAGTGATGATTATTTTTATATAAATAATAGTGGCAATTCTGAGTGTCGCAAAAGCTAAACTAAGCTAACTAAAATTGTTGCCGTCCCTTTCATAGCGATGGAAATAAAAAGGATGGCAATAGTTTTAGTTAGGTTAGTTTAGCTTTTGCGACACTCCGAATTGCCCCCAATGTAATTTCAAAGTGGTAAAAGTAAAGGAATGAATAAAATGGTTTTGGGAATGTTTGGAATGCAAGAATATAAAAATAATCCCATAGTGCCAATACAAACAACATCAAAATTGTATTTCAATGAATTCAGTCCCATTAAATACATTAAAATGTATTTAATTTGCATGGTATAAGCTATGATACATTGGCTAAGCGTCCGAGAAATCAAAATGTCAAGTCTCTTATGAGATATAGTAACATTTGAAGTTAAAATAAGCGTAAGCTCGAAGACAAATAGCAACCTCTAACGAATGAGACGCACGCAAGTGCAGACGACACAGATCAACCAATACCAAAACACAGGACAAAATACGCCAGAGAAATTCAAATCCACAATCGATATAACAGCGGTAATCGAGGATCAGAGTATGTTGGTGAAAACTGAGCTAAGAAATTAACAACATAAGTAGACTCACGAAGATTACAACGATATATCGTTTTGTGTTTCAAGAGAGTAGACCACCTGTAGAGTTTATACCATGATCAATTCTATAGGTCAAGATTATATACCCACATTTTAACGATTACTGGCAGATTCAAACATTATCAGATTCGGTTAAGACTTTTACAAGAATGAACATTTGGCGATTCTTTTTTTTATAGCTAACTTGGTGAGTGAGCCGCCTCTATCCCTAGGAATATTCAAGCACTCTCAGTTTTTGTATATACTTTGGAAGCTCCTTGGAGGGTTGAGCAGCAAGAGTCGATCCCAGCACAAACCTCAGAAAGACAATTTTACTTCTCTATCATTACATCGATGCAGGTCCTAGCACATGCCTTGCTCCTGTTCATTCATTGATCTTTCGTCTTCTTTCCAGCACTCCCTACAATCTCTTGCCGTATATTGATCGGTTTTTGCAGTGCATTAAAGCCTTCTTTGTCCAGCACTTACCTTGGAGAGCCGGCGATGTGCCAACAGGTCGGCAAGCTTGGAATTGTCCAGCTGCCTCGCCAGCAGCCGGCGAGGGTTGAGCAGTAAGTCTACTCTACAAACCGAAAACGATGCATGGTGCCAATAATCGCAGGTCAGCATATGTTGGTGGAAACTGAATTCGGAGAATAACCAACATAAGCTGACCTGCGAAGATTGTCACGATGCATCGTTTTTGGCTTATAGAGTAGAGGGACTGAGTCAGTCTAAGTGCGTATACAGAGAGAAAGCTGGAAACTTATAAGCGCTTACCAGCTTGTATACGCGCGCCGATAAGCACTGAACGATGTCGAAAAGTTCCGATAAGCTTCAACACGCGCTGGTCAACGCTGGGCGCTGCCATTTAAAAAATGCCAAATCATCGTCCGAGGAGTCCGACATTTTGCTTGGTCTGCTTCAACATGCTTCCTTTGTGTAGAACGGACCAGCGTTGACAAGCGCCGGTAAGCGCTTATAAGTTTCAAGCTTTCTTTCTGTATACGGCCTAACACCTGTGTTCTTACCTTGGAGAGCCGGCGATGTGCCAGCAGGTCTGCTAGCTTGGAATCGTCCAGCTGCCTCGCCAGCAGCCGGCGAGGGTTGAGCAGTAAGTCTACTCTACAAACCGAAAACGATGCATGGTGCCAATAATCGCAGGTCAGCTTATGTTGAATTCGGAGAATAACCAACATAAGCTGACCTGCGAAGATTGTCACGCATCGATGCATCATTTTTGGCTTATAGAGTAGAGGGGCCGATTCGGTCTAACACCTGTGTTCTTACCTTGGAGAGCCGGCGATGTGCCAGCAGGTCTGCTAGCTTGGAATCGTCCAGCTGCCTCGCCAGCAGCCGGCGAGGGTTGAGCAGCCAGAGTCGCTCCGGCGCCATCGAGTTCCACAGCACGCAGGGGAACCATAGCGCGACGCCGATCTCAGCGAGACGGAACACCAGGTCGTGCCAGTTACGGGACACTACTGGCACTCTGGAACCACATTTGGAATAAAGGACTTGGCAGTTTGCATATAGGTAGCGCCACGTAAAAAGAGCGCGGTCGGGGAAGTAGCGGGGGTATGTTTGCGCCTGTGTTCACTCGCTGACGAACCAATCGAACCAAATTAGATGAATGGATGTTTATCCATCCATCCGTCCAGGATGGATGGATAAACATCCATTCATCTATCCAGGATAGATGGATTGGTTCGTAAGTATTGTCCATACTTACAAACTTTCACGTTTATAATATTAGTAGGAAGTAGGATAGGGTAGGATAAAATCTCCTTTTTATGCCCATTACAAAAAAAAAACAATATTCTTAGCATAACAGTGGTCATATCCTCAAGATACTCACTTGGTCTTCCAGAGCTCACTGAGGGTTTCAGAGAAGAGGAAGAAGGCAATGACGAGAAGCATCACCGCCTGGCTGATGAGGCCGAAGCGCGACTGGTGGAGTTGCGACGTGTCCACGGAACGAGGGTCCACGTTGCCATTGCCGTCAGATAGGTCAGTTACTATACCCTGAGGATAAGTCGTGAGTTATCACAAGAAGTCTAATTAGCTACAAGCTGACCCGGTACTGTCTAAATATTTCGACGACCTCTGTGGTGCTGTGAGTGAAAGCCCGCCTGAGTCGCAGAACAATGTGTGCATGTTCTGACATTTGTCAGGTTTCGGGTCGCTCTTTTTACGTGGCGCGACCTATAATATAAGTGTGTTACTCTTGTGCTTGTCTATCTTAACAAAGTTCTACACGTAAAAAACAGATGGCAGAAAAGGTGTTATTTTTCAGTCGGCACTCACTTGTTTAGTAACTAATGTGTCAGACACATCATCGTCATCAGCAGAGGAGGGGCCCGGCCGGGGGGACACGATAGTGCAAACTTTAGTCTCCTTCACAAATTCACCTCGAACCTAAAACAAACAAATAAAACAAGCTTAATTTTAATGAATGAATGAATAAATAAAAAATGTTTATTGCACACCAAGCAAATATGAAACAGAACATGACAAAACTAAATAACAATGTACAATGGGCGGCCTTATAGCTAAAAGCGATATCTTCCAGTCAACCTTTGGATGGAGAAGAAATATAGAGAGGAAGATTGGTCGGGTGAGGAAGATCTAAGAAGAATGTTGGAACTTGAGGATAAATCTATCCACTTTCATTACGCTCATAAATCTTTACAAAAATAACTAAACAAGGTCAGAAATATGATGAATCTAAAAATAAAAACTATATTCTGCCAGCTGCGCCCCGCGGTGTCACCCGTGGTGAATAGTTCCCGTTCCCGTGGGAATACCGGGATCAAAAGTAGCTTATTTTTTAATCCAGCGTCTAAGAAAATCCGTCCAGCCGTTTAAGCTTGAAAGAGTTACAAACACACTTACATACTTGCACACACACAAACTTTCACCTTTATAATATTAGCAGTAGGGTATCAAGAGTTATAGAACCACGAGTTAGTATTAAGTAAATAAAACGGACAAGTGAGAGACAGAGTCGAGCTCTGTAGGTTTGTAGAATAGATTAGAATAGAATAGAATATATTTTATTTAGCACACACAAGACATAAATATATAGGTACAAAAGAAGAA
Organism: Xanthorhoe designata; assembly: GCA_963582015.1. NCBI lineage: Eukaryota > Metazoa > Arthropoda > Insecta > Lepidoptera > Geometridae > Xanthorhoe > Xanthorhoe designata. The sequence goes on from OY757053.1 coordinate 2,935,174, forward strand.
ACAAGAAGGGAGTTGACAAACAGAACAGAACAAAGAAAGTACAGAAGTATCTTGTCTTATCTCTTAATACTTTCTTGATGCATAATTTTCTTAATGCTAATACACTTCGTGATTATACTCCAAAGAATGCAGAAATGACGAACACAGTAACTACAGAACGTGGAAAACAATGGATTGCGGTGTGTAAGCTATCGATACCTAATCGCAATGAATGCTTGTTTTGACTTCCAATCATTTGATAAAGGGAGTAATGGTTGGTTTCTTTGTTACTTGCTGTGTTGTATCCATAAAAACAAAGTACAGTAAGCAATATAACGTGACAGGGCCGAACTCAGGCCCACCCGGTGGTCGCGCATTATGAGCAGTCGTTACGAAAGAGCTAAACAGACGTATCGAGAGAACGTGAAACGAAGAAGAAAAATATTTATTTTGTCATGTCAATGTGTTATTTGTAATAACACATTAAGTACATACAAAAGGAGAGTCACGATTTAGCGACTTAAAACGTCCGACAATTTCACGAGCCCTCCGAAGCACTGAAGGGATTAGATGCCCTACTCTAATCCTCAAAACCGAAACTTACCAATATACTTATATAACTTACTGTACCAATATTCGTAGTTCAGTTTATATTGGTGAATACTGAATACGTAACAAAACACCAATATAAGCTGAACTGCGAACATTGGCAAGAAATTTCGTTTTAGAGTATTACAGTCACCTCAGGTGTTCATGGCACTTGCGGTCAACAATCCAAAATGTGTCTGTTCAAACGTCACTTCACTTCAATCTATCAAGGACGTCTAAATGATCTAAGCAAGATAAGCCATTGACGCCTCCAAACCCTCCTAAACAAGCACTAGAACCCTATGACAAGTTCACGACTTTACCTTCAAACAAATTTCAAGTTCAAGGTAAACAAATTTATTGATATTAGTGTGTAGGTCAGCCGTATGAGTATGAGGTGGGCAGGAGTCGTCACACAATGGGTGAATGCAGATGGGCGAAGGAGCCGGGGCAGGCCGAGGAAACGTTGGCGTGGCGACTTCGATACATTTAGGAAAGGCTAGTGGGAAGTGGCGAGTGAAGAAGTGGATAGATTGTGTGAAAGAGAATATGAATTCAAGAGGAGTATGTTCAGAGTTTACGAGTGAAAGAGGAGAGTGGAAGAGAAAAACATGTTGTGCCGACCCCACTTAGCGTGGGATAAGGGTAGGAGAATTATGGTGGCCAGTAGCGAGTGAACGCAAATGGAAGGAATTGGGGAAGGCCTTTGCCCAGCAGTGGGATATATTATCCCACTGCTAACTAAAAAAAAAGAGTGTTGGTACCGCAGTAACCATATTCATTTCTCGAGGACAACTATTGTTCAATATACGAATTATTGAATGTGCTTACCACAATTTTCATTTTGCGGTGAGACGTATTATAAAACTGAATTGTATTACGTGTAAAAGAATCGTTTGTGACGAGATATTATCGTAAACAATAATTTGCGGTAGTTTTCATTTGTAAATTCATTTATTACACTTACAATGCACGTAAAAAAACAGTGTTAACGAATGAACTCATTATGAAATTGATGCAAATCAGGTTGTACACATCAAATTGTAAGGAGCATCAGGACATGGGTGTCCTGGTGCTCCTATCAGTAGGAGTTTTTAGTAGGAGCACGAGGATGAAGTGAATTAAATAAATAAATAAATAAATAAATATCCTTGGACATTTCACACGGCGTCATCTAGTCCCAAGCTAAGCAATTAAATGCTTGTGTTATGGTAACCAGATGACTGATAAACTACATAGATACATTTTTTTTTGTAAATATGTACATACATATTATACATAGAAAACACCCAGACACGAAACAAATATTTGCAGATCATGCAAACATTTGTCCCGCAGCGGGGATCGAACCCGCAACCTCTGCGTCTCAGGCGGGCTTTCGCCCACTGCGCCACAGAGGTCGTCTAATATAATATAATTGTAAGGCTAATATAAAAAAAAATCACGTCAACTAAATGACTATGACGTCACGCTATATAAATCACTTAACTGGCCGTTAAGCCATAACGGAGGCCTTTAGGCGGCTTTGAGTTAACCAACAAGCACATAAGAACTTCAAAACTTTAGAAGCATTAACTTTTTTCGAATTGATGATCATGCGTCATTATAATGAAACACTATAAAAATATTATTTCCTTTGCTCGTGTCGTGACCCTATGCATGATAGTAGGCACAGTACAATAGCTATAAAACTGTCCTTACATTCCGGGCGGATGCCAACACAATAGTGTCTCGTACACATAAGGCATAATGGACCTTTTGATGGCACTCTTGTAATTATTGTTCTAGTAGTACAGTCAGACACGAGTTAGTACTTCATCATCATCATCATCAGCCCTTCTCATCCCACTGCTGGGCATAGGCCTCTCTTCGCTTCCGCCACTCGACCCTGTCTCGCGCCAATCTAACCCATGTCCGACCTGCAGTTGCAGACTATGTCGTCCATCTTGCCGGCGGACGTTAGTACTTACTAAGCAAAAAAAATATCGAGCCGAAAGGACTTACAAACTCACTTTTCATCGAAAAAACGCAGACTTTTACATTTTTACTAGATGATTTACACAGTGTCAGGCGGGACACTGTAGTGCCTGGGGACATTGTTGAGATGGAATAGGCTTGTCCAGCACCTAAACCATACTCTCAGCTTAGCCGGCCTTATAATAAAAAAATAGATCTATACAAAGAAACAAACTAAACCAACCTTCGACGTTCTGTCTAAAAAACGCTCTGTATTGAGCTCATAAAATAGACTCAAACGGTAACGTACCTAATTGGCAGACTGTATACTCACTAATTATTCCAATCCAATAGTCATAAAGGTAAACCTATAGGAAGACTTATGTAACGCGGAATGCTATTGAAAACGAGTTCGCCTGCACTCAACATGCTATATGAATAGATATGTTTGATTACAATGAAATTATAATAAATGTATGCCTTTAAAAGCATTAGAACATTACATTAGTAGGAAAGACATTGTTGGGCTTTCCAAGACTAATGTAATGGTTATTTTAATCAACAATGATCACAATCATGTGAATCTTAAATCAATTTATTCTGTAATTTCCTAGTGGGTATAGTTCAATATATTTTTTTAATACCCACCTACATTATGTATTAACGTCTGCAATACCATTAGTAGGTATATACATAGTATACGAGTATATGCTCGATGGACATCTTCAGAATCGAGTTAAATAATTTCTTTAAGTAGTTTTCTGAAAATTTTACCTAACAATCCCTCACATTCTATGCTATTATTATGCTAGATTTTTTAATATTAAGAGGTATAAAGCTTGTTATACACAAAATACAGAATGGGACCAAAAGTCTTACCTTGAAGTACACCTCGATGCCGTATATGAGGAAGAAGATAACCACTATCAATATCATCACCGCGTAGATTCCGTTGAATACATGCTGGTAGAAACTCTGAAATTAAAAAGTTAGGATTAAGCAGAGGATAAATACTGCATAATTAGACTATGTTAAAATGAGTCGAAAGCATTAGTCATCTTAGACTTTAGATGTTACAAATGTAACAAGACTTAAAAAAACAATTTGTTTATTTACTTATTACTTAGTGGAGAAGATAAAAAACATTTTTAACCATTATTACTTGAAGAATCTTGAAGCAAATGACTCTTCCCCTTCGAAGACACTAGTTACCTTAGCTCAACCTATTTAGAGTTAACATACCTTCTGCTTCTCAGTAGTGCCAGGTACATTCGTGGTGAGCACTTCAGCAGCCAGCAGCGAGAAGCTGATGAGGTTGAAGGTCACGAACGCGAGGAATGACTTCGAGAGGAACCGTGGCCGCTCCCAGCGGATATCGCGAAGGTGGAACACCTGGGGACAAGAGACGAGTTGGTTTATAAAAAAGCACAATGTCCAAAATATGGAAAGTTAACTGGGGGTGGGCATGTACCAAATATGTATTTGGACATACCTCTGACTACCCCCTTAGACATATTCAACAGGATCTAAAAATTGCCTAAAGATCTGAAAGAAATTTCTACCGCACCCTGGGATAGAGACGTGATTATATTTTTTTCATTTTCATTTTTCCAAAATGTGACGTTCTTTTATTTTGTTCGTTTGGTAGAGACTTAACTATTTAGAGTAAGTGTCTACGCCGACAATAACAATGATTGTTATAAGTAACGTACAAACAGTATACGAGTATTTACTGTGAGGTTATCCAAAATCCAGTACCCGACTAGCCTACTATCCACTGGATAACTCAACACTATTTCAACTGTAACAACATAATTTCCTCTAAGTCGGTCTATTTGTTCAAGCTTCGTTGCACACAAACATCCGGAGCTCAACTTAAACACTTAAGCAAACAAAAAAGCTTAAGTAAATAACAGGCACTGTTTAAGTCTTCTCTTGGGTTTCTTGCTGATGAACTATTTATTTCTGACGTACGGACTCCGAAAACTCGAGAGTTCTCCCCAGGCACTTATAACAGGCTTTAGAATCACCTAGCGTGTAAGACGAAACTTAAATGATCCTTGAGGTCCTACAAGAATAAATGGTACCAAATTTCATTTACGCCGTTTGAGCGTGCAAGAGTAACAAACACACTTACATACTTACTCACACACAAACTTTCACCTTTATAATATTAGTAGGATAACCATCTTAGATAACCAGCAGTGGGACATGATAGGTTTTTTTTTTTTTTTTTAATAACCTACAATGTGTCCCACTGCTGGGCAAAGGTCTCCCCCATCTCTTTCCACTTCTTTCGATCACCAGCCGCCTCCCACCACTCCTCATGGAAGGCATCTATGTCGTCACGCCAGCGTCTTTTAGGCCTGCCTCGGCGTCGCCGTCCGTCTTCAGGCTCCCACTTGGTGACGACCGATGCCCACCTGTCGGGGTGCATCCTCCTGACGTGGCCTGCCCAATCCCACTTTAGCCTGGCTGACTTCCTGCCTACATCGGCAATGCCTGTTTTCGAACGTAGCGTGGTATTGCGACATGATAGGTTAAAAAAAAAAAAAACCAGAGCCTAGGCACACTGCGTTTTTAGAACGAGCAAAGTTGGGCAACAAGTTGACAAATTGGAAAGAGAGTAGGCAGTCCACGTCTGCCTCATGTCAGGAAGTAAGAACTCGTCAGCTATAGAAGTGTAATTGTAACGTGTATGACAGCTTAATACATTTTTACATTGTTTCATGAAGTACGTTGCAGTAAATAGATCCCCACAAATGGACCTAATAGCATAAACAGAAAGATGATATGTAATTATAATCTAGTACGGGTTTCATAAAATTGTGCTAAAACAATTGAATTAGTGCTTGTTTTAATTGTTACTGTTTTATTAGTGCTTGTTTTAATTGTTACTGTTTTTTGTTGTCATCGCCTTAAACTAGTACCTACATACCAGCAACTGAAGTTAATGAACAGTTTGAGTTTTTCGAGTCTTCACGTTATGTGCAAGTAACTTTTGTTTTAAAATATAATATATACAGCAGGGTATAGGATCTTAAAGTAACAAAAATATTGATAATAACTAATATGTATAACATCAAAAATAAGGCGCGTTTGTCATAATTTTGGTCATAAGAGGTATTAAAATGTCATAAATTTAATCAAACGATCGGAATCGGTCGGTCTCTTTCCATCCCAGCGTTCCCATTTAGACTCGATGTAACAAGTATTATCATCATCATCCACAGACAATACTAGCGCCCAGCTGGATGTAGACCTGCATTTGTATACGCCAAATTAAGGTCCTTCAACGCATCCAAAATCTATATTTACTTATTGGTGTCGTCGACCCATCGTGCGGTTCGACCTTGATGTGTATGCCCGATTCTCAGCCACCACTCGGTCAAAGCCTTATTCCACCTGCCACTTCGTCTTTAGCCTATTCACACCACGTGTTTCGAACGCGTACGCCACTGCGCTGCGCGTTTGTATCGATACAAACGCGAGACTAACAGAACAAATGCAGTCGGCAAGTGACCCAAGCACTACGCGCGGTTGTAAAACGCGCTGCTAACTAGGAGGTGACGCGCTACATAAAAACGTGCAGTGACTGCTCGTTCGTGGCAAAGAATGAATGAATGAATGAATTAAAATTCTTTATTGTACACTCAAATAAGATACTTACAATTAACAACTTATGGAAAAACTAAGTAAGTACCTAACAATGTACAATGGGCGGCCTTATCGCTAAGAAGTGATCTCTCAAAAGCTGTGTTACTCAAAGGTAAACCAGTTAATTTGTTACAATTTTGCAATGTTAACAAAAAGCTATTCAAACAGTAAAAATTATGAATTTAATACAATAACTCTACCCAGCCTGGGCCCATAGCCAAGTGACAAACGCTTCGTATCTATTCTATTTCTATTATCGCTATTCCTTTGATTTGTTTCTGATCGCCCGAGTTTCCATCACCGAATGTCAATTCATTTCGTTTCATTTTCTTTCGTTTCTATTCTGAAGCGATTGTACTAAGGCTCAAATCACACCAAAAGAGCGGCGAAGCGATAATAAGTATTATAGTAATGAAAATAAAGTTAAAATTCATATGACACTGAAACTGCGCTCCGCTTCGTTGCCCCTCGCCGCTCCTTTGGTGTGAGTTGAGCCTAATGTAACATGGCTAGAAGAGCTGGCCTAGACATTTGATTAATCTATTGTTAAATACAATTCGGTTAATCGAAAAGGAAATCCAATGGATCGAATGATCGTGATAGCAGCAACATTGACCTTGTAGAGTTTAGATTCGTCTCATTCATTGCACCAAGGTTATCAGGAGTAAATGACCTAGACTGTGAATTTAATATACACTAATGTACACGTTATTGTGCAGACCAATACTAACAAACTTTTCTAATGTTCATGTACTTTTTAATCGACTTCAAGAAAGGAGGAAATTCTATGTTTCACTGAATGTATTTTTTTTCTATGTATGTTCACCAATTTCTCCGTCAATAGATTCTTTTGCTGATTTTACAATCGTTTTGAAAGAATACACTCTCGAGGTGGTCCCATAAATATTTTTTTTGAGGATCTCCGGAGTTATGAACAGAATTATATACATATATATATATATATATTTTTATCGATATCTTTCGATATTTATCGATATTTTTATGATAGTATGTAACTCGAGAGTGCAGAAAAAATATTCTTACGATATTGAAATCGGTTTAATAAAATTTTTAATTGCTCTATAAAAACTCACGCGGGTTCGAATCCCGTCGAAGTCGTAACTTTTCGTAAGATTTTTCATTTTCTAATGAAATACCTAAGTGTGGTTTAGCACTATAATAAAAATATAAAAATCAATAAAACTTATATACCGTAAGATTCTTGCTACTAAATTTAAACGATTATCATAAACAAAGAGATGATAAAAATTTGAGTACTTACTCAAATATATAAATATCAGACTTATACCGAATTATGAGTGATGCCGGCGCCCCACATGGGCTTCAACTTGGGGCCAACATTAAAATGGCCAATGGCAATGCTCCGTTTGTGTCTAATAACCGTAAACGGAGCATTGCCATTGGCCATTTTAATGTTAGCCCCAAGTTAAAGCCCATGTGTGGCGCCGGCATGAGATTGTAACTTGAAAAATAGCGATGCATATATAATTAAGGTCGTTGGCAGTTTAGTAAGTTCAAGTTTAGTTATGCAATAAACAAGGTTGATGTGATTATTGTCGTGCCTGCAGGCTATCCATAAAGCAACAAATAGGCAAAATTCTAAATTTTCGCGATTACAATTCAAGCTTTTAAATTGAATTTACAGGATTTTATCGCGTTTACCTTTTATAATTCAATATAAAGTATAATTCAATTCTAAATTTTATAAACCCGACTTTTATTTCGCAAAAGAAAATGAGAAGTAATCTCCTGCACTTTCAGGGTGCAGGGTAATTTAAGTATTTATTACAGTTTTAATAAATAGCTAATAATTATTGGTACATATTTCTGTTCATAGCTCCGAAGATTCTCATCAGATCCTCAAATTTTAATGTGTGGTCGATTAAATTGAGGAAAGTCTTTCATACAAAAAAATAATTATCAAAATCGTTCATAAAGAACATACAGTGGAACATAGAACCTCCTCCTTTTTAAGTCGGTTAAAAAAGTAAGTTTGTATGAGCTAGTAAACAATTATAGTGATAGAGTTGGCCTGAAATATGAGTTGTTCTAAAATATATTTTTCCCGAAAAGTCAGCTTTCCATAATTTAATTTAAGGTAAAGAGATATTAGATGCCTGAACCACAGAGTTTTAAGTCACTTGAAACCTCTGTCACGGTTTAAGTTTTCAGCCCAACAAAAAAGCTCCCGCAAAACACTGTTGTTAATCGTTCGTTTGTTCGTATGAACGAGTGGATAACTCTGGTGACGGAGTTTTTAGGGCCGCTTAAAGGCCTCCGTCATGGCTTAACGACTGTCCTTAATATCTCGCACCTGACGGGTGCAGGACGATCAATATATTCGGAGATTTATTCAACAACGACTTAGCCAGCTATAATGCAAGCCCTTCAAATGGTATTGATAGTAATTAGACGATTTCTAACGCTGACCTGATAAGCGGAAACAGTTATTTTATTATCACGCAAGAAATATCTTTATAAGTTAGTTTCTCTCCTGAACTTCAGAAGGTTTTTCTGAAGCGGAAGTGATAGTGCGCGAGTAATAACTCTACCACACATCACCGGCAGCTCAGAAAGTATATCCTGGATTAACAAATAGGCTACTTTTGATCCCGGTATTCCCACGAGAACGGAAACTACGAATGATTATGTATAAACTAATTAACCCCGGGTAGCCGCGGGCGCAGCGAGTAGCGTCCATACGTTACGAAATCTAACAAAACATTTTTTGGTTGTGACATTAAATATACTTATCACACCTAATTTGCAAATGTATTCAACACATTTTGCGCGTTAGTAGCGAATTCGGATCCATGACCTACATTTTTATGAATACCTCAATATCTTATACCTTTATAAGGTTGTATGCGTCAAACTTGACAACAACGACGACCTCTGTGGCGCAGTGGGTGAACCCATCTGAGACGCAGAGGTTGAGGGTTCGATCCCCGCTGCGGGACAAATGTTAACATGATCATGCAAATATTTGTTTCGCATAATCGTATCTATAAGTAGGTACTACTAATATTAAAAAGAGGTAAAGTTGGTTTGTTTGTTTGTATGTAATATCCAAAAGTACTCATCCGATTTCAAAAATTCTATCACCAATGTATAGCATGGACTTACCGAATGAACATAGGCTATATTTTATCAAGCTAGTTTTTTTATAAATAGAAAACAATAAAATTGTGAATTAATTTATCTAAATAATCAATTAAATATAACAATTTAAAAAAATCTAGCCCGTGTTGGGATTTCACGATCTTGAGATTATGAGAAACAATCTTCCAGAAATAATTTCCATCAAAAAAAATTAACTACTTACAACAAAAAAATAGTTCGCAAAACAATTAAAATAATGAGATCGGAAAAAAATAAACAAGGTTGCTTGTTATTTTTTATCCATTATAATTAAAATCATAATTAAATCCGAAAAACAACCATTTAAGATGTACTACATAGACTATAGAGTCATGAAATTATTCAACTTAATATACATACTTAATTACATTATGTGTTGCGTCATCAGTAATTACTTTAAAAAAATATCTATGTTCTCAAAAAGGAAAAAAAAATCGAACAAAAAGGAAAAAAAAAATCGAATAGTTTATGATACAAGGAAAATGTGAAAATTAAGAGGCCGTTGACGTACCTAGGCAAAGTACATCCCACTCGGCCAACACGGCTCCGATCAAATATAGATAGATAGATTTATTCGATTCTTTTTAATAATTTACAAATACATCAATATACTTGCATAAAAAACAACAAAAAAACGTTCCTATACCTACCTACTAAGAAAAAAAACTTAGGCCTTTACATCTTTACTAGATGATTTATACAGAGCCAGAAGGCAAGTTTTGACTGTACTTAACGGGACACTGTAGTGCCTGGGGCATTGTTGAGATGGAATAGGCTTGCCCAGCACCTAAACCATCCTCTCCGCTTAGCCGGTCATATCCACAGGAATGACAATGGTCAATAAATGTGGGGCTGACTAGCCGCGGGTTTCCTCACGTTTTTTCCACTAGGTACATTATCTATATTCTGTTTACTATTTAATTCTTATTAGCATAATATTCGCTAAGGTCTATCAATTCAGCAAGGTTGTTAAACTCAATCAAAAGGTTACGAAGCAGAACCCACGTTTTAGTTTTATTTTATAACAAGCTTACACGCCCGCGGCTTCGCTCGCGTGGCCTTTCTAGATAAAAAATAGCATGTGTTATTCAAGGTCATAAAATATGTATACTCACTTTCAGTAGGTACCTAGTTTTGCGTGAAAGAAAATATTATATATATATATATAATATTTTCTATACTATACAAACTTTCACGTTTATAATATTAGTATAGGATTCGAACACACACATAATTTTAATCAACATCCTAAGCTTATTACGTCATAACATGTTTTTCATTATGATGATAGGACCTAAGGATGTAAATAAAAAATAAGCATAAACGTCATAACATAACATGTTTTTCATTATGGCGGGAGCTTAGACGTCATATCATAAAAAAATCAACGGAAACAGAAATTGTATTTTACTTAATAAGACATGACTTATATTAATGTGTCAACTGAACCAATAAATCGCATAAAAAACTTTATAATGTAAGAACTAGTACACATTAAGGCTATGCGCACGGCCTTTTTCGAACGATCAGTCACTGCGCGTTTTTGTATAGCGTGCGCGTCCCTTCCTAGTTCGCAGAGCGTTTTGACAGATGTGTTTGTTTGACAGTAATTAAATGTACACATTGAAACTCATTAAGGTGGCCCTTCCCGGTGCGTCTATCATAGACGCGGGCATAGCTGAAAAGCTTGTTGTTTTATCCAGCGCAATGCTAGAAAAAGAAAAAAATCGAAAAGAGAGAAATAGCGCCTCAGCGCTCGGCATTCAGTAGGTACTTTCGCCGCTCACTCACTCACTCGAAAAATAGTGTGCGGAAATTTCATTAAAAGTGTTCCAGGAAATACGTGTTTTTCAGTAAGCCTTACAAGTTTGTAAAATAAATATTTGTCATTTAGAATCTCCATAATATTTGCAAGGTTTCTATCACAATATTTTCTTGACTTTTACTATTTATGAGTACATTATGAACGGCCAAAGTTTAGGTAAAATTTATGCAAAAAACAGGTTTTTGGAAGCTTATACTGAATTTGTTTCTCAAAATTTTGATTTTTAGTTTCGATAGAAACCTAGATATAGTGCACAAGATACCTATTAGTCCAAAAGTTTAAAAGAAAGATCTGTTACAACGGCATAATCACGTACGAGCGTTTGTATGAAAAGTGAGTCGGGTTGACCGCTCTTAACCCCCGGTTCCTACGTACGTACGGATGTCCGTAGGTCGGTCGTTATAGCAACGTTGTTTAATACAACAAAAAAAGGTATGACACTTTTTCACAGATAACAACGTTGCTATGACGACCGACCTACGGACATCCGTACGTACGTAAGAACCGGGGGTAAAAGCGCACGTTTCAACGTGTACGTATTGAGCATTTCGGTTCTATAAACGCGCGTTCTAAACGCCTTATATGTACCTACTAGCTTTAAGAATCAAATATTGCATGATAATTATATATTGTGCCCATAGGTTACTTACTTATTTAGTTACCTACGTTTTTGTTTTAATATTTGTTGCCTTATGCTCTGTCTTTGATTTGTACCATTTTTGTGTGTGTTGTCAATAAACCTTTTCTTTCTTTCTTTCTATATCAAACACCTGAACACTAGTTCAACAAATTTTAAGTTTAAAAACCTGATATGTTAATCTATTTTAATTATCCTTATCTAGGTATCCTCAATAAATATAGTTATTACGGAAATCATTAATTTTGAAAACATATATCTAAAAACCCTATACCTGGTGTGTTTTTTAGAGGCAATTAAAGTAAGTCTCAAAGCGTGAGAGTTATCGATAAGAAATAAAATAACAAGTGACATAATTAATTTTTGTATTAAATCAGTGTACCTACTATTCAAAATCGGTGAACTAATTGACGGAATAATCGGCGAACTGGAATTAATTAAATTGCATTTCTGTTCATAAATCCGTAGATCCTCACCATATCCTCAATTTTTTTTATGTTACCACCTCGGGAGTAGACCCTTTCAAACAATAAAAAAAAATCAGAGGTATGTAGTAGGTACCAAAATGTATTTAGACTATAGTAGCAATTCCGAGTGTCGCAAAAGCTAAACTAAACTAACTAAAATTAATGCCATCCTTTTTGTTCCCATCGCTATGAAAGGGACGGCAACATTTTTAGTTAGTTAAGTTTAGCTTTTGCGATACTCCGAATTGCCACTATTGCCTACATTTTGCGGAAGTTAAAATTAGGGTTGCAGGTAGCAAGCTCATCGACGCCATTAGAAAGCTAATTGGTTTCCTCACGATGTTTTCCTTTACCGTTTAGAGTTCGTGTTACTTAATGCGAAAATTTTTCATAACTTAAATCCATTGATGCAGAGCCGCATTCGAACCTACGACCTTCGGATCGAAAGTCGGGGCATTAACCCACTCAGACTTCATGGCGTGGGAGTTATCGATAAAATAACTCGATTTTAATAAAAAGTTACACCTTACAGGAGGCTAAGTACCAGTATAGTTTATATTCTGGATGAACAAATAGGCTTCTTTTGATCCCGGTATTCAAAGGGGAACTGGAACTTTTCACCGCGAGTAACAAGATTCAAATAACAAATATTATATAAAAACATAAACTTATAAATGGAAAAAGGTAACTATGAACCCACAACTATGGAATAAAAATTTCATAATCCCAAAAAAATGAAAGATCCCAAAAAAACAGGATAATTTATGTAGATTATAGGTAGAGATACGATTTACGAATCTTGTATTAGGTAATTAGGTACAGTTACGATTTACAAACTTGTATCATAAAACGTGTTTTTTTACTAAACATTAATAAAAAATGTTTAATGACTTTTCAAGGATGTTTAAGTACACAAGCCCTTATATATATTAGGGCCTACGTACTTATTTCAATCATCACAACAAAACTAGAAAAAAGCGCTCGTGGCGAAGCTTGCAAAGATGAAGATAAAGATAAAGATCATTTATTTGCATAAACATGTCGACCGTTTCCGCTACAAAGGTCGTATAAACCAAATACGTACTTTTGGCAATGAGCAAAAAACGAAAATGAAAAAAAACTTTAGTCCATAACTTTTTTGTTTTTATAGTTATAAAGTTGTGATCAATAAAGAAAATGCTTGTGTTTGGACCGTGCATTACCTCACTTAATTACAACAGTGTCGGGGCTTTATTTAAAAAGTTAGCATGGACTTACACCACTGAAAAATAAAAAAAATGGTTTATACGCCCCAAAAAAAACTCATCTAAACACGAGCGTCAGTCGTAATTGCCATTTGTGTACAGACGAGTATAGTTTTTGTAACGTATAGACCATTTATTTTACTAAAAATGCATTTACACCCTACGTAATGTACCATAAATGCAATGTATTGATCCTAAATTAATGATTTCTTTAATAATGAGTTGGTAGAAACGCTGAAAATGAAGAAAGAAAGATTTTTTTAATAATAGCTAAAAGTTTATTAGTGTTTCTTAGTTAGTAACAAGTAATAAGGTGCGTGTATCTAGTATAATCATCATAATAAGGCTTATATTACATCTTCTACCTTATCTCCGTTCAATAAACTAGTTATTTAGCAAGTAGTGGCACAAAAAAATAGAGCCAGCATTTTCAGCAATGGGAAGCGCTCAAAGTATGTTCCTTTTAGCGTCAGTTGACTAAAGCGCAAGTGTTAAGGGAAGTTGAAAAGCTCTCTGATTCGGTCACTGAAGACCCAAGATCCAATATTATCCGACTATAGTGTCGGATAATATTGGATCTTGGGTCTTAAGATAATTATCTCGGAAACCAGCCTGTACCAGATAAGATTGGCTCTGAAGCAGCTTCAAGGACCACATGGCTCTTGGTGAGGACAGAATTCAAAAGCTCTCAATTTAGTTTTGCTCGAAGATAACCGTGGTGGTACTGGTCTTTTAAGAAGAGTGATATCACATTAAATTACCTATTAACTAGGAATATATCCATCTCGCATCTGAGTCATGCTTATAAACTGTTTTCCAGTTCTAGGAGATTATTAATATGACAAACCATTTAATTAGGTAAGTCCATCTTCAAGAAAGAGGTCAATCGTGTAATTCAACTTGGATGGAATCGTTTGGGAAACTTCGTAACGTCTTTTCGTCCTACATACCTCAGTGCCTGAAGACGAAGGTATTCAACCGGTGTGTGTTAAGAACCAGTAGGTAATGACTTACAGATCCGAAACCTTAAAGGCCTTATGAATTGGCTTAATGTCGCTCAACGAGATAATAATGAAGATGGCTCGGATTTTTTCTACGGAATCAAATCAGAAATAAGCTAGCTCGAATAGCCTTCTTCTGCATCACGAAGGCTCGCCCGGCGTCGCTTGCGTGTGCCCACAGCTCCACACCGTATGTGAGTGTGCTGTGGACAGTTGCAAAATAGCACGAACGCACTACCTCGCGGGTGCCTGTACTCGCCAGTCTTCGCAACGCAAACGAAGCCCGGCCGAGTTTTGAGCTATCGATTTGGAAACCTAGCAGCTTTGTTGATAGCACCTGTTCCAACTCTGCTGATCCCGCGAGCACCCTAAGTGCTGGGGGTTTTTCAACGTTTAGCTTGAAGGTTGGGCGCTACTTCACAATAAACATGCATCCGCCGTGAACTAGTGGCTAGAAGGTTAGGAGAGGCATGCAGCATGCCTCTTCTAACCGAAACAACTGAAGATCTATGATCTACCGTCATATCTGAGATGATCATGATGATTGATTATGACTATGACCCATGATATACGACGTAAAGAGAACAATTTAAAAAATGTATACATAGACGTAATTACCAACTTACCACTTTTAATGTGAGTTACGCCCTTTGTAGCGTAAGCAAATTGAAATAGAATTATATTTTTTTGGGTGTAAGTCACATAATATTTTGTGATTGTGTTTTACGCCCCTATTATTTCAAAAAATTTATAGTTATGTCAAGTCTTATTTCGTAATCCTAACCAAATGTGTTATACGCCTTGTTTTTGCAGGCAAGTGTTGTTCAGTTGCATGCAAATGTTGGGGAGTAAAAGCCATTTTTTTGGACTTAGCGCAATTCTAAATATACCAATCGATAGAGCGTAAAAAATGCTATAGGACTGCATTCTTAAGTCAATTTGGCCAAAATGGTTTATACGACCTTTGTAGCGGAAACAGTCGATGTGTAAAATATGATGATAAAACTGGGTATAGTGCGGCTATGTTTGTGTCATGTTTTACCGATTTCGGTGTGGAAAGCGAGAGAAATGGCATGCTTTTAGTATACACAATTTAAATATTGCAATAATGTCAAATAATTTATTTACAGAAACTAAACTACCTACTACATATTTACATAACTGTATTTGGCTCAAAAGATCAGCATTGCCATCCAGCGCGGCAATGCTGCCAGTGTCTTGGGCACGCTTCCGTCTGGCAGTGGTTTGGATCAGTTGAGCTGTAGATCGTTTGTAACGATCTTTAGGTGGCTTAACTGGTTCTAATTGTTTTTGTACAGTTATGTAAATATGTCAAATTAAATACAATAAAACAAGATAATTAATTACAACATTCAAGACGTTCTTACATACGATTATATCCCCAGGGAGCGGTAGATTTTTTTTTTCCAGATCTTTTAGGCAATTTTAGATCATTTGAAGATGATTTGAATAAATCCCAATAATATATCGCGAAAGTTTGTATGGATGGATGTTTGTTACTCATACACGCGAAAACTACTAACAGATTTTGTTGAAACTTGGAATATAAATAATTTATGACCTGAAATTTTGAACAACGCATAGGCTACTTATTCAGGAAAGCGCGAGAAACCTTGTAAATAATAAAAAAACGTTCTTAAGTTAAATGTGTTTGAGACGGAGTGGTGGGAGATCGCCAAAGACAGGGGACAGTGGAGGGTTTTGGGGGAGACCTTTGCCCAGCAGTGGGACATAATAGGTTAATAAAAATAAAATAAAAAAAAAAGTTAAATGTAAGTTAGTAGTAAGTACCTACCTATTTTTTTTACTCGCCTGATTTTTTGTAAAAACTTCACTGTAATCCAATACCACAATCGTACATTCGAGTTTATTAGAACGCGATGTGACGCTTTGCGCCGACCGCACCACACAGACTGAATGTATACTCACTGGTAAGTCTTTTAACTGCCTTGTCCATAATAGTCTCATGTAACTTTTGTATTGGACGTGTCTCTCACTATCCCCTAAGCCAAGCCTAACTTCATCATCATCATCATCATTGGCAGCTCAAATTATAGCCCACTGCTGGGTATAAGCCTCCACCCTCGCATCCGTGCCTTTCCCTCTATGGCCTCTATATCGTCCACTCACCGGGCTGATGGTCAGCCCCTGCTTCTATAGCTCTCTCTCTCTCTCTCTTCTTAAGCCTAACTTAATAAAAAAAATGTTTCTTTCCCATAAGGGGGCTGAAACCACGGATTTCCTGTTTCTACGAAAATAAATAGCTGTTTAATCCTTTTATTCATAATTTGATTTAGAGGCTTGCTTTAGCTCAGATGGCTGCTACCTCTGATGCCGTCTCTTTTTATTGAAAGTGACAAGATTTTTTTATCTATACTTTGCTAAATTGATAAACTATTATAAATAGCGAGAAAAGACTAAGGTGATTAGTGATTCATAAATCTACATAGTATTTTGTGAACAAAATTTTTTTTACAAAAAATGCGTTTAGGCCTTTTTTTTAATTTTCATTTAACATTATCGTCCCACTGCCGGGCAGATCTCCCCCATCTCTCCAACCGTCCTTGAAAATCTAGCAAAAATTACTTCATAATTAAAAGGTCTTATTATATCTACTCGCCTGATTTTTCGTAAAAACTTCACTGTAATCCAACACCACAATCGTACCATTCGAGTTTATTTGAACGCGATGTGACGCTTTGCGCCGACCGCTCCACACAGACTGAATGTATGCTCATTGGTAAGTGTGTTTTGTTCGTAATAGTCTCATGTAACTCTTGTATTGGACGTGCCGCTCACTATCCTCTAACCTAAGGCCTTAAGCTTAAGATGTACAACTAAAAATAATGTTTATTGAAATTAATTAAATCTCTGGAATTACTCTAAGTTTCTAAATAACTATTTGAAAGTTACTTTAGATAGACATTGGTGTCAATTAAGATGTTTCCAAAACTAAACGGCTTTGACAGCACTAAAAATGTCCGACGAACGATCGAAATAAAAACGATCAATTTTAGTGCTGTCAAATTAGTTAAGTTTAGTTTTTGCGTTATCAGAATTGACACCATTATTAACACGTACGATATCATGCCTAATAGCTTTTGTGGATCGAAATAGGTTATAAAAGTGTAGGTTTATGTACCTTCATAGGTTTCTCAACATGTACTTACCGAAATTGATTTACAATTTTATTATGGTCTTCCGTATGGCGTCATTTTAGGCCAATTTTTTATAAGCTCAATATCATACAGACATATTTAGCATAACCCGTAATGCTACTTGTACTATGGATTAATGGGGTTTTGTTGTTTTACGTCGCGTGAATAAGTTCGTAGGTAGAGATACAAGCTAGGAAGTAAAAAGTAAGTAAGTTCGTATGAGCAAGTGAACGGGACCGACAATTTAACGTGCCCTCCGAAGCACGGAAGCACTCAGCTGATAATGCCACTTGCAGTCACCCATCCAAGTAGTGACCGCTCAGAACGTTGCTTAACTTCAACGATCTATCAAGAACGTCTTAGCAAGCTTGCCTCAACTTATTATACAAAGTCATGTTAGCGACGACGCTACTCTACTTTCGATCTGAGGTCTAATAAACCATTTATATTGTTCCATACGACAATTTTTGCGCGCATAACCGCGCTCAAAGTAATAAACAAAAAACATAGTGGGAAACCCCGGTTTGTCACGTACAAATATTTATCATGTTTTTTGTCTTAAATACTACCCACTCAGCCTTTACATCTTTACTAGATGATTCTAGAGTCAGGAGGCAAGCTTTGACTACACTAAACGGGACACTGTAGTGCCTGGGACATTGTTGAGATGGAATAGGCTTGCCCAGCACCTAAACCATCCTCTCAGCTTAGCCGGCCATATCCACAGGAATGACAATTGTCAATACGTGTGGGGCTGACTGGCCGCGGGTTTCCTCACGATGTTTTTCTTTACCTGCTCGTGTTAAAGAGCATATAAATTTTTCGACACGAAAAGTTCATTGATGCACGGCCGGATTTGAACTCACGGCCTTCGGATCAAAAGTCGAAGTAGGTACTTAACCACTAGGCCAACACGGCTTTTACTACCTACTATGTACTCGTATTAGCAATCCATCAATCATCTGGATATAGGTAGCGCCACGTAAAAAGAGCGCTGGCTGTCTAACTGCGCAGTGGTCGATGATTGGTGGAGAGGTAACGCGGCGCACTTCCTATCATTGATTTAGCGAGTGCTATTGGTTCGTCAGCGAGTGAACACAGGCGCAAACATACTCCCACTACTTCCCCGACCGCGCTCTTTTTACGTGGCGCGACCTATACGGATTCTCGTGGTCACTTAACAAACAGAACAATTTGTCATTTCCATTAAACAAGTGTCAATTACATTAAAAAGTTAGCGAAAGCCTTACTAGATGGTACTTACCTACTCTTTTGTATACAGTTCAGGAAGTAGACAATTGCGGAAATCCTTGGCATTTTGAATGCTTCCGAAAAGAGGAAGTGATCATTTTCACAAGATAAATCTCTCTTCGAAAGTACGCATTGATGCTACGAGTATTTCTCGATATTGATTTTAATTGGCTCATCATCATAATCATGTTTATCCTAGTTGAGAAATGTATTTCCTAAAAAAAGCCTAAAACTCCGTCACCAGAGTTGGTCAAACCTAGTGTTATTTATGATGATGACTTTTAAAATCGTTAAGCCATAACGAAGGCCTAGGTGGCCTAAAAACTCAGTCACCAGAGTTGGCCACTTGCTCATACGAACTAACTTACTTCTTATGAGTTTTTGTACAGAGAAAATATCACGCGATGTCACCACGTAACAACAGGTAGTTTAGATGAGCTGATAAGACTTATCAGTACATCTAGGTAACTGCCACCTGTCGTTTTAAATGTTTATTATAATTGTTGAAAACCAATTTGGCATTAAAAAGCACGTGTTTTACACCTATCATTGTTTTTAATTGAACACGTGAATGCCTGAAAACCTTGCTATTTTGTGTAAACATGGTTAAGTACATTTCCAGTAGAAGGCAATAGGTATTGCCACATGGTTTTTCTTCTATAAATTTACATTGTTTTATTCATAAAGATTTGTCAATTTAAAGAATGTTTTTTTCTTGTTACTCCTATGTCAATAAAAAGAGATAGCAACAGATTTAATATCCGTTATTTTATGTTATTCACTTGAACAAAGGAACTTGAAAAAAATGATTGTTCCGTTTGTGAAACCTAAGCTTTTTTTTAATACCTCTGTAATAGTTAAATTTTGTATAGTCTAGCTAGGAGTAGCGAAGTTGCACTTGTTGGCCTCCAAACTCTGTTTTCGGAGGACTTTAGGCGGCCTAAAAACTTCGTCACCAGTTGACCACTTATAAAATCTTATTAGGTACCCGAGTGAGTAGTATTAGTCGAGACGAACCGCTAGAGGTAGGTATTTAAATCCATTGAACAGTCCAGCAAGGATATACCTACGTAAGTTCATATGAGCAAGTGGCCAACTCTGGTAACGGAGTTTTTAGGCCGCCTTAAGGCCTCCGTCATGGCTTTACGACTTTAAAAGCCGGGACCGACAATTTAACGTGCCCCCCGAAGCACGGAAGCGCTCAGATGTTAATGCCACTTGCGGTCACCCATCCAAATTGTGACTGCTCAGAACGAAGCTTAACTTCAACGATCTATCAAGAAAGTCTTAGCAAGCTTCACCACGAGCGCTTAAATTGTTCTTGAATGATCGATCTTCACAGGAAGGTCATCAAGAAAAACCTGTAGAGACCAATTATTGTGACGTCTTCTCAGACTTCTTAGTAGGCGCTTACAGGACTCTTCAACCTTTGGAGACCTTTTTATTTCTTTAGACACGATGCTACATTCATTACTTATGTTTCATCAATAACAAGTTATAAGCGAAATAAATGTAGAGTCAAGAGTTCTGTGGTCACAAAATGTTGTATTTTAATCAAATAATGTACGTATTTTATGGTCTTCAGATTTTCACCATTTGTTTATATATTTATATTCTCTACATAATTTTGTTTTGCTTTGAGGTAAGCCTTGTTTTTATACGACCCATAGTTTTTGTTTAGACAGCAACTCATCATGCCATCTGTTGGTGATTCTTAGAACCTTCAACAACGCCATCTAGGCTGAATTCACAAAACTACAAAGTTACTTACATCTGAGGTTCAATCGATTTTTATTTAAGTTCCTTTCCGCTAGATGTCGTTTGTAATTTTATATTTCTGTGCAAAATCGCTAGAGGAAGTGAAGTCTTCAATTACAATCACCAATTAACATACTTCCTAGAATAACTCGCATTTAACTAGGTTCATCATGTAAGTACTTATATCATAATAAACCTGTACCTATTGGCGTTACGAAATAGATTCATGTTTTTCGGGACGTGTGTGAGTTAAGTTGTGTGTGACTGTGTGGAATTCAAAAAACAAATTGGTTTTCTATAAAAAACTTGTAAGAATTAAAATAAATAAATAAATATCCTTGGACATTCCACACGGCGTCATCTAGTCCCAAGCTAAGCAATTTAATGCTTGTGTTATGGTAACCAGATGACTGGATAATCTACATAGATACATTTTTTTTTGTAAATACATACATTATACATAGAAAACACCCAGACACGAAACAAATATTTGCAGATCATGCAAACATTTGTCCCGCAGCGGGGATCGAACTCGCAACCTCTGCGTCTCAGGCGGGCTTTCGCCCACTGCGCCACAGAGGTGGTCAATGATAATGTTACTCACCTCTGCCCAGAAGCAGACGATCAGTGAAGATCCCGTCATGAGGAGCGGGTAGTAAGCTGATAGTAGACTAGTCGCCCAGCCTTCTTGGAACGCCGACTGTTAACAAATAAAGTTAACAATAAAGCGAGAAGTGACCACACTCATACCCAGATAAAGATTCTCCGGAAGAATCGAAACATTGTCGGTATCTAAATCGACGATAATTTTACGTGAGTAATTTACCGTGTGCTATTATAATATAATGTCTAATACAACTCACGATAGTTTTGAAAGTGAAACAAATAAAGTTTTTTAAAACCAAGGACTTGTTATAACATAGGTAGGTTAGTATTCAATTCAAATAAGTCGGTTAAACGCTTGCAATCTGTATCGAGGGAGGTTACTTGCTAAATGTACGTTTTTAGTGTGCATGGACTTGCTTTTGAATATCCTCATAGTTGTGATACATTGCGTTAGGACTTGCCTCTAAGGAAAGTGCCAGAAAACATGAAGAGAATGCCTACTACTTAAAAAAAATGTATATAAAGATTATGTCTGTCTATTTGTCTGCTGTAGATTCGGTGATAAGCACAGAACCGTAAACAGTGGAAATGATGTGATAAGAATTTTCTTAGCCGTGCCAAGCATTCGGTGTTTCAATCATTGCACATATTAGTCCAATCATTTGTATTATCTAAATACTATATCGACGTAGTGTCATAACATCATAAAGTATTGATTCAATTTACATAATTACATTGCAATCTGTCTGATGATTTTGAAAATTGTTAATACAGATTTACTAAAATAATACTAAAATCTACTTTTCAATATGGGCCTGTACCAAATATATTTTTGGACATCACTGACACCGCACATATTCAACTTCAAAGGATCACAAATGCCTTAATTATATTATTCTAAGCCTGATGTTTCCCACTGCAGGGCAAAGGCTTCCCTCTTTCCAGTGATCTCGGTTTTGTGCATCCTGGCGCCATTCTTTGTTGTCACGCCATCGTCGCCTGGGTCTTCCACGTGGCCGTCGTTGTTGAGGCAACCAATCAGTGGTTGTTTTTGCCCATTGTTGTTGGCACATGCGGCTCACGTGTCCTGCCCAGTCCCACTTGAGCTGGCCTTGCACAAATGCCTTAGATATAAGAAAATGTCTACTGTACCTTGGTAATACAGTCGTGATCATATTTATTTTTTACTTCAAAACATGAATGTAGAATTGTAGATTGTACAAGAGGAGGCGTATCTGGCATCAGGTACAAAATATTTGAAGCTCTTGGCACATAATTCTACCGTCTGGTAGAATCAGTACGTAACACACGCAATGAAAATGCCTAAAAATAAAATATTCATTCATAATTGAGCATGTACCAAAAATGTCTAGGTGACTTTGCGTAAGTAGGTATTTTAAGGATATTAAATGACTAGGGAATTGAGAATCTCTACTGCTCCCTGAGTACAGAACTACAGACGTGCGTTAGAAGGCGTTTTTCGTGTGTATATTTGTGTCTATAATTTATCAGAAAATGTCGCATAACTTTAAAGTTTTATCATAAACTTCTAAGCAAGCTACGTCACCAGCGCTTTTCATAAATAATAGTGTAAAACGCACCGGCAGTGAGACGAATTGGGCGCTGCAAATAAGCTTGGCGAGGAATGCGACAATGTACTCTGTACCCGATGAACAGGTACATCTTCTGCGTGAAATTTTAGACTTGGCTAAATCAGAAGCCCTCCCTTTCCAATGTCATACGAGTGACCGTCAGATGAGAACTAAACACAGCCTAAAATTAGAAGATATATTGCACTTTCAAAACTATCGTGAGTTGTATTAGACATCGTGAGTTGTATTAGACTATAATAGCACACGGGAAATTACTCACGTAAAATTATCGTCGATTTAGATACCGACAATGTTTCGATTCTTCCGGAGAATCTTCATCTGGGTATGAGTGTGATGAAGATTCTCCGGAAGAATCGAAACAAGAGTTACATTGTCGGTATCTAAATCGACGATAATTTTACGTGAGTAATTTCCCGTGTGCTATTATAATGTAGTAGAATTATGCCTGTCTGATGAAGCTAAAACTCACCGGTGAAACGAAGTAGGCGCCGCGAATAAGAGAGGCAAGGAATGCGACCATGTACAGCATCTTCTGCGTGGTGACCTTGCAGGCGCGGAGGAAGGTGGGCGCCTTCAGACGCCGGTACTCCGTCACGATGCAGATACACAACTGCACTGCGCAGATGAACGCGACGAGCAGGAATACACCGCCAATACCTGGAATGGACATGTGAAATCGTAAGTTCATATAAGAATTGGCACAATTTGGTTTAAAAGTAAGTTCGCATGTTCCGCCAATACCTGGAATGGACATGTGAAATCGTCAGTTCATCATAGGAATTGGCACAATTTGATTCCTGGGAAAAGTAAGTTCGTATGTTCGTATGAACAAGTGGCGAACTCTAGTGATTTGGGACTTCGAATTTGATTCGTTTTCAAGTTAACGCTAGCTATGTTTACACAACACAACTAGACAAATTAATGTACTAATTATAGCTTAATGTGAAACAATGATGAATTAATATGGCTCTCGACTCCAGATAAACAGATGATTGTAGGCTCCAGTACCAGCAAGCGAACAAGTCAGCTTGAAAATAATCCGTACACTCAGTAGAATCGTATCTCGCAGAGACAAGTGCTTTTCATGCAATCGCGGGCCCTTCCCGTACCGCTCATGGTCACCTGCATTGCATACTTCTATATGACTATCTCTGTATCAAACAGCGCTTGGTATTGAGTACTTACATGCGTGATATGGCAAGTTAGGGTCCGCGCACTCTTTCCCGGACAATCGTATCTCGCAGACACGTGCCGTTCATTCATGCAGTAATGGGCAAAACACCGCACCGCTCATGGCACTGCATACTGCTAGTAACTAGCTTTATATCAAGCAGCGCTAGGTATTGAGTACTTACATGCGTGATACGGCAAGTTAGGGTCCGCGCACTCTTCCCCGGAGAATCGTATCTCGCACAGACACGTGCCGTTCATGCAGTCGCCGCGACTGCTGCAGTCGCGGGCACAACCCGCACCGCTCATGGCGCTGTAGTAGGCTAGCAGTGAGCGCATCTTATCTGTAGCGACGGAGACGCCCGTCGCCTGGAAGACCTGGGAAGAAGAAGAGTTTATTAGTTACTTACATAGGTGGCTAATGAAATCCTGTCAAGTGGAGACTTGATACATAAAGAAAGAAAAATAAAATCATTTATTTCGGTAGGACCTCAAGGATCGCTTCGAGTTCGTCTTACATGCTAGGTGATTCTATTGCCTGTTCCAACGACTCCCAATACAGCAGGAAAAGATAAAGGCAAGAACACAAGGTGTGGGCCTGGCACATAGTAATGAATCAGATGACAAATGTTAAATACGTCAAAATATCAGAAATATCAGATCGTTTCATGCTCGTTATACGGCATGTTTGGTAGATTTAGAAAGCGCTAAATATTCGATAGAAATGCCAATTTTCTGCTGAACATACTCTGTCCTGATAAAATAATGATTAAAGATCTTTCAGTTGCCCAAGATCTGTTGAAGATGTTTCTCAATAAATACATATATATGCACACATTTTGTAGTGTGAAAGTAAGCATTCCGCTTTATTAACTAAAATCACTATTACTATAGATAGTTTAGTATTTTATAGTGTTAAACCACACAGGTATTTCATTAGTAATTCGAAGATATCATTTATTTTAGCACGTTCGAATCCTGTCGGATCCACTAACTTTTAGTAAGATATTTCATTTATAATCACTATCACACGTTTAATGGATATTTAATTAGAATAAGAATATAGGAACGACCTTGTGCCAATACTACATCTACATCGTGACCATTAACTGTATTACGCACAAAGTTAAACACACCTACATAAGTACTGTAAGTATCTACTATCTACCCCAAATAACTGGCCGGAAGTGTGGGGTCAAAGGGCGGGACATACTTAGGAATATACTTTGACTATTTATAAATACATGTACACGGGATTTTATCGCGTTATTTACCTTATTTCTTTTCTTCCCGACGTTTCGGCTATGTTGCAATAGCCATGGTCGCGGGTGGACTGGAGTATGTTTCAATTTGAGTTTCGTTGTGTAGCGGGTGGGTAGTTTTGTATCACTGGTAAAACTACCCTCACAGATCTTCAGAATTCGGATCGGCTGCATTTACACCGCAACACACCACACTAACAGTATCTTCACACCGAGAAGTCATATTACGACGTGCATTGCATCTACTAATCACAGGATTCCAAGATGATGGGAGCCTAAAACCATCCTCACGATTGAAATTCGGATACTTCTTGATTTCAATTGCCTCACGAATCATTCGCTTATAATATTGGCGTTCGTTGGCAAGAATCTTGGGATCGTGAAGTTCAATCCAG
This sequence comes from Xanthorhoe designata, assembly GCA_963582015.1. Taxonomy (NCBI): domain Eukaryota; kingdom Metazoa; phylum Arthropoda; class Insecta; order Lepidoptera; family Geometridae; genus Xanthorhoe; species Xanthorhoe designata. The sequence continues at coordinate 2,960,924 of OY757053.1, forward strand.
TGATTGGGCCCGGAATCCACTAGGTGCTCCGCTATCGCTGATTTATGTACCTGGCGGTTCTTAACTGCTACAATGTGCTCCTTTATTCGTTCGGCTACACTTGACTTTTATTCAAGCACAAAAGACTTTTGAGTTGTGTACAGAGGGGCATAATAAAAAGTTAAAGAAATTGCTGGCACGTCGTGAAGTGGTGCAGGATGATGTACAGTCGGGCACGAAAGTTGTGCAGACCGTTGTAAATTTGTCTAGTGCCTCTTTAAATACTGCAACACAGAAGATTCTGGAAAAAGGTATGAATTTTGCTCTAACACCCAAACGAATGCCGTATGAAGAGATAATTAGTGGGGTGGAGGAGACAATTATTAGAAATAAAATTCCACCTAATGACGCGGAAACACTAAGACAGGATGTTTCCATTATTTTGCGTAAAAGTCGACTACCTCAGCCTAACATTACTTTTGATGAGCGTAAAGCACTAACAGACTTGAGGTCGAATACAGACATTTTGGTGCTTAAAGCAGATAAGGGTAATGCAACTGTTGTGATGGACACCACTGGTTATGACACAAAAATGCGGTATTTGCTCAGTGACAAAAAGGTGTATAAGCCGGTATCGTACAACCCGACGGCTAGAGTAACAAAGCGTATAAGGTCAATTATACAGGAACATAGGGACTTATTCGCAGATGATGATTTTGAACGCCTTCATAAGCCTACAATTGTGCAGCCGCCGAAACTGTATGGCTTACCGAAAGTACATAAGACAGGTGTACCCCTACGACCAATAGTTAGTCAAATTGACTCACCGACTTACACGCTGGCTAAACATGTTGCTGCGGTTCTACAGCCGTTCGTAGGGAAAACATCATCATTTGTTAAAGATTCTCGCCATTTCATTGACATTATCAAGGGCATAAAAATGGAGCTTGGTGACATTCTGGTGAGTTTTGATGTGGAATCCCTATTCACCAATGTTCCAATAACAGAGTGCATTGAAGTGGTAAAAGAGAAGTTAAGTTATTTTGAACTTCCGGAACAATATATCGTTATACTTAAGAATTGTTTAGATGGTAACTACTTCTTATACCAGGGACAACACTACCTCCAGATTGACGGAGTGGCTATGGGAAGCCCAGTTGCGCCGGTTTTAGCCAATATCTGGATGGAACATTTTGAAAGTCTTTTAGATTTAGCTTCCTATGGTGTAAGGATTTGGAAACGATATGTTGATGATGTATTCTGTATATTGAAGGGTGGTGCACATGAAATTGAGCGTTTGACTACATATTTAAACTCAGTCCATCCTAAAATTCAGTTTACTCACGAAAGGGAGGAAGGAAGAACTTTGGCTTTTCTTGATGTTAAGGTAATGGTGAAGACTGATGGTTCCTTAGCACACTCAGTCTATAGAAAACCAACACATACAGACCGGTATCTACACGCTACATCTCATCATCATCCTCGTCATTTACAATCTGTTGTTTCTTCTTTAACTAGCAGAGCCTATGATCTATGTGACCCTGAGCATTTAGAGGAAGAACTGGTGCATGTTCAGGAGGTACTTAAACGTAATGGTTATGTAGGTTTAAGAAAGAGACAGCCAATATGTACGAGAAGAAGTAAATTACCTGATGTAAGCAGACAACCTACGTATCTGCCATATGTGAAGGGAGTAACCGATAAAATTGGTAATGTTTTGAACAAGTTTTCCATTAAAACCATTTTTACTCCTCTAACGAAGGTGGCTAAGTTGTTGAGATCGCCGAAGGATGTCATACCGCTACAAGTACCTGGCGTGTACAAAGTAGACTGTAGCTGTGGTCGCTCATATATTGGCCAAACTAAGCGTACTGTAGCCGAACGAATAAAGGAGCACATTGCAGCAGTTAAGAACCGCCAGGTACATAAATCAGCGATAGCGGAGCACCTAGTGGATTCCGGGCCCAATCACTGGATTGAACTTCACGATCCCAAGATTCTTGCCAACGAACGCCAATATTATAAGCGAATGATTCGTGAGGCAATTGAAATCAAGAAGTATCCGAATTTCAATCGTGAGGATGGTTTTAGGCTCCCATCATCTTGGAATCCTGTGATTAGTAGATGCAATGCACGTCGTAATATGACTTCTCGGTGTGAAGATACTGTTAGTGTGGTGTGTTGCGGTGTAAATGCAGCCGATCCGAATTCTGAAGATCTGTGAGGGTAGTTTTACCAGTGATACAAAACTACCCACCCGCTACACAACGAAACTCAAATTGAAACATACTCCAGTCCACCCGCGACCATGGCTATTGCAACATAGCCGAAACGTCGGGAAGAAAAGAAATAAGGTAAATAACGCGATAAAATCCCGTGTACATGTATTTATAAATATGAATTGTGATCGCGAAAGTTTAAGAAAAACTATTATACTTTGACTAATTATTTTTTAATGAAAAACAAAGCGCGCCAAATTTTGTCGATTCATTTTACCGAAGACTCGGTAGAGTTAACTTTTTACGCAACATTCGAGCAAATAAAAAATAGTCTTCGGGCTATAATATTAAGAACAAGATTTAAAAAGCGTTATCTCAAGAACAGTAGAACATTTCTAAGTGAATTTTATTTTGTCAAAAAGCTTACAAGTAGGTAGGTATATTTTATAACATCTTTTCAACTTTATTCACAGAAAAAAAACAGAATAGTTTTGAACTATCAAGTGACCCGTTCTGACTTTAGGTGTTTGTTCTCTACTCTAATATGCATAGGTACATAATTATACATAATGTATAACATACATCTCTTTAATCACCCTTTCTATTGATGAAAACCGCACTAAAACTTTATTTTATACTTCGTAGATAATTGATACCAGAGCTACTCATTTTAAGCAATTGACATTACGAAAAAACCGGTTCATTTGTAAACAAAAGGATTACCAAATAGCGCCTGCAATTGTAAATTACAATACGCCATCAAGATATTCCTATCGGTAATGTTTATTTGATTGCCCATAATACGACGTAGAAAAAGTCGGCGTTAACAATAGGAAACCGTTGTGACCTCGTCCTGACCAAAACCAAAGCACGTGACTTATTGTTTAACAAAGAACTTTGAACCTTATATGTTTTTGTAGAGTTTAGAACTCTTTGGTACAGGCGGCACCCATTCAACTTCGAAAACAAACAATAACCACCTGTTTAAAGAGTTTGCCATCTTAAAAATCTAATAAACCGTTAAATAATCATCATTCATCAATCTCCTGCCCACACTAAGGTCGGCACAACACGTTTTTCTCTTCCACTCACCTCTATCACTACTAACTGAGTATTTAAAGGCTTAACTGATTGAGATAAAATAGGAAAATAATAAATAATCATGAACGGAAGCTGCATGTAAAGATCCAACATATCTTTCGCAACGCACTTTCACAGTACATAACTATGTATCATATCAACATTTACGTAACACGGAACAAGAGTTCATTGTACCAACGCACTATATTTATCTTCCGTTGAGCTTTAGCGTTGAAGCTCATTCTCTATTTTAGCATGCGACCTCAATTTTATGATTATTTTCTTAAGTGGCTATCTCTGGTGACGGAGTTTTAGGCCGCCTCAAGGCCTTCGTCAGGGCCTAACGAGTTAAAAGCGTCACGTGTCCTCTGAAGCACAGAAGCGCTAAGTCGTTATGCTTGTGACGTGCGATCGTAAATTAAAAATGTCAGTTATACTTCCTCACTAAATTTTATTACTGTGTAGCAAGTACATAAGTAGAGCACTGATTCTCGACTCCAAAAACAACGTAAACCTAATAGTTATTCGTTAAAATTGTGGCAGCTCAGACCGGCGCTTAACTTCAACGATCTATCAAGAATGATAATTTTGTTAAGCGATTTAAAAAAAGGAGGAGGTTCTATGTTACATTGTATGTACTCGTATGTTATGTATGTATTGATTATTCCGTCAATAGTGGATCGATTTTGAAAATTCTTTTTATTTTGAAAGAGTATTCTTCAGAGGTGGTCCATAAAAACGATTAGGGATCCGATGAGGAGTGAAATAAAAAAAATAAGCCTTTAATTCATTAAAATTGTGGCAAAAGACCTGCTGAAAAGCAGGCTATTTCCTAAAGATAACAAAGGTCGGGCTCCTGTCAAACGCTTTGTTTAATCAAGGTTTTATCAAACATTCGCATTTGATGTGAACGAACAGAGACAGGAAAGTGAATTATCTTATCAAGCATTCTATCAAAGTGTGGATTGAAAAAGAAGATACCTCTAGAAAACTGTACTTACCACTTTGTTTATCAAGTGATAAACAAGTAGCAGGAAAATTATTGTAGTTAGATGAAGTGAATAATTTTCCTGCCTTTATCTCTTCAAAGTTGAGTTAGCAAATCGTGGTCTTGATACCATCAGCGTATTTTTTACGATGCTCAATTTTATGCAAGTAATCCTATAATGCCCGATTTTTATATCTAATGTACGGATGACCGTCGATCTACCTGTAAAGAAACGTTGTTATACAACACAAAATGTATGACACTTTTTGACAGATAACAACGTTGCTATGACGATTGATCTACGGTCATCCGTACGTTGGATTCAGGAACCGGGCATAAGACAGTTCATCGCTTGACTGGACTGGAGACGTCTACAAAAAGCGAGACATTTAAAAAACAAAATGTAGTGACAGCAATTTCAATGGATTGGCTGTTGACGCTATTGGCCCCCTATACTATAGCTACAACAATGAAATACCAGTATTCGAATGAGCGCCATGAATATTAAAGAGAGGACAAAAAATGTTCCAAATATTTGCACTATCCCATAAAGTCCGAATAACTGTCCCTGTTTACTGTTGATTGATGTTTTCAGTATGGAAAATACCAGAGCTGTGTCATATTACATAACAGTGTCAATTACATTGCAGTGTAAATGAAGTGTAATAAATTGATCATCATCTGCCTATAGAATTCCAAATGGCCTTTAAACTTCTAGAGTTTTGTTCTGCCTCTATTCACCTAACCTATGACCCTTACAAAATCACCGGATTGTATAGACTGTATTACCAAACACTTCGTATAGATTCTCTCTATCCTTTGATTCGACACTTCTGACCAAGTGACTAATCGTCGTCAAATGCCAGATGTTAAAGCTATTGTAGAAGGCTATGGTAGCAGATCAATTGCGGGAAGTCTACATTACTATCTTCAAACTTTAAACATTTCTCATGAATATCTTACACGTGTTAGCAGTAGCCTAATACGCTATAGATCACCCCTCAAGACTCTGAATGTCCTCCAAAGCTCTTAGCCCTAATCTCACCCCTGCGAAAGTCCTTGAGAGTTGTTATATGAGGTGGTATGGGTTGGGGAATCGTGAAGGTCACAGGACTCACCCTATATTTTCCTTTAACCATGACCCGTAGAAAAGTTCGGTTTGAAGAACCTGTTATTGTACTATTTCTATTGGAAATTTCATTTATAGAGAGCAAAGGTTAAATACAACAAGCCTCATTAATGAAATGGGGTGTTTATTTCGTAAAGTGTTTGTGTTTACTTGAATTGTTTGTTCAGATTTTATTTATCATTACCTAACATGTTTTAGTGGATGGAATATTTGGATGATTGATCGCTTGGGCATCCTTCATCCTTCTTGGAGACCCTCAGATCATTGACCACCAGCTTGACAGAAAAGTAATGAACAGTGAAATACCTATGCAAATACGCAGTAATGTATTTTTGAAATCGTACGTGTACACCGAAAAACAGTAGGTAAGGTACCTACAAAAATAACAGGAAAATTTGCTTCATATTATTATACGCTTATCTTTGTTAGACCTTGAACGCGGCGCGGGTTCGATATCTATTCATTTTAGCATTACAAAATGGACCGACGGAACTGATTGTACTTGTAAAAATTATAGTCAAATTATTAATAGACAAACAATTTATAAGTCTCATTATAAGTGAACTGTAATTTTGTTCTTATGAAAATAAACTCTTTAAACCGAAAAGATTCGACCGAACAATTAAACAAGTATTATGGCTACTGTGAATGGGACATCTGGAAGTTGAAGACCTAGGCGGACATATTTGGATAATATTGGTTACATTTTGAAGAAAGGTCAGGTCAGAAGAGCAAGTGGAGAGCCGTAGTCTATGCCTACTCTCATGGGGGAGAGGCGTGGGCGAGATAGAAAAGAATAATGTAAATGAGATCAAATGCTGGGAGAACTAAACGATTGATTATACAAAGTATTTTTTACATCTAATGAAGCTCGCTAAGAAACGATTTCACGCGTCTCTCGCCAAATTTGTATAATGAAAATCAACGATCAGAAGGGCGAAGTAAGTATGTAAATCAGTTTAAAAATAAACGTTATTCTTCCGCTCATAGTTACTTATTATTCGCGAGTTAAAAATATTATACAACGTAGCACGTACTTAGTTATATATTCAAATAGCCAAATTAATAACCAAATTATGGTTAGGCTGTTATCGCTAACCTTCGCGACACATAGCGTTGATAAACAATCAACCACATGTAACCCACAATTTTTAATATTACCAGAATAAATTTTGTTACTAACCTAACGAACATAAATCAGGAACAAAACTGTAACATTATATTCCATGTCATGTCGAAGTGCTAGTGGCGAAGCTTGCAGACGTTCTTGACAGATCGACGGAGTTAAGCAACATTCTGAGCGGTCACAATGGGGGACCGCAAGTGGCATCAACAGCTGAGCGCTTCCGTGCTTTGGAGAACACGTTAAATTTTCGGTCCCGGCTTTTAAAGTCATGGAACAGGTCTTTAGGCGGCCCATAAACTCCGTCAACCAAATTGGCCACTTGGTCATACGAACTTACTTTGCTTATTTAATGCCAAGAAATTCTTGATATTTTTGACATCAATTTCGAAAAATCATCAAGAAAACTCAAACCGACGGTCCGACCGAGACGGCCTGATTATGGTTTGGATATGATACGTCATCATACACGTGCCGATCCTCAACTTATGTATTGCGTTGTTAGAAGGGTAGGTTGTTGGTTATGGTTACCTATTACTTACTACTCGTGTTTGTATTATGTACATACTTCATACAACCGCTATTCGAAATTGTTAAGGTGCCTATTCCAACTATAATAGTTGTAATTTCATAGCTTTTATAAAAACAAAATTAAATTAAATTAAATTGACAGGCACAAAAATAAATTAAACATCAAAACATACGTATGGCCAAATAGAATCGCATGGAAGCATGGAACTAGTCAAACGACTTCGAAACCTAAACAAATGGCCAACTTAGCATAATATATTGCTAGATTAGATTAGAAGTATTCACCTTGCTGATGACTATACTTTGCAAAAGTAGGAAATACAGATATCCTCATTCTTTAGAAAATATTCCGTTTTTTTAACCGACTTTCAAATAGGAGGTTCTATGTTCCACTGAATATTTTTATTGTTTTTTATGTATGTTGACCAGATGGCGGGACGAACTCCTTTTACTGACACCTTTGAGAGGGCCTGGCGGACGAAGGCACTGGATCGGCGTGACTGGCGGAAGTGGGGGGAGGCCTTTGCCCAACAATGGGACGGGATAGGCTAATAGTAATAATAATAATGATGTTGACCAATTAGGTATCTCGTCAATAGTAGACCGATTTTCAAAATCCCTTTTTAGTTGGAAAAATATACTTCCGAGGTCTTTCGAAATATACTTAAATCATTTTTTCAACACAAAGTGTGGCATTTGTAAACATTAACATAAAGGCGTCAATTTAACATTGTTTGTACATTGAGATATATTATAGAGCCACAATCAAGCGACATTGAGCATTAAAACAAACGACATAACGTCTACATTCAAATGTCATGAACATTGAATTTGCACGCACATTTTTCGAGTGTTGTCAGCTATTAGATTGTGACTCTTTAATATATCTCAATGTGTTTGTAGCATATTGTGTTGCCTTGAATTGGTTTGGTGTTTGACATGAACACAATTATGTTGAACGATTACCTAAGTGAATAGCACAGGATAATGGTAACAAAGTCTAAACTGGTTTCTATCAAGGCAGTGGATGACATTGCAAATCTTCGTATGAGTGAATGCCGAACTAAATATTTTTGAAGACTAGGATCACATCTTCATTTCCTTTTGTTTGTCTCAGTGTGTCTTTCTCTCAATTCTTCTAGAAGAAGACAGAGGAGTAGTATGAAAGTAGTTGAACTTAGCCAAGTAGTATAAAAGTAGATATTTTTGATTATAGTGTTAAACCACACTTTGGTATTTCATTTTTAAATGAAAAATCTTACTAAAAGTTTTACGACTTCGGCAGGATTCGAACCCGCGAGATACAAGCGATCACCCTTAAGCCGGGCTGCCTTACCACTCGGCCACGCAGTCCTTAACGCCGAAGACGAAACTATCAGTAAGATGATATATTTCGGTTAAAGCACCGATGAGCGCCATCTACAGGTATTCTAGAGGAATTAGAGTATAAAAGTGTCATCTTTTACAAAATCTATTCCTTTCCTTGAGCTCCTTGTGGCCTGTGGCTCTACGAGGATTTTCGTATAAAAATGAAATAAAATGAAATATATGATCACGACTGTATCCCAGGGAGCGGTAGACATTTCTTTGAGATCTTAATACAATTTTTGATTTGATTGAAGATGTCTAAGGGGGTAGTCAGAGGTATGTCCAAATACATATTTGGTACATGCCCACATCTTGCAGAAGTTAACTTTCCATACGTGACAGGTTGCAAGCCCATCGACGTTATTAGAGAGCTAACTGGTTTCTTTACGATGTTTTCCTTCACCGTTAAAAGCTCGTGTTAAATTATTTTTATTACTTATTATTATAGTAATTTAATGATTCAGGTGTGTTTTCTAAAAAATTGAAAAGGAGTACTCCTACGCTACTCTTCATACTAAAGGTCAGCTTCTGATTAACACTGCTTACTACATTGACCTAAATAGTATAATAGGATACGTACACAAACAAATAGAAGACAAACCTAACTAACTCGTACCTTTTCAAGGACGGATGACGTCATTAAATTGATGAAACAAAGCGAGATAACTAATTTTGATAATACACAAAGAGGAAGATAGAAGAAAAGGTATATACCTACTCCTTCTGGTAGGATAAGGACAGAAAATGATCTTTATCTCTGGATGACACAAGCTTGATTGATTTTAAATAACTATTTAGTTATCTGTGAGATGAGGCCGATTGAGGCCAGATGACGAGTGTGCTGTACAAAACAAATCGTTAATTCGCCCTCAACAACTTTTTTTACACAACAATTTTAAGTCCCTAAACAGTTCTGTTAGTATCAATTGAAAATAGTGTCAATTGCCACCAACAATGAAGCTCTACATTATAGAGATTAGAGATAAGACTATTCTACCTTAAATAATCAAATGCAATGCCCTATTATAGGTCCACCTACTCTTAAAAGCGACAAACGATATTGTGTTACAGCTTTATGTTGGTGATATGATTCGCAACAATCATCGATAACTAAATCAAAACTGCTATCACAATTCATCACCCTGAAGTAAAAATTGGTGTTATAAGTTGTAGTGAGTATTTAATCTATGTTATTTTGTTTGAGGCAAGAAAAAACATAATCGATTCATTCGTTCAGGAGCTGCGTCCTGAACGAATAAATCAATAATGTTTTTTCTTTTTTGTTGGAATGAAGAACGTTCTTGAATCGATTCTTCTTGATTCTTAGATGTTTCAAGAAAATCTGCTCAGTCGTTTGAAAATCATAGGCCATTTTCTAGTTTATAACTATAGGGATCGGGAGAACTTCGTTAAATTTTTAGTTTCATTGTTATGCACTAAAGAAGCCTATTGATTCATCACGCAGTCATGCAGTCTGTAAAAAGCAAATCACGTGCCAAAATGAGCTGCCTTGACTGTCATCCCTAGACGCCAGCTCTTTGCAATTTAATGACATGCATTTGTATGACCATCGTTTTAATATCTAATGCTCGTATTCATTTTTTGACAGTTCTCTATGAAAACTGAGTGATGAATAATAATAATAATAATATAATAATAATAAAAAAAAAATAAAAATCTTTATTGAGGACACAATTTGTATAGGTACTAATGTAAATATGCTTTTACAATTACTGTATCCTACAATCGGCGGTCTTATCGCTCATGGCGATTTCTTCCAGACAACCGTAAACTATATCTAAAGAGAAATGCCAAACAACATTCAACGAGCTTGACGCACGTTGGGTATTCACCAGCCCCCGAACTAGTTAAAAAACTGTATCTCGGGGGCTCGCTGTCACCCACAGTACCGTTCTCTTCGTGTTATGTTGATTGACATTTTGCAATTGGGTCCATGTTGTTGGATCCTATTGTTAACTTAAATTAAAATTAAGTGCTTTAGTGTTCCAGTGTAAGTTGCTAGTGCGCGTGTGTGTGTATACATTGTATATGTGTGTGTTGTGCTGTGTGGGGTGTGTGTTTACGTGTGTGCGTATGTATGAAGTACTCAAGGGTGCGTAGTGTAGATACGAGTGTGAGTGAGTGGAATACTATGGATGTGTAATATTAGTGTATGTATAATAGGGTCTCAACTTTACATAAAAGAGATTTAGATATTTTTATAGGGTTTCTAACTTTAATACATTAAAATTTTAGATGCTAGAATCAGGGAAATAAATCAAGATAGTTTAGAATTTGTTACTGAATGTTAAAGACAATAAGTTCTTCAGTACTTTTATAATTTAGTTGTAAGAGCCAGTCAATTAGCTTAGTTTTTAGTTCATATTTTGTTAGGTTATAGATGTATAGTTTTTTATTTAGTCTGTTGTACAATTGGGGACCTAGAATGGAGAAGAATCGGCTGTAGGTCACGGTTCTGTGGGGGTCCATTATGCAGACACGGTCTGATCTTCTTTTTTTGTTTTTCAGGTTAGGATCGTAGGGTGTCAAGGAATGCATACGCATAGTGGTTTGAAGCACAAAGAGCTGTCTCACGGAGAGTACTTTAGCATCATTGTATAGTGATATGGTGGGATACCGAAATGGTTTTTTTAACATAACTTTGAGCACAGCCCTTTGAGCCCTTTCAAGCTGCATCATTTTTGTTTTGGCAGAACCCCCCCATACTGAGATGCAATATCTTAATAAGGATTCGCTTAATGCGGTGTATACTAACTTAAGAGTTATTTGGTTAGCAGAAGACCTAAGATTTTTGAATATATAGATCAGCTTTCGGATTCTGGATGTCAAGCAGTCGATGTGGTGATTCCAATTTATCAGCGAATCAATAAACACACCCAGATATTTAAAGGAGTCTGTTTTAGTTAGGTATGGGCAAGTGCAGTTGTATGTCGGATTTATGCACTTGTGGCTTTTGATACTAAAAGTTGTTTTAGATGGTTGTCCGCTTGCGGTAAAAGAGAAGGTCATATATTTTGTTTTGTCTACATTGAGGGTTAGAAGGTTACTGTCGAGCCACTTTATGACGGTTGTCATAGTGTTTTCTGCATTCTGCTTGACTTCATCCCAGCTGCTTCCGCGTATAAGTAGGGCGGTGTCGTCAGCGTAACAGTACACTTTGCAATTGGGTAGAGCGAGTTCGCAAAGTTCATTTACATATATTTGGAATAGAGTTGGGCCCAAGACGCTACCCTGTGGCACACCATAATCGAGAGAGGCTTCCGTACTGATATAGTCACCTAGTTTTACAAATTGCTTGCGGTTTGTTAAATAGCTTTTGAATAGGTTCAAGGGAGCTCCCCTGATTCCAATGCATGACAATTTGTCTAACAGTAATGGGACAGAGACTGTGTCGAAGGCCTTCGATAGATCTAGAAAGATTGCTAGGCACTTAGTCTTACTGTCTAAGTTACGGGCTATTTCGTTGACTAAGTCCCCTACCGCGTGTTCGGTTGACTTCCCCCTCCTGAAACCGTATTGGTTATTAGAAATGATTTGGTGACTGTCAAGGTAGTTTGTAAGTCTTTTATTGAGGAGTTTCTCAACTATTTTAGACAAGGAGGTCAGGACAGATATGGGACGGTAATTATTTACACAGTCTCTGTCTCCTGACTTAAAAATTGGGTGTACCATTGCTACTTTAAATGCATCAGGAAATATACCACATGATATGGCAGTATTGCATATGTCAGTTATAACTGGAACTAAGACATGCTTTGAGAGTTTGAGAACCCTTGCTGATATTCCATCCCATCCAACAGCGCAGTCACTACGGAGATTCAGAATAATGTTTTCTATTTCTGCGTTATCAGTTGGGTACAGAGCGAAAGAGTTGCAATGATTTTTCTGATTGTTTGGTATAGGTAGATTGGAGTTTATATTTATATTTATTTTGTCAGCAAGAGTGCGACCAACATTTGAAAAGAAGCTGTTGATTACATTAACCGACTCACTAGGACTAGCTTCCAGTTTAAGGAGCTCGCGTGGTGGTGGCGATTGCGTTTGGGTATGTATTATGGTTTTAATGAGGTTCCAGGTTTGCTTCGGGTTTTTATTTGCTTTATGGAACTCCGTTTGCTCGTGCTGTCTTTTTAGGGTTTTAAGTAGATTATTTAAAAAGTTGCGATACCGAGTGTATGATATTTTTAGGGTTGGGTTGTTGGGGGAGTGACGTAACTTTTTGTGTAACCTATCACGGTGGCGTATGCAGCGGAGCAATCCAGGAGTTATCCACGGTTTAAGAACTCTCTGTTTCCTTACAGTAACTTTTTTAGTGTGTTTCTCTATTATCGACCTTATAAGATAAATGAGTTTAGATGTAGCTTCATTAGCATTTTTAGTATTCAGAATGTGTGTGAAATCACTGCTGTTCAAATCTTTTAAGAGGGCTTCATAGTTGACGCGGTTAGCTGTTGATACGATTTTTTCTCTTTCAAGAGATTTGTATAAACAGAAAACAATAGGGCAGTGATCTGTAAGGTAAAATTGTAAGGCAAGCGTAACTGAGTCGCGATGACTTTTAAGAAATAGGTGGTCAATGCATTTAAGGCTATCAAGCCGCGTGGGTAGTAAATGAGTTGGAAGTAGACCATGTGAGGCAGATAAGTTCAAGAGCTCATCCCGATTACAGGGTTCCTTAGAATTGTTTCTGATGTCAATATTGAGATCTCCAGTCACAATGATGTCTTTAAAGCTAGAAAGGGATTGTAGAACTTGGTTTAGGCTGTGAATAAATCTATCCGTATTTTTATAAGAAGGGGACCTATAAATAGCAACAACCGCTGTGAATTGGCCAATTCGACCAACTAGACATGTGCCTTCACTGAAATCCGGTTCGTCTACACTGCAAATGATATTATCCTTAACGTAAATAACGACACCATCATTCTGGTTCGAGTTATTTTTTGAAGAAAAAGAGGCATAGCCTTTAATAAGAGGGACATTAATTACTTTTTGTAGCCAGCATTCGGTTAGAACTATAATGTCACATTCTATTTTAATTAAAGCTAGGAGTGGTAAGAACGAAGAAAAATTACAGCTGATGCTGCGTATATTGTAGTGGAGAATTTTTAAGGATTTTTTATTATTTTTTATGAAGTTGAGACAATCTTCGGGTGGGCAACTGAATGCCGGTGGCAAACCAACTGCATCAATATCATTACAAATTTCTAAAAGTTCAGTCATTTTCAAAGTGTATTGGAGCACCCCTAGCAAAAAGTGCATTGTCGGGGTTGCTTTCAGAAAAAGAGAGTGATACTACAGCGTGCAGTTGTGCCATACTAATGTCAGTTGAGCCCGATTTGTGAGAGTGAATGTAATGTCTTGAGAGCGTCTTAGTAGTTGTGTGTTTGTTGAGTGTGTAAGGGGTAGTGTGTAAGTAGTCTATGCGTTTATGAGAGGTGAGTGTGTGAGAGGAAGTGTTTATATTACATTGGAACATTGAGCAAAAGTGAAATAAATTATATTCTATGTTTAGCCAAATGAAGCCTACCATAGCTAAATAAAGCCGAGGATATAAAGATTCATAGTATGTGAATATAACAAATACTAATAAAGGTGTACATAGTGTGTTAGGGAACCTAGTATAGAAAATATAAAGTCCCAGGTGGTTTTTAAAATCACTGAACCTAATAAGATGACATGTACAATAGTTATTATAGTTGTAGATGAGAGCTTCTAAGTGTAAGAAATAGCATGCATATTTGAAACTTATTCTAAGTTGGTGACAATAGTTAGTCAGCTTATCAAGTAGTCACATGGAGATTATTTTATCTAGATCTTCTTCCGCATTTATGCGAGTAGGCACCTTCCCCTCTTCAGTTTTTATGTAAACTTTCCCGTATGATGTCCAGGCAGCGAAAAGTTTTTTGTTCTTTACATTTTCTCGCGCAATGTAGTAGAGACGGCGAGCTTTCATCGTGAGGGACTCCGATATAAAAATGGGTAGTGGGTTTCCCGGTAGGTTGATATCGGACGTATTCAGAGGCTGTAGCTTTGTTTCAGTTCTGGATTTGTAGCGTTTCTTGATGCCTGAGATCAACATATCCTTTGTTTCAGTGCAGGTAAAATCTACGATGATAGCTGAGTTTTTAGCACGGTAAATTTTCTTGATATCGGTATTTCGGATAGTCGTGTCAATCCTTAGCGCTGAGCCAATGTTTTTAACAATATTTATAATTTTTTGGTTGTCTTCATGTTCTTGTTTAGGGATATTACGAATCTCAATTGAAGTGCTACGTGCTTGGTTCTCAAGGTATTCTATTTGACCTTCTAGTGCTGAAATTCGGCTTTTGTAGTTTTCATTTTGAGTTTCTAGAGTGTGCATCCTTGAAATGACTTCTTCATACTGACAATTCATATTATCAACGGTTTGTTTTATTTCCTGGTTTTGTGCTATGATTATACTCATAGCATTACTCAGGCTTTCAAATTTTTGATCCTGTTGTGTTTTTATTTCAGCAAACATATTCTTTATATCAGAGATCTCAGTTGCGGAATGTTCTGTAAACTCATTATGATTACGCTTATGTCTTTTAAATATATTGGAGCAAGCGGCATAGTCTCCTGTAGAGGTTGTGTTTATGGCAGAATCGGAGCCGTAATGAATCATAGGAGGTGTTTTTAAGCTCTTATCAGGTGATCGTTGGACGGACATTGTTGAGTAAATGAGCTCCTGCGAGAAAGAATATTGCAAACCTCCGTGGTTCACTGCGCCTTATGAGTAATGATTGAAGGTCACAGAATATGAAATAGTACTGCAGACCGGACCAGTCGTGACGTAGTGCCCGTTCCGTTGTTATAGTGCGGCCGGTAATTTCACCACGGCGCTAACTGGCTCGCTGGCACAGGCAGCGCTCACTCCGCCCGCAACGCCGGGGTCGACGGTTCGAGTCCGGCAAGATACAAAAAGTCGCTTCACTCACGCAGTCAGCCGGAGCCCGCACTGAAGACACAGGGCGAAGCACCAGTCGAGACAAGGTCAGGGCGAAGTCCGAGGGCGCAGCTCCACCAATTCAACAAACACGCGAAACACGTCTGCACCGTTCAAAAGCTTGGGACGAACTTGAAAAATCACCGATAGAGACACGATTCACGCTTGAATATGGACTCTGAATCCGGACCTAAGATTATGATGATAACATGAGGACACGAGTTTACAAAAAAATCCAATGAAGGGGAAAAAACATTGCACAAATTGGAAAAAGGAGAAACAATGATTTTTTTTAAATTTTTTATAGGTTTTTTGTATCAATTTGAATTTGGAAATACGTCTGCCGGAACAGCTACTCAACTAAATTAATTCGCAAAAATGAATTGCATCCAAAAGAAAAGTCACATACTAAACATAAAATACCTATAGGACTTGGTACTTTTACATTTCCATTCGGACATTACAGAAAATTACAGCCTCAAACAACAACATTCAATTGCAGTAAACCAGTAGAAAACGGTATAACCGGTAACATGTGGTGGCAGCATGTGTGGAGTAAATTGCCTCAGGCAGGGCGTTCGTACACTAGAACTTTACTGTCCAATTTTTTGACCAATGATGTGACAGATATTATTTTTTCGATAGGTTAGAAGGGGACAAAATGAAAAATCAGTCTGCCGCACAGTAAAACTTCTTGTAGTGCAACAAACGCCCATAATGTCGTTTTTTTCGGATTGACTTTATTGTTAAGTGGTCTTTCGGACCTTTATAATTTCACCGGGCTTTGGCGAGTGCAGAAGGCTTCTACGCCAGAAGAAGGCTTCTACGCCGGAAGAAGGCCTCTGCGCCGGACCTTAGGTGGTACCTATCTCGCTCGCAATTGTCATAAACACCGACACACCGTAATCTTGAAACAAACATACTTTACGTCGCTGTTTATCAATCAATAACCCATTATGTACACTGTGTACATATAAGGTTACTATGTTTTGAGGTCAAATACCTATAATGTGATTTTATAAATAATGCGCAAAAAATATGTTTTAATTAAAATTGGTAATTTTAATAATAAGCATATTTTTTTTGCGAGTTTTTAGAGGTCCTTTAAAGTTTAAAGCGGGTTATATTATACAAAATGTGTATACACACAAAACACAAAACGATCGATTCGAGATCAATTTTCTGCACTCTCGAAGTGCATTTCTGTTATAACTGCGAAGATCCTCATCAGATCCTTTTTTTTTTATGGGACCACCCCTGGAATATCTCCTTTCCAACAAAAAAAAATTCATTAAAATCCGTTCATAAACATCAAGGTTATCCGCGAACTCACAAAAAAATACGGTCGAACTAAGAAACCTCCTCCTTTTTTGAAGTCGGTCTAAAATACTCACTAATTAAATGACCATCCACAGTCCAAAGGTTAAATTAAACGACAAATAGCAAACCAAGAAATTTCTTCCTAGAAATAGTTTAAAGACCACTCACATTCTTTTGTTGACAATCATGCTCCGAGAAAATTCTGCCAGAACCAAAATAGCTACAAATAAACGATTTTGGCAAATTATTCACAAACACTTCACTGCCACTTAACTTATACCACCTATTTAAACATCAATTGGAATAATGACGAGTCTTCGCGCGCGGTTAAAATAAATAAAATGTATTATCTGTGACGTTACGTGCTAATGTCACGAGTCCACGCTCCCGACTGCCAATCGGTATGTTATCGAAATGTAAAGCTGGTTATATATATTTATTCATTCAACGTTTTCTTTGTTCTTTTTTAGCACATTGACTTTTGACACTGGACTAACAATCGTGCCGAATTGTACTGTTCAGATGGCTAAATAGGCATCTATAGATATAATTTTATCATCAATAGTATGGAATTTTTATTTTCATTATCAAAATATAAAGTTAACAAAATCAGGTTGTTTTATGTTTTATTAGTATTGAAAATAGCTGAATCTTTAGATTGTATTGACAAAATCTAGTTAAGTGCAGTTGATCAAAACAAACATGTAGGTACTTATTTATATTGATCATTATTTAATCAAAACAAACTACTTTATAAAGATAAATGTGAAAGTTCATGTGAACGATTAATGTACTTTGTATGGCTCTGCTGAATCATAATATTATTCATTGGATTTGAATAAAACTAGGAAAAGATCATAACCTGGATTGGGCTAATTTTTATACGGAAACAGAGGCCAAACAAGTTATATTAATAAACCATAGATCACTTTTTACTTTGCGTCATTTTACAGTCAGTGATCATAGCTGACAACCTGGAGCAAGCAAGCCTCAAAATAACCATGAACTCTAATAAATTAGTGTTTTGTACCTTTGTGTTCTTCGATCAATCCTTAAAAATGAAAGCTTTCTTTGGTTGAACCTACCCTGAATGTAACCAACATTAAAACACCCGACTAAGTACAATACAAAAAAAAAACAACATCCCTCTATCAAAACCTGTCCATCTGCTTGGACTACAGCTATTGCCACTTCTTTCGAAGCTGTAAAAATAAGGCATGTTGGACGAAGCTGACAAGTTGACAACCGAGCTTGGAATGTATGATCCCTTAGGACGACACAAGAAAACAATGTAATACAAATTAATGTAATCCACGCCAAGAAATGTATGCAATAAATTTCCTTGCCGATGCAATTGTGTGCGCAAATAAAGGAATATTGGAAGGTGAGAACTGCCTTTATTTCGTGCCATTGACCAGCGTAAATCTACCTATGCATTATTTACTTATTGTAGATACATTTACATAATATATAATATACATTGAGTGATGCATTGTGTACCACAATAGTGTCTGATAGACGCGGGTCATCGCGTCACAAGCGTCATATCTATTATATCTAATCTATATTGTAAACATTTTATGCACTTCAGTAGTAAATGCATCACTAACCCCCATATATTGTATGCATATTGGTTTAGTAAACCTACTTTCGCTAAAACGGATATTAAATCTGTTGCTATCTCTTTTCTTTGACATAAGAGTAACAAGAGTAAAAACAATCTTTAATTCATATTAAATTGACAGACCTTACGAATAAGACCAGTGTACCTTTATGAATAAGACACTTTCCCGGTCCAGCTACAACGTCCTCAAAAAGAGGACTGAAAGAGAGTTATTTAAAATGCAAATGACTCTTTTTCTGACTCAAAATAAGCGATAGACAATCACCTAGATCCTGAATCTTAAGTACTTAATCGATAAAATATGACTAATACTTTATCAAACGAAAAGAGGAAATTTAAATGAAAGAATTTTTTGAGGAATTTAAACAACGTATCTGTTTGGAAAAAAATGTCTTTGTAGACTACTTTTAAATACAAGTTTCCAAAAGAAGAAAAAAAAGTAGGAGAGTCTAGGCCTCTAGGGCAATACAATATAATTGCACAGCACGTAACTTAGCTTAATCGGCCTTAGCTACGTGTACGGCCACACCCCTTTTTTCCATGGATAGTCATAAGCTGGCTCATTTTATATTTCAGTTCGTATTGTCCCACTGCAGCATTGCTCCCTCATTATCAGACTTTTCTGTACCTAGCTAAAACTGGCCAGCCAGGTGCACTGCACATTCAGGTCGTCCGGCCATCTAGGAGGACTCTTCGGCCACAATTCGGATGGGTGACCACAAGTGGCATTAACATCTGAGCGCTTGTGCCTCAGAGAGCGCATTAAATAGTCGGTCCCGACTTTTAAAGTCGTTAAGCCATGACGGAGGTCTTTAGGCGGCCTAAAAACTCCGCCACCAGAGCTGGCCACTTGCACATACGAACTTACTTACTTGGTGGACTTTTTAACTAAACAAGTGCGACTGTGAACAAGCCTTTCAGACACGAGACTGTTAATAGGATCGATCGTATCAAGGTCGGATCGCTCGCGGACTTGAGTGTAATTGTAGAATAGTTCCACTGTAAAGTGTTATCTGAACCCACAGAAATATATTTAGATTTATGTGTTTGAACCACACACGTGGGTTACTGTTAGCAAAGCACGTGTCTAAAGTCTGTCGATGTCGTATAAATTGTATTTGTTCCCAATCAAAGTAGTTTTGAGCCTAGGACGAAACCTCTTTTTCGTCGTGGGCTTTGATTGAGCTCACGACCACGACAAAAAAGAGAGGTATTAATGTTTGTAGTGTGAATTTGTATAATATCTCTTATAATATCTCGTCTGCTTAATAATAAATACTCTCTTAATAATCTCTTAATAAGCGCTATCGCGCCTTGTCCTCAGATTGACGCATCCTTGCGATGGCAGCCTTTCGCAGATCGGCACTGATACCTATCAGCCCACATCCACCCACTGCTGAGTACAGGCCTACTCATTTTCACGCCATATTTCCGATCCTGTGCCAGTCGTATCCAATGCTTCCCCGCTGCCCTACCGTCCGTCTATCCTGACAGTCTAAAAAAGTACAATTTAAAAACGATATTTGTTTGCAATTTCTTAGTACGTTTGAAAACCAGTTTGTAAGCACGTTGAACTCAAAAGGTTTACATGTTTCAAGCTTAAGTGCGTTTGCACCGATTGCACTTAGCGTAACCAGCTGATATTTAGGTCACACACAATGTAATTATTATCCTATGGAAGTTAGACTAATTTACTTTAGTACAAACCTGACCTATAAGGATGATGGAATCTCACAATCATTTTGACTCTGGTGGTCAAGTTTGTCTTAGCTATTATAAAGTTTCACTTTGTTAAAAAGTTTTGAGTGCAATTTGAGGGCAAAAATGATTAATCAGTAGTCATAAATATGTTACATCCATTTCACTTTCAAAACTATCGTGAGTTGTACTAGACATTATAATAAAACACGGGAAATTATTCACGTAAAAAATATCGTCGTTTTAGATACCTACCGACAATGTTTCGATTCAGGGGAGACCCTGTGATGCAATATATTGTATTCTTACCAAATCGTATCGTAATCTGTTTTCGGCAAAAGAACACACAGACAAAGTGGATGGACTTATGGATTATGCTCATTTTATTAAAATTATTAATACCTAATGGAATTAACGCTATTATTAAAGCCTTTTAATCTGACTTCGGTGCACTGAGTCAGCGAGTCAGTACGCATGCACCGAACGAACTGAATGTACTGGCTTTGCACCAGGTGTTATGTGGCATGTATTTAGAAAATATTTACCTTATAGGTGTTTGTTACGATTTCCATCCATTTTGTTTGGTCATGACCGACTTTTTAACTCATCACAGTTTGTAGTTTTTCAGAGTACTTTTTAATCGGGAAAATTCGATAATGTAAAAGTATAATTACAATGAATGTGACTGAAGTAGCTGAAAGGAGAAGACTTATGCAAACATATTAGACCAAATTAGTGACATTTTGGAGAAGGCTAAAAGTACTCTAAACCAGCGAGCGTATATGAAAAATGTACCTAATGTAATGAATAAGAGATATTGGAGAGGTAGAGGTGTGTCAAGATCTTAGCAAGTGGAAGTCCGTGGTCTCTGCCTACCCCCTGGAAAAGAGATCAAAACGCGAGGCGAACAAAAGACAGTCGGCAAGCTGTGACCATGCACACTATACTCTCGTTAATAAACGCGCTACTTTAAAACGCGCACTGACTGCTCGTTCGAAAAACCTGCCCCCCGATTGTGTAACCTGTCTCGATTGTATTAAAGTTGTATCAAAGCAAAAGTAACAGTAAATCGCGAAAACAACGGTCAGATTTAACGCTGATTAAGTAAATTAGTAAGTAACTTACTTAATTACTGTCATATTTGACAGTTGTTTTCGCGATTTACTGTGATTATTGCTTCGATACAACTTTGATACAATCGAGACAAGTTACACAATCAGGGGGCTGGTGTGCTCTTATTTGTCAGTTGTGGACTGTGGTGATGGAGGAACCTAACTACAACATGATATATTAGGTATAGGTACCACCTATAGCCATTTGGCTAAGCCACACCAAACTGCTTGCCAAGTCTTGATGTCACTAACTTGTGAAGTACTATCTACCACTATCAGATCTGTATCCTAGACTCTAGATTTATTATTAAGTAGGAACCTTCACTCTAGTACCTAGACTTATTTTTTAAATGTTCAAACTTTATAAAAACTAAAACTTTATAAATAAACTTCAAAAACAAAGGAGGGAGTTCTTAATTTGACTGTATTTTTTTTGTTTGTTACTTCATAACTTTCGATTGGGTGAACCAATTTTGATGATTCTTTTTTTATTTGAAAGCTAGTGCTTCCCGTGTGGTCCCATAAATTTTGAGGATCTGATGAGGATCTTTAGAGTTTGAACAAACATGCACCTCTAAAATGCAAAAAATTGTTCTGTTACGAAATTGAAGTTGGTTTAACATTTTTTTTATTTTGCCACTTGTTGTAATATCGTACAATGTAAGAACGTACAAATAAAACACTAAAAAGTACTAGGTATTATGCGAGCCTAGCAGATAGAGTTTATTTTTGACAAAATGAAAAGATACGACTATAGGTACCTACCAAATATTCAATTGAGAAGACCCAAGTGACCTACTCATACAAAATAAGTGTTACACGGAAATATTACTTTATTTTCCTAATTTTATCAGAAATTGATATCTATGGCAATCTTAGTCAAAGTCGACATAATAATTATCTATGGAAGTGTACATAGATGATAAATAAGTAAGCACTAAGTACACACTTACCCCGTTATTCATATTGGACTAGTTAACTTATTTTAGCTAAAAACGGATACTAAATCTGTTGCTGTCTCTATTCATTGCCATAAGAGTCACAAGAAAAACACTCTTTAAATCCATATCAAATTGACAGATCTTTATGACTAAAGGCCTACATAATTTTTCAATTTCATTTATTGTAAATATCAGTATTGTAGAGATAACAAGATCAATAAATCTACCGTTCCTAGATAATGTAGAGACAGTGTGTTTTAGTCGTAAACTTGTAAACCTACAAAAAATTGATATAGGCAAAGACGATTAATATCTAGATCGTCTTTGATATAGGTAAGTAATTATTTTCGGAAATGTTGACATTATTATGGTCTTATTCATAAAGATTCGTCAATTTAAGAATATTATTTTCTTGTTAGGTAGTCTTATGTCAATGAAAAGAGAGAGCAACAGATTGAATATCCGTTTTAGCTAAAGTAGGTTTACTAAACCAATATTATGAATAACGGGGTTAGAATATAATAAATCGTGTTCAAGGATTGTTTTATTTAAAGTCAATCAAAATCTGTCAATTTAAAAGAAAACGTATTTTTCTTGTCACTCTCAGTTTTAAAATGACTACAGACAGATAAACTACAAATGAACACCCTTCTTTTTGAGTTACAAAATTTTGGCAAAACACGAAGCTGTATTATAAAGTTATCGAGTGCACATGCACCGAATGCACTGAGAAAGCATACAGTCTAGCTAGCACATTTGCACTTTGCTGTGGTTTTAGTTAATTCGTTCAAGGTTAAAACGTTACTAATGAATTGATTAATGAACTCTGTGGCAACACTGGCAACTGAGTGCGGTTTCGGGCACGCTGAGGAAGTTGCCAGTTGTTTGAGCATTTATCAGCAGGAAAAAAAGACGACGGAAAAAAATATTTGTACCATAGTAGCTTACCTATATTTCTAAAAATAAAATTAGTGCGAGTCGAATTCGCACTCTGAGATTTACTGTCAAACCAAATAACTTACAAACAAAATGTGTATAAAATGTGTGTTTAACGCTGCTATTTTACATCGGTCTCTAATTTATCTCTCCATCCTGCAAAACGCAAGTTTTAAACGTCAGAGAAATACTAAAACAGCTAATAGATTAGATTAGGATTCATGTTGCAAGACCTAATGTAGCTGCCTAGCTGCCTAGCATTGCCTGTTCTTTATTTGTCAAACATAACTTAAAGTTACCAACAAAGAAACAATATTTAAAAATTAATGAAAAAAACATAAACACGATTACTTTCGAAGTTTTTTCAAAATTAAGTACATTTCGTTTGTAGATATTATGAAAAGATATTTTGAAGACAAAAGATTTTATTCATTTTAAAACATTTGACACTCCAAATTAACCCAGTTAATCATTTTCCACTTCGTTGAACGCCGAGCCTTACCTCAGATACCTCATTTAAAACCAAAAGAACAAATGACTTTAAAATACCTGTCTATTTCATCCCAAGTTTCAACTTTATCCCAATCACCTTTAGTATCAAATTACAACGAAAACGCATTCTAAAACTGAAAGTATTTATCCTGTGCTGTAAAATAGACTGAAAGGTGTTGCAGATAGGGTCCTAAAACGTGTAGCAAGCATACAGCCTATTTCCAGTACACATGCACTGAATTTGCACCGGGCGACGCCGACGGGGTCAATACGACGGTTATGGGTGATTTATATTAGACCGGGCCGTACACGGGCCGGGGCGCGGACGGGGCCCGGATTTAAAACGTTAGATACAGTACATACCTATTGTATGTAGCTGTTTGTAAAACATTAGATGGTTGACGTTATCGCAAGGAATGTCGCATCCGAACAATTCCGACATTCCAACGTCGGTCCTGACCCGGCCCGTGCTCGGTCCGGTCTAGTATAAATCATCCCAAGAAAATGCAAAGACAAAATTGATGAACAGTTTTGAAAATTTAGAACCCTCATGTCAATAAAATATGCTTAGATTGTCTTCGCATCTTTTCTAATGGTTGTGTCTAAGGCAGGTATGTCAATTTATTTATTCATTTTAAGAATTCGGTGACGTGGCTCGGCAAAGTCAATCCGCCGCGCGTTCCAAAGAGCGTGTAATAGTAAGAGACGGAAGTGCCATACAAACAAAACGAACACTAGACGATGTATTAATCACCCAGTGAAAATATAAAATAATATAAAAAATATAAAATAAAATACACTCACAGGCACAATTAACCGCCCACTCCTTTTAAGTGACAAATTTTTATGTTATCGTAGTTATAAGTTATTGGACATAAATTAGTCAAGTGTGAAAGATATTTAGAGAGAGAAAAATAACAAAACTACCCACTTCACATTGTTTTTTCATACGCATAAGTTGTGAATAGGGTAAATACCGAACTTCATCTTATTGACATTATCGTTGCCATACTGCTTACATTGCTTCATTAGCATTAAAAGTAAACAATTTGAGTTTGTTTTGCTTTCGTTAGTTAAAGCTAGTGTTTGGACATCATAAACATGCCATTTGATGCTACCTCAGTGGCGAGAGCTGTCGCTCTCATCGACGAAGGGTGTAGTCAGCGTTACGTGGCGTGGAAGCTCGGTGTCGCACGTACCACCTTAAGGGATGCAGTGAAACGGTTTCGGGAGACTGGCTCTTATGAGCGAAGACCAGGACAAGGCCGAAAAAGATGCACTTCCGCTCGCGACGATCGGTTTCTTGTGACCAATGTTCTCAGAAATCGGTTCACCACAGCTGTTGAGGCACGAAACCAACTTCGTGAGGTTCGCAATGTCCATGTGAGTGAAAGAACAGTGAGAAGAAGGTTAGGAGAGAAGGCCCTTGGAGCTTTTCGACCATTTCGAGTGCCACAGTTGCTCGTAGGCCACCGGAGAGAAAAACTTCGTTTTTCCCGAGAGCACGCCGAATGGAATATGGAGCAATGGAAGAATGTTATGTTTTCTGACGAAACAAGAATATGCTTGCACGGTCCTGACGGTCGCCAGCGTGTATACAGACGCAAGAATGAAAGGTTTGCACCATGTACTGTTGTGGAAACAGTAGGTTACCAAGGTGGCTCAATCATGTTATGGGGCGGCATAACTTACGAAGCGCGCACCGACTTGGTTATGTTCGAAAGAGGTGGAATAAATGCTCAGAGGTATGTAACAGAAGTGTTAGAACCTCATGTAATGCCCTTTGCTCCATTTATTGGCGAACATTTTTTATTAATGCAGGACAACGCTCGCCCCCACGTTGCTAGAGTTGTTACAGAGTACCTGGATACCGTCGGTATTCGAAAATTACCATGGCCATCCCGGAGTTCAGACTTAAATCCCATTGAACACATATGGGACAATTTAAAAAGACGTGTTCGAAGCCGTATACCAGCTCCAACCAGCTTAGAGGAATTAAAACAATCCGTGATTGAGGAGTGGCAGAACATTCCACAACAACAGATTAAAGATGTCATCGACAGCATGCCAAACCATTTGATGGAAGTTATAAGGGCTAGAGGTGGAAATACGCACTATTAGACTTCATTAATTCATGTGTTTTTTTATTTTTACTCCATTTCATCACATTTGCTAATTAACTGTAATTACAGGTCGAAGTGTATTTTAAGTTTTTTTGTATGAAAAACGTAATAATTAAAAAGAATATCATCTTCTATTTTATTACAAAATACCTACGTAATAAAATAACATGCAAATATATGGCCACAATTTTTTTTTATGCCAAAAACGTGAAAAATCAAGGTGGGCGGTTAATTGTGCCTGTGAGTGTAATATAAAATAATATAAAATATATTATACCTAAACATAATGGTAATAGTGCCACTTGCGATCACCCATCCAAGTAGTGACATCCATGTTTACCTACTCCTAAAAATGTACATGATTCAATTAAAAACCTAATAGGTATAAAATAAAATCTAAGTTACATATAAATTATGGTAATCCAAACAAAATAAAACTTTATAAACATAGCAAACAAACAAATTAATCATTCCAGTTTCGTAAAACAAACTATCGATATCGATAAATCTAGGTTGATAGTCAAGCTGCAAGCACTATAATTGTTTACCTACATACGGTTTGAGAAAATTTTCTTGCAAAAACTTTTACGAATTGTATCATTATTTTACCAAATTTTGGAAATAAATGGCATAAAATTTTCTATTAAATTTTCTGTAACAAATAAATAATTGTCAAATTGTCAACAAACTAAAATTCGAAAGACTTCGTAAATTGACATGACACCACAGACAGTGACAGACCAAAGAGAATGTAGAATGTAGCCCATAGAGAAAATACATCTTCCTTGATGTAGCCACAGACTAATGATGGATGATGGTGTACTTCTTCTTCTTCTTCGTTCTTACGCTCGTTCGTTCATTCTTACTATAATCCGTCTATGTCGGAGTGTCCTATTTTAGTATAGCTCTACAGAGTTGTCAGTGCTCTTCGTTATTCGAACGGGTTGAAGCCTCGTCAGAGTATATATGTTCTGTGATTGTAGCAGCCATTAAAACTCCGGGGCGTTTCATATAATCGTCTGTTTGAATAGTACATTCGCCAGACTGGTTGTCATAGCTATTTTGCAAGAAATTTGGTTGTCTCCCGTAGTCCCAAAAATTATGACTGAAAATTGTTTTTATTCTTCACACAGTGTTGTTTTACTGTTACTAGACCATATACTTAAGCTATGTTTCTAACAGAAGGAAACTTAAAATATTCAGTGTTTAATACTAAATAAATATAAAGAAAACATGTCTTCTATGATGTAAAAATTATGCAAAATGCGATTCGGTTTAATTTCACTTTAGCTAAGTATTTTGAAAAAAGCTTTTGACAGAGACCTAGATAAATGCTATCCTAATACGAATAATACCATACTATGCTGAAGATATGCACAAATTTCAAATGGTTATGGTATTACGTTTGTATGGGGCATTCGTACAGCTCCGAAGCCTTAAGGAGCAAATTTATGCCTACACTTAACGTGACACTACTGTTGAGTTGACTTACCCTGCTACTAATCAATTATCTATTTTAATGTATCAAGATTAAGCCGCGGGATTCCCAACGATGTATTCCGTCACCGCGCCATTTAAATCTCGTATGCTTTCAATGCAAAAAGTTTTTGATACGAAAAATCCATGCACGGCCGGAATTCGATCTCACATCCTTCAGATCAAAAGTCGAGGCACAATCTCACTCGTTCAACACTGTTTTTTTAACCGACCTAAAAAAGGAGGAGATTCTATGTTCCATTGTATTTTATTTTTATTTTCTAAGTGTTCATTCACTGTTTATTGTGTTCACCGATTAATAGGTACGTTAATAGTGGACCGATTGAAAAGATTCTTTTTTGTTTGAAAGAGTAATTATTTGGTTTAATCCTGTCCTGACTACATGACATTTACTGACATTTAACATAACTACCCTAACACATGGAATACTAACAAGAGGTATTTTAAAACAAATTTGGTATTCTTTGTTTCTCAAACGCAGATCATCTCTAAAATTAACTAAGTAATCAACAGTCAAACCACGTGTCAAGTGTCAAATTAGGAAAAAAATCGACACTATCCTGTGATTTGACCATTGGTTGGTTAATTTCAGAGACGATCTGCGTTCGAGAAACCGGATGTTATTAGTTTTTAAAATCTAGCATTCTTTTAAAAGGAATAATGCAACTGAAAACTACGCCTAGAGACACTGATAAATATATTATTGGTCTGTCTTATTAACTTACTAGTCAGCTAAAATTAGCTCAGACAGCAGCAGCTGTTATATCCATTGCTAATATTTTCATTGACTTAAAGAACAAGAAATGTCACATTACTAGAAGAGTGATATATAAATGTAGATGGATATAGGTGTAGAGGTAGACCAAAGAAAAGATGGATGGATTGTGTGAGGGATGACATAAGTAAGAAAGGAGTGAGTGCTGAGATGATGTTGATACGTCTGATAGAGGGAAATGGAAGAACACAATGTTGTGCCGATCCCACATCGTGGGACAAGGGCAGGAAGATAAGAGAACAAGAAAACCATTCCTAGAGCTTAAATTGACAAATAATTACGATCATTGGGTAAGAGTAGACTTAAACAAGATTTTAAGTTTAGAGGTTTTTATAAGACAGACATATAGATTTTAGGTGGCCATAAACCATTAACTCCATCACCAGAGTTGGCCATTTGCTCATTTAAACTAAGTAACTTACATAAAGATATCAAGCATAAAACTTTTGCTATTAGGCCAAAGTGGAACTATTATCAAGGAATCTATATCGTCCTTGCTAATTGTATTACACTACTACAAGTATTAGCTACTTAATGCTTTGTGTTTTGTGACAAAATTACAAACAATGGAGGTCTATTTGGCCATATAATGGGTTTTGAGAAAATTCTAGTCTGGTACAGCAACGAAACGTAGTACTACATAAATAAATAAATATGTTTTATTTTTCAGACATACCAGTGAAAGTCAATTACAATCAACGCACCAATGATCGTCATGCAACGTAAATACGCAAAACATTGATATTTTATCAGCAGACTGTAGATAAACACGTTTCATTAGCGTAAATGGAAGATATATAGAGACAAACACTCACCAAAGACTGGTATATTTGCGAAATTCACTCCTCACACGAAAACAAATCGACATATAAACAAACACAACACAATTTTACACAAAACCGAGCACAATAGCTGACTGATTTGAATAAGATTAACGATAGAACGCTACAAGCAACTATTTCTCAATTATTTTTAGATTTTTCAGGAAAAACGACGATCCCGAATATTTCCAAATATCGACTAGAGTTGGGATAACAGATTTTTGCGAACTACAAAACTATCGAATGGTTAACTAGTAAGTTCGGTCATTGTCCAAACTAAATCATAGGTTTTATAATTTTTATAACCAGTTTTATTTATACTTCTATCAGTACATACAAATAAATAGAGTAACATTTTATCCTATTTACTAATAAGTGTTAGAGGTGCTAAAAAGATAAAAACTCGTTGAAGCGACAGCACTTGAAATAAAATAAAAAAACTTAATGGGATAAGGGCAGTAGAATGAAGGTATTCCTATTTACTATCTATAGAAATTATAAATAAAATAAAATTATGTACATAAATAACCGTCTTATCAAAAAAAAATATTACCAGCCTTTTTATCGATAGGTACTGAAAACCAAGAGTTAGATCCATCGCAGTTTACCCTACTCTAGAAACGTCACATGCTCTAATTTGACGTTTGTCAATGTCAATAAATAGTGTGGGGTAAACTTAAAAATAAAACCGTTAATCGAAGAAAGTTATTCTAAGTAGATGTTTGTTAAAATATTATTTTATGCACCACATTGTCAACAATGTCAATCTAATGGTGCTGACCAAAAGTTAAGAAAATCGGTAACAAAAGATGGATGTAGATTGAATAATTTGGCGCAGTTTAACTACTGCGCATGTCCGTCAGTGAGTGAAGCTTTGCTATAGCTTGCTATAGCTGCATGGCTATTGATTGCGTTTTATTTCAGAATACGTTAAGTTGGATAATCTCTAAGAAATATTTATACAAAATGATAGGACTAACGTATTTATTTGGTTGGTTAGCGGTACTAAATCTCTACGATGTCAATGAAGCTGTCGCTGAGCAAAACCCTGTAACTTTTACATTCAAGGAATATCAATATAAAGACTCTCCGAAGAATGTATGTAGGGTCAGGTGTCCAACGTTGAAACAGTGGTACACAGTGAAACTTTGCGAAATTTCTGAAATGTGACGTTACCAGATCTTGCAGTTTATCGCATAAGGAGCCCCCCTCAAACCTCATGCTATATCCCAGTTTGCGTAGATGGCGCGCGAAAACAGATTTTTTGCGGAGCTTTTTTCAATTTTTTTACAAAAAAGTACAAATTTTCTGCTTTCTTTCAAGATTTTACATTTAGTTATGCTAGCATATCTCATATTTCTCAGGATTACCTAACATCGGACATATTTCATAGATTAACGTGGACTATAATATTTTAATAAAGTGATGCAATGTAGTAAAAATAAAATAAGATAACTAAAGATACCCTTGGTAGTCAACAATGAAACAAATGCACAGTGGACACAGTGAAACAGTATTTTATATAGTAACCTACTAGGTTACTATTAGAGTCTAATTAACTAGTACCTTATGGATACCATACTATTCTTATGTTGTTATTTTGTTGTAATGAAGTATTATTTTGAGAATTATTATAAAAAAAATATAATAACTAATGATTTTCATTATGTAAAGAATTTTTTTTTGCACATAACTAATTTCTTTGGCCATTTACCTATTTTATGTAATTTGGAAAGTCTGATAGCGTATTAACTTTGAATAACACCTTTTTTTATTAAATACAAGCAATTTTTGACATTAATTTAACAATGATGGAAACATCCGGTACAAATTAATACGTTTCATTGTTTAATTTATGGTGTTTCATTGTGTACACGGTCGTGTACACAGTGAAACATTTCTAATTTTTTTGTTTTTATTTTTTTATGGCCTGTGTATACATAAATTGAAAAAACTATAAATGACATCCAATACTCAAATAAATAACCTGTATACCTGTAAAAAACTAGATTCATATCGGTAGAAACGAAAGATCTATGAGACTTTGAATTTTTGGTGTTTCAACGTTGGACACCTGACCCTACCTACCATAGTATTTTTGTTTACAAATTCTAGATTATAATTAGGTAGGTACATTATATTGCGTTGTGCGCATAAGAATGTTTTTCTTGTTGATTTCAGGAAATGACGTTCAGAGAGTTTGAAACTGCTTGTGAGCAAAGCAGTGCTTGCAGTCATATGGCTGGGCTGCAAAGAACAAGATGTATTCGGGAATGTGTTTCTCCATCATGCTACCGTGAACTTTACCAGACTGACCCAGTAATATTTGTTTGACGTACTATTATCACGCACAAATTTCAAATTGCTAATTCTGTCTTTATGATTTTTATTCTCTATTTACAGCTTGAAGAAGGTGAAATAGATGTACGTCTTAACTCTTTCAAAGGTTGCTTCATTCAAAGAAGTGGTCGAACGAGAAATTGATTTCAAAAACAATTTTTGGTTTCGTCATTAATTTTATGCGCGAAAAGAGTTTCTAAAGTGCATCGCAAAGTCCAATTTTTTATTATGGTAAACTTTTTTAATACCTATAATTTTATTAGCTAACTACATTTTACTACTACCTACCTAACTATATTGTTTTATTTCAGGTTTATACAATAGTGACATCAAAAACAAAAACGTTTCTAGGTGAAGTTATGAATAAGTGGCGAAATTGAGTACTTTAATAATAATTACAGAATATTTTCATGTCTTAACTTACTCTATATTCAATTATTTAATTACTGCTATACGGACATTTTTCATGCATTAATAAACCGCTTCAATAATCCTAAACGTCTATATTTAAATTGCATTAATTATTAATTTATTACTTAATAATTTGACTCTACATGGCCGGAAACAGGAATGGACCGGGATGTGTGGAGGGAGAAGGGGGAAACCTTTGCCCAGCAGTGGGACATGATAGGTTGATTAAAAAAATAAATAGACAAATTACATAATAAACCTACCTTGGTACCTACCTACTTACCGTTATTGAAACACCTGTAAAAAGTAGGTAGGTACTTATTCTAAAACTGTACCTATGCGGAGATGTTTTAGGTGCTAGTCTATGTTGGCACCAAAGAGCATGGTTGGCACTTTCCATCCGAAGGTCATGGTTCGAATGTTTGGTTTGCGTTTCATTTTGGAACATTTAATTTAGGTAGGTAGGTACCTAAGCTACTGCTAACATTTTGTTTAAGTAGATTTTACCAACACTTCTTTATATAGTCAAAATAATACAACCTATCTACCTATACCTAACCTACACAAGTTCCTTTCCTATTCCTACTAATAATGATGCTATTAGCATCTCAAACTTTGTTTGATTGATGTAGCATTATTATTAGGAACCTTTTTTATTTTCAATTTATTATTTTTTGAAAGTTGCCATGTTTAAAAAGTAACTCGATCAACTATTTGATTTTGTTTTGTTCGATTCATTGTAGTCGATTAAATTTTCCGAAACATATGATCTTGCTTGCTTACCGGTTTACATTACACATCCCTAGTTCACGACACACGAGAAAATTTTGAAGCACTTGCAATCGCAAGAAGCGGTATAGTGAGAGAAATAAAATAGAAATGGCTTCCTTGTGCAGACAAATTGTTAGGGGAAATGCTGTACGAAGTGTGCTATTTTCCACAGCCAGGCGGGGATACGCCGACAAAAGTAAGATTTCAAAGATTTTTCACATTTACTTACCATGTACTCCCTCCTGTCAATGTTTAGTTACGTAATGTCAAAAAAGTCCTACCTTTCCCTTCGTTTCGGTGGAAAATTGAAATTTCCTGAAATAATGCCTCCGCCCATGTATAAATTATCATTGAGAAAATGTTCTAACTTGCAAAATAATATCAGTCCGAAATTACGTCGTCTTGGAATCTAAAAAAGTTATGCATGTAACCTATTGATTTATTTTGTTTCTAATCATTTACATTCGAATGTAAACCACTCTAATAACGTCCTGCTCATCATTACTACCCCTTGGTTTGGGTACAAAATAATAATGCTACAGGCATAAGAGGTCACTAAACCTACACTGCCGTGATACCGAAAAAGGGCACAACTAACAAATTGTAAAAGTCGAGATAAATGGGTTTAAAGTTTTTTGATGTTTTTCTGATATAACATTCTTTTAATAATGAATTTATGAAATATTTTAATGCAATTTGTTGCATATACATAAGGTCTACTTGAACATAGTTTTATTATTTATTTATCTAATCCCAATTTTTTTAAATCATGATTTTTCCTTTTAACTTAGCACAAAAAATAAAATTAAGGTATCAATTTTACATCAAAAAGTCACAACTAGCCAAATGCGACTTTTTAATGTAATACTGTTTTATATATTACAATAAAAGGTCACATTCTACGCAGTTGTGTCTTTCTTATGTAATATCATAACAGCTTATTTTGGAAATTATTTTATGAAAGACGCAATTACCTACATATTGTATTAAATATTGGTAAATATTTCAACTACCTACCTAACAGGAGATTATTTTTTTATTCAAATGAAACGAAAATGGGCGGATTTCTAAAAAGTTGTCCGTAATGTATGTAATGGAATTCCACATTTTTAAAAGTATTTATTTTAGGATAAAGTGTGTTTTATTTGATTAAGTAATAATGAGACTATTGGAAAATATAACATTTTACTTTAGATATTCATTAGTTTTCACATAAATTGAAGCTCAATGTGTGCTCCGGTCGGATCCAGTGATGTCAACTTAGCTATTTTATAGCTAGATCTAGCAAATTTTGCACCTCCGTCAACTTCTAAAAAATTGTGGCTAAATGATTTGGCTTTTTATTTTAGCAACTTGACGTTTTTAACTGGTTTGTCTTAACGTAAACTGCAGTGCACGTTAATATTTAGACGTTTAATGCGTCACTACTACTGTTTTACGTTTATCATCATCACTTTATAAAATTCAGAAAAATCTCTTTTCGTTTAAAAATTCGCTAGATTTGTCGAAATGAAACACTTTAGGTTGGAAGCACTGAAAAATAATAGATTTTACATTTATCGATGTATTTTAAAAACTTTACATCTTTGAATGAAAAGTAATACCATTTTAGAATGTACAAACAGAACCCTTTCATATGACACCCCTCTCAAAGTCTATGCATAACTTTTATTATTTTTCACCCCCTTGTGATCCTCATATCTTTACAACCCCTTGACCGATCATGCTCATTAGGTGAGCCGGGAAATCCCGTATCACTACCTATATACTTACCAAGTATCATGAAGATTGGATTAACGGTTCGACAGTTATGCCGCGACATACAAACATATAGGATACAAACATACAACGCAAAATCCCCCAAGTTACCACTAAGATCTTCGTTCGCTTCGCTCACTCGATCGATTAGTGAAAGTTAGTGATGATTTTGGATAGGTAGTTTGTTGTAAATAAAGACATTGTTTTATTTATTAGTAAATAATAGTAACTAGTTCGTAGTAGTAATTAATAATAATAGTTACTAGCAGTAGGAGGGAAGAGTAGTTTATTTTATTGTCTAGATTTAACTGATCACTTAAACAAACTAAATTCAAAACCAATGAGGTTTTAAAGGAATAACTACAATCAAATGGCGAGTTGAAAAACCAGTTGACGGTTAGTCGAAACGTAAAACAGTAGTAGTGACGCATTAAACGTCTAAATATTAACGTGCACTGCAGTTTACGTTAAGACAAACCAGTTAAAAACGTCAAGTTGCTAAAATAAAAAGCCAAATCATTTAGCCACAATTTTTTAGAAGTTGACGGAGGTGCAAAATTTGCTAGATCTAGCTATAAAATAGCTAAGTTGACATCACTGGATCCGACCGGAGTTGACCGTTGACCCTGCCTCTCTTCCGTATAATATAGCAATGTTCACTTTAGTTATAAAAGGAATATCTGCCATGCCAAATCAGCCTTTTTAATGTAACACCTTTTAAATATGCCTTTTTTATTTAGCAAAACAAAAATAATAACTTAAGATGAAAGCCATATCTATGCATTTGTGTTCTTTTAACTTAATCATTGTAATATGTGCCTTTTTGAGGTAAAAAATATGAATTTGGATGTTACATGTGCCTTTTAGGCTTATCGTAGCTCTTTGCATACTATGGATAGATTTTTCTTTTAAATTCAGGCAGATGCGCCTTTTTTTCCTGATTCCGAATATGTATCTAACTCAAATCTGAAAAAAATGTTAGATGTGCCCTTTTTCGGTATCACGGCAGTACATTTCTAAACAATTTTCTTGTAGAATATTGATTTTGTAGGTTATCTTATCTAGGCTGATAGACACAACACTATCCATAAGTTAGGAAACAGATTAAACATAAAATCAGCATAAAACATGGCATTAAATTTGATAAATTTCTGTTGTTTCGAACTCATGTCAAATTACCTAACAATGTAACGATTCTATCGAGAATTTACCCTGTAGGTATATTATTTATCTATCTGCTTCATACAGAGTACCTACAATGAGACAAGGTTCTTCCTTTCCTTTCAAACTAAGAAATCAAATTCTAGGCATGTCTGGGGCGCTATAAGCAGTTAATGGTATAGTATAGGTATAGTAAACTATCCTCTATACCCGGGCACATATTTCATATGTATTCTGTCAAGTTAACAATAGTGGCTGTACTGGATTCCATACATTTTAGTTTTATTAAACTATCCTCAATACCTGGTTATCAAGACCACTGACACCACTGAAAACTGTTGATAATTAATGTTATCAGTGTTACCATTGTATAATAAATAAATAAAATGGCTAATAATTAGCAATTTTATTTATTTATTATGGATCATGTCAAGTTAGCTTGTACACTAGCCAAAACATCTCAAAATAGACAACATAGAAGGCCTCTGAATAAGGAGGCACAAACCGTCTTAAATACACTTATTAGGCTTTCTTCTTTCAGTTTCTAAATAAATCTCTATCTCTTTAAAAAAGCCAAAAGCCATGCCAATACTAATAGATTATCTTTTATGTAGATTCAACCACTACACAATGTGTTGTGTTTATGTAACCAAGCTTTTACACTGACAATATATGGATTACAAATTTATGAATAAACAAACAAGCTAAAACAGACCCCAACAGGTGTCTTTTCACCTCAGACATCTATGAATTCTAATCTTAAAGAAAGATGGACATGTCTAATCCAAAATTGTTTTAAAATTTCTACAGAAGTCTAAAATAATCTTTGAAACTTCCAGTGATGCCCGACCCCCTGGAGCATGCAACTGGTATGGAACGCAAAGAACTGCTGGCGATGCAGGCTGGTAACGAGGATCCCTTCAACATGAAGGTTCTTACTAAAGCAGCCGGCACTAAGGCCAACCCCACCCTCGTCCCGTCATGCTTTGATGCACGTATTGTTGGATGCATATGTAAGTTATTCTTATAGACTTAATATCATTAATAACAATCCGCAACAGTCCCAAGTCATCATTAGTCAGTTATGGCAGACTTAGAAAGAGATGGCGCGACAATATAGATGGCTTTTACAAGGTCCATCCATACTCGTAACCGTTGAAAAGATCAAGGGGAGGCCTTTGCCTAGCTGTGGAACACAATAGGCTAATTATAATAATAATAATCATTGGTCTGGCTGGCAGCTTTAACAATGAACATTATGTATAGTTGCCAGATGCCCCGAGGGACAGTCCCGCTTTTTAGCATTAAAAGTTAAATATCTCATTAATTTGGGATTAGGGAAACCACACCCTAGTAATAAAATACTAAATAATAAAACATTACAAACAAAAATTACCCTTGACGAATGTATTTGCTTGGCAATTAGTGGGCTGTATTTTACGAAGAAGTTTAATAAGATCTTATTGTCAAAAATTCTACTGCCTTTGTCAATCGCGACACATCACCCAAAGAATCATTTCATAAGCAAGGGAAAAGATAATATAATACAAGGGTGAATTTAAAACAATGACAAGCAAAGCAATATTATTTGAAATGCTCTAACTGAAATTGTCATTTCAGATCATGTTTTCATCATCATGTTTTTAAAGTCTGTGTTGGTTATTCATGACTATAGTCTTAGTAGCTTTTAAGACAATAACTCATAATGTTTTATCTTTTACAGAGAACATAAATATGAAGGGCATATAACTTATTCTTATTGAAGTTGCACTGACGCGTTTCTTTGTTCTCGCAATTTGCCGCCTAAACTGACTGCTATGTAATGCCATTTCTGTATCAGATTTAACATCCTAAAATTGGATAAACCCCAAACCTTTGCATGTCTCATCCACTGCCAGGCCTGTCAGTACCTTCCGGCCGAAAGTGGAAGCCGCAGCACAGTTCGACATTCAGTCTGTGACACAGAGTATAAAAAAGATAAAAAATATTACATGTTAATCGCCATATTTATAGTTTTTGCGGATTCAGCCATTTCTGTATCAGATTTAACATCCTAAAATTGGATAAACCCCAAACCTTTGCATGTCTCATCCACTGCCAGGCCTGTCAGACCAGCACAGTTCGACATTCAGTCTGTGACACAGAGTATAAAAAGGATAAAAATATTACATGTTAATCGCCATATTTATAGTTGTTGCGGATCGTTAGTCACAAACTTTAGTGATGATTCATTGTTTCAGGCGAGGAGCACGCCACCGCTATCACATGGCTGTGGATACATAAGGTAATTACAAATAGGAGTGCTGAGATGACGATTGATAGAGGAAAGTAAATAATATCCTGAAGCGCTCATGGCGAAGCTTGCTAAGATGTTCTTGATAGATCGTCGAAGTTAAGCAACGCTCTGAGCGGTCACAACTTGGATGGGTGACCGCAAGTGGCATTATCAGCTGAGCGCTTCCGTGCTTCGGAGGGCACGTTAAATTGAATAAAAAAATTTTAGGCCGCCTGAAGGCCTCCTTCATGCGGCCTAAAAATCCGTCATCAGATTGGCCATTTGCTCATACAAACGAACAAATAAATATCCTTGGATATTCCACACAG
The DNA here is from genome assembly GCA_963582015.1 of Xanthorhoe designata. NCBI lineage: Eukaryota > Metazoa > Arthropoda > Insecta > Lepidoptera > Geometridae > Xanthorhoe > Xanthorhoe designata. The sequence goes on from OY757053.1 coordinate 2,998,716, forward strand.
CGTCATCTAGTCCCAAGCTGAGTAACTTAATGCTTAGGTAAACAGATGAGTGATATACTACTTGGATAAGTCATGGCTCTGTAATAATTAATAGAAACGAATTATTCGTTTTTTATATGAAATTCGAAACAGGGAAGTGTGTATGAACTTTTTGTATCCACACTTATATTTAGGTAATTAATTATCTGTTATAATTTTTACTTCTGTCTAATGTTTTTCTTTATTTTCAGGACCAACCCCGCCGCTGCGAATGTGGACACTGGTACAAACTTGTTGAGAAGGAGCTCATCTAAACAAATTAGTTTATTTTTTAGTAGTGATCAATAAATACCAATCGCATCTCGGACGCACATGTTTACGGTTCCATTGCCATATAAAAGTTTAATAGAGATCGCGATAAATCAACCAAATCGACGCAATATATAATTGTAAGCATAGCCTTTGTTTTATTGTACCTTTGCGTTATGTAGGTATGCTGGTGCGAAATAATGTAATAAATAAATGATTGAATCATACTGCATTTTATTGAAGGAATATCATTGAACCATTTTTTTTTAGGTAACAGGTATAGTTTTTTAACACGCAACGATTATGGCACCCTGTTGGGCTTGATGTATAGTATTATATTATCTGTGGCTTGAGTTATACCCTAGTAGTTCTGCCGACAGAACCCTTTATTTTCATGGCACTATTTGTTGAAAAACAAGTAAAAATAAAAATAAGTAAGTAATTTACATGGACCAAGTGTGCACTATCTTTACAAAACAGCGCCATCTTGTGACTGGTAGAATAATGAGAGTAGATAAGCCCAATGATCTGAAAGAATGTATCGAACCTTGGAAATACTGAAAATAGTATTTTACTTTATTTTCACGACACAAAGATTGGGATCAAGAGTAAATAAAATCAGTACGTTACGTTGTTTTTTTACCTACTTGTCACTAGATGGCACTCTCCTGTTTTTATCTGTGGTTCTACTTCTTGTCAACAGATGGCAAACAAATTAATTGCGATTGTAGAATCGAATCAATCAATCATCATTAGCACATCACTATTCACTAAAGCTAATAAATTCTAAATACTTTTAGCATACACAATCGATAAAATATCATGCTCATCGTTTCTATAAGAAGTGGGGTAAACGAGACAATTAAAACGCTAAATGTCCAGAATTAAGTAAACAGCTTTGGAACAAAAATACTTCATGTGGTTGTCAAATCAATCAAAGTCAAATAAATTGGAGTGAAGGGAGATGATGGTCAAGGTCAATCAACAAAACTACATGCAAAGTTTTTTTCAAATAATTTAATCAACGTACTAGAAATTATTCATTTAAAATGCGTTAATAATTCTTGAAAAGAACATTGTATTCATAACCATACCAAAATGGCATGTAAGTAAACTTAAAAACATCATTTTATGACAATATCTGCCGGTTTATTTTTTTCCATTCTCTCAGTAACATTGTATTTCAAATTAACACTAACGCGTAGATAGAAATGCACATAAATGATCTCGGACGTGCATGTGACCTCCCTAGATAGTATATAATTATATTATCACTGTATAATTGCGTTTTTTAATCTGCCACTGGCAGATTAAAAAACTACCCAGTTAGAGTGGGTGGGTACCTTCTGTGCAAGGGTAGGTAATGCTTTGCCTTTGGCAGACATACAAAAACTGAACAAACAAAAAATATGCAAATAATAAATATACATACATTATTATCTGAATAGAGAGGTTTAGAATAATATTTTATCTAACTACACAGCTTACTTGTCCCGCCAGACTATACTTGCAGAGTTCTCATACCAAGAAATGTTTAAAAAAATTTCTTCATTACAGTTCAAAACTACATAGCTGAGGGCTTTTTAGAAGATTGTGAGGAGCTGATCCACACACTAACAGAGCGGCATGAGACAGTGGATTGGCAGAAATTCTGTGCTTGCTGGAAAGAGATGGAATTTGATATACTATTTTAGTAAGTTTATAAAATGTTGTTAAGGTGCCTGTATGGGTGAAACTAGCGCACCACCTATTTTATTTTATTATTACGTTGAACAAAGGAATTAAAAAAAAACTGAATATACAGTTTGTGAAACCTATCATAAGCTTTTTTTAATACCTCTGTAATAGTTTCATTTTGTATAGTTTGGGATACAAAATGACAGATACAAATCTTCCACCATTTGCTGACCAAAACTACCCTTCAATTTGATTTGTTAACAAATTAAGTAAATCACAAAAAATATCAAATTTCCCTTTCAGTGGAAGACAGTCTGGTCCCGAGGTGGTGGAGTTTACAGAAGAGGTGCTGCATGTAGCAAGACTTTATTTAGTCACGGAAACTGACAATTTCGAGGTATGGCTTCTATTCCATACCATCACAAATACGAAGTACTTGTGGTGAAGCTTCTAAGACGTTCTTGATAGATTGTCGAAGTTAAGCAATGTTCTGAGCGGTCAGTACTTGGATGGGTGACCGCAAGTGGCATTATAAGCTGAGCGCTTCCGTGCTTCGGAGGGCACGTTAAATTGTCGGTGCCAGCTTTTACAGTTTTTAAGCTATGACAGAGGCCTTTTAGGTGGCCTAAAAATTCATATCACTATTTATATTAATATTACTAGCTGCGCCCCGCGGTGTTACCCGCGGTGAATAGTTACCGTTCCCGTGGGAATACCGGAATCAAAAGTAGCCTATTTTTTAATCCAGGGTATAAGCAATCCTGGTACCAAATTTCATTCATATCCGTCCAGCCGTTTGAGCGTGAAAGAGTAACAAACACACTTACACACACACACACAAACTTTCACCTTTATAATATTAGTGTGATTATTTATTTAATTAACTGATGGAGAGACGAGCTCGTCAAATTCCGTGCCGACTGGAATTCTTGCACAGGAAAGGGATGAATGGAAAGTGTGGGGAGAGGCCTTTGCCCAGCAGTGGGACATTGAGGGCTGATAATAATAATAAATAAAAGTAACCTTATTATCTTACAGGATCAAGTTATAGGTTTATTCATAGCCTACGCGATTACGTTAATACAGCCATACAACAACATGTGTTCCTTACGACTCGTCCCCAAAGATGTACCCGCATTGAAGAAGATTGAGGCTATGGCGAGACGGGACAACAGAAGGGACATACTCGTGGTTCTGGGAAAGATGTACCTTAATGGAAAGGTACAGTTTCATTTGTTTGAGCGGGAACGAGCCATGGATATTTCGATACGGAAATATTTTGATGGTAAGTAGAAAAATGAATTTCTACGTCTGTTTAGCACTTTCTAGACGACTTCATAATGTTCATAATGCGCGACTGCCTGTAAGGCCTAAAATCGGCTGGACTATATTTTGCGCTTTCTGTACAATAAGGAAATGTTACCTTCTGAAAAATGAGAATATTTGGTTGGGCATACCTCTGTTCCCCTTAGACTTTTTCAAAAGGTATAAAATACCTTTTGAGATCTAAAAGAGAGATCTGAAATAATATGTCCACCGTACCTTTGATGCCGGGGCGCCCCTAGGCTTCAACTTGGGGCCAACATTAAAATGGCCAATGGCAACACTCCGTTTACGGTTATTAGACACAAAAGGAGCATTGCCATTGGCCATTTTAAGCCCATGTGGGCCGGCATGAGGTACAGTCGTGATATTTCTATCCTATTTGGTCCACACCTACGCCAGACGCTATGGCTACTCAATGTTGAACGGGGACAGCTTCTAATTTAGCTGTACCTACTTACCTAGGTACAATCTTGAATCTACTGTCTGTCTCCCTTCCTATTTGTATATTGTAATGTTCGTCTGTGCTTTGTGTTTTCCAAATAAATGCTTTATCTATCTATCTATTTTATTTTTACAGGATCCGTACAAGTGCCTATGAGCATAGCACGGCGATGGCGCGGCCGACTCGACCGGATCAAAGTGCGCGAGCTAGACCAACTCGCTCAAGCCGAGGCGAGGTATGTGGACCTCAAGAGGAAGTCGAAGGAGGCGGCGGAACAGGCCTTCCCAGGTATATAATTATATACATATATATATATACTAGCTGTGCCTCGCGGTGTTACCCGCGGGGTAGCCTTATCAATACATATAAACCTTCCTCTTAAATCAATCTACCTATTAAAAAAACCGCATCAAAATCCGTTGCGTAGTTTTAAAGATTTAAGCATACATAGGGGGATATAGGGACACAGAAAGCGACTTTGTTTTATACTATGTAGTGATATTATATAACTTTTAGTTGACAGGGTCGGGCCCCGGGTCTACGATTTTTTTGAACCGGGTAAAACCTTAAAAGTGGCGGGGAGTGGACTGGAATCTGGAACTGTCCCATTGCTGGGCAATTTTTAGCCTATATTATCCCACTGCAGGGCAAAGCCCTGACAATATAGGTTTTTTTTTTTTTTTTTTTTTTTTTTTTTTTTAATTCCGGTTTTCCTCTAACATGATCAGAGTCTGTTTTTGCTTCTTTATATTTTATTTACTTGTTTTTAATTAGGTTTAAAAGTTTAATGTGAAAGATGGGTTTTTACTTATAATAATATTTTGTTACTGTTACTTTTGTTTCGAGTTTAATGCATTTTTAATTTTTATTTCCTTATATTTTTGTTACTCTTTTCTTAATTAACGTTTTACTGCTCATGTACATTATAATTTTTATTTACATATTTGTCGTATTACTGTTTGTTGATTTTGATTGTATTTAGCTTTTTATTTTATGCTTTTTATTAATTACTATTTTTACATGATTAAAATAACTTTAGGTTTGTCTACGGTTTCTTGTTTTATTTGGTGGATGTTAAATTTTTACTATTTCATTGTTTATTTCCATGGTGAACTTTGTTTAGATTACTTTTTGCTGTTTAGTTAGTTACTCAAGATTGCTGGTCAAATAATATATATGTAACAATATATATTTTTAACAAGTCTTATTACCTATTTTGTACAACTTTTAAGCTTTTTGCGCAGCGGCTTGTGCAGCTCTTTTTAGTAAATGCCCGTCCAAAGTCTCAGCTTGTTTCGGATTCATTTGCCTGGCGTCTTGCTCGCATGCACTTTGTTCACGGATGGTATTTTAGCAATAGGCTATTGTGGCTCTAGCCAATGCGTCCCACTTCCTCCTGATCGTGCAGTCTTGGCTAAAGGCGTTGTGATCCGCCTTTACTACCTTTGCCAGCACGCAGTTGCAGCAGGAGGGGGGCGCATCGGCGAGCCTTTCGGCGCAATCCGTCCTCATGTGGGGGCCCCCGCAGTGGCTGCACTTTTCCAGTGTTTCCTGGCAGAAGCGTCGGCCGTGGCCATAGCCAAGGCACAGGGAACACTGGACAAGCGGCGATTGGTCGGCCACTCTGACACGCTGGAGATCGATGCGGACGGAGCCAGCGTCGACCAATTTCCGCCAGATCTTCGGGGGCACCCTCATGACCACGTGTTGCGTGTGGGGGTTTCGGGTCATTTTCCTGTAGACAATCTCCATTCTAGTGTCAATATCGACGAGGATATCCTTGTTTTGATTTCTCAAAGCGTTTTGAATATCCTCGTCGGTATTGTACTTGAAGACGTCCCTGAAAATGACAAGAGGATCTTTGTTTGCCATTTCTTTCACACTTAACTGCTTTTCTGCAGCTTTAAGTTTTTCCTTCATTCTCTGTCTATCGTCCTCTGTCCTACAGCCTAGAATTACTTTTTGGTCTTTCGCTTTTCTGATCTTTTCCACTACTACTCCTCCTTCCTTTGCATTTACTACTTTTCTTATTTTTTCTAGGACTTCCTCACTGGTCTCTGTCTCGTCCTTAGAAGTGACGACTAATGAGTGTAGCGCGGTCTGCTCCCAAATAGCTTGTCGCTGTGGGAGCGCCGCAGCCACACTAGCGTACGATCTTGACGCTAAGGCTTGTTGGTGCTGCTCTAAGGTTTCTTTCAGCTTTGCCATCTTCTCGCTGTTTTCTCTCATCAACCTGGCATGATCTTCCATCGTTTTGATGAGAGCACTGTCGTCACTTCTTCTCTCTAACTTTGGAGGTGAAGGTGGCGCCTGGACCAAAGAGGGAACAATAGCTTCCTTCTTTTGTTCAGGCATCACCCTCACTCCCTGTCCTTTTTCCTTCTCTGCCTCTTTCACCAGTTGGTACAGTCGGTCTATAGCCTTTAGGACTTCCATCTTTATCTCCGTCTTTGTGTTGCGCGAGTTGCCAAGATGGAGTTTGGCTTTCGCCACGCAGGCTCTAGCTTCAATATAGGTTAAGACAATATAGGCTCAAGTTGGAAAGATGGGATGGCTTGGACCTCCCTCCCATGTACTTGTTTTAAGTTCCAAACTTTAGCTACACTGTAGTGGGTGGTCAATTGGTCATAAAAGTTATTTTATTTTTTATCTCTAACTTATACCTAGTCTATTCCTAGGTACATCCGTGAAATTGGACACGTTTAAGCCGGATGCGAGGCGGATAGCAGACTCACTCCGCAAGCTGATGTCGAGCGGAGGCGTCAGGCAAGAAGACGGTATGTAACACTATTAAATACAATAGACATGATGACAGTAATCAAGAAATACTAAAATATGTATGTATCTAATTAAATAAGATTTATGGATCCTGAAAAAAGTATTTAATGTTCTTTGCCCAGCAGTGGGATAATATAGGTTGAAGAAAAAAAAAAATCTGATACTAGCAAGATTAATATTTATTTTTTTAGAAATTATAGCATTCCGCCATGTTATGTTAAGGTTACCATTCCATACGTTATAGGATAGGTTGCAAGCCCATCGACGCTACCATAACACGAGCTCTGAGCGGTGAAGGAAAACATCGTGAGAACTTAAGTTAGCTTTCTAGTAGCGTCGATGGGCTTGCAATCTATCATGTATGGAATGTTAACTTCTTATAATTAATATATACCTAGTTTATTAATTTCACAGGCGTTTGGTCTATGCTAAGTGCCTGTTTATTGCGGCGCGGTTTTTAAATAACAAAATGTATATTTAATTTATAGATGGCGAGTCATACATGAATACGGTCAAACAAAGGGCGATGAAGAAAACTGTTGACTCAATGCGACATCTTAACAGCGTGGCCGACAGGTAACCTACCTATACTATTAAATCTGACGTTTAGCTCGATAATCGATTTAAAGAATTTTTTTTCTTGTTACTCCTATGGCAATGAAAAGAGATAGCAACAGATTTAATATCCGTTTTAGCTAAATTAAGTTAACTAGTCCAATATGACTACCACTAAAACTGTGAAGTAATTTAATAAAACAAAATACCCTGTTACAGGAAAAAGGCCATGGAAACTCCAGCGAAATCTCCAACAAAATTTCCCACCAAACCTTCCGCATCTAAAGGCAGGACGATCAAAAGCAGCAAGCTGTTGTCTCCTCTCTTCCATACTTCTCCTACTCGTACACGAGCACTTGATGAAGACAATGGAGGGTTCTCCCTTCCTGCCCTTGACGATCCCCCGGACACAGAACCAAGAAAAATGGACCGAGAAGGGTCCCCTGAAGTACCCTTCAAAGGGTTCACTGAAGAAGATATACAAACATGCGATTACAACACTTTTAGTAAATTAAAACAAGGAAATGGTAAAGGAATATCTTCCAGACCCCTCGATCTTAAAGGTAAATCTCCAAGAAGCTTTGGAAAGAGGAAACTTAACTCGACTGAACAAGCTAATAAGAAAAGAAAACCGAAAAATAAATTGAATACGAAACTCAAACTTAACAATGATTTTAACGATGACTCTGATGAAGGTCAAACAGAGACATGCCAAGGAAAAGAGTTAACGCTACAATCAAAGGGCGTGATAAAACACTTCGTAGAATTTGAAGTTGATGATATAGTTATAAGAACAGAAAAAGACGCGCCACAGAATGATATAGAAATAGAGTATATTGATAATTACACAGGAGCGAACGCGTTGTATGAAGAAATATGTGAATTGAGTGATGAAGAAGAAAAAGGTAAACCGATAGTGAATACTAAAACATCGAATGATGAAGTTATAGTTTCTATAGAGGAATGCGACGAATTCGGGGGAACAAATGACGATAACATGGAAATATTTGATGTCGTTTCCGAAAGTAATATCGATAGATCTAGGAAGACAAATAGTATAACAAGTTATGATGCTGAAGTTGATGATACGATGCATAAGATATTGAGCAAGAGTAGTAGTAGAGGTGTGGACAGGCGAAAATGTAAACAGCCAAATCTTAGATCCAAATTTAAAAAGTTGGGAATTCTACCTGTTGCTAATTTTGATGATGACTAAAGTTTAAATACACAATCAAGGTTCCTTTTTTTTTGATAAAACACTTACATATTACTTTAGAAATATCTGTCACGTATAAATGCTAATATACAAAATATGAGCATACAGCATGCTTCTGGTTATTCCATAAAATAAACATTGCATCTTTTCAGGCATGTTTTTTTTTATTTAGGACACATTAAGTACCTACTGTATAAAAACACTCTTCGAATTGGTCTTAAAATTCATTACTGTGCTATCGATACGTCTGTTTAGCTCTTTCGTAACGACTGTTTATAATGCGCAACCGCCCAGAGGGCCTAACTTCGACCCGGTCACTTTATATTGCGCTTACTGTTTTTGTCGAAACATTCTAAAAATAAAACGGGAATGGGTTATATTGTTGTGCACTGTACAGCATAATGTTTAAGTGTTAATGCTGGGTGTAAAGATTTTCAGTGGATCTGTATTTTACTGAGTATTAATTATTTATTTAATGTTTTTATCTGTGATAAAAAAAATACTTCTAAGAAAAGGTTTTAATCAGCTCCTAAAGTTTATGTCGGTCGAGATGTCTCCATTAATAATGTACAATTTATTAATATTTTTAACTTGTACAAAATAAACGCCACGACCAGAAACGTGTAATTTCATTTCGCCTACATACCTTAGCATTGTATTTCTATTGAGAATTAAAACCACAAGTAATTTTTATTCATTTATTAATAAACTAACTTTACAAATTTAATAATAGCGAACAATAATATTCCTTATTTCTTTTCATTCATAATAATATGATAATAATTCACCATGACTCATCGTACTTTATGCATATAATTATATGATTTAAAAATAATCTAGAAACGACAGTGAAAGCAACTTATATAGAAAAATAATGCACAATAAAAAAGGACAGACAGACAAAACTTCAAAAAAATGTACAAGTAGGTATTGATGTATGATTTTTCTAATTTATTTCGCGGGCGGATCGCGATATCGCGGCCGCCCAACAAACTCTAGAAAAAATAATACACAACGTCGTCAATTTTATTGTATCATTGTTTCATCTGCTATGTGATCTGCAATCTATGTACAAGTTATATAATGTTTACATACCAAACTATACTATTCTCGTCGTGTAACCCCTATAACTATATTTATAGTGTTTCTTTAAAAACTATTTGTATTTCTCTGTTTATATATAAACGTATAATATAGATTTTTTACGGCATAAATTACTAACATTAGTCGAGAATAAAAACAAAACAAATATAAAGGTAAATGATAACTATACACCCAATATACACACCTAGTCCGCGACCTATCTACAACGCCGACGGCATAACACGATTTAAGGCTTTGCATATACACACGGCCTCCGCGTGCGAGTGGCCGCGGCTTAACCTATATACACTATCCCAAAATATGTTTGAGAGAAAAACAAGTACACTTAACGTAACATAATTAAATTAATATCCCCATCTATACATAAAATTTACAAGAGATTGTACATCGGCCGGACCGATTTTTAAACTAATAAGTTTATATAAAAAAACGAAGAAAACCAGATGTTTAATGTCTCGCCCCGCCGGACGTCCGACTAGCCCTTGCCTCTGCCTACACTACGAACACGGAACAACCACGGCACACGTATATAGGGCACAATTTATCAGGCAATTTAGGGTTGAGGTACATTAGCATGCTCCAGCGGTTCATACTAACGCGTGCTTCGTACTGACTGGCATGCGGCCAGTGCTGAAGCATGCAATGATTATGCCCCGTAATCATTCTAATTAAAAATATAATATTCTAATCTAACGAGCTAACACGTAATGCTCAACACTGTCCGACCTAACATGGAGGAGTCTATGTAGAAAAATATCGGGAGAATGGTGTTCTAAGCTAAAACGTGGGGTAAAAAGCTGTCAAAAACGTGTTGTAAAAGTGTAGAAGATTCACATCCACGAATTATTGCTTAGGTTTGTTCTCTCACTAGGAACCGCAACAAAATTATGCTAATTGCTGGAAACTGTATCACTACTGGACTAGCCTGCTTCGGCTTAGCAAATTAGGTGCTAATCACATGACTGTGATATAGTATAACACCTAAAATGAATGTTTAAATAACAATGTAAAAGTATCGAGTTATGCAACAAAATCTTACGATATCTGATACATATTCATCCGAGAGTTCAGTAGTGAGACGATCCCAGCCGAGTCCGTTACAAGTCAAAATCACCCTATAAAATATTAATTTGTTAACAACCATTGTAAACCTTCAGGTGCGAATTACATCCAATTCGTAAATCTATAACAGTAGATAACAGAAAAATGTTCCAAAAGATTTCTAATTCTGTTCCCATATTGGCTGGACAATACTCTGTCAAAAGTTTACTCGCTGATGCGATTTGGTATTCAATCAAATATTGGCGTACAAAGTCATAATTTAACTACTGTTAAAAGTTGGTTTAGGTTTATGCATAGGAGCCTAAAATAATAGTCAGCCTGAGGTCCTTTTTAAGCGTAATAAACTTTTTTCCAGAGATGCTGATCAAATAGTTATGTATGTATTTTTACGGATGGATTTAACGTTTTAGGGCCGCGTCCAGCCAATATGATAACAGCAAAGTGGTGTATTTATAAAATTGTAATAAATACTATAATCTAAGAACCTAATTTCATTAATTCTTATATACACTAGTGCAAAAAAAACCACTATCAATAGTAAAACATGTCACTGGTTGCAAAAGATTTGGTATATTTTCGATAACGCGGCCGAAAGGGAGGGTAACGTAAAGGGGCATCAAAGCAAAATGTAGTAAGATTATTGGAAGCCCACACAGATGAACTGTCTCATAGAGAGACACTCAGTCGCGATTATTATAATCATTTCACTAAGAAATTTAAAATTACAATTATTGGTCGTGAGTTCTTAACAATACGCTAATGTAAGAGCAGCCGAATACGCTCGGGAGAACGCCACCGCAAAATAAAACCTCAAATAACTTTATAATATTTACGAATGTATATTTCGAGTCAAGATGGCCGCCTCCCGCGCGTAATCGAATATACACTACGCGGAATCGTCTGTCGACGCGACGTTATGTGCAAAAACGTATGAAAATATCTTTTTTTTAAACTATGCATTTATTTCTTTATACATATCTCTCGGTTTACGCTATAACAATGTGCCTACATTACGGTGCTTTTGTACAATATACACATCTATTCTATATCTAAGGCTCCCCACGCGAGCGACGAAAATGTTCCACTCCGTGGTACGTTCAAAGAGTCGCTTAAAATTACTCTTTAGGATTACTTACAATTAAAAAAAGAAAAATATAAAATCGTGCTTGATAGTGAATGGTAACATTTGTTCACTAAATAAAACAATCACGCCTCGCGGTGCCTAGAATTAGCTATTAAAATTTTGTATTAATTTTGAAAGGTTAATTTGCCGAATTCAAATCGTAAACAAGGTATCAAACAGGAGATTCCATCGAGAATATTGCAACCACTCCTTTTCGCCAGATCAGTTAAATAAAAACACTCAAACATTACTATCTACTTGCAAAACGATTTTTAGCCTTATTCTGCTTAATCGGAAATTAAGTTTAGTAATAATGAACACTTTCAATATTCATTACATTAAAAATTCACTAAGTTGCACTAATAAGTGACATTGGGCACTAAGTACATGTACAGTTATTGTGAACCGCATTCTGTAGCAGCCATAAGCTGTACAAGCTAGGCACAAGTTCCGCGGGCTATCAACCTGGCCAACACTATTAAACCAAACGGCCAAACAATATTTAACTGGCTGGCCAAATATGTAATATTTAGATGGCCAACTTGCCGCTGGCATTGTTAACCCTAAACCAGACCCTATTATGCTAGATGGCCAAAACTATTCTATGAGATGGCCCGGATTGAGGCGTGCTTAGCTAATCAATGAAGGCCAAAATTGTTTAACTGGTGACCAACAATTAGCTGGATGATCAACACTGCCTACTCTGCAAAATCTATTTAACCAGAAGGCCAAATAGATTTCCATTAATATTTAACCAGATGGTCAAGTCTACTCGGACGATTTAACCAAATTATTCTAAGCCGGTCATGGTTTAACCAGATTGCCAATACTAGCTAAAGAACCAGATGAACGAAGCCAACTCGGACGTAACCAAAAGACCTGAGGACTAATGCCAGTCGGGATTTAACCAGCTGGTCAGTTAAGTCTACTCGGACGATTAAACCACACGGCCAAACGACGCTTAAGCTTGGTGAAGATTTAACAAGATGGCCAGCACTCGATATCCCAGGACAGTCGAGCAGATATCCAGGTGATCGTCAGTCGAGTGAGTAGACGGGTAGGAAGGAAACGCGCGGTGTTTCCGCGCCGTGCCGCTGTCACTTGCCGTCACGTGACGCGCGTCTTCTTCTGACGGCGCCGGGGGTTGTGCCTGGTCCTTCGCCCACTGGAAATTATAACATGCTTGAGTTTTTGTTAGATATAAGTTGCATAAGTTGTACATTACCGTGTATTGGGCAATATCATTTACTGTGGTTATTATTTAAGATTGCCCAATGATTGAAGAAACGGTATGAAGTGCGCTGCGTTACTCCTCGACCCCGCGCTGCACTTCATACCACCTCAGCTTGACAGTCAGGTTTGTTTTGTAATTGAATTGTGTAAAATTTAAACAAGATCCAAAAATGGGTACCTATTTTATATTATTTACTATACAGGTCCTTTGAATGCCTTTTTGGCTTGGCTCTATCATCAGATTGGTTGACTTTAGCCGCAGAATTGCTTTAGCAATATTAATTGCAACTTAGAAGTTTGATATGAATCATGGTATCCCATCCCCTTATAAGATGGTTGTAGTTCCAAAAACAAATGAATAGATGGCGTTACGTGTTGCTATTTCGAAATAAAGTCTCTGGAAATTTATGAAAATGCCTAAATTTTGCCAGAATCATATTTCTTTATATTTCTTTAGTACATAGAAATTCAATAATCATGTCCTAGATCTTTTTCTACAAAATAAAATGAAAATATGGTACACTAGCGGCAAATATTGGAACTACGTAACAAAATGGCCCGATTCACCCGATTCAGCAATCAAGTAGTTGAAACTAACGTAGAGTGACGTTAAATTTTGCTACTCGCCTCTAGATGACGCCAGTTAGCTACACTAAAGCCGGGGCGCGCGTTTATAGTTAACAGATAATAATTATTATCTGTGTTTACTAGGTAGCCACCAAATTCGATTTGATCTAAACCACCCACAGTAGGTACTTTATAGTAGTTAATTTATACGGAATTAGAGCTAAAAATATCTTGTTATCTAAAATTGGTAGGTATGTAGTATGTTACTATGGAGAGCTCACGTGCATCATAACATAGGTAGGTAGGTAGATAGATTGTCGGTGCATGCATCTCAAAATTCTCAAAGGAGGTTGCGTGCGCTTTTGTGCGACTGATCGCGCGATGCGTTGTTTATGTAAATTGGACGCATAGACTTTTTTGATTATCTTTTGAATTTACTTACGTTTACCACATATTATAGGTACCTACTGGGGATTCGGTATTGTAGGTACCTAGGTATGATTTTAGGTAAATAGTTACCTACCTACCTACCAATATTCAGGTGTGAAATATTAATTAGCCAACTGATTATTTTTGTTACCTACCTACGTCTACCGTAGGTAGGTAGGTATTTTATAATCCTTCCTATAAACTAATATCATAAATGCGAAAGTTTGTAAAAATGGATGGATAAAATTAGATGGATAGAGAAGTACTTACCTATGGATGTGTGGGTGGATGTTTACTTAAGTAGGTAGGTAGGTACCTACTTACTACTGTTTCACGCGAAAATTACTCAACGGATTTACTTACTTAGCTGAAACTTGGAATATTATAGGTACTTACATGAATGCGCCTTAACGCCATAACTCGAGCGACGCCCGTGCATGCCATGCACCGACTCGTTTTTAGCGAGTTGACAGGCTGCTTGATATTTTCGTCGCATGTAGTACGATCAAATTGGCCTAGTGGTCACAGCCCTTGATATGAAATTGATAATCGCAAGCTCAAGTCAGTGCACCCCATGTGATCTTTTTGCACTCTTTTTTTCTTTTTTTTTCTATTTGAACATAAAAATTGAGTTCCAGTTGACAAAAGATACACAAATTGAGACGTTGGTACCTACTTACCTATTACTGCCTCATAATTTATTGGAATAAAATAATATAGGTACAAATGGTAGGTATAAAAAAGGTAAGTACCTATATTTTTATTTTTTTTCGTAAACATTTTAAACAAGAATGCAAGCGGGGTGGTGACAACGGCGCGCGGCGGGCGGGAGGGGGAGGTCCGCTTGGGGGCGCGCGTGAAATGTGCGATTATGAATAAATCTAACTTTTCAAATTATTAACCGACTTCAAAAAAGGAGGAGTTTCTCAATTCGCTATATTGTCGCCATTCATAGCAGATACCTGAAGGATGACTTCGTCGCTGCGGCTAAAAAATGCACCACAATTGCATCGGATCTGGGACTGAAGAGTAACAACAGAGTGTTTGTCAATGACCACCTTACTTTGGAAAACAAATTACTTCTCAACAAGGCCAAAGCATTGGGAAAGGAGCGGGGGTTTGCCTTTATATGGGTAAAGGCATGCAAGATCTACATGCGGAAAAATCCAACTTCCCCTGTGATTACTATAAGAGAGGAATCGGACCTAAAAAAGATCTAATTTCACTTACTACGCGTGTGAGTATGCTTATCATTATTAATGCAACCATCCACACCTGTCCAAACATATGCGTCCCTAAGTTGACGAGCGCTGCTAGACTACTTTTTTTTATTTCAAGGTCAAGCTTTTGTTTCGCAGCCGCTTTACGCTTGCGCTTGCGCCGTCTTTTTGGTCGCACTCGCCATTCGCTACCCGCACCGCTTTGTCAACTAGTCTATTTTTTATTACTTTTTATTCTGTTTTTTGTCGCTGTCTTCCACACGTACAGTTTAAATGTAATATTTATTGCAATTTCGCTACATCCTACATCACTTTTTGCTTGTAAATTATGTTATTTGCCATCTAATATTTATATTCCGAATTATATTCTTTACCTATACACTTCTATTAAAAATGATTAATATTTACTACCAGAATGTTCGAGGTCTACGCACTAAATCGGCTACCTTTTATAGAAATGTTAGTTTAAAATCCTATGACATTATATGTGTCACGGAATCATGGATAAATGATAGCATTAATAATAACGAGTTATTCGATGATAGGTACATAGTATATAGGCGTGATCGTAATTATGAAGAGCTAGATCAGTCTAGGGGTGGGGGTGTTCTTATTGGTATTCGCCGTGAGCTTGCGACTGAGTTTCGGAGTGACTGGTCCTCTACAGCCGAGGATCTATGGGTTACACTCACTTTACATAACCGTCGTCCAAATTCTACCTATAAAATGCATATATGTGTCGTTTATATATGCGATCAGTATCGCGGAAACACAATGGCAATGCAGTTATCTAACTTTAGCAATAAATTAACAGAAATTGTGTTGAATAATCCTCTTGATAAGGTTGTCGTGCTGGGTGATTTTAACATGCCTTTAGTTTCCTGGTCTATGAGTGGCGACGGCGTGTCACTTGCTCCTAGTAATCTACAAGGCGCACATCAAGTGGATTTAATTGATAACTTTAATACTTGTAATCTTCTGCAATATAACTCTTTATTAAATTACAGTCATGGCCGTTTACTCGATTTAGTTCTTTCCAATAATGAGGTGACGGTAACCGCATCTGATTGCCCCTTGGTACCTGAGGATCTCCACCACAGGTCAGTCGTGGTGTGTGCAGATTTTGTGCAGCTACACACGATTAAGCCATTATCATACACT
Source organism: Xanthorhoe designata (assembly GCA_963582015.1). Lineage (NCBI taxonomy): Eukaryota > Metazoa > Arthropoda > Insecta > Lepidoptera > Geometridae > Xanthorhoe > Xanthorhoe designata. The sequence continues at coordinate 3,014,897 of OY757053.1, forward strand.
AAATATAACTATAGTGATGGAGACTACCAGTCTATCTGCTCCGAGCTTAACTCAGTCGATTGGAATTCTGAATTTAGCAGTAGGTCCTTGGAGGATGCGGTTTCCTTTTTTTATGTTACTATGAATAGTCTTCGTAACGCTCACATAACGTCTAGAACTGTCACCGCTTCTCGTAAATACCCTTTATGGTATAATAAACCTTTAATTAAAATACTTAAAGAAAAAAATAAACATCATAAAAAATATAAAATGTACCAAAATCTACATGATCATGACTCATTCGTTATCTTAAGAGATAGAGCGCGCATATTAGAAAATGAGTTGTATAATGGTTACATACATAATATTGAAAATTTTATAAAGACGAATCCGCGCGCTTTTTGGTCATACGTGAAGAGTAAAAACTTCTCGAATGCCTACCCATCTGTGATGCAGTATGGCGATCGTTCGTCTGACAAAGGTGACGAGATAAGTAATATGTTTGGGGACTATTTTCATTCTACTTTTCTTAATTCCAACTCATCAACCGACATTCAATATATTAGCGAAAACTCGGTTTTCCCTACATCATCCTCAGATATAGCTTCAATCGAGGTACTTGGGGCGGAAGTTCTTAAATTACTGAAATCCCTCGATCTAAACAAGTCTGCGGGGCCCGATAATATTCCTCCTATTCTGATAGTTAGGTGTGCTGAGAGTCTGGTCTTGCCTCTGACTATACTTTACAGTCGCTCACTCACTGAAGGAGTAATGCCTAATATTTGGAAGACCGCCTTTATCACTCCAATACACAAAAAAGGTCCAAAAAATAAAATAGAAAATTATAGGCCTATTTCTAAATTATGCGCATTCGCAAAAGTATTAGAAAAAATTGTTTATTGTCAATTATACTCAGCCCTTAAGAGTGATCTCGCACCTCAGCAACACGGTTTTTTAAAGGGCAGGTCCACTACTTCTAATCTTCTACTATGCTCTGAATTCCTGTCACAGCATATGTCAGAGCCATCGCAAGTGGACATAATATACACCGACTACAGCAAATGCTTTGATAAAATTGACCACCTAATTCTTCTTCGTAAGCTGCAGCGGATGGGCATCAGAGGTAATTTGTTTAGATGGTTCTGTTCATATGTTCGAAATAGGTGTCAAACTGTGGTGCTCAGTGGTTACTCTTCCTCGCCAATGAACATCCCCTCTGGTGTTCCTCAGGGATCACTATTGGGACCTCTGCTTTTCTCAATTTTTATAAATGATATCTCCTCATGCTTTAATTATTCTAAAATCCTTCTTTACGCAGATGATATGAAGATTATCCACCGAGTGGCTAATATTGGGGACACACATCACTTACAAGATGACTTAATTTTATTTGCCAATTATTGCATTATTAATAAACTGGATTTAAATGTTTCGAAATGTTATGTCTGCTCTTTTACACGCAAACCTAATCCTATTATATTTGATTACACACTATGTAACTCACCGCTCTCACGAGTAGATTCTATCAAAGATCTGGGAGTGACATTTGATAGTAAATTGCTATTCGATGATCATATTAACAACATCGTCAAAAAGGCATCTCGAGCTTTAGGCTTTGTTCTAAGAATGTCATCTGAATTTTCATGTATGAAAACTTTCAAAATTTTGTATTGTGCCTATGTGCGGAGCCATTTGGAATACGCTTCGCAAGTATGGAACCCCTGCTACGATATCTACTCTACTAGGCTTGAACGTATTCAGAAAAGGTTTCTCAATTATATTCAGTTTCGAGCGAAGATATTTTTGCCAGACTATTTTGCGAGGTGTCGCAAATTTCATTTTTTACCGCTATTTGAAAGAAGAGCAATGGCCGATTTAGTGTATCTTCTGAGAATAGCGAATGGCACGGTGGACTGTCCGGAACTGTTAGCTTTGATAGGATTACGCTGTAATACAGCCTCCCTTAGAAAGCCAAACACACTTCACATTCCGACAGTGCGGACAAATTACAGGCAAAACGCATTTGTTATAAGGTCAAGTAGCTCTCTCAATGCTTTGGTGAAGTCAGGTGTGGACATAGATATATTTAACACTTCTATACATACGCTCAAGCGATTATTAAGTGATCGTTTCTTTGATAATGATTAGTATACTTACGTTTTGTGATTGGTGTAAGTCAATTTTTTTACCATTATTTTTATGTACCTGCTGCGTTTAATTGTTTGGTTTGGTTTTTTATTTTTTATGTATTATGTCGTCTACCAACTTTTTTTTTTTTGTATCTATTTTCTGCTTAGAGCATAGTTAAGTGCTCTAAGCTGTCTACAAGTGGAAACTTTTAATTGGCCTTCAGCAAACCTGTACCTACAAAATAGGTGCATGTTAAGTTATTTCTTTTTCCTATTTTCTTTGTCTAGCTGTAAGTTTTCCTAATAATTTAAAAATAAAAATAAAAATAAAAAAATATTTCTCGATCACTTCAACTTGAATGAATGAATGAATGAATGAAAATACTTTATTGTACATTTACAAAAGAAACTTAAGAACTAGTAAACCTTAAGAATAATTGTACAATGGGCGGTCTTATCGCTAAGAAGCGATCTCTTCCAGACAACCTTTGGATGGAATAAACAAGAATGAGATGGTTGGAATGGCAGGGGTGCACAAAAAGTATAAATTTTAATTAAACAATCGCAAAATAACCTAAACATTAAACATGTACCTACTACTATATCATATACAAACTAAATAATACCTACAACTTGAATCCATATTGTGAGCGAATTTATGGCATTTTTCACTTTTTGAAACTGTAGTCCAATAGTATGGCTATTTCTGTACAAAGCTATAGGAGTGAATTCCTCGCCAGAGTTTTAAAAAAGAGTCAAAATAATTGTTTTTTAAAAAATGGAATTTTAGACGCATTTACCCCCTTTTGAGGCAAATGCGTCTTTCTTGAATAAAAACTCTTTTGATAAGCTTTTCATGTTAAAAACAAAGGATTTTGTTTTGCATCAAGTTTCTGTGCAATGGAATGTCAGTTAAACTAGACAAAAAAATTATTTCACGCATTCAGATACAATTAAGTAAAAAGGGGGAAAATGCGCCTAGTTTTTGATAGACGCATTTGTCCGATACTCAATGCAGATGTTGTCAACATTTTACTTGGGTGGCTCGCGCTTACTACCTCTGTAAATGTAAGCACTACAGGTTTGCAAAAAAGTCATGGTGGCGCCATTTTTATATGCCAAAACACTGGCAAGTAATTTTAACTTTATTCAAATCAAATTAGGCACTTGTTAGTTCACTTCAGTACTATCAATTATAATATTACTAGATCAAAAAGTTTAGAAAATCATATTTCGTTAAGTATTTGTCAATGTCCATGTCTTTTAATATCACCATGGCAAGTAAGTAGGCGTTTCTCTGAAATAAAATTTCATTTAGGTACCTTCATTTAAAAACGTAAGACATAAAAAGGTTGACGTTTTCTGTTTTTGGGGCAAATGCGTCCCACAGTCGCAATTGCCCCAGAACGGCAGACGCATTTAGACCAAGATATTAATCCCAATCTTAAAAATAGAGATTTAATTATTTCTTGAATTATGGCATATTTACTAAAAATAACTATCTGTGCAAGCGGAGGATTCTCTATTCCTTACAATCATTATTGAAGAAATCTGTCAACTATTGAAAATAAATGTATTGACATGGATTTGGTTACTCACCTCTTGCAGTTGCAACTTGTCCAAAAAAGTGTAATTTACAAAATGGCTCAATACTTGAATAAGTGAACAACAACGCCATCTTTATAAACTACATGTTAAGTATTTAGTTTAAACAAATGTAACTAGATGGCAGAAACCTGTATAGAATAAACCGTTTTCGAATAAGTTCAAAAAGACGCATTAGCCCCGTAGACGCAATTGGCCTAGTTGACCTTACCTACTTAAATAAAGCGAATTTCACATGATTTTAAATCTCGGGATTTAATAATTATCATTATCAACATCCCGGGACTGTAGAAGAGGTAGGTACCTACTGATTATATAAAAGTAATCAACTTCCACACTGGTTTTTTATATAAGTAAGTAGGTTGATGTTGATGATGTTGATGTCGACGCGTGATCCGAGGGCTGGCACTTATTTGGCTCAAAAGATCAGCATCGCCATCCAGCGCGGCAATGCTGCCAGTGTCTTGGGCACGCTTCCGTCTGGCAGTGGTTTGGATCAGTTGAGCTACCTATAGATCGTTTGTAACGATCCTTAGGTGGCTCAACTGGTTCTAATTGTATTTTGTACAGTTATGTAAATATGTAGTAGTTTAGTTTCTGTAAGTAAGTAGGTAGGTAAATAACCTACTCTATCTACCTACCTATTCCGATCACTGGTCAAACAATGATATTCCTAAATTAAACACAGATACCTAATTACGTTCGTTCATACACACATAAAAGAATACGTTCATAGTAATTTGCGTTAGGTATAAATTATTATGTTCCAAGCAATGTAAAACAGTGTAAAACACACATTGACAAGTTTTACTGAAAAGTAAAACAAAAGATATGAAACAGCACGCAAATGAAATAGATAGCTATAATTTTAATGATTGCACTTCAAATGTTTTCTTGTGCAAAGAGCAACATTTTCTAGTTTCTCAAGCGATACTATGTATTATTTCAATGAAGATAAAGTTTAAAATTATGACACTAAAACTGCTAGCGCCATCTGGTAGTGAGTGGATGCGGCTTCAAGCCACTCACTACTAGATGGAGTTAAGAAATCTCGATTGCGGGCAAGACCACTCACTACTAGATGGAGTTAAGAAATCTCGATTGAGGGCAAGACGGGAACGCCATCTCGCGCTGACGGAATGTAAGGTTATCTGGCCCGAAGAAAATCGCCCGAAATGAAGGGTAGATTTTTTGTTCTACGTGCGGCATCTGTACTTAGTATTCTTTTATCTGTGATATGAATGCTAAAATTTTAATCGTTGAATCAAAGAGTAACGTAATAAAGAACTGGCCAATATCTAACAGTGGGTGGCGGCTGTGCTGTAAGACAAGTTATCGCGAACATGAAAACTCACCAGCACTTCTAGTTTTCCTTCTGACAGGCGTGTTGTTGGGCGGCGCAGGCGTGGGCGGGGCGGGCGCTGGGGCGGGCGGCGCGGGCGTGGGCGGCAGGCCGTGCCTCACAGACCGCCTCGTGCCCACCCCCTCGCCCTTCCCCGCCTTCACCACCCCCCGGACACCCTTCCCCTTCCCCCGCACTTTGCATATCAACGGCTCATCACTATCACTGTCACTGTCCTTCTTGGTCTTGACCCCGGCCGGGGCTGGAGCGTTGGGTTTGGGCGTGCCGTCCGTCCGCCGCGGTTTCTTCTTAGGTCGTCCGGGGGAGACGCCCTCCTCGCAGCTGACGGCGGAGGCGCAGGAGCTCTCCGACTCTCGTCGTTTTCGTTTAGCCGGGGGAGGGGGCGCGGGCTTCGCGCTTCTAGGGCTGGTCTTGTCGACGGAGCCGCCGCGCAGACAGTTCCTCGGCTCGCCGGAGCCGTCCTTGGGGAGCGGCGGGCTGAGCCGCGGCGTGCGCGCGCCGTCCGCCGGGCTGTTCAACTTGCTGCTGGAGCGCGTGCGCACGCTCGTGCGCGCCACGCGCTCCAGCGCGGAGGGCGACGGCGACTCCGGCCGCTTCGAGTAGTCCGGGGTGGGGATCTCGATCAGCAGCTGCTCGAGCAGGCTCTTATCGGGAAAATCCGCCTTCAGCGGCAACCGCTCGAGCTTCGGCTCCGGCTTCTCCTCGCTCGCGGAGCCCCTCTCCCCGTTGGCGGAGCCGGCCTTGTCCGCCTCGGCGCTCGGGCTGGCCTTCTCCTGGTTCGAGTACGTGTAGAGGGGGGGCGAGACGCGACAGGGGAGCGGGTCGAAGTCGTCCATCTTCTCCTTCTTCGGGGAGGAGGACACCGGGCGGCCGTCGCTCTCGTCGGGGTCGGGTCGGTCGGTCCCCCGCTCGTCGTCGCGCAGGATGAGCGTGGTCTCGCGGCTGGGCGGGCGGGGGCGGGCGCGCGGGGGGGCGGGCGGGGGCCGGCGCGGGGCGTCGTCTCCGTTCACGTGGTCCGCGTGCATCTTGGCGAGCTCGGCCTCGATGTCCCCGAGGTGGATGTCGGGCGCGCCCGAGGCGTAGCGGGGCGGCGCGCCGGCGAGGGACAGCCGCTCCAGCAGCTCGTCCGAGGCCGGCGGCGCGTCGATGACGCCGATGATCCTCTGCACGGAGGTGGGGCTGGTCGACCGAGGCATGTCCAACCTCTCCTTCCTCTGCGGCCCGGGAGGGGACTGGCTCGCTTGGTTCGGGGACTTCTCCGAGAGCGCGTCCATGGATTCTATCCCCGAGTCCTCGCCCTGCGCTTGAGACGCGGGCGAGCGGCTGCCGAACTTGTCGGTCGTGGTGATGCTGGGCACGGCCGCGTTGGCGACGATGGTCGCGTTAGCGTTCCGTTCCGCGACGAGCTTGCAGTAGGACTTGTCCTTGGGGCGCTCCTTGCGACGCGGCGAGGCGGCGCCGGCCCGCTGACTAGACGCGGGCGGCGGCGAGTCGGCGCGACTCGCGGCTATCGTGCCTACGTTTGTTGACCCCACCGGCGGATCTGAAATCCACAGGCAACTGGTATAAAACTCAAGTGTGTACAGATTTCTGTTTATATGAAGTTATGCATTCAAACATTCTCTATAACCGTAACCAGACACTGTTAACCCATTCACGGCCCAACTACCACAGTTGTCTCCACAGGAGAAGACCGTGGTTTACGCTAGCATGCACATTTTCTACCTTTACCCATCTGTTTAGTCATTATTATCTAGTTTGAATGTATTTTTATTATGAGCTAGTGGCTAACTCTGATGACGGAGCTTTAAGCCGCCTAAAGGCCTGCATTGTGACTTAACGACTTAAAAGGCGTGATCGTCAATTAACGTACTCTACGAAGAAACGCTCAGCTGTTAATGCCATGCCACACTTGCGCTTGGTTAACTTCATCAAGAATATCTAACAAACTACTCCACGAGTTTGAGACTGAAAATAGTCGACCATAAACCTATTTCACATGCGTAGATTTGGATTTCAAAACGCAATATCACATCCTATTAAAATACAGAAATAGACATCAATTTGCTAAATGAAGAGTAATTTCGTAATAAATCTAAATGACCAACTAGCTAATGCTTTTTGTCTGCTCAATGCGTGAAACATAAAATAAAAGCTAATAACTTTAATGTTTGTTCAGAGACAGAAACCAATAAATAATGTCATGAAAGTGGTTTACTGGTTTACGAATTTAGCTCTAGAATCTTCTAAAGTATAAGCTAGTTTTGGGTGTGCCAATTTGTAGGAAACATAAATAAGGTCATTTCAGAAGCAAAATGACTTAAAATAATATAGTAACTTTAAATCATAGTTTAGATATTTTTTTCTCGCACAAACATTATAAGCAAAACTGCCTTGACGGCCTTCACTTTTTAATTTATCTAGAGAATGTCCTAGCTATCAGAAAGAAATTAAACATGTTCTAACCATTTAAATCCTTAGAGCCTATGCACACTACGTTTTTCGATAGAGTAACGAGCGCGTTACTTGCTAGTTCGCAGCGCGTTATACAAACGCGAGGATAGTGTGGTCACAGCCGACTGCCTTTTGTTCGTTACACGTTTCCGTTTGTATCCATACAAACGCGCAGCGACATCGCGTTTAAAAAACGAAGTGTCTATACATGCACATCTTAAATCCTTCTACTATATTTTTTCAACACAATGTAACTATAATTAATAGTCCAGTCATTTGATACGAAAAAATTGGTAATTTTATAGATCCTTATTTTTCGAATTGAGGTAAATCTTTGACAGCTAGTAAGTTTGTCTAATATTATGGTTAACCCAACTTTCGGGAGTTTTTACGTGCCTAAAAATCATTAGGTACTGACGACTTTATAGACTAGTCTGAGAATATAACCACCACAGCACAGAAACATTCAGTACAGAGTTCTGATAAAATGCTTACCTGGACAGGAACTATGGCTGGTTTTCCGTTTCTTCTCGCCCGGCAAGAGGCCGTTGGGCGAGGTTATTGCACTCTCTGCGATTGTCCGTTTTAACTTGTTGTCCTCACTTGCCCTGGCTTCACCGAGCGTCCAATCCAAGGGCTTACACTTGAGCATCCGACTGTCCACTTCACAAGCACCACTTTTGTCACTATCATCCAATTGCACCATCCCGTCCGTTTTATTATCACAATTCGCACCATTGTCCTTTGTCGGTAACTTCTTTTTATCGTGGTTGTTCATCTCTCTGTAGCCCTCGTTCTGGGCGTACTTTCCCTCCTTGTCTAACGTGTCGTTCCTCCATTCTTTGTCTCGCTCTTTCTCAGGCTTTGTGTCGCTGAGTATTTTTAACTTCTTCTTCATTTTGAGGTCTATGCTTTGCTTGTTGTTGAGTTTGTAGTCGTGTTTTGTGACGATATGAGCGTTTTTCGATATCGTCTTCATGCGAAACACGACATTATTGTCGGCGGCGATCTCGTTGATAGCGTCACCTTCGCTATAGTGGTTGTTGAGCGTTATACTCTTTAAAAACTCATCAGTCTTGTTATCCGTGCTCATTCCCGACTTAGAAGCTATAGACGACTCCGAATCTCTCCTGTGAGACTTCTCTTCTTCTAGTGTTTTTCTAATTTTGAATTTCTTCGAATGCAAGTCGCCAGGACTGAACTTTTTCTTTTCTTTTTTGGAGTTTTTTATGACGGCTGAGTTTCGCCCCCGCAAACTGATGTGGAGAGGAGGCACCCTCAGTTCACCTTCAGTCGGTTTATCACCTTTTTGGTTGACGAAACTGACATCAGCTTTGTATACGGGCTGGACGACGGGCTCGTTCTTGTCGAGCTTTAGCCTGAGTTTGATAGATTCTTTCTCCCCCGTCGGCGACTTCGGAGCTTCTCCGGTCGGCGTGGCGGTCGGTTTGGCGACATTAGGTCGCGGTAAGGCAACTTTGGTTTTTCCATCGCGGGCGAACTTATCCTTCAGAGTTCCGGGCTTGTCCTTAGTGCCAGGATTCCGAGGCTTGCCGCCCTTCTGCGTCAACTTATCATCCCGATTCTTCATCAATTTGTTTTTTAGTTTATCATCTTTGCTATCGTCTTCTGGTATCGATTTCGCTATACCGAACATCTCCGGCGCGGCAGTAACGCTCGTGACGCTCGAATCCGAGATCGGAGTCAGGGAAATCTCCTTGGACAGTTCCACTTTCTCCGGTTCGGTGACGGACGGCGTAGGTTGCAACACCTGGGCGACCGTCACCTCCTCCTTCTTGATCTCCTTGGGAGGCGTGTCGTCATCCCTCATGAGGGTTTTGATCAGGTACTGCTTGCTTTGCTCCTCGATCTCTGACTGCGAGGCTTGCGAGCCGACGTTTGCCATCGAAGGGCTCGGTCGGAGAGGAACCTTCGTCGGTGGAGGCATGGAGGATTGCGAGATCGTTCCGCTGTAGGCCGCGGGCGGCGATCTAAACGGGGAAGCGGGTGCGGAGACCGCCGGACTTGTAGGCGCGAACTTGGGCGGGACGGGGGGAGGGGGCATGAAGGTCGACTCGTCGTACGCGTCTCGCTTCGAAGGCACATTGCTGGGCTGGGGGGTGGGTGGTTCGTACGGTCCGTTGGTCTGCACGTAGCTCTGTCCGGTGATCTCGTGGAGAAGCGCATCGGGAGCATCCGGCGCGTCGCTGGTGGAAGGCTGGTCGTAGAAGTCCAGCTTGGTGTTCGCGTCGAGGTCGGATAACTCGTCGAGGTTGAGGTCTGCGCCGAGGGTAGGCAGGAGTTGGTCGAGGTCGCAGGAGTCTGGTAAGTCAGAGAGGGTGAGCGCGAGATCCCGGTAAGGCTCGCTCCACTCCGAGCTCTGCGCGGGCCGCGTGGAGCTTTGAGCGCGTTGCCGCGCGATGTATTGCTGCTGGTAACGCTGGAACTCCTGGAAACCAGACAGATATTTTGTTAATTAAGATATTATTGGACATGGCATCGAGAATTTACTTGAGGTGTGTGTTTAGTACACTCATCTAAACACACACTTCAACTTGGTATTTTTTATTCATTAGTAAAAAAAACTTTTGAATATTGATTGGAATTCAATATATAAAACTATCACATGTCCTTTCAGTAAGACTTCAACTACCCAAGCAACTCAGACGAGTAACCAACATGGTCTCCAACTTAACATGGTAACCATAGACTATTTTCACCACCCCCTATGTAAGGATAAGCAAGTACTAACCTGAAAGCTGCTTTGCGTCTTCTGATCCATCGCCGTAGTGGACGGCGGCATCAGCGCTTGTAGATCCTCCTGCGTGACCCTCTGCATCATCTGAGGGGGGGTCGCCAGCCTCTGAGGCCTCGCGCCTCGATACGGGGGCGGCGGAGGAGGAGGAGGGTAGTTATCCGTGTAGGGGAACCTAGCCCGGCCGACGACCGTTGCGTTCGGGACCGGCGGTCGGTACGCGACTGGCGGGCGCGCGGGGAACGTCCGCCTTATATAGGGGGCGGGGCGAGGCGCGGGGCGGGGCGAGGGGGGCGGAAGCGGGGAGGGTGAGGAAGGGGGACGCGGCGAGGGGGCGGGGCGCGCCCGGTATTCGAACGGCGCTCTGCCCACTGCTAGTTCGACCTGAGGACAATTTAAAATCAACTTGAAATAGTTCTGAAGTTCCTTGAATACGAGATAAACAGTAGTCCGGTGACGTTTAGCTCTGTCTCGCTCTTGCCCTAGGATTGCGTATTTGCGCATCCTTGTTAGGTGGTTCGCCAGAGGACAACCTGTTTGCCGTGTACTACACTACTTTGTCAGTATTCTGAAGAAAGTATCGCGTGTGTATAAAAATATTAATCACTTTTATCATAGTAACATCATACATCAAATCAACCACAATGCAAATATTTGTCAAAATCTTATCACAAACAGTGAAGAAAAACATCGTGCGGAAAATCAATTAGTTTTACAAATCATTTCGTTATTTCTAATGATGGCTATTAAAAGTAATCACCATAAAAATCAATAATGTTTTGAAACTGAACAGAATTTGTTTGTTTGATTTGAGATTTTTAAACAGTACTCTTTCAAATCTAAAAGCAACAAAGATCAGATAGTCAGGATTAGGTTTAACTTATTTATATTTAGATTAGATTGCAACCCCATCGACGACCTAGCTAGCATGATGCGGCGATTACACGGGTGACTATCTACTCCGCGGTCTATCTTCATACATTTTCAAGTCGCCTCCCAAGCCGCATGACGAAAATGTACGAAGATCGACCGTTTAGTCACGTGTGTAAACGCCACATGGGGGAGATGGGGGTATAGGTGCGTTTTCATTTCCTTCCGACAGGTATCCAATGCCAATTATCTTTATTCACGCTTTGGCCCGAGTCTATTTCCATCCGGGCATTTCCTTCTCAGTCTGACCCTAGGCACCAGTTTTCCCCACATCCAATCCTTGCTATCGCTTCGTCCCATAAGTCAGCTTATTAACAGAATTAATTTTGTGCTTTAACCGAAATATCATCTTACTGATAGTTTCGTCTTCGGCGTCAAGGGCTTCGTGGCCGAGTGGTTGCCTTCCCACTCGGCCACGAAGCCCTCGACCCGGCTTAAGGGTAAGATTTTTCATTTATAAAAAAAAAAAAAAAAAAAAAAAAAAAAAGAATTAAGTTATGTTATAGGCCTTACCTGTCCGTCTTCAAGTCGGTCTAGTTTGGCTGGATGTGGCGGTTTAGCGCGCGGTTGCGGCGCGGGCGCGTCGTTTTGCAACAGGTTCACCAACAGCGGGGAGGACATAGCCACTGTGGGCGGCGCGGGCGACGCCGACCCGGCTTGAGGAGACTGTACCACCTGTAACGAACGAGACATGTTATAACTGTCTGGTTGTCATGTCTTGAAAGATCAGGACGTACCATGACCTTATCAAACTCAATCGCTTTCAGATGTCATGTACTAAATTGAATCGTAAAACTGAAGTCATAAGAAGAACAATTCAGTTTAGGTCCTAAACTGGATCGCGCTAAGAGCTCGTGGTAGGCCCCCAGTACTCAGACATTCACAGTCGGTTTGTCGAACGCAGATACTAATTAATGGTCAAATCACGTGACAATGACAAGTGTCAAATGGGTTGCTAAAAGAAAGAAAAAAAGAAAGAAAGAAAAAGGTTTATTGACAACACACACAAAAATTGTACAAATCAAAAATACAAAGACAGAGCTTACTAAAACATCCTACAACGTTGATTTTCATACTTAAATTTTCTTATCACGTGGCTTGAACATTGATTAGTAAATTTTGAAATGATCTGCGTTCGAGATCCGGCTGTTAGTGTTCAAAAATAGCCCTTGTTAAGATGGAGCAAGTTTGCCACTTTCACCATTTTGTTAGTCAATCAGCGTAATCCACAAGAAACTTTAATGATCGACTTATAATGGTGTAGGGCCAGGCCAATACCTATATATTATACTTACAATACTTTACAGACCATCAAAGTATTAATCACAACAAACAACAACTGGCCATGTGGCCAAGGTGAAAGGTGTCAATGAGACATTGTGTGGAATGTCCAAGGATATTTATTTATTTACTTGAAAACCATTGAGATGTCTGATGATGTTAGTCACAATCTAATAGCTGACAACACTCAAAAAATGTGTGTGCAAATTCAATGTTCTACAATGACATTTGACATTTGAATGTAGATGTTATGTCGTTTGTTTTAATGTTCTATGTCGCTTGTACGCAAGAAAGAAAGACCCTGCACACTACGTAGCGTGCGTCGAGTTTTGGCGTTTACATTTTATTTGTCTGATTGTGGCTCTATAATTTGAATTATATATTTATATTTTTTTTGTGTATGAATGTTAGTTTGTTAGGTATTTATAAATATTTATTCAAAATTAATTAGTTTAGATGTTTAATCAGTGGAGTTTAGGGCACTGGTGACCTGTAGCACAGGTTTTTATACCTATTTCAGGCACCAGTCTCTCACAAAACAGGTTCTTACCTCTAACCTACAATTGTTTGATTTTATCATAATTTTTAAACTGTATTTATTTTATTTTTTAAATTATAATATATTTTTATTTACGTTTGTGAGAGAAACAAATAAACAATTTGAATTTGAATTTGAATAATTACATCTCAATGTTGAAAACTTGTAAGAGGCTCACCTGTTGCTGCGTCGGCTGTTGCTGCGGGTAGGGCGGCGGCGGTCCCACGAAGGCCGAGGTGGACGGCCGCACGAACATGCCGTCCGCAGCCCGCGCGCTCGGCCCCAGCCCTGCGCCGGGGACAACTACTGATTAATGCGGTTGCAGTCCACACCATACATTATTTAACTACACTAATTTATCCATTTTTTTTTTATTAACCTACTATTTCCCACTGCTGGGCAAAGGTCTCCCCCAAAATCCTCCACTGACCCCTGTCTTTGGCGATCTCTTTTTCTTTGGGAATTTATCCATAGAAATGAAAAATGAAATGAAATGAAATATGATCACGACTGTATCCCGGGAGCGGTAGACATTTCTTTCAGATCATTAGACAATTTTACCTGTCACGTATGGAAAGTTAACTTCTGCAAAAAGTGGGCATGTACAAAATTTTTATGTTTTTGGACATACCTCTGACTACCCCCTTAGACATCTTATCCAAAGATAGATAGATTTTTCATTTTATAACTAACTACCCGTGGCAGTTCACGTTCCCGTAGGAATACCGGGATCAAAAGCCTATGCGTTATTCCCAGTCATAATCTATGTATATTCCAAGTTTCAGCCAAATCCGTTCAGTAGTTTTCGCGTGAAAAAAGAGTAACAAACATACATCCATCCATCCATACTTACAAAACTTTAGCGTTTATAATATTAGTAGGATTTATCTTTCTAAAGTAAGAGGTGTCCACCACATCTATCTCATCTTTGTTTGACTGTCTTCCAACTGAAGCAATCTTCGATATCGATATCGGGCGTGGCGTGCCGCGGTTAGTACACATAAAGTCTCATCGGTTGTTGTTATATTATCTACTCAAAAAAACACATCAACAAAAACACAACTCAAAAATCTAACAAGATTCAATCTATTTTTGTCCGTTTAAGCAAGCTGTACTGTAACACATTTTCCTAGTTTAACAAGGCTATACCTAATCTTCCATCCTTACGTCTTATGTCCAAAATACAAGATATCTACGACCGTGGAGGGAGGGAGATTAGACTCGCTTCATGCGGGCACATTGGCTTCAACTTGATTCCAACATTGGCTACGATAATTGAATAGAATAGCCAATAGCAATGTGTTTCCAATAACCGTCCAAGATCGATCCCCACATGAGTGTTGAATTGGAACCAACACGTTCCAACCCTCCAATGTGTGCCCGCATCAAAGTGGTAACAGAGCTCGACATACCTAACGTGTTCTCCTTGCGATGTATAACCCGCGCCTGCGTCATACTGCCAAAGGGGAACTCGCATCGATCCGCCGGCGTGGGTATATTCTGTGGGATCTTGCCGTCCATAGGACAGACGGTGTTAGGCGACTTGAAGCTATCCCGCGAGGTTTGTTCAGCGGCCGCGCTGGTCGAGGCGCCCTCGGTGTCAGCGATAAGACGCCCGATGCCGCCGAGGTTCGCGAGGAGGTCGGCATTCGGCTGTGTTCGGGATGTGCTCGCATCTGTGAGAGAGAAGGATGTATCATTCAATTTTCATAGAAATAAATCTGTGTGAGAGAGAAAGATGTAATCAACGTTCATAGAAAGAAAGAAAGTATTTGTCCGCAAGAACATACATTTTTTACTAACGATTAAACAGTGAAACTCAGTTTTTCAAAGTATTTTTTTCATGATGGCGATGAATTTCTTTTCGCGACCAGTTAGGCAATAGCTTTGCAGATAAAAAGTTAAAGGTGTCGACATAAATATACGTGCGTGACTTACTTAGGTAGGAGCCACCATTTTATCAAATTTTTAATCTAAAAATTAAAGACTTAACTACAATTTTATAACAGAGGGCAAGCTATGACTACACTACACACAACAAAGAGGAAATACTAGTACATCATCTCAATCTGACAGTTGGTTTTGCGATTTACTGTAATCTTTTCGTGATGGCGACAAATGTCGATTTCGCGACAAGTTAGGCAATAGCCCTGCTGAACCCCGCTCGGTGGTCGATCATTTTAACGACATCCTACCGGCTGCGCCAATGACACGGATTTATTCGAGAACAATCACTTATACAGCTACGCACTACCGATATCGAAATTAACATCGTTAATATCATGGTCTTTTGTAGTCTTAAAATTCAGAGTGCATTAACAGAATACGACAAAAATAAGCATAAGCATTGCTCTAATAGTGTCAATTCATTCTTAGCCCCGCTGAGTGTAGTATCGGTGATATTTTTCTCTTACGCACCACACCAGCTAACTCACACTTCTTTAATCAAACGCATCTTTACTCCGTTTCTTGTTGTACTCGGGCATACATAGGGAACGTATTTTAATTTAATGTTGGGGCGAAGCATTCTTGTGTTTCGGGACGCACTGTAGAAAATTTGCTGCCAGTACCTAAATTATGTAATTTACCACACTTTTCTACCAGTTCCAGGCGGACGGAGTCTGTATTGATACTCAGTGCTTTCATCCTGCTCCCCCTTCCGCACCTCACTAATATAGTACTCAACTTACTATCACGCGTCTTATTTCACGGAGAGGATGCTAAGTTTTCTCCCACCTCGCTACAAGTACTCACCATCAGATGCGACGGGGTCCGTGTTGATCCTCAACTCAGTGCATCACTGAAGCGAGACGACCGTTCTTCATCCTGCTCCCACCTCCCTTCTATTCTACTAATAGTACTCACCATCAGGCGCGGCGGGGTCCGTGTTGATCCTCAGCTCAGTGCCGTGTTGAAGGCGGAGGGAGAGGGCCGCGTCGCCGTCTAATTGCACAGAGAGGATGCCTAACGCGCGCAGCTGCGGCGCGCCCGCGGCCGCCAGCGCGCGCAGGCGGGCGGCGGCCGCGCGCGGCACCGACAGCGTCACGCGGACTGAGTTCCACGGCTCCACCTGCAAGAACCAGTAAGATAATGTTAGAGCTTATTGGTTATTTCTACGATTTCATTTATACTTATGGCTTTACAACTTTAGTTGACCCTCTTACATAACATTCTCCGACTCAAAGGTGCTCCATTGGAGAGGCCAGCAGAATGCGACCGAAACAAGGAGGGCACTGAACACGATAGTGTAACACTTTTCCTGTCCTAAATGCTTTTCAGCTATTCCTTTTGAAGCAAAATACTTTAACATTTTTTTTTTTTTTTTTTTTTTCCAATTTATCTGCGATCGGCTGTGTAGCCATAATCAGATCCGTTCTTGAGAGGGTTTGTTTTAAGGCACCTTTCCACTGAATGGCACCACTCTGATTCTGCGTTAGCATTAGCATTTCAGCTTCTCGTGTCCAGGTCAAGCACCTGCCATCTCTTTAAGCGGTTTACACTCTCTCTGGAATCCAGGAGGTTCTGGGCTAGTGTGTTCGTGTGAGTTCTAAGTCTTTCTTTGTATTTCTTGGCATATTTGCAAACTTCTTCTTTGACGGTTGGTATTTCGAGGTGTTCATGTATTTCGTTGTTTCTTACAAACCAGTGTGCTTTGGAGATGTTTCTAAGAGCTAGATTTTGGAATCTTTGAAGGATTTCAATGTTGGAGTTGCTGGCTGTACCCCAGAGTTCAATGCCATATGTCCAAATAGGTTTTATTATGGACTTGTAGACTATTAGTTTGTTGCTGAGTGAAAGCTGGGATTGGCGGCCAAGTAACCAGGAGAACCCCTTAAATTGTAAGTTAGCTTCGATTCTTTTGGCTTTTATATGGTTAGCCCACGTCAGTCTTCTGTCTAGATGTAGTCCTAGATACCTTACAGTGTTGTTGGTTGGTAGTGTTTTGGTTTCCATACAAACTGGTGGACAGACGCCTTTCCGGAGTGTGAATGTTATTTGTGTAGATTTGGTTACATTGGGCTTGATTCTCCACTTTTGTAGCCACAGGTCTATTTTATTCAGCTGCTCCTGCAGACTCTGCGAAGCTTTATTTGGGTCCTTGTCGCTTGCGAGACATGCGGTATCGTCTGCGTATGTTGCCGTTACAACGTTGTCTGTTTCAGGTAGGTCTGCAGTAAATATAGAATAGAGTACCGGGCCAAGTACCGATCCTTGCGGAACAGAGGCCGTGATATTGTACAGTTTCGAGAAGTCTTCCTCGTACTTGACCTGGAACTTTCTCTGGTTTAAGTACGATTTTATGATCATGTAGAAGGAGTTCGGTAAAAGGGTTTTTAATTTAAATAAGAGTCCTTTATGCCAGACCTTATCAAACGCCTGTTGAATATCTATAAAAGCTGCCGAGCAGTACTCTTTTTTCTCTAGTGACTGTCTGATTTTGTAAACGACTCGATGCACTTGTTCTACGGTTGCATGTTTCTCACGGAATCCGAACTGATGGTCAGGTATAACTTTGTTTTCATCTAGTACTGGTTTAAGCCTAATCAGTAATATTTTTTCAAAGACTTTTGATATTAGTGGCAGTAGGCTGATAGGTCTGTATGAGCCAGGTTCTGTGGGTGGTTTCCCAGGTTTAGCTATCATGCAGATCTGGGAGATTTTCCAAAGTTGAGGGAAATAGTGTATTCTGAGGATAGCGTTAAACAGCATCGTCAGGAATATTACAGCTTTTCTAGGTAGTTGTTTAAGGACTTCAGCCGTTATTAGGTCAAATCCAGGTGCTTTTTTGTTTTTTAAGTTTCGTATAACTCTTGTTAGTTCCTTGGGGGTGACAAGTGTCAACAGCGGAGACAACTGTTGGTCGCTGTTTATAATTCTGTCCACTTCCTCTTCAAATTCTACCATAGAGGACTGATTTGGAGTAAAGACGTCGCTAAGGTGTTTGGCAAATAGTTCCGCTTTTTCAGCTCCCGTTCTAGCCCATTGATCTGCGGGTGATTTCCTAATTGGTCTTCTCTTATGTTAAAGTCCAATTAGGACTTTAACATAAGAGAAGATTTATCCTACCGGCTGCGCCGTAGTTAATCAATTACGCACGAAATTCTATCATCGTTTCAGCCAGTTTATTTAAGAAATAATATTACCTTGTTGACTTTAAGCGTGTGCGGATGTGGTTCAGCGAGCAGGGTGCGCAGCTCGAGCAGCAGACGCTTCAGCCGCGCCGGGAACCGCGGGTCCTTGATGTCGCCCTCGCAGGTCACCACTACGCCGCACGAGCCGCCGCCCGCCTTGCTTAGCCCATCGCTATCCGCTGCCATGCTGGAATTACATATTATCAAAATGTTAAACTCACAAACTTGCCAATTCAACCCCTACAAACTTGTACACAACAAAAAAGTTGTATTATGTGTGTTTCGATTCACGACTTGACAGTTAGTTCCACATTTCATAAAAAATAAATATTAATGTTTAGTGAATTGAATCCATTGAACTAGCGGTTGGAACCATTTCACAAATAACTGAAGATTATTACTTATTTTTCATTACTGAATATATTATATAGCTTTTTATATATTTTCTGAATATATTAATACTGAAGAATAATTTCATGGGTTATGCACATTGAATCTGTTTACTCACATGATTCTTAAAAATCAACACTATTATTTATGCTTTGTCTTTACCTAGCTGCCACATTATGAAACAAATTATTGGTTAGATTCAAATTCAAGGAAAAGTATAGTTTTTCTGCACTGATTTTATTCTGCATGTTGTGGGTATATTAGTTCAACAGCTAGTAACCTAACCACCTAAATCTAAAATATAAATAAAAACCGAATAATCCATCATTAACTATGACGCAAAACACTCTTCGGAAATACATCTTATGAGTTGTTAATAATTTTCATATTAATGTCTAACAAATATTCATTTAATATTCATTTCATACAACATTTTACCACCTAATAGATAATTACCTCCTGCTGTTTAATATTATTTTACTATACAGATTATTTTACTACAAGATTATAGTTAAAAAATGTTTACAATGATTATTCAACAGACCAATCAAAGAATTTTCTGTTTACAGGGACTACATATTTTTTTTGTGTTCAACACAGGCACAGAATACAGAGAGACATTGGTCAATAAAAAGTTGGTAATATAAATAATTGGGACCAAAAGCCTAATTTATAAATTAATCTTGGTTGCCCAAGATACAACATCTCATTTATCAAGAGTTCCATTAGAACAATTTTGTAAAACTGACATTACACAACACAATCAATTAATCATTATGACTCAACCAATTTTTGGTAGGACAAGGCTTTTAGTTATGGCAGTAAAATACAAACCAAAAGAACATAAACTTTTATGTTTCTGTTAATTTAATGTGTCCCTACAAAAATTACATATGGTAGTAATTAAATAGAATTTCCAATTATAGTAAACAATGTAGGTATTATTATCTGATTTTGAGACATATTTAAAATGAGCTCCTGGATTTTTGCATGATCAAACTTATATTATTCTAGCTAATCATTTAATATGTGTGCAAATAATATAATAGTACCTGGATGACTGAGCTTTGCTCGGTTTTCATTGCCTGAAAACCCGGATAAAATGTCATTTTCTAAAAATGAAACTTAGCTAGACTGATTTATCGTCCCCAAACTCCCTGCATACAAAATGTCATGAAAATCGTTGGAGCTGTTACCAAGATTGAGATTATATATTTTAGAATTGCTTGTTTAAAGGTATTAGCTATAATATTGTTATATATATAATTGTATAGTTTTCTCAATTTATTTTCATACCAAATTTCCACAGATATGAATTTGTTTGTTCATTCATTCCTTCATGAATTGATTCCTTACATTTGTTTTTTAATCAATTTGCATATATTACAAAGTTATAAATGTTTTAATGATAGTTTTATTTAATGTCAAGTCACCATTGCTAAAAATTCAACATGCTCAATTCAGAATTCAATGGTTTAAATTCCAGAACCAACATAAATAAATAAAATTTGATGGCTACATGTGAACAAAACCAACCAACTATGTAAAGCTATCATGAGTACAAAAGTTACCATTATTTTCTTGAGAAATTTTATGTTTGGTTAGTACGTTTATACCACTTATATTATAAACACAAAAGTTTGTATGGATGTATGCATGTTTGTTGCTCTTTGACACAAAAACACTTAAAGGATTTTGCTGAAACTTTGAATATACCATAGGTTCCCTACACATTATTAAAAAAATACTTAAAATACTTAAAACTTTTCAACAAATAAATATCTTGAGGTATTATTATATTACCTATATTATTTGAGTTTAGGTCCACAATACTGTGTATCAAATATATCTAATATTCTACCTATTTTAAATAGAATGTCACTTAAATTTTTTTTTTTATTTCATTTTTAAATAGAAATAAAGTTGTTATTAAGATACATTAAAATGTTAGTACAATAGGTATTTAAAATATTTGTATGTGGTAAAATATAATTGAAAGTTATAAGGAAGGTAAAACAATCTAGTTATAATACCTTCCATAGCATGGAAGTGATAAATTCTATTCTCTAGACTAGACGAAAAAAACGATATTTTTTTTTTATATGTTTTTTATTATTACAATTCCTAAATTAATTTACGATAGTTTTAGTTGTGGTGGACATCAATTAATGACCTTGTACATTTTTTGTTTAAAATAACTTATAATATAAGTTTAAAAAATAATTGGTTATCTCTAAAATTAGTGTACAGTCATCAATGAAAATAGATTTAATGTGACTTAGTTTTACCCTATTACCCACAACATTATATTAATGTAATGAGATAAAGATATGAATAACAAGTAAAGTTTTAATTAGGGATGTAGGTATAATATTAAATACTGTTTGAGAAAATTATGTTATCTAACATTGTTATTGATTTAGTTTTCACAAAAATAATTTCTACACAAAACCTGGTGGATGTTGTACATTAGTTTTTTTATATTGTACTGGGTACTTCTACAAGATGCATGTTTTATTCAGTGACAGTAGATTATTAGTGTCAACATAATTATGTCACCACCAAAACTAAATTAAACTAATTTGACAACACTAAAAATGTTGAAGTCCCTTTCATAACGATCAAAATAAAAAGGATAACATCAATTTTAGTGCTGTACAAATTTGTTTAGTTTAGATTTGCGACATCAGAATTGACACCATTAACTGGTCTATGAAGTTGTAAAGAATGAAAAAAAAAGTATTGTTTTATTAAATCTAAATCTATAATTCTTAGAATACAGCAACAATCATAAAATAGCAATTGAAGATGCTCAAATAATACCCTATTGAGTTTCACCCCCATGCTAATAAGAAGAAAATAACATGTGAAGTGATAACCTACAGTTGTAAACATAATCAAGGATGGAATATCCCCCGAATGACGTGCGCCGCGAAGGCATTGCCGACAACTTTAGGAAGTATTACACAACATGGAAAAACGTATTTCGAAGTTACGACCGCGACTGTAACTCGAGTTTTCAGGCGGCCGCCAACGCAAGCACGTCTTCCTCGACCGCCCGACGTCCTGTCATCCAATGTGTCCATTTTGTATCGAAAATCGTATGATCGAAACACCGATCCAAAATGTAAATAAACTAAAAAAAACACACTTACCTCTCATACAATGTCACATTCCGCTCAATTCAACACAAGATCCATCCCCTTGTGTCTCGAATCATTCTGGATTATCAAAAGCAACATCACAGTCCGGCTCGGACGCAAAGCAATATCGGTCCTATGGCCAGTGTCCACTTTACTCCAAAAACATATGACACACCACTTCAACCCCCTTCAGGGTTCAACAGGGAAACTGTCCGCGGCTTTTTTCTAGTTTTTTTTTATGAACACTCGACTAGAAACACTGCATATCACGAAACCAATTCACTAAATTACTATGTTCCAGTGACGCAAAGCTCATTTATCGTGAAGAGCAGCAGCCATTTTGAAATGTACGGGGAGTGCAGTCACAGCATGGAACATTCGTAAATTACTGCCGATCCTGGCTTTTACCACTCTTTGTAAGTGGAGTGATGGTTGGGAAACTTTATACAGATTGAAATTTAACACTTTACATCACAGTCCTTCACTCCATTTTCTTGTTGAAACTATTCAAAACAACCTAAGCGACATCCGATAACTCCAGCTTACCCCATTTGCATGACACACATAAAATGCCAAAAAAAACACTAAAAACACTTAAAAACGTACTTAAACTGTGTCGCAAAGGTTAGCGAGAAGTTAGGGCATCGTATCAATGTATCAGTCCAGTAGAAAAATCGCTAAAAAGATAGGTATTTATTTTACAAATAGTTAATTCGGTACGAACAATAACAACGGTCGCCATTTGCAATTTTCAACTTGACATGCGCAGCGCACTGACTGACTAGCCGTAGACAAACTACACGATATAACTTTACAAAAACGTAGCTTTCTACCACAAACGTACGGCAATTTTTTAGAAACCTCGGTCTGCTAATGAAAATTAGAATATGCTATGAAATAAGTTGTGATAGTAGAATACTGTTACAATATTTTTAAAATAAATTTATCATACGAAATTATCTATTAGAATCTAGGGGTTTTTTTTATCATGCGCATAAAAAGACGTTCGTCATAAGTTATACTAATTTGGTTTTCATGCTCTACTGAAGGCTCAATGTGATTGGTAGTTTGTGTAATCACCATGTTTTTGTAGTAGTATAGCAAAATTTGATTGGCTGCCGCCATGAAACGTGAGGACACGAATCACTTCCGTTATTGACTACGATACGATGCCGATGATGATGAGATAGCCCTTTGATTTGATGGCCTGCATGGCAAGATGAAAATGAGTGTAAAATATGTTTTTATTTTAGGTACCTACCTAAGCACTTATTTCTTTGAATTAGATAACTTTGTCATTTATATATTTTTATGTTGTCATACCTGATACAAGTACTTACCTAATCTAAAACTTAAAAAAATAAGTTTATTTTCTAATTTCATAACTACTGGGATTTTTATTACCCTTAGTTCCTGTTCACAGAACAAAATAATGAGTTGGTCATCAAGCGTCAGACAGAACCTTCCCAGTTCACTGTTGACCCTACTATATACCTACCTAGCCTACTGTGTCGAATTCAGTTTATACAGGACAGGACTTATCGTTTGGTAGGAACGAAATCAATATTAAAATAATCTTCATCAAAAAATAATTTATTGTAAAAAGTGTTCTACTTTTTCATGTGCTGGTTATCTTTCAGCGAATCCGGTGGCACAGATTGAAATAACCCTTTTCTTGCCATTTCATCAGCCCAGTCTTCAAATTCACCTCTCCTGTACGAAAAAGGTTCCAAAATTATTTACGCAAAAATATCTATGATACTAAAGTTTCATTTTGATATCTTTACTCACTAACGATTGAATAAAAAATTTGGACGGACTTGGTAGTCAACAGTAGTCAAGGTCAAACAAATTTAGAGGTAACCAAATGGAGAAGTTTTCCTTTTTTTTAAATGTAAGTAAGTACCTAAATAAATAGTCACTAAGCATTAACAGAAGGATGGTGAAAGAATTTTTTTAATAATATCTTGAAAAATTACACTTTTACGGCGGCTTAAAAATAATGGAATCAAGAAGCTGAGATTTCAGCGTGTGACGTCATTGATCTCAAGACACAGATTAGTTTCAATTTAGTATGAAAGAATTTCATACGATTCGCGCTTTTCTTCGCCGCGCGCCGGTGCCGCCGGACTAAAACTATTATTTCCAGCTTAGATGTTTGTTTTTCATTTTTTCTTTTTCGACATTTTGGAAGCAGGGTATTTGCTTGTTTCATATTGTACATAAAAGGCCTTAGCCTTACTTACGTACGAGTATACTAACAAAAAAGTAATCTTTTTAGTTTATTAGAAGATGAATTTGTGCACGGGCGGGGCGGTCTGATAGTTTCACAGATGTAGGACGTAGGACTAAAGTTTACCGTTATGGAAAGTACCTACATAAGGCTATGATTAAAGAATGTTTGATTGCCAATGTGTTGTACACAAGCAAGGCCTACTACTTGAAACCAATGAAAATTTGATTAAAAAAAATGGATTTTGAAGTTTAGGAAACTTCTCCATTACCAATGTAAACTCAGCTGCGAGATAAAGTTTTTGAATCGACTAAATCTGTGCCATCGATAAAAAATATTCGAAAAGATAATTTAGCTAATATTTCTAATGATGTAGAAGATTGTACTAATGTCACTGTCAGTCTTGTCTTGTCACTGTCTGAAAGCATGCTCTCACTCACTCGCACGCACCCATTACACGATCGCTTGTCCTGCTCCAGCTAGTCAACTAAAATACAACATTTTTACATTTCATTCAGTTTACACTTTACATTTTTGTACAAAAAAAAAAATAGTATTTGTTGGGTTGGATGATGTCGATGTGAATGAAATGATATTTATTTGAAAAATCCTGAATTTAATTGAAACTAGGGCAAAGATGTTTATGAATAATCTGCAATAAACAACAGGTAAGTTTCATAAATTATTTTCCCTACTCAGAAATATGAAAAGCGGTATTCACACAACAAAAACATTGTTTTGTTCTCTCTATTCATTCGATTTATAAAAAGTTTGAACTTTACACAAATCGAAGGAATGGGTGGTTCTTGCTTGAGCAAGAACCCCCATATTTATTGTTATTTACATACTGATGCTTGCTGAAACCACAGTGCTGTTGCTGTTGCTATAGTTAGTACTTAGGTAACACAAAGATGTATTGTTTTGATTCAAACACAAGTAGGTAGGTTTTTGCATAGATACAAAAAAGAATGTCTATGAAAAAGTAATATAAAAAAAACAGGATTCTAGTAGGGCAGTGATATGTAGGGACTCTAACAGCAAAACAAAGCCATGGGCAGAACTCAGTTAACATTTGAGTAAATTATGTAGTAGGTATAGTTTATTTGAAGTGAATTAAATGAACTGGCTTTGTCGGTCAGCGACCCAGGACTTTGTTTTGCCCTACCCTGTTTAGTTGTATATCTCTATCTATAGATTTCTGATCTATTGATTCTGCAGTCTCCGAAATCATGCTATTGAATACTTACGCATAGTAAATCTTGTATGCCTCAATCCTGGGTACAGCAACCAGGAAATAGTATGAAGCTCCACCAATAGCAGCCAAGACAAACGCCTGTGCCAGCAGTCCTGATAGAGACAAGAGATGTTGATAAAGTGCTACTATCATAATTTTCACGATCATAATAATAATAAATTCATCTCTTATTAAACATTATAAGGCTTTCGTTACTAATTTATTGACTGACTGACTGATTGACTGACATTATATATATGCACGCACAGCCTAAACTATAAGTCCTAGAAATATTAAACTTGGAGGGTAGATTCCTCTTATGATGTAGGGGTGCACTAAAAAGGAATTTTGTAAATTCAACCCCTAAAGGGGTGAAAAGGGCTAGAAACGTTTTAATGAAAAATCATATTCCTTGAAATTACAAACTTGAAATTTAGCATTATTATTCTTTAATCCTTTTCAGAGGAGGTAATAGATCTCATATAATAAAAACAAACTAAAGTAAGCGTATGACTTAAGACGTGCGTTCGACACAGAACAGCTCCTTTTCAATTTAGAAATACCGATATTATACCTTTGGTCTGAGACCAATGCAACCCTCGCATGATAGGTTTGACGCGACAGGGCGGCAGCGGCGGCGGCGGCGGGCAGATTTGCGGGCAAGGCGCTGCCGGCGGGGGTGGGCAGGGGGGGCAGGGAGGCAGCTCGCACGGGTTACTCATGCTAGGGGTAGAGATATATACTGTCTACATTATCAGTTGATTGTAAAAGGTGCTGACCGGGTCTGTGTGTTAGATGTAATTTATTGCTTTAATTATTCAACATCAAGGAGTTTCATTCACCACTACGACACGACAAGGCCGATTTGGACCGAGCGGATATAGGGTGCAACCTCTCGTCACCAACACATTGTATCATCTTATACAGCTTACGTCTAACGTCATACGTTTTTTTCAGAAACCAGCAAAATGGCTCAAAGCTCGCACGGCGGCAGCCACCGGCGGAGCCGCGACCACGACGCTCCTCATGGCCCCATACGGTACACCACTGCCGATTGGGAGGCCAAGGAGGCCTTGTACCACAGGGAACTGGACGAAGCCCGTGCCAGAGCCACGCAGATGGAGAAGACCATGCGTTGGTGGTCTGACTGCACCGCCAACTGGAGGGAAAAATGGAGCAAGGTCCGCAACGAAAGAAACAAGGCCAGGGAAGAGGCCAAACTCCTCAAAAACAAGGTCGATCTCCTCTCCAAAGAACTCAACACGTCGAAGGCAGAGAAGAACGAACTAGAACAACAACTATCAGA
Source organism: Xanthorhoe designata (assembly GCA_963582015.1). Classification (NCBI taxonomy): domain Eukaryota; kingdom Metazoa; phylum Arthropoda; class Insecta; order Lepidoptera; family Geometridae; genus Xanthorhoe; species Xanthorhoe designata. Next base: position 3,041,369 of record OY757053.1, read on the forward strand.
CTCGAAACAAGACAACGAAAAACTCCTTAGCATAGGCGAGAGTAGAATACTCTCTGGGGATTTGGTTACGGAAGACGGTGTTGAATTGAGGAGGAAAAACATTGTCTCACCCAACGAGCCTTCGAGGCAACGGGCCTCCTTGGACTCGCACAAATTCTCGCATGTAGATAATGTACTCACGCACAAGTTGAGCGAGCTTCGTCTTCGCCTCGACGAAGCGTCCAAAAGTCTTCAGAACGAGAAAGATCAGAAGGCGTTCCTGCTTGCCAAAATCGAGACACTCACATCTGAATTGCACAACACAAAAATGGAACTAACCCACAACGACAGAACTTTAGGTTCCACCGATTCCGGGCACAGCGAAGTAGAACGACTGCAGAATGAATTACAGGACGAAGTTGCAGCGAAACAAGTGATGGAGGAAAAAATTGCAGAGCTTAAAATGGAGATGGAGAGATTAAAATCGGAGAATAACGTTCAGTGGAGCAAAAGAGAGTTGCTCGAGACGGAAAATATAGCAATACTTAGAGAAAACAAAAAGTTGTATGGTCAAGTGTGTGAACTCAGAGAGCAAATACACAAGTTGAACAGGGTATCTGATGGCAGCGCTTATTTCGATCACAGCAGCAAGCTAGACTCTAATATCCTGTACGTAAGGAAGACGAGCGTCAGTCCTAGATCTCATGAGTCAAGTAACGGATCCTCTGAAGCGAATTTAGCTCAATTCGACGCAAAAACAAACACGTCCGGCGAGGAGGACGAACTTGCTATAATAGAGAGACACGAAATCTAACTTACCTTGCAGAATTGAAATTTGCCAAGAATCAGAATAAAGGTCTGCGAAACTGACACTGATTGTGTCAAGACGAGTTTATAATCACTCCGTTTGTCAAGAAAAAAAGTAGAAAAACCCAAGGAGTTTTGATATTGTTTTTCTGTGAAAACAAGGTCAAGAGCTTACAAGCAAAAAAAGTACAAGAGAATGGCATTCAAAGTAGCATTTTATGGGACATTCCAAAAGGTCACAAAATATTATTAATTGTTGGTGCAAATTATTGTAATAATTTAATGTTACATTAGTAAATTAGAAAGTCAGTGTTTTTAAACAATTAGTTACATTATTAGAACCGAGACGAAGTTTGGAGAACGAATTGGAAGCTTCATGCGGATGAGAGCCAATCACAATGGCCTAGCGCAGGGGTTGGAGAACTTTGCAGTTTAATGAGGCAAATTATAAAAAAAATATTTAAAAGCCACAACTTAGACTGCGCGTATGACGCGTACTATGGTTACAAACACACTTGACGGAAATTCAGTCGCGAGACGCAACGCCAAAATATATTATTGCATTTATCGGGCACACTATCGCGACGTAATATCAGCGTCGGAATTTCCGTCAAGTGTTTTCGAAACCATAGCACGCGCTAGACCCGTCCGTCTGTCCGTCAAGGGAGGCGCTAGCCTATGGGCGTTTGTGCACTACACGCAATTTTAATGTATTCCGAACCGGAATGACAGTAAATGTCTTGTTTCCTTATTTGTATTTCCGATAAGTTGGAAGGGGACAAAGACATTTTCTGGATCGAAAACTGAAAAATTCCGAGTACCTACCTAGTGCACCAAACGCCCTATGAGATAATTTTTATGGAACATGCAGCTAGCAAGCCGTGGTTTGCAAACCCTAGCAAAAATCATGTGACACAAGACAGTGCTGACTATTTTATACAAAAATAAGTTTAATTAAATTCAAGCATGCAATACTACAAACATTATGAAGATCTGTTCAGTGTTAATCTTTTAGTCTAAGTAACTAGATCTAGTCTCGTTATTTGGCACAATTTTAGCAACTCTTGGCTCCTGCACTAGTTTAGTCCAAGAGCATGATGTGCAAATGGTTACTGTATTTGAGGTTCAATGTAGCAATAGGCGTGTTAGTGATTGTGCAAACGTTGTGATAGATTATGGTTAGATTAGTCTTAGGCTGCGCTCATTGTCATACAATTTTCACGGGACACACTTAATTTTAATGAGTCAACATATTACGCAATCTTTACTACTGATATTATAAAGATTAGTTTAAAATGAAATTGTTAATTGGTTCAAAGTAAATCCTTAACAGATCCTCAAAAAAAAATGGTATCACCTTGGGAGTGTATTATTTCAAACAAAAAACTATTTTTAAAATCGGTTCACTAATGACGGCGAAATCGATGAACATAACTGCCCTCCCCCCAGAGCCCAGAACCTTTTGAGTCTGCCATAACGCCGAGGAATGAGCGGGAGAGCAAATAATGTTTTTACTCGTGAGTGAGAAGCGCAGAACGATAGACACGCAACATAATTTATAGCGAAAAAACAGTTTTTATTTAATTACAAGTTGATTAAACAAGCAATCGAAAAATTAAAAAATCAGAACTAAATAAATACTTCTAGGTTATTTGTCAAAACATAAAACCAACAAAAATAGCGTTCTGTTCCTGAGATAAATAGCAAATTGTCTGAAAAACATGTATTTTTCAAAAAAATATATGATCGAGAAAACTTTTACCAATCGTGTTTCTAAAAAACCAAGATTAAAGATAAAAGTTCAAAGTATCATTTCCCTAAATATGAAGGACGTAGCTTTCACATATACTGAGATAAGTAAGGATTTCGACGACTAATTTGCATATGAACTATTCCTGCGTGTTTTAAGATACGTATTATCTAGCAACCACGTTAGCGAAGACGAGGGAATAAATCAGCTAGTCCAACATAAATAATAAATTTTGAAGAAATCGTAAACATCCACTAGAATTAACAGCAGACTTTCAAGATTAATTTAAGTCATATTATGTAGTAGTCTTGTAGTATTTACAAGTCAACTCATCTGTTCCACGTACCTACTTACTTTAGTCCCAGTCCGGGCGCAGCCCTACTCAAACCTTGCCTGAACAAAATTAGGAATAGATTAGATAAATGTGGGCTTACTTTTGTTGTATTAACGTATTTATTCACGTGTTCAGTTAATTTAAGTTAATCTTATGTTTTTATATTAAATTCGAGCCCTCGAAACGCTTAATATATGTACAGGGTGTAAAATACTCCCATAAATAACCATAACTTGCTAAACTACAACCATAATTTGAAAAACTATTGCTGGTTTTGAAGACTTCTCAATAGATAGGAATGAAATATTTTCAAATGTTTTATAGACAATGTTTTAATATTTCTCTGACTTATAAAATTGTGCTATAATTTTATTGTTCTAGTTTAATGCTCTAAGTTCTAAGCAGCCTAATAAAATGGCCTATTTAACCCTTTATTTCGCAACGTTATTGAGCTGATACACTCTAAACAAAAAAATATTTAGCGAAAACGAAACAATATTTCATTGAAATAACTTTACTATATTATTTGTAATATTATTGTCAATTAATGTTAAAATAATGGAGACATTCCCGTTCGCCGTTTTTTTATAAAATTCAAAATTATGAAAAGACGTCGTTGAGGCCAACGACGCCTGTTACGTTTTTATTCATAATATTGATAATTTATAATATTCTAACAATTTAGCACTAAAACTTGTTTGTTGGTAATTGCCTTCAACTGAAACGTGCGTAAATGGCATTCAATTTTGTTTTGTTTTGATGTAATTTATAGTTTATTTTGTACGTATCAACCGTAATACAGCGCGCAACATACGGTAAATTAGTTCTAGTATTAGGTGTATTATGGGTGTTACACTGCGCAACTACTAAACAACAGGCTAGATGGTTAAATTCTTATTTTAACCCTTATAAAGGATATTTACCCCTTTTATAGACTGGTATTCGATTTAAACAACATAAGTTATACAATATTTTCATGTTTTGTTGGTGTTATAGACAAACACGCCTAAGTATTATGCTGGTTTTCAATAAAAAGCATGGGGTCGTATGAAGTCTTGGTAGAACCATCATAGTCCCGGAGTGTAAATCCCAGCAGTCTTAAACAGGAGATCCACTTTGACTCCAGCTCCTTCAAAAGAGTAGTTCCAGCAACAAAATCAGAGCACTTAAATGATTAGTGGCGAGAAACTAGTTAACTTTCCTTCCAGATTGCGTTCTAGTCCCTTGCCAAGGCTGTTATTAGGAGTTTCTGTAAGCCATCTTCGATACCTATGCAAAGGAAAAACCATTCGTAGCTCAAGTCAACCCTGAGCGACAAAAAGCATCCATTGCCAACCATCCAATAATATAAAAAGTGGATGCCAGAAGTTCGCTTCTGGCAAACAGTTGTGAGTAAAGCTCTTCTCAAGTTTGACATCCACATTTCAAGTGGGCCTGATGAAATTCCCATAACTGCGCTTACGAGGTGTGCTCCATAGTTGGCTCTAGTTTTAACGTGTTTTTTTCTGCCACTTTTGTCCATTAGACGTAATCTTGATCTCCTGGAAGCATGGTTTTTATGCAACCGATCCCGAAAAAAGGCGATCCGTGAAATGCATCTAATTATAGCCATGACCATCACCTAGCTCCATTCCAAAATAATGGCATTATTAGCTGCCAGCTCATGAGGTACTATTTGGAGGAGTACCAGCTCATAAGTGACCTACAGTACGGGTTTCTTTAGGGTCTTTCAGCTGTTGATATTCTGGTTTTCCTAATACATTGATGGAAGGAGGCAGTTTAGCCCACAATATTGTTAAACCAAATGCTACCAATGGCATAGAAAGATGGCTTAGGCCATCTTCCGGTATTCAGTAAACGAGGGAGGGGCTGATGCTGTAGAGAAGGGCAAGCCAATGTTCATTGCATGAAATTTTACCCGCATCTCTGCTTTGTGGCTAAGAAAAACTGTTGTTTATGCTTTCATTTCAAGTAGAGTCTACTTATTTTTCATGAAATGGTGTTATTTTGTGATTTGAGCCAATAAACATTTATTTTTACAATATTATATATTGCTTAGTTAGACCCCCTATAAGGACAATGTAACAAATATGATACACTCCTTTGTCGTGCTACTTTGCTGTATGTTGCGCAACGTAACATATGTCATACATACAATAACTAAAAAAATACAATAATGAGATTTTTTTTAACTATATTTTTGACACCTCTATGAACCATATTAACATAATATTTATGAAAAAGATTAAAATCGAAGAAAAAAAATCTTGAGCGTTAAAGGGTTAAATTAATAGGGTACTCTTAACAAATTATTTAACATGTATAGATTATAATATTTATAATAATGTAAATCGAACATTAAAGTATGTGCTGTACAATTCTTTGTTTTATTCAATCACATTGTACAATTAAAAATATATTTGAGAAGATTTTCTCACCAACGCCATCTCTTGCTGAGTAACAAAAAGCAAATACAAAGTTTCGTTTCACACAATGTCGAAGATACTATATAATAAAAAATACTTTATAATAAAAAAACGCACAAGGGTTTGTAAGTTGATTACAATTTTAAAAATCTACGTAAAACGGATCATGAAACGCACATTGTATTGTAGAAACAAACCTTTGACACGAGAACTGACTGACAGTTTTTCACTGGGTCTTGCTTGGTTGGTGTGTGTTATTTCGTGATAAATTACTAGAAAATGTAAGTATTTTCATGTATTTTGGGGATCTATGGATCTAATATTTCCCGTAAATAACATAAAATAAAATCTTTACGTTCCCGAATACTGAAAAGATACCGCTGCATGTTATGTAAGAAACGTTGTCACTCGTGAGTTTCCCGATTATTTTCCATTTAGCTCTGTAATAAAAACAAAAGACAGTTGTGTTAATTTATACATCAAGGCTTCATCCCTATTTCAAGTAATATACAAAAAAAGTGATTGATTTGTATTCAAGTTATAAGGGGGTTATTGATAAAAAAAGGTACTTATGTTGTATTCTCATGTCATGTCCAAAATCGGTTTTCTTATTCAAAAACCAACAGAATTAGAAGGTTTGTATATTGGTATTGCTTTGAGTTCCGGAATTTGTGATATAAAATCTTCCAAAACCATAATTTCCTACCACACCTAAAACTTTAGTGATTTGATTACTTACCCACTATTAAAGAACGCTGTAAAGCCTGGTTAGTAGCAGTTTTACCTACTTTATGTAAGATGTAGGATCGCAACGCAACAATATCATTTCACAATATGTATTTTGTTTTCTCGTAACTACAAGTTGATATCTTGAGTTCACTTACCTATACACCGCTTGTACCCCTCAGATGGCAGACAAGGCCGTGTCCACCGCGTCCAAACCGCAGATGCGTGGTCTGCTGAATTCTGCCATCAAGCGCAACATCTACGTGGCTCTAGTCGTCTCTGGAATTACGGGTGTTGCCTTCCAGCAATTGGTTGGCGCAGAGCGCAAGAAGAAATATGCTGAATTCTACAGGTGATTTTATCCTGCATTTGGGATAATACAGACTGTATTGACTTTGCCCAGTTTTTCACAAAATTTGTTTTGAAAAAGGTGCAGTGTTTAGATATGTATTTGTATATGCATAGAATATGAATTTGAATGTTATGTGATTAGGTACTTATAGTTTTTTTGAGGGATATGAAGAGATGGGCTTTTGTCTAAAAGATAAATTAAATAATGTATAGGTACCTATATTAAAAAAAAAAAATCCTATTTATTGTCACTCAATAGCTCGAGAATGGCTGGAACAATTTGAATAATTCTTTTTTAAAGAAAAAAAAAATTACACTGGTGGTACGAAGTTCAGCTTTTCACCTTGTGTAAGATAAAAACCAAAATATATAAATGAATGAATAATAATGTAGGTACATTACTTGCAGAATTAGCGCTAACTAGGTATTATTTAATTTTATAACTTAGGTACCTACACACAAATAACGCTTTTTGAGGTTATTTCTTTGTTATTCCAGAAACTACGACGCTGAGAAGGAGTTCGAAGAAATGCGCAAGAAGGGTCTCTTCCAGTCCTGCTGAACGGAAATGGCGCTAGAGTAGTATTATTTTGCTGTGAATAATGTTATAAATTATAATAACTGAAAAAATATTAAGTTTTTTAGTGACAAATACCATAGAAATTAGCTTGTCCTTTTGTATAGTTTAGGAGGAATAGCGAAAACAGAGTTTGGTGGCCACCAAGTGCAACTTCGCTATATCTCCTAAACTATGCAAAATGAAACTATTACCAGAGATTAGATTTTGTCTATGCTATTACATAGGTATTCAAAAAAAGCTTATGATAGGTTTCACAAACTGTACCTACATTCAGTTTTTAAAAATTCTTTTGTTCAACGTTATAATAAAATAAAATAGGCGGTGGCGCTAGTTTAACCCATACAGGCACCTTAAGATTTTTATCTAGCTGATATTGGTTGATCATAAAAAATCAAATCTATACATTTTTAGAGAATTCAACATGGCAGCCTCAGATAATATTTTCTGTATTCTGAGATGGCAGCTTGGCATGATTTAATTCTGAGATACCTAAGTACCTACCCACAGAGTATTTAGTAATTGGTACCTATCTACAGAAATAAGATAAAATGAAATGAAACATCACTTATTTTCCAATAATTTATTCAGGACATCAAGTAATGTAACTTCCCAGACATAAATAATTCAACAATTCAATCGATTACATACGCATCATGATTAATTTTACAATTTTCACTCAACATTTTAAAATTTAAATTTGATCTACGCCGAACCTTAAAACATAGAATATCAGGACAGGGCCAGCCTGTGATCCACTACTAAATTATTTGCTAATTTTATCATTAAAGTTAATAAATAATTTCAAAATAAAAATACGTTATTTGACTCCTTTGTGCTTTAAAAGGAAACGTTTATTTATGTTTTTATAGCTCCTACCAAAATGCTCCAAATTACACGCGTTTTACTGCGTTATGGCGGGAATATTCTTTAAAGACATATTATTTTCGAAATATATGTAGGTAAGTAGGTAGGTACATGTATTTCTACCAAAATGTCTGCTTTTCCATGTCAGAAACACGGCTATTGCATTATAGTACGTGTACCTACAATCGTGCTGACATTATGGAAAAGCAGACATTTTGGGAAAAATAAATTTTAGGAAAACAGATAGTACCTACATCAGGCCTCCGGCCTCACCCAAAACATCATGACAGGCATTAGAATCACCTAGGCATGTAATGTAAGGCGAAACTGAAGTGATCCTTGAGGTCCTACCAGAATAAATGGTTTTTCTTTCTTTCAACGCTTTCTTTGCTGCGCTTCTATGAGATTTGATAAAAACCGTAATTATAGGTTCATATTTTTTTCCTATCCGTTCATTGTAGGTTTTAGGCTGGTTCTTTGTGCGCATATCCAAATGGTGCATCCACACCTCTAACTTTTGTGGCAACATGTTACTATTTGTTGACGGCCATACCGCCAACAATATGACACCGACATGACACCAAAATTTAAAGTAGGTAAAAGATCAAAATTACCTAAAATATAAGGAATTATCTAAACCTTAAGGAGCACTCTGGTAGGATAACAAAATAGGTACTAAGTTTGTATCGAATCAATTTCAGCAATTATAATAATAAGTAGTACCTATAAGTAATCGCGAGGATAAAATGTTTAATATAATGTCCCTTTGTGCGATTATAACTAAACAGCAAGACACAAAATCGAAGGGTTCTGTACAAAAATAGAGTGGAGGCTCCGCACTAAAATAATTGAGCAAATAAATAAAAGTCATGTCAAAATAGAAAACGGGTTTGGAGCGATATTTTCTTGTCTTTTATTAATAAAAACTACATAATCTAAGTAGGTAGTATTTAGTACTCATTCAAACGGGGTTGGTCGGTAAATCAGGAGTAGGTACCTACTACCTGCTCATAGCCATAGGTAAATATATACCTAGGTACCTATCGGCAATCACGTTGTACCTATCTAAAATCTATCAATTTTGACATGACTCGTGTCTTTTGAACAACATTAAATTATATTAGGTATCCAGGGGTCACAAATTACGTAACATCGAAATCATATACGGACGGAACACCGGACGAAACTAAATGAAATAATATTTATTTGAAATGTTTGTACTGAACCCTGATTTCGTGTTACAGGTAGGTACGCGCTCTAAAACGATGCATTTTTATTGACATTTACTTCGATCTTCGATGAGAGTCCAAACGCAACAAACCTTTGATACGTAGGTACCGAATAGCTGTCAAATTATTTTAGGTTCCTACTTTTATTTTTGATAAAAATAGGGGCGTGTAGTTTGATGTGACTCAGATTTCGTATAGGTACTAAGGTAGTCAGTGTCCCACATTTTATTAGGTACTCAGATTTATTTTTTCAGACATGACTATTCCAGAATATTACCAAAAATGCATAGTTAGCGCGTACTGTACCTGCTTACGATCCTGCTGCTTTGATACCCAGCTTTGATGATGTTTAGTGTTGTGCGTCCTTTTTCTATCGCTGACAAATATTTCACACAACACGAGAAAGTCGTTACTCGGTAACAAAGCGACGGGATCGTATGTCAGAACTACACATAAAGTTTCTCTTGACTTTTTCGATGAAAACTGTCTTTATTCAAACTCTAGTAAGTATAGTTTTGACATTTTAAAAACTTAAATTAATTGCAATTAGATAGTTTTAATATTAAGATGGCAGCAAATGTTTTAAAGAACGTAGAAGACATGGACTCAGTTCACACATACCTCAATATTAAAGTTAAGGGTGGTGGTGAATAGTCGTTTATTCTAAAATTACATTTCACTAGCTCATCACATCACTCGCCTAGAGCCCGGCGATAACTATCGGAACTTTCGGAACTATACACTCGCTTCCCACTGCTCGCTAACTCGTTTCTAGCTTCTAGTTTTAGGTACCTAAATCCCGTTACTCGTTTAACGTTTGCGCTCAGACAAGTTCATAAGTACCTATATTGATTGTAAATTTGTAGAGTACCTAACAACTAACAATCCGATCCTTTTCCAGGTTTAAACTTTAAATATGACATTATTTTCACCCGTCATTTCTGTAACAACCGTGATCAGTGTTGTCAAGGGTTCCATAGTTTCTTTACCGAATTCCTAAACATATAGAACACGACTATTCACCCCACATTAGAAAATATTACTAGATACATTACACTAGATACACTTACAGTAGATTGCTTTGGTCGTACAAGCCTCGCAGCTTAAGTAGGATAGGTTTGTAAAGAAAAAGCCAAGTTTTCTGATTGTGTGGTCCAGTTATTCAGTACATAGATAAGTCTTAATGCATGCAAATAAATCACTATTCAATCCAAGGTTGGTACATTCATATGAAATGCAGAGCGGCTACAAAAACGAGTTTAATACATGCGATTAAACGCTAATTTGTGGCCAGCCAGCATGTTTTCCCACATGTAAAATCGTAAAAGTGATTAAAAATCTTCTTGGCTTTTTTTTACAAACCTGTTAGATGAATATCAAAATTTGTGCTAGAAATTATTGTGCTCAAATTATTTTGGAAATGATGACGATATATAAGTAATCTACAAATAGATGATGGCAGTTATTAGTAGGCACGTTTAGGGTTAAGAGCTACACAAATTCAGAAACTTGCATTATTTTGAAATCATTCAACTTGAGTTTAAGTGTAGCGCCACATTTGCGGAACGTACAGCGCCGATCGTTCGGTTGAATACGCTCGCGGTGTTTTTCAAGTTCCCTATGATATCAGCCGAAATTACATCGCGTAAAAAGAAGACTTTTACGCCGAACGAAACTTCAAACGCGGAACTTTCGGCGCCGTACGTTCCGCAGATGTGGCGCTACACTAAATTGAAATTTTGAATGACATTTGTGTTACTTTTTAAAACTCACGTTTCTTAATTCGGAAATCTGAACACAAGTTCGTAATTTCAAAAATTAATTGATCGCCTAAAAGCCTCCATCATTTTAATTAGAAATTCAGATAAGATAAGAAATTTGGATCAGAATACCTATTATGTGAATTAACCATTATTTAATTTTAGATTTTAAGTAGGTACTGGTGGCTATTCCGCATTTTAACTAAAAATCCTAGTTAAAAATCCTAGCTAAGTTTAGAAATGCGTTATAGGTTATTCCGCACAGCACAACATACTAAATTTAAACCGATTTGGCATGCCTAGTCTGGTTTTTAAATTGAATTCATGGTGTTGCCAATTTCGAAAATTTTATTGGTGCTTCACATCAGTTTCCATCAGTATGAACGAATGATTTAATGTTTTGACGTTGACATATATAATTTATTTGACATTTGACAATTTTGACAGGCCACAAGCGCATCAAACTAAAAACAAAGTAAACAAACAAACAAAATTTAATTCGAATTCAATTTATCTTCTCAAAAAGATTCTATTTGAGGCATAGAGCCTGGTCTTCTTCACTTCATACCATACTACTCCACTAGCTCAGTGACCTAAAGTGAGTCTTGGCCTCCGATCCGAGAACTCGCCACTTTCTTCTGTCCATTGCAGTCTTTTGCCAATTGTTGGCTTCGAGGTCGCGCAAGTCAGCTTCCATCCTATCGCTCCACCGATACTTGGGACGACCAATCGGTCACTTCATACCATGCTAATTTGAAAAGGTTAGTAGTGGAAGATAAAGAAATTTTGATCTTGAAAATGATATTACAGTAATGCGTGAAAAATGTTGTTTTGTTTCACATAGTGTACCTGGCAAGTAGAGATCCGTGGTCTCTGCCTGCCCCCATGGGAAAGAGGCGTGATTCTATATTGTATTATGTATAAAAAGTACCTACATAGGTTGAGGTATGTATGTAAAACTAATTTTTAAATGACTTTGTTTCAGATACCTAATCAAGCTAAGGGCGAAATAAATTCATTATTTGAAAGTTCTATGATAATAGTTTCTGTAAAGGGTCACAAACAAACATGTAAGTTTTACCTTTTCATAAGAAAAATCATATAGGTACTTACTTTAAAGTGTTTTTTGACTTGTATTTTATTTTAACTTTCAATGTTTTATTTTCATAGATTTTGAATAACTGGGTGATAGAAATGCATAGAAAGTTCAGATCCACACCTCAAGGAACATGCAGATGACACCTTGAGTGGATCTACCTTAGTAACAACAACATATACCTACCTAAATAGCAACAAAGTTCTTAAGATTTTCTGACTGCCTCAGAAGACAGAACAACAAACTGGTAATTAAAACAATTTTTAGAAAGTTATTTGTAAGTTCTTAAAGTAACTTGTAATTAAAACAATTTTTCTTTTTAGGATCTACCTTTGACTGCCTCACCATTCGCAGAGAAACCTCAAAGCTACAGAACCAGGAGTTTCCCTTACCGTAGAAGAAGTCTGGTCAAAGTGCCTACACCACATGCTATGTTACAAAACAATCCTAATCAATCCTTGCTCGCTCAAATGAATGTAACTAGTATTGTTATAGTAGTACCTTCCGAATTATTGGTTATATTTCAACTTAAATAAATGTATCTAGTAGGTACTGTTATTTTCCTCAATGGTGTTTAATAAAAGTAACAAAATTAAAATAACTAGTTTTAATTTTACATAACAAGAAATGTTTAAATTTGACTGATTAATAGCCCGAGCATTGGAAAGGAAGTCCATTCCAAGCTCAATATCATTCTGCTTGTTTTCTTGAATGTTAACTAGTATTATCACCTTCTAGGGCATGGTGTTCCAGTGTATCTGCAAAAAGTAACCATGATTTAGTATTATAATTAGTGTGACACCAGAGATGTGAGCACATAATCAGTATTATCCTTGCCTGAGAACTTTATCCATAAACATAATCTTGTCCAGGGTTTAGGTTATGCAACTATGATTTTTGTACATTGTCTGGGCTTATAATCAGGGTCCGTGGGGGTGTAGACACTTATTCAGTTTATCAGTGGTCCTCCGGTCCTTTGTGTGGCTCATTCTTGATGTTGTCAACCAAGATATAACGGTAGCCCTTGTCACCTGTAATATAGTAGGCAATTCATTAGATATAAGTAATATTTCTTTCAAAAGGTTTTACTTAGGTGCCTAACCTAGTTGCAGGTTACATTTTAACTACCTATAGCAGTAGGTGTGTGTATAGATCAGGGGAATATTGAAGATAATGCCTGGAACTGATAAATTGAGGAGAACAAGGCTAGCCTGGTATGCTATTACATGCTCTTTGCTGGCATGGGCTGGGCAAATCAAAAGAGGAATGAGTCATGTTACCGACATGGTAGGTAGATACGGTCTACTAAACAATTAATGTGATTGTTGATGGATAAATGTGACCCTACACCGCTAGAGATTCAAAAATTGTACAAAATGTGAGTGAGCTGAGCACTGAGATGATGCTGATAGAAGAAAGTGGTGAAGAAACATGTTTTACCGACCCCGCAATGAGGAATAGGGGCAAAAAGATAATGATGAGTAGGTAGGTAGGTAGGTACAAAGGTAGGTAGCCCACCTGAGTTTTGATGTGAAGAGATAAAGCTTCACTGCACATTTATAGTAGGTAGATAATTATGAGTAGGAACAACCTACTACCTACCTATTTCAACATAACAACAAGGACTACAATGTACCTACCTACCTACCTACCTAATGATTCCTACTACTACTAGTAGAAATCATTCGTACCTACTACGTAGTACCTAAAGAAGATATCAAAAACACAAACCTTTCCGAAAAATCCATCACAGGCAGCCACCACAAAGTCCACTATCACCATGTAGGTAGGTATTTCTAGTTAACTATAACACTAAAACAACACTTTTCTACCAAACACCATTGTTATTTATACATTTTACTATAATTTACTTTGATTTTGCACTGTAATAGCTTCCAATTTCACAACAAAAATCTTAGCACTTTACCTACTAATTTTAATCAACACCTTTTTACATGCTCTCTAAAATTAGGATAAAGTTTTAAATTTACGCGAAAAATACTAAAATGGTTGTCGCCGAATAAGTATTTAGCATTTTGGTCTAAGTTGAGTAACCAACTATAATTTTAGGAATTTTAAAAATTTTAATCAGATTTTAGTCTAGTTTGGTGCCATCTGAATAGGGTTGAGTCTCTAAACCTAAATTTAAGAATTTTAGTATGATTTTAGCTTAGTTTGGCGTGTGCAGAATTGGTACCACTTACTTGATTGTACCATACTTCACGTAAATAAATGTCTTTATTCCAATGGTAGACTAACTCCGATGTAGTTAGTTGATTAGTTTGATCGTTAGTTTTAATTTATTTCTATTTAATCAATAGAAAAAAGTTTGTATGAGCAAATGACCAGTTTTACAATGTACGGAATAATAATTTATGTGTGTTATTCATATTCTTTTTCTGAATTTGTGTAGCATTAAAATGAAAGGATATTAAACACGCGGTTAAAACGAACTTCCATGGCCTTACGCTATCCACGATACATCTAACACCAACATTACGATAGAGAATTCACTAAAAGTTACAATTAATATTTATGTAATTAATAAGCGTAATAGATCAAAAACAGTAATGTTTTTTTAAAATATTTTCTTCCTTATTTTCTCATCGGGCGATATTTAAGCCACTGTCATTGCTTTTATTTATAGAAAGACAAGCATTGGTTTGGTTACACCCAATGATAAACATCCCTTTCACATCAAAAATCACTTAATTCCAGAAATGTTGGTAGAAATGGCGTAGCTAATACGGCGTAGCTGCTAAGCCTTTTCTTGAAGGCTGTTCATACTAAATATTGTAGGTATTTACATGTACTATAATCTGTCATAATTTTATTTTATTCCTCAAACACACTGAGTGCATCTACCGACCTCTGTGGCGCCTGAGACGCGGATTCGATCCCCGCCACGGGACAAATGTTTGTATCTTCTACATAAAAGAATACTTCTACAGATATTTGTTCCTTGTCTGGATGTTTCTCTATCTATAGTATATATGTATGTATTTACGTTGTATTACGCCGCGAGCGCAATAAAACTAATGCCGAGGCTACACGTAGGTCACGTAGACATCACGTAAATTGGTCTGAAGTAGCTAATTTAGGTAAAGATATGTTTTTTTGTATTATGATTGATTAGTTTATTACAAATACTACTCGGGGCGGTGACAAATCCAACAAACCAAATATTATAGAAATCGGTCCAGCCGTTCTTGTGTTACAAACCGAATTTATTTTATATGTTTAGAAGATACTAAGGGCAATGGAAAGTAAAATGTCGGTTATGACTGTTTTGGCCTTACGTCGGTCGGCGTCGTTGGTTCAAATTTTAATTCACCTGTGACTAGGTTGCTACGAAGATGTCTACGATGCTACGGCGTAGCAGCTACGCCAAAAGCTCCAAAAGTCAGTTGTTGATAAATCGACGTATCAATCAATGAAGCAAACTGAATTGTCTGCTCATCGATTTAAAGTTTATATTTGCATGTGATACTGCAAGTGAAATGCGCAAGCGTACGCCACATGCATATACAAATAGATTAAAATCCTATTTATTAATTTGTGAACATTCGGATGAAAACATTTTCTTGGTGGATATTTTAAAATTTTCAATTCATTTGAAGTAATCTGATAGTGCACTTGAAACCTTGTCAAAGTTCACAATTTAAGAACTTTTCTAAGACACAGTTTGCAAGCCCACCGCACTTCTCAAGAAAAACATAATTTTACTTGAGTCACACAGAATTCAAGCTGGTTTAGATTTTTTGTCTCTCCTTCATCTTTTAACTGTAAGTACCTTTAACTCAATTTCTTCCTGATGTTACCTTTCTGACTGATGGAAACCTAAGCTTTGCCTCCATTCAAGCGTTTATAAGTAAGTGGGTAGGCGTACTCATTCAATCCGTGCTATGAGTTCTCCTGTCCTTTCACGTCGAAGACTCTTCCTTCAAGATTCGGATCGCCGTAGTCTTTGTCGTCGTACTCTGCATCCTTGGCACTGGCTACCGCTTCGACTGCCGGTCCATGGAGTTTGACACAGACTATATCTTTGTAGTTCTCTATGGCTAGAGCAACGATGGAACCTCCTAGGAGGACTTCGCTGCTCGTGATTCTCTCTGGTGGAGTGTACACTGCTATTAGTTTACCTGGAAAATAAATAAGTACTTAACAATCATC
Organism: Xanthorhoe designata; assembly: GCA_963582015.1. Classification (NCBI taxonomy): domain Eukaryota; kingdom Metazoa; phylum Arthropoda; class Insecta; order Lepidoptera; family Geometridae; genus Xanthorhoe; species Xanthorhoe designata. Next base: position 3,057,444 of record OY757053.1, read on the forward strand.
CATTTCCTTACCACAGTGTAAAATGCTAGATGTATTTAAAGACGGTCGGATAAACTCTCTAAGAAGATACTTTTCCCCGTGAATGTTCCAGCGTTCTTTTGTATGAGCAAGTGGCCAACTCTGGTGACGTAGTTTTTAGGCCGCTTAAAGGCCTCCGTCATGGCTTAACGACTTTAAAAGCCGGGACCGATAATTTTCAAGACTTGGCCAGACTCTTTTAAGACTGTTTCATTTGAAGGATGGAGACAAGTTTCCAAATGGCAGCACATGAAGACTTAATATAATCTAAAAATCCGACTCGAAGGACCAAAAAGATGTAAGGAACACCTTTATATGTTTAGTTTTATTTTTGTTTGATAAATGTTTATTGATACTTTATTGAGACACGCGCCGTTTAGATGATAAGCGAACGTGAACTGACTTGATGGGCGCACACTCGGTAAGACCACATAAAACAATACTAGTAGTAAGACTGAAGTAAAATGCTGACAACAGTGAATGTGCGGTCGGTTGCACCGTACGATAGCAAACTACCTACTTACCAGCGTGAAGGTCCCACAACCTAACAGATAGGTCCTTGCTGGAGTCGTCGGTGGACATCAGCACGCCGGCGGACTTGGCCAGGCGCAGTATGGACGGCGCGGACACGTGCCCGCGGAGGGTCAGGCGGCAGTTGCCTGAAAGGTTTATTTAGCATTACCATTTTAAGTGGCAACAACCGTTATGCACCAGTTATGCAATTCAAAATTTGTGATTCTGATTCTAAATCTAAAGATTTAAGTTTTGTTACTTCTGGAATTCTGTTGTCCCATGAATCATTATATTGTACAAATGTCCTAAAATACGGATCTTCGTAATTTGAAGCCTGATGCTTACCAGTAACAAGATCCCAGACCAGTATCCTAGTGTCTGCGAGTCCCGACACCACGCAGCCGTCCACCGAGCTGATGGCCAGGGCCACGGTGTCGCAGCCCGGCTTCCACTTCTTGAAGAGCGTGCCCGACTGCAGGTCGTACACAACTATGAAGTTCGGAGTAGGCTCGTCTAGTTCTCGCGAGACCACGCACACGTAGGACCCTAGGAAATTATATCTTTATAATATCACGTAATTACTTACAACCCTAGAAATCCTACTAATTTTTTATTTTTTTTCAACCTACATTGTCCCACTGCTGGGCAAAGGTCTCCCCATCCTACTAATATTAGGTATAAATAAAGGTAACGTTTGTGTGTGTGTGTGTTATTCTTTCACCCTCAAACGGCTGGACAGATTTGAATGAAAGGTACCATTTTTAATTGTTGTCTTCTTAGCCCTTGTTACCATCATTATCATTGTTACCACCACAACTATCATCATCTTCATCAACATAATATTCCATTTGTGTCTGTCCTGTCATACTATAATTAGCTAAATCTTTTTGTAACTGGTCTCTCGCGACACTCCACATCAGTAGATTTATACCGAACTCAAAACCACTAAACGACCTGATTTTACTAATGCCGGCACCACACATTGGCTTCAACTTGGTTCCAACATTAGAAAAGCCAATGGCAATGCTCCGTTTACGGTTATACGTGTTTTATAATTAGCTAAATCTTTTTGTAACCGGTCTCTCGCGACACAGGCTAGCCTAGTGCGGGGACTACCAGTAATACCTTGTTTGTAATTTTGTATCTTATTTCTGGTATATAAATAATTTGTCTTTGTATTTTTATCATCCCTACTACCATTTTCATCATCATCAACATCATCACCATCGTCATCACATACCCTCGTAAGTAATAGCCGCCTTGGAGGTGATGAAATCGTGGTGAGGTATCCTTAGGTCGTACAGCAGCTTCCTGGAGGCCAGAGACCAGACCAACAGAGGGAACGGCTTTTGAGTCTCGTCTCCGCAGACCAGGATCCTAAGGAGTTTACAGAAATAGTTTTACAGGTGAAGCTATGTTTATAAGAATATTAAAGCAATTTTGGTGAAAGGGGAATAATTAACCATTAGACTTTTCAAGGAAATGGGGAGACTTGCACAGGGTTTCGGTGCTAATTACCTTCCATCACCAGAAACCAGCAATGAGTTCAAGAACCTATCCTCTCCAGCCTTGAACGTGGTCACGCAATCACCTAGAAACACAATGACATGATACATTCATGAATGCAGTAAAAAAAAAAGTTAAAATATCCCAAAAGTATTTAATTAGACGTATTTTTGAGTTCTTCTCTTGCTTCTCCAAAGGATTTTTATTTATATGTCATGAGATTTCATTCATAAGTAAAACTTACAATTACTTACCTCTAAATATTTCGGTGTTTCAACGGGTTTCTTGTTGTGTAAATATTAAACATCCTACATATCTACAATTTCAAAAACAACAGTTCCTCACCAGTTTCTATATTCATCAGGTTGACGTACATCCTGTTTCGTGAGAGTGCCACCAGGTGCTTCGGGTCGTGGAGCCCGTAGTACGGCATCTTCTGATTCATCACGCCTTTTAGAGACACCACGTATGTACCCTAAAACCGAAAGTAATTGTGTACCTAAATGCATAAATTCAATATAAGTACTTACCTAATGAAATCAAACTAATGCAGGCACCACACATTGCTTTAACTTGGTTCCAATCCAACATTCGGTACGAATAGAATGGCCAATGGCAATGCTCTGTTTGTGTCCCATAACATTCCAAGATCGATCCCCACAGTTGGTGTCCGCATACTATTACTTATAAAGGTGAAAGTTTGTGTTGGTGTAAGAGTGTTTGTTACTCTTTCACGCTCAAACGGCTGGACGGATTTGAATGAAATTTGGTACCAGGATTAAAAATAGGCTACTTTTGATCACAGTATTCCCATGGGAACAGGAAAATTTGACCGCGGGTAACCCCGGGGGGCGCAGCTAGTATGTAATATTTGGCCAGTCAATTTGAAGTCTAATTTTGAAACATGTTCTATTTAAGTATTACACTACCGTACTTACTTTCTTTCACCAATTGTGCTATCAATTCTGGATAAGGTTTAGCTTAACCCTTAAATGGTTGCTAGAAGATTCGAGATTTTAGGTTACCTGGTCCAGATTATAGACTCGAAGTTCCCTGCGGCATAGCACTACGCATTTGTACTCGTCGATAGGCGCCAAGTTGATGGGATGCGTTACGCCAACTAGTTTTCTAATTTGCCGACATCTAAGTAGAAACAAGTTAATCAGCCATCGTTACATAAATTCATAATTACCTACGTCATAAATTAATTCATAAATAAGGTACGTCAAAAGTCAATATAACCTTTATCTATAGTTAGGGAACTCAAATAATGAAATCAAAGTATCCTTACTTGGTAACATCCCATACGCAAATCTCCTCTCGCTCCGTCGAAACTGTCGCCACAAACCTCCCCCTAGAATCCAGTCTCACTATCTGATCATACGTCTTCGTATCAAACCCTTCCACCAAAGACAGATCTCTCTTCTCCTTCCCTTCTGTAACCTTCCAGAAATCTTCATTTTCTGCATACAATGTTGGCACCGGCGGGTCATAAATCGTATTCATCCAATCCTGAACAATTTTGCCCTGAATTTCCAGCCCTTCCCTTTCCCGTCTCTCCATAACGGATCTGAGAAGGCTATAAAACTGTCTGTAGTCATAATCTAAGGCGTAAGAATGTACTTCGAAGAGTTCTTTCAAGATTTCAATGTGTTCTGGTAGAGGGTCAATGTGGACTAAAGCTAAGTCTTCGAGATAGTGGGAGGTGTCGGTGGCGGCAAGTTTGTCGTAAACCCACTCGAGGTTAGTGAAGTAGAGCTGGTTGGCGAATGTCTCAGGGTCGTCTTTGTAGATGTGATAATGTTGGTAAGGAAGTTCATCTAGTTTTCTGGTGTTGAAGCTAGAATAATGTAACAAGGCGTTTGGTAGATACAAAAGAGAGACGAAGGACAAGGTGTTTTTCATACGAAACATAATCGTAAAGGCTTTGTTGTCATTTATTAAACATATCACAAGAGCTTTGTTTGTAAGTGATTGGTATAACGTATTTTTATAAAGAACTTCAGGGATAACTTACCATTCTTCAGAGAATTTGTTTTCCTGAGAAATAAGACGGCCAGCCATCTTTGGGTCATTCTCCGTGAACCAAACACCCTGTAAAGTGAAATGTTGACATCATTTTTAAATAAAACGTAGCACTTTATCTGTTGCAATGAATCACGTACCTCATAATAATCCACAAGCGCAGTCCTAACTTCCTTGTCGCAATCAGCCAGGTAGCGATCCCGCGCTATCCCGGCCAATGCAGCGTCACGCCATCTAGCAGCGCCGCGGGCTTCGTATCGTAGCCATGGGGCTAGTAATGCGGCTAATTGTGGCCAGAATAGAGATGCTGGAGCCCAGGGTACTACAAATAACATAGGAATTTTGAGAACGTGCGATGAAATACCCAAAAAAATGCGTTTTTACTAAGACATTCCACTGTAGGTACCTTGTTAATCTTACTAATTCTACTCTTGAATATACCCTTAATTTGTAGAGCTGACATCATAAAATATATTTAAGTATATAAATAAAACTGGGTTAGTAGGTAGTCAAATTTATTCTGAAAACTCTTGATAGTGGAAATTGTAAATATTTTGGAGTATCTCAAGGTTCACAACTTGGTCCTTTTCTGTTCACTACTTAAAACTTTCTTTGCTAGATAGAATTCAAATATTTAAAGCAAAAATGAAAAAAAAAATGACCTGTACTAGCAAGCACGATAGGTACCGACTAGAGTATAATTTTGTAGTATGGATGTAAATGTGTACCTAAGTGGTTTAAAATTATACCATGGCACTAGGTATATTGTATATATTGTAATGAAATTTCATCAATAATTTAATTCCAAAGTTTGGTGAAATATAGATAAATTAAAACTTACGATAAGTCTCCTCACTCCTGAACAGATCATCATGAGCCAGCATATCCAGGATCTCCGTGTCATCAAGCCCCCTCCTCGAAGCAGTCAGCAGCGCCAAGCAAGACTTCACCCTGTCAGTGCCCAGGGCTGCCTCTGTGGTCACCAGGATCTGGGCCAGCTGACCTTCCAGATCGTCGCAAATGACAAGTTCTGGAGTGGTTTCTGGTTCGGAGAGCTCGGTGAAGGTTTCCGCTGATAGGGATATCTGCCAGGCTAGGATCTGTGGAAAAGGGTGTGAAACGTAAGATAGTGAATTTATGCTTGCCATTTGAGTTTATTGGTGCTGAAACTTTAAACTTTTCAGACAATTTACTAAAAACGTGTATGTGTTTAGTTCCTTTTTATGTCGCTAGGTTTGATTATTGAGGAAGATTATTTATGGAATAGTTCTTTGTTTTCAAGGAAATGGCTCCATTGTCTCCAAATCAGAATCTAAAGAAGGGATCCCAAGAATACTAGATTGGTAGGTTACCTACAGGCAACTTGGTCTTGGTCAGTTTTCAGTACAATTAATACCTTAGCGTAAAGGGGGAGAGTGCATTTCTGCACAGCCTTTACAGCAGCTTCCGGGGGTGTTCCAGCCCCAGTCTTGCTGTAAGTGGCTGCACAAGCATTGAGCACTGCTTTAGCTTCTTCAGGGCCCACTGGAGGCGCCCTCACCACCTTCGGCCCGTCTTCTGAAGAGAGGACTGCCATGATGGCTGAGCTGGATGGCTCATCGGTTTCTGTGGAAAAAGATGTCGTAAAGTCATTGTTTTAGATTTTTCTTCCTACTAATTTCTTTAAAAATAAGAAATTAGAAGAATTTTCGATACCCCGAAAATTCTTCTAATTTCTTATTTTAGCATTTATAAAGAGGTGTTTTGTGACATGTAAAAATATCGTCGATTTAGATATCAACAATGTTTCGATTCTTCCGGAGAATCTTCGTCTGGGTAGGTATGACCCAGATGAAGATTCTCCGGTGGTCTCTTCGCGGTCGCAGTTGAAAGTAAACGTAGTGCTTATTTGCTCTTAGGTTGAAAGTGAAATCAAAAAGATTGTCGATATAAATGTATGGCTTTACCTTCAGTGACAGTGACGATCATCTTCACATTATCCGGCAGTCGCTCCGGCAGCCAGCGGGCGGCTCGCAAGGCGTCTGCTCCGACCACGCACAGGAGAATACTGCGCTTCCTGCCTAGCGATGACAGCAGCTGACGTAGCGCTTGGGATAGCGATGATACATCCTGGAAGATCACAGTGGAAATTAAGTTTGGCCATCAAAACAGTTTGAATGTAAAACACGACGTGCATCATGGGTAGTGGACGCGTTAATAGTTGGGTCAGGACTTTAGTATGCAACCAAATTCAGCATAAATCACAGTTAAAAAATTGCGCTCGTTAAATTACCCGTCAAAGAAAGCAAGAATAATAAAATGAATTCGTACCTTATACGAAACGAATTCATAATGTTAAATGTATAGTCAGTTCCAAGATAGTTAATTGATGTAACATATACTTACATTTCTTCCTCTGTACACAGTTCCATTGTGCAGTACATGACACTGGTCCACTATGGACTTAAGGAGCTGGTGCGAGCTGCTGGACTGAGAAGTCAAACCCACGAATCTGCAAGCAAAATAATGTTAAAGCAGATAATTTTTGGGAGAACAAACTCTTTAGAGAACTCATCTTGCACCGGATGCGCCGTATTTATTACGTATTTTGTATTTGGACATACCAAGGGGTAGGTTTAGACATCTTTGATGGATCTAAAATGCCGAAAATGATTTGAAAGATCTTCGAGCTAAGTGTACGATCTGTCTACCGCACCTAGGAAATACCAGTCGTTATCATTTCATTTTAAATAAAGCAAGGTGACCGTGCAACGTAGGAATAACTATCTTTGTATTTTTAATCTTCTCTTTTCAAAAACAAACAGAAAAGTTGTGTACCTACCTGACGATAACAGCCAAGTCTTGCAGGCAAGTGGGTGCGATTGTAACGGCGCGGGCCACGAGTGTGGCCTTGCCGCAGCCTGCCCCTCCAATCAGAGCTAGAGGCACGTTGCTCTCCCCTGTTATGTACCTGAAGACAATACATACTGTTAGATTATAGATTTTAATAACTATTTATCGTGAGTGTTCTTTGAAGTGCCCACTGCCCAGTTAAGTTTGCCCAGTTAAGTATAAACTTATCCAAGACTTTTGCCTCTATGGTGCTTGCAGTCCAGACTGCTCAAGTATAACTTGTGCACTTACTAATCTTATGCTGGCAATGGACGCATTTTAATATTTAAGTAGCGTTTTAGTATTTGGGAGTAAACGAATAAGCGCTTGTTGAAAATCATAGACATTCTCTGAAATCCATTTGCTTTAAATTTAAATAATGAGAGGGGTTACTCACGTCTTCAGGTCGTTCAAGGTGACCTCTCGGTTGGAGGTGCACTGCGCGGCCTTCTGGCAGAACGCGAGGTGCTCGTTGATCTCGTCCAGCAGGCTGCGGACAATCATCTGATTAGTTTCTCTAAGAACTGCAGAAACATTGACATGAAAACGAGAGAGCTGAAAGTATTGCCTCGATTCCAATCATTCGAGTCATGAATCTTGCTGAATTTGGACTTAAATCTTACGTCAAGAACATGCAAAGGCAACAGAGAGAATACGAGCCGCTCGTAAGTATTGACACGTCTAGCGCACCTATGACAAGTTTGGCGTTGTTGTACAATACCTGGATGGAATGCCATTATGTCCCGGCGGAATGTAATGATCGTCTACTAGCGCGCCGACCGTGTTCTCCTCTTCATGTCACCACGCTTGCGTAATAAGCTTAAAGCCTGCAATACATATGTATTGCAGGCCAGCTAGGCGAGTGATAACGAGCGATTGCAAGGCAAGGCAAATATGCTGTCCATACGTTGGTATTGGGGTTCACTCGCCTACGCTCGGCCAACATGTATTGCAGGGTTAAGAGCTAACCTGGATTGAATCCCATTATGTCCCGGCGGCGCGCGATGGCCGGACCAGTGCGTCGAGTCGCTCGATCAGCGCGGCTCGCACATGCTTCTCCTCATATCACCACGGTTGTCTAAGGCTGCCTAACCTGAAAGCTTACCTGGATGGAATGCCGTTATGTCCCGGCGGCGCGTGATGGTCAGCCACCAGTGCGTCGAGCAGCGCGTCGAGCCGCTCGCCGAGCGCGGCGCGCACGCCGGCCGTGTACTCCTCCTCCGCGGCGCCGCCCGCGCCGGCCGGACGACCGCGAATGCTCGCGCGGATTATGTTACGTTCGCTTAGGTGCATCTACAACAAGCATATAAAGTCAATTATATACAACACATGGGGCATAATTGGCTCGCCCGCGACCACGTTTGTTGCAACCCGTAGATGTGTGCAGCAGAGACGAGTTTTAGCTAAGTGTTAGGATTTGAAATAGCTACCTGCGTTCAAATACTGACTCCTCAATTTGCCTCAGCCTCAGTGAAGCTTGACTAAGTAATGATGAAATATACACCATGACGATTCCAGTTGAGCACCCTGTATCACAGCAACTCACGTTACATAAGCGGGAAGCGGATACCTTCAGATGAGAAGCTAGTGTCGAGAATCTGAGTAGACGATGTATACCTTCAGGTCCTTCTGCAGGTTGTTGAGCCGTCGCTGCAGCTCGTGATGATGGGCGGCGTCCCCGTCGCTGGGGTCGGCGCCGCCCGCCCGGCACACCCACACGCAGCGCCGCGCCGCCTCCACCGACATCAGCACGGTGTGCTGCACCTCCTGGGACCACACATATATCCAGGTACTTTAGTATCCTCATATGAGCAAGTGCCTAAATTGTTCCACAACAGTAGTGAGAAAAGCATCGCAGGCCTCCTGCAGCAAAGTATTGACTAGTACCTACCTACGTTGAGAGCCTTCGCACTCTTCCCTTACAAGCCCTGTAAAGTCTACACACAGACACACACAAACTGGGCCTTCTTCCTGTCCTAGGACAAGAAGGTAGGGGTTTCGTGTAAAACTAAAACTCATTAAACTATAAAGTACCGAAAGCTCAAGTGTAATTGGTCAAGAAGTCTTACCTGTTCGACAACAGTAGTGAGATATGCGTCGCAGGCCTCCTGCGGCAATGTCCTGACCAGTACATTGAGAGCCTTCGCCATCTCCCTGCGCCAGCGCGCCGGCGCGCCGCGGACCAGCCGGTAGCAGGGCGGCGTAGTGCTCGCGTCCAAACTATACCTGGGGGAGAAAGAGTTCATTGAAGATAATGTGGTGATTGATGCGGGCACAACGTGGGGATCGATCTTGGACAGTTATTGGACTCAAACGGAGCATTGCCATTGGCTATTATATTCGTAGCCAATGTTGGAACCAAGTTGAAGTCAATGTGTGGTGCCCGCATTAGAAAACCAAGCACACAGATGACACATTAGTAGAAGAAAATAGTAGAAGAGAATCAGTGAGACACTGAGAATGCAAGATTAGGACAGGGAATATACGAGGCGATGGGTGAAACCCCGATTTGGCGTGCGCATAATGAAGAAATTATAAAATGGTAGATAATTTTGCCGGGCACCGTAGGTATTCTGCAGTCCACGGTTAAAAAAATAATCGTTGAATAAAATTCTTCTTCTCGGGATAAAAAAATAGTATTAAATGTTTATAGATGCTTACCTATTCCTTTATCAGAGATTTTTACTAGCTACGATTCGAACAGCATAATATACCATCTTTCGCCTCAATCAATCAAATTACATTCTTCATACTTCGCTGTATAAATCTTACCATTTATTTAACAAAGCCTTGTCGTTCTCGTCTTCTGCCGCCTCCAGGGCAGCTTTGAAGTCCGCGCATTCGAGGGTATGCGGCAGCAGCGGGGTCCCCAGCCCTGAGTTCAGGAACAGAACCGGCACCACAGCCCCCAAGTCTGACTGACCTGTTATTAAAGAATTGATAATTATATTTGACGGATTACTTTCTGGTACTACTTTTATTTACAGAAACTAACTACTACATATTTACATAACTGTACAAAATACAATTAGAACCAGTTGAGTCACCTAAGGATCGTTACAAACGATCTATAGGTAGCTCAACTGATCTAAACCACTGCCAGACGGAAGCGTGCCCAAGACACTGGCAGCATTGCCGCGCTGGATGGCAATGCTGATCTTTTGAGCCAAATAAGTGCCAGCCCTCGGATCACGCGTCTTTCTGGTACTGATCTTGTCACATCACATTCTTGGTGTTGATAAAGGTGCTGCTGAAAACAGTTGAAAGTACCTACAAGTCGAGTTAGCTACTCTACTGCTGGTAATAGATGCTCATATCAAGTTTTTTTCAAGTATTTGCTCGTTGGTCTACCGAGACCATAAAAAGCCTCACCAAGCGCACCGTTTTGTCTTTTATTTTTAAATCTTGGCGATATCACTGTCCCTTAGGGAAGGTTCATATCTGACGGAACATGCGTCGCGTATTATACGCCAGAACAGACAAATGTATAGAAAAACACTTGACCGTTCACACTCAACCGATGATACGATACGCTAGCTAGATGATACGCTCGGCGTATTTTACGTCAGATATGAACCTTCAGCTATGGGTAGGGCAAAATTATGCCCATTACTTACGTGCTAGTTCAGCGACGCATAGCACCGGGAAGCGATGGTCGCGCTGCTGCTCGAGCGGCGACCGCCAGTGAAGATCCGCCACGTGGATCCTCCAGCCAAGCTTGCGCGCGCGCACTCGGAGTCGCGCAGCCGCGCCATACTGTAGTGTGCCCTTTTCTGCGCAGCAGTCTGGAAGGTTCAAGCTTAAATAATTAGGAATTCTAAGAAGTGACGTAAAAATGAGGGGATCAATACTGAGCCCGGGCGAAGGCGAAGTTGTGCTTAATCTTTAGTGTGCTATATAAAAAAAAAAAAGGTACAAAAATGAAGTGGTAAGATAAGCAGTAATAAATGGCCGGCATTGGACTAGATCCTACAATAAAATCTATTGCAAATTGAGCCGTCTAGCCAATCTGCCCAGCAGAGTAGAGCGATGTTCTTTGAGCAGCGTCACCAAATTGACATATTTCCTTCCTTCGGAGGCTTGCTCGAAGATAATGACGACTTGCGGCCAGTCTCAATAACCTATCTTTGGTTTTACCTCCTGCTAGAAGGTTGACATTTACTTCCATACAAGAAATGTCAAATATCTATCCACAGTAAGCAAAACCAAAGATAGATAGGTTATTGAGCCTGGCCAGTTACCTTGCGAGTCCGCAGCGCAGACATAGATGATCATGGCCCGTCGTCTCCTAGCCCGCTGCCCCGCCACCCTGCCCAGCAGGCTGGAGCGGTGCTCTTCGGGCAGCGTCGCCACATTGGACGGTACTGGCGGACCGCCCACATCTTCCTTCGGTGTCGTACATGCCACCGGGGAGGAGAGGGAGATTGAGTCTGAAACAACACATTCATGTTAGGAAGAAACTTCATCTGGTAGAAAGCCTTACAGGCTCGGACTGGCCCAATTACGTTCTGTCACAATATCCTGTGATTTTGCTTACGTGGGTAAGATATTTGTCATTATTATAGTAGGTAGAAAGTAAATAATAATGTTACAGGTTGACAGTTAAGGTGCCTAAATGCGTGAAGCTATCGCCACCGCCTATATTATTTTAATATGCGGGTGAATTACAAATATTTTAACAATAAATACAAAAGTAATTATCAGGTTCTGTAAGAGCGCAAAGAAGTTAGTTATAATTAAAAAGTTGCTCCATTTTACTACTACTTTACATAATGAAAGTCCACAACAATGAATATTCAAAATTAAAGTGCCCAGTTGTGTAATGACGTCATCAGGGACGGAGAAATAAACACACACATTGAAAAGTTTAATTTTCTAAACTGCACTACTTATTTAGTCATATCATTTTAACGCATGTGACTACAATAACCTTTTTTTGATGATGCCTTGTTTTAGTTCTTACCAGGTAGATACTCACTCATTCACCTCACTCATAAATTGACAAATATTTATGAATAAAGGCATCACTCACTTACTTATTTACCAGATGCACAGGAGCCCACTGGCCTGTTCATCAGCGGCCTTGAAATCAGAAACCCACCATATTACATCTACGAAAATGGTTGTGCCACTCACTCACCGGAAACACTAGAGTCCACTGGCCTCTTCCTGTTTCCTTGAGTCCTGCAGCGAGAAGATGTGACGCAATCCACCATATCGATCTAGGAAGATGGCTTGTGCCACTCACTCACCGGACACACTGGATCCCACTGGCCTCTTCAGCTGCGGCCGTGAGTCCCGGAGCGAGGAGCTGGGCTCCAGCAAGCGCGGCGCCGGGGGCTGCGTCTCCTCCGCGCTGGCGTCGATGGACGGCTTGGTGACGCGGTACGTCGCCGACGCCGAGGCAGACCTGCGCGAACAGCAGTTCGACCTACGGTCAATATTCTGGTTAAACTACGGGTTTACTACTCTAGGGAATAGTGCATGGAACTAAAATATAAAATACTGCAGTGTAAGACGTAAGTGTTCAAGACCCATATCTTTGATAAAAATTTTAGCATCGACTGTCTTTATTATAATTTTGTCTTTGCACAATTCCAACAGGAACTTGATAGGAGTCGCGACCCGTATATAGGTATATATCAGTATATATATAGGTATACAATATACATAGGTACATATTGTATGTATCTTCATGATTGCCTCCAAAAACCTTAGGTAATTATCGCTAATAATTTAAGACACATATAAGTAGCGTGCAAGAAATATTTTATGTAAATTAAGTAAATTCTGTGATACCTAACGCATACTCGTTTTCTTAGAAATAGTTTATAACTTCCTAAAACTTTCATGCCTCTACCTCTACGGGATTTGCTACGAGCTACGAAAGTGCTACAGCTACAAGCTTTTGTAAAGGCTGTATTAAAACTTACAATGTTATAAAACATTCACAATGCTTCACCTGGCGAGCATATTTCATAAGTAGGTCATTTCCCATGTGAACTTCAACTAGCACAGCACAATATAGGTTTTGTGCGAGTTGTAGGACCCTGCATGTGTACATCGCTCGGTCACTTTGTGTATACAACGGTCATCGTGGTTTTATACTTGTCTACTACATAACTGTACAAAATAAAATTAGATTGTATACTTGTGAAACTAAATTATAATAATTTGTTGTTGTTGTCTTCTTTCTGGGCAAAGGCCTCCCCTCAAGTTTTCAGTCATTTCCATCCAACGCCATTGCTTGCCACTGATACTTAGTCACAACAATTACCTACCTATAAATGTAGATCGCGCCATGTAAAAAGAGCGCTGGCTGACAGATGCGCAGTAGGCAATTTTATTTTGAACATATCATCGTGCATAAAAGTTTTAGATTGGGAAATGGTTTTACATAAAAAAGTAAGAAATAATGATGTAAATAATATTTATAATGTAAGTACCTACCTACCTATATTTTTTTAGGAAGCGACTCATAATAATGTAGTTTATAATTTAAGACAATTATGAACAACAGAAGCAAGAAAATATAAATGATCAAGGTATTTTTTTAATAAAGATACTTATCAATAAAAATCTATATACTATGATCTACAAAGCCGCGAGTGAAAAGCGAAATGCTAGTTCAAAAATAAAATAATAGGCCTGGTAGTTTCGTGCGCGAGTGTACCCATGCGCAAACATAACCCCTCCACTTTTACGTGGCGCGGACTATACCTACCTATACTATCAAAAACAAAACAAAATACAGCTTGACAGTAAGTCAGTCTACTTCAGGTAAAACCTTAGCTGGTTAAAACATTCCAGCTTAAATTCAATGTGCTACGCAGGCTACTACCATGCTACGAAGTTCGTTTTGAGTCACAAACAGATAATTTGACCATTATTTTCTATTACTTTGATTACAATCTGCTAAGTAAATATGTTTCACTTCAACATCTGCATCAGTTTGGTTGACGAATTAGAGCCACAGATAATATAGGCATATAGGTACCTAATACTAGCATACTTTGAGAAAACATTTTAAAATGCAAGTCTATTCCGCGCGCTTGTAAAATGCAGGTCGGTTACAGTTTGCAGATATTTTTGGGAAATAACTTCACCAATTTATTCTACAAAGCGGGCGCATATAAAATTAATGAATGTTTGCGGATACATTTTTGGTAAATATTCTAGGTTTTGGTCAGAGCTGTGATGTCCAAGATGATCCAAGAAGGAATTCTATCTCTTTGATAGTTGATAGTGGTAGTACGCATAGTTTTAATGTTTGATAGTAATTTGAATTCTCATAGTTTGTAGTCCGAGTTGTACATAACTCGTAACCTCTGGGAAACATCTCATAGATGTTAGCAACAATGTTGGCATCTTCATTCGAACTAGAACCTTACGAGACCTAGATACGGATAGGATTGGTTGTTTCAGAAATAAAATTGAGTAAAATATAGAGAATTTTACCTTATATGTACTTTTTAGCAGTAGAATTTCTAGTTTTAAGAACGTGACATGTCAAAGTAGTCTATAAACGATCGTACTGAAAAGATACATTTTGAATTTTATAAAAGTAGCTCAATACGTTATAAATAACATTTCTTCAAAAATCAAATAATACTTGTATACCTACCTACATTTGTTTTTGTTTGTTTTTGTAAATACATACAATACATACATACAATCATGCTATCTCAATATAGCATCAACGCTCTCATGCTGATTGGTGAAGCATCCATCATAAATCAATTTCTATATAGAACTATCAAGAAATCGAGACTTAAGGTTAGTTAGACTACTTAAATATTATAGGCCTAGAATCTAGAATGCATTGCATGAACAATTTGTGCAAGTAAAACTGAAGAACATTACCATCTATGATGCGACCGTCACCGTCACGGTGACGTGCGTTCGGCAAACAAGCGAGGGTGGCGCCCCCTAGGGGATTATATTTGGGGTGCTACCTGTCTGCCATTATTGGTTTTTGCCGGGCTTTTCAAAAGTGACTGCTTCTCTGTGATCTCAAAGTAATGAATATTTGTAGCTTTTTATTTCCGTGAAGTTGTTATTTCATCTAGATTTGTTGGGTGTATGTATTGTATACTTATGCTATTTGCTTCGGATTTTAATATCGTAGTTTAAGCAAAGTGTTTTAGTTCGCAAATTAATTATTATAATGATAATTATTTATTGCCAGCTGAGCCAAAAATTAAATCTACAACACTTAGTAGTTTAGTATTGTAGTATTGTAAAAACATTTCGAAAAGAGGTCACTTTGGGACTTTTATTTACCGATTAAAGTTCATTAAATCTTTTAACTGAAAGCCATTTTGACTAGATTAGATCCTTAACTTATAGGTAACATATGTTTTTTTCAGAACTTAAAACACTATATTCTATGAATCGTTCTGTTTTAAAAAACTTGAAAACGCGGCCTATGCTGAAAGACTTGCCCTTAACTTATTGTTTGATTAAAATAAAAAAGTGATTGTTTTAAGTCATTTGTTTCAGTACAATTACTAACTCTTCGGTTTTAATAACAAAATAAACTTCCGAGTCTACCGAGTTATCAACGATAGCTATATATTGAAGATTTGTAAATGAATCGATGGATGATTGATGACGTCATACCCGAGGGGCTTCGTAGAGCCTGTAGCCGTAGGCTCGTAGCTGCCTACGTTTCGTAGAATGCCTACGTTTCGTAGAGGCGCTACGAATAAAATGCATGTATATTTAGTTTATTTTCAAAGATTTAAAAGACAAGAAGCACTGTATACTTATAAATAGGTTTAGCTAAAATAAAAGTACCATTTGAGTAAGCATCATTAAATTCGGGAATGCATTTAGACCCGGCCTCTACGAGAAAGAGGAGATACGTAAAATGTTAGTATGTAGGTATCTATGTGTCTGCTTGTGGCATAATATATCTGTACGGATCTATATTGATGCAGTTTTTTTTGTCAGAAATAAGTTTATATTATCTGTGCGTCTACTATATACGTTCATATAATTAGGTAGGTACGTACTTATTGGGTTAACTTTGAACAATTATTTAACAAGCCCTACCAATTTTTCTCATGTCCATGATTTAAATGAAATGAAATAAATTAATGATCACGACTATATTCTCAAGACATATTTCAGCCCCTGGATTGTGTAACTTGTCTCGGATTGTATCAAAGTTGTATCAAAGCAAAAATCACAGTAAATCGCTAAAATAACTGTCAGATTTAACGCTGATTAAGTAAATTAGTAAGTAACTTACTTAATTACGGTCATATTTGACAGTTGTCTTCGCGATTTACTGTGATTTTTGCTTTGATACAACTTGGATACAATCGAGATAAGTGTACACAATCAGGGGGCAGATCTTTTAGGCATTTTTAAATCATTTGAAGATGTCTAATAGAGTAATCAGATATGGTATGCCCAAACAGATATTTGGTATGTACGTACATGTCATGTCCATGATTTAGCAGCTATAGATAGTTTAAGCTATAGGAAATTAGGAATCCTATAACTCCAATAACAGATTGCCTCTGTAATATTTTCAGTGTTCAGTCAAAGCTCTATCCATCTGTGGCGAGGCGTGGCAGGGGGAGGGGCACTGACGTCACGCCGCCATGACGTCACCGTGACGCGCGCCCCGACCTACTTATATTGCGTGTTTTGTTTTTTCAGTCTCGACCGGCCTGGCTGTATACGCAATGATGCTTTTGCCACAAAGACTTGCGTAGTATTTTTTATGTGTAGTTGTGTTTGAAAATTGTTTTTTTGACGAACAGACTACTTTAAATAATTGAGCGTGGAGGAGCAACAAACATACACACACACTTATTGCACACAAACTTTCACCTTTATAATATTAGTGTGATTGATTATAGGTAAAGCAAATATATGTAGGTACCTATTTAAAAGTTTAGGTACGGTGCACTCGCATCGCTTCACGTTGACCAAAAATGCTCGGTGCACTTTTGTTATTTTAGGTACAGTGGTTGAACAAATAACACATAACTAAAAAAACAACACTTCACAGAAGAAAACCACACAGCGAAATGTGCCAAACGGTGTACCGCAAAAAGGTCCGTGTGAAAACATTTTATCTTTTTAATACAGATTCATTATGCAAGGGCATGCTCCAATTCCACACATTTTAGGATTTTAATACAGTTAATGCAAGCTGTCCCTGAAAATTAACCGTAATAATCCGTATTGTAGGTTTGTTTTAAAAGATTTTCATTCAGAAATAATATTATTAGGCACGTTTTTAACCGTGCCATAGAACCACCACCTTTTTTAAAGTCGGTACAAGCACATTACCTATAACTTGACCGGGCCGAACTCAGACTCTCGACCTACGACCCTCAGGGCGGTCGCGCATCATGAACAACGAAATAGCTAAACAGACGTATCGACAGTACGTCAAACAATGGTTAGTGGTATTTCCTTCCGACCATTGCGACGCCAATCCCAAACTATGTTCAGTACTGCAGGTGACAAAATATATTTTAAGATTTTCTTTTCTGAACCATTGATAACGCCAAAAAAACTTATTAAATTTATTAAGCGTACCATGTTAAAAGCAACAAAGTCTTGTGAAAATCCTTTAAAGGGCAAAGTTGATAGTTTAAATAACCTTTCTCGCTCCTTTGACGGCAGCCGGTACCTGAAGATAAAATTAATTAAGTTTTCTTTTGTAAAAGTTTTAAAGGCTTTCTAAACTGAAGTTTTAAAAAGTAGGTAGGTAAGTATGTATAATATAATCGTCTTTGAGGCTAAGCGGGAGTATTACATGTAGGTACGCTTAATTTAATTATGCTTAAAATGATTAAAATTAAAAAAGCAGAGATATTCCCAAGACACGACATTCTCTCGAATTTATAGGTATGTTTTATAGTTTTTTGATGAAGTCAGAGAATATAAATAACTCTACATAAATTTGAGTGTATCTGTATAGAATGAAATGCATACCTAAAACCTTTTCTCATCGGAAAAAAGTGTAAGCAAAGAGTTCTCAGTCATTGGCTCCTTATAAACACTTGTGTACCTTCCTATGTCTTTAAATGTAGCTGAACGGGCTTCGCTATCGTTCGTTCGTTTGTATGAGCAAGTGGCAAATTCTGGTGACAGGGTTTTTAAGCCGCCTAAAGGGCCTCCGTCATGGACTTTCAAAGCTGGGACCGACAATTTAACATGCCCCCAAAGCACGGAAGCGCTCAGCTGTTAATACCACTTGCGGTCACCCATCCAAATTTTTGCATTCATCCAAACGTTGCACGATCTATCGAGAGCGTCTAGCTGTGCCACAAGCGTTTCGTCAAACAGTTATGCTGCTGGCATTTATATGTATGTACCTAGGTACCTACGTCATGAATGAGTATACCTACTATTGTGTCGATGACCGAAGCACGCGATCACATCGTAAATTATAAATAAAATATTCAAAATGGCTACCGATCGCGATGAAGATTATGTACTTACGCTGTCATCGATTACAATTAGTAATTAATCTGTGGTACGCGGTGTGGAGTGACGAGTGACCACACGATAATCAATTAATGTACCAAGTTATGATTAAAATATCGGTTTTTAAATTGAATTTTGCTATAGCAACGATATTATTTATTAGTATATTCGTTGAAACAAAGGACAAAGGAACCACCGAATTGATTTTGAGATCCATGAGCTTTTTAACATACGAGTACCAACCTACTTATCATCTGAATGGAGTTGTGTGATCATCAGAAAAAATGATATGGCTCAACGAAAAAGCTACAATATTTCTCTGTCTAAACTAATTCTTCTTGATTATTTCCTCATTATCATAGATAGTAGCCCGTCTTATCCCACTGCTAGGCCTCTCTTCCCTTGTGCCAACCTCCCCTATTCTGCGCCAGTCTAACTTGACGATCTGCTGTTTTGTCTTTCGATGACTCTGTCGTCGATCCATTGAGTAGGTCCACTTTTTAACAGACTTCTAAAATAAAGGAGAACCAGGACATTCTTCAGCCGTTTTTCTTCGACTTCAGTAGCAAAAATGGTCGCCACGAAAAGCTGTTCTATTTTAACGGAATATATATATATATATACTTAGCCCATGTCCATTTTAGAAGTCTCTTCTACATATCGGAGAAATAATTTTTGAAATCGATTAAGTATTTTCGGTACAAACAAACAATCACTTTACCTCTTAATAATATTATACTTTATTAATATGCTGAACGTACATTCCAGATTATTCAAAGCTTGTTTTAAATTATCCAAGCTTTTTCAATTTTTTTAGAAGACTTCATTGTATTACTTATTGTAAAACACAAAACGATTTTTAATTATTGGTATAAAAGGTTGTTCCTTTGATTTCGAAACACCCACTCTGAATTAAGAAAATAGGAAGAGTCTATGTAGGTGCCTACACACCAAAGTAATTAGTCTGCTAATTTGTTTTCCGACATTAACAGGCGGCTTACTAACTACACGACTAACTTCATCGAGAAATAAATCGGACTTTAAAATTGAAAATTGAAACCACAGATTACTTAAGTGTACCTATATGTATTTAAACAAATGGGTAGTCAGAGGGTCGTCGAACTCTAAATCTACCTATCACTTACAAGTGTTATTTCGAAGATTTTTTAAGCTATTGCATAGCTTCTATTGCGGGCCTTGAGCGTGGAGACCGAATCCAGAAATTCCGTAACGAAAATAACCTAACACCCCCCCCAATCAATAGTTTTACCGCGGCAGTCTCCGAGTGCCACACGTCTTTTTTTAATTTAAAAGTTCATAAAAAAATGTACATGCACTGAGGGCCTAGCCAACCGGCATTCGCTATGAAGCGAATCGATTTCTACAATCGTCATCGCTGAAGCGATAGCGAAGATCGCCAAATACCGCGTAAACGAGTGTTACATTCTCTTTGATACCGCACTTAGTCTATGGTTGTCGATATCAAACGTCAAATGAGTCATCGCTTATTTCGCAGTAAATCTGTCGGGTTCGTGGCTTAGGCCCCCAGTGGTCGATGCACCTGAGGTTGACGCCCCCGATTCTACTAATTGTATTATTATTATGATTTGCACTTTTGCACTAGTACAGTAAATGTCAAAAGTGTATCTTACCTACATACCGTTTTAGAGATAAGCTCACATGACTTTTAAGTAATTGTACTTTACCAATAAAATACTTCTGTCTTTAATCTTACTAATATAATAAATGCAAAAGTTTGTAAGTAGGGATGGATGGAGAGATGAAAGATGGATTAATGTTTGTTACTCTTTCACGTAAAAACTTCAGAATGGATTTTTGCGATTGGTCTGTTGGTATGAGCTGACTTGGGTGATAGGGACTTTGATCCCGATTAAATGCTCCCTTGGGAATATATATTACAAGCTTATGCCTTTTATGCCTGCCAGTACATTTGATAAAAAAAATCTTTGGATTAAATTAAACTGACCGGGGGCATCTTATGATATTCTTTCGGCAGCTGTTTATAAAATCGCCATTTTTTTTCGATATCTACAGGGTCTTAGCGTTCGCTAGCGTTTCCATCAGAGGGCCAACCGGCATTCGCTATGAAGCGAATCGATTTCTACAATCGTCATCGCTGAAGCGATAGCGAAGTTCGATTGGTAGACAAAGTAACCTTCGCATAGCGATCGCCTTGTCTATTCGTCTGATCGCTAAATACCGTGTAAACGAGAGTTACATTCTCTTTGTTAGCGCGCTTAGTCTATGGTTGTCGACATCAAACGTCTAATGAGTCTGTCAACTTTGATGAATTCGGAATCCTATTTGAATTATTTTATTGAGATTTATAAAGATAATGCAATCAAGAGCACGAGCCAGCGGTGAATAGTTTCCAACTCTTTTGGAGTCAGCGCCGGCGGCAGCTGGCAGCGCCACTGGGGCCGGCGCGGCACGGTGCTCACCGACCCGAGCTGCCAGTCCTCTCCCGCCTGAGCCTACCACGTTCACCCCGCTCCCACCTGTGCCTACCACCGAATCCTAGTGTTGCCTCTCCCCATCGTCGACATTTGAGAGCGCGCCGAAGACGAGCGCTAACTCCATTTGACCGAGCGACGAGTGAGTTCGTGGCTATCGAGCAGAGACGCCTTCAGTTGGAGGAGAGACGGGCACAGACTGAAGCCCGAAGAGTAGAACTGAATAATGAGCGAAACAATGTCCTCAACCGTTTCACAAATATTGCTGAAGCTTTTCTTCAACAATATTTGAGTAGGGACAGCGATGTCACGGTATGGCTTGATAGCGAGTGAGTTTGTGTGATACCTTGAGTATAAGTGTAGACAAGGTGAGAACGTGCAGTAGCGCATATAAGTATACATACACAGACAGCATGTTATGGACGGTTTTGT
Organism: Xanthorhoe designata; assembly: GCA_963582015.1. Taxonomy (NCBI): domain Eukaryota; kingdom Metazoa; phylum Arthropoda; class Insecta; order Lepidoptera; family Geometridae; genus Xanthorhoe; species Xanthorhoe designata. The sequence goes on from OY757053.1 coordinate 3,078,740, forward strand.
TTTAAAATAAAATATATTTGTAACTTAAGTACTTTTATTTATAATCCACTTAGAATTCTCATTTTCATGCATGAGTTAATTATTAGGTTGTGAGGTGTAATCATCACTGCCATCATTATTTGTGCCAGAGCTAAAACGTGGTGTTGGAAGCCGAGCCTTTACTGCAATGTTGTGTAGTACACAGCATGCAAGTGTTATCCTGTTAGCTACATAAGGATGGTAGTGAAGAACTCTGTCTTTAAGCAAGCTTCTCCAACGAAACTTCAGCAAACCATAGCAACGCTCAATACAGTTTCTGGCTTGTGTATATATCTTCTCGAGACCCAGGTGCAGCATTTAAAACAGGTGTTATCAGCAACGAAACTTCAGCAAACCATAGCAACGCTCAATACAGTTTCTGGCTTGTGTATATATCTTCTCGAGACCCAGGTGCAGCATTTAAAACAGGTGTTATCAGCCAGGGTCGCTTATTAAACACATCCAATGATATTCTTTCTACAGCTGTTTATGAAATCGCCATTTTCTTTCGATATCTACAGGGTCTTAGCGTTCGCTAGCGTTTCCATCAGACGATTCGACTATTAAGCGAAATCGACTGTCAAAAGTGCAACTTGGCTAGGCATTTGTATGAAGTAATCGTTCGATGTTGTCGATTCGTTTGGTGGAATCGAAATGCTAGCCATATTACATTTCGACAATCGCTTTCGATTAGAAACTAAAAAAAATGTATAGGAATTGACATTAGATGACGAAAACTCGAGCGATCTGAAATGTCAAATCAAAGGTGTAGCGATGATAGAAATCGAATCGCTTCATAGCGAATGCCGGTTGGCTAGGCCCTACGTAACAGATCACGTGACATATCGAAGGCATATGTCAAACCAATACATTTTGGACTTTTCTACTATCGCTTTCGCTAATCGATTGTTACATTGTCTAGGCCCTCTGGAATCAGTAATCTAGTAGGTAGGTAGTAACCGTGCCACCATAGCGTGTTGGCCGATTAGGATAAAGCCTCAACTTTCCAGTCCCAGAAATGTGGTGGAGGGCACAAACTTAGGAAGACCTTTTACCCAGTCGTGGGTAAAATCGGGATGATGGTGCGATGTTTTAGTTTTAACCATTCGTCTGCCCGTTGGTGTAGCTGTTGCATCGAGTTGTCAGCGAGCCAACGGTGACGCGCTACGTGACAGTCCGTGACACATCTACGAGAATACCATCTGCGTTTTACGATCGACAGAAACCTTTGATAGCGACCTAATATTATTATAAAATACTAGCTGCGCCTTCACGCTCAAGCGGCTGGACGGGTTTGAATGAAATTTGGTACCAGGATAGCTTTATATCCTGGATTAACACATATGCTACTTTTGATCCTGGCATTCCCACGGGAACGGAAACTATTCACCGCGGGTAACACCGCGGGGCGTAGCTAGAGTATAAGTAATATAATTGTAAGCAAAATTATGAAATGAAATCGGGCCGAATGTCGGGACGGGAATAAGCCCATTGTTCTAAACGAAACATTGTCCTTTATATAAGTTTAATATGGCCTAAAAGCAACAAGGAGTGTCAATTTATCATAATATAGTGTCGTATCGTGTGACGACGCGCTTGTCACGCAATTGAAATAATTATTCATCGCTGCTTGTTGAGAGTGGTTCGTCGACTGGTCACTTTTCAAACTGGGCCTTTCTGACCAGTTGACGAAAACAAAAATAAATATTATTTCCATTCGTCAACTGGTCCTCTGTCTTAATTGGGGTTTGATTAGTACAGTCAAGATAAAAACTGTTAGCGAAAATATTAAAGAAAGACCAGATTAGATATAAAAATATATTTTAATGTCAGTCTGGTTAAACATATCACAGTAAACCTTGTGATTGATAATAAAGATTTTACGGTTTCGTTTGCAAAAATTATAATTCTTTAAGATGTAGGTATTCAAATCAGCTAGTACAAAATGCTTGAATTTATCAGGAATTATAATTTTCTAAAAAGTTTTCAAAGCATACTTTTGTTACGCTTAGCGATTGGTTTCGTTTTCTGTAAAGTTTATTTTTAATATTTTTAAACGTTGTTATTTTGTTCACCAGATCCAGTCTTGCATCTTTCAAACTGCTCAGAGTGTCTCGATATTTACTTGGCACCGGTACATCATAATCACTTTTAACTTTTTTCACACACTTGTCCATTTTTATATCACAAAGATTTTTTGTTATTTTTGGCTGGCAGCTATGTATATCTTCCTTTTTTATCAAATTGAAGCAACTGAGTATAATCACCGCTTTGCATATTTGTCTCTTAACACACTTCCAGACCGTTGATTCGTCTTTAAGTTTTCTTCGGTATCCATATTTATACCCCGCACGAAGTAGCAAGAATTTGCCCCTTTGGGATGTGACAAAATCGAACTCGACATTGCCCGAGGATGTCGAAGGACCCTCGTTCATCTTTTCCACTATTTAATAAAAATAAACAAACGTGGTTTTTGATGCAAATAAAATAAAGATAACTCAAAATGTACATACAAAAGATACTCACCGAAATATCGATCTTCCAAGATATTATATTGTATAGATGAAATTGTATCCAATCAGTGCAAATTCAAAGTTCATGGCCAAGTATCAGTTTATCACAGGTTCAAAATTACAGCCAAAATTCACAACGTAGGTAACAAAACAGGAGCACTTTACTTGTCACAGGTAAAAAGCAAACTAAAGTTATTTGAAATTTTTAGTTGATTGTAAATTATAACAACAAATTGTGATAAAATTTTACTGCTACTACGGCTTAAGATTTAAGAAACAGAAAAAGCGGTGATCTTTAAAGAATTGACAGTTTTTAAAACAAAAGGCACTCTATCTTCTAAAATGCAAGCGCAATACCATCGCGCACTTTTTACTGCCTAACCTATTGTTAACAATCGGCATATCGCTATCCTTTACTCAGATTATCCGTTGCCATATTTTTTGTATTATTTAACACGTGCAATAATCCTTTTACTTCTTACCGAGCCATGATTATAATCCTGCTTGAAAATCAATAGATGATTTATTGCCCACCCTATAATACAATGTTGTTTGTACCTACTTAAAATCAAACAAAATCCGCCAAAAATAAAAATAAAAATTATCCGATGATAAGTCGTACAATAGTAATTGCTAGTATTACACGTAACACTTTTTTCAATGAGTGTACTTCATGCTTTTTAAGGCTAATTAAAATAATCGGACGAGTTGACGAATGGAAATAATATTTATTTTTGTTTTCGTCAACTGGTCAGAAAGGCCCAGTTTGAAAAGTGACCAGTCGACGAACCACTCCTTGTTGATAGGTATAGCACCTATTTATAGATAAGTAGGTACTATGTAGCACACCATGACTATAAGCACAAGCACAGTATAAATAATAGCACAAAGGTTTTAAGGAATTAACTTCAAACAAATAGGTACCTACTTACAGTTTCTTTTTCTACGGTTTATCTGTCCAAATATTTGGTTTACTTTTTTATATTTTTAAATTGAACTAACAGGATTTTATCGCGTAATTTGCTAGTAATAGGTAAGTCCTTCTTAATTTACTTTTTCCCGTCGTCTTTTTTTTTTCTACGATTAAAATGGGAGATCCTTATGTAGGTACTTATTAGACAATAAAATAATTGTCTAATAAGTACCTACATAAGGATCTCCCATTTTAATCGTAGCCGTCGACAGAAAAACGTGAAAATCTAGAGCAAAGATTTTCACGTTTTTCTGTCGAAAAGAATGATTCTTAGTGACAAATAATTAAATTGCACTGCATTTTAGCAACAATGGCTGCACATTAACATTGGAACTTGAGAGCAAAAAATATTTTATCGTGTGAATAACGAAATGGCTGCATTTTTCATTGTGACACAATAGGAATAGTTCAACAAATGCAGTCATTCGATTTTATGATGTTTGCTTCGGAGGGCACGTTAAATTCTCGGTCCCGGCTTTTAAAGTCGTTAAGCCATGACGGAGGCCTTTAGGCGGCCTAAAAACTCCGTCACCAGAGTTAGCCACTTGCTCATACGAACGAACGAACGAACGATGATGTTTGCGAGTGACGCCGCAGGAAACATCACAAACAACAACGTGCAATAATTATTCTAGCTAAGTAGGTAAGTTCTATATCTACAGTTCGATGAGGAAGAATTGGATATCATACATATTTATACTGTATGGTTAGGTACCTACAATACGACATAATGAACATCGTAGAAGGTGGAAATTAGAGGGAAGACAAGGCAAGGGAAGACCGAGAATCAATTAAGTACCTACCTAAGTAGGTTCTTTCAAGAGTTAGACTAAGATACTTAGAGATCGCTGTCATGACGTTTAATAGAAGTCTTTCTATTCTAAGCTATGTGTCCCACATGGTGGCGGAGTCAGCTTTCCTGACAGATTTTCTCCACTTCGCTCTGTCTTCGACGTCGTTTTAGGAAACTTGACACTCTCTCTATCTTTTAACACTAGGTACATCTATTTTTTTTTAATAACCAAGTGAAATTATCACATTGCAATTCGGGACCGAGATCGCGGCCTCCCAGGCCTGGAAGTGCTCAGCTGTCTATGCCAGTTGCGCTCACCTTTCCAAAATGTGATCGCTCTTTTAGCCATCAAGGTAAGCTTCGCCACGAGCACCTTATTTCCTACATCTAGGTAATTTATACGCAATCTTTAAACCTCATCATCACGTGACTTGTCGTTCGTTTTATGCAATAATCACAGGATCTAAAAATATAAAGGATGCCGTTCGAAAGGAAAATTATTTACGTAGGTAGGTATTTCTTAAATGTAAACAGATACCAACTTTCAGTCAATAGGCACCCTACCCTACCCACTCATCCATCATTACCGAATTCCATTTAAGTAGGTACCTATATTTCCAAACTTTAGTTTAGTAAACTCTGTTTAATATCCCGAGTCCCAGACAAGTCAGGCTCTGTCGAATCGTCAATGACTGATCAAAGACCTTTTTGAAAATAAATTTATTTTTATTAATAAATTTATTTAAGTATTTAAAGTAGTGTTTTGATCGTTTTGACTAGATTGATGATCTATGTCATGTGGACCAACAAATTGGTTCTTTGGCAGTGTTACAAATAGTCGATAGTTAAATAAATAAATATGCTTGGACATTCCACACAGCCATAGCTAGCCTAACAGTTCCAGAAATAACGAAATCAGTTATGGACACAGTCTTTACGATTTAGAATTTAGATCAACCTGGTAAATAAAACGTTGCACATTGGAGTTGAGGCTTTTTTTCGACGAACATACATTGAGAAGTACCAACATATCCTAGTGAAACATAAAACCTTCTCCTTTTTTAAGGTCGGTTAAAAAAACGCGTCTTACACAGTCTATCTGTTTACGAAGTAGGTACCTAGTAGTCTCCCTCACTCAATAGAACATGACGTAGATTGCGTATTAGACCACAAATCTCCGGGCGAGGAAGCACCGGTATTGTTCACTAAATGGCTTCAACACGTCATCCGCTCATCAACAGACAGGACTATTTCCTTTGGGATATTCCTATTTAGTAAGTAGGTAACTTCTAAAATAACATTGATCGACCTAGGCACTGCGCCAGGGCCGGCTTTAGCAGTACCAGCGGCATGGGCGAGATTTCCGCTGGGCGCCCCAGAAATCTTATAACCTTACCCTTAGGGTCACCGCACACGGGCCACTGGCCACAACCACAAACGCCCCGCCTCGAGAAGCTAGACAAGACGCTAGAAGAGTTAGCGGCGGTTTGTAGCGTGTGGCGGCCACGCGCGTCTACCGTGTGCGGCATGTCCATATAAAATGTATGAAACTATGAAAGCTACAGGAAATATTAGGTACCGGTGGCGGCGTTTTATGCTTGTGGCAGGTGGCCCGTGTGCGGCGACACTAAGTGGCACTGCCGCCGTGGTCGGTGGCGATGCAAGGAGCAGAGACATGACAAAAGGAAAAGCCTTCAATAATTTGGGCGCTCCCTGGAACAGCAGTCCGACGCCCCTTTAGCTACCCTAAGACCGCTACTGCACAGCGTTCTGTTAGTGATGGCATAGCATAGGTTGCGACTTGATATTATCTACAGTGAGGCAAATGTTGAGTCTAAGGATAGCTAACCTTTTATTTGTTTTTTTTGTCTAACCTTGTTTTTTGAAATAAAAAAGTAATGTTAGCCCTAGAAATGACATTTGTAAATAAAACAAGTCGATGAATAGTATCCCAGCTTGCTGAAATAGACGCGTATTGATGATGATGATGAAAAGTAGCCCTCCATGGAATGCAACCTATAAAATTTGGCATAGATGTCATGCCAAATTTTAGAGGTAGTCAGAGAGAGAGGTAATAATAGATAGAACTTTCAAATATTATAACAATTGACGCACGAGATTCGAACAAACAACCCTCAGAGTCGCGAGTTACTAGCCAACACAGCTTTAAAAATGGTGTAAAATTTATGAAACATTTAGATCGTTTTATTGTCCGTGCCGTGCCCATGGCGCGACCTACTTTATACATCGTGACGCACTCGCCACGTCACACAGTCTCTATGCCTTTACAACAATATGGATAATTTATGCATTTATCCACTTGAACGTCCAGCGCGCTCAGCGCAACGAGCGACTTACGTCCCAGTTTATTCGCCGCGAGCGTGGCGTGACAAGCTGCGCGATCTTCCCGATAAAATGATTTATCACATAAAAAGTACTAAAGCGATAACAAAACAAAAAATTACGTAATGTCCGTTATTAAATAGCAAATAAACTTAAATAATAATATGAATCATCGTACCTACATTTTCGTAGAATAAAAAATGATCAAACAAAGGATGGTAGCATTTTTAGACTGTTTTGTTACTTTAACTGTTTTGCTCAATTAATCAACTTTAGAGTGTAGGGGAATATGTTGTTTTTACTCTTATTTCACGCATAAAATCTAAGGAAAAATTACATATATAACAATCCTAAAAATACACAATAAATCAAAAGAACTTACGACTTATTTGCAGCACGGCACAAACGTTCTCTCGCTCTGACGTCAAAATATTTTTTTTTGTCGTAATTTTTATTGCCAGGTATGGGATTTTTTGGTAGAAATTGGTAGGTAAAGGTTCATAGTACCATCTAGTATCGAGGGGTAGCAACTTAGAGGCACAGATAAAAGATAAATCGATCGACAAAAGAGCTAAAAGTCTGTGGCCATTTTGTACCATGGACGTAAGCTGGGGTAAACGTTTGTGGCACTTAGGTACCACGGGACGTTCAAGTGGTTATGTAAATCATAGTTTTTACGCTTGAGACTAGCCTGGCATAACATGATTCCTTTAGTAAGATATAAAAATATGAAAATAAATGAAATATTATGATCTCGACAGTACCCGACAGTGTCGACAGTAGGCCTAGGTACTTCCAAAGTGCGGTAGATAATTTATTTTGGATCTTCAGGCATTTTAAATTAATGATAAATGTTAGAGCTGTCTATGTCCAAATAGGTAAGTAGTATTCCTTTGGTACAGAACATGACCTGCAGAAGTTAACCTAAAAGGTTTAATCTAAACTATTGACTATTATGTTATCTGTGGCACATGAGCAATCATCATCGTCATCATCTCAGCCATAGCACGTCCACTGCCGGACATAGCTCCCTTCTATAGATCTTCAGTTGTTTCGGTTGAAAGCGGCCAGCATCCACCGTGAACCTACGGCTTTTACCAGATCATCCGCCCATCTCGTTGGTGGAACGTCCTACACTGCGCTTGCCAATCCGCAAGAACTTTTCGGCAATAACGACCTGTTCTGCGTGCTATTATATTATGGCTGCCCCTGACGGACGTGCGTGAGCAATAATGAAACTTGTAAGATCTCGAAATTGTACCTAAGTATCAGGTTTTGCTGTATAAAACCTTTTTAGAAAAAGGTTTTTTTATGAATAAAAATGTTAAAATTGTACTTAAGAACGCGCCGACTCGCCCTAAATAAAGCGATAAATCAGTTCGATTGGACGAATCACGCAACCAATCGAATCGCGATAATATCAGTTCGACTAGCTATCAAAAGATGGCAGCACTCACGATGTCGACCGATTGCGTTGATTTATACACGGGGTCGACGCCCGTGCACCGACTCGTTTTTAGCGCGTTGACAGCCTGGTTGATATTTTCGTCGCATCAAGTACGATCAATTTGGCCTAGTGGTCACAGCACAGCCCTTGATATAAAATTGACGGTTCCAAGTTCAAGTCTTGCACTTCATGCGAACTTTTCACTCTTTTTTCTTTTTTTTTCTATTTTAACATATAAACTGAGTTCCAGTTGACAGAAGATACACAAATTGAGCCGTTGGTACCTACTTACCTACTGCCTCATAATTTATTGGAATTAAATAATATACAAATGGTAGGTATAAAAAAGGTAAGTAAGTACCTACCTATATTTTTAAATAAGTAGAATTGAGACGTTGGTACCTACTTACCTACTGCCTCATAATTTATTGGAATAAAATAATACCTATACAAATGGTAGATATAAAAAAGGTAATTTTTAAATAAGTAAGTAGAATTGATACCTACGTTGTACCTAACTACTAAAGTTGTAACAATATTCTTCACTGCCAAAGCATTTTCGTCTTTGTAGCTATTTAAATAAGATCTAACTAACACAACAAGTAAGTAATCACTGGAAAATCGGTACGACTACAATGATTTTAAAATTTTGATCCTATAACAACGCAGCTAAAGACGAAAATGCTTTGGCAGTAAATGGTGATCTTTGCTGCGCTTCGTCACCTAATGCGCCGGCACCATAGACTAGGCTATTTTGTCTTTGGCCGGCACTGTTGGCACTGAATAGGTAGGTATAATGTTTTTTTAAGTAAATGTAAATTTCAAATTATTTTACAGGTAATACGTAGCAATTTATAATTAGGTAGGTATATGGAAGGATACATGGAAAAGTTTTGACAAATACCGTGTTAGTGCTGCGACGTCACTGCGCGACCGGGCGGTCGCGCAGTGACGTCGCAGCACTAACCGGTGTGATGACAACTTTTGAACATGTTTTTAATCGACGTCACTTCATTTTTCGAGTTATTTTCAGCAAGCCCTTTCATTTGATACCCATATTGGAGGAAAGCATAGATGGAGTCCGCCATATTGGATTTAGAGTGACGTCACTTTATTTTTCGAGTTATTCACAGCAAGCCCTTTCATTTGATACCCATATTGGAGGAAAGCATAGATGGAGTCCGCCATATTGGATTTAGAGTGACGTCACTTTATTTTTCGAGTTATTCACAGCAAGCCCTTTCATTTGATACCCATATTGGAGGAAAGCATAGATGGAGTCCGCCATATTGGATTTAGAGTGACGTCACTTTATTTTTCGAGTTATTCACAGCAAGCCCTTTCATTTGATACCCATATTGGAGGAAACCATAAATGGAGTCCGCCATATTGGATTTAGAGTGAGGTCACTTTAATTTTCGAGTTATTCTCTATAAACTATAAACCTACCCTTTCAAACATAAAAATTATTTTTCAAATCGGTCAAGGCGTCCTTGAGTAATCGGGGAACATAATAAATAAACAAAATATTTTAGCGAATTGAGAAACTCCTCCTTTTTTGAAGTCGGTTAATAATTCGAAAAGTTAGATTTATTCGTAATCGCACATTTCACGCGCGCCCCCAAGCGGACCTCCCCCTCCCGCCCGCCGCGCGCCGTTGTCACCACCCCGCTTGCATTCTTACTAAATTAAATGTACCTACTTACCTATATCGACGACCTTTTCTGTGGCGCAATGGGCGAAAGCCCGCCTGCGAAACAGAGGTTCCGGGTTCGATCCCCGCGGCGGTACTAATATTTGTATGATCTACAAATATTTCTTTGGAGTCTGGGTGTTTCTATGTTTATATAAATAAGTATCTACTTACCTATGTGTTTACAAAAAAAAGTAAGTATCTAAGTTGTTTATCAGTAAACCGGTTAACAAATACAAGCTTGCTTAGTTTGGGACTAGATGGCGCTGTGTTACATGTCCAACGATATAATATTTATTGTATTGTGAGTAGGTAGGTAGGTATACAGTAGGTAGACCTTCATAGGCAAATTACAGTTTTACGGAAACATTTTCAATTTGAATCACATCCAGCCAAGCAGTATACCTACGATCTCATTTTATTGATCATCTCACGTTCAGATTTTGGTTAGGTAGGTATCTACCTACACTGTACCTTGACCTTGACTGCAGTGAAAATAAGTACCTAGGTATTACGGTAGAAAGAAACTAATCGCAACAAAGAAACAGCAGTCGATAATTATGTAAAATTAGGCACCTAAGTATTCCGTACATTGGTAGGTATGGTTACTTACCATACCTTTCAATATTTTTTCAGCAATTTTTTGTTTTTATCATTATTTAATATTACTTATTTTTATCAACCTCTATCTCTATCTACCCAGCTAGGAAGGTACTTACAAACAAATTTTATGATACCTATCGAAAGTTTAAATATTTCGAATAATTTTAAATTTCCCGCTTTCTATTTACGCACGGCATAAATGGGAAGCGGGACGAGACAGAGCGACACGTCCACACTCTGTGACGCCTCGGCGGGGAGTGAAAAGGCAGGGACTGAGCGGATTATCTGACTGAAAACTTTCTTTGACGTTTTTATTTTATTACAAGTTAATTAATCAACCAATCGACAAAATTGAATTCCAATTTCATAGTAATAATTCTAGAGTTTTTTACAAGACAAAAACCAAACCAAACTAATTTGTATTTCTTGAGATCAAACGCAATTAGTTCAGAAAACATGTAATTTTCAAAAAAATATATTATCGAGACAATTTACTCAAATCATGTTTTTAAAATGGCACAACGCAAGATAAAAGTTCAAAGTTTAATTTCTCCAAACATTATAAGGTGGTATCTTTCACGGATTTTGAGATCTAATACGATTCAAACCACATATTTGCTACCTACGGCCTCTTAAGGTGACCCTTCCCGGTGCGTCTATCATCGACGCGGGCATAGCTGAAAAGCTTGTTGTTTCATCCAGCGCAATGCTAGAAAAAGAAGCAAAGCGAAAAAAGAGAGATAGCGCCTCAGCGCTTGGCATTCAGTAGGTACTTTCGCCGCTCACTCGCTCACTCGAAAAATAGTGTGCGGAAATTTCATAAAAAGGTGTCCAGGAAATACGTGTTTTTCAGTAAGCCTTACAAGTTTGTAAAATAAATATTAGTCATTTAGAATCTCCATAAGATTTGCAAGGTTTCTATGACAATATTTTCCTTACTTTTACAATTTATGAGTACATTATGAACGGCCAAAGTTCAGGTAAAATTTATGCTAAAAGCAGGTTTTTGGAAGCTTATACTGAATTTGTTTCTCAAAATTTTGATTTTTAGTTTCGATAGAAACCTAGATATAGTGCACAAGATACCTATTAGTCCAAAAGTTTAAAAGAAAGATCTGTTACAACGGCATAATCACGTACGAGCGTTTGTATGAAAAGTGAGCCGGGTTGACCGCTCTTAATGTTGTAAAAGAAAGCTTTTTTTATTATTCCAATGACAGTTTACAGTGCAAGACCATTGACGCTATATCCTTTTAATATACCTATATGTAAATAAATAATAATAATATTTCAATTTGAAATTAATGTTACAGCTGATTTGCAGAAGCACAGCTTTCCGTTTCTATTAAAAACAATTCTTAACAAATAACCAGAATTAAATCATAACTCGACTTTGGCCGACTGCCAGAGATGTGGCTCGTTGCGTCGTTAGATTTTTTTATCGTGTTTACATACAAAAGCTTTCAGTAAACGTGTTTGTACTACTTAGGTATTTATTTTGATTATGTAAAAAGTTACGGAAGTTTTGTGCGTTCATTTTAAAAAAAGGATAAAAATTTAATAAGTAAGTAGTAGGTAGGTAGGTACTTACAGTGGAACATAGATCTTCCCCGTGATGACGGGGGTATCAGGACACTTGCGCCAAAAACACTTGCGCGAAGTAAACTTTAGAATCAAATCAAAACCTAGTGTTACATTCTCTTTGAATCAAATAAATAAACTGAACTCAGAAATAATAGTGCATTGAAAATAAACTTGTTGGGGCTGGCCGTAATGAATAAATAGGTAGGTACCTATAGCATACTACTGCTGATAAAGTACCTAGGTATAATATATGGTACCTACTTATATAATTTATAGGTACTTGTTTGTTACACTTATGAGAATTTGTAAAATGAAATTACTTATTTATTTTGAAGTAGGTATTTTTATAACGCGTAGGTAACGTACGAAACTAGTGAGTGTGACCTTTGTTCAGCTCATAAAAGACTCGTCGCATGTCTCAATATCTAGCGGTTATTTTCATGGAAGCAATAAAATATTATTTTACCGCGTATTTGGCAGATCTGGCGACCGACAGTTCATTTTAGTTTTTAAACGCCATTTTCATTTGGCATGTTTACGAAGATTGCTCTAATTAGAAGAATTAAGTAAGTACCTACCATATATTATAAAGGTTTACTATGTGAAGGTTTTATTTTCATTTTATTATTATTGTGACCAAATATTTTAAAATTGAGATATTTTTTTTCTAAATGATGAAATATTTAAATTAAAATAAATGTAAGTAGGTAAGTTGATAAATTTCCTCTTTGGTTTTATTTTAGGCAGAATTATTTCGAATGAAAACATTGAATAATGTCACTAAATACATTGTCATCATCATCAGTCATTTGGTACCCACTGCTGGGCTTAGGCCTCCCTTCGTGTATCTGCTATTCACCTACTCACAATAATGTAAATCAGTGCGTGCGAAGATTACAAATAGTGGGCTACGTCGTAAACTTTAATCATACCTACTTACAAAATTATTTAACGACCCTATTTTTATAAAATACTTATTATATTTTCTTGTGCATAAAAATGTTGGTTTTATTGCGATTTTAAAAATAAAAATCTCTAGAAATACAAAAGCAAAACTTTTATTAAGTAGGTAAGTACAGTGTTTTTTTTATAACAATAGTAACAAATCAGAACCACAATTTTATTTAAAATGATATTATGGTAGGTAATAATATAATTGTTCATGTAGAAAGGTACCTACTTATGTTGAATAAACCAAGGCAAGGCATTATTAAAAACTAAAACTCTAAAATAAACCTGCATAAGTACCTAATTGGAATTCGAACAATAAGAAAATTGTAAACAATGAAATGTCAGTTTTGCAAAGAAAGCCGTCTGTTGGACGTGTCAAGTTGACAGCTCTTTGGACGTCAAGAGCCCCGAGATGGATTAATTTAGCACGGTTTCATTATTTTGTTCAAACTTTTAAAGGTAAGTACATAGGTACCTACTTATACCTATGTACTAAGAATACTTTTCAAATTATTCTTAGTCTTGATAAAATTGCAATAATAAAGTATAAAATAATAAATATCCTTGGCCATTCCCTAAAACGCCACAGCACAGTCCCAAGCTAAGCAATTTAATTCTTGTGATAAGGTAACCAGATGACTGCAGATGTCTGCATATAATTATATATATTAAATACATACCATCTACATTATTAAACTAGACCTATACTTATGTACCTACCCATAACAATTTTTATTCTTGTTTAAGTATCAATTGTAGGTATTCATACATTTTTGGTCTCTACAACTCTATATTTAATTTAGAGAGCCTTTAATTTAAAAATAGATAAGCTATAAGTAAGTACCTACTTAGGTAAAATAGACGATCTGTAGGCAAGTAGGCGCTGTCGACGTATTGATTTATTTTGACGATTCCACAACCCGCTTATCTCCGACTACCGACATTATACCTATCGCATAAATAATACATGTTGTTTTCACTCAACTCATTTAGTTAGCGAGAGTATTGTGACCAAGCGATGTGACCTTCACGCTGCGTCAAGATCCATACTCGCAAGTGGTACTCACTCTTCGGAATGCTGAGAAACATTGTCCTTGTCCTTATGTGCCTGCCCAGAGCTGCACGAGTTGCCCATCGCGTCGCCGGCCCCTCCGCCTTTAGCTCCTCATCCTACGTCAGATCATTACCGCACTTCCAAATTATAAGTTTAGCACACAGAACCGACCGTGGGTGGCACCGCTTAACATTTCCCGGCGGCGCCGCGATCGTGTCGGGCGGCAAAACTAAAATTAAATGGTACGCGTGCCGTCGCGACGGACATACGACGGCGAATAATCAATGCGCGCCCTCTTGCCTCGCCCTCCCTTCTCCCCTCAGCTTCGCGCGCGCGCTCATTATCCACGCTTTTCTTCACGATACATGGCCACCGATAGAGAGCTTTTTCTAACCGTACAGGTTTATTTCAACACATCAAAGCTGTCCTCGTAAACAAAATTAAGAAGTAATAATGCCGCGCGGTCAGCGCACTGGCCATCGAGGTCGAACACTCAATTTAAATATGAAATTCCAAAAATATAAAGGCGAAGCGATGCTGCTGTCTATTACTGTCTATTGGTAGCAAGTGCTTCACAAGTATTTGCAAATATTAATTAGTTTTCATAAAAGCTTTATGTAATTATTTAACTTAATGTAAGAGTTCAAGTGCAGATAACATGCCCAGATGTTTCTTGAAGTCCGTACGGCCGCAAAATGGCATTTTCATACATGAAACGGGTGAATTTTCACACGAAAGTAAGTTATCGAAATATCTACCTACTTTGTAGAAACTTCTAAATTTTTTAGTAAAATTAGGTAGGTACTATAAATAGGTAGGTACCTACTTAGGTAAATCCCACCACAGGAAATACCTACGTAGAATCTAATGTAGTAGGGAAGTAGGAAGTTCCAACCTATAAGTAGGTACTTCCCTACCTACTCCTTTCATGTGTAGGTACCTAGTGTAGGTTCTTTCTTACTAAGAACCTAAACCTACACATAAAAGGACAGGCTAGCAGATAGGTAAATTAATTTGAACCAAGTAACTTGGTAGTAAGTAGGTAGGTAAAAGTACTTAGGTAAACAAGTAAGTTCGTATTGAGCAAGTGACCACCTCTGGTGACGGAGGTTTTAGGCCGCCTAAGGGCCTCCGTCATGGCTTAACGACTTCAAAAGCTAGGTAGGTAGGTACCTTACCTACCTACTACCTAGTACCTACCAATGACCTACTTATATCGTCTTTGTACCTTATCGACGTTAGAGGTAGTGTAGGTAGGTAGGTACCTACTCTACCTTCACCTACGTACGTTATTGTACCTACCTACATGGCTTGCTTTCGTATTTAGCCGCCTTTTAAAAAGAAGGATAATAATTCGATATTACTGTCTGTATATTTTATTGAAACTGCACTGCAGTAATTTAATATACCTACGTACTTACTATTCGTTAATTTCTAGTTGAATTCAAACCAGCTCTACCAAGAGGGCCCAAACTAAACATGAAACGGCAAAAACACCTGCTCAAAAATAACGAAACTCTTTACCACGACAAGGTTCCAATATCCACCAGATTCTATCTTCAACTCCTCAAGAAAAGTCAGTTCCTAAAGCAGTTTACTGATGTGGAAACATATGAATACGCTTCAGAGAGCGAAAAAGCTGTTACTGTGTCTGAAATTACAAAAAACAGGCACAGAAAACTTACAGATAAAACATATAACTTGCGGTCTAGCGAAGCGAAAACGGAACGCAAATCGTATGGCAGATTTCGCACGCGAAAGGTAAGGAGGAATGGAACGCAATCAGAAGTTAAAGATTTAAAAAAAGAAGATAAGCCCCGATTTAAAAACAAGTCTGAGGAAGAATTTAAAACTGATAGCAAATTAGGAATGGAAGTTGTAAATGGTGATAAAGTTATAGATATTGAACAAAAAGAACCCAAAATTCAACCATTAGCACCGATTATCGAGGAGATTCGACACAGAGAGCCGTTGAAACTGAAAGGACTGGAGATTGACAAGATTGCTGAAAAACTGAAGAGCTTGGTGAAGCTTGATAAAGAACTGCTCGTTTGTAGGGAGTCTTTTAATGAGGAGAATATTGAACCAGTTTTGGCGGGAAAATCTGGGGGTAAGACTATGTTGCACCTTAATTTTCTCGTAGTTTTGAACTCTTGTTTATATTCTCTTGTCTTGATCGTCCAAGCCTAAAGAAGCGACTCCGTTCATGGAAGCCTCTAAAGCCTCGTATTCAGAGTCCACGCTCAAGAGTGAATCGTGTTTCAAGCGGTGATTCAACACTCAGTTTCCACAGAGAACTGTCAAAAAAACGATCGGTACCTACCTACTTGAGCGAAGACTCAAGCTTGAGTGCAGACTTTGAATACGAGCCGTCTATTATGGATAGCAGGTTTAGTTAGGTATAATGAAGTAGGTAGGTCCTAATCTCCGAAACTACTCGTCTGAACTTTACAATTATTTATCCTTTGGAAAGTTTCAGTATTCTTGACTAGGTAGGTACCTACCTATCATTTATGTAGGTTAGGGCCGGATTGATAATGCTACGTGAGCTTTTGCTGACTAGCACGTGAAAGCTAGTGCCAAAAAAATCGTTTGCAGTTATTACTGCATT
The DNA here is from genome assembly GCA_963582015.1 of Xanthorhoe designata. Classification (NCBI taxonomy): domain Eukaryota; kingdom Metazoa; phylum Arthropoda; class Insecta; order Lepidoptera; family Geometridae; genus Xanthorhoe; species Xanthorhoe designata. The sequence continues at coordinate 3,095,323 of OY757053.1, forward strand.
TCAATGTTATTACCTACATTGAATTGAAAGAGATGTAGAGCATCGATGCTATCTAAAACCATTACAATCCCCTAGCAGTCGGGTAATCGATGCAAAGTCGTTCACACAATAAAACTGCAAGTGTGCTGTTGTATTGTATAGTACATGCAACAACCAACATCCTGTAGGTAAGTAATTATAATTACAGTTGCATAGAAGATTTTCTACCCATTAAAACACCTATAAATCCTAGCACTTCGCTTATTTAAAAATTGTTTGTAGAGGCCTCGCAACTTAAAATCCGAGATCGACAAATGAACGTGCCCTCGGAAGCACAGAACCTATCAGCTTATTGCCACTTGCGGTCAACCATCCATATGGACCGCACGCTCGTCGCTTATCTTCAACGATCTATCAAGAACGTCTCTACCTTGAACGCAACCTCCTAACTTGTGCCTTTGATTACCTACCCTTTTAAAACAGGTTACCTACCAAGATTGTTTTTTTCAGATTAGCTACTACTATTATTGCGTTGCGTTCGTATTCATCTATTAAATGCTTTTCTGCCATCCTTACGATTCCCTCCAAAAGAGGAGGACTCGGCAGCACAGCCTGAACAGCAGGTCGAACATTTGCGCCAAACGCACTAAATGATGCTTATTTATTATTAGTAGAAACGCTAACATCTTAAGTAGGTAGGTATTTCAACGTTAAATACGACAGGTGACTCATCATCCTGACGGTAACAAACTTTGGTTATAGCCTTATAGTATATAGGTAAGACTTACTTACCTATATACTAATACATGAGCCAAAAGCCAATTGTATGCGAACATAGGTACCTATGATGTTAAACTTCTACTTACCTAGATCGTCCAGAAGCCGAAGTAAGGCCGCGAGTCCACCGTTGCGCGCAATGCGGCAAGGCATTCGACCGGCCGTGGGTACTCAAGGGACACATGCGGCTGCACACAGGAGAGCGGCCCTTCCCCTGCCCCAATCCTCAGTGTGGACGGAGCTTTGCTGACCGGTGAGTAAAGTCAATTGTAAACAGGCTCCATGCATGACTGTCTCCCCAGAAAAGGCCGGAGGCAGGCCTGGATCTAGGGGGGGGAGCAAATCGGGGCACTTGATCTTGCGCTCAAGCGATTTTGCGCCCCCCCGGCTGCTCCAGGTCCGGACCCACAAAATTACAAAACAGGTTTTAAGCTGATGCCGTGCCAATGTGTACGTCGGAGAATATAGATGCCTAGAATTTAAGAATCTGCTTCCATATGAAAAGCCAATATACATCATGTAAATAAATAATACCCCAGATCAAACCTGCGTGCTCACCAGCGCACGCGCGGTCACCACGCGTGGCAGTGGCGGTGCGCGCGCTGCGGCAAGCCCTTCAGCCAGCGACGCTATCTCGAGCGGCACGCGCCGCCCGCCTGCCGCAACTACAGGCATGTACCAACACAATAGCCTTGTACCACGAATTTGCCCCTTTAAGCCATGTGCCACTGCCCCATGTAGCCATGTCCCACATTGTGTCCACTACCCCATGTAGCCATGCACCACTATGTTGTCCACTGCCCTTTGTATCTATGTACCACTATTGTGTCCACTGGCCCATGTATCTAAGTCCCACATTGTGCCAACCGCCCCATGTATCTTGTCCTCCCACATTGTGTCCACTGCCCCATGTAGCCATGTCCCACCATTGTGCCAACTGCGCCATGTAGCCACCATGTACCTACAACCAGCATATTGACATGAAAGAAGAAGACTGCTCTATGTAGCCTTTATTTAGGCTGACAGACAGTGGGTATTATGTGATAGTGTGAACCAATCATTGTTTATTTATGTTCCATTATTCCCAGGGTGAGAAGAAACTTTGATTCGGGGCAGCTCAACGAAGAAGCCAATATTCCATTCTACGGCATGATATGCCACAAAACGACCAAGGATACAAGCGAAGATGACCAGAATAAAACTGGCATGGAAATATGCCAGAACGGGATCGAAAATAATGAGAATGCATGCCAGAATACGTCTCAAGAAAGCCACGACCAGATTAACAGATTCCTCTGTAGAAATGAGACTAGGTGTCAGGATTCCGTGCAAAGCATGGACCAAGACCTACCTATGGACCTTTCTGTAGCGAAGAGAGATGTTGTTTTGTAGTGTAGAGGAATAAGAGTACAATTGTGATGTTTCAATAAATATTTAAAGTATTTTCTGGTTTGATTCGACACTAACACAACAAAGTATTCAAAGTTGCTTCAATTCAAAACTGCACAAACAAAAAGTTACCGGTAGCTAGATATTAATCGTCTTTGCCGGTAGGTAGGACTTTGCATTTGGTTGCCTTTTTTAGTAGATAGAACATAGAAACAACTGCTAAAGGTTTTAGAAAAGGAGATGGCAAGAGATTTTTTTAAAATTTCCATTAAATGCAACTAAAGGGTAACTAAAGACTCAACTTAAAACAAAATAAGCTAGGTATTAACATTTAAATCCATTATGAGGGAGTAAGGACATTAGTGAAGGGCAAGAAGTAGAACACTAGAAATAACACAGGCCCAATAACACCAAGGATATTTCAAAATGAATTTATTACAATAAATTAAATAAATATTTGCATAACTTAACTTACACGACAATTGTCGGGCTATGCGTTCACACGAATAAGGTCATAATTACATTTTCTTTGCATCGAGTTTTTCATATTCTACATTACACCTTAAAAATGTAGTGACTAGCTGACGTAGCCAATAGAATGTGACAAAGCAATCAATATATATTATATCATATAATCATATATATTATATATATTTTATGATAATACATACATCTTACTCACACACAGCAATTATAAAATATCTTGAAGTAGCTTAATTTGGATGAGCTAGTGGCCAACTCTGGTCGCGACTCATGAATCTAAATATTATTTTTTAAAATATTTATAATACTTACTTATAAATATGTATAATTATGTAAGTATGTAGGTACCTTTATTATGCATATTATTATATAATTGCTGTGTTGAGCTTTAATGTTAGTGGTAAGTACAACGAATAAGCATTTTATCGAAAAGTAATAATTTACGAAGAAATGAGACACTCAGATCTTTGAATTACAATAATTAATCACAGAACACAAAAAGCACATTAAGATTATCAAATAAGTAGATTTTCGTTCAAAATTCACAACATTTTTCCGATAAATTTTTGTCTAAAGCCAAAATGAAGGACGTACGAATATTCAAAGGAATGTAGTGAAATTGTGCATAATAAAGTATCAAAAATACATGCAAAAATCTATACTCTACGGTTACTTTCATATGGCATAAAATCCCTTGGCACTTAAAGTTGTACAGTACAATATTAATAGAATTCAAAAATTTCTCTTTTACTTAAGTTATATGTGGACAATTCAATATTTTCGTTCAAAACTTCATGTTTTTTTACTATTTTACAATAATGACTAGTAGAATAAACGGTATAAGATAATCTGAAAGCTAAAACTACCTACAGAAAAAGAGACAAAATATATTTTAATATCCTAGCTTAAATATACAATTTTACATTAAAAGCTAATAGAATTGTTTTGGAACTATCTAGGATTTGGGGGTCTATCGAAAAACATGATTTGCTTAAAATGAAAAAAGCAAAATGTGCGCTTACGACGTTATTCACAAGACCCAAAGCTATGGCCCAAGCTAGAAAAGTTTCTTTCAAAAGCACAAACATTACATTTAAATAATTACCTCAAATTAATATTTTAGGCTTTCTCTGGTAGGTAGTTTATTTTCCGTGAAAACATACATAATAAAAGTATCATTTTAGATTATCCATGGTATTAAGTACCTACCAACATAAAAAATCGGACATATTTTATTTTGAAGCGCTCGTGGCGAAGTTTGCTAAGACGTTCTTGATAGATCGTCGAAGTTAAGCAACGTTCTGAGCGGTCACTACTTGGATGGGTGACCGCAAGTGGTATTAATTGCGCGCTTCCGTGCTTCGGAGGGCACGTTAAAATGTCAGTCCCGGCTTTTAAAGTCGTTAAGCCATGACGGATACCTTAAGGTGGCCTAAAAACTCCGTCACTAGAATTGGCCACATGCTCATACGAACTTCTTACTTATTATTGAAATAAAAACCTTTTTCTTCTACTTGCCTTCAAATCTTCCTACAATACAAATGAGATTGTAAATATTAGTTCTTAGTAAATTTTATAAACATTTCTAACCCGGGCCTTGTAATCTACCATTGACATAGAAAAGGCACCATCCTATTCTAAAAATGCATGTTCTTTGCAAGCTTATTTTTTACACACATTAAGATGCAAGTGTAAAGACACCATTGAAATGCTATCGCTGCCACCTAGCATGCAAGACGTTTTCTATGTATTGAAAATATCTAATATGAAGCCAGAAAGAAAAATTGATGAAGTCACGACGAAGTGATGTCTATGTTATACACAAAGATATCTTAGACTAAATACTTGTCCGCGTCTTCGTTCGTATGGTACCTACCTTGATCAAAAATATAGCCTCTGTTCATTCGCTCAGTCCATGCTACACCATCAGTGAAAGATTTTTTTAAATCGGATGAGTAGTTCGGAGAGTACCCCAAACATACAAACAAACAATCAAACTTTACCTTTTTATAATATTAGCATAGATTTAGAGTTTTTATAGAATATCTAAGATTAACGGCGACAATTTAACGTGCCCTCCGAAGCACGGAAGCGCTGACATTAATGTCACTTGCATTGCAAGTACAGCTTTCGCTTCGAAATATATGTAGGTATTACTATTAGCCGGGTTGTCATTGACCACTCGGCCACGAAGCCTATGACGCCGAAGACTGATATGAATAACAAGGTTTATTGAAAGCGGCCGCTCGTTTAGGGTTGTTCTAGAACGAAGGGTATAGGTCGCGCCACGTAAAAAGAGTGCTGAGGGTAAGTAGCGGGGGTACGTTTGCGCCTGTGTTCACTCGCTGACGAACCAATAGCACTCGCTAAATCAATGGTATGAAGTGCGCCGTGTTACCTCTCCAATCATCGACCACTGCGCAGTTTGACAGCCAGCGCTATTTTTACGTGGCGCGACATACGAGTGGTGGTCTTATAGCGGCGGTGGTTCGCGGATGCCATCACTGTGGCGGGTCTTGCCGGCCAGCTCCAGGATAGCCTTGGCTTCTGGGTCCACGTCTAGAACACTCGTGTCACGTTCGTCCTGGGAACACAAGCCAATGTTAACCCTTCAAATACCATATTTTACAACAAAACTAATCTTAAAGACTGGTCTATTCAAAAAGATTTGTCAATCACACTAATATCACAATTCACACTAATATTATAATGGTGAAAGTTTATGTGTCTTTCACGCTCAAACGGCTGGACGGATTTGAATGAAATTCGGTACCAGAATTGCTTATACCCTGGATTAAAGAATAGGCTACGTTTGATCACGGTATTCCCACGGGGACGGGAGCTATTCACCGCGGGTAACACCGCGGGGCGCAGCTAGTAGCCAATAATTCCTTACATTGAAATAAAACAACTGAATCAAATTTGCTACCAATCTACGTTTCGTTGCACTATTTCAAAAATCATCAACGATACGTTCAATAAGTTTACAAATAGTAACCAATCGTTCCGTTCCACGTCAATCCCTCAGGCCGTCACTGACGGTCGGCTTCCCGATAAGCGTCAAGAAGTTGCGGTCAGACTTCTTGGAGTCAAGCACGCTGCCCCGAGACGCTAGTGATGTCGTCTGGTGACATCAGAGTATTAATGTTATGTTGCTTATCGTACTATATTACTATTATTATATTCAGTGTTAAACCAAAGTACGCGCTGACCGTAACACCCCTTTCACACGGCAGTCCAGTTTTGCAGGATCGGCTCTTTACGGTATCCTGCTAAACTGGACGCTGTGTTCACATTGCAGTTCAGTTTTGCAGGATTCAGTAAAAAGCTGGTCCCGCAAAACTAGACTGCCGTGTGAACACTGCTATTGAAATATATGTGTGATTAAACGGGATCCCGCTTTTTACAGGACTTCATCTGTAAAAAGCGGTAAAAAGAGGCGATCCAGTTTCTAGCGACAAAACCGAATGGCACAATTCGACCGGATCGGTTTTATGCAGGATCCCGCATGCGGGATGCTCGTGTGAACGCTAGCATATAAACACATTCGCCATCAAACGGGATCCTGCATAAAACAGGATCCTGTTAAAAACTGGACTGCCGTGTGAAAGGGCTGTAAGTGGCAGCAATTATAACTATACGCGCGTAGAAATTATTCAGCGCTGCACTGTATTCTTTCATAGTCCCACATAGTTACTGCACTTCCAAGCTCTTGATCCTTGGATGTGGGTTCCCTGCTCAGACGTTTGTACGCGCAATATCACTTTTCAATATCTTGTCAATAGACAAACACCAGACAGTATTGACTGCTCAACAGACGGTCAGCGCGTACCGTACGCGCTGACCGTGAGTCGAACCAATGATAACTGTACGCGCGTAGAATTAATCAACGTTTCACTGTATTCGTTCATTCCATTGATAAAACAACATTCGACCTCAGCCTTAAAGTAAAGAAGCAAGTAGTGGCAATTCGGAGTGTCGCAAAAGCTAAACTAAACTAACTAAAATTAATGCCATCCTTTTTATTTCCATCGCTATGAAAGGGACGGCAACATTTTTAGTTAGTTAAGTTTAGCTGTTGCGATACTCCGAATTGCCACTAATAACTCACCGAGTCTCTTAAAGTGATAGGTTTATCCCCCACCCCCCACACCTCCAGGCTCTTGATCCTGTAGGTGGGTTCCTTGCTGAGTCGCTTGTACCCGCGGTAGGTACTGCACGACTCGGCCGAGGAACCCTCGCCGAAGGGGTCCGCGTTCACCCAGATGCCGCCGAATTCAAACTGACCGCCCATTAGCTGGAAATAATCAATAATAATAATAATCAAAGACGATTAATATCTAGAAGACAGACAAAGGCCATACACAAAATCGTAACCCGATCCCGCAGTACCAGATAGCCTGAAAACTTTAAAACATCAATTTTATCCAAGAAATTTCAATACTTAGTAGTAGGTAGCAACAATATTCAATATTTAAACATTTTTAACTAGAAAGTAATTGAAATTTCTTGGATAAAATTGATGTTTTAGAGTTTTCAGGCTATTTTTTAGGGTTACGATTTTGTGTATGGCCTTTGTCTGTCTTCTAGATATAAATCGTCTTTGATAATAATAAAGAACTTTATTGCAACAACATAGAGTTATAGTAGGTAAATAAAGATTCTTCAATATTTGTTACAAAAGGCGGTCTTATTTTATTTTATTTTATTTTATTTTTAAGGATTCCCAACATAGGGTTACACTTTACATGCATCAATTTATAGCCAAATATTAGATATAAAAAAACTAGTGCTCCCATAATTATAGGGTATCACAACATGCGATATCACAACTTATCAATATCTTGTTATGGCGTTTGTGCACTACAAGGAAAGAAAGAAAGAAAAATAATTTATTGTGGTAGGACCTCAAGGATCACTTCAGTTTCGTCTTATATTGGTGATTCTAAAGGAAAGTACTGTCCGGCATTCTGTGTACTGCCAGCAGACTCCTGACATTTTTAAAATATGTGTGTAAGGTAGTTGACGATTTAAGATGTTGTCGTTTTCTCTCCTGCTCTAGCACAGTACGTCAGAACAGTTTGGTTTAATCGAGATATTTCATTTGTCGTTGTCACAATTTTTTTTTTAATTTAAAAATAAATTTAAAAAACTGTTAATTGAAAAAAGCTACTACAATATTAATGATTTCTTGAATGACAAATTTTAAATTTTAATGCATTTGTAATATTTTAATTGTTTGACATTCTCTTCATAATTTTAATGTTGTAAGTAATTAATTCTCTTGTTTTATTGTATTTAATTTGACATTATTGTAATATTTAAATTGTGTAGGTATACTAAAAGCATGCCATTTCTCTCGCTTTGCACACCGAAATCGGTAAAACATGTTGCGGCTATACCCAGTTTTATCATCATATTTACACATGTTTATGCAAATAAATTATCTTTATCTTTATCACCCTGAGGGGCCTTGAGGGAGTAGAAAAAATCTATGAATCTCACCAGTCCATTAGGCAGGGTCTTGGTGTGATGGTTCATATACTGATAATGGTTATTGTACGTCGTGGCCTGGTACACCCGGAGCTTCGGGGCCGCCGTGAAGAGAAACGAGTCGTCGGTGCCCGAGAAGTTGGGGCCCAGGGCCCAGGGCGCGGGGGCGAAGCCGCCGAATATGTAGCCGTTGTTGTCTTCGATGATGATGATGGACGGGCCTTGGTCAATGATCCGACCTGTGGGTAAACGATTAAACTTAATTATAAACTTAATTATTGACGACCTCTGTGGCGCAGTGGGCGAAGGCCCGCCTGAGACGCGGAGGTTGCGGGTTCGATCCTCCCGCCCGCCACGGGACAAATGTTTTTCTATCAATAGTATGTATGTACAGTACAGTCAGCGTCAAATTGATATGTGCGTCTAGAGTAGTCAAAATGATCTGAAACACATAAAAGCAATTTGATATAAGCAGTTGGAATCATCGTATTGTTGCAAGCTGCTCAGGTATAGGTTCTTGCAACAATATGATGATTCGAACTGCGTATATCAAATTTGACGCTGACTGTACCTACATATTTACAAAAAAAAAATATCTATGTAGTCTAGCAGTCATCATAATATGTAAACTACGGTTAACTGGTGATAGACCCCATGCTGCCGTCTAAGCCGACCATTGCTAAGATATAAAAGCAGAGAGACATACCAGCCATAGTGGAGAAGCTCTCGCCGTGTATATGCGAAGAGAAGAGGAAGCGCCATTTGTTCTGATGCTTCTGCGGAAGATGGTTGTTCAACCACACTATGTGCGCCAGGTCGATGAATGCGGGGTAGTCAGGCATTGCGTCCAGACCTAAAATATTAAAAATTTAAAAAAATATATGTTGTGACCACAACTGTGTTTTGAAACCCCCTTATGTATAATGGTTCAGTAAACCTATATTAGCTTTTGATTGACATAAGAGTAACAAGAAAAAAACATATTTTAAATCTATACTAAATTGACAAATCTTTATGAATAAGTGTGTAGACTTTTGGACCATGAGGTACTTTTTGAAGATGACTAAGGTTTTGACAAAAGACTGCATGTCCACAATAAGCAGAAGCACAGATAATATACTAATACTAGTACAGATGCCTCATGTAGAACAAAAAAACACTCCTTCCTTTCTTCTTTTTCCTCGGGCAATTTTCTTCGGGCTATTTGACCGATGACGTCATGAACGTAGCGAGCTAGCGAGTTGCCTGTTTATATTTTGACACTTTTCAGACAAAAAACTACATCAAAATCGGTTATTATGTTACAGACACACAGTAACACCATATACCACTCTTTATCGTTCAAGGGTTATTAAAATAGACTGATATGGGATTAAGTAAGTGTATGTATATATCTTTGACGACCTCTGTGGCGCAGTGGGCGAAAGCCCGCCTGAGACGCGGAGGTTGCGGGTTCGATCCCCGCCGCGGGACAAATGTTTGCATGTTCTGCAGATATTTGTTCCGGGTCTGGTTGTTTTTCTATGTATAATATGTATGTATTTACAAAAAAAAATGTATCTATGTAGTGTATATCAGTCATCTGGTTACCATAACACAAGCATTCAATTGCTTAGCTTGGGACTAGATGACGCCGTGTGGAATGTCCAAGGATATTTATTTATTATTTATTTATTATTATCTCTGTGTTACCATCAGGCACGGGCAGTAGTTTGGGCGCCATGGGAAGCGGGCGAGGGCTCTCGTCGCCTTGCTTCCTGTTGATGCCGTACAGATTCACAAACACAAACTCTGACAGTTGCTTCAGAAGCGTGTTGTATTGTAGCCTGGAAATTGAAATAGCTTTTCTTTATTATGTGCTTATTTGCTGCGTAGTGCAATAGTTTTGAATACAATTTAATACCGTGTAAGTAGTATTTTGTAATGTTTTAAATTATATATTAAGGTAAAACAATTAACAAAACATTCTACAAAATATTTTGTAAGTCTTATCCATAAGATTATTTTCTTAAACGCAATTAATTTGATGCTTAAGTACAATACAATGGTTCTGTTGAGAATCAGGGTCGCACACACACGATGCTACACTTTCTCGCAGTACCTACCGAGTCAGATTTCAAAAGATAACACTCAAAAAGTGACCAAACGGTCACTTTTTGTTTAACACATGCCATTTGGCTTCGCATTTGCACCTTCTCAAGTTCTCACCATTTCCCAAGTTGCTCGCTGGTACAATGGTTCTGTGGAGAATCAGGGTCGCCCACGCTCGCTGCCAACGCCTCGCCTAACGCTTGGACATTACACGCTCGACCCTTGAAACCTTTGCTCATCCATGTTTGTGCACGTTTTGATGTGGAAGACTTAAGGATTTTGATGTATGTCGATGCTATACTTTCGCAGTACTGAAACAAAAATTTAAAAAGATAAGATAAACAAGTAAACTTAACCCACATAACTGCTGAGGTATTCCTCCAGCCTCAAAGACATATTTTTCTACAAAATCAGAAGAGACATCAACCACTGTATAGCTTTGGAAGGTAGCAAGAACAGTGTACTTTGTTTTACATTCTAATTGTTTTCGTTAAATGTTAATAAATTTAGTTTACAACAGAATGTTCTTTATTCCGTCCCAAGTATGATACATTGACTTACTTCTTTTAAAAGCTGATATGGTAACTCTACTTCTGCATTGTAGTCCTTTCCTAGACAGTTGTATGTAACTTGTAACAACTCATCCGTGGTTCCTGTGCAAACATCAAACAAATTAATTGAACAAAAAAAAATACAAGTATATGATTTAAGTACAGTTACTGTACTTAAATCATAATATATTATGACACAAATATTTTCCAGAGTTTTTATATTTTCTGAGAATCAATTATTAGTCTGTGTATGTGTTAGGTGTATGTTTTTTTCTTATAACTACGTGTCGTCTTAAATGATTTGGACAAAATTAAGATTCACATAGTTTAAGGCCTTTGACGAGAAAATAAGTTTGGATAAGAAAGTATGACACACATGTTAAAAACATCAGTATCAGTTATTGAAGGATTACATAACCGACGATCTAGAGATGTGCGTTAACGGTACGGACGAAACGGCTAGACATTGAATGAACGAGACGTTAACATAAAATTAAAAAAACACTCCTCAAAATATAAATTTTCTTCGTAACTCTTTTTAAAATGTTGCCAGATGACAATGATAGCATATTTGGCAACAATGTGCTATAGATATCTAGAAAGAACTCACCTCTTACATTGTAAACGTATAGCTCCGCGAATCGGTTGAAGTCGACCGCGGCCGCCTTGGACGGGCCTGAGCCGAACAGGAAGTTTGTGAGGTACTGCGCTAGACGCGGGTCTATTTGAGGACCCCAGAATTTCTGAAATCATACACAAATATATGTGAAAGTGTGGAAAATATATGTCTGAACTTCTTTTTAGCTTGTTTATCGCGAGCAGTGCTCGCTACGCACATGAACTCCGGGTGCAAGTCTTTAGCTATTTCACACCTTATTGTGTATCAAAGGAAGTAACGTCTTCGATCGAAGAATCTCTGGTAGTGTTATAGAAAAAAAGATATTGTGCCGATTGCTGACTAATGAGATTATTTTCACCATAACTGTTGTCAGCAGTCTAACATTTACCTGGTAATGCTATGGTTTGATAAAAGTTCAGAAACCACCACCTCATTAGGCTCTGCGAAACGACGGAGACACTTTTTTATCGTTACGGTAGGTACACTTAATAGGAAACTTTAATTGGTGTCTCGAACGAAACCCACGAATTTCCGAGCCCCGCGTTAAAATCTGTATTCAATTTTGAAGTTATAGCGTCATAATATGTCATTATTAAGATCTGTTCATCAGTTACGCTATAAACAGAAGGACAATACTATCGTAGCGGTACACTCTCTTGTAGAGGTGGCTTTAGTAACTGCGGAAACGCTAACAGAAACTATTTTTAAACCTATTTCTAAGATAAGCGGAAATATTTATAAAACGGCAATTGAAATGAGCTTACACTATGAGATCAATCAAGGTCTAACTCTACACCGATAAGAAGAAATGGTCGCTGATGCTGATGACTGATGAGCTACATAAATATGAATGGAATACTAACTACATACATGAGTAATTGAGTATGTGTCAGATATACTGTACTTAAACATGCCTCTGTCTAACCCCTGAACCTCTGGAGATCTGAGTGAACATCTTTCAATCCTGGAGGTTCTACGTTCACGGTTTTTTATTATAATAATGACACTATTGTTTAAGTCTTCAAACAATAACGTAGTACATGCCTGCTCATAACAATATCAATAACATCAAGGTCATGTAATTTATAGATAACACGAATCAGGCGCAAATTTCTTATTTCTTTTGAAATTATTTCCAAACTCTTACATCTGATTTATATAGTGTACTCGTATTGTAATAATTATTAAATTATTTATGAAATAGTTGACTTTTTAGATGTGGTTTCAAACAAAGATTCGGACTGGCTGGCGCAGTATCGTGGCGAATGACACAAACTAAGGGGGGCATATACTACCTAAATATGCAGTGGGTAAAGTAGAGATGTGGTGCGTGGTTAGAAATCTATATTCCCAGAATAATAGTGCATGTTTTCAATGTTAGAAATATCCTGTAAAAATATTAGTTTGATTTATAAACTTGCAGAGCTGATTTTGGTCGTACGCGTCAATATTTACCTAACAGAATACAACAGTGTAATATTTACAATTTACAGTGTAAAATTAAATAAAAGTAACAAACTTAGTGCCAATGCCAAACGCGTTAAAATAACGACTGCGCGTGCGATTAACAACGTGGAAATGGAGAACGTGTTTCAACGTTCACAGAACGAATGATGCGAATCTTCGTTAAATAAGTGGCATAATGCCATTCCTTTTCTTATTTATTTTACTGTCAGTAAATATAAAACGTAAACAGGCTCCGACTGTATCTCCAAGTAGCCTTTCTCTGATCTTTAGGAACCAGTTGTGTCCTGCAGATTCTAGGTAATGTCCAGCCTATATACCATGTTCATCTTACAAGATTATAATACCAATTTCGAAACAATCACAATGCAATGCAAGTTGCTTACATACCTTCATCAGCTAGAAAGAATCTAATTGAGTTCAACTGTTTAGGAAGCTATGAAGCAGAAACATCCCTCATTTTGTATAGGTGGGTTATTTTATGACTAGAAATACCTTACCAACTGGTCGGTATCTGTACCTAGATTGGTAATTTCGATGGATTTTTCCTAGTCTGTTCATTTTCCACGCGAGCCATAAATTCACAACAATGTGAGGCCGATAAAAAAGAACATGTTTATTTTGGAGAGAAACAATATCGGCACGAATGCTTTGTTTAGGCAGTAACGGTTCCCGAGCTTCTAAGAAATTTATTAAATTTATAGTAGTGGCAATTCGGAGTGTCGCAAAAGCTAGACTAAACTAACTAAAATTAATGCCATCCTTTAGGTTTAGCTTTTGCGATACTCCGAATTGCCACTAATATAACCCTATACTTACTCTATCTCGGTGTATGTGGGTCGCTAAGTAGGTACTACCTATGCACATGACGTTTTTAGAACGAGCAGTCACTGCGCGTTTTTGTGAACCTGCTAGTTCGCAGCGCGTTTGTATCGATAGGTACAGGCAGACGTGCTGTTACAGCGCGTTTCATTAGTTTTGATACAAACGCAAGCAAAGCCAAAACGCACTAAAACAGCGTGACTGTATCGATAAAAACGCGCCGCAAAAACGCCGTGTGCATGTTTATTTAATTGTTGCGATCTATGTCCTATGTCCATTAAACATATAAAAAAAATTACCTACTTATTAAAGATGAAAATGAAGAAAATTATACGGACAGAATCGTCATAAAACAAAAATGTGTTATTGTGCTGTCTTCAAATTCTTAAAAAAACACAATTCCTTTGTCCTAAATAAATCTGCTTTTATTTGTGTTCCTTTCTGAATCATGCGGCTCCAGAGATTAATTGCGTTATTGTGAGATTTTAAGAATTCCTCGGCGGTTTATTCAGAATTTACTTTTGGATAAGCTCTTTTATCGTTTTGCACCTACTAATTTTATTGTATTGCATTTTTGGACCTTTTTTTATGAAAATTATTTTTATGTCAGAGAGAACGAAGTCATTTGATAAAACATGTTGATCGACATGTGAGGATTATTTCATTGTATCGGAAAGAAAATTGGAGCAGCAGAAGTGAAAAGAACACTCTGTATAACCATAAAATACAGGCTATGAATGAGCAGAATCCACATCTCTACACTTGTTTCAGGTCTAGCATTCGATCACCAGGCGGTACATTTGTTTGACGCTAGGTTAAAATCAACATTAAACAATGCTTTCAGTCGAGATTGAGGCAAACCAGCCGGACACAAATAGCTGCCTTAAATATTGTGGATAAAGCATTTTAAAACCGTAATGATTGATACCATGTTTACACTGCACGCTAATCTCAGTGTAATCAAGTAAAGCCCACTGTCCGTTATAGCGATACGGATCCAATGAATACTTCTATTGATCTGAATTTCGAGTATTTTCAGCAAAACTCTGTGTTTAATACAACGAGTAAGTTTGATAAACGAATTTAGTTAAGATATGCCACAGATAATATAATACAACACTAGTAGTTAGGCACGCACGCAGCATTCCGGATGTTCAAAGATATGCCTACTCGGGTTTGTTTAGTTAGAGCCACTCAATGTCTGAAAACTCGCCATTTCATTGTAGGTACCTACTCAAAAACATGGATGCACACGAAACAGTGTGGTACAAAATAACAAGGAGCTATGAAACATACCATGCTCAAACTTTTAGTTTTAAACGCCGAGATCCGAAGATGAACCATGATGGATCATATGATGGAATGGTGGTTGAAAACTGGAAAAATACTTTCAGACGACCTGCTGCCCGTTGGGTGGAATACAGTGTAAACGTCGTAGGCCGACAGTGTATGAAGCTAGCACAGAGCCGAGAACCGAGGCGAGAGCAAAAAGAGGCCTATACCGAGCAGTAGCTGTAGATGATGATGATGAAGGTGACCATTTCGATAAGTAAGTTCGTATTAACAACTGGCACAAATCTGGTGACGGAGTTTTTAGGATGCCTAAAAGCCTCCGTCATGTCTTAACTTAAGGACTTTAAACTTTATTTCGTAATAGCTACAAAAGCTTACTGTTTCGCACAGCTAATAAGAAAACAATACGCTTCAGTGAATATCATCCTTCTTTGTCCAGATATCCAGAAAACGAAGAAAAATGTATTATGACGTCAGATTCAAAACCACACACTTCGAAAACTGTTTACGTAGGTTTGGTATGTGTATTTTTGGATGGAAATCATAATGGATATGACCTTTGGTGAAGTTTTGTGTTCTCATTCATGAATATTGCATTTTTGGAATCTTATTGTGTGTGGACTGACTTTTATTTTACTTAGTGGGTTGAAATTATAATTCAAAAGCAGGCTACGCACGTAGGTATCTTCACGTACGAGCGCTTTAAGATAAAGTCCTGAGAATTATATTTTTAATGTATCCATAATTACCTGTATAATCAACAAACGACCATCAACAACTAACAGCATATTTCCAAAATTAGATATCGACTGGATTCCTTATCGTAATGTTACCTTGACGACTGATATTGTAATTTTTGCAATTTCCCTAAAAGCTAGACACTTTGGGCTAAGTGAAGCAAACACATCGAGGGTGACGCCATTGACCGACAAGGGTAGGGCCGGTCATTACTTAATCAATTGATTTGTACACAACAGAGCGTAAATATTAGACGCTAGTTTGATGTAGCTATAGGCAAATGGAAGCATTTTAACATGAAATGAAGAAAGGCAGATAGATAACATGAAATTAAAAGAATTAAGAACACGATTTTTTTTTTCATTTCAAGTACCTACGTATTTCTAGGATGCGGCAGACACAATTTTTCAGATCTTTATAGGCATTTTTAGACCCAAAGGTAGTCAGAGGTATATCCAAATACATATTTGGTACATGCCCACATTTTGCAGCAGTTAACATTCCATACGTGACAGGTTGCAAGCCTATCGACGCTACTAGAAAGCTAACTGGTTTCCTCACGATGTTTTCCTCACCGTTTAGTGCTTGTGATAAGGCGCACATTCGAAATGAAAAATCCATAGATGCACGGCCGTATTCGAACCCACGAACATAGGATCGAAAGTCGAGCACTAACCCACTCTACCATCACTTATCTAATCGTATTATCTAAATCGAATCTGTGTATCTATAGTAGGTACATTAACGTTATCTCAAATTATAAGCAATGGAGTTTAGATGTAGTGGGTAATCTACGATACTGAAGAGAAGGCTGAATGTAAATATATTTTTACGGAATGGAAAACTGCTTATCAAGCGGTAGGTCGGGCGGGATCATAGCAAGTGAAAATCTGTCACTGCTACAATCTGTGGTCTAGCTCTGACTACCCCATGGGAAAGAGGCGAAAATATAGGGACGGCCTCTGTGGCGCAGTAGGTAAGGGTTCGATCCCCGCTGCGGGACAAATGTTTGTATGTCTGCAAATATTTGTCTCGTGTCTGGGAGTTGTCTCTATATAATATGTATGTATTTACAAAAAAAAAACTATGTTAGTAGTATTATATCAGTCGTCTAAATACCATAACACAAGCATTAAATTGCTTAGCTTGGAACTAGATGACGCTGTGTGGAATGCCCAAGGATATTTATATTTATAGAATCACCTAGCATGTAAAACGAAACTTAAGTGATCCTTGAGGTCCTACAAGAATAAATGTTTTTTCTTTCTTTCTTTCTTTCTTTCTATATGTTCGAGTACCATAGTCTACATGTTGGTACTAAAGATAACTAGTTTAAAGAGCAGAGGGCCTGCCCCGCAAGGCTTCTTACCCGCCATACAAAATGATTAACTGCCTACCAGACGTGCGGGTGTAAACTCACGTTGAAAATAGCTCCCGGCTGAGATATGGTTATTACTAGTGTACCTGGTTTTATGTACTCCAGTACTACACATGCCCAAAGTAAATGCTAATTATTTTATGCATGCGTAAAAGTCTGTTATGCTTCCTGTATTTACCTCACTAAAATATACAAACCCCACTGTATCTATACTAAGAGAGAGCAGAGTGTGCTGGACGGCTAACGGGCATTAGAAGAAGAATTGATGTTGTACCCACCCCATGTAATGAGGGACAAGGGCAAGAAGATGATGATAAGACTCCATCATGGCTAAACGACTTCAACACCAGGAACTGAAGCATGTATGCGTATAGTTGTTCAGAATTCAGTCGAAAAGCCATCAGACTACAAAGTAATGTTACTATACGATAAAATGGGAGGTCGTTAAAGGTACTAGAACTGGAAACGAAACTATTAAGCTCGCCTGTAAAATTGTTTGTCCTAACTCAGATGTAGCCAATCAGGAATTTGACAGCGCTCCAGTTTCTGTTAAGCGCGTACAATGGATTCATTGCAAAGCAACTTTGCTAATTTTAACAGAGCTTAAAAGCGTTTACGAGAATTCTTCGAAATTTACTGTGCAATTTACTTTGTGCTATTTCGGATAAGTATATTTCTTGCTATAATACCTACATATTACGTTATTATTAGTTTGTTATACTTTAGGGAAGCATAGTAGGTACCTACACATTAATTATTTTATTAAAACGTTGCAGAAACATTTTCGACCATTATTTTTAAAATAAAATTTGTAACAAATGCTATATAGTAACCTCATTTTAAACTAGATTAGATTCAAAAGGTAACTATATTAATATTATAAAGAGGAAAGATTTGTATTTTTGTATGTAACGAATAAACTCAAAAACGACTGGATCAATTTCAAAAATTTTTTCATCAATAGAAAGCTACATTATCACTGAGTAACATATAGGCTATATTTTATCCCGGTATTCCCACGGGAACGGGAACTACACAGGTGAAACCGCGAGGCACTGCTAGTCTTGATCTAAGCTGATACGATAAAGAGTTAAAAAACTCTGTTCTAAACTGCGAGCTTCAAATGAACTAATTTTAATCAGCTCGCAGTTTCTATTATGATCTCGTTTTAAATAGTTTTGCAAATAAATGCTTGTTTATTGCATCAAATGAATACAAAAATGTGTGACTGAAAGAATCGACAGTTATATTAAATTGTACCTAAACAAATAACCCCACTCACAGACCACAACTATGGCACAGCACAAAGATGTTTTTAATCGTAAATGTAGATATTTCGATTGATATATTAAATCGGATTGAGCAGAATTCGCGAAATAAATTTTATTCACACCAATAACTTTGGGGAATGAATATTTAAGACTTTTACATTTCTTGGAACGGACAGACAGACAATTCACAGCCTGAACGAGAGAGAAGCATCTAGAATTCTTGATGCACGTAATTTTGCACAGAAGTATCCTAAAAATCCGATAAGTACTAAGGAACTTTGGAATTTTAACCCTTAATGAAGAAGAGGATGATACCATTGTTTATTTTTCATTTTTGAAAGTATCTATTAAGTGTTTTAGAGTACTTCTGATAGGTATTATAAAACTAAAAACTCAAAAACAAAAACAAAACCATCACCACAATAATTTAGCTACAATGAATGCTAGTCACAAAATGGATTCTAAAGACGCCGAAAATGAAATAAAACGGTAAAAAAAGTAAAAAATACACAACACAAAAATCAAATAACAAAATTTCTACATACAAGTATTCATAAAATATAGATAATTTCAATTTCTATTAGTCTTTAACAATTTTTTTTAGTAAAAACTTGTATGTAGTCTGGTTTAAGTTTGTGATGGAAGAGATCTGACTTATAACTTTAAGATCCATTGCCTCTTTTAAACTGACTCTTTAGTTATTTATACCAATGCATGATTTTTCAGCTTCAATAGCTATAAAATATAATATTTTGCTTTAAAAAAAAAGTTAGGGTTAGCTTTAGGGTTTAATTTATTTATTTAATCTTCCATTTTAAATGTGAAATATTATAAATGATGTGATTTTTAATGCAATGCATTATTTTAAGCCCTATTTTCATATTTTAATAAATTAAATGAGTACAATTGCCCATTATTAACTTGTTAAAATGTGCTCCTTACAACAACATCCATTGCCTAATTCTTAAAAATTCAATATTTGAATACATGAAATTTGAAGATCCAGACTTCAACAAAGTAATTAATTGTATCATTATCATTAATTAACATCAAATTTTATCCGGAATTCAACAAAGTAATGAATTATATCATTATCATTAATTAATCATAAAATTTTACAGTTATGTTTCAATAGGTCAAACAGATCTTGCCATCACAAACTTAAAAACTAAAACGCAATGATAAAAAAACAAAATGAACACACTTCTAATGACACGGCATCTACTCTGCCACTCACGATGAGATCATCCTCCCTTATCTTCTCTGAGTTCTTGGAGGCTGCTCTGAACGTAGCTGCAATGAACTTCTGCTCGTCTTTGGTTAGTAGGGTGCATTTCGCCGCAAGCTTCTTACTAGTGTTTCCCATCCTAAAAAGTATGTATAGATTAGTGATTAGATTTAAATTAATTCTAATACAAATAAGCTTAAACTTGATCGGCAATCATCATCATCATCATCATCAGCCACTTTTAACCCACTGCTGGGCATAGGCCTCCCTTCGTGAATGCCATTCGCCTGTCAGTCAATAAAAATTTTAAGTGGCTGCAAAATTGTATCACTCATTAATTTTATCTTAAGTTTTAGGTTAAATATTTATTTAAAGGTATATAATATAATATGTTTTTGAGTTTTAATTTACAAGGATTTTGTATTTTTTTAGTAGTAGCAAAGACGATTATTATCTAGAAGACAGACAAAGGCCATACACAAAATCGTAACCCGATCCCGCAGTACCAGATAGCCTGAAAACTTTAAAACATCAATTTTATCCAAGAAATTTCAATACTTAGTAGTAGGTAGCAACAATATTCAATATTTAAACATTTTTAACTAGAAAGTAATTGAAATTTCTTGGATAAAATTGATGTTTTAGAGTTTTCAGGCTATTTTTTAGGGTTACGATTTTGTGTATGGCCTTTGTCTGTCTTCTAGATATTAATCGTCTTTGGTAGTAGGTATCATTTGCAACGATTTGTAGATTTTTTTCAAGAGTTAACCTGAGTTAAGATATTACAGAGCAGCATCACATGTTCAATTGACGACCTCTGTGGCGCAGTGGGCGAAAGCCCGCCTGAGACGCAGAGGTTGCGGGTTCGATCCCCGCTGCGGGACAAATGTTTGCATGATCTGCAAATATTTGTTTCGTGTCTGGGTGTTTTCTATGTATAATATGTATGTATTTACAAAAAAAAAATGTATCTATGTAGTTTATCAGTCATCTGGTTACCATAACACAAGCATTAAAATGCTTAGCTTGGGACTAGATGACGCCGTGTGAAATGTCCAAGGATATTTATTTATTTATTTATTTATTTATTACTAATGAAAATATTTGTCATGGTCTTGCGAATATATTTTTGCAGGCTAGATGAAAAGTTTCCTGATATCTTTACAAAAGCTTTTTTTTATTTTAATTCAGATGTAAGATGTGGGCTATTATTTATACGATCAGGATAGGACAACAATGTCATTCATTATTATCCTTTATTTCAAGTTCATAGCTATCACTCTGTTTACATTACTTCCTCTATGCCTTGTGACTAAAAGAAAGGTGTTTTCGTGGTCATATGAGCTACAAACTTAGGTCCACTGCAGATTAACGATTACTACATACATTTAAACATATTCAACTTTAAAATAATTATTTACATACCTTTTCAATTTATAAAATAAATTTGCAAAATCATTGAAAACCAAAACTTTTATGACACATTATCTCAAAATCCTAAGTGCCCTATACAACTATAATAGACAGATATAGATAAGCGCAGACATGATTTTCATGATTTTACGTATGAAAGACTATGGAGTAAGGTAAAAAAATAAATCAATATTTTTCCCGATACTTTTCACAGCACAACAATGAGTCAAATCCAGTAAAACAAATTACCAAATTAGATTACCTGTCAGTCAATGTCACTTTATTTCCCAAGGTGACAAGTTGTTTTTTTTTTTTAATTTTCTTTACGGATAACGTCAACCGTGTTTTACTTTTGTTCACGAAAACGTCCGGCACGTCTTTCGTCCGCGGCCACCGCGTCACAACGAACTACAAAGAAAATATATGATCGACAGAGATCACCATGCTGTCGTACCTTTACCCTTTACCAATAATTATTTTTTTGGTGTCTGCTTATCCATTTTCACATAGCGTTCCATCCATATTAATTGAGATCATCAAAAAAGGTGGTCCTAGGTAGGTTGCATTAAGTGATGTGATTATTTTTAAACAAAAATAAATGTTACAAATTATGCCTAAATAAATGTTTAAGCCTAACCTAACGTAGCTTTACATTCCATTTTGATTCTATAACCAAGAAGGATATTATGTAACACTACGTTTACTATTAACCGACTTCAAAAAATTGTAAGAAGTTCACCGGATTATTCCGTCAATACTAGACTAGACCGATAGGTACCTATTCTTTTGTTTGGGATCTTTTAAGTTTTATAACACAGTAAACACGTTTAAGTAAACACTACCGTACGTTTTATTTATTTATAGAAATGCACCTCGAGAGTGCAGAGGCCAACGAGTAGAATAACAGGTTCTCTTATTAAATTGAAGGCGCCTGCCTTCAATTTCAAAATATAAAAAACAATTGCCACTTCTTTAGGCAATAACCGATGGCTATTTTAGTACCTTACCTAGGTACCAATAGGTAGGTACACCTACCGTTTCTCATTGAGCTATGCCTACCTATTATAATACATATAGCTTACTTGGAAGCGGCTGGTACCTGGATAAAAAGTAGCATAAAATGTGTAGGTACCTATTATTTCAGGTCGTACCTATACGCAAAAAACATCCGCAAAAGTTTGTATGAATAGGTACCTATTAATATCTCATCTGGATGTATAGGTAGGTACTCACACATCCAGAATTCCAGACATCCGTATAAACTTTTGCGTTTATACTATGTAATATTTATTTATTTATTTATTTCTCACACACTCATCACGAAACGACTAGCTTTGATCTGCAGTTTCTAATTGGAATAAAAACAACTCAAACATGTAGGTAGGTATGTGTCAACTATTGTAGGTAGGTATATTTGAATACTTTACTGTTTACAGATAGGTAGAAAAGAAATGGTGTGCTGATGATAATAAAAACTAGTTGTTGACAATTATTAGTGCTGAAGTAAACTTTACTTAAAGTTGTACGATAATTAACTTGACCTTTACGTAGTTCGCACTATAGATAGAATGGTCCAGAATGTAGAAATTAAAGTAATTGCACTATAGGCTCTCACTGTCTTGGTCACATTTTGGTTATCGAGTCGAGCAGCCAGGTTTCTGTTCAGCAGAAGTAGCATATGGACTTGAGGAGGTATGCACAAAGCAGTAGCTACAAACTTCACTCTTGGGCACAAAAAGGTAGGTATGATATTGCCAATCAAGATAAAACTGAATAAACCAATACTGAATACTATGGTCCCGTGAACGTCTTTGGGGTATATTGAAGATCCAACAATATAACTCCAGTGGGCAAGAGTGCCCATACGTACGATCCAAAGTAGTTTAAAAACTACGGTACTGCAGAATAAGACAACAACAGTGGTTAATATGCACATAGCTATTTTCATGTTTAGTTAGGTAGTTACGTGTGACACGTGTGTCGACTATTATTGATTTTTTATAAGATTTTGTAAGCTGTTGAAAACTACATCATTAATTTTTGATTTGAATTTCGCGGCCCATGCTCAAATCCATGCTGTTGAAGTTTCCAGGACGACTATGACTTTGACTTTTGTAAAAGTATGCCATGCCTTCAAAAAAACATCAACGAAGGACCGAAAACGATACTCCGAACGTAGTTTTTCAGAAACTATTGTCTGAACGCGTTTTTACTTTATGGTATTGCCATGTTAGTCAGAATACTACTAATTATTATAAATAAAAGTAAATTTACAGATTTATTTATTTAATTAACTAACCTAATGGTATGCTTACTCAGTAATTTTTGCACAATAAACACCATGTCACCAAGATAAGAAAACACTTGGGCAAGGGCAAACACACAGTACACACACTAGTTTATTGAAATCATTGAAATGAATGAGATACAAAAAGGTAGGTATGGTAGAATTCACCTCTTTTAGATGGCACGCACCACCGTGACTCGGAAAATATTGTGTGTCGGTCGCTGTCGTTTGTTGGATTTTGTGAGTTGGTTGGTTGATTTGATTGTAATTTAGAAAGAAGGAAGTGTAGAATTTCACCCAGTGAATGACTGCCTAATATTCAAAATGACTCTCACGAAAATGGACGTGGATTCGGCGAAGGGAGAGGGGTTCCGGCCGTACTACATCACAAAGATTGAAGAACTCCAACTCATTGTCGCCGAGAAATCTCAAAACCTGCGTCGTCTGCAAGCCCAGCGAAATGAGCTCAACGCTAAGGTGCGCATGTTGCGCGAAGAGCTCCAGCTCCTGCAGGAACAGGGCTCCTACGTCGGCGAGGTCGTCAAACCCATGGACAAAAAGAAGGTCCTTGTAAAAGTGCACCCTGAAGGTAAATTCGTCGTCGATCTCGACAAAAATGTTGACATCAACGATGTGACTGCTAACTGCCGTGTTGCGCTCCGCAACGAAAGCTACACCCTTCACAAAATTCTGCCCAACAAAGTCGACCCTCTGGTGTCTCTTATGATGGTCGAGAAGGTCCCTGACTCTACTTACGAGATGGTGGGAGGTCTGGACAAGCAGATAAAGGAAATCAAGGAGGTGATTGAGCTTCCAGTGAAACATCCTGAACTGTTTGATGCCCTGGGTATTGCTCAGCCTAAAGGAGTGTTGTTGTATGGCCCTCCTGGTACCGGAAAAACGCTGTTGGCCCGAGCTGTCGCCCACCACACTGAATGCACCTTCATCCGTGTCTCAGGATCAGAACTGGTACAGAAATTCATTGGAGAAGGAAGTAGAATGGTGAGAGAACTCTTCGTAATGGCCAGAGAGCATGCCCCATCTATCATCTTCATGGACGAAATTGATTCCATTGGTTCCTCTCGTATTGAATCAGGAAGTGGAGGGGACTCTGAAGTTCAGCGAACTATGCTGGAGCTACTGAATCAGCTGGATGGTTTTGAAGCAACAAAGAACATCAAAGTCATCATGGCCACCAACCGAATTGACATCCTTGACCCTGCCCTGCTGAGACCTGGTCGTATTGACAGAAAGATTGAGTTCCCTCCACCAAATGAGGAGGCCCGTCTTGATATTCTGAAAATTCATTCTCGTAAAATGAATCTGACTAGAGGTATCAACTTGCGCAAGATTGCTGAGCTCATGCCGGGCGCTTCAGGTGCTGAAGTGAAGGGAGTGTGCACGGAGGCGGGTATGTACGCCCTCCGAGAGCGCAGAGTCCACGTCACTCAGGAGGACTTTGAAATGGCTGTTGCTAAAGTCATGCAGAAGGACTCCGAGAAGAACATGTCTATCAAGAAGCTTTGGAAGTAAATTGCTATTGCTACTTCTTTGTTTAGGAAATTAAAATTAAATAAGTCTTATAATATAAATCAATGTTTTATTGATGACAGCCTAGAAGCGTGGTCACACCAGCCCTGCTACTCTGCAAAACGAAAAACGAAGTTTCGTGACAATTTTTGGGTTCTAATTATGTTGGTGAACTATTACGAATTCAGTATCCACCAACATAAGCTGACCCCGAAAATTGTCACGAAACTTCGTTTTTCGTTTTGCAGAGTAGCAGGGCAGATTGTCAAACTGTTTCTTCTACTATTAGGAGGTTGTTAGACTTATTATGTTATGGTTATTTTTTCTCAAAACAATTTAGACTATCAGAATAACTTGTAAGTTTACATTTTGAAAAACACATAATTATATTCTTTTCATGAATGTATGTAATAATAATTTATAAATAAAATAACACGTTCTTATTTCATTGCTATAAAAATAAAATTTATTGAATAAAAAATTACAATAACAGGCTTCCAATCAAAGACGATTAATATCTAGATATTAATCGTCTTTGCTTCCAATCAATAAAATGGTTTACAAACTAGGGTTATGTGAGCCATAACCAGCTCTAAACTAAATTACATTCAATAATATTTAAAAATAAATAATTTTAATAAACAGTGACCAGCACTTACAAAAATACATTTACTCATAATAATAACATCAGTCTTCATTTTGAGATTAGGTGGGAGTATTAATCTCTATTTATTACAATTAATTTAAATAATAAATTACTTTCTTCTAATAATTAGCTTCTCCTTATCATCAAAATCTGATTCCGTGTCGGAGAAGTCCTGCAGAGGCGAGCGAGACACATCGATGGTGAGACCGGCCGTGCCCTGACAGTAGAATTATACATGAGTAAAAATATACATACATGTATGAATTTACAACAAAAATGTTTAGAAGTAGTGTCAGTAATCTGCTCCCTGATTGTGTGCATTGTCTCGGATTGTATCCAAGTTGTATCAAATCACCGTAAATCACGAAAATAACTGTCAAATTTAACGCTGATTAAAAAACTTATGTACCTGATAACTGTCATATTTGACAGTTGTTTTCGCCATTTACTGTGATTTTTGCTTTGATACAATCGAGACATGAGTGTACATAGTCCAGGGGCTGGTTATCATTAACCACAGATAAAATAATACACTAGTCTAAAGCCTAACACAAGCATTAAATTGCTTAGCATGAGACTAGATGGCGCTGTGTAAAATGTCAAAAAACATTTATTTGTTGCATGCCTTATTATTTTGTATGTACTCACCACAGGTCGTGGTTTCCTGAAGGACTGTCGCCACATGCTCCGGACGTACTGCAGCGGGTTCACAAACTCATGAGATATGCCCCTGAAAACAACAGAACGCTGCTTGGCGTCAATTTGCTAGATTACTGCATTGAAAAGGCCGTTTTGTTTGCTTTACATCCTACTTTCTACTAAATTTTGTGAGAACTTTAGTAGCTTTAAAATATTCAAAATACTGAATGGATTTGACTGAAGTTTGGAATGAAATAACTGGTAGTTTATAACCTGG
The DNA here is from genome assembly GCA_963582015.1 of Xanthorhoe designata. NCBI lineage: Eukaryota > Metazoa > Arthropoda > Insecta > Lepidoptera > Geometridae > Xanthorhoe > Xanthorhoe designata. Next base: position 3,121,691 of record OY757053.1, read on the forward strand.
AATAACGTAGAGGGTACTTTTTATCTGGGTAACCTAGCTTAAAAGCGTTTATTTTTAAATTAACTTGAATGGTCACTTAACTGTATGATGGCTAAAATATCGCTATTTTGGAGACCCACCTTAGTTGTAGCGCAATTGCATTAGAAATACTTAAATGTAAAAGTTCTTACCCATCAGAAGCCAGGTCGACTGTGGTTGGAGCGTAGGACAATGCTGGTTCAGGGCAGTTTGTCTGGTATCTCACTCTGAAACACATGAAGAATGTTTGTACTTAACACATATTTACAACATAAAACATTTACACGGACAAATATTTACACGGGCCAAACATTTACCTCGCAGCGGCAATCGAACCCCATTTGTGCATAGGGGTCATAGTGCTTACATAAATGAATACCTTAGCGAGAGAAAACTCACTCAGTATAAGCCGAGTTGCGTTTCTTCCTCGGTTTGTACACAAAGTGGTAATACACGAAGAGACCGATGTACAAGACTAGTAGGACCAGCGCGGCCATCACCACTGTGAACGAGGCGTGGTGAGCGCGCAGATAGTCTTGGTACGACCAGCCGTTAAATAGGGGTAGCTGAGAACAAAAAGGTAATACAATTAACTGAATGTTGAACATTCTGTGAATGAAACAATCATTCGCTCGCGTTGAGGCATATTTACACTAGCTGCGACCCGCGGTAAATAAGTTTATAGGTACTTATTATAAACCTCCCGTTCCCGTGGGAATACCAAGATCAAAAGTAAGTGTTAATCCAGAATATAAGCTATCTTGGTACCAAATTTCATTTAAATCCGTCTAGCCGTTTGAGCGTGAAAGAGTAACAAACATACACACTAATGGTTACTCATAAAGATTTGTCAATTTAATTTTTCTGGTCATATGTCAATGAAAAGAGATAGCAACAGATTGAATATCCGTTTTAGATAAAGTAGGTTTACTAAACCAATATGCATAAGAACACAAGGAAGTGCTTATCAGAAACAGAAACTGCTTGAACCGTTAGAATTAGACGTAAAGGCCTATTATGATGATGATGCATAAGAGGGTAAGGGAAGGTTCATACCTGACGGAACATGCGTCGCGTATATCGGTCGCGTAACGCCAGAACAGACAAATGTATCGAAACACACTTGACCGTTCACACTCAACCGATGATACGTTAGTGCGATGCTATAGTTATGATGATACGCTCGGCGTATTTTACGTCAGATATGAACCCTCCCTAACTGTTTTACGCAGCAACTCACCCGATCCTTCCTAACCAACTGACAGATTCCCTCACTCGAGGGTCTCCCATCATCACAAACGCACACAGGCCGGTCCCCCGCCACACACACAGACCCGCACGTGACGTCACCACACATATCCACTACATCCCCCCTTTGTACACTCTCATGTCTTATCACGAAGGTGTTAGCGTCGAACACTCGGTAGATGTAGGTTTCGCAGTGTTTCTGTCCGAATAGCAAGCAGCGGGAAAGGCGGAAGGAATTAGCGACGAGGTAGTAGATGTGGTCTTCGAATAACGCGAGGCTGTGTGGAGCTTGGAGTTGAGGGTTGTCGGCGAGGATTTTTGTGCTGGAAAGTAAAAAATCATATATTTACGGGTATTTATCGCTATTACCTTTAAATATCGTTAAGCCATGACGAAGGCCTTTAGGCGGCCTAACAACCGTCACCAGAGTTGGCCACTTGCTCATACGAACTTACTTACTTTACCTTTAAATAAATTAATCCCGACGTTTCGACTGGATTGCACCAGTCTGCCCGCGACCACGGCTGGTGCAATCCAGTCGAAACGTCGGAACGTCGTAAATATTATGTTTTATCATATTGCGTTCTGATCGCGAAAGTTTAAAAAAGACAAATAAATAAAAATGTTTAATTGTTATGTTACAATAAACACTTAGGAAGTTTAAGGTAAGCGAAGCGAGCTACAAAGATAGAGTAAACAAGAGACGTTACTGATCATAATAAGTCAATTTGAATAACATAAAGCGCGCCAATTAATCAAATAAAATCAAATACTATGAGACAGCTCCAAGTGAGCGAAGCGAGCTTCATATAACAAAAAGAAGCGACTTTTCCACACTAAACTCACTGTTCATTCCCATCATAGTCCATCCGTATAATATGCGGCGGTCCAGTCTCAGCCACATAAAGCACTTGTAGGAAGGAATCCGCCGCGAGTCCGGTACAGTTCCTGACAGTGGCGATGTCCCGAGCGTCCCGTCCCGTAAGGGGCGCCGCCCATACAACTGATTCTAGTGAGCGCGTCACACAGTAGAACATTAAGTGAGATTTTGGGTCCACTATTAGCGAGGATACCTGAAAAGTATTGTTAGGCATTAGTTTGCTGGGAAGAGATAAAATAATATTGTAATTTTAACTCTAGTATAACATCAAATCAAAATCAAATCATATTTTTTGGTTTGGTACTTTATATAAACGTTCACCATTTTTATACATGTGTGCTTTTAAAATTAGGCAAAAAAATATTACAAGCTTACTCGCGGCTTTGCTGGCGTGGTACCTTGATAAAATATAGCCTATGTTCATTCGGAAAGTCCACGCTACACAATGTTGAAATAATTTTTGAAATCGGAGTAGTTTCGGAGATTACCCCAAACATACAAACAAACCAACTTTACCTTTTTATAATAATTAGTATAGACGTAAAGCACCTCTATGGGTTAAGGCACCATCCCACTAGCAGCTAGCATCATGCTTTTAGTGGTTTTATTATTGTTAGTTTCTAAACCGTGGGACGAGCTGGACTCATACCTTAGCACATGGCCTGTGGACGCGCTAAGTCGCGAAGAGTGGAAGAAGGGAAGGGAGGCCTTTGCCCTGCAGTGGGACGATTATGGCTGAATAATTCGACGACCTCTGTGGCACAGTGGGCGAAGGCTCGCCTGAGACGCAGAGGTTGCGGGTTCGATTCCTGCCGCGGGAGAAATGTTTGCATGATCTGCAAATATTTATCTCGAGTCTGGGTGTTTTCTATGTATAATATGTATGTATTTACAAATAAAAACTGTATATAAGTAGTATATCAGTCATATCTGGTTACCATAACACAAGCATTCAATTGCTTAGCTTGGGATTAGATGACGCTGTGTGGAATGTCCAAGGATATTTATTTATTTATTATTTATTTAATAATAATAATATATACCGTGGCATCAGAGGGTAGTTTCTGCAGACGAGAGCAACGCTTCCTCGTGACATGGCACACGCGGACGCAGCTGTCGCCGGGAGTGCTGTCCACGAAATACACGTTACCGGTTATCCAGTCAACTGCCACCTACAAACATTAAGCGCGATTACAACAATATTTGAATGACTGTTCCTATTATGAACATTCCATCCTTTATCTCCTTACTATCTATCCGCTATGAGACTAAAAATAAGCTTAGAGGTATCGAATCTTTTAAACTAATTTTTAATTAAACGAACGAATTATAGAAGACAATAGCTCATCTGACGATTTTGGCTTATCATCATCAAAAGAAAATACAGTGTTAAAGTTTAAGTAAAATTTTCTAATTAGAACTTAAATCCAATGCACTTTACAATATAATCAAATCAAATACTCATACAAATTGAATCAATTTATCGTGAGTATCGTGTACCGAGTCTTAGGTTTACATCACTAGCTATCAATGACATATGTCCAAACGGACCTATTAATTTGGGCCGAGTATACCATTCTTTTAACTGGAAACTTGCATCTATTAACGTACCCTTGTCGGCCGTCCAATGTTGCTCACAGCCACCACGTTATGTGTACCGTTCACTTCAATAAGCTTGCCAGACTCCGCTGACGTCACATACAACTTGTTTCTCCTGAAACGAGATCATTATTTCAACACTGAGTCTTCGCGAATATTTTGTTCACAATAAAGATTCACCAACATTAAAATTTTCATCCCGTTTCAACCCACTGCTATGTAGGCCTCCTTTGCCACTAAAGATTATGTAAACAGTTTAATACTTAGAATTATCAAAAATTATCTTAGATAATGAAACTCGCGTCTCTGCGGGTAGTTCTAAAAAGCAAAAAAAAGGTTAGTCCGCTGGTTTGTAATTCAAGACTAACCTTTTTTTGCTCTTCATAATCTTACGGTGTTACACTTAACACTTACTGTGAGTGTACCTACTTATTCTAATAAAAACTGTGCCGTTATATTTAAATTCTGATAAATAAAAACATCATTATCATCTATAACGCTTTCAACCAACATTTTCAACTCAAAATAATAATATATCCACCTGACATCGTAGTCTAGATCCGTGATGGTGGCGATGGCGGGGTCACTGAACTCCACGGCGCCGTGTCCGTCCGCCGACACCGAGCGCACCGTGTTGCCGGACACGTATAGAATAGACATGTTGCCTCGGATCGCTTTGCACGAACGACGGTCAGTTCTGAAAGTAATATACCTACTTACTATAGATATATAGAAGCTATTGCATAGCTTCTATCGCGGGCCTTGAGCGTGGTGACTGAATCCAGAAATTCCGTAACGAAAATAACCTAACACCCCCCACTCCGAAAAAAAATGCTATGCAATAGCTTTACCGCGGCAGTCTCAGAGTCCCACACGTCTTTTTTTATTTGTTAGACTCGTGATAAAGTATTAGCAGCCTATTAGAGCCCGCGTTATAAGTTACTGGCTGCGCCCCGCAGAAAATAATTCCGGAAATGGGTGGGAATACCGGGTTTAAAAGTAGCCTATTTTTTAACCCAGGGTATAAGCAATGATGGTACCAAATTTCATTCAAATTTGTCCAGCTGTTTGAGCGTGAAAGAGTAACACACTTACATGCTTTCACATTTACACACACACATTTTCACCTTTACCTATAATATTAGTGTGATTTTAAAAACTCCGTCACCAGAGTTGGCCACTTGCTCATACGACGAACGAACGAACGAAGTGTGATTTTAGGTGTGAGCTCTTTTAAAAATACCCAAGAGCTTATCCATGATGACAAGAAGAGATTTTTCAATAGAGGAAGCAGGAATATTGACGTAGGAGTTTTCGGCCTGATCTAAAGCATAGCTTTGCCGGCTAGTTCCGCTAGATGGCACTTAAATAAACTTTCGAAGTTCGAAGTAATACCTCAGGGCATATCCATAATGACAGGAGCAGATGAAGGAGCCAGGTATGTTAGTGCAGGCGTGCGAGCAGGCCCCGAATGCGCACTCGTCTATATCCTCGCAGATACTGGGCCCCGCCTGGTGGTACCCGGGGGGACAGAGACACCGGGGCCCCTGGGGGGTCGCCTGGCAGGCGTGGCTGCAGGTGTGGTTCGCACATGCTGATGCTAGAGGAAGACAGAAGATAATTGGTGATGTTTTCTTGATAGCTCATAGATTTATGCATGAATTTACGAAAGCCCATCAGATATTTGTTTCGAGTCTAGATGTTTTCTATTAATAATATGTACGTATTTACAAAAAAATATGTATCTATGTAGTGCATCAGTCATCTGGTTACCATAACACAAGCATTAAATTGCTTCGCTTGGGACTAGATGGCGCTGTGTGGAATGTCCAAGAATATTTTTTTGATATTATAGGTCGCGCCACGTAAAAAAAGCGCGGTCGGGGAAGTAGCGGGGGTATGTTTGCGCCTGTGTTCACTCGCTGACGAACCAATAGCACTCGCTAAATCAATGGTATGAAGTGCGCCGCACCTCTCCACCAATCATCGACCACTGCGCAGTTTGACAGCCAGCGCTCTTTTTACGTGGCGCGCCTATATCTACTTGCTATAAGCTCTGTTTTTGTATTTTTGATTTGTACTATTTTTGTGTGTGTTGTCAATAAACCTTTTCTTTCTTTCTTTCTTTCTTTAACTTACAGCAATACCCTCCCTCATCGGATCCATCTGCGCAATGCGGCACACGGTCACAGGTTTCCCTCCACTCTACACATTGTCCGTTCGCGCAGAGGAAACCCTCGTGACACTCCGAAGAGGGGAAGAGTACGGGAGGGTAGAGGTGGGATGTCTTGTTCACTGCGGACAAAGAATAAAATCAATATGATAAAAATCGTACATGTGTGTTAAAGTAATTAACAGCAATAATTAACGTTAAATTGTCGTTCTCCCGGCTTTTAAAGTCGTTAAGCCAAGACGGAGGTCCTTAGGCGGCCTAAAAACTCCGTCACCAGAGTTGGCCACTTGCTCATACGAATGAACGAACGGACGGCAATAATTATGTCTGAAATAAGATTTTGTTTGTATTATTTTGTGCTGAAACGGAGAGTGGCGAAAAAAATGCCTCAAGCCAATTGGTCTAGTTTCAAAATCGCCATTAAAAATGCCCTTTAATGCGGGGTTTACACGGGTTTAGCTGGTCATTTCGAACATATTTACTTATCTTGAAATGAAAAATTTACTTTCCAGGCAGAAACGGTGAAACTAGTCTCAAATGCTTTAGTGATATCAACACTTACCTATAGCACACGCGTCTGGGGTCTCGTCGGAGCCGTCTCCACAGTCCTTCTTGCCGTCGCATAACTTGTTCATACCGACGCAGAGCAGTTGTTGCTTGCAGGCGAACATGCCGTGCGGATGGCAACGGAAATCGCAACCGTCCTCGTCTGTACCCCCGGGGCAGTCCACTTTCATGTTACAACTGTGGACAGAAGATCATTTATAGAAAAAAAAGGAAGGAATAAATGTTTTATTTTTACTAGCTTACTCGCCGCGGTTTCGCTTGCGTGGTACCTACCTTGATAAATAGCCTATGTTCATTTGGAAAGTTCATGCTACATATAGGTGAAAGATTTTTTTTAAATCGGATGAGTAGTTTCGGAGATTACCCCAAACATACAAAAAAACAAACCAATTTTACCTCTTTATAATATTAGTATAGACAGATGTAGAAAGACTAAAGACATGAAGTATCTTAAGTCCTTTGTTAATCTTTGTTTATTAATATGAGGGTAGTTGTATAAAAAATATGTCTGACCGTGCGGTAAGCGGCAGGCAGATGCTTTTGTTGAGCTCACAAGCGTACTCGTATACTTCACACTGCGGTAATAACTCCTCCTGTCAACACACAAAACATTAGGCCGCCTGAGTGAAAGAGACAGCTGTTTAGCTATCTCTTTTACCCAGGATGGTATCATCTATAGCATAAAGTATATTATTAAAGAATTCTCGTATTTAGTTCAAAAAGCTGTCGCTGTCTCTTTTACTCAGGCCTCCTAAACTATACAAAATTAACCTATTACATAGGTATTTAAAAAAGCTTAATATGATAGGTTTCACGAACTATACATTCAGTTTTTTTTTAATTCCTTTATTTAACGCAATATTAGAATAAAATAGGCGGTGGCGCTGGTTTACCCATACAGGCACCTTTAAGAATTCTCGTACTAAGTTAAAAAAGCTGATTAATTTATTAGTACGCATTTAGGTAACAAAAAGTATCCAAGCATTGTAATAAAGCTCAAAATCCTTTCAACACACTAGTTCGAAAGAACTAGTCCGTTCGTTCGTTCGTATGAGCAAGTGGCCAACTCTGGTGACGGAGTTTTTAGGCCGCCTTAAGGCCTCCGTCATGGCTTAACGACTTTAAAAACCGGGACCGACAATTTAACGAGAAATGAAAAGTGAGAAATGAAAGAACTAGTGACACGACAAGAAGAAGGTAATGAGGTTTACCTTTGGCTTGAAACGCTATGAAGCGGCAAGATGCCATCACCTTACGCCGTTTCTGTATAATTTACTCCTAAGGGATATTAACAGGATCTAGTTAAAAATATAACAAACCTTGATATCCACAATAATGAGTTCTTCGCAATCTTCCTCGTCGGAGAAATCAAAGCAGTTCTGTGCTCCGTCGCAGCGAGCCGACAGCTCTATGCACTGCTTGTTGCGGCACTGGTATTGACCTGGCTTGCAGTTCGCGTTCTCTATTAAAAAAAAACAATCATCATCATCATCATCCGCAGCCCAATTTCACCCACTGCTGGGTATAGGCCTCCATCTGTTTACGCCACTCCTCACGGTCTTGTACCAGCCTCATCCAATTTCGCCCCACAATGAAAAAAAAACAATATTAATAAAAAATATATAACAAGGCCATAGAGAATGTTTTTTCTGTTAGAAATAGGTAAACTATACATAAATAGGTATAACCTTCTTTGTGTTACTTGTCAATAGGTTTGACATAAGTCTATACCGGGTCTTCTTTTCGATTGTATTTTTTTCTTATAAATATATTTATCATCAAACTTTAAACGTTCTCTTCCAAAACCCTTTTTGGTTATGGGCCCAAATTTTGACACTAAATTGAAAAGATATGGCAATGAATAAAGTTACCGCATCCAATTTCATCCGTGGCATCATTACAATCGTTGTCGCCGTCGCATTTCCAAGTCTTCAGGATACACGAGCCGGAAGCACACCTGTGATAAATAAACATCGATGGTTACTTCACACAGCGAAATCAAACCATAAACTAAAGCCTTCAAATTTAAAATAATCTGTCATGAAACGTCAAATTAAATATCTCGATACTTACTGCTCTCACGTACTATGCTAGAGCAGGAGAGATAATTTTGTCGACGAAGAGCAGATTTTCGTTATGCACATGTTAGGCCTACTGGCCGCCCCGTAGTAATTCCTTAGAAAAATTACATGACACTCCATTGAGTTACTATACTAAAGAGTCACAACACAATCTAATAGCTGACAACACTCTAAAAATGTCCGAGCAATATTCTACATACCTATACAATGACATTTGCTCGAATGGAGACGTTATGTCGTTTGTTTTAATGACCATTAGTGGCAATTCGGAGTATCGCAAAAGCTAAACTTAACTAACTAAAAATGTTGCCGTCCCTTTCATAGCGATGGGAATAAAAAGGATGGCAAGTTTAGTTTAGCTTTTGCGACACTCCGAATTGCCACTAATGTCGCTTGTACGCAAAAACTAAAACTCGGCGCACTACGTAGCGTGCGCCGAGTTTTGGCACGGACATTTTATTTATCTGATTGTGGCTCTATAGATTGTACCTCAATGTGACACTCACATGAATTCGCTATCGAAGCAAGCTAGCGTGTCGCACTGTGCCCTACTCTCGTCCTCCCCGTCCGGACAGTCCTGCCACCCGTCACAGACGAGTGACCGGTCCACGCAGAGAGAGCTGTTGCGACACTGGAACTGTGTCGCACTGCATACTTCATTACTGGGTGTTGGTTCAACTGAAACAATCGTGCTTTCTTACGGCCGGTCTCAATAACCTATCTCTGGTTTTACTTACGGCCGGTTTCAATATTAAACATACGAATGATCGTAGATTGATCGCCAAAAAATGCAGTAAAACCATAGTTTTGTAGTACAAAATTCGGAGCATCAAGTTTCCGGCCATACAAAAAAGCGGCACGCGATGAGTGACAAAAGATATTATAATGCTTTGTCTTTTTTACTCACAAGAATGTTGCATATATTCTTCTTTGTTTTTGTATGACTGAGAAAGGAATATACAGCGTTCTATTTCTTACTTTCTCTAAGGGGTGTATGTATATTTTTTAAAATAATGTAAACAAATGTACCTTTACACCCAACTTCATCCTCCCCAAACGGGCAATCTTCAACACCATTGCAATGCTGCGTCTTCTTAACACAGACGTTACTCCTATGGCAATAGAGCTCACTTTCCTTGCACTCCGTCAGTTTCACGCATTTTCCCTTCTCTATCAAGAGTCCCGGGGGACATAGGCACTTGTAACTTAAAGGGGTATGAACATTGTGAACGTTTTGGGTAAGAACAGATGATTGGACGCATACATCTGAGCATGGGTGGGTTTTAAGACATGGGTGGTTGAGCAAGGGGTTGGTAGGGGAAGGGTAGAGGGTTGTGGCTTGGATTAGAAGCTGCGTTGCGTTTGGGAAGAGTGCTGTAACAAAAAGTGAATAGAACTGTAGATTTCAGTGATTGTAATATATGACTACGGTTTAATAATAGTAAGTAGTAGTAGTAGTAGTAGTAGTAGTAGTAGTAGTAGTAGTCGTAGTAGTAGTAGTAGTAAATACGAAAATATAAATTTGGTTTTCAAATAGAAGCTAAAACGTGAATCTGTATCTTGACCAAAATCACGATCTTCAAGATCCAAGAGAGAAAGTGGCCAATTCTGGTGACGGAGTTTTTAGGTTGCCTAAAGGCCTCCGTCATGGCTTAACGACTTAACGATCAAACAAGTAATTTGAAGACAATGTGGTTTAAAAAAAACGGCCTTTACATCTTTACTATTATTTTAGATTATTTTAGTGTCAGGAAACAATCTTTGTTTACACTTTTTTTTTTATTATTTATTTACCTACCACTTACATTTTTATACAATAGAAACTTAAATAATTATAGCATCAAAAAACAACTAAGGTTAACTTAAGTGGCAGATTGCCTGTACACTGTAGTGCTTGGGACATTGTTAAAGTGGAATAGGCACTAAACAGACCTCACAGCTCACAGCACATCCACAGGGCTCCACATAGTGGTGATTTTTGCCCACAGATCTCATAGATATTTGCATCATTGCATTAAAATCATATAAAACTTAAAGCGCTCTTGGCGAAGCTTGCTAAGACGTTCTTGATAGATCGTCGAAGTTAAGCAGCGTTCTGAGCGGTCACTACGTGGATGGGACCGCAAGTGGCATCATCAGCTGAGCGCTTCCGTGCTTCGGAGGGCAAACTGTCGGTCCCGGCTTTTAAAGTCAAGCCATGACGGAAGCCTTTAGGCGGCCTAAAAACTCCGTCACCAGAGTTGGCCACTTGCTCATACGAACGAACGAATATAAAACTTACACAAATCAATTCTCCGTATAGTATGCGTGGCCTCGTGGATATCCGACCAGAACAGCCGTGGGGTGCGTCTGTCCGTCCAGAACACGAATGTGTCGGTCACAGCGAGGCTTGTCACCGTCGTCGACAGCTCCCGGAAGTTATCTCGACCGGTACCTAACAAATAAATATCCTTGGACATTCCACACTGAGCTGGCTGACAGAAGCCCTACACGGAGGCGAATGGAAAAAGGGAATAGAATAGAATTCATTTATTTGCCAGGTACATGGTGGTATACATCATACAAAGTAGTATACAAGATCTTAAAATGGGATTATACACGGAACTCATGTCCTTGCCTTGTTGGCATGCAAAATATTTTAAAGTTTATTACAATGTAGTCATAATGTATAATAGGGAGGGGAGGCCTTTGCCCAGCAGTGGGATCCAGTGGGCTATTTAGATTTAGATTTAGATTCCACACAGCGTCATTTAGTCCCAAGCTAAGCAACTTAGTCACCAGATGACTGATGAGAGAAAACTTGACTGAGAGAAAAAAAAATTGCAACTTTTTATGGGATGAAAGTTCACCCACCTTCTGGATGTATGAAGTCGACGACACCGTTGCCTTCGTCTGACAGGAACACGTTATCCAGAAACTGCGCGTATTTTAATCGGATGTGTGGACCTGCAAAAAAAATAGCTTTAAAGAACTGTATATTGGTTTACTAGCTGCGCCCCGCGGTGAATAGTTCCCGTTCCCGTGGGAATACCAGGATCAAAAGTAGCCTATTTTTTAATCCAGGGTATGAGCGATTGTGGTATCAAATTTCATTCAAATCCGTCCAGTCGTTTGAGCGTGAAAGAGTAACAAACACACTTACATACTTATACACACTTTCACCTTTATAATATTAGAGTGATTTAACGCATAAAGCATTTGTAAAATCATCCCTCTGTGCAATATTTCAGGAATACTTGCGATGATATTAGTGGTTTTTTTATTGTTAAATCCCTACTGAAATGAAATATCATCCTAAACAAATATAATTATTTACAATAAAAAACATGCATAATGATTTCAGTCTTTTTACACTCAATATTCTTTAAAAATGTTCAAATCAAAAGTATACAAATAAATTCCAATCGTCACCAAAAGCCTGTAAAGCAAAGCAATCCAGTAGTACATTTCCATTTTGATCCGCCATTAGGTCTAAATTCGCCTACAATGTGCATTTTATACATCAACCAATGAAACATCCCACTGGCTAACACCCGGTTCCTATATCCAACGTACGGATGTCCGTAGGTCAGTCGTCATAGCAACGTTGTTTATTCAACACAAAATGTATACGCCTTTTTGACAGATAACAACGTTACTATGACGACCGACCTACGGACATCCGTTAGTTGGATATAGGAACCCGGCATAAGTGATACGTACCTTTCAAATTGTTCAGCATAACTTTACGTCGTCCTTCGCCGTCGAGTCCGATGCTGTCGATATGAATATCATTGCCCAAATCACTTTGAACCACCGCAACTAACATTCTCCTGAAATATAATCAAGTCGACCTTGATATAGTCAACACTTTATTAAGTTCCTTAGCTTGGGACTAGATGGCGCTGAGGTAAATGTCTTAGCAGTCGCTATTCGACGACCTCTGTGGCGCAGTTGGGTGAAGGCCCGACTGAGATACGGAGGTTGCGGGTTCGATCCCCGCCGCGGGACAAATGTTTGTATGTTCTACAGATATTTGTTCCGGGTCTGGATGTTTTTCTATCTATAATATGTATGTATTTGCAAAAAAAATGCTTGTGTTATGGTAATCAGATGACTGATATACATACTACTTAGATACATTTTTTTTTCGTAAATACATACATTTTATAGATAGAAAAACATCCAGACCCGGAACAAATATCTGCAGAACATGCAATCATTTGTCCCGTGGGGATCGAACCCGCAACCTCCGTGTCTCAGGCGGACCTTCGCCCACTGCGCCCCTGATGTCGTCGATAACTTACCCGTAATCTGGCATAACACAGAAGCTAATCGGCACCTCTCCATCCTTGAACTTGTACACAATGGCGCGCTGTTGCGTCCTCAGCGCGACCGCTTCCACAAGGCGGCGGCCCGCGTCGAGGAAATATAGCGCGTCTGACACGTAATCTGGAAATACAAGCTTATAAGACTAGCTTACTCGCCCGCGACTTCGCTCGCGTGGTACCTACCTTGATAAAATATAGCCTATGTTTATTCGGAAAGTTCATGCTACACATCGGTGAAAGAGTTTTTGAAATCGGATGAGTAGTTTCAGGACACGGTAGAAAATCGATAATTTAACATCTCGGCTCAGCTTATGCTGGTGGAAACTGAATTCGGTATATTAACCAACATAAACTAAACTGCGATAATTGGCACGTTCATCTTCAAATAATAGCCCACTGCTGGGTATAAGCCTCCTCAGTCAAACGCCACTCTAATCGGCCCTGTGCCATTAGATGTTATTGGCACGATGCTTTCGGTTTTAGTAAGGGCCCTGTATCTCAAAGGCAAGGTGGATATTGAATGAAATCTTCGGGCAATAGTCAGGAAAATGATGGCTTATGCCGGGTTCCTATATCCAACTAACGGATGTCCGTAGGTCGGTCGTCATAGCAACGTTGTTATCTGTCAAAAAGTCTCATACATTTTGTGTTTTATAAACAAAGTTGCTATGACGACCGACCTACGGACATCCGTATGTTGGATATAGGAACCGGGGTTAAAAGATATCACTCACCATAGTCCATATCGACGATATTGTCCAGCCCTTGGTAGAGCAGCATGTGCGTAATCCCGAGCGAGAAGTCGCTCATGTTGATGTAATTTATCTGACGACGCTGCCCGTCATACAAGTATAGTGTGTCTAGAACAATCATCACACTTTATAACAAAAACAATCATTAAACATTTCTCACCTCTACTACTACTACTCTAAAAACTACTACTTCGCTTTTAGAATAGAATAGAATAGAAAAATATTTATTTACAAAAAAAAGCTAGGCCCACACCACCAGGTTCTTGCCTGATTCTTTCCCTGGTGTAGGGAGTCGCGTTGGAACAGGCATTAGAATCACCTAGCATGTAAAACGAAACTTAAGTGATCCTTGAGGTCCTACAAGAATAAATGATTTTTCTTTCTTTCTTTCTTAAACTTAGGCTCAAATCACACCGAGATGGCAGCGAAGCGACGAGCAGTTTTAGTTACATATAATTTTAAACTTTATCTTGAGTACCATAACACATAATATCGCTTGAGAACTTGAAACTCAAGCGACTGCTCAAGGCGGAAAGTCCATGCTACAAATCGGTGAAAGTCCATGCTACAAAAAATTTTTGAAATTGGATGAGTAGTTTCGGAGATTACCCCAAACATACAAACCAAAGATACAAACAAACAAAACAACTTTACCCTTTAGTATTAGATAATATTTAGTAGGTACCAAAACAAAGTAGGTACAGCAATAAGTACACTACATTAGTACAGCAAAAGTATAAAAATAAGAAAAGAAACTTAGTAAAGCAAAAAGTATCACCTCGCAAACTGTCATAAGCCATGGCTTGCGCGCGTCCGATATCGAAGTGAGTAGCGTGCGTCTCCGGGTTTCCCTGCGCGCCATACTCTATTCGCGTAAAGAGATGTCCCCCGCTAACTATTAAGTACTCTGGACGGTAGCCAGGTATATCTGAAAAAAAAAAAACAATATAACATTCCAAAATAAAACTTAAGTCATTTAGGAAATCTTTACTAGATGATTTATACAACGAAAGGTTTGGTATTGCTTGACAGTAGTATCATAAAACATACGATATAGGATTCAATAATATCATCGCTTCCGTGCTTCGGAGGGCACGTTAAATTGTCGGTCCCGGCTTTTAAAGTCGTTAAGCCATGACGGAGGCCTTTAGGCGGCCTGAAAACTCCGTCACCAGAGTTGGCCACTTGCTAATACGAACGAACGAACGAATAACATCATAACAGTATTCTTATTTCTAGACATTCTCAAGATACAAGACGTATTAAAGGTTTAATCAGAGGCAATCAAGAGGAGTTATACTTACGCTCACAAGTGTTTCCCTTAAGTGCCATGCCATGCGGGCAAGCACAGACGGACGTATTAGCGGAGCTAACGAGGCACATATGCGTGCAATTATGGTTTGCGCACGGGTTGAGTTTGCTCTGCATCATAGCCGGGTGGTAAATGTGCATTCCTGTTAACACATTTACATAATATAGGTATACAACTAGCTGCGCCCCGCGGTATTACCCGCGGTGAATAGTTCCCGTTACCGTGGGAATACGGATCAAAAGTAGCCGATTTTGTAATCCAGGTTATAAGCAATTCTGGTACCAAATTTCATTCATATCCGTCCAGCCGTGTGAGCGTGAAAGAGTAACAAACACACTTACACACTTCATACTTACACACACACAAACTTTCACCTTTATAATATTAGTGTGATATGATTTGACGTTTATTTATACAAATCTTCTTCATCTTCTTTATTTTGGCTTCGCACGGCTTGCGCCACGCATTTAGCCACAACCATGTCATATTATAATTCAAGTTATGAGTCAGTAAAGATGTGGGTCTTTACTGAAGCATCACACGGTCTTATTGTAAGAACATGAAATGCAATGATATCCAGTTTTATTTCATTTGCCCACATTTATGTACGTTCACGAACACTCAATAGTTATTAATCCACCATTATTACAGCGAAGTGGACTTTTACAAGCGTAACATACCAAATACAGGAGTTTTCAAGGTCAGCAGTACATTCCTCTTCTGTTGTGAGCCGTGCAACTTGTCCGTGCTCTGGATACTGTTGGAGGTCCAGTCGCTCCAGAACACGGTGTTTTCGAACACCGAAATTGCGTACGGATGGTGGAACGGCTCTTCGAATAGCGACTGAAAGAAATGTCTACTTTCAAAACATAGTTTTGGTTAGGATCTGTCTGGGGGTTAACGCCATTTTACCGTAGTATTGGATACTGTCCTCGATACCGAGTCAAGTATCACAAATGTATGAAAATCCAGTGCAGCGCCTCCCCCGGTAACTTGCATGAACTAAAAATTCCATACATTTAGAATACTTGACACGTGAGCGAGGATAGATTACTATACTACACAAAAACCACCGGTAATCCTACAGCTTGCAGCTGTGCTAACTCGGTAAGCGTGGTATTTGTCATTTCCGAAACCATTCCAGAAAGACCCATTTAATTGCAGAGAGCAAAAGACGTAGCGTCCACGGCCAGCCCGGTGCCGAACGTGGCCAGGCCGTCCACTAACGCCTCGCTAGCTGATCGTAACCCAACACTTGTATGTCGTGACTTACATAGACAGTCTTCTCATGACGACCTTCACGGTCCCGTCGACGTAGTAGAAGCGCGCGTTGGGAGCGTCCACGG
The DNA here is from genome assembly GCA_963582015.1 of Xanthorhoe designata. Taxonomy (NCBI): domain Eukaryota; kingdom Metazoa; phylum Arthropoda; class Insecta; order Lepidoptera; family Geometridae; genus Xanthorhoe; species Xanthorhoe designata. Next base: position 3,137,977 of record OY757053.1, read on the forward strand.
CCAGCCCGACCAGGCCGTCCACTAACGCTCGCTAGCTGATCGTAACCTAACTCTTGTATGTAGTGTGGTGACTTACACAGACAGTCTTCTCAGTGAGCATGACAACCTTCACGGTCCCGTCGACGTAGTAGAGGCGCGCGTTGGGAGCGTCCACGGCCAGCCCGGTGGCGAACGTGGCCAGGCCGTCCACTAACGCCTCGCTATCTGATCGTCACCTAACACTTGTATGTAGTGACTTACATAGACAGTCTTCTCGGTGAGCATGACGACCTTCACGGTCCCGTCGACGTAGTAGAGGCGCGCGTTGGGAGCGTCCACGGCCAGCCCGGTGGCGAACGTGGCCAGACCGTCCACTAACGCCTCGCTAGCTGATCGTAACCTTACACTTTTATGCAGTGACTTACATAGACAGTCTTCTCAGTGAGCATAACGACCTTCACGGTCCCGTCGACGTAGTAGAGGCGCGCGTTGGGAGCGTCCACGGCCAGCCCGGTGGCGAACGTAGCCAGGCCGTCCACTAACGCCTCGCTAGCGGAGCCGTCCATGTTAGCTGACATTATCACTGCGCGGCCCAACCAGTCAGCCCAGTACATTTTGCTAAAGAAACAAGTTTTACTGTTGAACATTTTCAATACATTGAAGATTCAAATTAAATAAATATATATCCTTGGACATTTCTCACTGTGTCATCCAGTCCCAAGCTAAGCAATTTAATGCTAGTGTTTTGTAAATACATACCTACATAATTTTTATACATAGAAAACACCTAGACCACCAACATTTATCACGCAACGGGGATCGAACCCGAAACCTCAGCGTCTCAAGCGGGCTTTCACCCACTGCGCCACAGAGGTCGTCTGGAACTCAACAACATAATGCCTTATCATTAAGTAAGACCCATTTGTGATTCTATAAGCCGTTTGATAGAGAAGAAATAAGATAGAGAAAATATAATCATTAAGAAAGTGTCTTCCGTAAATTGGCCGAATGGTTTCTGTCTGATATTTCGCTATTGAAGACAAATTGGAAGTCAGCCATTTTCGTTTAGAACATAAATATCTCAATTGATCCATCCTACCCGTTCTTAGGATCCAAGGTGAGGTACTTCGGGTGCTTAGCAGGAGTTAACAGAGTGGTGCAAATGGCTCCATCGAAGCGACAAGCAGATATAGTCCCTCGGGCTGCGTCGCTAAAGTAGAAATTGCCGCCCAACCAGTCGATTGATACGTCTCCTGGGTCTTCCAAGCCTAGGCCGACTAGAATCTATAAACATTATTTTTACATAAGAGGGATTTTTTCATAATTTCTAGTAAGAAATGATAATTTCCTAAGTTACCGTTAATGTAAAAGCTAGGCCACATTGTTTAGGTAGCAAAACTTTGGCGGCCTTAAAGTAAGTCGCGAGTCCGCTACTTACGCGCGTGACAGAGACAGAGTTATAATAGATAACTCTGTAAGAATTAAATAGTAAGTTTAGGCACTTATAGCAGCAGGCACGAAGCGCTTGTGCAAGCTGAATTGCATTATGTTGCGTCGTAGTAAGAGCCGCAGACGTGGTCGGTCTTATGATTCTATTAACTACTATTGAACAGTCCCGTTAGACTATTCACTGATAAAAGTTAGTTAAGTTTGAGTGCTTAGTTAAATAAGTTAAAACACGGATGCCGATTTACACTGAGTTTAATAAATTAAGGTAAAGTTAAGAATGATAAGTAAAGTTAAGTTAAAATATAAGTTTCGCGTAATATCGTAAAGATTGGTGTTTCTGACCCGTGTTTCTCTCAGTAGGCAGTTAGATTCGCACTGTCTTTAATTGTGTGTTGAAATATCAAGAAGGCGCAAAATGCCGACTCAGTCACCTACTTAAGTAAAAGTGTACGTGATCGTACATATTGCCAACCCCAACAGAATACCAATGAGGGTGGACTAGAGTTAGAATCACCATCCCTTGATAACAATTGTAGTAAAAATAACATAAGTACCTAAGTAGATAAGTGTAAATTATTTAAAGTACTTAATTAAGTTTTACAGGCAAACATTAATGTAAAATAAGCAATAGTAAAAGCAATATAAAAAAAGCTAGTCAAATTGAAATTGTATATCGTCGTCGTTGACGGGCGCGGTGCTACTAGTGGGACGGGCTGTCCGTGGAGGCTTTGGTGGAGCACGCAGCGTCGTCGTCGGCGGCTGGACTGCAGTAATCTCTGTTTACCTTGGTATCTTTGGTTGCACTCGGAGTTCAAAGTCTTGAGTACGTGGTCTTGCATTTGTGTGGTAGGGTATTTTAGGGTTACACCGTCCCTTTTTCTTTAAGAGCCACACCACTAGGCATATTACGGCGATACCTAGTATAGAGTAGCAGATGACATACTGATGAATGTCATGGTTGCTGATAGATGGGAGTTGGAGTTCGTTTTCCTTTTGTTCATGTAGCAAACTACTTATCTGTTCCAAGTCTGTATTTTCTTTTGATGATAAATACAGTTGAGGAGTTCGATGCGTGTTAACGAGGTTGTTTATAGTTTTGTTCAGTGTAGGAACTTGTATATCGAATTTCATTTTCGTCTCACTGTTATAGTTATTATGTGAATGAATAGTTAATTCCTTTGTCTGTAGTAGGCATCCTTTTTGTAATGTGACGATACTGGAGGTTTCGATGATGAATGGCGTGACGTCACCGTCGCAGACAGTTCTGAAAGGGCACGCGCCACAACACACCGCCAGCCAGGTGTTTATTGCGCGTAATTCGACCCAACGCGGTTCACATTTCACAATATTCGTTTTGCAGGCTAATGTCTCGTGATTATTTAATAATTTTGCTTCACATGGCGCATTTTTGTTTTCCAATTTGTAAGTTAGAACGTTTGCACTGCATAAGAAGTTAGTAGGGTTCCGTTTGACACATTTTTGAATCTCGTTTTCATCTAAGCCGACGTAAGAGCCTTTTTGAAAGTTGACTGCTATGTATGTTGTTGAGACGATTACACTTTCCGCCGTTTTATCCTTTTCTTTTCTTAGCAGTGGCAGTGGAAAAACCTTGTAGAGTTGAAAGTCGTCGTCACTGGCCAACGGAAGGTGAATTTCTAGTAGAAAGAAGTTATTCGTAACTCGAGCTTTCACGTAGATGAGTTTGTAGATGTCGTTTATCTCGTTTTGGATGTTTTCGACTGGTAATGTTAGTGTTTTTGGTAGTCTGCTTGATATTGTGTGGAGTTGCTGGATGAGGTTAGCTGGAGTCAGCAGGTGGACATCGATGTGGCCTTTAAAAACGTCTACCAAAGTGTTGTATAGCATTTCTTGAATTAGTTTTAGATTAGATATCAGAAGATGAGCATTGAGTGACGATGAGCTGAAGTAGGCGACTGCCATCATTTGCTCCATGCCAGATTCAATTTTATGTATTTTTATATCCGTTACGTTCATAAAATTGTTCATAGATGAAAATTGTTTCTTCAAGTTACCTTCATTCCGTTTTAATACATCATTTTGCAGTTCCACAATCATAGTTTGATTTTTTATGAGTTCTAGTAAGTAATTTTCGTTATTATGCATGGCCTGAATATCCTGTTGATATTTTTCAGCAAATCGTTGATCTAAAACACCAAACAAACTATTAGCTACGTAACCCACACCGTCTATTAGTCCACGTTTCCTCCGTTCCAGTATGTGTGTTTGTGGGGCCAGTAGCATGGCGTTGTGGCTTTCTAGTTGCTCCATTTCATGGCAAAGTTGTGATAATGTTGTTGCACAATATCTTGGGTCCAGTTTATTGCATATAGTTTTCAGATCTTCTAGATAAGTCTTAGTTAGTTGAATTCCTTCCCAATAAGTTGTTAAGTTGTAATAAGTTAGTAAGATCCATTCGTCATGGATCAATTGAATTTTTCCAATTGTGTCATAATAGATGGGGCGTTCAGGACCGAGGCTTGTAATTTGTGCGCTCTTTATTGCGCTTCCTGTAGTAGTTTTGCAGTCTGACCCAGTTATCATGGTAAATAACATTAGAATAGTAGTGAACATCGTTAGTAAGTTTTTCTTCGATCCCTTCTTGTTAGATATGGTTGTAGTCGTTGTTGTAGGAGCTGGACTTTGATCTTTGTTTTGATCTTGTTGTGGTAAAGTTTTTTGGTTAGGCTTATCGTTCGTTTCGATTGGAAGCAGCGCTAGTTTTGTAATAGGCCTCTTTATGACTGATCTTTGAGTTTTTATCGTGACTGTTCTTACACGATTGTCAGTCCCCGGATGAGTTTTCAAAACTTTACCTAGCGCCCATTTTCCCGGTGGTAAGTTGTCTTCTTTAACTAATACCACATCATCCTCCTCTAAATTTTTTGTAGCTTTTTGCCATTTGCTGCGTGATTGCAGTTGAGAAAGATATTCGCTGGACCAGTTTTTCCAAAATTGATGCAGCATCTGTTCTGTTAGTTGCCATCTTTTTTGTAGGTTTATGTTTTGTTCGTCTTTGTAGTCTGATAGTGGTAATGTCATCGTAGGGCTGCCGGTGAGGAAGTGACCGGGGGACAGGCAGTTAAAAAATTCATCAGGATCTTCTGTTAGAGGACACAGTGGCCTGGAGTTCATGCACGCTTCTATTTTAGTAAGTAATGTTGAAAACTCTTCGTAGGTCAGCTTTTGTTCTCCCAAGACTCTTCGAAGGTGATGTTTCATAGAGCGCACCGCAGCTTCCCATAGCCCGCCGGCGGTTGGCCAGGCTGGACAGTTAAAGTGCCATTTTATCTCCATTTTACTTAATTCATCAAAAAACGTAGTTGTTAGTTCCTTTTGAAACATCTCGTATTCATTGTGCAGCATCTTGGAAGCTCCAATAAAGTTAGTGCCGCAGTCAGAATAGATATGTTTTGGAGTTCCTCGTCTCGCACACATTCTTTGCAACGCAGAGATAAATGTTTCAGAACTTAAATCGGATACGAGTTCTATGTGCACGGCCTTCGTTGCCATGCACACAAAGATGGCAATATATCCTTTTGAAGTTCTTGCCCCCCTTCCTTTGTTGAGCTTGACATCCACATGACCAGTGAAATCAACCCCTGTGTGAGTAAAGGGTCGCGATGGAGTAACGCGTTGTTGAGGTAGATCTGCCATAAGTTGAGAGTTTTCTGTTCGTTTGAATCGGTGGCAACGCACGCAGTGATGAAGTTGAGTTTTCACGGCTCGATTGCCTCCCACAATCCAATAGCGTTGTCGGATGTAGGCTAGAGTCAGGCGAGCCCCACCATGAAGAGTCCTACCGTGCGCCTGCTCTATAAGTAATTTTGTAAATCTACCATCTCTTGTCAAAATTATTGGATTCTTAGTATCCAATGGTAAGTTAGTTTTGTTTAAACGTCCACCGACGCGTATAATTCCGTCTGTGTCCAAGTACGGATTCAGTTTGTAGATACTGCTTTTTACGGTGAGTGTGGATTTTCTTAATAGAAGTTCATATTCAGTTCTCAGTTCAGTTCGTTGTGACATTTGTATGATTATTTTATTAGCTGCTAGTAGGTCATCAGTTGTTAAGTAGTTGTTATTACAGCGTTCATGTTTTGCCACACTAGTAACTGGGTTACGAGTGTTTTTGATGAATCGCAATATCCAAGCCATTACCCGCGTAATTCTTGTTAAAGAGCTGCATTTATTTAAATAATTTATTATAAAGTTTTCGTCGTTGATGCAATTTTTCAGGGGTGGCACTGTTTGTTCGACATCAATGTTAGTGGTAAATAAACATTTTAGCTGTTTTATTTCCTTATTTGCTTCGAAGGTTTTTAGTAGAGTTGGACCTTCCCACCAGAGTTTGAAGTTTATCATCTTGTTTGGGTACAGTCCCCTTGTGGCACAGTCTGCTGGATTGTTTTTTGACTCGATGTAATTCCACTGCTGCGCTGGAACTACTTGCACAATCTTGTGAACTCTATTTTCTACATATTTCTCCCATTTTTTATTTTGTCCTTGCAGCCATGCCAAGACTACTTTCGAGTCTGACCACGCCCAAATGGTAATGTTAAATCCTTTTAGTGCATCCTTGACCTTTGTTAGGAGTTGAGTTAACAAGAGGGCCCCGCATAGTTCAAGCCGGGGTAACGATAGTTTTTGCGATAGAGGAGCAACCCTAGTTTTTGCAGCGAGTAGGCTAAGAACGGGCTGCCTGGCCTCGTTTGTCCCCTGCATGTATATGACGCACGAGTAGGCTTTTTCGCTTGCGTCGCAGAATCCAAACACTTGTAGGTTGTTATCTGTACTTCCAATCCATCTGTTTATTTGAATAGTTTTCAGATTAGGTATTTCGTTTCTCAGTTTCAACCAATCGTTTTGTATGTTTTCAGGTAATAGTTCATCCCATTCGATTTTTTCCGTCCATACCTTTTGAAAAATTAGTTTTGCTGTAATTGTGACTGGAGACAGCCACCCCAACGGGTCATATAGTTGTGAAATTTGTGAGAGTAAAATTCGCTTTGTTAGTTTTTTCGGCGGATTCTTATCTAAGTTCCAATTGAACACGAACGTGTCTAAGTCAGGGTTCCAACCTAACCCCAGCGTCTTGAGTGAGTCTTCATGTTTAAAGTTAAATGTTGGTTTTGTTGCCAATTGTTCTTGAGTTAGTCCTTGCAGTAAAGTTTTATTGTTACTTGACCATTTTCTTAGGTTCATGCCTCCTCCGACCAATAGTTGAATGAGAGAACTCTGAAGATGTTGGGCCTGTTTTAGATTGTTGTGTCCGCTAATTAGGTCATCTACATAAAATTCATTTTTGAGTATTTCCGCTGCATCTGGATATTTATGCCCGTCGTCTCCTGCTAATTGTTTCAAGGTCCTCATGGCAAGCCAAGGGGAGCTTTTCATACCATATGTCAAGGTTTGTAGGGCATGTTCTGCAAGATTTTCAGTTGGTAAGTTGCGCCAAATAATTTTTTGTAGTTGCTGTTGTTCTTCTGCAAGCCAGATGCATCTGTACATCTTTTCGATGTCGGCTGTAAAAACATATCGATAAGTTCTCCACTTCAAGATTAGCGCTTGTATGTCCTTCTGTAGGTTAGGACCTTTTTCCATTAGGCTGTTTAAACTTTTGTTACTGGAAGTTTTCTGTGAAGCATTGAAAACGACTCTCAATTTAGTGGTAGTAGAGCTTTCTCGTAGTACTCCGTGGTGTGGTAGGTAAAACTCATTTATTCCATTGTTTGATGTTAGTGAAGCCCCTGGCGTCATGTGTCCAAGTTCCTGGTATTCTCGAATAAATTCCTTGTACATAATGGAAAGTTTCTCGTTACGTTGTAGTCGTTTCTCCAATTGTACGAATTGCGAGATAGCTGTTGGTTTAGATGTTCCTAGTTTTTCTTCAAAGTTTTGAGCCATTGGCATTTTTACCGTGTATTTTCCATCAATACCGCGTTTTGTGGTCTCTTGATAATATTTCTCACAATGGTCATCCTGACTGATGTCTTCGACTCCCTGTGTAATATCTTCACTTTCCCAGTACTTGGTAAGCTCTGACGTGTCCAATAGAGTTATGTGACAGTTAAATATTTTTAGTTTTCCGCATAGGATCCATCCTAGCTGTGTCTGTTGGGCAATGGGAGCGTGATTATTTCCCTTGAGCACCCCGTCAAGTATTATTTCAGCATAAACGTCTGCTCCTAAAAGTAAGTCGACGGGACCACACACGTTGTATTCAGGATCCGCTAGTTTTAAGTTTTGTAGATGTGGCCAGTTATATTTCTCAAATGTTCTGTTGGGTAAGTTGTTTGTTAGTTTCTGAAGTATGAGTGCTTCCGTGCTGAATTCATAGTTTGAGTGGATCGACTTGCATGTTAACTGCAACCTTCCATGGCAGTCTCCAGCTACGGCTCCTACTCCAGATATTATGGCATTCATTTTATTTCTTGTTAGTCGCAAGCGTTGCACTGCGTTTTCAGAAATCAGGTTTACCTGCGAGCCCTGATCTAGCAGCGCTCGCAGTGTGACGTAGGTACCGTCGTGGGCTTTTATCATAATTTTTACTGTTGTTAAAAGAACTTCAATATTGTTGGCAGATAGATGATGCGATCCTTGTTGGTTAGAAGTTGAAGGTCGTGGATAAGTTTTGTTGGATTTAAAAATACCATTCAACCTAGAATTATAATTGCTGTTATGCAGTAATGTATGATGCTTATTATTGCATTCTTTACATGATTTGTTTGACTTGCAGTCTGCGTTGCCGTGGCTGAACAAACAGTTTTTGCACACGTTGAGTTTTGTAACTGTGTCATCACGTAGTTGTACGCTCATTTCTGTGAACTTCGGACACTGCATCAGCACGTGATCTTTCCCACATAAAGGGCAATTGCCATAAGTTGATGTATGGAAAGTTTTAGAGTGCTCTTTATTGTATTCTGCAAATGTAGATCGCTTTGGGAATGACGTCATGTCGTAGTTTTTATAGTTATAGTTGTTATAGTTTCTAGATGCTGGTTTGAATGTGTTTTTAAAAGTTGGTTTTTGAACAGTAGTAGGTTGATGTTCTTTTTGACGAAGTTTGACCGTCTCAAACGCCATGAATTTAGTTTCCAAAAATGACAGAAATTCTTTCAGGTCAGGTAGCTCTCTGTTGTTTTGCATTTCCTTTGTATATTCGCTGAAAGTAACGGAGTCTAGCTTTTGTAACATGTGGTATACGATAACCGGGCCCCAGCTGGACACATCAACATCCATGTTACCGAGTCCATTCATGCTCTCCGTAATGACGTCATGCATTTTCTTTACGTTGTATGCGCTTGGTTGCTGGATTGTAGGCAGATTTTGCATGACGTTCATAAATGATGTGAATTGGAGGCGACGGTTGTCGTATCGGTGAGATAATATTTCCCAGCATGAGTCATAGTTCTCACCACCTATTGGTAGATGTTGTACCAGGCGTTCGGCTTCCCCCTTGAGTTTTGTTTTGAGATGCTGCATTTTCTGAGACTTAGTTAAAGACGGATTGTTATGAATCGTTTGAAGGAAAAGATCTTTAAATGATATCCAGCTCATATAGTCACCTGAAAACTCGGGAATGTTAATTTTTGGCGCAGTTTGCTGATAATGAATGTTGGACCATATTTTAGTGTTTATTTGCGTCTTCAAGTTATCGTATGCTTGTTCAATTTTTTCAAACTTTTCATAATATTCATCAATTAAATCCGACCCTTTTAGTGCTCCATCTAGCACCCAGTGGTTTTTATCAATGGATTCCCATTTTGATTTCAAAGTTGTTAGATTATCTTCCAGTTCCCACTTTTCTTTGACGTCTTCAATCTTGATCTTCGACATTGTTCTATTCAAAGCTTTAAAGTTACACTCCTGTTTATTCATTAGTTCTTTTATTTTTTCGTCAGTTCCTTCATCCAGCATCCCAGTTAGGTCAAACTCAATATTTTGCTTTCCTTGTCGATGGGAAATTAAAAGTGTCATGATGCTTCTTTTGGTAGTTTCGTAAAGTTGCTGAGTTTTTTCATATACCTCGTTCGTGAAGTAGCTAATGTTGGTTTGATCCGGGAATTTCGCCAGAAGAATCTCATGCCCATCATGGAAGTTTTCCCACTGCGTCTCAAGATTCTTCAGGCGCTTCTCTAAATTCTCCTCAGTTTTTCGGACAATACCTTCTTTTTTATAGTTAGTACAAAAGTTCTTAATGCTTTCAAAGCGTTCCAATTGATCTTTAAGTTCCATGTTAAGCAGTAGTTGTAGTTTCGTTTGTTGATAGTTGAAAATGCACAGTTATGCAGTTGACGTTAAATTACAGATTAAGTAATGAAGGTTCACGTACCTTTAAGCTTCACGTTACCAGTTCAGAACACGAAGAGAAGGTGAAGTTTCCACGTTCTTCTTCTTCAAGTGCTGTCGCTGCCCTCCGTGAGTAGTTTACCGACGGGGTTCGATGACACTTGTCTGTTGTTCCACACACAGTAATCCTGCAGCTTCCACTGTGACGTAGACGACTTCTCAATTTACCTGGTGAGACCCGCTGGTGGGAGGCCAAGTAACCGAACCGAAATCACAGTTTAAACACACAGAACACTGAATGTACACTCGAAGGACATAAATGTGCCCCAGCTGGACACTTAAATGAACTCGAAGGCTCGAAGGACCATAAATGAACAGTCCCGTTAGACTATTCACTGATAAAAGTTAGTTAAGTTTGAGTGCTTAGTTAAATAAGTTAAAACACGGATGCCGATTTACACTGAGTTTAATAAATTAAGGTAAAGTTAAGAATGATAAGTAAAGTTAAGTTAAAATATAAGTTTCGCGTAATATCGTAAAGATTGGTGTTTCTGACCCGTGTTTCTCTCAGTAGGCAGTTAGATTCGCACTGTCTTTAATTGTGTGTTGAAATATCAAGAAGGCGCAAAATGCCGACTCAGTCACCTACTTAAGTAAAAGTGTACGTGATCGTACAACTATTGACTATTCTGTACTAAGTAGTTATATTATCCTTTTTATGGTAAAAACCAATAACGGCTATTTAGCATACAGCCGGTTTCTCGAACGCAGATCATCGCCAAAATTACCTAGTCAATGGTCAAATCACAACTAACTAACAAGAGTCAAATTAGGAACAAATTCGACGCTGTCACGTGATTTGACCTTTAGTTCATTTCCAAGATAATCTGCGTTCGAGAAACCGGCAATACATCAGGATATTGTCGCAGTTGGTCCACCCAGCCCTACATATTAATGAACATAATGAGCATGACGGATATAAATCAAAGCAGATACCTACTGTGCGTAGGATAGTAGGTACAAACCTCTTTAGTGCCTTCAATGTCTTCCATATGAGCCCTGACGATAGACTGGTGTCCCTGAGCGGTCTCCACCCAGTACAGATACTTGCCGTCATAGGAAACACCGTGGGCCTGAAAATTACATGCTGGTCAATGGTCATAGAGAGACGTGGACGCGTAGAGTATGAGTAGGTATGATACGTACTCCCAATTTGCGGTATACATATTCCATGAACGAATTAAGCTACATTCGTTCATGACATATTTCTTTAGAGCTGTTAGGCATTTTAGATCCTTTGAAAATGTATAAGGGGGGGTAGTCAGAGATATGTCCAAATACAAATATTTTCACACTAGTCACCAGTGCTACTAGGCTAGCCCTGGTGACAGACTTTTAGGCCGCCAGAAGACGGAGGCCTTCAAGCGGCCTAAATCTCTGTCACTGGCTCTTCTTATTCGGCATCTTTATTGCATGTCAAGGTCAATTTAAGTTCAAGGTCGTGTTCACCTAGAAACTGAATTATAATAATAATGTTTGTTTATTCAAAAAAAAGGTCTTATTTCTAAATTGTAACACTTTTAAATTATATAAATATAAATATAAATATAATTTATCTTTGGGAAATACTTAATTTATTTGACCTGTTTAGTTTCTGCGTTGAGTTCCTTGAATTATTATATTGTTGCTTATTCATGGTTTACCTGTTTGATTCCGCTAGCGACGGTAACTAGTTGCTTCGATTTCACTTTGAGGAACTTAATTTCATTTTTGGTGGTGAAGAATAACATAGCTTCAGGTCCTGAAAACGAAATGGGCTCAGTTTTGCGTGAAGACACAAGCGACGGGCAAAGATAAGCTTTAGTGACAGTTGAATATGATTCATACGAAAAAAAGTTAGGTACCTACAACACTTTAACACTGTTATCCTACTATTCTACTAATATTATAAAAGAGAAAGTTTGTGTGTGTAAGTATGTAAGTGTTTAAATGTGTTTGTTACTCTTTCACGCTCAAACGGCTGGACGGATTTGAATGAAATTTGGTACCAGAATTGCTTATACCCTTTAAATTTATTAAATTGTTTAAAAATAGGCAATTGATTAAAAAATAGGCTATTTTTGATTCCGGTATTCCCACGGGAACGGGAACTATTCACGCAGCTAGTAGAAATATAATTGTTTATTGCAAATTATGTTGCTACATTAAGATGGTAAAGTAAGAGTGTTATCCTCATCGATGCCCTCCAAAAGATGGGACCGTAGTATCTACATACAACAAGCGCGTCGGTTCCAGTGGCTTTCAAACTGACAAAGTGAGTTTCAAAGTCACCTTCACTTACCTTTAGCATAACAAAGGTATCCAAACTGGTCCTTCTTGTACCCCTCATCGCATTCGCACCTAAAATGTCCGTCCTCATTTATACAGCTATGCGAGCACTGCGGTCTCTCCAGCTGGCACTCGTCGACGTCATCGCATTGGTGCGTCATGTAGTTGTACACGCGGGTAGGGGATAGACAGAGGCAAACGGGGCCGTAACGCTCCGGGGAGCAGCTGGTTTCGTTCCCGATGCATTTGTAGTTTTTGCACATTGTTTTCCCTGAAATATTAAGCATTTAAAACATTGATACATTAGTGGCAATTCGGAGTGTCGCAAAAGCTAAACTAAGCTAACTAAAATTAATGCCATCCTTTTTATTTCCATCGCTATGAAAGGGACGACAACATTTTTAGTTAAGTTTAGCTTTTGCGATACTCCAAATTGCCACTATTAGGTACCTATATATCCTACTAGTTTTACTAGTATTATAAAGGTGAAAGTTTGTGTGTGTGTTTGTTACTCTTTCACGCTCAAACGGCTGGACGGATTTGAATGAAATTTGGTACCAGAATTGCTTATACCCTGTATTAAAAAAAATAGGCTACTTTTAATCCTGGTAATCCCACGGGAACGGGAACTATTCACCGCGGGTAAGTGACTAATAATGCTTGAGAGTATTCTTGTATCAAAAATTCAAAACAATAATATCATGATGAACCCCTAAGCAAGGTATTTTATTCTTCATATCTTTTGAAGAGCTTGATAGGGGAAGTCAGAAACACATCCAAATTGGTTCTTGGCACAAAGCGCTAGATGGCGCTGTTTTTATTTATTTAAATTGTTATGCCATGAGGCGTTTAGGCGGTCTAAAATCCCAATCCTAAACCAGAATTGACCAGTAACTCATATGAACAAACATAGGTACTTTATTATTAAAGCGTGTCAAGATACTCACATTATTATTAATTATAGATTACTAATAATTACTCACTTACACATAAGTTAATCTTTACATACTCTAATATACATACCTATTTTATACGTAGCATATTACGCAGGTTTTTCATTTCTGTATATTTTAGAAAAGATTAGTAGAAAAGAAAAATATTGTTTACAAAGGTGGATACTTTAATTACTATCGATGGACATAATATAAATTTATCACAAATATTTACAGTAGTCTTATTTTACAAAGATTATTACCCAATAGAGATCTATCTGTAGGTATCTTAAAAACGAAATGTATGGAAATTCACAACATAAAAGTTAGTCGAACTGAATTCGTGAATTAGAACAACTATAATTTTCAGAATACATTTTTATTGCATGTATTGCATCAGTGTCAGTGTGCCAAAAAAAATTGTCCTGGTCCAAACCTTGTACTATGCCATAGTGTAATAATAGTGGCAATTCGGAGTGTCGCAAAAGCTAAACTTAACCAACTAAAAATGTTGCCGTCCCTTTCATAGCGATGGAAATAAAAAGGATGGCATTCATTTTAGTTAGTTTAGTTTAGCTTTTGCGACACTCTGAATTGCCACTAATACAAAATCAAGTTAATCACTGAGCCACAGATGACTATAGTACAAATATTCTATCTTTCATCCATTACCTCAAATCTAAATCTTGTAAGAAAATTAAGTCTTTATTCTTTGGTTCAATAAGGCTGATAATTATAATATATCGACACATATTTCTGTATTTTATTACCGTTTTATACCGTTAAGTACCGTTTTATTTATCAGATGCTGTTTATTTTTATTATTTGGTTAACACATTTTATACAACAAAGAAGTATTAGCAAAGATCTATTTGATATTTTTAAAATAAATGCACTAATTCGATTTTTTTTATTTAAAAATCAGCATCAAGTTCTTTTTGCTTGTTCTAAACTCCATAATTTACAGACCATAATTATAGTCCCAAGTCATTTCTTTGATCAAATTGATGTTTTATTCTGTTCATTTACCAGATTAAAATTTAAACTGTGATATAATTTTTAATCTGTAAAAGTTTATGCAATTTTCAGAAGAATTAGAAGACAGCTTTAAAACACATCCAAATTATTCCTAGCCGGTGGGTGCACAAATAAAATATGATACTTAAAATTCAAACGATCTTTGTAAATTTTCCCGCAAGTATCACAGGTGAATATTGTTATTGGTTGTGAGTGACGCTGCTTTTTGTGAAGTGACAAGAAGTGATGGGTCTTGTATTGCTTCCTGCACATATCACAGTTAAGTTTGTTATGTATCCCTGGATGATATTCTTTAATATGCTCCTTTAAGTGTCTCTTGGTGTCAAATTTACTTATGCAATGCCTACAAGCAAACAAGTTCTCTGGATGTTTTCTTCTATTATGTTCTTTGAGTTTTCTTTGATTACTATAAGCTTTGTCACAATCTTCACATACATTGTCACTATCAAAGTCCACTAGATGTTTTTTTGTTTTCCTTCCTCTTCTGTCATGTTCTTTTGGAGAATAAGAATATGATCCTTTTCTCCCAATTTCTTCTTTCCTATTTAATGAATCAGAAATTGGATCAAGATAAGTGCTAAGTGATCTAACATTATTTTCTTTATGTCTAAAGCTATTTAGACTTTCGCTATGTATTCCAAAATCGAAGGGCTTCAAGAGAGTTGTGGACAACCTTGAATCTTTACAAGGAGACTTTTTATCACAGTCTAATCCAAAGACAAGCTTAGGATTTTTCCCATTAGCGTTTCTAATTTCGTTATCTATGGTGATTCCTAGTTCATCCAATAATGCCTGTTCTGTTTCACTGAGTATAAACTGAGGGGGTTCTGAACATTTATCTTCAAGACTAGATTTAGGTTCTAAACTTATACATTTCTCATTAATCATAAGAGGTAAATCTTCATTTATCGAAATATCAGTTCCACATTGATCTAGTGCTGTGAGGGGCTTTCTTTCATGGCTGGGTATAATCTGAGGTAGTTTTGAATGTTTCTTTTTAATAATCAGTTGAGACTGTTTCTCATCTATCATCAGAGGTAAATCTTCATCGTCCGAAATATCAGCTAAACATTGATCTAGTGCTAAGGGCTTTCTTTCATGGCTGGCTATAATCTGAGGTAGTTTTGAGTGTTTCTTTTCAATGATAGGTTGAGATTTTAAGCTTAGGCATTTCTCATCTATCATAAGAGGTAAATCTTCATCCTCCGAAATATCAGCTAAACATTGATCTAGTGCTATGGGCTTTCTTTCATGGCTGGGTATAATCTGAGGCAGTTTTGAATGTTTCTTTTCAATGATAGGTTGAGATTCTAAGCTTATGCATTTCTCATCTATCATAAGTGGTAAATCTTCATCCTCCAAAATATCCGAAACACCAAGCTCTTTTTCAACTCTGTGTGAAATATGAGGCTTCTCTTCAATGCAAGGTTGGGATTCTAATTTTTCATCCATCATAAGAAGAAAATCTTCGTCCTCTGAGATATCAGATAAAAATTCATCAATAACTATTGGTTTTTCATCTTTTTCTAAGATAATACAGTCTTGATCTTGCTGGTCTGTAGGACTCAGTTCCATATCATCATCTGCCATGATGCTGACAAGTTTGTGTTCAAAATTAGTTGATAAATCATCTAATTTGGTATCACTTTTTTCAGATGCAAGATCGGGATCTTCTTTAACAACTGGGTTATCAAAGTCTTTTAAAATATCGCTCATCCCAACATATTCAGCATAACTGTTTTTGTTAATCTCAATAACTTCTTTTTTAATTGGTTGGACAGGTGTGGGGGCCTTGGAAGCCCCATCTATTGATATGGGTTTTAGACGCGAGCAGCAATAGTTTGGTTTTCTTATTTGTAGATGAGAAACTGTGTGTTTTGTTATCTGAAATTAAGAAAAGATAAAATGGTTTATTAATAATACAAAAAAGTAGCTTCAATACAATAATATGTACATATAAATAATAATTATATCATCTTTGTGCTCTTTTCACTTAAGTTTGGCTATGCAAATTATCATTGTAGATAAGTTAAGGATTCTGTAATAATTACTAATAATGATAATAACTAAACATAAATCTAATTAGGAATTTCAATATTAAAAAAACTCTCAAACTCACCTCTACACCTTGTCCAATAAATAATTTGAATATCCTCTCAGAATTTTGTGCCATTGCGATGAAATCATAGAATTTTTGTAGAAGTTTACAGCAAATGTAGCAAACATTTTCAGGTCTCCTGTCTCCTGCCGAGTACTGAAAATATGCCTTTCTTTTAAGTAAAGTGTTCAAAATTCAAAACCTATAAACTATTCAACATCTTCCTGCTTTCATTCCACTATGTAGGGTCAGCACAACAGTGGTCTACCTCAGTAGTCTAGACCTATAATCCATCCACACTCATACCTAATACTCTTCTGGTAACGTGACATTCTTCTCCTTTTATCATCTTCACAATCTTTTACTCCTCATCTTATAATAGTAAACTACGTTTCAAAAAAGTAGTACCAATTGGTAAATAATTACAAAATATAAATCTAACAAAGGTTCTTCTGAGTCTTGTGAATAGGTACTATAATATATCCCTATCGTGCTGGGTTGGGTACTAGCATGAACGAAAAGTACTAGCATGCTTACAGAAAATTTGCGAATTATTTAGAATACAGGGTAGGCAACAATTTACGAGTATTTGGTCGTTAGAGAAGAGGCATTTACCCAGCAGTGAGTGTTACCGGCGGATCAGATACTTAGATCGAAAGATAGGATAGGCAACAATTTATAAACAAAAAGGTACTCACCTTGATTTTCGAAATGGATTCGAATTTATCTTGAAGTCCTGTATCATCAATATGATACATTCCAACATTGCTACTTAAACACGCCCTGCACACGCTCATTTTTAAATCAATTCATTTATTTGACTAATTTTACCGCACACTATATATTTTTTGTACGCTGTCTGAGTAAATAATTCACAACACAAAACAAACTTCGGCTAAAATTTGCGGAACCGGCACGCACATTCATTTTTAATTTGACATGACATTGACTTGACTTGAATGACATAGTAGTGTCTTGCCATAACAAAAGAAGTGAAGTGATAGCAAAGTAGAATATGTCAATGTCAAATTCTACATTTAATAATTTTATTTTTTACTGCTAGCAATCAATCACTTTACAATCAATCACTATATAAATTAGAAATCTAACATCATCATCGTCTCCATCATAGGACGTCCACTGCTGCACATAAGCCCCTTTAGAGATCTCCAGTTGTTGAAGTTAGAAGCGGCCTGCTACAGGTTCACGGTGGATGCAGGCCGCCTGGCTATTACGTGATAATCAATTAGTCAAACTCTATTAAAATTTTTATCTTTTCCAATTTCAAAATGTCTCTTATTTGTCAAATAACTGTAAAAAAATAGTTCACCCTAAAAACAAAAAATACCAACTGTGAGACTTACAATTTTTACAGAATGGTCCTTCATCACTTCCATCTCGGCAGTCTTTTATACCATCACACATCATGGGAGCGGGCAAGCAGTAGGACGAGTCTAAGCACTTGTAATTCCTGTCACCTATTGCTGGAAGCTCTTGACAGAATGAACCATCCAGAATGGTGTGTGGAAGAAGCGCGTGCCCTGGAAATAATATCAGTTAAAAAAATGCCTTCATTAATTCTAGCTAGCTAGACCAAGGAGCTTAATTTTATTCTAACGAACGCGAACGAATGCCGCGGCCCGCGAGCAACGTCTTACAACGCGAAACCGCGAAATAAACTTACAGCATAAATCTTGAGTGTCTTCGTCACTTTTGTCCTCGCAATCATAGGTTCCATCGCAGACCCATAGACTAGAAATGCATTTTCCATCACGGCATTTGAAACCTTTGCAAGTATCCTGCAACAGTTTCAGCTTATTTTAAATAAGTAGAGATAAAGATAGAGAATAGAGATATTAGGAGTCCATTTTGTGACCACACTAACCAACTTTTTTAAGCAAGGAAGATAGTAGGTAGGTAATAATATAATGTGTAGTGTAGGTAGGTTAGGTATTATGTTAGGTAGGTACTTACATTTGTAGTAACCACAACCACTGTAGAAGTACAGTTGACCTCATCACTGCCATCATCACAATCAGTTTCATTATTGCAAATCCACTCCTTGGGAATGCACTTCTTATTGTCTGCGCACATAAAATGATGGGTCTCATTGCAGAGCTTCACATCAGGAGTGTGGTTCACTAGGGAAGAAAAATATACATTATTATAGGTACCTTCTTAGACCTATAATAGGTAAACATGGTCCAAGATAATAGTTCATCTAACTAAATCAATGGAGTACCTATGAATAAAAGCCTAGGTACTTTCTTTTGGTATAATATAGGCAATCTACTCCTCAGAATACAGAAAGAAATCTACTCCATGTACTTTTTACCTGTGTGTGTGGTACCTACAGTAGGTACCTACATCGGTAGGTAGTAGGTACCTACATGTAATGTAGTGGACAAATCAGCTATATACCTAGGTATGTTTGTTTATCACTTACCACAAAAACTCTCATCAGTCCCGTCCACGCAGTTGACGACGCCATCGCAGTACTGTGATTGAAGTATACAACCACCCGCCATGCAAGGAAACTTATCTTCCCCAAGGCATCCTCCATCAAACTGCTGCATATCATCCATGAACTGTGCTGAGCCGGATGCCAGGCATAGCGAGAGAATTGCTATGTGGACATTCATTCTAAGAAAACAAAGCTGTTCATATTATCATTCTATACTAGCTGTTCCCCGCGGCTTCCCACGCGTGGGACCCAAATAAAAAGTAGCCTACGTCCTTTCCTAAGGTCTAGTCGTGAAGGCTACGTTCAGATGACAAGCGTTCAACGCGCGCGCGCTAAATTATAACAGATAGACAGACAGACAGTGTTAGTTTCGCATTTATATGTCTATGTATGTAATAGGGACTACCTAGATGCTTCCTTCCTTCACGCGTGGGAAACCGCAGATTACTTAACTGAACACCCAGAAAATGACATAAGTACCGACTTAGTACATATTTATACATTTGGTCATCTCAGTACCTACTCCACCTAGAATACACATCAATCAATGTTTATTGTAATGAACACCTACCTAGAGAAAAGTAAATCATAAACTCACCTTGAAATTACACGATGCCAGATAGCATTGATTTTTTTATTAGATCCGCCTAACTTGAAATGATGTGCAACGTGGTTCCTGGTTCCCAGCAAAATGGCAGAATCAAATCGAAAACCGTTCAAGTCTTTGAATTCCCTAAACTACCCTCATCCGCATTTTCGTTTCGTGTGCGTTTCATTTATCTAATTTTTTTAGAATCTTTATGATACAGGGAATCTAAATAAATTTAAAATTAAAAAGACTAGGTAAGGTAACTTACCTAAAGAGAACATTATGGTTATCCCGGCTTTCTTTGGGAAATCCCCAACAAAGACCTCAAATTCGTGAGTCTTTCTTTGTTCCAGGTCAATGACCTTGCTCAAAATTTCAAATCTACTGTAATGTTCAAATTTTCGTTTGATCGAAGTCTGTCACTGTCACTGTCAGTCAGATAGGTAGGTAGTCAGCACAGAGTACTATTGTATATCTGGTAGTCAGGTAGTATACCGTTCTATTTTTTCGGTCTGTTTTGTTTGTTTCTGCACATTTTGCTCAAAAAGATTTTGACCTAATAATCTACGAATAATCTCAAAATAGACATATTTTAGACCATATAGTTTCGCCATTCTTTATTAGTTTTAAACTTATCATTTTTCTAGTAAGTACCTAATCATAGCTGTATGTACCCTAAGAGCATGTATGGCTGTACCATCCAAGTACCATCGCCGTATGTAATGTATGGTAGCGTTTCAGTAATATTATTTTGATACAATTTGTAACATCAATGCGCTCCATTTGTATTGTACTACCGTACCGTGTCGTAGAGCACTCCTTCCCTCATGCTCAATTCCCGATATGCCGACAGCTGACACAAATGAGAAATACTAAATAAAGGAATTATTGTAGCTTACTCGGCCGCGACTTCTATTCCGTAGTAATATTAATAACCTAGATAAAAGGTAGATTGTGTTATTACAAAACACAAACAAATTTAAAGCCCGTCACACACGTAGCACTAATATATTATATTAGTGCTACGAGGGAAGGAGTGCTCTACGACACGGTAATATTTATAGCTACGTGTGCGGTCACTTGAATATTTGTATCGAAAATATATCGTAATTTGCCCTTGCTATAATTTATAGTAATATAATTATAACTATGTGTGTGACGGGCTTAAGGGTACGCCAAAGAGGTGTCAGAATCATAGCAAGTGAAAATGATGAACGATTTATGTAGGTAGGTATGTAATAAGTTTTTGGTACCTACCAGGTACCAAAAAATCAAATTAAAATGACTTTGAACAAATAAAATAAGTACCTACTTGGTACCTAGTCTAGTAGTCCTATTTGTTCTAGAGATAACCCAAGAAAATGAAAACTGCTGCTGCTGTGCTGCAGGAGTATGCAGTGAAGCTTGGTCGCACACCTGAGTATGAATGTGTTGCACAAGTAAGTTTCCATCAGTTACAGTACAGAGAATCAGTATGATCAATGCTTGACAACAATTTTATTTTTAACTGTCTTCAAATGAAGAAGGTTTCATTACACATTCTACGTTCCATTGTATGTATTTTTCCCGATTTCAAAAAAGGAGGAGGTCCTATTTTTTTATTTTAGTAAAATTTTTAATTTTGCCACTTGTAACACATCACTTTTAGTCACGTCTCAAGTGACTAAACTAAAATTCCTACTATACAAATATTCTTTCCAGTCAGGTCCTCAGCACCAATCTACCTTTGAATACAGTTGCACTCTGTGTGACGAAACCGCCAAAGCCACAGCTCGGTCCAAGAAAGAGGCCAAGCAGGAAGCAGCCAGTGCACTGCTACTGAGGTTATCTAAAGCTGGGCACGTGATACCTCCGCCATGGGGACTGGGCATGGGCACGCCTGGGGGGAAAGTCATGGGGGCTACGGGGGTGATGGGGGGCTTGGGGGTCGGCCCGGTGGGAGGGGTCAGTGTGGCCCCCACGTCGCCCATGGGTGCCATGGACCCGCATAGCTATGTTGCTCTTCTTAAGGTGAGAATTTCCTTCATTCATAACTATGCGCTTATGCGCTGCCCGTGGATTAGTTACAGAGATACATCCAAACTTTAACTCAATCTTCCAGGAGTACTGCGAAGAATACAAGCTGCCAGCCCCCGACTACACTCTCATCGGTGACTCTGGACCGCCGCATCTCCGCAGCTTCACTATCCGCGCGTCCGTCGGCGCGCACTCGCGGGAAGCGACTGCGCTCAACAAGAAAGCAGCGAGGCAGATGGCGGCGGAGGCCATATACAAGTACCTGAGGGGCTGTCTCCGCTCCACGCAGGACTTTGTAGAGGTATTATAGGTCGCGCCACGTAAAAAGAGCGCTGGCTGTCAAACTGCGCTGTGGTCGATGATTGGTGGAGAGGTAACGCGGCGCACTTCATACCATTGATTTAGCGAGTGCTATTGGTTCGTCAGCGAGTGAACATAGGCACAAACATACCCCCACTATTTCCCCTCAGCGCTCTTTTTACGTGGCGCGACCTATACTACAATGTATAAAACATTACGCCTGTATCCTTTATGAGGCGACTGCGTTAAACCACAAGAAGTTAGGCTGATTGGGCCACAAGCGTTATCTAGTTTTACAGATTATGTTTGAATCTCACTTGACTCTTTAACATTCGAAATGAGAGATTATTAATTTCTAGATTCCTGTACTGGTACTCCAAATATTATGAATTTGAATGTAGGGAGTTCAGTATGTGATCTATCTATTATATGATTTAAGTATGTACTTCAATATAAACATTCAAAGATAAGCGAAATTAGTAGCTCTACTAGTTTTAAACCACTCCCAGAGATACTAACAAATTTTATGATTTACAGGTAGATGCTATGGCCCGTTCAATCGATAAGAAAATGGGTCGATTCAAAGAAGAGCGCAAAGAGATTCCATGGCGGCCGCCGCTCAACCAACGGATATCCGAGTATCACAACGGCTTGGTTCTGCAGTTTGATGAGAGCAAGCGAGCGGGCGCGCTGGACGCACTGCGAAGCACGGCCGAAGCGGGCCAGTCGCCCGAGGTGCAGCTGGAGTGTGCCGCTTCGCAGTTGGGGCTGGAGCTGGAGTGGGATGAGATGCCTACTGCTTCGGGCAAGCCGCTGATTACAGGTGAATGACCGCAAGTGGCATTAACAGCTGAAGGCTTCCGTGCTGAGGGCACGCTAAATTGTCAGTCCCGGCTTTTAAATCCGTTGAGCCATGAGAGCTGTGGCTGTCAAAATAAATAAATAAATATCCTTGGACATTCCACACAGCGTCATCTAGTCCCAAACTAAGCAATTGAATGCTTGTGTTATGACTGATATACATATATTATACTACATAGATACATTTTTTTTTTTTTTTTGTAAATACATACATATTATAGTATATATACATATAAATGCGCAGTGGTCGATGATTGGTAAAGAGGTGTTGCGGCGCACTTCATACCATTGATTTAGCGAGTGCTATTGGTTGGTCAGCGAGTGAACACAGGCGCAAACATGCCCCCGCTACTTGCCCTCAGCGCTCCTTTAACGTGGCGCGACCTATAACTTGTCTATCATTTTACAGTGGATCTGCCAACAACCTCACCAGCACTTGTGTACATCGGCAGGGATCGAAACGACGCGGCAGCATGTATGGTGGACTATCTATTAATGTGTCTGCCCAACCCAAAAAGGCCGCGACTAGATGTAAATATGATAAATGATAAATGATTTATGGATATGGACGTATAGCTCTCCTGATGGATAGTTTTTACTGGTGGCAACTCTTTCAGATTTACTACAAAGCAATGAATAACCTACCCTACTGGTACAGTCAACGACAAAATTCGATTAATACTTTCAATCTTCCACAAATCCTATACAGCCAGCATGCATGTCAAAGGTACCTAGATTATCTTGTCAAGTGCCAATATGCGATGATCATGCTTATGTAACCTATTTCCATTAACAGTATCCAAAACAGAAAACGCTGAACTTGGTATTATGATTTGTGTGTGGAAGATTTAAAGTGTTCATCGAATTTTGTCGCTGACTGTACCAGGTTTAAAATAATATAATCATCTTACAATTGAAAATTCTTACAAACATTTTCGATTCCGGCGGGATTTGATCCAGCGATAATACATTATAAGCTATCGTCCGGAACGCCTTATCTCTCGGCAAACCCTGAACGCCATAATGAAGTTAGTGTAGGTAGAATGTGGATGTAGATGGCAACATCTTTATGTAAGATCTTTAATTTGTAATAAGTACTAATAAAATACCTAAGTGTGGTTTAACACATTAAAAATAAATTAAAGTTATAAAATATTATGTCTGGTACCAGTATGTCTTATTATGTAATATGTATATAAACCAACATTGAATAATAATAATATTGTTACTCATTCAAATATGGTTAATAAGAACAGGGATTTAAGATTTAAATTTTCATTGTTTTTTTATTGTTTTCGTTGTTTTTTATTTAGTGAAAGAAATATGAAGTGTGTCAGGATCGTAGCAAGTGGAGATCCGTGGTCTCTGCCTACCCCCATGGGAAAGAGGCGTGATTTTTATGTATTTATGTATGAAAGAAATATTACTAACATCTAAAATAAATTTATTCAGTTTATTATAAAATACAGGGTTGGTGGGGCAATATTTTTGACCCTTCTAACAAAAGAAGGTTTACTTAGGTTATGGTAAGCTTAAGGGCCCAAAATTTTGCCCCACCTCTGTAGTAGCAGATGTTTTTGTAAGCATCTAAAAATGTATACTTATGTCTCTAAATAGGTTTTTTTCGTATCCCAAATATAAGATTTATACCTTCAATATAAATATTAAAGTGTTTTATGCATTTTTATTTCATAGAAAAGCTAAATAAGTTTTATAGTTAAATCCGGTTGAGTAGTTCTGTTGACAGAAATCGCAATCCGTGTCTCACTCAGCACTATGGTGGTATCGCAGGGAAAAATAATTACCCACTATTGGGCGGTGGTATCGTGGGTCAGTAGCGTTAGTGGCCCGTTCCCGGCCCAGTGTGCCCAGCTCCCACGGTGCTGCTCGTGGTCGAGTCGAGTACTCGCTACTAGACAACGCGAAGTGCATAGGCAGTGAACGCGTTGAGGAAAAAAATCCATTGTTATTTAAAGAGAGTAGATACCTACAAACTTTTAGGTAAGTACCCACGTATCTACTAGGTAGGTATATCTAAAAGTTTTTAGAAGCTTGGTAGTGTCGTTAATTGTAAACCTGGTAAAAACTATGCAACACGTAGCCAAGAAATATTTTACTCTTTTTCTTTTCAAACCGCTACCAGCTATGCTTCAATCTCAGCGAGTTGGCAACACAGCAAATATATTTTTGACAAATGGCGGCTCTGTCTGTCTGTCTGTCTGCGCTCTCAGAATGTCAATGTCTGCGCTACGCTGCTGGCCTGCTGGCCATCAACAGCCATCAATGACAGATAGAACGGTTCAATGACTAGTGATGTCTCGTTCGATTAGCTAAAATAAAATAATCGTTAATAGTGTAATGAAGTGTTCTGGTTACTTACTTGTCAACGCTATTTAAATTAATTTAGGTAGGTAAGTAGATTAGGTGGTATTCCCAAGGATAAAAAAAAAAAAATTAATCACGACTGTATCCCAGGGAGCGGTAGACATTTCTTTCATAACTTATGCAATTTTTAGATAATAATAATAAATAATAAGTACATGCCCACATTTTGCAGAAGTTAACTTTCCATACATGACTGGTTGCAATCCAATCATCCAATCAATGTTTTCATTCACCGTTTAAAGTTCATGCTATAGTGCCTATTATCAAAGTTTTGTTACGAGAAAATCATTGATGCACGGCCGGAAACGGTATTCCTAAGGTGCGGTAGATAATTACCTACCTAACTGCTACAGATATTTACCTAACCATGCATTTTTAGGTTCTTTGAAGATATTTAAGGGTGTAGTAAGATGTCTAAATAGGTAGGTAGGTACTTAGTTGGAACTTGGAGATTATCTACCTCCAACTACAATTGCGTAGGTATTATAGATGCCAGGTCGGAATTGAATGCTAAGGATTATAAAAAGAAACGGTTAGGTACGATAGGTACCTGGCTGACAATTAGGTATTTAAAAAAACCTTTGGAATTTTGAGTCTTAAACATAGGTAATTCGTTTTTTTTTAATTGCATTGGCCTCACATTTTCTACAATATTTTTTTTTAACAGCTGATGATGTTCAATGACGTTCGAATTAATAAAAGATATCGTTCGAATGATAACAATAAGTACCTTACTTAATCGAATGATTTCTAATTTGATGTTATCATCGCATCCCTATCAGCCGGGGGTCAGAGTCCAACTTTTGTGCGAGTTTATTTCTATTTTATTTATTTCTAGACTAGTAATTTACGATAATTAGTTCCATAACAATCTCTGCTTTATTTATCGTAGATTTGTAGTGAAATAAACAAAGCTATGGCGTCCCACGTTGTAAAATCACTATCCAAAGTGTCCCACATAGGTTCCACTGCTAAGTTTGGTAAGAAACTTTTTATTTTTCTATTTTTGATAAAATATTCTTCATAAAACAATAATTCAGTATCACTTCTTGGTACCTACTCATATTTTTCTAGGTCCGGAAAAGGGCAATAGTCTTCCTTGCAAATGTAGTTTTTGGTTAGTAATTTATATGAAAAGTAAACTTTGGACTTTTCATTAAATTGGCATAGATACTTACTGTTGAGTTTCCACGTTGCTGTGCCAAGATAAATGATGGAAGTAAATAGTTCCCTCGGATTCCTTTCATCTCTAACTTAAAATAGATAACATTGAGATATTTGATACATAGTTACCATGTTACTTACCTACTGTTTGTCTTTGCCTTTTGTTACGCCTAATTCTGATTGTATTTCATAACACATTAAAGATTTTTCTTGACTAATGGACATTGAAGAAATAAGAAAGAGATTTGAGCAGTAGTGGCGTTAGGTTGCAGTTCCAAAGGGAGCCAAAATCACGCTATGATTTTTTTTCGAAAATAGGGGGCTGATCTTTATACTTACCTGTTTTTGCCCTTTATGGGGGCGCCGAGAAAATCCCGCCCAAGGCCCTGGTAGGCCCTGCCCCTGAGTTAACACCTATATTTTAATTTACGAATAATAGAACAGAAAACATTTTATTTTCCATCAACATAAACATGGGTAACATTAAATGAGAAATATTGACAATCGAGTGACAAGAAAATAAGGTTACCCCTCAACATTTGCTCCAGCAGCATCATGACTGTTGGAGCTTTTTATAAATTAGCATGGTATGGTCATGTAATGAAGAGGGATGAAAGACATTACAAAAAGAGTTATAAGAGTATACATGTGGATGGGTATACAAGTACAGGAAGGCCGAAGAAGAAGTGGATAGATTGTGTGAAAGAGGATATGAATGTAAGAGAAGTGAGTTCAGGGTTGACTAGTGATAGAGGAGAGTGGAAGAGAAAAACATGTTGTGCCGACCCCACTTAGGGATAAGGGCAGGAGAATGATGATAATTCTAATTATAGATACAGCACGACGGGCACTCAGTGTAGGCGCGGCTCTGCAACAGAAGAAGACCCTGAAAGACAAGACCGGCCACAATGTGGTGCTGGTGGACGGAGTCCGAACCCCCTTCCTGGTGTCCTTCACGGACTACGCTAAGATGATGCCTCATGAGTTAGCCAGGCACTCGCTGCTGTAAGTCATTCTGTTTAGTTTTTTTATGAAATTAAATATGATAATATTTTAATAACTGACTTGTTTAAACTTCAGAACACATTAAAAAACGGAATAACTGTATTCCCAAGGTGTGGTGGTACTTTCGGATATGTTTAGGAATTTCAGGTGGCATTGGTTCTTTATATCAGATGTTGCATTTGAAATAGCTTGTGATAAACTACCTAAAAATAAATACAAATATACATATATTTACATGTCTTATTGTTATAAATTTAAGATCTTTCTTAAACTTTCGATTCCGGCGGGATTTGAACCCGTCTTTAAATGTCTTATTTTCATGCATAAACTGTTTTCTAGAAATGTAAAAGAAGATTTGACAATGTTTTACTTATTATCACTTGCTTTACCTTATCCACTACCTCCACAGTGGCCTGCTCCAAAAAACCGGTATCTCCAAAGATCTGATCGACTACATAGTGTACGGCACTGTGATCCAGGAGGTGAAGACCTCCAACATAGGCCGCGAGGCTGCGCTGGCCGCCGGCTTCAGCGACCGCACACCCTCGCATACTGTCACCATGGCCTGTATATCCTCCAACCAGGCCATTACTACTGGTATGTGTAACAACCTCAATTTCAATTTCAATAGCCTTTGTTAAGCAATCTTAAAGTTTTACAGATAATGAAATACCAATTACAAATGACACTGTTACTAATTAATCCTGATCGCTTTGCTTTTCGGCATAGGCCTCCCCCAGGCTCCTCCACAGCTCGCGGTCGCGAGCTTTCCTTCTCCATAGTTTAGCAACTATAATAATAATAATAATAAAAAAAAAAATATTTTCCTCTTACAAAGGTTTCCTTATAGTAGGTACAAATAGTAGGTACATATAAGTACTAACCTGGGTTATAAATTTCTATAGCTTTTAAATCAATATTTTTAGAATGATATTTGGGTATATAAAGGTGTTCGCCTTCTGTTAATAATATATAATACAGCGTCATTTAGTCCCAAGCTTAGCAACTTAATGCTATGGAAAACAGATGTTTGGTACCTTGTAGGTTTAGACCTCGGACCCCCCCCTTGTGAAAACTAGCTACTATAACACAGAAGTCGTGAAACAACCCCCGCCTCTCCCCAGGTATCGGCATGATAGCCGCGGGGGCCTACGACATCATAGTCGCGGGCGGCGTCGAGTTCATGTCCGACGTGCCCATCCGACACTCGCGCAAGATGCGTTCCCTGCTGCTGCGCCTCAACCGCGCCAAGACGCCCGCGCAAAGACTCTCCCTGCTGGCGACCATCAGGCCGGACTTCTTCGCGCCGGAGGTAAGACTTTCGAAAATACACCAAATAACGTAGATATTTTCATCGCGAAAAAAATACAAAGACTAGATATTTACATCTGGCATGAACAGAAGAAAAACCAAACTTTGCAAGAGTTGCAATCTGCCCTACTTACAGCCAGTCTCAATAACCTATCCATCTATGGGTTTGCTTACCGTCAGTAGCTATTTGTATGGAAGACAATAATTGTCAAATATCTACCCGCAGTAAACAAAACCAAAGATAGATAAGTTATTGAGACTAGCCGTTACTTACAGGCTCTCGCTGCTGGAGACTATAACGCCGGGCTTTTTTGCGCCAGAGGCAAAGGAAGTTACGTATCTAGAAAAGTATCACAAAAAAAACAAGATAGTTCTCACCGCATGCGGGCGGGCCCCTCACATAGGCTTCAACTTGGTTCCAACATTGGCTATGAATAGAATGACCAATGCTCCATTTGTGTCCAAGAACCGTCCAAGAGCGATTCCCACATTGGAGTGTTGGAACCAACACGTTCCAACACTCCAATGTGTGGTGCCCGCATCAGAAGTTAGGGCTTTGTTTCGCGAAAAAAGTGCCATAAAACGTTCAAGAAACAAAATGTCCCTAAAGAAACCTAGGACTGGTAGGTTTCTTTAGGGACATTTTGTGTTGACATGTTACGAAGTCCTAGCATATTGTTTGTTCCAGCTGCCGGCGGTAGCGGAGTTCTCATCTGGCGAGACGATGGGGCACTCGGCTGATCGACTGGCGGCCGCCTTCGGAGCCTCCAGACAGGTACATTCTTGTAACCAACTACTGCGCATAAGGCGGTACCTACTACGACTCAAACTAGCTCCGCCACCTATTTTATCTTATTATTACGTACGTCGAACAAAGGAATAAAAAAAAATAAAAAATGAATTGAAGACCTTCCGAATTATTTTTTATTTGTAGCTTTGTAAGTAATGTTTACGTTAAACATTTTTTTTACCTATTTTATTTTTAATTTTTTACTCTTATTAGTCTAATACTGCATTCTACTAGTCGAGCAAGGGCTGTAATGAAAGGTCATTAGATACCCATATTGAGGGGGTTGTGAAAAACATTATAGTCCGTCATTTTGTAGTGGCGGCCATCTTGGATTTACTAAAGGTGTATACCAAAAATCTGATAGATCAGTCAACAGGAAGGGGGTAAAATTTGATCAAACTCATACATATAAACGTGTCAAGCATAATAAAACCGTTTAAAAGTCGTTATTTTTACAATAACGCCTATAGTTACATAGACTTTACATAGTATGTTATTTGCAGGAGCAAGACGACTACTCTCTGCGCTCGCACAAGTTGGCGCACGAGGCGCAGACTAAGGGGTACTTCACCGACCTCATCCCCGTCAAGGGTAAGTCGGATAACTTAGAATTCATAACTAAATAAATAAATTTCCTTGGACATTCCACACAGCGCCATCTAGTCCCAAGTTAAGCAATTTAATGCTTCTGTTATGGTAACCAGATGACTGACTACTTATATATATTTTTTGTACATACAGACATTTGTCCCGCAGCGGGAATCGAACCCGCAACCTCTGCGTCTCAGGCGGGCTTTCCCCACTGCGTTTATTACATGACATAATTAAAAAAGAACCCTGTATATTATGATGTGCTCTCTTTTGACATTTTTGCATGTTTTTTTTATGTGTGTTTGCGGATAAATTCATCGTTTATTCTTTTTATTAGGTGATTCTCTTTTTGTTTGAAAGAAGATATTCCAAGGGTGGTCCCATAAAAAAAATGAGGATCTGCACAGAAATGCACCTCGGAGTGCAGTAAATTACTCTCTTCTCACAAAATAAGGTCGAATAAAATTTTTTATTTTGTCACTTTTCTACTTTAATGTTGCTTTGTCCAGTGGAAGGCCGGGACGGGCTGGTGGAGAAAGACAACGGTATCCGCGTGTCGACGCCCGAGCAACTCGCCAAGCTCAAGCCAGCCTTCATCAAGCCACACGGCACCGTCACCGCTGCCAACGCATCCTTCCTGGTGAGTAAGAAGGACCAACTCTAAACCCGGCGCGAAGGACCAACTGCAACAGTCCTGGCAATTAAAGTATCTGACCAATGCACTAGCAGCGTTAAGATCCAGTAAAGCTCTTGAAGTTCGAAGGATCAATTTGTTGTATACGGCTTGAAAACGGTTCATTCCACGTGAGTATCCAGCACGAAGGACCAACGCAGCCAGCGAAAAACAGTAAAACTAATCTCTTTTCTTTCTACCGTTGGCACATTTTGAGCAATATTTGTAACATGAACACGTTCAGAGTTGACGAGCGATAAAGGAGAGTGGAAGAGGAAAACATGTTGTGCCGATCCCACTTAGCGTGGGATAGGGGCAGGAGAATGATGATTTGAAACATGAACACTTTCCAGACGGACGGTGCGTCGGCTTGCCTGGTGATGTCCGAGGCGAAGGCTAAGGAGCTCGGCTTCAAGCCCAAGGCCTATCTGCGGGACTTCACGTACGTCGCACAGGTAATTATTGGAACTTTATTTAGTAATATTTAGCTAGATATATCAACACTATGGCTGTGTCCACAGTAGGCAAACTGTTAGCGGCCGACTGAGTGAGCCGCAGTTTGCCTACTGGGGACACAGCCTAAGGCTGCGTTTTCATTGACGCGGAGTTGGGCGGAGCGGTGCTTAGCGGTGCATGAATTGACCAATCACTATGCTCGAAATCTCTGCTCCGCTTCAATGGAGCATATTGATTGGTCAATTCATGCACCGCTAAGCACCGCTCCGCCCAACTCCGCGTCAATGGAAACGCAGCCTTATTGTTTCTTATTGGATGGTAGTTAGAAATTAAACAATGTTATATGTTTATTTGTTGCCCACATGGGAAATCTAGTGTTCAAAATACTATACACACTAACTATGCGCATTAACACCACCTCTCAACGGCGAAGGAAAAAATCGTGACAAAAAAAAATTAATACAAGTACCTATCTACCTAGTACGAGTATATTAGTATTTTGGTTACCATAACACAAGCATTAAATTGCTTAGCTTGGTACAGTCAGCGCCAAATGCAAGCTGCTTAGGTATAGGTGCTTGCAACAATATTATGATGATTCAAACTGCGTATATCAAATTGCTTTTGTGTTTTTCAAATCATTTTGACAACTCTAGACGCTCATAACAATTTGACGCTGACTGTACTAGATGACGCCGTGTGGAATGTCCAAGGATATTTATTATTAATACTTGTGATGTTTGTCAGGACCCCGTGGACCAACTCCTCCTGGGCCCGGCGTACGGCATCCCCAAGATACTGGAGAAGGCTGGTCTCCAGCTCTCCGACATCGACACCTGGGAGATACACGAGGCCTTCGCCGTGAGTACACTAGCCACTTGCACACGCTTGTGTCAGATGCCGTTCAAATAAGTTCGTGTGTAAGTTCGTTCGTTCGTATGAGCAAGTGGCCAACTCTGGTGACGGAGTTTTTAGGCCACCTAAAGGCCTCCGTCATGGCTTAACGACTTTAAAAGCCGGAACCGACAATTTAACGTGCCCTCCGAAGCACGGAAGCGCTCAGATGAAAATGCCACTTGCGGTCACCCATCTAAGTAGTGACCGCTCAGAACGTTGCCTAACTTCGACGATCTTCCAAGAACGTCTCAGCAAGCTTCGCCACGAGCGCTTCAAGTAAGTTAGTGTGTAAGTAAGTGACCAGCTCTGGTGACGGAGTTTTAGGCTGGGAATAGACGACCAAATTCAAATTCAATTTGTATTTATTCAGTACGATCGTTTATATACCACTTTTTTTCACTTTCAAAACTATCGTGAGTTGTATTAGACATTATATCATAATAGCACACGGGAAATTACTCACGTAAAATTATCGTCGATTTAGATACCGACAATGTTTCGATTCTTCCGGAGAATCTTCATCTGGGTATGAGTGTGGTCACTCCTCGCGGTCGCATCTCACACTGCGTGCGAAGTATTCCGGAAGAATCGAAACATTGTCGGTATCTAAATCGACGATAATTTTACGTGAGTAATTTCCCGTGTGCTATTATAATGTATATACCACTTTGACATCATCCTCTTAAAACTTATGCACCATGCCACGACACCACGCAACAACAACAACGACAAACAACAACAACAACAACAACAACAGCAACAACAACAACAGCTACTACATGTAATTCTACTTGCAGGGACAAATCTTAGCCAACCTGAAGGCGATGGACTCTGACTGGTTCGGACAGACCTACCTCGGCCGTAAGGGAAAGGTCAGTATTTTTTATTCTTTCGTATATAAAACTTGTTTCTATCTTGTTTAAACAAATTGCCCTTAAACAAACTTATCCTCACAAACAACGAAAGTTAAAACTCTCATCAATATAATCAATTCCGACGGGATTCGAACCCGCGATGATACAAGTGATCCTCCTCAAGCCGGACTGTCTTTAACCAAACCGGTTTGTCAGAATGAAATTGGGGGCAATTCGGAGTGTCGCAAAAGCTAAACTAACCTAACTAAAACTATTGCCATCCTTTTTATTCCCATCGCTATGAAAGGGACGGCAACAATTTTAGTTAGCTTAGTTTAGCTTTTGCGACACTCAGAATCGCCACTATTATTGATATTGATATATCTATCTATCTATCTTATTGATATTCGGTTTTATTGTCTATATTTTTTAACTTCAAACTTTTTTCTGTATGCTTCAAATTCACAACAACATTTTTTGGTATGGAAGTATGGTTTAGTTTAACGCTTTCAGTAAATTCAAAACTCTCAGACTTCTTTAGACATTTAAGATCTTCAAACGATCTTAAATGTCTAAAGATCTGAGAGAAAGTCTTCCGCACTTGAGGGATACAGTCGTACTTGTATCGATATTATAATTATAAGGGACTAGCTAGCTGCGCCCCGCGGTAGTTCCCGGGCCCGTGGGAATACCGCGATCAAAAGTAGCCTATGTGTTATTCCCGGTCATAAACTATGTATATTCCAAGTTTCAGCTAAATCCGTTCAGTAGTTTTCGCGTGAAAGAGTAACAAACAAACATCCATCCATCCATCCATACTTACAAACTTTCGCGTTTATAATATTAGTAGCATAGGATACTCGATATTTGTATTTTATTTTCACAGGTCGGTTCTCCGGACCTCGACAAATGGAACAAGTGGGGAGGCTCTCTGTCTATTGGACACCCGTTCGCGGCCACCGGCGTAAGTACTCGATTACTAAGTAAGTTCGTATGAGCAAGCACTCTGGTGACGGAGTTTTTAGGCCGCCTAAAGGCCTCCGTCATGGCTTAACGACTTTAAAAGCCGGGACCGACAATTTACGTGCCCTCCGAAGCACGGAAGCGCTCAGCTGATAATGCCACTTGCGGTTGCGGTCACCCATCCAAGTAGTGACCGCTCAGAACGTAGCTTAAGGTGCCTGTATGAGTCAAACTAGCGCCGTCGCCTATTTTATTTTATTATTTCGTTGAACAGAGGTATTAAAAAAAAGCTTATGATAGGTTTCACAAAGTGAACATTCAGCTTTTTTAAATTCCTTTGTTGTTCAACGTAATAATAAAATTTTAGTTGTAGAAGTGGTAGGTACGTACGGTATTGAGCAAATAGTCCAACTCACTGTTATTAGGTAGGTACTTTATTGTCCACATACACTAATACATATATATAAAGTTCAGAAGGCACAATGAAGGATGAAAGGCACAAGCACAAGCGTAAAATAGTTTGTAAGCGATAGAAAGAAGATAGGATGAAAGTTACATAAAGCAAGACAATACAATTTCGGCATTTAAGCGCAAGCGCGACAATAAACTTTAAGGTTTCGCGGCGAGTACAAGCGTGCGCTCGGCGCGGTAAGTAGGCTGTGACTGGTTTGACCTCTGCGCGCACGCAGCGAGCGGCGGCTCGTACATAAAGCCTTTATGTGTAAGAAAGACTAGTGATGGGGTAAAGGTCGATAGGATTACGGGATGCACGGGACTTATTACAATATTTATTGAATATCGACTAACTGGTAAACTAAGTGTAAATGATGTATGTGTGACTTATAAATCTATGTTTGTGTTATATTAAAGTAGGAAGTGTGCCTACAAAATAATTACTATAATACTTATTATCGCATGAGAAACTCGAACGAGTCGCGCGGATGCCCGCGGCGCCGCGGGAATTCCGGCGAATTCGAATACGCGCGCCTTCTCTTCGATAATTAGTATTATAGTAATGAAAATAAAGTTGAAATTCGTATGACACTGAAACTGCGCTCCGCTTCGCTTCTCTTCGCCGCTCTTTTGGTGTGAGTTGAGCCTAACTTCATCTCCCCAGGTCCGCCTAGCGATGCACACAGCCAACCGCCTGGTCCGCGAGGACGGTCAGCTCGGCGTCATCTCCGCCTGCGCGGCCGGAGGGCAGGGCGTCGCCATGCTGCTCGAGAGACATCCAGACGCCACGCCCAACTAGACCACTATACACGGATATTAACAAAACGAGAATAACATGATTATTTCGCCTAAAGCATCGGTGCAAAACCCTTTACCCACTACTACACACACGGATATTATGTGTCCTAGCTATTACGCCTTAGAATAATAATATTCTGTTATGTAATATCCAAGTCTATAAATAAATAAATAACCAAAACGAGATCATTATATACATACATAAAATCACGCCTCTTTCCCATGGGGATAGGCAGAGACCACGGATCTCCACTTGCTACGATCCTGACACACCTCTCAGAGACCACGGATCTCCACTTGCTACGATCCTGACACACCTCTCGAGAATGATTATTTAGCCTAAAGCATCAGTGCATAACCGAATGTGATCGAATTTCGTTCTGACGTCATATGGTGGCTGAATTAAGCACTCCGGCTTGTGGAGGATTGAATCAATGCGGATTCGTATCCCGTCGGAATCGAAAATGTTGATAAGCTTGATTTAGAAAAAATAAAGAATGTGTGAAATTGTGCCCTGGGTGCTTATGTAAAGGTATTCTACTATTTGTATCCACATTGTAACTTGATGGATTATTTCCTATCACATTATTATACTCGATATCATTGATTGTTGTGAAACATTACTCGATTTGGTATATTTTCGTGTTTATATAATATGACGGTAGCGACTTTTGGGGCAATCCACTAAGATAATTTTGATCTATAAATAAATAGTAGAATGAGTAATGGTACCAGTGTAAGCTATAGTTATATAGCGCGTATAGATCTGCCAAATACTACGCTCTGTTAGCAGTTGGGTCTGAAATAATCGAATATTGAGCCCCATTGACAAAAAAGTCGCTACTATGAAATGAATGATAAAGAATAACCAAGACGTGATACCAAAATTATATAACTTGAGATTTTCGGCCACCAAATTGTCGTATATATTGTATTGCCTTCCTCCATTAGTATAGTAAGCTAATGTATCATTGCAGTAGCGTAAGAAAATAATGTATGACTGTGTAACAGGTTCACTTTGTTAAAGCATATTTCTAGAGTAAGAAATGTATCTGAAATGTTATTTACCTATAGCTAATAAATTTTTAAAAATATAATGAATCTTTTCATTTCATTTTCATGCTGAATATTATTTCAGTTTGGGTAAAAATATTTCAAACCAGAACGATCAAACAGCGCAATGATGATGGTCCAATGGCCAGTCTCAATAACTTATCTATCTTTGGTTTTCTCACTGTCGGTAGTTATTTGTAATTTTTGTATGGGAGTAATTTTTGTACCAATATCTAATCACAGATAGATAAGTTGTTAAGACTGACTGTACGAGGATACCCCACACTCACTCAAATATTTAATCAAATTCCCGCTGTCGCCGTAGTACGGGGACAACGGGAATAGACGCAATAGACAATCTCCTCATCTAGGACACTGAATTAGAACATTTTTGGAGTGTGCGGTGTATTCACGATTTAAAAGAAGTATTGTTGGCAGGTTTTGTGATGTTGCTTTATGTATGAGTGTATGTAGGTGGAATTATATTCTGTCTGATGTGTCAACTGACCTTTCTTAATCTCCGCTGGCTGAAGATGAAATTTTAATGATAATGCATTGGCTCAGCTGTCAGCAGACAGGTCCACGTGAGGAACGTAGAATTAGAATTCTTAAATTCTACTGAGCTCTGACTCGAGGCGCCGAGTGACAGGCACAAGAAATATAGCACGCTAAATTAACTCCATCTAGCTCACACATCACAATTTATCATCTTCTTGCATCTATCAATTGTCAGGATCAACGGACAGTGACTAAACTACCCTCAAATTGAATACCTAGGTATAGGTCACGCCACGTAAAAAGAGCGTAGAGAAGCAGCGGGGGTATGTTTGCGCCTGTGTTCACTCGCTGACGAACCAATAGCACTCGCTAAATCAACGGTATGAAGTGCGCCGCGTTACCTCTCCACTCCACCAATCATCGACCACGGAGCAGTTTGACAGCCAGCGCTCTTTTTACCTGGCGCGAGCATCTAGTATACTAACATTTGTAGTCTGCTTATGAATAGATTGAATTAAAAATCGGAAATGAAAACAAAATGTTAGGGTAACCATTTATTAACAGTCACCAGTGCTTATTGGCCAATTTGTCTTATCTACATAATTAACCTAATATAATATTTAGATCACCCCATAGCAACAAGTCACAAGAAATAAAAATACTCGGAACCTAAGTTTTCTGTGAGTATTTCACTTTCCCGTCGGGGAGTAAATGTTATGCACAATTTTTACATAAAAATATACCATTTCAAGTGCGATACCGCCTAAATTAACAAAATACAAGAAACATATTAAAAGAGATTATAAAGAATAGACATTTCGTCTAAATTATACTAAAAAGCTATGCTTTTAAATAGATAACGAGTCATGGGCCATCATGAAGTATGGAAACGATGTACTTACAATAATATTAATAGCGTGTCATCGTTCTATGGTTAGTAAATATGGAAGTAAAATGTTTTGGAAGTAAATTACTAATTCTCCAAAATATAAAAAAACACATTTACAGAAATTATTACAATTGTAATCAATTTTATCAGAACAAAACAAATTATGAACATTCTATTGCTTGAAAAGTCACTAAATATGTCAATGAGAATATCACCCTACTCGATACAGAAAAAAAATATCGACAATAATTTTCTGAGATCGAAATTTTGGTTTGCTAGTCCATCTCAGTTGTAGTGCGTTAGGAAGAAAACTTATAATTTACTAAAATGCAACCAGAAATACCTAGTTACGAATCAGTGATACATTTTGGTTAGAATGTCTTCTAAAAAACAATATAATTCTTGCACGTTCATAGCCATTTTACGCAATTCTTTTTGAAATCCAAGTCACTGATTCACACTACAGACATTGTACTTCGTAGATAAATTGATAAGGCTTAAATTAATGTTAAAATAAAATAAGTAATGCAAACATTGCCACATAATTTTCTATAAACAACTAGATATTTATGAATCAAAAACTTCAGTCCGATGTCTGGGTAAAGATTACACTACTACCTTTTCAAATTTCTTTCGTTAATAATGTAATTTCAAGTTCAACAGACCAATGGTTTTCGGTACTGACTGTTTATCCAAAAGACCTCAGCAAACAATGGCTCATAAACTTTTAATATTGTTACCGACAAGGAGTGGTCTTGTCAAAATTGTACCCCATCTTCAAAATGTCATAAAATAACTCGTAAATTAATACATTAGGTATTAAGTAATTATAACTTTTTTCTAAAACTGGCCTCATTACCTTTCCAGAAAAGTTATATTACCCATATGGGTTTACCTCTCGCTTTGGAACAAATAACTTAGGTTAGTTCATCAGATCAGTAAACATAATCTTTGCCCAGATTTCTGTACAAATACAAACTAAAAATACACACTTTTCATAATAATCTTTATAAATCACACTTGGACTCAATTACACTGGCTTGTTGGCACAAGCTTGACTGCTAACAATGTAGGCACCCTTATAACCAGTGTAATACAGGCCTTAGAACCAAAGTTTAAACCAAGTTCAACTATAGGCACTGTCGACTATTGCTATCTTAGTATTTACATTCCGTTCCGTTTTTAAAATCTATAATTATATTGGTGCTAAATAACATTGTTTCAATTACAACATCACCATTTCATTGATATTATTAAAACAACAGGATACGCGAGACCCAAAATGCAATTAAGTTTGCACTAAAGAAGATATTTTTATTGCTGAATTGTAAGATTAATTTCGCTTTTCTGTATTTACAAAATACCTTGTTTCGCCTTTAGCCTTTTCAATCACAGCAGCGCTGATCTAAAATGGGTGGGTAATTACTGTGATTTTATGGTTTTGGTTGATGTTTTACTAGCACACCTCTGGTGGATACGCAATCTAAATAGAATTATATGGTCTACAGGACATAATTATCTGTAGATAAAACAACCTAATTTACAAAATTATTTGCACTTTGGTCCACACGTATTCATCTAATAAACTTTAATCGGCAGCGTAATATACAAGTTCCGTAATGTCAAACCAGTAAGGGTTATCTCTTAGCGGATTATTAGCTCATTATTCGTAAAAACTTCTTCCTTCGCGCGGGTTCGATTTCCGTGGCTGGACAAATGCTTTAAATATTATCTGCAATACAACACAGCTTGTTTTGTGCATATAGCATCTATCTGTATGTTTATAATAGTTGAATGTTTCAATTAATGTATGTTACTAAAAAAGTATAATTAATATTATACCTATTAATATTTTATATGCGAAAATAGTGGCAATGCTGGATGTCGCCAGAACCTAACTAAACCAATTTGAAAGCGCTAAAATTGATGCCATCCTTTTTATTTCGATCGTTATGAAAGGGACGGCAACATTTTTAGTGCTGTCAAATTAGTTAAGTTTTGGAGACATCCAGAATTGCCACTAGTAACTCTGTCTATCTGTTAAGTGGGCGATAGACTTTCGAGTAAGTTCACGAACTTGTGTATCGACGACCTTTTTTGCCGATGTGTCACCCTAAAAGTCCGCGTACTTACGGTGATGCCGGCGCCCCACATGGGCTGTAACTTGCGGCCAACATTAAAATAGCCAATGGCAAAGCTCCGTTTACGGTTATTAGACACAAACGGAGCATTGCCATTGGCCATTTTAATGTTGCCGCAAGTTACAGCCCATGTGGGGCGCCGGCGCCGGCATGACACACTGGCGAAAAAAGGTTTTCGAGCCATAAGTACGCGTACTTACTCGTACAACTGTCACCCACTTTACGCTTTCACGCCTAAACCAGTGAACCGATTTTTACAAGAATGTAAGCTTACCACTGTTAACCACAAAAAGTTTTTTATTGTAATTTTAGATTGAATCGTGGTAAACGTTTTGGTTTGTAAAAAGTTATTTTTACATCAATAAACCAGACGTATTTTAAAGAGAAATATGTCATTTCCATAGTTATTTGTTAAGCTACTGCTTATATAAAGTTACATAATCTATTTCATTATAAATTTCACACTAATAATGTGTGTAGTGTAGGTATATCAAAAATGATGTTTTAAAGGGCGTTACTATTTCAATTTAATGTTAAAATCTCACTATTTAAAAGGCATAACAAGTTGAACTATTACTATTTCTTCTATGCATAATTATTGCGACATGCAAGGCAAATATTAATACAAAAGTTAAAATGACTTTAGAATACATCTTTGGATATATTTTAGCAGTTTTGTAGTTAGGTACTAATGAACTAATCAATTTACAATATAAAAATAAAATATATCTTTAGCCAATTTATGTTTAATAATTATATTTGATAACAATTATGTTGTATTCATCCCCAATCTTGAATAAATCCTATTGCTTTTCAGTTGATACTTCACTAAAACAGTTACTCTACTTTCTCGGCTAAAGCTTTTGTCAAAAACATATTTTGTCAACAAACTTTGAATAAAAAAATGTATTACTGTCTATGTATTTATTATTATTCATCATAGTATACATGGACACGGAAAACAGTCTGCCCGCGACCACGGCTATTGTAACATAGCTGAAACTTCGGCATATAAATAAGCCTTTGTGTCAGAAGTACCATTAATGGTACTAGTGACAACTAATTAGGATCAGTAGTACCATATAAATAACGAGATAAAATCCCGTGTCCATGTATTTGTAAAAATATGAATTGCGATCGCGAAAGTTTAAGAAAGACTACAATGTCTACTGTACAGAGTATTCCTGCCAATTTGTATTTTCAGTATTGTGTACATAAGTAATGAACAAAATGACAATGCAAACTGACGGTGGGTGGGGCAAAAAAAACTAAAAAGAAGATGAATAGGCTTTGTGTCAGAAGTACCATTAATGGTACTAGTGACAACTAATTAGGATCAGTAGTACCATATAAATAACGAGATAAAATCCCGTGTCCATGTATTTGTAAAAATATGAATTGCGATCGCGAAAGTTTAAGAAAGACTACAATGTCTACTGTACAGAGTATTCCTGCCAATTTGTATTTTCAGTATTGTGTACATAAGTAATGAACAAAATGACAATGCAAACTGACGGTGGGTGGGGCAAAAAAAACTAAAAAGAAGATGAATAGGCTATTTGACTAGTTTCAAAAAAATTTTTTATTGTTTATTGATCATACAAATAATATTTATTTGAATTTATTATAAGTATTATGTTTAAAAAAAACATTTTACAAATTTTTATGTTTCTAATTTTTAAGCCATTTAGGTTCATATCGTGCCCAATTTAAAACAAATAATTTTATTTTGTACTTTTTGTTGAAAATATTCAATATGCAAATTGATTAATCTATAATCGCGGATGACAATAAAAACATCAATATTTTTTATACTGTCAAATAGCCTATTATTGAACTGTCAATAAATTACCTGAACGTCAAAATCAGTGGGTAATTTGTACCTTATTGTATGCTCAACTCTCTTGTACAAATGCTTCCTTGTTTTGTGTACATCTTACTTCATTACAATGTTATCTTGTCACAGTATTAGTCGTCCAGTCAGTTGAATGTATATAATTTCAGTATCAGTTCACATTGGTATATTCAACCATAATCATGTACATTCAGGCATATAAATATAACCAATCTTTGTTTATTAATTCCAGACTAACGGCTAGTCTCAATAATCTATCTATCTTTGGTTTTGCTTACTGCGGGTAGATATTTGACATTTCTTCCATACAAAAAACGTCAAATAGCTACTGCCAGTTAGCAGAACTAAAGATAGATAGGTTATTGAGATTGGCTGTAAGGCGCGTGTTTGATAATATTATTCATAGATGTCCATGGTTATTCATCCGGTTTTTGTCCAGCCAGTGTATAATGTCAGGTAGTACGGCATGTTATTGGAAGTCCGCGAGCGACTGCCGCCAGGTGGCGTGGAAGGGGATGCGCAGGAGTTTGAGCTTGGTGTTGGGCAGCTGCGCCGACAGCAGCCGCTGCAGAGTGGGGAGCGGAAGGATCTCCACCTGAGGGAACACTATTTATGTCTAAATCCTAGTAATACGTGTTTTCTCGTAACTGATATCGTACGAGGACGAATTATGTTTAGTACGTAACTGGTTACGAAGCTCCGGTTTCGTAGACGGCCGAAGCGATACTATAAATGCGAAAGTTTGCGGATGTATGGATGTTTGTAAATCTTTAACGCAAAAACTACTGAACGGATTTGACTGATACTTGGAATATACATGGCTTATGACCCGGAATAACGTATAGGCTACATTGAAGCACGTGCCTCGCGGGGATCGAACCCGTAACCACCAGTGATCGCGTTTGTCTATAATTACATTTTGCACATTGAGGCAATACGAGAGACTTTGTTCATTTACAAACTGAGATAGTCTATGGGCAGTTTGTATCCTAAAGTTGTTGTCGTGTAAAGTCGGGTCTTAAATTTTAGTTGGAGGTTTAGCTACTATGCCGGGCTGCAGAATGGCTAAAACTAACGTACACGTCAAAAATTGGCGCAGCCTGTTTAAAAGTAAGTTACCTGAGGAGGTCCAGCTACGAGCTGATGGTCCATGGGCAGCCGGCAGCCGGGCACTGGCTTCAGCACCGGGATGCACTCGCCCAACTCACGCTTGGCTTGTCCGCCACCGCCCGCGGAGCATTGGTCGATGAACAGCTCCGTCACTCTCAGTAGCTCGATGGTGACCCCCCACATTAGGTGGGTTAGCGTTTCTTTTAGCCGTAAGACTCCGCTTAGCACCTGTAGGTTATTGAAACAAAGTTAAATACTGATAATATCGATAGTTAAAAGTATTTAAAAGTTATAAAATACAAATAAAATGGCGTATATGAGGCTTCTTAGGACATTAGAGTTCTCATTACCTGTTTATTCGTGGTTGCCGATTGTGATACATATGTAGGTATGATTAGTAGTCTCTGAATGTTTTTGCATTCCGCCAGTGCATCATCAAAACCGACCTGTAAGATAAAACATTTGATTACACAATAGTTAACTTTGCACTTTAATAATTGTAATTCTTTTGTCAATGGTCTCCATTTGTTGATACTGATGATCACCGCTGCTCGCTAATTCGCTGGCTTGTAGCTTGTTAAGTAGTGTAGTGTAATCGACGCTATAGCCTAGCAGAAGTTAGCAATGTAGTGATGTACCTTCACGTCGATGTTCACTAGTTCAAGTCGCGTGAGGCAGGGCAGGCGGGCGAGCGCGCGGAGCAGCGCGGGCGCGGCACAGTGCGCGGTGCCCCGCTCCAGGCGCAGACGCCGCAGCCGGCTCAGCTTGCCGATCACGGATCCGAACTCCTCGCGGAAGGTGCACTCGCCCAGCTCCAAGGACTCCAGGTGAGGCAGGGAGCCGACCACGTCGCACGCGCGCCAACCCAGCTCCTGTGGGGAGGATCATATGAGATCACCTCATTTATGTGAGCTTAAAGGTCATGCTTTCGTTATAGTTGAGGAAAGTTAATGTTCCCTGTTAGTTTACAGTGCTCCGAGCGAAAAGGTGATCACCTAGCATGTAAGACGAAGTTGAAGTGATCCTTGAGGTCTTTCAGTTACTGAGTTTTTAGGCTGCCTGAACTAAAATAAGTATATTACTAATAATTTCTGAGAACGCTTGTCATACAGCAGTAGCACATAATACAACTTAAACAAGCTCATCATCATCATCATTACAGCCCATTTCCACCCACTGCTGAGTATAGGCCTCCTCTTTATCACGCCTTAAACAAGCTCATATTTTATATTTTCCATATCATATCTTGATAAACGATGCGACAGCTGATGTGGTTAGCCGTCAACAGTCAGCCCTTGCGTGGACTAAAGGCGCGGGATCCAACATGTCGTCGCGGATGGCTGACAGTGAGGCATCAGCTCTCCAACATACCTTGATAGACGTAAGCGACAGATGATGCAAGTTCTTGAGATTGGCCAGCGGCGTCAAATCCGCTGTCAAGGCCAGACCCTGCATGGACTTAAGGCGCAGTTCCCGCAGTTGCGTGGGCGCGGCCAGAGGCGCGGGATCCAACATGGCGTCGCGGATGGCCAGCGCGGACAGCGAGCGGAGAGCGGGGAGAGATGCGCTGGCGGCTTCTACCGCGCGCGCTGGACACCGACACATCTCTAGCCTGGGCAACAGAAGAAGAATATATATTTATTTCAAAACTATTCAACAGATGTAAGTTTAACTCTGGTGACTACAACATTGAATTTGCTCGGGGTCTTTAGGGCGCCGGAAGGTCATGGCAAGTCAAAAATAATTTGAAAGTTCTTAATTGTAAACATAGTCATGTAATAAACATGACTTTACAGTAAGGATTTTACAGTCGGGCCTGACATTTTAAGATTTAGCAACGTGAGCTTTCGTTATCATTTTGTGACCGCACAGAATATCGATCAAACGAGAGCTTATACTACCTCAGACGGCGTCGGAGTGCTTCTGATTATCCTCTAATATACGTACAATAGTTATTCACTTTGAAAAAATTACACTGTATAGTTGAGGATTCATACTAAGCATTCTAAATTTCGATAACACGATTCCTTAACATTTTCTCGATGGAAAAAAATCGTAAAGTTAGGTCCAAAATTATTTTAAAAACCTTGTCTACCTTATTCCAAAACAAGGTCTAAAGATAGTCTAGGTTTAAACCTCGGTATAGACCATGGTCTAACAAAAACGTTATTCCAAAACGAAGTTTTAGCACTAAACCATGGTTCGTCTGTGGTCTAGAGATAAACCTCCGAGACCCCTAGTTTATCTTTGGTACTAACCTCAAAATGTCAAATTTGTTTTGTTGTTTGTTGTAATGTAAAGAAAGTGAGTGTTGTGATTTTTAAATAAAAATGGATTTGGACAGGATTGACCTCATTGATTTGGAAGATTTGGAAATGCTAGAGACGCCCATACAACGACGACCCCATACTCATCGTCATAGAATCAATCCCTTTGATATGAGTGACGAAGATTTCCGTTAAAAGTATAGATTTACAAAACGCTTTGGCGAAAAAATCGTGGACCTATTGCGGGAGAACTTGTCGCAGGATCCTCGAGGATGCCCCCTAAGCCCGGAATTGCAAGTAGTTTGCGCTCTACGCAACTGGGCACGCCACGAAGTACGTAGAAGTTATGTCTTATTATTCTATTGAAGACGGTAGGCACTTAGGTAGGTAAAATAACAAATTAACTGATACTTCCTTGTTTTATTGGTAGATTCAAGACGATACTGGTGATTTACATGGAGTGTCA
This sequence comes from Xanthorhoe designata, assembly GCA_963582015.1. NCBI lineage: Eukaryota > Metazoa > Arthropoda > Insecta > Lepidoptera > Geometridae > Xanthorhoe > Xanthorhoe designata. Next base: position 3,182,960 of record OY757053.1, read on the forward strand.
CAACCTGTAGTCAGCAAAACTTGCAAAAAAGTTGCAGAAATACCTACTTGCGCGAAGGTCTCACAGATGGATAAAAATGCCTGCAAGCCTGCAACTTTGAACCAACAAGAGGAGACCATGGGGAAGTTCCGCACAATAGCGAATTTTCCAACAGTCATTGGCGCTATTGACTGTACTCACATTAGAGTAAAAAAAATAAATGCTGATGGTGGTCAAGTTTATATTAATAGAAAAGGATTTTCTTCAAGTAATGTACAGGTAATAAAATCCAATATGATGTTGTATGTATGTAATGATGTGTTATTAGTTATTACCTACTATCTAAGATGAGATAACAAATAAAAATGTTTTTTCAATTTTCAGCTCGTTTTTTCTTAGTATTATCCATTTTATTTAGATATTCTTCTTCTTGAATCTTGGTAGAGCAAAGGTTTTAGTTGAAGCTACGGGGAAAACCCCCGGGCTTCACTTCACTTCTTTTCGCCCCGGGTAAAATGGTACTTTCAAACTTCGCGCGCATAACTATTTTAAGCTGACACTGACAGAGAAACTGTCATTTTTGACATAAAATAGCTTCAGACGTGGCCAGCGCACCGAAATGAACGAATGGTTTTACATAATTTTTCGTTTAATCTGTGCATATTATTTAAAACTAGGTTGATCTCAGGTTTAAGAAAACCTTCGTTACTCGTCGTTTTGTAATAAGAAACGGTTTAGACCTCGGTCTAACTTTAAACCCTAGACTACATAGTTCTGGTTTAAACCTAGTTTCAAGTCGTTTTTTGTAATAAGACCGTGTGAGTTTGCACAAAAAAAAATATTTACCTTTCTAGTGAGTCGACTTTGGATATGTGCTGTGCGAATTGGTCCCAGAATGCGATGTCGTTTTGCGGTAGTAGCATCTTGCGGAGGTCCAGCCATTTGGTGCCGTGTCGCTTGAGCGCAGTGCACAACCCTCCCCAGTCATTTACCTAAGAATGAGGAATTTTTAACCATTAATTTCATTCTATCAATTATCTTCGAATCCTGCCTCTATTAGTTGTCATTAGACATTTATTTTTCTCTTACTCAACATTATCTTTCACACAATCCATCCAGCACAAACAGCTGCAATTACTGCAAATGATGAAATTGCTGTTTCTGCTTTCATAATAGTGACATCAACAAGAATAATACAATGACATAGGACCTTAAAATTAACAGTTATTACTATGTTCAGCGACTCAGTTTTTAGGCTAATAGCCTAATGAATAAGTATACTTTTTTATATAAAATCTTTACTGAAGATATAAAATCTGGAAGGGGAAGACCTAGGCGAACATATTTGAACCAAATTGGTGACATTTTGGAGAAAGGCCAGGTCCGAAGTACCCTAAACCGGAGAGCGTGTATGAAGAATGTAATGAGAGTGAATGAGGCGAAAGAAGTGTGTCAGAATCGTAGCAAGTGGAGATCCGTGGTCTCTGCCTAGCCCCATGGGAAAGAGGCGTGATTGTATGTTGTTTTATGTCTTTACAAAAGATTAATATAATCATCATTAAAATGTCTCTAGTGCGGCTGTAAGTGTCTATGGGTCTTGTTGTAGAGAATGTTGAGTGTACACATTGAGACTGTACTAAAACTAACTTGTGAGTTTTTCATCCGGACGTGTCTCCACAGCGCAGGCGTCGCCGCCAGCTCCTTCCACTGGCGACAGACGCGCGCGCAGTGTGCTAGATCTCGCATACCTAGGTACTGGAATATCTGAAAACAAAAAAAAAATAAGATTATTATTTAGCTATAGACAAGAGCTATAGACAATTTGGACGATATTGGTGGCTATTCGGGATGTCGCTAAATAGATAAGAGCTCTAGACAATTTGGACGATATTGGTGGCTATTCGGGATGTCGCTAAAGCTAACTTTACTAATTTGACAGCACTAAGATTGATGCCATCCTTTTTATTTCGATCGTTATGAAAGGGACGACAACATTTTTAGTGCTGTCAGATTAGTTTAGTTTAGGCGACATCCCGAATAGCCACCAAGTGGTTCTAATGAATCTAATGGTAGCAATTTTTTGTGCCCAACTCAGTTTAAAAAACCTATGCTAAAGAAAAATATTATGTGTGCTGTGCACACAACAGTCTGTTGCATTTTATAAGAATTACATGAAATTCAACCCAGTTGCGTTACAAGCCATTTAGACCATTTAATATGCATTCTGAACGGTTTCTTATTAATATCATCATTCTTATTCTTTGGAAAACAGCTATTGTAGTGGGCACTTCGTTTGTCACGCGATCTCTCATATTTCGCCTACATTTTCCACCACTCTAAATATATTCCACTTAACTATAGTAATATTCTCACCTGTACAACAATATTGCTGTCTTTCGCCCGCTCGTAAAACGCTGAGAAATAGTCGACTTCATCCTTAGCGTCGGCCCGGGGTCTGCCGCGTCGCCGCGGAGAAACAGCGGCCATAGGCGGTGTGGGCACTCCGTTCGTTACGCGCGTTTTCCGCTTGTCTTCGCTGTGAATTGCACTGGTTAGATCGTGCTTTGATAATTAATTGCTGGTTTTATATTTCGGAGTAAAACATGATACAAATGTTTGACTATCATATTACATGCTATGTTAAATTCACATGAAATTATGACACATTGATTAGAAAAGTGAATAAACTAAACTTTTACAGCAATATTTGAACACATGCATGTATATTCGGCATGTTTAGTGCTTGTGTATATATTTTGTGTCATGTTTTAGTCCTTTTACATACCTTGAAAAGTTAGCCAGTGCAATATTGTAAAGGTTTTAAACAAATTCGGTCTATACACCTTTTATTAACAGTTTGATACATTCCCATAAATAAGAATAAATAACATTAACATAAGGCACTTCCACAGTAACGCTATTGCAATCTAAAGCATCTACAAACACCTATATTTTAAGTCAATTGAAGTCATATGGATTACTGTAACTAATTTATAAATGTTAAACATATTGCCTTATTGTGAAAGTGTGGACAATAACAAATATACCCACTATGGAATAATAAATACACTATACATTTGTTAAAAAAGCTTATCGCCTCAGTAAATATATAAACGATTGTACAGTCAAAAGAACATGCAAAGTACAAGAATATAACAAAAGCTGTGTTCTCATTCTCAAGTACAGTAGACAATATGATCTTTTAAGGACACATAAAGCTTTAAACATAAATGAGAAGCATAAATCAATAAGTAAGATTGTTGGTTAAAACAGTAAATTGAAACGCAGTAGTCAATTTTCCCATCGCGAACAAGTTTTGACAAACATCAGTAACTAACAACTAAGAATTTGACAAACATCAGTAAAGCAGTTTTTCTTAAGCTTTCGCGATCACAATTCATATTTATAAATACATGAAAACACATATAAATACATCAGTAATGCATCAATTGGTTGCGTCATAAATTACTTAATTAACCATGACATGTTCCAATCAATCTATACGCGCTAACATAGTTACTTGACATTGAAACTGGTTTTAAAAGATTGTGAAACAAATCCTAAATACATACTAGTTTTTGTTTTATTCCAATTTCATTGATCATTTACATTACAATAAGTTTATGTGAATTTTAGAGATCTCAAATGTTTTTACTTCCGCACATTTGGAATTTTTGGTATCGCTTTGTTTAAGTATGGATGTTCAAGTAATTTTAATCATGATCTGATTGCTGCAAATAATCTACAAGCTAGTCTTATAACACTCAGTAAAACTATTTGAATTCTACAACCCCAGATTAGATTTGCTGAAAACTGCAGAAATCTATACTAGACCATTTGAGTTCAGTACTTATTAAAGTACATTAATAATTTCTAATACACCCCTACTATCACTTAAATTTTGTACATAGTTATCAGCTAAGCCTTGATAAAATGACTAACGGCTAGTCTCTATAACCTATCTATCTTTGGTTTTGCTTACTGCGGGTAGATATTTGACATTTCCTCCTTACAAAAAACGTCAAACAGCTACTGATAGTAAGCAAAACCAAAGATAGATAGGTTATTGAGATTGGCTGTAAGTAAATTAATATTCTATTGTGATCCATCACTGGTTTTTGTTAGAACCGACGAGGCTTGACGCTATCTGAAAAGAAACAAAGAGTACTTATTCATTTTAACTTCAATCACAACTTTAATATGTCCATTCCAGGACTTGAAAAGAAAAACAAATGCCTCATTACAGGGTAAGTTTGTATTTCAGGGCCACTTTGGGGAAGTCCGAAACCGTGAGAACTATAGAAAAGTCATGTTGGGCGACTAACGACTGATTTAGCGACTGTGGTCGCGCCACGTAAAAAGAGCGCGGTCGGGGAAGTAGCGGGGGTATGTTTGCGCCTGTGTTCACTCGCTGACGAACCAATAGCACTCGCTAAATCAATGGTATGAAGTGCGCTGCGTTACCTCTCCACCAATCATCGACCACTGCGCAGTACAGCCAGCGTTCTTTTTACGTGGCGCGACATATAGCTAGTCTAGTTTGCTACAGCCCAGTCAGTTATCTACTTACTTGGCCACGGCTGGTACAGTAGCGTTGGGTAGCGGCGCGGGGCGCGGCACTATAATGAACCGCCGGCCGTTGATCACCGCCAGCGACTGAGGCAGCCCCCCTCGTATCACCTGCAGGCGGGGCGAGGGGGCGGGCGCGGGGGCGGCGGGGGGAGGGGCCGCGGGGCGCGGGGGGCGGGGGGCCGCTACTGCCCATACACGTTCGCCGTCCGCGCCGCCGCCTGATACCTGGGGTAGTGTTTAGATTGGCAGTTCATATCTATATTCTTTGTTTCTGTAGCTAATATTAAATTAAGCAAATAAATTAAATAGATTCTTGGCGCAGCCGTGATAGATCAGCAGACTGCGCCAAATTCTGTAAACTCGCGCATCACAACGATTCGATCAATACGGTATATTGACCTGAAAACACGTCTTTAGAAACTTTCGCAGATGTAACGTAAGCAGAATTCCTCGTGGCGAAGCTTGCTAAGAAGTTCTCGATAGATCGTTGAAGTTAAGCATCGGTCTGAGCGGTCACTACTTGGATTGACCGCAAGTGGCATTATCAACTGAGCGCTCCATGCTTCGGTGGGCACTTTAAATTGTCGGTCTCGACTTTTAAAGTCGTTTACATCGTATTATACGCCATAACGTAGGCCTTTAGGCGGCCTAAAAACTCCGTCTCCAGAAGAGTTAGCCACTTGCTCATACGAACTTCCTATACTATACATATTCTTCGGTTACCTTCATTCTGAGCAGCACTCGTTTGTCGTTAGGCTTATGAGTATTGGGCTGAGGGTTCAACCTCCTTGCGTTAGGCGCGGGCGCGGCGCCGGGTCCCGTCACGCCGGACTTGTGCGTGAGCGGCGGCGGCTCGTGCGGCGGGGAAGACGACTTGCGGCAGTTCTGTTAACATTATTCTTGCATGTTACAAGTGGCAAAATTAAAACGTTTTCAATTTCGTATGGAGAACATAGTAAAAGCCTCAAATGAATGTGAGACGAGTGGGGTCTGCCCCCTGATTGTGTACACTTGTCTCAGATTGTATCAAAAAAAATCACAGTAATCCGCGAAAACTTGTTGTTTTTAGTTGTTTTCGCGATTTACTGTGATTTTTGCTTTGATACAATCCGAGACAAATGTACACAAATAGGGGGCATAGTTGACGAATAAGAGAAAAACATGCTGTGCCGACCCCACCTACTCTACAAACCGAAAACGATACATTGTGCCATGGCAGATCAGCTTATGTTGGTGGAACTGAATTCGGAGATTAACATAAATTGAACTGCGATTATTGTACAATGTTTTCGGTTTGTAGAGTAGGTGGAGTCGGCTCATGTTTTTCTCTTTCCCATCATTCGTCAACGTCAACTTTTCTATTAGCTAGAATATACCTGGACTAAATAAATAAATAAATATCACTGGACATTCCACACAGCGTCATCTAGTCCCAAGCTAAGCAATTGAATAGGTTAGGTTTAAAGAACTTTATTCTCATAAAAACACAATGGTTCACTTATAATGAGATACATGGAAATTTATATAAATAAGTTTTACCAACCTCTGGTACCTAGTGTTAGGTGGACTTATGCCCGTTTTCACCAACGACTCCTAAACAGTCTCCTTACTAAGTATTACCTAAGCTAGGTGATCCCTTAAATCCCCCTCCTACCTAAATTCATTTTCACCAAGCTAGGTGACCCCTAGCGAACCACTACCTAACTATAAGTGATGTATTTTACCGATTCAATTTCATTCATTCAATTTCTGGTTTTTTACTGTCAACATGTAGGCTGTATGTTGATTGTCTATGCTTTAAAAATAAATAGTGTTTGTTTGACATCAAATTTGACATGTTTGTTTTGCTATTATACATATTATTAAAACTGTGATGAATTGGTTTCCTAATTACAATAAACGCAAGAGGGGAAGACAGTTCAAAAGGTGGGAAGACGAATTAAAGGAGTTTGCAGGGAAAACATGGATTCGAATTTCAAGAGATAGGGAGAATTGGAAGAAGTTGGAGGAGGCCTTTGCCAAGACGGGGCAATCAGATAACAGTGCTGAATAATTGTCGATGTCATACCTACTTAATTATAAAAACCATGTACATTTTTATCTGTAATAAAGGCTAATAAATAAAATACATATTGCGTTTCGAGTTTATGATAATTGTTATTTCGTGTGCTTGAACTTTTTATTGTCCTGGAACTCAATTTTTGATTCAATTTTTGTCAACAGGAAAAGGACACTTCCTTTAGTTAAGATTTATCTTCGAAAAAAGTCCACGTCCTCAAACTTTTGGAAGAAATCAATTCTCTCACAAAACATCTGTAAAAATATGGTCGATCCCATAATACACGATCTGTGATCACTTCTATAGCCTCAATAACATCAATGAAATCACTCATTTTTAATAATTATAAATATTAGCAAACATTCACAAACTGATACAACTGTCACCTATCTTTAGGACCCCGAATTTCGGCCCCCTAAATTTAGGTAACACTTAAAGCTTTTAGGTGACGGATTGGGAGTGGTGAAAACCATTTCTTTCTAAGGTGTTCCCTAAAATGAGATAGGTGTCACTTAAAATTTAGGATTTGTTGGTGAAAACGGGCATTATACTATTTATTATCTAAGTACTAAAATATAACTATAATTGGCTATTTACCATTACACTTATGTACTTATCTTATGATGTTTTTTTATTGTCTTTTTAATTACTTTTTTTATTTTTTTATTTTTTATTTTATTTTTTTTATGTTCTGATTCATGAAAATTATATTCAGATTCCTCCAAATATACCTTAAGTTTATTTTTATAGGCATTTATATTTGCACATTCTTTAACATTGTTAGGCAAGGTGTTAAATAAGTGAGCTCCCTCCAGTAGTATTGTTTTCCTCCCATAATTTGTTCGTGTCTTTGCCAAATGTAGTTTTATTTTGTTTCTTAAATTATGTTTATTTTGTTTTATATGTAATTTTACATTCGATTGAATAGAGTTAGAAATTATTTTTTTTATTAATATGCATGTTTTATAGGTGTATAGTTTATCTATATTGAAAAATTTAGTTTCGTCGTACAGCTCTTTTGTTGGTGTGAGATAGTCGTAATGGTAGAGGACTTTTATTATTTTATTTTGGGTTCTTTGTAGGGGGGATATATTTGTAGTAGCAGCCGTGCCCCATATCTCAATCAGATACTCAAGATGCGATTTTACAAGGGAGTTATAGATGATGTTACGTACCTTACTGGGGATGCACTTTGCGACTTTGTACAATGCTCCCAGTAACGATTTTAGTTTAGATTTAACATATTGAATGTGGTGTTTCCATGACAATTTGTCGTCTATCCAAAGGCCTAAATACTTCTCAACATTGGATTGCTGGATTATGTCATTGTTCATAGTCAATGGAGAAAATGTTGGTACTCGTTTGTTTTTTGCACAAAAGATCATATACGATGTCTTTGATGTATTTACTGTAAGCAAATTATATTTGAGCCACTCATTCAACATGTCAAGATCCTTTTGAGCCTCAGATACGATTTCATGGATACTTTTGCCAAAATAAAAAAGGCAAGTGTCGTCGGCGTATAGAGTAAGGTGCCCTTTTAAACCTATAGAGTTTATATTATTAATATATATAAGAAACATCAATGGTCCGATTATTGATCCCTGCGGGATACCATAAGTAACATCTTCAGCCTTGCTAGTAAAGGTATCAATCTTAACAACTTGCTGCCTTTTAGATAAATACGAAGTAAACATATCAAGAGCTTTGTCTCTAATGCCTATATTATTTAGCTTTTGAAGAAGCTTACGATGACTCACTGTATCGAACGCTTTCTTCAGATCAATGAAGATACCTAAACCCAAATTTTTCCGGTCGATATTCATTTTGATCTCAGTTACAAGGTCAATAGCTGCTGTAAGAGTACTTGATTTGGCACGAAACCCATATTGTTCCATAATAAGGAAGTTTTTTTCTGTGAGGTATGCATTCAGTCTTTTATATAAAATTCTTTCGAAGATCTTTGAAATGACGGGTAACACCGATACAGGCCTATAATTGCTGGGATCATTCTTATTTCCGGATTTGTAAATTGGGCTAACTTTAGCGATTTTAAGTGAATCCGGAAATACTCCGCTAGCCAGGCATACATTAATACAGCAAGTTAGTTTATCTACAATTAAGTTCTTTATACATTTTATTGCCTTGGTACTAATGCCATCCAAACCAGTACTGGTGTTGCTATCCAGTTGGTCTATTAAACTCGACACTTCATCGCAATCACATGGAGTGAGCTCACTCAAAGTTATTTCATGAGTGTAGGTCTGGTGATATGTTAAGATGTTGCCATTGTTGTTGTGATATATACTAGGTATACTACTTGCTAGGTCTGCACCTATAGTCGAAAAGAATTTATTGAAAATGTTACAAATTTCGTAACCGTCAGTGATAAAGCCTGTAGGTGTTTTTAGTTTAGGCAATGATGTGCTGTCTTTTATTTTATTTAATGATAGATTATTTATAATTTCCCACATTTTTTTTGGATCCTTAGAACTGTCATGAAACAAGGAATAGTAATAGTTTTTTTTTTCTTTATTAACAAGGTTTTTGACTTTATTGCTTTCTTTCATTAAGTTACTGTGTGTTATCTCATCGGTTGGATTAATTTTAGTTAATTGCCATAAACTATTCCGAGTATTTATTGAGTCTATGATGTTTTTATTAATCCAGTCACTTTGTGGTAGGTTTTGAATTTTTATTTTGTTAATTTTATTTTTTTCTAAGTGTTCCAATAAGAAACTTTCTAGTTTGTCATAGTCATTATGGATATTTGTATACTCTGTGTTTGCGATGTTATCGTATAAATTTGTGTAATTTAGTGCCTTATATTCCACTTTTTTGTTAAATACTGGTGGTAGGCCACTGATTTCTAGGTAGATGTGTTTGTGATCAGATAGTGATGAATCTATTAGGGACATACTAAGTAAGTGATTATTTAAGTTAGAATAGACATGGTCAATTATTGTATTAGTGGTGCTGGTTTGACGCGTACTGTATCTTTGATCTATTTTGTTTATTATTGTATAGCCATTTTCGTTTATTTCATTTACATATTGTTTTACATTTTGATTTCTACTTAATAAATCCAAATTAAAATCGCCAAATATAATCGACCTTTTCCTTTTCTCAAGCTGTAGCGAGAATATGTCAAGGAAGTTTTTTAGGTTGCTCTCTCCAGGCTTATAGATAGCTCCTATATTCAAAGAAAGTTTGTCGATCTTCAACCATAAATAGTGGTTTCCGTCTTCAAATAACTCCTCTGTAACTTCATAGTTTATGCTTTCGTGAACATATATAGAAACTCCGCCACCTATTTTCTTTTCTTCTTTTTTTCCCTCTCTATATTTTCTCTTTGTGTCAGCTGGTCTGTAGTTGTATATGTGTGAATAATTAGGAATTCGATAAAATTTTGCTTCATCATCAGATTTAATCCAGGTTTCCGTGAAAATCAGTATGTGAGTAGTTCTCGGTATCATTTTCAGGATGCATTTTAGTTCATCGAACTTGCCCGCCGTGCAAATACTACGCAAATTGCCATAGAAGAATCGAAGTGACGAACTTTGTGACAGTAGGTCCTTGTAGTTACAAGCTATGTGGTGATTTATGTTATTTTTTCCGGGTTTGTTTGCTTTCTGTGTATAGTTTGTTACTAGTTTTTTTGGATGTTTACATCTTTGTTTTTAACAATTGTTGGTGTCCCTTTAATATATTTAATTATAAGGTCTTTTTCCCCATTATCAGTGCGCTTTTTTAAGTCTGCCTTCACTGATTGCCAGTACTCTTTTTGTGTTGGAGTTTGGTCAGAGTAGATTTGTATGTTGTCCGGCAAATGTGCTCTCTTTCGCAGTAGGTCTTTAGGGGTTGTTGTGTCGTTGAAGTACGCCTTTATAGGACGACTTTTATTTGGGTTATACTTACCCAAACGTATTGCTCTCACTGGCTTAGGACATGCTTCATGTATAGATGTTAAGATCTTCAGGACTTCGTCATCATCGTAGGTACGTCTTAGTTTGAAGTTTCTCTCGCTTTTTTCTGCTAAACCGCTAATAATAATATTTTTTTCCCGTTCACATCGGTCTCGTAGTTCATGAATTAGATTTTCGCTAGCGATAGCTGGTGGTGGTGGTGCTGAGTTATCGGCGTTTATCTGGACTTTTAACATGGACATACCAGCTTCTATGTTGTTCATTTTCTGTTGCGTGTTTTTGTTTTCGACTTTAATATTTTCTATTTCTGTATTTATGTGTTTAAATTGTTGCGTAAAATTTTCTGTTGCTAGCTTAATAGTTTGTATTTCGCTTCTTATTTCTGAGATTTCTTCGCGGATTACTGTCAAATTTTCTGTTTGAGTTTTGGCAAAATCTTGTAGAAACGCCATCATTTCATTGCGAAAAGTTGAGAAATCCTTGTTGAAATCATGTTCCTCAGTGCGCTCCTTCCGCTTCCTCAGATTTTTCTTGTAAAATGTATCTTCACCGACAGTGGTCAGGTTTGGCGCGGACCCGCTTGCGCTCTCGCTACCGCTTATTAGCTTGGACGGCGGAGATCGCTGTACGCTGCCCATTGTTTAATGAATTTATGAATGTATAATTTTGTATATGTGCAGTAACACGTTAAGTAGCTGTGACCGGCACCGTGCAATATCTCCGTGCGAGTGCGAGCAAGATGAAAAATAAGAGGCGCTACTCCTTACCCGAGGTGGAGAAGAGGGCTGCGCGCGCGTCGCTGTGCGTTGCTCAGGAATAAAACGGCACAAGTCTCTAAATGTCCTACACACAAAGTTCTGCTTATTCGTAGAATAACTTTATGACTGATTTTGCGTTGTTCGTTATTTTAATATTTGCGAAAAATTTTAGCACACGTCTACTTTCGCCTGAGGCCCAGAGAGTGTTCCGAGTGCCCAGAGAATGCTTGTGTTATGGTAACCAAATGACTGATATACTACATAGATACATTTTTTTTTGTAAATACATACATATTATACATAGAAAACACCCAGACTAGAGACAAATATTTGCAGATCATACAAACATTTGTCCCGCAGCTATAGTAACTAACTAACCATAGTACTATAAGACCTGATTGTAACCTATATTCTGGCAAATAACCGAATTTATCTATCTAACTCTGATGATGGGCAGAGCAGGAGAATGATGGTGAATGCTGTCTCCGTCAGTTACCTTGCAGAGGAAGCGAGACGGCGGCGGCGCGTGCTTGAAGCCGGCGCAGGCGGGGTGGTAGAGACACAGGCACGCGGCGCACGAGAGCGAGGGCACGCCGGACCCGCACGACATAGAGCACGGCTGCACCAGCTGACGAGGGGACTGGAATATACAATAGCATAATATAATACCTACTCTCAAATTGAACATACTTATTTACTTATATATTTTTTATTGAATTCTAAATTGTAGTACGTTACCTACTGTATATCGCTCCCCCCCCCTATCCCCCCCCCTCTCCTTCCCTTTCCTCATAGGTAAGGCTGAAAACCAGCGTCTGGTTGTACAACCAGACACAATGCTGAGCTCTTTCCTTTTCAGCATGCGATCAACTGTTTTAGTTTAAGATTATTATTATTATTATTAGTTTACTATACTCGTTCCAACCGTTTATTTAACTTTTGACAGCTGTAATACTGACTCAAATAGTGATACCCTGACCCGTTACCGATTCGATTTATTTTATCGATCGATTTTATTCATGAAGAAGTTTTAATCGATTAACACACTAATTATTTACTATGAATATCAACATTTTGCACCTTTTCATTACAAGTAGGTACCGCAGTTTATTCACATGTTTTTTATTTGAACCAACTACAGTAAGTCTAAACGATTATTTTAGATTCATTAATTTTCAGCGAATAAATTCGATCCCATGGAACTGTTTTCATTACGCAAATTATTTATGCATTACAACAGAGACATTTAGGGCATTTTAATGCAAAATAATAAAGGTTTTTACGTGATTTGATATAAAAATAATCACAATAATTTTATTGTATGTTTTAATATAATCGATAATCGATTTATTTCAAAACCAGTTGTCATTAATTACGAATGAAACATCTCTAAGTGGGCGGATCCCGTCCATGACAGTACAGTATTCCCTGTAGTACATTGTATCAAAAATTATTATAAAACTTTATGTGCATGATCTGTCAAAAGTTAAATAAACGATTGGAAAGACTATAGTACTTATCAATCTATTATTCATACCAAACTGTCTAAAGTTTTTGTGTTGTGCTGAATAAACATGTTTTCTTTCTTTCTTTCTTTTTTCATTCTAAAAGTCGATGGGCTTGCAACCTGTCACGTATAGAAAGTTAACTTCTGCAAAAAGTGGGCATGTACCAAATATGTATATTGTATGTATTTGGACAAATTGTCTAAAGATCCGAAAGAAATGTCTACCGCTCCCGGGATACAGTCGTGATCATATATATTTTTTTTTTATTCAAATAGCCGGTAATAATGAGTTTTTGGTTAGTTTTAGTGGTGTCGGATAACCTCACTTAACATGCTCAAGTGTCTAGCGCCTAGACACTTGAGCATGTTATGAGCCTAGGCAATTGTTGGAACCGTTCAAATTAGACATTAATATTGGCTACAAGCTGACCCGACGCACTTCGTACCACCATAGATTTTGTTTCTTTTTCACTTTTTTTACCGTTTAAACCTTCCCTGAACGTAGGTATTTTACTATAAATGATAATCTTTCGGAAAGTTACTACTTCGACGCGATTCGAACCCGCGATGATGCAAGCGATCGCCCAGCTGAGCTGCCTTCGACCTCTCGGCCACGAAGCCTTATGACACCGATTACGAAACTATCAGTGAGATGATAATATATGGTTAAAGTTCTACATAAAATTACCACTCAAACCACAACAATACCTGTACATCCGGCGACATCAACAGCGGCTTCGACTGCAGCGGCGGCGGCGGCGGTGGCGTCACCAATCGCGGTGGCTGTGGTTGTGGTGGTTGAACCACAGTGGTTTGCGCGGGTTGAACCACAGGTACGGGTTGTATGGGTTGAACCACGGGGGAGGCAGGCCGGACCTCGGGCGCCCTGCCCGGATACACTACACTCGCGCGCGCTCAGTACCCGAACGGAGGACCGACTGCAATCGTCAATCGGCCCTCCGGAGGTTAGATGGATACATCGTATTATAATCCATACATTTGTAATACATTAGCTTTTGGCTTCTTGTATTTAAATTTTTGGTAGTAAATATAAGTGAATGCATTGAATAAAGAGCTCTGTTTATATGTATAGTTAATTACTAAACTTAGCTACAACTCTTGTAATATGTTTGGCTGTCAGTTTTGAACAGTTGGAATGATGCATGAAATGAATAGACAATTACATTTAATTTAATGGAAAATATGAAACATGATAGCTACATTGGCGCAGTAGAGATTATCTAAGATCTTTGGACATCAACGATCTTTGATGTCTAAGGGGTAGTCAGATTTTGACTTGCCCAAGTACGTGCATAGTAATTAATGGTATTTGAAATTGCATTTAATTTTGTGTTTAAAAATTAGAAATGAATGAGTGGTTGGAGTAGATTTTAAAGCATGATTCAAGCATTTTGAGATTTCCAAATAAAACAGCCAAAATCTACCCTTGAATCACAATTTACTCCATATTTGATGGCGATTACAATTTCTATAGAAACAATGTTTGAATGAAGAGAAGTAAATTCTTGTAAAAATAATAATATAGAAGCGTTTGTAAATTTTCAACGAATACAAAAGTATGGATTATAATAATCATAAAGAAGTTTACAAATAACAATGCTTATTTATATAAAATATTGACTGCCCTTTACTAGTATTGTATACTTCGTAAAATGCAATTTTATACACAGTATAATCTTAAATCTAACAGTAAATCCATACAACTTTGGGAATGTATCAAACGCTTACATAGACATGGTCATAAAATTCATTGTAATGTCAACAGATTATAAAAATGTAAATATATTGCGTGGTAACGCTTTTCAAAGTATAATCAAACAGTTTCTATTCTACTTACTAAATTAATTGCACTTGGTGAGGTCGTGAATTATCTAAGTGAAAAGTTGGTACTCTAATCATTAAATTAAATTCATAAATTAGTCACAGATATGATAATTATGTATAGTTGATGTGATAATAATCAAGTGTATATAAAGCTGGACTATTCTTACGCAAACGAGAAAAATATTTGAGTAACAACATTTCCTTTAGACATTTCAACTCAGCTCTGTTCATAAAAAATGCCAAAGTATAATTAAAGAGCAACTTCCGCTCTCGTGTTTTTTGATAAAACAAATTGTATTACAACTAAAACCAGCCGTGTGAAAAGGAGCCTAAACTGTCTCATTATTCTCAGTTTCAAAATTAAGATAAATACCTAATCGGAATCAGGAATAAATCGGAATATATGTTTAACTCAATTTTGAAAAAAAAAATAAGTTAGGCCCCTTTTCTGAAACACGGCAGATATGTTCATTATACTTTTGCATTTGTTTATGACACAAAATCTTAATAACAGTAAAATCAGGAGCGTTTCCTCATCTCATACCTGGGTTTCTTCCAAGCGGCGGAGTTGTTGTTGTCTGGTGTAGAGGGGGCGGGGGCGGGGGAGGGCGCGGGGGAGGCGGGCGCGGGGGAGGCCTTCTTCTTAGGCGCCGCCGCGGGGGGGGCCGACACGCGGGAACCTACTGACTTCACCTGGAAAGAGGCATTCAATTGAAACATCTTACTCAAGATATAGGTCGCGCCACGTAAAAAGAGCGCTGGCTGTCAAACTGCTCCGTGATCGATGATTGGTGGAGAGGTAACGCGGCGCACTTCATACCATTGATTTAGCGAGTGCTATTGGTTCGTCAGCGAGTGAACACAGGCGCAAACATACCCCCCCTCAATGCTTCCCCTAAGCGCTCTTTTTACGTGGCGCGACCTTATAGTAAGCATTCTTTTGCTTAATCAAGTTGGAAGGCACAAAGAGACTTTTAATTAGATAATTTTTAAATACGCCAAAATGAAACAGCAGTACGTGTATCTGATAAAGTAATTTAATAAGTTCGTAAGAGCTAGTGGCCATCTCTGGTGAAGAAGTTTTTAGGCCGCCTAAAGCCCTCCATCATGGCTTAACGACTCTAAAAACGTACCCGTTGAAGCACAGAAGCGCTCAGCTGTTAATGCCACTTGTCACCCATCCAAGTTGTGACCGCTCAGAACATTGCTTAACTTCAACGATCTATCAATAACGTTGTGGTTAAGATTGAGGCAGGATAGTGGTTCTCTGATAAAGTACTACTGTTGATACAAGCAAAGAGCTATGCCAAGGAATGAGTTACGGGTATTTGATGATGACTTACATCACGAGCAACCCATCTCATTGTGTTATGGTATGAAAACCCATAGGGTTGTTGTAATTAGAGATAGAGCATTATTTAGATACCTTCAGCTTAGCCGGCGGTGACTTGGGCGTGGCAGGCTCTGGGCTGGCGCCTTTAGGCTGCTTTGGTTTGGGCGTGCGCTTGCCGTCCACCGGCGCGGGCGCAGGAGACGCAATCGGAGACTCCACTCGACGGTACCCACCTACTAGTTTTGCATCTCTGTAAGAAAGTCACAATATTAAATATCTATATTTTCTGGGGACTAGAAAACTTTCGAAATGTCAGAAAATCTGCAAATATTGTCTGGAACGGGTTTGAATACAGTCAATTATACTATTTAAGATTTACATAAATAAAATAATGATTTAAAAGAAA
The DNA here is from genome assembly GCA_963582015.1 of Xanthorhoe designata. Taxonomy (NCBI): domain Eukaryota; kingdom Metazoa; phylum Arthropoda; class Insecta; order Lepidoptera; family Geometridae; genus Xanthorhoe; species Xanthorhoe designata. The sequence goes on from OY757053.1 coordinate 3,199,345, forward strand.
TGTCTACCGCTCCTGGGATACAGTCGTGATCATATTTCATTTAATTTTTTTTTTCAAAATCACGGGTCTTTCCCATGCAGAGACCACGGATCTCCACTTGCTACGATCCTTACACACCCCTTTCGCCCCATTCACTTTCATTACATTCTTCATTACACACTCTCCAATTTAGAGATTTCATACAATTTTAAAAGAGACATGTGACTTATATCGATTTTAATATAACTAGTGAGATAGTTTACCTAATGATTTCCTTTTCAGGGTCATCTAAACCCAAAGGTTCCTTGAAGAAGGTGAAGTTGTCTAATGTTAGTCCGGTGCCGGACAAATGTTCGCCAACCTGAAAACAATCACATTATTGAAATGCGCTAAGGGGTCGCGAATTTACGTACTTACATCTTTGTATAGCAGACAACTTTTGTAACAAGACTTTTGTATGAAACCGAATGCAGCGTAAATTACTTGACTCATTATACTTTACACTCATCACAAAAAATGACGCTCGTTTGGCGTCCCCCTTTTTTGAATGTCTGAAAAGGAGCCTGTCCTGCCGGGGGTTACCGGCGGTTTTTTAGAATAGTAATCTATCCTCGCTCACGTGTCAAGTATTCTAAAAATATGGAATTTTTAGTTCATGCAAGTTACCGGGGGAGGCGCTGCACTGGATTTTCATACATTTGTGATACTTGACTCGGTATCGATGACAGTATCCAATACTACGGTAAACTGGCGTTAACCCGCCAGTACAGTGCTATATCGAAAAGTTTTTCTTATTCTTATATCTAACCTCTCGCATAGACCGCAGCTTTTTCCCAGCGGGCGTGTAGTAGTATATATCGGCGTTTCTCCTCGAGTGCGCGTCTAAAGCCGCTCGGTACACCAGCTCCCGCTTCCAGCCGAGGTCGATGGGCACCCGGAACATCGGTGACGTCATCTCACTGGTGGCGCGACGCCCGCGCTGAGCTGGAGACGCTGAAGGGTTCACCTGGAAATAGGCTTTATTATAATAGGCAATCTTTTGTTTACCGTAATAATAAAATAAAATAGGCGGCGGCGCTAGTTTGACGCATACAACCACCTTTATCCAACTACCTACACATGTGTAAAACATTCACACGCACTGAAACGCATAAACGTGCGAACTCGCTGGCCAAAGCTAGGAACTTCTTTATCAGTTATCAAATGGTAAGCTATACTCGATACCCAGGAAGTATTTAAAATGTATGGAATGTTCAGACAAGTTACCGGAGCGGCGCTGCACTAGAGTCCATACAAATTTCATATACTTAATCGGCTAGGTTATTGGCTCTTGTCGCGATAGCGTTTGCGACAAACTTCGGTCTCGCGACAAGTTAGCCAATCAACTAACGGGCATCGATAGTATACTATACCACTGAAAACTGATGATAGGGCTACTAAAACTAGCTGTAATAAATACCGGTTTATTGTTGAGCACGGCGAAATGTTGGCGCGATGGCTACCGTTAGTAGCGTTATCCAAGCGGCAAAAACAAAATATTATTTTTTTAATTCCTTTTTTGGTAAAAGTAATAAGAGGTTAGTCAGAGACATTTCAATGTGATCCCAGAGGTACAACTAAATAAATGATTTTGACTTTAATCCAGCACAAACAGTGTGTCTGAAATGGCTAAATGAAATGAAAGTTAAAATTTGATATTTCTAAAGGTATTTAAACGCGTTCACTGCCCATGACGCACGTGTGCTAGTTGCGAGCGGTTGGCCGGTCCTCTACTTCGGAGACGACCGTGTTAGCTAGGCATATAATGCATTTATAAGTGTCATAAAAGTAAGAGTAAAAAAAAACAAAAAAAGATTGTCCTATTTAAAGTTAATACTACATACCTACATAAAATATTTGAACAATGAATCTGTACTTACGTCATCTTCGGATCTCGAGGACAGTGCTGACGAAGGTCTTGATCCATCTTGAACAAAAATGTTAAAATGTTAAATAAAATTTAAGAGTCTTGCAACTACTTTCATAGAAAATCGCAGTACACTTCCTTGAAGATGTCTACTGGGTTTCAGAAGAATGTCCAGAAAAATGGTCAGCACAAGTTTTTGTTTTTACCATTTAGCAGAAGTTGAAAAGGACTCTAAATATTTTGTGATGGTAACTGACCAGTATCCTTGCGAGGTCTTTTGGAGGCGCGCGCAGGAGCGGTGGGGGTAGCCATCACGGTCCTCACCGGCCGGAAGCCCTTGCTGGCTGCCTTCACTTCCGCTTCCAATCGCTCTGAAATAACATCAATATGCAACCTTCTTCTTCATGACCAACAACCCAATCTAAACATGTAGCCATAGAGTTTGTAAGTCAAATTCAATGATCTCCATTTGAAATTGCCTATGCAAGACAATTGACTATTCAAATAGAACCATGAATGGACAAAAGATGGACAGCAGCTACAGAATAATGGCTCTGAAATGCTCAGCGATCTGATGGTAAGATATTATTCATGTTTTTGGGTAGTTGGGGAGGAACGGTTTCAAGCCATGAAGGAGGTTGTTAGGCGGCCTAAAAACTCCCTCACCAGAGTTGGCTAGTTGCTCATACGAACTTACTTAATAGATAAATTCAAATGCATTTAGCTCAATCAGATGATAGACAAGTGCTACGGAATCAATATTCAAGGTATCTACAACCCAGTTCAAAATCTATGCATTTTAATAGTTTTGTTGCAACATGTAAATATGGATATAAACACAAGAAAACGGATAATACTGTATTTCTAGGCTAAAACAAGCTCATACAAGCTTTAATTCCTATTAGCTAGATATTTGAATATTAAAATGTTCTAATAAGTTTGGAGTAGAGTATGTATATAACACAGAATTTGATGCCTTTACATTACACAGAGAGTCCAATACCCAAGCTATCCTAATTATCTTATCCATGTATTTTTATATTATAACTAAGAACTTTCTCACAAAGAGATTCATTTGAGGTCCTTGGGTATTGGGTGCATGAGTGTTCACACACAGGCAAAGATGAACATGAAAAAGTTTGTGTAGAGTATTACTCAGTACTCACCCAAAATAAGGCTGTATTCCAACTGCGGAAAGTCCTCAATCTTCTCAAATCCTTTGAACTCTACATCGTCATCAAAGGCATCAGACGCCCTGCGCTTGATGCCTCTCTTATCATCTTCCTCCTGGTACTGCATATTATCTGTCTCTTCAAACTCATCCTTGATGGCTGTTAGTGGCACTTCTATGTCCATCTCTTCTTTCACCTGTGTTTCTGGTTCTACAGGTTCTGAACTCTGCTCCGGTTCTGGGTCTGGTTCTTGCTTGACAGGATCTGGCTGTAATGTTTCTGCAATGGAAATAAAGAGTGAGTTACATACATACATAACTTTGAAATTTGATGTTAACACAACATTTTGATTTTTTTTTTGTTCAGCATAAATGTTGTTAGTTAATTGTTCCCAGTAACAAGGCTAAATAATTTCCTCAAAATGATTTCCTTTACCGTTAACTGGAACAGAATTTCATTGACTTGCCATTTCATTGTCTAACATTATTTAACAAAAAACCATAATTCTATTCAATGCTGTATATTTTTACCAGAAGTATCTACATTCAGAATACAATTATCAAAAGAATTTAAACAAATTCAATTTACACAAAAATTATAACTTTATGAAGTAAAAATCAACCAACCTGATTTAATTTCATGTTTTTATGATTTACAGTTTGAAATTTCTTGATATTTCTTTGTCCATGAAATAAGTATTGTTATTTCAAAATTATTGGTAAACTTTTATGAATTTAAATAAAATATCAAAGAAATGTTTTGCAGATAGAAGTATGTTTATTTATTTTGACATAAACATGCAATTATGACAAATATGGAGACATGAAAGGCCTAGGCGGAGATGGCCAGGTGAGCTCAACTCATTTGAAAAGGAATGGGCCCTTGTCGGCCTTGTCACAGAAGACAGAGAGGATTGGAATAAAAGAAAGCATGAATATTTGAATACAAACACTAAGATTGTGGTCAAGCTTTCATTTTTGATCAACTTAAATTTAAAATTCAAAAATTGCCCCTACATGTTGCAAAAGTGGTAAGTAGAGCTAGAAAATTTACATTTCCTACTTTTTAATCCAATAAAAATTAAGTATTTTTCTAGATATTCTATAACTATAGTGTAGATATGTTTAGTTAGACTATTGGCTGGAAAAACCAAACTTAAGTTTTGCATGTAAAACATTAACAAGTTCACATTCAACCTCCTCATAGCTTGGAAGATATTCTTTAAGAATTCAGCATCCCAAATTCTTTGATGTTGCCTAACAGGGCAGTCCAAGACACATCCAAGTACACATTTTGACTTCACCGAGTCATGTCCACAAGTGCAAAATGTTTAGTGATCAGTATTAAAAAGATATGTTTGATTAAGATTCAACATAAATCAACATCTATGCTTAATATTGCTACAACTTTTATAAGAAAAACTGGTATTAGATATTTACCGGAATATGATATTTTAATTCTGAGCTTTTGATATCACTAATAACATTGATGGATAAAGTTGCATTCTCAGTAAATAGAAACACACCGTTATAGCATTACATTAAGGTCGGCCGACTTGCTAATCACTATAATGAAAGTCAAAATTGATATGCATCGGTTTACTTGCAAATCTTACACAAATATTGAACCGTTGGCAATACAAGGCAAAATAAGGATTATGTAGCTGTAACATTACATATTATAGTCAATTACGACGTTATTTGTAAAAAGAAAAGGTTATTTGAATAGAATAATGGAAGTATTAGTACAAAAGTGTGTCAACAAATTAGATAATAGGTTATGTGCCAAAGTTTCCTATTACCTTCTGGGATTGTTGGAGGACCTTCTGGATGCTCGACTGGACCTTCGGTGGGCTGCTCTGGAGGGACATCCGCCGCCTCAGCAACAGTTTCCACCGTGGCATCGTCACTCCGTATATTAGCTTCTTCCCCCGTCGCGTTATCAGAAACCGCCATTTCCTCCGACATTGTCAATTCCAACAAAATTTATAGCAATCCTATTACCAAAACGTATTTGAACACATAACACGGCTGTTACGACACTCCTCGCAGTCCACGCCACGAATATTCACGATAGTCGCGTCGCTACGTAGGTTTCCCGCTTTATTGGACGAAAAAAAACTTCACTTTCTTCGTTTACGCAGGACATTGATTACATTGCAGTTAGATGATTTAGCACGCACGGAACGAGATACAACGAAAATAAACAGTAAAGAACAGATATTTGGCGGAAAATACTCTATTTTGCTATTTTATTTACGTCTTCAATTTCCAAAGGAAAATGTCGGACCATAAACAACGTCCGCTTGAAAGAAAGAATGACGCTTGCTTGCTTTGCTTGTCTATGATTTGACGTAATTAAAATGATTTGCTTTGCTTGTCTTTGATTTGACGTAATAGTAAGTAGAACTTTTTGTTGTTTATGGTTTTAATGCCAACATCCAATTACACTTAGCATCACTACTGTCATTCGGTCTTTCCTTTCATATCATATTGGCGCGAAATTCAATTGTTATCGTACGTAATCCTATTCTATTTTATTGTGTGCGTGCCAGCGTACACATAAGAGAATTCACATTTTTTTTATTTTACACAAAGGTCTACCATACCATAATTATATTTTATTATTATTCAGCCATAATCGTCCCACTGCAGGGCAAAGGCCTCCCTCCCTTTCTTCCACTCTTCGCGACTTAGCGCGTCCACATGTATAATAATTATATTACGTATTTTTTCTATATATTACGGTTGGATATTAAAAAGGACCTTCACTCCATTTCAGCAGAAATACCTCTTCCAGGTCCCATGTTTATTACCCCATCAACAACCATATTGAAAGTTCATTTAAAACCGTGTTCGTGTCTATCTGACTACGTTACCAATATCTATGCACCTACTTACAATTATCTTTAAAAGTATGAAGCCAATTGATATAAAATGAAATAAAACACCATAATACAAAACAATCATTTATTTCCTCTTTCCTCCTTTCTTAGGCGCTTGCGGTTTCCCAAACGTTTTACCTTTAGGCTTACCCGGTTTTCCCATAGGTTTTCCTTTACCCTTCATAGGCCCCTTCCCTTTTCCGAAACTTTGGCCTTTATCCTTTCCAAACCCTGGGGCTTTACCTCTCTGCACCTGGTTTGCCTCGTACCTAAGCCTCTTTGTCGTGGTTCGGGAGGTATCAACAAGATCGTTAGTGAAGTTGCTGTGTTTTTTCCTAGATTTGGCGGGTTTGTTTGCGTGCTTCTGTGTGCGATCGTCGTCATCATCTACTGCGCGGATGCGGCGCTGTTTCTTGTTACGTTTCGCCATTCTGGACTGTAGAAGTGCCACCTACAATAAAAAAAAACAACATTTATTTAGGCGCTTTTTTTTTTGTTAATGGGGCTGCATTCAAATCGTCGGAGTATTACTATTAACTATTTCTCAGTTTCTGCGTCAATTAAAAGTTTCATAGCGTGCATGATGCGGTGCCAACTGATCAAAGCGATTTTCTACCACCACCACCATTGATCAAAATACTTCTAAATAAATTGGAAAGTGAACAGCTAACTATATAACCTACCTTTTCCATTTCCCGATTAACCCTCTCCTCGGGCGTATCTTTGACCTTGTGCTTGGTGGGCTGCTTCTTCTTCTTCTTATCGCCCCCACCGTCCGAGTCGTCGTCATCATGCTTGCGCTTCTTTCCTTTCTGCTTTTGTGGTTCTGAGAAAATTAAGATTTTAAAATAGTATATGTAATTTATGTAGATAATGGTGTGTTTCAGATGCAGGAGCAATAGATATTCGGCAACTTGTTATGTATGCCAGATCCTGGATATTAAATGGTTAAACAAGTGACAACAACAAATAAATGTCTAATGCAACAACAAGCACTTGATATCTGACTGCATCAAAAAAATCATGAAAAAAAGAAGGAAAGAAAAATCATTTATTCTTGTAGGACCTCAAGGATCACTTAAGTTTCGTTTTACATGCTAGGTGATTCTAATGCCTGTTCTAACGCGACTCCCCACACCAGGGAAAGAATCAGGCAAGAACCTGGTGGTGTGGGCCTAGCTTTTTTTTAAAAGCGATCCCTTAACAATCTAATTAAAATAATCTAAATAGTCAAGCTTCAGTGGGAAGCCAGTCGAACAAAGTAAGGCATGTCAAAGAAAGTAAAAGTAATTGTAGAAAGTAAAAGTAATTGTGCATGCTAATACCTTTCCCCTGATGCCGTGTGAGAGCCAGTCGTTCCTTCTCGTCCCTCTTCTCCTTGTTGGTCTGGAACCACTCGTGTTGTCTCTTGATCTCGAACTTCGGGCCCTCTTCCTTCAGCGTGGTGGTCAGCTTCTCTGTCTGCTTCTCCATCTTGTTCATCTGCCGCTCTGCGTACTCCTCGTCTAGGATTGCGGCTGTGAAGATGGTTTGGGTTAGTCTAGAATGTTTTAGGAAGTCAATCATGTAAACTAGATGCTACTTACTTATCTCACTTTCAAAACTATCGTGAGTTGTATTAGACATTATAATAGCACACGGGATGTTACTCACGTAAAATTATCGTCAATTTAGATACCGATAATGTTTCGATTCTTCCGGAGAATCTTCATCTGGGTATGAGTGTGGTCACTCCTCGCAGTCGCGTCTTTTTCCGTGTGCTATTATAATGTCTACTTACTTATGTTATCCAAAGTAGAGTATGTAAGAGTGTAGATGAATATGAAGAAGCAAATACATCTTTGTACAAAACTTTTATGTATTTTGTTTTTCTTTATGATTTTTTTAACCATATTTATTGACACATTTTTCACCTTTTACATTACACTAGCAAACTAGACTTTACAAGTCTTACCAAAGATAAAAATTGTCTTTGGTCTTACCTATCTCAGGCTCCAGTCGAGTCAGCTTATTCCTGTACTTAGCGATTATATCGGGCGGCACCGCGCGAGACTTGACGGGTCGCTTCGCTCGCTTCACTATCGCCTTCACCAGGTTTCGCTCTCCTTCCCCGGCCAGCGACACGGAGACACCGGCGCGTCCAGCTCTTGCTGTTCTGCCCACCTGGAATATATTTAAATATTGTTCGTCCAATCATCATCATCGGTCACTTGCATCTACTGCTGGGCAAAGGCCTCCGTGTTTGCCATTCGCCTCAGACTTGCGCTAGCCTCATCCAAGTGCAACGATTAGAGTGCCTATGCCTAAACATGCCATTTCATTCTTAAAGTTATAATTTTTTTTTAAATACGTCATCTGAATTGACACCATTATACTTAAGTACATAGAAAACACCTAGACTCGAGACAAATATTTGCAGATCATACCATATAACTCTGTCACTGTCACGCGCGTATACAGTTTCGGACGACGCTTGAAACTCAACCTTAGACCATCTAAACAAGTCTGGATTTTTCTACCAAACCAGCGGAGGTGGATAAGGCTGATATTTGCTTACCCTATGAATATAATGCTCCAATGTAGCGGGCAGTGTAAAGTTAAGCACAGTCTTGACGCCCGGAATGTCGAGTCCTCGCGCCGCGACGTCAGTAGCCACCAGTACGTCCACTTGCTCGTCTTTGAACCGCTTGAGGGAGTCCAGACGTTGAGGCTGATTTAAGGCTCCGTGGAGTTCTGCTACCTGTACATTCATGTTAGTTTACTTACATCTTTACTAAATGATTTATGCAAGGAGGCAAGCTTTGCCTACACTTAACGGGACACTAGTGCCTGGGACATTGTTGAGATGGAATAGGCTTGCCCAGCAGCTAAACCATCCTCTCAGCTTAGTCGGCCATATCCACAGGAAAGACTATTAGTTTGGTACTTAAATTTGCACAAGGCAAAATTAAAAAAAATATTAAAAATACTTCAATTTCGTAAGAGCAAAATCTGCAATCTTGAGGTTCCATTTTTGTTCTGAAGATAAATGAAAAATCTTTCTAAAAGTTTATAACTTCGACGGGTTTCGAACCTGCGTGATACAAGCAAATTCCTCTAGAATACCTGTAGATCGGCGCTAATCGGTGTTTTAAACGAAATATCATCTAACTGATAGTTTAGTCTTCGGCGTCATAAGCTTCGTGGCCGAGTGGTCAATGGCAACCCGGCTAAAGGATGATCGCTTGTATCACGCGGGTTCGAACCCCGTCGAATTCATAAACTTTTAGTAAGAATTTTCATTTATAATGAAATACCTAATACCTAAGTGTGGTTTCACACTATTACAATACCAATATTATTTATTACTACACTATTACAATATTTATAATAGTCTGAAGATCCTCAATTTTTTTTTTATGACAACCATACATTAAAACAAAATAGTTGCTTACTTTGATTCCAAGCATGCCGAGTGCAATGTGCAGTCTATGTGCCTGTTTCTTGGTCTGCACGAAAATAACTGCGCGGTCGCGGAAAGTACGACACACCAGTGCCGCGAGAATTGCCTCTCTGTCGCACTCGCGCTCGCGACGGATCCTTGGAAAGAGATACAAATACATCAATGAGCTACTGAGAATTTTTAGACCGCTTGATTTTATCATAAGACACTACATTCGAAGTACAAAAAATCTAGTAAAATTAGGGCTACTTGCAAAACTCAAAATTTTCGCTAAATACGTTTATCAGACTGTCAAAGCCTTGAAACTAACTGTTATGGGTAAATGTAAATTCATTTAGCAACGAGAAGTATATCTTCATTTTTAAAAATGTTGGTGGTTTATTTAACTTTATTGAAAATCAATACCCAACTTACTCACCTTACAAATTCTTGCCTCAGATTAAACGCGACATCCTTATTGCTGTCAACAAACAGTTTCACTGGTTTCTTCAAGGACACCGCGGCGAGGTCCTTGACCTCCTCGCTCATGGTGGCAGAGAACAGCATGGTCTGTCTCTTCGGAGAGCATGAACGGATGATCTCCTTCATCTGTTCAGCGAAGTACTCGTCCAGCATTCTGGGAATTATATTGTATAGTAAATAGGATTCGCGCATTTGAATACGCGCGCCTTCTCTGCGATAATAAGTATTATAGTAATGAAAATAAAGTTGAAATTCGAATGACACTGAAACTGCGCTCCGCTTCGCTGCTCTTCGATGCTCTTATGGTGTGAGTTGAGCCTAATATTATAAAGAGGTAAATTGGTTTGTTCGTATGATTGGGGTAATCTCCGAAACTACCTACTCATCTGATTTATATAAATTCTTTCACCGATGTGTTGCATGGACTTTCCGTTCCGAATGAACATTACATTTACGCTACATTTTATCAAAGTAGGTACCACGCGAGCGAAGCCGCGGGCGAGTAAGCTAGTATTCTATGATATAGTCCGCGCCACGTAAAAAGAGCGCTGAGAGAAAGTGGAGGGGGTATGTTTGCGCATGGGTACACTCGCGCACGAAAGTACCAGGCCTATTATTTTATTTTTAACTAGCATTTCGCTTTTTACTCGCGGCTTTGTAGATTATGGTATATAATTTTTTATTGAAAGGTATCTTTATTAAAAAAGAGACATACTTAATCACATAAATGTTGTTGCTTCTGTTGTTCATAATTGTTTTAAATTATCAACTACATCATTATGAGTCGCTTCCTAAAACAATAATATAGGTAAATACCTAGGTATTTACCTACATTATCAATATTTACATCATTATTTCTATCTTAATTATATAAAACCATTTCGCAATCTAAAACTTTTATGCGCGATGCTACGTTCAAAATAAATTGCCTACTGCGCACCTGTCAGCCAGCGCTCTTTTTACATGGCGCGATATATACCTATATTACCTGTCTTGTGTCCTCTGATATTGTTTTTTCTATTGTGTGTGTGTGTGCTGAATAAATGTTTATCTTATCTTATCTATGAAATATTGCTCACCTATCCGCCTCGTCCAGCACCAGAACTTCGATGGAGTGCAGCCCGAAGGACGGCGTGTTCCTGACGTGGTCTATCAGACGACCGGGCGTCGCTATTACTATGTCCGGGTTCCGGCGTAGAACACTTTCCTGAGTAACATGATACACTTAGGACGACATTTTTCTATGATGTTTATTTATTTATTTAATATGGACACCCAACACAGGGTTACACTGTACATACATAATCAAATATTAAAAAACTAGTGGTCCCGTAATTATAGGGTATAGGTCGCGCCACGTAAAAAGAGCGCTGGCTGTCAAACTGCGCAGTGGTCGATGATTGGTGGAGAGGTAACGCGGCGCACTTCATACCATTGATTTAGCGAGTGCTATTGGTTCGTCAGCGAGTGAACACAGGCGCAAACTTATCCCCGCTTCATCCCCTCAGCGCTCTTTTTACGTGGCGCGACCTCTATCATGCGTTAAAAGACAACTGCTTAATTCTATGTAAGTATTAATGTAAGTATTTAAGTAGAAACTTTCTACGTAGGTAATTAAAACAAAATATAAAAATAATATGTTTAAATAGTATGTGAGTTAGCTGAGCATATAGCTCACTCAGACTTATCATAATAGCCTAACCTCTAAGCTACGCTCCCTCAAGCTCAACCGTTTGCTTTTTAAATCTACTGCTTAAATCTACTGTTTATTGAAATAAGAGCGACATATAAATCGTTCTTCAACTATGGGAACCAGATAACTGAACTGAATAGGTCATAATAATATATCTGGCAACGAATTAAAACAATTGCACTATGCGCTTTACACGAGTCATTTGCTATTGGGATTAGGCTGAGAATGGGAGAATCTTACCTGATATTTGACATCCAATCCACCAACTGATAGACCGACTGATACAGTCGTGAACTGTGTTAGCTGTCTCGTCACTGCGTGGACCTATTAAAAAAAAAGTTTAAACGTTTAATGTTAAGAGCCCTAGGTTGTCAGACTGCGTCGGAGTGCTTCTGATTCTTCTTAATAAATCTACAATACAGTATTATTCACATTGAAAAAAAATACACTTTAAAGTTGAGGATTCATACTATGCATCATATAATTCGAAAACACGACTCCTTAAAATTTTCTCGATATAAATAAAAATGCAAAGTTAGGTTCAAAATAACATTGAAAATACTATTAATAAATAGAAGAAAGAAAAAATTAAAAATATTTATTTACATTCACACATAAATACAATAAATACTATTGGTCTTATTCATCAAAATTTGTCAATTTAATATAGATTTTAAATGTTTTTTTCTTGTTACTCTTATGTCAATGAAAAGAGATAGCAACAGATTTAATATCCGTTTTAGCTAATACAGGTTTACTGAACCATTATGCATAAGCAGGTATAAATGGAGCGCCGCGTTAGCCTATTCACGTCATGGGCATTGAACGCGATAATGTATAAGCATGTACCTGAGCTCCTAACTCCCTGGTGGGCACCAGCACCAACACCCTGGTGACGCGGTCTCCGCCCGCTGACTTGTACAGCAGTCGCTCCAGGATGGGCAGCATGTAGGCCGCCGTCTTACCCGTGCCAGTAGCGGCACAGGCGCATACGTCCTTACCTAAATTAATAAGTAAAATAAATAAATAAAATATCCTGGGACATTTTATTTATAATCTATGTATAATATGTATGTATTTACAAAAAAAAATATGTATCTATGTAGTTTATCAGTCATCTGGTTACCATAACACAAGCATTAAATTGCTTAGCTTGGGACTAGATGACGCTGTGTGGAATGTCCAAGGATATTTATTTATTTATTTTGACACGGCGTCATCTAGTTCCAAAAGCTAAGCAGTTTAATGTTCGTGTTATGGTAAAGATAATTGATATACTACCTAGATACATTTTTTTGTAAATACATATATAGTATAGATAGAATATACATATAGATAGAAAAACATCCAGACTTGGAACAAATATTTGCAGAACATACAAACATTTGTCAAGTGGCGGGGATCGAACCCGCAACCTCCGCGTCTCAGGCGAGTTCGCCCACTGCGTCACAGAGCTCGTCGCAGTGGAGAAAAATATGAATTTAATAAGAAACAAAATTGACAGTAGAATCCCCTAGTTTTAAGAACGTGAAGAAGAACGAGAAGAACATGTCAAAGTGGTCTATAAACAACCTTATTGAATAAATACTTACATTTTGAATTTGTTTTAACACCGTTTCATCCATCTCAGATTAATCTTTCCACCATGTTTTTGTATCTTAACTTACCTAGTAAAGCTATAGGTATAGTAGCCGCTTGGATCGGTGTTGGATGCACAAAGTTCAAAGCCCCAATAGCTTTGAGAAGGGGCCGAGACAGGTTCATCATGTAGAAAGAAGCATTCTCGTCATAGGGCGGGGGCTCTTCAAAGAAATCGGAGTCATATTCTATTCGCGCGCCGGTTTCTAAGTCATCTTCTTTTATTTCCTGAAAGGGAATAGGGATTAAGTCAAATTCTACATGCACTGTTTGTACACAAACTGGCAATACTTAACCTAAAGGAACTTACTTTGAGTTGATTTTAATACATTTCTCAAATGCAATCACTGAAAACCAGCGCTGTAGTTGCTACCTCAGCTTCTACAGCAAATGCTGAGTGATGACCACTTTGGTTCACTCATATTTCCTACAAATAATTGTACCTGTACCTACTGTAATGTGTGTGAGTGAATGTAAATAAATATTTTTCTATTCTATTCAATTCTTAATTCTCTTGGTCCACAAACCAAGTAAAGTAATACAGTAAGTAAAAATTGGGTAGATACATAATTATAATCAAAAAGTTATTATATCGTAGTTAAAATCCAGCTTTCCCTGAAAGCAAATATGGCAATACTGGTAGAAGGCAGGCAGACAAACAAAATCTAAGTACTAAATAAAATAATACAAACCTGTTTTAACATTTGCTTTTTACTGAGTTTCTTATCCTTTGTCTTAATTTCATCCCTTTTAAGTTCATCATCAGATATCTCAAGCTCATTGGTATCCTCGTCACCATCTATATGAAAAATACAAAATATTTTTATGAAATAAAATGAAATTATGATCACAACTGTATTCCCAGAGTGGTAGAGATTTTTTTTTCAGAAATTCAAGGCCATTTTCGATCCTGATTTTTTTTGTGAAAATTAAGTCAAATTGTTTACATGCCAACTTATTATTCAAGAAAAACAAATCCAACTGTCACATCTGAATCTGGATCATTGGAATTGTACCAAAATTACCTGTAATAGTGGCAATTCGGAGTATCGCAAAAGCTAAACTTAACTATCTAAAAATGTTGCAGTCCCTTTCATAGCGATGGGAATAAAAAGGATGGCATTAATTTTAGTTAATTTAGTTTAGCTTTGTGACACTCCAAATCGCCACTATTGTCAACAGTACTATTACTATTTTAATTACTAAGATTAATAAGCAAAAAACACCATGCTTTATTTGCTGGAACATCATTTGACTTACCATTAACATCTGAGTCAGTATCAACATCTTTACTCCCTTCAACCTTTACTTGAGCTCGCTTTCTCTCAATCCTCTCGTCTAGCGTTCTCTTAACATTACGTCGGACATATTTGTGCAAGTTGTCCCAGGGATTCTGAAAAAAAATGTACAAGATGTACTAAGAATGCAAGATGTTGTAACAAAATGTGGTATTTTATGGAGACTTATTATTTTGAAAGAAAGCATTAATTTTACTTGTTATTGTAGGTGTTAAAAACTCAGCTTATTATTGTATTCATTGATAAATTTATGTGTTCAACTCTTCACCTTATTCAACTCTTCTACGGAAGAAACAAACTGAAATGTTGAGTTGAAATCTGCTTTCCTCTTGATTTTTTGTTTGGAAGGTTGATACTGGAACATAAATACGTTTAAATTAATGACATGAATATACAAGTATTATCACAAATGTGCACATTTCAGGGAAATGTTTGCACATGAACTAACCTCGACTTCTTCGTCAGATTCCTCAGATAAATCTTCAACTTCTTCACCATCTTCAATGGTTTTGATAAGGTCTGGATGTCCTTCTACGAACTTCATTATTATGTTTCTTAAAATTTTAACACATATTAGAAAATAATTTCAACATCAACACACGTTGAAATGTTTTTGATTTGTTGTTGGCTTTGAGGTTAGATTTCGCTCACTTTCGCTATACTGACTGACACTGACATACTCTTTGGACTGGACACTGACTGAATTCGATTCACAATAGTACTCTGTGATTCGATTCGACGAACCACAGACAGACTAGGATGCAACGAACGAAATAAACTTAGCTGTCAAAATCAAATCAACTCATTCACTCTTTTCAGAAAAAGTAAACAAAATGTAATGTAGTAACTAGTCGACATTTCGTAGTATTATTTGACTTGAGGTCTGTTCTGTGCCTGTAAATTCCTTTCAATAATAAACAAACCTAAAAGTAATGTACCTCGGAAACTTACCACAGTAATCCACGAATGGTAATCAATCAGTTATTACTGTCACTGTCAGTCAGTCAGTGTGTAATATTTATCAGTGGTTGGTTCAGAAGAATATCCTTCCATGGGTTAGTTAGTTGGTGGAAGGGAAGGGGGTGGCGGGGGTGGGATGGGAAGGGAAGATTTCATTCATTCATTCATTCATTCAGAAGAGATACGTAGTATCTCTACCTAATCTGTGCAGAAGAGTTCAGCGCGAGTGGTGAGGGGCCGAGGGTGTTTCTCAAAGAAAATAAAAAATCTGAAATTTCATGAAAAACTCCGAAAAAGAATGTTTTCTTTCGTACAGGATAAATAAAAGGACATTCGACAATGTATGTAAATTAAAGATGCGTCTATTACAATGAACGATAGCGGAGCAGAATGCACGGAAGCTCTGGATCCTCGAGTACAGGTAAATCGATAATATTGAAGAAATACTGAGAATAAGAATACACTTTCTCTCATTATTATTGTTAGCTAAGGATTGCCTTTTAAATTTGCAACTATTTAAAAAGATAGAAGCGTGAAATCACGCATTTAAAATAGAACAAAAAAAATTGTGAAACAATAGCTTTTGTCATAAAGTTCTCAGCTCAGCTGTTCTGTTATTGTTATGCAATGAACTTTTGAGAAGACTTGAAACTGTTTTATTGCTGTACGAAACTACTAAAATAATTCTACAGATAAGATCACACATTTTCAGACTTATGTGTGTAGGTAGGTACTTTATATAATTTAATTAAAAACAAGTAAATTTTAATGTTTGGTAGGTACCATTTTATCATTAATACCTATAGTGTATCAGAGT
Source organism: Xanthorhoe designata (assembly GCA_963582015.1). NCBI lineage: Eukaryota > Metazoa > Arthropoda > Insecta > Lepidoptera > Geometridae > Xanthorhoe > Xanthorhoe designata. The sequence goes on from OY757053.1 coordinate 3,215,596, forward strand.
AGGTACTCTGATACACTATAGGTATTAATGATAAAATACCGGTAAGTACCTACCTATTGGAAAACCCACACAAAGTCAAATCATAAAAACGCCACTAGCATGACAACAGTTTGAGCTCAGTAGTTGTGCCATGGGTCCAGAAGGGTTTCGTCATACAAGTAAAATGCCTTAGTAGCAAAATGTCTAAATCGCTAAATACTAACAATATGTAAAATTAATCTGAGATTATCATTATATTGGATCACCTCAACACAGCCTCACTAAACCCGCATTATCATTGTAATTCCAGATAGAGTTAGAGCGTCTAAACACAGCCACAGATGAGATCAACCGCCTGGAAGTGGAGTTGGACGAAGCCCGGCTTGCCTTCCGCCGACTCCTCGCCGAGGGACACCTGCGCATCCAGCAGCTGACAAAGAAGCTCGGCACCAGTGTGCATAAAGCCCGCCCTTATTATGAAGCTAGATTTAGAGCTAATATTGTAAGTAACATGAAAGATAGTCTTAGAAAAGCTTAAGAAAAGATGGACTGACTGGCGACATGTGTGAAAAGGATTGGATATTTTAATAAAAGCTATAGGTAACCTTGTCTCACCATCACATCAAGCTTTCTCTTAAAATCATTCTTATTATTATTAGGATATCATCCCACTGCAGGGCAAAGGCCTCCCTTCCTTCTCACCACTCAAATCATTCTAAAATCATTCTACTTGGTAATATACCATAATCTCTTTAACCACCAAATGTAGGCAATAAGGTGGCTACTTCGTTCATGGCAATAAGGTATGACCTTGCACACTACCCTCGCGTTTGTGAAACGCGCTGCGAACTAGTAGGTAACGCGCTGCACAAAATCTGTGCCTGTTTGTTCGAAAAACTTCTTAGAATAATCGAAAACGTACAAAATTCCGGTTCAGCTTTTGGTGTACTGTTACGAATCCAGCATCTATCATAGCTGCATTCGAAAATAGCCATGAAATTTGGTTTTCATTTATTACAATAGCCTGGTTGTTCAAAAAGTATATTGTGCACAGACATCACAAGAACTGCAAACCGCCACCGTCTCGTATGACAAAGCGAACAGTGCGCACTCGGCCGCGCGCGAGATGGTGTACCTCGCGGAGCAGGGGCTGGCGCGGCTGGCGGCGGGCTCCGACGGCGGCCTCACGCTCGACCCCGCCTGGCAGGAGATGCTCAACCATGCCACGCATAGAGTCAACCAGGTAACTATACGTAATAACGCCCGTACTTTTAATAAGTCAGATAGATAAAAAGTCAGATCAAATTTATTTTAGGGTGCTCCCACATTGCTGTTAAAAATGTTTACAAAATGTAAAAATGTTTACAAAATGTAAACATTTATAAATTTTGTTATGTTATCATTTATACTTAATTTTTTATATACTTACTTATATTTATATTACATCTATATATCAGAGTCTTGATGGCTGAAAAAACTCAAATTCAACAGTATGTAAAATTTTTATTTTGTTGCCAAGGCGGAGTCAGACAGAGCATCCGCTACCGCCATCCAGCGGACGAAATCCGCCGCACACCGAGCGGCATCCGCTCTCGTCCAACAACTGCAGAGTGGACTCAAGCGGCACATCGCCAAGTCTAGGTGAGGTTTAGGAAGATAGTACAAAGAGAGCCTAAAAAGTAATTAACATTACTCTATACAAATGAAATAGTATATTTTAAACAAGCCAGGTCTAAAAGGTTATTTTTTAATGACTTCTCATTTTCGAATCAAAAAGAAAAATAGTTCAAACGCACGCAGTCTCAAGATTTTCTAAATAGGAAGTACCTACAGTCAATGCTAAGTAATTACAATTTACTTACATTAATCTGAGCAGCGCCATCTCTTATCAGTTCTGAAAACATAATTTTCGAAGTCCTCTTTATAAATATAGGTATAAGTTGGCGTCGCTTCATGTCGCCACGACACGTCGTCACTGCAGTCATGATTTCGAACTAGACTGCAATCGACAACAGCGATGAAAATGTCAATGAAATTGTTCAATTGTTTTTGAAAAGAAACTTGCTTAAAAACATTAAAACTTCATTTGTACAGAATAATGTTTGTATGATCTTAGTACTTGACTTTAAAAGAAAAATGTATAATCTTGCTTTGTATAATAGAAATCTATTGCATTTTGATTTCCTATAATATCTTCTCAGCTTTCCTCTAGACTTGTATTAAAATGTAGGCAACAGTTTTGCTTTATAGTAATTAGTTAAACTACTAACTAACTGTAGATTCTTCCTCAATCGTGTTGAAATTTTTACGGTGCTCTCACATTGTAAAAATGTTTACGTAATGTAAACTGTTTATAAAATGTAAACATTTTTAAATTTTGTTATAAGTATTATAATTTTAATTTATTTATATTACATTTACATACTTATGTTAGAAAATGTATTGTGTTAAACAATATTTGTAAACACTTTTTGCCGCACAGCAGTGTGGGAGCACCTTTAAATGTTACAATGAAATGCTGAATAATTCAACCTCCAATCTAGATGGCGCTCCTGTAATCTGATTTTGTTAGCCACCGATCACGAATAACTGTCGTACAGCTGGTAGCTTTGATAAATCTTTTTAAAATAGCAAAATATTTCAGATACTTATAGTTCAGCACTTCATTGTAAAAAAAACCATAAAGATGGGTTTAGTAAACACAAGGTGTCTCTTTTAGAGCAAAATTTAGTAAAATAATTGTGCTTACTATTTTCATCTTATGCCGGCACCACACATTGGCTTCAACTTGGTTCCAACATTAGAATGGCTAATGGCAATGCTCCGTTTGTGTCCATAAACGGAGCATTGCCATTGGCCATTCTAATGTTGGAACCAAGTTGGAAGCCCATGTGTGGTGCCGGCATTACACTGATAATTAAATGCCTATAAATAAAGCTAGCACCTTTAACGTGACAATTGACAGATAAATACCTGAATATAATATTATTAACAATTCTCAACTACAGTGAAGTTCGTTCATAAGTTGAACGAGGAACCGGGTGTTAACTGACTAAAAACCCGTGTAAATAGATAAATGATAAATGAATTTTATTGCTGTAAGTCCCGCCTCGGGGTATGCCAACGAGCTATGGAGCGCAGTATCCTGGGTGTCAAACTCACGGACCGCATAAGGAACACGGTATTGCGCTCAAAAACACAAATAGCTGATGTAGCTCACAAAGCAGGCCAGCTCAAGTGGGACTGGGCAGGACACGTGAGCCGCATGTGCCAACAACAATGGGCAAAAACAACCACTGATTGGTTGCCTCAACAACGACGGCCACGTGGAAGACCCAGACGACGATGGCGTGACGAGCTTGACTCCTACAACAAGGAATGGCGCCAAGGTGCACAAAACCGAGATCAGTGGAAAGAGGGAAGGGAGGCCTTTGCCCTGCAGTGGGAAACATCAGGCTTATAAATAAATAAAAAATAATAAACTATGTGTACATTGGTCTTAGGTACTCTAGTTTGCCTGGCAGGCTTACAGCATTAACATGCAAAAATTATAACTATTAAAATATGAAATTGTATAAAATCATAAATCAAATAAAAGGTAGGTAATCTGTCAGTTGTCATAAAATTGCATAAAATGTATAGTCTAATTATCAACCGCAGTAAATGTCTGTTTTAAAAATTTAATATTATTAATGTTCATGTTGGTAAAAGTAAAATATATTCACGACTGTCTACATGACCAAATTTCGCAGGGTCAAACGCTCATGAAGTTCGTGTAATACTTTATGGATGGAAAGAATCTAACAAAATACACACTCTTTTAAAAAAATCCATAGAGTATATACCTACAGATATTTATTAACTGCGGTTTTTATTGCTTGACTAGTTAGCACAGAGTTCGTCTTCCTCAGGGCACCAGGCGGACGTCGCACCTCGCTGTTTGGTACTCATTTTATTTACTTTTGCATGTCTTACACGCTATTTATCTATCTAACCCTGCCCTCTAGCTAGTCTACAAACTTAAAACGATCGTGCCATTCGTGCCAATATAGCAGCCCCCTGATTGTGTACACATATCTCGATTGTATCCAAGTTGTATCAAAGCAAAAATCACAGTAAATCGCGAAGACAACTGTCAAATATGACCATAATTAAGTAAGTTACTTACTAATTTACATAATCAGCGTTAAATCTGACAGTTATTTTAGCGATTTACTGTGATTTTTGCTTTGATACAACTTTGATACAATCCGAGACAAGTTACGCAATCCAGGGGCAGGTCAGCTTATGTTGGTGGTAACTAAATTCGGAAGATTAACCAACATAAAATGAACTACGATTATTGTCATGATGTATTGTTTTCGGTTTGCAGAATAGAGGGGCTGCTTACTATTTTTAACCTACTCCTTATAGGAGGTTCTAGCTTTACTGTATGTATTTTTTTTTAATGTATGTTCACTGATTATTCCGATAATACTGAACCGTATTTGACATTATCAGTCTCTTTGTTTAAAAGATTATCGCATGTTTTTAATACTACATTCTTTTGTGTGTTTCTTTGTTAACAATTGTCTGAATTAACTTACCTATTTTGTGTATTACTTAAAATGGTGTTTGACTAATTAAGTAATAATACGCCTTTATAAATTTGACCTAAAGAAATGTTGTGTCTCAAACTGTTTTATACAATGGTTGTATATTGGTTTTTAGTTATATTATGTAATATAGTAAGCGCAATCTAAATTGACCGAAGTGAACATAGTTATTGCGGTTGGCTTCGCAGTAATCAGAAATATCGCTAGCTCTGTTTCACGTGCTGTCGATACGTCTGTTTAGCTCTTTCTAATGCGCGACCGATTGCGTTTACTGTAAATGTGTATGCATGGTCTAATCACTAATGATACGGAAATTCAACCAGACAAGTATTGATTACAATCAAAGACGATTAATATCTAGAAGACAGACAAAGGCCATACACAAAATCGTAACCCGATCCCGCAGTACCAGATAGCCTGAAAACTTTAAAACATCAATTTTATCCAAGAAATTTCAATACTTAGTAGTAGGTAGCAACAATATTCAATATTTAAACATTTTTAACTAGAAAGTAATTGAAATTTCTTGGATAAAATTGATGTTTTAGAGCTTTCAGGCTATTTTTTAGGGTTACGATTTTGTGTATGGCCTTTGTCTGTCTTCTAGATATTAATCGTCTTTGTTACAATGTTTAACATTGTCTGATTGAACTGGCCTTGTTTCATCAATTGTGAATAAATAATTGAACCTTGGTACTGATTATGTTTCTGAATATTGTGGAATATTATTTTTGGATAATTAACGAACTTATCGGAATGTATGGGTTGTGAGTTCTAAAATAATGGTTTTGGGGAAAAAAAGAGGCAGGGAGACATTTCTATCCTTAAGACGCAGTAGACTTTCTATCAGAACTTTGGGAATTCTAACTCTTGAATGTGTTTCAGAAATACTAAAGTTGTCAGAGGTGGGATACTAACCGTGAGAGTTAGTATGGATGTCTAGATGTTTGTTACTCTTTCGCGCGAAAATTACTAAACGGATTTGGCTGAAACTTAGATTTTTATGTATAAACATTGTTTATGACCTGGAATAACACATTCTTTTTATCCGGGCAAGTATAACGCGAAGCCGCTGGCGTATTTGTTTAAGTAACCAATAATAATTTATTCCATAAACATTGTAAATACAGATGCTAAATGAGCTAATGCCGGGTTCCTATATCCAACTAACGGATGTCCGTAGGTCGGTCGTCATAGCAACGTTGTTTATACAACACAAAATGTATGGCACTTTTTGACAGATAACAACGTTGCTATGACGACCGAGACCGACCTACGGACATCCGTTAGTTGGATATAGGAACCCGGCATTAGTGGCTAACAACAACTAAAAGTGGTAAATCTGGTGAAGTCTGGTGACGGTGTTTTTGGGCTGCTCATTATTATGTGTTGTTTAATTATCAGCTCTCAAAAACTTAAAATCAAGCTTGTTCAATTTTGTTAATGAATGTTGCAAGCTGATTATGGATGTACTGAAACTGTATCACTGACCATCTCGCAAAATACGCAATAAATAAATTGAATAGAATTGAAATTTAATTGAATGGAGGTTTTAGGTTTCGTAGTGGCCTAACGACTTACAAAGCCGGGACCAACAATTTAACTTGTCCTTCGAAGCACGTAAGCGCTGTTAAAGCCACTTTCGGTCACCCATCCCAATTGGGGCCGCTCAGAACGTTGCCTAACTTCAACGATCTATCAAGAAAGAAAGAAAGAAAAGGTTTATTGACAACACACACAAAAATGGTACAAATCAAAAATACAAAGACAGAGCTTAGAGAAAGAAAGATATAGGAGATATATTCCTTTCTCAGTCACACAAAAACAAAGAGGAATCTATACAACATTCTTGAGAGTAAAAGAGACAAAGCATTAGATCTGTCCTAAAGGGACATACCCTTATCGCGTGCCGATTTTTTGTAAGGCCAGAAACTTGATGCTCCGAATTTTGTACAACAAATATCTTATAACGTCTTAGCAAGCAATGCCCGAGCGCTTTTTTGGATAATTCTTACTAGTAATATTTATAGGCCGTACTTCGAAGAGAAAGCTCGCATCAACACCGCGTTGGAGGCGCAGAAGGCTCGCATCCAGACCCTGGAGGTGTCGGTCTCGGAAGCCAAGCAGCAGTACTCCTCCGCGCTGAGGAACCTGGAGCGGATCTCTGATGAGATCCACCGACACCGCTCCAGGAGGACCTCAGCTAGGAATGGAGATGCCAGTGAGTAGTCTTATTGCAGTAAGGTACCTAATAGGTGAGGATCCTATGTCGTGGAAATAACCAGAACGGGACTAATAAATAATATAGGTAAATCTTTATTTCAGGCAACTAAAGATAAGTAACAAGATGATAAATACTTAATCTAAGGCCCATATAATAAATACCTTACAGACTAACATACATAATAATATTTTATTAACTAAGCACACGTTTGTCCGGCGACGTGAGACGCATTAGGTATTATGTTTTGCATTTCACGAAGTCAGGCAGAAGTACTTTTGAGCACTGAGACTGAGTAGCCTTACCTCCGTCCAGACTCATGTCAGTCTCAGAATTCAATTACAAAAACCTTCATACTTCCGTATTTTTTCTATGCATTTCCACAACGAGCGATTGTGAGCCATTTCGCAAAATCGGCGAACGAATTGACCTCGTTCCAAGTATTAGGCTCAACTCATTTTTGACCGGATTGCTCCGGTCGAAACGTCGGGCGAATATTAAAGGTAAAATTCGTGATAAATACCCGTTTGTATATGTTTTATAATGTGTTCTGATCGCGAAAGTTTAAAAAAGACAATAGGCTCAACTCAGCTTAAGATTAATAATTAATTGAGTTTGAATTATACACACGACAATCTGAAGTATTAAACTTCCAGTTATAGACCGGTCAGCCATACCGGACAACGCGAGCGACGCAACAACTCCCGCGAGCGAGAAGCTGGAGGAGCTGTGTTCGCACGCCGACGCGAATGTTCGCGAGTGGCTGCGCCGCGTCGATGTGGCGCGACCGCACTGTCTGGACACTAGCGACACTTGGACGGAGATAGATCTGGAGTACTCTAGTCCTGAAGAGGTAGGTACGGGACACATTTAGGAGGTACTATGTAGCTATGTTATAAGAAGCGACCCGACGCGCGGCAAGTTTGAGGAACTAAGTTCGCACGACCCGACGCGAATGTTCGCGAGTAACTGCGCCGCGTCCGCACTGTCTGGATACTAGCGACACTTGGACGGAGATAGATCTGGAGTACTCTAGTCCTGAAGAGGTAGGTACGGGACACATTTAGGAGGTTTTATATAGCTAAGTTAGAAGAAGCGACGACAAGTTAGTTAGAGGAACTCTGTTCGCACGACCCGACGCGAATGTTCGCGAGGTACTATGTACCTACGCCGCGTCGTTCGCACTGTCTAACTAAAGACTTCGACGGAGATAGATCTGGAGTACAATCGGCCTGGTCTACCAGTTTTGACAAAAAAAAATTAAGATCAATAAAAATTTAAGAAAAAAAGGGGTTTGTTGACTTTCTCTTGCGAGAATTTGAACTTAACACAAGCGCAAAAGCGTAAGTATAGTAAAGAGAGCAATCGTCACTTCATAATGTTCCAATGAAACTCAACTATGGAGACCATATTTTTGGTTAACTGTACCTACTCTAGTCCTGAAGTGGTAAATAATCTTACTCGTCCGTTCGTTCGTATGAGCAAGTGGCCAACTCTGGTGACGGAGTTTTTAAACCGCCCGAAGGCCTCCGTCATGGCTTAACGACTTTCAAAGCCGGGACCGACAATTTGAGCGCTAACGTGCCCTCCGAAGCACGGAAGCGCTCAGATGAAAATGCCACTTTCGGTCACCCATCCAAGTAGTGACCGCTTAGAACGTTGCTTAACTTCGACGATCTATCAAGAACGTCTTAGCAAGCTTCGACACGTGCGCTTCCTGCAGCATCTTACTAAATATAGCGAAAGTTATGTAGGCTACACAAACTTCCGCGCAAAGATCCCTTAGCTCCCACTGAATAAATGATTTTGACATTTGCATAATCGTGCTCCAAACGTTACTAGGTAAAAAAGATTGGTATTACCAAGGACGATATAGAATCTATATCGTCCTTGGTAATAGATAAACGACGATATACCTACATCGCCCTTACTATTACGTATTCTTTTATCTGTGCTATTACTTGTAGGTGAGCTTCGAGAAGTGTTCTCTCCGCCCCCGCTCCACCCCCGAGAAGGGGTCCCCCACAAGCCCTATGGAGTCCAAGGTGTCGGCCGCCTCCCCGCGGCGCATCATCAGACCCGCGGACCGCAGCGCCTGCCTCCGCGCAGAGCTGGAGCAGGGTCGCAGACAGAGTCTGGATGCTATCCTGCACGACACAGGGGAGAAGGTCAAGGAGATGTTCCAAGGTGAGGCTTGTGAACGTGAAAAGTGATTTTCTGGGTAATAGTTCTGATTTTCTAGGTAACAGTTCTGATTTTCTGGGTAAAAGTTCTGGTTTTTTAGGTAAAAGTTCTGATTTTCTGGGTAAAAGTTCTGATTTTCTGGGTAAAAGTTCTGGTTTTCTAGGTAAAAGTTCTGGTTTTCTGGGTAAAAGTATGGTTTTTTAAGTAAAAGATCTAATTTTTTAAAGTTTTTAACTAACTTTACGTTATCGTAATCGAATTTTGAAGATTCTCAGGAAGAATCGAAACATTGTCGGTATCTAAACCGACGATAATTTACGTGAGTAATTTCCCGTGTGCTATAATGTCTAACTTTAATTATCTCAGGTTTATCGCTATTTGGCGAGCGTCGCGGGTCATTGTCCGCCCCCCGCACCCCGCGCCGCGCCGCCTCCCCCCGCTCGCGTCGCTCGCCTGCACACGAAGGATCCTCAGCCTCTGACGAACGATACTCTGATACTGATAGCTTAGCGAGGTATGTCAGCCTTTTTAAAGCCTCGCGTTGCTTACTTCGCGAACAGCGAACATGCCGCCGAGAAGGACAAAAAATGCATTGAATCCATAGTTTCGTAGTACAACATTCGGAGCATCAAGTTTCCGGCCATACAAAAATACCGCACGCGATGTCGGACATAAGATCTAATGCTTTGTCTCTTTTACTCACAAGAATGTTGTATATATTCCTCTTTGTGTTTGTGTGACTGAGAAATTAATATATCTCCTATATCTTTCTTTCTCTAAGTAATAAAGTCATAATCCTGTTTGAATCAACCAATTAATTAAGCTAAGATAAGTTATAGCTGGTAAGCAATGGGGGCAATTCTGAGTGTCGCAAAAGCTAACCTAACCTAACTAAAATTATTGCCATCCTTTTTATTCCCATCGCATTGAAAGGGACGGCAACAATTTTAGTTAGCTTAGTTTAGCTTTTGCGACACTCAGAATTGCCACTAATAACAAGTTTAGTTAGTAAGTTAGGTAATCCACTAATGAATTTAATTTTTTTAGTTTACCATGGTCAGCGAATAAAGGCTCATTTTATTTATTTCTTATTTTATTAATCCTGTTTATTCCAGCGTGGAGATGCTGACAGACGATCAAATAGCGTCCCTAATGTTGGACGCGCAACTAGAGGCCGTGTGCGAGCGTCTGGCCGGAGTCGCAGTGCGCCAGCCCACCTCACCCACTGCGCGATACTGAACCTTAGCGCAAAGGAATAAAGGTGCGTAGTACTTATACCATTTGAGGACCTTGTTAGAGGTGTATTTAGACCGGAAATATCTGCAGAACATGCAAACATTTGTCCCTTTACACCTGTAATGCGGGCACCACACATTGGCTTTAACTTGGTTCCAAAATGTAATTGTGTAGGTGTAAATTCGACACAAACGGAGCATTGCCATTGGCCATTCTAATGTTGGAACCAACTTAAAGCCAATGTGTGGTGCCGGCATAAAACTTAAAAGGTTGGTTGGTTTGGTCAAGTATTGATTGCTGCAGATATTTGTCCCGGGTCTGGGTGTGTTTTATTTATAATATGTATGTATTTACAAATAATTAAGTAGTTTATTAGACATCTGGTTACCATAACGCAAGCATTGCTCAGCTTGGGACTAGATGATGCTGTGTAAATCCTAGGATATTTTTATGACTTATTTATGTTCCTGATTCCAATTTGTATTTAGGATCCCGCAGCAGATTATTAATAGATAGGCATAGTATAAATGAAGTGTCAAATAATCCAATATGGCGATTGTAAGAATAGGTATTTTATATTTTTCAGGTAACAATATCACAAAACTACGATGACAGTACATAACAATCATTCAAGAAACATTGTAAGTACAATAACCGGGCAATAATAGTGGCAATTCTGAGTGTCGCAAAAGCTAAACTAAGCTAACTAAAATTGTTGCCGTCCCTTTCATAGCGATGGGAATAAAAAGGATGGCAATAATTTTAGTTAGGTTAGTTTAGCTTTTGCGACACTCCGAATTGCCCCCAATGTCATACTAGTCTAATAACTTGCCTAAATTGTGTGTAGTTCAATTAAAAGTACACTAATGTATACTATGTACTGAAGTAGGCTGTTTATCTTTATGGCATGTAGGATTGTAGAGCAGGTTATAAAATGGCTGCTTGATACCTATGCCTTATTCATTATCAGCACAAACATTTTATAGTTTTAGTTATTTTTGTTGACTAAAACTAGCTGGAAACTGAAAAGACTTCCATTTTACTATAGATAGGTTCATTGTTAAGCCATTTTACATTTTGTTATTTTTGATCATAGAATTTTTCTAGCAAGATGTCTACTTCAGTACATGGTAAAATAGCTAATAAGTATATCATAAATAAAATCATGCAGTCTGTGTGAACGTGGTGAATTCTGTGATTGAGTAGTGTTAGTAGACATATCAGATAAGAAATTAATCGTGGTTTTACAGATTGGGCGTTTATTCCGCGCGTGTTTGACGCTCATTCGATAAATTTTATTAAAATCGTATTAATATAATAAACTATTTTCGGAGGCTCACATATTAAAAAAATGCCTGTAATTTATTCCAGATCACGATCTATATTTGTTACAAGTTTTATCAGTCGATGATGCTTCAAAATGCGTGAAGAATAGTGTTTTAATCAAACTGTAATTAATCATTTTAATAAGTAATTGTGTTAAGCTGGAATGACCTAATACGTTTTTCGCCGTTTAAGTCTTCTAACATCTACCTATTAATGGTCTTATTCATAAAGATTCGTCAATTTAATATAGATTTAAAATAATAATATGTTTTTTCTTGTTACTCTTATGTCAATGAAAAGAGATAGCAACAGATTTAATATCTGTTTTAGCTAATATAGGTTTACTGAACCATTATGCATAGGGGGTATGTGTTTCTTTTTTTGAAGTCACAATAAAAACGCCCAGTCTGTAGAGTCACCGATCGCAAACGACCGATTACAAATGGACAGATGATAAAGAAGTGAGAGATGAGAGATTTTTTTGTCCATTTATGTAATTGGTAGGTTATAACATCTTTTTTGGTAATGGTGTATTTTTATTGGTTTCTGTGAATAGGTATACTGGGTGTAAAATGACTACTACCGAAAACTGATGGGTTGCAATCAGACCATAGTACTGAACATAATTAGCGGAAAAAAAGTTTTTTTTTTTACCTAAGCTCTTTTCTATTTTTTTTAGTTACATACACATCGTACAAGATAATTAGACCATATCCACCTAATTAGATCATTTAATAAAGGAAATAAACAAGTAAATTAAAGAAACAGCAATGTAAAACCCTAGCATATTACGCTTGTACGACTGCGAACATCTGATCTCGCCCGCGGTCATTTTTCAGACAACTGATTTTTCTTTAGATGGCTTTTGGGGTGCTGTAAAAGACGTCTACCGAAAACGAAACGGCCACCCCGTTTCGTTTTCGGACGACGTCTTTTTACACCCTGCATTCTGGCTGGGCTGAAGAGATCACACAAAATAAAGTCCATATGCAGATATTGATAATTTCAGAATATCTAGTACTCCTCAGCAAATTTAATCTAAACCAAATATCCAAGGCAGACCTTATTTCTATCGACCAATGAAAATACGCCAAGTGAATACACTTATTAAACCTCTAGTAAAGTAAATATAATAATTGTTGCAATAAATAAATTAAAGTCCTACTTATAACGAAATGTACAATATTGCGTGGATATTTGTCACGCCGTTGTGGTCGCTTTCGAATATATTATTTGTGTTTTTGAAAAGTAAATTGACTACTTTGATTGAAGACAAAAACGCGAGTAAGACCACAGTAGGAGAGATTTTTTTCTTGCCTATTTTATGATGGAATTAAAATTATCTTTTAGTACAATTCTGAGTTGACCATATTTCAGTATTATAATTCTTTGTATAAATTATATTAATATTTATTTAATCTAGTTAAAGTTGCGTGTTCGTGCATTTAATAAATTTTCCCGCCAATGTGAAAACATTTAAAATTATTAATTTAAAAAAACGAATCTCATTTGGTATTATTTTAACAGCTTTAAAAATACTCTTTTTTTACCATGACTTTTACATTTATTCTTAAGTTATTTATTTTGATAACTTTATATTACTATGCCATGTCACTGACTTTTGTCACTCACTAATTTAGTAGTTGTTACAGTCTATAAACAAATTATTATTGAACATTGCCTTCAAGACTATTATCTAAAATGCAAATGTTAATCTTATGTTATTGACTGTACAGTACGACTACTGAAAGCTGACGCGATTGCCATTTGTCTATTGTCGTGATTGTCATAGTAACTATCTAATAAATAAAAATTAAACTTATTACATAGTTTCTATGAAAATAGAAATAAACAAATGAAACAATAGACAAATGACAATTGCGTTCAGTAATCGTACTGTACAACAAAGTTGTTGTATCCTACCGACAAAAACACAAGTTCCAGTGACTCAATATTATAGTGTAGCTTTGTAAATGCATAAAGCAATTGTTGCTCGTTCAATTAATAGATATAATTAGGATTAAGTAGAAAATGCTTGTAAAAACCTTAGCTTCGTAGACGCACAAACATTGACAGAATTATCTGTAATTCGTGGAAAATAATTAGATAGAATGGAATAATTCTGTCATATTCTTTATTATGCTTTTCTTCATAAACTTGTCAGAGAGAATCTAATGAGACATTTGAAATTAAATACGCTCACGCTCATACATATTTTTTTTCCATACATTTGACCATACCGTATCTGGTATTATGTGAGATATCTATTATTCTTGTGAGTGTGTTTATTAGGGTGGCTCGAAATTTTTTTTTTCGACTTACGGTAACCTAATAGTGAAAAGTTTGTGCGTTTTTGGGTAAAAACCGACTATGTAAAATATTATTTGATTTGATTGACAGTAACTGCCTCCCCAACGTCATCGAATATTAAAAAAAACATGATTTTAGAGTCTACTTTGATGCTACATTACTGTATAAAAAATAAATCAGCTGACTTGTTTTTTTCGCTGATAAATTCTTACTATGGTCTATTTTTAAAATAAAATAATAATAACGTTCGACTTTGTGTTTTTTAACGTGGGGGAGGAGAGCGGGAGGAGGCACTTAGCTGCGTCGACCGTCATCGCTCAGTGCACAATTGTCATACACTGGACCATTAGGTAAAGCTCTGGAAACCTGCAAATTACTGCCTGTGAAAAACTTTACACACATTGAGGGAGAGTCGCTTCCTGAAATGTCAAAAGATTTAAGTACAGATCAACAGTACTTGTACAAGATAGTCTCTGCGGTAATTTCAGGTGATTTCCCAGATGACTTAGCAAATAAGTCTCCAGGCAAACTCTCTCATGCCCGCTGGCTCACACGGGCCAACCGGATCTTACGTTTGTACGTTACATCTGAGAAGCCATCGGAAAATTTGAAAAATCTGGCTAAATTTGTCGTGAAAGTTTATGCACCATCTTGGTTTCAAATCAAAAACAAACCGTCATGCAAAGATGGTTCACGCCATCTTTACAATATAATTAGGGCCTCCAGATACCTGCCAGAAGATCTCAAAAATATTATTGATCCTGTCATTCAACGCAATAGCTATTTTGCGCATCCGGAGAGCATTCTTCTTGCAATGGTTACTGATGACAGGAACCACATTAGAGAATTAGCAGCTCGGCGCATATTGAAGGCACGCAGCATGCCTCAGCCTTCAGTACCAAGACTATTTCAAGTACCCCGTATAAACTTCAATGCTTCCACTTAAATGACATGATAGATTGGCAGGAAACTCTGACTGACCCACCTATTTTAAGGAACTTGTCCGATCAAGAAATCCAGCACGTCGTTGAAACTGGAGGTGAGGACGAGCTGTTGTTTCTGAGGCTTCCCTGTCATACTCAAGCCGTTGAACGGGCAGTAAAAATAACAACTGAAGCTTCAAGTTTACAAGAAACAAGAAAAGCCCGTTTGGGTGCAATAAAAGCCAAATTGGAGTCGAGGAAAATAATGCCGAAATTTGACTCAAAAAAAGATTTTCGAACTAATTAAGTAACATCCTAATTTGGTCTTTCTCACTCTTATAATATATTTTTTTGACATTTTATTTTAATAAATATGTTTATTATAAAAATACTGAATTTTAATTACTATCTAAATAATGTTGTAATTAAATTCTTTCGTTTTTCCCCCAAGTAAAACAAAACATTTTTTTATGAGAATTTGAGGTCTGTGCGGAGGCAGAAGGAGTTATCCAAAAAAAATTTGGAATTGCATTTATTTTCACATCAATATTACGCACCGAACCCCCCCTATTAATACTCAAATTTCGAAAAAAAAAAAAAATCCATACATTCGTGAGCCACCCTAGTGTTTATTCTAAATAGCCGGGTACCCACCTAACGCACGGGCTCGCGCGGCAGCCTCGCGAGCCAAATGCCTCGGCTGATGTGGACGTGCCTCGGGCGCCTCGGCCCCGAGCCATCTGTTGTCGGTAAACTTGACGCGCTCAAAGGCGCCTCAGGGAGCGCTGTGCGTTAGGTGGGAACGGTCATGTTTTGGCACGCGCGCGAAGCATACACGACTGTCCATTTCGAATACTCGCGGATATACTTATGATGGCTCAGCCTGCCTCGCGAGGCTTCCTCTTGTAAATTGAACAAAACTACTGAGGCTGCCTCGGGAGCCATTGCTCGCGATCTGGACACCGAGGCTGCCGCGCGAGCCTGTGCGCTAGGTGGGTACCCGGCTATTGATGAACGCTCGCATACTGTAACGCTACTTAAATATTTGAGACGTTCTTACTTCTCTTGGTTGGTATAGACAAAAGTCAAATAAAGTCAACTCATCACTTATATTGTAGCGTATTAGTTTTCGAACGTTATTCTCATACAATCTATGCATGCTTTAGTGCAGTTCACAAACTGAAAAAGCAATGTGCGATATTTATAAGTAGGTACATATATAAATAATTATTTTAAGAGTAGGTACTTTAGAAATAAACATGACAATCACAGTGAGTGTATGTATCGTGTTGGGACACATTTGTGTTTGTTACTAATAGACATTGGGTTTAATATGACTTACCTTAAGAGCCTCTTCCGTACCATTTTAAGATCTCCATAGACAATTCTGTTGACGAGAGTAATAATCTTTTTAGGTTATTTAAAACCTTATTCGTAGAGGGTATTGGACGGGGAAACTACGACGATTATTTTAGTAGGCAATTAATCTTTGAGCAACTCTTTAGTGCAACAATGTGAAAATGGGCACATATGTTTTTAGTTTACATACCTATACTATACATACCAAGTACAAATATGTCGATACTTAGTAAGTGATTTTGGTTAAAAATGGAAAACAATAATTTCATCGTGAATTAAAAATATATTTATAAAATAGGCATTAGTAGCAATTCGGAGTATCGCAAAAGCTAAACATAACTAACCAAAAATGTTGCCGTCCCTTTCATAGCGATGGGAATAAAAAGGATGTCATTAATAGTTAGTTTAGTTTAGCTTTTGCGACACTCCGAATTGCCACTATTGTTTCAATGCCATAGTAACTTTGTAACGTTATTTATCTAATCGTACCCAATGTCGTTATTACATTACTATAGCTTTAAAACGATATTAGGTTGGCCTTTGTGATATTAATCCGTACAAATGTTACAGGGGTTCACTGTGTTTACAATCTAGTGCAGATAAATAAAGCCTATACTACATAAATCACATATGTTTTGGAATATTAAATTAAGCAAGTAAATAAACCTGCTATACATAGCTTGCATAAATCATTACATTTCGGCTCGAGATATTTTCAATAAACATATCGCAGTTTTAAATCTAAGAAAGAGTTAGTCAGTGCTGGATTGTAAACACAAACTGTAAGCCCCTTTAGCAGTAGAATAACAGATGTATGTATGTTGAGATGTGTATAAAATGTGTTGAAACTCGCCTTCAAAATAAATTATTGATAAGTAGTTAATTTGCTGTTTTATTACGACCTTTTGCTTTGCTCTTATCACATGAACCCAGTTCGAAGGGAAAATTTTATAGATAACATAATTTTCTTCTTTCCATTTGTATAAACTTATCGTCATAAATGATTTTGATTGCCTATTCTAATGCAGGCCTTCCACTGCGAGCGGAGCGGGCTCCGTACGGACTCCGTTTAACTCGCAACGGCTTTTTTCATAGAAGTGCTTCCACTGTAAATGAGCGGACTGAGCGGATCAAAATAGTACAAAGAGTCACAAAATTGGTCGCAGAGTTGAGCGGATTTCCAACGGACTCCGTACGGATCCAGTTCAACTCGCAACGCAAAATTTCATACAAGTGCTTCCACTGCGAGCGAGTAAAGCGGAACGGATTGAGCGAGTTAAAATGGGTCCGCTGCGTCATGGCGTCGCACGCGAGTTTTGAACGGACTCAGCTCACCTCCGCCCCCCGTTGCCTCCCCTTCCCCTTTACTTGATCGCTTTC
This sequence comes from Xanthorhoe designata, assembly GCA_963582015.1. Taxonomy (NCBI): domain Eukaryota; kingdom Metazoa; phylum Arthropoda; class Insecta; order Lepidoptera; family Geometridae; genus Xanthorhoe; species Xanthorhoe designata. The sequence continues at coordinate 3,233,109 of OY757053.1, forward strand.
GTCTGTCAGTTCAGAACGCGCAATTATTTATTTATTTTATAATTCATTATTATTATTATTTTTTTTTTTTTTTTTTATTTAATTATTCATTTATTTATAGTATTTACGTAATCCTCTTCACTGGAATCGTCAGACATCGTTATCGCAAAATATACCGCGCGACTTGCTTCCTCTGTGGATCGCCTGGCACTGAGATATTTCTGCGCCTCCTCGTTCATCGCCGCGCCGCTGGCAATGGAAGGCCAACAACTCGCTCATCCGACCCCGCTCATTTCCCACCTCACTCGCTCCGCAAAGCCCTCTGGCAGTGGAAGGCAAAATCTGAAACTCTTTCTTAGTGGAAGTGTACAACTATTTTTACTCCGGTCCGCTCAGATCATCAGCTCAGTTTCCGCTCATTACCCTTTCGCAGTGGAAGGCCTGCATAATTCCGATGTCGCAAAAACTAATCTAATTTGACAGCACTAAAATTGATGCCATCCTTTTTATTTCGATCGTTATGAAAGGGACGGCAACATTTTTAGTGCTGTCAAGTTAGTTTAGTTTTTGCGACATTTTTATTGACACCAATACGTAAATAAATACTTAGTGAAATAAGAACTCATCATCATCATTCTCATCCCACTGCTGGGCATAAGCCTCTTCGCTTCCGCCACTCGACCCTGTCTCGCGCCAATCTAACCCATGTCCGACCTGCAGTTGCAGACTATGTCGTCGACCCATCTTGCCGGCGGACGACCTACATTCCTGTACCCTTCTCTAGGCCACCATTCGGTAAACTACGAAAGAATAATAATGTAACTACCTATAGTGTCAATTTTGATACACATACATAATAACTAGATCGTTCGTTCGTTCGAATAACTAGTAAATATCGAAGTCACCATGCAGTTGTAATATTTTTCAACAAATTGGGTCACTGAATACATTCTTACATTATAAATATTAAAACGAAAGTAATTTTTCAATAATAATTAATTTATTCTCAGTACAATGGATTAAAAGTTACAACAAAATACAAACAGGGGGACGGACAACACATTTACAACAATAACATAAAATAAATAAAAATAACATCTTCAATATCATTAAACGTTACAATTATTTTCCTTTAAATACAAAAATACTTTGTTTTTTGGTTACAATTTGGCGCTAATTATGTCATATTTAATTTTATCATAGCCCGATTTATCACTATTTATTTACAAATCTTATTTAAATTGAACCTGTTGATTATACTACCAGGGTCAAAACAGGTCAAGCGGAAAGCTTTCGAGCATAATCCCTCTGAACAAATTTCAACCATATCACATTAATTTAATGTAGAGTTCAATACACTCAAAACAAAATTTAGTATATTTTTACTTTGCGGCTTGCTATGCCTTGCCCATAAAAAGACAAGATTCGTTTACTTCGTGACACAAGTTTCATTCTCATAAAATATCAACGAACCCAAGATAGTATAAGGCTTAACACACACCGAGATGGCAGGGAATCGGCGAACAGCTTTAGTGTCATGTAATTTTAAACTTTATCTTCATTACCATAATACTAAAATCATTACCATAATACTAAAATCATTACCATAATACTAAAATTTTATGACACTGAAACTGCAGCCGCTTCGCTGCCGTCTCGGTGTGATTTGAGCCCAAATATACCACATCAAGGAAGGCCGGCTAAAAGGATGTCTTAGCTGAATCATAATTAGATCTTAATATGATCAATTTCATACATTCTTATCTAATTATGATTCAGCTAAAACTGCCTTAGCCTCCCAGTTCAAATATACAAAAACATACCTTTAAACTATTTATTATACACCTGTCTTAATCATAAAGCAAGGATATTTCGTCCTTGTTGCATTCATACTAATGACAAGAGATTGCAAAAAAATTAGCCGCTATTTCACTATTATTCTAAAATTACGAATGATAATTTCACGTATCAGCTTCATCTTTGACGTATCAGCTGGACAGTAAACTGCATGTTTGTTGACCTCGTACTTGTATTTAATATTTTACAGTTTAAAAGTGATTTATGATTGGAAGTTTCTTACTATACCTATTTTATCTCAGTATAGTTACACGTGAATAACAGTTTCAAATAGTTTCTGTGCGTATTTTGCATTCTCGCGGTTACGTACTGTACTTAACCGTGAAAGTTGCGTGCTCACAAATTGGCCCCTGCGCAACCGCGTCATAACTACAGAGTGACATAGAATAAATATCGCAGAACGGACACCTGAGTTTGGACTTCGGAAGCATCTGTGAGTCAATTTCAGATTGAGTACCCAACTAACGAACTCCAACTCAACCCAGTAACATGAAGTGTGAGGGGTGTACGAAATCTATCAAAGACTCAAACTCTATTAAATGCACAACTAACCAGTGTGACAAGATTTTCTGCTCACTATGTATCAATATTACTGCGGAAAAGAAAAAGCAATGGAAGTGCCATGACTGCTGTGCTGCACAGAGGAAGGGAGGGGATAATACCCTTACACCAATTCGAGGCGGCTATGAAAACGTCACCAACCGAAAAAAAACAGATTCTACGGGCTCTGAAATAACTTTGCTCACTGAACAGCTGCGCCTCTTAACCACCGAATTCTCCTCTGTGAAGACCACACTTGAGGATCTGACCCAGTCCCTCTCATTCACCAATGAAAAAATGAGTGAAATGATGGTAAAACTGGCTGCCGCTGACGAGCGTCTAAAGTACCTGGAAAAACGGGATAAAGAAGTCGAAAATCTACAAATCACTGTGCTGCAACTCCAAAACGAACTCAAAACTCAGGCCCAAGCTGGTCTAAGAAATGAAATCGAGATAGTGGGTATTCCGGAGAACCAATCGGAAAATCTTCACCACATAGTCCTGGTGGCAGGAAAGAAACTAGGAATTGAGCTGGGGGACAGCGATTTAGATTGGGTATCTCGCGTTGGACCAAACAGGCCTCCCGTGACTACATCCCTCCCTGAGGATGGAGCCAGAATGCCACGCCCAGTTGTTGTCCGTCTTCTCCGCCGATCGAAACGAGATCAGTTTCTCAAAGCCGCCAAATCCCGGAAAAACATCAGCAGTTCAGATTTAGAAGTAACCGGTACATCCCGAAAAGTTTTTGTGAACGAAAGACTAACAAAAGAAAATAGAGTCTTATTTCGGGACACGAGACTCCGTGCTAAAAACCATGGATATAGCTTCTGCTGGTGTAGCCATGGGGCTATTTATGTCAGGCAACGAGAAGGGAAAACTGCAGTGCTCATCCAATCACAAGAAGCTCTGGATCGCATCTTGCCTCCCCTTCCTCCTTCCGGTAGCTCTTAATTTCATAAGTCACATATTTCTTTCATGTATTGATAAAAACTGCTTTTTGCTATGTATAATGTGTACCTATGTTGATTATCACGCCGTGCTTTATATATATAGACCATACGCTATTCTGTTTTTTAACTTGTCTTGCTTTGTTAGAATTATCTGTGTAACTTCTTTGTCGTTAATTTCGTTTTCTCAGAACGTAGAAGATATTAGTGAATTTTTTGGACTGTGTTTTGCTATAATGTGTAATTATGTATACCTGTATTCGTCTAAACTTATTAGTTTACTGTGGCATACTTATATCAGATCATCTTATGATATTGTAAAATCCTTGCAACTGGTTCGCAATCTGCCGCAAATTGTATGTGCTGAACTAGTGCAGGTACTTTGTATCATGGATAACTTTATAATTAACAATGATGTTCACTGACGTCCTAAGTTCAGATCTAGACTCAATAAAAATAAATTGTGTTGTTTTAAATGACTGGGCTAGCTGTAAACAAATTTTTACTGCAAGTCATAATTTGAAACTGCTTACATTTAACATTAGAAGTATACAGCAAAATTTCGATGCGTTTCAGGTGGCCTTAAAGCGTTTAGATATACCTCTCGACATTATAATTTTAACTGAATGCTGGCTCAGCGACTCTGCTATAGTCCCAGAAATTCCTGAATATAAATCTTTTAGTACTACTAAACACAAAAATCAAAATAGTGGCGTCGTTGTATATTTGAGAGATGCTTGGAATGCCTCGGTTTCGGAACCAAACTCTATCGACGCTGATATTTTGACAATAAGTATTCCTAAAGTCATCACTATTATTGGTGTCTACCGCTCACCATCTGCTAGAAACTTGGAACTTTTTCTCGATACGTTGGATACTATCTTTAGTGAACAACATGGTCTCCCTTGCATTATGGCTGGTGATCTTAATGTTAACATTATGAATACATTTGAAGACTCAAATAGTTTGGAATATCAATGCTTCATGGCCGAGCATGGGCTACTTCCGGCAATAACTCAACCCACAAGAGGGGCTTCTTGTCTTGACCATATTTATGTCAAATCTGTGCCTAGTACTCAGTCGGCTATCGGTATTGTGGGTCAGCTTAATATTACAGATCATTTTCCAACTATGCTTGGCATCAATATATCAAAACCTAAATTCAAACGTCCAAATCGTTACTATAAAAAGATCGATTTCGAAGCTGTTAAAAACGTTCTAAAAGATACTGACTGGTCCATTGTTACTAGTTGTAAAGACGTCAATTCAGCAACCGAGATTTTTACCGACATTATATCAGACAGTATAAGCAAACATTCTAAAGAAGTCAAAATTACTAGATCTAGATACAACCTTAAGCCCTGGATAACTCCGGGCTTAATGAGATGTATGAGAAATCGCGACCGCCTACATCAACAAGCTAGAAACGATCCTAAAAATAAAATTTTGCAAATAACCTACTCGCGCTACCATAATTACTTTAGAACACTATTGCGTAAATTAAAAATAGAATATGAAGATGAGGAACTTAAAAAACATAAAAACAATCCAAAAAAACTCTGGGAAACGATTAGAAATATTTGTAATTTAACTAATTGTAATAAAGAACCAACCGAACTATTGACCCTGGAGGGATGTACAGATACAAAGCAATCTATTAATCTAACCAATAACCATTTCTCAACAATAGGAAATCAGCTTGCGGACCACATTCTATCTAAAATAAATAAAACTGAAATCGAACTAGCAAACGAAACTAAAATCTCAAATTCTCCAGCTGATTCTATCTTCCTAAATCCAACTGACCATGAGGAAGTTGAAAAAGCAATCTTAAAACTTCAAACTGGCAAAGCCTCGGGCATTGACGGCATTAGCAATTCTCTTATTAAAACTATTAAAAACGAAATTATTTTACCACTCACGTTCATCATTAATTTAAGCTTGTCACAAGGAATATTTCCTCGTAGCTGGAAAACCGCGATGGTATCACCTATCTTTAAAAGTGGTTCAAAAAGCTGTGTTAACAATTATAGACCAATTTCGCTCTTAGGGTCATTCTCTAAACTTCTTGAGCGCTTAGTTAATAAACGTCTTGTTAGTTTTCTTGAATCCTATAAACTCATATCGCCAAGGCAGTTTGGCTTTCAAAAGGGCAAAAGCACTGAAGGTGCTGTTACTTTACTTACAACTTCCGTGGCATCGTGCCTAGATAGGGGTGAACGTTGTATTGGTGTCTTTTTAGATTTATCAAAAGCCTTCGACACTGTCTCCATTCCAATTCTCCTAAAAAAACTGGAGGGTTTCGGAATACGTGGTGTAGCCTTAGATTGGTTTAGTAGCTACTTAATGGATCGGAGACAGTGCGTTAGGATCGGTGATTTGATTAGTGATTCACAAATTAGCCATTATGGGGTTCCACAAGGCAGTATTCTGGGCCCCACGTTATTTTTACTTTATATTAACGACATTCATGATATCTCAATTAGAAATGCAGAGTTGCTGTGTTATGCGGACGACACTGCAGTTATCTTTCATGAGTCAACCTGGTCAGCGGTGTGTTCGTCAGCGGAGCGAGGAATGACCCTTATCTCAAATTGGTTAGAAAATAATCTTCTCACGTTAAATACAACTAAAACAATGTATTTATGTTTTCATATAACTTCTGCAACCGCCCCTAGTCAAAATCTTAATATTAAAATTCATAATAGATCCTGCAATAATAATAACTGTTCCTGTGAAACGTTGACGCGCTTTAAAACCTATAAATATCTTGGAGTACACCTTGATGAGAACCTCACGTTCCAATTTCATATTGAAGCCCTCTCAGCTCGAGTTAGGAAAATAATAAACATAATGAGAAACCTCCGCTATGCTGCCTGTTTTAAGACCCTTAAATCCGTATACTATGCGCTCTGCCAGTCCCTTATTGTGTATTGCATAACCTGTTGGGGTGGCGCAGCCAAATCTCATATCGACCGTTTCCGCTACAAAGGTCGTATAAACCAATTACGTACTTTTGGCAATGAGCAAAAAACAAAAATGAAAAAAAACTTTTGTCCATAACTTTTTTGTTTTTATAGTTATAAAGTTGTGATCAATAAAGAAAATGCTTGTGTTTGGACAGTGCATTACCTCACTTAATTACAACAGTGTCGGGGCTTTATTTAAAAAGTTAGCATGGACTTACACCACTGAAAAATAAAAAAAATGGTTTATACGCCCCAGAAAAAACTCATCTAAACACGAGCATCAGTCGTAATTGCCATTTGTGTACAGACGACTATAGTTTTTGCATCGTATAGACCATTTATTTTACTAAAAATGGATTTACACCCTATGTAATGTACCATAAATGTAATGTATTGATCCTAAATAAATGATTTCTATAATAATGAGTTGGTAGAAACGCTGAAAATGAAGAAAGAAAGATTTTTTTTATAACAGCTTTTGTTAATTAGTGTTTGTTAGTTAGTAACAAGTAATCAGGTGCGTGTATCTAGTATAATCATCATAATACTACATCATCTACCTTATCTCCGTTCAACAAAATAGTTATTTAGCAAGTAATGGCAAAAAAAAAATAGAGTCAGCATTTTAAACGGGAAGCGCTCAAAGTATGTTCCTTTTAGCGTCAGTCGACTAAAGCGCAAGTGTTAAGGAAAGTTGAAAAGCTCTCTGATTCGGTCACAAAGCCTGTTTCCAGTGTGGCTGAAGACCCAAGATCCAATATTATCAGACACTATACTTAAGATAATTATCTCGGAAACCAGCCTGTACCAGATAAGGTTGGCTCTGAAGCAGCTTCTAGGACCACATGGCTCTTGGTGAGGACAAAATTCAAAAGCTCTCAATTTAGTTTTGCTCGAAGGTAACCGTGGTGGTACCTACTGTTCTTTTAAGAAGAGTGATAGATAACACAAATTACCTATTAACTAGGAATATATCCATCTCGCATCTAAGTCATGCTTATAAACTGTTTTCCAGTTCTAGGAGATTAATAATATGACAAACCATTTAATTAGGTAAGTCCATCTTCAAGAAAGAGGTCAATCGTGTAATTCAACGTGGATGGGAAACTTCGTAACGTCTTTTCGTCCTGCATACCTCAGTGCCTGAAGACGAAGGTATTCAACCGGTGTGTGTTAAGAACCAGTAGGTAATGACTTTTTGATCCGAAACCTTAAAGGCCTTATGAATTGGCTTAAAGTCGCTCAACGAGATAATAATGAAGATAGCTCGGATTTTTTCTACGGAATCAAATCAGAAATAAGCTATAGCTCGAATAGCCTTCTTCTGCATCACGAAGGCTCGCACAGCGTCGCTTGCGTGTGCCCACAGCTCCACATCGTAGGTGAGTGTGCTGTGGACAGTTGCGAAATATCACGAACGCACCACCTCGCGGGTGGCTGTACTCGCCAGTCTTTGCACCGCAAACGAAGCCCGGCCGAGTTTTGAGCAGATGCTCTCTATGTGGGCGTCCCATGTTAGGGAACTATCGAACTGGAAACCTAGCAGCTTTGTTGATAGCACCTGTTCCAACTCTGCTGATCCCGCGAGCACCCTAAGTGCTGGGGGTTTTTCACCGTTTAGCTTAAAGGTTAGGCGCTACTTCACAATAATGGATGCATGCGCCATGCATCCATCGTGAACTAGTGGCTGAAGGTTAGGAGAGGCATGCAGCATGCCTTTTCTAACCGAAACAACTGAAGATCTATGATCTACCGTCATATCTGAGATGATGATGATGATTTATTATGACTATGATCCATGATATACGACGTAAAGAGAACAATTTTAAAAATTTAAATGTGAGTTACGCCCTTTGTTGCGTAAGCAAATTAAAATAGAATTATATTTTTTTGGGTGTAAGTCACGTAATATTTTGTGATTGTGTTTTACGCCCCTAGTAATTCGAAAAATTTGTAGTTACGTCAAGTCTTATTTCGTAATCCTAACCAAATGTGTTATACGCCTTGTTTTTGCAGGCAAGTGTTGTTCAGTTGCATGAAAATGCTGGGTAGTAAAAGCCATTTTTTTGGACTTAGCGCAATTTTAAATATACCAATCGATAGAGCGTAAAAAATGCTATAGGACTGCATTCTTAAGTCAATTTGGCCAAAATGGTTTATACGACCTTTGTAGCGGAAACAGTCGATATCATTAGGGCTGAGAGAGCGCAAAGATCGGTTTTAAAAGTTATGCTCCGAAAGCCATACAGGTACTCAACCACAAGCCTCTACGCAGACGCTGAAGTTCTTGGTGTTCGTCAGCTTTTCGTCCTTAAAGTCTCCCTTTCAGTCCACAAGGCAATACAAAATCACTCTCCTGAATTTGAGTTGGTAGCAAGTCGTAGAGCGTATAGATTAGTTACCCCATTAATGAAAACAAGATTTGCTCAACGTCTTGGTACTTTCTATAGAATATATACCTATAATACAGTTGTCAAGTCGTGTGATCTTAAAAATAACTCATTAAATGAAGCAAAACTGAAAATAGTAAAATGGCTTTCTTCATTGTCATACGATGACACTGAAAACTTACTGCGTATTGTGAATTAGTTTTTATATATATGAATGAATTTATTTATATTTTTACATACTTATATATTGTACTGTAGGTACCTACTCTAATTATCTCCATTTTTTAGTGTTTTCTTACTTGGTGCGATAGGTACCCTATACATTTTATTTTTTATTATATTTAATTTTAAGTTATTAAATATTTAGTTTTATACCCTTTGAACTGCCCGCTGTGCGTTAATGCTAAGAACTGTCAAACGGGAACACAGGCTTCCTCGATACAGGCCTCGCCTAGTGAGGAAGTCAACAATTTGGCTTTCATGTGAAAAGTTCTCTGCAAAACATGAGTCTCCTGCATGTGTTGTATTTGTTACCTTCTTAAGCGTTAGTTTAAGGATTCTCTGTTTTGTTGAAATAAATATTTTTTCATTTTTCATTTTTTCATTTTCATAATAACGGAGCAATATTTTACGAAAGTGATTTTCATATGAAATTATAAGATTTTTACTTTTAATTTGGACGGTAAAATTTTTTGCAACTGTTTCCAATATCTTGTTCTAAAAGCGTTAAATACAAAACATGTCTATTGACTTATTGAGGTTCAAATATAAAAAATCAATTAAAAATCTTATACAAGTGGCGCCATCTATAACCACAGTAACAACTTACAACAACATTATTGTACATTGTTTAAATTCCCTTAGATTAAGATACAAATTGAGTCAACTACTTATATCTAGCTATGCTACAGTGAATAACACTAGCGGATACACATAGCAGTCTGATAAATGAATTAAGAGCGTGTCAAAGATAATGTAGTCAACTGTTTTAAAATAGGCTGCATTTTTAGTAATAAATACCAAGTGATTTCACTTAGGCGGTGCGTAAAAGTGGTCACTTCTATATAAATCATTTTTGCTGTATAGTTATGTCTTTAGTAACAAAGTCCACGTTTGCACAGCGCCTAAAGGTTAGAACTTCGAAGTACCAAGTGACAGTTTTTTTACCTATTCATTAGCGATAACTCGATTGTATTTTCTAATTCTAAATTATTATCAATAGATGGTGCTGTTTCTTATAAATCATAGTTAACATTATCGCGATAGAATAGGTGAAAAACTCGTTATATTTAGTACGTAGTCGGTGAAAATGCGTAACTGGTGAACAAAACGCGCCTCATAACTAATCATAAGTTATGATAAAATTTTGAAAATTTATGTCAAAAAATAATGCAGCTTGTGAAAGGCAATTGGACACAGGCAGCATACATACCTACTACTCAAACACAAATCGCTGAAATTACACAATCAAACAACTATACCTTTACAATTGTCGTCAATCAAAATTTCATTTTACATACTTGCCAGGGTCTCACAACAATCTGTAACCATCTCGTAAAGATCTATCGCCCGGGCCCTCACTGATAAATAACCTAATAAACATATATGAACAGGTTCTAGAACAGGACAGAATACCTAAAACAGGAATGCAAGAAACAATACTGACTAAACGACTATCACTTTACTTACATTTTGAGCATGAAATGTTCTAAAGAGCCTTAAAATTAAGTACAAAAACCTTATGTTATAATACAAACAGTTTCAATTAACGCGACGGCAACTAATGGTTTTGCGGCTCGGAACGACCAATGGAAGTAAGCCTAATATCAACTTGCATTGCTATGCGATACCCTAATTATAACCTAACTTAATTTATCTACAGTACACTATTCTTTCAAAAGTATTATCGAAATTCATTAAAGGAAATTTATATCAGGTCTTGACAAATATGACCCAAAACATTTTACTGGAAAAAGCGGAGAATATGCTTAGATTTGTATATCTATCAGCAAAGAAATCTGGAACTTATCTAGAATACATTTAAAGTCAGTTTAGAACTTTTACCACTGAATAATCTTCTTGGAAAGCTAAGAAAATTTGTGTAATAACTGGTCGTTAATAATTTGACTACTACACACCCTGTTATAAATATCATCGCTGAGATCTTTACGCTACGAGTCAATATAATACAGATTAGATAATTATGTTGAGAACACAGTAGTACCTTCCTGTGTTCTCGACAGTCGAAGATCAAATGCCAAAATTTATAAGTGACTTTACGGCCCAGCCAATCACAAAATGGCGCTTCATTCGACCAATCAGAAGACTGGATATTAGTTATAGCGCCATCTATAAATATCTTTTTATAATTATTGAACTTGCAATTTCGATTAATTTCCCGTAATTTTCTATAAAAATCTAACTCTTATAACATGTCCAATATAATTTATAAATTATTATACTTACGAATATGAATTATAGCATACAATTCATATAATAACGATAAAAAAATTGGCACTAATTTAATACTAATTCTTATACATATGGAAAACAATTTGGTACTTACATGTTTCTGGAAATATAGCCAAGTTTACGACTATCATCACTTAAATAAAATAATTTATAAAAATATTATACGTTAAGGCTCGATCCTGGTTTTCCTAACAACGTTTTGTTTTCAGTAGTTAAACGTGGCAGGCATGTGATACTTCTCATTGAGCTAAAAGTCATTCGAGTGTTATTTTACTACAATCCGCGGTGTCGTCTTACGGCCGGTTTCAATATTAAACTTACGAATGATCGTAGATTGATCGCCATGGCAACTTTGTTTAGACAAAAAATGTAGGACATTTTTTGACAGATAACAATATTACTATGGCGACAGATCCACGGTTATTAGTAAGTCTAATATTGCAACCCGGCATTATTGAATGCATCCTGCATTTACTTTTTGACGCTTCTACTGACTTATGAACCTTTCTAAGAAATGACCCAAGTTTTCGATACATGCAGGTCATAATGCGCAAACGCAGCGAGCGCACATGCACACTGCTTTTAAAGTCAGTTATGACAGAGGCGGGCTAAAAGAGCTCCCGTTCTTCTAATCTAGAATATAGTACGTGAGCCGATGTGACACAGCGCTTGAAAGAGACAATGCTCAAGTTAGCGACAAAGGGAGACAGACACAGCCCTATCAGTCAGGTCTCAAAGGGAGACAAACAGAGTCGTATCAGTCAGGGGGGTTAACGCCAGTTTACCGTAGTATTGGATACTGTCCTCGATACCGAGTCAAGTATCACAAATCACAAAATCCAGTGCAGCGCCTCCCGCGGTAACTTGCATGAACTAAAAATTTCATACATTTAGAACTTACTTGACACGTGAGCGAGGAATATACTAAAACCATTGAGATGTATTATAGAGCCACAATCAGACAAATAAAATGTAAACGCAAAACTCGGCGCACGCTACGTAGTGCGCAGAGTTTTTCTTTTTTGCGTACAAGCGACATTGAACATTAAAACAAACGACATAACGTCTACATTCAAATGTCAAATGTCATTGTAGAACATTTAATTTGCACGCACATTTTTTGAGTGTTGTCAGCTATTAGATTGTGACTCTTTAATACATCTCAATGACTAAAACCGCTGATAATTCTACTGGTCTCAGTGTGTGAGCGTGGTGGGCTGCGGCTGCCTAGTGGCTGGCTGCTGGCGGCAGAGTGCGCAGGCGCGCATGCGCGGGGAATGCCTCTCCACCTGGAAGGTGCCTGCAGAGGCTCCATACTCGCGCGCGATGCGCTGACACTCACGGAGCACGCTATCGCCATCGCCGAGCTCGTCTGGATAGAATAGAACATTTTTTTTTCCATCATCATAAAGCCCGTCACACACGTAGCTATAATATATAGTAATATAAATTATAGCAAGGCATATTACGATATATTTTCTATACAAATATTCAAGTGACCGCACACGCAGCTATAATATATATTATAGCTGCGTGTGTATTTGTATATATATAGCAAGCCATATTAATATATATTATAGCTAGGTGTGTGACGGGCTTAAACATGGGTATAGTTCGCGCCACGTAAAAGAGCGCTGGCTGTCAAACTGCGCAGTGGTCGATGATTGGTGGAGAGGTAACGCGTCGCACTTCATACCATTGATTTAGCGAGTGCTATTGGTTCGTCAGCGAGTGAACACAGGCGCAAACATACCCCCGCTACTTTTTACGTGGCGCGACCTATAACAGAAATGAGAAATTTTGACAATCAAGTGACAAGAAAATAAGGCTACCCCTCAGCATTTAAAATAACAATGTTGAGCTAACACATTTTTAACTGCCGACCCCAAAAAGACGGGTTATAAGTTTGACCGCTAATATTTTTGCCCCGGCTCAAAGAATTCGGATATCCGCTGAAGATTTCCACCAACTTTGTGGATTTTTTGTGTACATACCAATAGCGATATGTGCTGTGAGCTCCGTGTGGTGTGTGGACAGCGACCACGCGTGTAGAGAGTGCACGTGGCGGACGCCGGTGAGTGCGGATAGGGCCGCTACACACTCACGGTATCTGGAAATTCATTTCATTACTGGTTAGTTCTTCGCTATTACTCAACAAAACGCACAAAATATCCAGTAGTTTGACGGCCGCTGTGGCGTGAAAGCTCGCCTGAGACGCAGAGGTTGCGGGTTCGATCCCCGCCGCGGGACAAATCGCTTTTAGCGATAAGGCCGCCAATTGTGCTTGTATCTTTAGCAATTTTTCCTGGTTGTGTTTATTTCTTTCTTTTTGTTGTACAATAAAGCATTATCTATCTATCTATAATAATCATAATCATAATCATTTATTCATAAAGTTTTAGGTTACATAATTAGATCATAAAGTTAATAAATAGTTCTACCAAAACCTAACTTTACAGGTGTATGAATATTAAAAATTGAGATTTATAATTAAAAGAAAATGAAATATGATCACGACTGTATCCCAGGGAGCGGTAGACATTTCTTTCAGATCTTTATAATTTATAATTTAGTAATGTCAAAAAACAAAAAATAATAATATAATAGTCAATCCAAATTAATGTAATGTTGCATGGCACACATTTTAATTGTTTATCTCATAATATAATTACCTGACATACCTAATTATTGTACACCGACCTAAGTTGGTAACATAGAGGCTCTACTTATATTGACCAAGAACTGTAATGTTAACCTATGTTCATCATCATCATTTCAGCCCATTTCCACCCACTGCTGAGTATAGGCCTCCTCTTTATCACGCCACTCTCTCCGATCCCTTGCGAGTCTCATCCACTGATTCCCGACCACGTTGACGATGTCGTTCGACCATCGACCTATGTTGAACAATAAATAATTATGAATTATGAACATTGAGATGTATTAAAGAGTCACAATCTAATAGCTGACAACACTCAAAAAATGTGCGTGCAAATTCAATGTTCTACAATGACATTTGACATTTGAATGTAGACGTTACGTCCTTTGTTTTAATGTTCAATGTCGCTTGTACGCAAAAAATTACATTTTATTTGTCTGATTGTGGCTCTATAATACATCTCAATGATTATGAATTATATTTATTAAAGTTACCGGAAGTGTTTGGGCACGGCTTGCATGAGCATGGAGAGTGCGTCTTGCACGACGCGCGCGGACGTCAGGAGCACGAGCACGCTGAATATAAACGTGCAAAGCGGGTCCACTATCTTCATGTTGGGCTGTTCACAAAACATTGCAATCTGGTCTATCACGAGTTAACCATAGTATTGTTTACTGTCCTCGTTAGCGAGTCAAGTATCACAAATGTATGAAAATCCAGTGCAGCGCCTCCCCCGGTAACTTGCATGAACTAAAAATTCCATACATTTAGAATACTTGACACGTGAGCGAGGATAGTTAACTATACCAGTCGAAAACTGATGATAGGCCCCCAGACTAAAATTAAATAATAAAAGCATTGAGTTACTATACATATACTAAAGAGTCACAATCTAATAGCTGACAACACTCAAAAAATGTCCGAGCAAATTCAATGTTCTACATTGACATTTGACATTTGAATGTAGACGTTATGTCGTTTGTTTAATGTTCAATGTCACTTGTACGCAAAAAAGTAAAACTCGGCGCACTACGTAGCGTGCGCAGAGTTTTGGCGCGGACATTTTATTTGTCTTTGATTGTGGCTCTATAGATTGTACCTCAATTCATAAAAGTCACAATATTTTTTCATCAACCCGTTTCGTCCCACTGCTGGGCAAAGATTTCCCCCAATCTTCATGTTGGGCTGTTCACAAAACTTATTACAATCAGACTAAAATTAAATAATAAAAAACTTTTTTTTCATCAATCCGTTTCATCCCACTGCTGGGCAAAGATTTCCCCCTATCAATGAAAATCATAAATAGCTGTCAGAGAAGTTACAAGAAAATTGTAAACTTACGTAAAACTTGATGAGGACCGACGCTAGAAGCACCCCACAGCTTTGAATTAAATCGCCGATCACGTGGATGAGAGCAGCGCGTAGATTGATATTCCTGCGAAATTACAGGTGTATTACAACTTGAAATTACAGGTGTATTACAACTTGAAATTACGGTGTATTACAACTTGAAATTACACGGTATTACAACTTGAAATTACGGTGTATTACAACTTGAAATTACGGTGTATTACAACTTGAAATTACAGGTGTATTACAACTTGAAATTACAGGTGTATTACAACTTGAAATTACAGGTGTATTACAACTAGAAATTACAGGTGTATTACAACTTGAAATTACGGTGTATTACAACTAGAAATTACAGGTGTATTACAACTAGAAATTACAGGTGTATTACAACTAGAAATTACAGGTGTATTACAACTAGAAATTACAGGTGTATTACAACTTGAAATTACAGGTGTATTACAACTTGAAATTACGGTGTATTACAACTAGAAATTACAGGTGTATTACAACTAGAAATTACAGGTGTATTACAACTAGAAATTACAGGTGTATTACAACTTGAAATTACAGGTGTATTACAACTAGAAATTACAGGTGTATTACAACTTGAAATTACAGGTGTATTACAACTTGAAATTACAGGTGTATTACAACTTGAAAACAGCTCCTAGATTGTGTAACTTGTCTCGATTGTATCACAGTAAAAAGTAAGTTCGTAGGTATGAGCAAGTAGCCAACTCTGGTGACGGAGTTTTTAGGCCGCCTTAAGGCCTCCGTCATGGCTTAACGACAGGCATTAGAATCACCTAGCATGTAAAACGATACTTAAGTGATCCTTGAGGTCCTACAAGAATAAATGATTTTTCTTTCTTTCTTTCTTTCTTAAAAGCCGGGACCGACAATTTACGTGCCCTCCGAAGCACGGAAGCGCTCAGATATAAATGCCACTTGCAGTCACCTATCCAAGTTGTGACCGCTAAGAACGTTGCTTAACTTCGACGATCAATCAAGAACGTCTTAGCAAGCTTTGCCACGAGCGCTTCACATTTATCATAGTTGTATCAAAGCAAAAATCGGAGTGAATCGCGAAAATAACATTCAGATTTAAAGTTGCTTAAGTGAATTAGTAAGTAACTTACTTAATACTGTCATATTTGGCAGTTGTTTTCGCGATTTACTGTGATGCCACTTGCGGTCACCCATCCAAGTAGTGACCGCTCACAACGTTGCTTACTTAGACGATCTATCAAGAACTTAGCAAGCTTCGCCATGAGCACTGATTAAAAATATTCTAATAGGATAATGGTGGATATTGGGATGTCACCAAAACTAAACTAAACTAATTTGCAGTATTGTTTTACACTAAAACTGTTGCCGATCCCTTTCATAACAATCAAAATAAAAAGGATAGCATCAATTTTAGTGCTGTCAAATTAAGCCCGTCACATACCTAGTTATAATATATATTAATATGCCTTCATATATATATACAAATACACACGCAGCTATAATATATATTATTATAGCTGCGTGTGCGGTCACTTGAATATTTGTATAGAAAATATATCGTTATATGCCTTGCTATCATTTATATTATTAGTTTAGTTTTGGCGACATCCCGAATAGCCACCCATCTCCCATATACCCATCCCTTTTCATATACTTACCTAGTATTAGTTCCGACATTAGCCTCGTTGGTAGACAGATCTCTTATACTGTAGTCTCCGTTGACTCCGTTGAGCGTCCCGTTCGGTTTCCTCTCGCGTCTGAACAGACGGAAGTGAGGCTCAGATGGCTCAGTGTGTGCGTGATGGGAACAGGCCGCGCCTCCGTGCGTATGGTGGTGGGCTGTAAGACAAAGGTTAAATTTATTTAGGAGTTAAGTTGCACTTGGTGGACACCAAACTCTGTTTTCGCTACTCTTCCTAAACCATACAAAATGAAACTATTACAGAGGTATTATAAAAAAAGCTTATAGGTTTCACAAACTGAACATTCAGTTACACATACAAACAAACTCATCTTAGCACTGTTAAGTATAGACCAAAGACGATTAATATCTAGAAGACAGACAAAGGCCATACATAAAATCGTAACCCTGATCCCGCAGTACCAGATAGCCTGGAAACTTTAAAACATCAATTTTATCCAAGAAATTCTCAATCTTCTAGATATTAATCGTCTTTGGTATAGACAACTCACCAACATCAGAAGCACAGCCATGTAACACAATAGCAAGTATAACGTTGAAGGCAACACCGCAGCCGGAGACTATCATCATCATGTCAGGCTGGATGTCGTAAACACCGGTGTGGAGTCTCACCGCCGCCACGTACACGAACACACCAGTCAGGATCCAGATGAGGAGCACCGAGACCATGGCTCCCAGGACCTCTGGAACACAAATGATAACTTTCCAAACTTCTTATCTTTCAACAGGACTTTTCAAATGAACATAGGCTATATTTTATCAAGTTTATGTACCACGCGAGGGAAGCCGCGTCGCCAGGAACTTCTTACTCTCGTGACAGTGACAGTTAGACAGTTATCTATTAGAATGAAATGCCAAGTTTAGGCAGTTAAAGCATCAGAAATGAAGCTATCGTGCTGGCTAAATTGCACTTTGTTGTCCTTTCGCATGTCTCTATCACACATGCTAAAGGTACACGTGTAGTTACGTCACTTACCCGCTCGCTTGTATCCATAGGACATGTGCACGTCGGGTTTCCGCTTGGCGCAGTGGAAGGCCAGCAGCGCCAGTGCGAACCCGCCGCAATCGCTCAGCATGTGCGCCGCGTCGCACATTATTGAGAGACTGCCGGCTAAGTATCCACCAATCAGCTCGCATATCTACATCGAGTATTATGTTCGTTAAAAAACAGAAACACTCAAAAGTAAAAGCGATCCCAGTCAAGCTGGCTTCAGTGGGAAGTCAGACAAACAAAGTAAGGCATGATTAAACATAGGTACATTTACGGGTATTTATCGCTATTTACCTTTATTTAATTTTAATTTTATCCCGACGTTTATAAATACCCTGCACAAGATCAACGGATACCGTTTCAGATACAAACCTTTAGGTTTTATAAGAAAACAGAGTTTTCTGGCAAGCTTTATAGTCATCGAAACAGTTTACGTTTCGATAATACCCAGGTCACAATATAAGTCATTTTTAAAAACTTCAAATCGTTCTCTGTTCACCAACCGTTGCTATTTGTATCTATAACAACCTATCTATAATAGGGTATCTCACCATAAAAAACCCGCACAGCACCAGTGCGACTACGAGCTGGGGTATCGCGCTGGGCGGCTGAGTCTGCTTCCAATGGCAATGCTCGCTGTCGTCCGCGAGCGGGCTCACCGGCACGTCTGTGTATGCCTCCTGAGGACAACGAAACTATAAAAACTCTAGCCTTTATTAGATGACTAGCTGCACCCCGCGGTGTTACCCGCAGTAGTTCCCGTTCCCGTGGGAATACCGTGATCAAAAGCCTATAAGTTATTCCCGGTCGTAAACTATGTATATTCCAAGTTTCAGCCAAATCAGCTCAGTAGTTTTCGCGTGAAAGAGTAACAAACATCCATCCATCCATACTTACAAACTTTCGCGTTTATAATATTAGTAGGAAGTAAGTAGGATAGTAGGATTTATAATTAAGAATATAAATTAAGAATAA
Source organism: Xanthorhoe designata (assembly GCA_963582015.1). Lineage (NCBI taxonomy): Eukaryota > Metazoa > Arthropoda > Insecta > Lepidoptera > Geometridae > Xanthorhoe > Xanthorhoe designata. The sequence continues at coordinate 3,251,952 of OY757053.1, forward strand.
TCACTTTGTAATGTAAATATCGTTGTTAAAAGGAGGCAGCACAAAAAAAAGTAAAAAGAAATTCGTGCGCCTGAAAGTATAAAGTCTAGCAAATATTTACAATTCTATATGACGCTTTATTTATGTGCATACCCTATTAACTTATAGGTACATTCTTTATTTAGTAGGTATGCAAGCGTAATATATACGTAGGTACATTCATGGTTTTGTCCTGGCACAGGCTTATAGAACCTTACTTTGAATGTACTGTTTATGTTTTCGAGAGCGGTCTCATAAATCTGGTTCAGACAAGATAATACCCAAAACATAATATTAGTTGGTGATTAGCTCGTAAACAACCCTAAACAAACGAACGAAATTGCATTTGGATGTAAAGTTCGTTCTGCTACATTTTACGATTCTAAGCATGGAGGTCGTAAAGAATAAATGAAAATGGACTAAAGAAACTAAACAAATTCTCTATCATTAAATATATATTCTTCAAGCAATTGTCCGCTAGGACAAGGAAGTGTCTCAAGTTCTAAATGATACCTCATAGATTTTAAATTTAATAAATTTAGATACATTTTAAAGGACGTTGAAACATGTCATAATTTAATTCTAAAGCGTTCATGCTAAGAAATTACTATTTGCCAAACAATGGGACCCCCGGGAGTCCGGTGACATTTGAGTAGAGAAAGAGAACGATTTCCAAATCTTGATATCGCGCGATATCGATATTTTTTTATCGACTAAATCGCGCAATTTATCACTAAAAAGTTTCGATGCATAAAATCAAGAGAGACAAACTTAAAATAAGTTACTGGCCAACTTTGGTGACGGAGATAGGTCCCTAGAAGGTCTATCCACGGCTTATCAAATTATGAACCCTCCGATATACATATTAGCTTTCTTACATCAACGGCAACGCGTTAATTTTATGAAAGCGCATAATCGATTATCTTCTTCGATGATACGAATAGACTACGTTTCAAATTACTAAAAGTTACCTTTGACAACTAGGGCATCTCACATTTGAAAAGGAGCATAGCTCTAATGAGCAATAATTGCTTTTGTTTCTCAGATAGGAACATTTTTCAATTCATTTCTTAGAATTATCGAAACGGCCTATTTAACCCCTCTGGAATATTGCGCTTCAACATAACATTTCACGGAGTATGAAGGAGTTATCGCAATGTATTCGCCTTGATAAGCGAAGGGCCCGCATGGAAAGTGGCATCATTCGCCAAAGTTCACGCACGAAGCATCCATAGTTTTGTTCCAAAATATTCAGCTTGAAGTCAATAGGTTTATATTGTTCGTTTAAGGTGACCAGTTTAATTTGTCATGTTATGAGTTATGGCTGACTATTTTACAATGGACCTAATACCATAGTAAAGTTATCAGTCATACCATTATTAGGTACCTAAGTACTACGTTTGTTGAACGATAACTTACGAGCAGTTAATCCTATTATCATGAAGTGTACTGAAGTAAGTAGTATACCTACCTACCTACTTATAATAAACATTCACACCAGCTGAGTGAAACAACAATATTATTATAAACTAAAATAATTAATCAGACAATTGGAAACGTTTGTCCAACCAATGATGGCCAGATTTTTGTGCAACTTAAAATAAACCGGCGTAAGTTTATCTATTCTACGCATATTATACGCGCCCAAAACGAAGTAATAGCCAGGCGGAAGTAAATATCCGTTGAAACAACAAATTCACTTATTACAATAAATGTTTTCGCTCCTATTCCTATAAATCTCATTATACAAGGCCGTAATAATGAAATACAAATCCTGTAGATTCAAGAGTCGCATTTCGAGCAAACATCGCGGCATCATTATACAAATGAATCCCCTGACACGGCTTGCGCACTGACGCGCGAAATCGATGATTCCACTTCGATAAATATTTACATTTTTCGCGTAGTCTACAATATTCTCTTGGAAGAACCGCGGGATATCAGTTCCCATGCGGCTTTATTGTTTTGGGTACATTATATCACACAAATATTATGTGAAAGTTTGTTACTTCTTCACGCTCAAACAGCTGGACGGATTTGAATGAAATTTGGTACCAGACCAGGATAGCATAAATACTTTTGATCCCAGTATTTCCACGGAAACGGGAACTTTCCACCTAAGTATGCTCTGCTAGTTATGATCTAAAATCAATCTGTAGGTAAACCAAAGAAATCACGAAACACAATAGACCATTTGCTCCAAAACAAAGAACACCTCCACAATCGATTACTTACGTAATTTCCTTGGCCGCCACTTATATCACTCTTCATTTTGGCAGAATATCAAAAATATCACAATGAAACGACAAATTGCAAGGGACAGAATGTATAGCGAGTTTTTATAGTATTTATACTTTATAGTACAATGGAGGGTAGTTAGATGTCGTTAAAATTTGCCGGAGATGACGTTGAAATTTTAGCTCGTTCTTGAGGAAACTAGGACACGATAGCAGTGAAGTCGTGTAATAGGTACATATTTAAATTTACATTATGATTTTTGTATTACTAACTACGGTTATCTCGATACGGGTTTAATTAATTATGGACTTGCCTCTGACCACTTCATTTTTAAATGCTCTTCAGTGCTCGAAGATCATAGAAGTCTATAATAAGTGAAATTATAGTAGTGTCAGCTTGGAATGCAGGTTTGTAAAACCAAAATTTAAAAACAACTCATTTAAAAATTTAACGAAAATATAAAAGCTAAGGGTGATCTGCCGATTTCAGTGTTCAGCGTTTACTCCGGAAGACAAAAACGGGGGTCATTTGAACCTCTGCACGTCAGCGCTTTATACCCCCATGGAGATTTATTATGCAAAGTCATGAATAATTATGCGGAGAACCTGTCTGGGAATAATCAGGTCCGATCGATACAAGAGATGAGATATAACTATGGAGTGAGTCTTAGAGAAAACACGTTAGAAAAAATTTAATAAAAGGAAAATAGATTTCCTCACGATCTTTTCCTTAACAGTTAACGCTCGTGTTAATACATTTTTAACCGACTTCACCGATTGAATTTTTTTTTGTTTTAAAGAACACAACACACTACACCCTACGATCCCGTTTCTCGAGGATCTAATGAAGATCTTTGGATTTATGAACAGAAATGCAATTGTTATCCGTCAAAAGTGAACCGATTTTGAAAATTAGTTTTATGTTTGAAAGAGTAGGTTTATTTATTATTTTTTATACTACCTGCTCGTCAATGGCATATTATGTGTCATGCAAACCTTTCCTAAAGTAAGTCATTACAGCTCCTCGGTCTAGCAGGCACATAATGTTGTATGGAATATCTTTCTTCCCCTAGAGAACAAAGTGATTTGAATTTGGAATTCAACCCATGTAGTGGTGCTTGATCGAGGTTGGTTTCAAAAAAGTTTAGATGGAATGAGATTTTATTCTGATTTAGGCTGTATGTTATCATTTTCTTTACAGTGCCTACAAATAAAAAAAAAGAAAAACATGAAAACTTTTTACGAACTTCATTTTCACGCGCGCGCCAAGAAGGATTTGTTTAAAGTTAGAATAATGGCTTTTTGACGGGAATTCGAGGTGCCATGTTGCCTTTTTTGTTTTATTTTCCAAAACTTGTGTTTTAGCGAATATTAATGTGTAATAATGGTGGATTATTAACTGTTAAGTGTTCGTGAACGTACATAAGTGTGGGCAAATGAAACAAAACTGGATATCATTGCATTTCGAGTTCTCTCAAGGAGTCCTTGTAATGCTGCAGTAAAGATCCCACATCTTTACTGACGCTGACTATGACTTTGACTTGACCTTGACTAATGACTAAATATGACTAAATATAACACATGGTAGTGGCTAAATGCGTGGCACAAGCCGTGCGAAAGCCAAATTATAAGAAGTGAAGTGAAGTGAAGTTAGAATAATAATCTGTAGTGGTTAGTTCGACATTCGAATAAATTCTTGATATTCATTTCGTAAAAAAATTTCGTGTTTATATTTATTTTTATTTGTAGGCAGTGCAACGAAAATGATAACATACAGAAAAACTCAGAATAAAATCTCATTGCATTTAAACAGTTTGACGCATACAACCACCTTTATGTACTTCTTTATAACAGTCATTGGTTTCATTCAATTGCCTCGCAGAAAGTATAAAAAGTAGTGTATGCATCACTGGCTTAAATGTGTATTTGTTTTGGGCGATCTTGAACCCCTCGTACTCAGGATTCTAGCCATAACTCCCTCGCTCCGCTCGGGAGTTAACTCTAGAATCCCTCTTACTCGGGGTTCAATGTAGCGCCCGCTACATAATACACTACTTTAAGCCCTTGTTGCATAAACTACTATTATTAACCAAGTTAATAATAATAAAAAATAAATAAATATAATAAAGTTATTTATTTCAAAGAAAGGTTAACAAAACAGAAATGTATGTTCAAACAATCAGTGGGTAGGTCCTTAATAGGATAGTCCAATAAAAAAAATGAGAACCTGATAAGGATCTTTGGAGTTAGAACAGAAACGAACCTCGAGAGTGCAGGAAACTGCTCCTCTCCTTACGAAATTGAAGTCGGTTTAATTAAAAAAATTATTTTGCCATTTGTTCGGATCGAAAGTCGAGGGACTTACTCGGCCAACGCGGCTGTTCTTAGAAATAGGTACTCAGAAATAATGATATTGCAGCACGCACGCATCTTGAAAATCCAGTTGTGATCATATTTATTTTACTTATATTTTTTTCTTAAAAAGTTTTTTCGCTAATTGTTTCCTCGTCTCTTGTATCGATCGCATAATATGCGATCATGATGACCTCAGTAGAGGCTTTTATAATTGCGAAGGAATCTTAGTATGGAGTCGGTACTTAATAAGCGTGCTTGGTTATTTTGATATTGTTTGCGCTGGATTATTGATTTGATTATGATGTTTGGTGGAAGTCGCGGGAGGAGATTATATTTTTGGCATGACTGCATTATACACTTGGCTTTTTAAACTTTCGCTATAAGAACACAGTTATAATAAAAGCGCTTTAGTAGGTAGCTAGTTATATAGTTGCCATTTGGTAAAAAAATAGCCCGGAACTACTTACGCACGTGACTGTGACAGAGTTTTAATGGATAACTCTGAAAGAATGAAATGGCAAGTTTAGGCACTCCGATCGGCACGAGGCGAGGCGCTTGTGCGAGCTAAATTGCACTTTGTTGCGTCGTAGTAAGAGTCGCTACTTAATGTATTCTGTGTCGTTACTTGTATACCAATAAAAATCACAGTTATACTTAAAGCTAAAACTATTCCATTGTTTATGTGTATGGTACCCTTGTCTAGATTGTACAGGTCATTGTAGTCTCAACACACGTATTTGCAGCCAAATGATATTTTATCAACTACCAGATTTTTTAAAGGTGCCTTTTACAAATCACACATTGAACATACCTACTTAAGTATTATTGTCATGCGCCAAATTTATTTACGAACGTGCTTCTTTTGTATCTTCTATCAATTCTTCTTCTCTATCAATGTCTTTCTATCTATACTATACAAACTATACAAAGTCATCTGACCACAGGGATGGTGATCTACAAGTCTCATCTATAGGTACTCTTATAATAATTTACACGTGTTTGACTTTGTTTCAAAAATGTCGAAATGTGAAACGACCAATTAAGAATTTATACATCGGCACTAAAATTACTAATTGATTTATAGCTTTCCCGATAACGCTACTTGCCAAACAAACGATCACTTCGAAAATTGGTTTTGGCAGATAAAACAATATTAGTACCTACGTATGCAGAGAGACGACAAACCATTATCACAGAATAAATAAAAGTACGATAAGAAGTAGTATCTTATGGGCACCGTTAGATAAGGCATGTTCAAGGTACGATTTCAAACAGATTCCTAATCTATTTTCAGTACCTTGAAGCCTCCGTACAAACTTCAAGGCATTTCATTCTGTTAGAGCTCTCCAGTATATTCAATCTCTCTTTAGATTTAAGTTCTGTAATGTTATTCGAAGGTATAAATAAACAATTGTCTAATTTTTCTTAAACTTTCGCGATCACAATTCATATTTATAAATACATGTACACGGGATTTTATCGCGTTATTTACCTTATTTCTTTTCTTCCCGACGTTTCGGCTATGTTGCAATAGCCATGGTCGCGGGTGGACTGGAGTATGCTTCAATTTGAGTTTCGTTGTGTAGCGGGTGGGTAGTTTTGTATCACTGGTAAAACTACCCTCACAGATCTTCAGAATTCGGATCGGCTGCATTTACACCGCAACACACCACACTAACAGTATCTTCACACCGAGAAGTCATAGTACGACGTGCATTGCATCTACTAATCACAGGATTCCAAGATGATGGGAGCCTAAAACCATCCTCACGATTGAAATTCGGATACTTCTTGATTTCAATTGCCTCACGAATCATTCGCTTATAATATTGGCGTTCGTTGGCAAGAATCTTGGGATCGTGAAGTTCAATCCAGTGATTGGGCCCGGAATCCACTAGGTGCTCCGCTATCGCTGATTTATGTACCTGGCGGTTCTTAACTGCTGCAATGTGCTCCTTAATTCGTTCGGCTACAGTACGCTTAGTTTGGCCAATATATGAGCGACCACAGCTACAGTCTACTTTGTACACGCCAGGTACTTGTAGCGGTATGACATCCTTCGGCGATCTCAACAACTTAGCCACCTTCGTTAGAGGAGTAAAAATGGTTTTAATGGAAAACTTGTTCAAAACATTACCAATTTTATCGGTTACTCCCTTCACATATGGCAGATACGTAGGTTGTCTGCTTACATCAGGTAATTTATCTCTTCTCGTACATATTGGCTGTCTCTTTCTTAAACCTACATAACCATTACGTTTAAGTACCTCCTGAACATGCCCCAGTTCTTCCTCTAAATGCTCAGGGTCACATAGATCATAGGCTCTGCTAGTTAAAGAAGAAACAACAGATTGTAAATGACGAGGATGATGATGAGATGTAGCGTGTAGATACCGGTCTGTATGTGTTGGTTTTCTATAGACTGAGTGTGCCAAGGAACCATCAGTCTTCACCATTACCTTGACATCAAGAAAAGCCAAAGTTCTTCCTTCCTCCCTTTCGTGAGTAAACTGAATTTTAGGATGGACTGAGTTTAAATATGTAGTCAAACGCTCAATTTCATGTGCACCACCCTTCAATATACAGAATACATCATCAACATATCGTTTCCAAATCCTTACACCATAGGAAGCTAAATCTAAAAGACTTTCAAAATGTTCCATCCAGATATTGGCTAAAACCGGCGCAACTGGGCTTCCCATAGCCACTCCGTCAATCTGGAGGTAGTGTTGTCCCTGGTATAAGAAATAGTTACCATCTAAACAATTCTTAAGTATAACGATATATTGTTCCGGAAGTTCAAAATAACTTAACTTCTCTTTTACCACTTCAATGCACTCTGTTATTGGAACATTGGTGAATAGGGATTCCACATCAAAACTCACCAGAATGTCACCAAGCTCCATTTTTATGCCCTTGATAATGTCAATGAAATGGCGAGAATCTTTAACAAATGATGATGTTTTCCCTACGAACGGCTGTAGAACCGCAGCAACATGTTTAGCCAGCGTGTAAGTCGGTGAGTCAATTTGACTTACTATTGGTCGTAGGGGTACACCTGTCTTATGTACTTTCGGTAAGCCATACAGTTTCGGCGGCTGCACAATTGTAGGCTTATGAAGGCGTTCAAACTCATCATCTGCGAATAAGTCCCTATGTTCCTGTATAATTGACCTTATACGCTTTGTTACTCTAGCCGTCGGGTTGTACGATACCGGCTTATACACCTTTTTGTCACTGAGCAAATACCGCATTTTTGTGTCATAACCAGTGGTGTCCATCACAACAGTTGCATTACCCTTATCTGCTTTAAGCACCAAGATGTCTGTATTCGACCTCAAGTCTGTTAGTGCTTTACGCTCATCAAAAGTAATGTTTGGCTGAGGTAGTCGACTTTTACGCAAAATAATGGAAACATCCTGTCTTAGTGTTTCCGCGTCATTAGGTGGAATTTTATTTCTAATAATTGTCTCCTCCACCCCACTGATTATCTCTTCATACGGCATTCGTTTAGGTGTTAGAGCAAAATTCATACCTTTTTCCAGAATCTTCTGTGTTGCAGTATTTAAAGAGGCACTAGACAAATTTACAACGGTCTGCACAACTTTCGTGCCCGACTGTACATCATCCTGCACCACTTCGCGACGTGCCAGCAATTTCTTTAACTTTTTATTATGCCCCTCTGTACACAACTCAAAAGTCTTTTGTGCTTGAATAAAAGTCACCCTATCGCACACTTCAAAATCACTAGCCGTTAACACTGCACTGCATTCCAGATGAAGGTTGTATAAGGTGCACTGCACTCTGTCCAAATCACAACGATCATTACGAATCATTTGTTTCAACAAACGGACACTCGCACTCCGTAGAATTCCTTCAGAATGTGCTATATCGCTACGCGGCTTAACACGAACACACGTAGGTAACAAGTTCCAATCCCGACATTTTGTTAAAAATGTCAAAGATGTGAGTAGACGCACACTTTTCTTCCGAAAGAACTCAAGGTCTCTAATTTTGTTTGCAATATCCGGCCCGTACCGGTATACAATAGTTTTTCTTAAACTTTCGCGATCACAATTCATATTTATAAATACATGTACACGGGATTTTATCGCGTTATTTACCTTATTTCTTTTCTTCCCGACGTTTCGGCTATGTTGCAATAGCCATGGTCGCGGGTGGACTGGAGTATGCTTCAATTTGAGTTTCGTTGTGTAGCGGGTGGGTAGTTTTGTATCACTGGTAAAACTACCCTCACAGATCTTCAGAATTCGGATCGGCTGCATTTACACCGCAACACACCACACTAACAGTATCTTCACACCGAGAAGTCATAGTACGACGTGCATTGCATCTACTAATCACAGGATTCCAAGATGATGGGAGCCTAAAACCATCCTCACGATTGAAATTCGGATACTTCTTGATTTCAATTGCCTCACGAATCATTCGCTTATAATATTGGCGTTCGTTGGCAAGAATCTTGGGATCGTGAAGTTCAATCCAGTGATTGGGCCCGGAATCCACTAGGTGCTCCGCTATCGCTGATTTATGTACCTGGCGGTTCTTAACTGCTGCAATGTGCTCCTTAATTCGTTCGGCTACAGTACGCTTAGTTTGGCCAATATATGAGCGACCACAGCTACAGTCTACTTTGTACACGCCAGGTACTTGTAGCGGTATGACATCCTTCGGCGATCTCAACAACTTAGCCACCTTCGTTAGAGGAGTAAAAATGGTTTTAATGGAAAACTTGTTCAAAACATTACCAATTTTATCGGTTACTCCCTTCACATATGGCAGATACGTAGGTTGTCTGCTTACATCAGGTAATTTATCTCTTCTCGTACATATTGGCTGTCTCTTTCTTAAACCTACATAACCATTACGTTTAAGTACCTCCTGAACATGCCCCAGTTCTTCCTCTAAATGCTCAGGGTCACATAGATCATAGGCTCTGCTAGTTAAAGAAGAAACAACAGATTGTAAATGACGAGGATGATGATGAGATGTAGCGTGTAGATACCGGTCTGTATGTGTTGGTTTTCTATAGACTGAGTGTGCCAAGGAACCATCAGTCTTCACCATTACCTTGACATCAAGAAAAGCCAAAGTTCTTCCTTCCTCCCTTTCGTGAGTAAACTGAATTTTAGGATGGACTGAGTTTAAATATGTAGTCAAACGCTCAATTTCATGTGCACCACCCTTCAATATACAGAATACATCATCAACATATCGTTTCCAAATCCTTACACCATAGGAAGCTAAATCTAAAAGACTTTCAAAATGTTCCATCCAGATATTGGCTAAAACCGGCGCAACTGGGCTTCCCATAGCCACTCCGTCAATCTGGAGGTAGTGTTGTCCCTGGTATAAGAAATAGTTACCATCTAAACAATTCTTAAGTATAACGATATATTGTTCCGGAAGTTCAAAATAACTTAACTTCTCTTTTACCACTTCAATGCACTCTGTTATTGGAACATTGGTGAATAGGGATTCCACATCAAAACTCACCAGAATGTCACCAAGCTCCATTTTTATGCCCTTGATAATGTCAATGAAATGGCGAGAATCTTTAACAAATGATGATGTTTTCCCTACGAACGGCTGTAGAACCGCAGCAACATGTTTAGCCAGCGTGTAAGTCGGTGAGTCAATTTGACTTACTATTGGTCGTAGGGGTACACCTGTCTTATGTACTTTCGGTAAGCCATACAGTTTCGGCGGCTGCACAATTGTAGGCTTATGAAGGCGTTCAAACTCATCATCTGCGAATAAGTCCCTATGTTCCTGTATAATTGACCTTATACGCTTTGTTACTCTAGCCGTCGGGTTGTACGATACCGGCTTATACACCTTTTTGTCACTGAGCAAATACCGCATTTTTGTGTCATAACCAGTGGTGTCCATCACAACAGTTGCATTACCCTTATCTGCTTTAAGCACCAAGATGTCTGTATTCGACCTCAAGTCTGTTAGTGCTTTACGCTCATCAAAAGTAATGTTTGGCTGAGGTAGTCGACTTTTACGCAAAATAATGGAAACATCCTGTCTTAGTGTTTCCGCGTCATTAGGTGGAATTTTATTTCTAATAATTGTCTCCTCCACCCCACTGATTATCTCTTCATACGGCATTCGTTTAGGTGTTAGAGCAAAATTCATACCTTTTTCCAGAATCTTCTGTGTTGCAGTATTTAAAGAGGCACTAGACAAATTTACAACGGTCTGCACAACTTTCGTGCCCGACTGTACATCATCCTGCACCACTTCGCGACGTGCCAGCAATTTCTTTAACTTTTTATTATGCCCCTCTGTACACAACTCAAAAGTCTTTTGTGCTTGAATAAAAGTCACCCTATCGCACACTTCAAAATCACTAGCCGTTAACACTGCACTGCATTCCAGATGAAGGTTGTATAAGGTGCACTGCACTCTGTCCAAATCACAACGATCATTACGAATCATTTGTTTCAACAAACGGACACTCGCACTCCGTAGAATTCCTTCAGAATGTGCTATATCGCTACGCGGCTTAACACGAACACACGTAGGTAACAAGTTCCAATCCCGACATTTTGTTAAAAATGTCAAAGATGTGAGTAGACGCACACTTTTCTTCCGAAAGAACTCAAGGTCTCTAATTTTGTTTGCAATATCCGGCCCGTACCGGTATACAATAGTTTTTCTTAAACTTTCGCGATCACAATTCATATTTATAAATACATGTACACGGAATTTTATCGCGTTATTTACCTTATTTCTTTTCTTCCCGACGTTTCGGCTATGTTGCAATAGCCATGGTCGCGGGTGGACTGGAGTATGCTTCAATTTGAGTTTCGTTGTGTAGCGGGTGGGTAGTTTTGTATCACTGGTAAAACTACCCTCACAGATCTTCAGAATTCGGATCGGCTGCATTTACACCGCAACACACCACACTAACAGTATCTTCACACCGAGAAGTCATAGTACGACGTGCATTGCATCTACTAATCACAGGATTCCAAGATGATGGGAGCCTAAAACCATCCTCACGATTGAAATTCGGATACTTCTTGATTTCAATTGCCTCACGAATCATTCGCTTATAATATTGGCGTTCGTTGGCAAGAATCTTGGGATCGTGAAGTTCTATGTGACCCTGAGCATTTAGAGGAAGAACTGGGGCATGTTCAGGAGGTACTTAAACGTAATGGTTATGTAGGTTTAAGAAAGAGACAGCCAATATGTACGAGAAGAGATAAATTACCTGATGTAAGCAGACAACCTACGTATCTGCCATATGTGAAGGGAGTAACCGATAAAATTGGTAATGTTTTGAACAAGTTTTCCATTAAAACCATTTTTACTCCTCTAACGAAGGTGGCTAAGTTGTTGAGATCGCCGAAGGATGTCATACCGCTACAAGTACCTGGCGTGTACAAAGTAGACTGTAGCTGTGGTCGCTCATATATTGGCCAAACTAAGCGTACTGTAGCCGAACGAATTAAGGAGCACATTGCAGCAGTTAAGAACCGCCAGGTACATAAATCAGCGATAGCGGAGCACCTAGTGGATTCCGGGCCCAATCACTGGATTGAACTTCACGATCCCAAGATTCTTGCCAACGAACGCCAATATTATAAGCGAATGATTCGTGAGGCAATTGAAATCAAGAAGTATCCGAATTTCAATCGTGAGGATGGTTTTAGGCTCCCATCATCTTGGAATCCTGTGATTAGTAGATGCAATGCACGTCGTACTATGACTTCTCGGTGTGAAGATACTGTTAGTGTGGTGTGTTGCGGTGTAAATGCAGCCGATCCGAATTCTGAAGATCTGTGAGGGTAGTTTTACCAGTGATACAAAACTACCCACCCGCTACACAACGAAACTCAAATTGAAGCATACTCCAGTCCACCCGCGACCATGGCTATTGCAACATAGCCGAAACGTCGGGAAGAAAAGAAATAAGGTAAATAACGCGATAAAATCCCGTGTACATGTATTTATAAATATGAATTGTGATCGCGAAAGTTTAAGAAAAACTATTGTATACCGGTACGGGCCGGATATTGCAAACAAAATTAGAGACCTTGAGTTCTTTCGGAAGAAAAGTGTGCGTCTACTCACATCTTTGACATTTTTAACAAAATGTCGGGATTGGAACTTGTTACCTACGTGTGTTCGTGTTAAGCCGCGTAGCGATATAGCACATTCTGAAGGAATTCTACGGAGTGCGAGTGTCCGTTTGTTGAAACAAATGATTCGTAATGATCGTTGTGATTTGGACAGAGTGCAGTGCACCTTATACAACCTTCATCTGGAATGCAGTGCAGTGTTAACGGCTAGTGATTTTGAAGTGTGCGATAGGGTGACTTTTATTCAAGCACAAAAGACTTTTGAGTTGTGTACAGAGGGGCATAATAAAAAGTTAAAGAAATTGCTGGCACGTCGCGAAGTGGTGCAGGATGATGTACAGTCGGGCACGAAAGTTGTGCAGACCGTTGTAAATTTGTCTAGTGCCTCTTTAAATACTGCAACACAGAAGATTCTGGAAAAAGGTATGAATTTTGCTCTAACACCTAAACGAATGCCGTATGAAGAGATAATCAGTGGGGTGGAGGAGACAATTATTAGAAATAAAATTCCACCTAATGACGCGGAAACACTAAGACAGGATGTTTCCATTATTTTGCGTAAAAGTCGACTACCTCAGCCAAACATTACTTTTGATGAGCGTAAAGCACTAACAGACTTGAGGTCGAATACAGACATCTTGGTGCTTAAAGCAGATAAGGGTAATGCAACTGTTGTGATGGACACCACTGGTTATGACACAAAAATGCGGTATTTGCTCAGTGACAAAAAGGTGTATAAGCCGGTATCGTACAACCCGACGGCTAGAGTAACAAAGCGTATAAGGTCAATTATACAGGAACATAGGGACTTATTCGCAGATGATGAGTTTGAACGCCTTCATAAGCCTACAATTGTGCAGCCGCCGAAACTGTATGGCTTACCGAAAGTACATAAGACAGGTGTACCCCTACGACCAATAGTAAGTCAAATTGACTCACCGACTTACACGCTGGCTAAACATGTTGCTGCGGTTCTACAGCCGTTCGTAGGGAAAACATCATCATTTGTTAAAGATTCTCGCCATTTCATTGACATTATCAAGGGCATAAAAATGGAGCTTGGTGACATTCTGGTGAGTTTTGATGTGGAATCCCTATTCACCAATGTTCCAATAACAGAGTGCATTGAAGTGGTAAAAGAGAAGTTAAGTTATTTTGAACTTCCGGAACAATATATCGTTATACTTAAGAATTGTTTAGATGGTAACTATTTCTTATACCAGGGACAACACTACCTCCAGATTGACGGAGTGGCTATGGGAAGCCCAGTTGCGCCGGTTTTAGCCAATATCTGGATGGAACATTTTGAAAGTCTTTTAGATTTAGCTTCCTATGGTGTAAGGATTTGGAAACGATATGTTGATGATGTATTCTGTATATTGAAGGGTGGTGCACATGAAATTGAGCGTTTGACTACATATTTAAACTCAGTCCATCCTAAAATTCAGTTTACTCACGAAAGGGAGGAAGGAAGAACTTTGGCTTTTCTTGATGTCAAGGTAATGGTGAAGACTGATGGTTCCTTGGCACACTCAGTCTATAGAAAACCAACACATACAGACCGGTATCTACACGCTACATCTCATCATCATCCTCGTCATTTACAATCTGTTGTTTCTTCTTTAACTAGCAGAGCCTATGATCTATGTGACCCTGAGCATTTAGAGGAAGAACTGGGGCATGTTCAGGAGGTACTTAAACGTAATGGTTATGTAGGTTTAAGAAAGAGACAGCCAATATGTACGAGAAGAGATAAATTACCTGATGTAAGCAGACAACCTACGTATCTGCCATATGTGAAGGGAGTAACCGATAAAATTGGTAATGTTTTGAACAAGTTTTCCATTAAAACCATTTTTACTCCTCTAACGAAGGTGGCTAAGTTGTTGAGATCGCCGAAGGATGTCATACCGCTACAAGTACCTGGCGTGTACAAAGTAGACTGTAGCTGTGGTCGCTCATATATTGGCCAAACTAAGCGTACTGTAGCCGAACGAATTAAGGAGCACATTGCAGCAGTTAAGAACCGCCAGGTACATAAATCAGCGATAGCGGAGCACCTAGTGGATTCCGGGCCCAATCACTGGATTGAACTTCACGATCCCAAGATTCTTGCCAACGAACGCCAATATTATAAGCGAATGATTCGTGAGGCAATTGAAATCAAGAAGTATCCGAATTTCAATCGTGAGGATGGTTTTAGGCTCCCATCATCTTGGAATCCTGTGATTAGTAGATGCAATGCACGTCGTACTATGACTTCTCGGTGTGAAGATACTGTTAGTGTGGTGTGTTGCGGTGTAAATGCAGCCGATCCGAATTCTGAAGATCTGTGAGGGTAGTTTTACCAGTGATACAAAACTACCCACCCGCTACACAACGAAACTCAAATTGAAGCATACTCCAGTCCACCCGCGACCATGGCTATTGCAACATAGCCGAAACGTCGGGAAGAAAAGAAATAAGGTAAATAACGCGATAAAATCCCGTGTACATGTATTTATAAATATGAATTGTCTAATTGTCCAATAGCTTTTTTTATAGCTGGGTCCACAGTCCACACTGGACGATCCACCTAGCTCCGATCGCGCGCGCTCATGCGCACCAAATGTGCAGGCGGTGGGGACGATAATCGCGAGCCTAATAAATTTCATTGCATGATCCAGGCTCCACGATACTGAATGGATGGACAGAACGGTGATGCCAAATATAGTGAAGTTCGTAGTAATCACGCTTTGAAAACTAAGCGTTATTTCTAGAAATCAAAGGGTCCGAGCCTGGAGCCTAGTGGTTTTAGACGGTCATCAAAGCTCGACAACCCCACAAACCCCAACTACGCTCCCTCAGCGTAGTAAATCTAGTAGGTAGAAGATTTTATAACCAGTACGAAAAATTGTGCAATGATTTTGGCTGCATGCGGTAACATTTTCATGCGGCCAACCCCGCGCGATAACCTTCCGGTCACTATGCTTTCACGTAGGTACTCGTACTTTAATGCGAATTTGAATTATTTTCACCAGGCTACAACATTCATAGTTGTAATTTATTTGTTTCATATAAAACTTTAACTAAATAGAGCGTGAAGTTCGTCAAATAAACACATCTATATCACACTGTGGTCGCGTTAAGTCGCGAAAGAGTGAAAGAAGGGAAGGGAGGCCTTTGACGACGATAATGACTAAATAATAATAATAGTATCAGCCTGTCCTGTTGTTATTGCTGTTAGCAGTTACCCGAATTATGTTTTATTCTTGCAACAACAACAAATTAGCACATTACAAATTAAAATATACAAAAACTTACAACTTAGTTGCTATGTAGCAACTAGGTAAGTTGTAAGTTTTAAAGGGCCTCTAACTCAGCATAATACTCCATTAAAAACCTAAAAAATACATGAATGGTCTAACCAAATGTCAGTAGAATGATAAGTTACTGAGTAACACAGGATGTGAAATCCCAGCTGTTGCAAATAGATTAAAAATACTTTTGAAGTTCCCTGTCAACTGATAAGAGATCATTTAAATAATGTGTTTGCCTATTACCCTGTCATGAGGACTTTACGCGGCCTTGCTCCATACGAACATACTTACTCCCGTCATTTACATAAAAATGTACTGTAAGTGTTATGAATCTATTACATTAGAATTTTCGCTTTATAACATTATAAGTAGTTTCTTTACACATTACTTCTTGTGTGCATGTACTTGTAACTTTTCTCCCAAGCGATTTTAGTTCATCTGTTGTAATTTACATCTAAATTTCTGGAATATAGGTACATACATACCTACCTATGTAATAACAATAATACAATAATCTATTTCAATTTTAAAATACAATTCCCAATCAAACAATGACGTCTATAAGAGTAAATAGAATGTATGAGTTAGTACATCATTTTGTTTTGCTAATGATAAAGCATGAAGGACATGACATTTAAAAGTAAATAACAAAATGTGCTGAAAACATTATCCGAGCTGCAGTGCCACGTAGAAAAACGTATTATTTTTTTTTAAATTATACAGTACCTACTTAGTATTTAATTTGTAGAATTTTTTTAAAGTTTAATGTGAATTGTTTCCAAGGGACGCAGTTGGAAAGGAAAGGGGTCAAAGATAAAACAAGCACTGTTCCAGCTCGGTGCCAATCTAAAATTGCTCAAGAAGTCTACATATTACTTACTTACATCTTGTTTGATCTATTAACTTTAACAGAATAGCTGTTGAAGTTAATAGTTTCAAGTGTATTCGCTTATCTAACTAGCTTTATGTGATAAAAATGTGTTGCATAAAGTAGGCTTAGTAAGAGAGGAATTATCAAAAGGGATTACTGTATTAATCTTATCAGCAGTAAGTGCCTGATGTATATCTTTAGATTGGGTTGGTCAAATCTGATGAACAGTATAAAAGTATTAGATTTGAAGGCTGTTGATATTTTATTAAAACAATGGTTTTATCCCTTAGCATAGACTAAATTACTGTCATGTCCTTTTTAAATATTAGTAATCTGTGATCTGAATTTATTAGTAAAAGATTGAAGAAAAAAAATGTAAGTACCTAATCATTGTTTTTCTATTCACTTACCTCTGAGAGCAAAGGAGCCCTGTCTAGATGTTCTGAAGAGGCAAACGCAGACTCGAAGTATGCTCCTCGACTCCTGGACTCGTATCTGGAAGCCCCATCATCCCACATCCTTGCTTCAAGCTCGTCAGACATTCTGGCGCCGAGAGTACGCAAAAAATCCCACAAAAACACTGCGACCTCACATCTTTAGCACAATTTCTAACTCGAGCTCTGACTAACGATAAAGTTGACTGATACGGATATTTATTGTTTTCGTTTATCACAGAATTTCGTTATATTTACGACGGAGCATGATAAACTGCGATAGTAAAATAAAATCGCAAAACGGAAAACACTTGCTACGGTAGCATTTTCCCGACAAAAAGAAAAGTGAGTGCGTTTCGAAACCATGGTCAAGTCAAGCGAGCGAATGCTGCAAATGTATCTTAGATTTTTGTGTGTGACGAACATAGATTTTGAACTCTTGAAACAGAGTACCTACATACTTACAAAACCTTGGGGAGTATGAAAGCTTTTTGATAATACGTACATAATAAAAGATTATTTTTATGTACAAAAATAATACAATCTCTAATGTTAAATGTGACAGAGCAAGTTTTCTTTACATACATTTCTTTCACATATTTGGTTTCAGAACGCTTCTAAAATGAAAATGACAACAAATGTCAATATGTCAGAAGGGATGTGCCAAAGTGCTTGGGCTTGCTGTTCGATTGTTTCGAAATAATCGATTGAAAATTGTGTTTGTTACGTAAAAATAAAGTTAGTCCTAATCAGAATTGACGGATTCTGATCAGGGTGCGTAGACAAGTGACAAATGTATTACAAATGTATATTGGTTAGGTATGTAAATGGTTCTAATTGTATTTTGTACAGTTATGTAAATATGTAGTAGTTTAGTTTCTGTAAATAAACTTATTCTTTCCATTAAATATACTAAAAAAAAAAAAAAAAGTGACAAATGTTTCCTATCTATTCTCTTTCTATTATCGCTAGATACACCTTTGACATTTTTGATCGCTCGAGTTTTCGTCATCGAATGTCAATTCCCCTAAGTAATTTTTTTTTAGTTTCGAAATCGAAAGCGAATGTCGAAATGTAACATGGCTAGGGCAGCAGATACAGATTGGAAATAGATTGAGCATATTCGAATAATCTGAGTCTATTCTGTCCATAGTCAGAGTTAAAAATTGACTCATACGAACTTCCTCATTACCTAACTAAACCAACGGAAAAACAGTCTTGTGATCGTAATTATAAATAAATAAAATAAATTAAGTTCTTTAGATCGACATTTATTGAATTAAAGTACGTACATAACATTATTTCAATAAAAATATAAATACCTAATTAAGAATGCATCACAATTCCACAAAAAGACAAGTAATTCAAATAAATCTAAGTAACAAAACTAATTGGAAATAACATTGCAAAACAGTGGCCACAATTTTTTTTTGAACTAAGTATGAAAAACTAAATCCTGCTTTTAAAAACGATATTTCGATGTTTCTTGTCAATTACTATTTTAAAAACAAACAACCTTTGATCGATAAGTGTATAAAATAAATAAGAATTTGCAATGTTTATTCCGAAAATATTTACAGCCGCTTCGCGATAATCGTATCCCATCCCAACTCAGTTGAAACTGCATCACGTGAGCATTTTAACATAATTTTAATAGAATTGAGGTCCTATTAGTGGCAATTCTGAGTGTCGCAAAAGCTAAACTAAGCTAACTAAAATTGTTGCCGTCCCTTTCATAGCGATGGGAATAAAAAGGATGGCAATAGTTTTAGTTAGGTTAGTTTAGCTTTTGCGACACTCCGAATTGCCCCCATTATTTGTTTCTAGTTCCTACCATAGATAGCAACAACTATTAGGAACTCAACACAACAACTGACCACATAAAAAAAATAACCACACTACTAGGGTTAACTGGAAATTATTTGGCATAATTATTTGTTTAAAATTGTTTGCTTTAAAATGCTCATGTGATGTGATAGTTTTTTCAATTCCATCACCTACATTAAGAAAATAGCATAAATCCAATGTTATCTAAAAGGTACTTTGTAGAACACACACATGATAAATTTGTCTAGAAATAATAAAATGACAGTTGTGATGACTAAATTTTTTTATACATTTTGGAAGCCCAAAGTCTTCCATAACTTTAATTTATTAAAAATCATGTGAATGTCCTATTGGAATGGTATTATAAATATTAAAATGTAATCCTTATTCCCCGAAAAGCATAAAATAACACTGTAAGTGATTGGTCATTTATAATTTTTAATAAACTTTAGCCCTTTTGCAAATGAATTAAAATAAAGCTGTCCCTTTCAGTCATCATAGACCAGAACGAGATAACATTATTTTTGAAGGACAAAGTTCAGCTCTTATTTTAAAAGACTCAGTAATTTTTACAATTTCTTATTTCTTTCTATTATACTTTACATGTTTTTATCTTGTTTCACTTATGCCAGTTAAAAGAGATGTTTTTTTATTAAAAATTAAGACCAAATAGCAAGAAAACAGGATTAAGGCAGCTTTTTATACAGCCCACAATTTTGTTTTATCTATTCTTTAGTAGGGCAAATTAGGGCAAGCTTGTTTTAAAAAGAATGCATAAATTAAGACTTTTAAATGCAGTATAATGTTTTCCAACAGGGCGTAATTAAAATATTCAGTGGTATTTAGTAGTATGCCACGTGACTTTTTAACCGATTCCTAATCAATGATGCTCCAGATTTATGTCAAGTTATACTTTCAAGACAGAACAAACATCATGTTAAAAAAGATGATTTTGTTTAATTTTTCAGTATACTATTATTTTATCATAAATAAATCAGTAGATAGCAAGGAATGGTTTAAAATACATAGTATACCCTACTAAACTATTGTTACCCTGAGTACAGCAAGACAGGGTATTTGGTCACCCTGGCTAAAATCTGGTGGAGTAAGTGCCCCTGGTTAGATACAGACAAGTTACAAATGGGGTAAAGTGTCCCTAGGTAAATTATACCCCCAGTAGGGTAAAATGGGGAAAGTTATACCCACAGCAGGTTGGAAGTGAGATAAGTTATACTACTAGTATTATTTTATCTGTGTTTATACCCAAATAGGGTGAAATGATGTATTGCCCCTAACTAGGGTGAGATGGGGTATACCCCTATGTAGGGGAGATGTAAGCCCCGAGGTAGAGGTTTCAGACGATGACTACGAGCGGCAGGTCGCGGATCATAAAGATGACGGAGGCAACGCACGCGACGCGGCCAGCCCACCAGCGTCCAGACGGGGCCAGTCGCAGAACTCCTTGCCGTGTCTGGAAACACAAACCTATACTTAAACAGGCTTATTAATAAACAAAGATCAACGAAGTATTAATTTTAATAGTCTTTTTTAAACTTTCGCGATCAGAACAAATGATTAAACATATATTTACGGGTATTTATCGCTGTTTACCTGCTGCTGGTGCAATCCAGTCGAAACGTCGGGATAAAATTAAAATTAAATAAAGGTAAATAGCGATAAATACCCGTAAATATATGTTTAATCATATTAATTTTAAGTTTTATTTGTATCTTTATTCTGTGTACAATAGTGGCAATTCTGAGTGTCGCAAATGCTAAACTAAGCTAACTAAAATTGTTGCCGTCCCTTTCATAGCGATGGAAATAAAAAGGATGGCAATAGTTTTAGTTAGGTTAGTTTAGCTTTTGCGACACTCCGAATTGCCCCCAATAAAGTGCTAATTCGTTCATTCACTGACGTTTTTTGTTAATCTTCGTTTATTAATAAGGGGGAAAAAGAATTATCAAAATCAGCGCATAAACGACCAAGTCATCCGCGAACACATAAAATAAATTACGGTGTGATTGGAAAAACCTGCTTTCTAGATAGATAGATAGATAAACGATAGACACTTTATTGTACACCACATGGACATTACATCAAATAAAAAACACTAAGAATAATTAAAATGAAGTACAATGGGCAGTAGAAGAAGAAGAAGAAGAAGTCGGTTAAAAATATCTTATGAAGACAGCTTGGGACTAGACGATGTGTGGAATGTCCAAGGATATTTATTATTATTAATTCAAAAAATGCACTTAAACAAAACTTTGAAACTGTATCTTGATTTATATGCTCTGGACACTTATTATGACACATCGAAATTAATCTACATGAGCTAACATGTAGTTGTTTGACAGACAATGTATGAAAACTTGTCACAGTGCCTCTAGCGGATAGATGCAGTACTAAAATAGAACATACATTCTTTTAATTTTCACGGTAAAAACAAACTTGTTTTACAAAAATAAACTCTATATACCTGAATATAAAGGTGAGAGTGGCGCCCACAGCGGCTCCCCAGAACATAAGATACATGAGCACTTCGTTCGTGTACTTCTGCGGTAGAGTTGCGCTTGCGCAGAACATAGACATTGCTACTAGCAATACTGATGGGAACTGGAAAAAAAAAAAAGAATTTTAAATAATTTAGAGACATTATTCATTGTTTTCTGAAAACTTGGAAATTTGGCAAGGTTTTTGAAGAGAAGAATATTAAAGAATAATTTAGTTAGATTCAGTTTTTTTTTTTGTATTTATATTAGCATTTTTTTGCGTAAAGTCAATGTATTATGATTATTACGAACATAAATATGTATACTAAGTATTTACAATTAAAACCATGTATGTAATGTAAATGCACTTACTGTGATGTACTTCCAGTCTCTGTCACGACGTAAGGGACAAGGCGCTGTATTGCCTTCTCCCTCGCACACTGTATACTTGCCTAGGAACAAGTCAATTGTGTCCTGGGAATAATATAATGCATTAACTAATCAAATCACACTAATAATATAAAGGTGAAAGTGTGTGAGTATGTTTGTTACTCCTTCACGCTCAAACGGCTGGACGGATTTGAATGAAATTTGATACCAAGATAGTTTATCCTGGACTAACACATAGGCTACTTTTGATCCCGATATTCCCACGGGAACGGGAGGTATATAATGCATAAACTTATTCACCGCGGGTAACTCCGCGAACGCAGCTAATAAAAGAAAGAAGAGGAAAAAGAAAGAAGAAAAATCTTTATTTTGTCATTACATACTAAAGGAAACACATTACATATAAAAGGAGAAAGAAACAAGAAAATTTTCAAAAATGGCGACTTCTCAGCATGATGCTTCAGATAAGATGTTTTCCTTCTATATAGCCTAAGCCTAGCCCCTTTATAGCATACTAGCTAACTTGCCCGTGGCTTCGCTCACGTGGTACCTACCTTAATAAAATATAGCCTATGTTCATTCGGAAAGTCTAAGCTACGAATAGGTGAAATAATTTTTGAAATCGGATAAGTAGTTTCGGAGATTACCCCAAATATACAAACAAACAAACAAACCAACTTTACCTCTTTATAGTATTAGTATAGAAGCACGTTTGTATCGATACAAACGCGCGGCGAATAAACGGAAATTGCAGTTGTGTAGGAAGTTGTCGTTGTCACCCTGACTCTCTGTGTCTCACCTGTCGGTATCCATCGCTGAAGTTGTTCTTATAGTATCGTGTGAGTGAGTTGACTCCATCCCGGACGAGTCCCAGGTGCGTCCGTTTCCCGGTTCGCGTGAAGTCCGTCTTCAGCGCGCCCGTGCCCGAGTATTGGGTGGAAATCATGTCAGCGTGGTCCGCCCATACCTGACAAATTAACCATGGTTGTGTGTGATATACATCATTTTAACCAATATACCTAAGCTGACTCGGCGCACTTCGTACCAACTGTCTTTTTTTCACTTTTTTTACGATTTAATAAACCTTCCCTGATCTTTCACAAATATTTCAAGATTAAAATTAGCCAAATCGGTCCAGCCATTCTCGAGTTTTACACAATTTCGTAGTACAAAATTCGGAGCATCAAGTTTCCGGCTATACAAAAAAGCGGCACGCGATTAGAGACAAAAGATAATATAAGGCTATTCTTCTTTATTTTTGTGTGACCGAGAAAGGGATATACAGCGCTCTATTTCTTACTTGCTCCAAGGTTTGTTTTTGTGTGACCGAGAAAGGAATATACAGCGCTCTCTTACTCTCTCTAAGGTCACATCACTTACATTATTGAAGAGGAACTCCAGATGTGGTTGCGGAGTATCATCGGGTATAACAGCGAGCAGTTTGAGCACAGCCGTCAGCTGCAGCCGCGCCAGCAGGCTTTGGACCACGTTGGTTCTGTCGAGGCAGTCCACACAGTTGGTGCGGAACACCCCGCTCTGACGAAGGAGGACTGTCCCGCCGCGGGAGAGGAAGTACCCGAATTCTGTCTGTCGATGGATAGCTTAGTTTTGTTATTCGAATTAGCAGTAAATAGACGTAAAAATCTGATTAAAATTTCAAGGGCTGATTGCAAATCTTTATAGGAGAAAATAAAAGTTTAGTACATTCAGAACGGACACGAAAACTGTTAGCCTAATATATATATATTTAGCAAGAATATGTTTGTTCAAGTATCAAACCCACTAAAAAAAAATATAAAACGAACTAAATGTAAAGAACCTATCAGATTTTATTCATTTATTTTTTATTGCCCTTTTCTGTATCTTAAATTCCCCTACATCTAGATTTTTTTTACAGTGTGGCAACTCCATTTGACATTGAAAGGTTCGGGAATAGCCAACGGTTTTTCTCATTTTCGGGGACGTCACACTTCACACGATACTAATGCCCGGTTCCTATATCGAACGTACGGATGACCGTACATCGATCGTCATAGCAACGTTGTTATCTGTCATAAAGTGTCATACATTTTGTGTTTAACAACGTTTCTATAGAGATAGATCGACGGTCATCCGTACGTTGGATATAGGAATAGGGCATAAGCATACCTTCACGGATCGAACAGCAGCTTGTATCACACGCTGCACTGCAAGAGTGAGCTCACCTGTTCGTGAGTGATCCTATCAATAAGGACTTGCAGTCGATGGTACCGCATGCCTCGACATTCTGCGTGGAAGTCGAAGGGTTCGTATCGCACGTTGGGCAAGGCAGCCGCCGCCACGGCCGCGCGGTAGCCTCGCTCCAACGCTTCTTCTGGGCCGCGCTGGTCGATCTGATGACAAAAAACACCATTATATTATGACAAAAAAATATATACTAACCAGTGTATTACATCCCAGGGTAGACATTTCTTTCAGATCTTTACTCAATAGAACCTTTTGAGAATGTCTAAGGGGGTAGTCAGAGGTGTGTAGAAAAACATATTTGATACATGTATATTTTGCAGAAGTTAACATTTCATACGTGACAAGTTGCAAGCCCATCGACGCTATTAGAAAGCTAACTGGTTTCCTCACGATGTTTTCTTCCCCGTTTGAGGTCGTGTTAAAGTGCATATACATTTTTCGACACGAAAAGTCCATTGACGTATCAATTGACTTTTCAATGTCGATATAATAGATATAATATGTGAATAACACAGGAGATATAGATAGATCGCTGATAGGGCAGAGATGGTTAGAGTGAAATTGAACATTAGCAGTCCTTACCGATATCGTCCTTGGTATATTATCCCTACGAGTATATTGACGGTAGCGATCATAACTTGACCAAAGTGACCATCGCATTGATCTAATTAACTTTGTATTGAACATTTCAGCTATTATCCATCACTTACCAGGTTAAGAAGCACCTGTCTTGAATATTTCAAATATTTTCCATCACTTACCAGGTTGAGAAGCACCTGGTTCCCATATCTGGTCTGCTGGTCGCGCAGATGCTTGGTATAAGCAGCCACGTGGTCCTCGTGGGACAGCGCCATGCTCGGCTTGTACTTTATATTGGGGTATTGGCTCCAGAAGAGAGGGATCGATCCTCGCGTTTGCACGAAGGAGGATTTCTCTCCGCCTCGCTCGACTATCTGTTCTGTTTCTACGTAGTTAGCTACGTTGCCCTGGAAGATATTTTAGTATGATAATTTACAGCGCAATCTAAGTTAGTAATAATAATAATTGCTAACGTTAGCCGGAGCAAAGACGATTAATATCTAGAAGACAGACAAAGGCCATACACAAAATCGTAACCCGTACCAGATAGCCTGGAAACTTTAAAACATCAATTTTATCCAAGAAATTTCAATTACTTTCTAGTTAAAATTACCTAAAAATTTTTTTATATTGAATATTGTTGCTACCTACTACCATAGATAAAATAATACCTACTACTAAGTATTGAAATTTCTTGGATAAAATTGATGTTTTAAAGTTTCCAGGCTATCTGGTACTGCGGGATCAGGGTTACGATTTTGTGTATGGCCTTTGTCTGTCTTCTAGATATTAATTGTCTTTGGCCGGAGTGAATATAGTTCTTGCGATTAGCGTCGTAGTGGTCGGTAATCCTACTAATACTATAAAGGTGAAAGTGCGTAAGTATGTAAGTGTGTTTGTTACTCTTTCACGCTCAAACGGCTGGACGGATTTGATTGTATGAAATTTGGTTCAAGGATTGATAATATAAAGGATTAAAAAATAGGCTACTTTTGATTCCAGTATTCCCACGTGAACGGGAACTAGACTTCAGGTAACACCGCGGGGCGCAGCTAGAATCAATATATCTGTTTCATGTGCTGAATGTGTATGTGAATGCAAGTTTGTGTGAATCATTGAATTTATTTTGTTACGCTAAAACCTCTACTCATTTACATACAACTTGACTATGGGTCGCGCCACGTAAAAAGAGCGCTAGCTGTCAAACTGCGCAGTGGTCGATGATTGGTGGAGAGGTAACGCGGCGCACTTCACACCATTGATTTAGCGAGTGCTATTGGTTCGTCAGCGAGTGAACACAGGCGCAAACATACCCCCGCTACTTCCCCGACCGCGCTCTTTTTACGTGGCGCGACTAGATGTATTGTAGAGCCACAATCAGACAAATAAAATGTAAACTCCTAACCTTAGCAGAGTTTTTCTTTTTTGCGTACAAGCGACATTGAACATTAAAACAAACGGCATTACGTCTACATTCAAATGTCAAATGTCATTGTAGAACATTGAATTTGCACGCACATTTTTTGAGTGTTGTCAGATATTAGATTGTGACTCTTTAATACATCTCAATGGGCGCGACCTATACTTTTAAATTGAACGAAGGAAAGTACGTATTAGTTAATCTTACCTGAGCGTCCACTCCTCGCATGAACAGCCTAGTGCCTGCGCGCTCGACGCAGCGCCGCGAGACGAGTGACCACGTGAGCTGGTGCCCATTCACTGTGATGTGGTTTATTGATACGACTGTACTACAGTTAGGGTCATATTTGGTACTTAAGACCTGGAGATTCATAGCTAGTATTCGATAGCATTTTGCCTGAAAGTTCTGTGATTTTCAACCAAAAAACTAAAGGCCAGCGCTCCGGCAGCTTCCTTGGTTCCTGCCGAAGCATCATGCTTTTTCTCGTTTTATTATGTAATGTGTTCCCTATAATATGTTATGACAACATTTTTATTTCTTTCTAAATAATGATTGTCATAATTTAGTAATGATGAAAAATTTCTTCTTTTAAAACAAGTTTACGACGACGCGGGAAGACTGAACTTAGTGAGGTTTTTATATTTGATAGCTTAAGTTAAAGGATACAGCCCTGTATAACAGGCAGTGCGAATCTTGAGAACTGCTGTAGTGAGTAGTCTCTCAACAAGTGGCCGTTCCAGAGGAAACGCGCGTCAGCACGGTTGGCCAACGACATCTGGAATACAACAATTTATTAATTTAAAAGTTGATGAGTATGGGTACGATTATGAAGATATGGACCAGATCGTAGACGGCAGTGCAGCTGTTTATACTTGAGTAAGAGAAAATAACTAAATTACTTAAACATTTAGAATACTTTTTCATTTTATTTACAAAAAAAAAAACGCTAATTTAATGATATTCTTCATTGCAATATCTTAACTTAGATTAAAATAACGAGTTTTTATGACAAAAGTTTCGCATATTTATATACCAAACACCACTAACTAAGTCAACATTTTACAGCACATGACATACTTATTACAGTAAGTACTCGTAGTACATATTGACGTATAGTTCAACAATAGCCCGTGGCTAAGCTTGCTAAAATGTTCTTAGTAGATTGTCGAAGTTAAGCAACGTTCTGAGAGGTCACTACTTGGATGGGTGACCGCAAGTGGTATTTAATATCTGAGCGCTTCCGTGCTTCGGAGGGCACGTTAAATTGTCGGTTCCGGCTTTTAAAGTCGTTAAGCTATGACGGAAGCGGCCTAAAAACTCCGTCACCAGAGTTAGCCCCTTGCTTGTACTTACTTTTATTTAGTAAATTTTACACTATTTAAAAAAAAGTCAATCAAGTAGAACCAGAGCGTGGTGAGGCCTACCTTATGGAACTCCGGTGCCACGGAATGCAGCCGCTGCAGCGTGTGAGTGAGATCATATCCGTACGAGAAGTAGATCCCGGGAGCATCCAGGGCGTTTCGGATCATGCGCTCATAAGTGCTGTTGTCCTCTATCTGAAAGTCATTTAGAAAATGCGTCATTCTTGATAATAAATAATCATACATAATTTTCTGATAGAGTTAACAACGACGACGTTGACGACCTCTGTGGCGCAGTGGGCGAAGGCGCCTGGGACGCGGAGGTTGTGGGTTCGATTACCGCCATGGTATAAATGTTTGTTTGTTCTACAGATATTTGTTCCGGGTCTGGATGTTTTTCCATCTATAATATGTACTTATGTATTTACAAAAAAAATATGTATCTCTAAGTAGTATATCAGTCAGCTTGGGACTAGATGACGCCGTTTCAAATGTCCAAGGATACTATTTATTAATATTTTTGATTGAAGGGAGTCACAAATCCCCAATAATTGAGAAATATATAAAAATCAACATTCATTCAGACATTTAAGTTACTTACCTGTTTATTAGTAAGATGTGTTGTTGATCTGGCATAAGGAATTAATTCTGTGCCCGCCAGTTGGTAGATATCATGGCCATTCAGCTTTCCAATCTGTGGAAAAAAATATATCAATGAAGTTGAAATCCAACAATTAAAAAACTTGCTATCTCAAAGTGATGTTACCGATACAGACTCATAAGCTAATTTAAAATACGGTTAATGACTTTTACCTAATATTCATCATATTATTCCGCTTTTTGTGACCCACTGCTGGGCTAAAGCCTCCTTTCTAACCACCAATCAGCTCTAATATGGGCCTTTTGCATCCAGGTCATATCTTGTACAGCAACTATGTTGTCTATCCATCTAGCAGGTGGTCTGCTAAGAGGTCTAGTGAATCCCAGGGGCCACCATTCAATTAACCTAATCTAATCGAATCTAAATAGCCCACTGGATCCCACTGCTGGGCAAAGGCCTCCATACCCTTTTTCCATTCGCCTCGGTGTAGAGCTTCTATCAGCCAGCTGGTGGAGTATTCGTCGAGTTCGTCCCGCCATCTCCGCTTGGGCCGACCACGAGGCCGTTTAATTAACGTTTAATTAGCCTAATATTAAATAATAATTGTTAATGAAGTTTGGGATCAAACTTCCCAAACTATTTACTCACCAATATTCTATATTTAGCCACAATTAGATACAATCCAGATATAAGCTTGATTGATCCAAGGAACCCACAGATTGGCCTGTAAGCATTTGCTGGTATGGGGATCTTGACTGAGCCATATTCTGAAAATGAAAAGCATATTAGATTACAGATTTTCATCTGCCACAGATCTGATACAGATTTGCACAACCCACTTTTATTCAAGCTCGCCAAGTTGAGCTAGTGGCCTGAAGGCAGTTTTTAGGCTGCTTAAAAGTGACACTAAAACCAAAAAGCAATCTAATCTTATTAGTCTACTGGATCTCACAGCTGGGCAAAGGCCTACCTACCCTTTTTCTATTAGCCACGATGTAGGGCTTCTGTCAGCCATCCAGAGGATTAACCATCAAGTTTGTCCTGCTTTCTCTAAGGAAAGTTATATTACTATAAATTTTAAGTATGAAAAACATGATACCTTTGACAGAAGCTTCTCCAGTAATCCTATCAATTACCAAGATCTCTGTCGGGTTGTATGTTGGCTCCAAGTAGAATTTATCTGAAGTTGTATACCTGAGAGAGATAGTTTTGTTTACATAAAATCATTATTGACTATTTATCGGGGACCACCAAAAAATTAAGATGGTTTTTTTTTGACGCATGTTGACCTTATAATTATGGGAGCACTAGTTTTTTTATTTCTAATATTTGGCTATAAATTGATGCATGTACTGTGTAACCCTATGTTGGGAATCCTTAAAATAAAATAAAATAAAATAAATTTGTATTTGTATTATTTCAGAATCTGAAACATTTTATCCCAAAACTATTGTAGGTAAGTGTAGGTAAATATTAGTGGCAATTCTGAGTGTCGCAAAAGCTAAACTAAGCTAACTAAAATTGTTGCCGTCCCTTTCATAGCGATGGGAATAAAAAGGATGGCAACAATTTTAGTTAGCTTAGTTTAGCTTTTGCGACACTCAGAATTGCCCCCATTAGTAGACTATGTAAGTTAGTTTAAGTCCTTTCAACTTGCAACACATATTTGAGAATCAGTTTGTATTGTATGTTTGTGGTGAATTATTATGAATATTATTATGTTGGTGCTCATAAAAAATATATTGTCTAAGAATGATTTTAAAATATTTACTTTGTACACAAACTGATAGAACTGATTTATGATCTAACTAAATTAAAAATACTGACGTAACGTTATCAGGTAGCAATTTAGTGTTGTATTACGACCGAAAATGTCTAATATTAGAGAATACGATGACTTGCAAAGAAAGTGATGCCTTCGTTAGAGTAGACGAAATTAACTGCACTTGATGTATTCTTAGTTTTATGGAAAGTAATGTGTGCATACTAAGTATCATAATTCCTGTAAGGCTTCAAGGGAATCTAGGAAAATAAGTTCAAAGCGCCACGATCTACATGTTTTAAGCTGGAAAATATACAGAGTGAATTATTTGACTTACAGCTTGATATCATCGTGAATTAACAACTGATCTGCCATTACGAACACCCAGAAATGAGCGCAATTTTAATTGTTTTCTCCGAAAATATCCAAAACGAACGATCGAAACACCTGCGGAAGATTTGATTTGACATTACTATACTTTACTTTACTTACTTGACGTGACGTGACATGCGTGACGTTGATTGACTTGACAGTGACAAACAGAAACAGGGAATTGGTTGACAACATAGAGAAACCAACCATCTGAATAAAAAAAATTATGCTTGCTTCCGCAAATATAAATAAGTTCAGTGAAGTGAACATTATTTGCGGAAGCAAGCAATTTCAAAACTTCACTATTTACTTTCATTCATTGGCTAAAAATTAAATCACAGATTAAATAAAAATTATTCGTCGATCGATCTTCATTCGTTCATTTATCATCCATCAAAGCAGTCGTCTTGAATTTACAGAAAAATGGTAAATAAACGCTTTAGCAGGACTTTGTAGGCCAGTGATTACATTTAAACCTGATTATCAATCTTACGCTTTCAGGCCACCGAAGTCGAAGACACAATCAAGAGAATTCAGGCACATAAAGGCGTTATGGGTGTCGTCATCGTAAACCACGAAGGTTTGGTCGATATTTACCTTAGCAACTTTCGAAAAACTAGTAATTCTCAGAAACGACGTAAATTTTAAATTTTTAGCTACTTGTTACTTAAAACTCTACTTCCCATGACTTTCACCTTTCAGGAATCCCAATCAAAAGTTCCTTGGACAATGCAACATCTGTACTCTATTCTGGATTGATTGGACAGCTCACAGAGAAAGCTAGAAATGTTGTTCGTGAAATGGTATGCTACCTAATCATTCCCATACTCGGCATCTTTGTTACTGATGGTGTGTCTAGTCAAAACCTGGATTGATCACTCGTTGCACTGTGTCTGGCAGTCTTCATATCTGTAGGTATTAGCAGACCGGTGATTGATTTCACTTAGTCTGACCAATAGATAGGCGAATGACTAAAGTTTTTCATTGTAGCTCACTAAAAGAAAGCTAGGTCCTAACTTTTTTAGCATATATCTTAGTTCTTCATGGTAAATAAAAACATGTAGAATCACTTCAAGAAAATTCAATGTGGTCCTACTGAATAGTATTTTATAGATAAGTAGGTACAGCGCAATATAATGTGACGGGGGCCGAACTTAGGCCCCCCGGATGGTTGCGCATTATGATCAGTTGTTACGAAAGAGCTTAGCGGACATAGTGATAGTGATGTTTTCAAAAAAGAGTACCTACCAATCGCATTTCCTGAAACTCATTGTTCAAACTGATTATGATATTAAATTCTATATTTTTTGCAGGACTCAACAAATGAACTCACATTCCTGAGAGTAAGAAGTAGAAGACATGAGATTCTCATTGCACCAGATAGAGAATTTATTCTTATTGTAATCCAGAACACATCAGATTAACAAATGGCGCGCAGACAATTGCATGCATGCAATGCTACTAAATATATATAAGATACCAATTTCATGAAACTTCTAGTACATTTAATCAGTTTTTTGTACAAGATGTCTAAAGGTGGGTACTGACCATTGTTACAGGGCGTAATGTAATGTGTTACATGAGTGTTCATGCAGTGAGCAAAGAGCGGCTCATACCTATATGGATTTAAGCAATGGTCGCTCTGAATAATGGGACATTACATCCGGTAACACCGGTCAGTAGGTAGGTATCCACACATAATTTTATCAGTATCAACCTTAGTTATTTGAAATAGGTTCTGTCTAAATTAATTAAAATAAATAAAGTTTTGATCCTAACAAAAAAATATGAGCACCTTTAGTCATACCAATTGGTTTTCTTTGGTATCTTATCCACTTGACTAATGATATTGATTTAGAAATTATTTTATTTATAAAATTAGCTGTAAGCAAAAGTGTATTCTAGTTTATTTTTTTCATACTTATTTTGTCAAGTCACTAATAAAACTTGTACTCAAGAATATATTGTTTTCTAGAATACTAACTAGGTGGAAGGCCTCTTTCTTTCTGAAGTTCAGTTAACAATTAGTCTGTCAGGAACCTCACTAATATAGAAACACTATCGAAAGATAAAAGTTAAACCTCAGTTTGTCACCTCCTGTAAGCTTGGATTGATATGTCGAGGGCCTCTGGATGTCCAAACGGGAAGTTAGAAGTTACACGCTCATAAGTCATTGTCATCGTTGTTTTTAGAATGCAGTTGATCTAAGACAATACCTATAGCTGAGCGGTGTATGAAGAAAAACCACCTATCAATAAAAGTGTTGAGTAGCTTCGTTCAGGGTCGCTGAGTTACGCTAGAAAAATGAAGGC
The DNA here is from genome assembly GCA_963582015.1 of Xanthorhoe designata. Lineage (NCBI taxonomy): Eukaryota > Metazoa > Arthropoda > Insecta > Lepidoptera > Geometridae > Xanthorhoe > Xanthorhoe designata. Next base: position 3,284,631 of record OY757053.1, read on the forward strand.
CATATTACCTACTTGTATTGGTGGTATCTCCCTCCATGCACCACTCATATAAATAGTACAGCTGCGCCCCGCGGCGAGTTACGCCTGCACCATTAATGGTGCAAACGTAACCGCGGGGAATATTTTCCGTTCCCGTGGGCATACCGGGATCAAAAGTATAAGCAATTCTGGTACTAAATATTCAAATCCGTCCAGCCGTTTGAGCGTGAAAGAGTAATAAACTTTCACCTTTATAAGTAAGTTACTTTTAGGTAAGATCTCCGGTAATAAATAAAACTCTTTTTCTTTGAAATAAAGTCTTTATTCCATGGTGTTATGACAAGGTTAGCACATTCAAACAGCCATGATTCCTGTAAGAATAATCAAGAGAGGCACACAAACAAATAATATTGATGGATGAAGAATTGAGGACGTCAATATGTAGATCGGAAGTTAGAATAGATGGTGATGATGACTGATGGTGCATCCACAATGCTGTTGTTTTTTGTTGATCAACACTTTGCAACACGGTTTGTTCGTTCGTTCGTATGAGCAAGTGGCCAGCTCTGGTGACAGGAGTCTTTAGGCCGCCTAAAGGCCTTCGTCATGGCTTAACGAATTTAAAAGCCGAGACGACAATTTAACGTGCTCTTCGCAGCACGGAAGCGCTCAGCTGATTTATACAAATACAGATGCAACACGGTAACATTTATTAACAATCTCGTAACTTTTGTGGTTACTTGTTACTATTTGTTGGCAATGATTGACGACCTCTGTGGCGCAGTGGGCGAAGGCCCGCTTGAGAAGCGGAGGTTGCGGGTTCGATTCCCGCCACGGGACAAATGTTTGCATGATCTGCAAATATTTTGTCTCGAGTCTGGGTGTTTTCTATGTATAATAAGTATGTATTTTTTGTAAAATTACAAAAAATGTATGAATGTATCTATGTAGTATATCAGTCATCTGGTGGTTACCATAACACAAGCATTAAATTGCTTAGCTTGGGACTAGATGACGCTGTGTGGAATGTCCAAGGATATTTATTTTTATTTAATGATACAGGCAAGGTAACATTAATATCAATCTCGTACACTATGTATCATTTAACAGAGTTCAAGAACTTCAAGTTGAAGTAGCTATTTAGATAATGGTTATGGAACATGGGAAGAGACAGGAATGGTATATGAGTCAAAATGAGAGAGTACAAACCAACTTACCTAATTCTTCATGTTGATTGGCTATTTTGATGCTGACCTTGTAAAACGTAATGCAAGGCGCATAAACATTGGTTGGACGTGAAGTACTGGTGGTATGGAGCGTATCATTGCTGGCTTTGTGCTGGGATGTTGGAAAGTGTAGTGCTTAGCACTCAACCCCACCGTCGTAGAAGTTTTGACTTCATATTTTTTGATGTTTTTATTGTCTTCTTCGTTTTATCTGCTTGTGTTGTAGTTTTCACGCTTTTGATCTTTTTCATGGACCAATATTTTTCTTAATTTTTCATCAGACATTTATTTTGTCTCTATTTATTTGCAAACTTTACATGCATTGTTTAATAACATATAGATCTCTCTACACTATATGAAGTTAAATGCTCACGATTTTTTTACAATATACAATTTGTAGGAGCTTTTTTATATTAAAATGTTACATAAATATGTATAAACAAATTTCTAATTTGAATGGTTTTGAAACTAGTCCAATTTTAAAGTAAAAGAATATTAAAACATTTTTTTTCGGTAATATTTAGGTAAATACTGAAAAATCTGTAAATAAGTGTTATGCTGGCATAGTTTCAGTTTGTTTCATAATTATGTCTATTCAAATTATCTTCCAAGTTTTCCTAATAGGGGTCTTTTGACCAATTGCTAAAAACGCTAATAAAATAAAGTCAAATTTTTTTCCCAGTTTATTTATTACATACGTCACAAAAAAATTGAATACAATTTTATTTTTATTATTACTTTTTCAACATGTTTCAACGTGCTAATGGAACTGAAGCCATTTTTTTGTTTAAATATATTTTTACTGATTTATATGTATTTTTTATTATAAAGTATCTACTCTCTAGCCTTACGAAATTTTTAATGATAAAACATGTTGAAGTTATTTTAAAAACTAAGATTCTAATTTTCAAAAAACTTACATCCCTAAACACATTTAAAAATTAAAAATATAAATTTTGTTCTTATTCGAACGTAATAAACGAATGCGTGTACGCATTTTACATGTTTTTGAGTTGGAAGAAAAACCATGTTTTTACAATAATAACTATAAAGAGGTTATTGCTTTTAAAATTTGTCTTCTATGAATGTCTCATTTTTCAACCGTCAACTTATTGGTCCAGAGGAAAATTAATATTAAATTAGTTTTAAATTAAAGTAGGTATTAGCTGAAAATAAATTTGCACAGGTCTGGCATCTGGTCTTAGTTTTGTGGATTTTTTCATTTTAATTATATTTTAGACCGCCAGAATAGCACTTACTTGCTTATTGGTTGCGCTGCTTAGTCCCAGACCTGTAAAACCATTTCCACTGTCATACCAGTTCTTGTCTTGACAATTATTAGTTGCCACTTGTGACCGGTGAGTAAGTGAACATCAGTGCATCTAATCTCAGACCAACAAATTCCATGCAAATATCCAATTCTTAGATCTAAGCCATGCCACAACTGAAAAACGCTGACGAATGACGAGATTAATCTAATCTAGAAAAAAAAGGTTGGAACTTAATTCTTAACTGCGTGTGTGCAAGTGGCGTGCTAAACTAAAACCTGTTACAATACATATCTATTCAAACAAGGCTTGTTATTCTAAAACTGTACTTTCGATGTACCCATACATTGTATCAACATAATTATTGTGTGTAACTCCCATGGTTTTCTGATGAGCTGTCATTGAAAACATGATATGAAAAAAAAAACCTTTCATTATAAACTTAAGCATACTTTATGCTTCTACGAAACCTATTGCTATATGTTTTTTATATAAGAACGATAGAAAATAAATGAAGGAGAGACCTGCAAGACAGGTCACGTACTCGTGCGTCGGCACTCTCAACGTGCTAGTATTTAAGGCTTAGTTGTTGGTAGAATATGAATATCAGAGTAAATCTATGCTCGAGTCAAAATAGTTTTAGCATACGTGCCTTGTCATAAGAATGCTACGCAAGCGTCTACGGGTCTAGGCTACATATCTTTCGATATTTACTTCTGCGGGCGGCCGTAGGGCTGCGCCCTGGCGTACGAGTTGTGACCGCCGGCGCCGTGGTGGCGCTGAGGCCCGGCCTGGGGGCGGCGAGTGCCCACCTGAAAGAAATTAATGATTTCTTGAATGAGCCATAGTTACCATTACAAAGTTACAACTTTTTATTATTAAAAAAAAATATTCATTCTGAAACCTGCATATTATAAGTTACTTTTTCAAAATAAATATCAGAACAAGATAAATTATTGTAGAATGAGCATTTTATAGATGTCTAATTTGTATTGAAAGTAAATTGTACACATATTTTAACAGGGCTAGTCCAAGTCCAATACTTAGTAATGGTAAGGGACAGTACCTCACGGGCTGTGGACTGTTTGTACTCATTGCGCTGCTCATCCTTGTAGTAGGAGTCGTCTTCGTAGAACCGCTCCGGTGCGCGATCAAAGTAGAACTCTTGATCTTGCTGACGGGGCGGGGCTCGCATCTGACGGTCAATTTACTACATTAGATTAAACAATATAAATAAATTCTATTAAAAACCATGTAAATATTGAAATTAGACCAATTTTGAGCTTGTGTAGGTACAGTACTTATTGAGAAATTCTATCACCATTATAGAACCAAGAGAGGTAGAGTAATCCAGATAGTTGGACCAATATAATAGAATTAAATAAATGTGCTAAGTACCGGTGGCTCCGGGGCTCCATAGGGATCATCATAGCTATAATTAGACTCCATTGCAGATCGCGCGCGGTCCAAGATACTGATGACCTTGGTCTTGGGCGGCATGCGGGGCATCGGCGGCGCAGCCATGCGGGGCGGCGCCCGGGGGGGCCCGCGACTGTGCCCTCCGCGTCCTGACGGCGGCATCATCTCTGTAGGAAGGAAGAAACGATTGAAACATTATACATACATCAACAGCATTGCTATAGTTATATACATTGCCAAACTTATAGATCATTTTGACACCATGTAAAAGTTATCCAAACACAGATTGTAATCTACTGCCAGCTGCCAGAGAATTTTATTTGATGACTTACTATAATCACTTGTGGCAGAAAACTGCCAAACTCATACATTTTGTTACTACTAATAGTAACATGACTTTTTTTTATAACATTTTCAATGTTTCTATCATCTTCTACATTTCAAAGTGGATTCATGTTATAGGCTCATACTGTGATAACACTTGTAGAAAGACCAGCTGACCTCTTTCCATAGGCTGCCCCCACATCATAGGTCCTCCGTCAACAGGGTCGGGTAGCAAGTACTTTTTGACCTCTGCCAGTGCGTAGGCGATCCTCGCGTGCGCCTCGGCCGGCGGCGCGATGGACGATATCTCGACGTGGAGCTCGTCTGTTAGATGCGAGTACTTCGGGTCCAGGGAGTTGCGTAGCTCCTCTTCCTTTTGCCTTAGAATTATAATATATTTATAATATATTTTATAATATATAGGGGTTATTTTTTGTAGTTAACGGGTTGTTCATATAAGCTCAAGAGGCAGTCAACTCTGGTGTGGCTTCATTGAAAGATCCCAGGGAGCGGTAGACATCCTACTAAATACTAATATTATAACCATGAAAGTTTGTAACTACGGATGAATGTTTGTTACTTTTTCACGCGAAAACTACTGAACGGATTTGGCTGAAACTTGGAATATAGATAGATTATGACTGGGAATAAAACATAGGCTACTTTTGATCTCGGTATTCCCACGGGAACGGAAACTACCGCGGGTAACACCGCGGAGCGCAGCTAGTATTACATAATTAAGATGTTAATGCCAATAATGTAGAACACATTGTATTAAAGCCATGAATTCATGGATCATAAAAATCAAAAGTTGCATTACCTGTCTCTCATGGATCCCCTGCCTAAAACTGCCATCTTGCACATGGTCTCTTCTTGCAGTTGTTTCATTGTGTTACCTTTGGGCCCAAGCAGTTTGCCCACAAAGTTGAACTGAAAACAAATTAAGTTTATTTAATACTAGCATACACGCCCGCGGCGTAACTCGCATGGTACTTTGATAAAATATTGCCTATGTACAACTTATTAAAGTAACCAGTTGCGAAAGCGGAAATATCATTCTTTACCCGCAACTGGCTGTGGCAGAAGAATAAATACTCTTCAGCCGCCAGAATAATTTTCTAAATAATTACTAAAGCATGCTTTGGTTAAAACCGTTCCAAAATGACCTTGTAGCAGGTGATGAGTAGAATGTATGAATGAAGGAATGGAATGAGTAGCATTATAAGTTTTCAGTCTCCCGCGACCATGACTGGTGCAATCCAGTAGAAACGTCGGGATAAAATTAAATAGAGGTAAATAGTGATAAATACCTGTAAAATATATGTTTTATCACAAGCATTATAAGATATACTATGTCTTGCAGTGAGACACTATAGCTCATAATTATTATTCTAGTTTTATTCATAATTCACAATTCATTTATTGCAAAAATGGGTACAACAAATTAAAGTCGACATGTTAAATTAATAAAAAAACATACAGATCAACCATAGTCAGCTTTTCAGCATGCACTAATAGGTAACACATAAATCCATACAAAATTAACTTTTACGAATGTCACAACAAAAATTAGAATAGAAATTAAATGTCAAAAGAATTATGTAATTAATATAAACATCTTTTATACCTTAGGGTGCTCTTTTACAGGTACCAAGACCTTAACTGACACCTTCGCTGGTTTCTCACGGTACACATCCAGGTATTTGTTGTCTCTGCCTGGAGCTCTGCCCGTGGCCTGCACCTTTGCCACCTCTGGAACACATCATTGGATCAAAAAAATGTGCTTGCTAGTTAGACCCAATATCTACATTGTATTATTTTAAAAACAGTAATAAATGACAACAAGTACTTCAAAGTTAACAGAAAATACCATAAAGGGGTCAATGAACCTGTGTTCTTTGACGTGACCTTTGTTTGAGATTCGTATTTTTACCGTTATCGAATTTTGAGATGAAAAGTCATGCAGTATGACTTCGTTGTAAGTACGTAGCGTACTATATTGATTTATATGTCCCTGGTTACGAAGTTTTCTTCGTGTCATTATAATGTTTACCTTGGTCAATAAGTTTAGTTGATACCGGGAACTTTCCATTGGATAGTTTAATTTTCTCGGACAGCAATTCTCTCATGTATTCACCGGCTTTTTCGTTCAATTTGATACCATCTTCGCCATCTTGGTGAGACTCATTGCCCGCGTCCTGCTGAGAATTCCTTTTGAAATCGCTACTGTTGTAGCCGTTATCGTATTTATCAGCCATTGCGCTTAGTTTCACTACGGGTACTTTATTTGAAAGGTTCCAGCACTAATTATTATTTTTTTAGGTAAAAATTCACATTAAAATCACACGCGTTTTCCGGGCTTCCGGCGCGTCGCAAAACGGAGCGGATTGAGTGAGTGAATGAATGATCAAATTAGTGAATGAAGAAATTATGAATGGAATGAATGAACTAAAGTGTGTGAAATGAAATGTCAAGTAATGTCAAGTATTTTTTGACATTTTCAACTATTTCCGGTAGAATATGTGCTGGTTTGGATATAAGTCTTTTGGCGTAAATACTATTCCACAACCCGTAGGTACATATTTGCGGTAGGTACACTTCACGAAAAAACTACCGCATCCTTTATAATTTTAAATTTAATCAGTGATTAATTAGATTAATGTTTTGATGTGTTATTAATATTAAATATAATTTGTTTGTAAATATTTTTTTGGATAATTTATAGTAGGTTACTTACCTAGGTAAGTACTTAGGTAAGGTACTTATAATAAAAAAATATCTAGATTTATGCAGATTCCGTCTTGCATCTGTAAAATAAAAGTTAAATTTTCCATTGTTGTTTCAATATTATTTTATTTTCTTTTGTAATACAATAATTATTATAAGTTACCTATTTGCTATTAACCTACAGGCTGGGTATTTTAAGGGCTACAAAGGGGAAGTCTGAAAAATGATTTTTCGATAACTCTCACGGTTCGCTTCAGTACCCATAAAAAAACAGCCTGTAGGTATTTAAAATTAAAAAATAGTTATAAATATATTTTATGGAGGTTTGAAGCATTGAAGCTTTTAGTCTATTTGTGTTTCTTTTTCTTAGTTTCTTTTTCTTTCCTTTTACGTCTAGAATGCTGTACGACGATGATATTAAACTCGGGATCGGGAGCCAGCATTATTTCCATCTTTTTCGTCTGTAACCGAATTACAAGCAGGTCGTCTAACACATCCTGTAGATAAATTAATTTTTTACAAGATTTACAATATTCACAAAAGGCGAAGCAAGTCTAGATTTATCTAGATAGCAATTCGGAGTGTCGCAAAAGCTAAACTTATCTAACTAAAAATGTTGCCGTCCCTTTCATAGCGATGGAAATAAAAAGGATGGCATTAATTTTAGTTAGTTTATTTTAGCTTTTGCGACACTCCGAATTGCCACTACTTATTAATAATTAATGTTCATTGCTCTGAAGATCCTCGTCAGATCCTTTTTTAAGGGACCACCTCGATAATAGGTAGGTACTCTTTCAAACAGATAAAAATATCAGAATCGGTCCTTTAGCAGAATAATCGTTTAATAAATAAAATATACTTAAATAAAAAAATACAAACAGTGAAACATACCTACCTACCTACCTCATAAATATGAGAATTCGATTATGGGTACGCTATCATAACAGACACCCTTTTTTGAATTCAGCTATCAAGTATCATTGCTACGAAGTTGAGCACTAGTAAAGTTGCTGAGCCATTTTATATAGCCATATTCTAGTTAAATCATTTGCTCCCAAAGAGCAAATGATTTAACTAGAATTAGGTTGTGAAGAATGAAATCACCAGTTCCTTGATGTAATTCTGCGCCATCTTGCCGTAGCGGTGCAGGTGCGATCCGTAGACAGATGCACTTGTAACACTGATGCTTGTAAATACAGGGTTTCCTTAAAAATAAACAAGGGTTTAAGTTGTTTTTAGTAACTTTCGTTACCTAATCGAACTCTACCCCTAATTATGTGCTATTCCAAACGCTAATGATTTTGGAACCCTAAAAACGTTTTATGGTATTCCAAGCCTTGGAACACGTATCCCAGTTATAGTAGGTACCTATATTTATACTGTTGTTTTATACAAATCGATGAATGAAAAAAAAAACATACTTACAAATCTTTCTTGTGTGGTGGGCTCTGCCCTGTTCTTTCCTACACATTTTCAGATTTATAAAATTAGAAGGATAATTATGTACCTACCTAGATAGTTTTAATTTGCCTAGAATGGTTGGAATAGTAAACGGTTGGGAATACTCGTAGTATAATAATAGGATAGGACAATTACCTTCTTTATTCGTCATGACAACACCTTCGACAGAGTCGTCATCCATCAGTCTGTCCACTATAGGATTTACCTTATTTATAAGCGAGGTCTAGAAAAAAAAACATGTATTACGAAGCATTCAATGAAACATTTATTTTATTATTTATATTAGAATTAATATAATTACTCTCCTAAAAGTTTAACACAATCACACATCACAAAAATATGATACCTACGCTATTTTCATTTTTTGGCAAGAATAAATCATTTTAATCCATGTATTTTCAATCAAAGGACTCACCGTACTGACTAACCACTCGTCTCGACTATCCTTTAGTAAATTACTTATGATCTTCATTATTTGTTTCGTTATTTAAACAAGGTCCTGGAAAAATATAATGATAATTGTGATGAACATGCTGACATGTGATTGTGAATAATATACCTACAGAATGTAATTTTAAATGCCACCTGGAGCGAAAGGTGTCTTAACAATGGAGAAACAAATTTGACTCAAAGGACTCATTCCTTTATTTTTAAAAAGAAACAAAACGAGAGTTTTAGGAGAAATACACTTTCCTGTAGGTAGCTTTGAAAAATTCCCTGTTTGAAATGCTCTCACTTGTTGAAAATCTGTCTCGTAGCTATTTGCGTAGCAGATCGTAGCATTCCAAATATTTTCGTAGACCCTATCTACGTAGATTTGATGAATTTAGTTTTGATCTTCTTATAATATCTTCTATGCGGTTCATTAGAAAGAGAGAAAATCATTTATTTTGGTAGAACCTCAAGGATCACTTCAGTTTCGCCTTACATGCTAAACACAAAACAAAATAAGCCAAGTGACCTCTCGATAATTTATTTTTATTAGGTGTCACCCTACTTCAATGACTTATCTTCCAGCACAATAGCACGGCGTTTCCTCTTCGCCTTATGCACCACAACAGCTGCGAACTCCAGACCACCAGCGACCACGTACTCTACTCCGCGAGCTTGCAGCCGAAACGCGACCAGCTCGTCTTGGATGTCCTGATGTCAGAGCATTGACGTCAATCTACATGGCTATGGTGTTCAGATTATACAGGTTTTTTTAGGGCCACTAGTAAATTGTTATTTACTTCTACATGCCTTTTCGATAACCGTCACGGTTTAAGTAAGTATTACCCTCAGTAAAAGGTAATGTAGGTTATTGCAATCAAGCGCGTGGCTAGTTTAGCCATGTCAGGATAGTCAGATATCTGTGAGAATGGTTATGTGCTGGAAAAGCCTACAAAAAAACCATCTCAACAATCAGGCTCGTATTCAGAGTCTGCACTCAGGCTTAAGTCCTAAGCTCAAGCATCGATTTTTGACAGTTCTACTATGGAAACTGAGTGATGAATCATCGCTTGAGACACGAACACGATTCACGCTTGAGTAGGTCTCTGAATACGAGCCTCAATGTCCCTATAAATTTTTAATGTCCTTATGTCCCGTTAGGTATGGGAGGGATTGCCTCATCAGGCCTCATGACATAATTAAGTAAGCCTTAGGCAAAGACGATTAATATCTAGAAGACAGACAAAGGCCATACACAAAATCGTAACCTTGATCCCGCAGTACCAGATAGCCTGGAAACTTTAAAACATCAATTTTATCCAAGAAATTTCAATACTTAGTAGTAGGTAGTAGCAAAGACGATTAATATCTAGAAGACAGACAAAGGCCATACACAAAATCGTAACCCGTACCAGGATAGCCTGGAAACTTTAAAACATCAATTTTATTCAAGATTCAAGATTCGTCTTTGGCCTTAGGTATCAAAGTTTGCGTACAATTTCGGTAACAGCGCGATGCATGGATTTGTTCAGGGCGGGAAGCTTATTTGTGAGTACTTTCGCCATTGATACAGGGACTGTGTACATTTGAGGCATATCTGAAGAAATAAAGTTAAAGTCAGTAAGCATTTATTTAATAAGCACCATGAGAAAAGAGAATTTAGACCATAGAAATTATAGAACTGCTCTTCTAATTTAAAGTTATGTGACCTAAGATAGTTACCATTCCGTAAAAACAAAGTCCCAATCACCGTGTGAACAGATTCGATGCGGCAAATTGTTTTTACTGTTTCCTCGCAAAAATCCTGAAATTATGTTTTTATTACGATACTACTGCATAACTGTTACTCATGAAGTCTTTAGTTAGTTTCTTATGTATTTATGTTACAGTTAAATTTAATAAAATCAAGTAAGTATCTACCTACTTACCTAAGGCAGAAATACTTTTATGGTGATAATATTATGGAAATATATGAGTAGGACCTACTTTATTTACAGAAACTAAACTACTACATATTTACATAACTGTACAAAATACAATTAGAACCAGTTGAGCCACCTAAGGATCGTTACAAACGATATATAAGTAGCTGAACTGATCCAAACCACTGCCAGACGTAAGCGTGCCCAAGACACTGGCAGCATTGCCGCGCTGGATGGCAATGCTAATCTTTTGAGTAGATAAATAAATAAAAAATATTTGACATATTAACATAGCGTCATCTAGTCCCAAGTGGTAACCAGAGGACTGGTATACTAGATACTACATTTTTTTGTAAATACAAACATAATATAATAGATAGAGAAATACTCAGACCCAGAACAAATATCTGCAGAACGTACAAACATTTTGTCCTGCAGCGGGGATCGAACCCGCAATCTCTGCGTCTCAGACAGGCCCTTACCCACTGCGCCACAGAGGTCGTAAATAACTGTTAATAGGTCAGGTTATGTGTATAGTATAAAGGACATGATAGTTGTAATATAACCCTTCGTAAATACCTTACCTCAGGCACTTTTTTAGCTATAGCAGTTTGGTAACGCTTCGACATTTAAAAAAATATGTAAAATGTATTTCTAAAAAATAATAATGGTTATAAAACAGTTGTGTAAGTAGGTATATAAAATCCATGCGGCCATGAGAGATGACGGCATCCAAATTGTAGCCCGAGAGGTAAGCGACAAAAAGAGTTTTTTTTAAACAAAAAGGCACTTCCTTAAATGTGGGAATTGACAAACTAGTGGGGAATTACCAGAGGTTATTATTATTATATAAAAAAACATAGCGCGAATACGGTTATATCTAGCTCGAGCTATAAGATCTCATCCCAATAAAGCTAGCCATGGATTATCAAAAACTACAAAGTTCTATCAACATTTCTTAGCTATCGAATATTTATAATCTTATCAAAATTTTCGGGTCATACAGTTCCCTGACTCAGTCCAACTTAAAACAGGGTCGCGGCTTGATCAATGCGGAAAATGTTGATAATATTTTAATTTTATTTTATTTTTATTTCTTAGGAAAACAAACAGTCATTATATACTATTCACTTAACTTAAATTATAACTACAGACCATTTATATGTTCTCACATATTTTCGATGAAGTGCTTGCTACCTATAATTGGTACCTACTTTAAAATTAAAACTATAAAAGGTAATGCGTAAAATAAACTGTGTTGTGGTATGTAGTTCTTTTGTTCGTATGAGCAAGTGGCCAACTCTTATATGTAGTTAATGACGTTGACGGTTTAGGACCTAAATGTTGTTAGTTAATAGTTAGTTAATAGACAAAACTGAGATAGAGAAAGTCGTGTGTGGTCCTCAATTTAATTAAAACCAAACTTACCTGGCACCTTACTTGATGATAAAACAAGCTTTCCAAGTAATAACCAGCCAATCTTAAGTAGAGTATTCCACAACAATGTTATCTGAACTGGAACACAGTTGTCCGGAGGGGCGAGTATCGTATCGGCAGAAAACTTTAAATAGAATACGGAGATACAATCTTACTTACTCTTCGATCCTGTGCTGTGTCCTGTAGCTACACAGTTGCTTATTACTGTAGGAATAGAGTCACAAGTAAATTTTGATTCTGGAGCCACGGTGTAATTTTGCAGCGCGTTTGAATCGATTAAAAAGCAAATTAAACGCTGCATCAGCGCGTTTAATAATGTCGATACAAATATTTTAAAACTTCAATCAATTTAAATAACTCTCACCAGAGTTGGCCACTTGCTCTCATACGAACTTACCTCCTACTTAACTTACTTTCAAAAACTTGCCAAATGTCTTTGTATATGTTTATATTAAAATCACGGTATTAAAATCACCCATAGATACATACGATACCTTCTGCTGAAAATATTTTAGAATCATGCAAAAGCAATGTTTTCACTCACGCCATGCACAAGTGAAATACGCGTGGTAGCTCCCATAGATTCTCAGATTCACACCCCAATCCTCTAGGTACCATTAAAACGTCCAAGATGGATGGCATATCACTACATTTCGAATACCATCGATTCAGGAAGCAATCAGTGAATATCACAATCACCAGTCGGAACACGTATTTACCAAAGTGGTCTCGTGGTATGAATTTTAAAATGCTAAAGTGACGGGAGGCGTCAGGGATTGAAAATATTTACGTTGTACAAGTCCCATTATGTGACATGTTTATGATTTAATGTGCGAATGTATTCCACATAATACCTATTAGTAGGTGTTGCCCGTGATTTAAAAAAATAGCTCCTATTTTCCTTCAGTAGGTATACCTAATGAATGGATTATTATATTCATCCAAGGATATCGTTGCCGTACAGGGAAATCACTGCATAAGACCCAGATAAGAGCTATTTAACGGTAAGGGAAGGAGGCTTGTGCTTACAGCAGTAAGTCACTAAGTAAGTAAGTTCATATGAGCAAGTGGCTAACTCTTGGTGACGGAGTTTTTAGGCCGCCTAAAAACCTCGATCATGGCTTAATGACTTTAAAAGCCGGGACCGACAACGTGCCCTCCGAAGCACGGAAGCGTTCAGATCATAATAGTGTTCTGTGGTTCAGATGTTAATGCCACTCGCGGTCACCCATCCAAGTTGTGATAGCTCAGAACGTTGCTTAACTTCAACAATCTATCAAGAACGTCTAGTTAGCTTCACCACAAGCGCTTCTACAAATATAAATATGATCACGGCTGTATTCCCAGGGAGACATATTTCTTAGGCAGTTTTAGATCCTTTGAAGAAGGATAAGGGGGAAGTCAGAGATATGCATAGCTGGGCATTAACTCGTTAATCCGTTAATCGTTAATTAACGAAGTTAACATTTTGATTAACGGATTAACTTTTAAGTTAACTTTCAAAAATGTTAACGGACACGTTAACTTCCGTTAATATGTGAGAAGTCCGTTAATCGTTAATTCAATGCCTAATAGTTACCGACGAGTGCCGGGCGGCGCGTGGCAGCGAGTGAAACAAAAACTAAACTAGATATATTTTGCCGGTGCGTGCGAGTGAGAAAGAAAACTTCGAAGAGATTTGTTTCGTTTGATCATTTCATTACTTAGCGCTGGTGCTGAGAGTGACTATTGTTTTGTTTGTTTGTTTGTTTGTTTGTTGTTATTTTAAATTACTGTCAGTGATCATTTGCGTGTTGATAATTGATAAAGAAGAGTGCAGTGTAATTTAGTTAGATAGAAAAAGTGTACTGTGCAGTGTAGTAATTATAATAAATATTAGTAGCAGCTTTTTGTTTTGGCTAAACCATAGCTCGTGATATTATCTACCTACATCATTTGTCTGTACCTAATCATCGGTCAGACAAGACAGATAAAGCTAAAAATTGTATTCAACTATTTTATAAACAGGGCATTAGCCTCGAGTCGGGTACCCGCCAACGTGCCCGGCGCGCCGGGCACGAAAAAAATTGACAACGATAATCGAAAACGAAAACGAAAAAATCGAAAACGAAAGGCTGCGCTCCGCGGCGCAGCCATTCGTTTTCAATTTTTTAAATTATTTTTAGTCTGTACTTGTTTTTTCATCTACTTCCTTACGGTTTTCCCGGCTGCTTTGATTGGTGAAGAATGTAGAGATGCTAATCTTATTGATATAAAAAAAAAATCAAAGTCAAACCGACATTTTGTTTTTATAGTTTATACAGACATTATTTTGATATAGAAATATATTTACAGAAATTAAACTACTACATATTTACATAACTGTACAAAATACAATTAGAACCAGTTGAGCCACCTAAGGATCGTTACAAACGCTCTATAGGTAGCTCAACTGATCCAAACCACTGCCAGATGGAAGCGTGCCCAAGACACTGGCAGCATTGCCGCGCTGGATGGCAATGCTGACTTTTATACATATATTTTATTATAGTGTTAAACCACACTTAGCTTTCGGTGCTTTAAGCGAAATATCATCTTACTGATAGTTTTGTCTTCGGCGTCAAGGTATTCGTGTCCGAGTGGTAAGGCAGCCCGGCTTAAGGGTGATCGCATGTATCTCGCGGGTTCGAATCCCGTCGAAATCGTAAAACGTTTAGTAAGATTTTTCATTTGTAATTTTCTTTCTATCAAAATATTTTTGTTTTCTGAATTTAGTGTCCCAGTTGGAGAAAATATTATTGTTTTACAAAATATCACTAACCGGTGAGTTTCTAACACTTAACGCAAGGATATAAAGATGCAACTTTACACATATTAACGGATTAACGATTAACGTTAACTTGCGTTAATTCTTCGGCAATGTAACGCTTTAACGTTTAACGAAGCTAACTTTTTTTGTAACGGATTAACGATTAACGAAGTTAACCATTTGATTAACGGTGCCCAGCTATGGAGATATGTTTAAAAACATATTTGGTTGGTATATGCCCACATTTTGCGGAAGTTAACTCAAAGCTGACAATTATTATGAAAATGTGAAGGAACAAACACTCTGATAGACAACTTATTTTTATATACTCTGCATTGTTGCTTTCTTGTATTATATATCTACAACATCAGTAGAGAGTAGTTTAAACCGAAATCTTTACAGACTGTACCAGAGTTGATACGAACTTAATTTACTAATGCCGGGTTGCAACTCACTAATAACCGTGGATCTGTCGCCATAGTAATATTGTTATCTGTCAAAAAGTGTCCTACATTTTTTGTTGTCTAAACAAAGTTGCTAAGGCGATCAATCTACGATCATTCGTAGGTAAGTTTAATATTGAAACCGGCCGTTAGAGAGTGGTTTAACCTCTTTTCTGGGCTTATTTCTATTTCTAGGCACCCCAGGGTGAAAATTTATAAAATAGCACGGTAGTTTGATCTCCAATAGCATTCCTTTGAATATTAGCAAGCCATGTCCGAGGAATGCCGGCGCGTCGCAGATGATATTAGCAAATGCCAACGGCGCCATTGCGGCAATGGCGGCCAACGCTCTACAAAATATAAAATTGAATTCTGTTTGTATTAAAGCTATTTTACGTGATTACAAATCGAAGATGGCCCTAAATTAATAAATTAACCGTTCGTTCATAAACATTTTTTTAATTATTTAATACTTAAATAAATCATACTTATACTTAAATGAATTTTTTTTGCTCAATATTAATAACAGGTCAATCATTGAATGTACGTAGGTACCTACATATACTTAAATACGTGTAGGTACATACCTTCGCATATTGGGCAACTACGAAACCCTACATTGAGTGTGGCCCGACACGCACTTGGCCAGTTGCTCGTTTACAGTAAAATAAGGTTTGAAATTTACCGATCCGCACTTACCGTAGCGCTAAACATAACATTTCCATTAGTAAACGTTAATTAGCATCTCATCAGTAGATGATTTCCACCTGCCTCTCAGCGAGCAAGGTAATTAATTGCATATATTTTAGCTTAAGATTGATGAACTGTTGTTTTAGGGCATTATCTTAGCTTGGCTTAGTGGGAATCAGAATATATAACTTGCTACTGAAATTCGTAAATAACATCGGTAGAAGTTAAAAAGATTTTGCCAGGCTGTCTTAGTTTTGTGTATTTTTGTAATGGAATTTATAATATTGAACTGTCACTTACATAATCCAGGATCATAATATAACAACAACAATTTAATTACAAGTAACCTTTCTTCATTTGTTTTTTGTGTAAGTACCTACACTTTACAGCAAAAAATAACGTAGTGTAGGTACATATGCATCTGGTGTACCGACATAAGGTTACCAAAATTTAATAAAATTTTTTTTAAATGTATTTATTTGTATTTAAGTATACAAAAACCAAATATATTTTAACAACTAGGTACTTACTTTATTACAACAGTAACTGTAAAATATTACAAAACACAATATCTTTTTTGTATCTATTATATCTTATTGCTTAGTTAATACATAAATAAGGAACTTTCATAATCTTAGTTATTATGAAGAAAATATAAAAGAATGTAAATAAATTAAACAAATTTAGTCGATAATAAAATAAATCCGACAAGCCGGGCTATTTCCTATTTTTATGAATTTTAGCAAATATAACTTTAGGTAGGTACACATTCTAAAACATATTTACTTACCTAAATAACAAGCATGCAAGTAGTTACTACGTGTAAGCACTTCTTTATTTTTCTAATTATAGATTGATAAAACATGTCTAGCTAAATAAGATAGTTGAGGCAAAACGAATTTGATATAATCCTAATTCTACTCATAGGGCATTGACACTACCTACTTAGCTTGCTTTCCAACCTCATCAAAAATTCCTTCACAGCCTCTATATCCAGTGCCATTTGATCCACCTTCACATTCAGCGTCTCTATCGCACTCCTCGACTCCTCTACATACGTCCTTGTCTCTCCTTTCAGCTCGCACACAGCATCATCAATATCATCCAAATGGTGCACTATCTCTTCATCCTTAGTTTTGTCAGGGTTCTGAAGACTTTGCTCTGATTTATAGACTACTTTCTTTCCTTTGACAATAGTATCGTACATTTCATCCATCATCGTTTTAAAAGCTTTCATACCTAGCTCATCATCTAGCTGCTTCTTTTGTGACTGCGCTTTGTTGAAAATAGCATCTCGAATCCTCGATGGTAACACTTTAGAGTACTTCCATCTTGGTTTTCCAGGACACAAGGTCATCACTCGCATGACTCTCCTCTTATTCCTTAGTGTGTTGTTTACTTTCTTTGGTAAAAGTTTGTTAAACAATTTGTTATACACAAGCGTATCTAACGTTCCTAGAAACTCAACTTGCTTTGCCAGTCTTCTTATGTTTCCTAGCACTTCCAAATCATTAATGTCATTGACAGCTACACCGACCAATAGATTCATGAGCACTATAGCAGCTAAGATTAAGAATATTAGAAAGAATATTCTAACGATGACAAGAGAGGTAGCAAGCTGTTGAGAGTGCTCCTCATCAAAAAGGGCGCCGTAGTCAAATTCTGAGGTCATCATGACGATGGTCTTAACGAAGGCAGCCCAAGGTCCTTCGAAGGGCATTTGGGAGCGAAACTGAATCATGAAGCTGAGAGAGAAACCGATGACCAGAAACGCGAACGTCATGAGAATCTGAAAGAAGACACTTTATGTTATGGACTGAGGCAGCCTACCCTCAAGGATATTGGTGGTATCTCAATAATAGTACCTATTCGTTGGCTGTATTAGAATATGGTCCAATTATTATCTACGAACCATGTTATAATATTTGTCATTATCATAAAGATTCCTTTGTCATAATAATTAAGGATCACTTTCATTTTAAATCTACAAGAACATGTTACAATCGTACCTTTACAACATTCGAAGCTACCTTCCCAAACATGAGCACATAGTACCCCCAGTTAGGAAATCGTGAGAGTAGGAACATCATCTCTAACCACGAAAGCAGTAACGCCAGGGTCGCGATATGACGCGGCCATTCACTATCTTCCAATGACACCACCAGGACAGTGTAAGGGAGGATCACGGAGAGAGTGAGAGAGGCGAACTTCACCCAAGTCTCCAGTTGGAGGAAGTACCGACTGCTCTTCACGTTCATGTATAGAAGTTCCTAGAAAAAAAGAATTGAAGAATAGAATTGAAGAAGTTTGGATGTTTTTAGAATTTAACTGGATTATAGTCAAATGAAGACACTGCGATTCTTATGGGTCATGTGGCCTATGGAGGCCGGCATACCTGAATATTTAATTGAACAGTAAATAAATAATAATAAATAAATATCCTTGACATTCCATACAGCGTCATCTAGTCCCAAGCTAAGCAATTTAACGCTTGTGTTATGGTAACCAGATGACTGATATACTAAGTACATAGATACATTTTTTTTGTAAATACATACATATTATACATAGAAAACACCCAGACTCGAGACAAATATTTGCAGATAATGTAAACATTTGTCCCGTGGCGGGAATCGAACCCGCAACCTCCGCGTCTCAGGCGCTTCACCCACTGTGCCACAGAGGTCGTAAAACAGTGTCTCAAGCATACAGCATAAGCAAGCATGGATAAACAACATAACGCATATATTTTGTCTGTTTGTCTCCAATACGTACAAGAGAAAAAGTAAATAAACTCACTTGAACAAGTACCAATGATATTGTGGTATAAACTATATAGCTCCAAATGGTTGAGTCTAGCCAAGCCGGCGCCACCGTCTTCGTATCTCGATAGAAGAACACTGATATTGTAAAAATAGTCAATGAAAATAAAAAACATCCGTACAACGTGATAATCGTGTAGAAAAACGGGAGTAGTGCCTTCCATTTCAAGTATAAAAAGCTTTCCACCAGTGGATGGACCAGCAGTCTACACTGTCCATGTCTGTCCCCAGTCTTTAGCAAAGCTTCTATCACTTTCATCTGTTCCAACTCACACACTGTCGGCATGAGTATATTGTAATCAACAGTCACCTCACACGAAGGATCTTGAAGATCCTGTCCATTACTCGAAATGTATGAATCAAATACATCTTCTAAAAACTCAGTGGGTTTGGATAAATTGTGTACGATCATATCCACTGCTGTTCTTCGGAATTTCTTCGGACCGTCTGTGTGCCCGGAGAGATCAGCTCCTTCTTTTAACAGTGTGGTTATAACATCTCTGCTGCCGTGGTGAGTGGCACTATGAAGGGGATACCACCCCATACTGTTCACTTCATGCACTGTTGTCTTATCGTACTTGAGAATTAGTGAAGCGATATCTGTGTAGTTTTTGACAGCTGCGATATGTAAAGGTGTTGACGCTTTGTGAGGACTACAGGTTGTTCTGCATCGAATATCTGCGTTTTTTGATAAAAGAAGCTCAACACAGTCTAGATGGTTGTTAGATACTGCGAAGTGTATAGGTGCGAAGCCTCTTTTGTCACCTTCAGTCAGGGAATTTATCATAGCTGATGTTACTGCTTCATCGTATTCTAGGAGCTCTTTCAATATCTTGAAGTGCCCATGTTCAGCTGCTACATGAAAGACGCTAACATCCCCCGTGAGAGTAATTTTCAAGGAAGCTCCTGCACTTATTATTTTCTTTACACATTTGTGATGTCCATTTACGATAGCTTTGAACAACGCAGTTTCACCTTCCGAGTTTTGATAGTCGATTGCGTCGTTCTGTTTTGCAACTCCTAAGACTTCATTCAGAACGTCGATATTTCCCAGTGCTGCTGCAGAATGTATAGGAGTCTCGCCATCATTTGCCTGAAAAAATTTAACGTTATATTCATCTAGCTTTTTACTAAAGAAGAATCGAATGCCATAAAAATGCTCAGTTTAGGTACCTTTAACGTGACGTCAGCCCCAGACTCTAGAGCTACGCATACGCCTGGCACCCACGCAGCCTTAATAGCCGCTTGTAGAACTGTATGCCCATCTCTGTCTTTAACATCTACGACCGCTGCCATGGGATCTACTATACTGTAGTCGTAGTTGGCTAATACCTGTAACAAATATTGAAAATAACCATACTACTAAAATAATTAATTGTATAGTTTTTTAATCCTCTATTCTGCGAAAGTTCGCGTGGATGTTTGGATGTTTGTTTCTATTATATGCGAAACTGGAAATATACATTGTTTATGACTTGGGATAACATAATAAGCTTTTTATTAAGGTACCACGCAAGCGAAGCTGTGTGCAGTACCTATAAAATAAAGAGGAGTTCTTAAGGGTTTAGGTACCTGAAGTTCTTCTTCTAACTCCTTCTTCACACAAACATGCAGTGGTGTCTGCCCAGCTTTATTTAGATTGGTGATGCCCGCACCAGCTTCCAGAAGTTCCTGTATTGCCTCCATATTTGATAGCTCTACTGCAGTGTGAAGCGGAGTGTCCAAATTATTGAGACCTTTTCGCATGGTGTTAAAGCGACCGCCAGCTTTCAGCAGCATTCTGATCACGTCCACAAAACTGAAAAACAACTATTATTAACCAACTTTAAGAAGGAGGAGGTTCTATTTTCTTTAGCATGTAACTACCTACTTTTTTTTACTGCATAATTCCGGCTTGGAACAAACGTTTTAGCTCAATTCCTTTAGGTTTCCACGATATCAATACGCCAGGGTCTGATGATGACCAGAATAGAATGAACTGGACATTTTCTGATCGATTTGAAATTTGGTATTCTTAACGTACCGGGGGTTGTTTTAAAATTGAAATTTTTCATCATTATCACAAAATATACATTCTTGTAAATTTGGAGCATATGTTTAGACATTTAGATTTTTGTATGTTTGTATTTCAATGACGCCTTCACCAATGGCTTGATTTTCTTGAATAATAATTGAATAAAGCTTTGAATAGTGAAAGAGGCTTACTGCTTCGCATTGACCTCGGTATCATAATAATGCGCGTAGCCGGCCACATCCAGAGGAGTGCGACCTTCCATATCAGGCATGCTGGGGTCCGCGCCAGCAGCCAAGAGCAGCCTCGTGCAATGCTTGCGGGCGCATGCGCTGGCCACGTGGAGAGGCGTCCAGCCGGGTTGGAAGAGCGGCAGCTAAAAAGAACATCTTTACATTTTACTCATTGATAAAATAATGATTCGCGCAATGAACTGACGTCCATGTACAAACGCACAGTGACTGCACGTTCGAAAACCGTGGTATCATCAGAGTCAATATTTACCTAACTAAGCTAGGTACTGACTGTTTTTGAAATGACTTATTTTTTAGGTCATTAATGTTCATTTTCTTTCTACTCGTTTGTTCGTACGTATGAGCAAGTGGCCAACCCTGGTGACGGAGTTTTTAGGCCGCCTAAAGGCCTCTGTCATGGCTTAACGACTTTTTTAAAAGCTGGGACCGACAATTTAACGTGCCCTCCGAAGCATGGAAGCGCTCAGATGAAAATGCCACTTGTGGTCACCCATCCAAGTAGTGACCGCTCAGAACGTTGCTACTTCGACGATCAATCAAGAAAGCAAGCTTCGCCACGAGCGCTTCAACTTACAGATTCTTTCAACTTACAGATCCTTTGATATCCCGGCAGTCGTGGTCAATATTGTCCTTCCAAGTTTTCGGTATGCTTGTGACGACCTCTCCCATGTCACAGCGCACCATCGTCAGCTCCCTAATCTTAGAGCACAGCTTCCTGACGTCCTCTTCAGTTTCCGAAGACATGCTCTCATTGTCAATCCGTTCTTGGACATCTGTGAAATACAGTTTTTAATTTATTACAAGCTTCCACCCACGGCTTTGCTCCCGTGTTACCCGGATTCCATGTATAAGTATTATGTTTGTGTAATTACTTATAGTGTTCGATGTCCCATCCCTAAAAACTTTCTCAATTACCTATTATAGGTAAAAATAACACATATTATTTGCAATACTACTATTATAGTAGAATTGCAAATAATATGTGTACAAACATTGTGTGTTTTTCCAATAGTACCTACCTATAGGTACCTACATTTTTGAAGTCCATAAGTTGATATTTAATACTACAACTCAATCGCACAACTTGTTTTTATGCATCAATTAATATACTAAATAATCGGATCTCTATTATGGATAATTTATTTACCTACAGAAACTTAACTACTACATATTTACATAACTGTACAAAATATAATTAGAACCAGTTGGGATCGTTACAAACGATCTATAGGTAGCTCAACTGATACAAACCACTGCCAGACGGAAGCGTTAAAAGCGTTAACGATCTCTATTTAATTATAGAAAGGAATCCTCCTCAGAAAATGATGATTTTTGCATTTTTAATTTCTGTCAGTCTGTCAGTTCTGTGTCACCCGCTTTCTTGGCGTCTTTGTGTTTTGCACTTTTATAAACTTTTATTCAAACGAATTATTTCTTTATCAATAAAATATGGAAATCGCGCAGAATTACATGGTAAGCGTAGTGTTTACTTTCTCTGTGAGCGCAGGAATCAATCACAAGCGCCACGCTTGGCGAACATTCTAAATAGTGAATAAATATCCTTGGTCATTTCACACAGCGTCATCTAGTCCCAAGTAAATAACTTAATGCTTGTGTTATGGTAACCAGATGACTGATATACCTAATATGTACTCAGGAACCTACATTTTTTTTTGTTAAAAAGAAACTAAAATTAATGTCAACAGTCTAATTTCACGCTTGTTTGGCAACTGGATCAAACTATAAAGAAGTTGTATGGCGAAAAATTTGGTGAGATACGTCCTTACACTGGTATAATACCTTAGTTGCTTGATTATACGACCGGATGCTAAGAAAACTGAGTTTTGCTGATTCAGCAATTTTTCAAAGCGGTTGGTAGTGAACGCGTTATATATATTAGAAAAACAAAAACAATAGCACTAGGCTCATTACTATACGATACATTTATCTGCCATTTCTTTCTCATCAACCGTAGAAATAATTATATGATTTGATGTTGGTTATGTCTATTTCCAGGGTCCCGGAGCGACTGACACTATGACAAGAATTAATGAAAACGGAAACGTAGTGGGCACCATCATTGTAAACTGTGAAGGTAAAAGGCTCAAGATATCCTCACGAACGTTGGACATAAGCTCAAGAAACATTCAGGATCTTATAATACAACTTTCATGAGTTTAAAGTATCCGATCTGTATCAAAGGACAATCTACCTTATCGCCCTTGATATGAACGACATAAAAGTGATATGACCTACCTGTAAAACATCTACTTACTTATTTATTTATTTATTAAACAAATTCTACAGCTTTCAGTATTCACAAAACAAACTTATTTATATTTCTTAGGTAGTGTATCAGTCATCTGGTTACCATAACACAAGCATTAAATTTGGGACTAGATGACGCTGTGTGGAATGTCCAAGGATATTTATTTATTTATACAGCCAATGACGGATTTTCATTTTTTGAGTACTACTTATATTACGATTTTTTTTTTAAAAACACCTTAGGTACAAGTAGAACTTCCGAAACGACAAATCTGGGTACACTGGCAATGATAAATGAACATTAAAAATACCTATAGAGGCACGTACAAATATTTATGGCACTGTGAAGTTAGAGTTCACCGTGAAGATACAACCTGTTCTACTGTGTACGTTAATATACTTTCAGCCCTGAGTAGACTTAATATTTACTCTTATGCCTTAAGAGTCCGGCGACGTGGCTCGGCAAAATTCAATCCCCCGCGCGTTCAAACATCGACACACGACAAAATCTTGGTCTGCTTGTCTTTTTGCATCTGTGTGCGTGAGCGTGCGTGACACACGCACACAGACGCACTATTAGAAAAGGTTAAAAATGTATTAAATGTAAATGCATGGCTATTTTGCAAGGAATTTGCTTGTCTCCCGTAGTCCCAAAAATGATGACTGAAAATTGTTTTTGTTCTTCACACAGTGTTGTTTTTCTGTTACTAGACCATATAAGCTATGTTTCTTACAGAAGGAAACTTAAAATATCCTAGTGTTTAGTACTATATAAATATTAAGAAAACATGTCTTCTATGATGTAAAAATATGCAAAATGCGATTCGGTTTAATTTCACTTTAGCTAAGTATTTTGAAAAAAGCTTCTGGCAGAAACCTAGATAAATGCTATCCTAATACGAATAATAGCATACTATGCTAAAGATATGCTCAAATTTCAAATGGTTATGGTATTACGTTTGTATGGGGAACTCGTACAGCGCAGAAGCCTTAACTAGTTGGACTAACTTTTATTCTTATCCAAATAAGCAGTATTAAATGTAAACAGGATTTCCTGAGACGACCACATTAGACAGCTTGACGGCAGCCACGTATTCAACGCATATGAGAGCCCTGTCCGCGCATGCTTCCAACGCTCTAAAAGAGATCGTAAGTGTCTTAACAATCCCGCGAAGTGGTATAGCTTGCTAGATCTCGCTCTTGATAGATCGTTAAAGTTAAGCAACGTTCTGAGTGGTCACTGACCGCAAGTGGCTTGACCGCTTCCGTGCTTCGCGGGCACGTTAAATTGTCGGATCATTTTCAGCTTTCAAGTACCTAAATGGTTATTTTGTACTTGTCGAATAATATTACATAAAAAGTTACTTATTAATTGTTGCTTTTAATAGAAAATGGTCAGAATAGGTAATTTAAAGCAAATGTTACAAACTAGAGTTTTAGGTTAATTTATTTGCAGGACGTGACTGACGAGCTGGTGGTGCTACGACTGGTGTCGAGGAAGACAGAAGCTGTGGTAGCTCCCGACAATGAATTTCATTTGATAGTCGTCATGCGGCGTACTTGAATTCATATAATTCAATATCAAGCAAAACGAAACTGCTGGTGTTAGATGATTTGTGAATTGTTGATTAATGTTCTTTTTAAATAAATCGATTAAATATATTTTACCTTGATAAAATATAGCCTATGTTCATTCGGAAAGTCCATGCTACACATCGGTGAAAGAATTTTAGAAATTGGATGAGTAGTTTCGGAGATTACCCCAAACATACAAATAAATCAACTTTACCTCTTAATATTATTAATATAGAAACAAACTGCGATATTTGTTAAGGGTCGTGTTTTGTTAAATGCAATGAGGTTTGCAATACAACGCTGCATCAGTTTTTGCAAGCGCTTCTAATATTAGATGTCTAATGAGGGTAGTCAGAGGTATGTCCAAATACATATTTGGTACATTCCCACATCTTCCAGAAGATAACTCTCCATACGTGATGATCTAAAAATTGCCTAAAAAGATCTGAAAGAAATGTCTACCACTCACTGGGATACAGTCGTGATCATATTTCATTTCTAATATTAATTGTGGTCCAACTTACCTTCCGGGAAGTCCAATAGTATAGCCACCTGGCGAGCGTGCCCAGCGTACGCAGCCAGATGCAGAGGAGTTCGGCCCAGTCTGTCGATCCTTAGTTTCTCGGCACCGAACTTGATGAGCAGAGACAAGGAGTCTCCTCCGACTATGGCGGCTGTGTGGCACGCGGAGACCAGGTCTAACCGACAGGTCGCGTTTGGATTGGCACCGCCATTGAGAAGGCTGTATATTGAGAAGGTTGAGAAGAAATTCTGTTATTGCTATTTTGAATGGTGCTCCGGATCGTGTGTTAAGGAAACGTCCCGTGAGTCTATAGTGCGCTGGTCCACGTCATTATCACAACAGATTCATTGTCAGGCTTCCACTTATGGTGCCTGTATGCGTGAAACTAGCACCGCCACTTATTTTTTTTTATCACGATGAACAAAAGAATTAAATAAAACTATTGTTCCGAATTGTTGAACAATCAACTTTTAATACCTCTGTGATAGTTTTATTTTGTATAGTTTAGGAAGAGTAGCGAAAACAGAGTTTGGTGGCCACCAAGTGCAACTTCGCTAGTCTTCTCACTGTCACTCATCTCTCGTAATTGACCGACGCTATGTAAGTGTGTTGTGTTGTTGTAGTTTGTGTTCGCAGCGCGTTTTACAAAAGCGAGGATAGTGCGCATGGGTCACAGCTTGCCGACTGCCTTTAGTTTGACTCTCGCTCTATATCGCGTTTGTCTCGGTGACTGCGAGTTCGAAAAACGTGCTGTGTATATAGGCTCTTACAGCTAATGACAATGTATACTTTGACCTCACCTTTCCACATCCTCAACATTTTGTGCCTCTATAGCCTCCAGCAGTTCCGTATTCAGCCTCCTCAGACGGCGATCGCTCCGCCTCCATTGCTTGTTGCTAGGCTCATTCAGGGGGGTGTTCACTGTTGATGATGCTGATGATGCACTCTGGTCGGGGAGAGGTGGGATGGGCGGAGGGATGAGTGGATGTCTGAAAATGTTTGTACAAGTTATTAGCAATATTTATACGCTTTGCGGTTTCAATCACTTGGTGATACCCTTGGAAATTGATCATTCTCTGGGATTTATTCCATTTTCCAATTATCATAATGTTTTATGACTGATTACCACCCTACTTAACTTCAAAGAGAATATAATAACCACTACGTTTACTTAACTTATACACAAATAGGGTAAAAATTTGAACCTTTATCTTTTGTAGTTAAAAAGTTTTGCTTTTTTAAATGTTGGAAAAATTTACTAGCTGAACTTAAAGCAATTGTTTAAAAAAAAAATGGATCTTTATCGACTCCATTTTCCATGCCCGGAGGGCTTTACAAACCGAAAAAACTGATAAATATAAACCAATAGGATTGCATAAAATCTCTGAGCGAAGATTTTATGCAATCCTATTGGTTTTTTTATCCGTTTCTCCGCTCCGCCAGCTCACTTCGCGTCTATGGACAGCTCATAACATAACGTACTGTGTAACGTTAGGTCCTTGCAAGTTGAAGGGTCTAAGAGGTCTCGGCGGCTGCAGCCTGTCTGTGCCGTTGACGCCAAGCACATGGCGTTCGAGAAGAGGTCGCTGGTTCTCTCCATCCTCTCCATCCTCTGTCTCTCCTCTCTCTACATCTGGAATGGAAGATAACACTTTGTAAAGGGACTTTTAGGCTCGTCACACTCTGACGAAATGCGACGGGCGTACCGTGTTTTGAAAGCCCCGTCCTAACGTCTCATCGGTTGAGGCTGTATTTAGTGCTCAACCGATGACGGTCGCACTGATCGTACGTCGTGCTTAATTGAGTGCAATGTTGAGTGCAAACGGAATTGGCAACACTAACTGCAGTTCGTTTGCCATTCAACTCAATTTTATTATTGGCCTTCAGGTCGGAACTAGGTTATCAGTACTACAAAACACTATAATGCAAATAATATACTATAACAACTATATTCATAAGATAAACACTCAATGACTTATATCTGAGCTGATTTGAGAAAATAATCTCATCTTCAACAAATTAAAAAAAAACACAAGCATTTATATTTAATGTAAATACTTACTTGCCTCGACACAGTGACGAAAACACACCCTTAGTGCACATATTTTGTACTTTTGACTTTACACTATACACTAAACTAATTAGAACTTTTCATATTATGCTAGGGTTATGTACATTAACAATTCAATTGAATCTTTGTCTTTCTATGAGTCAATCAGTATTATCTCACTAGCACCAAAGACGATTAATATCTAGCTAGCACTTAGAATGACGACTGCTCAATATTGCTTTTAATATACCTTAGCACATTCTTATACCTTATTATTAAGAATTACATTGTGTTCTGTGAAACTTTATTTTACAACGTGGTTAATAATATTCACTTTGACGATGCACAACAAATGTTTTACCTGCACGGTTTTGTATTTTAGAATACTTTGTATTTCACGACGGTAGGTACTACAAATTAAGAGTATTCTGTTTTAACAAGCTGGGAGTAGAATATAAAAATAAATTGATTTGCTGAGAAATCCACTATTTTGTTTATCTAATAGGTTAGTTGGATATAATGTAGATATTTATAAATCACTTTTAATAATAAAATGTTTTTAAATACCAAACAACACAATGTGCGCGAAACATCTCGTGGTTGAATATTATGTTTTATAATTAGTTTTATGGAAAAAGCACCAAGCACCGAGTATCACAAACACGTTATGATTACAATTTTTCTCACAGCCTTCTTTACAAAGCAGGTACATAAACTGAAGGTCATATTACTCTTCTTATGACTAATAATAGGTAAGGCACTTATGTTGTCACCGTCATAGATAAACTTTGAAAATATTTAGGCTAGAGATTAGTGGTTTTGCTGTGGGTTAATGTTTTGGTCAATAGAAATGTAGAGCCCAGTTATATTGTTAAAATGGTTGGTTTTTTTCAATCCACTTAGGTACCAAAAAGTGGATAGAAAAAAACAGATTTATGTAATTTTTTTTAGGTATGTGTTATAAATAATTTAAGGTTGCAACTGATTGAGCAAAGTACAAGAGTACTCTCTTAAACTTAACTATACCTCTACATCGATAGTCTCGAATATTTAATTTATTCTGGAATTCTTATTGAAATAATTTCTTCAAATCTGAACTGAATGTTTTATATTTCTTTTAAATATTATTGTGTCGTTTTGGTAGAGTGATAAAATGCGTACACTTTTGATGTCAGGGAAGGAGGGGTAGTCGTGGGTTCGAGTCCTGGTCGTGTATTAATTAGCTGTTTCAAAGAATCTGAAATGCTGAATCGAAGAAGCAACAAACATGCATACTCACAAACTTTTGCTTTTTTAAATTAATGTGATTGTCGTCAAAAACATGATCCTTTGCTTCAGCGTTTTCGATACCTTGTAGCTATAATGCACTCGTATATTGTGGCATTATTTTAATTATTAATGGAGAGACACTTATTTTTGTAGGCAGCTGTGCCTTGAAAACCTTCGGAATCATTAAGATAATTTGGATCAATGTTCTATTGTAATTTTACCACAAAATTAAATCAAGTAACTGGATACCGCAAACAACTTAGGTACACATGGTAGGTTAAATTGATTTCGCGCACTCTCGCAAATTGATAACAAGGACGATATAATTATTATTACCTACCTTTGTATATTGACATCTTCACTGTAAACTCACATTTAAAACACACTATAGACAGTTTCCACTCATTATAATAATTATTTTGCTAAAATTCACAGTTCACACTGATTTACTTACATTCAAATATGTATTAAAGAAACTGAACGATTACTTATCTGTTTACACGTAAAAACGGTATATAGAGCTAACAAACAGTAGAGTTGACCAGATCAAATATTTGTTAATTCACGTAATGTATGGAGAACTTTTAGATCTCTGTTTATTTTTAGATGACTACGTAATCTAAGATAGTTCAAACAACATTCCGCATTCTCTCATAATCATAACATAACATTGATCGATCAATTTTTTTTTCGAAAAAGATGCGCTTTAACACGGATAGGTACCTACTTTAAAGTTACGGAAAACATAGTGTGCAAACAAGTTAGCTTTCTAATACCGTCGACTGGATTACAACCTGTCTCGTATGAAATGCCAACTTCAGCAAAGGATAGATAGATAGATATAACATTTATTTGGAGAACACAGAGCACAGACGAACATTACAGTATAAAAACAGGAAGGGAGACAGACAGTAGATTTAAAATTGTAGGAAAGTAGGTACAACTAAATTAGAAACTGCTTATGTATTATTATACATAAACCGCTTATTCTTGCTTATGTTGGTTATTTGTTCCGAATTTAGATTCCACTGACATAAGCTAAACTATTTTTGGTACGATAATTATATCGTTTTCGGAGTAAAGGCCCTGACTCCCCTCCTAGTTATAAAGTATCCTAAATTCTTAAAAGATCTTGGAGAATGTCAACTAATTGTCTACTGGACCCGCTCGTTATTAGCTACCATATAATTTTATTAATAATATTTTCATAATATCAATCTGTTTGCTGATCACAAACGCGCTCTGCATATCTATGAGATTATGACGTCTTTTTCTTATCTACAGATAAGTCCAAGAATACAGATTAGGCTATAAGTTTCCTACCTTATTATTATTGAAAATCTTTAAAGATATCGCAGGAGGCCACCAAAGCTATAGCTGAATGGTGGCCGAGGATGGGACAACAAGTGTCGGGTGACCGGTATTGGGTGGGTCCACGACTTACAGCCAATCTCAATAACCTATCTATCTTTGGTTTTGCTTACTATCAGTAGCTGTTTGACATTTTTTGTATGGAAGAAATGTCAAATATCTACCCGCAGTAAGCAAAACCAAAGAAGATAGAGGTTATTGAGACTAGCCGATAGTCTACGTCGTTGAAGGGGGTCAATAGATTAGCACCGGACCGTTAATTACCCAGCAATTCGAAACAATGTGACAGACATGAAATAACTTCAAGTTCCTAAAGTGAAGGCCAAGTGTGGGTATCGAATGCCAATGTTTTATCTACTCATTGATCGCGTTGACGTAAACTACGATTTTCTTAAAAGCTGCATCATCTCTAATGAAAAACAATACAAATCTGCTCGTATTTTTGTAGTAAAGTCGTAAAAATGTATAGGAATAAAATTACAGGAAAACAACAGTAGACAATGTAACTTTTATTTTCTTAAAGACAAAGCCATGATGTTCCAT
This sequence comes from Xanthorhoe designata, assembly GCA_963582015.1. NCBI lineage: Eukaryota > Metazoa > Arthropoda > Insecta > Lepidoptera > Geometridae > Xanthorhoe > Xanthorhoe designata. The sequence goes on from OY757053.1 coordinate 3,315,433, forward strand.
GATCACATGATTCGTTTTACCACATAGTGAACACTAGGTTCATTTCACTAGGCCTTTCGAGGGCCTGAAAACTCCGTCACCAGAGTTGGCTACTTACTCATGCAAACTTACTAGGTTCATTCACTATTTTCGTTTCACTCGATCTTAATACACCTTTTCATACAAGTCCACAATGCATTTAATTTGGTTCCGTTTGCCTAAATCTTCCCTTTCCTCATACATAAGTACTTGGTTTATAATTTTTTGCGGTAAAATTATTTCACATCCTTGCACTACATGCCCTAAACATTAATTTCAGCATTGTCATTACTACACATCTTTCAGACTACGATAAGTTTTTGTACACACTGTATTCATAATTCGTATTATATAGTTAGTTTTGTTTTTACATTTTTGATCGAAATATTCTCCTTCATTCTATTTATAGTAATTCGTTTCCTGAGTAAATTCTCAGATTTTATTAATAAATCTGAATGAATTGAATCAATTCTGATTTTATTTTTTCATGTTACTTAGAATTGTATCAAGTTTAGTTTCTATCGATTCTATATGCTTTTTCATTGTTTCTAAATCACGCTTTGATGCACCAGATGGGCTATGCCTAATTCTCTGTTTGACTTTCTCAAACTTAAACCCGTGGAACTCCGGTTTCTTGTCTGCATGTAAAACAATATCGAGAATGTGATCAATTTTCTTCTGTAAATTGTCACAGTCCACTTTATCATCTATTTTCTCTTTCTGGAATTGACCTTTATCAATAATAGCGTCTCTGACATGAGCGGGGATAGCTTTTGCGAAGCTCCAAAAGCTAACCCCGCTCATGTCAGAGAGCCACAGAGGCTCACATGGCCTCAAAGATATCGTCGACAAACTGCGAGCAAATTTCAATTTATATTTCAGTTGTTTTGGTAATATTTTCATAAACATCTTAACGTTCACCAAAGTTTCCAAAGACGCTAGGAATTCCACCTGTTTCTCTAATCGCATTATGTTACCTTGTACTTCTAAGTTGTTAAGGTCATTGACCGCCACTGCCACCATAAGGTTCATTAAAACTATAGCAGCTAAAATCAAGAAAACGAGGAACAGCAGTCGAATGATGAACAGAGAAGTGTGTAAGCTGGTGGAATCTTTTTTGTCTACTAAGTCGTCATAATCGAATTCTGATGTCATCATAACCATTGTCTTAACGAAGGCAGCCCAGGGGTTTTCAAAAGGTATTTTTGAGCGGTACTCAATCATGAAGCTGAAGGCAAAGCCAATGACCAGAAACACGAAGGTTAGAAGAATCTGAAACAAATTTGAATATTTTTATTTTATTTGGAAATTGTCATTGCCTGAGTCCATTACACATTGCACATAGGCCAGGATGCAACTTGTCTCTACTCTAAAATTAACTCTACAGTCCAATACGGGAGGACTACACCCAATAAATTCTATAAGACGATAACAATTACGTTTGCAAGCTTAAAAGTCATACCTTCAACACTTTTATGGACACCTTCCTGAACATAAGCACATAATAGCCCCATTTAGGGAACCTCGATAGTAGGAAAGTCATCTGTAGCCACGACAACAGTAGAGCAACGGTAGAGAAGTGTCTTGGCCAGTCTTCATTGGTGCTAAATATGGCTTGAGGTAGAAGAATAGCAAGGGCGATGGAGCTAAATTTTACCCAAGTCTCCAGCTCAAGGAAATATCGCCTGCTGACTTTCATGTAGAGGATTTCCTAAAATACAAAAGATAAGTTCGATCGTTTTATAATATTAAAAAGACAAATGTACTCATAAAAATAGTCTGATACGTGGGTAGGTTGTGGTATAGGTATTATTGTTATTGTTTTGTTGTTTTGTTTATTATTGTTTTTTTGTCCGACGAAAGAAAAGCAAAAAAGAGAAAGCGTTGTTCAAACGCTAACAAGAACATTGTGTTTATTCGACTTTATGTCTAAACGAGCAATAGTTAAATGATGTTTTAATCGACAGTTTTAATTTATTTCATCTAGCTAGAAGGTCACGCTTACCTGTAATACAATCAAAAATATTGAAAAATACAGTACGTATGCCCAAGCTCTATAATTCAACCATTCTGGTCGGTGAGCGTCTTCTAAATTCGAATGTTCTACCGTCGGTGATGCACTGCTTGTGTTGGTAGTGTTAAATGCATCTTGGTAAAAATACACAGACAGTATAAATGTAGACAACGTCGTCACAAACAGTCCATATAGCACTAGCATAGTATAGAAAAAAGGTAGAAGAGCTTCCCATTTCAAACACAGAAAACTCTCCACCAAAGGATGTATCAAAAGCCTCCTCTGATCGTATGTATTCCCAGTCTCTAGCAAGGCTTGTATAACCTTCATATCCATGTCATTGACTCCGCCTGAGTACTTATTCGGTACCAATATTCCATAGTGGACAGTCACCTCACAACTCGGATCTTGGGGACTGTTGTTGCAAATGATGCAAGAATCGAATATTTCTTCAATAAATTCGGTAGGTTTTGATACATTGTTCATGAGCAACTGTACAGCTGTCTTTTTGAATTTACTCTCTCCCGCGCCAGTACTGGCGGAAATATCTGAACCTTCTTGAAGTAGAATTATGATAACGTCTCTGCTTGCGTAGTAACATGCAGTATGCAAAGCACTTAATCCTAATGAGTCTTGAGCATAAATAGAAGAGTTATTATTCTTTAAAATAAGCTTGACTATATCAACATTGTTTTTTCTAGCCGCTATATGAAGGGGAGTAGCCCCTTTCCGAAGGCCACTGGTTGCTTTCAGGTTGATGAACGCATTTCGGGACAGAAGTAGCTTCACGCATTCGATGTGGCCTTCTTCAACTGCAAAATGTATCGGGCCGTAACCTTTCCTATTGTCAGTTGTTACATGGTTGATCATTACGCGTGTGATAGTGTAATTGTAATCTAAAAGAAATTTTAGCAAATCATACAGTCCATATCTGGCAGCGACATGGAAAACGTTTGTATTATCTGGCAATGTTGCTTCTATTGATGCTCCGTTCTTAAGAAGCATTCTAGCACATTCTATATTTCCTTTCATGACTGCCTTAAACAGAGCTGTTTCTCCTTTTTGGTTTGGTTTGTCGATTGCATTTTCTTCTGTTATAAATTCTATAATTTCTTTAAGAATATCCAAATGTCCTAGGTCTGCTGCGGAGTGCAGTGCTGTTTCACCACTATATGACTGAAATAAATTTGTTGGTGTAAAAGGTAGGTACTTAGGTAAATATAATGTATTTTGGAGAAAAACAATCTTACCCTGGAAAATATATTAGCACCAGCTTCTAAGGTGAGGCATACTCCTGGAAGCCAGTTAGTGCGGACGGAGTAGTGCAAGATGCTATAACCATCCTTATCTCTCACATCCACTATCGGAGATGATGGTGACTGGGAGGTATAGAACTCCCTATATAAGAATGCCTGAAATAAGATTATTTTGCTCAAAGCAACAGTAATAGCTCCTACATCCTACACACTATGCTGACGGCCCGACTGGCGGTCATGCCGTCAACAAGCCCGGCGGCTTACCAGGCGGCTCAAATCGTTTGTGCGACAAGCACTTCGAGCTGCCCACACAAACAAACCGCCAGCTTGGCCACCGGCATACCTAGTGTGTAGTGTGGAAGAACCAGTAGTAGAACCACCTAGTATCCAACAGGATTTAGAGTCATACACACATGATTTTTGGAATAAATGCTTTTGATTAGAACTTTGACGACTTAATATGATAATATATTTTTATTTAAACCTTACCTTAAGGTGTGGTTTGAGCTGTTTCTTGACACATACATGCATTGGCGTCAGACCTTCGCGGTTCAAATTCGCAGGACAAGCGCCTGCTTCTAGCAGCAGCGCAATGCTTTCCAAGTTTTGCAGCTCGACTGCGGTGTGAAGCGGCGTGTGCAGGTTGATGCGTTTGCGAATAGTTCGGCTGCGACAATCTGTGGCGAGCAGCATTGAGACCACCTCTGCAAAGCCGAACGGGTGGAGTCGCGGCAGCGTCTGTCTAAAATAACACTTTGAAGGTCTTATCGTATGATTAATCATTCCACGGTAGACCTTCACTTGTGAATTTTTTAGTAAATTAGCAACCACCTCACATTCATAAAAAAAATCCTCATCCTTAAATGAGCGTAGCAGTCATTCCAATTTCTTGATACATTTCTTGTCCTTCTAATATTTAGTCAATGGACTTATCCACATGACTTATCAAGATGAAATCTCTCCGGATGAATAGATTTTAAAGGCCATGTTTTAACACAAGCGGCTCTTTTCTAGTTGATGAAGGGGTCGTAATTGTTATAAAATGAGTAATTTGTTTGTCTAATGTCGTATATTATTAACAAACTATTATTTTTAACAAATGATAGCTTACTGTTTATTGACAGTTTGTGCATAGTACGCAGAACCAGCTACGTCCAGAGGCGTGCGACTAATGACATCACGTGGACAGGGTTGCGCCCCAGCAGCTAGCAACAGTCGCACGCAATGATGTCTTGCGGTACAACTTGCTGCGTGCAGTGGCGACCATCCTGGTTGGAAGAATGGCAGCTGGAAACCAAGAGGCGGAAATTCACTTTAGACTCTCTTATATTTTTTTATATTCACTTTTAGGGTAGACGTGGGGCGTTACGGCCTTTTTTTAAAGAAACGTTTCAAAACCAGTGAATTGATAAGCGTCACCGGTTACAAAACTAGCTGTTATTTTTGTAACTAACTATTTTTATGCAGCTACTGTGATTTTTTGGCTTTTTTGCTTGACTTGAAACTAGTGTTTCGTTCGGTTACATGCCGCGTAGCTAGTTATTGTATCTAGTGACGTGAAACAACGCCACGTCAACTTTAGGGCCCAGTTTAGTTTATGCTTGATGTGCACTCCAAGCTAACCATGTTAAGCTCACCTGCTCAGCAATCTTGCTGCAGTTATGTTCGATACCATCACGCCATTCTTTTGGGACCTTGATTTTCATCTCTCCGAGCTCGCAACGGATGTTCACGGCATCTTTCAGGAGAGGACTGAGTTTGCGGACCTCCTCCTCCACTTCTGGAGTCACCTCGCCGTGCTCCAGCTGCTTTTGTATTACTGTAAAGAAGCTTTTGTATAACTAATGTACCTACATTAATAAAATCTTTCTTCTGTGCTTCACTCACATTGTAACAATCAGACATAACATTTCATTTCAATAATGGACGTTGCAGTTTTCCACTCGTAAATTATATTTTGTAATTAGATACGAATTTATTAATCAAGGATGACTCAGGGAAGCACAACTTAGAAACCAAGTAGACTGTACTACTGAAAGTAAACTGATCAAAAAAAGAAGAAAGAAGAAGATGTAGATTGCTTACCTATAGGTACGTTCTTGATAGATCATTGAAGTAAAGCAACGTTCAGCGGTCACAATTTTGTGGGTGATCGCAAGTGGCAATAGCAGCTGAACTCTCCCGTGCTTAGAAGGCCTCGTTGAATTGTCTGCTTTTAAAGTTGATTAGCCATGACCGAGGCTTTTAAGTAGCCTAAAAAAATCTTTGTCACTAGCATTGGCTATCAGCTCATACAAACTTAATACTTAATTAGGTACCTGAGCAAGACTAATCTTAGGTCATACATTTCGAAGAACTAACCTTGAGGTAGCTTCAGAAATAAGCCCAGGTGGCGGATGTGTCCTGCCCACGCGGCCACGTGCAACGGCGTGCGACCCATGCGATCCGTCCTGTCAAGATAGATATTATTTCAATCTAGTTATTGCAATTCAAGCATAAAGTAAAACAATAGTATGAAAAGTAATCTTTCTATTTTTCGACTACATTTTTGGCTTGGGCTACAGCACCTCGACTCAGCCTTGAGTTTGAGTGAAGGTCGAGTGAAGAATTTTCAAGGAAACGACTCGACTAAGAATATGAGTGTAAGTGGTGAGACTTGAGTCGCAGGCGCTGCCTTGCTTCTATGATCACAATAATCAGGCATTAAATCCGCACCATTATAATTGAATTTATTTTTTAATATTCATGCAATCTCCGACCATGATAAAAAAAATTGTGTCTACGATGATTTATCAGTTTTATTCAGATGTACTGATTAAAATGTCTCTTCTGCTGACCTGTTCATATCAGCGCCGTGTTCCAGCAGCAATGTAAGGGCGTCGTCGTCAGTCAGCGCTGCGACGTGGCAAGCTGACACGAAGTCCACATGGCATGTTGCATTAGGGCTAGCTCCCGACTCTAGAAGTCTGAGAACGATACAACTATCAGAAATTGTTGAATTCGTTTACAAAATTAACTAAGCAATTAAATGTTTCTAAGGTGAAAAAATAAATATATTTTTTTCTTTCTAACTGGAATCTCTGCTAAAGGACGTAATTAATAATGTACATCCCTCACCAGTTCTGTGAACTCATTTTGACCGTCGAAGAGCTGAATCCGAAGATGAATCCTCCAAGGCATGAACTACCGTGGCTCACTTGGAAGTCACTCAACCCAAGTGGGCCGCTCCAATTACAATTTGAGAAAGTGGGCGTTTAGTAAGGAGCCAACGCTCTGTGAATGTGGCACTGATTCGCAGTCCAAGTAGGTACCTACATTTGCTCTTCAACCCACTTTGAATCGAAGAAATTACCCGAAGAAGAAGAATACATTGATAATGTAGTATTTCTGAGACCTTTATATTTCGACAACATTGCAATTACTAGTTTACACATTTCACGAAGATCTTGGGACATGTTAGTATATAATATAGATGATGGCATGAGACCTTTGTCTTCTGTCTTCTATCTTTAGTAATACAGTTTTATCTTTAGTTAGTCTATATTTTGGATAGACTACAGAGTTCCTTTTATTAGTTGTTAAGGTTAAGAAGTGTAGGTATTTTTGTTCCTGTGTGTTTCTTTTTTTTGTTTCTATAAATAAATTATTAAAACTAAGACCTTTTAACTTCAAGAACATTGCTGTTCTCGACGGCCTCGAGTAGCTGCGTGTTGAGACGGCCGATGCGGCGATGGCTGCGCCGGTACAGCTTCGGCAAGGACTCGATCTTCGACAGCATCAGGTCGGTGCTATGCGAACTCACACACTTCATCGTCGTATTGTCTTCGCTGGAAATTACGAAACGAAGATAAAATCATTTGTATTTTGTGTCTAGTAGCAGAATTCGTCGACGAAACTCATTTTCGCTACTTTTGTTTTATATTAAACTAGCTAGCAAAGCCCGCGGCTTTGCTTGCGTCTTTACCTTGATTAAATATAGCCTATGGTAATTCGGAAAGTCTATGCTACACACCGGTGAAATCATTTTTGAAATCGGATGAGTAATTTCGGAGACAACCTCAAATATACAAACAACCCAACTGTGGGGCTGACTAGCCGCTGGTTTCCTCACGATGGTTTCCTTTACCGTTTAAAGCTCGTGTAAAAGTGCATATTATTATACATTTTTCGACACGAAAAGTCCATTGATGCACGGCTGGATCCGAGCTCACGATCTTCGGATCGAAAGTCAAAGTACTTATCCACTTGGCCAACACGGCTTTACCAACACTACTAGGTACCTCTTAATATTAGTATAGATATAGATGTGTAATACCTAATAGTAGATAAAATTTAATGAATAAAGCTACCAATGTATTAATTTAACCGTGATCTTCCTTAACTACCCTCAACCTACGAAAATAACCCACGAACCCTAGAGCTAGAAGCCGTGTTGGTCAAGTGGATCGTGGTTCGACTTTCGTTCCGAAGGTCGTGGGTTCGAATCCGGCCGTGCATCAATGAACTTTTCGCATCGAAAAATTTATATGCGCTTTACCACGAGCTTTTAACGGTGAAGGAAAACATCGTGAGGAAACCAGTTAGCTCTCTAATAGCGTCGATGGGCTTGCAACCTGTCACGTATGGCAAAGTTAACTTCTGCAAGATGTGGGCATGTACCAAATATATATTTGGACATACCTCTGACTACCCCCTTAGACATCTTCAAAAGGATCTAAAAATTGCATCAAGATCTGAAAGAAATGTCTAACCGCTCCCTGGGATACAGTCGTGATCATAATATTTCATTTTTTTCATTTTTCCCTAGAGCTATAGAGTTATCTATAAAATCTACTCACAATCAAATAGAATGTAACACTACGTTTACTCACAATCCACTGACGAAGACACTCTGACTTCTGTTCCGAGGAGAGGGAGGCGCCGCTCTGATTTGACAGTTGTCCACGTCATCAAAATCTTGCATAGCGTGGTCCTCTGAGATGCTGTGTACCATGGGTACTGAAAGGATACCGACACTCTTATAAAATCTTATAGCCTTTACTCTCAATTTAATCGTATTTAAAGTATACCAACTTCCATTCCAATGTCGTAAAAGCATTATTGATCCACATTCAATGTAGTTGGCAAATGTTTACATAAGATTTAAGACACAGGTAGACAAAGAAAACACTGGTGTGATAGATTATTTCCATGAGTGGCAGGAGCAGCCATTAATTTGTGGAATAAAAAAAGTTAAGAACAAACGTGTCCCGCAATAGGATTACTATATTATACTTATATACCTAGGTGAATTCTAATTCGAATCAAATGTTTTGTAGCTCATAACAATAAAGCCACAGAACGTGCTACCAACATTTTTGTGTGTAATATACAATAATAGTAATATAGAAAGTCCCTTACCATTTCGCTGATTCTTCTTAGAAAACGCTGTTACTAATTGATCCATTTTTATTTATTTTAAAATCATTTAACAGGAACACTAACTAACGTGTCTTAGGCAAAACATCCTGTTAGTTGTAGAACGACATAGTATAATGCTACATGCTATGGTTATTTTTTCAGAATATTTTTTCCTTGTATGCTTCATTGTAATAGTCCAGAAGATGAGTCACGGTAATTTTATACTATGATATTCATAATTTTGGTAATTTGTGACGACAACTTTCGTTTAAATCATTCTTGGAATTTTATATTCTGCAGAGGCTTGCGAATTATTAAAATTCGAATATGAACCGATTCATTGTGAAAATTTTAAACAAACTCATTCAAAGTTAAAGTTTAAAATTTTTTATTCAGTGGTCCGACTGAATAAACGATTTTTAACTTTGACTTTGAAACTTATCAAAGTATTGAGGTGATGAAACAGGCAAAAGAAATAACTTCTGATACTAGGTGGGTCATCGTATGAAAATGAAAATTTAACATTCCGATCTCTCAGTCTGAAAGGATAACTTTAATTATAATTAATGTATTTATAATTACACATACCAAGTTGTTAGTTGTAGGTAGGTACCTAGTACCTACCTACAACTAACAACTTGGAACTGACCAATTGTTCTGTGTATATTTTTAACACCAGACGAAAAGCAGTGGGTTTATAAGTTTACCAAAACCAAACATATGAAAAAATCTTTCGCTTTGTCTCTTTTTATCACATGATATTTAAAAAATATTCTTCCGTGTTTTATATGACTGAAAAAGAACGTAAGTATCAAACATTCTAAGGTAGGTGTTTCTTCGAAAATGCAAATTCTTATCACTTATATCAGCGTGAGTTCCGAAAGCAATTGTTGTATGTACTTTTACCTTTAATCAATTTATGTTTTGCTCAGATGTGGAGCTTCTACAAAGTTTCATCCAAAACAAACTGATTAATTTATTCCTGCGGAGTTCCCCAGTAATTTTATCTGATGATAAATTACAACACGTTTTTGGCATACGACGTTTTCAAAAGAGCAAGCACTGCACGTTTTTGTGTAGAGCGTCACCGGCTTATAGCAGCGCGTATGACGCACTCTTGCAACGCGTTTGTATCTCTTTTAAAGTAAGGGCTTTTAGGCGGTCTTAAAACTCCGTGAATGGGACATCTGGAAGGGGAAGACCTAGGCGAACATATTTGGACCAAATTGGTGACATTTTGGAGAAAGGCCAGGTCCGAAGTACCTTAAACCGGAGAGCGTGTATGAAGAATGCAATGAGAGTGAATGAGGCGAAAGAAGTGTCTCAGGGTCGTAGCTAGTGGAGATCCGTGGTCTCTGCCAACCCCCATGGGAAAGAGGCGTGATTTTATGTATGTATGTAGGTACCTATGTAAAACTCCGTCACTAGATTTGGCTATATGAACTTACTTACTATCAAAAATATAGACTAACTAAAGATAGAAGACAGAGTCAGCTAGGTCACCGACCGCAGGTAGAGTGCCCAAAAGGCTGTTAGCGTTACCTCGTTGGATTGCTATACTTATTCTCTGTCCGAGGCCAGCCCACCAGCACTTTGGTCATTGGTTTCATCCTTTTTATTAATTTACTTGTTTAGGTAAATGTAGGTAAGTGTAGGTATTCTTTGTTCCTGTGTGTTTCTTTCTTTGTTCCTAAAAATAAAGAAAGACCTTTGCCCAGCTGTGGGACAAAGTAAGTTAAAAAATAAATAAAAATAATACTTACTTTAACTTATGAGCTAAGGTTTATTCAGTATGCAAAAGTTTGGACTGTATACAGTCTGTATAGTTGCCCGGTATCCGATAACGCGTGGCCGGAGAAACCCTTGGAAACGGTCCGTGCCCCGGCCATACCGGGCAACTGCCCGCTTATCAGTTACTAGCTTCCTTTGTGGTCTAACATGGTATGCAGATAAAAGCTTGCCTCTACATTATGTTAGAATTCAATCCTTTTTCCGAAGTATAGGCGGATTTGTGAGTAAAAGGTGATGTGGCGATAAAGGAGAATGAAGAAATAAATCACTGTAGCACTTTGTCACGTTGGACAAAGGAATTTTAAAAAACTGATTGTACTGTTTGTGATACATATCATAAGCTTTGTTTGATACCTCAGATAGCACACGGGAAATTACTCACGTAAAATTATCGTCGATTTAGATACCGACAATGTTTCGATTCTTCCGGAGAATCTTCATCTGGGTATGAGTGTGGTCACTCCTCGCGGTCGCGTCTCACACTATAATTATTATAATGTCTAATACAACTCACGATAGTTTTGAAAGTGAAATAGATGAATAATTGCCTAATTTCCTAATTTTAAATTAATTTTTCAATATATTTTGATATAGGTATACCTAATTGTACTTTATAAAACTAACAGGTACCTACTATAAAAAACGATTACGTTTGGTTTCTCGTTTCATAATTACAGTAGAAACCACGAGTGAAGTCATGGTCTTAGCTAGTTTCGAATAATCTCCAGGACATGCCTATCCGTCGATAATAAAACAGCTAGCGATACGGTTTTATGGCATTCTATTCTTCGATTAAGAAGTCTTCAGGCACTTGTCCTTTCTTACGTAACTTCGTCTTTTGTGATAGTTTTGAAACTGATAAGTTTTGAGTGACTACGCTTAGCAGACGGGAGACGGAAGGGTATATAGAAAATGGGATGAGATCGGAAAAGGTAAGGCTTCATAACTTGACAAATAGGTACCTGCATATTTTGTAGTCCTGATTTCATTTATGTTTTTCGATATTTTGCTGCATTCCCATTGATTGTTTAAAGATATGGTTAATGCTTAAGTAACAAGTTTGTAAAAAAAACTATAAAAACTACTATAAAAAAAAACCTGTTTTCAAATTATCGGGAAACACGACTAGGTATGCTTCAACATTAATTATTATCACGGCTATATTTCCAAGGTGCGGTATTTGATATAAAAGAGTAAAAAAAAATACTTACCTACATCTGTAGGAAACAAAAGCCTTTTTCATATTAGGCCCAGGTATAGAAGTTTTTGGATTAAATTTGATAATTTAAATATCGCTACTTTTCCCTTCATTCTGAATTATTCAATTTCCTATCAAAGTTGGCCAGGTCTCATCTCCTCGTCTATATTCTGGTATAAACTTACGAACTTGTTCCTCTATTCAATACGAACTCGCGGGAATCTCAATTAGGTTGGAGTTACAAACTGACATTATGATAATGAACCTGCTGTATGTAGCAGACGTTGGCTGAGTTTTTGAAGAAAACAGAATTAAAATTAACAAAATTCGGAGCATCAAGTTTCCGGCCATACAAAAAAGCGGCACGCGATAAGGGACAAAAGATCTAATGCTTTGTCTCTTTTACTCACAAGAATGTTGTATATTTCTTCTTTGTTTTTATGTGACTGAGAAAGGAATCTCTATTTCTTACTTTCTCTAAGCATAATAAACACGCTATAGTTTTCTATTATCTGTGGTATATATTCTCTTTTAGCCTATCCTAACTCGCCCGCGGATCGCGCGCGAAGACGTGAACAACCCGCGACACAGGAGTGTAGATTTCATTCGCATATTCTTCACGGCTTTCACGCGCAATCCGCACCTCGTTCCCGTTTTTATCGGTGTTTTGTCCCGCGACAAAGGAACGCGAACAATATTGTACTCAGTTATTTCCAGTTATAAATAAAAAAAAACATTACCTACTTAGCAAGTAGAAATACCTAAGTACCAATCTAACCAATAAATAGGTAGGTACTGCAAATGTCTGCAGTTAGCACTGCTCAGTGATAGTGCATGCCATAAGCGCAGTACTTCTTACTTTAAACTCAAAGTTACAAGTTAATTTTCTTGTGACCTCAAAGATAATAAAACAAGCTCTTGATTACCTGTTTCCTGTGTATCCGAGTCTTATTCCTGAATGTGCTCTTTGAATATCAAGGAGAATATTGCAATTTCGATGACTGCCTCAACTTTCTGTAAGTTATGTCTACCTGGCTGGATCTAGCACCATTGTTTAGGTAACCTAACTTCCTAACTAATATTACAAATGTCAATGCCAGTTTGTTACGCTTTCATGCCTGGAGGCGTTGTCCCCATTAGCTAACATTTGTTCAACGTAATAATAAGATATAGTAGCAGAGGGCCTAGCCAACCGGCATTCGCTATAAAGCGATTCGATTTCTATCATCGCTACACCTTTGATTTGACATTTCCGATCGCTCGAGTTTTCGTCATCGAATGTCAATTCCTATACATTTTTTTTATTTTCTAATCGACAGCGATTGTCGAAATGTAACATGGCTAGGGCCTCTGGTGGCGCTAGTTTGACGCATACCACCACCTTAAGATGTTATTATCTAATAATTTTATTAAGTAATTCAAATTTTAAACACACCTTTGGCAACACATTCCTATTCCTACACATTAATACTGTAGGTAAATAAAAATACATTTTTTCATTTCAATTCACTTTATTCAGTACATTATAATTACATTACATTCTGTAAATAAAAATCTTAACACTAATAAGTTTTCCTGTTCTTAAATTTAAGTGCGAATACTATTTATAACTTTATTAAGTTTTCTATTTCAATACAATTTGCCTACACTTAATGGGGCACTGTAGTGCTTGAGACATTATTGAGAGGGAATAGGCTTCCCAACACCTAAACCATCCTCTCAGCTTAGCCGGCCATATCCACAGGAAAGACAATGGTCAATATGTGTAGAGCCGACTAAGCCGCGGGTTTCCTCACGATGTCTCCTTCACAGTTTAGAGCTCATATTAAATTGCATCTACTTATAAATCTTTCAAAACGAAAATCTATTGATGCACGCCCGGGATTAGCACCTTTTGAATGAAAGTCGAGGTACTTACCACTCGGCCAACACATAATGTTAATAGAATTAGCTGTTATATATATAATTAGCAAGTACTACCATAGATATTTATCGTTAGAGATGACATGATGCCTACATTCAGTGGCATTGTTTTGGGTGAAAGACTTAACTTTTTTTCATATTCATTGACGTCTATCCATTTTACTTTTACTTACTCTACCACGGTGACATTTTTACAACACGATCGATATTGACATAAATGTTATACTTTTCAAAACGATTTTTTTTATTATTTCGTATGAAATAGGAAACTTTATAAATAATTCAGTAACTGTGATTGTTTATAATATATTATTTCATTAAACATTACAAGTTGGTGTTATTTGAGACTCGAAATTATATAAAAATCTTATAATTACATACAATTATTATAACCTATGTTTTACTGGGGCGAAATTTCATAGCATTTTGTACAAAAGGTTTTGATGTTTCAATGATAATATTGGATGGGTGACCGCAAGTGGCATTTTCATCTGAGCGCTTCCGTGCTTCGGAGGGCACGTTAAATTGTCGGTCCCGGCTTTTAAAGTCGTTAAGCCATGACGGAGGCCTTTAGGCGGCCTAAAAACTCCGTCACCAGAGTTGGCCACTTGCTCATACGAACGAACGAACGAATGATAATGATTAAAGAGTAGGTAAACAATTAAAACTATGAAGCTTTACTAAAATACCTAATTTAAAATATAGAATACTTTTGCAGAATGTGTTTCATGACAATATATGTATGAAATATATATAAAAATATTAAATAATGTCATAATTTAAATAATAATAATAATACTTTGCTACAACAGGTCTGTAAAGTGATTGCTATCTACCTACATAATATCACAAAACACAGACGAGGTCTAAAGCGATATTTTAATAAGATTATATTTATTTTTTTCATTACTCTATAATATTATAATGGTCTTTATAGTAATTAATACAATTTCAATGCACTATTATTTAAATTTTAAAACACGAATTTATTTATAGTTTGAAATACACTGTCACATGATTTTATCGCGTTAAGTACCTATATACTTTTTTAAATCAAGTGCCTATCAACCTATTATTTCAAAAAATAAGTTGTGATCGCGAAAGTTTAAGAAATATTAATGATGTTTTGTCATTAAAATATAAAGAAAACTAATTCTGAGTTCTATAAAACAATATAATGATTATATTATATAATTTGATAGTATATTCTTATATTCTGTTTATTTAACGACATTAAATATTATTTTATATTTAACTAGACATAGTTATTTCGTCTGTAAACATTTTGACTTACAAATACTTATAAATATTGATATAAATATATTTTTTACAACAATTTCGTCTAAAAGGCATAGGATATAATAAATACACTGTGGTCCATTGTTTAAAAATGGTATTAAATTTGTATTAGTGTTCAAAAATATTAGAAAACCAAACAGAGCCGCACAGAAATGATTATTTTAATGGTTATTTTATATTTGGTGCATTAGATTCGGACTTAAGGCCTTTTGCAATCTATTTTAAACTCAAACATGACTAGAATAATTTCTACTATTAAAATTCGACTAGATTTATAATTTCCTTATTTAATTATGATTATATAATTATGTTGATTATGCTAGATTGATATTTAACCCGACGCCCGCTACGAAGTCATCTCGTATCATTGGTAAAAGAGTTGTGTGCCTGAAACAAAACATTTATATTAATTAAATAAATAAATATCCTTGGACATTACTTATTACTTAGGCCTTTACATCTTTACTAGATGACTTATATTATACAGCGTCAGAAGGTAATCTTTGCCTACGCTAACGGGACACTCTAGTGCCTGGGACATGTTTTAGATGAAATAGTCTTGCCCGGCACCTAAACCATCCTCTCAGCTCAGCCGGCCATATCCACAGGAAAGACAATGGTCAATTAGTACCTAACATAAGAAACTAGGGTAAACTCAGGATAGATGCCTCAATGGGATAGATGCCTCGTTCTCAAAAAACACAACTTCCCGAAATCGCACATACTAATTAATGGGTTAAATTAGGAGCGTACGTGCCACACTCCTCAGGCCCAAAAGGCAGTTGAGCAGAGTATACTTGGTTTTCTTGTGTGTGCGATTATCTGCGCGGCGAACGCAGGATAACGCGTCAAAGTTTTAAACACGAGTATTCAGTGTTGCATAACTTTTAATGTGGTCATAAATTCTTTTAATTTTTTTTTTATGTTAATACTCTGGTTCGTTGAGTACATACCTAGATGTCGATACCCACTCTATTGTATTTAGTTAGGTTTTAAATTTAGAAAGGCACCTATCCGTATCAAAAAGGATAGTTGCCCCAAAATTTTTCGAGGATAGGTGCCCTTAGGAAAATCTATCCCCTAATACTCTAAACATGTGAAGTGTTTGTTGAAAAACATAATTATGTTGTATTATACGTCGGAAACATTTTGTTCTCTTAGTAGCATACATTTATAAGTAATAATCTTATATGTTCATATTTGTATACAATACCTAATGTTTGTAGGTGAACCAGGCCACGAAAGTACAAAAGAAAGGCAGGAATCATTTTATGGACTGCAGAACAGCTGATACCTAATACAAAGTCAAATTCGACTGACAGAAAATTTATTCTATAGGAATGCTCAAATAAAAATTGTATTTTACATATGTTGATTCTATAGGGCATCTATCCTCCTTAGCATTTTCATAGTGGGGCATCTATCCATATGGGTAGGCAACTATCCCCAAAAAAAAGGGTTTGCGAAAACTCAATTTCTGCACAATCAGTAATTATTAGGACTACAAAAACAACGCGTAATGCAAGATAAAATATTTAACTAGCTATATTCATAGGAGTTATTCGTTGTAAATTAATAGTTTAAAAATTACGAGGCTCTTTCAAAAAGTGGGGCATCTATCCTGGGTTTACCCTATGTCGAAACATACTAAGCCGTGTTGGAAAAATGGGTAAATGCCTTGAATACAAAGGTCGTGGGTTCAAATCCAGTCGTGTTTCAATGTATCTTTCATTTTGAAAAGTTTATATGCGCGACACGAGTTTTAAGCTTTAAGCGGTGAAGGAAAACATCGCTAGGAAACCAGTTAGCTTTCTAATAGCGTCGATGGGCTTGAGGTAAAAAGAGCGCGGTCGGGGAAGTAGCGGGGGTATGTTTGCGCCTGTGTTCACTCGCTGACGAACTAATCGCACTCGCTAAATCCATGGTATGAAATGCGCCGCGTTACCTCTCCACCAATCATCGATCACTGCGCAGTTTGACAGCCAGCGCTCTTTTTACGTGGCGCGACCTATACCTACACTTTCTCCATAAAGTGATTTTATTTTTAACATTGCACTTCGATCCGCAACGTGCCTCAACCCTCTGCCTCAGTTTGCTTCAAGTAAAAACGTAGCGTATTGCGACAATTACCTACTAAACCAATTGATTAATATAATATTTTGACGCTTTGTCGCGCGCCGTCCTTAGCCGCTCAAATTCAGTCCTGCCTCTAAATTGTGTGAGAATGTCTACTGCGTCTTACGTCCAATCTCAATGTCCTGTCTATCTGTGATTTGGCTTACTGCGGTTACATGTTTGACATTACTTTTATACTAAAAATGACAGTTATCTTACTACTACTCCAAAGTTAGCAAAACCACAGATAGATTATTGAGACTGTTAGTTAGAGATATAGTAGTGATGTATCGTTTCGTTTACTCCGCCTCCTTGATATAATATAATTTCACACATTTTCATAGCAGTGTAGGAATAGTCCAGCTAGATCATGTTTACAGTACATCCACCTTGAAGATTATCCAAGCATCAGAATGCAAACATCATACCTAGTTCCAAAGCTTAGACTTGCGCGTAAAATCACGTACTGTGTTACAGTCTCGGTTTGTAGATTCAGCCTTGTTGTAAAAGTCTAGGTAGTCTGGCTAGTCATTTAAAATGTCAAGTTGTAAAAAGCATTAATTAGTACCTACACAAACAAAACATCCATAAGGCGCTGTGGACATCCGACGCTGAGAATGGGCAACGGCAACGCAGAACGCTTTTAAGTTGAAGCAATAAATGAATATGAATAAGTTTATCAGAGACAGGTCCAAATCCAATTAAAAAAAAGTAAGTTCGTTTAAGCTAGTGACCAACTCTGGTGACGGAGTTTTAAGTTCGCATGGCCTTCGACAGTTTAACGTGCCCTCCGAAGTATTTGAATTGAATTGAATATAAAAAAAATTAAGCAAATCTGGGCACTTTACCTAGATAATATACATCATGTTATTTTGTTTATTTTTGAGATGATACCATGTTCTTATTGGAAACAATGCCTAGCCTGCCAAGACGATTATTAAACGTAAAAATGATTCAACAAAACAAAACTTTCTCGTAACTGACCTGACTATATTGTTTTTGGGATTCCTACCTCTTCGGATCAAACAGATCGTCGGATTTTCTTTACCCCCCTACCAAACCAAACATTTAATGAACATAAAAAAACAAAATTAAACAAACAAAACTTATTCATGCGATGCAGGCCAAGCCCTAGGGAGCAGGATCATCAAATCACAAGCTCAACAGGGAAATCAATGTAATTTAGATGCACAATAATATATTTCATATTTTATTTGCTTACTATTTTTATGTTTTTGGGATACTTGTGTGAAAAGAATATGACCTTTGGGATGGAATTGATAGCTTTCTTTATGTCGCCTAGCACCAAGACATGCATTAAAAAACAAAACATTCTTAACACCTACTAAAACATACAGAAAAAAAAGCCAAACAAACAGAAACAAACAAAACTTACTCATGCGGTGCAGGCCAGGCCGGCGCGTGTTTGTGCGTGGCAGCCCTAGCCCTAGCGAGCAGGGTCATCACGGCGCGCTTAGTCGGCGACATAGCTGCGCGCGCGCCGCCCAGCAGCGGCCGCTTGCGCGTGCCCGCAGCCGCCACACCTGCACCAATACATGCGCATTTTTGAACTTAGATATTGAATTAAAAAATCAATGGTAAAAATAATGTGAAAAATATTTTTTTAAGTTAGCCTAAGTTGTTTTGAAATACCTACTGGCTGATTATAACATTGAAAAAATGTTTTAAAATACCTACTGGCTGAATATAACATTGATAAGAATTAATATGAATAAATCTTTTGGAAACGAAAAATAAATAAATAGGGTAAACCCAGGATAGATGCCCCACTTTTTGAAAGAGCCTCGTAATTTTGAAACTATTAATTTACCATAAATAATTCCTATGAATATAGCTAGTTCAATATTTTATCTTGCATTACTCGTTGTTTTTGTAGTCCTAATAATTACTGATTTTGCAGAAATTGAGTTTTCGCAAAACCTTTTTTTTGGGGATAGTTGCCTAACTATATGGATAGATGCCCCACTATAAAAATGCTAAGGAGGATAGATGCCCTATAGAATCAACATATGTAAAATACAATTTTTATTTGAGCATTCCTATAGAATAATGTTTCTGTCTGTCGAATTTGACTTTGTATTAGGTATCAGCTGTTCTGAAGTCCATAAAATTACTCCTGCCTATCTTTTGTATTTTCGTGGCATGGTTCACCTACAAACATTAGGTATTGTATACAATATGTAAATATAAGATTATTACTTTAAAATGTATGTACCTACTAACACAACAAAATGTTTCCGACGTATAATACAACATAGTATGTTTTTCAACAAACACTGCACATGTTTAGAGTATTAGGGGATAGATTTTCTCAAGGGCACCTATCCCCCGAAAAATTTGGGGCAACTATCCTTTTTGATACGGATAGGTGCCTTTCTAAATTTACACTCGTGAGCAAAAAAATCGACTCAGGCGTCACATCTGCAGTCGCAAGTCACTGGCAAAAAAACTGAAAGCAAAAATATTTTTTTCTTAGTAAAATCTTAAAGCTGCTAGTGTTAGCTTCAAAATGATATAAAATATTGTAATTTTTCTTGCTCACACAACCCAATAACATGTTGTGATTAGTAACCACTCTTTTTACGCTTGTTTACAATAGTGCTAATTAAGGGTTACTGACCCACATAAAAGGTTATCTACCTGACTTATCCTTATCAGTTAGCCGTCAAACGTCAACCGATACACATCTCTGTTATCAACAAACAAGAATTCTACCTGAAAATGGACACAACAAGTGATGAAGCTGCTCAAGCGGTCACCCTATTGCGACAAGGCCAGAGTCAGCGAGAAGTGGCACGTGCGCTTAACATGAGCCAGTCTGCTGTTTCTAGAGTTTACCGTCGTTACCAGGAGACTGGTAGCTTTAATCGAAGACAGGGTTCCGGAAGAAAAAGGTGCACATCGGAGAGAGATGACCGATTCATTGTCAGCACATCGCTGAGAAATCGGGCCCTCACTGGCGTTCAAGTCCAACAAAACCTCAGAGAAACGCGAGGAGTGGCTGTGAGTGGCTGGACAGTTAGAAGACGACTTAAGGCAGCTAGCCTTGAGCCAAAAAGGCCAGCTACTGGCCCCAAATTAACCCCAGCCCACCGAGCAGCCCGCCTACGATTTGCCAGAGAACACGTTGATTGGACTGACGCACAATGGAGCACCATTCTCTTCTCAGACGAAAGCAGAGTGTGCTTGCATGGTAGTGACAGAAGAGGACGAGTCTACAGAAGACCTGGAGAAAGATTCGCACAGTGCTGCATCAAAGAAAATGTGGCTTTTGGAGGAGGATCGTGGATGGTGTGGGCGGGTATTTCAATGGAGGCAAAAACCGAGTTGGTTTTTATTGAAACTGGCGGTCGAATGGGAGGATTGACGGCGAACCGATACATCGAAGAGATTTTAGAGGATCACGTCGTTCCCTACGCCGGTTTTATCGGCGAAAACTTCGTCTTAATGCACGACAATGCCCGTCCACATACAGCAAGTTCCGTCCGGCAGTATTTACAGGAGGTCGCAATTGCCGCTATGGACTGGCCAGCGCGTAGCCCGGACTTAAATCCTATAGAGCATTTGTGGGATGAACTTAAAAGAAATGTTCGGGCTAGAAATCCTGCACCAGACACAAAATCGGACCTCAAAGCGGCGCTAATTGAAGAATGGAATAGCATCGGACAAGATCGAGTAAAGAAACTTATTCGATCCATGAAGAAGCGATTGGAAGCTGTTATTAGGGCCAGGGGGGGCAACACTAAATATTAAAAAGATAATTTCAATTAAATTATTGTTTTAACGAATTTCAGCTGGTATTTTCTTTACTGTAAATTATAGCCTTATTCATTGCTCAAGACTCTTTCTGATTCAATATTTTTTCTCGGCCAAAAAAGTTTTTTTAGTAACAACGTAGACCACTCATTTTAAAGCTAAAACTAGTAGCTTTGAGATGTTGAAATCAGAAATAGAATAAAAGCTTCAGATTTTTTGCTAGAGCTTTCCAAGCGCAAGCGTGTGTCCTGAGTCGATTTTTTTGCTCACGAGTGTAGAACTAACTAAATACAATAGAGTGGGTATTGACATCTAGGTATGTACTCAAAGTACCAGAGTATTAACATAAAAAAAAAATTAAGAGAATTTATGACCACATCAAAAGTTATGCAACACTGAATACTCATGTTTAAAACTTTGACGCGTTATCCTGCGTTCGCCGCGCAGATAATCGCACACACAAGAAAACCAAGTATACTCTGCTCAACTGCCTTTTGGGCCTGAGGAGTGTGGCACGTACGCTCCTTATTTAACCTATTAATTAGTATGTGCGATTTCGGAAAATTGTGTTTTTTGAAAACGAGGCATCTATCCCATTGAGGCATCTATCCTGGGTTTACCCTAGAGAAAAATAATTAGGAAACCCTAAACTTGTTAGGTTTGCCTAAATTGTTTTAATGACGTCTGTATTATTGTCAAAAGTAAATAATTTTAAACCGCCCGCCGGCTAATTAGTGTGTTATTTTATTCAACAAATTGATTTAAAATAAAACATTTTGACTACCTACTCTAATGTAAATTAAAATGTTTTTTATTCATAACGATTTTAATAATCCGATAATATATAATTGTTAAAAAACTACAGAGCTGTCTGATTTCAAACAAAAGAAAACATAATAGTAAGTAAGTAAGTGGCCTACTCTGGTGACAGTGAAAACATAATAAAGTTAGTAGAGTCACCATATACCTAGGGTATAGAATTTACTAATGCTTTTTTATCGATTTAAAGTTACAATACTTTTTATATATTTATTTATTTATTTATTGGAGATCCAACAGCTTTCTTAAAACAGAATAACAATGTATTAGCTATAGGAAGCCAATTAAAGGTTCTCGCGATTATATATATATAATTAAGCTTATTTGTTCCAAATAAAGTTTATTTTTATAAATAATTAAAAGACAGTTTTAACAACCCTAACCTCCAGGGCCGCCACATTAAAAACACAAAGTTTATTATTAAGCAGCAAGAAGAAATAAATACTCCTCAAGAAAAACACGACATTACTTTTAGTGTCACCACAGTGTCCGGAGATGTCGTTAAAATAGAAAATAAAAAGGTGTGAAATAGAAATTGTTTTTAATTAAAGAAAATGGCGCCACACCGCCGCCGACGGCAGATCGAGACAGTCCAATTAGTTTTTAAACGTTTACTGTAACTTCTGAAAATGTGGTTTGTGAATTTTTTGTGAAAAAAATTTAAGAGCACTCAAGAAACAAGACGTTTCGAGATTGAGATTAATTCGTGAGTCTTGAAAGTTAATATACTTCAATCGTTAACTAAATTAAGATTATTCATTGATTGGAGTAAGTAATTGTTCCAATTTGACAATTTGGGTCTTACCTTTGAGGTTAGCTAAATTGAATGACATTCAATTCGATAATGTTTGATTGTCAAGTGTTTGACAAAAGCTTTGTCCTCCAAATACGTACATAGACGTTCCAAACATTAGATGTTTTGAAAGAACGCGGGTTTAGTGAATAGTCGAATGAATAAATATTCTTGGACATTTCACACCGTCCTCTAGTGCCAAGCTAAGTAACTACATGCTTGTGTTATGGTGATATATACCAAATGACTTTTATCAATTTTCTTTTGTAAATACATACCTACATGTAAAAACACCCTGATTCTAGAGAAATGTTGCAGATCATACAGACATTTGTCCCAAGGCGGGGATCGGACCCGCAACCTCATGCGTATGGCGGGCTTTCACCCACCCACTGCGCACAGAGTTCGTTGATGGTCCAATGCATCACTGTTCATCATGTACACATTCTTTGCGCTTTGAATGCTTTTTACTGCAAACGGATTTAATAGACCGTTTGGTTCTAAAAACGCGCGTTTCCAAAGCGCGCGCATCAATACGCCTATAATATGTAGCTACTACCCTCAGTAGATTTAAAAACATTGTTAGGTTTTTTAATGAGAATCATGCAGGCTACGATGACTGTTAGGTACTCGTATTCGGCTATCGACTGGCAGTATCTAATATACGTACCAAACATACGCCGTAGGCTGTAAGTTGAAAAGAGTGCCGTGTTTACAAGCAGGTTAGTGCAATCTGAAGACATAAGAATGTCCATCTGAAGGTAAGGGTTCGAACCCGGCCATGCATCAATAGATTTTTCATTGCTAAAATTTATATGAATACGAGCTTCTGTTAGCTCAATCATCAATAGGCTGGCAACCTGTGTTATTTATTGCAAAATGTGGGCATGATCAATGCGTTTGAATATATCGCCGGTTGAGTTCTTGTTGTGTGTGGGCACCCTTATATTAATTATCTGTGCTAATGAGCGAGGCTGCGTCCCGCCAAACTTGTGGCAGTCAAATAAATGGAGTCAATAAGATAACACGTTGGTTCTCTTTTCAAAGTTTCCCGCCAATTAGCATCCGACATAACAGTTCTAATTTCTCTTCCAGCCTAAATGGTTAAAGAGGACGTACCGACCTTGTGTTGCGAGCGCGTGCACGGCGGCCGGCTTCACGCCGCGCAGCGCGGGGTGCGCGTGCAGCACGCCGCCCAGCACCGGGCTGCTGAGGCCCAGGATATCACCCCCACCTGAGGAGACATGTCACCATGATTGACGGCAGAAGCACTGTCAATGCCATTGGTCAAGTAGGTATAGGTAAGATATCGCCACCACCTGAGGAGACAGGTCATCATGATTGACGGCAGAAGCACAAATATGTCATTGGTCAAAGTATAGGTAAGGTATCGCCACCACCTGAGGAGACAGGTCATCATGATTGACGGCAGAAGCACTAATATGTCATTGGTCAAACTATAGGTACTTAATAATATCGCCACCACCTGAGGGGTACCAGCACAGGGCTGCTGAGACCCATAACGTGACTACCACCTAAGGACATCATAATAGATAAGCACTTTCATCGACATAGCATTGGCAAGAGAGAGAAAGTTTGGATGGTGGCGGGAAGACAACGGCTAGTGCAATCTCGTTTAAACGTCGGGCTAAAACAATGGTAATTTCACGGTATATACCCGTTTGCAATAATAACGTGTTCTGATTGTAAATTAAAAAAGATAGAATGATTAACTAACAGTATAACTCACCCAGCAGTGAGTTCTGAGTGAGCAGGTGGTGAGTTGGCTGCTGCAGTACCCCTCCGCTCACCAGCACTCCATGTCCTGTGTGTCCAGCAGCCATCTGTAAAAATCACATTAAAAATGTCATTTGTTTAATGTTCTACTTTTATTTTATTTATTATTTATTTATTTATTTAAGTACTAGCTGCGCCCCGCGGTGAATAGAATCCGTTCCCGTGTTCATAATAATAAAAATCCTTTGAAAACGTTTAGAAAATAACCAACTAATTTTTTACCTTATTTTGATACTAAACAATTGAATAGAATGGAATCTTCTGTTTTTTAGAGTTCCTTAGGGGCCATCCATAAAGTACATCACGTCAAAATAAAAAAAAATACATGACTTTATGACTATAAAGACGTACTTTATGGATGGCCCCTTATCAGAAAAATAAAGAATCCAGATTTTCGGCTTTTAGGTTAACTGTTCTCTAATTAGGTACGATGCAAATATTAAATATCAAATTAATTACTTTACTTATATTTGCAGGTTACAGAGAGCTGTCTAAACATCAGAGTTCTTTGTAAAACGTAATTTCGCATCTGCTCCTACAATTGTTTTATGTTTAACTGCTCAGTTTAGCACCAAACCATAAACTGACATCTGTCCAGTTTATGGTACAGCAATAAACTAATTTCGTATCGGTACAGGCTCATAGAAATGTGGTCAGAATACCCTATTACAGTTTTGGGAAGTTGTACTATTGTGTACATAATACGCTGCTTCATAAACCAACAGCAATTGGCTTATTATGAAAACAGATCGTTAAAGTTAAGCAACATTCTAAGCGGCCATAATTTGGATGGATGACCGCAAGGAGGTATTAACAGCTGATCGCTTCCGTGAGATTCCGCTTCAGAGGGCACGTTTATTTGTCGGTCCTGGCTTTTAAAGCCTTAAAGCCATGAGGGAGGCCTTTAGGCGACATAAACTGCGTCACACATACAAACTGACAGAGAAAAAAACATGAGTTTTACATCGATGTACTACCATTATATGATTTAACAATGCAGCACCTGGTGGCTTCTCGAGTTTTGAATTACCAATAGTACCTGATGATGAGACATGTGCTCAGGAGCTGGATTAGGCGCTGGTGGTGAGAAGTCGCGGTTCCCTCCGTTGATGATGCCCGGCAGGGGGGCTGGTGCAGGAGACTGCTGGATACCTGGCATCTGGAGAAAATGTATTTTAATGACAAATTTAATGAAAAAATGAAAAATTGTATGGAATCATAAGTAAACCATGCGTATCGCGACACCTTAATGATTCTCTGTCCAACTCCAAAGTAATATCAACTCTATTGTAATTTAAAAAAATACTTTTTAGTACAACTATAACGAAGAATCAAGCATATACGGAGTTTTGTTTGAGGCTGCCTATAGGCTTCAGTCTCAAAGGTTATATAGCTGTAAGTATTGCCTTGAAGAATAACAATCTCAAAGATACTACAGATTCAATAGGTTCTCAATAATGAAATCATTTTACGCCACAAATATTTTACCCCAATTGGAGCGCGGAATAAAAGATTGGGTTACTATTTCGGAGGTCAAGTTACTCGTTTATTGCGGTCATTGTGACCTTTCAAAGGACCTCAATCGAAGAGAGTTGAATAGTGTCTAAATTGGTATCACTGCTTTACCGAATACTCTATGATCCGATGGATTGTGGATGTCTTTTTAGGCGTATATCGATAGGAAAAATGGAACTATGTATTTGTAGTCTGGTGGTCTTTCTGTTACGAACCTTTTCAATCTACTTAAAAAAAGGAGGACTGTCAGTTTTATAGTGTATGTTCCTCGATTAGATACTCAATTGAGGACCGATTGTTAAAATTATTTTTGTTCTCATAATTATTTTTGTGGCGAATTGGTTCCTATTTTGACACTTGTCACGTGATTTGACCATGGATTAGTTTATTTTGGAGATGATCTGCGTTCAAGAAACCGGCTGTTAGTCACGTAATTTTGAAAGTGTGATAAATTACCACTATTCACCAATAGATGGCGGGTGGAGGCAATCACGTTTAGAGCTGTCATTACCCGTCACATTGTGGAGTACCCGCACACGATTGATTAATCGACGGCTAATCCCAGCCTGATGATAGGCACTTCTATCTTGTAATGGAAACCAGAATTCAGGGAGAGTTTCAATTCTATATCATTTTGTTGTATAGGGTGCTTCATTTGCAATAGTTCTGGTGTTGTTGATATCGTTGAGTATAAGGATATTATACGTATTTTGTTTTCAAAGGTGCGTGTTGCCTTGTTGTCGCACGACGTTCTATGCAGTCACTAGAGTTGTCATTAGGCCAATGGCAGGCATTGGCCTGATTGTGAATGTCACCCTGATTGTGTACCTACACTTGTCTCGGATTGTATCAAAGCAAAAATCACAATATATCAAGAAAAGAACTGTCAAATATAATATTTATTTAAATTATTTTTGCAATATACTGTGATTTTTGCTTCGATACAATCCGAGACAAGTATACACAATCAGGGGGCTGAGGATCATCACTGTTGCCCACTATCTAATACCAATTTACTTCATCAGTTTGAGATTATAATGCATTGCATTCCGTTTTAAAGCTGTAGATATTAAAAACGGCAAACTTTCAGAATCTTTATACAAATTACTGTCGATAGTTTTAATCTAAAGAAAAAGTAGGTACCTATTTCATTTGAAGTTTCCACGTATTTGTAAGATATGCAAACTTTTGTCACAGTTCTGTATTCTGTAACATAGGTACCGAGTTTGTAACACGCGAAGTTTCTAAAATTCCATCTTACTTTGAAAATATTTTCACTATTGAAACATGTTCACGACTGTGTTTCTTAAGACGTGGTACATTTTCTTATAGTTTTTATGCATGCAAGATTAATTGAAGATATTTTAAGGGGTCAAAGATACTTTCAAATATTTATTTAATCGATCGCATTTGTGTTTATAACTACACCATTTGTGCTTTTTAACCGAACTTATGTTCTACTCTATGTTATTGTGGCCCTTCCTATTTTATTCATGTATACAGTTTTGAGAAGAACAGCTAAAGACAGACAGAATTGGAGTTCCTTGGAGGAGGCTTTTTTACCGCCAAAGGCGGGCCCATACTTAATTAAGATTTATTCACTTTTACTTTCAATTTTATTTTTTTTACTACTTATACCTAAATTATTATTATTTTTTTTACTTTATTCTCTTTTAACTGTTATTTAAGTGTGGAAATAAAGCTCATTTCATTTCATACAGTTTTGAAACTAGAACCTTATAGACTTACAGCCGAATTTCGATTCAACCCACGGATTGAAAGCCAAAGCCACTCGGTTAAGCACTGTCGCACTTAATTTACTATTAAAGCATCCGTATTCGATTAGATCCCTCGTGTGGTCCACTGGCTCGAGGGCTCATCCTAAATTATACTCTAACTAAGACGGATTGACAGATCATAAACCCCTTAATAACCTACACGATGACCCAAACCTGTCACTCGCAGAATATGACTGATGGAAATTTTGACTTGCAATTTTAAGGTAATTTGACCAACACATATGCAAGCTCCCACCCACGGCTTCGCTCACGTAGTACTAACCCGGATGAAAAGTAGCCTGTTATGTTATGTTATGAGCCTGTAATGTCCCACTGCAGGGCAAAGGCCTCCCTTCCTTCTCTCCATTCATCCCTGTTTTGGGCCACTGTGGACCAATCCTTTAGATGGGCATCTAACTCGTCTTTCCATCTACGGCGTGATCTGCCGCGAGGTCGTTTTTTAAAAGTAGCCTAATTATTTATATTCATAAACTATGTATATTCCAAGTTTCAGCCAAATCCGTTCAATAGTTTAGCGTGAAAGAGTAACAAACCTTTTAATACATCAATGCAAACTTTCACGTTTATATACTAGTAGATTATCAAGAATTGCGTGTGTTACTTTTCTTGTCTATGCGTTTTTAGGCGTTACTTTTTTAGCTTTTATTGACCAATACCGAATAGACAGTCTCTTGATAAATAACCGTGTAAATATTGAATGCGTGATTGTATTTACGTCTGTTCGTGGTAACACTTTAAAATTTAGAGTCAGCCTAGAGAAGTTGAAGGCCTTAGATAAAGCGTAGTTTTCCTTACTCTAAGCTTATGATCATCCCTCAAGGGCAGCGTCTCCTCGCTCCCACTCCTGGACTCTGGAGGAGACATGCGGCGCTCGCTGCCTGATGACAGGATCTGCATCTCCAGCATCTGCTCCTGTCTGATGTCGTCGTTGTAGTCCTGGAAATAAAGTTCAAATTAGAATGATGGTGGGATGGTAAAATATTAATGTAGTTAATCCAAGCTAATTCATTGCCATGAGCTGGGCGAAAGAAGTTCATTTTCAAAAATCTCCCAAAATAACAGGTTTTTATAAGGCAGGCCGCTTTAAAAGTACGTAAGTACTTAAATGTTGCCTGATAAATAAAAATGTTCTTTAGAAGTTACAAAACAAAATGCAAAGGTCCAAACAAAGCTTGTACTTGTAACTCTCGGAAATCTTTTTCTCTATTCGTGAAATTCTGGAAACTTAAGTTACCCTGAACAATTGAGTTCTCGAAAATATTACAAGGAATGAACAAATAAAAGTTTGGTGTAAACTTTAATCAAATACTGAAAAGAAGTGTGATATATGGCGTATTCGCCTTTAGAAAAGTCTGCGGTATGAGTAAAACAAAAGCTACGAGTATCGTTGCTCTGTCTATAATAACAAGAGGCAAAATTAACAAGTGGCAAAATAATTTTTTTTTTAAAACCACTTCGATTTCATGAGAAGAGAGCAATTTCCTGCATTATCGAGATGCATTTCTGTCATACCTCCATAGATCCTCATCAGATCCTCAGTTTTTATGGGACCACCCTTGGAATATCTTCTTTCGAGCAAAAACAGAATCATCAAAATCGGTTCACAAACGACGAAGTTATCCCCAAACACAGGCATTAGAATCACCTGTAAGACGAAACTTAAGTGATCCTTGAGGTCCTACAAGAATAAATATTTTTTCTTTCTTTCAAACACATTAAACAAAAATAGCTGTCGAATTGAGAAACCCTCAATTTTGAAGTCAGTTAAAAATATAGAATTCCTTTTGCCCGATATTTTATAACTTAGATTAATTTATAGACTACCTAAGTACCTGAATTACTTACTTGACCGTGTTAAGCGCTCAACTTCGAGAGAGTCCAAGTCGTTTAGTAGTTCGGCGAAGTTAAGCTACATCATGACTCATAACTGTGACGTTTAAAGCGAAATTCGAAAGTACATCCTCATTTTACTGGGAAAGTTTCGTTTCACGTTGAAA
The DNA here is from genome assembly GCA_963582015.1 of Xanthorhoe designata. NCBI lineage: Eukaryota > Metazoa > Arthropoda > Insecta > Lepidoptera > Geometridae > Xanthorhoe > Xanthorhoe designata. The sequence goes on from OY757053.1 coordinate 3,344,944, forward strand.
TGAATTCACAAACGATCAACAATAACATCTTGAAATACGACTTCAGACTAAATTCATGTAAATGTCTGTCGGAAGACTTTGCTCAAAACGCGTCTTCTAAAAGATGGCAGTCGTAACATTGCGCCCGTAAAATCGCTTAGCCTCTTATTTAATAGACTTACAAAATTTTTGCCCCGGGATCTGGTTTCAGGCAACAGATTAAGCAGACATCTGATGTCTCCTTAATCTGTTGCCTTCATAAAATTTGCATTTATAAAATGAATGACAAGAAAGAAACATTACATAGGAAAATGCTTTCCCTAAATAGTAAATTTTAGTGTATGAGAATTGGCAAAACATTGTATAGGTATTTACTTTTTCAGTAACATTAATAAATATAATAAAAAAAGCCTATAATATACTTTAATTAATTAAAGAAATTCTAAAAAAGGAGAAAAAAAAATATCTCATGTAATTAAGGACCACTCTACGGGTATATGAATAGGTATTTATTGCTGTTGCCATGTTTGTTAAAATAAATGTAAATCAATACCTTTTGGACATTCCACACGGCGTCATCTAGTCCCAAGCTAAGCAACTTAAGAGTCCGGCGACGTGGCTCGGCAAAATTCAATCCCCCGCGCGTTCAAACATCGACACACGACAAAATCTTGGTCTGCTTGTCATTTTGCATCTGTGTGCGTGAGCGTGCGTGACACACGCACACAGACGCACTATTAGAAAAGGATAAAAATGTATTAAATGTAAATGCATGGCTATTTTGCAAGGAATTTGCTTGTCTCCCGTAGTCCCAAAAATGATGACTGAAAATTGTTTTTGTTCTTCACACAGTGTTGTTTTTCTGTTACTAGACCATATAAGCTATGTTTCTTACAGAAGGAAACTTAAAATATCCTAGTGTTTAGTACTATATAAATATTAAGAAAACATGTCTTCTATGATGTAAAAATATGCAAAATGCGATTCGGTTTAATTTCACTTTAGCTAAGTATTTTGAAAAAAGCTTCTGGCAGAAACCTAGATAAATGCTATCCTAATACGAATAATAGCATACTATGCTAAAGATATGCTCAAATTTCAAATGGTTATGGTATTACGTTTGTATGGGGAACTCGTACAGCGCAGAAGCCTTAATGCTTAGCTTAATAATACATCAATGAATTATTATAGACCTACTTTGAAGAAGTGAAGTGCATCGTCTTTTGTCTTTTATAACGCCAAATAACGTCCTCCGTTTTTCAGGTAACTAGTTGAAGTGCTTCAGAGCTTCATATCTACGAAATGCAGAACGTTGAGTAACTATAGCTATTTCAGGCACATTTTAAATGAAGAAAGTTTATATTACGAGTACGTCGTTGCTGCAACGGAGATCGCATGCATATTCATATTTTATTACTTAGGTACCTATCTACTAGCTGACTGCAGTTTTAACATAGGTATTGTATTCGTATAGAATCCGATATACCCCAAATGATCTTGTGACCTCACATAATATTACTAATATTACTCCGAAACTGTGGCAGGTATGTAAAAATTTTTGAATTGCACAACAATTACATACAATAAGTATCGAATATCGTGTTAACGTAATCGTCAAATGTGAAATTTTACCCTTACGATTGATTCTGAGAAACACTGTTTAAAAAAACAATAGGAACTTAATAAACAACAATAGGTTTTATTCTTATTTAGATATATCTACTGCGTAGTTTTAGAATCTACTTACTAGTATTAATAGGTAATTATGATTGCTTATTTTAGTGTCTTTATATTAAAACCTTATAAAACCTTACCTTATAAACAAATTGCAGTAAAAGTAGGTATACAAACAATAGTGGCAATTCTGAGTGTCGCAAAAGCTAAACTAAGGTAACTAAAATTGTTGCCGTCCCTTTCATAGCGATGGGAATAAAAAGGATGGCAATAATTTTAGTTAGCTTAGTTTAGCTTTTGCGACACTCAGAATCGCCCCCGTAGTCAGTCTAATGTAGTCAGAAGACAGCTGGTGAAGGTGTAGTGAATAAAGGAGATTGCATGCGGCAAGCTGACAGCCAAAAGAAAATAATAGGGATGTGACATTCCACAAGCCCGATTTTTTTCAATGTTTAATAATTTCAAAAATATGATTTTAGGTTCTGATTTTATAAACCTCGATTTATTGAACTCCTTGGAAAGTCATAATTGTGGATAGCACCAACTGGACTGTAAGATGCAATAGAAAATATTGTTATCACGTTCACTGTCCATGACGGACGTCGCCTAGCAGGGAGAACAGCGTCACGGCCCTGCCCTCCGGACAGCACTGTGGAGGCTGGGCCAAGAATGGGTCATATTTCTGTGAAAATGTGTAAATAAACTGTCATATTGATTTCCTAAGTGTTTACAAGTACCATGTTATCATATTTTTATTTTGGATTTCTATTGTTAGGTAGGTACCTATTTTATTTCTAATTTAAGTAGTTCTTTGTTTTATTGATATATTTGCTTTATGTGTACATTTTATTTATTAGCTATAATGATTTGGAATTGTTCTATAATGTTATAGTTAAGTTTGTAAATATATAAATAAAAAAATACCATGTGCTGTGTAAGCCTACTTAATCTCAACAACAGCCACCAGTCCTCCCGTTTAGCGTTGGTGAAGTTTGCAAATTTGTTACTGATCCCTGAAATAAATATTTATTTCCTACATACTTATTCAGATCGCTACACTTGACATTCATTGCACACGAGTGCATAGATTCTCATAGTATTTCCACAGTTTATATTCATGTCTCACCAAGACACACTGGAATAAAATTGTAGCCATCACTATGAACTATTTCAAATGGATTTCAAAGACGTGCCAAGGAAAACAACGTCTATGTCGAAACCAGGGACGTCCGCAGGATTGTGTAATATTGGCGATGTATTGTTTGCAAATAGGATAGAAAGGGGTTAAGAGGGGTACGAATTTGTTTAAAAAGCAAACAAAACAACCTTTACACACTGAATTAAATAAGAGCTGAGAAAACGTATCGCACACTATTTCTTAAATTGTATCGTCAGATTTTGATACTCATCTGTCTATGACTTTTCTTATTTTTTATACTTACTAGTTATTTAGAGTTTATACCTTAAGATTTCGCTATAAGACGTACTCTTAACTTTAAATAATGTCTACTGTAGGCACTCTAGGGACAGAGCGTTACCTATATGATTTTATGACCATTTACCACTCATTTCAACAATATACTTTACAATAATGTTGCTAGCTAGGGTATCTTTATTGACGTTCAATAAGACTGTCGAATTTTATTTTTGAATTTTAATATTAATTCATTTAGTTTAGGGTGTCTAGACTAAGAATAATCTAGAATCAGAGATATAGGTAATATCAATTCATTCTGGATCTACGTAAAGGCTTGATAAGAGCTCTGATTGATATAGGCTTGTTAAAATTTCAACAGTTTACAATAAAATGATCTATCTATCTATACAGTTACAGTTTACAATAAAATGATATATAGGCTTGTTGTTGATTACCTAATCAACAACAAGCCTATACTGATTAAATCTGGTAGCTTTTAATTACGGGATAGATTTTAATTACAAAATTAATTAAGTTTGTTTTAAAATTCGTCCTTATAGAATGAACTTTTAATCTTACATAAAAAACAGAGTTTCTTTTTATTAATTGAAGTGTAGGTATTTTTTGTTTTTGTGTGTTTTTACTTTGTTAACAATAAATAAATAATTTTTGTAGCAAAAACATATCTTGATTATTATTATTAGGTTACATTTAATAATACTAATAATTAAAGGATACATAATATAGATATATATTAGCCCTTTTAACTAGGTTTCTTTATTAGTTTCAATATCTCTGTGTTTATACAATATAATTTCCATGTTAATTGTAATTTTATGATTATAATATTTAGTTAAAAAGTGACCAATCACTAAGTAATTAGATAAAATCTTAAAAACTTAAAATCAAAAATATCGAGTGCCCCCAAAATAGGGTAAAAAACTTCACAAAAACCCCTTTGGGGTCAAAAGGCTACCCACTAGTATAACTCAAACTTACATTTACGACAGATTGGCTCGTAAAGTAAGGCATTAAATGGATCGTATCGAGTTACAGCTTGTTCTTTATAGGGCCACCTGAGAGCCGCAGATGTCTGATGTTATGAAGAATTTTACGGTTTGTTTTAAAATATTACAAACAAGGTCATATTAAAAATGTTTTAACGGAAATATTTTATGATGCTATCGTGACATGACAATCTCCGATTTGGTTAGGATTGCGGGTTCAAATCCTTGGGGTGACATAGTTTTATTTCAAATCAAATATAGAGTAACTAATATTTAAAGTGCCTCACTCTAGCGACGGAGTTTTTAGGCCGCCCGATTGCCTCTTTCATGGCTTATCGACTTAAAAGCACGGGACCTACAATTTGATATGCCCTCCGAAGCACGGAAGTGCTCATCTGTTGCCACTTGCCATCCATCCAAATTGGTCACCCATCCAAATTGTGACATCGTGATCTACAAGGACGTCTAAGTGAAAGAAATAAAGAAAAATCGTTTATTTTGGAAAGACCTCAAGGATCACATCAGTTTCGTCTTACATGCTAGCTGATTCTAATGCCTGTTCTAACGCGGCTCCCTACACCAGGGAAAGAATCAGGCAAGAACCTGGTGGTGTGGGCCTAGCTTTTGTTTTAAAAAGTAAGCTGTGTCACGAACGTTTAGTAAAAATACATCGCATGAGACTATTTTAACTCACCTGAGGGCCTAGCCAACCGGCATTCGCTATGAAGCGATTCGATTTCTATCATCGCTACACCTTTGATTTGACATTTCTGATCGCTCGAGTTTTCGTCATCGAATGTCAATTCCTATACATTTTTTTTAGTTTCTAATCGAAAGCGATTGTCAAAATGTAACATGGCTAGGGCCTCAGGCCCGTATAATACTTAACGCTGTGATTGTTTCGGCACTCGAAGGTGTAATCAATCAATAAGTAATTCCGCGGGGATTGTCCATGATTGGTTTTTGAACGAGATTGATTTGATTAAAGTCCAAAGGTGAAGTGAAGGGGGATTGATTAAAAATTACGGTGTTTTGTTAACCTTTTCGGGATACATCTAACAACGCTAATGAAAATGGAATGGTAAAATGAAACTAATGATCAAATTGTGTTTTGAAAAAATACGTAAATAATTACAGCATGTTACGCAACAATGAAAACTTTGTGGTTGAGATTTCATTTGATTATTATTTATCGAAGCGCACCAATGGTAATGATCATGATCATCAATTTATCATCAGTCAAATACAACCCCATCTCACCCCATCAACTTTTCATTGAGAGTTTGATACCTTCGTTGATACTTGATATAAAAATTAACTGATTGTCGGGATTAGAACTCGCAGTCAGATCGAAAATCGAGAGTACCACTAGGCATACAAGGTTCTTATTTGAAAATAATGTAAAACCTACTTATGCTTTACTGCCTACAGGTGAGGCTCAGGTTTTACGAGGTTTTCATAACGTCGGCGCAGCTTATGAGGAATTGATTTTCCTCACATACACTTTGTAGGTATGTGGAAATGGCAAATGTGTTATGAAATCCTTCGGCATTTTGCATTACGATAGATGATTAGTAGCGTCAACGTTTACGCTGACTCAAAATCTGTCTCTGATCAATCATATTCAGTGGATAACTTACTAACAGTTGTCAAATAACGTGACGCAAGAGAAAATTAGCAACCCCCTTGTCACGTGATTAGTTAATTTTAGAGATGATCTGCGTTCGAAAAACCGGCTGTTAGTAGATCAATTAAATAAAACTACTGAAAAATTACTGATCGTTCGAAAAACGTGTTCACGGCTCTAATCTTAGGCAGCCAAAGGTAATCCAAAAAGTCCAAATACATATTTTATACATACCCACCCACAATTATGCAAGTTACCATTACATTGAACAACACTTGGCAAGTTACCGGTTCAAACCCATCGCTATTAAAAAGCGAACTGGTTTCCTCACTACGTTTTCACCGTTTAGAGCTGCTCATGCGTGTATTTTTTAAATGAAAAAAACAACTAGGTACCTACTCCTATTACTAGCACGATATTGGTACCAATTTTCCTTCCTTCCTTCCTCGAAAGATGAGGCTAACCCACTCGGCCAAAACTGATCTCTATTATGCAGAGAAATAATATAAAAGTTGCATACAGTTCTGTGGACCTACTTTGCACGTGAGTATACACTTCAACGGTATATTTAATGCATGCGCTTACTCTAGCATTCCATATACACATGAGTATACCATATAGGTACACTACGTGCATATGTTGAGCAAAAAGAGAATTATATTTCACTCTGTGCTTTGCAGTGCAACATTGTAAGTCCTGTATATTTTAAAGAGCCATAAAGCGCCCTGTTTTAAATGTTAATTTACTAATTCGTAGAGAACGCAAGGTAAAAGATTGACTGCTACTGGTTTTATTGCAATAAACACTGCATTTTAAACCAAGAAATATGGAAACGTTATTCGCTACTTCTGTGGATAGCGAAAATATCAAGCAGCGAGTTTATTTGAACGATCTCTAACTATCAAATATGACAGTTGACGACGTCAGACCTCGCCACGCGGGTATATCTGTCACTCAATTCAATAAGTAAATTACTTACTTACTATCTCAATGAGATTGAACGCGACAAAAAATACAAACGCGATCGTTCACTGTCATATTGTCAGTTGAGACACAGTTTGAGACGTTGGAGAGCCGTGTTGACCGACTAGGATGTACCTCTACTTTCGATCCAAAGGTCGTGGGTTCGAATACCAAGGGAAAAAAAGGCAAGAAAGGTAAGAAAAGCAAGCCTATTGCATCTCAACAATTTGCAAGGCACTACAGTGTTCCGTTAAGCGTAGGCAAAGTTTGCCTCCTGACGCTGTATAAATCATCTGGTAAAGGCCTGAGTGAGACGTTCACTATCATATTTGTCAGGGGGCTGGATATCGTCAAGCAGTCTCTGTTCGCTTGTTTTGTAAAAAAAAACTCCGTCTGAAGAAACCTGTTCTTACAGCTTATAAATACATGTACACGGGATTTTATCGCGTTATTTACCTTATTTCTTTTCTTCCCGACGTTTCGGCTATGTTGCAATAGCCATGGTCGCGGGTGGACTGGAGTATGCTTCAATTTGAGTTTCGTTGTGTAGCGGGTGGGTAGTTTTGTATCACTGGTAAAACTACCCTCACAGATCTTCAGAATTCGGATCGGCTGCATTTACACCGCAACACACCACACTAACAGTATCTTCACACCGAGAAGTCATATTACGACGTGCATTGCATCTACTAATCACAGGATTCCAAGATGATGGGAGCCTAAAACCATCCTCACGATTGAAATTCGGATACTTCTTGATTTCAATTGCCTCACGAATCATTCGCTTATAATATTGGCGTTCGTTGGCAAGAATCTTGGGATCGTGAAGTTCAATCCAGTGATTGGGCCCGGAATCCACTAGGTGCTCCGCTATCGCTGATTTATGTACCTGGCGGTTCTTAACTGCTGCAATGTGCTCCTTTATTCGTTCGGCTACAGTACGCTTAGTTTGGCCAATATATGAGCGACCACAGCTACAGTCTACTTTGTACACGCCAGGTACTTGTAGCGGTATGACATCCTTCGGCGATCTCAACAACTTAGCCACCTTCGTTAGAGGAGTAAAAATGGTTTTAATGGAAAACTTGTTCAAAACATTACCAATTTTATCGGTTACTCCCTTCACATATGGCAGATACGTAGGTTGTCTGCTTACATCAGGTAATTTATCTCTTCTCGTACATATTGGCTGTCTCTTTCTTAAACCTACATAACCATTACGTTTAAGTACCTCCTGAACATGCCCCAGTTCTTCCTCTAAATGCTCAGGGTCACATAGATCATAGGCTCTGCTAGTTAAAGAAGAAACAACAGATTGTAAATGACGAGGATGATGATGAGATGTAGCGTGTAGATACCGGTCTGTATGTGTTGGTTTTCTATAGACTGAGTGTGCCAAGGAACCATCAGTCTTCACCATTACCTTGACATCAAGAAAAGCCAAAGTTCTTCCTTCCTCCCTTTCGTGAGTAAACTGAATTTTAGGATGGACTGAGTTTAAATATGTAGTCAAACGCTCAATTTCATGTGCACCACCCTTCAATATACAGAATACATCATCAACATATCGTTTCCAAATCCTTACACCATAGGAAGCTAAATCTAAAAGACTTTCAAAATGTTCCATCCAGATATTGGCTAAAACCGGCGCAACTGGGCTTCCCATAGCCACTCCGTCAATCTGGAGGTAGTGTTGTCCCTGGTATAAGAAATAGTTACCATCTAAACAATTCTTAAGTATAACGATATATTGTTCCGGAAGTTCAAAATAACTTAACTTCTCTTTTACCACTTCAATGCACTCTGTTATTGGAACATTGGTGAATAGGGATTCCACATCAAAACTCACCAGAATGTCACCAAGCTCCATTTTTATGCCCTTGATAATGTCAATGAAATGGCGAGAATCTTTAACAAATGATGATGTTTTCCCTACGAACGGCTGTAGAACCGCAGCAACATGTTTAGCCAGCGTGTAAGTCGGTGAGTCAATTTGACTTACTATTGGTCGTAGGGGTACACCTGTCTTATGTACTTTCGGTAAGCCATACAGTTTCGGCGGCTGCACAATTGTAGGCTTATGAAGGCGTTCAAACTCATCATCTGCGAATAAGTCCCTATGTTCCTGTATAATTGACCTTATACGCTTTGTTACTCTAGCCGTCGGGTTGTACGATACCGGCTTATACACCTTTTTGTCACTGAGCAAATACCGCATTTTTGTGTCATAACCAGTGGTGTTCATCACAACAGTTGCATTACCCTTATCTGCTTTAAGCACCAAGATGTCTGTATTCGACCTCAAGTCTGTTAGTGCTTTACGCTCATCAAAAGTAATGTTTGGCTGAGGTAGTCGACTTTTACGCAAAATAATGGAAACATCCTGTCTTAGTGTTTCCGCGTCATTAGGTGGAATTTTATTTCTAATAATTGTCTCCTCCACCCCACTGATTATCTCTTCATACGGCATTCGTTTAGGTGTTAGAGCAAAATTCATACCTTTTTCCAGAATCTTCTGTGTTGCAGTATTTAAAGAGGCACTAGACAAATTTACAACGGTCTGCACAACTTTCGTGCCCGACTGTACATCATCCTGCACCACTTCACGACGTGCCAGCAATTTCTTTAACTTTTTATTATGCCCCTCTGTACACAACTCAAAAGTCTTTTGTCTTTTCTTTTGTTTTGTCATCTTGGAATCCTGTGATTAGTAGATGCAATGCACGTCGTAATATGACTTCTCGGTGTGAAGATACTGTTAGTGTGGTGTGTTGCGGTGTAAATGCAGCCGATCCGAATTCTGAAGATCTGTGAGGGTAGTTTTACCAGTGATACAAAACTACCCACCCGCTACACAACGAAACTCAAATTGAAGCATACTCCAGTCCACCCGCGACCATGGCTATTGCAACATAGCCGAAACGTCGGGAAGAAAAGAAATAAGGTAAATAACGCGATAAAATCCCGTGTACATGTATTTATAAATATGAATTGTGATCGCGAAAGTTTAAGAAAAACTACTGTTCTTACAGCGTTTCGCTACTCAGGAATACCTCGTATTAACTCGCAAGGCGCAGCGAATAACGCTTACATCTGAATAGGTACCAACTTACCTACATCGAATAGTTCAGCGGTTTTAAAACGTTTTTAGAAGTATGACTACATCTCTATTATTTTTCTCTGTGGTATGACGTACGAAATGTTGCTTAATTTTCGTTAAAGTATTATTGCCAATAGCATGCAATGCTGAAATGCATGATTTTGGTTAGGACGAAGTAACACGCTGAGATTTAACCTTTTTGGCCCTACTGCAATGCTGCATGTTTTGTGGGAAGGTAAATTTTTACTTATAGGTGTATTCTTAATATAATATAAGGGTTTCATTTTTTCTTATTTGAACGTAAGTATGTTTTAGTCTTTTTCAACTCCTAGGCGCGTCGCTAACATGATCAAGAGTCGAGGCGGAGTCGAGGCGCGGGCGAAGATGTTCAACGATTGGAGGAAAAAATTGATACTCAGCGTCAGCGAAGGAAAACATCGTAAGGAAACCCACGGCTTAGTCAGCCCCACCACGTATTGACCATTGTCTTTCTTTTGGATATGGTAGGCTAAGCTGAATGAGTGGTTTAGGTGGTGGCGAAGCGGCGAAGTCTTCCGTTTTCAACAATGTCCCAGAAACTGCAGGTTCCCGTTAAGTGTAGGCAATAATTGCCTCCTGATACTAATAATCGTCTTGTATTTTATCATAATACTTACCGGAACCAAAAACCTCCTTAGCTCAGCCAGTGCATATGCGATGCGCGCATGCGCCTCAGCAGGCGTCGCGAAGGCACTGATCTCGACGTGCAGCTCATCTGACAGATGAGCGAACTTCGGGTCTCCGGACACACGTAGTTCTTCTTCCTGTATAACATAAATAAAGATTTTAAAAACAATTTTCTTAAAACTACCATTTCATAGCATTTGAATGTACGAAAAGTTAGAGTCGAAGTAGTCAGGTAATACAGTAGGTATGTCGATAAGAATATCTACTTGGGCCAGATAGTTTCTTTCAACAATCGGCAAGACAATGAAATCGTGATAAAACATAATTATATTTTTATTTATTTATTATGCCTTTATTTCCTCGAAAATACGTTACATAAATAAAATTTAATTAGATTTTAGTCTTAAAAATTTCAACCACTATAATTTATATAAATCTAAAACTAAAATAAAAAACTTTTCATTTAAATTGTCAGGCCCCATTTCGGGTATAGGCCTCCTCCATCTGTCTCCATTCGTCTCTTTCTCTTGCTTTTTTCATCCAGTCTCCATCGACTGCTCTTGATATTTCATCCGCCCAGCGTTCTTTTGGACGACCTCTAGTCCTTACGGGTTATTTACCGCTATCAGGGTAAATTTAATTATATTTACGGGTACCTATTTATAGCTATCAGGGTATAAGCAACCCTGGTACCAAATTTCATTAAAATCCGTCCACACACAAACTTTCACCTTTATAATACTAGTGTGAAGTGTGATTGTTCAATTCCTGAACAGAATTATCGCGAACGAAAATTCGTATTTTTTGCCATTAGGGAACTTTTCAACGGAACTACGAGTACCTACCTACTACGAGTATTTACCACATAATTGGTAAATCAACTTTCAATAAATTTATCATTATCATCATCATCATCAGCCCTTCTCATCCCACTGCTGGGCATAGGCCTCTCTTCGCTTCCGCCATTCGACCCTGTCTCGCGCCAGTCTAACCCAATTACAACCGAATTCAATAAATTAGAAGACTGAAATTAATTGATTAAAAATGCAAGAGTATGTGAAGCCACAGGTGAATGCGAGTTTGTTGACTTCAGAAGTGGAAGCTTAATGATCATCTACGTACTTAGCGCAAAAAGGTAACCCCTTTGTAGGAGGCAAGCTTACCAGCATAATTACCACAAACCTTCCAGCTTTGAAAGAGAAGGTATGTTTGTTTGTACGAATTATCTTTGAGACGACAAATTAAAGTTTCTTTAAGTTTGCCGTCTTAGTACAATAGTAGTAGTACCTATAATTTTTTTATTTATTATTTTAAATTAACAATTTTTTTAAGAAATCTAAGGTCTCAATGATCCGAATAAATGTGATTTAATTTAAAGTTAATATTTAATTTAAAGTTAAGTCCTAATTTCATTCAAGGTTTTGTTACTATAGACATTTAATACACATACATACACATTTTCGCACGTATACCTAACATTAGTACGAGACTTAGATTAATTCAAACTAACCTAGGCTTAAATTCAGAGTCTGCATTCAGGCTGGAATCTTCGCTCAAGTATCGATTTTTTGACAGATCTCTATGGTAACTGAGTGATGATGAAAAACCTTGAGAAAAGATTCACGCTTGAGTAAACTCTGAAATACGAGCCTAAGTCTAACCAAGGAGGTGACAAGAAGTCGTTGGCGGGACAACAATGGCGGGTTTGAGAAGGAATGGTACCTATTAGAATAGTATAACATTCCTTCTCAAGCCCGCCATGATTCATTTATCTATCATTGATTAAAATCAGTGGAGAATATTGGCAAGAACTTTACCCAGCAGTAGGGTTAGGTTAACGGAACAAAAGATAAACAAAGTCTGATGCATTTCACTAGTATAGTAACACACAATTGTTATTTGCCTTGTGAAACTAAAACTAATCTCCCGTGATTATGCACAAAGGCACGGGTAATCCCAGATTAGCTCATACAAAGGCAAAACCAGCATCAAATAGATGTAAGCGTTTTTGCACGATGTAGGGCGCAGTGAGAATGTTCTCGCACGAATTGAATATGTAATAACTGAACTAATAGTTCAGCAGCCATCCAGCAAATGATAATGCAAATTATGTAATCAAACTTTATAGCCGTGTTGGTCAATTGGATTAGTACTACGACTTTCGATCCGAAGGTCGTGGGTTCGAATCCGGCCGTGCATCAATGGACTTTTCGCATCGAAAAATGTATTTGCGCTTTAACATGAGCTTATAACGGTGAAGGAAAACATCGTGAGGAAACCAGTCAGTTTAAAAAAGGATCTAGAAATTGTCTAATGATCTGAAAGAAATGTCTACCGCTCCCTGGGATACAGTCGTGATCATAATTTTCATTTCATTTTAAACTTTCAACAGGTACTTAACCTAAAAAGTGTTTTTTTTTAAACCTTCTCTTATTTCGTAGGAAGCGAGCAATTTCCTGGACTATCGAGGTGTATTTCTGTTCATAACTCCGAAGATTCTCATCAGATCCTCAAAACTTTTTAATGAGACCACCTCGGGAGTACCTATAGGTACTCTTAAATATTTTATTTTTTTATTTATTAATTCACAAAACAAATTACAATATAAATACATTTTCATATTAGTACAATTTGTTTTGTTCTAATTGTAATTCAACTATGTGAATAAATAAAAAAAGAATATTCAAAATCGGTCCATTATTATCGGAATCATCGGTACTTAAACTTATTTTTTTATAAATACATCAGTAGAATTATAGTCCTTCTTTATTGAAGTCGGTGAACAGATGAGATTTAAATCCTAAAACAGCTTTTGGATATTAAGCAACTTTTAATAGACACGTTTGCAGCTGATTGTACCAACTAATCATTTTGTTCATTGTTGTACAGTATATGGGCCCCACTTTGCAGTAATGTTCATGATGACCCGTGATAAAATGACCCTTGGAATGAGTGAGTGAAGATTTATGTACTACAAGCAATTTGGCTCTTATTACTACAGATAGCAAGTAACTCTAGTAGGTTGAGAGCCGAGTACCAACCTACTTTTGAAGTGAAGGTTCTTATCCATTGCTGTTGTGAGCAACATTCAACATTCTAAATTGTTTCTACAATTTTACAAACATCTTTAGATGCACAACCAAAATTAAGTAACCGAGTGGAAATTTTATGGAATAGAATAATGTTATGTAAGAAAAAACATTATAGGGTAAGACTGGATGCAAAAGGCTCAAATTAGAGCTGATTGGCGGTTAGGGAGGGAGGCTTATGCCTAGCAGTGGGTCACAAAAAGCTGAATATGATGATGATGATGAAAAAAAAACATGTTTAAGAACCACCGCTATAAAACCTGTTTTCAAATAAAAAAAACTGCATTCATATCTTCTTACCTTCTGCCGATCCTTCATGGAGCCTCGGCCCAGCACGGCCATCTTGCACATGGTGTCCTCCTGAAGTCTCTTCAACGAGTTGCCTTTCGGCCCCAACAGCTTGCCGACGAAGTTGAACTGAAACAATATAAGTATAATTAGTATTGACGACTTCTGTGGCACAGTGGGCGAAGGCTCGCCTGAGACGCAGAAAGAAAGAAAGAAAGAAAGTATTTGTCTCGAGTCTGGGTGTTTTCTATGTATAATAATAAATAAATAAATAAATAAATATCCTTGGACATTGCTTGGCCTTGGGACTAGATGACGCTGTGTGGAATGTCCAAGGATATTTATTTATTTTTTTAGGTATATAACAAGCTTTTACTCAAATAGAATGGGTACATTAAATTATTATAAAATATTGTAGTAAGAGTTGGTATGAAAGTAGATAATCATCAGGTGTTTAGACATTAGTGGCAATTCTGAGTGTCGCAAAAGCTAAACTAAGCTAACTAAAATTGTTGCCGTCCCTTTCATAGCGATGGGAATAAAAAGGATGGCAATAATTTTAGTTAGCTTAGTTTAGCTTTTGCGACACTCAGAATTGCCACTATTATGTACCTATAGTTTTTAATTTCGAAACGACAACGAAGAGGCTTTAAAAATAATGACATTGAAACTGCAGTGTCATATAAAGGTAATTTTAAACTTTATCTTCATTACTATAACTAACAGCAAAAGAGCGCTTTCAAAAGTGCTCTAAAACTATTTTCTAATACTCTTATTTAATTATGTGCTCTTTTACTACATTATATGACACTAAAACTGCTACCCGCTCCCTGCTATCTAGGTGTGTGTTGAGCCAAATCGTGTATTAAAGTACCTAGAAGCCCTTTCGTCGAAGTAGAAGAGTGGTCTTATTGAATACTACCTACTTCGCCAAGAGAGCTAAACGAACTTACCAATTTCTTAAGTACGATTCAACGGTCTAGAAATATACAATTATGGATTATGATGACAAATATATTTATTTTCGTAGTTTAGCAATAATAGCAATAGCACTTAAGAACTTTCGTACTTATATTAAGAGCGGTCAACCCGGCTCACTTTTCATACAAACGCTCGTACGTGATTATGCCGTTGTAACAAATCTTTCTTTTAAACTTTTGGACTAATAGGTATCTTGTGCACTATATCTAGGTTTCTATCGAAACTAAAAATCAAAATTTTGAGAAACAAATTCAGTATAAGCTTCCAAAAACCTGCTTTTAGCATAAATTTTACTTGAACTTTGGCCGTTCATAATGTACTCATAAATTGTAAAAGTAAAGAAAATATTGTCATAGAAACCTTGCAAATCTTATGGAGATTCTAAATGACTAATATTTATTTTACAAACTTGTCATCATTGGCCTGTATACATCTTTTGCAGATGATTTAGGTGACGTCAGTCAAGTTACAGAACAGTTATTTAATAACGAACACTTTTTTATATAATAATGTGAGGGGTAGGTATGTGGCAGGCTTACCGGCTTAGGTATTGTGGTGTTATGTCGTCGGGATTGGAATAATAAGTCCGAATTACAATTACACCGACACACAGTTTATTCACACAACACAGAAGAAAAGTCAAACAGCACAGGCACACACAACAGAGAAATAGAAAGTTAGAAGGAGTATACAGATGAGATGAGAGTTATTAGCTCGTACTATGCACAATACTAGCAATAATAGATATAGCGTCGGCGACACGGGTCTCACGTCACTGAGCAATTTTATCGACTGCCTAGGCGCATCGATCCGTTCGGGAAGCGAACTATAGGGTAGCCAAAGATCGTTCGGAGCGTGCCTAATGTTCCGTGCGCCGTCATATCACGGACGTCACCGGTACGGTACTAAAATATATTATTACATAAATGAACTATTATTGTATGTAGTTATGGTGTGAATGCAGTGTGTGTACAATATAAATATATACATGACAAATAAATATAAAAGATGAATATAATAATATGAATAACATAAATGTGAAATAAATATTGGTAAACATAAATAGTAGGTAACGGAGTCCCTACATCACCCCCCTCCCAGACTGTTACTACGGTCGATAGTAGTCAGGGAATCTAACGACGCGTCCACTGCGTGTTGTTTTCTGACGGCTGTTATGGCCTAAGGAAACCGCGGGATCAGAGGTAGGAGTAGGAGTGGGAACGGGTGCAGGAGGATTGGGACTAGGGTCAATCAGTATGTAGGCTGGTTTCAAACGGTCTACAGATACTGTGACAGTTTTACCTCGAATGTTAATTTTAAAAGTTTTATCCCCTTTTTCCAGTACTTCGTAAGGTCCGGTGTAAGGGGGTTGAAGGGCTGCGCGTAATGAATCATCCCTGAGAAAAACGTGGCTTGACAAGTGAAGGTCTTTGTATACGAATGTTTTATCTTTATTGTGACGGGACGCTGGAGTGGGTTTAAGCTTCTCGATAGAACGGCGCAGCCGAGCAGCAAAATCCGACACATCGGTGTCGCCTAAGTCTGTTGGCTCAAAAAATTGACCAGGCAAGCGAAGCTGTTCGCCGTACACCAGTTCTGCCGAGGATGCTTGAAGATCCTCTTTGAAAGAAGCTCGTATGCCCAACATCACCAAGGGCAAGGTATCTACCCAATTGACGTCATTGTGGCACATGATGGCCGCTTTAAGTTGCCGATGGAACCGTTCGATCATGCCGTTACACGCCGGGTGATACGCGGTCGTTTTACGGTGTTTGAATCCTATCATTCTTCCAAGAAATTGGAAGAGTGCGGATTCAAACTGCCGACCACGATCAGTGACTATATCATTTGGACATCCAAATCTGGATATCCAAGATATAACTGCCTTCCCGACGGTTTCAGCTGTCATGTCCACCATTGGCGTAACTTCTGGCCACCGTGTAAAGCGATCTATGATCGTCAGGCAATAACGGTACCCTTGAGAAGGTGGAAGCGGGCCAACTATGTCCACATGGATGACGGCGAACCGGGCGCGAGGTAAACTAAATGTGCCGATGGGCGTCGACACGTGGCGGTTTACTTTCGCGCGTTGGCATGCCAGGCACTTTCGAGACCACTCCCGACAGTCCTTACGCATTCCCGGCCAAACGAATCGCTCTGCTACTAATTTAGCAGATGCGTTAGCGCCTGGGTGGCTTAAACTGTGGAGGCTGTCAAAGAGTTTTTTCCGTAAAGATTTCGTCACGAAAGGCCTTATGTGGGAGGTACTTACGTCGCAATAAAGATTTGTGGTAGAATTGGGGAAATGCAACTTTTGGAGACGGAGAGATGATCCGTCGCGTTCCAAAAGCTGAGACAATTCTGCGTCAGCCTCTTGGGAAGTAGCCAGTAGGTTGAGGTCTATTGGCATTTGCAGCTCGTCGACGCGTGATAAAGTGTCGGCTACGACATTGTCTTTGCCAGAAATATGTCGTATGTCAGTCGTGAACTGCGAGATGTAGTCCAAATACCTAAACTGGCGAGGCGAACAATTAGATTTCCTCTCGCTAAATGCGTGGCTGAGAGGTTTCTGATCCGTGTAGACCACGAAGTGCTTGGCCTCAAGCATATGCCTGAAATACTTAATGCTTTCGTAGATGGCAAGCAATTCGCGGTCATACGCCGAATACTTTTGTTGTGAGGGACTAAACTTTCGTGAGAAGAATGCAAGAGGTTGCCAGTCATTGTCCTTAAGCTGCTGCAATACTGCACCCATTGCGAGATCTGAGGCGTCCGTCACTAAAGCGAGTTTAGCCTCACAGTCTGGATGTGCTAGCATTGCAGCTTTGGATAAACTTTCTTTGCATTCCTCAAAAGCAGCTAGTGATTCCCCTGTTATGTCCACTGGGTGGGACGCCTTAACGGAGCCAGCTAATAAGGCATTCAGAGGTGCCTGAATTTTAGCGGCATGCGGTAAAAAACGCCTGTAGAAATTTATCATTCCTAGAAATCTCCTCAGTTGACGGACAGTTTTGGGTACTGGAAAGTCTCGGAGTGCTTCGACTTTTGATTCCAAAGGTTTGGTTCCTGATGATGAGATGCGATATCCGAGAAATGTGACTTCGCCTGCGCCAAAAACGCACTTACCTGTGTTTATGAGGAGGCCATATTCCTTCATGCGGCTAAACAGCTGACGAAGGTGATCTTCGTGTTCCTCATCATTCCTAGAAAACACCAGGAAGTCGTCTAGGTAACAATAGCAGAAGTCAAAACCTCTCGTCATCTCATCCACAAACCTTTGGAAAGTTTGTCCCGCATTCGGGAGACCGAAGGTCATATAAGGGAACTCATATAAACCGAATGGTGTGGTGATGGCAGTCTTCTGGATGTCATCAGGGTGGACAGGAATCTGGTTATACGCCTTAACTAAATCAATAGTTGAAAAGATACTACATCCTGAAATTGAGTGGGCAAAATCGTGTATGTGCCTAATGGGATAACGGTCTGGGACAGTCCGCGCGTTAAGCATTCTGTAGTCGCCACAAGGCCGCCAGCCGTTATCCTTCTTAGGTGCTAAATGTAATGGAGACGCCCATGGACTCTCGGAGGGGCGAGCGGTACCATTGTCCAACATAAGTTGGAACTCCTGTCTAGCTATCTTTAGTTTTTCAGGTGACAGTCTTCTAGGCGGGCAAGATATAGGGGGACCGGGTGTAGTACGTATGTGGTGTTCTGTAGTGTGCTTTGGAGAGGAGCGTACCGTACCTGATGGTCGCGTAATCTCTGGAAAGCTATTGAGAACGCTGTGAAAAACCGAGTCGCCAGTCACTATTTTTACAGATTCAACATTATTATCAGCAATATTAGCGATAGTGCTAAGAGTTGTAGTATTATCTATAAGACATTGACTGTGACAATCTACTACTAAATTAAAATGAGCAAGAAAATCGACTCCTATTTTTTTTTTTTTTTTATTTATTAATTCACAAAACAAATTACAATTTAAATACATTTTCATCTTATTACTATTTGTTTTGTTCTAATTGTAATTCAACTATGTGAATATGGTAAGTGTTGCATGCAATAACATTAATTTACCCTAAAACTAGAAACAACAAGATCATTAAAATTGAAATAAATAAAAAATTAAATAATACACTCATTTTTGTGGTACAACAGCAAGACTTCATGAAGACACCGTCTAAACCTAACAGCATTGGTATTAAAAATATCGATGTCGTAAAACGCAGCCAACTCATTAAATAGACGACACATACGAGGAAGGGGGCCATGAAATGAGACATTGTTTTTATATAAGCGTATGGTGAATGTTGAGGGGTTGCGAGACCTATATCTTATATTGATGCTTATTGATGCCAATAAACTAGGGCAGTCAATAGTAGAGTGGAGAATTTTATGCAGGTATATAAGATCAATACGGTTTCTTCTAAATGATAAGGTGCTTACTTCAAAATGTTTGCATCTGTTTTCATATCCTGTTAATGAACGACCAAGCTTATAGCGATATGACATTATCCTAAGACATTTATTCTGAATGGCATTAATTCTTTCAGTATGGTTTGCATAGTATGGTGACCAAATTGGGCTAGCATATTCAAGAATGGGCCGAACGAGGCTATCAAAGAGATAAAGTAAACAGTTTGGATTTCTAAAGCCCTTGGTGGTTCTGGCGATAAATCCCAGCAGTCTAGCACTTTTACCTACGATGTAGTCGTAATGATTTTTGAAGCATAATTCGTCATCAAAATAGATGCCCAAGTCCTTAGCAATGGATCTACGGTGGGTACCTGCCATTAAATAGTTATAATTAATTTTGTTATGCTTTTTAGTAAAAGTGGTAACAAAACACTTACTGATATTTAGAAACATACGATTGCGGTTACACCATTCAAATATTAAGTGTAGATCTCGCTGTAGCCTAGCGCAGTCGTCAATGCAGTTTATTTTTCTATATACCTTTAAGTCGTCTGCATATAATAGGCATGGAGATTCGAGGCTATCAGCTAGATCATTAACAAACAGTACAAAGAATAAGGGCCCCAAATGTGACCCTTGCGGGACTCCTGAAGGAATTTTTATCTCAGTGGAAGTAAATCCTTTAATGGCTACTAATTGACTTCGGTTATTAACCCTTCCAATCCCAGGTACTATTTATCCGCGAACTTTCTAATGCTTTCTAATGACGCGACCTTCAGAAAAATGATTAGCAAAAAATAATTCGAACTTTTTTTCACATTCCGTTCGGTAAATATCTCCATAAATAATTTATTTACATGTTTGTATTATTGGTTTAAGCTATTATTACGAAAAACCTAATAAAAGAAAGAAAAACATAGATAAAAACACGCGACCTTGATATTACGCGTTTGCCAATCTACTATGAACCTTATTGGAGTGACGTATAGACTAATACTACTATAGCTATTTATACGAAAAATGGCGCCCACAGATTGTAATGTGATTTTCTTTATAATCTTTCATTATTGACACTGACATAAAGGTTGAAATGAGTAGAATATTTATCATTCATTCGAATAAACACAAGTTGTTCAAACAAAAGTAGTCTGTAACAGGGTGAAAATACGGATTTTTTTAGTTTATGTTCATGCGGTAGCCGGTTACCGCGTGGGGACTAAAGGGGGTACGAACAAATCCAACGCAAAAGACTACCGTGTATACCGTGATGCGACAATTTGGCGCATAAAATAGAGTGGCTGACTTTGTCGAATGCCTTGCGGAAATCTGTATAGATAGAGTCTACTTGACCAGATGAATCGAAGGCATCGCATAAGTAGCTCTTATATACGAGGAGGTTGCTTACGGTCGATCTTTGTTTGACAAACCCGTGTTGATTTATTGAAATGAATGGTTTGATATGTGCATAGATATAGTCATAGACCAAAGACTCAAATAGTTTGGCGAAACACGACAGAATGCTTATGGGACGATAATTATCGCATTGCGTTTTATCACCTGACTTATGGATTGGAATAATGTGGGCCGTCTTCCATCTAGTAGGGAAACAGCCTGTCTTAAGTGATTTATTGAATAACAGAGACAAAGGCGTAGATAGCCCTGAGCCACATGCAACAATAAATGCTGGTGGGATCCCATCAGGCCCAGCGCCCTTATTTCTATCTAGTAGTCTGATTCTAGCATCAACGTTAGACTCTTCTATGTGTATCGTAGATAAGATATTATTGTTCTCACCAGAGCTTAGCGTAGAACACAATTTTTGAGAATCAGATACATCAGAGTCATCAGCCTCATACACAGAACCGAAATATTCACTAAAAAGATTACAAATACCCGCGCTATCTGTAGATTGCTGACCGTTGTAGCTCATGACTTGGGGTATGGTGGATGTACCTTTTTGGTTTTTAACGTAGCTCCAGAATCTCCTGACATTACGCACCAGTCCCTCCTCCACAGATGATCTATACTTGTTATGACATTCGTTAAGCAGCTTCTTACTCCTTGCTCGTAAAAGAGAGTATGTATCATAATCTCGAGGGTTGTGATACATTTTGAAACGTTTGTGATACTTCGACTGTTGTCCTAGAGATTTGATAAGGCCCTTGCTGTACCAAGTAGGATGTTTGTTGGAGCGCTTAGTGAACGGTGCATTTTTACGTATAGTTGTGTCGAGTATGGAATAAAAAGTATCGAGACAAGTGTCAATATCAACGTTCATAGGTAATACTTCAGACCAGTTAACTTTATTTAATTCAGCTCTGATGCTCTCTATGTCACACTTTCGAAAATTTATTTGTTTATCATTATTAGGTTTGAATGATTTAGGTTTATCAAACGATATGTGTATAGAGAGTGACGGGTGGTGACTCCTATCCAAGCGACTAAGGGGTTCTGCGCCATAGACACAAATGTCCTCTAGTGTAGCGAACACCAGATCAAGATACCTGTTATTTTCGTTTGGAATATTATTAAATTGGAACAGATTACAAACTGAGATAGTGTCAAGAAGTAGTGTTGATTTTTTGTCTACCGGAGCGTTGGGAATCATTGATTTTAAGCTTGTGGAAGGCGTCCATGTAATGAGAGGCGTATTAAAATCTCCAAGTACAAGAAATTCATCATTTTGTTTTGCTTTTAGAAACACAACATGCAAATTATCATAGAATGCTTCCAGTAAGGAAGAAGGTAAGTCTGGGGGTAGGTAGCATAAACAGATATGAAGGTTAGGCCTATTTTTTTGACAAGACAGAAGAGTCAGCCAGATGTCCTCCACTTCACACTCCCACTCTGATCGGCGTACCACTCTTAGTTTTTTGGAAGAAGCTATCAAAATTCCTCCTCCCTCGGTCTTAGGGACGTTAGTAGTACTGCGGTCTCTCCGGAAAAGCTCATACCGATTGTCAAAGATCTCACCGTCAAAGATGCCGTCGTTCAGGTTTGTCTCTGACAGGCATATAAGGTCGTAGTTTGAAGTGGAAGCATTTGTGTATACATCTTTTAACTTAGTTCTTATTCCGTTTACATTTTGATACATTATACTAATCATAAAAAATGACAATTGGAAATCGAATATCCAAAAAACAAGAAAGCGGGTAAAGTCTATTGCCTGTGAAGAGTGTGGAGGAAGTCACATGACTTCACGCGAACAATGTCAGAGTCATCACCCTTCCGAAGGAACACCTGGCCATATTTGACCCAAACGTATTTATAACCATTGTCGCGTGCGAATTTTCTGGATGCCGCATGTATCTGCTTTGTTTCCGGCGAGATATGCTCTACGACGTAGACCCTTTGTGAGTCCACCGAGAGGCCAAGGTGTCTGGTGCTGAGCATGTCTTTGGCATGCGCCTTGTTGAAGCGGTGAACAGCAGACAACAATGAGACCCGAAGACGAGGAGAGGAGAGGGTGATGATGACATTCCTCGGCCTTGAAGACGAGGTATCTATTTTCGCAACACGGCGAAATCCGCGAATGTCATTGTCCGAGATAGGTAATGCAACCGCCTGGCATAATGTCTTGAGGATACCGAGCAAGTTTTCACTGCGGTTTTCCGGAACTCCCTGTATTTCAATGTTGTGATCGCGAGATATTTTTTCAACTGCTGCTAGTCGTCGATTTAAGTTAGCCATATCTCTCTGCATTCGGAGGCTCTCAGCCTCAAGCTCTTCAATTCTTGTATCACGTTCAGCTATCTTATTTTTTATATCTGATTGCTCCGCTGTAAGAAAATCAGTAGTAGTCGAAAAGTCGCTCATCAACGCAGACACCGTTGATCTCACCTCTGCTGCCACGAGCTCTTTGATGTCCTGTTTCAGTGTGGTACGCATATTTAGAACGAAGCTAGATGATGGAGCTAATTTTTCATCAAGCAGTTTGCTAATGCATTCGAGGCTCAGCGGTGCTGGATTTTTGAATGGTTGTTGCTCTGCAGGAACAACCGATGGAGAACCTTCGGTGTGTGAGGGATTCACCACAGCATCTATGTTCTTTTCTGCTTTGGACCGCACTGGTGTGCTGTCATTGTGTCTCCGGCGAGTAACATTTGAGCATGTGGGACACTTCAAAGAGGCAAGTTGGTTCTTATTTAAGCTTGGTACCGTAGCCGCATCTATGTTCAGGCATTCATAGCAGTATGTAGATCGACAGGTGTTGCAGGATAGACACTTAGTGCCTAGGTTTCTGCTTGAGCATCCGTGGCAGTTCATAGTGCGGTACAAATATTTTTCCCGAAAAGTAGGGAAATTCTCCCCGAGCTGGTAACACAACTTGTTTTGTTTGTGTTAATTTGACAGTGACAGTGGGCACCTTTGCTATGTCAAAGTTAGAGTGATGTAAATGTCAGATAGTTTTTTAAATCCGCATTGATAAAGCCAATTCATAAGGGGGGTGATAGAGACTGTGTCAATAACTTCAGGCCGATTTCAATCCTTCCTGCTTTATCAAAGATTCTAGAACGCTTACTAAACAATCGCTTGGTTAAGTACTTGGAGTCAAACAACCTTCTCTCATCTTGCCAATTTGGGTTCCGTTCAGGCAAGTCCACGAATGATGCTGTCCATAATCTCGTTAACTCAATCGTAAAAAACCTAGATGAAAGGAAGAAATGTCTGTCTATATTTCTGGATTTGGCCAAGGCCTTTGACACGGTCTCTATCCCTCACCTAATGCTTAAGCTGGAAAGAATTGGTGTTCGAGGTCTTCCGCTTAACCTCTTCCGCGACTACCTTTATGACAGAAAGCAGAGAGTCAAAATTGACCAATGGCTCAGTGATGAACACGGCATTAGTTACGGGGTCCCACAGGGAAGTATTCTCGGGCCTACGTTATTTCTCGTATACATAAACGATCTCTGTAAAATGCAATTACTCAATGGTTCTATTCTGACGTTCGCAGATGACACTGTCCTACTATTCAGTGGTGAATCATGGGAGGACGTCTATACTAGTGCGAATCTAGGGTTTAGCGAGGTTTGCTCGTGGCTGCAGAACAATATTCTAACCCTTAATGTAACAA
Organism: Xanthorhoe designata; assembly: GCA_963582015.1. NCBI lineage: Eukaryota > Metazoa > Arthropoda > Insecta > Lepidoptera > Geometridae > Xanthorhoe > Xanthorhoe designata. Next base: position 3,369,225 of record OY757053.1, read on the forward strand.
AAACTAAATACATTTCGTTTGCCCACAGAACTGACTTGCTTCCTCCCACTGCCTTCTCTATTTCCGCACATTCTTGCATGCCAGGAACCTATAATTGTTCATGTGCCGCCCTTGAGAGAGTAGGATCTATTAAATACTTAGGTGTCACCATTGATCAAACACTCTCTTTCAAATCTCATATTGACACGCTAGTCATTCGGCTTCGCAAACTTATCTACATTTTTAAAATGCTGAAACACGTAGCTGACCGTCGAACTATTAAACTTATTTTCTTTGCCCTCTGTCAATCTATAGTTGAATACTGTATCACCTCATGGGGAGGTGCAGCTAAATCACACCTTATCAACTTGGAAAGGTCGCAAAGAGCTATCCTGAAGGTGAGTGCTGGTCTTCCCTGGCGTTATCCAACTACAGACGTATACCTGAAATGGGGCGTCCTAACAGTCAGACAGTCATTCTTACTACAAGTCATCCTTAGACAACATTTAAATTTGGAATACGATCCACAATTGGCCTGGGAAAGGCGTAGAAGGGGAAATGTCTGCTGTCTGATTAGGTACCGCACCATGCTCACAAATAGATTCTTCAATTTCCTTGGACCCTATTTGTACAACAAGCTGAATAAGTTATTATCTGTCTATCCATTAACAAGGGCTAAATGTAAAGCAACTGTCAGTGAATGGCTTAAAACACTGACATATACCGAAACTGAAAACCTACTGATACCAATAAAATAACTACTAACCTCTACCTATCCACTTTTACATCTACCTTTACCCTACCTGCCTCTTTTAGAATGTGCATACTTAATTCTTAATTTAGTTACCCATAACACATACCTACTCATTCGACACAAAAACACACACACACACTCACTAACCCACACGCACACTTCAATTCTGCACTCCATACATGTTTAATTTTGTTACCTAGGCTCTTTAGCGCCTGTAACATTCACTATTAATACATACATACACACACTCTAAACAAACACCTACTCATACATACACCCCAATAACACTACACACACTATCTATTATTGTTAAACGTATCAACTTCTTACCTACCTACATATCCTAGAATATTTGTAATGGTATTATGTTAATCAGCGGAGTAGGGGGCCCGGTGTCCTGTAGCACAGGTTTGCCTATAAACCTATTTCAGGCACCGGTCTCTCACAAAACAGGTTAACTGAACTACCTACCGACAATGTTCCTTGTTGTTACAAATTCTGATATTTGTACCTACCCTTAAGTTAATTAATTAGGTTTAAGTTAACCTTTGTTGAGAGAAAATAAATATATATTATTATTATTATTTATAGTTGAGCGGTTGAGTGATGATTGTGATTGATCAAGTTTTCCAACAAATACGAATTATAAATAGTAGAGGGTATTATAATTTCACACAATCACTCACATACCTAAATAAATTTATCTTCTTTCTGCTAAAATTCACTGTTCTTCTGTGTTAAAAATGTGATTTGGTCTTCGTCTGCGGTGTGACGAAGCTTGTTCAAAGCAGTGTGTGCACCAAATGTTGAAATTTATATTTATATTTTAAAAAATATACAGCGCGACTTCCTGTCGGTTTCACCGTCGTAGGGTAGGGGTACTCCTATTATAGCTTTAGTTACATTTGCTACAGTGAAGCGCCAAGCAAAATTGCGCCTTAAGCCTATATTTAATTTTAAATCAATAAAGCCGAATGTATCTATAACAGTCCCATTAGCCGCACACAATTGGTAATCCGTTTTAACTCGACGTTCCCGAAGCGCAGATCGAGGGAAGACGCATAGGTCACTGCCAGTATCCACGAGGAACTGGGTACCTGAATTGCGGTCGAGGACGAAGAGGCGACCCGTAGAGATAGGGCAGTCATCGGTCGCCATTAACGCCTGCCCGAGGAGTTTCCCGCCTTTCCAAAATCGCAGGGCTTGATGCAGGTCTTCGCTTTTTCGCCGTGAACAGCATGGTACCAGCACAACGGGTACTTCTCATAATTCGATCGGGATCTGGTGCGTGAACGTGACGTTGACCGGCGTTGAGGCTGTCTGGAACGCTTGCAGTCGTGGTTTGAGGATCGCGTGTGCTCGTCCAGTTTCAGCGCGAGGTGCTCCACCATTTTCTTCAGTTCCGCGATCTCGCTCGAAGGATGAGAAGGCGCGGCGCTGTAGGAGGTTGAAGCTACGTGACCTGACGGCGAAGCGATTTCGTGGATTCGATCAGCGAGTTCCGCCAGTTGCTCCAAGGTTGCGTGGGTTGGGATGCGAGGACAGTCTGAGTGCTCTTGGGAAGTCGGTCGCTCCATAGTGTCCTTAGAAAACCATCCGGGATGTTTGATGGTGCGGCCAAATCTTGCAGTACTCTCAGGTATTCCGAAGGCTTCCTATCTCCCAGCTGCTCTCGAGTCAGAAGCTGTTTCACCTTTTCCTCGGACGAAGCTGACAAGCGGCGAATAAGTTCGCTTTTTATTTTATCGTAGCGATTCTTAGTCGGCGGGTTAATGATGACGTCCTTTACCGCTTTTGCATGCTGAATGTCGATGTTGGAAATGACGGTGGAGAATTTTATAGTGTCGTCCATAATTCTCAAAATGCTAAATTGCCCTTCCAAGAGTGCGAACCAGATCTCTGGGTCATCCGGTGAAAATGGTGGCACTTTGGGCAATCTCCGTCCGAACTCGTTACGTCCGCTATTTGACGGATCATCAATGTCAGAAATTCGTTTGGCTCGACGGGGACGTGCATCAACATGGCCGTCTCCAGGTGCCGTGGCAATTGATTTTAATGATTCGTCACTGCTACTCATCTTGTATAATTGTGTTCCTTAGGGGTCACCAATGAGGGGTAGGTATGTGGCAGGCTTACCGGCTTAGGTATTGTGGTGTTATGTCGTCGGGATTGGAATAATAAGTCCGAATTACAATTACACCGACACACAGTTTATTCACACAACACAGAAGAAAAGTCAAACAGCACAGGCACACACAACAGAGAAATAGAAAGTTAGAAGGAGTATACAGATGAGATGAGAGTTATTAGCTCGTACTATGCACAATACTAGCAATAATAGATATAGCGTCGGCGACACGGGTCTCACGTCACTGAGCAATTTTATCGACTGCCTAGGCGCATCGATCCGTTCGGGAAGCGAACTATAGGGTAGCCAAAGATCGTTCGGAGCGTGCCTAATGTTCCGTGCGCCGTCATATCACGGACGTCACCGGTACGGTACTAAAATATATTATTACATAAATGAACTATTATTGTATGTAGTTATGGTGTGAATGCAGTGTGTGTACAATATAAATATATACATGACAAATAAATATAAAAGATGAATATAATAATATGAATAACATAAATGTGAAATAAATATTGGTAAACATAAATAGTAGGTAACGGAGTCCCTACAAATGTTTTATATAATAAGTTTTTTATATATTTTATATGTAATAAATGTGGTCGAGGCTGCCACTCCCGCATAGGCCTCTTTAGCCACGAACGAAAGTGTACAAACTTGTAAGGCTTACTGAAAAACACGTATTTCCTGGAACACTTTTTATGAAATTTCCGCACACTATTTTTCGAGTGAGCGAGTGAGCGGCGAAAGTACCTACTGAATGCCGAGCGCTGAGGCGCTATCTCTCTTTTTTCGCTTTGCTTCTTTTTCTAGCATTGCGCTGGATGAAACAACAAGCTTTTCAGCTATGCCCGCGTCGATAATAGACGCACCGGGAAGGGCCACCTTAATGGTAGGATAAAAATCTTTCTTATTTATTTGGTAATATTATACGTAGACCAATTTGTATTAATACTTACTTATTTATTGCTTTTATACTATATGGTTTTCGACAACGAGTTCGGTCGTGTGCCAAAATTTATGATCATTATTATCATCATCATCATTTTAGTTTGGTTGCGTCCACTGCTCTATAAAACGCCACCATTAGGCCGCCTAAAGGCCATCATTAATTAACTAATATTCAAACATACATACTTTTACATTAAGTAACAAAATAGGGTTACAATAATAATATTATTATGTTTAATGTTTATGTTTTTGGTTGAAGCTAACCTACACGTGAGTTGGAAGTTGGCCTATAAATATACATAAGAACTTAAGCTCCCTTCCCACTGAAGCCTCAATCAGAGGCTACAAAAACCCGGCACTCGGCCCGAACAAACACAGTAAGCAAACATAGAGCCAATTAAACTGAAACCAACAGTTTACTTAAGCGTTGTTTGCTTAAGCGGCCGTCAGCGAGTGGCCGTCAGCGTGCGGCCGTCAGCAAACGGTTAATGTCTTGATAAATACTCGAAGACTAACATTGACACTGGAATTTATAGCGTCATCTATTTAATATCATGATTTTTAAGTTTTGTTATTGTTACAATTGTGATTACCATGACGTCGGTCCAATCTATAAGTTGTTAAGCTATGATGGAGGTCTTCACGCGCCTAAAAACTCTAACAAACGTTTTTCCCACCAAAACAATTATTAGAAATTCTGTTTTTTTATGTATTTCTTATTAGGTTCTTGGTCAGAACATTATAGCGTGTTCAACTTGATTATAAAAGCGTGAACGACTCCACGCGATTGCATTAGTCAGGGTAAAATAAATGGTTAATGTTTTATTCAACAAAATAACAGGACTGAGGGTGCCCAATGCTTTGAAATTATTAAGCGCAGGAGTCACGGCCGTTTCCTGACGGTCGTCTGTGGCCGGTACTCTGACGTCATATTCACGTTAGACAGTTCCGGAGCCGACTTTAAACCGTACCACGGCCGAGATTTTGTTTGGCACACTTAAGACAATTTTTTTTTAGAATCTTTGGTTTATTAACTAGGGATGGATCCACAAAAGTGCCAAATGGGTTTTTGTCTGGTTCACATTCTGATAATGGCTAAGTAAGTAAGTAAATTATTTAAGTATTACAAACATGACAAGCTCATACCTCATACCTCGGTTTTCTCTAAATACGTTTATCGAACTGTTAAGAATTTAGACAGTATTTTGCTAGCTTAAATACAATTAGCAATCGTTGTGCAAGCAGCTCTATGGAGGATAATTCATGTTATTTGAAGTTTTGAATGTGTATACGTCACGTTTACGTTCCGGTTCGTCTCATTCTCATCTACTTAACCCATTCAAGACTCACTTTATTTGAACACTGTGTCTGTTAAATGGTTCTTGATTCGTCTGCAAATGTTTGTTGAGCTTTCAATCTTTTGTGTCGAGTAGACTCGTGTTTATTCTGTACGGGTCAAATAAATATGCTTGCATTTTTTTATTAGGTTATTGATTTTGATGTATGAAAATATTTCTAACTACAATACATAAAAAAAGTCAATAAATACGAGTAATACATCGTAAACATCGTAAAACAATAGAGTGTAGTTTATATGAATGACGTAGACAAAGTCATGCGAGGTCCATTAGCCGAATCCACACCGTAGGATTCATTAAGGATCGGCGATTCTGCGATCCGCGGTCCAGAGTTGTAGAGCTTGGATCATGTAAATAATTCCATTCATGCCGCGCGGCACGTTCCCACCGCTTGCACATTTTGAACGTGCTTCTGTCGCGCGCGATCAGAGTGGTTCAAGTTGGGTGAGTGTATGTCACATGTTAGTACCCTTCAAAAAACAGCCATAAATTCAAGAAACTTCCTCCAATGCGAGTTTCCTCATTTTACACGGTTCGTTAGAGAATCATTTGCAAAGAGCACCATCTAATAACGAAACCCCTTCAACCCATTACAGCCCTTATTCCGAAACTCCTATAGACCATTTTCCGATGAAGATCCTATCAATTTATTACTACACTGTAGAACGACAAAAATTACCATCAAAGACCAAAAACTCACCTCAAATTTCACCTTTATTCTGTTAGGCGAGGGATCATTTTGCTTAGAGGGTTTTAAGAAAATGGTATGGCTAAACCATGGCATGGTCGATTGGGTTTAGCAGTACGAAACAAAAGCTGGGCTGTAAAAAGAAATAGAAGTTTCAGGTATTGCCTTTCAGATTGAATAAAACATGTTTAGATATTGCATACCAATTTGGTTTGAAATAGTTTGAATGAAAAGAGGGTATCTTTAAGCGTTAAAATCTTTAAGCGTTAAAATTTTATCGAGATAATTTCTTATCAAGACAAAGGAAATTATGTTATCTGATAGCCCATCTACATTTCACGTCGCGGTTAACGCGTTGACGCAAACCTTGACGCGAAGCTGTCAACTCTCCACACTCACAGAATTTGACAATATTGTTCGTGTTCCTTTGTCACGGGACAAAATACCGACAAAAAATGGAACGCGAAGAATATGCGAATGCAATACACTCCTGTTTTGCAGGTTGTTTATGGCTACGCGCGATCTGCGGACGAGTAAGGAAAGGCTTTGAGAGAAATGTATAATGCACTAGACCTGCTCAAAAAAACGTGTGTCAAAAACTTCAACAGATGTGGTCCTGATTTTGAAATGAAAATAAAATACGATCACGACTGTATTCCCAAGATGCGGTAGACATATTCTTTTAGTTCTTTTTTAGGCGTTTTTAGATATTTTGATGATGTCTAATGGGGTTGTCAGAAACATGTCCAAATACATACTTGGTGCATGGCCACATTTTGCATAAGTAAATATTTTATACGTGACAGGTTGCAAGCCCATTGACGCTACTAGAAATCTAACTGGTTTCCTCACGATGTTTTCCTTCACCGTTAAGCGCATATACATTATTCGAAACGAAAAATCCATTGATGCACGGCCGGATTCAAACTGACGACCTTCGGATCAAAAGTCGAGGCACTAACCTACTCGGCCATCACGGTCAGTCCTAATTTTGTGGGATTTAAAAACAATGAACACGAAAAGATGTAAATTTTACGAGGAAACTCATTCGTCTATTCAGGTACCTACACAGTTGACACCAAAAATCTTGCTGTATTTTCAGGAGCTTAAACAGTTAATTGAAGCGAGAGTTGTTCTAAACTTTAATTAAACACAGACAGTTATTTTTTTCTTTTCGTTTTTTCCGTAGAAACCTTGATTTTTCGTTTTCCGGTCCAAAGCGCCGTGAAAATACCAAGTTTCTAATGTAAGGACCGAGGGTGTTTCTCTATGAATCAATAAAAAATTATCAAAATGTTACCTGTTATAATTTCTTAAATTTACAAAATCATAATGTTAACGTCTAAACCAAATCTTGAAATTAAATAGGCATTGATGCAAACCTCAAAACTTTGTCGTTCAGTCGTTCCCCTCCTGTTCTTCCACGACCACTAAATGGTTTAAAAAGTGTATTTGTAGAGTTATGTATTCAAAAAATTATGCCACATACAATTGCCCTTAAATTAAATAACTTTAAATGTTTACCTATAAGTAGGTATATATTAGAAGCTATTTTTTGTAATATCGGAGTCCGCTCGATTTTGCTAGTCGCAGTAAAAATAGCATACAGTATATTAATTAATGTTATGATCTAAAAAAAAATTATAAGTACACCTGCAGACCTGATGGTCGTGACTAACCGAGAGAAATATCTTTTTCGGATTTTGCCCTTCCTTGCTTTGGAGTAAACTTTAATAAAATACAGGTTTCTAGATCGTTGGCTCACGGTATTTCTTAAAGAAAAGACAAGCGTGAATTTTAGAATTTCAATTATATTTGGGATTTCTACGTGTGACTTTAAATAAAATAAAGAAAAAATATAAGAAATAGAGGTTCTTAGTACACTACATTATTATTGCCATAGTACTCTAACTTAATAAACAATATAATTTTAATGTATTATTGGTTATATTGGACTCTGGGAAGCCATAAAAATACGCAAATTTTAAAAACTTTATTGAGTAGCCAATTGACATCGGTTATCTTCCTAAAACAGTCATTCTCATTATTTAGCGCACATACCTAGCTGTTAGTGATAGCATTCATATGCAGTTGAAAGTGCGAGGATTTTTCATACATATTAAAAGGTTCGAATATGAGCCATATATTCACTATCGAGTGGAAAGCTGCGCAAACATGGCCACTTGTCCGTACTTGGACGGCTCAAGGGCTCGTGTGGTGCAATATCATAAGTATTACTGACAGATAAAGGTAGGTCATCTAGTAATAATTATGATATTGAACATAAAAAACATTATTTTCGAATAAAAATAACAACTTTTTTAAACCATCGCTAGCCCATCCACACTCGCGTTCGCGGTTTCGGTGCGGATCTAGCTAGACGCAAACCGAGACGTGAAGCTGTCCACAATCCACAATAACAGAAAGGCGCTTTTGGGCTAACCGCGGCCAGTAATGAAATTAGTGTCGAATGAAAGTACTTTTAATTAGGAATAACTTTTACTATGGGCGTTACATTGTAGTTCATTTAGGAAAAAAGTTATATAATAGTCAATTTTATTCTCGTTCCTTTGTCGCTGGACAAAATACAAGCAAAAACAGGCGAGGCGAAGAATATGCGAATGTAATCTACAATCCCGTTCGCAGGTTGTTCACAAATTCGCACGCGCTCTGCGAGCGAGTGAGAAGAGGATTTATGAACATTGAATAAATAAAATACAATTACGTTTTTTTTACATACCTATTTGAAAATGATTAAATAAATCTATAGGTGGTTAAACGTATGAACGCGAAGGTTTGTATGGATGTTTGTTACTCTTACTCTCCACGTGAAAACTATATAATATTATACGCTTGTGACTTGGACCATAAAAAAGACGATGAAGGCTCTGTCAGTTAGGAGGCTTATTAACCAATTATGGAGGGCAAAATGAAGCTAACATATTCATTTACGTGATTACTCGCTAGCGGTTATGTTTAAAGAGGCTTAATAACGTAAATAACAAGTTATTTACGTTACTGCTTAGTAACGTAAATAACTTGTTACAACTAAAATCTCTAATTTGTGTTAAAAATCATCCAGCAAAAAGTTTTACAAAAGTATGCCAAGTCAACAGAAAGTTTATCTTCAGAATAAAAGTTAAAATTGGTATATTTATTCATGGGTCTCGGGCAATCAAATTCTTTCGTTTATTCATAGCCAAAGTTTAAAATATTTTGCTAAACATTTTAACCAATTTTAATGTGGCCTTTATTTTATAAAGATTTGTCCATTTAATATAAATTTATGGAGTGTTTTTTTCTTATTACTCTTAGGACAATGAAAAGAGATAGTAACATATTTAATATCCGTTTAAGCTTATGTTATCTATTATCTACATCAATTAGGTTTAGTAAATTACTATTATTATATTATATTTAGTGGCCAGATTTAAGATAGTCATAAACAATTACTTTTATATTCCAAATAAAAAATAAAAATAAACTGATAATGCACTTGGCACAATTTATTTAGTCTACGGGAAATTAGAACTCGGGACTCTAAAGTTCCTAAAGAACCTTTTGTTAAAAATAAACCATTAAAATGCTTTGTGCAAGTACAACTACTTTCTTCCTGTTACGAATAGAACCGTTCGACGTAGCACCGTAGCACCTGCTACGCTATTTTGTAGCACGTTCTACGAGTGCTACTGGGACTATTTAGAGACAGGACGTCAATGTTAGGACTCATTTTAGAATAAGAAGACAATTTTTGAAAAACCTATTTGAACAAAATCTTTCTTTGGTTATAAATAAATTATAATTTTACAAAATATGTATAAATATATTTTGTATTATTCACATGATTTATTTCATGTACCTATAGCATTAAAGGCTTACTATTGTTTTAAATGAGTATTTCATAATTTTGAATACACATTTTTATTGTTGACTTTTAGAGTTTTATTTTTGTTATTTTGCAGTTTAGCAATATCTGTAACTAGTGTCCATAATGGATTAGACATCATTAACAACATCATTACAGTTAATTTATTTCGTTTTTAAATAAGGAAAACTTTAAAGTCTAAATGCTTAGAATACTTTCGATTATCACACAATGAACCAACATTTGTGCTCAACACAGGAAACAAGCAGCGTCCAGTAGTTTAATAGTTGCAGTGCACGTTAGACGTCGAATGTCGGAACCATTTGCAGGGAATTGGTTGCACCTTGTAATGATTGTTTCAGCAAAAAGCTGTTTAAAATGTTCTTGGACTGCGGCAAAAGCGAAAATAGCTCTATCTAGATAATACTCTTAGAAAATATACACGGAACTATAGAGTTAAGGACCTTTGATAGGCATGCATGGGGCCGAAGCCACAGATGCCTTTTTGACTATTTTGCTGTAATTGTGATGGAGACATATTCTGGTAACTACCCTGTATAACACTTTATGCACAATGCATCCAAAATCAGCCCCTGGTCTGTGCAGGACCTTACAAATATGGGGTGTGATAGTGTACAATGACACCCGTCTACATGCCTCAATAGAACATTTAATTTTGTTCGCATAAAGTGTCAAAGTAAAATGTGACATTTAAATTTATTTGACTGTATTCTAACCCATGTTCAGGTAACTAACTTCAAGCGTATTTTCCGAATATGAGAAATGAAAAACTCTTTTCTATCGTAAATTACTAGGTTCATATGAAAAACAAATTTTCCGCATCACCTATCGGAGTCAGTAACTCACGAAGGCTTTTTTGAAGTAAAAACCGACAAAGGCGAAGGATAAATTGGCCATAACACTAGCGAGAGCGAATTTGTAACGAGACGCGTGTATTTGTGCACAGAGAAGGATAAACTATTGAAAAAACTAAATACATTCACTGAGAGAAATTATTCCAGTCTTCATATAGCATAACTTGAAAAAATACGATTAGAACCAGGTCAGCTATCTAATGGTCGTTGTAAACGATCTAGGTAGCACAGCTGATCCAAGACACTGCAAGTGCTCAAGACATTGACAGCATTACCGCGCGGAATTGAAATGCTGATCAGTTAAACCTAAAATGTGCCGGACCTCGGATCACGCATCGCTCGCTTCGACCAGACTGACTAACGGTACTCTTTGGACCCAGGGTCTCAACCCCAAAAGGTTCAAACATATAAACCTTATCGATATTTGAATTGTATTATCCAAATCTATAGCACAGCTCGCTATGTAAAACAGGCTCGTCGATCCCTTTGTTGGCCAAATTCATGTAATTTTTCACCGCCTGCTGAGTAGTGAGAGAAACGAGATAGGCACGTGTTCGCATTTTGTACCTCGTGCGGTTGTCCATTGTCAAATCCGAGATTAAAGACACGATATCAAGACCGCGCGCGTTTAGTAATTTAGTCAATTGAATTGAGTACTGCCAAATAGTAAACTGGTAAGTACTAAGTTAAAACTGCTACCTTTATAAAAGGAGACTTAAAGAAGAATCCAACAACATCATCTTCTTGTCGTATCAATGCTTCATCTGATTAATTTAGCCACTTGAATTTATCTAGCATTGCCAGCATTGAAGTTTTTGGTCACAAAAGGTACACCTATAAGTGCGATATTCAGTTTGTAATAGTTTATTTAACTGCGTACCTGACGACAGATCGGTGAACGTACGATAAAATCAGTGTAACGGACGATCGGTAAACGAGCGTATTGTAATATCGGATGACAATGAAAACGCGCTCGAGGGCATGAGTGATGCTATGTCAGTTTATCAGCTCGCAAACGGCACAGGTTTGTCAGTTAAATTGAGTGCATTCGCTTTTTGCATGAGTAGGTCGCGTTTATGACTCATGATGGGATGACTTTATTTGATGGAAGTGTTAGGGGGCTTCAGGGTTAGGAATTTGAAAACACTTTTTCGTATTTTCCATCAGTTTTTTTTTGTGTTAAATAATTTACAGTACAGTTCATGATAGTTTTGAAAGTAAAACTTATATTTAAACAGCTACAGCACCGCCACCCAGAAGTACCTACTAACTCATATCGAATGTTATGCTTCTTTTGGAGTTAAAAGCTATAACGAATGGGCCACTGGATTCCGGTGACAAACTTTTTCATCTTTTTGGATAACAGAGAGGATAACGGAGAGGCAGCATAAGAAGAAGATGTAAGACTTACTTTAGGATGATCCCGCACCGGCACCACAACCCTCACGCACACCTTCACCGGCTTGTCGCGTGTGATGTCTAGCATTCTTCTTTCTCCTCTCCACTCCCCTGAGAACAAAGAACATACACTTATTTATTTGGTTTACCATTGATTGGGCAATCTAGTCAGCCTCACACGTATTGACCATTGTTTTTCCTGAGAATATGGCCGACTAAGCTGGGAGGATGGTTTGGGTGCTGGGCAAACCTATTCCATCTCAACAATGTCCCAGGCACAACAGTGTCCCGAAAGTAGGCAAAATTGCCTCCTGTCACTGTTTATATAATAAACTACTGGACAATTAGCCTATGCTAAAATTAAACAATATTTTAATTAAGACTTATATTAAACTGTTTGTTATATTTGTATAATTCTGAATACTCTTATTAAACCGGCACAAGTAACTCTGATTATGTTTTAAATGAGTTTCAATTACGTTTGCGATACAACGGAAAATTAATTGGCGCGATTGTCGACAGCAGCGCAGCCAATCAACGGGGCTGTAACCATTTATTTACGAACTGAACGAATCTAGAGATTGGTTTACTAAATAGCGAAATAATATTGCTGCTCTGTGTGAAACGGTTGAAAATTCCTCTACCCGATCAAAATATACCTAATTCTAAATAATAAAGTTCAAATGGTAGTGATAATATGCAACACCAAAGACGATTAATATCTAGATAATTATCGTCTTTGTGCAACACAAATTTATTCAAAACATCAAACCAATATACGTATCCATTTCATGTTTCCGGGTCCAACTAAAATGCCAATCAATTTCTCTACGCAAAAATCAAAACAAGGCATTCGACCCGCACTAAATAATTCATGAATACCTACGCCTTCAACTATGACAGGAGATTGGGGTTGAAAAATAATATGGACACAGCTCTACGAGAACAGTCAAGTAAATATCTTTACCGATTTTATATTCGATCGACTTTTTAATGAATTTTCAACAATTAGTGACCAGCCATGACTTCGCAAGGATGTATAGGTACGACGGCGGGAAGTGATTTTGGTTTATACTTTGTAGAGATGATTCAGATTGAGGCCAAACAAAATAATATACACATGATAAATATCCGCATGGAGTTGGAGACACGATCGGTACCTACTGTTCTCATAAAAAAGCTAGGAGTTTCACACATGACACATTAGTGGCAATTCAGAGTATCGCAAAAGCTAAACTTAACTAACTAAAAATGTTGCCGTCCCTTTCATAGCGATGGGAATAAAAAGGATGGCATTAATTTTAGTTAGTTTAGTTTAGCTTTTGCGACACTCTGAATTGCCACTATTGACAGCCTAAAGCAGAATATCAACTTCGTCCAAAGTGGGTTTGTCACAAGTTTTCTCACGATATTTTCTTTGAGATCGTTTGTAAATAAATGAATAAAATAAATGATAAAAAAATAATAAAAATTTAACCCATAACTTAAGATTGATTGAATGTCGACCTACTAAGCAAAACCTTTTTACACCAAGTAATCAACGCTGAGCGTACGTCGGTTGTAGCAATTATAGCAGTACGTACGTAGTAATTCATCAGTGCTGCACTGTAGTCGTTCATACATTTTCATTGATACAGCTATGCTCGACCGACCTCAGCGCTCACCGTCGGTCGAGCTATAATATAGCCTATATGTAAATAGTTGAGATACCCAACTATTCTCATTGGACTACGACGGGGATGAATACAGGCTCAAAGGTCGCGATAGGCGGGAAATATGACAGCTGTCAAACAGGGATTAAATAATGGCGACGGCAGCGTTTCAAATATGCATGGCAGGTGTAAAAGTATTATTTTGTTCTCATATTTGTACACGGTTTATTTTACCTTTTTCGGGTATTATAGGCACGATTGAAATGTTAATATAAGTGCTAGGTTTTTACAATAAATATATGGCGTTTTACAGTAGAGTTAAGTTCGTTCGTTCGTTCGTTCGTATGAGCAAGTGGCCAACTCTGGTGACGGAGTTTTTAGGCCGCCTAAAGGCCTCCGTCATGGCTTAACGACTTTAAAAAAGTCGAGTTTTTTGGTCAAAGAATGGTTTGGTCAAAAAGATTTTGTAAAGTTTAAGTTACTTAATAAAAGTCGTACCTAAATTATCGCCTAGTATTTAATAGGCGATTGTAAGTAGCAACAAATAAAATAATAATAATTCGGCAAGAAAGGTTTATTTTACTGGTTTACAATCCTTCACAGAGGCACAACAGAGGTTAATGTATGCTTATTTAAATACCAATAACTGCACTGTAAAGGCAGTGTCACACCGTATCTGTTCTAATGAACGAACAGCTTAGCCTTAATGCGGGTAGATATCTGCTAACGACCGTGTATGCACTGCCTTAATTGCATTATTTTTTGTTCAATGAATTTATAGCTTCCAATAAATTCATTGAACGAAATGAAAACAAATTAAAATGCTGTTTTTTGTATAATTATAAAAACAGAAGACAAATAAAATTATGTAGTTGCCCATTCAACGCTATAAAGTCTAGGACTTAGGTATTTGTACAATTTTATACATTCCTTTTGTCGTACAGACATTCCTAAATTACCCGCATTTTGCATTTAATACCGGCTTACTGAATGCACTACAAAGAAGAATTTTAAAAACCACCAGGAATTTTAATAACAGATGTGAGAAATATTCTTACGTCAGGCTTCACAGAGATCGTCTTTTTTTTCATTGAACAACCTTCACTTTAAAGTTTATTTTGTAGATAGAATATAACCAAACCCTCAAACAATTCTAACAAACGTTATTTTGGCTTTGCAACTCGATAAAGCGCTGGATAACTATCCGTTTTAATGCGATTATTCCGATGCTGCGGTTATTTAGAAATGTCTAATCCAACTGTACAGGGTGCGCTTAGTTGGACAGGCTGGCGTTTGGAATTGTATTATAAAAATAAATTCGATTGTATTTCGCGGGAACTAACAGTACTAGAAAGATGGGCAGGTGAAATCAAATGGAAATTGTTGGTTGGATGGAAACTCAAAGGAAACCACGCTCTGAAAGACACGCTCGTTAAGAACTCCTTTTAAGGTTGGCCTTAAGGTGGCCCTTCCCGGTGCGTCTATCATCGACGCGGGCATAGCTGAAAAGCTTGTTGTTTCATCCAGCGCAATGCTAGAAAAAGAAGCAAAGCGAAAAAAGAGAGATAGCGCCTCAGCGCTCGGCATTCAGTAGGTACTTTCGCCGCTCACTCGCTCACTCGAAATATAGCGTGCGGAAATTTCATAAAAAGTGTTCCAGCAAATACGTTTTTTTCAGTAAGCCTTACAAGTTTGTAAAATAAATATTAGTCATTTAGAATCTCCATAAGATTTGCAAGGTTTCTATAACAATATTTTCTTTACGTTTACAATTTATGAGTACATTATGAACGGCCAAAGTTCAGGTAAAATTTATGCTAAAAGCAGGTTTTTGGAAGCTTATACTGAATTTGTTTCGAAAAATTTTGATTTTTAGTTTCGATAGAAAGCTAGATATAGTGCACAAGATACCTATTAGTCCAAAAGTTTAAAAGAAAGATCTGTTACAACGGCATAATCACGTACGAGCGTTTGTATGAAAAGTGAGCCGGGTTGACCGCTCTTAAAAGGAGTTCTTAACAGAATAACTAACCAATATTTTACAATAATTGGTTATAATAAAAGGCTTTGGTATAATTACTCAGCAGTGGGTGAAGTAAGGCTGCCACTGTAGAGCCTCTTTTTTAAATCATCATAATCTTTCTGTTTATGTTGTGTATTTCTGGTAAAGATTGTCGTAAACACCAGATACCTATATCTCTTGTGCGAGGACAACCAGCAAATCTTTAATAAATGTGTTTTGGTAATAAATACATTTGTATTTGTTGTATTGTATATTTATATTGAACAAATAATAAAGGAATAAATACTTAAATAGTCCGGTGAAATATATTTTTATTTCTTATAATAAAAGATTTAGAAGCTTACGAGGAAGCTTATACCTACACAAATACAATACGTTTAATTAAACAGGCAGTTAGTTTGTCAGTCTGGCGTTTGAAATTAATGATAAATCCCAAAATCTATTTTCAGCATCGAGGGATCCAGTTTAAACAAAGTTCAATTCTATTTGAGGGAGTTCCGACATTTCACAGTTGGTGTATTATACATTTTTCTTGTAAAAAATATAATACAAGCTCGTAATATTTTTTAACGGACTTCAAAAACGGAGGAGATTCTATATTCAACTGGCAATATGATTTTCTTCGTGAATAATAATGTGTAAATATTCTTTTGTTTGAAAGGAAATACCTACCTTACCTATATAGTAATGTCGAATGTCCATTACATTACATAGTAGGTTTTCTGAAATAATACATAGGTTTCTCGAATGCAAACATTTGCTAATCAATTGTCAAATCACGTGACAAGTGTCAAATTAAGAACACATTTGACACTGTCACGTGATTTGACCATTGATTAGCTTTTAGAGATGATCTTCGAGAAACCACCGGCATTCGCCAATTGTACATTTTGTAATTTGTGTGTA
Source organism: Xanthorhoe designata (assembly GCA_963582015.1). Taxonomy (NCBI): domain Eukaryota; kingdom Metazoa; phylum Arthropoda; class Insecta; order Lepidoptera; family Geometridae; genus Xanthorhoe; species Xanthorhoe designata. The sequence goes on from OY757053.1 coordinate 3,385,805, forward strand.
AAGAACTTAAATAATTAAAAGTAGATTTTTTTGGGTCTGTGGCCAAGACTGATAACAGATGTTACTATAAAGCACGATTTTATAGATTTTATCGACAATCATCAACAATTAGTGACATTGTGCTTCGAAAGCACGTTTATGCTTTCGAAGCACACAAGCATTTAGTTAAAGTTAAAGATCAAAAGTTAAAGATCCATCCAGAACGACGAACCAAGCTTCTATCACGAGCACAGACACAGAACCACTGTATTTGCTTCCTAATATCAAAACTAATAAAATAGTGGATCAAAATAGCCATATATAAATAGATCCTGTTTAAGCCCAATTCCTAATTCAGAGACGTCCAATGCGGCTGTCAAAGTTTCGGACCGCAGGGCGATGCGGGTAGATTTGAACTCTCGGGTCACATTTCAAAGTTGAAATTCCTTTGAGTATAACGTAAATCTTGGCTGGTTGGAGTTATAGCGGGTGGCGGTTCTGGCATTGCGACATGCTTTCTTGTTTTTCTTAGATGGAAAATTAGTGTTGTCCAATTTTATAGAGTTTTCTAGATGACATCTCGCTAAATCGGAACCCATTTTAGTCATTAATAGCCGACTTGTTGTGAAATAATTAAAATACCACATAAGTAATATTATGTGTGTGTAATTTTTCACAACAAGTTTTCACTCATAAAATCAGAATATCATCTTACTAATAATTTAATTCCATGATCGAGTTGGTTAAAGGCAGTCCGGACGATCGCTTTATTATCGCGGGTTTGAATCCCGTATCGAAAACTTTTGTAAGAGTTTTCATTTACAAACATTAACCGCCTGTTATATTACTACTAGTTTCTTCATGATATTTCTCGTAAATATTTCAATTTTACTATATCCGCTTTAAATCCAGCCCCACCTTTACCAAGACAAACATCAGTGGTCTACATTACCCCAGTTGTTTAACTTGACAACTAACTACGGGTCAACTTGCAGTTGCCCCAAACTGTTTTATTCAATAACCACTATACCCTGAGCTCCGTTAATTGATTTTATTGTGGTGCGAATTATTAGAACACACTGATTCAATTAATGTGGTTTGATTTTCATAGTTAATGATATTACAAAATTACTGGAAACAGAGCATGAGTCTTTAACTAGGACGGATCAATCTCAATAGATCCGTTGTCCAGATCCATAATGGATCTAGTGAACTATTTTTTCTCTGTAGATTAGGCCCGATAGTGGGGATTTATTATATTTACCGTACTAATACTAATTCTATTAAGAGCCTTTAACTTTTAGTAAGATTTTTCATTTATAATGAAATTTCTAATACTAATTCTCTCGACGCACATTATTTGTATTACTAAAGTCACCTTGCTGAATGTATCAGGCAAGTAATAAGCTGAAGTCCATTTCAGTATTCATATAATTTCCTTGAAATACTAAAGCCTTCTAGCCTGAAGTCGTAAAGTTGCTGTCCCTGAAAACACATTGTATATTTAGAAATATGCAGCTCCCTAGACGACATTTTGGCCAGAGAATACAAGTCATAAATAAACCAGGAGGTTCCAAACTGGAAGGTATTTTTTGCAATTCATGACAGTATTTTCACACGAAGACTGGCAGGCCTGGATTCGCTTTATTGCCCTACTCTCATGAATGAGCGGAGCGAGAAACGGGTAAAACTCTGCTACACATTTCAAGCACAAAAATAATGTGTAGGTACAATTAAATTGGACGCTGATTAAACTGCAGATCCCGGCCTCAGATTTTGAAGACCAAAGACATGATTTTGGCACGGCTCTGTCACTTCCTTGTGTACGGCCTTTATTTCGATTTATTACTCTCTAATTAAACGTAAACGTGATCAAACAGACCTTTAACATAACTCAATAGTCAGTCTGCCCGCGACCACGGCTGGTGTAATCCAGTCGAAACGTCGGGATTAAATTAAAATGAAATAAAGGTAATTTAGCGATAAATACCCGTAAATATTGTTTTATCATAACACAATAGGCATGGGAATTACTCCATGTAGGAATAAAGTCAATTTAAATACGAAGAATGTTTCGAGTCATTGGGAGAATTTTTGTCAGAATCAAGTATGTGGGAATCAAGTATGTGGGTACGAAGGAAAAAACACGTTCCTACACATTAGTAGCTCATAAGCTATCCGCTTATCGCTCAGCTTATGTTTCCATCGCACCACACATTGTCAATATTGGATTCGTACATTTCGTACGGTGTTTTACCTCTACATATTTGATGTGCTGCTAAGGAATGGAATTTTTTACTGTCTCTTTGTTACTTTTTTGGTGTGAAAATCAAGAATTCTCGACAGTGTACGTGACACAATCTTTTCATATTCCAAAGAAAATTAAAATCGTCTCTCAAGGCGTTCATTATTGATTTTCTCTGAGACGTCGAAAGTGATTGAAATGTTTACCGACTAATTTATAAGAAATAGCTAATTTATATTTGGTAGAGTTGGTTGCCGAAAACACAAATTAGCTAAATCTATTTTCAGAAATTAAAGAACTCCAACGGCTGTATTACTTATTTAATCTCTATAAAACAAAAATGTTAGTTTTCATCAAAGACGATTAATATCTAGGTTTTCATTTCCTTTAAGTTTTGAATTATTGGTGTGTGAGATTGTGAGATTCCTTGATCTGTGGGATTCCTTTTTATTTTTCCAAGAATATTTATATTTTATTTATCATCTTCCTAGTAATTTTTTCGCTAATATTAAAGGCGAACGTTTGTATGGATGTAGGTAGGTACATATTTAATGCATATTTGTTTTGGCGTGAAAAAGCAACAAATATGCATGTAAATGTATATTTTTTGCTTTTTCACGCCAAAACTACTGACTAAAGTATCAAAGGTATGTCCAAATACATATTTAGTACCTACATACCCACATTTTGCAGAAGTGAGCTTTCCATACGAGCAGGGTTGCAAGTCCGTTGACGCTATTGTAGAGTTAACTGATTTTCTTTAACAAAACAAACTAAATTTCTAGCCTATAATACTTAGTTATCTGGGTTATAGGTAAGCGCGGCCGAATATTATTTAGCCAACAGCCAGCCATATCAGTGTACCGATGTTTCCTGAATCCGGAGCAGAGTCGTTAGCCGCGAATCTAGTGATGTGCGGAGTTTGGCAATGTGCAGGGATTTTTGTAACTTCTGTTAAGTTTTTATTTAACTTGCTGCATTCATTTTTACGATGCATATACCGAAAATAGTAACATTTTGCGAATTAAACACCTACTTCCAGTGGCCATGACTACGTAACGAAACCGAAGAAGACCGGTCAGGACAGGACGGTTAACGCCTGTTCACCGTAGTATTGGATTCTGTCCTCGATACCGAGTCAAGTCTCACAAATGTATGAAAATTCAGTGCAGCGCCTCCCCCGGTAACTTACATGAATAAAATTCCATACAGAATACTTGACACGTGAGCAACGATAGATTACTACACAAAAACCACCGGTAACCCTACAGGTCATGAATTATAAGTAGACAGATGTAGGTAGGTATGGATGAAAGATATGACGTGTCTGTCCCATTATTGGGAAAATGCCCAACACTATCCTGTATTATAGTAATTATACGAATGCAATTTCGGTTCAAAATGTGTAATCCAGTTTTCGTGCTGCTGGCATTTCGTCGAACTAAATGTAGAATTTGTCCAATCTAAACGCAATCATGTAGTGACCGCAAGCTTATTCAATAATTAGGTCTTCTCATGTTGCGCGTATAGGTTTCACAAACTATGATAATCTGTACCTAACTAAACTAACTCTGGCCTTTACATCTTTACTAGATGATTTATACAGCGTCAGGAGGCAATCTTTGACTAAACTTAACCGGACACTGTAGTGCCTGGGACATTGTTGAGATGGATGGGCTTGCCCAGCACCTAAACCATCCTCTCAGCTAAGTCGGCCATATCCACAGGAAAGACAGTGGACAATACGTGTGGGGCGGGGCTGACTAGCCGCGGGTTTCCTCACGATGTTTTCCTTCACCGTTTAAAGCTCGTGTGAAATTTCATATAAAGTTTTCGACACGAAAAGTCCATTGATGCACGGCCGGATCAAACTCGGATCGAAAGTCGAAGTATTTATCCACTTGGCCAATATGACTGTCAATCTGTAGGTACTTACTTACCTACAAATGCATCTTATTATAAGTAGTAATAAGATACACATTTTGTGAAGTTATTTAAATTATTATTTTTGTAACCTATATTATTTATCCCACTGATGAACAAAGGTCTCCCCTATCAACATCCAAGTTTTGCGATCGTCTATTCATCCCACCCTGAATGCTTCTAGATCATCACGCCAGCGTCTTGGGGCCTGTCCTGGCGTCGCCGCCGTTCCTCAAGACTTTAATGCACACAAAATAATAAAAATAAAGCCACTTTTGGCGACCATAATTCCGGCGATATTTTCTACCTGATGTTATCCTGTCACAGATCCTGAATGAATATCGTTTAATATAAAAATCCTACAAAATTATAATTTCATTTTAAACTCATTTTAGATGCACGACTTAGGTCAAAACATGAGAGAGCAGCGTGCCAAAAGAAAATTAGGTATATTCCTGTTTTTACCTAGCTATCTATTTAATAAAGTTTTCTTAGAAACTCCTTATGTGAAGCTGCTGGATTCACAAGGAATAAATAAAGAGTACAAAGATTTCGCAAAACCGACTATTTCAGAGAAACAAGATCCTCACCTTTGCAACTTAAAAATATTCTATAAAATCTTGTTGGTAACATATAGGATTAGCGACCACCATCTTTGCAAAGAACCCAACCCTTCTAACGTTGAAGATCCAGGGCCATCCGGGCGTTCGGTCGCAAGATAAGACTGAACGCTCTACGACCTCGTGTTTTATTATCTGTGAAAGAGTGGCTCACAGTCACAGACTATACTCGTTTTATCAGACTTGAGATGTATGAGGTTTAAGATGACCGTTGTGCAATTCCTTTTAAGAATCAAATTGATATTTCCAATATGAAATTATAGTGTTGGTGCTTATCTTAAAATTATTTATTTAGTCATGTTCTTATTATGATTGTGTTCAAAACTATTGTGTTCAATAATAGGAAGTTCGTATGAGCAAAGACGATTAATATCTAGGTATGAGCATGGCCATCTCTGGTGACGGAGTTTTTAGGACGCTTAAAGGCCTCCATCATGGCTTACAACTTTAAAAGCCGGGTCCGATAATTATAGGTACCTACTTACTTTAATATCATGGACATTCATGTTTAAAGTAAGTATTTAGAGCGTTGTTTTCTCCATTTTTCAGTATTTACTCTGCTCTATGGCCAACTTTAAACTGAAAGATGGCATCGTATAGGGGTGCTATCAATGTTTTTGATGAACTTTAGGGTCAGAATCAGATTAAAGTTGTAAGAGCTTCAGTTCGTTGACCCTTACGCCTAATACCCTCGTCATGAGCGGTTTTATCAATTTACCAGATTAATTTCATTATCCGTGACCCTTGATTCCGTTCATGGGTGTACAGTGAATGTATAATGAAGATCTTTGATATTTTTATTAATAATGAGCAAAATAAGGCTGTGTATATCATTGTGTAAATTCTGAACGTTAAAGGAAAGTATCAGAAATCAGATACCTAACATTCTCAGAATACGCTACATTATGTAGAATGTGATCATTATTCGCAAAATATGCTTGTTTTGACTGGCATGTCTTTAAAGTAATAAAGATTTTTTTAGTACCTACTTTAGACTCATGTAAAATATAGTACCGTGTTCAAACGGTGAAGGAAAACTTTGTGAGGAAACCGGTTAGCTTTCTAATAGCATCAATTGTCACGTATAGAATGTTAAGTTCTGAAAAATTTAGGTTTTTACAAATATGTATTTAGACATAGGCTTCAGAGACTTTTTACCTTAGACACCTTAAAAATAGTCTAAAAAAACAAAAAGATCTGAAAGAATGTGTCTACCTCGGGAATAAATCGTGATAATATTTAATTTTTAAAGAATCTCTCCATAATATTATCTACTCTATCCTACTAATATCTACTATGGACGCAAAAGTTTTTATGGGTGTTTGTTACTCTTTTAGGTAGGGACACAAAAACTGCAAACGGTGACGGTGTGTTCATGAACTGAAACACAACTAAACAAACTTTCTCATTCACGCTCTTCTATTATTAGGTGAATTCACGTAATCATTCAATAAAACCTTTGTAATCGCGAACGGATCCCGAATTGGCGCGAACTGGCGCACGTGTCGCACCAACTTGTCCTAACTGGTCTAATCTAGTTACAGCTAGATCAGGAGCCAGTGGTGACTTTTATATTTCACAAGTCTCGCGGCTTTGTTTGCGTGTTCCTAACCCGCATAAAAAGTAGGTAGCATGTGTTAATCCAGGTAATAAATTAACATATTTTAAGTTTAAGCCAATTCCGCTGTTTTTTTTGTGACAGAGAAACAAGCATCCATCCATCTTTACACAATTTTGTATTTCTATATTAGTGAAGTGATCGGCTGGGTTCCCTTGTAGGAATACCTGATGTTATTCATAAAATACTTAATTATTGTTCATTTTTATTAGATAATGGAACGCAGGTAGTACAAAGAAGGTCTTTGCCCATCATAAAGTACCTAGTGACTAAAATAAGACAAGAAAAAAACTAAATTAAGTATCAAGCCACCAGCTCCCGGTCTAAAACTAGTCCAATCTAGTTACAGCCGCTTGTAACCGGATACGGTGCCGGGATGGACTAGCGTTGTCCGAAAGTTGCGGAGAGAAAAGTGCTAGCGACGTTTTCAGCCCGAGTTGTGGTTTGAACTTGGTAACAATAGTAACACTTTTGTAACAAGTAGTAAAACCTGGAGTTTGTTACAAGTTTCATCATCATCATCATCAGCCCTTCTCATCCCACTGCTGGGTATAGGCCTCTCTTCGCTTCCGCCACTCGACCCTGTCTCGCGCCAATCTAACCCATGTCCGTTACAATGTCATGTTACAAGTTTATCAGGTAATTTTGTGGTTTACTATCGTAAGAAGCTTAACACAATTAGTTAGTGAAAAAATGCCGCTGTGCCGTAGAGATTAGGAGCATATTTATATTTAAAAAAAATAGAGGTTAGCAGTAAATGTGTGCGTGTTTATTGAAACGCAAAACGCAAACGCAAAACGCAAATATGAACAGAGCATGTTTCTGAGATTAATAAACAACATGTTTTCTTTGAAGTATTTAGCTACTGATTAGATACAACAAAATATTTTTAAAATTACAATGTCGTTGGAAATTAAAGTACCTATAGACTTATTTTTTTTGAAAACAATGAAGTCGTGGACCTCTGGGAATAAGCCATAAAAACCTGCAGACAAAAATTATTAGATCTTACAAATCGCGGCGGGAATTGAACCCGCAGCCTTCTGTGTTTCAGGCGAACTTTCGCTACAAAAAACATTCGTACATAAGATCAGAGGATTCTGAGGAAAGGGTTTCGTTATGACCTACTTCCTCCACCTCGTGCCAGAAGCCACGCTTCGCTTGACTGTTGATGGATGTCTTTGAAGTTAAACTGTTTGAGATATAGGTACCTACCTTCCTGTTTATTTATACACTTTCTTGTGTTTTGTCAATAAGGTGTTATTATTTTCTACGAAAAAGGCGGGAAAATAATATAACAATGGCGAGTATGTACCTAGTACATGCGAAGACAACAAAATAAAATAATTAACAACATTTACTGTGCCTAAAAATCTGATAAAAAAATGTCTACATCTTGGGATCAGTCGTGGTGATATTTTATTATTTCATTTTAATAATTATGTTCTAGAATCATAAAATAAATATATAAAAATAAATATCCTTGGACATTTTACACGGCGTCATAAATTGTACCAAGCTAAGCAACTAAATGCTTGTGTTATGGTTACCAGATGCCTGATATAATACCTAGATACTTTTTGTTATTTTATAAATACATACATATTATAGGTAGAAAACATCCAGACTCGGAACAAATATCTGCAGAACATGCAAACATTTTTCCCGTGGCGGGGATCGAACCCGCAACCTCCGCGTCTCAGGCGAGCTTTGGCCCACTGTGCCACAGAGGTCGTCATAAAAATGAAATAATTATTTGTACGATCCTCTTTTAACGACTAAATAAAACTGTACAATAATCTCTATCATCTAAACCTCAAGTCTGTATAGTCATAAACTCTTTTATTTATGACCATAGAGCAATGTTTCAATTATAACCTACCCTTACAAAAAAACATGCTAAATTTTGTCGCAAATTCCACATAATAAACCTTTGATCGGTGCTACGAAAACATCCCAAGTAAATTAATGTTCACTGAATCTTTTAGGAAGCATTTACAGTGCACTTTATTTCCACCTTGCGTATTGATGTAGCTACCTACAATTAGAGCGGAGAAATTAAGTTTCCTCAAAAACTTTTGATTTAAAATGTTTACTTATTAAATAAGATAAACAGAAAAGATCATTTTCGGAATGGCTCTGTTTCTGAAATGTAAAAAGACACCGAGGTAATTAATTGAAAATTTAAATTCTTATCAAAATTTCGGGTTCAAATTTTAAAAATCGGAATCGACTAATAAGTAGTTTTCATTTTCTTTCAATCCTTGTAAAATATGATCAAAAGTTGCAGCTTCAGCCTAATAATCCAAAAATCTTAATCCTAATAAATCAAAGCCTAATAACCTATTCAAATATAGATAGGTACAGTACTTAAAGGAGTTCTAGGGCTTGTGACAAATCCTATTAAAACTTCAGAATCGAGTTCCCTAAATCAACTGGAACGTTCGCGGATGGCTACCTATTTGGAACTTGTCCAACTGCATTATTTTGATTTGCACACGTTAGACGGGCTCGAAACGAGTAGAAATGGAGATGGCATTTTAAAATATTCTGTAAAAGAAAATTGTTACTTTTCATACAGGGATAATACTATTCTAATATAAAAGTAGGTAGGTAAGTTCGTATAAGCAAATGGCCAACTCTGGTGACGGAGTTTTTGGGCCGCCTAAAAATCTTTGTCATGGCTTAACGACTTTAAAAGGGACCGACAATTTAACGTGCCCTCCTACATTGCTTAACTTCAACGATTTATCAAGTCTAAGCAAGCTTAGCCACGAGCGCTTCAACTACTTATAATAGTGATATAAATAATAATATAATATAAATTGGCACTGTTTCGTTTTATCCGAAGAATCATCTTGTAGGCCTTCTGTAAAAATTCAAGGTAGAATTTTACTCAAGTGACAGAACTCACTTGTCACTTGTCGACAAGTCAATTAAAATTTTCAGTGTCGAAATGACTTGGTAGTTATACTTATTACATAACATATTTCAATTTTCATACTAGTTTATATTATGACGAGTGTTACAGGCGTTATCGAGTTCTACAGAATACGAAGTTCGAAATGCATGAGCGCTTTAATAAAACTTACAGATTGTGAAGTCACATCCATTTTTCTCTGTGAAGTGATATCGCGTAGGACATTTCGTTTTATTACTTGCATCTGAATGCAGACAATTTAATAGACACCTGAAGTATTTCAGAGTTTTATTAACCTTTACTTTGTTTTTAGTATGCGACATGATGTAAAATATAATGTACTAAAAAATTTACTTGTTGGTCCCGGCTTTTAAAGTTATGACAGAGGCTTTAGGCGGCCTAAAAACATCGTCACCAGAATTGGCCACTTGCTCATACGAAATTACTTTTTTTTACTTTTATAAGTAGGTACCTAGTAACTAAGTATGCGGATGTTGGCGAGTCTAGTAGGTACCTACCTATTATCAAATTCATAGAAATGTTTCTTCGTAGTTTAAATGGTGGTCTGTTTATTTATGGCTAGATTGTATAACAAATGATTACTACTTTATACTATTACTTATTTGTATAAATGTACGCCAAAACATGTTGTTACAATTAGGTATCCTATTTCACATCACAAATTGCCGGCTGTGTGCAAATAATATTTATAGTAAAGTTCCCTTATTTTCAAACAAGTCGTGTAGCAAATTTAAATGTGTCGGTAGAGGGCGTGAGTAATTTCTGAGGCGGTACGAAGTTTGCGGGGATATCTAGTATTCTCTAATTCTAATTTAAGTATACTTACCTACTAATCGCATCTGCGATGAGACCGTCAATTTGTAACAACGGCATTTAAACTTTATATACTTTAAATGTTTTTCTACTACCACTTATGTTGTATTGCAATAAAGCTTTTTTTCAGTTCATTTCATTTCATTTCACCTACATATTTTGGATGTGTATTTAGTATCCCAGAATAAATAATAGAACTACTACGTATTAGTGAATATAGGGAACACTATGACCACACTACATAATTATTATGCAGTCTGACTGAGTGCGTTAGTAAGTAATGTATGGCTGCTCTAACTTCGCGTAAGCTAATGTGCCTGTTGAAACTAAAACGATGATAAAGCACCGCTAGTTACGAGGGAAATAATGAAAAATAGCAGGAAAATTTGTGAGAGCTGACGAAGTGATTTAAAGAACTTTCACGAGTTTCATGAGTTGGACTAGCGATTTTAGTCGCGTGTGACAAAGCTTCGACTAACTAACTGAAAGTCATTGGTTGGAAACCAGCTGCTCAAGCCAAGTTTTACAGTCACTAACGCTTTACGCCCGAAATTAATAATGTATCTTCAATCCGAGATTAAATTCAATCTTGGATTGCTGGGTATCTCCCGATCGATCTCCTATCCGCATGCCAATAACCTATCTGCTATCCCAATCTTTTTTTTTGGTGGCAGATTGCCGGCAATCCTTTCCCTCTTTAACGTTCCGTTTTATGTAAAATGTTTAATGGAACCACAATATTAATTTGGAACCACAATATTAATTTGAGTAATATAAAAACAAATAATAAATAAAATTAATTAACAAGTCGTAGATAGTAATATTTATAGTTCAAACAAATTGTTATTTGCCTAAAAACTTGCAGATTTAACAATCTCAATACTTATACACAAAATACTTTAACTGAAATGGAACGTTCAAGTTGACGAATGGTATTTGACAAAGAGAATATAACCAAATATAACCACTACTGTACAGTTATTTGTTGCGAAAATTAGGTAAGTAAAACAGATGTGTGTTGTGTGATCATTTCATCAGCATTACTTCTAATGATGGATTCAGAAATCGTAAGTTACCTACCTACCTACCTACTGGTTTTTATGGAAGTTGTAGAGATGACGCCTACGGCCTAACTTAGCAAAAGCACACCAGGTTCTTGCCTGCTCAGAGAAATTCTGAGCTTGCCTGTTTCTTTCCCTGGTGTAGGAAGCTAAAGCTACGAATAGCCCTCGCACATGATCCATTTTAAAGGCAGCAGATGCGTTTAAAATGGGAAAATTTAAAGAAAAATGCACGTATGTTCATTCCCTATTAATCTCATATTTTCTGTTTTTCAGTAAAAAAGAAATTGAAACCTGATGAAGGGAAAACAGCCAGAAATAATGCAAAAGCAGAACATTTTGCTACTAAAAAACGATGTCTGGACGCTAATATAAATAATACAATCTAGAAAATAATAATTTCGAATTAAAAAAACACAGCTTACTTTGAATAACTTAGAATTAGGATTACAGAAGTGGAAGGAGAGTTTGTAAGGTGTTTTGTTAAGTTTTTAAACCTTTTTGATTTATGTATTTAATTGTTTTAATTAAATATGATATCAACAAACATTTCATTTCATTTCAATTGTCCTACAAAACTGTATTTTGATGGTAACATGATTGTTCTGAGATATGGAATAATCTTTTGACTTATTATTCCTAGTAGGTAGGTATTATTGTTTCTATAAGATAATGTAGGTACTAAGTTACATTCCTATCTCACATTACCTACCACCTACTACAATTGCTTACCAAGGGTATTGATTAAAAAAAAAAACTATTTTGTCATTTATTATAGTAGTTTTTATTATTAGCACTGTTTAAATCGTCTTGCTAGGTAAAAGCCTGTGTATATAAGTAACTAAAATAATAATTTATGAGAGCTGCCCATTCTGTAACATCTTGTTCTTCCGTAGGTATTATTCTCTAGATTCTAGAATAATATCTGCTGCTGGTAGCTATACTTCAGCCTAACCGAAATCTGAAGGTGAATAATTCTACATCCTCGAGGGTCTGCATAAAGTTCACCCTTCTGATTCTTCGTGAACTTCTAACTTCGGCGTTGGCGTCGATATCATCACTTTCCCAATCCGATAACTGAGCCAGAACCTCCAAATCACTAATAATATCACTATCATCACTAGGTGTCACTTGAAAATTCCGACAGATTTATTAGGTACTTTTATAATAAATATAATAAATTTATCAAGATTACAAAATCGATCCTTTGGCAATCTCAATCTGTCAAGAAGAAATCCAACAAATTTCTCGGATTGCAATCTGCGATTGTTTTCACCTATCAAAGCAAACGTCAAATAGAAAGATTGGTTATTGGCAAGCTCAAACTGTCATTTTCGAACAGAGGCCAATATTTAATCCGTGATCCGACCTCCCAAAGATAGCCTGGTTTTTTGGATTGCAAACTCAATCCAAGGATTGGTTATTGGCAAGCTTTTTCTAGAAAAAAGATTGAAATGTCAATCTCAATCTTCAAATTAAGGATTAGGATTGAATATTAATTTCGGCCGTTAGATAACACAGAAATGGGTATAGTAATTCAATGGCGATAAATCAAGTAGAGTCAGATGGATTAGCGATGATAGAAAGAGATTCAATACAAAGAACTTTTGTAATTTGAATACAGGCACAGGCTGGAGTTGTTTAACGCCGTACGATCCATTATAGATCGGCGATCTCAAGATCCGCGATCAAGAATCGTGGAGCGTGGATCATTGAATGAAATCCATGAATGAATCGCGAGCGGCACGTCCCCAGCGCCGCCTGTACATTTGGATCGCGGTGGATTGTCCGATGTGGACCCAGCTATTGGCGAGTTGATATTTGTAGTTCGGATCGCGCGAGACACATCCACACCAGACGCTCCTATGGATCACGCTCCTGCCGCGCGCTTTCTGTCCCAGCTATTGGCTAACTAAACGATGCTCAATAATTCTGGATCGTGGATCAATAATGATTCGTCCGGTGTTGTCCTGGCTAATAACCATGGATATTTCTTAGGCTGTACTGAGTAGGTATATATACTTATCAATTATAGCTGCACGCGCTTAGCAATTATCAGCTCAGCACTGTACTCGTAGTTGTTTATAATATATTTTTGATACAATACGCTTGAACAACCTCAGCTCAACCTCAACTCTTCGTTTTCTTTCTATCACACAATCTATTTTATGACAAACTTTTAGTAAGGGGCAAACTTTATTGCATATCTTAAAATCTAACCTGCGATAATACTCGTAAATAATTTGGTAAAAGTGTTTCTAATTGGACAGTTTCATTCAGACTTGTCACGTTGTTGATGTCCAGATTTAATGAGGCCATCCATTCGCTATTTTGTACCATAAACCAAGCTGAAAAGGTTCAAAATTCTAGCAAACCGAAAATTTAGTCACATTTGTTAAAACACGCTCACAACACCCTTGTTCAAAGTCTTATAAATCTGATTGGAAACTGTCATTTGAAACTAAACACTATTCCGTTTATCTATGGACTAAAATCGGTGGACCTTAATGCTTCATTATTTCTTTCTTTTTACTTCAAATTGTGCACAAAGCAGTGGTTTTAGGATATACATTCCTATAGCAAACTGAAACATTATGTTCACTTAGTTGGACGTATTTTCAGTTCCCCGTGTTCGTATCGTTATTAATGATGATAAATTGAGTATTTGTTTATGTGTGGTTAATTATGTTTCTAATTGGTGGTCACAGTTTTTATTTTTATAGTGATACATGTGCAATACAGCCATGAAATTGTCAAAGTAATTGTATTATGTTTGTATGAGGTAATGGTTAACTCTGATGACGGAAGTTTTAGGTTTTAGACAGCAATGCTAGGCTCAGGCCTGAAATATATAGATAATACCTACATATTTTGGGAAAAATATATTTTAGGAAAACTATCTGTTTTCCTGTCTGCTTTTCCGACTAAGCTGACATAATGTAAAATACGTGCTGACATGATGGAAAAGCAGACATTTTGGGAAAAATACATTTTTTAAAACAGATATTTTAGGCCTGAGCCACATAAAATCATCATTGCCATCAGCAAAGACATCCGACTATTTGGGACCAACAAATAAATGAGCTGCGAAGCAAAGTAAAACGCTGACCTACGTTAAGGGCTCAGCTACAGCTAATGTAACTGGCGGTCTTCTATCGAATGATCACTGCTTGAACGTCACTACTTTCAACGATTTATTAATATCGTCTAGGTAACAGTCTCAATAACCTAGGTATCAATCTTTGGTTTTGCTCACTGTGGGTAGACACCGACATCGACAGTAGGTAAGCAAAACCAAAGAAAGATAGGTTATTGAGAGACTGACCGTAAGCAATCTACGCCACGAGCGCTTCGCATTCTGTCGCAAATGTCGCAATAAAGGCGAGATGCAAACGCGATACAGAAATGATACACTTTTTATACTCTTCCTTTCCTCCGAAATAAGTGAGACGATCGTATTTCTACTGCAAAACAGTCTCGAGCTTGGAATCGATATTAACGCATGTCAGATACGATTCGTTGCACATTGAAAATGCATGTTGCAATTCGATAGAGAACTTTTACGAAACTCACAACTACAACGCTTCAAAATGAAAAAAAAAGAGTCTTCGTCTTCAAAATAGCATTTACTCAATTTACTCAATTATATATTTTCAATAAATTAGCATGAAGTCGTTCTCAACTCAAGTTAGTCTCTTAAAAACTGCATCGTTTGTTCGACATTTTTTAATGAAGAACTCGCTCACAATAAGCTGTTTTTGTAAATTGGAATTCTATATTCGAAAGAGAAACACGGTTTGGTTTTGTGCACCAAGTGGCGTTTTACAAGACTCATTTTCTAGTCTTCCGTGTTTCTTGGACACTTTATGGGCTATCGAGCTTAGACGGTCCGTTCCACATAAACTTGAGTACGTCGTGCTGACTGCAAATAAAACGGACCACGTTTTATGTCGTTTCATTACGTGTGGCTAAAAAGAGAACAATAAATAAAACTTTCAAATGCATACTGGAGGTTTTGTGTGCAATTTTGAAAGCTATTAAAATGCGCTCAGCGGACTAACAAACCCCTCCCCTTATACACACCCATGTAGGCCCGCCAGAGACGCTGAGTTTGCAGGTTCGATCCCCGCCACGGGGCAAATGTTTGTATGTTCTGCAAACATTTGTACCAGGTCTGGGTGTTGTTTTATTTATAATATGAAGGTATTTACAAAAAAAATACATTATAAGTAGTATTATCAGACATCTTACCATAACACAAGCATGAAGTTGCTTAGCTTGGGAATAGATGACGGCGTGTGGAATGTCCAAGGATATTTATTTGTTTATTTTATTTATACCGCTGATTATGAGAGAGCTTCAATGATCCTATGACTATTTTAGTGCTCAACTGATGGTCAGGGAATCCGTACCCGCTGATCATACGTCGTTGCAATTTAGCTACAGCGCAGATTAATTGATTACGCCCGTACCTGGCGCGGCACTATACAAAATTAGTCGTTCATACATTTTCATTGATATAGCTGCGCTCGACAAGGCTCACCGTCATTTGACCGGCACTGAAGATTTCTGACACTGTCGTGATAATTTTTCGTTGTTCCAGAAGCCATGTACGGAAAGCCGCATTGAAATTCTGTCACCGCTCATAAAATTCGCCTATTGCAGTCACCATTTGCATCCAGGTCGACGGATGAATTATTTACAGCCGGGTAAAATTCACCGGATCGTTTCACACGGGACATGTGGCCTCGTGAATTCCCTCGCCTTTTTTGAAATAATGAGCGCGTAAATATTTCATATGGAGCCTTTACGCCTACAAAATACCTACTACCTTGATAAGCTTTGCCATTATAAGCTAAATAATAAAAAAATAAGTAGGTACCACTTAAGTCAGCCAAGTGTAGCGTGTGATGCCGACAAAATTTTATTGAGGTGTTAATATCTTGTTAATTTTACTATATTTTTTACTTGTTTTGACATGCCTTACTTTGTTTGACTGGCTTCCCTCCCACTGAAGCTGGACTATTTAAGAATGTCACACCACCGGTTCTTGCCTGTCTCTTTCCCTGGTGTAGGGAGTCGCGTTGGAACAGGCATTAGAATCTAGCATGTAAGACGAAGTTGAAGTAATCCTTAAGATCCTACCAAAATAAACGATTTTTCTTTTTTTTTTTTCAAATAGGTATAAATTTTGGATTTTATGAATGCTTTTGTTTTGCAAAGATCACGAACTGTTTGATAGGCGTCTTGCACAATATTTTTTATCAAAAATGATTATGATCAATAAACGTAGGTACTAACATTATACGTATGAAATCAGTTTACGATAAAAGTATTTAACTAGTTAAAATATAATTAGCAATCCTTGTACAAGCCGTATTTAATGATGTTGACTCACCAGTGGCTTCAGCTAGCTCAATGTAATGGTGAATAAATAATCTGGTGGGTTAACTAGTAATTTAAACTATGCAAAACGCGGCTTTGCTAAATTTATTGTTATAGCTAGTACAATAAAATTGTTATATTGAAGTAAATTCAAAGCTACTATACCTACATTTATTAAACCCGGATTGGTGAAAAATAAATAAGTCCGAATGAACTATAGTGGCCATTTGACCAACTCTGATAACATAGTTTTTATGCTGCCCAAAGACAATCGTCATGGCTTGGCTTTAAAAGCCGGGACCGACAATTTAACGTGCCCTCCGACGCACGAAAGCGTTCAGCTGTTGGTGGAGTGAGACCTGAACTTTTGATCAGAAGGTCGTGTATTCAAATCCCGGCAGTACCTACCTACTGTAATGGAAAATTCATAAAAAACAACATTTGTCCCGTGGTAGGAATCGAACCCGCAACCTCATCTCAGGCGCGCCTGCTCCCACTGCACCACAAAAATTTATCTTAAACGTCTAAGAACAATGTCTACTGCGAAATCACATCTGTTTTAAATCAGCTAAGCATTTAACACTACGCCATTATCATCAAAACATCATGCAATCTCATTTGATTTGAATAGTACCATAGAGTTCTAAGTACTCATTTGCTAAAGCACTCGACTCGGTACCTCAGAATAGAGACAGAAGGTGCCATCAACTGTCATTGCAAGACGCACGCTGAGTCCAAATACAAGACAAGCATCCCCCGCCCGCCGCACTTCCCACCCGCGTAATGCGGCTAGCTTAGACATAATGCCCGTTTTTGGGGTAAACATTGAGAATATTGAAATTTGGAAGTGTGATATTATGATAATAATATTAAAATCTAAATTGTCCTTTTCCATATTTATGTATTAACATATACCTGATAATCTTAAGTAGGTAATAGAGAAGTTCTTTAAGTAAATGAAACACGGTTAAGATGTGATTAAATGAGTATTATACTGATTAAAATTGGACGAAATATATTTATTTAGTTATTAGAGCCGCCATTGCACTTGACACCGGAAGTACAATATTATTGAATGAGATATTAATATAATAATATTAATTATTAATTATTAGGTATTACAATATTATTTAATTTAATGAGACTAGCCTAACTACGACTAACTATAAGTTTTTATGTAATACCTTATTTGGAAACGCTTCTTTCCTAAGTCTTTTCAAACCGCATTTTGTCTCATAAATATATTTCTCCGCAAAATGCATTGAACAAACTACGCTTCGCTTTAAAGGTTTCCAAAACTCTTCTAGCCGTGCTCTTTGTATAATTTTTGTCCACTCCGTTTTCCTTTCTTCATCAGCAGGGAAGCTACAGTTTTAACATAATTTCATACACCCCTCCCTGTTCCACTCTCACACACACCACAAATATATAGACTACAAGCCTTCTCGCCCGCGGTTTTTCTCGCGTGGTATCTTGGTAGAATGTAGCCTATGTTCATTCGGAAAGTCCATGCCATATGCATCTCGCTGTAGCAAATCGGTGTCAAATCGATCAGTGAAAGAATTTTTGAAATCGGATGAGTAGTTTCGGAGATTACCACGTGTTTGGACATACAAACAAACAAACAAACCAACTTTACCTCTTTATAATATTAGTATAGAATACCTATTATGAAATTCTAACATTTCTGTATAATAATAAAAAGTAGGGAAAATCAAAATTCTTATACTGGCAACATTAACAAGATGGACGCATCATTCTCTATGACAATTACAAACTAAACAATTTATTCAATATTTCAATAAGATGTTAGGTAAATGCGTTACTTACACGTGAAATGTAATCCCATTCTTTCTACTGTTTTGCCCCGCTGCATTTTTGCAGGTGGGAACAACACATGACGGCATAATAAAATAAAATTGAAGTCGACTATGCGGTATGACGTTCAAAACGTGACTGATCGGCTGCGCGTAAAACTACTCTCTTTTAGACTAGTTTTTGTGGCCTCAGTATTAGGCGCAAAAACTACTTCTGGTTTTTTCTCCTATTCTGAGCTCGGTACAATACGCCGAGAACGGTTGACCTACTGACGTACGTTAGCCACAGACAAGGGTTTGCACTGAGCTTACGACTGACCACGAATGGAGGTAGGAATTGTACGTTATATCGCCTAAACTAGACTTGCAGTAACCGAAATTGTGACCTCTGAAACTGTTTCAGAGGTCACAATTTCGGTTGAATTTACACATTTACACTAGAATTTATGGCGTGTTTTACCTTGTTTTAGTTAATTAACAGGTCTTGTGAAAGCATTGATTATGATACTCATGGAGGTGGTTGAGTTTAGTCTCTTTTAAGGAGGTTTGATCCTGAAGTGTCCACAGAACATTGAAACGCGAAAGATGAAAAGAGAAGCCTTGCAGTGGGACTATTTACGTTTAAAATCATAATATCATTAAATTCATAATTCATTACTAGACGTAAAATTATATTACTATTTTTCTTATAATTATTGCATACTGTCTGTGATACTGTCCTGATATTTCCGTGTTCATGTTTGTCATCTTAATTTATATTCAGATAAAAAAATTGCCAGATATTTTACAGAAAATACAACGTGAAAGCTATCTTGCAATAAACCACTTCAGCTTCTTCCTATCACCTTTCAAGTAGATGTTCATACTATCTACTTGAGATCCGAAAGGCTTTCAAATAGATACACCTACCAACTTGGAAGCTGAGAATTTTCAGCTTTAATGTCCTTTCGCTATTTGATGTCGACAATAATAAAATGAAGAGATACATTTCTATGCGCTTTTGATTCTCATTTTTAGTTTTCTAATATTAGAACAATAAAATTCATGGAACAGTTCCCTTTGACTTTCTTGTGAATTTTCATTATAATTGTTTAAAGCACTTTTAACATTTTTAGCGTAATAAAAACATCAAGTTTATGTCAAGTTGTCATTCAATTTTATTTTATGTATTTCACAGGTGTTTCAATTTAAATCACTACTAGCATTTTAACGGTTATTTTTATTAGAATCCCGTCATTTTCATGGTGAAGTTGCGTTACTGGGATTACTCATAAAATTATGTTAGCCGTGCGAATTTATGAGTATAAATAAAAGATGGGACAAGTCACATATTTTTATTATTGGATAAATGCCAAGATATTTTTAGTACCTATGCGTTATTTGTTTTATTTTTAGTATCTAATAGTCAAGCTAGACTAAAAATGTGAGAGTTAAAAGTGTAATTTACAGGATGCAAGATTTTTGCCTGATGCACACAATTAAAAAAAGTCAAAAAAGTCATTTCTCGCTAGTATTATTTGTCTATATCTGTACTAAACCACCTACCTACGAAAATGGTGCGAGTTGATGAACGAAAATAATATTAATTTTTAAATTTCCAACTCGGCCACCTGGTACCAGTTTTCTTAGTGCGAGTTGGGAAATAGATCGATCTTGAGTGCGTTACAAGTACCTACAACTGTCCTAGTCACGAGTAGACTGTATTAAAATAAACTATTTTATTATTATTATAATATTATTATGGTAGGTACATAAATTCATTCGCCGTATTATAGACGCCACGCCTATTTGGTAAACATTGAGTATTTTTAAATTATGTTTTTGTGTATTGTTTTAGTTTGTGTGTGTGTCAAATAAATGCTTTTTTTTTTTTCTTTCTTTCTTTCTTTCATTCAAAAATGTATTTATTGTTTCTTCGTAGAAATGAACTTTATAATGAAAGCTATTCGTCGAAGTTAAAATCCAATCTTGGATTGGCTGCAATGCACCAACAAATTTACTAGAGACGGTGTCAATTGAATATTGTACAGTATATCAATAAGAATACGGTTGAAACATAAGCAGAGTCACAAGCGGAAGCGAAAATAAATTATAATGAGTAGATAAGTATCAATGAATATTGAGTTGGCCACTTGCTCATACGACGAACGAACGAACGAATGAATATTAAAAACTTTAGTAAAGCTTACGCCTGCGGTTTTGCTTCCGTGGTACCTAGATAAAAGTAGCTTATGTTTTATTCTAATTTTTAGTTCATAAATGTAGGTAGGTACTAAGTATATTCCAAGTTTCAGCAGTTTTTGCATGAGAGTGTAACAAATTTATATATAACTTTTATTTTATATTAAGAAATATGTACCTAGGTAAGATAATAGATAATAATCGCTGCTTTAACCGAAATAATCATCTTACTGATAGTTTCGTATTCAGCGTCATAAGGCTCGTGGCCGAGTGGTTATGGCAACCCGGCTAAAGGACGATCGCTTTATCTCGCGGGTTCGAATCCCGTCGAAGCCGTAAACTTTCAGGAAGTGTATTCATTTATAGATAATAATATAAGTAATATACGCTTATGCAATGGTGGTGAGCCAATCGATACATTTCGTGCCAAGGAAAATAAGCGCATTTTGCACTCTGCTCACTGGACATACGGTACTCAATCCGAAACGAAACTGCTAGTTTCCGAATCTAGTTTACATTACCCTCTTTGTGTAGTTGGATAATAAATTGCTTCTGTGTTTTGTTAGATTATTGCTAGCGGTATGTCCGTGACTTAAAATACTTATAATTAGTGTTAATTTATGTCCTGGATGTTTGTTTCATTTATTTAAATAAATGAAACAAACATCAACCACCGGTTCAGTCGACTCATGATTGGAGTTTTAAAGTTTCAAAGTTTTACAACGAATACTATTTATCTAGTAAAAGATTAAAAAGCAGATATCTAGAGGAAAGATAATGTTCAATTTATGTTTAATACAATAAATGCGAGTTTCCTAATGCTGCGTTTACACGCTTGCGAAGGATTGGCAAACCTTCACAAACCACAAGCGTCCACAATTCTCGCTTGGAATTTGGAAGGCGTTTACACGCTTGTGACTGCGTCAGTGTTCTACGTACATCCAAGCATGGCGGACGTCGATCTTGTATCGGCTGTTACCTTTGGTTTAACCTACTTTTAATTTTTTTTCCAGGTTTTTTTTAAATAAATAAATAAATATCCCTGGACATTCCACACAGCGTCATCTAGTCCCAAGCTAAGCATTTTAATGCTTGTGTATGGTAACCAGATGACTGATATAACTACATAGATATTTTTTTTTTGTAAATAGGTACATAAGTAGGTAGGTACATATTATACGTAGAAAACAACCAGACACGAAACAAATATTTGCAGATCATACAAACATTTGTCCCGTAGCGGGGATCGAACCCGCAATCTCTGCACCTCAGGCGGGCTTTCGCCCACTGTGCCACAGAGGTCCTCAGAAAAATGTTTTCGAAAAGTTGTCATCAATATTTATTTTTTGGATTTTAATTCCTTTACTGGCTTTCCCATTAACTGGGCAAGACGACTTCAAGCATCAGCTGCAACTTTTTTGATATTTTTGGTAATTTTTCAAAAACGATAAACTCTCTTCGTTCGACCAGCCACTCATTTTGAAGTCAGAACTAGACGTGCGTTCGCCACGAGATCACAGCGGCTACTAAGCGCGCGCCAGCGTGTAAACGCAACGCAATCGATTGCCGCAATCGCCCTTTGATTTGTGTTCAAAAACCGACACTAGACCCGATCGGATACAAGCGTCTACAAGCTCACGCAAACCAACACAAACACCCTCTTTACACGCTTGCGATTGCGGAGGCTTGCCAAGGCTCGGCAAGCGTGTAAACGCAGCATAACGATTTTTCCGTGTTAATGCAAATTTACACATTTTTGGAAACGAATAATCCATTGATACAGCTTGGATTCGAGCCTTCAAGTCGAAAGTCGAGTTGCTATCCCACTTGGCCAGTACGGTTCTATGATAAAGTAACTCTATCTTTTTTTAGAGACTTTTTATGTGTCGAATAAGTGTAAAGGAAAGCAGTCCCTATTGCAATTTCATCGCCGACGGGTCATGCATTTTATTTATTTATTTATGGAGGCCAGTGACGTAAGGGTGTTTCCGTGAGCAAGCCTAAAATCACAAGCCATTTCCTGAGGTCCAATTTCAGATTGAGGTCAGCTCGACCAATTTCGGAACAAATAACATTTTACGCAAAAGTTGAGAATTTTAAATTAGATTGGTAGAGTCGATAGTTCGGTTTGAGTTAAAGTCCATTTTGTGAGTCAGTGGCATGCATAAAGCTTGTTAGCAAAATGTAGCACAGAATATATTTAGAATTAATACTATACTTCTTTGTTTACCTATACCTAGGTACTACAGGTACCTACTAAACTCCAGATCTAGACAAAGACTTCCGTTGGATCCCAATCGAATTACTGCTGAACCGAGTAATATTATTTATTCTGTGGTAATATGAACGACAATAAGCCGCTTAATTTGTTATTACCTATGTATATACTTATATTATAAAAGAATCACGATTAGGTATGTACCTAATCGTGATACCTAATGTTTTTCTTCTTCTAAAAGAGTAAGTATGTAGGGATTATATAAAGTATGTACCTACAACCTGAACCCAAAATCACTTTTCCAAGTGTTTGTAATTAATGTAACAATCTATCTAAATTGAATAAATTATCCTGATTCTGATTATGATAAACATTAATGGTGGTCGGAGCTATTTCAAGCCCGTAAGTAATAGAGAACATGTTATGTTTCCCGTATTTGTTGATTTTATAGACTTTCTCGATCTTTTTTGGTATACTCGTTTAAACAACAAAATGTCAAATGTTATGAACAAATGATACAAAAACTAATATATTTTTTAAAACTGTAACATCATTGTAAGGAATGATTAAAAAAAACTTTATCAATACCAAACAAAATAGCATTGTGAAATACCTGCAGTATTTCAAAGCTGCACCTATACATTCTCAATCAAAAACCATTCTGGTTTCAAGTCCGCGAACAGTAGGTACCTACCCTTCTACAGTATTTCAAAGCTACAAAGCAAAAATCAGTTTTCAGTTCACGAAACAAATGCAAATCGTTCAAATACCCACAGGCGCGTGTCGGGTTTCAAATAGTTGTAAAACCTAGACCCGACCTAGTTCATAGTTCCGTCACGCGTGTCATTCACTGAAAAGTTTTACTGTCGTACATTGGACATAGGTTTTATTTAAAAACGGGTGGATATTTAACACGGCGCGGCGCCACCATACTATATAGGTATTGTATGTACCTATGGCACCGTATATCCAAACCAAGTGCAGTGTAGTGATTCACACTTTAAACTTTATTTTTATTACCATAATACATAGTATCGCTTGAGAAACTTGTAACGCAAGCGGCAACAAGCGACCGCAAGCGGGGCGCCGAGAGCACTTTTCAAAGTTTTTTAATACTATGCATTATATACCCAAGTAGGTACCTATAGTACCTAATTAAGAAAAAGTTTAAAATTATGACACTGAAACTGTAGCCGTTTCGATGCCGTCTCGGTGTGATTTTAACCTAAGAGGGATTGTATTGATGATTTGGATTGTGTACCAAACTTTCCATAGAGCATCTAAGTACCTACATAAAATGACAAGAGTTATACTAACTACCAGAAACCCTTTACAAATCATTTTTGTTCTCAACAAAGCAGTTATTATAAAGTTTTTCTTTGATATTTCTGAAGAGTATCTACTTACCTCTCCTCCTCGTGTTGCTCGGATAATCTTCACTTACCTGGAAAATAAAGTAGCATTTAAAAATAATTGGAACACTGTTGTTCGTTATGCCAGTATAGTAAGGGTAGTAGGTAAAATTAATAGCAATAATTGTAAAAAAATGAATTTCAAAAAAGTGTTACAAAAAATGGACAGACGGATTCTGTCATAATTTGTTTCTCCTTGGTTTCTCCCTAGGATCAATTAATAAACAGTTTCTCATATTGAAGATAAATGACATTGTCAATAACATTCTGTCAGAAAAAAAGAGTACCTAAGGGAGTTCTTAATTACTTCTTTTTAGATAGGTTTCTTTTTGGATGACATTATTCATTTTGTTTTAAGGGTATGCTATCAGTGTTTTGCTTTATTTTACATCATTTAAATCTGACTTCTTGATAAAATTACAAATAATTACAAATATTCATGTGACGGGCACTAAAATCGTGTTGCGACCAAGTCTGCCATTGTTCTTTTGTACCAAATGTCTAGTATGTTTTAGGTACCTACCTACTTGTGTTTCCTGGTTTAGGTATATAAAGTCATTAGAAGATCTTAATATTTTGTTTTATTTAATATTTATCACTTTCGAGATTCATATTATGTAAAATATCTTGGTAAACAAAAATGTCCGTAACGATCAAACATAAAAAAGTGTAATTTGCCTAAACTTAGTAATTTTACGCGTGAAACTGGAGTCATTACGGCACTTTTGAAATAATGGAAGAATCGCATTAACCTTGCGTTCCCTGACTTTAGATCCTATGGTTTATCAAATACCCGTGGAGTTAACGATTATTATAAAGCATTAGCTGCGCCCCGCGGTGCTACCCGCGGTGAATATTTCCCGTTCCCGTGGAAATACCGGGATCAAAAGAACCCTATTCTTTAATCCAGGGTATAATCAATCCTGGTACCAAATTTCATTCAAATCCGTACAGCCGTTTGAGCGTGAAAGCTTAACAAACACACTTACACACACTTAAACTTTCACCTTTAGTGGAACATAAATCCTCCTTAACGACTGTATTTCCAAGATGCAGGAGGCATTATCTCAGATCATCAGACATTTGAGATGTCGGCATTATTGTGAAATTGGCTAAGAATTAAACAATAGTTAGGCAATAATTGCTTGACCGCAACGATGAACATACGCTTGGTCGATAACATTCTATTTTCTCTACATAAAATATCTAGCTTGTGTACCTCGGAACTAATCAGGTTCAGGCCAACAAACGTTCATTAATATTTCTAGGTTTAGGTACCTATGCTTTAGCAGTCTATATCTTAAATTGACCAGTTGTATTGATCGCCTATAAAAAGTTTTTGTCATCTAGGTTTGTGAGCCGCCAAGGCGTCGAAATTAAACTGAAATTCATAATTTTTGAACAAATTTAAAAAAGAGGATGTTCTATGTTCAACTGTATGCTTGTAAGTATACTTAGGTAGATTTTTCATTCTCAAAATATCGTTTGAAATACTATCTTCATTCATGATCTATTTTCGAAACCTGTATTTTCTTAAGACCGGCAATACCTACTGATGGAGACTTCAATTTATTCATGAACCGAACCAATTTACTAGTCCAAGTGAAGCTAGATAGAGATATCTAGATATCTAAGAGCTAGGTACCTAACGGAAATAGCAGTTAGGTGAATACTAGCACATTACTCATTGTTAATAAGATCCGCCATTTTGTTGATGATTTAACAAAATGGCGGACCCAATAAGACGATAATTATTCTGATAGGCTGAACCAGTCACAGATTTTTACCAGAATTTATGAATTCTATGACTTATTGGGAAACAAACTCTACTCTCATTTACGGCCGAAATTAATATTCAATCCTAATCCATTTTTTGCTTTAAAATATAAGCGTTTCGTATCTATTCTCTTTCTATTATCGCTTATCCTTTGAATGGACACTTTCATCCGTGGCTTTTCGTCAATTTCTATGAATTTTGTACGTTTCTGTAATAAAAGCGATTGAAGAAAAGTAATAATGTAGGTACCTACTTTATAACGTTATAAAAATCATCTTATTAAAGATGTAAGTACCTACTATGTAAGTAGGTAAGTACCTACCTAAGTTTCTAAGTAAGTACTTGATCAAAAATCATTTTATTCGATATCGAATATACACAGGTTGAACCCGGGATAAAATAAAATAAAAATATCATACCAAACTACAAACCGTAATAAAAATAAAGGACCATTCCTACTACATTCCCGGCAACGAAAGGAGTAAATAAAAATAAACACAACGCTGAAGTGAAACTTACTTCACACCAAAACATATCGTAGCGACTGGATATAAAGGTCATTTCACTCTATATCGCAAAAAGATTAGGCTTCGTACACACGGCCGCGTAATTCCTCGAACCATAAAACATATTGGGAATTTTATGTCGAATAATTTAACCGATTTCATTTAGTGGCTACATTTCCTTTCATTTCTTTGTCTTTATTAGATACAAGGTCGGACCACATACAAAATGAAACATAGAAAAGCTTTATTTGCTTCTTTGTTCATTTTGTTTTTGTTGTCGTTTTAACCGGAAAATAAGGAATTTTAAGTTATGGCAGGCCTAGCTTACTCGCTGTTTATCTTGTGAGGGGAGTGAATTAAACTGTGCAATCAATGGATTTTTCGTTTCGAAAAATATGTAGGTAGGTATGCGCTAACGGTGAAGGAAAACATCGTGGGGACCACAGGAAAACAAACACACAGCTTAGTACGCCCCACACGTATCGACCATTGTCGTTTCTGTGGATATGACCGGTTAGGCTGAGAGGATGGTTCAGGTGCTGAGCAAGTCTAATCCATCTCAACAGTGTCCAGTCCAGTGTCCCGTTAATTGTAGGCAAATGCCTTCTTGGTTAATTAGTTCTTTATAAATGTAACGTACAATTTAAAGATAATTTAAAAATATCTACACTCACCAGAGCCAGTCTATGCTTACCCATCTTAATACCCCTGTGTAAGATTTGAGAGTATTTTCATCCCATTTATTCATTAACACGACATCTAACCGGCTTTAGGTCTCTCCTGATACATTTGTGTCGCCGTTTCCCAATAGGATTAGGCTTAAATACATTTAAAAAACAGGCTCACGTTTGTATTGTACAGTATTACAAGATTTAAGATTGATTTAGAGCCAAGATAAAGACCAAAACATTAGGGGCATACCCACATTCTGTAAACGATAAGTATCTGGCTCGCGAAATGTTGAAGGATGTGTTTGTAGTTTTCGAAACGATAAATTCATTTTTGCGTCGAATCCACGAAAATCGAGCTTTATATGACATGGGCGATGGGCGTGGCCAGTGGGCTAGTTTTGGGGTTAATCCCCCGAAATATTGAAAATCTCCGCTGGTGTCACCAAATCAATATAAGATTTTTTATTGAATTTTTCACTAAGGTAAGTTAAGTGTGAAATGAATTATTTCACCAAATTCTTCGGGAAATATCATACTGTCTGACGGATCGGACAGAGTTTTATTCACTTCATCCTCCATTTTATCAATATCATAACTCTATACTAATACCTACCTACTTTAAAGATGGTACCTACCTAAGATTAGATTTTCGAATATTGTAAGTGTTTTTTTCTACTTAGCAAATTTAAACGAATTTTTATTTTTACGTCAAGTCTCATCAAGTCCGTAAAGTCAGAGAGCTCATAAAACAGTACCTTTATAATTGTATTACTGTGGTTTCCTGTTTACTGTTTAAGGCTCTCAGGGGAAAACCCTGATGTAGTGCCTTCATTTTCTAAGGAAAAACGTAAGCAAGAGTGATTTTGTATCATCGTTAGTGGTTCCGTAGTAAAAAGAATTGCAATGGATGTATTATCATTACGGTGTTGAGCAAGCCCAATCCAATAATATTATACATCTTAATAACACACAGGAAATTAGGAAATTACTTATGTACATAAAAACATCGTCGATTTAGGTACAGCTGACAATACTGAAGTTACTTTTATAAACTTTACTGATAGAAAATTTTTAAGGAACAACTTATGCCCGCACTCAATTAGTTACTATTTCACTATAAAAACTTTCGTAAGTTGTACCTAGACATTTTAATTACACACGGCAAATTATTCACGTAGAAATATCGTCGAGTTTTACAGACAATATTTCGATTCATCTGGAGAATCTTCATCTGGGTATATACCTACCCTAATACCCAGACTACTTGCGATTACCAGTGGTAGCTAAATCTATGTGCATTTTTGACACATAGTTAACTTGGATCAAACAACCTAAGTTTATTTTTAAGACACGGAATCCTAGAAGGGGCGTTTTGAAGAGCCGCCCGAGGCGAAAATACTGAAGACCAGTATTAAGGTTAATGGACTGGATCACGACGATACACAGTGAGATCGAGATAAATCTACGGGTGGCCAGTTTTTTGGCACTCTAGACTCAGAACTTTTTGTAGAATAGACTGTTTCTATTAAGCAGCATGCTATTCCCTCTGCCCTGAGACAAGCCTAGGATAGAGCAATGTGGAAGAAGCTTGTCAACGTTTCCGTACCTAAAGGCGTTTCAGGACGGGCACGACATTCAGCAATGAAGATTACGACTAAGAAGATATAGCAGCAACTCGTAGCTATCATTCATGTAATTTTATTTTGGAGTACGATACTTAAAAGCTAGTTCGTTCGTTAACTCAATAAAAAACATTGTGGCGAAGCTTGCTAGGAAGTTAATAGATTGTTGAAGTTTAGCAACGTTCTGAGCGGTCACAACTTGGAATTGGTAACCGTAAGTGGCATTTAACAGCTGATCGCTTCCGTGCTTCGGTGGCGTGACTTTATCTCTCGATCTGAACTATTGTTTTCCGCATTTGGAGGATAGGTATACAGAAACTCGGTTTGTTTCAATGATCCAATGTGATTTAGAAGAATCATCGCACTACCATAACTTTAACTATCTAAACAGCTGTCGCTGCCACAGATGTTAATGTGTAATAAAATAACCCATATTAATTAAACTTCCTCACCCATGAGTTCTAGATAATCAGATAAATGCTATTTAATAGTTCTTTTATAGCCCATCCACACCTCGCGTCGCGGATCACACCGCGGTCCTCGACGCGAAGTTGTCAACCATCTACATTTACAGATATTTGACTATATATTGTTCGTGGTCTTCTATTGTTGGGCAAAATACCGACAAAAACGGGAACGAGGTGCGTATCGCGCGCGTACCACGCGCGAATCCGTGAAGAATTGCGAATGCAATCTACACTCCTTTTGCGGGTTGTTTACGGATTCGCGCACGATCGTAAGTGAGGAGAGGCTTTTACCTTGGGAGTTTGAAGCAGTTGTTAGGGCTGAAGTTAAATCTCATTGTTTATAGACATCTGGCCATTTAGCAAGGCTTTATTTGTAAATGGTGATGGGCGTGAAAGCTTGCAGTGAGAAAGCACAAGCAAAATGAATACAAGAACATAATAAATCTCTGACTAGCTTAGTGTTTTCTAAGGATCATTTTGCATTGCTTTTCAAAATTAGAAACAGTTGACCAAAAGAAACCTACTTATTGTAAATAACAGGGATAGTTTTGTCAAACAAAGTTAAGTACAAGAAATATCTACTAACCTAAGAAAATCTAACACAAAATTACACGGCCAATTAAAACATTGAAATAAATCAAACACAAAACAGTTAAAGCTTTTCGAAAAAGATAACCCGAATTATTTATGTTCAAACTTGAAATTGCACAACTTAGGCCCAAAGAATTTGAGGTCTGACAAAAGAGTTTTGGCGCCTTTGTGGACCCATAAAGCCAGTGCAATATTTTATCGTAGCAAAATGATTTTCCCGCCAAAACGAGCAGCCATGACAGATGCAATTTGTAAAGAGAATCCTTTTGAGACATACCGGCTGAAAAGTTGACAAGCTAATGACTTTGGTTGAGTTTGTTTCAAAA
Organism: Xanthorhoe designata; assembly: GCA_963582015.1. Taxonomy (NCBI): domain Eukaryota; kingdom Metazoa; phylum Arthropoda; class Insecta; order Lepidoptera; family Geometridae; genus Xanthorhoe; species Xanthorhoe designata. The sequence goes on from OY757053.1 coordinate 3,415,978, forward strand.
AGATTTATGACTGTACCAGTGAGCACTGATTAAGCACGGTAGAAGATTTTGTATAATTTTCAGGCATCAAAAATTGGTAGGTAAAATATAAATCAAAGGGCATTATCTTTTAACCATAAAGGACTTTGTTTAATTAAAGGTGTTTCATTTCAATTCATAAGTCGAAGTCATAAACTTTTAGTAAGATTTTTCATTTAAAACAAGTTATAGAAATTCAAATATCTTTACCCTTTTAACTGTGTGTCTAGGTCCTCCGTCTGCGCTATCTACAATGTCACTTTGATACCTAGCTCAAGCACCCATTCAGGCAACGATGTTAGAATTTACGTGTTTGACAAGAAGAAGATTTAATTTAAAGATACGAGTGCTCTGAACTGACGGATGAGGATAGGATACGGTTTTTGACGAAAATTTTTAGGGCAATATTGTATGAATATGGGGCTCGTAGCATTTCTAACCGACTTCAAAAAAGGAGGAGGTGCTATGTTCAACTGTCTATTTTTTTGAAAATTTTGAATCTGTTTTAAGCATAGTTAGGTATTATATTTTAATCTTTTTTATTCTATTTATTTTAAGCAACGTATGTATGATCTGTCACAACGAATCATTGCCGTTGAGAGCAAAAGAAAGAGAGAAAGCAAAAAACAAAAAAAAAATGATAGAATATAAGTATTATACTTATACTTGACATTGACAAATAAATCCATAGGAAGGAGCAAGTTATACTGTCACTGTCTCTGCCGGTTTTTAAGCCGATATACCATGACGGAGGCCTTTAAGCGCCCTTAAAACTCCGTCACAAAAATGATTCACTAAGCTCTAAATAATTCCAAAATATTCTGTAATGTTCCAAAAATTAATGACTTTGCAATTTCATAATGATGAAGTATAAGCATTAAGCTGTGCCAAATCACGTTTGCTTAAAGTTGGTAGGTACTTAGGGTTCCGTGCTTAGGTCGTTAAATAAGGATTTGCCTTGGAGTGCGTCACACGTACAACTTCTAACAAAGTTTCTTTATAAACATTCCGTTCGCGGGTTGATGAGGTATAAAACCACTTTTATATGGGGTGAAAATACACCCCTTGAACCGAATATCTTTTGACTAGCTACCGTCTGAGGCTTCGCTTGCGTGGTAATGACTATCTATCTATACCTACTAAAATATAAAGACCCACTCTCTCTACTACTAGGTATATATACTAATATTATAAAGAGGTAAAGTTGGTTTGTATGTTTTGGGTAATCTCCGAAACTACTCATTCTATTTCTAAAATTCTACTAATCCTAATACCAAATTTCATTCAAATTTGTCAAGCCGTTTAAGCGAGTGTAACAAACACACTTACACACACACAAACTTTCACCTTTATAATATTAGTGTATGATACAGTATTAAGAGTGTAATATGAGTTACAAAGTAGGTATGTCAAGAACGTGGAGGGAAAATATGAGATCTGTTATTTTACCCAACGGGAATGTGGCGTGATTTAATGAAGTCGTCATTATTAATATCCGTAGCCTCAAGGTGTCTGTCGTGCTTGTTTTAATTACATTACCATTATTCCTCATATTATTATAAAAAAGAGATAGATTAGATAAAAGACATAATCAATATAATAAAACTTAAGTAGGTAATTTTTTCTACCAATAAGAAAGTAATAGGTAAGTATAAGTACCTTCTATTTAGAGTTAGGACAGATTCGCAATGCAATTCAATTCATTTATTGTGTCTCACTCACATTATAAACAATGGATTAAAAAATGAATACCCACAAAGTAAAATAATAAGTATTTAGAATACTTACATCTTGGGTTGTAGGAAAAACCTGTTTTGTGAGAGACTGGTGCCTGAAATAGGTAAATCTGTGCCCTAGGTACTTCACTGATTTAAGTTACAAACATTAAAAATTCGAAGAAAAAATATACATAAGTATGTAGGTAAAATAACTATAAATGAAGTAAAAACCGGGAAAAATTAATATCAAATCCCTCACCAAACTCTACTAAAGATTTCACAAATTATTTTATTTCGTAACGAAACTTGGACAATGAAAAATATCGTCGCGTATTCCTGAACGAAATAAAACTAAGTTATTGTTACTGCATCGAACTTGTGTCACATTAGTGTTGGGTAGGCTTATCGATAAATACATTTTGGCAGCTTTGCCTCAGTTATAATCCACGAACGGATAACAGTGTGTGAATAAGCTTCAAAATCGAATTTATGTTATTTTGAATCAGTTCAAACGGTATCGATGTTATGATAAATATAAACATAATTAAAATAAAACAATCTCCTAACTTCTAATGAAAAGTAAAAATCTTTTTATTGTCATAATCTTCTTCTTTTGTTGTTCCTCCATTACTGAAAGCTTATTCACTCGAATTTCTAAATGAATGAAGAAACTTTAGTACGGTTTATCATTAAAATCGTAGTCTGATGGACATTCAAATGCAATTAGCATTAAAAAAAAAATAAAACAAATTAACAAAAGTTTTTACATAAATTTATTCATCAAAAATGTATTTAAAATTTAATGTTATCAATGAAAAAACATTGAATAATAAGGTATCGCTTTACATTAAAGCGATATTTGATAAATTATTTTCAAACTGTCCCAACCCTACACCATAACCCAAAGTTTGTTTTTATAAGAGCTGTTTAAAATTTTGTGCAAAGTTAAAATGTGGCGGCCGTGGAATTTTTAATGCTTCTTAACTTCCTCGTCCCTGTTAATAGAACAAAAAGCTGGGTAAATAACAAGAGTTAATGTTTGTTGGTCGATAACGCGGTGAGTGAAGTTGCCGCACTTTGTCCAAAATAACCATCCACTCAGATCGTTTCTTCCTTTAGACTTTGTATGCATTTGTTCTATTTGTAATTATTATTTCAAGAGTACTTATTGATAGTTTAGTCTTCGGCGTCAAAGGCTTCGTGGCCGAGTGTCAATGGCAACCCGGCTAAAGGGTGATCGCTTATATCACGCGGGTTCGAATCCCGTAGAAGTCATAAACTTTTAGTAAGATTTTTCATTTATAATGAAATAGGTACCTAAGTGTGGTTTAAATATATAAATTTTTTCAAGAGGTTTTGTTACAGAGTCATTTTCGCATAGGTAGTTATTAGTCAATTTCACTAAACGGTATGTATGATAGGTGGTAAATAGTGCCCGTAGATTTGTGTTTCGGCAAAACAACATTTGAATTATCAGGCTTAACAGTTAAAATTCGTCAGCAGCGTTTAAAGTGCTTGGGACATTGTTGAAATGGAATAGGCTTGCCCAACACTTAAACTATCCTCTCAGCTTAGCCGGACATATCCACAGGAAAGACAATCTGTAAGGCTAAGCCGCGGGTTAGCTAGCAGCTACTACACACCATACCAAGGGAGTCGCGTTGGAACAGGCATTAGAATCACCTAGCATGTAAAACGATACTTAAGTGATCCTTGAGGTCCTACAAGAATAAATGATTTTTCTTTTCTTTTCTTTTTCTTTTCCAATATTTTCTGTAAACTTTTTTATAAAAAATTTCGATGCATAGTTAGATAAGTTCTTTGCGTAAAGTTTTACACATCTTTTAACACAATAGGAGACTTCATAACTTAACAGGTTAGCTGTCCGATGAGGCACATGTGCCTCATGGGTGATTGCACTGGTACGTCCATGAGGCATATGTGCCTCATGTTAGCTGTCATTATTTACTACGAGGACGTGTACAAAGAAGATCGAAACTTGCTTCGGGACAGCTAACCTGTTAATAACTTCTTTCTTCGCTTTAGTTAATATCACTATTGTCACGCTCGACTCAAATTATAAATGTCAAATTACTTGTATGACACATTCGCTTGCAATTCCTTGGAGCAAGTAACGTGACTGTAATTTTTCGCCATTCGAAAAGTAAGCTCTGCCCTGCCCTTTTCATTTTTATTTTCTTGTGTTTTGCTGCTACTTTGTGGTATTTTAATTAATTAAGTCTGGATTCATAGCATTTCAAAAGCTGAGTTTGGATTCATAGGCGTTGGGAGTTTTGAAAGGCAGAGCCGCCAGTTTCATTTTAATACTTTAGGATAAAATACGAATAAGTCAGTGATTGGATATGTATTTTTATTTATTTTACTTGACACCTTGTAAAATAAGCTTAGCTGTAGTTTGTTGCCAGATTAATAAAAAAACATGAACTAGGATAATACATTTCTGAGGCCTTACAAACGAAACGAAACAAACGAACACCGAAAACGAAGTTTTGTGTCATTTTTCTGTATTATGTTGGTGAAAACTAAATTCGTAACCGTTCACTTTCATAAATGGAACCCGAACATTGTCACGAAACTTCGTTTTCGTTGATCCCAAGTATGACCTCAGGTTATTTTTATTACAAAAAAAGAAAAAACTTACTACTTTCCGGTTTCAGTGACAGATTCAATAACAATCCAATAGACTATTTTTATGCATCATTTCGGACAGTAAATCACTAACGCGAAATCTCAATAACAAACATTACACAAAAGATACATCAACTGTCAGTACAGGTGACGGAATCATTTGAAAAACATTACCCGGGGGCATAGATTAAATATGACACAGCTAACTCATTCTTAAAAATAAAATAAATTACTTTTTTATTTATTTATTATAATTCGGCCTTTATTCTTAAAAAAATTGATAATCTAATATAGATAAGAATCTATTTATCTTGTTAATCTTATGGCAATGAAAAAAAAATAGCAAAATATTTAATATTCGTTTTATCTAAAATAAGTTTACTAGTCCAGTATGAATAACGGGGTAATTTTATATTATTGTAGGTATGTATTTTTCAAAACAAAAAACCATTATAGCTAAGTATCATTTTTTATTCAGAGAAGATGATATTTATATACATTTTTACCTCGTTCTCGAAGAGCAGTATCTCAGCTGTTGCAAACGAGCTATGGCATTACCCCGAGGTGAGTCACAAATGGCATATAACATGTTGTTTTTACGTCCCGTTGGTACGTGACTGATCGTCTACACAGGGCTTTATTTTGTTTCCGTCTTACTACGAAGACCGATATGTTTCGTAACTGACTTTATTTCTGATTTCGGAAAGACAAGCTGGTTATACTGTGGCTTCTATTTATAAACCCTTGTTTGAGGAAAACTTGGACTTTTTACAGTGTCAGAAGGAAATATTTGCCTACACGGGTCATTGACGACGACCTCTGTGGCGCAGTGGGCGAAAGCCCGCCGTTGACGCGGAGGTTGCGGGTTCGATCCCCGCCACGGGACAAATGTTTGTATGTTCTGCAGATATTTGTTCCGGGTCTGGATGTTTTTCTATCTATGATATGTATGTATTTACAAAAAAAAAATATCTAAGTAGTATATCAATCATCTAGTTACCATAGCACAAGCATTTCGTTGCTTAGCTTGGGACTTGATGACGCCGTGTGAAATGTCCAAGGATATTTATTAAGTATTTATATTTATTTATTTTTATATCTATAATATGTACTTAAGTATGTATTTACAAAAAAAAATATGTATCTAAGTAGTATAATAATATCAGTCATCTGGTTACCATAACACAAGCATTAAATTGCTTAGCTTGGGACTAGATGACGCCGTGTGAAATGTCCAAGGATATTTATTTATTTATTGTAGAGCCTGGGACACTTGAGATCCTTCTAACGTCTAATTATTATGGTTGCTATTGGTGTTCTAATGTTGCAAAGCGGGGTAAACTCTATAGTCGCTTTACAGAAAAAGCACCCTTTAGGTGGTAAAGCGGTGCTTTGGGCGATAGTAGGTACATGGTTTTAGGACACAGTGGAAAGAGCAGCAAAATGTGGCATAGCTGAAAAAATACGTCTTAGTCATTCATAAAAAATCAGTTACTAAACCACAAATTAAATAACGCAGATTATTTGGCATACATTAATCTTCTAACCACGCGACCGTGACAGAAACAAGTAGGTACTAAAGCCATGTTTACCCTCATAAAAAAACAAAACCTATAGCCATAAATCTACATGGTAGAAGCTCCAAAATTCCCAGTCTCTTGATCCTAAACAAACCCTTACATTCGGAGCGTGAAGAGTAAAAAATACACGGCATTTGTCGTTCATAAGGTTTTACTGGATTTTGGTAAAACTCTTGCATCTATAAAGCTATGACCGGTTTATTACTGCCGTAATAAAGCCCGTAAAAGTTGACATAAAATACACACATGCATACAGAAGAGTCAATTTTTGTGGGATCTCTTTTTAAACGATTACCAGCTACAAATAAGTAGGTAGGTACGTACTGTTCGAAACATTTGTTCAAAGTTAAAATGTCCAAACAAATAATGGAAAATACAGAGTTTTCGATTTTCGCTTATAGAATTTAATTATTTGGTTCAAGGTTACGCTTGATCTCAAAGGACCGCTGATTTATGACTGTTTTGTCTGGTTTCTGAGCTCAAATATTTCAATTAAATATTAAAGTACCTAACTTCAAATAAGATTTAATAATCAGAAACCATTTAAATTTTGATTGGAAGACTTATAACATCTACGAGTATTACAGTAGCTAATCTTCATCATACTATATCTATATTAGGGTTTTTTTCAATAATATTTCAATAGTTATAATATTCATATTAATTACTATCACTATCACTATCACTACATAGTATAAAACAAAGTCGCTTTCTCTGTCCATAAATCCCTATACAAAACTTAAGAGCTCAGCTTTGTCGGTGTAATGATGCATAGGTATCCTTATAGGTATCCCTATGTTATGTATGCTTAAATCTTTGAAACTACGCAATGGATTTTGATGCGGTTTTTTTAATAGATAGAGTGATTGAGGAGAAAGGTTTATGTATAATAAGACTACTTTTAACTACCGCGGGCAACACCGCGGGGAGCAGCCAGTAACAGTATAAAGTGAAGTTCTACTAAACGAAATAACGATATCCCTTCAAAGATTAAAGAGCTAATGACCGATGAAACGACATTTTTGACATGTCTCAAAAACATCACAACACAACCTGGGGCTTTATTCCCCAAATAACTTGCTAATAACGTGCCGTGCAGTGTCGCATTAAAATGGTATTCTCAATATTCTCAATTAATAGTATCTGTCTTCAAGAAAAAATACAATCGAAATCACTTCACGCGTTTAGGAGCTACGATGCCACAGCCAGACAGGTACACATTTACCGAAGATACCAAAATCGCAAAACCCAAAAGTGATATCATGAAAATAGATTCGGCACGTACAAATGTCGAGATATCATCGCAGAACGAGATTAAAATCTAGCCCCAAGGAACACAGGTGGTTTGGCAAGTGAGCCCGCTGAGACGACTGCGGCCACAGAGAGGGACTAAGGATGGTAAGTCATTGAAAACATTGCATTGGAATTACGAAAACAATTATTATGAGAATTAATTATGTCCCACTGCTGGAAAAAGACCTCACTCCATTCTCCCCACACATCACCATCTTAAGTCATAATACAGTAACTGAAAACAATAGTTAACCTTATAAGACATTTACTATTAGTAGGACTTTTACTATCAAGAGTTATAGAGTTGGCCACTCGCTCATTCATACGAACTTACTTAGGTACTTTTTTTTTACTATCTAAATAATTTTCTAAACAATTTTTACTATCTAAAAAATTATAATAAACCTGTAGGTATGCGTGTTGTTTACATAAACCATAAATAAGCATAGCCTATGAGTTTTATTACTATAAATAAATACTAATATACATAAATCCTGGCTGCGTTTAATTTATTTTATATCTAAAGTGGCGTGGTCATAAGAGTTTTATTACTTGACCTAATTATAATTTGACATTAATAACACTCTCATGCCGAATCTAATTACGCTTGCTGAAAACCACCAAGCCATACCTACATGCTGCAAAGAGTGTCTATTTATTTAGTTACTACTAGCTGCACCCCGCGGTGTTACACGCGGTGAATAGTACCCGTTCCTGTGGGAATACCGAGATCAAAAGTAACCTATTTTTTAATTCAGGGTAATAAGCAATTCTAGTACCAAATTTCATTCAAATCTGTCCAGCCGTTTGAGCGTGAAAGAGTAACAAACACACTTACATACTTACACACTTACACACAAACTTCACTTTTATAATAATTACAAATTCACAACATGCGTTAAAAAGACAACTTAATTCTAAGTAACTAGGTAAGTATCTACGTATGAGTAGAAACTTTCTGCGTAATAAAAACTGTTTTATGCCCAAAAATCTATTCTAAGTACGTCCCTGTAAGGGAACTGTGCCAACTCAACACGGCCCATTAAGTTGAAGAATAGTGGTTTGCAACTTTAGAACTCGTAGTGTAACGTTAAAATATGGGATATTCTATTTTTTTAATTTTCTTCTAAGTTTGTTCTAATTACGTACGAAACGTTATGGTAGTTTTCGCTTTTAGTTGACAACACTTTTTCGTGTTTGGCAACACCGGTTGTAAGCGGCCATTTTTACATCTTTACTTTTACGAGGAAGCTGCTCGAATATCATTTCGATTAAATATTATTTCAAATTTGGTGAGTCTGCTGTGAAAAGATCATATTTCGTGCCTGTGCATCCGTTCATTTCTTTAACACGGTGAATCTTCCAGGTCGGCGACTTTCTACCTAAAATCCTTGTGCGTGGGCGCACGTGTTTTTGATATTCTACATGTTCTACTATTTATCAAGCCCTCTGAATTAAAACTCAGGTATGCATATCCTCAACTACTTTGTAGGAATCCATTTAAACAATAACATATTTTTTTTGTAAAATAAAATATTCCTTTCAAAAACTTAATTTCATACAAAATCAATAAATTTTATATTCTAAACCTGTATCTTGCTACTGTAAAACGTTCACAAAGGTGCAACCTACTTATCCTATTAATTTCAAGCCTTATTATTCAGTAAATCTTGATTTTTCTCTAAAAAACCACATGTCATACAACGTCCCGTTGAACAATTTTTAAATATTAGTCTGTAATTGAAGTTTTCTCTCAATTACAGGGGTTTTTCAGAACTTCGGTTTCTTCTTCGTTCTCCTGGTTTTCCAGTTTACTTACATAACTACTTAACTAATTTACTACCTAACTACTCTTCTACCTGGATGTTGGAGTGTTCCGTTGGAACATATCTGCATTCATACTTACAACTTTGGACTGCTTTGCTCACGGTTCGTTCGAGTCGTTGGGAGCAGGCATACCAAGCCTGGAGGCTATCCGGTAACTTTAGGGGTTAGTCGATGAAGCCGAGGTGGCTTCTGTAACCGTAGGACAGGCACTTCTGTGTTCTGTGTCGACGGCCCCTATATTTTATTTTATTTAACCAGTACCGTAGCTGTATTCTATGGTTGGCGCCCTCTTATTTACTCTTATTTATTACCATAAATTACTCTAAATTTAATTTACAAAATCACAATTTCAATGTACTTGACTTCTACATAATTTTACAAAATTACTTAAGTATGGAATTTTAAAATACAACACCACATAATTGCAATTTCATCTCAAGGGGAACCCAAGGAACTTAATACTATACCCCTGTATTTATGCTCTAAGTATATCTGTAGCTAAGCCGTCGCATTACTTTTATTTATCATTTTATTGCCTGTTTAGACTGATTGTGTAGGAAATAAACAAGTCAGAGAATTTTCTTTGTTTCATTCCAATTCCTCTTAGGTCCAACAGTTTGACAGGTAACAGTAGGTATGGAAACGTTTAGTTCTAAATGTATGTCCTAAGTTTTATTTCTAAAATTATCAGAGCTTAGCACTGTGTGCAACAAATTGCTAAATAGGTAAGTACCCATGCCTATTTTCACACCTTGCTATGAAATATCCAGAGTTTTATTAGCTTGATGGTTGCGCAGATGAAAAAGCCACGACTGTTTGACAGAGTTTTTGACGGCATGCACGACCGGATTCGAACCCACGACCTTCGGACCGAAAGTCGAGGCACTAACCCCCTCGGCCACCACGGCTGTACAGCACAGGTGTAGTGACAGTCACAACATTTATCAAAACCTCTGACATGTAACCTCCTACACGTCTTTTTTATCCAGAGACATGAAAAATCGAGCTCAATTCGGTAGTTTCCGCAAAACTATTATCAATATATATAAAACAACTAGTTTGCGTGGTGCGCGTGCTGCAAGCAGCACGCGGTTTTCTTTTTCCATGTTTCTGACAGGTAGAGAGACCCTTATAAAATTTTGAGAATCCATAGGAGATTAAAAATATTTAATAAACCGCAATAGGAAGCCCTAAATCAGTATGAAAACCCTTTAGGAGCCCTAAAGCATTAAGAAAAAAAAAAAAAGAAAAAAAAAATCCAAGTCGTCGGCCCTGAGTTACGCTCACCCACTCGACCTTCGTTACGCTACGGGGGTCGGCGGCTCGCTTCGCTCGCCTCCTCCCCCCTCCGCTCCACTCAGGTCTCGTAGGTTCGCTCCACTCAGGACCTCCGACCTGTTTGATGTTTGCGTGGTGCGCGAGCTGCAAGCAGCTCGCGGTATTTTTTTCCTATTTTTGACAAGTAGAGACCCTTAAAAAATTTTGAAAAAAAAAAAAATAAAAAAAAAAAAATTAAGAAAAAAAAATTTGTGAAAAAAAAAAAAAATTAAAAAAAAAAAATTAGGAAAAAAAAATTATAAAAAAAAAATATTACCCTCAAGTTTCCAAGTCGTCGGCCCTGAGTTACGCTCACCCACTCGACCTTCGTTACGCTACGGGGGTCGGCGGCTCGCTCTTCTTCAAACTTGGTATAAACATTGTAAATGATAAATAAATTTACATGTTTATCAGGAATTAAAAAAAAACGCATGAAAAGAGGTAAAATGTGGTGTCAAAGTTTGTATGGGAACTTTTTAATGGGTAGTTCGATTTGGTTGAAACTCTGTTACAACACTAACAATGCAAAATAAATATATACGTGTTTTAGGGTTTTTCGAAAAAACCCTTTAAAAGGGTGAAATGCAGTGTCAAAGTTTGTAGTGAAACGTATTGAAGGGAGGCGCGATTGGCTTGAAACTCGGTTTGGATACTATAAATACAAAATGGTTTGACACGTGTTCCAGGGATTTTCAAAAATTTCCCTTAAAAGGGGTAAAAAGTAAAAAAAAAATCAGCCTTTTTTAGGTTACGAAGAAATTCACGCGAACGAAGTCGCGGGCGTCTGCTAGTCTTGTAATAAAATATTAAGTGTCATCCTTTGAGCGGCCGCAAGAAACAATTTGTGAGGTGTAATTTGCCGTCGCGGCCGTATCATTGTCTGTTCTTTCTTTTTCTATGGTATTTATCCAACTTGTTGTATAGATGTAAGTGTGTGTATTCATGGATCAATATTTATTAATATTACTCTTTGACGCAAACACTACTGAACAGATTTCATTTGATTTGACCTGGAATAACACATAGGTTACTTTATCTTCGGCTAAGTACAATGCGAACGTAGGTGTGGATACGAGTATAATAATAAAATCATATATCATTCACGTCTTTATTATTTCCAGAGACAAGAGAACTCGAGCTCAATCCGGTAGTTCCCACGAAACTATTATCTTGTGACAAAATATTAAATGTCCTCCTTTAAACGGACGTAGGAAACAATTTGTGCGGTGTAATTTGCTGTCGCGGCCGTTTCATTGTCGGGTCCAGCTGTTTTTTCTTTGTCTACTTATATATTTGATAAAAAACAATATTAGGTTTCATTTCTTTGTGCCGTTCGTTCTTTGTTTTTATAAAATTATTTCATAGATCATTGAGAATTGATTCGAAGCGCTATCGTCACTTATATGACAATGTTTTGTTATTATTTGTAAAATGGTTTCCGAGTTTAAATTACTTAAAGGCAAGGTAGACTCTTTTTTATTATCATCATCATAATAGGTAATCATCATCACCATCACCATAATATTTATTACTATGCAAGTACTTACAAAAAAACTGACTTTTTTACTACGCGGGTAACGCCGCTAAGGAGCACAGATTGTATAAAAATATAAATGGATTAGGTACGACTAGTTAGCGTTTATACACCATGAACGCTAACTAGTATTTGTTTTATAAGTACTAAGTGATGTTGTTCTACCCTATAACGCCTATAACGTAAAGTTTTCCCATAATTTATAAAAGAAAAAGTAATAAGCTGAAATCTGATAAGTTTAGGAAACACCGTGACCTTACAAGTAATTACTTATAATCCTAGCTTATAATGAGAATGGCTGGTTCATTATGTAAAAAATTATTTTATTACAATGTTATAAAATTGTTAAGTTTGTTACAAATCAAATAATGTAGGTAAGTATAGACAAACATTTAAAAAATATTATTGTGATTGTCATAATGTTGTCATCTTACTAATAACCAATCCATTTATTAGGTACTGTTTGTTCTCTTTCACACTGAACAGATTTTTCTAAACTGTACAGTAATTTAGTTTATATTTTAAAGCATTATAGGCTATTAACATAAAAAGATATTGTGCAAGCAAAAGTCGCGAAGCTAGTACTTCGTATCAAGTGTCAAATCATTAAATTCTTCTATTCTATTCTAAATTCTATTCTAGAACAATTGAATGAATGAATGAAAGAAAATTCTTTATTGCACACTTTACAGAAACTTAAGAACTAAATAACCTATTAGTATAATTGTACCTATTATGGGCGGTCTTATCGCTTAACAATAATACCGTTCTAAACTCTCAATGCACTAAAGAAAACTCAGACCTCAACATCTTTTACTAGATGCATTTATACAGCGTCAGGAGGCATCTTTGCTTACACTTAACGGGACATTGTAGTGTTTGGAACATTGTTGAAATGGAAAGGCTTGCCCAGTACTCAACCATCCTCTCAGCTTAGCCAGGCACGTTCCCAGGAAAAACATTCTACTTCCACAAATCTAATCGATACCAAATCCTATAAAAGTTAAAACTGATCGTAAAAGTCTTGCAAAGGAATTGCGTAGCAACTGCTGAATTCTCGTTGAAATGAAACAGCTATTTCACGTTAAGCTGTGGTCAAGTATCGTGTAAAAACTAATTACTCACCACAGTGCCACCGCTTACCACGTGACGAAGGTTTCTTTCACAGAAACTGAAAACATTTAATTAGTTACGACGTAATAAATAACCAATGGGGATTCAATGGAAATTGTTTAAAGTCGTCTTTGATGGACCTTAATTAGGGGTTCTTTAGTTAGTAAACGTTTCTGGAATTTATGAGTTTATTTCAATTTTTACAAACTAGGAGCATGTGGTGGTTGGAGCTGACAGTTGTCATCTTGCTGTCATTTGGACTTGAGATTGACAGATGCGTGGTAACAGAAATTAGTTCAGTATAATGCCACGTTAATTGTTTTGCATAGCTATTTTTAAAATTAACATCTTCAAAGGACAACATAAAGCTAGATGACAGATAAAAAAATGTTTACTTAACCTTAAATAAAAAAATAATGAATTTGCTGAGGTCCATCTTCAGATATATACAATTTCAAAATATCTAGTACCTACTCCTCCGCTAATCTAAAACCTAAAGTTTCCATAATTCACGTCTCGATTAAGCGAATTTTTTTTTTCCGCATGCTTTCACTTTAGAAACGCAGAAAAAGGCAACTAAGGGCAGAAAGAAGAATAACAACAGTAAGTACCTACTTATATTAGTTTCAGTAAAAAAATGCCTTAATATTTATGAAAAAGTAGCTACTGGCTTTCAACCTCTGGATAACATTTTTGTGTTATATAAAATGGCAGTTAAATGAACAAAAAGCTTTCAAAGTTATCACCTAAAACTTTGGCGTAATAAAACGTGCGAAAAATGTTGGTAAACTCTGGATAGGTACATATTCAGTTAAGCACCAAACTTTTATCCGTAATGTTTTTGAAAGAACAGGCTGAACCTAGGCTTTAAATATTTAAACACACGCAAGTTCGGGCAGAAATACGACCAATTTATAAACCAAAACTCTTAATAACTAGGTAATCATTATCCGAAACTTTTCATGTGCAATCGATAACAAAACGAAAATTTCTCAAGTTAATGTTTGTATGATCTGCAAATATTTGTCTTGAGTCTAGATGTTTTCTATGTAAGTATAGGTATTAAGTAATTATAATATTAACAATTTACTTGGGCCAGTTAGCAAGCTTCGAAAACAGGCAAGACAGAGAAATCGGTCGCCGAATTGAGAACGCCTGGAAGAGCTACTGGTCCATGAAGGCGCACATGAAGGGAGACCTTCCTCTGACACTGAAGCGCAAACTCATCGACATGTGTATTCTGCCCGTCCTAACCTACGGTGCTCAGACGTGGTCATTGACTGAAATACAGAAGTCCAAACTCAAGATATGCCAACGAGCAATGGAACGCAGTATCCTCGGTTTTAAACGCACTGACCGAGTACGGAACAGCATACTGCGTTCAGTCACGCGCATTGCAGACGTCGGAAGGAAAGCTGCCCGACTCAAATGGGACTGGGCGGGTCACGTTGGTCGGATGCATCCCGATAATTGGACAAATGCCGTTACCAATTGGCAGCCCGTCGGGATGCGAGGTCGTGGTCGGCCAAGGAAGCGTTGGAGGGACGATCTCGACACCTTCGAGAGAGGTTGGTGGGAAATCTCGAAGGACAGAAATGGTTGGAGGGATATGGGGGAGACCTTTGCCCAGCAGTGGGACGATATAGGTTAAAAAAAAAAAAAAAAAAAAAAAAAAATATTAACAAAAAATATGTAGTAAGTATATCAGTCATCGGTTATCATAACACAAGCATTAAATTAATAATAGATTGGGACTAGATGGCGCTGTATGGAATGTCCAAGGATATTTATTCTTATTATTTTTATCAACAACTCAAATTCTTTGAAGATGGTCTGGCGCAGTTTCATTTAGGTACACATATTTTGCATAATAAGCTCTAGCGTTATAATGTTAAAGGTTGAAAATCCTACCCCGGCTTTGGGGTATAGTCTCGTGATCATGTTTCGCATTTTTTCGTTTTAGTTGAACCCTTCTATAAAACGACTGTATTGGAGTAGGTACTAAACAAACATTACGCCAATTGCCCTCTCTCGAGGGTACTGATTAATTTCTAGCGAATGACTTAAGTGGAGGCCTCGGGAGGGGTTTTATGCCAATCGGCTTATAAAGTCATCGATTCTTGATTAAACTTTATAGTCTTTCAGCCTAAATCAACTCTAAGGCTTTATGTTTAAAGTTAAGTTTTTAATTAACTTATCTGGTATAACATTCGACGAAAATATAAAATTAAACTGTTTTGCTAACTGTTTTTGTAAGTATCACAATGCAAAGATGGCCATTGTGGTCTCAAAACGAATTTAAAAACGAAAGAACATTTGTATGGATGTATAGATTGATGTTATTCTTTCACGAATTTGACTGAAACTAAGAAAACTTAATACTACCTACATAGTTTATATATAACCTGGACCAACTCATACGAATTTTTATCCAGGTATGTACCACGGAGCAAATACATAAATAAATATTGATCCGGATCAGTCTGTCAGTCGGGTACTGTGTTTATATTATAATAAATTTAACTAGAAATAGATAATAACACTAAATTTTACTCTAATCACCGAATACCGCGCCAAATGAATTGATTTTAATTACAAAAGGGACAATAAGCATTAAATCTAAGATTTTATAGAATGCTTTGTACATTTCTTAGAATCCAAAACATCAAACCGTTTTCCACCATTGTGTCTGACGGCACACATAGATTTATTTGTATGTGTTTACGATCCGCTTTTATAGGTTTGTTTTATTTCCCCGCCGGTTTCGCTTACATGTCTTTATTAAATCACGCGCAAATAAAACGAAATTAGTTGGTCTGGTGGTCGTTCTTGAAACAAGACAATCATCATTTACTTACCCAATCCTTTACGATAATATAGAAACAATATAAAAAAAAACTGCTGTAGTTTTATTATTATTGCAGTTTTACATTTACCTACGTAAGTTACAGTTATTGTAACACTGTTTCGTTTTCCGAATAAAATAAAATAATAGAAACTAAACTAAAGCAAATTAGTCGGAACCTAATAGCCTATCAAAAGTCGAGTCATGAACTCGATCAGACGAAAATAAAAACATTCCTATTCTATTTATAGCTTATCCTAAGCCAACGCGTAGGTTTGTGAGATTTACTGAACAATAGACGAATGCAGTGGGCAGATCTATCTAACCAATTATAGTGGAAGAAATAGAAACATTCCAATTCTTATTACCTAATGTGTCAATCGTGTGTTGGTTTTGCGAAGATTTACTGAATAAAATAATAAATAAACAATGATAGACATTTAACAATAATCTTTTATCGAATATTATCCTTGGACGTTTTACACAGCGTCATCTATTTATTAGTGGCAATTCTGAGTGTCGCAAAAGCTAAACTAAGCTAAC
The DNA here is from genome assembly GCA_963582015.1 of Xanthorhoe designata. Taxonomy (NCBI): domain Eukaryota; kingdom Metazoa; phylum Arthropoda; class Insecta; order Lepidoptera; family Geometridae; genus Xanthorhoe; species Xanthorhoe designata. The sequence goes on from OY757053.1 coordinate 3,432,415, forward strand.
TAAAATTGTTGCCGTCCCTTTCATAGCGATGGAAATAAAAAGGATGGCAATAATTTTAATTAGTTTAGTTTAGCTTTTGCGACACTCCGAATTGCCCCATTATCTATTTATAACAATTAGCATACGCACCTTACAGATTCATCAATTAGCGGTTACTATATACCTACCTTTTGAAATGTCATAAAATGTTGCCTGACTAAGGGAGGCTGATGCAGACAGATCTAGCGACCGCGTTGTGACGACATTGATAGCCATAAAGGAGTTTAATAGCTGTGTTGTGTCGCGGCCAGATCTCTGTTACATCACGATGAAGATATATCGCAGCAGATGTAGCCATACTTTCTTTTAATCGGGTTTAAAAAGAGATGCATACATTTTGCGAATTTGTTTATGTTTTCAAATGTTTTCGTGGTTATAACGGAATAACTGATTTCGTGCATGCATTGTTTATGAATCTATATCATCTTCTAGAATCAAGGTGATAGTATACCTACTTAGGCTTTAAGAAAGTTAACTTCTGCAAAATGTGGGCATGTACCAATATTGTATTTGGACAATTGGACAAACTTCTGACTACCCATTCCATTACTTATGCTTATATTTTCTTAATTGATGTACTAAGTAATTCGTCAATATAGGTATCAAAAACAAATCTTACTAACATTTTTGCAAGTAAATCACTTTTATAATGCGCCTTTGCAGTTTTCTTAAATATGAAGTATGCAATTTCTAGGAAAATAGTAAATTCATTTTAAAATTCAACTTGTTGAACTTCCTATTATCTGTATAATGTTACCATTTATCACTTAATTTGGTAACAATTTGAAACACTACGAACCTTTTCGCATGCACTTCGTCGACTTACGGCCAGTTTCAATAGTCTATCTTTGGTTTTGCTATCTTTGGTGGTTAATCGAAATAACTTTCATACGAAACTGACATAACACAAAATGACAGCCCACAGTAATCAAAACCATAGTGTGCCGATTTTTTCATAAACCATCTTTACTAAATAAAACTAATAGGAATTGGATAGTCTAGATTTAATCTATATTTATTTATTATAAATAGCACACGGGAAATTATCGTCGATTTAGATTTATATATTTATATATCTACCTATTAAAATACTGAACAAAACACTTTTTTTTCATTTGATCTGTTTCATGTTAAATATTTGACATCAAAGCCACAGTTAAAGAGACTTATTTATTACAAAAACTATTATTGATTGACGTTTGTTACCCGTCCATCGCAGCAATGTACCTAGCACGACAGTGGTCCGTAAGGGTCAGACAAAGATTCGTACGTCCTGAACAGATCTGCGATTGGATTGAATATTATTTTCAGCCGTTAGTGACTACAGGTGGTTGTTGTTGTAAATTTTTGCCGTGTGCACATGAAATGGCAGTATCCATAGAAAGTTACAAACTTTATAAATTGTAGAGGTTCTAAGATACCGCCTCGGGAGCGAGTTGGACACTTCTGAAGTAAACTGCATATTATTATTTTGAGCGCATTTTGCATATGGAGAACTTGTGCTTCTTGAAAAGTTGTAATAAACTACATTTCTGTTCTTATCTCCTGTTTTGTTCTGTAATGTGTAAAATGTGAAAACAGGACGTTCTATAAACACTTATAATCTCAGATGTCTAGGCGTAGACAGAGGTAGGTAAGCTTTTATACACGACTATAAGCTGCACGATTACAGCACAATTATGATCATTCATAGCAAGGAGTTTGCATTTCACGATATAATAGGTATAGGATGCAGTCAACTAACTTAGAAAAAATTGTAACAGATTGAAGGTTCTTTGGAGATATCTTTATGTAGATAGTAGTCAAGTGATGGATAATATTTACATAGTTAATTGGTTAGAGCTCGCCCACGGTAAGGCCAAGGTTATGCTTTTAAATTCGCAGATTAAATTCCTGGGAAACTGCAATAAGAAAAACAAAAAGCCTATAACATTAAAATATAAAACTCTCAATTTTCTAGCCTAAGTAACTAATGATCATTAAGTTAATTTAGAAAATATTGCATCAATTCCAAATTAGGTTCAAGTTTAACCATTTCATAAAATCGGCAAACTTTCGCCAATAAAGTATCATTACCGAAACTTCTAGAAAGCAATTCGAAATTTAAAATATTAAACCCTTCAATGGCACATTAATCCACCATTCAATATTTCATAGAGGCTGGTATAAAATGATCCCTAATGGCCCAATTAGGATATAAAGCGTTTTGTCGGGGACCTGCCGATTACCAAGTTTTATTACGCATTTTAATTAATATTAATTAAAATGCGTAATAAAACTTGGTTTATTCGCCATGCTTTCAAACACCTCTGGGATTTGATTGGTGGAGTTATGACTTTTTATTATCATGAAACTTCTTTTTTATTGGGACAGATAAAGATTTGGAGCACGAACGATTATACGAAGCTTTATAGCATGTAGGTACTAAACGCACGTAATCATTTGAATGTATGGATATGAGTATTTTAAAAAATCGGTTAAGTCCGTAGTTTCTTTGTAAGTAAAAGAGAATTTGAGGTTCCAAGCTTTATTACCAAACAGCTGTAGCAGAAAAGGAAACAATACATGTATAAAGATACAATTATTACGTACCTAGTAGAGCATTTATTTTGATTGATTGAATACTTAAAGATGCGCGACTGCGAATGATCTGCCTAGTCGACTAATCAACTATTACTAACATAGCCATTCGACTTGAATATTAGTAATATACTAATATCCAAAGTCGAATGACAACTACTAATATTAGTAATTACTAATGTTTCTACGAAGTAGTGGAGCGGGTTTGTAAGGAAGTAGGTTATTTGTAGGGATGTGACATTGTACCTAGGGATGTAAAAAATAATCGAGTATATAAATAATCGATTAAAAATCGATTTTATTAAGAAGTAAAAATCGATGTTAATACGTAATTTTATTAATAATCGATTATTCATAAAAAATAAATCACGTATTAAAATCGATTTTTACTTTAATAATAAACAAATCGATTTTTAATCGATTATTTCCATAATCGATTATTTTTTGCACATCCCTATTTGTTTTGTAATAATCGATTAAATATTTTTTTTTAAGTTAAAACGATTTTAATACGTGATTTTATTAATAATCGATTATTAATCGATTAAATCGGTTATTCATAAAAATAAAATCACGCATTCAAATCGACTTTTACTTTTAAATAAAATCGATTTTAATCGTTTTTTGCACATCCCTATTTGTTTTGTAATAATCGATTACAAATCGTTTTTTTTAAGAAAAACGATTTTAATACGTGATTTTATTAATAATCGATTTTTAATCGATTATATCCATAATCGATTAAAAATTAATTTTGTGTGCCTCTTGAATGCCTAGAGATACCTAATGAAAGCATGAAATAATCAATCAGCTATGATTCATGAAAAAAAAAATATACTTGGGTAGAATGTGCTACCGATCTGTAGACATTTCAAGGAACGAAATATCTGTAGCATGTTTTTCGAGGTTCGTTCGTTCGAAGTGTAGCCGAACGTTCATTCATTCATAATTTTCAACTATTATCTCTCTCTTTCTATCTGATGCCTTAGCCATGTTAGCATCTCACGTGTTCAAGACCGATTCATTCGTACAGTTGGTTAGTTGTTCAAGACCGATTCATTCGTACAGTTGGTTAGTTGGTTACCTACTCGACTCGGAATTCATTCACAACTAATATCAGTCGTCGCGTGTCGCGTCGACTGGCCGAGTCGACTAGTCAGTTCATTCACAACTAATGTCAGTCGCGTCGACTGGCTGGCCGATTAGTTGGTTAGTTTAGTAGTCGTCATCTAGACGTTGAGTTGACTCGACGCCGACTTAGTAGTCGACACGAAACAAGTCGTATGTAATGTACCTACCTAGCTATATTAGTTACTAAAGGTGGTTTGGCCAGTCGAATGGTTCGAATGATTTGTGGAGTCGACTAAGTCGAATGAAATCATTCATAGTCGCGCATCATTATGAATACTTACAAGAAGATGATTAAGGTGATGAGAATGTTTACTCTATCTTAGGTAGGTAGCCACTTTAAAGTCTCGTTAAGTGTAGGCATAAAATATCTCCTAAATCATCAGCATTTTAAAAATAGTTCTGCAATTCCGTCTGATTTTTCTGTATCAATTTTCATAAGTTGTACATTTCCTGGATTTAACTGCCAAAATACATTAAAATTTTGGCAACACAAGGTACCTACTAATTTACAATTTATTTTACGGTATTTTACAAACGATAACATACTAGCACCAATTAATATTCAATTGGCTGTGCTCTATTGCATAATACTATTCGCGATAATTATCCGCCAATCAGAGTCGCGCGTGGTTGTGTAACCATGGAACTTATTTAAATACAACAATACGATATCAAACATGAATTAAGAGATTTCGTTTTGAATTGGCTTAGAATGTATTTTCCAACTCGTTGGTGAATGTCCTACGCTGCTGCTCCGATCCGCGATCTCATTCGAGAACTTTTTAGCCCTAACGTCCATCTTTTCCGCGTGCTATATTTCCTGCCCGTTGCCATTTCAACAAGATAATCAGCTTGTCTATAACTGTTGGCATACTGTTGGTATGAAAGTAGAAATACTATGTCATCATCCAGCCAGTGCGTGGTGAGCACATGCTCTCAGTTACCCATCACTACATAACTGAAGTCGTCACGTATGTTTTGCCGTGTTGAAATCGGGTCGGATGCCATAAATGGCATTTCATCACACGCATCCGTGGACGGCATTATGTAAATCATGCAATCGTGAAATAAATGAGCAATTTCGAATGAGTGTACTCTCATTTGGCAATTGTTTTTTAATTAAGCATGAAAATTATTACATTCAGTTATCTTTGCTTTAAACTTTTTTAATTGTAATTGTAGGTATAAAATAATAAAGCCCTATACGATGGGTCAACCAAGTGTCGGAATATCTGCAGATGCCGGGGAATGCAGCCCTCCAACAGGCAACCGACCGAAATTCCTGGAAGAGAATACTGGCTATGCTACGTCGGCAGAGTCACGATCAGTCCCTCAGCAATGAGGGACCGTTTGAGGAGGAGGAGAATAAAATAATACTTTTTTTTTCATGTTTTAATAATACTGCACTTAAATTTAAAGTAAAATTTAATGTAACACTACTATTAAAACCCTAAGTCTCAGCAGCGCACTACAAAATAAGCGTCAGCGGCACGCTCGTCAGGTTTTTATTTAGTTAATAGTTCTAATTGTATTTTTAATGCACTTTTTTCACAGGTTTATTGTTTAAGATATTTAATTTTGGTACAAGCTCACATTTCACACATCGCTGCCATCTGAAAAGCAAAATGTACTTTTATTTTGTACAAAATTATTACATTTATTATTTATGCTAACAGATATTGCACGTGTTCTTTGCACAAAAGACACAATGTTCCGCTGAAAAGTATAATACATTTTATGATCGCCGAGCTTTACGCTCCTCAATTTGTATTTCAAATTGTCTTTTATTGCATCTACATTGCCCTTTGTGATACATTCAAGCATTTACATGTAAAGCTGTGTTTTCACTTAGTGTTGAGAGAGAAAACGTCTGTTCACTTGGAAATAAACACACTAGTAAAAGCATTACCGTAAAACGGGGTGACTTTGAATCACGGGGTGTCTTTGATGATTACTAAAATTTTTAACTTATTCATTCGTATTTCACAAATTTGTGAATAAAATGTTTTTTTATTTTTTGCGTTGGATGCACTGATATTTACTCTTATCTTTTCCCTAACGCTTGTGCTCGTGCTGTTCATCACAAAAGAAAAAAAAAATATTTCAGTTAGGTATAGAATTCCAACAACTTTTGACACCTGCAAAACTTCAATGCTGCACTCGTGGCTATTACTTTCTCAATATTCTATTAGTTCTTACAGGATTGTATGGTTTCCAATGATTAAGTTTTAGACTGTTTTGATGGGCAGGATCCACCATTTTATTTTCTAGAATGAGTTTTATGTGATGAGGTGACTTTGATGAATGATGAGAGGCGACATTGATAGCTATCAAAGTCCCCCCAATAAACAAGTGAAAGTTACATAGAAACTTACAGTATTGATTATGAAAGTAACCCCTTATGTTTCTTTTGTAGTATGGAAGATGGTGCTTAAATACAAAAAAATACCGGGTAGATACGTTTATAATTATAAAATCTTATAATAACGGCGTGGTTTCAATTAAATAAACAATACTACATATAAATAAAAAAAATGATTTTTCAGGTTAAAATAATGGTCATCAAAGTCTCCCCTTAAATCAAATTCGCCCCATTTAACTTTACTAGCTCATATCTCAAAAACTAATGAGTGAACAAAAAATTTTTTTATGCAGTTTTACTCTTGTTTGGGGATACTTTAAGAATCAGTTAAAAAAACGGGGGCAATCAAAGCAACCCCGATTGCATTATAAACTTGATAGGCGACTTTTTATTTTTTTACTCAGAAAGTAAATGAGCAAATTTATTTTTTATTATGCTAAATTAAACTGCACATCAAGTCGTCACTATGGTATCAATATCATATTGTTTACTCGCAAATTAAAGAAGTTACAGGTGTTTGAATTTTAAAATTAATCAATGTAACCCCGTTTTACGGTACTTGCTCATTCAGTGTACCTGCTGTATTAATGAATAAATTAAAATACACTATTGTACAGTTACAAAAAAAAACTGTAGTCAGATTAATTTGTTCGAATATAATAGTCTAAAATGTTGAAAATTTAAAATAATATTTATCAAATGCATATCATTATTGTACCTACTATTGTGTACAATTAAAATTTTGATCCTAAGCAATGGTCAACGTCCTTTAAATATGATAAAATCTTTTTACCATCACAAATGTCAAGTGTGCCTACACCATTAAAGTAAAAATGCTTTATTATGCAAAGAATGTACTTTATATTATGCTAAGGAGTGTAACAGGTTGACTGTAGGATCATCTCGGGTATTATGCTAAGTTATTGTATCGGAGGATTTTTGTCGCTTTCTTTTAATATGACACGGTTTAATAAACCTTGTCAACATAGTAAAGTGGGCTTGCAACCTGTCTCGTATTCAATATATCTTACTCGCCCGCGGTATCGCTCGAGTGGTATCTATATAAAATATAGCCTATGTTCATGCGGAAAGTCCATGCTACACATAGGTGAAAGAATTTTGGAATCGGATGAGTAGTTTCGAAGATTACCCCAAACATACAAACAAACCAACTTTACTCTTTATAATATTATAATATATTATAGTTTGGACATACATCTATCATACCTACTCACATTTTGCAGAAAATATGAAATACATATTATTTAAACATGCCAGTCTAAAATAAAAGTTTCTTTTGAATTTTAATACAACGTATTGTGTAAGTTGCTCTCAATTTACTCACTTACCTAAAATAAAAACACTGCATAGTTCTTCAAACTTTGTCACTAGGGTATTATTTTTAAAAGATGTTTTTTACTAAATCAAAAAATTTAATATACGACGATATTTTTACGTGAGAAATTTCCCGTGTGCTATTATAATGTCTAATACAACTCACAATCGTTTTGAAAGTGACATTTTAATGTTTTATTTCAATATCTAGAGGAAGTTTTTCTGCACATACCTACTATAAAACATACTGTAGTTTTGCAAAAGTATACTCTACCTACTCGATAGAATCGGTGTGACCTAGTAACGTGGTCCTGATTGGGTCCTTTATCGCCAATAATGAGGCGAGCGCATGTTCGTTAATGCAATACATGTGTTACTGAAAAAATTAAGCGTTATATAAGGAACCGTCTTGAATGTAAAATCCTTAAAACACGATTGTATGACCTTCTGAAAGAGAACACAGCATTAAAATGTTCTTTTAACAACTTAAAATTTATTAAAAACACAAAAAAATTGGGTGTCATACCCTATCAATAATAAGACTACGCTACGCTGCTACATCAAAGTGCTACGAAGGTTCTACAACCTCGTAGCTACAGCTACGGCGTAGCTACGAAAATTAATAAGTCTACAGCAACGCTGACAAATTGAAAAATATTTATACATCGTTTAAAATCCCCCACAAACCGTACAAAAGTTAACGAATTCTCATCATATTGAGGCGCGCGCCTCGTCGCCTCAATCTCCATAAAGGAACAGTTTCTACTCTCGCGACATGCGAACGACAGTCAAATATATAATATAATAATAATTGTTTTAATAGACGACCTCTGTAGTGCAGTGGGTGAAAGCCCGCCTGAGACGCAGAGGTTGCGGATTTGATCCCCGCTGCGGGACAAATGTTTATATTATGATCTGCAAATACTTTTTTCAAGTCTGGGTGTTTTTTTGTATAATATGTTTGCTAGGATTTGATGACGCTGTGTGGAATCCCAAAGGATATTTATTTATTTTGAGTGCATGAATGAATGAATATAATATCTTTATTGAAAAACCATATTATTCTTATTTATTTCTATAGATATTTATTCTTAAAGTCAATCGATTTTTAAATTACAATGGCTAGTTGTGTTTCACGAGCTCACGGCCCAATGTCGCACTACTGTCGCCTGTTTCAAATTCTTCCTATAATCCGAGGCGATTGCATGAATATTTACTAAGCAGCTTTCTCACGGTTTATTATATTCAAATAGGACACCGACCCACTTTAATTTACATGGTGTAGACGTGCCCTTAGGGAATATACTGTATAAGCAGATTTACAAGATATTGCAAAATAAATCTTGTGACGACAGAAGTAAAAAATCTTGTAATGTTTTCCGTTTCCCTTTGTACTATAGGCACTGTGAGCTATGGATCTGAAGATGATCTTGAGAGAGGGTGTTTTTTATGTATAATATGTATGTACTTACAAAATAATAATGTATTTAAGTAGTATATCAGTCATCTGGTTACCATAACACACGCATTAAATTGCTTAGCTTGGGACTAGATAACGCTGTGTCTATGGATATTTATTATTGTCTACGCAGTTATGAACAGAAATACACCTCGAGAAGGAAATTTCTCTCTTACAAAATTTGAAGTCGGTTTTCATAAAACTTTATTTTTACCACTTGAGCGGCGTTGTGAGCTAAGTGAGCCGCAGAACCCGAGCATCGTTCGCTGCAACTCAGCCTCACTGAATGAGACGGCAAGCGCCGCCAGCTGCGTACAGTGCGGACACTCCATTTAAAATATGTAGTGAGGGTGAAGATCTAGTGGCTAACAGTCAGCCACTCGTTATAAGCCATAAGGGTACAAGGCCTAAGTCACACTAGCTATGTAACGAGTAATAAGCTGTGTGACTAATTACTAGTCTCACAGCTCACTGACGTGTACGAGTACCTTCATTTCATATAATTTCATAAAACGAACGAACGATATAATTTCTAATTAAATTTGAACTGTGCCTATGCATATTTATATAATATTTTTCATTGCCAATGATTGAAAATGTGCTTGCGAATAATAACAGTAGCAACTATGCAAGTGCTAGTTTAAAAATAATCTATCATACTTTGGTGCCAGAAACAATGTTTATGCACGCGAAGTCATTAAAGTGTATCATGTAAGGATTTGTTCCCGAATTTAAATGTCCATTAATCACTATGACCAGTTAAGGTAAAGTTTCAAAATTAACGGCCACCATATAGCGGTCTTGTTTTTTGTATTATTTTTATTAATTATTATTAATTAGATTATTCATTGTGTTCCAGCGGAACAGATGATATATTTTCGTTCGAATTTCTGTCATTATTTTCTTATGTAGGTAGCGTATTAAAGACATACACAATTTTGAGGGTAGATCAAAACCGTTCACAATATTTCTATTGGCTGTTTTGGTGTGACGCCTCTATTGTCTTTCGAAACGGCGAAAGGAAGCCATTTTGAGAGTTGCTTGTTCGACGCCTTCCGATACAGCCGCGCGCGCATCCTTCGTGTTTTCGCACAGTGCCGCTCGCGCTTCAATATCATATAAGACCTCTAGTGATCGTTCCATAAGAGACACAAACTACAGTCCCAGCATCATTCCTCACCTATGGACCTAGAAAGTGCGGTGAATTCTCAGTGCAAGCCGGACACGACCCTGGACCTGCTAGATTGACGAGACCAGGTTAGTTGCGCCATACAGCCTACTGAAACTCCCGTACATAGTTTTGATCCTTCGATCCGGATAGTACCTATCCAGTTTTGATTCCTCCAGATTGTGTCGTCTTTATTGCTACACTACGTGTACATATTTTTAGTATTTTTCCATTGCAATCGTAAGTCATCTTTGTTACACAAAATGGCGGACGATTCGGCTATTGAACAAGACATTTTCGAACGAGATATTATCTTAGAGGATCTTAAAAGAACGTTGCTTTTTTCCACTACTGATATTTTACAATTTAAATCAAGATCTACTGATCTCACTTCTCAACAAAGAAAGTTTGGCAAACTTCAAGCTAAAATAGAAAAAGCTTTGATGAAATCTAAAACCTTTAACAAAGAAGAACAGTTAAAAATTCGTAATGATTTTAATGATTGTTATTACGCGATATTAGTACATGTTAATAAATTTAAACAAGCCGATCAAGAAGGTAGACGCATGAGCCGTATTACTACGCAATCGTTGCCTTACACACAAAATCATTGTCTTAACAAATTGCCTACGTTGCCATTGCCAACTTTCAGTGGAGAATCTACAGATTGGCCCTCATACTACGATTTATATCGTGCCGTTATCCACAACAATGATGCCTACACATCAGCGGAAAAGTTTAGATACCTGTTGTTAACTCTAAAAAATGAGCCACATAACTTAATTAAGTAAATCCATTCCAATCACAGATGAAAATTATACTGTCGCTTTAGAAATTCTTATAAATCGGTATGAGAATCGTAGAATCATTGCTTCTAAACATTTAGATCGCATTCTTGACATAGAAAAGTGTGCTAACGAGTCTTATGTAAGTTTACGTAAACTAGTTAACGTTTATATGGAAAATATTAAAGCACTCGAAATGATGAGATTTCCAGTGCACGAATGGAGTTTCATTTTGTTAAATATCTTACTGCGTAAGATACCGCATTCAGTTCGTAAGCGTTTCGAGTTATCGCTCAATAAAGCTTCTGATATACCTACCGTAGATATACTCATAAGTTTCTTAGAACAGGAAATTTCAACGTTTGAAATTATGTCGAACAGCGATTCAAAAATTGTTGAGGGTAGGTCTCGCGTACCCAGCGTGAACCCGTCCCGAGCCAGCGGCTCCGGTGGCGCCGCTAACGGTCATTTTGGTGTTTCAAAGCCAAACGGTTTTACTCCGCGACAAACATTCGCCGTTACGGAATCAACCGATGTTCAAATTGGCAAACGATGCATTTTGTGTGACGATCAACACATCTTATCAAAATGCTCGAGATTCTTGAATATGTCTCCGCAAGATAGGTACAATTTTGTTAAAAATAAAAATATTTGTTACAATTGCTTGAATGTAGGTCACGATTTAAGAACTTGTAGGTCGAATTATGCATGTCAAACGTGTAATAGACGACATCACACATTATTACATTTTGAAATCAAACATAACTCAAACCAAGCATGCCCCGTCTCTTTCCCTCCTACGGAGGAAGCTACGGTCGATCCCGGCCTCACTACCATGTCACTGCAACCGACTAACGTGAATCATGCGATGCGCGAGAGTGGCGAGTCGTCCATTGCGCCGTTGGTTAGGAAGTGTACAGTCATGCTATCTACTGCGCTCGTCAATGTATGCGTGGGTTCAACGAATCACTCAATTCGTTGTTTGATTGACACCGGTAGCCAAGCGAGTTTTATGACGGAAGCGTGTTCTAAGCGTTTAGGTTTGAATCCTAGGTATGTTGGTATTCCAGTGTTTGGGATCGGGGAAGAAAAACCGATACAACCAAAAGGAATAGTTTCGTGTGTTGTCACTCCTCGTGGTTTAAATATTCCAGCTATAGCGGTCGAAGCTTTAATTTTACCTAAATTGTTTTCGCAATTTCCAAGAATTCCGTTACCTATCGAAGCGTGGCCCCATATTCAAAACTTAAACTTAGCCGACCCCTATTTCAACGCGAGTAACGCTCAACCAGTTGAAATGCTTTTAGGTGCTGATGTTCTTTCTCACATTTTGCTGGGAAATATTGTTAAGGGCCGTCCTGATGCGCCAATAGCAATTAATAGTGTTTTCGGCTACTTATTGATGGGAAAAGTATTTTTCGATGTTTGTCCTACTCCGTCTCCACTCCAGGTGTGTCATAGCTCCTTTTTCGAGGACAGCGACCTCCAACGTTTTTGGGAGCTGGAGGCAGTTCCTGAAGATAAATCTTTTACCCCCGATGAGAGTCAGTGTGAATCGATTTTTCAAAATACACATTCTCGCGACGAAAACGGTCGATACGTCGTAGCACTTCCATTTAAAACTGCACCTATACTAGGTCAATCAAGTGACATTGCTCTCGCTCGTTTTCGTAAATTAGAATATCGCTTAGAACGTAATTCGTCCCTTAAAAAGGACTATCACGCTTGTCTACAAGAGTACATTGATTTAAATCAAATGGAACTCTGTAATCCTCCGTCTTACGACGATAATTCTCACTATTATATTCCGCACCACTGCGTGGTCAAAGAATCAAGTGAAACCACCAAGTTGAGGGTGGTATTCGATGCTGCTTGTAAAACCACTAACGGAAAATCGTTAAATGATCTTTTGCTCACGGGTCCGAAGTTGCACTCTGACATAGTAGATATTTTACTTAATTTCCGGGTTCACAAGTTTGTTTTCACAGCTGATATTAAACATATGTATCGCAATATTTCTGTTCGAAAATCTGATTGGGAATACCAGCGGATTGTTTGGCGGCCATCTCCTGACCTACCTATTCAAGATTATAGGTTGCGCGTCGTCGTTTTCGGCATCAGTTCATCTCCGCACACAGCGTTACGTGTTATACAACAACTCGCACGGGATGAAGCTGAGAAGTTCCCACTAGCGTCCTCAGTTTTGATGAGGGATGTTTTTGTTGACGATGTCGTTTCCGGGGAAGACAGTGAGATGAACGCACTCAATCTACAAAAACAGCTGATCGGTATTTGTGCAAGCGCAGGCTTTGAGCTGCGCAAGTGGCACAGTAACTCGCCGGCGATACTCGCCGCAGTGCCCTCGGACTTTCATGGTGAGCGGCCTGAAGCCTTATCTTTCGCTGATGTAGAAAAAGATCCCTCGATAAAGGTTCTCGGGCTTCAATGGAACCCCACTTCGGATAGTTTTTCTTTTAAGGTCAAAACTTCTAATTTAAATTGTACAAAACGGGCAATACTGTCAGAAATTGCAAGAATTTATGATCCGATAGGGTTTTTATCACCGGTAATATTATACGCTAAATATTTAATGCAACTACTTTGGATAGCAGGTACAGGTTGGGATGAGTCACCTCCTATTGATATCGTAAATGCTTGGCTAAGCTTTGTCAAGCAACTTCCACTCTTATCGCAGTGTGTTTTTCCGCGTCACATATTTTCTAATTCAATTTCTATTGAACTTCACGGTTTTGCTGACGCCTCCGAACGAGCGTATGCCGGGTGTGTGTATATCCGGTGTAAAAGTAGTGATGGTCAAACTCGGGTCTCTCTTGTTTTGGCAAAAACAAGGGTTGCACCTCTAAAACGATTGTCGATCCCCCGATTAGAACTTATGGCAGCGCTATTACTAGCGAAGTTAATTAGTAAAGTTATGCTCGCCTACGGCGACCGAATTCATTTCGATCATGTCTACGCATGGTCCGATTCCACGATTGTGTTAGCATGGCTACGCTCATCGCCACATGAATGGAAGACGTTTGTGTCCAATCGCACAAGTGACATACTGTCACGGGTGCCTGCCAGTTGTTGGCGACATGTACCGTCGTTCGATAACCCAGCTGACTCGGCTTCCCGGGGAATGCTGCCCGCGGTGTTCATCGAACACTCTTTATGGTTTCATGGTCCTAGTTGGTTACAAACTGAGCCAAATACTTGGCCGGTTCTTAATCAAAATATAAATACTATGGAAGAAAAACGTAATCTTCCCATTATTGCACATCCTTCTTCTGTAGGTAAAGAAGAAGAACCTGAGTTTCTTTCAAAATTTTCTTCTTTAGGAAAACTTGTTCGTGTCGTTTCTTACATTTTTCGATTTTATTACAAGTGTAAAAAATCACAGATTGCCTTTCCTCGGCACATAACGGTGCTCGAGTATAATTCTAACTTAAAAAAGATTATAGGTATAGTTCAGCAGTCTACTTTCGTAGAAGATATTAAAAATATTTCAAATAGTAAATCGCCTACAAATCAATTAAAACGCTTATCACCATTTCTAGATAAAGATAATTTGTTGCGTGTGGGTGGACGTTTGCATAAATCATTGCTTTCATTCGAATCAAAACATCAATTGATACTTCCGAAGAAACATTACTTAACTACGTTAATAATCGATGATGCTCACATTACACACCTACACGCAGGTCCTCAGTCCACACAGTACTTATTGTTACAAAAATATTGGATTTTATCTGGGCGGGATATAGTTAGACAGCGTATACATAAGTGTGTTCCGTGTTTTCGCGCGAGACCCACACACACACAGCCACAGATGGCTCCGTTGCCGAGCGTACGCGCACAGTCAGCTCGTCCTTTCATTAAAACAGCTGTTGATTATGCCGGCCCGTTCTATGTTCGTGCAAATAAAGTTAGAAATGCTAAAATAATAAAATCATATGTTGCGATATTTGTTTGTATGAGCGTAAAGGCAATACATTTAGAGTTGGTTTCTGATCTTACGACAGAATCTTTCCTCGCGGCTTTACGACGATTCACGTCTCGCAGAGGTTTATGTACAGATATTTATTCCGATAACGGAAAGAACTTTGTAGGATGTAGCAACCATCTTCGTGAGTTGTATACATTTTTAAATTCAGACGCCGTTCAAAGGACATTACATGAACAGGTACTTAAACAAAACTTGACATTTCACTTTCAACCTGTTCCTGGGTCACATTTCTGTGGTTTAGTAGAAGCAGGCGTTAAAAGTTTCAAACATCATTTACATCGTGTAATAGGAACTCGTACTCAAACATACGACGAAATGCACACTTTACTCTGTCAAATCGAGGCAGTCTTAAATTCACGTCCCTTATGCGTCTTGAGTTCAGATGCGTCAGATCCACAACCGCTGACTCCAGCGCATTTTTTGGTTGGTGGACCTCTTACGGCCCTACCTGACATTTCATTGACAGAATTCAATACTGATAGGCTTAATCGTTGGCAGTGGGTGCAACAATGCATTCAACATTTCTGGAAGAGGTGGAGTCGTGAATATTTACACGAAATCCAACAAACACATAAATGGTTTCATAATCGCGGCCCTCCTATTAGTGAAGGTATGATTGATGTGGTGCGCGATGATAATTTGCCGGTTTTACAGTGGAGATTGGCACGGGTGCATGCTCTGCATCCAGGTACGGATAATATAACACGTACCGTAACCCTTCGAATGGGCAACTCTTATACTAAGAGACCTGTGGTAAAAATCTGCCCCATTCCTTTGCAATAGTTTTTCGTTTCTTTTTCATTAATCAGCAGTACGTACATACTCATTATTAGTTTATAGTTTTCTTTAGTGTAGTATAATTACAAACAATTTTCATGTTAAAAGCAACCACGTTCTTTTAAGGTGAGCGGCATGTTCCAGCGGAACAGATGATATATTTTCGTTCGAATTTCTGTCATTATTTTCTTATGTAGGTAGCGTATTAAAGACATACACAATTTTGAGGGTAGATCAAAACCGTTCACAATATTTCTATTGGCTGTTTTGGTGTGACGCCTCTATTGTCTTTCGAAACGGCGAAAGGAAGCCATTTTGAGAGTTGCTTGTTCGACGCCTTCCGATACAGCCGCGCGCGCATCCTTCGTGTTTTCGCACAGTGCCGCTCGCGCTTCAATATCATATAAGACCTCTAGTGATCGTTCCATAAGAGACACAAACTACAGTCCCAGCATCATTCCTCACCTATGGACCTAGAAAGTGCGGTGAATTCTCAGTGCAAGCCGGACACGACCCTGGACCTGCTAGATTGACGAGACCAGGTTAGTTGCGCCATACAGCCTACTGAAACTCCCGTAATAACACACGGGAAATTATGAAAAACGTGAAAATTTGTATAGATGTTACGAGTAGGTAGTTATTACTCTTTCTTGTAGAAACTAACTAAACAGATTTAGCTGAAACTTGGAATATACATAGCTTATGACCTGAAATAACACAAGACTTTTTATCCAGGTGAGCACCTACTATGCGAGCGAAGCCACGGGCATATTCTAATCTTGAATAATTTCCACTATTCTTTTCATTTCACTTATTAGCAATAATAAAAATAAATAAAACATTGTCGGTCTCGGCTTTTAAAGTCGTTAAGCCATGACGAAGGTCTTAAGGCGGCCTAAAAACTTCGTCACCAGAGTTAGCCACTTGCTCATACGAACTTACTTACTACTTACTTACTTTTAAGCAGTTGCATAATGACGGCCATCGTTTCTCTGGAAAGCACAGCTTAAGCAAGGCGCACACGCGAAGCGTTTTGTACAGCGTGTAGCGGATTTAATTAGTCACGACAACATAATGCGCGAAGTATTTATGATTACACGGTATGTGGCCGAAAATAGCCATTGAAATTTGAAGATTTGCTTCTGAACGTGGCTTTGCCCAGATAAGAAGCCTATACGTAGGGATATTATAAGTATCTAGTATGTATGCACATTTGACGACCTCTGTGGCGCAGGGGTTGAAAGCCTGAGACGCAGAGGTTGCAGGTTCGATCCCCGCTGCGGCACAAATGTTTATATGATCTGCAAATATTTATCTTGAGTCTAGGAAAGTCTTTCCGCGACCACGGCTGGTGCAATCCGGTCGAAACGTCGGGTGAATATTATATTAAAGGTAAAATTCGTGATAAATACCCGTTTGCATTTATGTTTTAAATTGCTAAGCCTGGGACTAGATGACGATGTGTGGAATGTCCAAGGATAGGTATTTATTTATGCATAGCTTTAAGTATGTACTCATATAAATCAGTGGCTAGTTTTCAGGCTGCCTAGAGGTTTACGCTTACGTCATGGATTTCGTTACATAAATTGAAGATAGCTAAAATCAAAACACAAAAGTAAGTCCGTATGAGCAAGTGGCCAACTCTAGTGACGGAGTTTTTAGGCCTCCGTCATGGCTTAGTGACGTATGAAACACAATTATAAATACAGTTTTAGGCTCAACTCACACCAAAAGAGCGGCGAAGAGCAGCGCTCCGCTTTGCTGGTTATATCATTTTACGATATTGTCTTCATTGAAGTTTTTTTGTTATCAGCTGATAGATGCATAGCCTTTTTAGACCTCACCCGAAATAGTTTCTTAATATCAAGCTAATATAAAACTTGCCAGCAAATATAAGTGTAGCCTATATTTTAATGTCACAACCCAGTCACCTTCACGGCAAAATGAGTCTGTTTACATAAAAATACACCCCAATGACATTTACAATTCGAATAACACCCCCTTTCGGGGGGAATGTGGGTCAGCCGAACCCTTTAATCAGGGAAGGGGTAGTTATGAATGGAAGGGTGTTGGGTAATATCCCCTTTGGGGGCATGATGGCCTGTTTTCGACAGAAAAATTATGTAGAAATGTTTGAAAAAGATTTTTATTGTGTTACGTAAGGTCTGTAGTAGAAAACTGTTATTGGTCGATTTTTACTGTAAATATGGAGGTGGAGGAGTGAATTAGTATAAAAGGGAATAATGAAGAATAAATATTTATTATTATTCTTTATCTATACTAATATTATAAAGAGGTAAAGTTGGTTTGTTTGTATGTTTGGGGTAATCTCCGAAACTACTTATCCAATTTCAAAAAAATGTTTCACCGATGTGTAGCATTTACTTTCCGAATGAACATAGGCTAATTTTATCAAGGTAGGTGCCATGCGATTGAAGCCGCGGGCGAGTAAGCTAGTAATATACTTTCGGGACTGTACTTCCAAGGTGCGGTAGACATTATTTTAGGCATAATAATAACATTAGAATGGCATGAATGTATAAAAAACTTTTTCGTAGAACCTTGCAGAACTTTGCTTCAATTCGACGATGACGTTATGTCAAAATCACCTTTAGAAGGGATTTTAGGATTTACTCTCTCTTTCCTTTAGACCTGAAAAGTTTAAAGGGATACCAAAATCTGAAACTTTGATGAATCTCTGTGTTTCCATCACGCCGTTGTTAGTGAACCGATTTAGATGTATGTGTAGTTAAGGGTTTATTGAAGCGAAGAAACCAGTTGTAACAATAAACATGTCATTGTATCATAAAACCAACGAACTCGTAAATATTGGGCAGACCCAAAACTATTCTAAATGCGATCTGGGCCGCGTCAAAAGTTTTATATAGCTGTATAACATTATCGTACAAGTTAACGGCTTTGTTTTGTTGGTATTCTATACGAAAACTCACGTGTTCGAATCACTAGTTGCATTGGAATAAACAAAACGGGGTATATGCTTTCTTCTTCTGCTTTCTGCCCTTATCCCACCTTACGTGGGGTCGGCACAACATGTATTCTTCTTCCATTTCCCTCTATCAGCCGCCATCTCAACATTCACCCCTTTCTTACCAGGCTAAAAGGGAGCTTGTGTTTATGTAAGTCTTAGACTTAGGTACTTATGGTATGTACGAGGATTTTGAATGTGTGATGACAATATGTCATATTGTAATTATTTTTTTATGTAAGATTTATACCCAATAACGCCACAAGTAAAATCTTTAAGCTGTCTTTCTTCTGTGTCAAGCGTGTCACAGAAGAAATACAAGAGAATGCACAAATACACTAGTTCCATAATAAACCCTGAAAAACCACAAGCCAAACAATTTCCAGTTATTGCAACTCGTGTACAAAGCAGGAGACACAAGTGACTGCACGAATACACTGACTTCGCTTTGTGGCGTTGTGGTCACGCTGTCGGCTATTGCAATACCAATGGTTGGCAGCCGAAGAACCACAATCAATAATTGCTAAATTAGAGTTGCTTTGGTTTGTTGGTGATGTGCATTTGTTTAGGAATGAGCTACAATTAACAATACGGCCTAACTATACAGATTTAAAGCCTCTCCTCGCCCGCAGAACGCGCGCGATCCGCGCCTCTTTTTCGTTTTTGTCAGTATTTTTCCCGCGAATAAAATATTTTCTCGGGATTATCGATGTGAAATATAATGTTTGAAACATGTAATGAGAGGTTCGTCATCTCTGTATTTAATGTGGGATGGCATTTACATGTATGCCCGGTCGTAGCATCACCAACTGATCTCTTCTATGCTAAAGTTTTAAAGTTACGTAGCCTTTGCCTTGGGCGGTTTAAAAACTTGTCTAGAGTCGGTCCAAGTTCATACGAACTTACTTTCTTCTTTAAATCCTGTAAGTGGGTCGGATAGGGATGCCAAGATAAAAAATTGTATCAAACATTCTATTTTTTTAATATATAAGTACAATAGACATCTTCAAAGGATCTAACATTGCCAAAAGATCTGAAAATAAATGTCTACCTCCGTGATCAAATTCATATTTTTTTAAATTCTATATCTGCTGCTATTCATACTTCCAAAAATAGCTTAACAACCCTTATCATTCTAGTCCCAGATAATAAAATATTCATTCGCAGTCAGTGTGAAGGTATTATAACAAAATCTATGGGTCCCAGGAGAATATTACCATTACCAGCAGGTGCGTTTAAGCGTCACACTACATTAAGTTTCTACGAGCAGGTGCCTTTGGACCAATTATGAGGAAACTACTTAAGGAATTGAAGAAATCGGGAAAAAGCTTTAGAAGTTAATGTACGATGAGTAAGCCCAATGTGAATGGTGCTCTTGTAACTCGTTGTCATAGAGACTGTCATTTTGATGTTGAGTGTATCGATTTGGATTCGAATATTTGATTTGCAGGAGTTTGTCAATAGGTATTTATTTGCGCAGCTCTACTAAGTGGAGAACATAGCGATTATGAAGGTACTGAGTAACCACTAGTACCTATTACTATGTCCCAGGCACTAATACAATGCGTAGACAAAGATTGCCTCCCGACACTGTAATAAATCATCTCTTAAGATGTGAAGACCTGAGTTTATTACTAGGTCGGTTCGTTTGTATAGCATCTTTTTGAAATGACAGTGTGTATAGTTTGTAAATACATAAGGTCAAAAAGTTGAAGTCGATTTTACATATTTTTATTAATTTTTCTCTAGTTTCTATCATCTCTTTGCATGCCTCTGTTCAAAAACACCCACAAGGTCCGTCAAGGCTTAGTCAAGGCATAAGTAGGGCATTAGCCATTTATCGCAAAGGGCATCGCCATAATGCGTTTGTCGATTGACGTGGATGGCAAATCGCTTGGCTATCGGTAATCTTAGGGTACCGTGGGCTTAAACCTTCAAAATAACAAGAGCTCTTAAGATTGATATATAGCAGATTAAATAATTATTGCAGCCTCAAATTTCGATGGATAAGATTACGCTAAAACATTTATTTTTTGGTAATTAAAGAATTAATAAGTACCTATATTCGTCCCAAACTAAAATTAAAACCTTTGTATCAAAACAAAATGTATCTTCTATTGAACAACTGAATGTCAGAATATCTTAGTGGCTATAAAGATCTGAAATCATTTGTCTACCGCACCGTGGTAACACAGTCGTGATCAATTTTATTAAATTTTGGTGTTTATTTATTGAAGAAACCAAATCGTAAAATTCAGTCACCAAACCACGTACGGAACCGTAAAAGACGTAGATAGTCAGCGCTACGTTATTCGCCGTAAATAACGTAAGTCAACTAAAATTTATGTGCCATAAACTCCTATCTGATTTGTGACAAAGCGGACAAATAGCCAACAGCACACATTGGTTTATATTTCAAATCAAATCAAATCAAATCAAAATACATTTATTTGCAACTAAAATTAAAACCAAGATTAACATTAACGCAAGACTAACCTTTATGACTAACCTTTACTCTTTATGAAGTTGGAAATGACAGGTAGAGTAAGAATCGGAATGGTATGTGTTCTAGATTTTTGATAAATCCTTTTCTCGTGATATTGTATGATTTCTAAAGGTGCCATCAAACGTGAGGTAGGTACTTATGCGATCGTTATTATCATATTAGATAGCCTATCCTCATGCACTCACCCGCGGACCGCACGCGAAGCCATTAACAATACACGACACAGGAGTGTAGATTCCATTCGTATATTCTTCTCGGTTTCGCGCACGTTCCCTTTGAGATCCGCTTCGCGAAGTGTGGATTGGCCATAGCCATCACATAACAGTTTAAGATTAATGTTGGATGCTAACAAAGTTTCGTAATCTGATGGGCTGGATATAGCGAGATACCGAATTTAAGAAACAGTCAACAAGTCAGAACTTATTCAACGTACGAGAGCATTTCCAAAAACTACCAGCCTACTCTATAAGTCAAAAACGATGCATCGCGACAATCATTGCAAGTCAGCTTATGTCGGTTATTCTTCCGAATTCAGTTTCCACCAACATTAAGCTGACCTGCGATTATTGGCACGATCCATAGTTTTCGGTTTGTAGAGTAACCTACTTCCACCAGGTATCAGATGTAACTAAATCTTTCTGAACAAAACGGGAACATAATTCTTGCATGATTTAGTACTAACAAACAGATCCGAGATATTACGTGGAAGGTGCCAGTGTTGCCAACTAATGAAATGGCTACTTTGTGATTTATTCAGCAAAAACACTCGGATAATACCGAATGAAGGGAGAGCTTTAGGTTTCTTTCCGCAGTTTTTGCGATCAATCTATTTTGATGTCTATTAAGCTGTCTCCGATAATACGACTTTGCCGAACTCTAGATTGTGGACATTGGGCATTTTTTATTTCTGTTTCGAAAGTTGACTTACTATGACCTCTTTTGAAGTATTTGTGGAGAAGCTTTATCGTTTTTGTAGAGCCTAGTAGAGACTAATATTGCTAGAGTAAAAAAAGTCTAGAAAGTATTAAAGTCCCATTAGCCGAATACTAATTCGCAAGATGTTTTTAGGCAGCGAGGAATCGCAAATAATGGCATGATCAAAAATTGATGATGCTTGACTACCCTATTAGACAACTCCAAGTTTTAAAATATTCAAACTAAGAGAATGATATACCTACCAAGCTTTCTTAAGGCAACCAGATGCCTGATATAGATAGATAGATAAACACTTTATTGTACACCACATGGACATTACATCAAATAAAAAACACTAAGAATAATTAAAATGAAGTACAATGGACGGTCTTATCGCTATGAGCGATTTCTTCCAGACAACCTTATATTTATAGGTACTTATTATATAGGTACATTCATAAATTATAGATAAAAGCACTCAGACCTAGAACAAATAACTACATAACATAAAAACATTTGTGTCCTGCTGCTGGGATCGAACCCTGAATCTCCTGCCTCAGACGGGCCTTCACCCACTGTGCCACAGAGGTCGTCGAAAATACATTTGGTTCGTTTTAGTTTTTTAAACATTTCATTCCCAGTTTTTTGGTATGTCTGATAATGGACTGTCTGTCACTGTAACAAAATACTTCGGACATTCTATTTCTTTGGCACACAAAGATCGAAGCCAAGTGTCTGCTCTCTCAGAAAAGTAATGTCTTGTTTGACATTGCTGTGTTTTTTAAGAATTCTAGAATCTATGATATTCTTTAGCACAAAATATTATACCAATATCTAAACGAAGTTTTACGAGGTTGGGTACTCTTCAAATCTGCTCAAGAATTATTTTATATTTAGTACCTACCTAAAGAGTATTTTTCCGCTTAGAATAATTAACTTAATATAATAGATAAAGGAGGAGCTGTGTTCCACCGTATGTATTTTATCATAGTCTAAAACCAAACCAGTTTATTTGTCGAAATCACTTTGAATTATTTAGTCTGCCTTCTCCGAATAGCAAAAATATGTTTAATGTATTACAAAAACAACTCAACATTATTATCGCAGTATATAACTTACTCGGTAGATAGATATCTACAAGTTAAATAGAAACCGAGTATATTATGTTTTGATTCATCCGAGAAATCGTTATCTGGGCAAGGAGAACTATAATATAAAGTTTATATACGGGGTGTAAAAAGACTACTACCGAAAACTGATGGGTTGCAATCAGACCATAGTACTGAACATAATTAGCGAAAAAATTTTTTTTACCTTAAATATTTTTTTTTTTTTTTAGTCACATACACATCGTACAACATAATAAGACCATTTCCACCTAATTAGATCATTTAATAAAGGAAATAAACAAGTAAATTAAAGAAACAGCATTATTACGCATAGCATATTACGCTCGTACGACAGCGAACAGCTGATCTCGCCCGCGGTCATCGACCGCCCGCGGTCTTTTTTCAGACAACTAATGTTTCTTTAGATGTCTTTTGGGGTGCTGTACCACCCCGTTTCGTTTTCGGTAGACGTCTTTTTACACCCTGTATTATAATAATAATAATAATATACTATACTATAACTATCTTCACTATAATACTATTATAGCTACTATAATATTAAAATACTATATTTTTACGTGAGTGAAACGGGAAATTCCCGTTTATTATTACAATGTCTAGTACAACTACTTAGTATTCTTTTATCTCGTCGTATCCTACGAAAAAGGAAACAGTTGCAAAACACCAACTTTACAGGAGGCGGTTTTTTCTTAATATCTCGATGAGTTTTCAACTTTTGAATGAAATTTTTTTTTTATTTATTTTTATAACATCCTATTCATCATTCCAAGTACTTTTAATTAATGTAACACTGCTATTTCCCCCATTTTTGTCGCTTGTTTCCTTAATCCGTGTAATATTTTCTGGTTGGCTTGGTCCAAAGCGCCTTAGTAACCTTTCTCCACGGTGATTTTTGTTGACGCTAACCTTTGTTGCCTTGTTCACCCGGAGTTGGCAGGGTACTGATGACAATTAATGTGGGCATATGCCAAAATATGATATGTTTGAACGTGCTTCTAACTAGGTACTTCGACAACAACTAATGTTTTTATGATTTTGCGAATAAACTTAATAAGGGTGAAATGCAGTGCCAAAGCTTTAAGTGAAACGTATTAATGGTAGGTGTTTTGAACTCTGTTGGATAGTTACTATAGATAGATCAATAATTAAATCTACTATTAAAAAGAGGTAAGTTGGTTTGTTTGTTTGTTTGTTTGTATGTTTAGAGTAGGTAATCTCCGAAACTATTCATCCGATTTCAAAAATTCTTTCACCGATGTGTAGGCATGGACTTTCCGAATGAACATAGGCTATATTTTATCAAAGTAGGCACCACGCGAGCGAAGCCGCGGGCGAGTAATCCATACTAATATTATATATAATACCAAATAAATGTTATTCTATTCTATTCTATAAAGGGGTAAAGTTGGTTTGATTGTGTTTTATATGTTTAGGGCTATCTCCGAAACTACTCATTTTATTTCAAAAATTCTTTCACCGATGTGTAGGATGGACATTCCGAATATACCTACATATTTTATATACATATTTTTTCATAGGCTATATTTTATCAAGGTGGGTACCGAAGCGAGCGAATCCGCAGGTGTTAGCTTAAGCTAGTACAAAATAAATCGACACAAACATTGTTTCGGAGTTCTTCGACAAAACCATTAAAAAAGGTGAAATGCGGTGTCAAAGTTTAAGCGTTCAAGTATAAAAAGCTCTCTACGCTGGCATGATTCATTTGATTCGAAGTCTGCTTAAATATATTGCAAGAAAATTTAAATGTTTCAGACCATAGAATAGAAACCGACCAACAGCCAGCCACAACAACAAGCATCATAAGCAAAATCAAGTGTCACATGACGCATCTGTCCTAAAAAAGTTCGATCTATGAATCTTGCTGCGCTCGCTTGGTTCAAAGCTCACTTTTCTCGCACGGTAACTTTTGAATAGTTTGCCAGCAAATTTAACTGTGACTGACTCTATGGTCTGACACAGTTAAAAGGAACCTACCAGCAGTCAGCCTTTTCTATAAGGACCATAATTAAGCAAAATCAAGTGTTACATCATGATGCAATTGTATTAAAAAAAAATCTGCTCGCTGCGCTTTCTTGGTTTGAAGAACGCTTAGCTCGTAAGGTAGCTTCGCTCGCACGGTATCTTCTTGAATATTTTGCAAGCAAATTGAACTGTGTCAGACCATAATTATAATAGAAACCGACCAAAAGTCAACCTCTAAGAACACAGTAAGCAAAATCAAGTGTCACACTACGCATTTGTCTTTAAACAAATCGGGTAATGTCTAAGAAAATTGCACGGTAGCTTTTTGAATATTGTGCAAGCAAATTGAACTGTGTTAGACCATTATAAAAAGAGCACAGCAAGTCAGCTTTTTTTAAGAACACCGTAAGCTAAATCAAGTGTCACATGACACATTTATTCTAAATAAAATGTCTTTAAGCTTTAAAAAGCTCGTTGCGCTCGCTTCATGAAAGCTTCTTCAATATTTCGCAAGTAAATTTTACTCTGAGACCATAGATTAGCAACTGGCCATCAGTCAGCCTTTTCTATAAGCACCATTTATGCAAAGTTAAGTGTCACATGACGCATATGCCTTAAACAAGCCTATTTAAAAACTTTTTAGAAACAAGATTTAATAAATAATAAAGAGAACTAAATAATACAGACTGAATAATAAAGAGAACTAAACTTTTAAAAATCCAGCACCAAAGTAGGTAGGTACTCGTCAAGACCAATCAAATGAGCTGAAACTCGATGGGGTTGTGTAGTTTCTTTGAGTTCCTATGACCACCTTCTAGTTCCATCATCAGATCAGACCCTGGTAGCCATCTAAAAATAAAATACTCGCCAAGACGAAACAAACAAGCCGTAACTCGAAGGAGTTGCGTCGTTTCATTACAGAGTTCCTATGACCACCTTCCAGTTCCATCATCAGATCAGACCCTGGTAACCATCTAAAAATAAAATACTCGCCAAGACGAAACAAATGAGCCGTAACTCGATGGAGTTGCGTCGTTTCATTACAGAGTTCCTATGACCACCTTCCAGTTCCATCATCAGATCAGACCCTGGTAACCATCTAAAAATAAAATACTCGCCAAGACGAAACAAACGAGCCGTAACTCGATGGAGTTGCGTCGTTTCATTACAGAGGTCCTATGACCACCTTCCAGTTCCATCATCAGATTAGACCCTGGTAACCATCTAAAAGTAAATTACTCGCCAAGACGAAACAAATGAGCCGAAATTCGATGGTGTTGCGTCGTTTCATTACATAGTTCCTATGACCACCATCCAGCTCCATCATCAGACCCTGGTTAACATTGAAAGACAAACTACTCGTCAAGACGATTCAAATGAGCCCAAACTCGATGAGGTTGGGTCGTTTCATGGCGAAGTTCCTTTGCCCACCTTCACCTTCCAGCTCCATTATCAAATCAGCACCATCTCATCATAATATTGCATTGTCACGCGATTTACACGTGTATGCAAAATTTCAGCTCAATCAGTAACCGGGAAGTGGATTCAATTTAATTTGCAAGATTTGATAACAAACATCGGGACAGGAGAAACTAAATAAAAGCTTGTAAAAATAATAACTTATGAGCTCGCTTCATTGTAAATTCATGATACTCCACTCACGCATGTCCGCACTCCACGGTAATCTTGGACGAGTAAAGCGACAGTTGCGTTTATCACCCGTGCTCCGCCCGTCGCACTCGATTTCGCGCGTGGAACACAGCTACCAGAGCGTTTGTTTCCGTATTCGCCGAGAGAAATTCAGCAATGTAATTGTAACCGAATTTTAAAACTTTAATAACTTATTGAAATAAATTTATTTTTGAACTTTTTTTGAACTGATTAGATGTAAATGATAGTGAAGATTCCAAAAATGCAATAAAAATAAAAGGTGACAGTGGCGTCTGTTTCCTTATTCGTAGGATACGACGATCTGTGGTACAACTTACGATAGTTTAAGGTAACACTTAACAGTCGCAACTCAACTCTCACATTTACAATTACCTTATACTTTTTTGTACCCATCTTTTAAGTAGGTACTTACCTACTTACATTGTAAGTACCTTGTAGACGAGGCAGGTGCGTGGAGTGGTAGGTATTCGTAAAATGATAACACTTATGGAAGTTTGAACAAGAGATTAATTACTATTTATTAGCGAGGTAGGTACGTCGTTTACCTACTTATTCAACATATTAAATAAAAAACGAAACATACCATTCTTATGTCCATAGTACCCAGTCCCTGATGAAGAGCCACTGCCAGTAGAGGATCCCTGCTGCTGGCGAGCCTCCTCGTCTTCCAACGGCACCGCGGGCTCCATGATTGACACCTGTCACTTCACGTCAACATCACTTTGACACCTCACTGACACTTGTACCTGGAACGATGGAGAGGAAATCAAATAAATGTCAGACGATAAAATATAAAACAATATGGCGGCGTTTCATCCGTTTTCAGCGTTTGATAATAACGTCCAAAGAATAATTACCTACGTCTAAAGTTATTTCTTTTATTTTCAATTTTCAATCTCTGTGATTTAAAAAGTGGCCTGTTACGTGCCTAATCAGGCTTATTTCATGAACCAAATTATCATTCTAATGTAAATGATAGTTGGTAGGTAAGTATATTATGATGTAAGTACCTAAATGATGTTGCATAGGTAATGACTGTTCTTACTGAACATTAATTAAATTGCATAGCGACTTAACTTCATACAACTCATTTATTTTTGTTTGTTTCTGTAGGATTTTTAGGATTATTTATACAGAATTATATTATGAAAACACAAAAAAACATGACTAAAAAATAAATTTAGAATTTATTCAAATAGTGCACTTTTACTTATTTCACGCATAAAACTTTTCATACATATTTATTAAAACTTAACTTTCTGCATGAGCTACGACTACCGATCATATCAATCAATATATTTTATCGATCATTTTTTAACCCAATTAAAGTGAAGCGCTGACACAACACGCGAAACCGTGCCACACGTCCATTTGGAGTATTATTTTTCAGGAGTATGCCTATTGCATTTCCTTTTCCATTTAAAAACTCAATTTAATAAAAACTTATGTAAAAAAGTTAAACTCAGCACTGGTTTAAGGACAGCACTTTCATGCTATAATTAAATGTTTTTTATTATAATAAGTATACCTTTTAAAACTCTGGATAATATCAGCGCAATAATGTACTATATTCAAAAACAAAAGCTAACACATTCGTTTCAAAATATCACGCCCCAAAAAACACATTAAACAAAATTCACATTTCAAACAGAACAATACTCGTACGAAAATCGTTCTGAATTCAAATTAGGAACAGAGCGTACTGTTTTCACCACGGCGCGGTTCAAACTGAAACATTACTATTTTTACAGATGGACTCTGGAGTAAATACATGTTATTTTTGACTTATATTAATATAAGTGTTTGAAGTTTCGCTTTCAGTCAGTTGTGTCAATGGTTTTGTCTCTGGCTAGTTTTATCTATTTAGGGCAATAGGTAACAGCCAGTTTTTCGAACGGAAATCATCTCCAAACCAAACCAATCAACGTGATTTGACACGTGACAAGTGTCAAATGAGGAACAAATTCGAAACTGTCACGTGATTTGACCGTTATTTGTTAATTTTTTAGGTGTTCTGCGTTCGAAAATCCGGCTGTAGGTAAGCTTATTACTATTACATGAGAAATCAAATACTTAGATAAATCTTTCAATACAGTATTTTCTGAACTTTTGCTATGAGTACCAAGTGGCACACCTTTTTACGTGTAGTAGGTATAATTTTTAGCAATGAATGTTGCTTTGTTTGAACCTATGGTTTAAAAATATAAAACAAAAAAAACTCAGGCTTAGGTACCTACATCTAAACGAAAACTCCATTGATCGAATGGAAAGTCGAGGTACACCCACTCGGCTAACACTGCTCAATACAAAACTTACATCCAAACCCATTTCACAACATCAACCTCATTAGTGAGACTTACCTCATTCATTAGTGTAAGTACCTATACCTACCTATACCTTTATTCAAATATATAGTATATTATTATTATTATATATTATAGTATTATTTATATCATTATAATATTATTTAAATTATTTACTGTGTTCCTATTTGAGTTGAAATTATCAAATAAACTTACAGACATAATATTAGTTAAATTCATAATGCTGTAAGTACTTAGCTGTATTTTTTCTGGCTAATCGAAAAAAAAAGAGATTTCATATTAAAGAACGACTGCGCAGATTTCGATAAAAATAGAAACCTACGTGACTTGCAACGTAAATAAACAAAGGCGCGATCGTAAAACAGATACAATAAATCTAGGTTAATATGAGCACGAGACCATAACAAATAGGTCTTCTAATAATACTTATTTGCTCAAATAAATCCCGCTATCTTTACGAGGCGAATGTGAAAAACTGGTAATAAATTAATGATGACAACGACAGTGTTCAAACAGTAATTATCTGAAGTTTAGATCAGAATCTAGAAATGTGTCCCTTATAAGCGTTTTACTTTATCTCAGGCTTTAAAGAAGTCTAAAGGTCATAAGTATGCTCACATTTTGCAGAAGTAAACATTCCTTACGTCACGTAAGTTACGTGATAGTTTGTAAGGCCTTCGCCGTTACAAGAAAGCTAACTGTTTTCCCTGCGACTTTTTCCTTCACCGTTTTAAGCTTTTGTCAAAGCGCGTATAAATTTCTTGAAACGAAAAATTGATGGACAGCTGGGATCCAAACACACACCTTCTGATCAAAAATATGAGCTCAATCCCACTCAATCAACACGGCTTGAAGATTGAAACGACCAATGAATCAAATTTGTTGTTATACTACATGTGGGAACTAGTAATTGGCCTTCGCGTTATATGTAGTCCTGGCTACATATTACATATTGTGTTATCAATTTTATAACCTAGCTGTTAGTTTCCCTAAGACTGTGAAAATAAAATAAAATAAAATAAAATAATAATGACAATAACAGCGCCCAAGCAAACATCAGGAACTGGGCCAAGAATCTATACTGTTATATCGTATTTCATGCTTGACGTCGGAAATTTGGAAGACGTAAAAAATCTAATACATTACTGACGGACACGTCAGTTTCATTATTATTTAGGTGGTTTTGCTTACTGTTGTTAGTTACTGTGATTTTTAGAATAGATGTGTAAAATATTAGCCATAGTAGGTAGGTATAGAAAATTATAGATGAGTTTAGAAACTGGTGATTATAGTTATACATTGAAAGCGTCACTTTTCTATTTGACTGTCCATAAAAAATAAGGATGAAAATCACATGGATCAAGTATAATGTAGGTACAGCTCTATTATGAATTGAAATCTAAATAGTTCTGGTTACCTGGATAAACTAGATACAAATAGGTATAATAAAAAGAGCTTATTAAGCGCTTCATAGTTTACAAGATTTTATGGTAAGTGCACCAGTAAATATATACTATTATTTCACGGTTGGAAAAGAACATACTTAGCTTATAATCATAAACCTGAGCAAAGTTGAGAAAGGTGACTTGTAGAAAATAAATAAAATTTCAATAATATACGTACCAGCTTGTTCATTTTTGATTAATGAAATGAAAAACATAAAAACGAACCTCGAAATAATACCAAAATCATTGAAATTTTTATAACCACAACTGAACATCAGACAATCTACTAACGTTAATAGGTATATTTGATTATAAAGCGCTAAACAATTTAAGGTATTATAAAAGAATACAAAAACATATTTTAATTTCTCAATAACGCGTGGCAGCTCGCCAAAGCTTGACGGAAGTTATGAAAAAGAAGCGCTATTAATAATGCTTTTATTAGCTCAGATAGTTTTAAACTAGAGAAAGTGTGTGTCGCTGCCCACTCAATGTCAACGCGTCTTGTCATCAGATACGAAACGCAAGTTTTTTATCAACATCCAAAACAAATATAGACTTTAAACCATGTCTGATCTATATTTTATTCATTTGCATGCCTACTCTTGTTGTATCAATTTTCGCAAGAAATACCTATTATTATGATTTTTTTAAATACCAATTTTTAAATAGTTTTACCTACGGATTTATTGAAATACTAGCTAACTTGCCCGTGGCTTCGCTCACGTGGTACCTACCTTGATAAAATATAGCCTATGTTCATTCGGAAAGTCTAAGCTACAAATTGGTGAAAGAATTTTTGAAATCGGATGAGTAGTTTCGGAGTTTACCCCAAACATACAAACAAACAAACAAACCAACATTACCTCTTTATAATATTATATATAGTATATAGTATAGACAACCAATAAACAAAATCTATTTATCAAACATTCTAGTATATCACAATAAAGCATCTAACATTTAATTTTCCTAAATTACCTATAATTTGATGACATTCAATGAACTATTTCACGTGTAGGCTAATTTCAGACATGCATTGAATTAATCTAATTTGTACGCAAAACAATACCGGATTAATGAACATAATCGTATATTAAATCAATTTACCGATAAAAGTAACTTTAATACCTACCTTTTAAACAGTGTGCCGTGTTGGTCAAGTGGATTAGTACCTCGACTTTCGATCCGAAGGTCGTGGGTTCAAATCCGGCCGTGCATCAATGAACTTTTCGCATCGAAAAATGTATATATATGCGCTTTAACACGAGCTTATAACGGTGAAGGAAAACATCGTGAGGAAACCAGTTAGCTCTCTAATAGCGTCGATGGGCTTGCAACCTGTCACGTATGGAAAGTTAACTTCTGCAAAAAGTGGGCTTGTACCAAATATGTATGTAGGGTCAGGTGTCCAACGTTGAAACACCAAAAATTCAAAGTCTCATAGATCTTTCGTTTCTACCGATATGAATCTAGTTTTTTACAGGTATACAGGTTATTTATTTGAGTATTGGATGTCATTTATAGTTTTTTCAATTTATGTATACACAGGCCATAAAAAAATAAAAACAAAAAAATTAGAAATGTTTTACTGTGTACACGACCGTGTACACAATGAAACACCATAAATTAAACAATGAAACGTATTAATTTGTACCGGATGTTCCCATCATTGTTAAATTAATGTCAAAAATTGATTGTATTAAATAAAAAAAGGTTTTATTCAAAGTTAATACGCTATCAGACTTTCCAAATTACATAAAATAGGTAAATGACCAAAGGAATTAGTTATGTGCAAAAAAAAATTCTTTACATAATGAAAATCTTTAGTTATTATATTTTTTTTTATAAGAATTCTAAAAATAATACTTCATTACAACAAAATAACAACATAAGAATAGTATGGTATCCATTAGGTACTAGTTAATTAGACTCTAATAGTAACCTAGTAGGTTACTATTTTATATACTATTTTATATAGTAACCTAGTAGGTTACTATATAAAATACTGTTTCACTGTGTCCACTGTGCATTTGTTTCATTGTTGACTATCAAGGGTATCTTTAGTAATCTTATTTTATTTTTACTACATTGCATCATTTTATTAAAATGTTATAGTCCACGTTAATCTATAAAATATGTCCGATGTTAGGTAATCCTGAGAAATATGAGATATGCTAGCATAACTAAATGTAAAATCTTGAAAGAAAGCAGAAAATTCGTACTTTTTTGTAAAAAAATTGAAAAAGGCTCCGCAAAAAAACTTCTTATGCGCGCCATCGACGCAAACTGGGATATAGCATGAGGTTCGAGGGGGGCTCCTTATGCGATAAACTGCAAGATCTGGTAACGTCACATTTCAGAAATTTCGCAAAGTTTCACTGTGTACCACTGTTTCAACGTTGGACACCTGACCCTATTTGGACATACCTCTGACTACCCTCTTAGACATCTTCAAGAAGATCTAAAAATGCCTAATGATCTTAAAGAAATGTCTACCGCTCCCGGGATACAGTCGTGATCGTATTTCATTTTTTTTTTTCATTTTTTCTTTTAAACAGTTTTCATCTCAAAAACGGTAAGGCTAAAATTACTCGGCTTGGTCCGATTTGATTATGATGGTAATTTTTTTTTAACCTGTTTTGTTCCACTGCTGGGCAAAGGTCTCCCCAAAACTCTTCCAATTATCTCGATCTTTAGTGCTTTTAGAGCCACAATCAGACAAATAAAATGAAAACGCCGAAACTCGGCGCACGCTACGTAGTGCGCAGAGTTTTTCTTTTTTGCGTACAAGCGACATTGAACATTAAATCAAACGAAATAACGTCTACATTCAAATGTCAAATGTCATTGTAGAACATTGAATTTGCACGCACATTTTTTGAGTGTTGTCAGCTATTAGATTGTTTGTTGACTCTTTAATACATCTTAATGTTTTAAATATATAAAAACATTTTTAAGTTTGGGGGAGACCTTTGCCCTGCAGTGGGACGAAACGGGTTCATAAAAAAAACATGAGGTAGGTACATAATTACAACTTCAAATCGTATCGCACTAGACTAGACATAACGTCCTAATGCAGTCGGGTGAAAAACCAAATGTTGAAATGAATGCATTAAGTGGTTTACTGAGAGGCTATCATCTGTTTTCTATATCGTGTGACAGTTGCGTTGTAAAATACATTGTTTTGTTAACCAATGCTCGCCAACTTTGCGATCGCTCTTAGATAATACGAAATAGCTTGCATTAATTGCACAATTATAGCTGTCAGCAACGAGTTACGTAATCAGCCTGCCGTTTGTGGTTAGTTTTTTTTTTTAGCTGTAACTTCAACATTATGCGAGCTTTCAAACCGTTTAAATGTTAACGTCACTGACAGTTACCTATGCATATTTTACGACTAAGCGCGTTTTAAATTAATTTACGTTTAATTTGATCGTCCATCTATTAGCCTGTGAATTTTACGCTACAACCAGCTTAAAAAAAGACGTGTGGCACTTGGAGACTGCCGCGGTAAATAATAATAATAATAAACGTCTTTATTTACGAAAGGTTTAAGTTACAGAGCGTAAATTATAACTAACTTAAGTTAATGTTTTTATAACAATTTTAGTAATATTTATGAAAGCTTATGTTGCCCAGTAAGAAAAAACCTGTGTGCTGTCAATGCGTCTACTCCTCGTTCTAACTAAGTAATAACTTGTGTTTAGACACGAGGGGCTCTGCTTCGGCATACTCAGGGACGGGTAAAGCTATTGCATAGCATTTGTTTTTTTCGGAGTGGGGGGTGTTAGGTTATTTTCGTTACGGAATTTCTGGATTCGGTCTCCACGCTCAGGGCCCGCGATAGAAGCTATGCAAATGCTATGCCGGGAAAAGAAAGAAGAATCAAACCGATTCTCCTCGAGCCCGAATCACTTAAATATTGTTTTAAACGAACCCTTACTAATACACAAGCTAAGTAAGAGCCTGTAATAGGATTTATTTTGCTGTATATAATTTAATAAATACATAAAACTGAACAACACACTTAAGTCATAAACCAACTTTAAACATTACGTAACCTTACCTCTGTTATGGCTTTCATCGTTAAATAAACACCGGTTTTTGAATGAAATTACTTTATTAATTTAAAGACAAGTATGTATCATCTATGTAGTTCGAACTTATTCAGTCAGTAAATTAAAATAAATATCGATGTGATTTTTCTGATTATTTTATTTTATTTTGTTTATAAGCTTTTAATATTTGGTAGTTTAACTACAATATAACATAATTAAATAACCCATCATAAAATTTAGAACATAAATGTATGTTTGTTTTATTTTTTTTCAGAATTGAATATAAGATTTTGCTTGAACACAAAGTAGTTCACACATCACATTATATTATTTTAAATGTATAATAACTTAGAATGACGTGATTCAAAATAATTATATTGAAATTTCACGATTCCCAAAGTTTATTCACAACTCGTTACCTTATAAACGGAATTCAAACATAAAACAATTTTAAAATGCATTTTCCAATCGGGTAATGAAAATAAACAGCAGTGTACATTCGAGCACAAAACAGTTTCGTGGTATAGTCGCACATGTACAGTTCCCTACACAAGTGCTACGAACACAGACATTTTAATTTGCAAATTAATGAGGTGCGCTGTGAATTTGACTGTGCACAGTCGATGTACATAAGCAAATATACTATGTATGTGCAGTGCAGTGCAGTGTAGTGATGTCGGTTAAAAAATTGAATATAATTATGTAATCATACAACATTATGCTAAAAAAAATACTTAAGTACCTAAGTAAATTTTCAAAATCATGTAATAGTAAAATTGAGTCAACGTTTTTTTAGAAAGAAAGAATTTATTTATCATATAATATTATGACATATAAGACATTGTTTTTTAACGACTTCACGCTATCGGGCCAAAGATTGATCGTTTTAGGAATTATTTCTAGACTGGAAGTAATCGTAGTTTGTCTATGCCAAGAACCAAGAACTTTATGTCAAACTTTTCAACATCTATGTACCTGTTTTGGTAATTCAACACGCTGAAAAGGTTATATAAAATTGGGATGGACATAGTAATAGGTACACTGTATTATCATCATGTACGCTACTTTTTTCCTTTTTTCTCCGTGTAATAAAAAAATTCTAAAAGCCACCAAAAACTTTTTTAAACATATTCTAAAAACTGCAGTTAAAATCGCAGCAGCTAGTTTAATACATTTTACCTCCATCAACACATCAACTAACAATTTGTAAGCTTCACCGACCATCAATTTAAAATTCCAGCAAGCACTCTTGTGCTCGCCTGTACCAAAATAACTAAATAAACAAAAAGGCTGCATAGCGCAGGCGATGCGTCAAACACTACCCTTAAAATTTCACCCCTTTTCAACCCACTTATACCAAATACACTTTCCCCTAAGGCTGTATACATGTTTTGTCGGTAAATAACGTGTGGTTTTTATGACACATGTTACAAAAGTGTTGAGAGAAAAATAGATTCTATGGTGACACATAGACAAAGTAACACTATGGCTTTTTTTTTATTGGACGATGCAGTAAATGCTTCGACAAAAAAATAAGAGATACAAAAAATATAGTAAGTATCAGTCATCTGATTCCCAGGATTTGTGTCCACGGATCCCGAGATCAGATGTAATTGGCCTCTGATACCGCCAAGTTTTATCCACCGATACCGGGATCGGTTTCCAATGAAAACAGAATTAGTATCAAACTAAGCAACTTGATACTTCTATTTCTTGGGACTAGATGATGTTGTGTGCAAGCAATGTCCAGGGATATTTGTTTATCAACCCTTGCCTTGACGAAGGCTTTCAGATGGCTTAAAAATTCTGCCATCGGAGTAAGCCACTATCTCATATTATGAACATACATACATAATAAATTGAACACATTATACACAGAATAGTGTTTCAGAATGTGAACGCGCCTTTACTAGCTTTAAATTCATCGTATTTTACACCACCATTAAATTATATAATAATGTGAAATTGTGAAGGTGTTCTAAATTGGCATTTTGAAATGAATTTTGAATGATTTTATATTACAGCAATAATTCTGCCAAGGCTTTTTAGGAAAGGCTTGCTTGTAGGTACTGCGTGGCGTAGTACTAACTACGCCACGCGGTATTACCCGCGGTGAATAGTTCCCGGTTCCTGTGGTAAATGATAACCGGGATCAAAATTAAGTAGCCTATGTGTTAATACAGGATACAATCTATTCTGGTACTAAATTTCATTCAAATATATCCGGCTGGATGGATTTGAGCGTGAATAAGTAACAAACATTCACACTTACACACACACAAACTCTCACTTTAGTGTGATTTAATAAAAGAATCATGTAGTCATGTAGAATCATGTTGTATGTGTTATGTCTTTAAAAATAATTATTTAGAGTCACTTTGCCGTTCTCTGTTAGTAAAGAATTCGAAATTTTTGTTCTTATAAATATTTTAGTTCAAGAAATAACTCAATCAACATAAACTAAATATAAAGTAGCTAAAGCATGTAAAATCAGTCCACACACAGCAATAAATATTCCTTGCGAAATCCTGGATCGGTTTAATTGCTAGCAATAAAACAGGCCATGACGTCACGTCCACAGTAACACGTTTTTAAATCAAAAGTTTTCGTTTGCAGACGCCCGTCCATTGTTTTTTATGCCTCTTATAATTAACCAGGCACGGAGTAGTACAATGCAAACTATCCCACTTATTATAAAACTAGTCGACCCGCGCGGCTTCGCTTGCGTTTTGGAAACGCTACTTTCCATAAAAACTTTGACAACCCATTGCGCCCTGTGGTATAATGGCGCCTATTTTTTAAGTTAGACCTGGCAATCTGGCAATACATCGGTGAAAACTGCATTTAATTCCGTTCAGTAGTTTTTGCGTGATGCGATGTGATGCGAGAACAAACAGACAGACAAAAATTATAAAAACCATTTTTTAGCTTCTGTTGCTATAATAAAGACTTAGATATTAG
Source organism: Xanthorhoe designata (assembly GCA_963582015.1). NCBI lineage: Eukaryota > Metazoa > Arthropoda > Insecta > Lepidoptera > Geometridae > Xanthorhoe > Xanthorhoe designata. Next base: position 3,470,039 of record OY757053.1, read on the forward strand.
TTTTTCATTAATATCTCAAATGTACAGACATCGACTTGTTACAGTTTTATTTTAAGTAGGTAAAGATATTATTTTTTAAACTTACGTGATCACAATTCATACTACCACTACCACTGATTATATTTGTTCATACCTCAGACTAAATGTTGGTTATTGTGTTTCTCAATGGTTCAAACTCGTGTTTATGATGAGTTTCCCAGAACTTGGCACATAATCGTGTAACGTTTTTCTATTTATGAATGAAGATGACAAAAAAATATTATGTTTGCGACGTTTGACGTAATTTAAGGAAAATCATACAAAAATAATTTTCTTACAAACATAAAATCACGCATCTTTCTCATGGGGCCTACCCCCATGGAGCAAGTTCGAGATCCGTGGTATAGAGACCACGGATCTCAACGTGCTTCGATCTTGACGCACTTCTTTCGCCTCATAATTTTCTTTGCTATCCATACCAAAATTCAATCAAAATATAAATCATATTTTTCGCATCTTTAGTTGGAAGTATTGCCAAGTGAGCACCTATTTTTTGAGCACCTAAGCATTGAGCACCCAAGCTATTCCTATTTGAGCACCCATCAAAATTTTGACGTGGTGCTCAAAATGGGAACAAGAAAAATTTGATTTCTTGTTCGTACCACAGCTAATGTATAAACCATCTTGTCAAAACTGACAAACAATATAAAACGCCGTAAAAAGTTTTAACAGTTGAAATATGACGGTTGATATCGTATTATCTTTGGCAAACTTCCAATACCTCTAAATAAATATCTACACAACAGTCCTAATGTCTGTCATTTTGGAACGATCGCCTCGACGTGAACGAATGACTGAATCTTAATGAAAAATACATAATACCGACTTACAGTTTTACGTTCATACTAAGTGATACTGAATTAGCCATGCTGGCCCAGTGGGGTAGTGAATTGCTTTTCGGTTCGTAGGTCGTAAGTTGAATCCCGGCAATGTCATTAAGTAATTATTTTTATTTCGAAAAAAATATGACAATACACATTAACACGGACTCTAAACTGCGAAAACATCATGAGGAGCTTTTTAATAGCGTCGATGTAGTAGATGTCGATTCAAAATATCACAATTTAAAACAGAACAGTGATTTCTCTCATATTTCTTTCAAATCTAAAAGGCTTATTACCGGCTTAAAGGCACTTATCGTATCAACACCTCGGTTTACTCACGTGTTTTCAGTTAAATATTTCAGGAACGCGCGAATGAAGATATTACTTTTAAATATAACAGTAAGCTAAAAGAAATTAAGTCGTTTAGCAGTCAAATAAAAACGGATTTAAAATGAAATTCGTAGCTGCTTTTCGTGAGGAATATGAATTGTATAAAATTAAATTTGCTCATTTCCATAATAAAGCTAAAAAAATAGTGAAAAATAAAAGTAACAAACACAGCACAGTTAAAGCTACCAGTGTCTTGGGCACGCTTCCACCTGGTGTCTTGGGCACGTTTAGTGGCTTGGATCAGTTGAGCAGTTACCTATATTTACCTATAGATCGTTCACAGCTATCTTTGGGCGGCTCAACATGAATTAATTATAAACTGAAAATAAATTAAAAATTATTACGAAGCTTTCGTGCCTAAAAAATATATGATTGAACATAGAAATTTCAGTTTGCGTAAATTGTTTTTACAAAAACATTAATATCTTGACTGAGTTCGGTTTATGTTTTTGACAGCGGTTGTTAAGGTCTACGTCGACGTTCAAAGAAAATCTGTCATTTATAAAACTTTGAAATGGTTTTTACGTTGATATTCTTCAGAGGGTAATCAATTAGTGAGTATTTATGGCATAAAGCATTTTTGGGTGATGAGTTTGAAAACTTTTTGTTAATAATTAAACTACAATTTTTTGGTATTTTCAAAATTTTTGTTGTATAATTTTCAAAATTTTTTGTATAATGAGAAGGCATCACCTTCGCTTACAATGTAGGATACCTATAATGTTTTTAAACTATTACAAAATATTCTTGAATATGGTGCCGTCTCGCTAAACTCTGCGACAAAACGCTGCATTGTAGCCTTTATTGTATCAAACGAAACAATGTACAGCTCAGCGAAGCAGCTACCGCAAAACAACTGCTATTTAAATAATCCTCACTTATTACATTTAAAAGAACAGTAAGGCTAAAACAGTCGCTATGCAAATCCAGTTTTCGATGTGGCTGTTAAACAATTCCAAATTTAAAATGTTAAATCTGATTCATAAAAGGAATTGTATATTTGTAACGGATCTTTAGATAAAGTATGTCTGACTGTCGAGGTAAAATGTAGTGTTTTGTTTTGGGTTAAGTTTAATTTATAAGCCAAACAAACAAAATGCAGTTAAATAGAAACGAGAAGCAAGAAAAATGGTAAATTATAGGTTATAATTTTATTATAGTTTATTATAATTCCTTCACTGACTATCCAAAATATCTTCAATCAAAGGATCGTAAACACTTAAAAGTTTAAAAAATATAATATATTAAAAATATAAAAATAAGTACAGTCGCGTTCATGTCATTCGGTATTTAATCAAAAGCAAAATAAGTAGGTAATCAGAAAGGATATGTCTACCGTCTATTGGGAATACAGTCGTGATCATATTTCATTTTATTTTTCAAAATAAGTAAATTTCGTTAGCTCATTAAATGGAATTATGAGACAGTTTCACAGTAGCGCTCGGCTTAGTGGTAGTGTCGGCAGCTCGCTAATGAGGCGGCGCTTTGTGTAGTTATTGCTTCCCGACATGTCAACTTTAAGGTCTAACATTCACAGGCTGTGAATAATTACTGAATGTTATATCAGCACAGCAAAAAGGTTTATCCACATCATCCACAACAGGTAGGTAGTGAACGCCCTTAAAAAAAAAAGTTCTTTAAAATTGTATCTAAGTCAGATCAGTCATCTGATTACCATAACACAAGCATTAAGTTGTTTAGCTTGAGAATAGATGACGCTATTTTGAATTTCTAAGGATAATCTTTTTTAAACTTTCGCGATCAGAACACATGATAAAACATAATATTTACGGGTATTTATCGCTATTTAATTTTATCCCGACTTTTCTACTGCACCCAGACGCGTCCACGGCTGGTAAATAGCGATAAATACCCGTAAATATTATGTTTTATCATATTGTGTTCTGATCGCGAAAGTTAAAAAAAGATTATCCTTAGAAATTCAAAATAGCGTCATCTATTCTCGTATTTATCATGTACTCAAGGACATTTATTTATAATATGTTTATATTATAAGTTTCGCGCTTATAATAATAATAGTGGGAAGAGCAATCTGTCGGATGTCCGTCCTACATACCGCACCTCCAGTTATCTAACCCAGTTTTACTTATCCGACGGTTAAAGGAATTATCATAAGCGCTGCGCTTTGAATAAAATGATAAATAGTTATTGTTAAAATATGTATTTGTTTTAGTACATTTATTTATTAAAATTGAATTACTTTCTATTTAAGTTTACTTAATTTTTTATTAGTTCTTCTAGGTGTCACATTTTATTGATTAAGTAGGTACTTATATTTTTGAAAAACTGAAGTTTTATTGTCATTATAAAATTGAACTGTCCTGGAGCATAAGAGAAACAAAAAACACGACAAAACGCTCTTAAAAAATACGATTTTAAAAATAAGTAGTTGAGTTTTTTGAAAACAATAGGTACTCGTATTTTAAAATCGATGTCAATGGATCCGACTGGAACAAGACCGTAGTGATTACGGTCTTGTACTTGTGTCTTGGTTTAGAGCAGTGGGTTAAAGCGGGCTGTGGATGATGATGAAGATGATAGAATTGAACAATATTTTGTTTTTTAAATTATTATACTTTGTTGCGTCAGATTACCTTTATTTTGAAATGTTCGTTGACTATATCACACAGTTTTCTTTTTATTAATTTCATTAATATTTGCTATCGCAAAATGGTTCTTGCATCAGTATTTGAATTTGTCTTCTGATAAGTGCCTAAAATACCATAAATTCTACCTAGGGAAAAAATCTTTTTCTTTATAATTTATAGAAGTGGGTACGTAAATAATATTATAACAAGTCACATTGAATCTTCCCAACCCTCTGTGAATTGAAGATTTAGTTCCCCCATGGATTGCTTCGACCTCTATCAATCGCTGGTGCTATGTGGTACGTACGTGTGAATGTTATGGGATGAAGCCGAGATCAATTCAGAATTACCTACTTTTTCTTTGAAGTTTCTTTGACAGTAAATAAACATTTAGAATTGATTTAGGTATACTCAATGTTGTTGATCTTACGATGTTTTATTTTACAGTATTGATTTTTTTAACAAAATGTTTTTTTCGACATCGTCGAGATTTGAACTTACGACCCGACGTTGCAGGTCGCATGGTTAAAATCAAAATGACGTCTTACAGTAAAATTGTCTATCTACAATACTTATTTAAAGTACTTCCCCTCCATGTGGCATGGCTTTGGGACGCCCTGTATAATAGCGCTTAGGTACTGTAGGTAGGTACTTGTATTTTATTCCAAGAGCGAGCGTTGTTCTGTACCTATTTGGTGCAGGGCGACTTTTAAGCTGAGACCTTCATCCTTTTTGGTCCACACCTACGCCGGACGCTTGTGGCTACCTTATGTCGATCGGGGACAGTTCCTAATTTAGCTGTAGGTACCTACAATTTTTAATTTCTACTGTCTCCCTTCCTGTTTTTACATTGTAATGTTCGTCTGTGCTCTATGTTGTCCAAATAAATGCTATATCTATCTATCTATCTTGTATGTTTCCTTCGACTGTTGTTTGTCACAGTCACATTCAATCTGTGTCCGAGGATGGAGCTCCCCATGCGTGACACATACCAATTGCCGGAACAACGTCATCAATTGTGTTTTTTAGAGTCCGTTTCTGGAATCGCAACTTGTAAGTAGGTAACTGTTTTCTTAAGTTTTAGGTACCTACATAAGCTAGGGCGTAATTTTTTTTTGAATTTTTTTGTGGAAATGTAAATAGTCAAATTATTTAGGTACATCAGAATATCAAGATATTTTATGTAAATTATTTGCGCTAGGACTGTCATTAAAAGCTGAAACTTTCCCTGAAAAGCTCATTGGGCAAGATTATTATTAATCGGCTATCATTACTTCATTTACTCTCGTAAGTAACTCATTCTTCCCTGATATTAATGCACAATAAAAATGTAAAGTCCCTATAGAATCTCCACTCAGAATATAAATTGATAAACCTTACTCAAACCGAAGGTAAACTTAGAGAATTATAGCCTCTTTTATTTAAGCTTGGGGGGTGAGAACAGATTAATCAATTTTTTTCACCCTCACTGAGGTGAATACAAAAAAGCCATTTCTATTTACTGGGATAGCGGGGTTCATTGAGTTTTTGTCAAAGGAACTAAGGATGTTTGATATTTTTGTTGGAAGGCGGCGATAAGGTATACAGGTGTTTTTTTCAGGGCTCAGAGGAAGTCTGAAACCGTGAGAGTACAGTAGTTATGTTAGGAGAATGTGGAAAACGTCAGCCTGTATATAGTTATTTTATCAGAGATTACGAGTAAAAAATCAAGACCTAAATCAAAAATCTACAGATTTATGCAAACATTTGTCACACTTCCACATTATCCACACCCCTTGCGTCACAGCTGAGTCCGACACTGAAGTCATGAAATGAAATTAACTTTATCAGAATGTTTCTCAACCGTCATTAAGAATTTCAAAGCTGAAACTAAAATTCGAAACAAAAGGATATTACTTCTGAAAAAGCCTACGCCGTTACCGTCTCAAGTAATTATGTCACTACCATTTTAAATTCGAAACAAATACAAAGGCCTAATGATAAAATCGATGCATTAATATCTACTCATTGTCGAAACCCCTTCACCTAAATATCTACTCTCATTATCGCAAATAGGGTGCAAAATCCTTTGAACGAAAAACTCATTACAATTTTGATTCCGCCCCAATATTGTTCCGATTTAAGGTGAAATGAATTCTTAATTCCGTTTTTAAGTCAATACGAACGTAATGGACGGCAGTGAAAAAGGTTAATGAGGCTGCTGACTAAAAATGGGCTACGATTTTTCGCCGTAAGTAAGTTAAGTGGTTACTGTTACAAAACATTATCATCTTTCTATGCCATCCCACTAAGTGGGGTTGGCACAAAATGCTATTTAATTGTGTTTAAATACAAAAAACAAAATTTATTTCGCCAGCGACCACGGTTGTTGCAACGCAGCCGAAACGTCGGGAAATAATAAAAGGTAAATTACGCGATAAAATCCTGTAAATTCAATTTAAAAGCACAAAATATCGTCTTTTAAACTTTCGCGATCAGAACCACATGATATAACGTCGGGATAAAATTAAATAAAGGTATAATATAGCGATAAATACCCGTTTTAACAAATATATTTATTGCCACAATCAACATTTACAGAGACAGATTGCTGTTAGCCTACTGCCCTAGCCATGTTACATTTCGACAATATCTTTCGATTAGAAACTAAAAAAAAATGTATAGGAATTGACATTCGATGACGAAAACTCGAGCGATCAGAAATGTCAAATCAAAGGTGTAGCGATGATAGAAAGAGAAAAGATACGACACATTTGTCACTTGTCTACGCACCCAGGGTGCGTAGACAAGTGACAATGGGTGCGTAGACAAGTGACAATGTGTCGTATCGCGGGAGGCCGGGTTGTACAGACACGAGTTACTACCACAATACACAATGCTAAGACAACGCAACAGAGCAAACAAGAAAACAACATTCAACATGTTACAAAACGTTTTATTAGGCATTATAGTAAGTCTGAAGATAAGACATCTTTTTTTACTACTTAGGAATACCGATTTAGCTGAAACTTGGAATATTATATTATACATTGTTGGAATAACACACAGGCTACTTTTTATCCAGGTACCCCACGCGCAAAGCCGCGGTTGAGTAATCTTTATAATTTAAACCTGACTTTCTAATCACCCTAAAATTATGCAATGTACAATGAAATATAAAGATTTATCTTTCTAATTAAGTCTAACATTCAAAATGGTAAGTGTATTTTCTTACCCAATAGTTAACCAATCTAAAATTATGCAGGACCCTTGAATAACGGCCGATTCTTAATTTGCATTAATTACAATAAACATATTATTTCTACTTGCAGTCAATTTTATTATTACAGTTAGTGTAACTGCATAAGCACATGAAGCGCTCGTGGCGAAGCTTGCTAAGACGTTCTTGATAGATCGTCGAAGTTACCGCACATCTGAGCGCTTCCGTGCTTCGGAGGGCACGTTAAATTATCGGTCCCGGCTTTTAAAGTCGTTAAGCTATGACGGCCTAAAAATCTCCGTCACCAGAGTTGGCCACTTGCTCATACGAATCTAAATTAACTTTCGATATGTATTTCGATACACACTATAGAAATAAATAAATGATTGATAAATAAATGATGATTTTTCATGCAAATAAATGATTTCTATTTCTATTTCTATTTCTATGTCACTATGCCAAACTTACGCAACCGAAGTTCGGTATGATTATGATTACGTCTGCAAAGCTATTCAAATTACTGTGACGACACATTATGCCGAAATTACGTTGCGAAACTTCGGCAGCCGAACTTCAGCGTAAGTTCAGCAGAGGTTCGGCGGCAATTCAGAGGCGCACGGCATGCCCTACACACAAAGTTGCGCAACTGAATTTCGGCGCGTAAGTTCGGTAATAGTGTATTTAGACACAATATGACATGGAGCTTATGTCTTCTGCCTGGATAAAGTTGACCCTTTGTGATAATGCCGCCTATTGTTGGTACATTGCTATTTATTATAATACGTATGCATCAACTTGTGTTGTAGTTTAGTATTTTTTTATTGTACTCGTATATTAAAGTTCTTTAGTTGTAAACTTAATTTTCAGTCATAATCAATAATTTCAGGCCTTCATCGTGGTTTATAGACATAACAACTGGGATGGCCAATACTCACTTATTTTTAATAATAAATGTTGCCATGTAGTAATGATAGTTGAAGGAGCATTCATAGCCAACATAGTGCCATAACAATCACCGAAAACTGTAACAAGGGCGCGTAACTAACAGCACTCAAAATATAATGTTACACGCGACGCTAATGGGGAATATAATTAGACGTCATTTTCTACGAGACGATTATGCTTTAGACCAACGCTTGTTAATGACAGGTTATATATAAATATATAATAAATGACTCGTGATGAAAAACCTTACTAATGACAGCTAATGAGAATAATATTTTTGTTTTTTTTTATTATGGACAGGACACCCAGCACAGGGTCTTACGGTACTTGCATAAAATTAGTCAAATATTTTAAAACTAGTGCTCCGTAATCACAACATGCGTTAAAAATATTTAAATGCGCTTAGTAGCTAAGCGCTTGAAGCGCTCGTGGCGAAGCTTGCTAAGACGTTCTTGATAGATCGTCGAACTTAAGAAAGTTACTACTTGGATGGGTGACCGCAAGTGACATTTTCATCTGAGCGCTTCCGTGTTTCGGAGGGCACGTTAAATTGTCGGTCCCGGCTTTTAAAGTCGTTATGACTCATACGAACGAACGAAGCTAAGTGCTAAGCTGCTAAGCCCATGTAGGTACCTAAACCAGCCATTAAGTTGCCAGCTTCTTTTTTGAAGTCGATTAAAAATATTATACCCGCCAACCTTCAGCTAAAGCAGGCGATTTAAGCAAACTTTGGCCTTTACATGTTACTCCGAAATCCGCTTGTCATTCCGATCGAACCCCCAATCCACGAAGTAATGGATGGAGGCAAGTGCTGACATTATTTGCTGACGCTGTCATCCATCAGCTGAGATGCAGAGACGGATTTAGATGACACTGACATTTAATGACAATTGAGGACAGCTTTGGGGCTGAATTAATGATTGCTCGCTGGTGGGGTAAAAAGATGAGGAATATTCTCAGCCGCCAACACAATCCTATGTAGGTACCTACATGAAGAAATTTCTTCAGAAAACTCTGTGTCTTACCATAAATTCCTTTAAGTTTGCTCAGAATGGGTAGAGTTTAAAAACAATAACTTTATAACCATATTTTGAACATTGTGTACGCTACTAATTTTAGAATTTATATTCTACCTACATCCATCCCTGTCCAGTTTGACAGTGAGCTGAGTGAGATTCGCGGGTTAGGCGACCATCCCGTATGTTCAATGGGTTTTAAACGGTTGTCAGAACCACCGGTGCTAAGTGACAGTTTAGAAACTTATAAAACCACATAATCTTGTTATATAAAAAACAAAGTCGGGTTTGTTGCAGCACTTATAACTCGAGACCGGCTAGACCGATTTTGATGGTTCTTGATTTGTTGGATTTGTCTCTGTTTCGAATCCCTACATATAATAAAACTGTAACACGTCGATTTCTGCACATTTTTTATATACTTAAATGAAAAGTGAATATAATTTCTTTAAAACATTGGAAAAATTACGAAAAAATAAAATATCAGAAAAAATATTTCCTACACAAAACGTTTAAACACCATCTCAATGACAACAATGTCAAATCGATTTGTTTCAATCATTCCAGATTTTGGCATGACGGATGCTTTTAGGCAGTCTAAAACGTCACCAGAGTTGGCCACTTGCTCATACGAACTAACTTCCACTTTCAAAGACAAGGTTCCAATAGAGACACATAATTATGTGTATATCTAGATAGCAAAAATAAGTGCGCTATTTCTGTCCTTCGACTTATCTTCGACAAAGAAACACGAACAAAGGCCTCATGTTTCTTCATTCCATTCAACAATAATAGATATTTTTTCTGAAGAAAAAATCACTTCGGTTAGAAATTACGGAATCCTGACCGAATTTTGCGGACGATTACATAATAGCATTCAGGACACAAAGAATAGGTATCTCTAAGGTGTTCACGAGAGAAACTAAACGTGTTTATCATCATTTAACCGAGAAATCGTCTTACTAATAGTTTCAGCACTCGGCGTACAGGTTCTGTAGCCTAATGGTCAGGCAGCTCGGCTTAAGAGCAATTGTTTGTATCTACGCAGGTTCGAATCCTGTCGGAACTGTTAACTAGTAAAATCTTAAAGAAAAGTCTTACTAAAGACTTTTCATTTAGGTATGTGTCATCATCATCATCGACCAGAGCAGGACTTAATTTATTTCAAATCTATTTGCTGGTTCCTCTGATAAGCGCATTCAAACAAACATACAAAAGCGCTTTATTATATTGATATAGATTTATTGGTAGGGATTCGAACTCCAGACAACATCCCACTAGGTACCTATGCTTACAAGTCAATATTAGTTGCAATATTAGTGCGTAGGCACCCCACCGGTATTTAAATCTTAAGTTAAGCCATTGGTTACACGAATAACAATTTACGATCACAAATTCGATTTCTCACGTTTCCGCAGGCAAGATAATGTTGCCAACTTAGCCATTTAAATTATGCCACAAGTAGGATTTAGGTTGAATTTGGCAATATAAATAATGTGATTTTAGAGACTGTTATCCAGTAGCTGGTATATAATAACATTGTTATCCAGTTTCTTAAGACAAGGTGTCGTGAAAAGTATCAATGAAACTGATTGCAATTATTATAAATGCATTGACTTAGGTAAATCTCTAAAAACAACTTGCCTAGCGCTTGTCTGACGAATGTTTAGTTAGATTGGAAAATGCGAGTAACGAAATGCATTCGTGTGTAACGTTTCGTTACTCTATACCTACCTAGTATTCTTTTATCTGTGTCTTTACCTACTAAGTAGATGGTGCACTCACTACTAGATGTGCAATACATAAGGTTTGCTACAGCTCTAGCTAGAGTACCTACCTACAGATACTGTCTCGATATAATATTCTTAAACGATTATAATATCCCAACATTACGGTGGTGTCGTTAAAAAATGCTATTTGTCAACCCCGGAGTGTAGTTTTGAGGGTGTCGTTAACAGTGAATGAAATTGTAAGTATTGTCATTCGCGACAGCACCTATCTATCTTGTACTATTCTATAATTATCATGCCTAGGTACATACATAAAAAAAAATTATGAGTAGGTATGCAATATTTCACTTACGTACTACAATCTTGACAATTTTTTTTAACCGTCTGTCGTTTATAAATGACTATTTATTCTGTTTCAACAAAAGTTTCAAATAAAATCGTACCGTTTTCATAAAATGATATCTAGAGGTGGCAACACTGGCAATAACAATTCCCGAGTCGAACGGATTCCAATCGAATATTGAATTCTAAATCTTCCCGGATTGCGTTCTTTCGGCCGATTTTAATAGGAACAGTACCTGTGATTCTATTTTATCAACCTGAAGTAGATTTAGGGTTTTGTCTACTGGATTGGGGCTTCAACTTTATTGAAAGCTGTGTTAGTTCTTCCAGGTGCACCAAGTCTACCGTGCATAGATCCAGATGATTGAATCCAGAGGAATTAAGTCTACCGGGCGTTTATCTTATTATTTTCAAAGACAATTTGCTTATTGTTTATTTGTTTCTCTCACAAACATAAAAAAATATAAAGTAATTAATTTTAAAAATAAATACAGTTAAAAATAATTATAAATCCAAACAATCGTAGGTCTCTAACCTACGATTATTAATTTACGATTATTGATTAGTAAGAACCTAATAAGTACGTACTTACCTACCTAATTCAGTTCCCTACCTCACTTCGTAAAAGGCCTTACCTAGTATTGGACACCATCGCATCGGTGGTATTACTAAGTTCCATGAAAAACCAGGCGCATCAAACATTCAGTGGTTGTGGCACATGGAATCGGATTTTCATTTGCGGTTAGTAAATATTTGATTGAACCGCGAAACGCTAATGACCTTTTGAGGTTAGTGCTCATTTCCTATCACTAGATAGGCGAATGGAAAAGGACAGCCACTTATTTACCTATGAATGTAAGTACTTCTAAACATTCATAGGTAAGTACCTAAGTAGGCAGGCTGTATAAAAAAAACTTAGGCCTTTACATCTTTACAAGATGAATAAACAGTGTCAGGAGGCAAGCTTTGCCTACACTTAACGGGACACTGTAGTGCCTGGGACATTGTTGTGATGGAATTGGCTTGCCCAGCACCTAAACCATCCTCTCAGCTTAGCCGGCCATATCCACAATGGTTAATACGTGTGGGGTTGACTAGCCGCGGGTTTCCTCACGATGTTTTCCTTCACCGTTTAAAGCTCGTGTTAAAGTGCATATAAAATTTTCGACACGAAAAGTCCATGATGTACGGCCGGATTCGAACTCACGACCTTCGGATCGAAAGTCGAAGTACTTATCCACTTGGCCAACACGGCTTTTTAGACTAAATAAATCATCTAGTAAAGATGTAAAGGCCTGAGTTTTGATCAAAATCCTTCAAATTATTTACTCGGTCAAACAATAAAAGTAGCACAATTTAATAAAAATACGCATCAAAAATGAAATCAAATAAACCCATTAGATCAGCAGAAAATAGCATCAAAGACGTCCTCTTCCGGTCACCCGACCTTCGGTTCTTTCATTACAGTGTCCTGTCACAGACAGACAGACCGTATTTTTGGCTGAACAAACAGATACAGCTTTGAAAATAGTAACTCATACCTTACCTATATTATATAAACGCGAAAGTTTTATTATATATTTTATTATTAGTGTTAAACCAAACTTAGGTATTTCATTATAAATGAAAAATCTTACTAAAAGTTAACGGCTTCGACGGGATTCGAACCCGCGAGATACCAGCGATCACCCTTTAGCCGGGATGCCATAACCACTCGGCCATACATCCCACTCGCCCGTATTACATACTTCTCTCTCTCTCTCTCAAAACAATGATTATCAATTAAAACACAAGACGATCAAGTAACAAGAAGTGTAAAAATAAGCATCAAATAATTTCAATGAAAAGCTGCTTCAGAGATTTAGATAATGAGATAAGGCAAAAGCGACCGTGAGCCAAAAGAGATATAATCGAAGATGGCCTGGAAGTTGCCTGATAACTGATAACAGTCCTGCCAAAATGTCTGCTTGGTATCCGCGTAACAACTACTTTTGTATGTATATGTATAAACTCCTGTGTAGTATAAATACTTCGGATACGTACCTACTTTTCTTCTGGATGATTGATTTGTTCTCAAATATTCAAGTTGGTTGTCTGTCTGTCAATAAGCTTCTAATAGGTACTATCTTGACCTCAAATTCCTGTGAAAACGTTTTAAAACCGATACAAAATTGAAACACTTTTGTAAGTGGGCGGCATTTACCACAATCACATTCTATTCTTATGCAGTTGAGAGAAGTGCTCGCCTACAGGTCAATTGCTGCGGAAAACATGTTCTTATTCTGACGGACTAAAGATGGCTTTTTTTGGGGCAAACGTTAGTTTATTTTATTCTCTCAACATAATTATTTAAATCCAAAACAAAAAAAACAAAAAGTTTGGTAAGTACCTGTTCAAATAATAAATAGTAGGTCATACATATATTTTAAAGGTTCATGCAGGTGCTCAAACGGGAATACTTCTTCACTCTTCTGTGACGTTTTTTTGGAGTGTCATATGCACAAATTGTCAATTTCATAGATTCACATTTGATTAGGCAACAATAATTTGCATTGCTAAGTGAAAAATAAAGGTAAGTTCAAAAATAATAGAGTACCTATAACAGATTTTCGAATAGCTCAAATATTTCTATAGGTTATTTTGTAAAGTAAAAAAATGTGTAAGTATTAAAATTATTTTCTATAAATAAAATAAAAACAATTTATAAACATAAAAATAGTTCACTTTCTATTTATTTTTCAAAGAGATAACCATAATTAGATATATTTTCACAATAATAAACCTACTAAATATTTACCTCATTCCGGCCTAAGTCATAAGTCCGGCCCCTGTTTTTGGTGCTATTCCAAGCATGCACAATGCATAGCATTTAATGCGGGTCGTTCAACAAGTCGAAGAATTATAGGTAATTGAAATAAACAAGAAATACTGCAGCAAGCGAGCCAAGATACAGAATCTTACTAATACTATCTAATAATGCGAAAAATTACAATCTCGGTATGTTGTGGGCAAATATTAAAGATTTGAATTTTTGATGCATGAATCTAACCGCGTCGCTCGTGCCGTACCTGGTTGAAAAGTAGCTTATGTGCTTTCAAAGTTCCAGTCAAAACCGTTTAATAGTTTTTTGCGTGAGAGAGTAACAAATTTCCATCCATACAATACATTTTCGCGCTTATAATATAAGTGGTATTAGTAGCGGAATATTAGTAGGCCAATATTAGTAGGGCGGATGTATTTATGTCACTAAAGTTCGCTACTAACTCAATACATAGGTACCTACTCGAAATACGATCAAGCTATTTCCTATCTTTCATTCTGCACCTGTATGCATATATCCTAACATATACTGCAACGCAAACATGTGCAGAATGTCCAGGCAATATCCTTTTATCCGAAACATATATTTATTTACCGGAGCTTCGAACAATTCAATCTTCATAACTCGAGAATGCAGAACAAAATGGCCGTCACCAACGGTCCACTATTTGGACATTTAAGAATAGTCTTCGATTTTAAAATAGTCTTTGGTTTAGTCTTTCTGAAACTTTCGCGATCACAAGTAAATAACGCGATAAAATTCCATGTCCATGTATTTCTTAAATAGTCTGTGGTTTACGGTTTATCTCTTGATATTTGGACTTTGTTTTGTTTTATTGAAAGTACCTACTTACCTAATAATGGAAAGATTTATGTTTGTAACATAGTAGATTCTTATTTTTATCACTGAATAAAGGTATTTCATAGAAAACAAAGACGTGCAATTAATATTTTTTATTCATTGAGTCATTCTTTTGCAAGAATTTAAAACTTCGTGCCTGGCGGACGCTATCTAACGACTTTAAATTAATAAAGCTTAGTATAAAAGCAAGGTTTTGTTGATTCATTTGATTGGACGAGCGCATCTTTGTTGCTCTAGCGAAACATTGGAAATAATTGCATGAAAAATTTAATAACCCGAATGAAAATAAAAACAGCGAAAACGAAAGAAACTATTTTTCATTTGATTCAATGGCGATCGGTTCTCTTTTTACCTGGGTTTAACATAAAGTAAAGCCTAAAACTAGAGATGCTACCTACTGTTTGTTATCTGTAATTTTCATTATAAATGAAAAATCTTACGAGATAAAATTGGTTTGTTTGTATGTAATCTCCGAAACTACTCATCCGATTTCAAAAACTCTTTCACAGATGTGTAGCATGGACTTTTCGAATAAACATATAGGCTAGTTTTTGTGCATAATTTGGTGTAACAATAAAGAGTTTTCTATCTATCTATATTTTACGAAGGTAGGTACCACTCAAGCGAAGCCGCCAGCGAGTAAGCAAGTCCATTTAAAAGTGTAAAACTTTTAAAATGGTATCTTGACACCCTATTAAATGTATACATTAATTGATCCTTTTTAATAAGTTAATTGTGTGACTGTGTTTCGATTAGCTTTATTAAAACATGGAACATGCTGTTGTTCAAGGTAGATACGGGATTTGTCTACTAATACCATTATTATTGTGGTGTAGAGAACGAGAGATAGCGGTTTGAGTTTCACGATTACTTTCTGACCTCTGTCGAATATTATTTATTTATTTATTTACACATATAACATTACAGATAAATAAAGTCGTATTATCGCTATTTTACAAAAAATATCTAATTACTTTTTAAATGGAGGTTAGCCTAAGGTACTTACATAAATCAATGAAATCGACAGATTTTTAACACATGAATATCACAGAAGTAATAAAACAATTAGCAAGATTGTGTAACAATAAAAATAAATTGTTTATACCTTGCCATACCATGACTATACTAAAGGTTTTAAATTCATTGTTTTTAATACTTATGAAAAGGAGGAGGTTCCATTCTTGAACATAAGAATTATTGAAACATAGAACCTCCTCAAATAAAACAACTTGTCTACTTACTCTCGATACCGCTAACTTACTGCCACTTGTCTATAAACTTATCATACCCTACTTTACTTATAAAAGTAATAAATAATGGTAAACTTTAAGCCACTTTTCACAAACATCTTATAACTTACAGTAAATAAGGCGAGGGCTTAAGAAACGGGAGGGACAGGCGCCGGCGGAATACAGATTGTCGCCGATGGGCCCGCCGCCGATATATCACCGGGACTTTTACTTTGTCGTGCGAACTGCGCCTTACCAACCGACGCGGGGAACTTCCCTCTATATGTTAGGTAGCAAATTAGTATGAGCAAGTGGCTAACTGCGGTGACGGAGTTTTTAGACCGCCTAAAGGCCTCCGTCATGGCTTAACGATTTTAGAAGCCTAGACCGACAATTTAACGTAACCTAAAATATATTTTAGGTGTTTTAAAAAGACTGTGTATGGATCTCTCAGTCGGATGCAAATTAGTCAAGTTCATCCCGCTACGACCTCCGTCTCCGTCTGATGTGTCAACCTCTCGCCGGGTCGGGGCGCCATCGCCACTCGGTGGATACCTTCGCCCACAGCTCAACTTGATCGTCAAGGTTCTAAGTGGTCACAATTTGAATAAGGTGACTTCACGTGACATGAACTGAACATGGTGCTCACGTGCTTTGGCAGGCATGATTTGTGTAATGATAGAGTCCCTAAAGCAGCCTTAAAACTCTAGACGGTATTAGCCACTCGCTTTTATAAACGCTTAAATAAACAAACAAACTATAAAAAGTATTGAAGTGGCCATCAAAATGTTTCCAAACTAAACATCAGTCGCGTCGTTTTAAACGTAGCTTTATGAAGTAGGGAAAACAGGCGAATTTTCTCCAAAATTCAGGAAAACTAAAGTTTCGAAGGTTGTAGATTATTTATGTAGAGTTCGATTAGCTTAATCTAAACAAAGTAGGCGTGGATTTACAAAAAACATGGTGCCACTCCTCCAATACAAAAACAAGGTAATTATTTTCTTTATTTTTTACAAAGAACGCGTCTTAGAAAAAAAAGAACGTAATAATAAACAAATTATACCTTCTAAAATTGATTAAAAAAAAAATGATTACCTACACCAGTATACCCAAATTTCGATAGTTATTTTCTTAAATATATTTAGTATAGTTTAAAAATGCCGGGGTTTTCAGAGGTTTATTAAAATACTTTTTATTTAAAAGGTATCAACACAGTTTAATGTTCTATACAATACAATAAAGATTGTGTCTCTGAAATATAAATACCAATCTATGATGAATCAATTAATTATTCAAATTAATTGGTAATTTAAATAATTAATTGATTCATTAATAAGTTTATAATTAAAATGTATTGGAATTACTCTGTATATCATTTTTATGTTCTGAGAACACCTTACCTGAAGTAAAGTATCTATAGTAATGTATCCTATGACTTTTTTTCGACTTTGCTTGTTTTAATTAGGTTTTTAATGATGGATACGGTTACAATAGAAATAATGAAGTCTCGAATTTTGTCAGTTACGATGTTTTCTGTATTACGCATTCATTCTTGTAATTGTTATTTATTTTTATTTCTAAGAAAAAATAAACAGTCATTAGATACATTTATAACTATTAGACCTTAATGTTCTCTCATAGACATCTTCAATATTATTGAGATTTTCCTACGCAATATTTTCTTTTGTCAATTACAACCTAATTATTTGTTCTGAATGGATGTTAAAGTACGAATTGCCACATCCAAGCAAACAAAATTATAATTGTGTCTTCCCACATAATTGAGGCCTAATTTAGCTTCGTACAATATTCACAAGTTTATCATCCTAAGTGCTGCGAAAAGGGTTTTTAAATATATTTAAACCGTAATTTCGCCATCATTGTTATCTCTTTTAACCCGTATTTGCGCACGGGCTTAGGGTATCTTGTACCCTAAAGACCCGGGGTACAAGAGACCCGTGGGTATAAAGGACCGGGTGCGTCCGGGTAAGGTTATCCGGCTGTCAAAGCGCCGTTTTGTAAGTTAGTTTGAATATTTATTTAGGAATGGGATAGTTTGGGACAATAGAGATAGTGACTTCAGAAAGTTATAGCGTTCTAAAATTGAGAGACTTTTGGTGTCTCTACAAATTTATTATCATCGTCATCATTATCCGCCCTTTTCATCCCACTGCTGGGAATAGGTATGTCTTCTTAATTACAAAACAGTATACATTGTAATTTTATTCTACTAGCTAAACCAACCTACGCTGTGATATCTAAGTAATTTTAATAATAGCTTTAAGAGAAAGTTAATTACATCAGGGCGAGGTAAAAAGAGACACCAACGATTGATAGATTTTATCATCCATAAATTCATTGAACATTCCTTCAAGAGAATGGTCAATATCAAAAAATGCCCGAAGAAAATTGCCCGAAAAGAAGGGTAGTTTTTTTGTTCTACGTGCGGCATCTGTACTAGTATTATTTTATCTGTGTCAATATTGACCAAAGGCACAGATAACATAGCCAAAGGTAAACCCGAATTATCCACATGGTGCATTCGATAGAGCTTTGGAAGCTCTACATTTTATATGGTAGCTGAAAAATTAATGCTGTAATTAAGTTCGTATGAGTAAGTGCCCAACTCTGGTGACGGAGTTTTTGCCTCCGTCATGGATTAACGACTTTAAAAGCCGAGACAGACAATTTAACGTGTCCTCCGAAGCACGGAAGCGCTCAGCAGAAAATGCCACTTGCACACACAAATAGTCACTTATCATCATTTCGGCAATGTTCTGATCGGTCACAACTTCAACGATCTATCAAGAACGTCTTAGCAAGCTTAAAAGTTTTTATGCCGCTAAACCTCCTACAATAAAAAAATATTTTCCAGGCACGTTCCTATTCTAGTTATGATATGGTACGGTGTAGTCAGCCAAGACCATTATCCCGTAATTAAAAAAACAACAAACGATGTCTTTTTATATTAAAACTCAAACTTAAATGAGGTATAAACCTATAATTAGATAACTTATCACCCCATCCGGTCACCTGAAACTTCGGCAACTCTCAAGACAAAGATACTTAAACTGAAGTTATACTTTGTACAGGAATAAGGCGTCAATTTAAATTAATAAATAATGCTGGACATTTTACACAGCGTCACCTAATCCCAGAGTAAGTAGAACTTGTTTATGAGAACTAATGGATAAAATATGATTTATTTACAGAAACTAAACAACTACATATTTACATAATTATTAGGTTCTGGATGGTTTACCTAATAATAAATAAATAAATAACAATGGGTTGATACACTATTTTGTTTGTAAATACATACATATATAAGTACTTACATAGAAAACCATCCAGAACCGAGACAAATTTTTGCAGATCATACAAATATTCATGGCATTATATTCATGAAAGGAAACGAACCAGTCGTTTTTATATCAGGCAGGCCTTCGCCCACTATGCTAAAGATGTAGGTAATCGTTTTATTTAGCTATCTACTTTTTAGATTGCATAATTCATTGACAGATTTCAATGATTATAAATTTTAAGCTTAATATAACACTATTATTATAGTAGTCGTATTATATTATCATACTTTACTTAGGTACTCATAACTACTAATGTTCTAGCATACCTACCTGATATCTACATTCAAAACTTGCCCTAAGATATCAAGTTGTTACCTAACCGAATTACTTTCACAAGATTACAAGCTAAATTGAGTCGTTTGCCACTGAAAGATTACAACAGCCTTTACGAATTTCATGAATAAAAAAATAATATTACAGATAAAGAGATCACTTTTACCGGTTAACGGATATTAAGGTAACTGTGGAAGACGTGAATGCGAAAAGCTTAAGGTGAATAGAAGATTAGAACCTTTATACTCACTCTACTTTGCTTATAACAGCGCTTGTATCGTACAGGCGGTTAAATTATACTAGCTGCTCCATACACGTGGATTGCTGAATAGCGGCGCGAAACTGTCATGCGGGCACCACACATTGTAGGGTTGGATAGTGTTGGTTCCAACACTTCAATGTGAGGATCGATCTTGGACGGTTATTGGACAGAAACAGAGCATTGCCATTGGCCATTCTATTCGTAGCCAATGTTGGAATCAAGTTGAAGCCAATGTGTGGTGCCCGCATCACAGTTTCACACTCGACAATATAATTTGCGTTCCTTTGTCGTGAGACAAGTAGACAACAGACCAATAATAAACACGGCACTAACGCAACGCGAAGCCGCCAAGAAATGCGAATTGGATTCCACACTCATGGGATCCAACACTCCGACTTCGCGCGCGAATGTTGAGAGGCTACAAAGCCACTCGAATCATGTGTAAATTATGTGAAATGTCAAACATTAATGCGTATGATTTATTATAACGGGCGAAATGTGCGAAAGTTGGCTGGCAATCCAGTCAGAGAATGATTTGCCACGAAATATCAATGTGTGTGAGCCCGGCTGAGACGCGAAGGTTGCGGGTTCGATCCCCGCTACGGGACAAATGTTTATATGTTTTGCAGATATTTTTTCCGGGTCTGGATGTTTTTCTATCTATAAATGTATGTATTCACAATAAAAAATATGTATATAAGTAGTCTATCAGTCATCCGATTACCATTTTCTCGCCTAAAAACTTGTCTAAATAAAATAGAATAGAATAGAATAGAAAAACATTTATTTACATCACTCACACTCACAGACATTACAGTACAGGTACAATTAAAATATTTAATGTAGGAAAATAAATAAATAAAAGTGATTGTAAAAACTATTGTATAAGTACCTACAATTGCAAAGCTTTTATGATATTGACTGCTTCTTTGCTGACTTTAACTTCTAAGGTAAATACACCCACCCATAAGGCACTTGGCGAAACCCTACGCTTAAACTATAATGTGTAGGTAATGTACAAACACTGCGCTGACATCTCAGTAAATACATCCGATCGAAAGGTCAATAATAACAGCTATATACACGGTTAAGATGTTTTTTTTTTTCAATATTTAATTGAATAGATGAAATAAGATGAAATTCACATTGCAAGTAAGTTCGTATAAGCAACCTTTGGATTGAAAGTTGAGAAACTATCCCACTTGACCAACACGACTCTTGTTGGTTTATTAATGCATAAATAAAGAAATTACCCACCGCAATAAATTCCCGCTTCTAATAAATGTGAATTGTGATAATTTCCTTTGAATAAAAACTCCAATCCAAGCGTAGTTAAAGTACTTACTTGTAGGTAAGTACTATTTAATTTTTCTTTAGGTAGTTAAATGTAAATTTATTTATTTATTTATTATTCTGAAAACCAACAGCTAAAGTAGACAGAAATAGATACAATAATAGCTCTAGAAAGCCAATTACAGGTTCTCACTGATAGAAACATAACATTTTATATAATATAAATATGTGAACACTTGCTAAAATATAACCTAATATGAAATTTTGTAAATAAACTAAGTATACCATATACATAGCACCGACTATAAGATAATAAGATAAACATTATCGAAAACAATATACCTACCTAATTGTTAAAGAAATTATTATATTATGTTTAATTCAGCTCGTTGCTATTCAAGTGTTTGTGCTCGATGAAAATTAAAGGAAAAATAATAAAACCTGGCAGTTTAAAAACGAAACAATAAAGTTTTAACATTAAGACCATTGAAACAAATTCTTTTAGTTAATTTTGATTTAGTTTAAATTTGAATGTAGTAGGTACGTTCGTGTAGGTACCTAACTCACACACTTTCTAGAATCAAAGTTAAATTGTAAGGAAATTAGTTTACACAAGTTAACTTGCCCACGGCTTCGTTAAATTGTACCTACCTAAATAAAATAGCTCATACCTATGTGTTATTCCAGGCTATAAACTATGCATATTCCAATTTTCAGCCAAATGCGTTTAGTATGTCGTTTTTACGTCAAACAGTAACAAAATATCAATCCATCAAAATTTTCGCTTTTATAATATTACTAAGGGTAGAGACTTGTTTCATAAATATTTTAGCCTATGACCTCAATTTTAATAAAAAATAGGTAGTCTATAAGTCAATACATTAGTATCAATTCAGTAGGTATTCTATTAGTAAATCGTACCTTCCCATGATATAACTAGGATGGGTGACCGCAAGTAGCCTTATCAGCTGAGCACTTCCGTGCTTCGGAGGGCACGTTAAATTGTCGATCCCGGCTTTTAAAGTCATGACGGAGGAGGTGACGGAGTTGACCACTTGCTATACGAATACGAACGAACCTACCTATGACATAGTATAATTATCCAATAAGCGTCACCATTTCACATCCAGTCATTCTAATTAGAGACTGATGATAGGTATAAAAAGCAACATTAAATTGCAAATAAACATTAGGTACTCCATTTAATCTTCGGATTAATTACGTTAAATTGCAGATAATTCAAATGCATTTCCATTAAAATACTAATTGCCGCAGTGTTTTAAGAGAAACGTCGGAAAACAAGTAAACAAGAGGATTAGAGAAATAAACTCTGGATTTTCTAAGAACACGCTGAACGGTCAATGGCGGACGTAATTTTTCTTGTAATGCAGACAACTACAAAGACTGGATGCAGTTAGCCCAACCTCTTCCCCCACTTACATCAATGATGATTATAATAGTATAATAGTAATAGTATAATAGCTGTGCTGTGGTGTGCGTGCCTGTTAAGAGTGCACATAATCATAGTATTTATATAATTATGAACGTTTTTTATTTTTACAATGTGTAATCATCTTTACTGTTGGCGTTGCATAAATAAATAAATTTTTGTTGATTTTTTTAACCATGATGGCCGAGTGGCCTCGATTTTCGATACGAAGGTCGTGTGTTCGAATCCGGCCGTATATCAATGGATTTTTCAAATATGTAAAACCTGTTGTCCCATTCTAGAGTAACTACGCTATAGTGATTGTACAGGTTTTTCATCCAAAATATCTCACTTATTTCTCCTGCATCCAAAGAGATTTAAAAGCTAGCTTTAGGTACGATAATACCCAATGAGAGAGGATCTGACTTCAGTTATTCGTACAGAAAGCCACGAACTTGAATATCTTGGGATCAGCAAGAATGTCTGATAACGAAAATGCTTAAGATGCATGATTGGGTTTTTACGGACGCAATATGCCAGCCTCAGTATCTAAGACCGATATCGCATTAGTCAGGATTAGTGAGAAATTAATGTGTTCTTTGTAGAAAATAAAAACTTCAAATAAAACTGCAGTAATTGAGGTTGAAAGCAGTTTATTGCACAAATAAAACAATGTTAAATAATAAATGTTTCTTTCTTTAGTGTTCATAACCACGATCTTTAAACAGTGAAGAAAACCATGTTTATGAGCACAAAAGAAATAAAAATAACGTTATTAAATGCGTGAATGGCCTTTGCCCAGCAATGGGACATTCAGGGTTAATAATAATTATTATTATTATGTATTATAGTTAAGTGTATTATGACGTGTTTCTGACTAATCCTTTCAAACATTTAAAGGATCTTTAATGTCTCAGGATCAGAGGAAACGTCTACCACACTTGTTGGATACAAGAAGAAAATAAACTTGCTCTGTAACTTTTGATAATAAAATTGGCACCCTTCAACTTTTACACAGCGTGTCAAAACATGCGGGTCAGAAGGGTCTGAGACCAAAAAAATGATCCCTGGGATACAGTTGTGAACCTATTTATTTATTTTTATAAAAACACCCAGATCCAAAACAAATATCTGTAGAGTATACACACATTAAAAGTCCCGCAGCCACGGGGGTCGAACCCGAAACCTCCAGCGTCTCAGGCTTCACCCACTGCGCCACAAAGGTCGTTAAAAAGGAATACAGTCAGGAACCGGTTATGTAACTCGATATGAGAGTAAAACTGTTGACTAAAAGTCGCTTGTATCTATTATCTATCTATATAGCAACACCGGATATCCGGCCAGACCGGATGGTACAACAGGGTATAGGGGATGCTTTTAGTCAATACAGAAGTTTCTATTCCCAAATGAATTGAACGTCAATAGAATAATAATAGGTTTTAACGCGTTCAGTGCCGCACGTGGCCTACCTGCGAGCACTTCAGCTGGGCTGAATATTTACATTTTAAAACCTTTTTAAAATACCATGGTTTGGAACATTAAAATCAAATAAAACGGGATATTTACCATTATTCGAGGATCCCGATATATCGGCACAGTTGCATGAGCAAGTGGCCAACTCTGGTGACGGAGTTTTTAGGCCGCCTAAAGGCCTCTGTCATGGCTTGACGACTTTAAAAGCCGGGACCGACAATTTAAGGTGTCCGAAGCACGAAAGCGCTTAGCTGATAATGCCAGTTGCGGTCACCCATTTAAGTTGTTACCGCTCAGAACGTTGTTTAACTTCGACGATCTGTCAAGAACGTCTTAGCAAGCTTCGCCACGAGCACTTCATGCGCCATGATCTCTGTAAACTGAGCCGAAATATCGGGAAACTCATAAATCCACGAATCATGGTTGTTTGGGCAAACAATCAATTACTTATATCGTTCCTTTGCATGGCGTTTCCCTCCGCGCCCCTCAGCCGCGGAGAGATGGTAAAACTGTAGGTAAGTACTAAAATACAAAATTCAAAATTTTATTTATAAACTACTAACTGCGCCTCGCGGTGTTACCCGCGGTAAATAGTTCCCGTTCCCGTGGGAATACCGGGATTAAAAGTAGCCTATTTTTTAATCTAGGTTATAAGCAAATCTGGTACTAAATTGTATTCAAATTTGTCCAGCCGCTTGAGCGTGAAAGAGTAACAAACACACAAACTTTCACCTTTTCACGTACCTACTCTAGTTTACATTTATTTATCTGAATAATTTTTGTAAAACTTAAAATAAAATATTCTGCAAATTCTTGGCAGAACGAGTGCAATATCCGCTGAAAAGATAGGCGAGCGCAAAACTCTACCATTATTCAGATAGCCTGATGTCTATGCTATCTTGCTTGTGTTCATTTAGACCCATATTCTGTACCTACCAATTTACAGAATTTAAACTACTATAACAGTACAAAATACAATTCAGAACCAGTTGAGCCACCTAAGGATCATTACCTACAAACTATCTTTAGGTAGAATAATACATGGGAATTAATTATATTGACGTATCCTCACATTGTTGGTATCCCTTACTGACACGACCTTTAAAAAGCCCTTCTCAAAAAAGCCTACAACAAAAACTAACCTGTGTCTATGCTCTATCTAGAAACCGAGTTTAGACAAACGAATAATTTCTTTGACCTATTTCGCCTTGTCCTTACAAATAGTTAGTCAGGGCTTTTAAAAAACCTACCACGGAAACTTATCTTCTTCGATCCCGGATTGGGTCCACAATTCATTTATTCATCGGACGTTTGGCATTCAGTCTGCCTTCTTCCTGCATATTAAAGCAATGTGGGTTTATAGAGGCCCGTGGACGGGTATCGGGTTAATTTTCCAAAAACCAATTTTGGAATTCTTTGTCTATACTCACTCGAATCGCTTTATTTCACTCTGTTTTAAGTGTTTTACAAAACAATGCATACTAAAAATTTTATGGAATATATTAATATCAGTTGCAGTCGAACTTACACCATTTTGATTTAAAGTTTGACTACACAAATTGAAGTCGGTTTCCATAATTATTATTTTGCCACTTTTTTAAGTGCTATGTAATAGAATTTATTAGTCGTTCGTATTATTTAAGCTATTTTTTGAACACATAATTCAGATATAATAACCCAGTCCAAATAAAATCCACCCTTGCATAAATTCTAGATTAGAAACATTATTGTGAATAAATTGTGAAAGTCCCTACCGACCTGCATAGCTGTATCCAGAGGCAATACGACAACCTGCATATAAAAGCAATGTGGTTTTAGAGAGACTCTTTTTACAAACAAACTAGCTGCACCCCACGGTATTACCCGCGGTGAATAGTTCCCGAATAACGGGATCAAAAGCAGCCTATTTTTTAATCCAGGGTATAAGCAATCCTGGTAACAAATTTCATTCAAATCCGTCCAGTTGTTTGAGCGTGAAAGAGTAAAGAGTACAAACACACTTAAACTTTCATCTTTTTAATATTAGTGTGATTTATAAAACTTTATAACCTCTGTAAACTTGCTGTTAATTCATTCCGACGTCAAAACATGTAAACTTCGCAATAGACTAAAACAGCTGTTCCAAAAGTTGAGCAATTAACCGCTAAGCGACGATAACACAGTGGACCGCATCGAAAGCATTTAGCTTCATGCACACAAGTTTCCCTTCCGTGATAGCTGACATTAAAGCCACAGTGATGATAGTAGCTGGTCAAGTACCTACAGTTCTTGTACAGGTCTGACCAAAGGCAAGCTAATGCTCTCTGAGGCACTCGAAAACCAATTTTAAAATGGCTCCAACGCAAGGTATCGGCACTAATTTCTAATAACTACAATGGACTTTCTGTATTATTGAACTGTGATTGGATTGGCTGTTTAAAGATTGGAACAATTTGTATGCAAATTTTCCATATTAATGCTGCACACGAGTAAAGAGTACATTTCTTTCTACATTATATTTTTTGACATTGATAATAGTGGCAATTCGGAGTATCGCAAAAGCTAAAATAAACTAACTAAAATTAATGCCATCCTTTTTATTCCAATCGGCAACATTTTTGGTTAGTTAAGTTTAGCTTTTGCGATACTCCGAATTGCCACTAATACCTACCTATGACACCTTCATGGATAAGATAACGTTTTCATTATAAACTACTACTATTTTAATGATTGAGCTATTTACTCTTCAGCTGTGTGTGGCAGATCTTAACTTTTAATAGTGCCTTTAAGAGCCGGGAGCGGACGTTAAGTTGAGCAATAAAACAAAAGTGGACTCAGTTTAGAATGCTCTTCAAAATATGAGTTTGATGATTGAAGCTCCATTTTATTGCGGGTTTGCGGACAGCTTACTGAAATTCGTTTTTAATGCATTTCGGATTGTGTGTTTCAGTAAAAGGAATAAAAAACATTATCTTGATTATAACACCATTGCACTGAAGAATCATTTCGAAAGCTAGACTTTGTCCTTTAGAAAATACCGAGTCCAACTTAAAGCACAGAAAAAGGATTCCATGCTCTTTTATAAAACGTTCAACTTCAAAAACAGACTACGTCGTGTCACTTGCAAGTTACTTTGCGGTGGACGGTGGGTCGTTATGACGCTATTATACCATCTAAAGGGGGTGATCCATAGGCCGGCTAGCGAACTACCTTGTTTTAGTATTCTATTGGCGTGAAAAGTCAATTTTCAAGTGCTTCGTTTCGAACATCCTTATTTCTGAAAGTCAGAGCAAGAAGCCAACTCTGGTGACGGAGTTTTTAGGCCGCCTAAAGGCTTCCACCATGGCTTAACGACTTTTAAAAGCCGGGACCGACAATTTAACGTGCCCTCCGAAGCACAGAAGCGCTATATTATACCGCCTTTGTTTCTGGAAGAGTCATAATATAAAACATATATTATGCAAACAGGTATTCTGTAAGAGTCATCTAGCTAAACTATTGTACCTTTAAATCGCATTTTTGTAAGTCCCTTAGCGATCTTTATACATATTATCTTTGGTAC
Source organism: Xanthorhoe designata (assembly GCA_963582015.1). Classification (NCBI taxonomy): domain Eukaryota; kingdom Metazoa; phylum Arthropoda; class Insecta; order Lepidoptera; family Geometridae; genus Xanthorhoe; species Xanthorhoe designata. The sequence continues at coordinate 3,497,680 of OY757053.1, forward strand.
CTTGGTTTGCAAACGTACTAGCGATTACCTACTCGCTAATGGATCACCCCCTCAAAAATAGGTAGGTATGTATTTGTATTTGCCCTTATCTGGTTCTGAAGCAGTAAACTTTTAATTAGCTTTTAGTTTTAATTTACGCTCATAATTAAACATTACGAGTATGTAGGAACAGAGGCATGTGCATAAGTTTAAAGAAGTATGCATGTGCATAAGTTTAAAGAATTTCTTGTAAAAAAGGACGCTATAAAAATACATTATTTTCATTCAAAAAAACCTATATACCTATATATTGTATCTGTGTATGGGACCATATTTATGGAATGCTGTTTCGGAGACACTTGTTATTGATTGAGATTTACGAACAATCCATTTTCAGAGACGAAATGGTAACCCTCCCAGAAAACCCCGAAATATTCCCATATTTCATTTGTTGACAAACATCGTTCTTGAATTGTGCACGAATTTTGTAGAAATGCGAACAATAAACCAATCTCGCCTTGCAATAAAACGAGATAGGCTGTTTTACGCGACTCCAAAGTATAACTGAATTTAGAAAAAAGACACTGTCTTTTAATCAAAGCAGTTGAAGAAGTTATTTTGACGACCTCAGTGGTGCAGCGGGTGTAAGCCCGCCGGGACACAGATGTTGCGGGTTCGATCCCCGCTGCGAGACAAATGTTTGTATGATCTGCAAATATTTGTCTCGAGTCTGGGTGTTTCCTATGTAGTACCTATAATATGTGTGTATTTACAAAAAAATGTATCTAAGTATGTGTAGTGTATCAGTCATCCGGTTACCATAGCACAAGCATTCAATTCCTTAGCTTGGGACTAGATGGAGCTGCGTGGAATGTTCAAGAATATTTATTTATTATTCCACTTACAAGTTGGGTATGAGAGTGGTTTTTTTTGATTGAATTGTAATTTATATTATAATTATAATTTATTATTATAATTTATGATACAAATCCTCCAAATACTTAGTTAATTGAGTACCTAATATGGATAAAATCCAACAGAAATAAAGTTATTTTAAGGTTAAGTATTGACAATTTGTTTACATGCATTGTACCTACGTCGAATTTGTCTTTTTTACTTTGGTTTATTAAGCAAAATATTTGTATATTGAGACTTTCAAATATTTTCTACTTATCACCTATTTAAACTTCTCTGTACTACGAATATATTGTTTACTATTATTAACAAACGATATCTGTTTACTAAAGCATAGTAATGTTAGAATTGGTAATAAAGAACAATTTAGCTAATAAGTTCCAAATTAATTGTCTCAATAGCAAACAGGCTAACTTGCTTAAATTACTTTGAAAGAAACGACAAATCTCCACTCCAGTCGCACAGTATATATTCAACAGTAATTGCTATTCTAGGCGCAAAATAAGCAAGCTTTGGTATAGGTGCTGTAGAAACCAATACATTTGATATTTTTACATACAGAGCGGATGATAACTGCCAACAACGCTGTAATGACAAACAAAAATCATGATCATGAATTCATGATGGTTTTAAAAAATATCTAAAAGAAAAATGTGTTGCCCAATATCGTCTCCTGCAGGGCAAAGGCCTCCCTCCCTTCTTTCCAGCTTTTTCTGTCCCTGTCGCAGTTGGCCAATCTGAAAGATGCACATCTAACTCGTCCCGCCATCTCCGTGGTGGTCTGCCACGCAGACGTCTTGCGTTAGGCACCTATTCGGTTGTGGTCTTAGCCCAAGTCGTCCGACATGCGGCAGTCAACCTGCTAGTTCACAGCGCTTTTAACAAATAATAATAATAATAAATATCCTCGCATTCCACAAATGCGAGGATAGTGTGCATGGGTCACAGTTTACTAACTGCCTCTGTTCGCCACGCATTTGTATCGAAACAATCGCGCGTGACTGCGCGTTTCATTTGCGATTATATTGATACAAACGCGCAGTGAGTGCTCTTTCCAAAAATGTGGTGTGGTTAGCTCTAAGAAGTTCGTCATCTTTCTGCCCTTCCTAAGAAGTTGATGTACTGAACCGAATAACCTGTCAAAGTTCAAGAATCTCCAAAGGTTAATGAAGACAAATGAATAAAGTTCGGAAAAGCTAATAATTTGAGCGATAGACGTTTGTCTGATGTAAAAGCTTTGACATAGATATATTGGTACTTAATTGTTGACTTTCGGTCGGATCTTTACCAAATATTTGTACTAAGATTGAGGGTACGAAAACATGGTAGAAATTCTATTTCAACAAATGTTGAAACTTGAAAGTAAACTGAACCTTGTGATTGAAGTGGTTTTATCATTGAAATTATGAGAATCATTTTGATGTAGTACCTAGTTGGTTGTTTATGACATGTGTTGTATATGTTGCAACTTAAAGCCTACGATTTATTCCGCATTCGTTACGCAGCAACAAAGCTATAAAAAATAATAAACAACATCAACAATATACCAAACTTTGATTAGTTTGACCACAGATAAAATAATACTATACTCTAGTAGTTTGACTGAGTCATAAAGTCCTTATCATAATTTTTTTGTATAGTGACTTACAAATTCATTTTTCTTTTAGTAGCGATGACCTTACTGGGGGCGTATGGGATACTGTTATTTATAAAGGCAACAAACAGGGTGCCCCCTTAGAATACACCCAACCACTTCCCTGTAGTAAAGGGACACTTTCTCTTAATTACGTCTGAAAAAAATTATTAATTATACCATGTAAAACTGAGAGGACAAATTTAATTTTAAAAAATCATCTTTTTGTGAATGTCTCTGTTTAAAAATTCAATGGCGTTTCATTTCTTCAATGATATTCATTCTGGTGTCACATTCCTCACACACAAAATTACATTTCATGCAAAAAAGGACAAGAAATAAATCATTTGCTTCGTTTGTTAATTTGTATGAGCTAGTGGCCAACTCTGGTGACGTAGTTTTTAGGCCGCCTGAAGGCCTCCGCCGTGGCTTAACTTAAAAGCCGGAACCGACAATTACAAGTGCCATCTGAAGCACGGAAGCGCTCAGCTGTTAATACCACTAGCGGTCACCCATCCAAATTGTGACCGCTCAGACCGTTGCTTAACTTCAAATATGTATTAGGTAGGAGTATTAATAAGCTATGCCATAAGCGCTACTGAAGCGTAAATACTGCAATACATTCACAAAGTCTATTTTCCATCGCATATTCTCAAAGGACAGTCGTAAACATTACTCAGAAATTGATTGCCCATTAAAATCCAATACTGGGAAATAGGTACAGTCAGCGACAAAATAAATATTGATAATTCAAAAATAAGATACTTAGTAGTTTTACATTTTGTTCTTTTTATTTAAGTATACCTACCTTAGTATTTCATTTTGAAGATATCGACATACTCTAGCAAGATTCAAAGTAAAACAGTACATACTAAATACGTAAAAATTAATATCTCACACATGACAGTTGGCAAAATCGCTGCCTCTTTCTCTTTTTCTAATGTCCAACGATGTACCACAGTTATGAATTATCAGAAATCTGTTGCTGATCGGAATTCAAACTCACAACCATCGATCGTATCAAAAGTCGAGAGTCTAGTTCACTACGCACCCATAACACAGTCTATTCAAGTGAAATATAAAAAAATATGTAGGCTAGCAAATCATTAACCAAAAAATTACGGAAAATAATGACGTCAGTTTTAGAACTCTATTTAGCAAAACTAAAGTTTTTATAGTAATCATAAAATTAAACACTGTTTTTAGCAAAACCATAATAAAGCTTTTACGACCTCTGTGGCGCAGTGGGTGAAAGCCCGCCGAAAGACGCAGAGGTTGCGGGTTCTCGCTGTGACAATACAAACAATGAAATTGGTTTAATATTTTTTATAATTGTTTTTTGTTATTTGTCAATAAATAATATTTAATTCTATTCTATTTTATACTCTATGATTAAGGCCTTTACATCTTTACTAGATGATTTATACAGAGTCAGAAGGCAAGCTTTGCCTACACTTAACGGGCCACTGGTAGTGCCTGGGACATTGATGAGATCGAATAGGCTTGCCCAGCACCTAAACCATCCTCTCAGCTTAGTCCATTGATACACGACTGGATTCGAACCCACGACCTTGGAATCGAAAGTCAAAGTACTTATCCACTTGGTCAACACGGCTTACTCTATGAGTATCTAGGTAAACTAAAACTGCCTGAGCTGTAGTACTTCTAACGGTAGAAGTACTTCAACTTAAGTCCACAGTTTAGTGGTGGAATAATTTAGGAGTCTCCACTTACCGGAGTCAGGTTAAACGATAAAGGCCTTCGTAGAATCCTACTATCCTACTAATCCTACTAATATTATAAAGGTAAAAGTTTGTGTGTGTGTAAGTGTGTTTGTTACTCTTTCACGCTAAAACTACTGAACGGATTTGGCTGAAACTTGGAATATACATAGTTTATGACCGGGAATAACAAATAGGCTATTTTTTATTCCGGTATTCCAACGGGAACGGAAACTACCGCGGGTAACACCGCGAGGCGCAGCTAGTCCTTTATATAAAGAGCATGTTTAAAACAATAAGTAAGTTCATATGAGCTGAGAAAGTGGCCATCTCTGATGACGGAGTTTTTAGGCCTTAACTGTGGCCTCTGTTATGGCTTAACGATGACCCGTTAGCGGTCCTTAATGGCTGAACTGGTTCAAATTGTATTTTGTAAAGCATTTATACTTATAAAGAGGCTTCAAACGCTATTCTATACTGGAAGGAGGATAAAAATATAACATTTGATGAGGGTTTACTGCAATGTTTCTAAATTAAGTAAGTACTATTTTTGAACTGAGGTCGTTGTCTTTTGTTTCTTGTTCAGCGCTACGTAATGCTACGAAGGAGCAACACATATGCTACGAAAGTGCTACAAAATATGCTACGAAGGTGCTACGATCCTACGACTTAAAATTAGATTGAAATAAACAAAATTGTAAAATGACACAAAAAATGACTTTAATACATAATATGCTATAGCCTGTGTTTTCGCTCGCGTAAAAATAACACAGATAACTAACAGATACTGCAGTCCACTCGAGCGATTATAAAAAATAGAAGTAAATGAATCAAAACATTACTTAGGGATTATGAAATAAACTTGTAGCATGGAAAATATTATGTACAGAGGAAATATTTCTCAGGTCAACAAAGAACAATGCCCCAAAAATCTACCAAACAACTTATAAATCAAACCTAACCAAAAGTATTTCAATGTACCGTACCGAAGTTTTGTTTACGAGCGGCCGCACAACCCTAAATCTACCCTCAAATTCAACCCAGAATTGTTATTTATAATCCCCCAAACTATAACGCTTGTGCTTAAGAGCTAGGAAGTTGCGCAATTCCATCACTTCCAGTGTACCTAAGTGGCTGCTGTGAATTAAGATGATGCGGCAAGTTAGTAGCTATTAATCCGACTTTTATGCGAGCACCATACATTGGCTTCAACTTGGTTCCAACATTGGCTACGAATAGAATGGCCAATGGCAATCATGTGTCCAATAACCATCCAAGATCGATCCCCACATTGGTGTGTTGTTACCAACACGTTCCAACCCTCAAATGTGTGGTGCTTGCATTAGACTACAAAAATGTTAGGAAAATAATATCTAAAAAAACTCTTATCTCTGAAATTAAATGTACCTACATATCAAAAAATTAAGAAGAAAAAAACGAGCGCATAAATCCAGTGTCATACAAAAAATAGTAAAATTGAAAATAAAAACTCCATCACTACAGTTAGCTACAAGCTAAAACGTAAATAATAATATTGTATTGTAATATAGTAGGTATATACTACTATAAAAAAAGTAAGTAAGTAAGTAGATAAAAAAAAACCAGTAACGCAGAAATTCAGTTTCATACAAAAAAATTGTAAAATTGAAAATAAAAACTCCATCACTAGATTAGCTACAAGCTCAAACTTAAGTAAGTTCGTATGAGCTAGTTTACTCTAAGCTCATTCGCACATGCATACTAATATTACCATTAATCTCTCAGCAAGGCTATTGCGCATCTCCGTTGACAGCTCATAGTAAAGATGAACTAGAGAGCATCTAGGCTCCACAATTAATCACTGTAAAGGCGTTTGTGCACTACAATGAATTTTACTGTAGGTGCTCAAACGGGAATACTTCGTTTTTCTGCGTGTTTTTTTACCGTCTATGTGACAGGTGGTTACCAATAGGTTAAAAGGGGACAAGGACATTTGAAAAAATCTAAATATGTCTGACATACATTGAGATGTATTATAGAGCCACAATCAGACAAATAAAATGTAAACGCCAAAACTCTGCGCACACTACGTAGTGCGCAGAGTTTTTTTTTTTTTGCGTACAAGCGACATTGAACAAAACAAACGACATAAGCGTCTCCATTCAAATTTATTTATTTATTTATTTATTTACAAAACTTAAACTTAACTATAACATTACAGAACAATTCCAAATCATTATAGCTACTATATAAAAATCAAATGTCAATGTCATTGTAGAACATTGAATTTGCTCGCACATTTTTTGAGTGTTGTCAGCTATTAGTGACTCTTTAATACATCTCAATGCTTACATATTATAGAAAACTTCCAGATTCGAGACATATTTTCAGAACATACAAAAATTTGTCCCGCGTCGCCAACCTCGTATGTCTCAGGCGGGCTTACACCCACTGCGCCACGGAGGTCGCCGAATAAACATACCACATCCATTCAAAATAACTCGAAGTGTCCAAGTTTTGAAGTTAAAATCTCTTGAGTCTGGATTTATTAGGACGTTTGTATTTAACTGATTACGACTTGTTACGAGTTTCAATTTAACTCACTGTTTCTCAGACACCGGTTGATTGAAATTCAAATTATGCTCAAGAGAGATTTGCATTATAATTTCTGTAGCGCTCTTAATTTTAAGAAAGTGACCGAAAAGTTACCTATTTTAATTGAAAGGTTTTATTAGAGACCCAATTACTACTGTGAGAGATGGTATTAGTAGTAATAATTCATCAACTAGAAAAGGACTAATCAGCCGGTAACACCCACTGCTGGGTAAAGGCCTCTTCTCTATCACGCCACTCTTGATTTTCCATTTTATTTATTTATATTTATGGCAGGAAGAAGAAGAAGATATTTATATCAGCCGTTCGTGTCCCACTGCTGGGCAAAGGCCTCGTTCAACAACCGGGTCTTTGAGGTTCGTTTCCTATAATCAAAAACTTATCGATGCAACTGAAGCCCAATTGCATTGGTGAGAGTGTAACGACCCTTTAAGCTTTACCGACTATGACATAGTTCAATAGTCTCAAGAGGGTTAGGGCCTCGTTCACCATCCTCAAGTAAAGTGTTGATCAGTTACTTAACGAGTAACGTCATTCTTTCTATGCGCCAAATCTATGATTTTCCATTATCAAACAAAATTAAAAACTGCATCAAAATCGGTTCATCCGTGTTGACTGAGCAAGACACGACAGACAGCTATTACACAATACATATTTATAACACTAAACTATATTTCGTCAGGAGTTAGGCGTTTGTGCACTACACGGAATTTTACTTTTTCCGATCCGGAAAATATCTTTGTCCCCTTCTAAATTATCGGAAATAAGGATACATAACATTTGAAACTGACATTCAAGAACGGAAAACAGTAAAATTCCGTGTAGTGTACAAACGCCCTTATAAACGGAATGAGTGCGAAATGACAGCTGATTATAAGCAGAAAAAGAATGCATGTTGTTGCTACTCTCTACTAACAACTTATCAGCGCCTTGTACGAATGGAAAAATATCAGTACCAAACAAAAATAGATATGACGACCTCTGTGGCGCGGTGGGCAAAGGCTTGCCTGAGACGCGGAGGTTGCGGGTTCGATTCCCGCCACGGGACAAATGTTTGTATGTTCTACAGATATTTGTTCCGGGTCTGGATGTTTTTCTATCTATAATAATTGTATTAACAAAAAAAAATATGTATCTAAGTAGTATAACAGTCATCTGGTTACCATAACACAAGCATTTAGTTGCTTAGCTTGGGACTAGATGACGCCGTGTGAAATGTCCAAGGATATTTATAGATATGTTTTGCCTTTGATTGTGTAATGTATACGAGATACATCAACGCAAAATTAAGGTAAAGAGGGCAGGTGGCGTAACTGGAGATCGTAATTAACATCTATAAATAAGGTTCTGACAACCGCGAGTAAGATTTATCACTACGTCTAGCCGCAGAAGACAAACACAAACAGAAAGTTTACTTCATTATTTGTCAATTTTATTTTCAATACCTGTTTTATTTTGATGAATCAAGCTTGCGCCCGATACTTTGCTCGAGTGATACGTACCTGGTTATAAGCTATGTGTTCTTAAAGGTCACAACTATGTATATTCCAAGTTTCAGCCAAATCTGTTCTGTAGTTTTCGTGTGAAAGAACAACAAACATCCACGACCTCTGTGGCGCAGCGGGCGAAAGCCTGCCTGAGACGCGGAGGTTGCGGGTTCGATCCCCGCCGCGGGACAAATGTTTGCATGTTCTGCAGATATTTGTTCCGGGTCTGGTTGTTTTTCTATGTATAATATGTATGTATTTACAAAAAAAAATGTATCTATGTAGTATATCAGTCATCTGGTTACCATAACACAAGCATTCAATTGCTTAGCTTGGGACTAGATGACGCTGTGTGGAATGTCCAAGGATATTTATTTATTTTATTTATTTATTTACGTATCCACAAACTATCGCGTTTAAATATTAGTAGGATTTGTAATGGACGAGCAAGAAACCTAAGCAAAGACATTTTTACTTTTCAAACATGAAATTTAAATAAAACATAAGAAAATATGTTGTACCTATGCCTGTAATTTGAAGAAACAAGTCTTCAAACAAACCGATAGCCCATTTCAGTACAATAGAAATACTTATTGGTTTTCCACTACGTATTGTTTAATTGCTTCTGTAAAACGTAAATACACATAATAATCTTCAAAGGATATCAAATGTTTAAAGATCTAAGAAATTGTCGACTTGATAAAAGTCTGACTATAAGCGGTGTAGGGAGTCGCGTTGGAACAGGCATTAGAATCACCTAGCATGTTAAACGAAACTTAAGTGATCCTTGAGGTCCTACAAGAATAAATGATTTTTCTTTCTTTCTTTCGATATTTTTCTTAGCATTTGGCACCGCCTGTACGTGCATATTATTTTCAACCACCCAACGACTCAGTTCTTAACGCGGGCACTAAAGTACTTAATTGATGAACTTTTAATGGAGTTTGACATCAATTTATTGTATCATTATTATGTATGACATGGTCTGACATAATTTTATTGAAACTAATAGAGATAAATTGAATGTTCTAATGTGTATTCTAAAGAGTTTTTTTATTAATAAATTTTATAGGTATTATTTTTATTTTTCTTTTGAGATTTCTGTTAAATTATTTAATAGAAGGTGTTGTATTTTATAAGTGATTTCAGCATAAAATTTAGTTGTTTTAAATGGAATAAATAAATGAAATGAAATACTGAGCTATGGAGTTGTGTTACTGTTCGCTATTTACTGTGGCCTGCGGTGTCCGGCCGTCCGTCATAGTCCGTCGGAGTGAAATTAATTTATTCTACTCAAGTGTCGGGTATTTTGGTTTCGGGAATCCAAATGGCAATGTATGAGCTATTTAGACGGCGTTTAGCTTTGTAATGCTAATGTGGATAAATAGATTCACACAGGAAATATTAATGTAAATAGGAACTAAGATTTTATTCTAAAATATTCTCAAAAATTGAAGAGAAAACAGTAAAATGTAAAATTAAAAAAAAAACTTAGGATTTCATCATGTTTGCTGTTGATAATTTATTAAAAGTATTTCTATTGATAATTAATTACTATTGATAAATTATTGCCTGTTCCGTTATCCCCGTTAGCCGAATCTACGTTATGGGAAAACGGGAAAAAAAATTAATTACGTCCCGCTATCCCCCTGACGGGGACACGGCGTACGGGGACACCGGGAATAGACGAAAAATATAGTCAGCCTATACAAAAATATACAAACCGACATTAATTAAAACGGCGAATCTTATCAAGTCAATTATGTACATAGATGCATAATCAACATAAATGTTGTACATTAAATTGCCATTCACGCTATTGTAACATTTTCAGGAATAGATTTTATTATTTTAAAGTTAATTCAAAGTTACTGGCTATTTCAAATTTGGCACTAGAAACCATACGCTACTACAAGTACGTAATAAAAATGTACCTAATGAAGACCAACAATCTGCCGACATCTATCAAAAAAGGCGTAAAAGTAAGCCAGAAAAGCACGCGTGTCCATCTGCGATACTGCTCACGTGCGCATATACCCCGGGGAGTAGGATACAGGCGATGAGAGGGACCTAAGTGGGCCACTTCGAAGCTCCACTTACATTAAGTGGCAAAATTAAAAATTTCATTAAACCGACTTCAAATTCGTAAGAAGAGAGCTATTTCCTGCACTCTTAGCCTCTCACTTTATCCATGTTACATTTCGACAATCGCTTTCGATTAGAAATTAAAAAAAATGTATAGGAATTGACATTCGATGACGAAAACTAGAGCGATCAGAAATGTCAAATCAAAGGTGTAGCGATAATAGAAAGAGAATAGATACGAAACATTTGTCACTTGTCTACGCACCCCAGATCTGATCCTCAATTTTTTTTAATAAGACCACTAAGTATACCTACTTTTTTAAACAATAAAGCAGCTTTTTTAAGCAAAACAGCGTCAAAAAAAGTAAGTTAGTTCGTATGAGCAAGTGGGCAACTCTGATGACGGAGTATTTAGTTTTTTTTTTCTTAGCACTAGAGTAGGTGAAAGACTGGATGCTGATGACGATAGGGTTGATGCTAAGCAAGCAAAGCTAGAAGCCTGACTAAAAATCTAGCTTTAGTATGTCGTAAATTATTCAATATTGATTATTATAATTTTTAAACTGAAACCTCATTTCAAAGCAAACTATTAATTTGGTCTTCCATCTTTAGATCCTGAACATAAAAAAAAATTGTACAACAAAAAAAACAGAGATACCATCGCAGAACCCTTTTTTTATTGAAGTCAGTCAAAAAGCGATGAAGGCGAGTGTAAGCTTTATTAAGGCTTAATCAGCGTATTTCCAGACGATACCCCTGGGCCCAGTAGAATTGTGTCTAACAAACTCATTGGGAACGGTTGTATTAACCTTAACACGTCTCTTTGTGATTAGAACTTCTCAATATACGTCCATAAACATTCAGTAAGACCTCTGGGATATCTTTTGTCGTTCTAAGAGCTAGATCTAAGTACATGCATTGCGAGGATTGTGTTTGTCAAGAACCTATAGAATCACTTTATTTTTGACGCTTCATTATGCGATTATTTCGGTTAGATAAATGAATGGATCCTCGCCTCCTTGCTCATTACTGGTGGAAACGCAGTATTTATATTCATTTAATCTTCAAAGAATATCTACGTGGCTTTGGGAATACAGTCATTATCATATTTTCATTTAGTACGGGTTATTGTCCCCAAAGTACCTCACTTGCACCACGCACACAATATCGCAGGCAAAAGTTTCCCCAAGTTTCAAGTGTCCCACTTTGTAAAACGTTACGAGTTCGAACAAGTGCGCCAGAAATAGTTTCCCACTTTTTTCTCATTAATACTCTTTTGATTTTAATTTAGCAGGAGTTTTCAAGTTTCAATTATCGAAGAGTTTTGTTCTGAGACTTTTTTGAAAGGTAAATTGGAACGAAGAGGTTTTATTGTTATCTTTTAATCTTTTTTCGCCATCTTGTTTTTATGTTTTCAGTAGTACATTTTGAGTACATTGGCATAAAAAGACCCGAAGGTTTAAGTGACATTCAGTCAGATCTTCAGGCATTTGAAGTCCTTTAATATCTAGAGGTTAGTCAAAGGTATTTCCAAATAAATATTAAATGTTAAAAAGTATAAATACAAATTTATGCTGTCTAATTAGTTAGCCTTAAAAGCTTTCACCAACCTTAAATGAAAAATGATCACGACTGTATTCCGTGTATATTTTTTTAATTGTAAAAATCCAAATGTAGTGGACTATATAAAACCTTCTCCTTTTAGAAGTCGGTTAGAATAGATACGAAGAATTTGTCACTCGGCTACAGGCCCTCACTAGCGGAGTAGGCGGTTAGTTTCACTATGCTCTAGTCCTGCTATGCACGACTCGAAAAAACCCTACAATAGAGAAAAGATCTCTATTTTATCTATGTTTTACAATTTAACACCATATTTTTAAAGCAGTGTTAGCCTAGTTATGCGCGATAATAGTGGCAATTCTGAGTGTCGCAAAAGCTAAACTAAACTAATTAAAATTATTGCCATACTTTTTATTCCCATCGCTATGAAAGGGACGGCAACAATTTTAGTTAGCTTAGTTTAGCTTTTGCGACACTCCGAATTGCCCCCATTGTCTTTGTATATCAATTCTATAAATGACTGAAACATTTCAATCTTTATTTCTTTTCACCAAATAGCACCAACCATTTACATGAACGGGATTGTGAATAAAAACGACTGATTGCATTGAATCGAGCCATCAAAATGGATCAGATAAACATAGTGGCCGGTCGCCGGAATTGAAAGCTTGATGGTTTTACATGCCAAACTGTTTTATATCAGACGATAGAGCTGATATCGCTGTTCTAATAAGCAAGGAAAAGTACATTCGTATGAGCAAGTGGCCAACTCTGGTAACGGAATTTTTAGACCGTCTAAAGGCCTCCGTCATGGCAACGAGTTTAAAAGCCGGGACCGACAATTTAACGTGCCCTTTTATAATAATGTTGAAGAATTTGTTTGAATTACTTAAAAAATATTTCTGCATTTGATAGCTCAATTCTTGAGGATAGTTATAATGTTAATACTGTTCTAAACTTAATTAAAGGTCGGGTGAAACCGCCGGGCGCATCTAGTAACTTAATCTACCTACGTATAGGTATACTGTGAGGTGTTTGCGTTATTTCAAGGGTCAATCTCAGTGTAAGTCTGGTATAATTCTTTTAGCAAATACGTAAACTATCCAATTTAGGAGGTTATACCCAACTTATATATGAGTCAACCCCAGGAATAACATTGACACAAGCCCCTTTTTTACTACTGTTAACTTTTACGTGACAGTCTGCAGGCCCATCGACGTATTCTTATATTCTTTATAGTGAGTAGAGTAAGTTTGTAAATCGTGACATAATCTTCAGGCTAAGTGAAAACCTTCGCCATACTCTGACTTTTTAGCTGGGACCGAAATTTTGATAAATAATGTTCATTAATATAATTAAGATAGGCAAAATTTATTTATTTTAGTTAAAAATCTGTTTTAATTTAGGAGCTTGCTTAAACACCATATTTAATCCCACTAATATTATAAAGGTGAAAGTTTATGTGTGTGTAAGTGTGTTTGTTACTCTTTCACGCTCAAACGGCTGGACGGATTTGAATGAAATTTGGTACCAGAATTGCTTATACCCTGGATTAACAAATAGGCTACTTCCCACTAATATTATAAAGGTGAAAGTTTATGTGTGTGTAAGTGTGTTTGTTACTCTTTCACGCTCAAACGGCTGGACGGATTTGAATGAAATTTGGTACCAGAATTGCTTATACCCTGGATTAACAAATAGGCTACTTTAAATTTCTGAAAAGTGCAGTGTTCCCGTGGGATTCGTGCAAAAGGTAGCTGTCAGACAAAATAACTTTATAGGTGGCAGCACAGGCAAAAATATTACTCCTTCACGCTCAAACAGCTGGACGGATTTGAATGAAATTTGGTAGCAAGATTGTTTATACCCTTGATTAAATAATAAGCTACTTTAAATTCCTGAAAAGTGCAGTGTTCCCGTGAGATTATAAACCAAATTATTCATCAAAATAGTTTCGGTAGTTTGGCCGTGCAAAAGGTAGCTGTCAGGCAAAATAACTTCATAGATGGCAGCACAGGCAAAAATACAACTCCTTCACGCTCAAACGGCTGGACGGATTTGAATGAAAATTGGTAGCATGATTGCTTAGACCCTGAACTAAAAAATACGCTACTTAAAATTCCTGAAAAGTGCATTGATTCCGTGGGATTATTAATAAAATTCATTAAAATAGTTTATACAACATAGTTTGGCCGTGAAAAAGTAACAAAAGAATTTCAATAGATGGCAGCACAGGCAAAGTTACTATTCCTTCACGCTTAATAAACGCCCGGAATTTGAATTAAATTTAATAGCAGGATTGTTTATTCCCTGGATTAACAAATAGGCTACCTTAAATTCCTGAAAAAAGCAATGGTTCCGTAAGATTATAAACGAAATTATTCATCAAAATAGTTTTGCCGTGAAAACGTAACTTTTAGCCAAAATAATGTTAATAGATGGCAGCACAAGCAAAGTTATAACTCCTTCACGCTGAAACGGCTGGACGGATTTGAATGAAAATTGATACCAGGACAGTTGATATCCTGGATTAACACATCTCATAGGCTTCTTTAAATCCCTTAAAAGCGTAAGTATGTTCCCGTGAGATTATCAAAATACTTAAATTATGCTTCTTTAAACTCAAACGGCTTAACGGATTTCAAATATTGTTTATTTTGACCCGATAATCTCACGGAATTGGTACTTATGTAGGTACGCAGATAAATCTCCGATAAAAAGATTTCTGGCTCAACATAAACCATTAGAACAAAGTTTAAATTTGTGTCTTCAATTAACATAGGTACCAGGACCTCATTCATCATCGCTATTTTATTAAATTTCCCACAATTTTGGATCGCTGCAATTCTAAATCCTCGCTGCGCTCGCTTTGTTCGGAACCGACCAGCGCCTTATCTTTGAGCACCATAAGCCAACATAAGTGTCAGTCATGACGAATTTGTCTTAAAAATTTCGAGTCTAAGAAACTCGATGCGCTTGCTTAGTTCGATGCTCGCTTCGCTCGCACGGTAGCTTCTTGAATATTTTGCTAGCAAATTGAACTATGTCAGGCCATAGAATAAGAACAGACCAGCAATTAGCCTTTTCTATGAGCACTAATAAGCAAAACCAAGTGTCACATGATGCATTTTTTTTTAAATTTCGGTTTAAAAGGCTCGCTATGCTCGCTTAGTTCGAAGCTTGCTACGCTCGCTTGGTTCAAAGCTCGCTGCGCTCGCACGGTAGCTTTTTGAATATTTTGCTAGCAAATTGAACTATGTCAGACTATAGAATAGGAACCGACCAACAGCCAGCCTTTTCTATGAGCTCCATAAGCAAAATCAAGTATCACGTCAGGACGCATTTGTTTTTAAAAATTTCCGCTCGCTTCGCGAGATGAAGACGCTTGCTGTGCTTGCTTAGTTTGAAGCTCGCTTCGCTCGCACGGTAGCTTCTTCAATATTTTGCTGGCAAATTGATCTATGTCAGACCAAAAAATAGGGACCGACCAACAGTCAGCCTTTTCTATGAGCACCTTAAGCAAAATCAAGTGTCACATGACTAATTTGTCTTAAAAATTTCGGCTCGCTGCGCTCGCTTGGTTCGAAGCTCGCTTCGCTCGCATGGTTGCTTTTTGAATATTTTGCAAGTAAGATAAACTATGTCAGACTAAATACCATTATCCGACCAGCAGTCATCATTTTCTATGAGCACCAAAATCAAGTGACAAATGACGCATTGGTCTTAAACAAGGAGCAAAATAAAAAAAAATATTAAAACTTTTTCAATTACGTAAGAAGAGAGTAATTTTCTGCACTGTCGAGGTGCATTTTTATTCATATCTCTGACGATCCTCATCAGATCAAAAAAAGAATAAAAAAATTCGGTTTACCCAGTCCACGAATTGAGAACCTCCTCCTTTTTTGAAGTCTTTAAAAAAATGTATTAACTTATTCACCGCGGGTAACACCGCGGGGCACAGCTAGTTTTAATATAAATGAAAAAAGTAATTCCTAAAATTGAAGGAGCAAAATGCAAATTTTCTAAAAATATGCAATAACTGGTTGCTGGCAGACGGCTTATATTAAAACATTAAGTTTATCGTCCTCTTTACTGGTTCAAAAAACCTCAAGAGTTGCTTTAATTAAAATAATTAGAGAGTATGGTTTTAGGAAGTTTCCGGTAGCCGGTGCAAAATGCGATTTTGCACAAAAACACATATCCACACTTTGCGTCATTAAATACCGACAACAAAAGGGGAACATGGCGCGAAACCGTGAATAATATGCGAATGGAATCCACACTCCTAAGATTTCTCATTTATAATTTATAACTCAGTGTGAGACGTGACTTATAATAGTTGTCGTTACCAAGTAGGTACAGTACCTAATTTCACTTCAAAAGTCACAGTGAAACGTGACCACTAGTAACAGTCCTTCTCTTATCCAGATGTACCTACCCCTTACTTTTCAAACTAATAACAATATTATTGTGCCTATTTTCATAATTTAGCTTAAGGTGCCTCTATGGGTGAAACTAGCGCCACCGCCGATTTTATTTTATTATTACGTTGAACAAAGGAATTTTAAAATGAATGTACAGTTTATGAAACCAATCATAAGCTTTTTTTTAATACCTATGTAACAGTTTCCTTTTGTATAGTTTAGGAGGAATAGCGAAAACAGAGTTTGGTAGCTACAAAGTGCAACTTCGTTATATCTCCTAAACTATGCAAAATGAAACTATTACATAGATATTAAAAAAAAGCTTATGATAGGTTTCACAAACTGTACATTCAGTTTTTAAAATTTCCTTTGTTCAACGTAATAAAAAAATAAAATAGGCGGTGGCGCTAGTTTAACCCATACGGGCACCTTAAGTAATGTTGGTAAAGAATACCGAGCTTCCACCAACATCACCAGTATCAACCGCAAAATCTAGCGATACATCGAAATCTTGTAATATTCATATTAAAAAGTTGTTATCTATCCTAATATTAGTGGCAATTCGGAGTGTCGCAAAAGCTAAACTAAACTAACTAAAATTAATGCCATCCTTTTTATTTCCATCGCTATGAAAGGGACGGCAACATTTTTAGTTAGTTAAGTTTAGCTTTTGCGATACTCCGAATTGCCACTATTGTTGTATCAAAATCGACGATAATTTTACAGAGCAAAAAAAAGATACCTAAGCATACCTATAGTTTAATGTCTAGTAAACAGCAAGTCTAAACTCAATTGGCACATGCCAACTTTTTGCAATTTTACTTCGCGTGCCAAGTTACGAACTAATCGCTTCTTATTAGAACACTTAACTCACGATGTTTACCTTCACCGTTCTGAGCTCGTGTTAATCTGAATTTGGCAGAAACGAATAATCCATTGAGTTATGATCCAAGACTTTAGAGTTATTAAGATAATGCATTATAAACATTTTATTTGTCCAAAATGGCGTCAGCAAATAATAGCTTTTTCACATTAAGTTAGGCACGTACCTACAGTCTAAGTTTCAGTTAAATCCGTTCAGTAGTTTTTGCGTGAAAAAAAAACAAAAATTACACCCATACTTTCGCGTGAAAACACAAGATCGGAATAATAATAATACTGACAAAATCAGGAAATATGCTCGTATGGTTTAACCTAAGGCTTAATCCATTAGAGGTAATGATCTCATGTTTAAAATTATATTCGTGCTAGACCAAGCCAAGCCTGTGCTAGCCTGTCTAATAACATTAAACTGAAATCACACTAGACTATGCTACTGTTATAAAGCGGTCATGACTATATTTTGTGGGTAAGTAAAAACCGACCGCAAGTGGCATTATATCTGAGCGCTTCCGTGCTTCGGAGGGCACGTTAAATTGTCGGTCCCGGCTTTTAAAGTCGTTAAGCCATGACGGAGGCCTTAAGGCGGCCTAAAAACTCCGTCACCAGAGTTGGCCACTTGCTCATACGAACTTGCTTGCTTGGGTAAGTAAATAGAGACTGGTTCTATCAATATCAACCTAGATTGTCAGCACAGCTAAGTTCCGTGCTTCAGAAGGCTTAGATATGACAAGGGCCTTCAGATTACCTAAAAACTCAGTCATCAGAGTATGTTCGTTTGAGTTAGTGTCTTCACTAACTCAAACGAACATACATACACGTAAGGGCACACCACGATTGCGGTGCGTTTTTATCGATACAAACGCGATACGGATCCAATGAACGTAAGCCAGTCGGCAAGAAAAGAAACTCTATAAGAGTATTAAGTAAATAAATTGAAATAGATGCAGAGAACTAGTGCATTTGCCAACTTAGGAGCGCCCATCAATGCAGAATTAGAAAATATAAATAGAAAAAAAATATTTAAAATAGTGCTAGGTCTTTAAAAATAATAATCATTCCGATTTTTCTTAAAAGAAATAGTAAAAATAGTATTCACTCTCTTCTAAACGAAAAAGTTTTAGCATCAGGAAAAAAACATCATGGTCCACTAGAAATACTATTTTATACCTCATTTTATTGTAAAAAATTTAAATGGCTCGCTTTTTAAAGTTGAGTGCTTAATTGTCTTTTTTAAACTTTCGCGATCAGAAAACATTATAAAACATATGCAAACGGGTATTTATCACGAATTTTACCTTTAATATTCACCCGACGTTTCGACCGGATTGCACCAGCCGTGGTCGCGGTTGAGTGCTTAAGCTATTAAATTAAATTAAAATGTAGAAAAAATGTGACTGCAGATTTCAGAAAAACTTGCTTAAGTGGGTCAAGCCTAATTTAGCAAACAGAAATGGAATTAAAACATACTGTTGCATAGTGCAGTATAATACAGCCTACACGAAATGCCTTCAACGTACAACGGTTCTTCGTAACGTTTTATAAAATAGTTTTGTAAATGGAGCAAACTCCTGCCTAAAATTCACGAAAAGTATAAAAATGAAATGAAATATTTTAATTATGAATGTGAAAATTGTGTTTTGTCATGTCTTGCTCGATAACTGCCCTACGGTTTACCACTTAAACTCTAATTTTAATTAAATAAATTATTTTTGTTTTTCTCTCTTTGCCCAGCAGTTGGACATTTAGGCTGTGTCCACAGTAGGCAAACTGTTAGCGTCCGACTGAGTTCGCGGCGTATCGGTTTAGTACGCCCTTCCATATACTTATTTGAAATTGAGTGTCCACAATTTGCTAATTTGCGCTCACTTTACGCGGTTTGCAGCGTTACGCGCGCCGACTGAATATATCCAGAACATCGCATAGTGTAAAGCCGATGTTATGCATATCTCACTAGGGAAATTACTGCTGCGTTTTAAACCGCGCTGAAATGCGGTCAAGTACATCTTGAAACGGCTCAGCTGGTTTGATATGGGCTTACATAATGAGGGCTTGCTCAAGTGCTCAATCCTACCTGTATGAAGTTTGTTACTGAATATTACAATTAAATTTGGATTTCACTGAGCTTGTTTGAGAATGAATGATGAATGATAAGTACCTACAAAAGATGAAGATTTCAAGATTCATTAAATATTTAACACCCAGCTTTAAAAAATGTTATGAGAGTGAATGGCGAGAGATGTGTGTATCAGGATCGTAGCAATGGATATTAAGTGCCGCTCAAATATAAAAACACATATTTAAGTACCTAATCTTTTTTTTATCTATGATACTTTTATATTTTATTTTAATTTTTATTTTATTTTATTTATCAAACAAAATCCACAGCCCTTAAATTTTATTTTACCTGAGCCTTCTCGGGCATCCGACTCTACCAAACTTTAATAATTTTCTATGTAAATTAATTCAAGTATAAAATAAGAAATAGGTTTGCTTTTCAAAACTATAAAAAGTGAACCTATTCAAATAACAAGAAAATGTTATAGGTTAATAATCACACCTGCAGTAGAAAGCTTTATGTTGGTGTTCAAAATTTCAAATAGTTGAGCTAAAGCGATATGAACATAATAATTAAAAGTAATGGTGTTTAAATAACTGGGTGCTATTTTTTAATGATTGTTATAGTATAAAATGCTTAAAATTCTAAATACTTAGTAATTATCAACCTCATGTAATTATCGTAAAACTAGTGAAAAATTTAACTTTGCGCCTAAAAATGGTCAGTAGTGGCAATTCGGAGTATCACAAACTTACCAAAAATGTTGCCGTCCCTTTCATAGCAATGGGAATAATAAGAAATATCTAAATATAAAATATCTCACTTTATTAATACAACTTCTAAGAAGAGTTTTTTCTATTGTTTGTTTTACTGCCACGTTCGGATTAATTTCCTCAATCCCCAAAAAACAATGAATTAATCTCCGATTACCACAACGGAGGTTGACAATAGAACCCCATGGACCCCCATCGATCATCCACGAACACAATCTCAGCACAATGCCTGATGCATCACTGACAATCGAAAATTGTTTTCTATGGTGCCATGATTTATGAGGAAAAATAACTACCTACAAAGGCATAATGACGGCTGGGAATGGACGTTCGGGAATGCTCGGAAAACCGATGATAACGGAGTGTGATTTGCCGATCCATATAAATTATAATGACTACAGTAAAAAAAAATCATTTCAACAACTCAACTACTTCTTCTTCTTCCTGGCCTTATCCCACATTACGTGGGGTCGGCACAACATGTATTCTTCTTTCATTTCCCTCTATCAGCCGCCATCTCAACATTCACCCTTTCTTACTCATGTCAAACAAATGCTTAAAAGATAATATTTGAGCGCTGGGTTCGGTTGAGCATAGATGTATCAGAGACTAGTAAGTAGTAAAGACTAGCAATCCTCAGGAGCCTTACTCCGGATCAACGAAAACGAAGTTTCGTGACAATTTTCGGGTTCCAATTATGTTGGTGAACTATTACGAATTCAGTATCCACCAACATAAGCTGACCCCGAAAATTGTCACGAAACTTCGTTTTCGTTGATCCCGAGCACGGCCTCAGGGCTTTTGGCGAGAATCATGATTTAATTATCTTATCGATCATGAGATGTCACTACGTGTAGCAAGCGGGAATTTATTAACTGGGGAATTCCAAAAAAAGTGCACAACACTGATTTGGGCATGTCCCTCACATTCATTAAGTTTTTACTGAAACAGGATATTACTAAACGAGTTGACTTAGGGTGTAACTGAAAGTTTACATATTTTACTTGGTTTTTAATTACATTTACATTAATTGAAATAAAACCATATTTTTTTATTAATATTTTTATCGAGTGGTTCGTCATTTTTTCGTATGTCCCCGACGCCAAACTCCGAACTAATGCTAAATTTTCGTGACTTTTTTCTTGAACTGTTCTATAGGTTTTGTTATTTTTAGGTAAAATGAACCTTATTCTTCACTTTTAGAGCTTAATTTATAGTTTAAAACAGCTTTGGTCTTTAAAAACTGCAACAAAAGGTTGTCCCCAGAATTCTTAACTTCCGGACATTTCGGGTTTGTTACCACAATTTGAAATTGAAATAATTTACCCATTTTACTTTTTTTTATTTTAAATGGCAACACTAACGCCCATTGCGATCTGCCATTAGAAAACAAGCTTCAAAATAGTATACCGGCGGTGTAAAATGACTTGCTGTGCAGCTGGCTGGAGTGGAGAGAAATTGAATGTCAGATTTGTTACAATAAAACCATGACTTTACCAAAAGTTTTCACAATTTATTGCCGCGTAAAGAAAACCCAATTTTAATAGGGAACACCTCGGAGAAAAAAATATTATGAACAAAGAAACTAAGCTAATAAATATTTATTATTGAATGCATTGCAGGCACATTATGTTACTTCGGTTTTGTTATGACTTGCCCGGTAACATATAGACGGACTGCAAAAGTAACAAAACCGACAGCAAAAAGCTACGTTCACATTGCGTTTTTAATTTTGTTGATTAAGATACGTTTACGCAAACGAAGTAGTCGTACGTTACTTAATTTATTCACACTTCAATCGAAATAAATTCTTAAGATATTTAACTTACAAGCTCGATATTGTTTATCCAAGTAAACATTACATTTTAAATAATTTTAAGAATGTATTTTGACTAAATCGCTCTGTAGACTACGCCTTATAATTTTGTTACTGTTGGTTTTGTTACTGTCCCTAGTTTTTATTTTTAGTTTTGGAGGATTTTCTTAAACATTTCTTTTTATTATTTATATATTTTGGCTCCCAGTCAAAGTAATAACTATTTTGAGCTTTCTGGTTATATTCTTGGCATTTCAACGTAAATTTTGTTTGAATAGCATGAAAAACAATGTTTGTTTTGGAACCTATGGTAACAAACCTGAAGGAAAATTGCAGTTTTTAAAGGTTTTTATGTTTTATGTTCCCTAAAAATATCTTAATATTATAATTAAGTATTGTATTTTCCCAGAAATTTAATTGGGAATCTAACTTTCATCATAGTTTTATTTATATAAGACTTTGAAAATGGTATCAAAACCGACATCTTAACATCACTTCCTATCATATTTTATTTTTTATTTCCTTTAATATTATTTAAATTGAAATATAATACAGTATTTAAACATTTAGAAACTTTAAGAATTAAAATTCAATTCATTAAAATACCCTAAAGTGATGTTAAATTTTATACCCACATTTTCACCTGTTGTTCATTTTTTTTGGAATTCCCCAACTAATTTCAAACAAACTGGCACCATCTTTTTGAATACTTCACTTAACTTCTTTTATTTTGGCTTTCGCACGGCTTGCGCCACGCATTTAGCCACTACCATGTGTTTATATTTTCAGTTTAGTCAAGGTCAAGTCAAAGTCATAGTCAGCGTCAGTAAAGATGTGGGTTCTTTACTGCAGCATTACAAGGACTTTTTGAGAGAACTCGAAATGCAATGATATCCAGTTTTGTTTCATTTGCCCACACTTATGTACGTTCACGAACACTTATAAGAGTTAATAATCCACCATTATTACACATTAATATTCGCTAAAACACAAGTTTTGGAAAATAAAACAAAAAAGGCAACATGGCACCTCGAATTCCCGTCAAAAAGCCTTTTGAATACTTGTAAAGCTTGATAGATGGCAGTGTTATTAATTTCAATCAAAACGTACCTACCTACCAATACATTACGCGGTTACTGTCTCGGTCTGTCTGTTGAGCATTAAATACAGCCTTAGTACCTACATACTCTCAACTTCTCAGGTTAACTTATGTTGGTCATTAATTATGCGAGAAGTAAGGAAAAGATCTTATGTGGCAAATTTTGATAGTAAAATACTTTTCACATTACACAAATGGTTAAAGGTGGTTCGACTCTTGTACTTACTATACACTGTTTCAAGTCGACCTGAGTAACTAGATATATTGCCTAAAACTTCTAGTACCTAGAGTACTAAAGTTTCAGCTTAATGTGGTTTAGTCCAAAGACTCCAAACTAAATATTTGCGACTAGGTATAACAACACAACTCAAACTCAGTCGTCGGATGAAAACAATATCTTCATATTTTAATTTCCATAAAAGCTTTTGCCGTCATCTTTATTTCTAGAGTTTGTTTGTACAATATAAAAGTTGAAATGCTTTTTCACGTAGGATTAACTTAACCAATTTAGTTTGGGATGACTTTTAAAGACGTTAAAAAAATATATTCCATCTTAAAAAAAATATTAATAAATTATAGTTATTGCGATGAAAGTATTTATGACTAAATTGATACGTGTTTAATGTTGAGCATGTGTATCAATAAGGAATTAAATGATATTTAATCTGATTACAAAAAGGTCCCTAAAAACCAAATACAATTTCCAAAGAGTTATTAATAAATCGACAATTTAGTTTACTAACGCCCAAAACTCAAACGCTGATTATATATTTGAGACAGACGTTCTTATTTGTCAGATTTGTATAGTCCAAACTTCACATAATATTCATACTAGGAATAGACCTTCATTGACCTCAATCTCACCTGTTTGGGGGGGGTCTAGAAAAACACCTATTCACTCTTGTCACAAAGAAACCTTATTGTCTTCAAAAGACTGTTTTTACGGCCGTCAAATTACAGTCATTGTATTTTAAAAAGTTACGGCCATCTGAACAATATTTCTGTCTGGGCTAGGATTAATAAGCCTATCTTTTGATTAAGGTTCAACCGCAGTCTTTAAAGCAACTCTTTATTGTGAAATTAGAGATGTAATGTAAACCGGTCTTTTTAAAAAGTTACGAGTCAGAACTATACGTTAGATATTATTTTGCTACCAAAGGCATTCGCAACATATTTCTGGTCAGAACTTTATTACTCTCTCATATTGACCAATCGGGATATAACTTCGTCGTTCGTGAGTTCAAACCTCGACCAAGACTCAACCAATTCTAGTATACTTACCTATATTTTAATTGTAAAGTTATGGTCATTTGTAGGGTTGGGTGTAAAGCCGGAAATGAGAAAATATGAAGAGCAGAACTATTGTATAAGAATAACAAAATTAAATGATAAAACTCCTCTTAGATTTACAGATATTTGAATAATTTACAACGGAACTAAAATACAAAAAGAATGCATTTTAATTCCGTTGTAAAAATATCTTCAAATGTCTGAAAATGTAAGTGAATTTACATCATTTGGTATACAATAGTTACTGCTTTTTATATATCCTCATTTCCGGCTTTGCGCGCAACCCTCAGCCCATGATAAAGTACTAATCTCCTCTCTAATGATTTATTTGCCTGGCTATCGTCTTGTGGTGTGGCTTCACTCAAACACAGGGCTCTGTCAAGCAGCAAAATCTTAATTTAGGGCCGTAAAGATTTTATCTGAAGAAATAAAACAGAAAATTCTTTGTATTTCTTTCTGGCCTGATTTACTGTCTAATAGCCGCAATGAGATAGAAGGAAAGGTACCTACTTAAATTTTTGGTTATAGATTTTTCGTATTAAATCATTTCTAAGTAAGTACCAGGTATTAAGTAAATTTGTAAACAATAAATGTCTCTGAGCATCTATCACTTCTTTTCAACGTTTCAGTACATACTACGGGTCAAATAATCAAATAGTTTATTGATAAATAATAACATTATATTAGTTTATTGACATCGTTTAAATTTTATCAAAGTTAGCTTCACATTTGAAAACGACTTCAAATGCCAAAGTCGTGAGTAAAACACACGGTAAAAAGTTTCTCACGAATTTATTTATTTCGATTTACACGAAGATTTCAAAGCTGGATTCAAATGAATATTTAATGAATGTCTAAGTTATTAATGATTGGAAAACCGATGTCCGCAAGCTGTTGGCAATTAATCTTTGTACGAGTAAAACCTCGGATTCAGTTTAAGCATAAAGATTTTACAACAAAGATAAAGTTAATAGCCTCAGAAAATTATCTAGGCACTTTATCGTCGGAAGAAAAAAATAATAATATAAAGATACTGTGTTTACACCAAAGATGTGCGGAGATGCGTAGCGAGGGATGCTTTTATTAAGCAATGGAAACACTTCATTTACCTCGCCTCGCTCAGCGCAGCTCTAGTAGAAACCACTAGTTGGCCTAGCGGCCTTCAAAAGCAATTCTCAAAAACATCTTTTTTTTTTGTGGAAAGGATGTTTTTAACATGGGTACAAAGCAAACGAGGAATGTAAGCTAATGTATGGTTTGCGATGAAATCTAATCTAAATTGATAAGGATGTGAGTTGCTAGGTAGGTGTGTGTTGCTATGGATGTTTTGTGATCAAACGAAAAGAGTTTTCAACACATCCTCGCACCAATCATCTGCACACCGTTTGGCATCATCTCTATGCATCCTCACACCGTTCAGCTTGCTCGTACATCTCTTGGGGAACGCTCACATCTTTTTCACAGCTTCGGTACGCATCCTCTCATTGCTTAGGTGTACCTACATAACACATATCTGGTGGAAAGTCACCTTTAAGCTTTGGAAATGGAAAGTTTGAAATTGTTGAAGGAAACCTAAGTAGGAATATTATCTTAATTAATTCTAGATGAGATAGCTCAATTTAGGTCACAATATTTCTAATGAAATGGTACCTAACTTGCGTTTAACTTCCTATTCATCGTATTATAATTATAATAATCTAGGACATGGTAGGTACTAGCTGTTAACGAAAACTAAAATAGACTATTCTTGAAACACCTGGTGGGTTAACGCTAGTTTACCGTAGTACCTATTGGATACTGTTCTCGATACCGAATCAAGTATCACAAATGTAAGAAAATGTATGAATAAACAGTGCAGCGCCTCCTCCGGTAACTTGCATGAACTAAAAATTCTATACATCTAGAATACTTGACACGTGAGCGAGGATAGATTACTATTCTACACAAAATCCGCCGGTAACCCTACAATAATGTACTCGTATCTTAGCCCAAAGTTGAAGACCAATTTACCTTGCACAAGTAACATACCCTGTTGTAAGCAACATTAGGTAGGTACATCCATTGCTAACTTGAGTAATTTATGTACGCCAAACTTAGTCCGTGACAACAAAGTCTCTGCTACATTGAGTGACTTTGTAAGGTGATTAATCACTTGTGAAACGTCTGACCGATGAACGAAACATTGTATTGTAATAGCTAAACTACAAATAAACGTATTCTATTCCAAGAACTAGCTGACTGGACAGCTGATGTCGTTCTGCCAATGGCAATGAAAAAAAGTTTTAAAGCTATGTCCGTGCATTTTTTTAACTCTTTAATTTTATTTAACTCTTCATAAGAACTTTTCTCGGAACTTTTCTCGTCGAATATAAAAAAAACTGTAGAATTTCATTCTGACATTAATTTTTATTTATAAAAAAAATTCAATATGATCTAAGATCACGACTATCTTCCCAAGGTAGATAACATTTATTAATAAATATCCTTGGTCATTTCACACGGCGTCATCTAAACCCAAGCAAAGTAACTTAATGCTTGTGTTATGGTAACCAGATGACTGATATAATACTTTACAATGTTTATAGAATAACCTTCAAAAGCTAGGAGTTTAGAGCATATTCTACAACGATGCCATCTACAATGTTGCGTGATCCTAGTAAGAACAAAGGACTTCATCAACCACGGATAGCAGCTCCTAGGGGAAAGACGACGCAGCGTGTGAAAGTTTTGATAGGTACATAAAACTTCTTATGACTGACTGACTGAAACAAGTTTAGTTATATCTGTGAGTTGGTTCGTCGTTAGTCGACAATAAATAAATTAATATCCTTGGACATTCCACACAGCGTCATCTAGTCCCGAGCTAAGCAATTTAATGCTTGTGTTATGGTAACCAAATGACTGATATACTACATAGATACATTTTTTTTGTAGATACATACATATTATACATAGAAAACACCCAGACTCGAGACAAATATTTACAGATAATGGAAACATTTGTCCCGTCGCGGGAATCGAACCCGCAACCTCCGCGTCTCAGGCGGGCCTTCGCCCACTGCGCCACAGAGGTCGTCAATGGTTGTATACAGTGAATGTATTTGGACCATACCTCTCTCTTAGATTTCTTCAAACGATCTAAAAATGCCAAAAGATGTAAATGAATGTCTACCACACCTTGAGAATACAGTCGTGATCCTCCTAAACTATACAAAATTAAACTATTACAGAGGTATTAAAAAAAAGCTTATAAACTAAAACTAAACTAAAACTAACTAAAGCTTATAAACTGAACATTCAGTTTTTTTAATTCCTTTGTTCAACGTATTAATAAAATATAATAGGCGGCGGCGCCAAAGATTGTTCGACAGACAACGTTCGTTCGTTCGTGTGAGCAAGTGGCCAACTCTGGTGACGGAGTTTTTAGGCCGCCTAAAGACCTCCGTCATGGCTTAACGACTTTAAAAGCCGGGACCGACAATTTAACGTGCCCTCCGAAGTACGGAAGCGCTCAGATGGAAATGCCACTTGCGGTCACCCATCTAAGTAGTGACCGCTCAGAACGTTTCTTAACTTCGACGATAGCAAGCTTCGCCACGAGCGCTTCAAAATCATGTGAACAAAACCAAGAGCGTTTCTAGTGTCACGTAAAATGAAAACTGAGGATTTTCGAACCGCAAAATTCTGAAATGCTGGCGAAGTTAGATACTTTGGCTCGGATTTGTTAAGTTTGGTATTTTTCTCTTCCATTTGTCGAGTTGACTCTTACGTTAAAGTTTTTATCTTTGCTTTTTTTGAGTAAAATATGGCTTTAAAAGGAGCCTTTTATCACTACAAAGAATGCTATTAAGTATTGACCGGAAAAAAATATTTTACTAGGCCACTTTCTTTTTTACTACATTTTTCAAAAATAAACATTACGTTTATATGTATACACACACTTTAATAATACACTCAGATCGAGTTAAACTATCTAAGGATAATTATTATTACAAACGATTTATAGATAGCTCAACTAATCCATCCAGGTCATTGCCAGTAGGAAGAGTGCCCAAGACACTGGCAGCATTTAATATAATTTGATCCGTAGAGCTAAAAATACCGCAAGCAATCAAATAGATAAACGAAATTCGGTGAACATCCGAGAGGGGTACATTGAAAAACAGCGCTTGCATCTTCATGAGGCTTCTTCTTCTTCTTTTGTTTAATTTACATTTTAGACTGTCTTGGACCAGTAAGTTGCAAGTTCTACGCCTTTCCGTGTAGCTTGAATGAGGTCCTCCCTGGTACAGGTAATTGGACACCGTGGACATTGAAGCAGATGAGGCATATCCTGACCTTTTGTTTTTTAAAATAGTTTTTTTATTTCATCTCTGTTCCCTTATAAATCAGCATATTCTTGAAAGCAATGTATGATTTTTTTATTGATTTACTTAACATTTTCTTTTTTAAACCAATAAGTTACTGTAATAAGTTTGTTCGAATGGCTCCACACAAGAGCCTGTGACTATTAAGTTTTATGGGGATGGATCGCCAAAGAGAAAGCTAGGCTACAAACCGTGTTTGTTGCTCAGGTACTTCACGGTTTTGGTCGCGAAGGATCTAGAGTAAAATCTCTCGTAAGACGTTTCAATAAAATTTATAAATATTTTGGCTCCGGGGGGATTCGAACCCGCAATAATACAAACGATCGTCTTTAAGCCAGACTGCCTCACCACTCGGCTACGAAACCCCTGAACGCCGGAATGAAATTATAAGTAAGATGATTTCGGCTAAGCACCGAGACGTTTCAATGTGATCCGAAAAGTCCTGAATAATTTGTTTTTGACTTTGAAAACCTCAAACAGTAATTACGTATCTCATTAAGCGCATAGAAGAATTAGAAAGATACCGTCATTGTTTGTCAAACAAAAGTCATTAGACAAAACGAGATACCTCGTAATTGGCCCCCAGCTCCCACTTTGAGAAACAGTCTAGATTATTTAAAGTGTCGGAAGTCTGAACTGGTGATATACGAGGAAATACATGCGCAAATAATTATAATTATCTTGATGGGTCTGCTCGCATTGAAATATGCCACTTGGCCCTACTAAGGAAAAGGAGATGAATTTTCAAAAATCGTTTTAACCAGAGAGTAAATCGACTTTGTAATTAAACAACTCAAGTATTAATTTGTTTAAATATATAAAAGTCTAGTCATCACCACCAGTCTCAAGATACAATATGATCTCCAATGTTTAAGAAGTTTAAATTTCTGTGATGTAGGTATTTTATGATGAAATTACTAGAAAAAAAACGTCCTAAGGGGATGTCGACATTATTGCAGTGAAACTATGAGTAGGTATTACCTATACATGTACTGTCAACGGAACCTAATTAATTATTCATTAATATTATTGAACTTCTGATTCTTCCAACCATCTCAACCATTTCTAACTATTTCATCTTTGTACAGTTTTTTTTTTCGAATCCAATGTTTTTTTACGAAATGAATTTTTACGGTAAATTGGGGTATACGTAGTAGGGGACTCGAGGGTTTAAATTTCTGTCATGATTATTTAGATTTGATCACATATTACGTCGCCTGAATTTATATGCTCAGACTGACATTAATGGATTTAATTATGACTACTTAACTACCCCATTATTCATTTACGCCTGTCATTTTATCAGAGCTCTTTAAAATGTTTTGTTTTGCAGAATTGTGACAAGACTAATCAAAGTAGCCACAATGAAGAAGTGAAGTAAAGTGAAAACGTTTTGTCATTGTCATTTTTGTGTTGAGAAAAAGAGATGAAAACAGGTTTAGGCAAAGAGAATAAAATCACTACGTGGTTTAGGTGTAATTTTAGCTGAAAGGCTAACAGTAATGCTGTAGATAGGTTATAAAGATAAGTAATCGAATCGAATTATAAAAACTAGCTGCTGCGTGGCTTATCCCACGCATAACAAAATGTAGCCTATGTCGTTTCCCAAGGTCTAGTTTATCTCTATGCCAAATGCCATCAATATCGGTTCAGTGGTTTAGGCGTGGAAGCGTAACAAACAAATAGACAAAGTTACTTTCTCATTTATAATATTATTATAAGTAAAGACTGAAAAATTGCAAAAAATATTAATTCTCTTAAAAAAATCGTTTCAAAAAAGAAACAAGCACTGCTTATATCAAATGGTTACTATACTACCTTGTATTTATTTGGTGATGTTTTATTATAAAAGAATATCTTCGTACGTAAGTATCAATTTTCAAACATCTTACAAACAAACAACACTCTCAAAACTCTAATCCAACTACCAGGGATCATGTGTCGGAATTCTTTTACTATTTATTTACACTAGACTTCGACAAGTGCTTACACTGACCCAAGCAATTCGAACCATAGTACTTGCAGAATGAATTCGATTGGATGCTTGAGTATTTGGAAAAAGAAAACTATTTGAACTTGGTATATAAAAAAAGAATGATATTGACACACAAATAATACAGTAGAAGAAACAAGGTCGGATAGACTAATAGATAGAACATAGCATGTAGCTAGGTACCTACTAGGTACAAAATAAAGAGACACATAAACATTTAAAACACAATTTGTGTAGGTAAGGGTACTAACTAGCTAGTTATAACCTAATTGCCAAACATTTATGTTCTTGAAAATAAATATATATAAATATATATATAAATATATCTTTATGCAACGTACCATAAATAGCTGATAACTAAATATCCTGTCTACACTACTTATTAATTATAGGGATCATTATTTTATTAATTAATGTACCTAAATAATTAAAAATATTCAATGTTTACGACTTTGCGACTTTAAAAGCCGGGACCAACAAGTATACTGCCCTCCGAAGGTTAAAAGCGGTCGGCTCTTATAAAAATATTATCCTTGGATTTCACATAATATTATAATCCGTTAATAACGTAAAGTTCTTGTTTATTATTATTATTCTCAAAGTAATTAATAAATCGTACAAACTGGCACGGTACAGTGTTTTTCAATTATTTCCAGAATTTCTCAGCAAAATAACTAAAGTTTGTGCCCGAAATTTTGAAGTTATATAAGTTTCAAACTTTCAAATAAGCACTTGAACTATTAAAAATTCACGCCTAGTCGGACAACTCGGCTTTTAGTCGTACTGTCAGCGACAAAAGTGTAACTTTTTGATGTTTTAAAATTGAATATTTCTACTGAACCCATTGAGTTATAATTCCAATATATCATAATTCCAGCGAATATTGGATGCTTTTTACTGCTTTATATAAAAGTTACTAATTTCGCAAATAACGTCAATAAAAAGTAACTTGACAAATTCATCTCGACATTGAAAACTTGGATTCACAAAAGTCACACAGACTGACTTTACTGTTAATTTTCTTCTGTCACTGACTGTACAAGTTCATTTTCTCACGAACTTTAAAACTGGGATAGATGATTTGTGATATAACAGTTTGAATTCTCTCACGCTTCCATCTCCTTAAGTGTTATAACTTTTTAAGCGCTTCAGACAGATAAGATACTGCTGTAAATTAATTGTTTTACTAAGATGTCTTGATAGAAATATGTTAAGGTAAGGGTATCCAAATGATAGTGTATATTTTATAGATAACCAAACGTACTCACCTAATTTATAGGTTAGGCAAGGTATACCCTATAAGGGTTAAGTTATATGGTATCCAGAAGTAGGGTCTTTATGTCCCTAATGCAATATAAGCGCTGCTAACGCGATGAAATTAAAGGATATGAGCCGGGACGGACAAAGGCGCGTTTTGCTTGTCATCATCGTCCAATTTCTAAATAGTTCCACCTTATAGGGGTTGTTTGTACCCCAACTGTAGGTTTTCGACAAAGTTCGTTCGTTCGTTCGTATGATCGAGTGGCCAACTCTGGAGACGGAGTTTTCAGGCCGTTTCCAGGCCTCCGTCATGGCTTAACGACTTTAAAAGCTGACAAAGTGAGTTCATATGGTTTGCATAATATATTTCAATACTAAAAATTTACTTCATATTATAATTTGTTATTAGAGAGCCCATGACAGGCAATCTATTTTGCTTCTTCTGTATTCCATTGTGTCAAGATTGCTGTAGAGTTCGCTGTACCCAAAGGTTAAAAACGGGACTCTATTACCAAGACGCCGCTGATAGACAGCGGATATATATAACTGTCTGTCTGTCACCAGGCTGTATCTCATGAACCGATATGATAGCTAGACAGTTGAAATTTCACAGATGATATATTTCTGTTGCCGCTATAACAACAAATACTAAAAACAGAATATAATAAATATTTAATGGAGGCGCCCATACCACAAACGTGTTTTTTTGTCGTTTTTTGCTCGATATTAATAACGGTAACAGGTAGCCTTTACATCTTTACTAGATGATTTATACAGAGTCAGGAGGCAAGCTTTGCCTACACTTAACACTGTAGTGCCTGGGACATTGTTGAGATGGAATAGGCTTTCCCAGCACCTAAACCATCCTCTCAGCTTAGCCGGCCATATCCACAGGAAAGACAATGGTCAATACAAACACCAAAATTATATTTATTTATATTTTTATTATATTTATTCATAGTGTTTTTTCTATTTCATATTCTTCTATTTGTTTTTTTTTTAATTAAATGTTTGATTTTCGATCTCTGCTTCGCCGCTTACTACAGCTCAAAGTTCTTAAAGTGACCTAATTAGCGAGGATTAGTAGATAAAGTACAAATATTTCTAAAACTTCTGACGATTTTGATATGAGTAGCTTGATAATCTAAGATAGTAGGTACCACTTTAGTCAGCCAAGTGTAGCGTGTGATGCCAGACAACATTTTGTTGAGGTGTTAATAACTTTAATTTACAATTATTTTTACTTGCTTATACATGCCTTACTTTGTTTGACTGGCTTCCCACTGAAGCTTGACTATTTAGATTATTCAGGGATCGCTTTTAAAAATAAGCTAGGCCCACACCATTAGGTTCTTGCCTGATTCTTTCCCTACTGTAGGGAGTCGCGTTGGAACAGGCAGTAGAATCACCTAGCATGTAAGACGAAACTGAAGTGATCCTTGAGGTCCTACCAGAATAAACGATTTTTCTTTCTTTCTAAGTCTAATAGGTGAATGGCTCCCAAATAACTGTTTTTTTCATAAATAATATTCATCTCACCAAAACCATTAGTAGGGGTCATAGCTCTGTATACCTAAATATCAAACCGAGCAACAATATCCAAAGCCATCTAATTTGTATTAGCAAGGTATCGACAAAGGAACCCATTCCTTTTGTAAAAACCGTAAAAGCACTCTTTGTAAATAATATGAAAATGTATGTTTTTTGTATTAATTACAAAAAGTGCAAATTCATGAAAAGCTTTCCACTTTTAGAAATTGTTTGGAAACTAACAAAAACTGTGGGGCTCTATTTAGATTTACTTCAATAAAAGTGAAGTTTTGAAAGAATACTTATCTAGTTGGTATTTTGAAGTAAGTAAGTTCGTATGACGAAGTAGCCAACTCGGATGACGGAGTTTTTAGGCCGCCTAAAGGCCTCCGTCATGGTTAACGACTTTAAAAGCCGGACCGACAAATTTAACGTGCCCTCCGAAACACCGAAGCGCTCAGCTGTTAATGCCACTTGTGGTCACCCATCCAAATTGTGACCGCTCAGAACATTGCTTAACTTCAACGATCTATCAATAACGTCTTAGCAAGCTTCACCACGAGTGCTTCAACGAATCAAAGTCACTTATTTATAGAGACCGAATACCTACTACAGAATACCTGCTAGCAAAATCAGAACAATTGGTAATTGGTCCCCACACCTATTTTCTCAATCTTTGGTAAAAATTCAAATCAGTCGTCATTCAAAGTTCTTTGATGAACACTTTTGAAATTATATCAGGACTTACGCTATTCATAACCAACCAACGCTCTTTTATTAAGTTTGCCAATATTCATGGATCTCATGGAATCGATATGATACTTTTAAACAATTCTACCCGCAAACTTGCTAAAAATCATGGTGCTTGCAATTGTGCCGAAATATAATTATGGGGAAACACAAACATTTATGAATCGTGATAATTATCGATTATAATGTTTTTTGGAGTAACATTAATTAATTATCAAATAGGTTTAAATTAAAACAGTATGACCCAATGCGTTGTGGTTATAACAAATCAAAGCAAAATTGAAAAAGTGATCACAAGAATTTAAATAACACAATAATATTTATCAGATGTCTAATGGTTCATTCAACAAAGTTGATCTCCCAAAAAAAAGGCAGCATTTTTCACCAAGAGCTTTAAAATTAAATCAGAAAATTTCAACGCAAAGAAAAACACAGAGCTACAAACTCATCATCAAAATACATTCGTAATCAGAATAATATAATTACGGAGCTCCGTCAATGAAAACAGACTATTTCATTAAAGAAACGAGTAAGGACCTTTTTCAAACGAGCATCCACACTTAGAAAGAAAGAAAAACTCACCGTTTTACACGATCAGGAAATTAAATACGCCTTCAATCGTAGCAATTCACAGAAAATATTACACTTAGTACTTGCAAAAGTAATCAATCAGTCAATAAGCGCAACTTATTTGAAATCGGTAAGAAATAACCACGTTCGCGTGAAATAACCGAGCGCGATAACACGTCCTTTCCGTAGCAGTGTCGGGCGAAAACTGACTAGGGAAATGTCAAATGATAGAACACCTCTGTTCCACATTTGAAATTTTCAGGACAGCGCATGTCAGATTTTCTTACATTCAATTCTAAACTTTAACAACTATGAAATATAGTATAATTTAGCATGATTGCAATGGTTGTTGCGGGAGTTTTTCCCCGTAAATGTTAGCAAGTAACCAATCCCTGTACGGTAATTCGATTTATTTATAAAAAATATTAATGACACTTTTAATTATCGTGGTTTTAGGTAGGTCGTTTTTTTGCTGAGTTATTTTTTGTATAGAAATAATCATTTCACCAAAATGTTATGTTCATGAAATTCCACGCTGCAAGTTGAATTTTTGACGAATTTGGGGCACGAAAATTAATCAGCAATTTTCCATTACTGGAATAAGCTTCCTGTTACAGAGTATATGGGCCTTGATGCTTAGTAGGTTCCTACCAGCACGTACGAGATTGTGTTCGATAATAACGATGAAAATATCATGCGACATTTACCAATTTTTAGTAGAACCGCGTGCGAGAAATTGAAACGCGAACGATTAACTATTGGCAGTTTATTTTGATTTAATGGACTCTGCATTTGAAAGAAAGAAAGAAAGAAGAAAGAAAAAGCATTTATTTGACACACACACAAACTAAAAATACACAAAAACATAATTTAAAAATACACAATGTGTCCCAAATAGGCGTCCAACTCAGCATTAGCTGTTTTGCGTAAGACAAGACAACGCTGATCTTCCGTTGGAACCTTTTGCGATTTGAGAATAAATGTCAAATAGCATATGCATTGGATAAAATTAGGCGCACATTGGGATGTGCATTATATTATTCAAATAATAAATGTACTTAATTCAAATTACATTTTCTGCATTGTAAAGTACGTACTCGTAACTTGGGAATAGCGGGATTGTTTTAACTGATTCTTAAATATGTTGAAACAAGGTTTTACAGGAAAATTGTGGTATGGATTTATAGATGGATGTTTGTTACTCTGTCACGCAATACCTACTGCACGGATCGGACTGAAACTTAGAACATACATAGTTTACGACTTAGAATACAGACACAGACTTACTTTTTAGTTAGGTTAGTACCACGTGAGCGAAGCAGCGCGCGGAAGCTTGTTTATAAAAAACTGTATGTTTATTGCATTAAACATAGAATACACACATAATAAGTACTAAGCCTTGGTAACTATTTAGTCATAATTATATATCCTTAGAATTTATAACTTGTGTCCTTTTATCAACTGAATAATAAAACAGTAAGAATCGACGAAAAACTATAAGAGAAAAATACATTTCACTTGGATTTTCTCAAGGCTATTTATTTGAGTGTCTTTGTAACAAATTCTGAAAGTCCGAGAACAATTCTTTTCGAATTTTTCTTTCACATATTTTTATACAAATAGGTGCTGAAGTTAGATTATGTAACGTTGAGGTTTTGTATCGTTTGAAGGAAAATCTCGACGCCTTTGAAAATGAATATAAATTTACGAAAAGATTAATATGAATTAATTATGTGAGTTTAATATGAATAAGCGACTATGAATAACATTACTTTAGGGATATCTTGTAAAGCTATTTGTCTACAAGCCAAGGTACACTATTTACTTAGCTACTACCTCCTAACTTAGACATGTTCAATTTAAGTTAGCCTTACGTCCTGTCGGCACGCTAACTAATTCTATTAACTAGCTTAACTTTTACAATTAAGTTGTGAGGAAAACTAGAATTCTGCTGAAGGTAAGTTACTGGTTCAAAAATAGTAAGTGGAGCAATGTTCTAGAGAAGTTTCTGGAAACGTTTTGTTCATGAAACTTCCATTTCAATGTTTTTCTTTCTAACCGACTTCAAAAGGCTCCATGTTCTCAATTCGACTGTTTTTTGTATCTTTGGAACCTCAGAACTTTCGACTGGGTGAACCGATTTTGGTGATTCTATTTATTCGATAGATGGTAATTCCCGTGTAGTCCCTAAATTTGAGGATCTAATGAGGATCTTCAGAATTATGAACAAAATGCACCTCAAGAGTGCAAAAAATTGCTCTCTTCATACGAAGTTGAAGTCAGTATAATAAAATTTGTAATTTTTCCACATTGTGTTCATTCTGAGGTGCCAGTTTTGTGATTTAATAGTAAGATGCCTACTATCGGACTTGATGCTTACTTATCGGATTCGGTGTTCGAATCGACAGTAAAAAAGTATCAAAAGTGTCAATTGGGACACTGTGTCCTAATAAATTTTGTCCGAATCGTCAGCAAGTCACAAAAGCGTGAGTGTGAATCATAATCAGGATATTTGTAAAATCAATACTGTTTCCAACTTACACGTCACTGGTACATTGTGTCAACTTCAAACGTACCCGGAACTCTGCTAACAGCCCAATTTGGGTATACCCGGAACAACAAATTGGGTCGCACCTGAGAATAGTAACAGGTAACTACAGTTTATCACTCAAAACTATCGTGTGTACTAGACATTATTATAACACACGGTAAATTAAATTAAATTAAAATTAAGTATAATCACGTTTGTGTCCCAGTATTGCGATCCCAGGGAGCGGTAGGTAGACATTTCTTTCAGATCTTAATGCAATTTTTAGATCTTTTTGAAGATGTCTAAGGGGGCAGTCAGAGTTATGTACATACATATTTGGTACATGCCCACATTTTGCGGAAGTTAACTTTGCATACGTGACATGTTGCAAGCCCATCGACGCTATTAGAGAGCTAACTGGTTTCCTCACGATGTTTTCGTTTAACCCGCTTAACTACTTAAGTAAAGTAATTACTTAAAGAGTACTCACGTAAAATTATCGTCAATTTAGATACCGACAATGTTTCGATTCATCCGGAGAATCTACATCTAGGTATGAGTATGGTCCTCGCTCCTTGTCTGAAAGAGTATAGGTACTCCCGAAGGTGGTCCCATTAAAAACAATTGAGGATCTGATGAGGGTCTTCGGAGCTATGAGCAGCAATGCACCTTGAGAGTGCAGGAAATTGCTCGTTTCTTACGATATTGAAGTAAGTTTTACAAAAAAATAAAGTTTTATTGAAAGTAAACCAAAAAAAATATAGGTAAAACAGTTCATACCTCAGTTGCTACTACGAAACTGAAGATACAACATACCTATATATATATATATATGTTACATTTCAACAGCAGAAGTAAAAATCGCGTTAAAAACTGCGAATTGAACAATTGTACCAATTTATTGTGGATCCGGGATACATGGCACAGAATAACTTAACGCAGACACGTAAACTATGTATTAACATTATTTCGCGCGATGAATCATAATAATTACTCTTGTATTAAAAGCTCTGAGGCCGTACTGGGGATCGACGAAAACGAAATTTCGTGCCAATTTTCAGGGTCAGCTTATGTTGGTGGATACTGAATTCGTAACAGTTAACCAACATAAACCGAACTATTTTTTTTAAATGTATCTAACTACGGCTCACCTAACAAAATACATGAGCTCAAAACAGTTAGGAATGACGTAACCAGCTACCTAGCTTTCTGATAGCTACTATCTTTTCAAAATGCAAACAATTAATATTAAAATGTATTTTTTCAAAGGCTCTGAAACGTCCAAAGATCTATGATAATGTCGCTTGGAAACAGTCGTGATCCTATTTCGCTTTTTATGGATAAATTTTCCCCTCAATTAGTTCCGGACCCTGTTAATGAGCTCGGAGAACAAACACGGTTCTCCACTCATGAGCTCAGAGCTACCGGGAAATAATTAGATGCTTAGCCACTCAACGTTTAATAATTGGAAATAAATGTAATTTTATCTTTAAAGGGCGTAGATTCAAGGATTATATTATCCTTGAATATTATTACGATTTA
Organism: Xanthorhoe designata; assembly: GCA_963582015.1. Classification (NCBI taxonomy): domain Eukaryota; kingdom Metazoa; phylum Arthropoda; class Insecta; order Lepidoptera; family Geometridae; genus Xanthorhoe; species Xanthorhoe designata. The sequence goes on from OY757053.1 coordinate 3,536,534, forward strand.
GATGTCGATGCAATGCTTAAATTCAATATAATAATTTCATTATTTGATAATATTATGTTTAACCACAGATACTAATACACTAGTAATGACGACCTCTGTGCTTGGACGCGAAGGTTGCCAGTTCGATCCCCACCACGGGAAAAATGTTTGTTTAAACAAATAATTATATAAATATTATAAGTAATAGGTATTTTCTATCTATCATTCGTTCGTTCGTTCGTATGAGCTAGTGGCCAACTCTAGTGACGGAGTTTTTAGACCGCCTGAAGGCCTCCGTCATGGCTTAACGCCTTTAAAAACCAGGCCCGGCAATTTAACGTGCCCTACGAAGCACGGAAGCGCTGATAATGCCACCTGCGGTCACCCATCCTAGTTGTAACCGCTCAGAACCTTGCTGATCTATCAAGAATGCCTTAGCAAGCTTCGCCACGAGCGCTTCTATCTATAATATTATGTACTGCTCAATTGCTACGCGAGTACCTATCGCTATAATTACAACGACACCGACGTACGCTCAACGCGTCTAGTACGCCGTTAAATGTCTTTAGATCACTGTAGGTACTACTGATTGGCCTTCTCTATGTCCAAAGATACTGGGCAAATATTTAAAAACCATCAGGCCTCGTTACAGCGGTCATCGCTCGCTGACGCCGCCGGACTGTTGTTTACTGTTCCAGAGATCCGATATTTTACTGGAATTATTAAAAGAAGGTTGTGATTTTATTTAGTTTTTATTTTTTTACTAATTGACTGACACACTATCATGTCCGAATTTAGGTATGAAATAAAAAACTTTTGGAACTGTATTATTCGTAATTGTATCTACTAAGTGAAATTAAGTACTTCGTATGAGCAAGCAGCCAATTCTGGTGACGGAGATTTTAAGCAGCCTTAAAGCCTCCGTCATGGCTTAACGACTTTAAAAGCCGGGACCAAAAATTTTTCGTGCACTCGAAAGCACGGAAGCGCTTAGCAAGCTTCGCTACGAACGCTTCGTAATTGTATCTGTCTAAATTAAACATTTGTTGTTATACTACATGTGGGAACTAGTAATTGGCCTTCGCGTTATATGTAGTCCTGGCTACATATTACATATTGTGTTATCAATTTTATAACCTAGCTGTTAGTTTCCCTAAAAACTAAAAACTCCGTCACCAGAGTTGGCCACTTGCTCATGCGAACGAACGAACGAGTTTCCCTAAGACTGTGAAAATAACATAAAATAAAATAATTTAGTAGCTAAATTGATTCAGTGAGTACCTACCTATTTATTAGTCAATTGGCCATTCTCAAATAATGCCCATATTCATTCTTACTACAAGATACGGCTCGTATTCGCATAGAAAGCTTCTTAGCGTTGTTTTCCCCTTGAGCTTGTGTTAAAGTTCATATTTTTTTGGAACGATAAATCTGCGAAAAATACGCTTTGTTTACATCGAAAGCCAAGGTTCTATCCTCTCTCTCTAGCAAACACAGATCATAAACAGAACATTTTATTATAATTAATTTTCGTTATATGTAAGAACTTTACCGTGAAGGTACCTTTATTCCCACCAAATGAAAATAAACACAAGCCAATTGAAAATAAATGAATTCTCAAAGTTACAAGCAGCCGAAAAGATGCCTACCTTGTGTGCGCGAGGTAATGAATTACAAACAAGATACTACTCGAATTAATACACAAACTTGGAATTAAATACGATGGAGGTACTGGGCTTACCAGGTTTACTTGCGAAAATAAATGGAAGTTCAGATCTTGTTTGCCATAATATTTTCAGCAAACATAATGCCCAACGAACATAAGTCATACCACCTCGGAACCACCTCGGAAGTAAATTCTTTCAAACAGAAAAGGATCTTAAATGTGAATAGAATGTAAAAAAATATAAATATATAAAAAGAAATCAACATGAAGTAGAATATAGAACCTCTCCTCTTTGAAAGTCAGTTAAAAACAGAAGCTTATTCAGGCACGAAATAGAAAATAGTCAATCTAATTTTACTACTACCACGATCATAGTAGCATCGTAGACGATGATTAGTTTTAGTTTTTAACGTGAATTAACTTTTTATTCCTATACATTATAATTTGCTTAAATATACGAACAAATCTCTATCTCTTAAGCTTCCCGCTTGAGTAAGTGAACAGTGAACGCTGTGATTGATGTAGCAGTAACACACAACTGTACAAACAAGCGCACTGTGGCTTTAATTAATTCAGAAGCTCATTGTGTGAACAAGGTTTGAATTACTGCATCGAGTTAAACTGTGTCGTGTTTAGAGGTACGAGCGAACTTATAATAGCAAACTTTACGAAAAATATTTTGTTTACAAAATAATAAAACTTTATTAAAAGTACGCTATTTGTAAGTAGGTCCTGGTACCTCACCAGAGTAGGTAGGGCCTCATCAGATCCTCAAAATTGTTTAATAGAACCACCTCGGGAGGGACCTCTTTCAAACAATAATAATAATTTTTAAAATCGCTCCACTTTGACGGAATAATCGGAGAACACATATTAAAAATATAATACAGTGGAACATATAAACTCCTCCTTTTTTGCAGGCGGTTAATAAAAGAACGTTTATTTCGAGTAGCACGGATGTACTTAAAATTTTCATTACTTCAAACACCTGCTTCCAAATATAACCATATCTATAACCAACTTCTTGACTACATAATACAGCGTCAGAGTGGCGCTGTAATGGCAAGGTGACGTCACGCCTCTCAGTGCGAAAAGTTGAATTAATTTGTGCATAATTAATCAGGTCGCAACAAGTTACATTGTGCTTGTTACCAGTCGGTACCCAGTAGGGGGTGGAGGAGTAGAGGATAAGCTGGGGGCGATTTGACGACCTATAGCAAACACGCAGAGGTTGCGGGTTCGATCCCCGCTGCGGGACAAATGTTTGTATGTCTGCAAATATTTGAGTTTGAGTCTGGGTGTTTTCTATGTATGAATGTATGCATCAACAAAAATTGTTTTATCTAAGTATGTAGTTTATCAGTCATCTGGTTGCCATAACACAAGCATTAAATTGCTTAGCTTGGAACTAGATGACGCTGTGTGGAATGTCCAAAGATATTTATCATACTAAAAGTTAACAGCTCCGGCAGGATTCGAACCTAGACCGCGTAGATACAAGTGATCACTCTTAAGCCGAGCTGCCTGACCACTATGCTATGGAACCTGTACGCCGAGAGCTGAAACTATTAGTAAGATGATTACTCGGTTAAAGCACCGATAAGCACCACCTACAGGGATACTAGAGGAAACTAGATCACCTGCTCATTGATTGAAGATTCATTCATAATGAGAAACCCTAAAAATGTCTGTTGTCGCCCTTCGCTCATAAAACGGACGCCCACACTGCAGCAATAATAAATGTTTGTATTATAATGGCGCTAAGGCACAACCTAACTCAAACAGTGATAATATCATGCAAAATTCAGTTAGAGTAGTGTTTGTTGGCAACTTCATTACGTCGGGGATGTTTCAATATCTCGTTGTTTTTGCATGGTGATTACGAATACTATTTGCAAGAGGAGTTGTGATTTATGATTTCAGTTCTGGCATTACAAGCTTTTTTGTGAAATACCATGTCATTTTGAGAACAAACAAGTGACAATTTTTTTTATGAAAACAGTCTTTTATGAAAATACGTTAGTGGAACATAGAACTAGTCCTCTTTTGAAGACGGTTAAAAAATAAAGGTTTCTTTATTTGCAATAAAATAACAAATAGAATAACAATTTTTAAACTAGAGATGCATTTTGAGTAGGTACCTAAGGTATTCAAGACCGAATCTACACCCATTTTTAGTTCAATCCCAATCCACTGGTTGAAGTGTGTGCAATGCAAACATATTTTTTTACATTGATAATATAAGTGCCTTAGTATTTTGTTTTTAAAATAACATTTGCCATTCATGGCAAAACCAGGTCCACTCAATATCTTCGTGGAAAAGTTTTAGTACATGTTCTAATGTTTTCCATTTTATATGCAAAAACTTATTCGCATTAGTAAGTATATTCAATATGAGTAGCTGGCAAAAAATAAACCTCGTAGTTTGTAAATTACCTTCCGTATTCTGGATGCTAATTTATTTTATTCTTATCCCTCCAAAAAAGAAAATAAATATTCGATTTCCTCAACCCGGCCTGGATAGATAACTGAGCGAGGGTCTCATTTACAGTTAAAGTACTGGGTGCAACATTTTTTTCGGAAATAAAATAATATAATAGTAAGTAAGTAAGTTCTGTGGTACCTACCTTGATAAACTATAGCCGATGTTTATTTGGAAAGTCAATGCTACATAAATTTTTGAAATCGGATGAGTAGTTTCGGAGATTACTAACATACAAACAAATCAACTTTACCTCTTTATAATATTAGTATAGATAATATAACCATTAGTTTCCTCCCGTTGCATCGATTGCATAATATTTTAAACAGCCTATAAATTATTAATACTTCATGCCACAATTTCCGTTTTATTGTGAACTTTAATAGGTTCATATAGAACCCCTCAAAGCACCAGTCTCCCATATTGATCCAGTACTTGCACTTCTAGTACTAAATTATGTTAGACCTATGTTACTTTAGCACCTAAATAAGTACGTACCTACTGTTTTTTGTGAGAGTATTAATTATTATCTTTACATCCAATCCAAGTTTATCAAAATCACATACCATCTTTCTGGTGTATAATATTAAAGTAGGATTGTCAAAGACTATTTGAGTTTGAAGATTAGTCTCATTCACCCTATAGTTTAATATTCCATTTTGATCAAGCTAAGCCATGGCTTGGAGTGGTGGATTTACGCGTCAGAGCTGACGGCTGTAAGTACCTCAGTACCTCATAGTTTACTGTTATACCTGCCCAAGATACCTTCTGTGCTTACCGTGCGACGTCAAAATAGGAAGAGGGCGGTGTTTACTGACCGGTTGTTTAAAGAGCTCGTCACAAAAACATTTTTTATTCATCTAAATAATGTTCCACCGAATTTCAACGTCTCTGTAAGTGTATCAATGAATTAATAATTGTTTTATTGTATGCTTTTTAATTTCTTGAGTATTATTATTTATACTCTGAGGTAAAATAGAAAGATTATAATATTTCTACAGATATAGAATACACCTTTACAGCTTTAATGTCTAATTTTAAAACTGAATAATAACAAAAAAAATCTGTACTGTATCTGAATTAGGTTGCAAGGTTTTAAAAATAAAGCCACATTGATAAGATATTATTAAGTGCAATCCGCAAGCAGTTCAATTAACTATTCTACTCTATCTTCTAAGAACTGTCTATTTCAAAGTCGTAATTTCTTTTAATTTATGGATATTAATATTTTCACAATAAAAATGTTGGCTAAATTCCAGAGCCGTGTGTATTACACAAATGAGATACGGTCACCAGGCATTATCAGGGGCTACGCCTGAAATTAAGTACTCAACGGGACCCGCACTAATCTTCCAGTTATTGTTGTGTTTCGACCTGCTTATGCTTACCCACGCAGAAATAAATATATATCTAGGTAAATGTCTTCAAATTTTTAAAGATGTAAAACTAAGCCAATTCTAAATTAAGTTTAAGTATAAGTACATATGGGTGAAAGCCCGCTAGAGACGCAGGAGGTTGCGGGTTCGATCCCGCCAGCGGACTAATGGTTGTATGTTCTGTGGATATATATATATATATAAGCTCTGAGATTATAGATACATAAGACCTCTTCAAAGCTCTGACTACAAATTAAACATGATGTCGACAAAATCATTTAAAAATGATAAAACATACATTTACGGGTATTTATCAATATTTACCTTTACTTAATTTTGTCTGCTTGCGACCACGGCTAGTGCAATCCAGTCGAAACGTTGGGTTAAAATTAAATAAAGGTAAATAGCGATAAATACCCGTAAATGTATGTTATATCATGTGTTCTGATCGCGAAAGTTTTAAAAAGACTATCATTTAAAAATGTCTAAAGGGGAGTTACTTAGTTGCTCTTTCATGCAAAAACGAATGAACGAATTTGAGATTTTTTTTATGAATACCTATCACACATAGGCAAAGGTTTAGAACAGTACAAGAATAATAAACGCCACAGTGAAACTAAAAATCAATGGAAACTTCCAGAACATTCTTAAACTGATATTTTTCCCAAAGTCGAGAATGGCCTAACTTATATTAGTTCTGAAACATTTTTTACGAAGTTATTGTAATATCGATGGGGGTCTTATCGCCCCAACTTGGATTGTTCATGGTACTCTATGGGATGGTCTCTACGGAGTAGAGAATATAGATTAAGAGGAGGAAAATCTTTCTTTTTAAACAACGGAATCGTATCGTTCGTAACGTAACGTTCTTTTTAACTGTAGATATATTAGGTGCAGTTCGTGCGTCGTGATTTTGAAGTAAATAATCAAGTAAGATGCAATTTAGTTTTTATTATTTTATTTACAAAACGTATGTACTACTACATTATTATTATATTCTGTCGGTATTATATTCTGTCATCTGGTTACCATAACCCAAGCATTCAAGTTGCTACGCTGTGAGAATGCCCAAAGATTTTTTTTGATGTTCACCTATCATTCCGTGAATAGTGTACCGATATTGAAAATTATTTTTTGTTTGAAAGAGTACACTTCCAAGTTGGTCCCGGCTTTTAAAGTCGTTAAGCCATGACGAAGGCCCTAAGGCGGCCAAGAAACTCCATCACCAGAGTTGGCCACTTGCTCATACGAACTTACTTTTTTACTCCCAAGTTGGTCTCATTAAAAAATTTTAGGATCTGATGAGGATTTTCGGAGTTATGATTCTCGAGAGCGCAGGTTTTCATATTTTTTTTAATTATGCCACTTGTTGCATAAGCGATATAAAAAAAAGTCAACCCGCGTCCATAGCTATTGCAACATAATCCAAAACGTCGGGACGTAAAGAAATAAGGTAAATAACGCGATAAAACCCCGTGTCCAATGTATTTATAAATGAATTGTGATCGCGAAAGTTTAGCAACGATCTGAGTGAATGTCTACTGTGCTGTGGAATACAGTCATAGTCCTGTTTCGTTATTTTATATAACATTTTATCAATGTATCGTAAATTCTATGGAGCATCGAAAAGTGAAATATCGACGCCATTTTAAATTCAGAAAATCCAGACCCACTATCCGGCATATCGAGACAACGCCGGCGGCCCACATGTTACGCTTCACACAAATTCTGTGTTATCTATTTCAAATACGGTTTAAATTTTGCAACTGATATAGTTTTACTAAGAGGACGTTGATGGTATATACTATACATATATATATATATATACTCAGTATGTGGACACTGTTAGTGTAGTGTGTTGTCCTAGTGTGAACCGGCCCTAATTGACATTTATGAACATCAAGTGAGGGTAGTTGAATAAACGCTTTCGCTTTGCTGTGGCGGTACCTCCAATACTTCAGTCTTCCCGCGACCACGGCTGGAGCAATCCGGTCGAAACGTCGGGTGAATATTAAAGGTAAAATTTGTGATAAATACCCGTTTGCATATGTTTTATAATATACTATACACTCAAACCCAAACCCACGAGTTTAGACCAGAGAACTCATGTTAATCCAGAAGTTTGATCAACTTCGTACATCTAAAGAAAAAGCTACACAGAATTAGATACTGAACACACAAGATTAGGAGACTCTTCATGTAATATGTCTATTACTTGCAAGCGCGACCTTTCTTACAAGTTTTCCTTATACCTGCTTAAAGTGCTTGTGTATTAAGCTTTGGGTTAAGAAGCTTATACACAGGGCGATGGAGTGAGATAATATACAATGATAGAACATTCACTCGTAAAATGCTTTTGATATTATTTAGATGGTGTTCCTGAAAAACTACTTTAAAAACAAGAGCTTACGGTGTCCAAATACAAATTATTTTGTGATTTTATTTATTACAGAAATCCACTTTGTATAGTTAACGTTTAGTTTTTTTAGTCAACAGTTAGTGTTTATTCTATTTTTTTTTTTGCTTTATTAATATATCTCTAATAGCGTCGATGGGCTTGCAACCTGTTACGTATGGAAAGTTAACTTCTGCAAAAAGTGGGCATGTACCAAATATGTATGTATTCGGACATACCTCTGACTACCCCCTTAGACATCTTCAAAAGGATCTAAAATTTCCTAATGATCTGAAAGAAATGTCTACCGCTCCCGGGATACAGTCGTGATCATATTTCATTTTTTTTTTGTCTTTTGGTAATATTTCCTGAACCTATGAAAATTAAATTCCCAAAACAATATACCGTGTAGCTTGTGCCACAGATAAAATAATACTATACCAGTACTTATGCCCGATTGCTATATCCAACGTACGAATGACCGTCGATCTATCTCTATAGAAACGTTGTTTAATACAACACAAATTGTATGACACTTTTTGACAGATAACAACGTTGCTTATGACGATCGATCTACGGTCATCCGGACATTGGATATAGAAACCGAGCATTAGTTTAGCACTGATTTTTTTTTTCTCTATATATTTCATACTGACGGATGGTTAGTCAGAAATAGAAATAGATCAATCATTTTGTATTTTATTTAAACATAGAGGCAAAAGTAGCATAACACCCTATTCAACCGGATGTAAATCGACATCTGGGCGGGCGGAAATTGCACGTTTGGGCAGGTTCCGTTAAACAGTGAATTATTAATGCATCGTTATTTATTACCGACTCCGTTTGTGACGACGTCTGTCTGTTTGTTCATTACCTGCTCTCATTAGCGGGGGGTAGAGTAGGCTGTGTGTATACAGATTAATACTAGTGCCTTCTGACGGGTTCACTTGGTATTTTAACCTTGATAGAAAAGATATAGAAAATTTGCATGCCACACGTTTTCTTTCACCTTTCCCCGCGAACTTTCTAATCGCGTCGCACAACAGAAAAATAATTAGAAAAAAATTACTCATCAGTAATTATGATATACCTACCTAACGACATTAGGATTATGTATTCTCAATTAAGAGAGCTATAACTAAGTAATCCTTGAACATTTTATACAGCGTCATCTAGTCACACGCTAAGAAACTTTATGGTTATAACCTCAATTAATTAATTTTTATAACATTTAACAAATATAATCATGACGATATTCCAAGCCACTATATTTTTTAGCCTACGCACGGCGTAGAGCGTCTACGGCGTAGAGCCTATCAACATAGTTGCGTAGCACTATCTTCGTATGAGTAGTACTGGCTAATTGCGGCTACGGAGTTTCAAGGAAGACCTTAAAATAGAGGATCTAATGAGAATCTTCGGAGTTATAAACAGAAATTTAGCTCGAGAGTGCAAGAAATTTCATCGGTTTTATAAAATGTTTAATCAATTAAGATCAACGAAAAAATTTGAAATTTTTTCTTCATTTTCGTTTTATATGCTGCATTCAGTCCTGACAGACGAGCCTTTGCACTAGTTTTCTATATACTCAAGTGTTGAGCGTACAACTTTAACCAATTAAGCTGTCTCCATGTAGAGTGATGGATGATTCCTAATAGATTCTGTGCACGACTCAGTAATTAATATCTCTGTCTCTGTGCGTCGCCTACTCTGTAATTTGCATTATTAAGCCGATGTAGTGACGTCCGACTGTTTTGCTTTGAGTCAAGCCTCTTAGCTGTTCTGTGCTCTTAGTACATAGGCTGTTAGGTATGCATAACCGATAAATTGTGTTTAATGATCTTAATAATTATATATTTAGGTAACCTAGTCACTAAAAGTAATCAAAATAATACGTTCTTGTTTTTATTGTGCATTCTCAGAAACTCCATTTTCTACTTCCTTGTAAATTAATTTCTTGCAATGTTTCTAGAATCTTTTCCAGAACGACCCGCCCAGAAGCTTATATAGGCTTCTAGTTATTTCTAAGAAAACTACTGAGAAAATTTTATTATTTTAGTAATATGAGTTTTGGGCAGTATTTTGCTGTGTAGAATTAAAAAGTTTTATAACCAGCCAAACTTAAAGTCAGACTTGCCCACTTCATATTTTTTTTATAGTTACGTAAAACACACAGTTCAATAAGTTCCCGAGGGGTATTTAACTTTATTTTAGTTTTTTTAGGGTAGGTACTTCTCTGGAACAAGTTCTACGTAATATTGACCCTATTAATGATTCGCTAATAGTGTATCGCACATTCCGGTAATTAGTATTACGGTTCAAAAGATAGGTACCTACTAACCTGATACAGAGAGTAATTAGATATATAATCATCTTTATTGGCCTTTGTACATCTCTTAGTCACAATTTTAGAAAACAGGTGTTTACCGCAATACTTTTATTATAAGCCCGACGTTTCGACTGGATTGCACCAGCCGTGGTCGCGGGAAGACAAATAAAGGTAAATTCGCGGTAAATACCCGTTTGCAATGTTTTATTTATAACAGATAAAATGAATAGCAATTCAAATTCAATAACGATACGTCGCATCAAATGTTTCAGAACAATCGAATCTATACGAAGCTATTGTAATATTACAGGTACAGTTCTGTTTTACGCGAATCAGTAAAGAACAAGGTATTTATTAACACAGCATAATATACAAGCTGAAACACACAAGCCACTCTTACGAGGGGAAATTGAAAAAGTTTCATCTTAAGCCGCGTTCGAGTGCGATAGTGCCAAGTAATGAGAATCACGACTGTGCGACTGCTAGCCACGCTGTGGAGCCTGTGGAGACATGATTTGTTGTGACTAATTTATAAATATGTGTGTGTCATACACAATGAGTGTGGCGGTTTTTGCAATAGCTTGTCGACCATGCCTTGGATAGTAATACTTTGCAATAGCTTCGACAAGTGTCTACTTTTTGATTTCGTAATTCTGTTTTTTACATACAACACACGCATAAATCCTGTTTTATTCTGTTTATGTGTACCTACTCAAGTCGCAATTGAAAAAGTCTACGTGTTAATACTAGTCAAAACTATCTATCTTCGATCAGCAATCTGGAATAATCAATATCAAATACCTACACGTACAATATAAACGTGATAAAGGAAATGCCGATTTATACAATATTGTTCGCGATCAAGCAGCTTTTGTCCTGAATAGTTTTTTTTAATTATTTTCTTACAGCGCACTGCACTGTTGTATTCAAATGTTACCATCAAATATGCGGTTCACTTATTATTATACTTATTATTTATACCTATCGAAGTGGCATTTATTATTTTCAGCTTGCTTATCGCACTGCAGGTGAAAAGCTTTCTTATTTTCGGTTTAGTGCGAATCTGGACCAGCTCTTCTTAAACAAGTTAACCTCAACCCGCATATCACACATACATAACACCTCGCCTCTTTCTCATGCGTTGATAGAAAACACAAAGGATTCCACCTGTGTCATTTCAAACCGAGGCTGGCTACAAAAGTTATATGGTGTCAAAATACATTTTTCTGAAAGGCCAGGTCCGAAGTACCCTAAACCGGAGAGCGTGTATGAAGAATGTAATGAGAGTGAATGAGGCGAAAGAAGTGTGTCAGGATCGTAGCAAGTGGAGATCCGTGGTCTCTGCCTACCCCCATGGGAAAGAGACGTGATTTTATTTATGTATGTGTTTTATTTGTATTTGGTGACTAAAATAAAACTTTATTCTATCTATTCTAAATGATTACGTGTTGCTATCCTGACTGACCCCAACTTTTGCCTTCACTGCGTTTTTTTAGTAACTTCTGTCCAAATCTACCTAATGAACCAAAAACAGTAAGAAAATTATATCATAAACCTGAAATAACTGTTTCTTATCTTAAATCATGCTTCACTCCTATCCACAGGGCGAAATAAATATCTCACTTGCTCATGGGGCTACTAGAAATGTCTCCATAAGTTTCCACGCTACACCTCGGGTAGAGTAACATAACGGCTGACATGTAATCCGAAATGGATATAGAAAATGAAAATCGCAAGAGAAAATCGCAGATTTAATTCTTTTAGATTTATGTATTAAATGTTTTATATTGTTTAAACTTGGTGCTTATACAAGAAGGTTAGGTAGAGCGTATGTATTAATAGTAATTTAACAAGTGCTTCTAGAAAATGCTAGTTTGCATAAAATATCAGGAGCTTTATTCCCCAGCGCACAAAGTAACATAACTTCACTCAAACACGTGCTTTATTGACTATTCGAAATTCAAAATCCAAAAATGTGCAATTTTACATGTCACCTAGGCTCGTTTAGATTGGTATTGACCAATGAAAACATAACATACGCAATGTCATGAATTTTCAAATTCCGTATGCCACCGTTACATGCTCTTTGTGCCACGACTAGGCGAGGTTATACCTGTCAAAATTCCATGCTTCTCAATACCGTGTTTTGTAAAAACACTGCTAAAGCGCGGTACAATTTTTCATATTTATTATGAGATTTGTGTTATTTTAACTATTCAATGGTGAAAGAAGACGTGTAGCACTCGGAGACTGCCGCGGTAAAGCTATTGCATAGCATTTTTTCGGAGTGGAGGGTGTTAGGTTATTTTCGTTACGGAATTTCTGGATTCGGTCTCCACGCTCAAGGCCCGCAATAGAAGCTATGCAATAGCTTAAAAATATTATTTTTACGACAAATAATGTACTAAATCATTGAATAGGTGTTTCAGGCGGCAACTAAGATAAACGCCTTTTTGGTCACATCATCTACACTGCAGCCTCATTGGAGGAGATACTTTTTGCCGTCGGGGGACATTGTCAGTAAACGTAGTGTTTATATTCTCTTTGATTGTCAGGGTTTGACTTGACATTAGTGACGGCACGGTATTATTTATTTATTGTATTTTGATAAAATTATATTACGTATTCTATCATTGAATATTTGTCGGCAACAAAGATAAATCAAGTCGGTAATCCTAACAAGATAACCTAAAATAAGTGCTAGGTATAATAAAATATTATGCTTTGCCAGAAAAAAACAACACATTTTTTATAAATTTATTCACAAAGCACTATGATGAGACTTCTTTCACAGGATCGCTGATGCCCTCATGGATCTAACAAATGCAATTAATAATAAATGGTTGTGAAATAAATGTGATTGATAAAAAAAACTCTGACTTAATTACTCTCTTGCCGAGACGAGAAGTAGGAAATGTAGGTTGGCAGCAACATTGAACGTGCTCTCCAATTTCGCTATGAAGCGACTTGCACTAGGCTGGCTGATAGTGCTAACCAATCGTTTCCAATTGACTTTTGATAGCTCCAAATAAAGTACAAAGCTACCCAAGTTTGCCTCCAAGGATGCCGCGCAATCACTAAAACCACTTCTATGTGGTGCTCACACGTTTACAATTTTAGGATCCATTGATTAGGATCATGATCCCCTAAATCTCTCCTACTTATATTTGTGCGTTGTTTTCGAATAACAATTTACATTTTCATTGCTAGTTTTAGGTAATTAAAATAGAGAAAATGCAATTTCGATGAAAATCAATCAATGATTGAAGTAGGTAGGTAATTGTTATGACATTTGACATTTCGTCCGGGAACTAGTCGGACGTACCTAATGAATTAAAATAATTATTTTTTGACTCAAAACTTTGAATAACAACAAAATGAATAATTATTGTTATTTAATAATCATCTAATTCAATGTTATTTTACTTATAATATGATGTGGCTTAAACCAAAAAAATCAATCAACTAAAATTATGATAACTTTCCAAAAACATTCGCGGAAGTATGGTTTTGAACGAATTACGAAAATATCAAGACCATGAACGAAGTAGCCACTGGACCCGACATAAAATATAAATAAATAAATAAATAATAAATAAATATCCTTGGACATTCCACACGGCGGCGTCATCTAGTCCCAAGCTAAGCAATTTAATGCTTGTGTTATGGTAACCAGATGACTGATAAACTACATAGATACATTTTATCTGTAATTACATACATATTTATTATATGTACATAGCGAAGTTGCACTTGGTGGCTACCAAACTCTGTTTTCGCTATTTCTCCTAAACTATACAAAATGAAATTATTACATAGGTATTAAAAAAAGCTTATGATAGGTTTCACAAACTGTAGGTACATTCAGTTTTTTCAAATTCCTTTGTTCAACGTAATAATAAAATAAAATAGGCGCTAGTTTCACCCATACAGGCACCTTAAATAAAGTTGGCTAATACGAAATTTTATTTTAGGTAGGTACCTACATTGTGATTCTATTTAGTGATTAATAACAATACCTAAATGTAATAAAATAATGTACCTACCTACTAATGTGGAAAGAAGTAGTGCTGCTTCCGCCGCTATAGTTTTTACACAATTTAACTGAACATTTAGTAATTTTTGGGAGATGTTTTATTGAAAAGTAAGTGGTTCAGACTTACGCAAAAACAAACGACCAAGGCTAGAATTTGACTGGTTACCTACTGACAAGACCGGTGAAGGTACCTACGTTCGCTTATAATATGTCTAGTCCAGTGGCTATTCGTTCAAGATCAAGACTTAACTTGTGTGACAGAGCGTGGAGAATACCATTTTAAGAAAACAAGCCTTGGCACCATAGATTCGTATTTCAAAATGACGTCACTGCACGTTACGTTCTTATAAAGTGATTTGGGGAATAAAGCCCCAGGTAAGGAGCACTGTAAATACACACTTTTTGTTGGTATATCAATCGAATAAAAGAATACATACTTTTTTTTTATTTTAGTAAGTAACATACTTATATTTTTAAATTATTTCGAAAGTAAGTATAGGAAAATATGTGTGTCACGTACCAAGTCGGTCGGAGTCTTTGCCCACCTATGGTTACTTCCTTCGTTCGTATAAGCAAGATGCCAACTCTGGTGACGGAGTTTTTAGGCCGCCTTAAGGCCTCCGTCATGGCTTAACGACTTTAAAAGCCGGGACCGACAATTTAACGTGCCCTCCGAAGCACGGAAGCGCTCAGCTGGTAATGCCACTTGCGGTCAAAACAACAAAAACAACCGTTAAAAACGCGTCAAAATCAGTTTGTCTGTCGCCAACATTAAATGCACACAGCATAGTGGCAATTTTTAATATGCCCGCATCGCCCACGGGAAATCATAGCGGTTAGTACAATGACGATCTCCTTCACAATGAGGATACGTTGAACTTAAATCTTTCTTATATTTATGAAACGTATCTATATCATTATGTTAAGCAGTGAACATAAAAATTAGGAAAGCATTCAAAGGAATTGGAAGCCTATTTTGGTCCAGAAATAAACAAATTCATACACATTGGAACTGTGTCACTGATTCGTACAATTTCAGATTTTATACTCTAGTTATCATATAAAGGGTGACCCAGAGTGTGACGAATGAGCCGCCATCAGGCAAAAGGCCTACATCTGAAAAATATCAAAATATTAGCGTCCTATAATGATACTCTGGTACAGCAATTTCAATAAAAGTCTAAAAAGTCCTACTATAAGTGAAACATTTTTGCATTGTTTCGGTGAATATAATTGTACTTACATTCTTCTAACAAACTAACGCCCGAATATTGAAACACTACTTATCATTTGAGACTTTGTTAACCATTTGAGACGTTTTAACTTCTTCTTTATTTTGGCTTCGCACGGCTTAAGCCACGCATTTAGCCACTACCATGTCAATACATATAATTATTTAAGTCAAGTCAAGTCAAAGTCAGAGGAGTCAGTAAAGATGGTGGCCTTTACTGAAGCATTACACGGACTTTTTGTGAGAACTCGAAAAGCAATGATATCCAATTTTGTTTCATTTGCCCACACTTATTCACGAACACTCAACAGTTAATAATCCACCATTATTACACATTAACATTCGCTAAAATAAAAGTTTTTTAACTTGTCAGATTTAATATAGAAGAACGTCAAATAATGATAAAGAGCCACCCCTAGCGTTTCAGTGGGCGTACGTAAGACATTTTCTTAAAATCAGAATGTTGACTATATCATCCGTTTTGAAGCTTACGAGTGTTTTACGACAATATCGATTGATATTTTACGTCACATAATTTTGTTTTACTTTTCTTTTTAGCATCACGCTGTATTTTGTGTTTGCGTTTTGTTTATGCCCAATAAAAGGTGGAATGGATTTTTCTTAAGTTTATTATACGAGATGGTTGATGGGAATGTCTGATAAAAATATAAAAGGTTTTCCCTTTTCAGGTATCGAAGGTTGATAAAGCGATCTGCAGTCAAAATATGATATACAGAAATAAAACCCTTACCGATCAAAAAAAGACACGAGGATTTGTTTCAAATTATATATATAAAAGAAGGTATACTTTAGATGTTGTTTTTGATTGTTGTTCTTTAAGTACTGCGCAAATAAATTTTGCATTGATACGAACCCCTGACCTGACCATCGGATTGAAAGTGGATGCACTAACCCACTCGGCCAACACGCCTCTAGAGTGAATTTTCTTAGTTCATGGTTTTTGTTTTTTTGATAAAATTAGACATCATTATCATTTCTTTTATAATCATACTCTCCTTTACCAAAATAATTGAACTCCTCTTCTTATAATAGTAACTATACTCTTTCCAACCGTTTATTTAACTTTTGACAGCTGTAATACTGACTCAAATAGTGATACCCTAACCCGTTACCGATTCGATTTATTTTATCGATCGATTTTATTCATGAAGAAGTTTTAATCGATTTAACACACTCATTATTTACTATGAATTTCAACATTTTGCACCAGTTCATTACAAGGTAGGTACCGCAGTTCATTCAAATGTTTTTCATTTGAACCAACTACAGTAAGTCTAAACGATTATTTCAGATTCATTAATTTTCAGCGAAGAAATTCGATCCCATTACTAGGTACGAGTACGATGGAACTGTTTTCATTACGCAAATTATTTAAACAGAGACATCTAAGGTATTTTAAAATAATAAAGGTTTTTACGTGATTTGATATAAAATAATCACAATAATTTTATTGTAATTATGTGTTATTAATATAATCGATAATCGATTTATTTCAAAACAGTTTATAGTCGGTGGTCATTAATTACGAATGAAACATCTCTAAGTGGGCGGTACCCGTCCATGACGTACAGTATTCCCTGTAGTACATTGTATCAAAAATTATTACAAAACTTTATGTGCGTGATCTGTCAAAAGTTAAATAAACGATTGGAAAGACTATAGATTACTTGCCCGTGGTTTCACTCACGTGGTACCTACCTTGATAAAATATAGCCTATGTTCATTAGGAAAGTCTACACATCGGTGAAAGAATTTTTAAAATCGGATGAGTAGTTTCGGAGATTACCCCAAACATACAAACAAACCAACTTTACCTCTTTATAATATTAGTATAGATGGCGCTGACTCTTGCAAGGTACTCGTGAGTTGTGACACTTCTCGAAAATGTCAACAGTATATTTTAATCTAGATTAAAAAGACATTTCGTAGTACATTTCAGTTCACTCTGTCAAGCTTTTCACTTACAATAGTAAGGTAACATTTATGACGTCTCTCCCGAAGGTGCGATATTTCCACATCCAGGTGTTTGTTAAAGTTGAAACGTTGCTGTCTCAACCATATTTATTTCACGGGCTGAAGTGCAATTCTAGCGCTGGCACTTTGTGCCTCTTCTCTTCAATAGATAAAAGTGTTGTTACACCGTAACAAACACTTTTATATATCAAAGGTGAATTGTTTGACTTAAAGATGCGTGATTATGAATGATTCCATTCGGATTAGTCGACTCCACAAATCATTCGAATCATTCGAATGACCAAGACATTGGTAACTAATATTATGGCTACTATAAGACTTTCGTTTCGGGTCGACAACTAAAGCGATTCGG
Organism: Xanthorhoe designata; assembly: GCA_963582015.1. Classification (NCBI taxonomy): domain Eukaryota; kingdom Metazoa; phylum Arthropoda; class Insecta; order Lepidoptera; family Geometridae; genus Xanthorhoe; species Xanthorhoe designata. Next base: position 3,554,375 of record OY757053.1, read on the forward strand.
AGAGTGTTTTAAAAATTCTTAATTTGAATTGTTGGTTTAGTAGTTTTTAGTCTACCTGTTGAAAGCTGAAATTTTTGGTACACTAAAAACTATAAAACATACACTGTAAATTTAGAATTCTTAAAACAAAAAATAAATCAACTGCACACGAACGTACAAATAACTAACTAATCCGCTCACTTCAATCGCCACACATTTCATCACTTTAATTGCAATCAATAATTGTTGTTCAGAGCAATACACCACAGTGTAAATGCATCGTTCCTTCGTAGAATATTAGAGTTCCTGCATGCAGGTTGTTATTCTTTAATAAGATGTTGGAGGTCCCCCGCACATAAACCACGTATCGAGCCGTGACAAATCTGTATGCTGTAAAAACAGGGAGTTTTCCCGGGAAAGAAATTGTGTTTGAGGAAACAACATTACTTAGAAACATTTTAACATAATTTATCCTATAAAACACACGCGAACTGAATTGGAAACCACAATTTACCGTGAAATCAATGTCACGGTTGCAATTTTGTGGGATTAGGTACATACTTTTTCGCTTTTACCCTGCATTATGGCACTCTTTAGGACGTTGATCAATAATTTTTCGACAATGTTATAAAAAACATGTTTTTAGGCAAATATGTTGCAATGAAATATATCTATATGTATCTATAGAAAAACTAATTAATATTGTTACTACTCATACTTTTTAAAAATATTTAAAAAAATCTACTGGTCACCAATAAAAGCAATCATGAAGACTAAAATAAGAGTACCTATATTAAGTATGTACCTACCTACCACATTAAAAATCTTTAACTGCCATGACATTTCTCTAAAGCAATATTTACATTTTTTTTTTATTTCCTCTAAAGCAATATTTACATCCAAATAAAATCTGTATCCTGAAATTTAAAGGTACTTCACCATGTACGAGTTGATGATAGTATGTAAATTACCTTTCTCAAATGTCAGGTGTTTATTCCAACTTTATGCAAATTAACTTACACTCTAGTGATTCTTTTCTCACCATTTTCCCTCCCATAAAACACAGCGAGAAATGTTTTAATTAATTTAATAAGTATAAAACGTATAAAATGAACAATTATTGGCACTGTAATACATTATCAAAGAATCTTAACAAATTGCTTCTGTCCCTTCGCCCCGGTTTTACGAGTTGTAATTAAATTCTTTTCATTACCGATTCTTGATTTCGCGGAAAATGCCTGAAAGAGATCAATATCTATGTATTTACCATAAAATTAAATATAAAATGAACACTTTACGAGTTTCTGATGTTTAGCTAAGCTTTTGTAAAACTGGGCGATAAAGTTATTGTAAGACGGAAGTTAAACGATAAATGAGAGGATAATGCTTTGAGAACACCTGAGCCTATAATATAGTAGTTAGGTAAGTACCAGAATGAGATAGTTTCTCGTTTGTAAGGTGTCTTAAGGTGGTTGTATGCGTCAAACTAGCGCAGCCACCTATTTATTTTATTATTACGTTCAACAAAGAAATTAAAAAAAAAAAATGTTCAGTTTGTACTTAATAGTGGCAATTCGGAGTGTCGCAAAAGCTAAACTAAACTAACTAAAATTAATGTCATCCTTTTTATTCCCATCGCTATGAAAGGGACGGCAACATTTTTAGTTATTTAAGTTTAGGTTTTGCGACACTCCGAATTGCCACTAATAAGTAATTTCTGTTACATCCTGATTAGATACAAAAAAAAATTGCTGACTTAGCTTAGTACATGTTGCGTGGTAGTTGGCAAAGTGATTAAGCTTACATTATTGTTGTTGTTGATGTCCTCAGTAGGATTGCTTCTTCACCAACCTCTTCATGATCGACCTACGTCTCTTGGTGCTGCTGTGTGAACATTGTGCTTGAAGACTTTGGAGACCTTGCAGACCCTGATAAAAATACACTATCATGAAACAGCCATTGTTATCTCTCCTTTTTTTTAATATAGGCAAATTAAAATGATAAAATACATTGTGACAACCAAAACATAAACCCACCACCAACCACTACCACAGAAAAGTACTTTGTGTGCTTAAATAAATAAAAAGTAGAATTATAATCTCATCTCATTCGCTACGTAATTACTAATTAATTAGTGCTTGTACCGAGATAAGAAATAAACAACAAAGTCTGGATTTCCCTGACAAAGCTGACGTCACAAACCTGAATGCGTAGAGCTAATTCATCGAAGGGGTATGCGACTCGTTAGCTCAGTAGGTTAGAGCGCCGATATAAAATTTCACTTGACCATCGGAGGACGGAGGTTCAAATCCTTCACGAGTCATTCTTTTGCGGTCAAAGCTTTTTTTATAAACAATTATTTAGATTAACGTTATTAGATGTTTAAAGGATCGGACTACGATGCAATATAAATGCCATAGAGCTGAATCTAAGATGGGGCTTGAAGGTGGCCATAAGAACTCCTTACTGGAACAACATAACCCTATCGAGAATCGTTTGATTTATGTACACTGATGGTTTGAAAATGTTCGTCACCTTAGAGTCTGTTTTCGCTTGCACCAGATTGCAAGAATCAATTTTTATTGTACCAACATATTACCATGATGTTCCTTTTTCAAGTTTCAAAAGGGATTATGTGCTCGCGCTCGTTTAACGAATTTAGTTGAAAACCGACGAACATTTTCAAACCGTCACTATACAAAAGTATTGTTACAAGTGAAATACACCTCAGCTAGCCTCAAGTTGTTTTCGAAACAGATCTAATTCATTCTTCCATTTAGACATCTATTCAAAGAAAACTTTATTGAAAAATCTAGATTTCTCTGCCAAACCTGACGTCACAAACCTGAATGCGTAGAGATATTTTGTCGATCGGATATGCGACTCGTTAGCTCAGTAGGTTAGAGCACCGATATAAATTCCACTTGACCATCGGAGGGCGGAGGTTCAAATCCTTCACGAGTCATTCTTTTTTCAATATTGTTATTTTTACAGGTCTAGAAAACCAGTTAAACCCTTAAAAAGGCGTAAGACTGAAAAAAAGGAAAATTTGGGAGGACTTTTGCCAGCAGTGAGACTCAGTGGCATAGCTTGCTAAGACGTTCGGGAAAATCGTTAGAAATTAAGCGACGTTTTAAGCAGTCACGTTGGATGGGTGACCGCAAGTGGCATTAGCTAAACGATGAAGGCTTTGGCTGGTGCGTTAAATTGTCGGTCCTGGCTTTTTAAAGTCGATAAGCTATGACGGAGGCCTAAGGCGGCCTTAAAACTCCGTCACCTGAGTTGGTCACTAGCTCATACGAACTTAGTGAGACACTGAAGGTTCTTGAGGTACAAAAATTACAACCACTGTTTGTGTTAAAAACTCATGAATGAAGATATTAGTTTTACAGCATCCTTTAAATTTATTATTTCATAAAAACCCTTTAAGAATTTATGAAGCACGTAAATTTAAGCTCAATTCTAAAAACAATAAATCCTTATTCCCCTTGAAACACCCCTTAGACATTTCACAACGGGTTCAATGTATGTTCTATACAAAGCTTGGATCCCTAGAGAGAGTAACAAAGTCCTGAAATATTTTTATAGCTAGAATCGAATCCTAAGGTATTGTAAATGACATTGTCTACGACAAGTTTAAACTCGTGAGATATTAGATGTTGCGAAATATTTTACAGCTGTCTTTAAATTTAACGATCAGACGCCCTAGCACCCTTTTTATAACGCAACTAGCTTACTCGCCCGCGGCTTCACTCGCGTGGTACCTACCTTGATAAAACCTATGTTAATTATAGCTTATGTTACTTCGGTGAATTTTTTTTTTAAATCGAAGAGTAGGTAGTTTCGGAGATTACCCCAAAGAAAGAAAGAAAGAAAGAAAAATCATTTATTCTTGTAGGACCTCAAGGATCACTTAAGTATCGTTTTACATGCTAGGTGATTCTAATGCCTGTTCCAACGCGACTCCCTACACCAGGGAAAGAATCAGGCAAGAACCTGGTGGTGTGGGCCTAGCTTTTTTTTAAAAGCGATCCCTTAACAATCTAAAATACTTAATCTAAATAGTCAAGCTTCAGTGGGAAGCCAGTCGAACAAAGTAAGGCATGTCAAAGAAAGTAAAAGTAATTGTAAAGTTAACAAGATAACACCTCAACAAAATGTTGTCTGGCATCACACGCTACACTTGGCCGACTTAAGTGGTAGGTACCTACTTATCAAGGTAGTAAAGATATTGTATACCATCAACCGTCGAGGGGCACAGCGACATCAGGCCACGCAATTTTATCATTAATAAAAGCCTCAATGGAATAATACGCTTTCTCTACAAGAATATTCTTTATGTACGTTTTAAACCTTCGAGTCGGTAGGTTAGTTACGTTGATTGGGAGTTTATTGTAAAAAAGTACAGTATTTCCCATAAAAGAACCGTTTACTTTTTCTAGTCTAAATTTAGGCACACATAATTTATTTTTATTTCTAGTGTTAATTTTGTGCACATCACTTTTTTTCTTAAAGTTGTTTATATATTTGTGAGTGTGCAATAAGTTTACATAAATATATTGCGAAAAAACAGTAAGAATATTTATTTCTTTAAAACGCTCTCTTAAAGAGTCCCGACGTTTCATTTTGTAAATGGCGCGGACAGCTCGCTTCTGTAAAACGAAAATAGTTTGAATATCTGCTGCTTTACCCCAAAGAAAAATACCATACGACATCACACTATGGAAGTAACTGAAATATACTAACTTAGCTGTTCCTTCGTCAGTAAGTTGCCTAATCGTACGCACTGCGTAAGCCGCGGACAAACAAACCAAACATACAAACAAACAAACCATCTTTTTACCTCTTTATAATATTTTAGTATAGAAGTATTACATTATTTATTACATTGAAAACATTTTTCAGTGTAAAAATCTAAACATGATCACGACTGTTTTTTTAAGACACGGTAAACATTTTCATAGATATTTATGCATTCAGGATCCATTGAAGATATCTAAGGGGGCTTAAAAACCCCTCAGATGGTGAAAACCCCTAGGTTTACAAATTATCTAGAAAACAGATATTTCATTATCTAGAAAATAAATAGATATTTATTACTTATGGTGCCATCCACATCCACACCGCAGTTATTTTTTGTTTGCAGTTTTTACCAAATGGTGGTGGAATGCTCTTAATCAAGGTAGCTAGAGCCTATCACAGCACAGCCCGGTCAAGGAACACGCCCCATGAAAACTTATAAAAAGTAGGTCGTCATTGTTGATCCATTTCAAATAAGGGACGCTTCACTTTCTGTACGAGCGATGCAATGCAATAACAACTGTTATTTTCCATATTTTCCACGTATGTTAATGTACGTTTGTATGTTCTGCTAAAATTTGTTTAATATTCTTGCTTGCAGCTCAGTCAGCAAACCGACTCCCCCCCCCCCCCCTTTTGCTATGTTTTTTTTTGCATATGCTGCTGACTTTGGAAAAAAACGGAAGACAAGGTAACTCACAGTATTCTTCTTGACGACAAGAGATAGACCTCCTCCACGGCCGGGCCTGCTCCCAGCTGGCCGGGGAACCCGTCCCACCAGGCAACGGTCCATGGGACGAGGCAGCGGCAAGTCCAGGTCTTCATCTTCATCAGACGCTGTAGAAAATGAACTTTAAGAAGAACATACTTAATTTACAACATCTTTTTTATAATGGGTCTGTAATGATGACATAATATAAATGCATTTTGAAGTTGAAATAATTGGTTTTGTTGAAACAATCAGAAACCAACAGAAAACTGTTAAATACACCACAGAATAAATAATAGTTCAGGTAATTCCATCAATAAGCTCAATGTGTTATTCAATTATTGTTGTGATGTGAGGATGTCCAACTTCCAAGGATATTTTTTGTTGGCAAAATGATAATTGTAATTATTATTGTGCTTTATTGTCTTGGTTTTAAGTAATAAAACCTAAAAATAATAAAAACAGGATGACTCGTGAAGGATTTGAACCTCCGCCCTCCGATGGTCAAGTGGAATTTATATCGGTGCTCTAACCTACTGAGCTAACGAGTCGCATATCCGATTGACAAAATAGCTCTATGCATTCAGGATTGTGACGTCATACCTGCATGGGTTTTCAGGAAATGTATATTTCATGAGTACGAAATACAGTTGGTTTTGCTTCAAAATTACCGTGTAGTTTATGATGTACAGCGAATTCAAAGTACATAGTAGTCAAGGCTCATTTTCGCATGCATTAGTACCAAATAGCGTCAAACGAAAGCAAATTCTACAAAGCTAGCAAGAAAGCTCATTTAAAAATAAGTGATGCATTTCAGATCAATTTTATAAGAAGAAAATTTGTGTCGGATTTTAGAGAAAAATTCAGATAGTACCTATGTAGAGGCCTATGTTCTACAGTGGTCGTCCCACGACTGAGATAGTGATGATGATTATGACCAAAAGTATGAAACTAACTTTATAATAAACACAAATAAACTATCAAAATGTAGTATTCGAGTGAATTCGCGTGTACCACCTACATCATCAAATTTAAGGATAGTAAACATTGATCCATAGCGACGGCTCATTATTGTTCAAAATCTGCAAACCAATCCATGACGTCATCAAAGTGATGGCTTGGCTATCAGAGACTATTTCAGAGGAAATTAAGCTTCATACATTGTAGAATAAGGTCTGTATTCTCTTGACGAGAATAATGCGATTCATTCATGGATAGATTGCTGATGATATCGTTAGTCAATCGGTAAACGTATTAAGGGTAAATACGAGTTTGAAATGCAGAGAACACTGCATTGTTGTTTTTGCGCATTGGAAATTGCAGAGTAGGTAGGTACACTGGACCCTCAGAAATGTAAATGCTCATTATCTTTGAGCTTAATTGTCTTTGTTGATCATACCTTGACCATCCTTTGATAGGAACATTAACGAAAAAGAACAGCGACGTAATCTGAGTCAGCTCTTCTCGCGATGATCGTGATTTTCTTGTGGCTACAGCGGTCAGAACTATCTAGAAGTAGAATCGGTTGACCATCTGTCCATCTGTCAGTCAGTCAGTCAAGACCTTTTTCTCAAGAACAGATGGAGGTAGTCAGTTTAACCAAACTAAATTCGAGACGTCTTCAAAAAGGCCGCCCCGTACAAAAAAGTATGAAAAAATAAAAAAAACATATTTTTTCCGATGTTTTGGTAGTTGTTTTGCTATTCGGAGATGAGAAGAATCCACCAAATCAAACATCATAAAATCACTCCATCCATTTTTGCGTAATAAATGGTTAAACGTTATAATTTTTAATTACGAACACTTGACGTACTCACTTTCTTTATCTCTGTCGTGCTTGAGTATACCGCGTAGTTTCTTAATCCTCACGCTGCTGCGGCTCCGGAACTCGGACTCGTCAGGCTCTGAGCGGCTGTGGACTGTGCACTTCTTTTTCTTCACATTCCCTTTTGTGTATTTTAGGATTCTGTCAATGGAAATCTCTACCTATAATAAAGCTATAACACGTCGATGTCTGTACATTTGAAATATTAATGAAAATCTAATATTGCACACCATTGCAACCCTTGCGGTAAATTGGAGCCTATTTTTTAAGTTAAACCTCTGGCAATAGGTACATCGGTAAAAACTGTATTCAAATCCATTCAGTAGTTTTTGAGTGATGCGGTTACAAACATACCTACATACAGACAGACAGACATGTTGCTCTAAAAAAGACCCCCATATTAGTTTTTTATTAATACCTCAAATGTACAGACATCAACGTGTAACAGTTTTATTATAATGTAGAGACAACAGTAGGTAATTGTTAAGTACCTACAAGTGACAAATTTTAAAAATCCTCACTTTTAGAAGTTGGTTAAAAAATAGAAGGCACCCGAGCGCGAGGCAGATCGCCCATGAGGTGGACAGACCAAATAAAGGCAGTGATCGTGGCAGTAATGGAAAGTCCCTTACGTACATGAGCGTGCATAGGCAGCTGTCAGAGAGGAGTGGAAACGCGCTGTCAAACGTGTCACAAAGGGAGAACTACACTATGACCTCGTGGTGACCACTCTGCCAAGAGTGTACCGAACAAGATTATTGAAACTGGTGAACGAACTTACGAGAATTTCTTCTTCTTCTTGCTGGTGTCTAATGAGCTGGAAGTATCTTCTGTCTCTTCTGAATCAGTGTATGTATACGGCAGTTTACCCATTTTGCTAAACCGGATCAATATTCAAATTATCGGGGCGAAGTTATTAATGGATGTTGTCAGAGCATATTTTCTATTACTAATTAAGTTCTAAACGGCATTTTTTTGTATTTCTGTGAGGCGGGTATTTTTGGCATAACATAAAATAAAGTGACATTATGACTGCTAACTTTTTAATTAAAACCTATTGTATTACAAGCAGGTTTTAATCAGATATATTTTGAATTATCCAATTTGACCAAACGGCAATCAGAATTTACGAACCATCGAGTTTTCTAATTGCATTCTTCAGATTTACAAATTAAAGTAAATTGTGACAGAATTACAGCAACAGTACCTATTTCCCGCCAAAAGTGAATGGCTGCTAATTTGGCTTACGCATTGAATTTAGAATGCGAACCGTTCCATTTTGAAAATTATGTTGCTTCACACTGGCTCATTTTGTTCGCGACTATGGAATGTTCACAAAGTGAAGTAACTTCCACATAATAATTTAATTAGCTAATTCATTACAGCTTGGCAGAGAGCTAAGATTTCAAGAAATACTTAATTAATGTTGATAATTGAACTTAAAAAGATCGAATCCAATCTTGCTATATTTTACAGCATCTTTATAAATGGAATCAAAAGAGGAAAAGTAAATGAATAAAACATCCTTTGACTATTAACACTGCGCCATTTATTCCCAAGCTAAGCAAAGTGTGTTTGTGTTATGGTAAACAGATATTTGCAGATCATACAAACATTTGACCCGCAGCGAAGATGTAACCCACAACCTCTTGCATCTCAGGTGCGTCTTCAATAAATAGTTGGTACCTCCTTTGGTCCGCACCTACGCCGGACGCTTGTGGCTACCCTATGTCGATCGGGGACAGTTCCTTATTTAGCTGTACCTACAATTTCAATTTCTACTGTCTCCCTTCCTGTTATTGTAATGTTCATCTGTGCTCTGTGTTGTCCAAATAAATGCTTTATCTATCTATCTAAGTACCTAAAGTGATGTGTGTATCAGAGAAATAGTTGAATTTGCTAATTTGAATCCGTGAAAATGCCCCCCTGTAACTCAGACTCGTGTTGAACTTTTCATCACGTACTTTCAATGTATTTAGAACACAAGCCACGGCCTCTTTTAATTATCTATATTCATCCGTCTTGTGTTGATTTGTAAAGAAAAGTCTTAGGCCTGTATTCAGAGACCTTACTCAAGCGTCGATCTGTGCTTGAGCGACGATTTAAGTATCGTTTCTTATTCAAGAACGTTACTTGAGAGTAGTTTTGCTGATCAGAGTTCAGCTGAGTCGAGTTCAGCTGAGTCGAGTTCACCTGAGTAATTCCTTATTCAAAAACCTCAATCAAATGAAATCGATGCTTGAGTTTGACATTTTTCAAAGGAATCTGAGTAAATGCTTGAGAGTGGTCTGGACCACGCTTGAGCATTTACTCAGATAGCATTTTTGTTTTGTTTTCAGTAAAAATGGATAATATATTCGATTCGTTGTATTTTCGAGGTCATCTAAGCATGCTAGAATAACGGACACACAAGACAAGACTTCAAAATATGCATGGGGACCTTGTTTCTGTTTCATACAGACAAATGTTATAAGGACTTGTGAATTTATAGTTAGTATTAGCACAGATAAAAGAATACCATTAGTTTAGTCTTGGTAGGTAGGTACTCATAAGGATTACTTACCTACTTTATTTATGTCGAAAATTCTACCTACGTACATAACCTAAACACATGTCATTTGGTTTGGCTGGGGTAAAATAAAAAATATATTGACAAAACTACCATAATGTTTTTATTTAATATTTTACACACACTTATTTAAAACGTATTAAATAAAGTTTATAGGAGTCACGGGACACAGCTAATCGTTAGATCATGTCCAGGCTAAGCTTGTTGAGAGAGATCCTTCGTGTCTCGTCATCTTCAACGATTGCTGGTGCTATCTTCCACAACGTTTGTGTCTAAAAACACTACATAATGCATCAGACCAGGGCAAGAAGCACTACCGCCGATAACCAAGCAGTATTACCTGTCTTTGGTCAAAGCGTAAAAATAAATTCATTGATTTCACATTTTCATCCCGCGATTTGGCGATTGTTGAAATTTGATTGACTTGCTTGACGACTGACGTATGAATGAATGAATTTGTCAGTTTTCTAAAGTCGTTCCGTTACACGTTATTTTTACTTCACTTTCGAGAGTCGCCATTAATTTTTCATCCAGGCATTTTGAATTTCTGCGTATAACGGAATGGAAGTACAAAATAAATTAAAAATGTAAATGAGAACAGACTGAATTCATAAACAAAAAGGAATCGACACTTGAGACTCGATTTAGCTGAGCATTTACTCAAGCAACGTTCTTGAATACAAACGATACTTAAGCAACGAATCAATGCTTAAGCAGAGTTCCGCTGAACCGAGTTCAAATCGACGCTTGAGTCAGGTCTCTGAATACCGGCCTTACTTTTTAATATGAAGAAATGGAGTCGCATTTTGTGATAAAGTCAAGGTATTTTTACTTATATTTTACAATGTGTGATACGTAAGTAACATCACACGTAAGTAGGTACTTTAAATGTTTTTAATGTGTAAAAAGTCCAAAGATATTTATTTATTATTTAGAACACAAGCCACAGCCTCTTTAATTTATGAAATCTGTTCAGGAGTTTTATTTGCCGTGTTTTAGTTGATTACATTATAATGTTTACCGGAGGGTTTTTAGGTGTATATCAGTCTTATATCGTGATACTCGTATAAGTGTTGTATAGAACAATGCTGAGCCTCTCGCAATCCGATGCTTAACCCTCAAATGCAGCGGTCGGTCTGCGGTGCCGCGGGCACATTACCGCATCGTACCGGCACCCGCATTATCTGCCTTGTATAGGGTTTACAAACACACACAAGATTTCACTGAACTAAACTTGAAGTGTTGTAAATATCATAAAAACACGGATTCTTTACTTTTATAATGTTATTACGTAGTTTATAAGTAGTTATCTTCACCAACCTTTCTCTTTTTCTTTTACTGTGTGTGCTGAATAAATGATTTATATTCTATTCTATTCTATAAAGGTATTTTGGATTTAGGTAGGTACTGAAAATATTTCAATTCAAAGGAAAAACGTAATTATTTAGTTTAATATTTATTGAACACTTTCCAAACTTACAGATTGAACCAAAACGTTTACAAGCGACTTGAAATATTACTCTCTGTCTAATGCAAAATTCAAACAAATGAAGTACATACACTTTTTCGGCGGTTTCATTCACGGTTTCATTTTGTATAGTTTAGGAGAACTAACGAAGTTGCACTTCGTGGCCACCAAACTCTGTTTTCGCTATTCCTCCTAAATTATACAAAATGAAAGTATTACATAAGTAGGTATTAAAAAAAAGCTTATGATAGGTTTTACAAACTGTACATTCAGTTTTAAATTCCTTTGTTCAACGTGATAATAAAATAAAATAGGTGGTGTCGCTAGTTTCACCCATGCAGGCACCTTAATTAAATGTAAAGGTGTTATTTTTTTATTGAATGTTTGTTATTGCCAACCCTACTTACCCGCCAATACGAGATAGCTGCATTTCGCTGCCTTATCATGCGAGGGAACAATCCTATGTCCTCCAAAACAGACCTCAAACATACAAAAAACCGGTAAAGACCTCTTTACCGGAAATTGAAGTCGGTTTTTAATTTATGAAATAAGTTATTTACTAAGTATCTAAAAACAAGTCAAGCACAGTAGGTACTTGACTTGTTTTTAGATCGGCAATCGTTTAGTTAAAAATCAGCCTTGACACAATACAAGCTTGCCTCGTACCCAGTAAATCCAATGTAACATTATGTTTTTGGTAATAAATAAATATGTACCTAAATACAACTGTTTAATGTATAAATCCGACCAGCGGATTAAACCTGACCGAGACGTGAGGGATGGAGAGATGACAGCTAATTTAATTCTATTGTGCATCTGAATGCTAGTTTACTTTGAGGCTAGTTTTACACAAGCAATCGCAGGTATCGAACTTGCACCTCTTGATTCGGATTTGCCAAGCGAGTATTGTGTACTTATTTACTATAAATGCAATAAATAATTGAGATAAATTGAAAGTTTTCAATAGTTTATCAAATCAAAAATCATTTATTTGGAACAAAAGTACATATAGGTAGTTCAAACAATAGGAAACGTTGACAGCCGCAAAAGTTAAAACTGTGTAGCAGAGTCAACGCCCGCCTCCTGGGCAGAGCAGGGACTGTGTTCCACGAAAGGAGAAAAAATGAGAAAAATTAAAACTAAATTAAATTTAAATAGTAAGTGAATGAATACTGTGAACTATGTTTATGTTTGTTAAGTATTTACTTTTATTATTTATTATGTACATAACTTACATGCATAAGTATATAAAAGCTTCGAATATGTGTTTTTTGAAAACTACCTTTCTCTGCTTTATAATTACCAGGACATCTATGATAAGAAAACATTTCTTGATTTAAACTCGCAAGGTTCTTAATTACATCATCATCGTACTGTCCTGGTATTAAATAAGTTGTACACTAAGTAATAATAGCTAGATGGTTGTTAAATTGTAGGTCTCAGCAGTCGTAAAACCACGATAGATGCCCTCAAGCGGTCCAAAAACTTCATCACCGAAGTTGACCTCTCATCCAAACTTTACCAAAAATTTACTAACGTAAACTAGTTTAGTAATTCAACTCAACCGCTCCGAAGTTATTTATTTAATCTGTGGGTCACATATTTTGCCCCCAATTTACTTTCAGCGGACTAAATTAAACTAGCCTTTTAACGTCTAATTTTAACCCTAAAACACACGTCCCCAGTGATTTGTGCTGCTCTTCGGAAGACGTGGGGTAGTATGGACCGGGCGGTAAATCCACTGAACCTGGTTATTTATTAACCTGTTGGGTTAAATGTTTGGTTTTTAGTTTAATTAAATACAATTAGTTGTTCAAATGTTTGGTAGTGAGTGTAGTACAATAATTAGTCTTTCTTAAACTTTCGCGATTACAATTTATACTTTGTTGTTTCGTTTTTGATACAACATGCATTTAAGGGTTAAATTGAAGTAACAGAATTTTATCGCATAATCAAAAGGTAAAAATTACACTACTAAAATCCTGTTAGTTCAATTTAAAAGTGTTACAATAATTGTCTGTGAAATGTGAGATAAATATCCTTGAACATTCACACAGTGTCATCTAGTTCCAAGCTAGGCAACTATATGCAATTTATACCAATATAAATCTTCCTTACTTGACAGAGTTTTATCCACAAAAAGAATAGTTAGAAAGCAAATAACATACAAAATCTTACTTTCTAAGAAAATTTACGTATTTCTGAGCATCTAGAATTACCATAAACAAGGAAGCGATGTAGAAATCTGCAATTACGAGGGCCAGGTAAGTATTTCCTTCCTTGGGAACTCTGACCTGTGCTCTGTTAATTGCTTTCAAGTTCGATTGAACTTAATACTATTGGTATAGGAATTAATATTGCGAAGAGATTTAAGATGCTACAGACGAGTAAAGTCAGCTGCATGAGCTTACAAATTTATGTTTTTGTCTTTAAAATATAATTCAGTGGAAATGGACGCTACTGACTCACGATAAACCGCCCATACCCAGTAGTACGGTGGGTAATTATTTTTCACACATCGCGTACATGATAAAAAAATTCTAATATACCTTTTATAACATTATACCTCAGAGCTTTTCTGAAGTATTCTATTATTCCGACAATAGTAGAGAGATTTTGAAAATTATTATTTTATTTGAAAGGGTTTGGTCCGTTTTTTTTTAAAGATCTGATCAGGTTTTTTGGGATTAGCTCGAAATGCACGTCAAAGTGCAGGAAATTGCTCTCTTCTTACGAAATTTGAAGTCGGTTTTTACAAAAGTATTATATTTGCAACTTTCATGACAGACTCAGACAACAACCTCAAACTAACGAAAGCCGCTTAAAACCAATTGAGCTACCTGGCATAGTCTCAATGTTTTATTTCAGTGTTAAATCTTTTTGAAATAAAATATTACATTCGGTGTTTTAAGTTATTGTGGTCAACTGTACACAACTGTTAGTTCCCGGTTAATTGGCGGAAGGAGAGCGGACGTCGTGTCGCCGTCAGCTGGTTCGGGAATTAATTAACCCAATAGGCTTTCTTTTTATTTCATCCAACTAATTGCTACGCTGCGTTTGAAGTTTATCTTTGAATGATTTTATATCGTGCTTAAACTAGCTTTTAGTTTGCTCATTTAATTAAATCAATCACTATTTAGAACTAGGAGATACGTAGAACGAGTGTCACCGACATAGCTAAGCGGATTAGCTCGTAGAAATTGCAATGGGCAGGCCATATAGCACTGTGAGTGTGAGTGAGTGAGTTCGTATGAGCAAGTGGCCAACTCTGGTGACGGAGTTTTTAGGCCGCCTTAAGGCCATATAGCACTGAGCTGCATAAACAAACTTTCAATTTATTTACATTCAGCACCATTCTTCGTATTCACGTGTCATCTACGCTGCATTTTGAGACTACAAAGTAATGCTACGGCGTAGCAATCTCGTAGTAGTGCTACGATATTATTCGTTGTCCGATTCTAAGAACAAAAGTAAGTAGTTTCAAATAATGAAATTGCATTACGCTTTCTAGAAACTAAGATATTTCTCTACTGCTTCATACGAACTTACTGTAACCAGTTTGCCATCCGAAAAGTCGAAATAAATGTAACTTGAACATATTTTTAAGTAATCAAAATCATTTATTAATATAGGTACTTTCTTCTAAATGATGTTCAAGTCGCTTTAAAATATTGACGACCTCTGTGGCGCAGTGGGCGAAAGCCCGCCTGAGACGCAGAGGTTGCGGGTTCGATCCCCGCTACGGGACAAATGTTTGTATGATCTGCAAATATTTGTTTCGTGTCTGGTTGTTTTCTATGTATAATATGTATGTATTTACAAAAAAAAATGTATCTATGTAGTGTATCAGTCATCTGGTTACCATAACACAAGCATTAAAATGCTTAGCTTGGGACTAGATGACGCTGTGTGGAATGTCCAGGGATATTTATTTATTTATTTATTTATTATATGCAAGAAACTGTTCACCTAAAAGCCCCGTAAATACAAACATTAGTAACAGCATGCTCCATTGAATATATCTTCAAAACATTGCTCAGCGTAACGGGCATGTATTTTTAATATCCGAATATATTTACAGTTTGGAATGCAGTATGAAATTGTTTGTATAATGAAATAGCTGAAACGGCTGGAAAATTCTGCGCTGTAATAAATGTGAGTGATGGGTGTTTATTTGTATTTGTAAGAAAACTGAATTGAAAAGTTAAAGGAAATAGGATTAATACTAAATATGTGAGACTCATAATGTCTAAAAGTAATTTTGAATGTGAATTTTCAATTAAAGTATGCCGGTAGGATAGGAAGATAGACATTGATAATTATCATGAATGATTTTGAACATTTTGTTTAAAGCTCAAAATCCATGTGCACGAATAGGATCTAAACTCACGACTTTATATCAAAATTGAGGCACTACCCCAACTGACCAACATGGCTAGTAGGAAGTTTATAATACTATTCGATATTTAATTTTTACTTTGATACAGATAATAGAAAAAAGTTGGGTATGATGTACAAATGATGTACTATAACCCAAAGCACCGCTTTACCACCTTAAGGGTGCTTTTTCTGTGACGCAACTAGCAGTTTACACCGCTTTGCAACATTCGAACACCAATAGCAACAAAGTATTTCGGTGCTTTGTTATAAAGTTTGAAGAACAAATAATAACAGTAAGTTTTTAACAATGGTAAAAGTCATCAAACAATTATTGCTTTTAGATGTTTATGACACCGATTGGTCAAAATAAAAAGGGCAGGATCAGCTAGCTAACATCTTGCAAGCTAAACTGTTTCAAAATTGGTAAAGCGACGCTTTTGGTGATAGTACCTATCTACGTATTAACATAAGTACCTATTTTTTACCTAATTCTATAACAAAACAGTCGTATAAACTAGTATGAACTAGTATGAGTAAACAAAATTCTCGCCCCATATTCTAGAGAGCAACGTAGGCCTCCAATTTTCATGAAAGGCTGCGCCAGGTAATATTTAACGTGTAGTTACGGTTACGTGTACGGCCGGTAACGAATGGTAACGTAGCATCAGCTGTCGAATCTACGGTAGGTATTGGAAATTTAATGGTTGATGTCGTAGTGGAAGATGTAGAAATATGTGAGATATATAGTGTCTAAATCATTTTGTAACGTTAAAACATACATTTATGGGTATTTATCGCCTTTATTTAATTTTAGGTTAAGTACCTAGTTACAAACTTTTTAAATAAATAACCTTAACTTTAAATTTAACTTTTACATACATGTCATTTTATTACTTTTAAATAGCATATCTGTATAAGTTTGTAATTAATAATATTTTTTATAATACATCTAGATTTACTTCTGCAGTGTAGTGCAGCACATCCTAACTATTGTTTACACAGCAGACTGACTTGCTGCCACTGCATTGAAATCTGACGGGCCTTGCATAACTGACCCACGTCAGGTGGACTTACAATGCGTGAAGGCTTGTATGTTTATTTTAGACTCGACTTACAACCCATGCCGAGGTCGGACATTAAGTTTTTACAGATATATTACAATTAATATATCTGTAAAAACTTAATGTGTGCAGCCAATTTATAGAGTTATCATAATACAGGTATTAATTTTTGCAATGTTTTTTATTACTAAACTATAATATACTACTACCATAGAGGGTTTCCTTAATCTATGCTACTACAACGGCGGTGTATTTTCAAAATGCAAGTAAGTTACTTGCATTTTGAGAATACACCGCCATCCCAACACATGATTGTCATCTTACACTACAATAAGTGTAAAATTTAAACTTTATTTTCATTACCATAATACACCATAGTATCACTTGAGAAACTTGCGAAACGCAAGCGGCCTTATGATGGAGATAGGTACATGCGCACTGTTGTGTCTGTCGACTTCGCGTAATGAGAAATTATATAATGATGGTAAACGAAAGTACAATACTTTCACATCATCACAATTTCTCATCTAATTGTGTTGTTGATATTTCACAAGGCCTACTGCTTAATCTCTATGCGTACAAGATTAGAGCGGTAATCTGGTCAGCGCCGGTCAAAACCGGATTTAATTGGCCAAATCCGACGCAATCCGGATACAAACTAACGCAAGTTTGCTGTTTGACAAATTCGAGTTGTTTGAGTCCACTTTGGGACCGATTTGTTAACATAGTGACTGTGTTCACAGAAGTTTGTGAGATGAACTTATTTACAACTGTGTTTGACATAATTACACAGTGGAATTACCTTATGTACCTAAATTTCGTGAATTTAGATTCCGGGAAAGTTTTGATTCCACATATTTTAGTCTTCCTTAAATGTAAGAAAAGAGTAGTCAGAGGTTTGATCTTTTCTATTTTTCAAAGGCACGTAGGTTATGTTGGTAATATGAATCTGTTGATATTTTTAGAAAGTAAGTATGTATGAGCAAGTGGCCAACTCTGGTGGCGGAGTTGTTAGGCCGATTAGAGCCCTCCGTCATGGCTTGACGACTTTAAAAACCGGGACCGGCAATTTAATGTGCCCTCCAAGCCACAAACACCAATAATAAAACTGTAAGATTACTATTTTAATAAACAAAAGTAAAACCGAAATGTATCGGGCTTAGAAATAAGTAGGTAAACTGAATACCGCGCGCAAATAATGTATAGGTATCTGAAGTTCCAAATGTTATCAATAAATAACAAACTTAAAACCGGCGATCTACATACAACATGAAGGTGTTGTAGTAAAAAAATCATATAAAGACGTTCAATTGACTATCTCGAACGTGCCGCGTCTGTCAGTCAACTCAGTCACAATCACAAAACGTAATATTTATTTACTTTACTTACCTACTTACCTACTCTGTGTCAGTCAAGAGAGCCGCGTGGTGTTATATATAGGACGTGTGTGTATGCGTAGCGTGCGTAGCTGCACAGATTAGGTAGAGATACTACGTAGCTGCGTAGCTAAGTTTCATTAGTGTCAGGAAGTTCCTTTTTTTTTTTAAATTATTTGTTACAGTGCGAACCGTTTATTACTTGACAGACTACTACAGAACATAAATATATCTTGTTTATTATCTATCTTATCTGCAAAGGTGCAGATAAAACAGTTTCTAGGTACTTATCTATTATTTCAAAGATATCGGAACCCAGAACGTTTGTTTAGTTAGTTTAACAATTATTGTTTAGTTAGTTACAAAGCAACATGATTCTCCAGACAATAGTCGTGTTTTGGTAAGCATATACAATAAGATTATATTATCTACATTGGTAGGTATTTATTAAATTAATGTGACCCATTGATGTATTTTTTATGTAAGTAGGTACCTACAGTACAGTTAAAACAGCTAGTTAGTATCGATTGAATTTTGTTACTCCTTTACTCTGAGCAAGTCAGAGTAAGTAAGAGCATAGTGAAGGAGTCACTATGCGCGAAGGACTTCTAACTTTTAAACGGATTGGTTCTAAAACTAGACATATGGCCTGGAGTAACAGATTATTTTATATTTATACTATTTAATTTACCCGCAGGTGAAAAGACAAATTTATCGTGCAATTAATTAAATTTACACCTATACAGACCCTACGTTTCTTTACTTCTGCTCTCACACGTTTCATGATTAAATTAATTTTATCGTCATCATCATCCACAGCCCGACTATACCCACTGCTGGGCATAGGCCTCCCTAAGTTTGTGCCATCCACAACGGTCTTGTGCCTTGTCTTGTCTTGTAAATTCATTTAAGTACATAATTAACCATTTCCAGCGCAGTAAGCTCAGTGTGGGCTTCAGAGGAACTGAGCTTCCCACCAGGGTTCAAGTTCGGAGTCGCGTCATCAGCGTTCCAGATTGAAGGGGCTTGGAATGTCAGCGGTAAAACTATCTATGTAATCGATTTTTTATCCAGGTTATCAAAATACGATTACTCAATCGTATGAGAGATATTACTATCTGTATTGAGTATTGAGTACAACAGTTATGGTAGGTATAGTCACCATTATATCAATCCAATTGATTTAAAGATGACCGATTGACCTCCTTAACTGACCTCCCTGAACTCACAAGAGCTCGACTGATATCTGACGAGACAGAGTTTGTTTCACTTATCATTTCTTTGTCCATGATTCTGATTCTAAACGGTTCTGTTCATCCGTTGAGCCAAATATGCTCCAACTCTCGGATCACGCGTCTCAGTTGCTTCGACAAAACGCCATGATAACCAGACGACGTTCGAAATACCTAAGTGAACAGCATAGCTCTACAAGTCTCTTTTTTTCCAGATAAGAGCGAGAGTATTTGGGACCGGTTCATCCTTAACATACCTGGAGCTATCTCCGACGGCAGCAATGGTGACGTGGCCTGCGACTCCTATCATCTGTGGAGACGGGACATTGAAATGATTGAAGAAGTTGGCGCACATTTTTACAGGTCAGCTGAAGATAATAATTATTTCCTTTATTATCACTGATTAGATTACCTAAATAGAAACATCATTATCTCGTTACTTTTCCCGATCCTGTGCCAGTCGAACTCAATGCTTCCCCACCACCTTTAGAATACCATCAAAATATCTGGGGGCTGGTTCTTCTCTGCTGTAAACCAAAAGAAAAACATTAATACAAAACTACACAGTCAAATAAAAAGGAAAAAGTACATGACGATAGTTACGTAGATGTCGGGAAGGCGTTGTACAGCTATAGAACAATCAAATATTACATGTTTATTTGGCTTGTAGATTTTCTATATCCTGGCCTCGGCTGCTCCCGACCGGCTACAACAACAAGATCAGCGAGGACGGCGCGCGGTACTACAGCGACCTCATCGACGGACTGCTGGAGAAGGGCATTGAACCCTTTATCACGATCTACCACTGGGACCTGCCGCAGAGCTTGCAGGACCTTGGTAAGAATACTTCCGTTGAGATTAAGATCGTTTATTTTGGTAGGACCTCAAGGATCACTTCAGTTTCGTCTTACATGCTAGGTGATTCTAATGCCTGTTCCAACGCGACTCCTTACACCTGCAGGTAAGAAGGTATCAGAGTCTATTCGGTCCGAGCAAACTCTGATCAATTCAACATGGCTTAAGTAAAAGTGCAAGGGAGAGTATTCTTATTTCGGTCGGTTTCGGTCTCTTATCAGTCCCTAACTTCCAGGTGGCTGGGCCAACCCTGACATAGCCGATTGGTTCGCGGACTACGCACGCGTGGTCTTCTCACTGTACGCAGACCGTGTGAAGACCTTCGTGACCATAAATGAACCAGTGGTCGTCTGTGATGTTGCCTACTTAGGTGTTCTAGCACCTGGTGTCGGAAGTCCTGAGGTATTTAATACATATTTATCTTAATATGGTTCGTAGGTACATTGATAATATAAGGGAGGAGTTTTTTTCGAGGTAGGTACTGAGGGAAAATCCCAAACCGTGAGAGTTATCGAAGAGTTAGAAAGTACTTACGTGCTCGATTTTGAAAATAATAAATTCTGCATTTAAAAAAATCAATATCTCATTTTCCATACAAACTATTAATAAGTGTTAATTTTATCCAGCGAGCGTAGTCGCGGGTGAGTTAGCTTTTGTACACTAATAAGATTGTGACTAAAAAGTATCTATGACATTTTCACAGCCACCAAGTACAAGTACCTTACCTCAGTACTAATACACTGTATACTACTTATGACGACCTCTGTGGCGCAGTGGGCGAAGGCTCGCCTGAGACGCGGAGGTTGCGGGTTCGATTCCCGCCTCGGGACAAATGTTTGCATGTTCTGCAGATATTTGTTCCGGGTCTGGATGTTTTTCTATCTATAATATGTATGTATTTACAAAAAAAAATATCTAAGTAGTATATCAATCATCTAGTTACCATAACACAAGCATTAAATTGCTTAGCTTGGGACTAGGATGATGTCGTGTAAAATGTCCAAGGATATTTATTATTTATTTATTTATTTACTACTACCGGATATCATTTCAGGTCGGCGTGTACTTGTGCAACAAGAATACTTTGTTGGCCCATGCCAAGGCCTGGAGGATTTACGACGAAGAGTTTCGACCGCAGTATCATGGTAAATATTTTTGGTCACACACAGCGTCATCAGAGGCCCTAGCCTTGTTACATTTCGACAATCGCTTTCGATTAGAAACTAAAAAAAATGTATAGGAATTGACATTCGATGACGAAAACTCGAGCGATCAGAAGCGATGATAGAAATCGAATCGCTTCATAGCGAATGCCGGTTGGCTAGGCCCTCAGGTCCCAAGCTAAGCAATTGAATTCTTGTGTTATGATAACCAGATGACTGATATACATAACACTTAAATTTTTTTGTAAACTTACATTTTTTACATAGAAAGCAACCCAGACTCGAAATAAATATTTTCAGATCATACAAACATTTTGTCCCGCAGCGGGGATAGAACCCGCAACCTCTGCGTCTCAGATGAGCTTTCGCCCACTGCGCAACAGAGGTCGTCAAGGAAGTAGTTAGGTTAAGGTTGTGGGAGGGTTTGAACTTGCCTGTCTACCTCTACATCAAAAATTAATCTTGAAGAGCGAACCATGTACCTATGCGATTGAAAGATCTTATGGGACTATTTTAAAGACCTCACACCAATAATTGTAATGATTTCAGGTAAAGTGTCGATAGCAAACCAGTTGATCTGGTTTGAACCGGAAACTCCTGAGGATGAAGAATTAGCTGAACTGGCTAGACAATCTATGGTAATACATTTACAATTAAAAAAAACCAGCCAAGTGCGTATCGTGCTACGCTGAATGTAGGGAGGTCCGTAGTTGCCGAAAATGCTTTGTCTCTCGCTTTTTATTTCAACAGTACATTTTTGTCGTATTTTGTAACTTAGGTTATTTTGGTTCTGTGTTGGTCGAAACAAAAATGAAAAAAATCAGTGACGAAAAACGCAAAAATAGTATTACGGCTTCTGGGTTTAACATGTGGGTTGTGTGTGTTTTGTGACGAGGTTTATATTTTTAATGACCTATGCTCTGTTTTGGTTATGTGTTGTAATGAACTTTAACTGTTATCAGGCGGGTCGATACTCTCATGTCATCTATTCCTCGGAAGGAGGCTGGCCGACATCTATTGAGAAACTTATAGCTGAGCAGAGCCTGAAGCAGGGATACCCTAGAACAATCCTACCTCCCTTCACACCTGAGGAAAGAAAACTAGTTAAAGGTAAATCGATTAACGCGTTCAATGCCTATGGTACCTAGAGGACGTATCAGAGAGCCGAGGCCGGAAATATGTTAATACTCGACTAGAAATAATTTATTTAATGACCTAGCTAACTCGAGTTCTTTTTTTTAGTACATCTATGAAGTATATAGTATAGGTATTATAGGTACCTAGGTCCTAGGTATATCGGACTAGATGACCTTAGGTTGATAATTACCTAGCTAGTATACATTTTATGTGTAAGTTACATAAAAATGTAGCTAGTTGTTGTATGTGTAAAATTTTACACTGATCTAACTAAATAATCAATTTCCTTTACTTGCATCATTTATTTATTTATTTTAATTAATACGGTTTACACCAATTACATTAATTAAATAATTTTCATAATAAGAATAAAAGAAAAATCAAATAAGTACTTACTTAGGTAGGATAAAAAAATTAAATAAGTAAACAGATTTCATTTAGGTATTCATATTCATTTGTCAGGGACCTCTGACTTCTACGCATTGAACCACTACACGAGTCGAGTGATTCGGCCCGCACAAGACGGGGAGACCCTGGGTCCGTGGCCACTTGACGCTCCGCTGATGAACGGCAAGCTGGGCGGACGCCCCTATTGGGACCACGCACAATCTTCTTGGTTTTTCGTGAGTATGCTATAGTCATAGCAAAACCTATGAATCGCTCATGAACTAGCACGCTAGGAAATTAGCGATTAACAAGTACTTAGCAAGCTAAGAAATTATTGATAGATCGTTAAGAAGTTAGCTCGTATGAACAACTTGAACAGGTGGCCAACTCTGGTGATGGAGTCTTCAAGCCGCCTAAAGGCCTCCGTCGTGGCTAACGACTTTAAAAATCGGAACCGATAATTTTACATGCCCTCTGAAGCACACCACCCATCCAAATTGTGACCGCTCAGAACGCTTGACATAAACGATCTATCGAATAACGTCTAACTTCGCCACGAGCGCGAGCGGTCACAGTTTGAATGAATGATTCATTTTTTGAACTTTCTTACCCCGTTTAATTTCAACAGTTGAATCCGGAAGGCATGCGTTTGCAGCTGGCTTGGCTCAAGAAGAACTACGGGGACATCAACATCATCATAACCGAGAACGGATATTCTACGGATAATACCGGGGGTTTAAACGATGACGACAGGGTTAACTTCTACAAGACATATTTAAAACAGGTAAACATTGTTGTAAACAAGTGATTATAGTTAGTTGTCTGTGTCTCTATGTAGAGTTTAGAATTTTAAAAATATAGGTAGGTACTTACGCAGTAACAAACTTCATCAATAAACTCCATCACCTCAGCAAACAGTTTGAGCATCAGGTACCTAAACATAAACTCAGGCCTTCAGGTACATATAGGTACTAAGAGATTTTTACAATATCAGAAGGCAATCTTTGCTTTAACTAACGGAACACTGTAGGGTATGGAACATTATTCAGTATTACATCTGAATAATGTTCCATACCTAACACAAAACCTAAACCATCACATATCCACAGGAAAAACAATAGTTATTATGGGGCTGACTAAGCCGTTTTGCTCACAAGGTAAAGGCCCTGCCTATTACACTAATCAATTTTATATTATTTTAGCTGCTGCTAGCAATCAAAGAGGACGGAGTGAAAGTGACAGGGTACACCGCGTGGACGCTGATGGATAACTTTGAATGGACCTCCGGATACAAGTGAGTAGCTTATGGGCCCTCTACACAATTGGCCTTGTTGGGCTTGTTGGATGATCTCAGAATGCATAGCGCTTTGCCACCATGACACCGCAGAAGAGGAATTACCTACGTTCAATAGTATTACCCGTAGGTAATCAACACCGTAGGCAATCATCGCCGGTCACATTGCGCCCGCTACACGTCAGTGATCGCCTTAGATCGTCCAACATGGCCGGTATATGTATTGGTATTGGCTACGTCATATTCAAAAAAGCTTTATATATCTTTTAAGGCCTGTTGGACCTACGTCGTATACTTACCATATTTTGAAGTTCAGTCCTAATCTAGGGCATTTTCGAATTATAGCATTTTCAATCAATCTTTTTGTCCCCAGATCGAAATTCGGCCTGTACGAGGTAGACTTCGATTCAGCAAACCGCACGCGCACTCCTCGCTCCTCCGCTAAATACTACTCCAGCATCATCAAAGCTAACTCATTGGACGTCGATACTAACAACCTATAACTACTAGACAATGTATTACCGAGATCAAATTCAAAAGCCTGAAGCCTTACTCATATTACCCAAAAACTAAATTTCGTGACAAAGTTTACAATTGCTTATTATGTTACTTTGAACTGTTACAAATTCAGTATCCACTAACATAAAAGCTAAACTACGAATAGTGGCACGAAAATGTTTCGGTCAATAGGCCCAAGAGTTTGGTATCTAATCATTTGCTACCTACCTACATGTAGGTAATAGTCCGGTGACGTTTTTAGCTCTGTCTCTCTGTTTGGCCTTGTAATTATTATTTTTTATTGCCTAAGATGTTAATCTTAATTTCCATTGTAACTCGAATTACTTCTGAGTGATTGAAGTATTAATAACTTGAATAAGTAGCAATCCCTGTATGACATTCTCAGTGTAAACATTATTTGTTATTCTTTACATACATTTTTTCGAAATAAAAAACTTTTTTTTTTTTTTATAAGTACTTAATAAGAAAAAATAAAATATAATCACTACTGTATCCCAGGGAGCGGTAGACATTTCTTTTAGATCTATAAGCAAATTTTTAGATCTTTTTTGAAGATGTCTAAGGGGGTATCTTCAATGGTATGTCCAAATACATATTAGTACAGCATGCCCACATTTTGCTGAAGTCAACTTTGATAATTTGATAAATAAATATACCTGGACATTCCACACAGCGTCATCTAGTCCCAAGCTAAGCAATTTAATGCTTGTGTTATGGTAACCAGATGACTGATAAACTACATAGATACATTTTTTTTGTAAACACATACATATTATACATATAAAAAACCCAGACACGAATCAAATATTTGCAGAACATGCAAACATTTGTCTCGCGGCGGGGATCGAACCCGCAACCTCTGCGTCTCAGGCTGGCTTTCGCCTCTGCACTACAGAGGTCGTAATAATCGAATAATTCCAGTTAAGTTGGTTGTACAAGGCGCTTCAGAAAACATCCAGAATAGGTATTTGCAGATAAGCTAATACCACTTAATCTCAGAGATACCAAATGTAGGAACCCACCTACATTAGGTAGGTATCTCTGAGATTAATTATTACAAAGTTAGCAAAAATATTAGTTACAAAGTGAAATGGTTCGCCAGATAATAGTCGTGTTTTGGTAAGAATAAAAATATTATACCTTTTTCCTTGTGGTTGCAGTTTGACTACTAACCATTATTAATTGGAGTGTCTCTTCTCCTCCGTGAATCGTTCTCCTCAGTGCTGAGGGTCGTGACCTCCTCCAAAGACCACAGTGTCTCGAATTATCGTTTTCCAACCAATGCGATCTCTTACGGCTTTTAAGGCATCGTGTATCTGGATGGATTGAGACTTCCGAACCTGGTCAGACCATCGCGTTAGGCTGTGGCCTGAGCCAGGGACTAAACGTAGTGATTTTATTCTCTTTGCTTTATATATATTATAGTGTTATAGTATACGAGTAGGTATATATATTATATTATATATACCTAGTGACTATAAGTTTTTTGAGGTTATGTCCAGTCTTCCTGACAAGTGTCCGAAAAATTCCAGAACTCTTCGAAGGCATATGGTTGAGAGCCTAGTGGTTATTCTGACCTCTTTGAGAATGGACACGTTGGTCCGATGCTCTGTCCAACTTATATCTACCTACCAAATAGTCGCTTTCCAGGCGAGACAAGATAAAGAGGTTGCATGTGCATGCATGTTTGTTAAAAACGCCTGGAAAAGCTATTGGTTCATGAAACATTTAATTAAAGGATCCTTTCTGCTCTCTTTGAAACGGAAACTCGTGGACATGTGCATTCATCCCATCCTCACTTATGGTGCACAGACCTGGCCACCTCACTCAGAGCCAAAAGTTCAGCCTCGAGGTGTGCCAGAGGGCTATGGAAATTAGCAGTATTATAGAAATACAACTTACTGACCGCGTTAAGAACATCATACTGCACTCCGAACAAAAGAGATACATTGAGAGCAATAGCATGGTTACCCCGTAATCATCATTTACAGCGCAGTAAGCTCAGCATGGGCCATCGAGGATCTGAGCTTCCCCCCAGGGTTCAAGTTTGGAGTCGCGTCAGCAGCGTTCCAGGTTGAAGGAGCTTGGAATGTTAGCGGTAAGACTATTGCTAATTTTATTTTACTAATTTCCGCCTACGACTTACTCACGTCGGTTATTTTAAACATCCTTTAGCTATTCCAATCCAACTAAGCCGCGGTCTCAGTTTAGAACTCAGAAATCTCAGAATATTGAACTCGGAAATCAAAAACATGAATTGTCTTTTATAAACTTTCACATATTTCGCGAATCATAACACGAAGCGACCCAAGAGCTAGCAGCATTTACACGCTGAATAGCACTTTTAAGAATATTTCTTCCAGATAAGAGCGAGAGCATCTGGGACTGGTACATCCCTAACAGACCTGGAGCTATCTCCGACAGCAGCAACGGTGACGTGGCGTGCGACTCCTATCATCAGTGGAGACGGGACATTGAAATGATAGAAGAAGTTGGCGCACATTTTTACAGGTCAGTGATCCACAAAGTAAGCGTTCACTGCCCATGACGCACATACCTACATTGCATCTCCACGTGCTCCTTCGGAGAGCAGGAGTGGAAGCCGGGCCGGAAATGGGTTCAACAGTCAGAACAGATTTTTTTTATGAAAACTGACATCAATTTCATAAGAAGAAAGCCATTTCCTGCATACCTACTCATAAATGGTTCCCAGATGAATTCAATAATACTTATGTAACCTTTTTGAGATTCTCGATATATTTCTTCCAGATTCTCTATATCCTGGCCTCGGCTGCTCCCGACCGGCTTCCCCAACAAGATCAGCGAGGACGGCGCGCGGTACTACAGCGACCTTATCGACGGACTGCTGGAGAAGGGCATTGAACCCTTCATCACGATCTACCACTGGGACCTGCCGCAGAGCTTGCAGGACCTTGGTAAGAATCGAAAAATTGTGTCGTCATCAAGTGGTATATTAAGGATCACCATTTTCAACAGCACGTATGCCTAATACTGGACATACAATCTACATCCAGGACAAATGGTTTGTTGCCACCTTTTTTCGGCAACGTACTTCTTCATAGGGCCTTAGATGTAGAAATGATTGGACCAGAATATTTCCTATTAAGTCAGAGCTAAGTAAAATAACAGATTTGTTTACCTACAGCGAGGACCGTCGTGATTTTGAGTATTAACACAAAATATCTTCCAGGTGGTTGGACAAACCCTCTCGTAGCCGATTGGTTGGCGGACTACGCTCGCGTGGTGTACTCGCTGTACGCTGACCGCGTGAAGACCTGGGTGACTATCAACGAACCAGTGGTCATTTGTGATGTCACCTACAACCATGGTAGTTATGCACCAGGCATCATAGACCCTGAGGTAGAATAAACGTTTAAATTTGACAACTCCTGTAAAGGACCATAGTAGACAAGAAAGAATGATTTTATAAAGTATCAGAATACCTTTGTCAACACTGTACTGTCCGGGCCTTGTTGAGATGGAATAGGCTTACCCCGCACCCAAATTAGGTTAGGTATCCTCACAGGGTGGTTATTCGCTATGACCCAACCAAACGTAACGCGACAAAATGATAAATCTCGTTCTGTTTGTCTGTTATTGTTAGGCAAAGCCATAATGATTTCAACATTACTCTTAAAATTGCGACATACTTAAATGTTCTATTCAGTTATTTTTTAGAGTTCCGTATTTAAGAGAAAATGGAACCTTTAAAATACCTTTTTGTTTTGGGAGTACCTTTAGCTACTTACGTCGAACCTAGTAATTGAAGAGACAGGTGTTTGTTGAATTTTTTGCCAAAGCTATAGGATTAAAAAGTTGTCTTTTAGCTCTAGTTATGGAAGTTTTATGAATTATTATTACCTATTTATATGTCAATAGGAAAAACCAAAAACTTATTAGGTGTACTTCCAGTTACCTCACAAAAGAATTCCTAAACAATCCTGGTTGTGAAATAGGCACCTACTTTTTAAATATAACGCTTGTCTTTTTTTATTTCAATGCCTATGATAAAAAAATTGTTAGGAACCCTCGGAGCAAGACTCTTCTTGTCAGTTCTATAATTAGGTAATCTTTATTTATTTTGTAAATCTTGAGCGTAGTAAAATTTCACATAATATCATTTCATTTAAACTCAAGGAAAATGTATTTACCTACCTACTTCTTACGTTTGTGTGGACTGATTTTCACGAAACTTATCGGTTTCTCGAACGCAGAAATAAATAAATATTATGTTAGAAAATGCGTAAAGTAAGATCGTGGCCCCAAATAAGTTAAAGGCTGATTGATCCTGAAATAATACTAGTTAGAAATGAAAATGGCTCTATTATAATATTCTGTGGTTAGAAATAAATAGCATTTCTTTCAGGTCGGGACATTCCTTTGCACGAAGAACGTTCTGATAGCACATGCCAAGGCCTGGAGGATTTACGACGAAGAGTTTCGACCGCAGTATCATGGTACTAGCCATCAATGTTTGGACTTGCTTATATACCTCTACCTACATATTTAATTGATGCAGGCGTGACTTTTACGGAAGTCCATCTTCAGATATTGAAATTTTAAACTACACCTAAATCTTTTTTTAATCTCATAATCTGTCGATCTAAGACTACCTACTGCTGGATATGTCTGTAACGTATCTCAATCACCTAGTTCGACAGAAAAATGTTTTTATTCTTTGACTTTGCGAAAATGGACCGGGCACATCTGCCGCATGCCGGTAGAGATCTGTGGAGAGGTCTGTGGAGCACAGATCAGGCCACAGGCCACAAAATGATATGGCGGGACGACCAAGACGCCTATGAGAAGGACTGGATCGTAGTGAGTGGTGATAGGGAAGCCTCTGCCCAACAATGGGCAGATCAATCATCAATCTTTGTCTATGTTTTGAAGACTATTCATGGATTTAATATTCAACTTCTCGATGCAACTTTGTTTAAACAACAAGAAATATTTTATGACACTTTTGACAGATTAATGTTACCTAGTTTGGCGAAAGATACAGGGGCCTTACTCCGGATCAACGAAAACGAAGTTTCGTGACAGTTTTCAGGTTCCAATTATGTTGATGAACTATTACTAATTCAGTATCCACCAACATAAGCTGACCCCGAAAATTGTCACGAAACTTCGTTTTCGTTGATCCGGAGTAAGGCTCCAGGTAGTACGAGTACGTAAGTTTAATATTGAAACCGAGCACTAATCATTCAGATTTATTATCATTATTATTTCAGGGAAAGTTTCAATGTCGAATAACTTCTTCTGGTTTGAGCCTGCCACTCCTGAGGATGCAGCATTAGCTGAACTGGCTATGGAATATATGGTAATACATACATGATTATCATGGGCTATAAATATAAGTCAAAATGTAACTATGATTTAAATATGAATAGAAAAGATTTATATTACCTAATATGATTTAGCTGTTAAATTATATATAATATATTGGGTTAATCGCGTGCCGCCTTTTTCTTTGGTGAGAACAGAACATCTTTGTTCTACGAAACTGTTCAAAGGCTCTAGAAGTCCAGATGCTAACGCATTAGTTTTTACACCACGTTTTTCAAACGCGCAGTCACTGCGCGTTTGTAGCGATACAAACGCGTGGCGTAGCAGGTGACGCGCTACATAAAATTGGACAATGACTGCTTGTTGGAATAACGTGGTATGTAATATGCTCTTATTGATAGTCTGTGATTCACTGCATTTTTTGTCAGGGGGGTCTTTACTCTCATCCTATTTACTCGGCGGAAGGTGGCTGGCCACCAACTATGGAGAAGGCTGTAGCTGAGTACAGCCTGAGGCTGGGATACGCTGAGACAAACCTGCCTCCCTTTACAGCGGAGGAAATAAAACTGGTCAAAGGTAAATCGCTTACCTAGGGCGTCTTGCACAACACACAATATATCGCTTAATACTTTTATCGAACTGTCAAAGCTCTGTAACTCTTAAGGTAGAGGTCACCTATTCTACAAATAAATAAAATTAGCAAACGTACAAGCTTCCTTCAGTATGACCCTATTACACACTGATTTATATGTTTTCTAACTTGTCAGCTAGCTACAAAATAAATAATAGCACAAAATAGGTGCTATTTATTATGTAGCTACACGTACTTACCTAGGAGCCAGGCATTTCGTGCATATCTCTGGTAGTTCTGAGTACTGTTCCTTCTGTCACTACTGCTAGCACACCTGCCTCTACATAAGCACATAAGCAGGGCTGGTTTTAGCACTACCAGAGCGCTATGATTTCGAACTGGAGCCCGGCGCTAATCTACTATGCATTAGCCGCTACTCAGCAAGAGCTTGAGATATATGATTTATTTTTTTAGGAACGTTCGACTTCTACGCTTTGAATCACTACACGAGTCGAGTGATCCGCCCCGCGAGGAAGGACGAGGCAGTGCGTCCATGGCCGTTCGGCGACGCACCGTGTATAAACGGCAAACTGAGCGGACACCCCGATTGGAAACAAGCGCAATCTTCTTGGTTTTTCGTGAGTACACGACGGTGTTTTGATCAGCTTATTTATTTATTTTTAAGGATACCCAACATAGGATACCCAGCTTATAGACTTCGTCATGGAATACCTATCGACACTAACGTGACATTTGCCTCTGTGGGCGTTTCTATTTTCAAGTGGTATAGTTAATATATCCTCGCCACCGAGTCAAGTTTTTCAAATGTATTAGTTCATGTAAGTTACCAGCAGCAGCGCTGCACTCGATTCCCATACATTTGAAATAGGAACGTACTTGACTTGGTATCGAGGATAGTATTCTAAACTACGGAAAACTGGTGATAGTGCCTCAGCTGTTAATGTCACTTACAATCACGCATCCAAATTGTGAGCCTGAGCGTTTAAATTAAAACGATTTCTATATATTCGTAGAGACCTTTAAATGGCCTCTTTATAGTCTTAGTTAAGTTACTATTTTATTACTTTTGCCGTTGGTCTTCCTAAAATAGATAAATAAAATAAAAATAAATATCAGAATTAACCCACATAATCTTCCTTACCCTGAACATCAACAGTTGAACCCGGAAGGCATGCGCGCGCAGCTGGCTTGGCTCAAGAAGCAGTATGGAAACCTCAACATCATCATCACAGAGAACGGTTACCCCAACACCAGCGGCCTCAGAGATCACGACAAGATTAACTTCTTTAAGACATATTTAAAACAGGTAACCCACAGGGTAACTTTATCATTTAACTTTTAAAACTTTAGTGAAATGTTCTTGACATTGTAATAAGGTCTATTAGGCCTAGGCCTACGCGGTAGGTATTCGCTACCGCTGTGGGTAGAGAAAACCGAGTGGTACTGTTCACACCAAAGCGGATTTCGGTATCCTTATGGGTAAATAATAATAATACCGCGTTCGAGTTTCGCTCAGGAAATAAATTATCCACAGCGGCAGCGAATACCGCTGTGTTGCTCTAGCCGCGAAACTTCATAAAAATACCTGAGTGATATCCGCGCGGGTAGTGGCACCAGTTCATGAACCAGTAGGTGCCCAGTAGCTGAACATAGCTCTTATGTGAATTATAATTTTTTTGTTAATATCAGCCTAAGCAACTGCGGTTTTTAGTCTGATCTGTCTTTTTTTCCAGCTGTTGCTGTCAATCAAAGAGGACGGAGTGAATGTGACAGCGTACACCGCATGGACGCTGATGGACAACTTCGAATGGGCTGAGGGATACTCGTAAGTACCTGTTCTGTAATATAACTTTGGAAAGTCCTTCTGACCCAGGCTTACCATTTTTTTACAATAAAAACGTTATCAACATTTTTGTTCCGATCCGATCCCTCTCAAATCGGAGTGCTTAACCAGGTCATCAACAGAACCCTTTTACTTTAACAACAGAACTAAATTCTTGTTATGAAGACATTTGATTATGCACCGATTATATACAATTGAGGAGAATCGTTAAATCAATACATTCAATATCAAATCCCGTAAGAATAAAAAAATCTAATATATAATAGGTAGCCAGGTACTAGTACTACCTACCGTGTGTTAACACCGCTTCATCTTTGTATACCTAATTCGTAGTGAGACTATATCGCGTTACGCCTAAAACTAGTCAAAACGCGATTAAGACCTTTTGAGAGATAGGCCTGTTGCGAGGTAGACATTTTGAGAGGTAGACCTTTTGAGAAGTAGGCTGTCAACACTAATATAAAGGTGCCGTTTTTTTATAGTTCTTATAATAATTTGGGTCTTTTTCAAGGATTCTCCCAAGATGAGGACGATCCCTAAGACAAAAATAAACGCACCTTGCAATGAGCGAGTACACCAAATTGCTCTACTATTGAAGTCAGTTTTTTTTTTTCATTTTGCCACTTGTTTATAACGTTTTGTTGTCCCCAGATCTAAATTCGGTCTGTACGAGGTAGACTTCGATTCAGCAAACCGCACGCGCACTCCTCGCTCCTCCGCTAAGTACTACTCCAGCATCATCAAGGCGCACTCTCTAGACGTCGACACTAACGTCTTGTAAACTGTAAAAATCTCTGAATAGAGAAAGATACACGACCGAATTTCCGTTAACTGCCAGCGT
Organism: Xanthorhoe designata; assembly: GCA_963582015.1. Lineage (NCBI taxonomy): Eukaryota > Metazoa > Arthropoda > Insecta > Lepidoptera > Geometridae > Xanthorhoe > Xanthorhoe designata. The sequence continues at coordinate 3,587,715 of OY757053.1, forward strand.
GCCGTGCCAGCTCAAAAGTCTTCAGATACTTAAATAAATAAATATCCTTGGACATATACACGGCGGCTCATCCAGTCCCAAGCTAAGCAACTGACTGATATACTGTATAGGTACATTTTTTGTAACGATAGCATCACCCAGATCCCCAGATCCGGAACAAATATCTGCAGAGCATACATACATTTGTCCCGTGGCGGAGATCGAACCCCAACCTCCGCGTCTCAGGAGGGCCAAAAATTGGTAATATGATATGTTTGGCTAAATTAGATAAGAGGATAGGTATAAACTAAACCATAATGGTTTGTCAATTTAGCAAGAAATTGACAAACCACAAGGGATGGAATGTTTTTTTTCTTGTTACTTTATGTCAATGAAGAGATATCAGATAATAATAGCCGTCAGTATCGCAAGCTTATTAGTGTCATTTAGGTACACGATCCAAGATTCTTCCTGTTGCATACAATTAAATTGACTGTAGGTAATCATGACTTACATGGTCTAAACAACAGTTGCTTACAAGTTATTGAAGGTGCGCGTAATTATTGCATTTAATGATTAGGAGGTACGTACCAAAAAATGGCACCATGTAGGTAAACGGCACTTTAGATATGAATAACGCAGGCTGATTACGTATCTCGCGACAACAAAGCGACGGCAACGCGAAAGAAATAATTGTCCAATGTTTGTTTTCAAATCGCTAATTCGATACATCTGACCATCTTTTGATATACAACGTGATTCATAACTGGTATGTTATCCCGAAAAGGGGTCACTCACCTCATCAGTGTGAACAACATTTGTTCTACGACTTTTTGAATTTCAATGTTTTTCATTGAATAAATGAGTTTCCTTCAGAAATAAACACAGAGCAACCCTATAATATTCAGCTGATCGGGCGAGACTACCTGTAAGTACATACCTAATAAAATTTAATGAACTTTTTTGTCTGCCTTGTGTGTTCATACCTTCTTACCTATTGTACTATTTTCAATCTGTGCGAACCTAGTAGGAAAGGTAGTTACAATGTTGACAAACTTAGGGTTGTCAAAAGATTTAACAAATAAGTTTTTGTATGAAAAACTGAAAATTAGAATTCACAAGATTTGCACCTACACAACTGTTCATTTTCATGGTCACAAAATCCCCCTTCCGGGATAACATACCAATTATGAATCACGTTGTATAGGCTATTATGTCGACCTACAGATGCTTGACAGATAAAGTTCACTGCACTTTACTTCTTCTTCGTTGTGGCTACTGCGACTTTAGTAAAATATGAGTTAACTGCGTAGTGTGTGTTGCTCCTTGTTGAGTTCAGTATGGAAGACCGATATTGACAGATACGCGGATATCTTTACCGCATCTCCTTAATGTGTGATGCACTTAAGAATAAACACAGCATATAATTTTGTATGCATTTTAATTAAAAATGTAAATTAACTTTTCAGTTTTTTATTCTTATGCACTCCCTTTCGTAGCTTCAAGAGGGGAGCATTCTAGCTTTTCCTCTTCTCCTTCTTCAACTCTCCCGATTCTAAAGCTTTCTTCATCACATGCAATAAAATTAATTTTTTTCGTATTTCTGTGATATAAGTAAGTAGATTAATTTAAAATACGGCCAAATTGTCCGTGCCAACTTTGTAAACAGACTGTCAACTTTATTTCCATTATTTTTATACATTTTCATTATTAAAATTGGCACGTCAAATTTGGCTGAAATTAAAATTAAAATTCCATACGTTGGTCGTCGTTGATACGACGCTACTAAAAAGCTAACTGGTGGTCGCAATGGTTTTCTTCACCGTTTAGAGCTCGCTCGTTAAGTTTAATAACAGTTGATGTTCTTCTTTTTCAATAAATGATTCTATTCTATTCTATTCTATTCTATTCTATTCTATTCTATTCTACTCTTTCAAACAAAAAGATAATTTTTAAATGGTCCACTATTGATGGAGTAGGTACCTAATCGGTGACATACAAAAAAATACTTACAGTGAAACATAGAACCTCCTCCTTTTTTAAAGTCAGCCAAAGAAATCTGGAATAGATACCCAATTTCTGATAAGCTAATATCAGTAATATAATACTATCACTTATTCTCAGAGATAACGGAATTGACTTATGACAAACCATTGTTTAGTTACAAAGCAAAATGATTTGCAAGATAATAGTCGTGCTTTGGTAAGAATATAATAATTATAAGTACCTAGTGGTGTCAATTCAGATGTCGCCAAAACTAAATTACTAATTTGGCAGCACAAAGAATGTTGCCGTCCTTTTCAAAATAAGTTTAGTTTTTGCGACATCTGAATCGACATCAGTGATTGTCTGGTGGTCGTAGTTCTAAATAGTATTATAGTTATACACTATTATTATAATTATTAGCCGTGCGTGAGTGTCCCACTGCAATACGTTATTAGAATACGTTATTAAAATGAAAAACAAACAAGAAACGAAAACGCTAAGAAGTTCTTAGGTAGGTACCTACGTTCTTTTGTTTGATGTTTTATTACAACGTACTAGAGTCTAGTACGTTGTTTGTATCGACTGTCGGCATCATACCTACGTTTCGACGATTCTAAGAAAGGGTGTCCCTTACATAACGATCGAAATAAAAAGGATGGCATCAATTTTAGTTACCTACCTAAACAGACAGACAAGTTTGTACCTACACATAAAGAGATACCTACCTGATATCCTCCTATCGATTGTAGAGTCACTTTAGTCACGCGTCCTATTGTTTATTCAATTAGCATGGTTACCCTACCTATCACCATTTCCAGCGCAGTAGGCTCAGCATGGGCCATCGAGGACCTGAGCTTCCCCCCAGGGTTCAAGTTCGGAGTCGCGTCAGCAGCGTTCCAGGTTGAAGGAGCTTGGAATGTTAGCGGTAAGACTACTGCTAATCTTTTATAACTAATTTATTCAGCCTACAACTTCGGTCGCGTTGTTATTTTTAACATCCTTATGCCGGGTTGCAATATTCAACTTACTAATAATCGTGGATCTGTCGCCATAGTAATATTGTTATCTGTCAAAAAGTGTCCTACATTTTTTGTTGTCTAAACAATGTTGCTATGGCATTCAATCTAAGATAATTCGTAAATTTAATATTGAAACCGGCCGTTAAACTATTCCAATCCAACTTAGCCCACGGTCTCAGTTTAGAACTCAGAAATATCAGAATGTCTAACTCCGAAATCAAAAATATTAATTTTCTTTTTTAAACTTTCTTTTATTTCGCGATCAGAACACAATAAACATAACAAATAAATGCAAACGGGTATTTGCTGAAAAATTACGTTATGCAGATGTGGCGCTAGCCAGCTTGAACACAGAATAAGTACCTATCTACTACAGATACTAACATATTAGAGCTCATGATATTATGATCATAGTCCAAACCAGGGAGTATTAAAACGCACTAAAAATAGCAATAGCACTTTTAAGACTATTTCTTCCAGACAAAGGTGAGAGCATCTGGGACCGGTTCATCAAGGACAACCCTGGCAAGATCTCCGACGGCAGCAACGGTGAGGTGGCCTGCGACTCCTATCATCTGTGGAGACGGGACATTGAAATGATAGAAGAAGTTGGTGCACATTTTTACAGGTCAGTTGCTATAATTATGAGAAAGTTTAAACTTAAATGTCAGCTTTCGTGGTGCCAAGTTAAAGTCTTTTAAAAACGCGTTATCATCCCACTCCCCACTAAACGGTTAGGATCTCAAACGTACCTACTACCCACTAACTGATCGTACTATTCGATAAAGACATCTTATCGTATCTTGTCGTCAACCAAAATTGAGCCAAATATGAGCCAGCTCTCAGATCACATGTCACACGTCGCCATCAAATTTCCAGAGACAACTCGATAACGCGATGGGAAACATAGACCTGTTGAGATATTTGACCTTGATCCTCAGTATTATTTCTTCTAGATTCTCCATATCCTGGCCTCGGCTGCTCCCGACCGGCTTCCCCAACAAGATCAGCGAGGACGGCGCGCGGTACTACAGCGACCTCATCGACGGATTGCTGGAGAAGGGCATTGAACCCTTCATCACGCTCTACCACTGGGACCTGCCGCAGAGCTTACAGGACCTTGGTAAGAATCAAAGAATTGTGTTGTCATCAAGGATCATTGTCAACAGCACTTATGCCAAACCACCATTTTTCCGCAACATATTCATTACACTACGCCCTGTACAACATATTCAATACCTTATACGATTATTATTATTATTTATTACCAGAAATGATTAGACCAGAATCTGTTAGGCTATTTCTTATCAGGTCAGAGCTAAGTAACAGATTTTTATGCAGTGACGACTGTCGGGTCTTTTAGTATTTACACAATATCTTCCAGGTGGTTGGACCAACCCTCTCGTAGCCGATTGGTTTGCGGACTACGCTCGCGTGGTGTTCTCGCTGTACGCTGACCGCGTGAAGAGCTGGGTGACCATCAACGAACCAGTGGTCGTCTGTGATATCGCCTACAACCATGGTACTCTGGCACCAGGCATCATAGACCCTGAGGTAGAATTTTTTTTTTTTTGACTAATTTCTGTACCTACTAATGTATGTTGTTTTAACGTAGGTATGTTTTTTTTTTCAATGAAAGAATGATTTTATACAGTATCGGAAGGCAAACGTGTTCTTTTTCAATAAGACCCGTACAGTACCTACCTACCTACTGTACGGGTCTTATTGAGAAAGAACACGCAAAGTCGCTTATTTATAGTTATTAAGTAGTTAAAGAATTTATTTTGTGGTTATATCAAGTTATATTTACTTAAATAAGTAGCATTTCTTTCAGGTCGGGACATTCCTTTGCATGAAGAACATTTTGATAGCACATGCTAAGGCCTGGAGGATTTACGACGAAGAGTTTCGACCACAGTACCATGGTAAGCCATAGTCTACAATCTACATAGTTAATTGATTCAGGCGTGACTTTTACGGAGGTCCATCTTCAGATATTGAAATTTCAAAATACCATTAATATCTTTCTTGAATCTCATCTGACGATCTAAGACGATATACCTACTGCTGGAAATGTCTGTCACGAATCTCAATCACCCAGTCCGACCGAAAAATGTTTTTATACTTTGACTTTGTGTGAACGCTGCGAAACTCAAGTGGGATTGGACCGGGCACGTCTGCCGCATGCCGGGAGATTTATGGGCAGACCGCAAAAATGATATGGCGGGACAACCTAAACGTCTATGAGAAGGACTGGATCGTAGTGAGTCGCGATGGGGGGAAGCCTCTGCCTAACAATGGGACCTATCTCTATCTTTGTTTTGAAGACCTATTCCCGGTTTCAATATTCAACTTCTCGATGACCGGAGACCTATCTCCATAGGAACATTCTGCGAGGATTCTGCGCGGATTCTGCTCATGCATTTTGTATGACGTTTCGCTCACAACAAATATTATATCACTTTTTGACAGATAACAATGTTACTCAATATGGAGATAGATCGACGGTTCGTAAGTTGAATTTTAAAACCGGTCACTAATTATTCTGATTCATTATTATCATAGAATAGAATAGGTGGACGATATAGAGGCCATAGAGGGAAAGGCATGGGTGCAAACGGCACAGGGCCGATTAGAGTGGCGTTTGGGGGAGGAAGCTTATACCCAGCAGTGGGCTATAATTTGAGCTGCCAATGATGATGATGATTATTATCATGATTTCAGGAAAAATGTCAATAGCGAATCACTTGATGTGGTTTGAGCCTGCCACTCCTGAGGATGAAGAATTAGCTGAACTGGCTAGGGAGTATATGGTAATACACACATAATTATAAATAATCCTAAGCTAAATCATAGGGTAGGTATTTCAAATGATTTTAGATGTTAGCGAGCGAAACATTAAGCTTAAGCTAGGCTGGGCGAACCAACGGTTTAAACTAAGCTCGTTAAAAAAGTAGAGACTTAATGTGAGATACCTGCAATGGTATACCATTGCCTAAGATAAGATGGATGGACTGATTAAATGCGGACATGGGTATGAAAGGAGTGAATGAGTGAAATGTATAAAAAATAGAGAAATATAAATATAAACAGAGAAATAAATAAAGGTTATTTATTTAACAAACAAAGAAACACACAGGAACAGAGAAATATAAACTATTGTGATCCGACATCGCTAAGTGGATTATGAACAGGGGGATTATGATGAGTAGGTAGGTCTGGACTAAAACATAGAGAAAGCAGTTTTTGTCCCTCTCGGCCGCACGCTGGCTACACTGGCTACTAGGTCCATGGCTAAAACTCTAAATTTTCAGGGGGGTCTTTACTCTCATCCTATTTATTCGGCGGAAGGTGGCTGGCCGCCATCTATGGAGAAGGCTGTAGGCGAGTACAGCCAGAGGCTGGGATACGCTGAGACAAACCTGCCTCCCTTTACAGCGGAGGAAATAAATCTGGTCAAAGGTAAATGGCTTTACCAAGGGCGCTTTGCACAACACACTATTTGTCGCTAAAATAGATATAACCGCCATCTGAGCTGCTATTTTAAGTAGTTCGTTCATATTAGCCTCTTGGCCTGGTGACGTAGTGACTCTATATATGTAGTAGGTAAGCATACTACTTAGTCCAATATAAATAACGGGGTTAATTTTAAGGAACATTCGACTTCTACGCAATGAATCACTACACGAGCAGAGTGATCCGTCCCGCCCGAGAGGGCGAGCCAATGCGTCCATATCCGTTCGGCGACGCACCGTGTATTAACGGCATATTAAGCGGACACACCGAATGGCAAACCACGCAATCTTCTTGGTTTTACGTGAGTATCTAGCCTCTATATAGCTTGGCATGTAGTGTAGGTACATTACAACATTTCTCAGCAATCTAGTTGCAGAATCTTGCTAGATTACACTGGGCAATGTATTGCACTATGAAATTGCAGCAAGGGTATAAGTGGTATAAGTTGCAAATATACTGAGCTAGGTATATTGCTCAATAAAATTGCCTGTTTATCTGCCCCTTAAGCAAGTCAAAATAAAACGATTTTTTAGGACAATCTTTCTTACCATGAACATTAATTGAACCTCAACAGTTAAACCCGGAAGGCATGCGCGCGCAGCTGGCTTGGCTCAAGAAGCAGTACGGAAACCTCAACATCATCATCACAGAGAACGGTTACCCCAACACCGGCGGCCTCAGAGATCACGATAGGATAAGCTTCTATAAGACATATTTGACACAGGTAACTCTTATCATTTAAAAACTTTCGTGAGTTTATTCTTGACATTTTAAACACACGGGAAATGACTTCCGTTAAATAATGATTTAAGTATTCCGTTATAACAGTTGTAGTATTCGTTGTTACAACTAATACCTAGACTAATAGTTAGGTACTATTAGTCTAGGTATTAGTTGTAACAACGGTATTTGTTTCAACTTATCCAGGTATTTTTCATGAATGTAGCCTCTATTATACCTAAGTACCTTTTTGAAGAAAATATATTTTCATCATAGAGATTTAACTTCTGAGCTATTACAACTTGAATAGGTGACTTGGCAAGTAGCTGATAGCTAAGCGCTTCCGTGCTTCAGAGGGCACGTTAAATTGTCGGTCCAGGCTTTAGGCGGCCTAAAAACTCCGTCACCAGAGTTGGCCACTTGCTCATACGAACGAACGAGTAGGTACTCGTAGTACTTTGGAAGTACCACAGATAATAATATAATACTATATACTAAGAAGTAAACATGAGTAAAACCGCGGTTTTTTAGTTTGATCTGTTTTTTTAACAGCTGTTGCTATCAATCAAAGAGGATGGAGTGAATGTGACGGGGTACACGGCGTGGACGCTGATGGACAACTTCGAATGGTTTGACGGATACTCGTAAGTACCAGTGTCCTATAATTTAGCATGCTCTTGTTTCATTGTTTTATTTCGTGAGGTGTTTAATTATGTTTGACCAACCTTTTTGTTGTTCTCAGATCCAAATTTGGCTTGTACGAGGTAGATTTCAACTCTTCTTCTGCTTCTGCTCGTTCTTCTTTTTATTCTTCTTCCCCTTCTTCCTCTTCTTCTTCATCTTCTTCATCATCTTCTTCTTCCTCTTCCTCTTCCTCTTCTTCGTCCTCTTCTTCTTCGTCCTCTTCTTCTTCCTCCTCTTCCTCTTCTTCCTCTTCTTCTTCCTCCTCTTCCTCTTCTTCATCTTCCTCTTCTTCTTCTTCCTCTTCTTCTTCTTCTTCTTCTCCTAAATTCAGCCTGTACAGGGTAGACTTCAATTCAGCAAGCCCAACGCGCACTCCTCGCTCCTCTGCTAAGTACTACTCCAGCATCATCAAGGCGCACTCTCTAGAAGTAGACACTAACGTCTTGTAAACTGTAAATACCGTTGCCGTATCATAGCTCTGAACAAAGAGTGAGCCAGGGTCGGACTAGCCATATTCATAGTCTAGTTACCAAAAAGGTACCAAAGACGAACCTCTTTGATAGAAAGAAAGAAAGAAAGAAAAATCATTTATTCTTGTAGGACCTCAAGGATCACTTAAGTTTCGTTTTACATGCTAGGCAAAGACGATTAATATCTAGATGCTAGGTGATTCGGAAATAGAAATTCGGTCGCGAATTTCCGTCAAATGTGGCGCCATTAAGTCGTCAGATAGGTCGCTAAATCCTTTTTATCGCTAAATTGCTAACAAACACTGCTACCATTACCAAACTTGGACCCCGGCACATTACCCAGTAAGAAGTTAAACAAACAAACTATGTAATATAGTATTATTGTCCATGTGTTCGTAGTTTTACCATGATGTTCTATGTTATTTCAATTATTTAAAACGATATAGGTAATTATATACATTTAAGTATAAGGTGTAAATTAAGAATTATAAAATTTTAAATTGTGACTATACCTACATACTATTATTAAATAAATCAAATTAAATTGCAGCGCCCAACAGGGTGTATACTTTACCTAATAAGCTCACGTTAGACCTAAGCTATACTATGTAGGTACATACTAGCAATTAATGAATGAAATGAAATGAAATGAATACTTAAACATTTATTTTTGTAGTTATGCATTTTATTTTGATAAGTTACTTATTTACTTTTCAGTTTTTTATTCTTATGTAGGTATATGTATTATAGTAACACAGCGGATTCTGGCATCTCTGATAATGAACGTAAGGGGAACTATGGGTAACGTACTAGACCCATTTTGTCCTTAGTCCTTTGATTGTGAAAGGCGATATAAAAAAAAATATCACGGCTGTTTTACCAAGGTGCGGTAGACAATACATATTCTTTCAGATCTTTTCTAGGCATTTTAGATCCTTTGAAGATGTCTAAATGGGGTAGTCAGAGGGTATGTCCAAATACATTATTAGGTACATATATGCCCACATTTTGCAGAAGTTAACATTCCATACAAACAGGTTGCAAGCCCATATAGACGCTACTAGAAAGCTAGCTGGAATCCTCACAGTCACTCGGCCCTTATTTTTAACGTTATTTAATTTTATCAAGTGGCAACATTAAAAAGATCGTGAGGGAATTTCCTTCAGTCTCCAGGTAGGTACATTTCTGTCCATAACTCTGAAGATACCTCATGTGATCCACAATATTTTTTATGGGACCACCTTGGATGTGTAACTATAGTACGTACCTATCTACTCTTTAAAAAAAAAAAAATATAATCGGTCCACTATTGACGGAGTAGGTACTTACAGTGAAACATAGAACCTCCTCCTGAAGTCAGTTATAAAAACTCAGGCCTTTACATCTTTACTAGATTAGATGATTATACAGAGTCAGGAGGCAAGCTTTGCCTACACTTAACGGGACACTGTAGTGCCTGGGACATTGTTAAGATGGAATAGGCTTGTCTAGCACCTAAACCATCCTCTCAGCTTAGCCAGCCATATCCACAGGAAAGACAATGGTCATATACGTGTGAGGCTGACTAGCCGCGGGTTTCCTCACGATGTTTTCCTTCACCGTTTAAAGCTCGTGTAAAGTGTCAGTTATAAACATCTGGAATAGGTAGGTACCTATTTTTAGATAAGTTCATAACAGTAATATAAGTAACACCTATCACTTATTCTCAGAGATAAGGAACCGACTTATGATAAACCATTGTTTAGTTACAAAGCAAAATGATGTGCAAGATAATAGTCGTGTTTTGGTAAGAATATAATAATTAATGGTACCTAGTGGTGTCAATTCAGATGATTAAAAAACTATAGTTTTTGTGACATCTGAATTGACACCAATGTTACATAATGATGCTGACATCATGTCTTGGATTCTGTGTTGGTATTAGTAGGGTCTTAGTAGGGTAGGTAGGTAGGTATACCTACCTACCTAAATAGACACCCACAAGTTTGTACCTACACATAGATAGAAACCTACCTGATATCCTCCTATTGATTGTAGAGTCACTTGCGTCCTATTGTTTGTTCAATAGCATGGTTACCCTGTACCTATCACCATTTGCAGCGCAGTTGGCTCAGCATGGGCCATCGAGGACCTGAGCTTCCCTCCAGGGTTCAAGTTCGGAGTTGCGTCAGCAGCGTTCCAGGTTGAAGGAGCTTGGAATGTCAGCGGTAAGACTGCTGCTAATCTTATATAACTGTCAAAATTAACTATTTTCGTGGCTATTTAATTTTCAGCCTACAACTTCGGTCGCGTGATTATTTTAAACACCTTTAGCCATTCCAATCCAATATGCCGCGGTCTCAGTTTAGAACTCAGTTAAGTATATCAGACTTTTTATCGGAATTCATTAACACGCTGAATAGCTAACTAAGACTATTTCTTCCAGACAAGGGTGAGAGCATCTGGGACCGGTTCATCAAGGACAAACCTGACAAGATCTCCGACGGCAGCAACGGTGAGGTGGCCTGCGACTCCTATCATCTGTGGAGACGGGACATTGAAATGATAGAAGAAGTTGGTGCACATTTTTACAGGTCAGTTGCTATATCATCATCATATTCATATTCAGTTTTTTGTGACCCACTGCTGGGCATAAGCCTCCTTCCATAACCGCCAATCAGCTCTACTTTGGGCCTTTTCTGAGGCCAGGTCTTACCCTGTACGGCAACTATGTCGTCCATCCATCTAGCAGGTGGTCTGCCAAGAGGTCTAGTGAATCCCTGGGGCCACCATTCAGTTAAGGTCTTACTCCACCTGCCATCACCAAAGTTGCTATATGCGAAAGTTTAAATGAAACGTCAGCTTTCGTGGTGCAAAGTTCCCAACTAGCAAGCGAATCATAGGATTCGCTTGCTAGTTGGGAACGCTTAAACGCTTTGGGTAAAATACTATAGGTAAAATTAGACTAATAAAGCTCATAGAATGGCTTTTCTGGAGACTCTTTTGCTAATAATAGCATTGCGCAAGCATACTCTCAAGAGCAAATTCACTAATGTAACAAATTGCCTTGTAGCCTTGTAGTTTACAGTGTCCCGTAATCCCGTTACGTTAAGTGTAGGCAAAGATTGCCTCCTAACGCTGTAATAATCACCTAGTCAAGATGTAAAGGCTAAGTAACCTAAGTATAAGATAATTACAAGACATAATGTGCATTGACGAAGTCTAAATAGCCCTATAAAAATTGTAGTCTTATTGTGGCATTGTGTACAATTCCCAGAATTTATAATATACCAACCTGTCTAATCTAATAAGTGCATTGACGAAGTCTAAAAAGTCCTATGAAAATTATAGTCCTCTATAGGCATTGTGTAAGATTCCCAGAATTTATAATACACAAGTCTGAGATCATTACAAATATGCAGCAATTTAGTTTATAATGGCATTGTGCAAGATACCCAGTTTTTATAACATACCTACCTAACTGAGATTATTATAAGAAGCCGAGGCGATGTAGTCTTAAAAAAGACGCATTTTTATGAGAGTAAATAATCTTATAAAGTGCTAAACTAATACTATGAAGGCTATTACCAGTTTTACATGTCGCTCGGTTACAAATTATTATTTATTTTTGATAACAATGGATTTGCAAAAATGGAAGCGTTTTAAAAGAAGTGAAACTTAAGAAGAACTGTGAATAAAAGACACGCAGAATCGGTATAGGTTCCTACCACAAAAGCGAGCGTTGAAATGTAGTCTTGAAGACAGTTATTAGATCTATTTTGCTTCTTGGAAACAGTCTTTTAAAACGTGCTGTTATGATTCCACTTCCCACTGAACGGTTAGGATTTGGACCCTTTTATCTGAAACGTACCTACCCGACTAACCGATCGTACCTACTACATCTTATCATAAGTAGGTATCTTGTCGCCAACCAAAATTGGGCCCAATATATACCAGGTCTCGGATCACACGTTACTTTCATCAGATTTCCAGAGACAATTCAATAACGCAATGGGAAACATATAGACCTGTTGAGATTTGACCTTGATTCTAGATTCTCTATATCCTGGAATCGGCTGCTCCCGACCGGCTTCCCCAACAAGATCAGCGAGGACGGCGCGCGGTACTACAGCGACCTCATCGACGGACTGCTGGAGAAGGGCATTGAACCCTTCATCACGATCAATCACTTTGACCTGCCGCAGAGCTTGCAGGACCTTGGTAAAAATCAAAGAATTTTGTTGTCATCAAGTTATGTATTAAGGATCATCATTAGGGTGTCTCTGACGAAAAAATGTTTTTTTTCGGAATTCGGAATGCATAGGTACCTACCCTCTATATTTTTTATAAATGCTAAGACGTGTAGGTAGAAACTTAAATATGGAATTTTACAGTCCGGTAATAATTTCTATGCTCGAGGACACAGCGCAACAAAAACTGATTTGGATCTTCTTCAGCCGCGTGACAAATCTGTTAAAATCTTGGTCAGAGGGGTAACAGATTCGGGAAGTCGGGTCTTTTAGTATTATCGTCTTTGGTATTAACACAAAATATCTTCCAGGTGGTTGGACCAACCCTCTCATAGCCGATTGGTTCGCGGACTACTCTCGCGTGGTGTTCTCGCTGTACGCTGACCGCGTTAAGACCTGGGTGACCATCAACGAACCAGTAGTCGTTTGTGATGCCGCATACAACGATGGTACTATGGCACCAGGCATCATAGACCCTGAGGTGGAATATTTTTATAAATTTGACCAAGACTAACAGATTTTTGTAAAGGACTATAGTATGTTTTTTTTTTCAAAGAAAGAATGATTTTATACGCTATCAGAGGGCTACGAGTATCTTTACTATCTACACTTAAGGGACACTGTACCTACTGTCCGTCCTTCTAGTTGAGAATGAACACGTGAGCAAATTCAATCATTTCAATCATTTATTTATTTCTCTCACAAAAAATATACAGGAAAAAATAAATTAAAAAATAAATAATAAATAAACAAATGTTAAATGTTAATGATTTAATGTGTTAATTAAGTTATATCTACTTAAATAAGTAGCAATTCTTTCAGGTCGGGACATTCCTTTGCATGAAGAACATTTTGATAGCACATGCTAAGGCCTGGAGGGTTTACGACGAAGAGTTTCGACCACAGTACCATGGTAAGCCATCAATGTTTGGACTTGCCTCTGTCTACCTCTACATAGTTAATTGATTCAGGTGTGACTTTTACGGAGGTCCATCTTCAGATATTGAAAATTTCAAAATACCCCCAAGGTACTTACCTATATCTTTCTTGAATCTCATCTGACGATCTAAGACGATATACCTACTGCTGGAAATGTCTGAGACGAAACTCAATCACCCAGTCCGACCGAAAAATGTTTTTATTCTTTGACTTTGTGTGAACGCTGCGAAACTCAAGTGGGGGACCTGGCACGTCTGCCGCATGACGGGAGATCTGTGTGCAGGCCGCAAAAATGATATGGCGGGACGACCTAAACGCCTATGAGAAGGACTGGATCGTAGTGAGTGCCGATAAGGGGGGAAGCCTCTGCCCAACAATGGGGTAGGGACACTACCTTTGACTTTGTTTTGAAGAATTATTCCCGGTTTCAATATTCAACTTCTCGATGATCGTAGACCTGTCCCCGTAGGAACTTTGTAGAGGTAAATACCGCTGCGGATTCTGCACGGATTCTGCTCATGTATTTTGTATGACGTCTTCAACACAGAACACAGCAGACACACACAAGAACAATAAATATTAGTATCGCTTTTTGACAGATAACAATGTTGCCTAATATGGCGATAGATCTCCGGTCATTCGTAAGTTGCATATTGAACCTACTACGGGAAGCAGCCATATTAGATTAGCATATTGAATCGGGCACTAATTATTCAGATTTATTATTATTATGATTTCAGGAAAAGTGTCAATAGCGAATCACTTGTTCTGGTTTGAGCCTGCCACTCCTGAGGATGCAGAATTAGCTGAACTGGCTAGGGAGTATATGGTTATACACACATAAATAATCCTAAGCTAAATAATTAGGGTAATTAGGTACTTACAAATGATTAAAAATGTTAGAGAAGGCTAGGGAGTATATGGTTATACACACATAAATAATCCTAAGCTAAATCATAGGGTAATTAGGTACAAATGATTAAAGATGTTAGAGAACGAAACAGTGGGCGTAAAACTAGGCTGGGCGAACCAACGATTTAAACTAAACTCGTTGGCTAAGTACCATTCCGTTTCGCAGTAAGACATATTTCATAATATTCATTTATTGCTTCAAGTTGGTACATATTGGTCTTAAAAATTAGGTTTGGCCGCAACAAGAGCCCCGTTGGGACACCACAAGACACCGGCAAGGGTATAAGATAAGATGGATTAACTGATTACTTAAATGCGGGCATGTGTGTAAAAGGAGTGAATGATCGTGTGATACCTATAGAAAAATAGAGAAATTAAAATATTGCGATCCGACATCGCTTATTTGATTATGAACACGGGGATGATGAGTCTTTAGTAAAACATAGAGAAAGCAGTTTTTGTCCCTCGGCCGCACGCTGGCTGTTAGTATTTATACTCCATCAGGTACATGCCAGTACCTACTATACGTACCTACTAGGTCCATGGCTAAAACTCTACATTTTTCAGGGGGGTCTTTACTCTCATCCTATTTACTCGGCGGAAGGTGGCTGGCCGCCATCTATGGAGAAGGCTTTGGCTGAGTACAGCCTGAGGCTGGGATACGCTGAGACAAACCTGCCTCCCTTTACAGCGGAGGAAATAAAACTGGTCAAAGGTACTAGGGCTTACCAAGAGTGTCTTGCACAACACACAATTTGTCGCTAAAATACTTTTATCGAACAGTTACTATATACCATCCTTGAGGTATATAGTAACTAGCATAAATACAATTAGCAATCGTGCAAGCTGCCTTAAGTCCGGGCCGGTTTTAGCACTACCAACGCTCTGGGCGGAATATCAACGCTAGGCAAAAATGGGGGGGTTGGTATGTGCTAGGATCTATAAATTTTATTTTTTTATTTTATTATATTTTTTTAATACCTAGTATGATTTCGGCGCCCTTGGAACTCAAGTCTGGTGCCCCTTTATACCTGTCGCCCCGGGCGGTTGCCCAACCGAGCCCTACCCTAATTACTATGCATGAGCCTGAGATAATGATTTACCCCATCATTCATAGGTAATGGATTTGTCAATGTAACAGGGCTTTAAAGAATGTTTTTTTCTGTTACTCTTATGTCAATGAAAAGATAGCAACAGTATAACATAACAGCCATCTGAGCTATTGGTAAAGCATAATACTGTACGATATGAATAACGGGGTTAAATTTTAGGAACGTTCGACTTCTACGCAATGAATCACTACACGAGCAGAGTGATCCGTCCCGCCCGAGAGGGCGAGTCAATGCGTCCATATCCGTTCGGCGACGCACCGTGTATAAACGGCATATTAAGCGGACACACCGAATGGCAAACCACGCAATCTTCTTGGTTTTACGTGAGTATCTAGCCTCAATATAGCTTGGCATGTAGTGTAGGTAGGTACATACAAAATTTATCAGCAATCTAATTGCAGAATCTTGCTAGACTACACACGGTATTGCACTATGAAATTGTAATTGTGGTAAGAATAAGTTTCAAATATAGTTTTATATATTTTTGTATTAAGTGTGTTAAACTACACTTACCTAGGTATTTCATTATAAATGAAAAATCTTACTAAAAGTTTATGAATTCACGCGGTTTACCGTCAAATCTCGTCAAAGTCATAAACTTTTATTAAAATTTTTCATTTATAAAGTTTCAAATATAGGTACTGAGCTAGGTATATTGCTCAATCAAATGGCCAGTTTATCTGCTGCCCTTTAGCAAGTTAGAATAAAACTGTTTCCTATGACAATATCTCTTATCTTGAACATCAACAGTTAAACCCGGGAGGCATGCGCGCGCAGCTGGCTTGGCTCAAGAAGCACTACGGAAACCTCAACATCATCATCACAGAGAACGGTTACCCCAACACCGGCGGCCTCAGAGATCACGATAGGATAAGCTTCTATAAGACATATTTGACACAGGTAACTCTTATCATTTCACTTTCAAAACTTTCGTGAGTTTATTCTTGACATTTTAAACACACGGGAAATTACTCCCGTTTAATAATTATTTTAGTATTCCGTTATAACAGTTGTAGTATTCGTTGTTACAACTTATACCTAAACTAATAGTAGATATTTGTTTTAACTTATCCAAGGTATGTTTTTGTGAATGTAGCCCTTATTATAAGTACCTTTTTGAAGAAAATATCTTTCCTGTTTTTAGTCTGATCTGTCTTTTTTCCAGCTGTTGCTATCTATCAAAGAGGATGGAGTGAATGTGACGGGGTACACGGCGTGGACGCTGATGGACAACTTCGAATGGTTTGACGGATACTCGTAAGTACCAGTGTCCTATAATTTAACTTTGGAAAGTCTTCTTTTGACCCAGGCTTACCATTTTCATATTGAAAATGAAAACCCTTATTTCCAACGGGATTCGAATCCACATGGATTCGTTGATCCTCCTCAAACCGGACTGCTTAACAAAGAATATTAAAATTGAGGAGGTAATAATAGGTTGCTAATACCTACCTCTGTATGTTAAGACTTTGGGACTTTTTCAAGGTTTCTGCCAAGATAAGGATCTTCGGAGTAATAAACAGAAATGATCCTCGCTAATAAACAGAGTGCACCAAATTGCTCTTGTTTCATTGAAGTCTTTTATTATTATTATGTATTATGTTAAGTTATTTTTTATTATAAGGTTTGTATTTCTCTTCACAATATTATTTATGTACGCCACCGTCTTCACCAATTAATTTATATCCTATCCAAAGGTTACCTGGAAGAGATCGCTGTCAGCAATAAGGTCGCCCATTGTTACACTTGTTTGAATGTACTTATGTTTATTTTATTTTGTTTCTTTTATGGTGTGCAATAAAGCTATATTCTATTCTATGTTTGACAAACCTTTTTGTTTTTCACAGATCCAAATTCGGCCTGTACGAGGTAGGCTTCAATTCAGCAAGCCCAACGCGCACTCCTCGCTCCTCCTCTAAGTTCTACTCCAGCATCATCAAGGCGCACTCTCTAGAAGTCGACACTAACGTCTTGTAAACTGTAAAAACCGTTGTCGTATCACAGCTTTGAACAAAGATTGAGCCTGGGTCGGACTAGCCATAATAATCAAGTTATTTATTTATTTATTTATTACACTAGATACAGTTACAATTTTGGTTAGTATATGCCAATTTTTTTTCAGATTTGTATTAAGGGGAACTTGGTTAGACAAAATATTTTTTCAAAACTCTCCCCCTCCCTCCCCAACCTCCCCTAAAATTGAAAGGGCTGTAACTTCACAACGGTTAGAGATATCCATTAGGTTTTTGAACAAATATTATAGTAGGTAGGCGTCGGAGGTCCTGAGTGGAGCGAACCTACGAGACCTGCTAGATATTAATCGTCTTTGGTATATGCCTTAAAACTTAAGTTAAGTTTAACAAGACATACAGTTCTCGGTTAGACAACAAAGAAAAATTTATAAAGTTGGTTCCATTTGTATACATAGCTTAACAGATTAAAAATGATGTATGAAGAATAATATTTCTTAAAAACAACATGTTGTGATGATACTACACGCCTAGCCTAGACACACATGCGCACGGGCCATTGTCACAAACAAAACAACCGGCCGGCAGACGCGCCGAGCGACAAAAATGCTTTGACGGTAGTTCGAGTGAGAACATGCGGTGCGAGTGAGAAGGTGAATAGTGTATAAGGTGCTCCAGTTTAGGTAACATTATTCAATGAAATATTTTATTAAATAATACTTAATATTTTTTGTTGTTAGTAATACCATGTAATACCAAGGACGATATAGGTATAGGCGCCACGTATAAAGAGCGCTGGCTGTCAAACTGCGCAGTGGTCGATGATTGGTGGAGAGGTAACGCGGCGCACTTCATACCATTGATTTAGCGAGTGCTATTGGTTCGTCAGCGAGTGAACGCAGGCGCAAACATACCCCCGCTACTTCCCCCCAGCGCTCTTTTTACGTGGCGCGACCTATAAGAACTGCTAATGATAAAACATTTTTTTTTTATTATTGATAAAATTGCGTGGCCTGACTGATGTCGCTCTGCCCCTCGACGGTTGATGGTATACAATATCTTTACTACCTTGATAAGTAGGTACCACTTAAGTCAGCCAAGTGTAGCGTGTGATGCCAGACAACATTTTGTTGAGGTGTTAAGTGATCCTTGAGGTCCTACAAGAATATATGATTTTTTCTTTCTTTCTTTCTTTCAATGTTCATACTAGGAACCGTGATTCAAATATTGTTATAATCGCATGTAATTAAGAATAAACACAGCATTTATTTTTAGATGCATTTTATTTTAAAATGTTACTTATTTACTTTTCAGTTTTTTATTCTTATGCACTCCCTTCCCTAGCTTCAAGAGGGGAGCATTCTTGCTTTTCCTCTTCTCTTTTTTCAACTCTCCTGTTTCTAAAGATTTCTTCATCACCTGCAATAAAATATGTTTTTAAAGAGTTGTATTTCTTAAAAACAAAAATTGGCACGTCTAATTTGGCTGAAGTATAGAGTGATATTAAGATCAAAGGTCAAGATCACACGCTCGTGGCAAAGCTAGCTAAAACGTTTGTAATGATCGTTGAAGTTAAGCAACGTTCTGGGCTATCACAACTTGGATGGGCGACCGCAAGTGGCATTAACATCGGAGCGTTTTCATGCTTCGGAGGGCACGTTAAATTATCGGTCCCGGCTTTTAAAATTAAGCCATGACGGAGGCCTTTACACTATAGCCAAGTATGGTCTAAGGCTGTGTCCCCAGTAGGCAAACTGTTAGCGGCCGACTGAGTTTGCGGCGTATCGGTTAAGTACGCCCTTCCATATATTTGAAATGGAGTGTCCACAGTTTGCTAGTTTGCGCTCTCTTTACGCAGTTTGCAGCGTTACGCGCGCCGACTGTCTCAGTTAGTGGCCGACTCACAGCAAAACCGGTCCCAGTTACTTGCGACGCACAAAAATTGATCTGAGTTTGCAGCTAACTCAAATTTCAGTTCGGCACAAATTTGCGGCTCACTCAGTCGGCCGCTAACAGCTTGCCTACTGTGGACACAGCCTAGTGCCGGGTTGCATTCAACTTACTAATAACCGTGGATCTGTCTCCATAGTAGTATTGTTATCTGTCAAAAAGTGTCCTACATTTTGTTGTCTAAACAAAGTTGCTAAGGCGATCAATCTACGATCATTCGTAAGTTTAATATTGAAACCGGCCGTAAGTGGTAAAAACTTACCTCTAAAGCGTTTTCCTGTGGCATACTCAATGCCATCGGGTCATTGAGCGTGGGGTACTTGAAGGAGAATCCTTTGGGGAAGATTGGTCGCGATAGCATTCCATCTAAATGTTTGCGTTTTGCTTTCAAAGCGCGTTCTATGGTCGGGTCGGCCTGTTGTGTTGGACTGAGGAAGGTATAGGAAAATACTTGGATCTATTTATTTGAAAACAAGCTGCACTTCGTACCGCCAAAGTTTTTAAGCTATGTATAGCTTATATCGCGGGCTTTCAGCGTGGAGACCGAATCCAAAAATTCCGTAACGAAAATAACCTAACACGGGGGGCTCCGAAAAAAACAAATGCTAAGCAATAGCTTTACCGCGGCAGTCTCCGAGTGCTACTCGTCTTTTTTTTTTACTTTTTTCACCGTTTCTTCCTAAACTTTCACAAATATTGCAAGATCAAATTAGCCAAATCGGTCCAGCCATTCTCGAGTTTTAGCGAGACAAACGAACAGCAATTCATTTTTATATTATACAAAAAGAAGATAAGAGAAGACCAGCTGACCCGAGATACATCGTACCGCCTCAGAAAGAAAGAAAAATCATTTATTCTTGTAGGACCTCAAGGATCACTTAAGTTTCGTTTTACATGCTAGGTGATTCTAATGCCTGTTCCAACGCGACTCCCCCAGAATTAGAGGCAACATAAAAAAAGACAAGAAAAAAAAAAAAAAAGAGCAAGACGTATTTGAGGAAAAAATACATTTTGTTCAATATTTTATCTATTCTGTTCAAAATCGGTGCGTTCTTAAATTATGAATGGTGTAACTGACCCGCAGATGTTTTGCTTTGAAATCGCTAATTCGTATTATCCAAGAGCAAATTTGTATTAATAATTATTATCTGATTGCAAATAATCGAGTGGCTTTGATAGCTCTAAGCTGATGATACGTTTTAGCGATTTCAAAGCAAAAAAAAATCTAAATTATCACTGCCGCAATGCAGTCGCATTGCTATCGCGAGATACGTAATAAGCCTGCGGGTTAGTGGATAAGTACTTCGACTTTCGATCCGAAGGTCGTGAGTTCGAATCCGGCCGTGCATCGAGCTTTAAACGGTGAAGGAAAACATCGTGAACAAACCTGCGACTAGTCAGCCCCACACGTATTGATCATTGTCTTTCCTGTGGATATGGCCGGCTAAGCTGAGAGGATGGTTTAGGTGCTAGGCAAGCCTATTCCATCTCAACAAAGCTTGCCTCCTGACTATGTATAAATCATCTAGTAAAGATGTAAAGGCCTAAGTAGTTACACCATTTGTAACTCAAGAACGGCTGCACCGATTTTTGAACAGAATATAGATAAAATATTGAACAAAATGGTGGCTATTCTGGCGCCAAAACTAAACTCTAATTTGATAGCTCTAAAAATGTTGCCGTCCCTTTCATAACGATCGAAATAAAAAGGATGGCATCAATTTTAGTGCTGTCAAATTAGCTTAGTTTAGGCGACATCCCGAATAGCCACCAATGTATCTGTATACTTTGTTTTAAGTATTTTAGATTGCTTCATAAAAGGATACCAATCCTCATCATCTATGATGATGTCCATCTCCTGCGCAGCCTTCTCCCTCCACCCTCGCGCCTGCGCGTTGCGTCGCTTCTTCAGCTCCAGTGCATCCAGGTCCCTGGCGACCACCACCAGCTCCTTCAGTGGAGCCAGGAGGTGAGACGCCACGGGGAATGTTGGCACTTCAGATGCTGTGCAAGCGAAGCAAATTTTTAAAAACCTCGGTTCTCTCTTAAAAATATATATTTATATCCGACTAGCTAACTTGCCCGTGGCTTCGCTCACGTGGTACCTACCTTGATAAAATATAGCCTATGTTCATTCGGAAAGTCTAAGCTACAAATTGGTGAAAGAATTTTAGAAATCGGATGAGTAGTTTCGGACATTACCCCAAACATACAAATAAATAAACCAACATTACCTCTTTATAATATTAGTATAGATTATTGGGATTACAAAAATATCGGACAAAACGCGCCAACTCATTGTATATATGTATATTATTTATTTTGTTACATACACTTGGTAAAACATTAAGTTAAAAAAGACACTTTTAATTAAAAGATTTACTTGATTACCATGCTAACTGTAGGTTGTGCTAGTCATATAAAATATTGTAATTTTTTTTATTCCGATGAGATTATGTGGGTCCGAAAGCCGGAGTGCTTTAACCAACTCAGCCATGGCGTCAGGTCGAAAATCCTATTAAAAATACTTTACATATATTATTTTAAGTCTTAGTTGGTTAAAGCACTCCAAGGCCAGACCCACAGAATCTCAACGGAATAAAAAAAATTACAATCTATACTTATAAGAGGTAAAGTTTGTTTGTTTGTTTGTATGTTTGGGGTAATCTCCGAAACTACTTATCCGATTTCAAAAATTATTTCACCTATTTGTAGCTTATACTTTCCGAATGAACATAGGCTATATTTTATCAAGGTAGGTACCACGTGAGCGAAGCCACGGGCAAGTTAGCTAGTAGTTTATATGCATTTGTGCAAATAGGGGTAAATATAAATAGACTTACTTTTGTTCAGCGTAAGACACAGTTTCGAATACAGATAAGCTTCGGAAGGTTCCACCATCAGCACATTGATGCCTTCCCTATCAGCTCTGGCAGTTCGACCGCTGCGGTGCACATAGTTCTCAGCGGTGCGTGGGACTTGGTATTGGACGACGTGGTCCACTAGTGGGATGTCTAGGCCTCTGGCCGCCACGTCGGTGGCGATTAGGACGCCGTGAGGATTGTCTCGGAATCTGGGGAGAAAAGTTGGGGAACATCACACTAATATTATATCACACTAATATTATAAAGGTAAAAGTTTGTGTGTGTAAGTGTGTTTGTTACTCTTTCACGCTCAAACGGATGAACGGATTTGAATGAAATTTGGTACCAGAATTGCTTATATACCCTGGATTAAAAAATAGGCTACTTTTGATCCCGGTATTCCCACGGGAACGGGAACTATTCACCGCGGGGCGCAGCTTGTATTACATATTAATAAAATGCCCGTCAGCGTAATAAAATTATACATGCCCGCTAGCGTAATTATTTCATTTCATTTCATTTCATTTCATTACATTTCATTTCATTTCATTTCATTTCATTTCATTTCATTTCATTTCATTTCATTACATTTCATTTCATTACATTTCATTTCATTTCATTTCATTACATTTCATTTCATTTCATTTCATTTCATTTCATTTCATTACATTTCATTTCATTTCATTACATTTCATTTCATTTATTCATTGCTAGTATGCAATTTTAAACCCTTGGAATTAAATTGTCTAAAGAGTATAATATTTGGTAATTATTTAAAAATCTTTACTGCTAAAATATCATTAATGTTCATATACCTTTCCAGATTCTTCAGCCTTTGTCTCTGTGGCATGCTCGCGTGTAGTGGAAGAGGATTGCATTTGAGTATTGTCAGTAGTGTAGCTAATCTGAAACAAATTAATTGCATATTTCTAGTAGGTTTAAAAAAAATCAATAATCATCTCATTTAAAATTTCGTTCTGACGTCATAAGGTTCCGCTACTGAATTGGTTAAGCAAGGCTTGAGAAGGATATCTATAGGTAGCTCAACTGAATCAAGCCACTGCCAGACGGTGTGCCCAAGACACTGGCAGCATTACCGCGCTGAATGACAATGCTGATCTGTTGAGCCAAAAAGGTGCTCACGCGTCTCTTCGACCGGACGCGAATCTTTGTTGAAGTTTAATAATTGTGAAGCGCTCGTGGCGAAGCTTGCTAAGACGTTCTTGATAGATCGTCGAAGTTAAGCAACGTTCTGAGCGGTCACAACTTGGATGCCCGCAAGTGGCATTACCAGATGAGCGCTTCCGTGCTTCGGAGGGCACGTTAAATTGTCGGTCCCGGCTTTTAAAGTCGTTAAGCCACGACGGAGGCGTTTAGGCGGCCTGGAAACTCCGTCACCAGTGTTGGCCACTTGCTCATACGAAAGAACGAACGAATTGTGAAGAGTTAGGCCGTATACAGAAAGAAAGCTGGAAACTTATAAGCACTTACCAGCTTTTGACAGCGCTGGTAAGCGCGCAGGAAAATATATGAACGCGCGCCGATAAGCACTGAACAGTGCCGACAAGTTCCCACAAGCTTCAACACGCGTTGGTCAGCGCTGGGCCATTTAAAATTAATATACAACTGTGCTTCAACATGCTTCCTTTGTGTAGAACGGACCAGCGTTGTCAAGCGCCGGTAAGCGCTTATAAGTTTCCAGCTTTCTTTCTGTATACGGCCTTACCTTTTAACACTGCCGATGGAGTTGCAGAAGACGATGGTCCTGCCGGGATGACGCTTCAGAATGTAGAGTAGGAACGCGTCTTTATGCTCCATGGCGCATGTTATCTTGCATTCAGTCAGCGACTCAGCCGTGCCTGTTAGCATAAACATTTTGAATTAAGCTATAAGTATAGATTAAAGATTTGTCAATTTAATATAGATTTTTTTCTTGTTACTCTTATGTCAATGAAAAGAGATAGCAACAGATTTAATATCCGTTTTAGCTAATTATAATGCATAAGGGGGTAATAATAATATTATAAAGAGGTAAAGTTGGTTTGTTTGTTTGGGGTAATCTCCGAAACTACTCATGAGAAACTCAAACGAGTCGCGCGGATGCCCGCGGCGCCGCGGGAATTCCGGCGAATTCGAATACGCGCGCCTTCTCTTCGATAATAAGTATTATAGTAATAAAAATAAAGTTGAAATTCATATGACACTGAAACTGCGCTCCGCTTCGCTGCTCTTCGTCGCTCTTTTGGTGTGAGTTAAGCCTTAAACATACATAGTTATACTTCTGAAATAATATTAAATACCTAGGTTCGTTTGTGTGATGTCGACAACCTTCGGTTCTGTCATACCGAGCAAGTCCACCAATCGCTTCACTTTCTGCTCCGGAGTCATTTGCTTCACTTTACGGTTCAATATCTTGCCGTGTTTCGTTACCTGCAGAAAGTATTTAAATAAAATAATAAACTTGGACACTTAAGTGTGTGCCATAACGCCGAGGAATGAGCGGGAGAGCAAATAATGTTTTTACTCGTGAGTGAGAAGCGCAGAACGATAGACACGCAACATAATTTATAGCGAAAAAACAGTTTTTATTTAATTACAAGTTAATTAAACAAGTAATCGAAAAATTAAAAAACCAGAACTAAATGAATACTTCTAGGCTATTTGTCAAAATATAAAACCAACAAAAATAGCGTTCTGTTCCTGAGATAAATAGCAAACTGTGTGAAAAACATGTATTTTTCAAAAAAATATATGATCGAGAAAACTTTTACCAATCGTGTTTCTAAAAAACCACAACGCAAGATAAAAGTTCAAAGTTTAATTTCTCCAAACATTATAAGGTGGTATCTTTCACGGATTTTGAGATCTAATACGATTCAAACCACATAATTGCTACCTACGGCCTCTTAACACGGCGTCATCTAGTCTCAAGCTAAGCAACTTAATGCTTAGCTTGGGCCGTGTTGGTAAAGTGGATTAGTACTTCGACTCTCGATCCGAAGGTCGTGGGTTCAAATCCGGCCGTGCATCAATGGACTTTTCGCATCGAAATAATTTATATACGCTTTAACACGAGCTTTTAACGGTAATGGAAAACATCGTGAGGAAACCAGTTAGCTCTCTAATAGCGTCGATGGGCTTGCAACCTGTCACGTATAGAAAGTTAACTTCCTCAAGATGTGGACATGTACCAAATATGTATTTGGACATACCTCTGACTACCCCCTTAGACATCTTCAAAAGGATCTAACAATTTCCTAAAAGATCTGAAAGAAATGTCTACCGCTCCCTGGGATACAGTCGTGATCATATTTCATTTCAATAAGCCAAAAAGTGGAAAAAGCCGTAATACCTTCTTCCCCTTCATATGCGTGGGCAGATCATGAACAAGAGTGAGCGTGGCGGAGAACACGAAGTTCTGCCTCGCAGCGCGCCGCGCTTCATCAGCGTTCAACCGCTCCAGCAGTGGCGTTAGCTCCTCGAAGTGACCGCGCTCTATCATGCGGTCCGTCTCGTCTATAGCTAGGAACCTGGAAAACATTAAATTAGGCTCAACTTACACCAAAAGAGCATCGAAGAGCAGCGAAGCAAAGCGCAGTTTCAGTGTCATACGAATTTGAACTTTATTTTCATTACTATAATACTACACGATGGGCTTGCAACCTGTCACGTATGGAAAGTTAACTTCTGCAAAAAGTAGGCTTGTACCAAATATGTATGTATTTGGACATACCTACCTCTGACTACCCCCTTAGACATCTTCGAAAAGATCTTAAAATTGCTTAATGATCTGAAAGAAATGTCTACCGCTCCCACAGTCGTGATCAAATTTTTTTTTTTTTTTTTTTTTAATATCTCTGTACTCACTTGACGGTGTGTAGTTGTTGCAGATGGGACTGCCCCTGTCCTATGAGCTCCCACAGTCGGCCCGGCGTCGCGACCACTATCTCTGGTCCGGCGCGCAACAGTCGCTCTTGCTTTACGTGCGCCATCCCTCCTACTATCGTAGCTACTTTGATACCTGGTGGATATGACAATGTTTATTCACCATAAAGGGGTTACAGGACTTGGCTGTTCACATGACTGAACGTCCAAATGGCTTGAATGTGTAGGTGTCAAAATGTACAAAGTCTAAGAGCGTTTTCACATTATCCGATCCGATATCGGTGTCGGACGACGATAGCCGACATCCGATAGCCGAAACCATGTGCTATTTTCACATAATTTCCGACAAAATCGTTCCGATACGGTCATTTGCTTGATAGCTTAGTGATGAGAGACAATTTAGATGCACGTATAGCACTCATACTTTTTTATGATTAAGATGGGAGGATCCACAAGGATGGAGAAGACTTACTCAAGACAGACAGGAGTGGCGCAAAAAGGAGGAGGCCTATGTCTTAGGACAACCCGACACCCAAATAGTGTAGTGTAGTATAATTTTAGTTTAAAAAGTATATTATTGTAATAACTTATAATAAGAAAACATAGTATGTAGCAACAATAAACAGTAAATTTAAGTTTGTACACTAGTAGTAAGGTATTGGCGAATAAAGGCTATTTTTATTTTATTTATTTATTATAGCACTCATACAAACAGTATCGCCCGACGGCTCACGGGCGTCCGATGGTCCCGCCAGCATATCGGTGTCGGCTCCGATATCCGATATCGGGCCGGACAATATGAAAGACAGGTACATATTTGATACATTTTACTTACCCCGATATCGTATCGGCGTCCGTTACCGATATCGGATCGGATAATGTGAAAACGCTCTAATGGTTATAAAGTTGCAGTGAAAAAATGATAAAAGTTCACATTGTATTTATGTATGTATAATAAGCTTTTGCCATAATGTATACATTTTACAATGTGCTAATCAAAGAGCATGTAATAGTGCTAATGTCAAGTCATGTCAGGGATTAAATATTTAAATGTAACAAAACCTAGCAAAATTTTTTTTTATTAAGGTCTGTATGCGTCAAACTACCTACATACTTCTTTTAGTTCAATTTTTATTTCTACCTACCTTAAATGGTTTCCTCATTATGTTTTTCTTTATCACAAAAACCTTGTTGGCGTTTACAATTTTTCGGAAACAAATAAAACGTGTTTTATTATAAATTAAATCTTACTAAAAGTTAACAGCTCCGGCAGGATTCGAACCTGCGTAGATACAAGCGATCGCTCTTAAGCCGAGCTGCCTGACCACTAGGCTACGGAACCATCATAAATAGTTCATAATGCTAATTACCTATGTGTGGTTTGGGAGGAGCTAGGCTGGCTTCACAACTAGTGAGCCAGGTCATCCCCACGCATAAAGGACCACCTTTGAGTCTAAATGCGGAAAAGGGAGTCCCCATACATACATACATACATTCCTATGTGTGGTTTACCACTGTAAAATATAAACTAAAACGTGGCTAGAGGTAATCGCAACCTATTAAAGATCCTATAACTAGGAAATTAATAAAATTACCTGTATATTTAGCGGCAGCCATCAAATGCCGGCTGATCTGAATAGCCAGTTCTCTTGTAGGAGTGAGGATGAGTGCGTACAGAGGCTTGCCAGTCTTCACAACAACATGGCCGGGTATCTCAATGTTGTCTACCACCTTAACACAACCTATACCTGTGGCAAACACACTAATATAAAGGTGAAAGTTTGGGTGTAAGTGTGTTTGTTACTCTTTCATGCGGGCACCACACATTGGCTTCGACTTAGTTTCAACATTAGAATGGCCAATGGCAATGCTCCGTTTGTGTCGAACCGTAAACGGAGCATTGCCATTGGCCATTCTAATTTTAGAACCAAGTTGAAGCACATGTGTGGTGCCGGCATCACGCTCAAACGGCTGGACGGATTTGAAAGAAATTTGGTAGTAGAATTGCTTATACCCTGGATTAAAGATAAGCTTTTGATCCTGGTATTCCCGGAAACTATTCGCCGCGGATAACACCGCGGGGCGCAGCTAGTAAACAATGAAATTAAGTTTGTAAATATTATCAAACAGCGTTTATTCACACCAAAGACGATTAATACCAAGTATACAGACAAAGGCAGTGTTAAGTAAGAGCTTGAGTTATTATCTCTGAATTAGATCACATAATTTAATTGTCTGTTAAAGCATCGAGCTTCGTGTGAAAACCACTTAAAAATTCCGCCTGTGTTGGGCCTATTTAAAGTGAAAAGTACCATTCCCATAGATCTAAGTATTGCTGAGAACTAAAACAGACAACAAGCATTTGTTCTAAAAGCTTGATGATTCTAAAACATAGTTAAATTTAGTTAGAACTTTTCAACTGACCTCCTTCATTAGCATTTCCTGAATCCTCTACATCCTCATCAGATCCAGCATCCATACCATCACTGTCTTCTACTCCTGACTCATTGTCATCATCCAAAGCACCAATTTCATCATCACTTTCAACATCATTGTCATCAGTTTCACCATTAACTTCAGTTACATCAACATTGTCATCAGAATCAATGTTATTCTCAATATCTTCATCCTCATCAACACTTTCAGTTTCCTCATCACTATTATCAGCAAGATCATCAGAGTCAAGCATATCAGATAAGTGAACATAGTTTTCACCATCACTATCATTTTCGTCTTCATTTGTGTTACTCTTTTTAATAGGAACTTCAACATCTTCTAAATAGTCTTCTGCCTTCTTAAACTTCCTCTTCTCTTTTTTGACTACCTTTTCTGAAGTATCTTCTTCTTCGTCATCACCAGAACTGTAACCATCTTCGGAAGAGTCCTTACCTTTGATAATCTTCTTATTTCTTCTATTTACTTTTTTAGGTGGTTCTACTTCTTTCTGTTTTGGCTTAGCAGCACCTTTTTTGTAAGGTATATCGTAGACATCCAAACCTTTGCTCTCAGCTTTCTCTTTAAGTTTTAAGATGCCGGTGAGGATTGGAAGGCCAAATGCAAGGGTCTTCCCGCTGCCAGTTTCGGCAGCACCTAGGATGTCTCTGCGACCTTAAAATGATTTGATGATAAATAAACATGGTAACATTCAGCAATAAAACTTGAAGAATAAACAATGAATAAAATTTTGGTAAGCAACATTAGAAATCTTGTGATATTTACAAAGAATTAACAATAGATTTTGTTATAGCAGTATTTAATTCAATTTGGGTTTAAACAAGACATTATTATAGAGTTAGAAATTTATTTACAGTACAATTTTACAATATTTTAATATTTTAAATACTTTACCATGAATAGCAGCAGGTAAAGTTAGCTGTTGAATCTTGGTTGGCTTCTTAAAACCGAGTTCCATCAGAGCTTTAACAATTGGTTCTTGTAATTTGAACTCTGCCCAAGTAAGCATATCTTCAGGTGTCAAGTCCGAAGATTGTGTGTTCTCTTCTCCTAATTTAGGTTTTTTTGTTTTATCTTTTGGCTTCTCTTTCTTTTTCTTGCTCTGTGGTTCTGGTTTAGTAAGAGCCTTCTGTTCTCTTTTTTCCTTGTTTTTCTTTCTCCTTTCATTCCTTTTACTCCGTTCTTTAGTTTTCGGGATACTTTCTGCTTTATCACTCACACTAGATATTTCATTAGTCTGTGATGGGGTGGTTGAGTTTGAGAGTGATTCAACAACAAACCCATTGGAAAGTTTGATTTTTGTCGTATTCTGATTGGGATGTATTTTGATGGATGTGTGATAATTTTTTGGTTTATTTTGGTCATTCATGGTTTTCAGATTGCGTTTAACCTTTTTGTTAGGTACCTCTTTCATGTCTGATTCTACAGGACTTTTTCGCTTCTTTTCCTCCTTTTTCTGTAATTTTTATTAAACACCTGTTATTTGTTTACATTCCGATAATAGCTAAGAAAAATGGAATTCCAGGAAATTTTAATATGCTAATGCAGACCAATCGATAGCTTTGATACGCATGTAATTTTTTAATAAGATTATAAACACTTTAATTACCTTTTTAGGTCTCTTGCTCTCTTTATCCAAACCGTAACTGGTGCATTCTTCCAAACCAACGAATCCATCTAAATTATCGGTTGAGATTGGAAAGCCTTCCAAAGGAACTGACTCCCATTTCATATTCTTCAATTTCTTACTCATTGTTCAACACTAACGCGTGTATTTAGTATTTTAAATATTTGATTTGAAGTTTTGAATTGAAATTGACCTATGAGAAACTCTTTCTTTTTCTAACCTCAAAAAACGTGTGTTTGACTGTTGACATTGGCAAATACAAAAGCAATGACAGTGACAGTCAAGAAAATCAATATTATTACGTTCGGAAACAATTTTTTCAGTTCTCTCTGCTCAGAGTTGTTGCAGAGTTATTTAATTTGATTCTGATAAAAAAAAAGAAAGCTCTAAAATTAATCTAGATATTTTGAATTTATGTACCTAGTTTCAGCAAAAGCAAACACGATTACAGTAAATCCTCACCATGTTTTAAGATAAATAAAAAAAACTCAAGCGTGCACGCTGCTAGCCATAGACAAAAAAAGAGGGAGGCGGAGGAAGTTTGTCAAGTTTGTGAGTGATCGATTTTACACGGGCCTCAACCAACTTCTCAACGGCATTTTTCTTTGTTTGCCAAAACGCGTGTGTACAAGTAAAAGAGTTCGCCAAAACCTGGAATCAGTGCTGAGTTTGTAAAATGGCGAATACGTTTCGCGGGGTGTTTGTCTCCGCTGTCAACAACGATGGCGCTCTGACGCCTCGCTTCAATTTTCCCACGAACGTAAACGTGGATTACGATCCACAGGGGCTTAGTGTAAAAGTGATTCGTGCGGACCCAGTGCTTGCCCAAGAGGTGCTAGAGTTTCCCGTCCACTGCCAGACCGAGTGTTCTCGGGTCGCTGGTCAGTCGTACATATTCACGATCGACAATGAGACTTTGTTCTTCCGATTCGCGTCCGACGCTGAATGTCAGAACTTCCACCTGCTCGTCAGCAAAATCAAGGCGGGAAGGTCTTCGTCCGTGTTCACTGTGCGGACGGAGGACTCCTCGGCGATGCAATATTTTCAATTTTATGGTTACCTGAGTCAGCAGCAAAACATGATGCAGGATTATGTGAGAACGAGTACGTACCAGCGTGCCATATTGTCTAATATAAATGATTTCAAGAACAAAGTAGTTTTAGATGTTGGTGCGGGATCAGGAATCCTTTCATTCTTCGCGGCGCAGGCCGGCGCGCGGAAGGTGTACGCGGTAGAAGCTAGTAACATGGCGCACCATGCCCAGGCTTTAGTACGTGCCAACAACCTGCATGATAGAATTACAGTAGTAGCTGGTAAAATAGAAGAAATTGAACTGCCAGAGAGTGTAGACATTATTATTTCTGAGCCGATGGGCTACATGTTGTACAATGAACGGATGTTAGAAACTTATTTACATGCTAAGAAGTGGCTGAAACCAAGTGGAAATATGTACCCTACAAGAGGGGATCTACACATAGCCCCATTCACTGATGATGCTCTTTTTATGGAGCAGTACAACAAGGCCAACTTCTGGTACCAAGCATGCTTTCATGGTGTTGATCTGAGCGCTCTGCGTACTGCAGCGATGAAGGAATATTTTAGACAGCCAATTGTAGACACATTTGACGTGCGCATATGCATGGCGCGATCAGTCAGACATGTTGTCGACTTCCTGAATGCACATGAGACAGACCTTCATCGTATTGAAGTGCCATTCAAATTTGAGCTGACACAGTCTGGCACATGCCATGGACTTGCCTTCTGGTTTGATGTGCTATTTGCAGGAGCAACACAGCACATTTGGCTATCAACAGCGCCCACAGAACCCTTGACTCACTGGTACCAAGTCCGCTGTTTGCTAGAGACTCCAATATTCGCAAAACAAGGACAGACACTAACAGGCAGAGTGCTGCTGTTGGCTAACAAGAGACAGAGTTATGACGTGACAATGGAAGTCAGCTTAGACGGAACCAATATCTCATCGTCCAATACCTTAGACCTCAAGAACCCGTACTTTAGGTATACGGGAGCACCCGCCGCGCCTCCCCCGGGAGTGAACACGACATCCCCCAGTGAAACATACTGGAACTCTGTGGACTCAACAGCAACATTGACAAACGGCCAGGGTGTGATCATCGCTGATGGATCTCAACAGTACTGCTCGACGCCTGAGCAGGTGCCCATGGCTTATGGAGCCCACCAGAACCTAATCAAAACAGTGATGCTCCAGGAGGAGTTCATCAAGAGAATTGGGATTAGTCAAAATGGGGACATATAATCCGCGAAGAAGCGCCGTGCGCGCCTTAGGGCTATAAGGAACCTTAATCGGTTGTGAACCTTCTTCCGTTCAGTATAGTGTAAGATGTACTATTTATTTCGAAGCATCACAGTGATTACAGTGAAGTGGACATGCAATAAATTGACACCAGATGGTGATTGTTTGGTTTTCGAAATTACGCTTATTAGTGTAAAGATGTGAACAGACTTCCAGTCCATATGGAAATAGTTAATGCTAGATTACAATTTGTGTAAATTCAACATAATTGATAATTTATGATTTTAGAGACAGACCTACAAAACATTCAAATCACCATGAATAATACAGATAATGCATTGAAACTATTAAAATTATTTAAATTGTGGTATTTTGTCATGACAATGCCTCAGCACCAAAACACATTTTTAATACAATCATTAGGGTTACTGTAAGTTGGAAGTCTGCACCAAGCTCAACAATGACTGTTTCATTTTATCAGCAGTCATTCTTGGGTATTCAACACACTGCTTTGTAAATATTGTTTTCTAGCCAAAACGTATGAGATAGCTACTCGAGCTAGGCAGCTCAATGGCTAGATAGGTTAAGTTAAGCTCACTGCCTACATACAGTGATGACACCCTTACACATATTTGTGGTCTTATGACCAAGTGAGGGGGATTTTAGTAGGCAGTGGTCATTAAGTGCTGCATCAAATTGGACTTTACACTCTTGGATTATGGTTTTTATATAAGGTTGAAGCTGGCTTGATGCACAGAATATTATTCAATATTTCTTGGATAAGTGTATGTCAAAATTAGTAGAATATTGCTATTTATTATTGTTGTGGCACTAGTCTTAAAGGACACCATGTCAGTCACTTAAAATGGACGAAAATGTAAAGTGATTTTGATGCAGCATTCTCTCATTCACACAAGCATCTTAGATTTAGAACTGTTTTGTTAATAATGAATACACAAAATAATGGATCTGAACTTTTAACATTTCACTTAGTTTGATGGCTCTCACACTAAATTGTTTTGTGTAATCATTACAGAAAATTACAGTTACAATGTGTATTTCTAGAATGAAACTCAAATTTAATTCTTAAGAATCTGTTTTAAGTTTAATTCAAGAAATACCCAGAATTTCACTAAGTAGTTTGTTAGCATGCTTTTAAAAGCTTGTGTGAATGACCACAGTACATCATTAGGTTAAGATTAGATGCTGGATGCAATGGTAGCATGTCATTGTCAATACTCATATATTCAGGCTCAATCATTATAATTAGGAGTACCAGTGTTACTGTCAACCAGTTCAGTACTGCGATTTTTACAATCTGACTCATTTCACCTTACTTGTATACATAGCGCATGAGTAAATAATGTACAGGAAAGTACGAGTATGGCTACTTATTAAAAGTTTCTGAGAATAAATCAATATTTGTGGTTTTATCACGCATCTTACGAGTTAGGTAGGACCCCCCGACGGAAAACAGTCGTTTTAAGCACTTAAATTATTCATTGTCACTAATCTTATTTATTCCTGCCCATATTTTTGTTGTGCGTGATGGCCGAGTGGGTTAGTGCCTCGACTTTCGATCCGAAGGTATTGGGTTCGAATCCGGCCGTGCATCATAGGTGTTATTAAAATAAAATGCCTAAAAGATCTGAAAGAATATGTCTACCGCCTCTTGAGAACACAGACTTATTTATTCTTTGGACAGGTAGTATTTGGGCTGGTTTATTTTTAAATTTAATTATTTCCTCTGATTGATAGTACGCCTACACAGAATTGATTGTGGATTCATGTGGACATGTTGATGATTGACATTGATTTTGTAGCTTTTATGAATCGAAAACGAGCTATATATTATTATTATTATGATCGACATTGGTTTTGTAGCGTTTATAAATCGACAATCGAAAAACGACGATGTTGGTGAAAACTGAACTCTAAATATTTCATAGATAATTAAGCTCATCTGAATCACGATATTGGCACGATAAGTGTTAGTGTTTAATTTCAAGGCAAGACGGTTGCTTTTAATAGACATTTATAGTTTCTTCAGATAATAAATAATTGGTCCGAGTTGTCCAAATTCATTAAATCGTCAGCAGTTCAAGAGAAGTTGTGCATTAAATTTGAGCCCTCTTTTGTTACAAACACTACCTGAGTTGGGTTTGTATTGTACTGCTGTAATTTTATACTGTCATTGTTTTTTTTTTTAAATCCTCATTTAGGGTCCTGTCTGTACCTCACTGTATATTATTTACTCAAGTGGCCTTAGCCATATTATTGTGTAAAAATATGATGTAAATATAGTGCTTTGTGTGCGAACAACTTTTTTTCTCTTCTGTTATACCATTTTGAGCAAGATATCAGTATTTTTATGATAATACTAGCAATCATTATGACTCTTTTTAGTATGGCCATTGTTGTTCCTTAGTTTCCTGAATTGTCCTACATTTGGTGCTGCATTTGAATTGCACAAATAGATTTTGAATTTTGTATAACATGACTACCTCAGGATTTGGCAGATTGGATTTTATTGCAATAGTCGGAAGGGTTTTATTGCATTACAGTTTTATGTAGGATTCCTTATTTAAGGCGTAAGTAGGAACAATGACAGATTTACTTGCCTAAAGCAATAATGAGAAAGGAATAATGTTATTGACGTATAATAATTAGGTAGTTGGTGGTTTTTTAAGCAAATAAATCGTTGGTAAAGTGGTTATGTGTAGGTACCTATTCAATGGTATTGACAATTGACCCAATCAGTAGGTATCTATAATTACTTACCAACCAATTAAATGCTTTAATGATCATCAATTGCGTATAAAAAGATGTTATGTAAATTCTATCTTGTGGATTTCTACGTTTTTTTTCATCAAGTAACCTAACAAGGGGAGTAATATTTGGATTCACATGTTAGTAATATCGGATCATAAACAAAAGTTCATAAACTGTTGTCATGATGAAAAGTTACATCTTTGATCAAAATTATAATGTAAAGCAATAAGTTATTGATTGAAAATGTGTGTTATTAAACCATTTCAATCACTTGAGTTATCGTAAGGACTTGTAATCAATTTCGACTATTAGATCATAAGATTACAATGATAATGTTCAAGATTATAAATATTTGACTTCAGTAATGTCTCTAAAACTTGTGCATGTAGAATTTAAAATTACTTATCTCTAAATTATAAAAAATATCTGAATAAATTTGAGCTAAGGGTTGCAATAATCAAATCAGTGTAAGTATGTGTACCTTGTAATATAAAACACCATGTGAGGTTGTGCTGAATGAGTGAGGTGTAGTTTGAAATTCGCTTTTTAATTCAGAAAAGTGTAATGCACTTAGTCCTAGATGGCGCTTCGTGTTTGTGCACACAAAATCGGTGTCACGATTAGGAAATTGGCCTTTTACCTTTCATGTATATCCTTATCTTTTTATGATTTTGATTTACGGTAGTTTCAAAATAACTTTAGTTTACAAGATGCATGCAAACTTCCCCACGTAACAAGCTCATCCGTGTTTCATTTCGAATTAGTGAACCTAACAGTGTACTTCAAGGGTCAGCGCTTGGGCCCTTCTTTGTTTACATAGTTCCCCATTTGCGTCCACATTTGCGTAGGCATTTCAACACTGTTGAAGGTACTAATATCAAATGAAACTGAAGTTGTATTGAAAATTCCGAGTGTCATTAAGCCATAAACAGGAATAGTACAGTATTTAATGTTGTTTCACGAAAGAAATCGAGATAAACTTATGGGATCTGATGATCATGTGATGATGATATTGTCGAAGGATTTCTTTCATGAGATAAACTTAGGGGCCTCTTTGACCATCGACAAGTTGCTTGTCTTGTCAGTAAAACTGTTTTGATCCATGATTTTATTGATTCCACAAATTCTTATACAGACGGGGGATTAATTTGATGCAAACCTTAGCATTCGCGAATGTCGCCCTACATTTTCGAGTTGTATTCGTATGTATGAGTGGATCTAGGATAAGTCGAGATTTATATGCGATAATTCGTTGGCCGTTACAGTAACTTTCTGCAATCGTGTCTCCATTGTCGATGATAAAATAGGCCCATTGCGTTTTCTAAATAATAAATAATATTTTTGTGTAATCTTAACTGCACTGTCCGATAAGCAGTTCTTAAAATCATAAATTATGATGTCGATGAAAGGTACGATTTCGGTAATAAATCAAGTAATTCTATGTGTAGTTTAATTTATAAACCCCTTAAATTAAGCTATTGTAAAGTGGATTAGGCTCAACAATTTGAACTTACTTTGAGAAAAGAAGATATTTTTTTATTTTAAATGTTTTTTTAGACATCTGGAAGTTAAATAGGAAGTAGAAAAAAGTATGACTAGTAAGAGCTAAGCTTCTACTATAAATAAAAACAACAAATATTGCAATAGCGATTTTAATAACTACATAATACGAAATACTAATTGATGAATAACGAGGCGTATATAAATATTGCAATGCACTCAACTATTTTCACATTTTATCAATGAATTTATTTACAAGTATCTCTGCCTTATGTAGGAAATTATAAGATAATTTAACACATTCAATGCCATCGACATGCCTTGTGTAACAAATCCTTATCGCCAGTGAACACGTCTTGTAGTGCCGAGGGTACGGTTAGCGTGCGCGTTTTATAGGGCAATGCCGATTGCTGAGAATTACTAGAGAATAATGGTGGCATTGAATGTGTTAAGAGAATTACCATAGAAATAACTCCTCGTCGTGCCACCAGCTTGTGCCAACAGTGGCGCACGTGGCATTGAGGAAATGAAAATTGCAACAATAAATTTTTTATACAAATGACTAGAGTTTTTGTAACTTAACTCAACTTTAAACACTCAACAACGTTAGGAATGGTATCGCTTTTATATTTGCACAACATTCTTAATAAGTTTAATTTCTTCTCCGTGGTCTTAGACGACTCTAGTTCATACAGAGTGCATAGGTTTATGAGTAGGCTTTCGTTCAGTCCTCGTTCTGGGTCAGAGTTGATCGCTTTCTGCAGTACAGCAATTGCCTCCTTCAAACGACCCATGTATAGGAGACACACTGATAGGTTGTTGGCGACCTGAAAAATAATATAAGTTAAGTAAGTTCATATGAGCAAGCCAACTATGATGACGGAGTTTTTAGGCTGCCTTAAGGCCTCTGTCTCTGTGGATTTGGCTGAAACTTGGAATATACATAGATTATGACTGGGAATAACACATAGGCTACTTTGATCCCTGTATTCCCACGGGAACGGAAACTACCGCGGGGCGCATCTAGTTTGTAATATCGGTTAAATACAGACCATGATATTAGTAGGTTCCTGGTCGGCCGCTCTTGCAAAGTTGTTATAAGCCTCCTGATACTTCCCGTGCGCTATGTCCAGAAGACCCATGTCTACATACTCCCTCACATCGGCCATTGGGCATCTGTAAGTACAGTTTAAACATGTTAATGTTATCCTACTAATATAAACGCGAATGTTTGTAAGTATGGATGGATGGATGTTTGTTACTCTTTCACGCGAAAACTACTGAACGGATTTGGCTGAAACTTGGAATATACATAGATTATGACTGGGAATAACACATAGGTATTTTTGATCCCGGTATTCCCACGGGAACGGAAACTACCGCGGGGCGCAGCTAGTCACAGAATAAATCAAGTACTAACTAGTCAGTTGTGGAAACATTTTTACAAAGACGCAACAAAGTGAAATTTAACACATGCGCTTCATGCCTACGGCTATAAATGCCTAAACTTTCCATTTCATTCTGATAACTCTGTCTGTCACTCTCGCTCTACAGTAGCGGATATTTTTTCTGCATAGAAGCGGAGTGCACTAGGGCTGTTAAAGTGGACTTATGAGCATCCTATAATTTAAATGGACATTCATTGCCAATTCTTTAACATGAACGCAACCCCATTGATCTGAATCTAGCAACATTATTTTGGACTAGCCGCCAAGTCTTGCCATAAAAACAAAAATCCAAAGTCAGGTTAGTAAAAGAGAAAATAATAATAATAATTGCTGCTTGTTATATGAGTATGTCATCATCATCACTACATAGTATAAAACAAAGTCGCTTTCTCTGTCCCTATATCCCTATGTATGTACGCTTAAATCTTTAAAACTACGCAACGGATTTTGATGCGGTTTTTTTAATAGAGAGTGATTGAAGAGGAAGGTTTAAAATATGTATAATAAGGCTACTTTTAACTACCGCGGGGCGCAGCTAGTCATTAATAAAATCATACATATATATAAATATACATACTGCGCGAGTCTGTCTTGCTTGGCAGTCTGTAGACAGGCGGTGGCCTGGCGCGCGTGTCCACAGACAAGCCACAGCCGGCAGAGGGCGCTGCGTAAGGCGCGTCGCTGCTGGACGCTGCGGGCTTGCTGCACCAGGGAGGATAGCGTGTCCGCTGCTAGACGGTAATCCTGCAACAAAATTATCAACAATATTATTACTATTACTATTACTACTAGCCCATACTGTCCCATTGTTGGGCAAAGGCCTCCCCCCACTTTCGCCAGTCACGCCGATCCAGTGCCTTCGTCCGCCAGTCCCTCTCAAAGGCGTCTAGTTCGTCCCGCCATCTCATCACAATTAGAAAATTAAAAAAGAGCTAGCGTGTAAAGATATTACAAGGGGTCACAGTATTGCGCGCCGGTTGGGCTGCCTTTTCCACTCGGCCACCACCTAACGCCGAAGTCAAAACTATCAGTAAGATGATTTTCGGTTGAAACACAGGTTAGCATTCCGCCGGAACCGAAACTTTTAGTAAGATTTTTCATTTATAATGAAATACCTAAGTGTGGTTTAACACTATAACAAAATATATAAACTCCTTAGATTATTTCACTTTCAAAACTATCGTGAGTTGTATTAGACATTATAATAGCACACGGGAAATTACTCACGTAAAATTATCGTCGATTTAGATACCGACAATGTTTCGATTCTTCCGGAGAATCTTCATCTGGGTATGAGTGTGGTCACTCCTCGCGGTCGCGTCTCACACTGCGTGCGAAGTATCGCTCGGCGCGGGACGAAGGTCGCGGAGGAGGAGGCGGGGGGGCGCGCGCTGTTGTTGGTGCTGGCGTCGGCGTCGGCGTCGTCCGGGGAATCAGTGCTGGGTCTTCATCCTCACTCATCCTTTCTTCAGTGTCTCGGATATTCAGACACGCAACACTGATTGTATCTCTACCAGGCTCCAATGCACTATTATAATTGTTAGTTCCGTGGAGACAAGGTTTCCAGGCCGGAGCTAATGCCCAACCTCTGTCTCGGTTAAAATTCGGAACTCGACTTATTTCGATTGCTTCTCGAATCTTACGAGGAACAAAGAACTTCTCTCGCGAAAGAACCTGAGCTTTATCAAAACGAATATAATGTGCAGAACCTAACGTCAATGCGTGCTCTGTAATAGCTGACTTTTCTATGTCAGCATTTTTCATTGCACGAATATGTTCCGCAAGCCTGGTAGAGATATTCCTCTTCGTTTCACCCACGTATGAACTACCACAATCACACGGAATTTTGTAGACGCCTGGTACACTTAGATGGTCTCTATCCTTCGGAGAGCGTATAAAATGTCTAAGTTGAGAGAGGGGCCGGAATATTGTCTTGATGCAATATTTTCGTCGTAACAAGTGTCCAATTTTATCCGTCACCCCTTTCACAAATGGTAGATACGCTGCAGCTCTCTCCGCTGAATATATAAGTTTTCTTGAAGATGAGTTTGCTATGCGAAAACTTTGCTTCCATCTATAACCATTTCCTTCTAATACACTTCTTACATGTGTTAACTCTGCATCTATATATTGAGGGTCGCATAATCTCAATGCTCTGTTGATGAGAGTTCTAGGCACTGAAGCCAGATGAGAAGGATGGTGACTTCGCACGCAGTGTGAGACGCGACCGCGAGGAGTGACCACACTCATACCCAGATGAAGATTCTCCGGAAGAATCGAAACATTGTCGGTATCTAAATCGACGATAATTTTACGTGAGTAATTTCCCGTGTGCTATTATAATGTCCTTAGATTATGTTCTAATGCATAGAACATTTATAAAGAAATCTAGTGCTTGTAATCATGAAAGGTCGTCAAATGGTAGTAATTTGTTTCATACCTTCATAGCGATCGCGCAGTTGACGATAGAATGCAACAGTCTAGTCTGCCGTCCGCTCCAGAGACGAATGGACTCGGTCTTGTCTTGTTCAGAGGTTATGGTCCCCTCGCCATCTTCTGTCTTACCATTGTGGAGGTTTGATAGCATCTGTGGAATATATTCACCATCGACAAAAAAGAGTCTTATAAGTATGCTAATATTTATCTGCGGCAACATATGAACGGATGATTTGATGCGGGTTTTTTTGTTTTCAAACAAAAAAAGGGTGCAAAAAAAACTAGGCATATATTTTGAGTTTTCTCCAAATGAATGGAAGTCTTCCTTACCGTATTTATAATGTGTAGCATTGCGTACAGCTTCTCTATCGCCTCCTCCGGCTTCCCCAAGTGTCCAGGCAGCTCGGCCAGCAGGAGTCGCAGGGAGAATGGAACCAGCGACCCGGTGCGACCCTCGTATGTCTCCGG
Organism: Xanthorhoe designata; assembly: GCA_963582015.1. Classification (NCBI taxonomy): domain Eukaryota; kingdom Metazoa; phylum Arthropoda; class Insecta; order Lepidoptera; family Geometridae; genus Xanthorhoe; species Xanthorhoe designata. The sequence continues at coordinate 3,628,930 of OY757053.1, forward strand.
GTAGAACTGTGGAGTTCATTTAAACCTGACATTGTATTATTAATTGAGTTGTGTAGCAAAAAGGAAAGTCCATGCTACACATCATCAGTTTCATTTTGTATATTTTAGGAGGAGTAGCGAAGTTGCACTTGGTGGCCACCAAACTCTGTTTTCGCTACTCCTCCTAAACTATACAAAATGAAACTATTACAGAGGTATTAAAAAAAAGCTTATGTTAGGTTTCACAAACTGTACATTCAGTTTTTTAAAATTCCTTTGTTTAACGTAATAATAAAATAGAATAGGCGGTGGCGCTAGTTTCACCCATACAGGCACCCTAAGGTATCCGATAGAGTCAATATTAGCCCCTACCTGATAGAACATGTCTGGTTTGCTGCAGTCGGCGAAAGGTTCAGCCTCTCTCGCTAACGGCTGGTGCAGACGTATACGCAGCATCACGGCAAAGCGAGTTAACCAAAGCTGCAGAGTACGGGGCGAGTGCTTCGAAGGACGGTGCATACGGCCCACTCCTGCACCAAAAATCTATCTTTATTTATTTCAAACCCCACAGCTCCCAGTAAATAGCAGATAAACTATTTGCACTTTTCACAACCAAACTTTTCTATCTTTATTAGAGAAATTTACTATGTCGGGAAGAATTTTCTCCTACAGGAAGCTGTAGGTAATGGGTAGGGGAAGACCGGTACCCTTCGTACACTTTTTACTCTAAGCCCTGTAAAAAAAAAACTAACTGCAATTTTGTAATAAATTAAATGCTATTAGATAACCTACATATCTAGCTATAGTAATGAGATACATAAATATTTGTTCAATGCATCTTAACCGAGTGATGGCGGTTTTCGTAAAAGATGGAAATTGTACGAAGGCACCCCACACGCGGGGTAGGTTCGTACATACCGTGGGTCACATTCGTACATGGTAGGGAGCATTCATACACAGTTAAAAAAAACCCATTTAAAATGTTTTTTATTCAAATATGAGACTTGTTTTCCTAAAACGAATCTAATCTTAGATAATCTATCTTATTAAAATGTTCGCAATTGAGATCAAACACTTATTAGCCTTAAAAATAGAAGGTACTGTTTCTGCGTAAAATTCAAATAAAAACCCGTTACAAAATCTTATTATAATATACTCATTATTTTTTTTTCTTTTCTCCCGATCTGTTCTCTTTTTTAGGTAACTTCGTGGCATAGTTCTGAAACAAAACAATTATACTATTCTTGGTAAATAAACAACAACCAGCTGTTTCATTCATAGATCTGATCACACATTAGAATTCCCTGTGTCGTGGGTGTCCCAAACTACAAGTACCATGGTACCACAACACCCAGACCCGGAAAAAATACTTGCCGTGGACCCCCGCAAATAACTTCGGGGTACATTTGCATGCACGAATCTACCCCCGTTTCTATGTATGAAGGTACCCCAAACCCAAAAAAATAATATTTAATTCAAAATAAAAAAAACTGTTAGCTTTGTAGCAAAATAAAAACGTACACCATAAAGTAAGGCATCAGTGCTTTATTTGTAATAAATTTCTTTTACAATTAAAGTAAAACTTACTGGTAGCAAACACTTTCAAAGATGAACCCAAACTATACTTACGCGGAGCGAAAACAGGTATCGACTCATTCCACCGAAGCCGTCGGTCGCACTGCCTCGTTATTCCGCGGGTACCTTGCGGGTATAGGGGGTAGTCACACACTTAAGTATGAACTCGCTTACGTTTTAAATCGCGGAGAAATATTGACTGTACGAATGCTCCCGCTGTACGGAGGGTACCGGTCTTCCCCTACTGGGTAACACCGGTGATCTCTTTATTCGTTTGACATAAGGCCAAGAAAACATTTGGGCATTCTAAACACGTCGAATAAACAAATAAGTAAGAAAGTTCATAATAAGCAAGTTGCCAACTCTGGTGACGAAGTTTTTAGACGGCCTGAAGAACAGTAAACAATTAACCAGAAGGGATTAAACGACTGAACTTTTGTCATTTTTACCTCTGGTCGAATGAACGTTTTGTTGAAAAATCTGCAGTCATTTAATATCAAGTTGAGACATTGTTCAAACAGAGAAGGTAATGAAGCGCTTAAACCCTCCCCTCATCATTATCAGCTTGACCGTACCAAGAACCATAGCCGATTAATCCTGTGGGTTTCTTGAGTATTAATTCGCTGAGTAGAGTTTGTGTTCCTGTGATCCCTTGTTCTACTTTTTTAACCCACGACTTTCAAAACGCACTAACAGACATTAATAACCAAGTGTACTTAATTGAATGCCTTCTAATCGTAATCAATCACACATCACATCACCACATCTTTATTCGGAAAGTCACAAAATAAGTAAGTTCGTATGAGTTAGTAGCCAAATCTGGTGACGAAATAAACACAACTTGTGTAAACTTAAATTATCTAATAATTATTTTCAAAACAAATAAAACACATTACAAGTTTCCGTATTATTGACACTCTGACAGGTATAAACAGTAGAACAAGTAGGTATCTTACACTTATCTGCTCAATTTTTTATTAAAATGTGAAACTACCTACATTTTTCAAGAAATCTATACTGCTTTTTAAATTCATAACTAGATGTCAGTAGTAATTTTAGAAGTTTTCTACATCGCGCTATCGAAACGTTTTGGGTGCAATACAAGTGTTTGTAAGATATAATAAAATCTGTGGTTATACGATGTAATTCAAATATTGATTTTGTCTTGGAATGGTTTGCGATTAGTCGACGAATTGCAACCTAATAAATTACTAAACAGAACAGGGTGCGTAGACAAGTGACAAATGTTTCGTATCTATTCTCTTTCTATTATCGCTACCCCTTTGATTTGACATTTCTGATCGCTCGTGTTTTCGTCATCGAATGTCAATTTCTATACATTTTTTTAGTTTCTTATCGAAAGCGATTGTCGAAATGTAAAATGGCTAGGGCAGCTGAGGCCCTACTGAAAACCTAACAATTCACAAACAGCACCTCTACTACAAACCGAGAACGATATATCGTGCTAATATCGCAGGACAGCTTATGTGGTGGAAAATGAATGCGGAAGATTAACCAACATAAGCTGACCTGCGATTATTAATACGATGTATCGGCTTATAGAGTAAAGGGGGCTGAACCCGAAAATTTATGAGAAATTATCAGAAAGAATATACTCAGATGGATTGAATGAAAATGAAAAGTCCTTTCCATAATGTCTACACTCAATGTGTCGCAAATGTGTCCAGTAGGGTTACCTGCAGTTTTTCTGTAGTACTTTTGTAATCTATCCTCGCTCACCTGTAAAGTATTCTAAATGTATGGAATTTTAAGTTCATGCAAGTTACCGGGGGAAGCGCTGCACTGTATTTTCATACATTTGTGATACTTGACTCGGTATCGAGGACAGTTTCCAATACTACGGTAAACTGGCGTTAACCTCTCTGTGAGGTTAACGCCAGTTAACATTCGATTATCTCCTGACGCTAATAAATCTTCTAAGAAACGATGTAAATGCCTATGTTTATAACACACTAGCAGCGCCCTGCGGTGTTACCCGCTGTGAATAGTTCCTGTACCCGTGGGAATACCGGGATAAAAAGTAGCCTATTTTTTAATCCAGGGTATAGGCAATCCTGGTACCAAATTTCATTCAAATCCGTCCAGCCGTTTGAGCGTGAAAGAGTAACAAACACACTTACATACTTACACACACAAACTTTCACCTTTATAATATTAGAGTGAAAGACACAGAAGTATTTAGTTTTTTTATCTTTGTTAGTTATAAAAATTTTAGCTGAATAAACTTATTTTCTTTCTTTCTTTTCTTTTAGGTATCCTCAGGTTTACCTTGTTGGGCAGCTGTGAGCAGAGCGGCGGTGAGGTTGATAGCAGCGCGTAGATATCCAGTACGTAGCAACTCCCGAAGCCCTGCTTCATCGCGACTGACGTGCTCCGCGCGGACCACGCCGCGAGCGCCCGCTGACGCCACACCAAGGTACTTTACTGCTACCTCTTGTAATGCATCTGGCTGGAGAAACATCACTTGTTATAGATATTCTATCACGAAGTCCGTTTCTTTAAATGTTATAGGGAATGCAAGTCCAAAGTGTTAGTGTGCGTAAGCTCAGAAACAATCAGGCTCGTCCGAGACGCGGTCCGGGTCACTATAGTGTCTATTGTGTTCACGTCAGACTTTAGTAGCTAGTAGCGTTAGCATGACAACTAAGCGCAAAGTTGGGGCTAAACGGACTTCGTGAGATAGACCGGGAGCAGTTATACTCTTTCAAACAAACATTTTTTTATCTAAATAACCTAGCTCCTAACCCCCTTATGCATATTGATTTAGTACTTTAGCTATATCGAATTTTAAATCTGGTGCTATCTCTTTGCATTGACATAAGAGTAACAAGAAAAAAACATTATCTAGATTGATATTAAATTGAAAGAATGAATAAGACCACAAGACTAGAATGTGATCTTTAGAAGTCCTAATTAATAAAATAATAAAGAATTTGAATCACGGACTTACCAATTCTTCTTCAAGGATTAATCCTGGCATGGTCAGTACTTCTCTCTCAGGGAAGAAAGATCCCTTTGGTGATGTCTGGGCCTAAATGAAAACAAGAAATTAAGTTTGTTATTTGTGTTGTGAGTGTTGTTTATTTATTTTGGCAATATAAAGAGAAATATTGCCAAAATAAATTGTTTACAATTGTTTTTGAAGTGTATCATTATCTATTTACTTAAGTTAAGTTACCTTCATAAGAGTTTTCTTAGCCTCTTCATTTGGTATCCAAGCATCTCTTCTCCTGTCAGCTTCTTTATCCACTGGCTGATTCTGTAACATAAACATATTTTATCATATGAAACTGACCATGACTGTATCCCAGGGGTGCGTTAGACATTCTAGCAGATCTGGTTTTTATGCACATTTGAATATGTCTTTATACATCTTCAAACATAAAAACCTGGTAGTCTGAGGTATCCTTAAATACATATTTTTGTACAATAACTTTATTAGTAGACATATTATTATTACAATTAAAAGCCTATTTTTCAAGGCAAAGGCTTACTTTCTCACTCAAAAAGATTAGAAGACAAAAGTTTATAAGCGAATATGCTTGAGAACTACTAAGTTAAGACATTTATAGGACTAAATAAATGCAAGCATGTAATTAAGTTTATTTACCTTGATACTAAGCCCATCCATAGCTTCAGTTAGTATGTGCGGACTTGCAATGCCACTTTTCTGGGGACCAATGTTAATTTGTGGTTCGGGGCCAATGGTATCAAAGAATGTAGATGGATCTGGCAGGCTTGTGGCAGGCAGTGCTGCTGCCGTGCTCACAGTAGGCATATCATTTGAAAATGTTACTTCATCTGACAAAGGTTGCTGAGTAAATGAAGCACTCAAATTTGACGGAAATAGGTTGGCCGTAGTTGTTTGGCTACCTAAAACAAAGTAGAAAATATATGAGATTACTTTCAATAGATAAACCATTCAATTTCACATACAAAGCCATGAGAAAATTCAAAATAAACATACCGTCGTTGCTCCCCAGATAAATACTTTGAATCATATCGGAGGGCGATGTACCGATCTCGTCGAAGAACTGAGAGGCGGGGGGCACATTATTATCACCGAAATATTGACTCAGCGACGGTTTGTTATCCATAATTTAGTAATTTCTTATCGCTAGAACAAATTACAAAAACACAACACAGCGCAGCGCAGTGACGTAACTGACGTTGACATTGACACAACACAAAAGTACGTCAGTACTCAGTACAGTGACATTGGCATAATGTAACAGAAGAAGGAAGCCGGGACCGGCACGGGACGGGACAAGTCATTGTCCAACTCAGACATCTTCATTGATTCAGTGTAATTTATGTTAATGTCAATGTCAATCAAATCATAATTTATGTTTTCTTCGGCTGTGTCGGACTTCAATCGACTCATAAAATAATTATAATTTACTCAAGAAATCCTTATCGGAGTTCAAGAGAATTCATTAAAGGTACTGCATGTAATAATAACTATGCATTACAAGTCGCGCTGCGCTCATGGATCGTGTTGATCACCCGTTTCTATACATTTGGTCGACTGTTAGTTTTGTTTGATAAATCGGTCTTTTCCTGTCTATCTATTTCTTTAAAATAATGATAGGTATTTGTACAGGCACAGATGACGAACCAGCCGTCTCCTGTTGAGGAGCAGGAGAAGCTCCTGGAGGATGCATTGAACGTTGTAAAAGTTCAGGTAAACATTAGACCTGGCTAAGGGGCGGTCGGAAGTAACTTCTACGTAACTGGAAACTTATTTTACTTATACAAATTAGTATTTTCAACAGGTTATAATTCGTAATTGTCATAAAAATACTTATATTATCTGTTGTTTACTCATACTGTAAATACTCAAAGTAAAATGTTTCCTATTTCCTAATTTGTGGGAAAGAAATTACCAAAAACATCTCCATATGACCCTGAGACTTCTACAAGCTTAAAGTATATAATATTTGATGTATGCTTGTTTCCTAATCCTAAGTATTTATGTGATTGAACAATTATTTCAGGCATTTCAAATGAAGCGATGTCTGGACAAGTCCAAGTTGATGGATGCACTGAAGCATGCTTCCACTATGCTGGGGGAGCTGAGAACCTCTCTACTGTCACCCAAGGGCTACTATGAACTTTGTATCCTTTGAAATATTTATTTTCATTTTATTTTTGTAAGTACAACTGTTATAACTTCAAGAAGCTTCAGGATTGTTTAATTAACCCGTCAAGTAACGGTTTCTACCTGTCAAAAAAGTGCTTGCACGCACGACGAATGGCGGAATCTGATAGTCCGCGGATTTGCGATTACCTAAAACTTAAAAATTCATAGAAAAAAAAACTAGACCACTTAGCTTGTTTATGTAAAAGGTATTATAATTATGGATATTGTTTCTATGCTCTAAGCACAAAAACAAAGGCCTAACATGCTGTCATGATTTTATTTTTACCATCTAAGTCGCGCACACGCAATTTGCGCGGCACTGCATACAACTATGAACCTAAGCACCATAACAATAAAGCTCAAAAAAAAAATGGCGTCTGAACGGGCGTGGTTACGTAAACAATAATGGTCACTGGTATTGAATTCTTCCTTGTTTTTCCATTGAAAACATGTTTAGACTTGTATAAATAGTTACTATGTACACATTTACATAACTTTTCACTGATCTTTCACAACAGTTGCTAGTAAAACACTCAAAATAGTTGAATTTAGGTTGCCGACTTTCAAGACTTGAAAAACCTATTTTTATAATGAATTTCGAAAATCTAACGTGATCGATAGCAGCACAATGAACTAAATAAGAGAATTAGCACACATTTTGTAATAAAAGTAGACACTTACCAATATAAATCACAATTTGCACAAATGAAAACACTCCCGTCCGTTGCTTGCTTTCATTGGAATGAATGAGTTGGATTTTATTTTTTATGAAGCTACTTCGTTTTTGCAATGTTGGTATCATTGACAAATATATCTAGCTTGGCTCTGAAATCAACATGTCCAAACAATAGACAACTCTATCTAGGTCGAAATATGGATTCAAGTGGCCTGGGTGAGCAACGACCCCGGGGTCGTTCCGCCGGTCAACGGAATTTTGTGTTTTATACCTAACGACCCCGGGGTCGTTCCGCCGGTTGACAGGTTAATAACATTTGTATGATAATAGACGCCAGTTTATTCGTGGTTCAGTTCCTGTCTACATGTGCATAACCTACAATACAGACTTCAATCAACGATGACATTGACACTTGATTGACCATAGATTATACATAACACCTTCCCTCTTACTCTGTGATTATGACATATTTTAAATTTAAAATCAACATTAACTTCTAATCTTCAACATCCAATAATTTCCCTCCACTCTTCTGGTGGGGGTATCACCAAATCAGACTCATTGTCATTACATTCGCTATTCTGTGTACTGTGTTCATTTTCAGCGCTTGCCTGCGATGCATGTGGGGGGGGCGTGGTCCTCAGCAGCTGGTCCACATGTCTGCGATGCCGTCCTCCACCCTCAGCTTCCACCTCATACACCGCTGGTTCCCGTCTGCTTATGATCCTTCCTCTCTGCCATTTGATATCTGTATTATAGAGTCTCATTAAAACATAGTCACCTTCTTGAAACACTTTCTTTTGTTTATCTTGTGCCTGGCCTTCCTCCTTCCTTTCCTCACCCTCTGTCTCCTCAGAATTATCAGCATCTGGATGTAGTTGAGTAATAGGTGTTCTTAGCTTCCGGCCATTTAACAATTCAGCTGGGGTTTTACCAGTCACTGTGCTTGGAGCAGTTCGCATTCGAAATAACATATTGGTTACTCGCTCTGCCCAAGGCATGTCAGTAGGTTGTTTTTTTAGTTTCGTTTTTATTGTTTGAATGGTTCTCTCAGCCTGTCCATTTGTAGCTGGATGATAAGGTGCACCTGTTAGAAGTTTGATAGAATTTCTGTGGGCAAACTCCTTGAATTCACTTGAAGTAAAAGCCAATCCATTGTCTGAAACTATAATGTCAGGTAATCCATGATCTGCAAATGCTCTTCTTAGCATTTCAATGACCGATTTGCTGGACATCGAGTGAACCATTTCAACAATTGGCCATTTACTGTACGAATCAACCAGCACCAAAAATGTCTTGCCCAGGAATGGCCCCATGAAATCTACATGTACTCTCGACCAGGGTCTTGTAGCTGCTTGCCAGGTGTGCTCAGTAACAGGTGGATTATTGCGACCAATCTGGCACAATTCACACCGACTGACTAGGTCCTCTATGTCTTTGTCCAATGTAGGAAACCATAAATAGCCTCTAGCTAGCATTTTTGTTTGAACCATCCCAGTATGTCCATCATGTAGTAGTTTCAAAACCTGTTTTTGTAATGCTGTGGGAATAACGACTCTATTGGACCACATCACACATTCTTTGTTTAATGTGAGATATTCTCTTCTTCGATGGTATGGTAGCAATTCCACATCTTCAATCTTTTCTGGCCAGCCATTCAATAGACAAAACTTTACTTTCTTCAGTACTTTATCTTTATCGGTCTCATTGGCAATTATTTTTGAATTAATCTTGGTACTACCCATCTGGTCCACCAGCATTACATCTTCACCTGTTCGCATTTTACTTGGTGTTGGCCATCTGCTAAGGCTGTCTGCATCCCCCATTTCCTTACCCGGTCGATACCTCAGCTCATAGTTGTATGTGCTCATGATCATTGCCCATCTCATCATTCTGGCTGACACTAACTCAGGGATAGGTTTGTTTCTACCAAAAATGCCTAGCAGTGGTTTGTGATCCGTGAATATTACAAATTGACGTCCCAACAAATATTGTCTAAATTTTACTAAGCCAAACATTATCGCTAAGGCCTCTTTATCTATTTGAGCATATCGGCGTTCATGTTGCTGCAGTGTTCTTGACCCCATTATGATCGGTCTTTCAGTACCATCCTCCATTTTGTGCACTAATACTGCACCCACTCCATAGTCACTAGCATCGCAAATCATGTGTAATTCCTTGTCTAAACTATAGTGCATAAGGGTCAGGTCTGATGTTAACATTTGCTTTGCTGTTTCAAAAGCCATTTGCTGTTCCTTGCCCCATTGCCATTCTGCATCATTCTTCAATAACCGATGTAATGGTTCCAATGTTGTTGCTTTGTTTTTAACAAATCTTTCATAAAAGTTGTACAGGCCTAAAAATGCTTTCAGGGCAGTCTTATTTGTTGGTGGTGGTTTCTTAGCAATTTCTTCAACCTTTTCTTTTGATGGGTGTACACCCTCTTCATCAATTTCAAACCCTAGAAATTTTACTTTCTTTGCTGCAAACACACATTTTTCTTTATTCAATGTCAAACCAATATTGTTTAGTCTTTTTAACACCTCTTCTACTCGTTCATTGTGTTCTTCTAATGTGTAACCACAAACTGCTATATCATCAAGAAGGCAGGCTACTCCTTCAATTCCAGACAATAGGGATATCATCAGTCTCTGAAAGATGGCAGGGGAAGCATTCACTCCAAATGCTAAACGGTTCATTTTCATCAAGCCTAACGGCGTATTCAGAGTCAGAAGTTTTGCTGTATCCTCATCCACCTTTAGTTGATTATACGCCTGCTTGAGATCCAGTTTTGAAAAGTATTTTCCTCCAGATAAGTTGAAAAATGCTTCATTTGCTGTAGGTAAAGGAAAGTTGTCTACCAAGCATCCAGCATTTACTGTTGTTCTGTAATCTCCACACAGCCGCAGTGACCCATCAGGTTTTGTAACTAATCGCAATGGTGTAGCCCACTGTGAATGTTTCACCGGTGTCAAAATATTATTTTTAATCATTCTCGTTATCTCTTCATTCACCTTTTCTCGTAATGAAAATGGTACAGACCGGGCAGGCAGAAATACAGGTTGGGCATCCTTTTTGCAATCAATATGTATCAGTGGACCACAATATCTATCCAACCTATCTTTGAAAATTTCTGGAAATTTCTCTGCAAAGTCTGTGACCTTTTGATCAACTGTATGGACGCCTTGTATGGAAATACCTAGCGCGTCGAACCATGCCCGGCCCAGTAGGGGAGGGCCATTGCCATAGCTGACCACCAGAGGCAGTTTAGCTTTCCTTTCACCATACTGGACATCAACATTCTCTTCTCCTACCACTTTCAGCTCACTATTAGTCCATGTGATCAACTTCTTCTCAAATGGTACCAGTGGTCCCGGGAATGCATGTGCATGTCGCACATGAAGGCTATGGGGCATAATAGTACGTGCCGACCCGGAGTCTACTTCCATTTGTAGCGGTACACCGTTCACTGTTATCTCCACCATCATTGGTTCCACAGCCACCGTGCCCGCACTTCCCGATACTCCATGTATTCTTACCCCGAAGTTGTCTTCATATTCTGAGCTTCCTTCTTCATTTACTTCACAAGATTGCACCTTGTCTGCACTCTTGATTTTGCAAGCGGCTCTCGTGTGTCCCTTTTTGTGGCATTTATAACATGTTGCATACATGAATCTACATTTTGATTCATGTCTCTTCGCACAATGAATGAACACACGGCGATTTTACTTCACTTCACTTCTTCGTTGTGGCTACTGCGACTTTAGATGTCACAATTCTGCCAGTGTCCGTATCGCGCTAGTTTCATAAACTTTGCTGGAGGGTAGTAAAATAAGAATATGGCCGGTAAAATGATAATGAGATTCTTATTACATTTTGTTTCATCAAGATGATTTTCTAAAAAAAAAGACAACACAACATATAGGACAGCACATAGGGGATTAGTAAAACGAACAGAATACAAAATAATGATTAGTATGTTAGAGTGGCTACTAATTACAATCTTATTTTGTTGTTATTTATAAATTTACATACTTAATATATAATTAATTACAGGGGAGAAAGTATGGGATAATATACATTTAAAGGAGGTAGGACGAGGGATTTCAGGGGGAAGGAAGTCATAAAGAGAACGTCTCAATCTTGGACATGAAAAAAATATGTGGTCCACATCTCCTTCGTCTAGTCCGCATTCACATAGTGAATGGTTACGTATTCTTATTTTAGCTAGAAAAACCGGCGTGCAAGCATGACCTAATCTAAGGCGGCAAATGGTAGAAGTCGTAGTTTTGTTTGCTTTTCGAAACTTAAAAAACCATGGAGAAGAGGGGATGTTAGGTTGTATGTCAGCAAAATGCTTTCCTTTGAGGCGTTTAGAGGTGTTCCACGCAGTCGACCAAGATTTTAGGAGTTCCGATTTTGTAAGTAGGCTTAAGTCATGGGAGAAGGGGTTAAAATGTTCTAGGGAACCCGTCTCAGTTGCAGATTTAGCCGAGGAATCAGCATATTCGTTGCCAGGAATTCCTGAATGGCCTGGAATCCAAGCTAGGACAATTTCAATATTCAGGTTGTGGCATTCGTACAGTAATTCTCTTATTCTGAGGATGTAAGGAAAACGGGAAGCAAAGCGGAAAGGATTAGCAAGAATAGTTTGGAGACAACTTTTAGAGTCAGAAAATATGATAGTTTTATTGAGGCGATGAGATTTTACAAATAGGATGGCTTCAAGAATCGCAATTGCTTCACCAGTAAACACTGATGAGAAAGGGGAACATTTAAATTTAAGGCATATGGAGGTAAAAGGAATCCAAACAGCCGCGCCAACATGGCTATCATGGGATAGTTTAGATGCATCGGTAAAGATGGAGTACCAGCCGTTATACTTAGAGTTGACTTGTTCAAAGAACAGTCCACGCGCGTCAAAGGAATCCTTATCTATACCAAAATACGGAAGAATGTTAGGTTGAAAAACTAAAGCTTCATACGAAGTAGAATAAAGTGGGTTTAAGGGATATTGAATGGTTTGGTTTGGAATTTCTAACCAGTATAGAAAGCTACGAAGAAGGCAAGGGAGTTTGTCTGGATTACTGGGATCTAACAGGTCACGAAGTCGATGAAGCTTCGGAAGAAGAGGATGATTTGAATTTTGTATAATTTTAAAAAAGAACCTATTTGATAGAAACTGTCTACGCAGACTTAAAGGGGGATCATTGCACTCGACTTGCATAGCATTGATAGGTGAGGACTTCATTGCCCCCAGTATTATGCGTAGGCATTTGGATTGAATTTTGTCAAGCTTATTTAGAGAACTTTTGTTAGAGGTACTAAGTAGAAAAGTACCATAATCAAAGTGGCTTCTAATAATTGCATTATAGAGTAATTTTTGACTGTAGGGATGTGATCCCCACCATACGCCTGACAATGAACGAAGGATGTTAATATTCTTTTCACATTTTTTGGTAATAAGATCGAAATGAGGGATACCAGTCATTTTAGAATCTAGAGTGATTCCTAAAAATTTTACATTATTAGACTGGGGGATTATTTCATGATTAATAGACAACTCAATACGAGGGATATTTCTTTTTTTAGTAAAAACTACAACAGTACTTTTGGCAGCTGATAAAGATAAGCCATGGTCAAGCAACCAATCTTCTAAATAGGACAAGGCAGAGTTTAAGCGGCTGCTAGCTTCTTCCATGGATGCGCTAGAGACGTACAGGGCTAAATCGTCGGCGTATTGAAGACATTCACAAAATGAGTTTACAGATCTTTCTAGGTCATACGTATACAGGCTGTAGAGTAATGGACTCAGAACTGAGCCTTGGGGAAGACCTTTCCAGACAGTTTTAGGGGAATGTAGTCCTTGGTAAGATTTTATTACTACGGATCTTTCCATCAGTAAGTTACATATGAAACGAACCAGCTTCTCAGGAATTCTCAGCTGAATAAGTTTATCCCTGAGAACCGGAAGCAGGACGTTGTCATAAGCTGACGCGATATCAAGAAAAACTCCTACTAAGAACTTTTTCTCTTTATATGCGATTTGTATATCAGATGTTATGATACTAAGACTATCAATCGTACCCATACCCTTTCTAAACCCAAACTGAGATTTGCCAAGGATAGAATTGTTCTCAACGAACCATTCCAGCCGATGTTTGATTAGGTGTTCTGCTATTTTAGCCATGACGGAAGATAGCGCTATCGGCCTTCTACTGCTTGGATCTGAAGGATCTTTACCAGGCTTTAAGATTGGGATGATTATCTGGGTTTTCCATTGTTCTGGAACTATTCCGTAGTCAAAAAGAGAGTTAGCAATTTCTAAATAAACTTTTTTAGCAGTGTCAGGTGATTTGGTAATGAAGGAATAGGGTATTCCATCAATACCAGGTGACGAGTCAGTCAGTCCGTCAAGTGCAAGTTGCAGTTCTTCAAAAGAAAAAGGTCGATCAAATCGGTCGCGTGAAGGAAGAATAGAAGGGGGAGAGGGAAGTGAATTCAAACAAGGGACCGAGGAAGGGGCAAGTTTGTCTGAGAATGCCTCTAGCCACGATGAAGAATCGTTGGCGGAAACATTCTCTATATTACACGATCCTCTGAAACGCCTTATCTGTTTCCATACAAGACAAGATGGAGTGGATGGTGATAGTCTTTCACAAAAATTGGTCCATCCAATTTTTTTCTTCTTAGAGACTAGGCGTCTGAGTGAAGCAGCAGACCTTTGGAACCTTATATAGTTTTCCTGTGTCATGGCTGAGTTGTAGGTCCGTTCAGCTTCTCTTCGTTCCGAAACAGCCGTAGTACATTCGGAGTCCCACCAAGGAGTCGAGATTTTATGCATTCTGGTTGATCTTTTCATAGGAACGTGGAGGTCTGCGCATTCAATGACACTGTTCACAAAAGTCTGATAAGAGGAAACCGGGTCAATTATTGGTGTGGAAGAATGTAGTTTAATTTCAAGGGTAGACGCATAGGACGGCCAGTCCGCACCAGACAGCCTATACTTGAGTAAGGGATAAGGATTACAAAAAGGGGAGACATGATTTGGGGAATGTAAGGACAAAAGTATAGGGAAGTGGTCGCTACCATAAGATAAGGGGAGGATTCTCCAGGACATAAGAGAAGAAAGAGAGGCAGAACAAAGTGATAGGTCAACAGCACTATTTGGATTTTGGGACGGTCTAACCCTACGTGTGGGTGATCCATCGTTTAGTAGACATAGGTTAAATTCGTCAAAAGCGTCTAGGAGAGAAAGACCAAACATATCAGAAAAGCTATGACCCCACACAGTGTTGTGGCCATTAAAATCACCCATGACAACTAGAGGAGGAGGGATAGAAGAGAAGAGGAGAAATAAATCGGCTATCAAAGAGGAATTAGGATGAGGAATATAAATTGAGATAAAGGAAATATTCAGGAATCTGATACCAACTGCGTTGATATCAGGGGGGAGGGAGGGGAGAGAGAGTTGGGAGAAGGGAAGTGTGCGCCTTATAAATAAGGCGCATCCTGCATACCCGTCAGCCCTGTCGTCCCGAAGGCAGGAGAAACCGGGAATCCGAAATCGGGTTCCAGGCCTCAACCATGTCTCCGAGACGGCAATGACTGACGGGTGAAATTTTGATATCAAGTGAGTAAGTTCATGTTTTTTTGCGCGCACGCTCTGACTGTTCCACTGGAGCAGGACCACTGGATCCATTGAAGCCAGATAAGGAAACTAATTGGGTAAGTTTTGAGGCAACGTTGGACGGTAGGGGATGGGGATTCATTAGGATGATGTTGATGATTAAGGATAGGAGAGATTCCAGCATATTTTCGTTTTGTGGGATTGATTCTAGGGGGTTGCCTAGGGCGCAACCATTGGGCATGGAGGGCGCTGGATCAGCAACAATGTTTCGATAGGCAGCCCTATCATAAGACTTGCCTAAAGGAGGTCTGGGGCGGGGGGAGGAATAGACAGTTTTATTGTAGGATCGGGGAGGTTGGGGTTGCGCAAGTCCTGCAGAAGGACGATTCTGAGGGACTTGGGAGGGAACAGGGCGTGCAAATAATTCCTTGGCTACCTCTGAGTATGACCGTGATACTTGTGGAAACTGAGTCGCAGCTTCTTCATAGGAGATGTTAGACTGGGCCATAACCGATTTGATTGACCTTTGTCTTTCAAGTTCTGGGCATGTTTTACTGGTAGCAAAATGTCGTCCTGAACAATGTACGCAGGTGGCTTTAGACTCGGGGACCTCGCATTCATTCCCAGAGTGTTCTTTCCCGCAGCGGAAACAACGCGGTTTTGACCTACATTGGGCTTTTGTGTGTCCATACCTACAGCATGTATGACACTGAATAGTGGGGTACTGGTAGAGCTCTACAGGGAGGGAGGTATAGTACAAGAACACCTTCGACGGCAAAGATTGACCTTGGAACGTAATAACCACAGACTGGGTGGGAACCCAAGACACCTTTCCTTCCTCAACGTTTTTCCTGCTAAGTCGGCGGGCTTTCAAAACTATACCACAACCAACAGGTAGAATAAGTGCTTCCGCAAGTTCTTCCATTGACATGTCAGTGGGAACTTGTCTGACTACTCCCATTCGAGTCACATTAAATGTTGGAATAGTGGCGACATATTTGCACAGAGTCAATATCGGAGAACCGATAAATTTATTCGCGTCATCAGCATTGGTAAACTCTACAGATATTTTGTTCCGTCCTACCCTCTTTACGCCATCGGCAACTATGTTGGCAAATTTATGGTTTGATAAAAATTGACCAAACTTTATAGGTCTAAGAATAGTACCTGCAGAAGGATCTGCCTCTAGCCGTGAGACGTGGACCACATAGGGACCCTTGTCTTGAGATGTGTATGACTGGATCGATCCGACGACAATGGATGGGTGTGTGTATAACATTTGAACCGAGTCTACTTCTAGTTCTGCGGATTTGTTGGTCTTTTTGTTAGGGGCCGAAGGAGTGTACTCGGACTCAAATCGGCGCTTAGACCCTGCTGTTAAAACATTTTCAGAATCAAGTGGATCCGGGGGGTCCGGGGGAGCCGGTGGGACCGGCGGTTCTACTTCCATGCTTGAGGTAACCTCAAACACGGATTTCGATCCGCCGCCAACACAAAATAACAACTACACACTTACCAACACCTTACTAGTACTATACAATACTTATGATGATCAAAATAGCTATTTTAATTTAGAAAAAGGCCAGAATAATTATAGTTTTGTTAAAAAATTCTCCGCTCAGTTTACTCGCTATCACTTCCGAACGCAGAATCACGGCGATTTTAAAGCGATCGCATCGACACTCATAGGAACAGGCGCCGGCGCACCATCCACATCCGATGACCATAAACTACTGGCTCCCACTCCTTTTTGGATTGCTTCATTATTTAAGGCCCGTTGCACCACCGAGTCGTAGTTTAGCTCCACAAATTTTATCTTGAGAAGTTCTTTTCTCAAACTGTTGTCTCTTACACCCAATACTATTTGTTCCGTCAATCGACGTTCGCTGTTATCCTGAAAATCACAACGCGAACTTATCTCATGTAGGGCTGCGATAAAAGTTGTGATCGATTCGTTCTCTTTTTGTTTACGCTTGTAGAATTTATCCACTTCTAGTATCGGGTGTGGCTTCGGTACGAAAAACTTGTTGAGAACTTCTATAATGACTTCGAATGGAACTTCACTAGGTTTTCTTGGCGCCAACAATGACACCACAACCGCATACGCCTCCTTTCCACATTGAGACAGGAATAGGGCTCGTTTCTGTACGCTATCCACTGGTCCCGCCGCATCCAAAGCGAAAAACAACTGTTCCCGGTAATTTTCCCAGTTGTCCTTTTGTGGCTCGAATTTTCCCGGCAAGACCAAACTCGCGATGTGCGTAGCCGCCGCTCCAATTGTTGTACTCGTCGCCATTGTTATAACTTCAAGAAGCTTCAGGATTGTTTAATTAATAACATTTGTATGATAATAGACGCCAGTTTATTCGTGGTTCAGTTCCTGTCTACATGTGCATAACCTACAATACAGACTTCAATCAACGATGACATTGACACTTGATTGACCATAGATTATACATAACAACAACATTATCAACAAGAAAGGGGTGAGTGCAGAAATGTCTGATAAAGGGTAATGATTGAAGATCCACCATTTGTTTGGCAAAGTCAAGAAGATGATGATATTATTATTATTGTAGAACTGAAAGTTGTCTTAAAAACTGCTTGGTGTGATATATTACATTTATTGGTGCTGGGTAAAACGACTTTATTATGACATACCCAGGCATAGGTTCTTAAATCTATCTAAATCTTTTAAATCCCTAACTCCAAACCCAGACATGGCTATAACTGATGAGCTCCGCCACCTTGAACTGTATCTCATCGAGGAGTTCCAGAAAGGGCGCAAAGTGGCCGACTTGTATGAACTAGTACAATACGCCGGAAATATTGTACCACGGCTGTATCTACTGATCACCGTGGGACTGGTTTATATCAAGACTAATAGTAACCTTCGGAGGGATTTGTTGAAGGTAAGTTTGAGCTGGCCTTTTGGTGAAATCAGGCTGGCCATTGCTTGGACTTTTGCCCACTGATTACTGGTTGAAAATAGTAAAGAAAACAGATCTTGCTCAAGGTCTTCCTTTCATCTTAATCTTAATAGGCTATAATTTGACTAGTTTCTAAAAACCCATCTCATAAGTTTATTGGCATAGAAGGATGTGTTTCAATGCAAATTGCTTTTAAAATCCATGATCTAAGCGGATGGCAATAAAAACGTCATTATTTTTAATACTGTCAAAATAGCCTATTGTAGATCAACTATGATTAAAAAATAGTTGATAGTTGATAAAATAAAATAGAAAAACAAATATTTCCCATCAACATGAACATGGCTGACAGAACACAGAAATGAGAAATATTGACAATTGAGTGACAAGAAAATAAGACTACCCTTCAGCTGATCAGCGCTGGGTTTCAGTGGCTATTTTGTCTTTCAGTGGTGGTTGATTTGCTCAATTCAATTCCACTCAACCTCCTATTAGTCAAACTTATTTCACTTTACTCAACATGCTAATAAAATCATTGACCTAATATTTTTTCAGGACCTAGTTGAAATGTGCCGAGGTGTCCAACATCCTCTGAGAGGGCTGTTCCTGAGGAACTACCTACTGCAGTGCACCAGAAATGTTTTGCCTGACACCACTGATGGCCAGAGCAACGAAAGTGAAGGAACAGTGAGTCTTTATATTTTAAACTATCTGCACCAAATATTATCCTACTATCCTACTAATATTATAAAGGTGAAAGTTTGTGTGTGTGTAAGTGTGTTTGTTACTCTTTCACGCTAAAACTACTGAACGGATTTGGCTGAAACTTGGAATATACCGGGAATAACACATAGGCTACTTTTGATTTCAGTATTCACACGGGAACGGAAACTAGCGCGGGTAACACCGCGAAGCGCAGCTAGTTGTTAAATAGTTGTACATAATTTCTTCTGAAACATTTAAATAAAATATTACTATAACTAGCGAAGTCGCAATTAGCTTACTCGCCCGCGACTTCGCTCGCGTGGTACCTTGATAAAATATAGCCTATGTTAATTCGGAAAGTCCATGCTACACATTGGTGAAAGAATTTTTGAAATAGGATGAGTAGTTTCGGAGATTACCTCAAACCAAAGACGATTAATATCTAGAAGACAGACAAAGGCCATACACAAAATCGTAACCCTAAAAAATAGCCTGAAAACTCTAAAACATCAATTTTATCCAAGAAATTTCAATTACTTTCTAGTTAAAAATGTTTAAATATTGAATATTGTTGCTACCTACTACTAAGTATTGAAATTTCTTGGATAAAATTGATGTTTTAAAGTTTTCAGGCTATCTGGTACTGCGGGATCGGGTTACGATTTTGTGTATGGCCTTTGTCTGTCTTCTAGATATTAATCGTCTTTGCCTCAAACATACAAACAAACAAAGAAACCAACATTACCTCTTTATAATATTAGTATAGACAACAAAGTTGGGCAACGAAAACTAAAATAGCACATAAACTTTCATTGCTTCTAGGTCCGTGATGCCATCGATTTTGTGCTGATGAACTTTGCTGAAATGAATAAGCTGTGGGTCAGAATGCAGCATCAAGGCCACTCCAGGTGACATTCTTCATATACTAACTGTGTCCCGCGGTGTTACCCGCGGTGAATAGTTCCCGTGGCAATACCGGGATCAAAAGTAGCATATTCTTTAATCGAGGGTATAAGCAATTCTGGTACCAAATTTCATTCAAATCCGTCCAGCCGTTTGAGCGTGAAAGAGTAACAAACACAAGCCGAGCTGCCTGACCCTTAGGCTACGGAACCTTCAGGCTGTATTTACGCAGGTTCGAATCCTGCCGGAGCTGTTAACTTTTAGTAAGATTTTCATTTATAATGAATCGCTTACTATAAAATAAATGTAAAAAATGTATGTTAAAAAAAAAATTATAAGTAGGAAAAATTATAATACAGACAAGAATAATAATAAAGAAAAAGAAAAAATGTGTTGCGTGGGGTCAAATTAGGTCCCTGTCTCAGCATATGCTGCACTAGACCTTAAAATTATTCTCTTTCAACAGGGACAAGGAACGCCGTGAAAGGGAGCGCTCAGAGCTCCGTATTCTGGTCGGCACCAACCTCGTCCGTCTCTCACAGCTGGAGACAGTCACCGTGGAGGACTATAGGAGACTAGTGCTGCCCGGCATCCTGGAGCAAGTTGTCAGCTGTCGAGACGCGATCGCTCAGGAGTATCTCATGGAGTGCATTATACAAGTGAGTCATCATCATCATTTTTACACATCTACACAAGATGATTTACTGCCGGTTTCAATATTAAACTTACGAATGATCGTAGATTGATCGCCACAGCAACTTTGTTTAGACAATAAAAAATTTAATAAAATTTATAATAAAAAAATAAAAAATTTAGAACACTTTTTGACAGATAATAATATTACTATGGCGACAGATCCACGGTTATTAGTAAGTTGAATATTGCAACCCGGAATTAAGCAACAAAAAATATATAATCTTACTGATAGTTTCGTCGTTGGCGTTTAAGGCTTCGTGGCCGAGTGGTCGATGGCAACCCGGCTAAAGGGTGATCGCTTGTATCACGCGGGTTCGAATCCCGTCGAAGTCGTAACTTTTCGTAAGATTTTTCATTTATAATCCGATTAGAAAGTCTGTAAGTATGTTTGTCACTCTTTCACGCTCAAACGACTGGACGGATTTGAATGAAATTTGGTATCAAAATTGCTTATACCCTGAATGAAAGAAAAGGCTACTTTTGATCCTGGTATTCCCACGGGAACAGGAACTATTCACCGCGGGTAACACCACGGTGCGCAGCTAGTTATTTCATCATTTAGGTTGTGTCAAACCAATTTATTTACAGAAATTATACTACTTACCCCCTTATGCATTTGGGTTTAGTAAACCTACTTTAGCTAAAACGGATATTAAATCTGTTGCTATCTCTTTTCATTGACATAAGAGTAACAAGAAAAAAACATTCTTTAAATCCATATTAAATTGACAGATCTTTTTGAATAAGACCATACATATTGACGTAACTACAAAATACAAATAAGCTCAATTCACACCAAAAAGCGGCGAAGAGCAGCGAAGCGGAGCGCAGTTTTAGTGTCATATGAATTTCAACTTTATTTTCATTATTATAATACTTATTATCGCATGAGAAACTCGAACGAGTCGCGAATCCGGCGAATTCGAATACGCGCGCCTTCTCTGCGATAATAAGTATTATAGTAATGAAAATAAAGTTGAAATTCATATGACACTGAAACTTCGCTCCGCTTCGCTGCTCTTCGCCGCTCTTTTGGTGTTAGTTGAGCCTTAGAACCAGTTGAGCCACACATAATTTAGCCATACATTTTCTTCCAGGTATTCCCAGATGAGTTCCACCTGGCAAATCTCACTCCGTTCTTGAAATCGTGCGCGGAGCTTCAGCCCGGAGTCAATATTAAGAACATCATCATTGCGCTTATTGAACGATTGGCTAGCTACAGTCAGGTAAGCGCGGTTTGTAGGTAAACTGGGCCCCTGACTACCCTTTGTCTGAGTAGAGAAGATTTAAGAGACTATGGTGAGGGGAGCTCTTTACAAGATGAGGATCTTTAGAAAAATAGAGTTAGTAAAGTTAAATTGTCGGTCCCGGCTTTTAAGTCGTTAAGCCATGACGGAGGCCTTTAGGCGGCCTAAAAACTCCGTCACCAGAGTTGGCCACTTGCTCATACGAACGAACGAACGAACGATAGTTTTCGCCGTATGCTTATATACGCCCATGTTTCAGCGTAACGAAGGCAACGTGAATCTAAGCGTGGTTCTAGAAGATGGGAAGGAGCAAGAAGTTCAGCTATTTGAAGTATTCTCCGACCAAGTGGCTGCTATCACTCAGGTAATATGACTCAAGTTATCCTAATCCTAATATCCTATCCTAATCCTAATAGCCTAATCCTAATATCCTAATCCTAATATCCTAATCCTAATTCCTATTCCTATTCCTAATCCTACTAATATTATAAAGGTGAAAGTTTGTGTGTGTGTAAGTATGTAAGTGTGTTTGTTACTCTTACACGCTCAAACAGCTGGACGGATTTGAATGAAATTTGGTACCAGGATTGCTTATACCCTGGGTCAAAAATAGGCTACTTTTGGTATTCCCACGGTAACAGGAACGATTTACCGCGGCTAACACCGCGATCACAATTCATGCTTATAAATTGAACTAATAGGATTTTATCGCGTAATGTTCAACAGTTCACCCGCGACCACGGTTGTTGCAAGTTTGCAACACAGCCGAAACGTCGGGAAATAATATTAAAAGGTAAATTACGCGATAAAATCCTGTTAGTTCCATTTAAAAAGAAAAGAAGAAAAGAAAAAATCATTTATTCTTGTAGGACCTCAAGGATCACTTAAGTTTCGTTTTACATGCTAGGTGATTCTAATACCTGTTCCAACGCGACTCTACACCAGGTAAAGAATCAGGCAAGAACCTGGTGGTGTAGGCCTAGCTTTTTTTTAAAAGCGATCCCTTAACAATCTAAAATAACCTAAATAGTCAAGCTTTAGTGGGAAGTTATAAGGAAGTTTATAAGTATTAACTGTACAACTATCTTGGGAGTAGGTCGAGTGGGGTATATTTTTTAGGATCTTATGCTTGTATAAATTACATATCCATGATCTAACATATTTATCTCCAGAATCGTAATGACGTGCCTCCAGAAGACACACTAAGCTTGCAGTTGGCACTACTGAAGCTGGCCCAGCGCTGCCACCCTGACAAACTCAACTATGTGGACAGAGTGCTAGCCCATACTGACAAGATATGCGCTGATATACATCAAAACAGGTTGCATATTTAGTTCATTTGTTGCATATTACTTATGTAAAAAAGAAAGAAAGAAAAATAATTTATTCTGGTAGGATCTCATGGATCGCATCAGTATCGTCTTACATGCTAGGTGATTCTAATGCCTGTTCCAACGAAAGAATCAGAGACTCCCTACACCAGGGAAAGAATCAGGCAAGAACCTGGTGGTGTGGGCCTAGCTTTTTTTAAAAGCGATCCCTTAACAATCTAAATAGTCAAGCTTCAGTGGGAAGCCAGTCAAACTATGTTGCTTAAAAATCGCTAGTAGGTCTATGATTTGGGAAATCATACTATTAAGGAGTCAAATTCAAAAATATATGTTCAAAAGATATTAGGCCACCCCTTTGTGTCAAATTTGATGAGTTAGTTAATGAATGGTGAACTTTTTCTAGAAAAAATAAGTGCTAACTTGGTACCTAAAATCGCATGTGGAACGTTCTTTTCTTTTCCGACCTAACTAATTATCTTTATTAGAGTTATTCATAGATTTAGTAAAAAGTAATGAAAGAAAAAACTGCTGCTATATACTAAAAATCAAAAATAAAATGTGTTATTGTCATTTATTTTAATTATTTTTAGTGGCAAGACTCATTTAGAACACAACACGCCAGTCTTCAAAGAACTGATGAAGATTCTCAAGCTACCCACAGACCACTATAAAAATGTGCTCACACTGATTAAACTACAGAACTATGCGCCGCTGATCAAGCATTTGAACCATCCCGGCAGGAGAATGATCGCTGTACATCTGATCAATGATATACTGGAGAGTGATACTATGATTTCTACGCCCGAAGATGTAAGTATAGTTCTAAGTCTGCAGTTAGTATTAAACTGATGGTCAGCGTATACTGTAAGCGCTGATCGTAGCTCCTAAACGATCACCCAAAGCACCGCTTTACCACCATAAGGGTGCTTTTTCTGTGAAGCGACTAACAGTTTACCCCACTTTGCAACATTCGAACACCAATAGCAACAAAGTATTTCGGGGCTCTGTCATAAAGTTTGAAGAACAAATAATAACAGTAATCGCTTTCAGAAAAATAAACAGATGTTTATGACTCCGATTGGTCAAAATAAAAAGACAAAAGAAAAAGGCAGGATTAGTCTTGCAAGCGAAACTGTTTCAAAATTAGTAAAGCTGTTGGTGATAGTACCTATTATATACTGATATATGAGCCAATATATGAGCTATATAGTACCTATATAGCTCTCTTACGAAATTGAAGTCGGCTCTGACATTTCTAATTTTGCCAATTGTTGAATTGAATTGTTCTAACAGGTAGAAGCAGTGCTAGGCATGTTGGATGTGCTGGTGAGAGACCAGCCCGACCAGGCCGGGGAGCCTGACGCTGAGGACTTCACGGAGGAGCAGGGTCTACTTGCAAGGTACTGGCTCTTGAGTATAGCTCGCGCCACGCAAAAAGAGCGCTGGCTGTCAAACTGCGCAGTGGTCGATTATTGGTGGAGAGGTAACGCGGCGCACTTCATACCATTGATTTAGCGAGTGCTATTGGTTCGTCAGCGAGTGAACACAGGCGCAAACATACCCCCACTCTTTCCTCTCAGCGCTCTTTGTACGTGGCGTGACCTAGAGTTTTTAGGCCACCTAACAGCCTCCATCATGGCTTAACGACATTAAAAGAAAAAAAAATCGTTTATTTTGGTAGGACTTCAAGGATGACTTCAGTTTCGTCTTACATGCTAGGTGATTTTAATGTCGTCGTTTCGTTGCCATTCAATACCTTTTGTATTGAAACGTTTTGAAGCGGAATGATGCCCCTTCATCTTACATCTGTATAACTTGCGCTGAAAATATTCTGAGATAAATAAGGATTTGGAACTGGTAAATTGACTGAATTGCATCTAGTACACTCTTAAACGAGCGAAACCTAAATAATAAAGATAAAGATTTTATTTGTTTGGACACACGCACACTATAAAAAGACAATAGTGGCAATTCTGAGTGTCGCAAAAGCTAAACTAAGCTAACTAAAATTGTTGCCGTCCCTTTCATAGCGATGGGAATAAAAAGGATGGCAATAATTTGAGTTAGGTTAGTTTAGCTTTTGCGACACTCCGAATTGCCCCCATTAAGAAAATATAGAATATAAAAAAGAGCACAGAAAGATACATCAATATCAATAAACAATTAGTGGAAATATTGGTCCTCCAGCCAGCCTCAGCTTAATTTCGCTATCGCAACATGTGCGATACCGACGCTGGTTCTCAGTCTGAACCTCAATGAAACCGAGAACGAACAAGTACAATACAGAGAGATAGTAATAATATTTCCTCCCCAGACTGATCCACCACTTCAAGTCAGAGTCAGCGGACCAACAATACCTGATTCTGTCCGGTGCTAGGAAAGTGTTGCAAGGAGGAGGCGCGAGACGCATCCAACACACCTTCCCTCCTATTATGTTCCACGCTTACGCACTGGCGTTCACTTACAAGGATATTGCTGACCAGGTAATAAGGGTTACATTCCTTTGGCAAAAGAACCATAGTCTATGCTTAGGATAACTCAGGTCTTTACATCTTTATTAGATGTTTTATACAGAGTCAGGAGGCAAGCTTTGCCTACACTTAACGGACACTGTAGCGCCTAAGACATTGTTGAGATGGATTGGGCTTGCCCAGCACCTAAACCATCTGCACATAAATTACAATACGTGTGGGCTGACTAGCCGCGGGTTTCCTTATGATGTTTTATTCATCGTTTAAAGTGCATATACATTTTTCGACGCGACAAGTTCATTGATGCACGGCCGGATGCGAACTCACGACCTCGGACCGAAAGTCGAAGTACTTATCCACTTGGTTGAAGAAGATTTTGTCCATGTTGACTATTACGGGACTTGGCTGTTCACATGACTGAACGTCCAAATGGCTGGATTAGGTAACCTATGATTTGTTGTAGCCCAAATAAATAATAATTAATCAAACTAATTGGTTTTTTATTTAGGACGAGATGTGGGAGAAGAAATGCCAGAAGATCTTCCAGTTCTGCCACCAGACCATCACAATGCTGGCCAAAGCAGAGCTTGCGGAATTACCTCTCAGGTAAAAAGTTATCATCAATTTGCAATACTGAATTGAACTTTATAATCACACTATCACTATCAAATAATAATTAAAAATTATTATTATTATTTATACTATTATTTATACACTAATAATTAAAAACTTTCTAAGTATGTTGATCTTAAAAATGAAATAGCACGAATGTGGAGACTGGAAAAGGTACCAAATTTCATTCATATCCGTCCAGCTGTCTGAGCGTGAAAGAGTAACAAACACACTTACACACTCACACTAACTTTCACCTTTGTAATATACATAAGTGTGATGTGATTTGTTTCAGATTGTTCCTGCAAGGAGCGCTGGCTATAAGTGAGATAGGCTTCAACAACCACGAAACTATCGCGTACGAGTATCTCTCGCAGGCCTTCTCTATCTACGAGGACGAGATCTCTGATAGCAAGTCGCAGTTGGCACATATGACTCTCATAATAGCTACGTTTGAACAGATCAATTGTTTTGGTAAGTCCAAACAATTCACGAAAAATCTATTGATGCATGTCCGGATTCGAACTCACGACTTCACGATAATACGAGGTACAAATTCACTTGGCCAACTTATGTTGCAAACTATGCCAGCAACAGTAAACCAGATGACTGATATACTACATTGATACATATTTTTTTTATAAATACATACATAATATACAATACATAGAAAAACAACCAGACCCGGAACAAATATCTGCAGAACATGCAAACATTTGTCCCGTGTCGGGGATCGAACCCGCAACCTCTGCGTCTCAGGCGGGCATTCGCCCACTGCGCCACAGAAGTCGTAATTTGTGTGTACAGTGTATTATTAAAATTATTATTATTATTAACTACGTTTTTTTTTATTTGTCAAAGTCCATGTCTTTATTTGTATATATATGAGAACAAAGAAATACACAGGAACAAAAAATACCTAAACAACTAAAATAAATAAAAGGAACTCTGTATTCTATCCAAAATATATACATACTAACTAAAGATAGAAAAGCCCAAAAGGCTGGCAACGTTACCTCGTTGGATTGCAATACTTATCCTCTGTCTTAACTTTGTTCACTTCTGTGAACTTAGGTTGCGCTTATTCTTCCTAGCATGTAAAACGATACTTAAGTGATCCTTGAGGTCCTACAAGAATAAATGATTTTTCTTTCTTTCTTTCTTTCTTTCTTCCGTAGTAAGCGCAACCTAAGTTGGTTGCGCTTGCTATAATGATATCGAGTTGCAGGCGCAGAGAACGCGGAGCCGATGCGCACGCAGTGTGCGCTCGCGGCCAGCAAGTTGCTGAAGAAGCCGGACCAGAGCCGAGCGGTCGCACTCTGCGCACATCTCTTCTGGAAACCGCCTAAGGATGGAAAGGAGGTCATTCTTATTGATACATTTCATTGAGAGTACAAAGTGACCGCAAGTGGCATTATCAGCTGATCGCTTCCGTGCTTCGGAGGGCACGTTAAATTGTCGGTCCCGGCTTTTAAAGTCGTTAAGCCATGACGGAGGCCTTTAGGCGGCCTAAAAAACTCCGTCACCAGAGTTGGCCACTAAAAAAAAAAAGCTCATACGAACTTACTTACTTTAATGAGAGTACAGTTGTACCACTTTTATAAGCACATCGGCAAAATTCGTCTGCGCAGAAGAGAACAATTTCAACCCGAATGCCAACGCCGTTGAATGAATTATAGGAAACCCGCGGCTAGTCAGTCCCACACGTAATTGACCGTTGTCTTTCCTGTGGATATGGCCGGCTAAGCTGAGAGGATGGTTTAGGTGCTGGGCAAGCCTATTCCATCTCAACAATGTCCCAGGCACTACAGTGTCCCGTTAAGTGTAGGCAAAGATTGCCTCCTGACTGTATTGATTTATACAAAGTCAGAAGGCAAGCTTTGCCTACTAGTAAAGATGTAAAGACCTGAGTTTTTTTTTCGCCTACAGTGGCCGCTGAACGACGCAACTCGCGCATTAGACTGCGTCCGTAAGGGAGTGAGGGTCGCTCAGCAATGTATGGACGGCGGCGTACAGGCGCAGCTGCTGGCCGAGCTGCTGGCGAGGCATGCCTTGCTGAGGACACAGGGCAACGCGGCCGTCAGCACCGCGCTTATACACGCCGTGAGTACATACCTACACTATAATATCTAACCTACAAACAGCCCACTGGATCCCACTGCTGGGCAAAGGCCTCTCTTTTTCCATTCGCCCCGGTGTAGGGCTTCTGTCAGCCAGTGGAGTAATCGTCGAGTTCGTCCCACCATCTCCGCTCTAAAATAGCCTATGAATAAATAATAAATATCCTTGGACAGTCCACACAGCGTCTCTATTCTCTATCTAGTCCCAAGCTAAGCAACTTATGATAAGGTAACCAGATGACTGATATATTATTAAGATACTTTTTTTGTAAATACATACATTATATTATAGATAAAAAAAACCAGACCTGGAACAAATATCTGCAGAACATACAAACATTTTTCTCGTAGCGGGGATCGAACCCGCAACCACCTTGTCTCAGGCGGCCGTTCACATAAACTATGTATGTCATAACTTGCTTAGGTATGTATCTATTTCATTAACCCTTGTTTCGCAAAATAAATACTTAACATTCTCTCCCACAGATAATCCAAAAGATCCGTGAAGAGCTCGCAAACCTCGACCAATCAGAGGAAGTGGAACAGATCACAAAGCATTTCCACAACACGCTTCAGCACATCAAGAACCGGATGGAATGCCCCGACCCTGATGGACTGGGATATGAAGGCCTAGTTTTAACATAACTAGATCATTAAAAAAACATAGAACACTTAACAATATTACGTCATTCAGCATAATCTGAATAACGTAATATTAGTGGCAATTCGGAGTATCGCAATAGCTAAACTTAACTAACTAAAAATATTTCCGTCCCTTTCATAGCGATGGGAATAAAAAGGACGGCATTAATTTTAGTTAGTTTAGCTTTTGCGACACTCCGAATTGCCACTATTGTTCAGTGTATAATTAGCATGTTGATTTTATATCTTCGATCGAAGTGACTCATATTGTAGTGATCGAACTTCTACGAACTTCACTTTAGAAGTTCGTTTGATCATCTTATAACAATCAAAGTAAGATTATTATCATCAGATAGCCAGATTTAATTGGAAATTACAAAGTATTTCAAGATATTTTATTTTTATTTTTTATTTACATAATGTATGTAAATAAAAAATAAAAATAAAATATCTTAGTGTTACAAGTGCCATAACACTAGTTTTGATCATATCACTTAGGATCACGGCAAGTCAAATTTATGTTGGTACTTCACAGTGTAATTTTCATTTTATAAATTAATATTTTCAATATTATTCAAAATATAAATTACTGATGCATTACAATGCTACAATTTTTTAATTTGGTGATAATGTAGGTTTCATAGTAGAGGTGGTTGTTGCAGCTATCTAAAACTACCACAAAGTATATATACATGCGAAGAAGTAAATATCTTTGTGAGTGAGATTGATTAAAATTATAAGTTTGAATTGTGAATTAAGATTTACTTCGGAATGTGATTGAATTACATACATTCCAGGGAATGTATCAATTTTATTTTGATCTGTTTTGTATATAGTTGATAGATGATTTATATTTACATAGTTTGTAAGATGCAATAAAATATACTTACCTAATTAATATTTTACATTTTTCTTTTATTTAGTGCCTACACATTATGCCGGAGTGTAGGAGCCTTTAGTTAGTTAGACCTTTGTTACTTTTTTCAATGACAAGCCCGGTTAATACATAATATCTACTTACTTTATAAATGAAGGTAATCTCGGAGTAAACTGCATTTATAAAATAAAAAGGTTCATTCCCATCTGCGAGTTAGCCACCGTTGTCGTGGCTGGCACGAGTTCAGTGGCGGTAAAGGGTCTAGCTAGGTTGAGTCGCAGGGAACTCAGTTGTGCGTTGGGTCCGAAAGGGTCGTTTACCACCTCGGTGGTGAATCTGCCCCTTCTATATGTGTATTTCCCTGTATTCCCAGCAGCCACCTTTGAGTTTTCCATTTAAAAGGGTCGATTCCCATTGCGTTAGTAAAGTAGTACTTTACTAGTCTGCTTCAATTTTTTTGTCAGCCTCACAAATAAAACACAAACTCTCTTAGAACTATTATATTTTTTACATAATCTTATTCCCTTGCACGTTATTCCTATTGTTCAGCATAATCTTCTCCTGCCTCTTCTTCTCTTCCTTGAAAGCCTCTTTGTTCGCCTTCTTCTCTACTCTCCTCTCCTTGCGGTACTCCCTGAGGAGGCGTTTCCGTTCCTTCTTTTCTTCCTGATTTTCGTCTTTTGGTCTGAGAATAGAAACATTGAGTAGACTTAAAACGTATGCCCCTCTCATAGAACTTCAGATCTAAGTTAATAATAAATGTGTAACAGTTACTCTACAGATACATTTTGCTATTAATCGCCGGACCGGCGATTACTGATTACTGAATCGACTCAAAAAGTGAAAAAGTGGACTCGTGGAATGTCGATTTATTTAATTTACCTGATAGACAGCACAGAAAGTGTGGAAAGTACGCTCTCAGCGTTGGTCCGTGTGTCGTCGTCCGATTCGTCCCCAGCTTGCATCGCGTTGAACTTAGCGAGCGAGCGCATGGTCAGCTTGTTTTCATTGCCCAGCACGTCTTTGGGTATGCCGGTTTTCGCGTGGATTTGGATCTTCTGCGGTTTCTGTGAAGCAAATAATGGTTAAGCTAATCTCTACCTACTTACTTTTGGAATACAGTCGTATAGGTCGCGCCACGTAAAAAGAGCGCGGTCGGGGAAGTAGCGGGGGTATGTTTGCGCCTGTGTTCACTCGCTGACGAACCAATAGCACTCGCTAAATCAATGGTATGAAGTGCGCCGCGTTACCTCTCCACCAATCATCGACCACTGCGCAGTTTGACAGCCAGCGCTCTTTTTACGCGACATTAACTATATTTAATTTAATTTTTCTTTTTGATGCTACGTTTTATAATAAGAATAGTAGCACCTTAGGTTCCTCGATGATCTTCGGATGGTTGTACAGATTGGAATACGTGGAGAGGATAGACTCGCAGTCCCATTTCTCCCTCGGGTCCACTTCCACCGTCTCTATTTCATCTTCCGACTCCTCTTGAATCTCTTGCAGGCGTCGCATTCTGTGTAATGTAAATCTCATTAATATAATGGAACTGAATGGTAGATATTTGCTTGGATCTAAAATCAAATCATGAATTTGATTTGTGATTTCGTCAATCGAAACATGTGACGAGAACTAAAGACAAAAGACAATTTCAAGCTTAATTTTGCAAGTGGCCAATTTTGGTGACGGAGTTTTGAGGCCGCTTAAAGGCCTCCGTCATGGCTTGAAAGAAAATTTAATTAAGATTAGAATTTGGTCATCTGGCAGGTAGTAAATCCCAGGAGGAATAAACGCAGTGCTGGCAGACCACCAGCTAGATGGGTGGTTTATTGTTAGGGTCGCCAACAAGACCTGGATGCGATCGACTCAACACCGGCACGAGTGGCAGACATTGAAGGAGGCCTACACCCAGCAGTGGGTTGACACCGGCTGAAAATGATGATGATGATGGCAGGTAGTTTGCCAAGAGGTCTAGTGAACCCCTGGGACCAACACTCTGTAAAGACCATACTCTACCTGCCAATAGATTTGGCTAGACAGGCTGAAAACTTGAATCACAATCATTGAGTTACTAATCATCATCATCATCATCATCAGCCCTTCTCATCCCACTGCTGGGCATAGGCCTCTCTTCGCTTCCGCCGCTCGACCATGTCTCGCGCCAATCTTACCCATGTCCGACCTGCAGTTTGACTAATCACAATGCCAAAAATGGAGTCAAATGCTATCAATATGCCTTTCGTCTAGTGACATTACAGGACAATCTGTGTGTAGCAAGTGGAGATCCGTGGTCTCTGCCTACCCCCATCAAGAAAAGGCGTGATTTTATGTAAGTATGTATATACCTAGCGCGCTCCACTTCCTTGTCCAGCAGGATCCTTCTCTGCGAGTCTTCGAACTCCTCGGCAGCCTGCAGCATCATGGCGTGGGATTCCGGCATGAAGCCCTCGATCTCGTCCAGGTCTAGGGCCCCGAGTTCTGTGTCATCGTAGTCGGCGAACATCTGGAAATGTTATTGAACATGTAAAGCCATGAAGCTCTATTAAGTTAGTGGTATTTGTCATCAGCTTCCTTTCACCTGTCTGATAAAAATGCACCCTGAATCATCTGTAGGCTACAGCTGATTCAAGTGATGCTTCGAATAATAACTAGCTTACTTGCCCATGGCTTCGCTCACGTGGTACCTACCTTGATAAAATATAGCCTATGTTCATTCGGAAAGTCCATGCTACACATTGGTGAAAGAATTTTTGAAATCGGATGAGTAGTTTCGGAGATTACCCCAAACATACAAACAAACAAACCAACATTACCTCTTTATAATATTAGTATAGATATAGACTAAGTATTCGCTCGCGATTTCGCTCGCGTTGCACCTACCTGGATAAAAAGTAAGTAGCCTATGTATTAGTCCAGGTCATAAACTATGTACATTCCAAGTTTTAACAAAACCGTGCAGAAGTTTTCGCGTGAAAAAGTAACAAACATCCATCCATCCTCGCAAATTTTTGCACTAATTATATAGGAAGTAATCCCTTTCTTTATTTACCTTTTCGAACCTTTGATCCAGGAGTGTAAGACCTTGGTTCCTCTTGATGACGCTGGAAGACATGGAATATTGAGAGAATCGAGATTTCGTGTCATCCTTGTCACGTTCGTCCCAAGTCGGCATTCTACCTCCCACGCGCTCCTGTAGATATTAGATTTATTAGTCAAATACAGTAAGGCTACGTCCGCACAGACAGGCGGCTTGCTTAGCACCTAGAGCCTAGTGGCTTGCATTCTGGCTACTAGCTAGGATACACAGAGGCCGCACTGAGAGGTGGTTTTCCTGGTGAAAACTGATGCAATTAATAATTCATCCATTTTTTTCTTTTAATAAGAGCGATATAACGTGACGGGCGGTTGCGCTGGTCGATGATTGGTGGAGAGGTACTCCGCACGCGGCGCACTTCATACCATTGATTTAGCGAGTGCTATTGGTTCGTCAGCGAGTGAACACAGGCGCAAACATACCCCCGCTACTTCCCCGACCGCGCTCTTTTTACGTGGCGTGACCAATATCGACACAGACAGCACGTGAAACAGAGATAGCGATATTTCCGACCACTGCGACGCAAATAGCAATAACTATAGAATATCCATCAGAAGATGTATGTACTTCCACAGAATATGATAATTTAGTACTATTTTCAAATGATTGATGATTTCATTAGGCAGAAGTATGAGAAGAGAAGAAATGGCATGTAAATAGAAGAGTGCTTGATATTCATGTGGATGGATATATTAGAGGTAGACCAAGGAAAAGATGGATGGACTGTGTGAGTGTTAACATGAGAAAGAAAGGAATGGTGAAATGACGGCTGATAGAGGGAAATGGAAGCAGAAAACATGTTGTGCCGACCCCACGTAATGTGGGATAAGGGCAGGAAGAAGTACCTGAGAATCAGCACTGTCATCATCGGAGTCCATTTGATCATCAGAAGCAAATGCCCTGTCAGAGCCTGCATCAGAACCTTCATCATCATATTCTTCATCATCTGAAAAAAGTGAATATGCATCAATTTGTTTTCTGGCTTTTGTTCATTATTGAAACTTTACATGTTTATGGCCTTTAAAAAGATTTGTAAATCTAATGTAGATTAAGAATGTTTCTTTCTTGTTACTTTTACGTCAACGAAAAGAGATAGCAACAGATTTAATAACCATTTAGCTACAGTAGGTTTACTGAACCAATATGAATAAGAGGGTTAATGTTTGATCTAAAGAATATTGTAAAATCACTTTTTTTTAAGGGCCCATTCAACTATTTCAGTGTTAAGAAATTACATACACATTCACAAACTCTCATATAAATATTAGTGTGATATAAGTTCTAAATAATTAATAAAAATATATAAAATTAAGTACTTACATACCTGAAAAATAATGAACTACCTAAAAAACTGAGAAATACATACCTTCGCCTTCGCCCATCGCCAGTTCAATAAAGTTATCTTCCAGTTCATTCTCCGGGTCTTCAAAGTCAAAGTCCTCATCTAAAGCAGCCACCACTTCTGGGTCCAGATCCAGACACAAACCTGGGAAGAAGCATTTATATATTTGAATATTTTTTTATAGACTTATGTTTCGGGAATGCTTCTGGCAGTGGCTTGGATCAGTTGAGCTACCTATAGATCGTTTGTAATTTATGGACTTATGTTTCGGGAATGCTTCTGGCAGTGACTTGGATCAGTTAAGCTACCTATAGATTGTTTGTAACGATCTTTAGATGGCTCAACTGGTTCTAATTGTTGTGTTCTAATTGTTATTTTGTACAGTTATGTTCTTAAGTAGTATTTTAGTTTCATAGACCACTTATTAGCTGTATTTCATAATAAAATCAATCAAGAAGCAGAAAAAAGATCAGTTATGTAATATTAAGCATGGTTAGACCTTGGGAATGCCTTTGGCTCTCAAATTCTCAATGCATAGGTGCCCATAAAATAGGTGCTCAAACGGGAATACTGCAACCTCATGTGTGATATGTTTACTAAATAATAGGGTAATAGGTAGATAGCATCATGAACGAAAAAAATAAAAATTAAACATGAATGAGCCAGTGTTTAAATATTGAGATTATAAAGATTAATAACATATTTTTTACAGCAATAATACTGCAGCATTGTCCTCCAAAGAAAACACAAGGTAAAAGTTCCAGTTACAAGAAACAATACCTTGAGGTGCTGCCTTGTTCAGAAGACCCACTTCCTCCTCAACCTCTGAAGCAAACACTGAACTCGGCAAAGTCAGTTTTGATGTGATCTTCTCTTCTTCATTGTTCTGATTGTTGTCTGTGTCTGCTGACTTCTCTTTCCTTTTGTGTGTTGCTTTCTATGGAGTACAATTCTTATTTATGATGTGAACAAAGAAACATATCATACTTACACTTCTTATGCGGGCTATATCATGTTGGAACCAACACGTTCCAACACTCCAATGTGAGTGACCCTCACATTGGAGTGTTGGAACGTGTTGGTGGTTCTTGGGCAGTTATTGAACTAAACAGAGCATTGCCATTGACCATTCTATTTGTAGCCAATGTTGGAACCAAGTTGAAGCCATATTATGGGGTTAGCATAATATATATCTAACATGCTTATAGGTATTGCATTAACATACCGGTTGAACTACTAATGTGACTTCTCTTGTGTCTTTAAGATGTTGTAAATAGTTGTAGTCATCATCAAAGTATATGCCATACTTCATCTGCTCCTCCTTGCGCTGCTCCGGTGTAAAGTCCTGTAAAATTTAAAAAAATATAATGTTTTGTTGATTAGAATAGATGGATCGATGTTTGCGACTCTCACACAAAATCTACAAAACGGATTTGGATGAAACTTTGCATATACATAGATAACGACTTCAAATAACACATACAATACTTTTTATCAGGTAAAGAAAGCTAGTTAAAACAAAATGTTAAAGTAAAGTAGGTTAACTTCGGCACAATTAACTTACAGGGTCATTTACTTTCCTCGCCGGAATATTTGCATTAACAGGCACGAGCACACGCTGTGGAGCAGTCTCATCTGCTGCAAGGGGGTCCTTTTGTGAACGATGCACCAAATTGAAGGTAACAGCCTTTTTTCTATCAATAAACTTCTTTGCTTTCGGCTGAAATAGGTTATTTTATCAGAAAAAAGTACTTTGTATCACGGGTGATAGATGTCTGCTAAGGTGAAGAAGCTGTTTTACCATTGTGATGATATGAAATTACGTCGATCAACAAGGAAACAAGGAAAAACACAAATAAAATCGCCAAAACATGTGTTGTTTTGACTTTTTGAGTATATATATAGAGAGGGAGGGTGAGGGAGGGGTAAATTTATAAGTGACTGACAGTGACATGACAGACAACACAATGTGGTTGATGACAGGAACAAAAATATAGCATGGCTGGCAGGCAGTGATGGCACTGTACAGTGCCACATGCGTTAGCATCCTAGTAGTCTGTGAGTGCCACCCACCTTCGGAACATTATTAAAACATTTCATTGTAAAAAAAACTAAATCATCTTTCTGCTGGCTAAAACGTAGTGTTTACTTCCTCTGTGTCTTCTAGCACTAAATTAAAATTATTAATCTTCCTAGCACTAAATGCTACAACAGCGCTCCTCTATCCCCTGTTTTCACGGTTTGTGGCACACTGTACTGTGAATTGAATTGTGATAGAGACTAGAGAGGGGCACAAAGTTGAAAGTAAACCAGAACAGATATGTCACTGTCAAAAATGTCAAAGCTGAATGAAAGCAAAGCAACTGCTACTCAACTACTGTTACCAGTGTGACCAAAGTTAGTAGATTTCTACTTTTTCGGTAGATTTTGAGGAACTTGCAACAGCTGCTAGTAGGAAAAAAAATATCAGTATATTTTGGTAGAATTTGCAATTTTTTGGTATTTTTTCGAAAGAAGATGGCAACTCTCTTCTATAATCTATTCTTTTATGGGAATTCCCCCATTATGTGAATCAGAATCAGTCTATCTCTTTCTAAACACACGTACTCAAAGAACAAACACTCAAAGCCTAGCCGGGGCTTCCCCCGAAGGTAAATAATTGTTCAATCTATTTTCATTCATTATAAATTTGTAAAAATGTAGCTGCAATCATGCATGGTAGGGATGGGCAAATGGAAAAAAAATATCGATATTTATCGTATCGATATTTTTCAAATATATCGATATATATCGCCCAAGAAATATCGATATTTCGATAAATCGATATTTTTTGCCCAATTAGTAATTATTTATAAAAATTCAAAATTTTAAAGCAAATACACATCTGGCTGTTTTGTTTGACATCAGTTTTATTATTAAAAAAAACTGATTTTTCATTGCTTGACATAAAAAAAAACAATTAATTACACAACAAGTAATTTTTGTTTGAGTTTGAAGCAAAGAAAATGTGACGCATGAGCAGACAGCACAGCAGAGCTCTAAAAATATATCGATTTTGATATCTGAAAATAAATATCGAAAATTGATATATCGCTGGAAAAAATATCGCCGATATATATCGATATTTTTCTGAAAAAATATCGATATTTTGATATATCGATATTTTTTGCCCAAGCCTAATGCATGGGAAAGAAGGTCTTCGACAAATTGAAGATGGTTGCGCAAATTTTGTCCCAGACAAAGATATGCTAAAATTAATGGAAGCTAAAAATCTGTATGATAATATAAATGAAGATTCCTAAGTGATAGTGACTGACGAATTCCTGAAGATAAATTTATTTGATTTGTGTGATTATGATGAAACTCTGATGTTTAATTTATTTGATTTTTTTGTTTGATTTGTGTAATTGTGATAAATGAACCTTCATTGAGAATAAAACCTACCTATTGTGACTGAATTCCTGATGTTAAATTGATTGATAACCCAGTTAATTTTATAGTAGATTTTTAGTAGACTCCAGCTTATTATAAGTAGATTTCGGTAATTTTTCACCCTATGTTACAGTAGATTTGTCAATTCAAATCTGGTCACACTGACTGTTACAGAAATGAAAACATAACCTCTGAAGATGTTTACAAAAAGTTCAATTTTACGAAATAATTACAAAAGAATTGTAACAAAATGGACTTGTATCGATTGTTTTCGCTTAAAAAGTTCAGCTGAGCCAAAAACGAAAACATACTCACACACCATTCTCTTCCCCAAAACGAGTTTTCCGGCTCGATCAAGTAACACAGTAAAAGAGGAAATACAAAAGGTATTTAGTTCATAATCGGCTAATCCACTGCCCCATTATACTGTTTAATTTATTATCTTTTATATTCCTCTAAAACGAATCAAAATACTTACAGTTTTTATATATTTTTGCATATTATTTATCATGACAATAATTTTAGACTGCTCAGTTTAATGAGCTCTATAATTGGCAAAAAGAGCATTTAAATGGCCCAGAATTTGTTCTACATGATGGCCCACCGTATGCTAATGGAGATTTACACATGGGACATGCAGTAAACAAGGTATTGCTGAAGAAAATAATCATTTTGTATGAAACTTGTCCTTGTTTCTTCACCTCTAAATTCATAAATTGTCTGTTTGTAGATATTAAAAGATATAAACAACCGTAACCAAGTTTTGCAAGGCAATAGAGTTCATTATGTCCCGGGTTGGGATTGCCATGGTCTCCCTATAGAGCTAAAAGCACTACAAAAAGCTAAGAAAACTGCAAAGCAAAATGAACTCAATAACCCTGTACATGTACGTGAAATTGCAAGGGAGTTTGCTTTACAAACTGTTGAGAATCAAAAAGCAGCTTTTAAGACTTGGGGTGTTATGGCGGACTGGGATAGTAGCTACTTGACATTAACTAAAGGATATGTGCAGAATCAGTTGAGACAGTTTTACAAAATGTATGAGAAAGGATTGGTGTTCCGAGCTTTGAAGCCTGTTTACTGGTCACCATCATCAAAGTAAGTAAATAGTTTTACTAGTTTGCCTAAAAGACTTTGTAAACATCCAATATTATTTGTTGAACATGAACTTTGTAATACTTAATATTATTAATTTTCAGAACAGCCCTAGCTGAAGCAGAATTGGAATATGACCCTCAGCACAAAAGCAAAGAGGTATATGTCTCACTCCCTATTGAGGAACCACCAAAAGTGGCATTGGCCTTCTTGAATAGGTAACTAAACTCTTTTGCTTTTTGGTGGCCAAAGGCATGTCTGTTCATAGAATACAGCAAATCGGCGCAATACTAATATCTCAGGCACACAGACTTTATTCTCTTGTACTCTGTTATATTCTAAACTCTATTGTAAATTCCAGCAAGCCTCTATCAGCTATAATCTGGACGACCACGCCATGGACGCTAGTTGCCAACCGCGCTATATGCTACAACCCTCAACTCAAGTACAGCATAGTAACACTGAGCAATATGGGCAAAGAATTCTTCTTAGTGGGATCTGGATTGATTAAAGGTCTGGAAAAGGTCTTAGGAATAGAAATTCAGAAGCATTTTGAGTTTGATGGTAAGAAAATTCTGTTAGTTAGGTATATTTCGTTCTTGTAAAAGCTTTTGAATGTGTTGGTCTTATTATTAATATTTTTTCAATCATCAAGTGGTCAAGAGAAGTTTCTCCAGTTATTTTATTTTTAATAAATGATATTGTAAGCTCAAGAGTAATTTGAAATCTGATACACAAATTACGAATTGAGATGGTGTGTTTCAGGGTTTGACTATTTACCCTTTTCTATTCCTAATTTATACATGCAAATAATGTTTATTAGGAATTTAAAAGTCATTCACTTGCCATAATAATATAAATATATAACATAATCATAATTTTAGGGCAGCACCTCCAAGGAACGACGTATACAAACAAGCTAGTATCAGGAGTACTTCCGTTTTTGGAAGCTGATCACGTAACAGAGGGAAAAGGGACAGGATTGGTGCATACTGCGCCGGCGCACGGACCCGATGACTTTCTAGTGGCTTTGAAGAACAATATGCATGTGGTATGATTTTTGTGTTTTGTCTTCCGAAGACGAGTAACTGAGAAAGTAACTTGGTGTTAAGTGCTGAGTACTATTGATTAGAAATAACTTTAAATATCTAAAGTTTAGACACATTAATTATTTTATATTACCTATGGTATTTAGATGAAATTTAAAATGATTATTGCTTATGGTATAAAAATTATTGGCAACTTAACATTGCACGTGTAAGGCGCGAGCTATAGCTTACTTGCGCAAACTTATAGGATTATTGTTGAAGTGTGTAAATAATAATATCCTTTAAAAATCTGTAAACCCTTTTATATTTTAAATAATAATTCGTTCGTACAATTCCTTTTTACGTTCCATACCGTCATAAATGCTTTGTTTGAACAGGAATGCAATGTAGACGAAGCAGGATGCTACACCAATTTGGATCCGACTCTCAACGGCTTACCAGTCCTCACAGAGGGACAAGACAAGGTCATATCACTGCTAGGTCCATCTGTGCTGCATCAAGGCATCTATGTCCACTCATATCCTTTGGACTGGCGGACCAAGAAGCCGGTGATTTTAAGAGCAAGTCGCCAGTGGTTTATTGATACAGCAGCTATCAAAGAAAGAGCTTTGGTAGGTTAATTTTAGGTTTATAAGACCTTGTTAGAGAGGAATCAAACTCAAACTAAAAATTTTTAATTCAGTACATCGTTAAAAATTAATAAAGGATCTAAAAATTTCCTAAAATATCTGAAAGAAATGTCTACCGCTCCCTGGGATACAGTCGTGATCAAAGAGAATAAAAACACTATGTTTAGTCGTGATCATATTTAATTATTTTTTCATTTATAGACCACTTTGACACGTCACGTCCTTAAAACTAGGGTATTCTAACGCCCGAAATTAATAATGTATCTTCAATCCGAGATTAAATTCAATCTTGGATTGCTGGGTATCTCCCGATCGATCTCCTATCCGCATGCCAATAACCTATCTGCTATCTCAATCTTTTTTTTTGGTGGCAGATTGCCGGCAATCCTTTCCCTCTTTAACGTTCCGTTTTATGTAAAATGTTTAATGGAACCACAATATTAATTTTAGTAATATAAAAACAAATAATAAATAAAATTAATTAACAAGTTGTAGATAGTAATATTTATAGTTCAAACAAATTGTTATTTGCCTAAAAACTTGCAGATTTAACAATCTCAATACTTATACACAAAATACTTTAACTGAAATGGAACGTTCAAGTTGACGAATGGTATTTGACAAAGAGAATATAACCAAATATAACCACTACTGTACAGTTATTTGTTGCGAAAATTAGGTAAATAAAACAGATGTGTGTTGTGTGATCATTTCATCAGCATTACTTCTAATGATGGATTCAGAAATCGTAAGTTACCTACCTACCTACCTACTGGTTTTTATGGAAGTTGTAGAGATGACGCCTACGGCCTAACTTAGCAAAAGCACACCACCCAACTAGCAACGGAATCCTATAATAAATGACTGTAGGTAAAATTAGACTTATAAAGCTCTTATAATGGCTTTTCTGGAGACTCTTGTGCTAATAATAGCATTGTGCAAGCATTTATACTCTCAAGAGTAAATTCACTTATGTAATTGCCTTGTAGTTTACTACTAGACTATTTTATAGGATAGTTACAAGACATATAATCTTATAAGTGCATTGACGAAGTCTAAATAGTCCTATGAAAATTGTAGTCTTATAAAGGCATTGTGTAAGATTCCCAGAATTTATAATACACTTGTCTAAGATCATTATAGGATAATATAATCTAATAAGTGCATTGACGAAGTCTAAATAGTCCTATGAAAATTATAGTCCTATAAAGGCATTGTGTAAGATTCCCAGAATTTATAATACACTTGTCTGAGATCATTACAAGTATGCAGAAATATAGTTTTATAATATACTTAGCTGAGATCAGTATAGGTAGGGAGAGGCGATGTAGTCTTAAAAAAGTCGCTTATAAGATTTTTATGAGAGTAAATAATCTTATAAAGTGCTAAGCTAACACTATGAAGTCTGTTTACCAGTTTTACGTCGCCAGGTTTGGAGACATTGAAAATTATGATTTAGGTAGGTATCGTTGTTATCAATATGGATTTGCGAGTATGGAAAAAAGAAGTGGAGCATATTTAGAAGAACTGTAAATAAAAGACACGAAGAATTGGTACCACAAAAGCGATCATCTGAAGCAAGTTCTGAAAAATCAGAAACCAGCAATTTATTGAAGGGTTCCGTAGGTACATTCCGAAAATGTATTCGAAATACCTAGCGGTATTCGAAACGGTGTTTTTCAAAACAGCCTAAGTAGGTACACTTGAAATATTTTTCGGAATGGCGTGCTTCGAAACCATACAGGACTTCCCCCTGTCATAACTAAGGAAAACAAATTAAATAAAAAATGTGTAGCCGTTGCAGGGTTTCAGGCATCAATCGAGGAACTCTAATTTGATTCAACATGGTGGAGAGCTATTCTTGGCTAAGAGTAAATCTAGAGTTCTTTTACCTATAACAGTCTGATAATTGTCTTCATGCAGAGCAATTTTTAAAACATGGCGAATGAGCAAAACACAATAAATAAATGCTTGATCGTATTTTTATAATAGCTGATTTTATATTCGATTTATGTAAGCGCGATCAAAAATCAGTCGAAACATGGTACACTTCTACAATAAAAATAGATTTGCCACATGTTTAGTAATTTGTAGGTAAATATTCTTAATTAATTTTAGTCTTTTCATTCAATGAAACAATAACTATAAAATTACTTACGAGGTAAAATAACACTGCACAAATAATAAAAACAAAAAAAAAATGACTGTCACCAGCGAGTAAAATTTGTAACAAAAAATGAAAAACGAAGTATGTTATAAGAACATTACTAACATAATTACACTTGTAACAAACTAGAAGTAGATAATAACAGGAGTATTGGCTCCAGTAACAATCTTCTATAAGGCAATTATAGGAGCATCAGTGCTTCCGTAATACTGGTGCAAGACAGTTACTAGACTTATTAGCATTCTGTTAGCTCATTGCAGGAGCATTACTAGAACTTGTACTCCAGTA
Organism: Xanthorhoe designata; assembly: GCA_963582015.1. Lineage (NCBI taxonomy): Eukaryota > Metazoa > Arthropoda > Insecta > Lepidoptera > Geometridae > Xanthorhoe > Xanthorhoe designata. The sequence continues at coordinate 3,671,587 of OY757053.1, forward strand.
ACTGCGCCCAAATCGAGGCTTGTAGTATGCTACAGGACAGTTATAGGATAGTCTTGAAGACTGTTATAGGATCTATTTTGTTACTTGGGCAGGTTCTTGCCTGCTCAGAGAAATTCTGAGCTTGCCTGTTTCTTTCCCTGGTGTAGGAAGCTAAAGCTACGAATAGCCCTCGCACATGATCCATTTTAAAGGCAGCAGATGCGTTTAAAATAGGAAAATTTAAAGAAAAATGCACGTATGTTCATTCCCTATTAATCTCATATTTTCTGTTTTTCAGTAAAAAAGAAATTGAAACCTGATGAAGGGAAAACAGCCAGAAATAATGCAAAAGCAGAACATTTTGCTACTAAAAAACGATGTCTGGACGCTAATATAAATAATACAATCTAGAAAATAATAATTTCGAATTAAAAAAACACAGCTTACTTTGAATAACTTAGAATTAGGATTACAGAAGTGGAAGAAGAGTTTGTAAGGTGTTTTGTTAAGTTTTTAAACCTTTTTGATTTATGTATTTAATTGTTTTAATTAAATATTATATCAACAAACATTTCATTTCATTTCAATTGTCCTACAAAACTGTATTTTGATGGTAACATGATTGTTCTGAGATATGAATAATCTTTTGACTTATTATTCCTACCCAAGTAACACATCAAAGCAGTTTATCGGCCACATAACAGCATATCTGTATCGTTTTCGCATTTTAAATTAGTTCTATAATAGCATTATAAACGTTTATACGGCTTCTGTAAGTCTTATTTGGGCACAAATTATACAGCTTTAGATCCTAAATAGGTTCACAAAACAACATAATAGCATTACAGTGGCATTTTATTAGCATTCTTGTGGTCAATGAAACTGCCAATAGCATTACAGAAGCATTATTATGGTCAATGAAGTTGTTAATAGTATTACAAAAGCATTACAGTAGCATTCCATAGGAGTAAAAGGATTATTTCAGCTTTCTTAATGTTCACAGTTAGAACTTAAATGAATTTAACACCATTGCAAAAACATCTCTAATACCACGGTAAAAGTTATAATACGTTATGAACACTGTAAATTAACTAATTTGTTTCACAATATAAATGGAAGAAGATGGTGAAAACTGATCGATTGAGTGACATCGTAGGTTGCATCAAACACAATTTATAAAGTAACTATTTTTATTCTTGCCATCAAATATTACAACGCAATGTAGTTTACTGTAAATGTCTTTATTAGTTTCATTCAAAATTTTCACGCGCCTTCGATATATTGTGGTTTTAATTAAGAATTGTATAAAAAGATATGTGTAAAATAACCACACCAATTGTGTATTCTTAGTATAAGCCGAATTTTGCCTAACTAACATATAAGTATGGGTTAGGTGGCATTATGTTAAGTTATATTATTATTTATAAAGGTCTATTGATTTTATAAATAGGTCCAAATGATAATATTGTTAGGTTATAAATATTTACAAAATGGTGTCGATTTAAAGCACCCCGGTAAGCCTTTAAAAATCATTATTAATGCTGCAAGCAGAACAAATACTCACACGTGACTATTTGTAAAGCCAGAGGCAATTTAAGCATTACATTGGTTCACGTTTATGCTATTCGTCTATACTATTACTTAAAAGTGCTATTACACAACTATCGGCATTAAAAACAGCTAAAAGCTGTTTAACGGATTTACAGTGCATTATAATGGCACAAATTGATGCTTATAATTAGCATTAAGCATTATCTTACTACTTTAAAATGCTATTGTAATTCCTAAGGCACTAAAAAGAGCTGAAGGCAGTAAAGCAAATTTATGTGGCATTTTAATGATTCACGTATGTGCTAATAAATAGCTTTAAGCATTTATTTACTACTTAATAATGCTATTGTAGATCCAAATGCACTAAAAACAGCTAAAAGCTGTACAGCTGCATTTTGATTTGCGGCACTAAAACTAAAGGCTTTAGAACAGCATTTTGATATGCTATCATCCAACCGTTATACAGTGTCAAGCATCATAATGGTGATAAAATGCCAATATAAAGCGTCAAGATATTTGGTGAACTTTTATAAGAGTTTTTACGGACCTTAAGTTCTACATAAGCTTGCTATTAGTTTGTTATAATGCTCCCTGTATTACTTGGGTAGTAGGTAGGTATTATTGTTTCTATAAGATAATGTAGGTACTAAGTTACATTCCTATCTCACATTACCTACCACCTACTACAATTGCTTACCAAGGGTATTGATTAAAAAAAAAACTATTTTGTCATTTATTATAGTAGTTTTTATTATTAGCACTGTTTAAATCGTCTTGCTAGGTAAAAGCCTGTGTATATAAGTAACTAAAATAATAATTTATGAGAGCTGCCCATTCTGTAACATCTTGTTCTTCCGTAGGTATTATTCTCTAGATTCTAGAATAATATCTGCTGCTGGTAGCTATACTTCAGCCTAACCGAAATCTGAAGGTGAATAATTCTACATCCTCGAGGGTCTGCATAAAGTTCACCCTTCTGATTCTTCGTGAACTTCTAACTTCGGCGTTGGCGTCGATATCATCACTTTTCCAATCCGATAACTGAGCCAGAACCTCCAAATCACTATTATTATCACTATCATCACTATCACTTGAAAATTCCGACAGATTTATTAGGTACTTTTATAATAAATATAATAAATTTATCAAGATTACAAAATCGATCCTTTGGCAATCTCAATCTGTCAAGAAGAAATCCAACAAATTTCTCGGATTGCAATCTGCGATTGTTTTCACCTATCAAAGCAAACGTCAAATAGAAAGATTGGTTATTGGCAAGCTCAAACTGTCATTTTCGAACAGAGGCCAATCTTTAATCCGTGATCCGACCTCCCAAAGATAGCCTGGTTTTTTGGATTGCAAACTCAATCCAAGGATTGGTTATTGGCAAGCTTTTTCTAGAAAAAAGATTGAAATGTCAATCTCAATCTTCAAATTAAGGATTAGGATTGAATATTAATTTCGGCCGTAAAGCGGTTACATTTTCTGAAATTAAAGAATATCTTTTTTTTCTATTAAACAGGAAAAAGACTGTATCCATCGCGGTAGATATTGAATCTCAAATTTTGGACTTCAGAACTTTATACGATGTTTAAGGGTAGTCAGAGAAATATCCTAATAAAAATATGTCAAAATATTCATACAGGTTAGAAGAAGTAAAATGTATAAATATTTTGACAAATTTTTACTAGGGTATGTCACTGATTCCGTAAGTGTTTACCATTCCAGTGTAAACACTTGCATATTCCATGTTCTTTCAGGAAGCTCTAGATAAAGTGGAGATTCTTCCACAATCCAGCAGCGACCAGTATAGACTGGGCTTTCGGACTCAAATCGAGAAGCGTCCATATTGGTGCATTTCTCGACAGAGAGCGTGGGGGGTGCCCATACCTGCGTTGTATAGAGGAGATGACGTCATTGTTGATAGGTCAGTAATTCACTTTCAAAACTATCGTGAGTTGTTTAGACGATATTTTTACGTGAGTAGTTTCCCGTGTACCTGTTGTAAAGTCATAGTGCTCTTATTCATAAAGATTTGTCAATTTAATATGGATTTAAAGAATGTTTTTTCGTTACTCTTATGTATGAAAAGAGATAGCAATAGATTTAATATCCGTTTAAGCTAAAGTAGGTTTACTAAACCAATATGCTTAGGGGGGGTATTTCCTTTCCCAAGGTCTAATTTGTCTCTGTACCAAATTTCATCCAAATCAGTTCGTTCAGACGTAAGTAAGTAGGTAAGTGAAAGCGTAACAGACAGTCAGAGTTACTTTCGCATTTATAATTAGTAGGGATTCTGTGGTATTGGTAGAAATTATATAACTGTATTTCATTGACTAAATTTACAGAAATAGCTTTGAAATGTTTATCAGAACAGCAATGTTAGGTGAAAAAGGAACTTAAGTTATTATTGTAATGTATTTGTTTTTAGGTGCTATCCAGTGTCTATTTGGTCTTGTACTGTCATGGCATTGTAAAGTATTATTTATTTATTTTAAGCCTGTTGTGTCCCACTGCAAAGCAAAGGCCTTCCTTCTCTTTTTCCACTCCTTTCTGTATTCAGCGATAATGGCCCATTCCTTTTCAAAAGAGTCCAGCTCGTCGATTGTAAATTGAAATAAATAAAATAAATATTTCAGACGAATCATCGGCAACCTTTGCGATCTGATAGAGCGGCACGGCACTGACATCTGGTGGACGGCGACCGTAGAGCAGATACTGGGCAGTGACGTCACCAAAGAACACGGCTTAGACGCTAAATCCATCCAAAAAGGAAATGTACGGTATTTTTTTTTAAATTTTGTCACTTGTCATTTTTCATTCTGTTACTTCTATGTTATTTCTAGGATATCCTCGACATCTGGTTCGATTCTGGCGTATCTTGGAGCACCCTTCCCAATAACGCAGCTAACTTATACTCCGAGGGTGTCGACCAGCTGACAGGCTGGTTCCAATCGTCGCTCCTTACATCTGTTGCGCTTAACGATAGACCTCCTTACAAGTAAGTGTGTTTAAATCGATATTTAAACGTTATTTTTATAAAAAAGCATATTGTAAAATATAGTTAAAAATCAGATGATTAAGACTGACATCACTATCACTACATAGTATAAAACAAAGTCGCTTTCTCTGTCCCTATGTATGCTTAAATCTTTAAAACTACGCAACGGATTTTGATGCGGTTTTTTTAAAGATAGAGAGAAATGTCCATGGAGTCAATAACTCGTCTGACTAGGGGGAGAGAGGGGGGGGGGTGAAGACTGAACATGCTCCAACTCACTCATAGTTTTTATTTTCTATAGTTCGGGAAAAGTAGCGAAGTTGCACTCGGCGGCCACCAAACTCTGTTTTTCTCTTCCTAAACTATACAAAACCTCATAACTTGTTATTTTTACAGGTCAATCTTCGTGCACGGCTTCGTAGTGGACGACAAGAAGAATAAAATGTCTAAATCCATCGGCAATGTTATTGACCCCACCACCATCATCCATGGAGGAAAGGATAAGTCTCAACCTCCTTACGGAATCGACACACTGAGGTGAAATCCTATTTTCTTACTATTATCTATGTCTATATATAGGTACTAATATTATAACGATTTCAAAAATTCTTCCACTATATATTTTAAGCTATACAGGGTGTAAAAAGACGTCTACCGAAAACGAAACGGGGTGGTACAGCACCCCAAAAGCCTTCTATAGAAGAAACAGTTGTCTGAAAAAAAAGTTATAGCCTGAGAAAACAATGTTGAAAGATTTTTACTAATTTTGACAGCCAGGCATGTACGTCATTCATGAAAGTAAGTTCGTAAGTGTCTAATAGCCAACTGCAGCGTAGCTACTAATCCTGGCGGGACAGTCCCGCTATAAATCAATTTTTTTATGAAAAATTGAGAATAAGAGAACTTAAACAAACTAGTAAAACATTGGCATGAACTAATTTAATTAAACCTTTAAGTTAAGCAACGTTCTGAGCGGTCACAACTTGGATGGGTGACCGCAAGTGGCATTATCAGCTGAGCGCTTCCAGAGTTTGGTCGGAGTCGAAGGTTTTATCGAGGTAAATTCCCTTGTACTTCAATGTTTTTACTCATGCTCACTCTGAATATTTTTTTCAGATGGTGGGTAGCCAGTCATTCCACACAACATTCCCAAATAGTAATCAGCAAGAAGCTGCTCGATGACTGTCAAACCGAAGTCATACGCATTCGAAACATCCTAAAATACCTTCTAGGGGTCGTCAATGACGTTCAAAAACCGTTTTTCGGTCAAAAACCGGTACTAAACTACTTTGACGCATACATGGTGAAAGAAACCGAAGATTTCTCGACGCAAATCAGTGAAAATTACAATAATCTGAGGTATAATCACGTTGCACAAGCGATTTTGAATTTTATAAGTAACAAAGTGTCAGGATTGTATTGCCATTGTGTAAAAGATAGGTTATATTGTTCGAAAAAAGAGTCGAACGAGAGATTAGCAGCGCAGCTAGTTATTCACATGATTCTAGTCTCGCTTTGTAAAGCTTTAGGGCCTATTTTGCCGCATCTTGTCGAGGAGGCTTGGTTGCATCATCCTTTGAAAGAAAAACCGTTTTATTTTACGGAAAATATACCGGTGCTACCTTCAAGTGGTATCGATGTTTCTATCATGACCGCCATCTTGGATTTGAAAAAAGACATCTGCTCTTTAGCCAAAATGGAAAACCTAAAAACATTGAATGCTGATATCAAAGTAAATTCAGATATATTTGAACAGCTACAAAGGTTAAATTCCTCTGACGACGGTGTAAATGATAGTGTTTTGTGTGAAATTTTAGAACTGTCATCTGTCAGTTTAGAGGTAAAAAATGGCGGGAAATGGGATATTTCGTTGTCCCAAAGTAAAAATAGTCAATGTTTGAGATGTAGAAAGTACAATGCTTTGGAAAATAACGATAAATGTGCTAGATGTAATACAGTATTAGCATCTTCATGAAGAAAATACTTTTTAATAAAATAAGTAACATAGCCAAATTACTTAGCTTTGCTTAGTTTTTTCAAATGGCGCCTCATAAAATATCCTATCCCAACAGTTATTCAATGCGAATCTCTGATTTCTGGTCCATTTGTACATTTACCGGTTTCAATTATTCACAAAACTCAAGACCATAAATTAAAATAAGGTAGAGATGAATATTGTTAAAGATGTTTTAATGTACTTAGTAGGTAGGTACTACCACTCCGTCAAAAATTGTAGCTTGTTATATATTGTGTGACAATAACTAAATAGGTAATCAAAGTTGTTTATTTTGTAATTTAACAAAACGACATTAGTACAATAGTAGTAGTTTATGCGAAATAGTTCGGCCATGAGGAATACCTAACCTCCCGCCCAGGACGCTCAACGGCCAAGAGGCTGACCACCAGCCCGCTGGTCGAATAATGTTGTCAATGTGTTCATTAATTAGTTGATGAGTCTCGCGTGGGATCAAGAGAATATACACAACAGTGGGTGGAAATGGGCTTAAATTATGATAACTCTTTCGTTTGATTGATGTCGATAAAATATTAGGTAGGTAAGTAGATACCTACCGTAGGTAAATGAAAAATACTAAATGTTGTAAGTATGTGTATTCAATCTTTTTATTAAATAAACTCATTGGTCACTAAGCAATAAAATAATCTAATAAATAATAAAAACATAACAAAATAAATCACTTGAGGTCATATTACATTTCTGTACTTACATATCTACATAAAACCTCACTAACAAGGAACCTACCTAATTCATTGCAAATTTAACATGGATGTGTCTCTACGTCTGAAAAATAAATCCTACAACAATAAAGAAGAGTGTTATAAGTTTTTCAAGGTACTTTTTTATTTACTTGTGTTTTATACTCACAACACAAGGATTATAATTCTCGAATAGCAGGCAAGGACCGGATAACAAAGTGTAGGGCACCCAACCCGATGGTCCGATGACATAGTAGATTGTAGTAGATAGTGGAAGAAGGCGGCCCAAAATCGTTCTTCCTGTAAGGATATTTTGATTTCCAGCAGTGGATATTTGACATTATTTCAAGGGAATTGCAAACGCAAACCAATAGACATCGAAACTCTGCCACTAATGCCCGATTCCTATATCCAACGTACGGATGACGGTTATCTCTATAGAAACGTTGTTTAATACAACATAAAATGTATGAAACTTTTTGACAGATAAAAACGTTGCAATGACGATCGATTTACCGTCATCCGTACGTTGGATATAGGAACCGGGAATTAGTCAACAGTTGAAACTTGTAATTCATTATAGCCGACCTTTGCAAATTTTGAAATCGATAATATTTCGCTATTATTGCTATTACTATTATAACTCAGCTAACGTTTTGGTAATTTCTAGTAATATACTTAAATACTAAGTACCTATCTAGGTTTTTTGGTCATCTATCTGACCATCAAAAAGAGAAGAGGAAAAATGATTGGTCATCTTATACGACATGACAGCTTTTTAAGGAACATCATTATTGGTAACTATACCACGCTCAAAATGGAGCGTCATCTGGAAATAGAGCGCGATTATAACAACATTTGAATCACGGTTCCTAGTATAACATTGGGGGCAATTCGGAGTGTCGCAAAAGCTAAACTAACCTAATTAAAACTATTGCCATCCTTTTTATTCCCATCGCTATGAAAGGGACGGCAACAATTTTAGTTAGCTTAGTTTAGCTTTTGCGACACTCAGAATTGCCACTATTAGCAGTCCTTACCTACTATATCGTCCTTGTTAGTACCTAATGTACGACACTATTTGCGTATTTCTGACATTCTACTAATTTCTCATTAACTATCTGGGACATTTAGACTGATATTACTGACTATAGTTGTATTCAAACTTTCTTTCCATTTATCCTGTTAAGTTTGCTTCTGTGGAGCTTGTCGAAGAACAACAAACCGGCAGCACGCTCTATCGTCTCGGGCGGCACCTGAAACATAAAAAACCCCTTAAACATATTGGTTTTGTAAAACTACTTTAGCTAAAACGGATATTAAATCTGTTGCTATCTCTTTTCATTATATGAGTAACAAGATAAAAAACATATTTGAAATCTATATTAAATTGTCAAATCTTTATGAATAAGACCATTGATTGATGTCTTTAGAATTTACAAATGACGACCTCTGTGGCGTAGTGGGTGCACGCCCGACGCAGAGAAAAAACATCTTAGCCCGCAGGATGTTGCATCTGCCCCACCGTGCCCCACTCTGCCCCACCCTGCCCCCCCGTGGGTATACCCATGTACAACCATGACTTCTTCGCCCGGTCATCAGATACCATTCGGTCAAAGCTTTGCTCCACCTTCCATCACCTCGTCCGGCCAAATTACTCACCATAAAAGCAGAGACTGGCGTTTCGTTGGGTATCTTCTGGTTTGGCATCACGTACGACTCCATGTGCAGACTGCCGTCTGGAGCCTCACCGACCACCACCTGAAGAAATCAAATCAAAAATGTATTTGCGAAAACACGTAACATTGAAAGGTGGTAGAAATATAGGAAAAACAACTATAAATTAAACGCCCTGTGGTGTTACCCGCGGTGAAAATTTTCCGTTTTCGTAAGAATACCGAGATCAAAAGTAGCCTATGTATTCAGGATTTAAGCTATCCTGGTACCAAATTTCATTTCCGTTTTCATACTCATAACTCTTTTGGATATGAGGAGGGATGAAAAATTTGTAAATACATACATAAGATAGATAGAACACTCAAACCCAGAAGAAATATCTGCAGAACATGCAAACATAATTTGTCTCTTGCGAAATTGAAGTCGATTTATGACTAGAAGTTGTTAATTCACTTTACCTTGTAAAAATGCGTTGGGACCGCAACAGTATTCGCTCCTATAACTTGATAGCGTACATACGATTTTCCATCTGATTCTTTTCTGTGAAAAAAATCACAAGTCTATAGAGTTTTAAATGTACTTACACTCTGTTCGTTCGTTCGTACCTATGAGCAAGTGGCCAACTCTGGTGACGGAGTTTTTAGGCCGGAAGGCCTCCGTCATGGCTTAACGACTTTAAAAGCAGGGACCGACAATTCAACGTGCCCTCCGAAGCACGGAAGCGCTCAGATGAAAATGCCACTTGCGGTCACCCATCCAAGTAGTGATCGCTCAAACGTTGCTTAACTTCGACGATCTATCAAGAACGTCTTAGCAAGCTTCGCCACGAGCGCTTTGTAAAACATTATCTATCAAGCCTCTACATTACACATTAGCACGTTGAGTGACATTGACGCACATGAAAATAATGTAATGATAGATAGATAGTTATAGATAGATAAAGACTTTATTGACACACACACACATTTAATTTGTAATATGTTGTTATATGTGTATATACTTCAGCCAAGTCGACGTGTCATTTTTGTAAACAAACTATAACAGATAAAATTGAATTGCTTGCGGTTGGTTTTTTAACCGAGTTGATAGTAATTTATATTGAAGAGTGCTCACAGTAGCAAGTTAACGGCCGGCAGTTCCTTTATAAAAATGGCACTGTGAATTTTGCTGAAGTTTATGTACATTTTGTTTGAATAAGCTAGTGGCCACACTAGTGCACTACTTTCGTGCTTACACTGCGCTCAGCTGTCTATGCCAGTTGCGGTCACCCATCCAAATTGTGACCGCTCAGAACGTCGCTCATGTAGTAATTTAGATCTATCAAGAACGTTTTTTTATGGTTTATAGGGTGCTGTACCACCCCTTTCGTTTTCGGTAGTCGTCTTTTTACACACTGTATTTACCTAGGCAGGTACAATGGTCCCGTGCAGCAGTATACATTGTTGTATACCTTTGTCAGTTTCCTAACATGTTTCTCCAGCTCATTCCATGCATGCCTGTTGAAGCCTTCTCCTACCTAAAATAAAAAGGTAGGTACTTTAAAATCAAACTCAAATGAGTTCAAATGGGGCATTTGCCCAGCAGTCACTATGTGCTTAAACTAATATTATTTAACATAACAATAGCAGACCCGGCTTCACTTGTGTGTTGTACACGCTACTTACCATAAAAATGTTGACACCCTATTTCACAGCTTTCTAAGGGTTATTTTAGAAAATCCTCCAACTCGTATCTATTTTTTTTGCATACATAGTATTACAACCGAGTTTCTATCTAATTGCACTTGCCTTTTAAAAGTTCCTATACAAACTTTAACACCCCATTGCATCACTTTAATAGTAACCCTACGGTAAAATGGCGCCTATTTTTTAAGTTAGACCTCTGGCAATACATCGGTGAAAACTGCATTCAATTCCATTCAGTAGTTTTTCGTGATGCGGTAACAAACATACATACAGACAGACAGACAAAAATTTTAAAAACATCAAACAATTATTTTGGCTTCTGATGCTTTGATAAAGAATGAATGAATGAATGAATGAATTAATGAATGAATGAATGAAAATTAAGAATAAAGTAACTAAGTATTTTGAAGGCCAGTGTGGATGCAAAAATAAAACTCACCTGTGGTGCCATGTTAGTGAGGTAGAATGTCTGGTCAACATGGGTCTGTGCGAGTCGGTGATTGCCTGCTGCTGCCATATGGCCCCGGTCAAACCCTGAGCCTTTGTAGTCGCTGTTTAGAGATCTGAGGAGCAGGAAAAGAAAATATCATCCATGCATGGTATACTGATTTTATAAATCAAGCATTCATAGCTTGTGTGTAATCATAAATTAACATATTAGGCCAGAAGTCCACAAGGTTTAGGGGACTACATATAGAAGTGCCAGACGTGTCACATATTCAGACTGCACCTTGGGAATACAGTTGTGTTTGATCATATTTTGTTTTTATTTTTCTGACTCGCAATGTGCAACTGGTGTAGCTCAGGTAGAATTGTAGTTGTATAAACATTCTGTGCTTCATTAACTAAGATACACAGTTGCCTTTTTGGATATGTAAGTGAAATTTTACACTTTTTAAAGGATCTTAAAAGTCTAACTAAAGATCTGCTAGTATTTGATGCATTTAAAGTTGGATCATAGGCTAGTTATAGCTTGGACGAAATAGTCTTCCCTGGCTCACCTAATGAGCTTGATCGGTCAAGGGGTTGTAAAGTCTACCATTCCTGGGCTGCGAAACTTGCTGGAACACTTTTAGTATGTTGTTTTTATTAAGAATGATCTTACCTAAAAAATGGATGTATGCTCTCATCAGGTTTAAAATCACATTTGCTTCGGTCAACTTGGTCGTTCTTAGATACATGTGCCTTGGTTAGGTGCTCGAAAACCCAGTGGGGGACCCGAGTTCGTCTGTCATAAGATAGGACATAATCGTCATAGGAACGGACATTGTCCAACCCAGGAAAGCCATATTTCATAATCTGAGATATCTAGAACCAATAACTATGTTATTTTATAGTGAGATTAATTTTGAAGTATCTTGTAGTATTTTTGTGCATTTTGATTGTATTTCTAACGTACTTTTCTGTTAAAAGTCTGTAATATAGTAGTAGATGAATGGGGAACCTACTCTGTCTTTGGGGCCAGTTTCCGTGTAAGGTGTAGCTGCAGACACAGTTCCGAATATTGGCAATCCAGGCATGTTTTTAAAACATTTGCCATCGAATGTTAATTCAGTATCTATACAATTTTCTTTATTTTTTGTAAACTGACCGAAAAAGTAGCCGGTGCACCCTACAGCACCAAGTTGAGCCAAATATAATAGCCGTTTTCGATACATTTTAGTAAAAAATTGGCGTAATTGGTTTTCCTCGCTGTTTGAAATGAAAGTTCTGAAAATTTAGGTTAGATTAAATATTTTTCTTTCAGGACATGGCAGGAGAACCATAACCAGCTGATTGATTGTCATCTGTCAATGTCAAACCTTTTCACATGTCAGAGTTATTTCCTTGAAGCATTTCATGGCAATTTTGTTTTGTATGTGTTGTTCTTCATTGTTTTATGTTCTTTCTCATTCACCTGCGATGGAATAAGTATGTTCTGTCTCTGTCCCTTACTTTATGCAAATTTGATAATCAATGTTAGGGTCTGATTGATTCATCATATTACAAAGAAAAAGTAGTCTGTGGCTGTGGATTGGATTCAGGATTTTATTATAGTTTACAAAAACAAAACAGTCATTCTAAAAATCATAACACCCAATTTTTTCATGCCTATACGTTTATATTTCTGTTTCATACTGCTTCATTACGAATCCAAGCGCCAGAGAAAAGAACAGTTGATTTCAATGCATCTTTAGAAATTTACTGTACCTATCTGCCAAAATGACGAAACTGTTCCTGCGAAGCCGACTACTATCGGCACTGCCTCGCTACAGCTACAGCACAGCGCCAAAAGTGTCTAGTGTGAGATTGAATGAAAAAGAATTCATAGCCGATGATTTCACAAACATCACGCCTAAAATTACATCGTATTTGGGTCAGAACTTACATCTACAAAGACATAACCCTCTATCGCTAGTGAGGCAAAGAATAGTGAAGTACTTTTATTCTTCGTTTACTCATGGAGGTAATCCAACGTTCAGCGTGTATGATAATCTGTCTCCTATAGTTACAACGCAGCAGAACTTTGACAACTTATTGATTCCTGCTGATCACCCTAGTAGGGCTAAGTCTGATTGTTATTATGTAAACAGAGGTACATTACTTCGTGCACATATGACTGCTCATCAAAGTGAATTATTAAAATCTGGTTTGGACAACTTCCTGATGATTGGAGATGTTTATCGGAGAGATGAAATTGACTCCACACATTTTCCTGTGTTTCATCAGGTACCTAAGTTTAATTTTTATTATTTTACTTTCTTTTTAGAAACTTTATGGCAAATTCCCTTAACATTTAACAATTTGTTTTCAGGTAGATGCAGTGAGATCTCAGCGCCAAAATGAACTGTTTGCAGACAACCCAGATTATAAAATATTTGACTCATCATTTGATCCTGAACACCCACACAATTTTGTGAATTCAATTTCTGATCCTATGAAACAGAGTTGCCATACATTAGAAGCTACAAAACTTATGGAAGCACAATTAAAGAATCACCTCATTGGCTTAGTACGGACCTTATTTGGCAAGGATATCAAACACAGATGGGTTGATGAGTATTTTCCTTTCACCCATCCTTCTTGGGAGCTTGAGATATTCTATGAAGGGAAATGGATGGAAGTTCTTGGCTGTGGTATAGTAAGAAATGAAATTCTTGTAAATGCTGGTCCTAGTAACACCATAGCCTATGCTTTTGGCCTTGGCTTAGAGCGGCTCGCAATGGCCTTGTACAAAATACCTGATATCAGACTTATGTGGAGCAGGGATTCCGGGTTTGTTTCCCAATTTCGAACAGATGATATAAATGCAAAGATTACATACAAACCGGTGTCATCCTACCCGCAATGTGTGAATGACATCTCTTTTTGGCTACCAGAGAATACAACAGTAGATACATTTTTGAGCAATGACTTCTATGATATGGTCAGGGATATTGGTGGAGATATCATTGAACAGGTTTGTATTGATAACTAATACATTACTACTATTATAAGCGCAATCTAAGTTGACAAGATTGATCATAGTTATTAGCATTGCAGTGGTTGGAAATATCACTAGCTCTGTTTCACATGCTGTTGAACTGTTCCATATAATGCGCGAACATCCAGAGGGCCTATGTTCGGCCCAGTCACTTATTTACATTTGAAATTGCAATCATAATATAATGCTGTTGGCTAGCGCCCCGCAATATATCAGTACATTTATTCTGGCTTAATTTTAATTTATAATTTAAGAACTGTCACAAATTCAACCCTAAGAGCCTATGTTCACCATAGTGGCAATTCTAAATGTCGCTAAAACTTAACTATACTAATTTGACAGCTCTAAAATTTATGCCATCCTTTTTATTTCCGTCGTTATGAAAGGGATGGCAACATTTTTAGTGCTGTCAAATTACTTTAGTTAAGTTTTGGCGACATCCAGAATCGCCACTCTTATCTGCCTGTGTTTCATACTAAGGTTTTAAAATTTGAATTCCAGGTGAGGTTAAAAGACAAATTCGTCCATCCAAAAACGAAGAAACATAGTCTCTGCTACAGTATAGTCTACAGACATCTAGAGAGAACGCTGACGCAAGCAGAGGTCAACCAAATACACAAGGAGATTGAGAAAGCAGTTGTTGATGCATTTAAAGTTATAATCAGATAACTTTTAGCCTCTGTGAGGCGAGAATTAAGTATGAGGCGAGGCCCTGAGGATATGTTAGTCCTCGTAGCCAAATCAGTTCGTACCTTTATCGTAGACGAAATAGTTCGGCCATGAAGAATAATCTGTTAAATCAGAGAAGTACCAATAATTAGTGGGGTGCCAAAATAAGGTCAGCTTACCCTATGTTTATCTGTCATCTGGTTATCATAACACAAGCATTAAATTTCGCGGTGTTACCCGCAGTGAATAGTTCCCGTTCAAACGTAGGGTAGGGTATTTTTGAATCCAGGGTATAATCAATTCTGGTACCAAATTTCATTCAAATCCGTCCAGCTGTTTGAGCGTGAAAGTGTAACAACATCCACACTTACACACACACAAACTTTCACCTTTATAATTATTAGTAGGATAAAAACATAGGAATCATCAAAACATTTCATTTCATTTCATTTCCATAACTTAGAGTTGGTCGAATTATTATTCATAATATATTTTCGATCGATTCGAATATATTTTCGAACTTAGGAACCCAAACTAATGGATTTTATTATACCTACTTAGAAATAATTAATAAACGGATGGAAATACGTAGTACCTATATGTTTTCTTTCGAATATTTTATTTATGATACCCTGAAGTTGTCCTGCAAATTGCAATAAAACTACATTGGGTATGGGTTCAACCAAAATTAAATGTTAATAAAACAACAGTTTTATTTATTGTTTTATTGGTAGATTCACTACCTCATAATATCACAGTCAGCTAATGCTAACCTATTGGTACATAGTACATACATGCAGCTTTCACTGGAGACCACTATTTACATCACAATATAGGACACACTAAAACCATTCTCTATTCTAAACACTTGTTCAAAGATCCATGACAAAACAAAATTGAACATGTTTATGTTTAAGATCTATGTAAGCAAAATCTCAGGATAAGTACATAGGTATAGGTACTTAACTTTCTGTAAAAAGGTTTCTCGAATAGCTGTCGATTCTAACAAAATATATTGGGACGCAATGTCCCTAATATTTTTGTTACTGTCGATTCGGACACCATTACAAATAGCAGCATTGTACAGCAGATAGAAAACAGGTTATTACTGAGGCGCGGCGACGGCCTAGGAAAATGGATGGACATCTCTAGGCGACGGCTTAGCCTTTATGTCACAGAACGCAGATGAATAGACGGAAGGTTAGGTATTAGGTTTTTTTTAAAAGCGAAAGACAATTTTTGTCACAAACATATTTATGCAAGATACATTATTTTGCTTAAATTTATTTTACCTGACTGTACTACACCGCTTTAATATTAAATTTGATGATATCCGAATCGACAGTAAAAAATATATTAAAATCAGGTGTCAGTTGGGGCAATGTGTCCTAATAAATTCTGTCTGTTTAATCAGCAACTAGGTTTCTCAAAACTGATTACTATTAGGCCATATGCCATAGAAGTAGGTATTACAACTAATAAAGAATGTTCCTTATTGTTTTAGGTAGGTACTTAAAACGAAATAATATTAGAACAAATATACAAAACCATTTAATGGTGCACTTATTTATAATTGAAAAGCGTAAAACATTGTATCCTAAATAAATAGTAGGTACTTCTTAGGACAACCATCAAAATACATTTCTTAACACTAACAGTAGGTAATACTTTAGGAAATAGGAGAGAATATGAGTCAGTTTTGTTTTATTTAGAGACTTAACAAATGTGTTGTCAAAAACAACATAAGGTAGGTCACACACAATCTGTAAAGACATTTTTTACAGAGTAATTTTAATTATGTTAACCTAGTAGAGTAAATAACACAACTTATAAATACCTAAAACATACCTACTTAATTCAAATAAATAACACTCACTAAAAATGCGTTTAATATCAGGCTTACGCTATCAATATACAAACAAGCAAAACATTGTATACTTAACTGCAGTAACTGCAGTTAAGAAGAACTGTTGAGAAGTTTCTAACTAAATAAAAAATAAATAAAAATAAAAGTCAGTTCTAACTAAATAGTAAGAATTAAATGTTACTTATTTCTATTCGTGGGTAACCCTGTAATATAGCAATTAGGTATATTCTACAGAATATCATTGGTGTAGTGTTTTGCTTAGAACATGCTTGAGCTCCTAAATACTTATCGAAAGGTAATGTAATTTTTAACATATTCTAACTACTTATTTCAATCAAACCTTAGTAGGTACAAAATAACTAAACATAATTTTTCAATTAGCATGTTCATACTCCTAAAATGCAGTCTTCATCTTGTGATTCATCGCCCTCTTGATACATCGTGTTTAACGGAATATTATGAGCATTTAAAGCCCCACCCGATAAAACCAAATTCGTAGGTACTGGGTAGGTATTCGTGGGTGCAACTTCAGTTTGACTTTCCTCATCCGAATCCTCATATTGTTCTCTATGTTCTTCCTGATCATCTTCATCATAATCATCATTTCTTTCTTGTGAATTAGGTAGGTTTTTCTCATCAGAGTTTACTTGCTGTACATTAGTTTCAGGATTTGATTGGTTCTGTTGTTTAGGTTCTACGTTCGGCTGGTCTTGGACGCTTCTGTTTTGAATTGATTGATCAAGATCTAAATCTTCTTCATTATCGGAGCAAGTCATAAGAGCAAGCTTGTTATGTTCATCCGCAGTTTGGTTAGGTCCGCTAGAAGTACCGGTCGGTTCGTCTACGAGTTTTCGTTTCACTTTCTTGATGAGCGGCTCATCATCAGACGAGTCATCGCTATTCACAAGATATTCCTCCTCCATCGGAGCGTCAGAATCTACCAAATCTATCTTTGCCTCAATTCGCTCCAATTTATTTTTAGAATAGAATGGGAACTCTGGCTTACGGTGCAAGGTTTTGTTTCCTTTAAATATCCTCGCAACGTGTTTTTTTGACTGCTGTAGATTGATAGGCTTTAAGTTGTTTGACAATCTATCCATTAACCTTCGCTTTTTCAGTAGGATCGTAGAAATCGGAGTTTTATTTGGTGAAGATTGATCTTCCATTTCATTCAGAACTAGCGAATGTTTGTTTGTAGGCGAGTCATCTTCAGTTGTTCCTGTTATGCTAATATCAGGGTCATCAGTTAGGTCAATCATGGACGTATCAGTAGTCGGTTTTCTTTTAGTTGGGAATTTCTGAATGCACACATTGATCGAGGCGAGTGATCCGGTTTCTAAGTCAAGTTTGAAAAACACACCATTGTTGTCGCTTGCGTATTTGAGTTCAGCAAATGATGTTACAGCTGCTAATTCAAAGGTGCCGTGTATGTTGGATGCAGTGTAGTGTTGTTTTGGTGCTGCGGGTTCCGGACTTTCGAGTGTCTGAGTAGTTGACTCGTCACGCGGAACTTCTCTTTGCAAAACGAAATTTTGAGTGTCGAGGATAATAGGTCCTGGCGGTGTTGCCACAACGGGAGGAGCTGGTGCCAAATCTTCCTCCATTATACCTGACATTTCCATTAAATCGGATAGCAAACTCTTCTTGTTCGCTGCTTCGTCTGCACTGGACTTCGGTTCATTGTTTTCTGAGTTAGCATCTCTTTCAGCTGGATTGTCTATGGCTGTATCGCTAGATTTTGATTCTGGATTATCATTTGAAGAACTTACTTCGATATTTTCTCCAGATAAAATTGGTTCTTTGTTTTTCTCATCTTTCTCGTCCTCTTCTGGAGTTGCTTCGTTTTGTCCGGAAATATTATTATCTATTTCCATTACACAGCCTTCATCTGTTTTGGCTACTTCGGTAGATTTTTCACCTTCAGATATTGGGATTGATTCAGATGGCAAATTATCTACTTTCGTTAAATTCTCATTTGGAATGTCAAGTTGATTCGGAGATTTATCGTTATCTATATCGATGACTTCACTGGCGATTGTATTAGTATGAGTCGTGGGCAACGTAATCCCAACAGCATTGATCTGCTGTTGTATTGCGACCAGAAACTGAGGGAGAATGGCGCATTCCTCAGGAGTTAAGACGATGTCGGGCTGGATGACGTATGTTAACGTTTGATCGGGTAGAAGGACTACTTGAACCCCAGTAGGCAAAGAGAATGATTGAACTTTATTTGGCTGGACAACTGAATCTGTTTCTTCAACTATTGGAGAAATTCTCAGAGTACGCTCAGTATCTTTATTCGGCATCCGTACATTTGTAAGCAAGATCTTACCCTTGCCAACGAAAAACGGTTGATTGTTGTTCGAAAAAAGCTTCTTGTTCATAATAATTTTGTTTTGTTTTACTTGTTTTTTGTGTACAACGCAACCAGTCCTACCATTGATTTCAATGTGTCCTTGGTTTACTTTGCTTATATGCGGTCTGCATGTACAAAGTTTGGACTCCAAAAGAACCGATTTGTTAGTTTTACTTTTATTTTCATCCGTCTTTTCAGTATCGAGAAGCCTTTGAAGGTAACGTTTTTTGTTTTCCATATACTTTTTACATTTCTCAGTGAAGTCCTCACGTATGATTTCGACAGTACGTGGTCTGTTGATGCTAGGAACAGGAACTGGAACAGGCGTATCCAATTTCTTTTGAGCTGTGTAAACACGTATTTTAGGCATTTTCGATGGCAATAGTGGTGTCAATTCCGCTGTAGAATCGTTAGAGCTGCTAAAAGACGTGACTTCGACTGTGTCAGTTGTTCTTGTAAGGACAGCATTACTTAATGATAAATCTGATACGGATTGTTGAGTATCATCTAAATCAATTTGAACACTGGCATCACATTGCGTCTGCGGTTTCGTCTTATTGATCACACTTTCGATTGCTTGAGAAATCTGCTGAGATGTTTCATCCAGTTCAACGGGATTAACTGGAACGGGAACTGTCGCTTGATGTTTTGATACCCGTGCCCTTTTTATATAATGTTCTCTACAACAGCATTTGCATGCGTTTGCTTTACATCTATGCCGACGCCTGGATTCTTCATAAGATAAATTTCCTATTATGTAATCCAACCTATAACTAGACCAGCAACAATACTCTCTATCTTGTAGATGAATAGCCCTGGAGGAGGGGTTCACGGTCCTACACGGTCGAACTTTAGGTTTCTTGGGAGCTTCGTCCTCAGTTATATCAATAACAGTATTGTTGACTCCACTTGTTTGTTCGTTCTTTTTGTCCTCCTTTTTATTTCCAGCCTCATTAACTTTCTGTTTCGAATTTGGTTTCTGATTTGGATTGAACGCATGCTTTTTTAAGTTTGGATCTAACGCGCTCAACATTTTATACAAAGTGTCTATAGTTAACAGAGCGTCCGAGTGGTGTATTTCTTGGTTTGGACGGTTGGGTCTACGATTCCATGCTAAGGTGGGATATACAGCTTTTCGATGAGCTTTTCTAGGCTTGGGCGCTGCACTGGTAGCTGATGTTGGATCGTCAGATTGTTGAGTGTCTTTGTTATTTCCTTGAGAAAGGGTTAGATTGGTTGGTTCTGTGATTAGATTGGGATCAGGAATAGTAACCATTGGTGTAGTTGGTTGTGATTGAACTATCTGTGGGAGCGGTTGGACTATTTGTGGTTGTGGTTGGACTATCTGTGGTTGCGGTTGGACTATTTGTGGTTGCGGTTGGACTATCTGTGGTTGCGGTTGGACTATCTGTGGTTGCAGTTGTACTATCTGGGATTGTGGAGCTATCTGTGGTTGAACTATCTCAGGTAATGGTTGCATTTCTGTTACTATCGGATTCGGATTAGAATCTTTTTGTTTTGTCAATAAATTATTAATATCATCTTTAAGGTTTTTAATGTAACAAGCGGGACCTATACGGCATAGTTTAGTTTTATCTTGTGTCCTCAGAGGTGTTACTTCTGCAGTCAGTAAATGCTGATTAAGTCGCCGTACTTGTGATATATCTGGGAGGTTTATAGCTCTGACTCTTTCTGCCATACGTTGCTTCAATTCATTCTCTAAAGTATCATCGATACTCATTAAACTTTGTTGAACCGTAGTTGGTTTGACAAGCGAAGCGGATGTCACTTCGACATCTTGTTTATTGACGAATATTGCATCATTATGAGTTTTTTTGAGGTACAACGTGCCATCAATAAGTTTATCTTCGAATGCTTTGCTCATGTCGATTGTCATCGGTATACAAGACTGTAGTAACGTTCGATTTCGCGCTGACATGAAAAAACCTACAGTCAGTTTTTTTAAACGCGTGTTGAAATCTGGGTTTTTGCATAAGAGTACCGGATTGTAGCTACGATGTTTCGGCTTTTGTAGCATGTAACTGGACAGTTTAACTCGTTTACTGTCATCTATAATAGATTCGTCATCCGAATCAGAGTTTTCCATTTCGTTATTAAATAAATCATCATCGCTCACAGCAGAATCATTTATCTCTATTACATTTTTATCTTCGTTGGTATCAGTTTTTTCTGTTATAATAACCTGTTCAGAACCTGTTACAGATTGTTTGCTATAAGGCTTGCTTAGGGCATAAATTTTGTCAATCGATTCCTTATTATACACCTGTGTGTATTCCGAAGCATTATCAAAAACATGCATGGTGTCGAGTTTAGTTGTATACACTACCGGGTACATAAGAAGTTTGAGGTCAAATTTCTGCGCATCTGCTTGCTCCTCGTCTGATTCTTCATCTTGATCTTCTTCATCATCAGTGAGCTTTGATCCTGTTTTAGTTTTGACTATGTCTGACGATGGTTGATCTGAAAAATAAGCAGCTTTCTTCAACTTTGGATGACACTAACATTGGTATTGCCTTTAATTTTAATATTATTTGTTCGTTCGTTCGTATGAAGAAGTGTCGTTCGTATGACGGAGTTTTTAGGCCACCTAAAAGCCTACGTCGTGACTTAACGACTTTAAAAGCCGGGACCGAAAATAAAAGTGAGTGAACAATTTGCTCATACGAACTTACTTATTTACTATTCAATGAATAACATTTGAATCTATTTGTTATCTCTAAAATCTAAATTAATAGGCATACCTTTTAGCGTTATAATGTCGTCTTCATCATCATCAATGTAAGCTATCCCATCATCAGCGAATTCAATTCGATCATCCGCAATGTTGAAAATATGGCCAACATCAAACTCTTCATCTTTTTGAACTGTACTATCTGTTGGTTTATCCACAATCTCGGGTTCAGAAGAAATATCTTCTTTCTCATTTATAGGTTCAATTTCAATTTCGACTTTGACACCTTTACTTGAAATTGTCGAAATAACAGGAAGAACTTCTGTAACATCGCTTTGATTGATACTCTCATCTTCGAGATTAGTCATTGAAACAACATTATCGATAGACATTTCTTTAGGGATCTCCATATCTCGTTCGACTTTAATACCAGCACTCGATACGGTAGATATAACAGGTAACATTTCTACTGCATCATCACTTCGATCCTTTTCAATAACATCATCTACATTTTCTATTTTGATTCCGACGCTTGTGACTGATGATATTTCCGCTATAACTCCATTCGATTCTTTTTCCATTTTTTCTTCCCTGTATCCATCAATGACAATTTCTTCTTCTGCATTACTCGTCATCGCGGGTTCTGTCTGTTCCGTTGAAGAATTATCTTTAGGATTGGATTCATCTTCATCATCTATCAGTATAACCCCATCATCAGCAACATTACTTACTATATTGGTATCAATAGCAATATCAGTTTGAGAATTCACAGAGTCGGGAACATTACTTACGATATTAGTATCTTCATTAGTCTCTTCTATATCATTAGCAATATTACTTGGAGATTCTATAGAGTCTATTCTTCCAGGATCCATGACTACGTCTTCAGAATTTTCTGCATTATGTGAGGCTTCATCGAAATTCTCCTCTACCATCTGTAATCTTTCTATCTCTTCTTCGAACTCGCTTCCTTTCTCAGGTGGTATTTGAAACTCTTCTTGGTCCAAGTTTTCATCTACATCGATCGGTTCATTTTTAACTTTGACTACCAGTTGTGTATCGCATACATCTCTTTGTTCATCTTCGTCGTCAGAATCTGATATGTTTCCTAGATCTATTGTTTCGACGTGTGGCTCTATTAGTACAACATCAGGTGCACTAGCTGTTAACAAACATATTTTATTTACATAAGTATTAATAATATACATTATAACATTATTTATGCTTGCTTATAAAACATTTTTCAATGTAAGAAATTGTACCACAACGTAAATATTCAAACAAAAATCATTAACTAACACGAAGGATACTAAACAAATACAAAGGATAATAATACGGATTTTAAGAAAAGGTAAGTTTTACAGTAACTTTACATAAGTTTTTAAACTAGAAACACAATTATATTAACAGATATTTATCGCAATCACTTTTATTTAATTTTATCTCGATGAAAGTACCACGCGAGCGAATCCGCGGGCGAGTACCTAAGCTAGTTTATAATATACTTTTATACTTACTGTCGCTAGGTTTCATTAGATTCCTCTGACGCATCTTGACTCCCTGAAATAAAAAACCGATATTAGTTTCTATTTATCAGTAGGCATTACCCTATTTTTAAATTACTCTAATTCTCATTTATGTCTATCAAATTTTACACCATTAAATGTGTTTTCATGCTCGCAATGATAGTAAATGGTCAGGAAAGGGTCAAGGGTGTTTCCCTCAAAAAAAATTTAACGCTTCATTGTAGGTATATAGAGATATGTATGGTATATAGAGGTATGTACTTAATTACTAATTAGATTTGTTTACACCGTATAGCCAATGCCATAGAGAGGAACTTGGAAGAGGGTATAAACAGGACCGTGAATGGCTCAAAACTCACGAGGCCCATACCCAGCAGTGGAAAAGAAAAATACATTTATTTCAGTGAAAGTATCTTATGGGATCACTTCAAATCGTCTTACATGCTTAAATAAATAAAGCCTTTATTCTACTACTGTTTACAGATTTTCTTACGGCTAGTCTCAATAACCTATCTATCTTTGGTTTTGCTTACTGCGGGTAGATATTTGACATTTCTTCAATACCAAAAACGTCAAATAGCTACTGACAGTAAGCAAATCCAAAGATAGATAGGTTATTGAGTTTGGCTGTTAGTAAACTAGGCATGAATCTATGATTTAATTAAACTTTTTATAGTAACTTTTACTTAAGTATAGGTAATAATTAAATGGTTTTTTTCCTAATGTAGATCCCGTAAATTTCCTGTTCAAACGCGGGTGAAGTAGGCTTTGAAAAAAAGGTATCAGGTAGGTACTTACAAGCTCATCAGGTAGGATCACCAATCGCTCCGCAATACCTTCCTCCCATGTTAGAAATTTCTTTGTAATTATTTGAGGATATCTGTAACAAGTTAAAAATATAATAGTAGGTAGATACTCTATAGAAATTCAAAATTCAAAATATTTTATTTTCTCACAACAAACCTTAAAGAGTACAGAGTATTCCTATAACTAACATATAATTTACTATAAGTACTATTTGAGTCGGTTTGTAGGAGACTGGTGCCTGAGATAGGTTTAAAGAAAACCTGTGTTACAGGTCACCAGGTCCCTTCACTCCCCGGATTCAAAAGAATAGGAAGTTACCAGTGCCTTCTGCGAAAATAGCTTTTTTACTAAGTTTACCAACTCTGTTAAAGTTAAGTGCCTGAGTGAATTAGCCTTTACGAAACTAGCTTCCTTACAAAGTTTATTTTAAAGAAGTTTTATTAAGCTACAATAAACAGCGTTGTGTAAACTTAATAGTATGCACTACGTATATTGTAGCACTAGTATAGTATTATATTAGTGGCAATTCGGAGTGTCGCAAAAGCTAAACTAACTAAAATTAATGCCATCCTTTTCATTCCCATCGCTATGAAAGGGACGGCAACATTTTTAGTTAGTTAAGTTTAGCTTTTGCGATACTCCGACCGAATTGCCACTATTGTGGTAGGTATATTAGATAATATTGTAGCCCACAGCATTATTGATTTAACAATAAAATGCGCCGCTAGAAGTTAGGGTTAAAGTAAGTAAGTTCGTATGAGCAAGTGGCCAACTCTGCTAACTGAGATATAATAAAATGCGCCGCTAGAAGTTAGCGTACCTGAGTGCGATAGCCTTCTGCAAGTCATCTGGCGAGTCCTGTTTAGCGGCGATAAGTTGCCGCTGGTTGCCGCGGTAGTTGAACCAGAACTTATAGAACTTGTGCCGCGTCAGCTCCTTCAGCTGGAACCAGCGGCGTTGCAGCATCATGGGCGAACATTGGTGCCCTCTGGGAAGAGGAATACAAACATGACATTATCACCCTGGCCGGGCGCTTCTGTTCAGGAACTCTTGAGAGCGCCGCCGCAGGCCCGCCGAGGGCGTTAAACGTAGTGGTTATATTCTCTTTGCAGGGCGCTATAGTGAAATCACTGATGTAAGTATGTCTAGTAATACATCCAATGAGTGAAATACGTTTGCGCCCTGCAAAGGGCGTATCTGTTTTCAAGTGGTATAGTACAGCCTTCTTTGAATGTGGTACCTAGCCGTTTTATTTATTATAATTATTGTATGTGTAAAATCACGTTCAAAGGTTCCGTTAAGATGTCTGTACCTAGTTACTCTGTCTGTATTCAAATTCTTTATTTACAAAAATTAGTTAGTAAATTAAATGTACCTACCTTACCTACACCTAAAGCAAATGCCTAAAACATATGCATGCGTTAAACTAGCGCCTCGCCGCCTATTTTATTTTATTATTACGTGGCTTGTTAAAAGTGCTAGTTACTTGGAGTTGTAGTAGACGGTGGCAGCGGTCCACGCCTCGGCCAGGTTCTCTCCCCGCCGGCCTTCGATCTCAAACCTCTGCACCAGCGAGAACAGGTTGTTGAGCACGGTACTCTTATAGTCGCTCGACAGCATCTCCTGAAAGTCCACAAACGTTAATGTCTTGCTCTAAGTACTTTAGTTTAAACCTCTGACGAAAATGAGGAGTTATAAGTTTGTAGGTATTCTGTGTCTGTACGACAACAATACCTCCTGGACGGATGACTGGATCCCCGCCGGAGCTAGACTTTTCAGATTTTAGAAGAGATATTTTAGATCACCAAAAATAAAGCTAGGCCCTAGGACTCTTCATTGTTTTGGTCGTGAAATAACTTGAAAAGAATCACCTACTTCTGTGATTCCAGAGATCGTAGTAGGTAGGTACCTACCCACCTACTGGATAAATTATTTCGATATTTTATTTGTCGCCTGGGAGAACTGAGTGGGGATACATTTCAATGATCTATTTTTCTCTTTTTAGGTACCTACACGTATTTTGGAACTTCTAATAAAATACATAGAGGTATAAAGTCGCGCCACGTAAAAAGAGCGCGGTCGGGGAAGTAGCGGGGGTATGTTTGCGCCTCTGTGTTCACTCGCTGACGAACCAATAGCACTCGCTAAATCAATGGTATGAAGTGCGCCGCGTTACCTCTCCACCAATCATCGACCACTGTGCAGTTTGACAGCCAGCGCTCTTTTTACGTGGCGTTTCATTTTCTGCTCGCTAAATGCTCACGGACACTTTATTTTTAATGGAACTGAGTGTTTACCCTGCCAATAACATCAATCTTCTCGTGCACGATGACCAAATCGAACAGCAGCCAATCAGTGAGGGTCATCCTCGCGACCGGCCCGATCAGCTCCGCCCGGTCGTCTGCTTCCAACAGCCGCTTTAGCTTCTTCAGAGTTAGCATTCTCATGCGTGTCCTGTAGATAATAACATAAGTACATACAGTAAGCGCAATATAACTTGACCGGGCCGAACTTAGGGCCTTCGGGCGGTCGCGCAATATGAATAGAGAGTATCGACCAGTAGGTAGGTAGGTATATAGGTAATTACCTACCTAGAGTACCTAGGTAGGTACTTACCTACCTAATAAATTATCACCTGCCCAAATTCGGTAGGTACCTTTACATTAGCTAAGCTCACCATAACTTCTTGCAATTGGAGCCAATCTCTTTCTTCATCTCCTCCCATAACTCCTCATCAGGCTTCTTCTCTTTGATTCTCCTAGCCACGGATCTGATCATACGCCGCTTAAATTTCTCTAACTCCGTTCCCTTCCGCTGGCTAAGCTGGCTTGAGCTTGACTTAGCCGGTTCTGTTGTCGCCATTTTCGGTCTGTACTGTAACAAGAATGTTTTTAATTCATCGAGCTACCTACATGCCAGTATTATTATTTAGTTATTTCTACCTTTTTAAGCTGACTACCTACATAATAGTAGTCAATAATAGTCAATAATAGTCATTTATTTGGTAAACACCTTTACACCCAGAGGATTAGGGAGGATTAGGTACCTACTTACCTACTGTTGTGAGCCTGTTTATGTGTTTCTAGTCTTATTCTAACTAAACAAACGGTTCTAACCTATTTTTTTAACCTACAACCTGACTTGTCAGGAAATTTCAAAATGAACGCAAGAAAATTTGAATTTCACGGGCTACTCCTTCGCATCAATTTCGTTCGGCATCCCTGTACCAAAATGATACGAGAAAGACTTACTTTAAGGTAACAAAGAATTTAAAAAGTACCTAGTGTACCTACGTCACACAAATTTTATAAGTTTTAAGTTTTTTTTAATACCTCTGTAATACCTATTTTTATTTTATATAAGTAGGTAGTTTAGAAGTGGCGAAGTTCCACTTGATAGCCACCAAACTTTGTTTTCGCTTCTCTTCCTAAACTATAGTACAAAATAAAACTAGGTATTACCTAGTGTATTATATAATCTGTGGTATTACAGAGCTTTATGATAGGTTTCACAAACGCAACATTAAGTTTTTTTTAATTCCTTTATTCAACGTTACTTAACAATAAAATAAAAAAGGCGGTGGCGCTAGTTTGACGCAAACGCAGATCATCTCCAAAATTAACTAGGTATAGGTAGGTCGCGCCACGTAAAAAGAGCGCTGGCTGACAAGCTGCGCACAGTCGATTTTTAGGTCCGATTGGTGGTGTGGACTGCGGCGCGGGGTGAAGGGGTAACGCTGTCATTGATTCGGCGCATGCTATTGGTTCGTCAGCAGTCCTTAGCTTCCCGCGCTGTCACTACGTCAAATTCGTTCGCAAAATATCATCGCGTACAAAAGTTTTCGCTTACGAAATGGTTTTACATAGAAAAATCTGAAAAATTATTTATGACGTAGGTATATAGTTTTATGAAGAGAGAGGCTGTTAAAAATGCTGTTGATCATAATAAAACAATGTAAGTATCAACAATACCTGAATTTTGTAGGTTAGTACTACTTATTTAAATTTAACAATTAACACTGACTAAAACATGTTTTTAATAATAATTCCATTGTTGACAATAAAAAATAGGTGTTAAAACGGTGTATACTAGCCTGCCCGAGCCGGCCGCTCAGCTACTATACTACCTACATTATGATTAGTACTTTCGTGCGCGAGTGTAGCCATGCGCAAACATACCCCCTCCACTTTTTTCCAGCGCTCTTTTTACGTGGCGCGGATTATACTTGCCTACCTACTCAATTGTCAAATCAAATCAAATCAAATCAAATCAAAGCTAGCATTACCTACCTTCTGACAAGAGTTGTAGATAAATAATCAAAAAGCAAAACCCTACCAGATTTGAGCCTTTTTAAACCCCAACTCGTGCTACGCTAAGTAGTAAGAAGCAGTAGGTGGTACCAGGCTTAAATGATAATGATGATAAAAATTGACATTAAGAATAAAGCTTTTGCACATACATTCTAAGTACATTGTGTATTAAACGATCTGTGATTGATAATCAAAACATTCAACTCTTAACGCAATCTGTGACATCCGACGTCTGACGAAACACTGCGGCATGGACATATTCCGCGTAGTACTAGATGACACTGTGTCAAAGATATTATTTACTAAATGCGCCCCACGGTGTTACCCGCGGTGAATAGTTCTCGTTTCCGTGGAAATACCGAGATCAAAAGTAGCCTATTAATCCAGGGTATAAGCAATTCTGGTAGGTACTGAATAACATTCAAAGCCATCCAGCCGTTTGAGCGTAAAAGAGTAACAAATACAATTACACACACAAACTTTCATTTTTATAATATTAATAATATTATAAAAATGTTCCAATTAGTAGGATAGGATAGTAGGATTAGAATAGAATAGAATAGAATAGAATAGAAAAATATTTATTTACATTCACTCACACACATTACAGTAGGTACGGGTACAATTATTTGTAGGAAATATGAGTGAAGCAAATTGGTCATCACTCAGCATTTGCTGTAGAAGCTGAGGTAGCAACTACCGCGCTGGTTTTCAGTGATGCCGCAGTATGTAGCGCGTCACAGATTAGGTACCTACTTAGCATTTTTTTTAATTCTTTAATATTTGTAACAGTGTAGTGCAGATTAAAAGAATCCAGCTGTAAGATGACATAATTCACCCATAGTTAGCCTGTGCATAGGTACCTACTCGTATATAATAAAACATGGCGGTCTGCCGAAGGAGCATTATCGACCCAATTCAATTCAATTCAATAAGAACACATCTACTATTTACTCCCTTTGTTATTCGTAATATTAAAATATTCTTTTCAAACACACACACACACCCTCACACACACATTTAAATAAACTCAGAGAACTCAGAAGTGCAATAGGTAGGTAACCTGCACAAATTTATCAAAAGCTTACATTTTATCACTTGTACCACACCCCTATTCGTACTTCGACCTAAACAATAACAAGTAGTTAGTAATAGTGTATACCAAATCTACCGTCAATTTATTATTTTTTCTAAGTTTAGTTAATTTTTTATAACATTGTTTTTAAACTTTTTCTTTTCAATTAGAAAATGTATTTTGGTATTACTTTTTAGTTAATAATAACTAATTTACTTTCTAAATATCATTAAGAGTATGTTAAGGAAGAGCGCTGCCTCCTAATACAGGTATTTTATACTTAAAAGGAGGCTTCGATTACTGTTTAGTTTCATGTACTTTAAGTTAAAACTCAATAAAAAAATTGAATTGA
Source organism: Xanthorhoe designata (assembly GCA_963582015.1). Taxonomy (NCBI): domain Eukaryota; kingdom Metazoa; phylum Arthropoda; class Insecta; order Lepidoptera; family Geometridae; genus Xanthorhoe; species Xanthorhoe designata. The sequence goes on from OY757053.1 coordinate 3,701,312, forward strand.
AATTGAATTGAACTTTCAAACTGGGCCCGCCTTCTATTTAAATTGTTTCGTTCTACAAAATCCGCCAATAAATTATTTCTAAACATATTTTCTTGGATTATCGAGATTATTATTCTAGAATCCTCTCTGTCTTCTAGAACCGGGTGAAACTTATTAATTAATGCTGCTGCCACCTTATAATCTTGCATCAAATGTTTAGACGCTCTATTAAAATATTCTTGGCGCAGCTGCTTAAAATCTCGTTTAAAGCGTCCATTGACGACTTCTACTACCCATCGACATAGGGTCACTTTACGGGATTCGTTAGCATTTGCTGTATTTAATTGGTGTTCACCTGGTTCTAATGAGAGAGGATAATGAAGCCTCGGTCTAAAATCATAACATCACCTTCTCTAAAATAATTACGCATAGGTTTTGTAGAATCATAAAATTCATCTTTTAAAATGTCAGCGTCTGATTTTGTGGCTGCGTAAGGGCCCAGTACATCAAGTATATAGCCATCACAACATACTACTAGGAACGGTTTGACAAGATTCCTATATTTGTGGAGGGAATATGTATTTTTTTGGTATGCATAATTGCTACTCTTCTGAACATAAATATATGTTCCATCCATAATAACAATCGCCTTTCTATCCTCGATGTTAGCCCCAGGGTTTCCGAACAAAGACTCAGGAATGTAAAGGTTTCTTGCAGCAACTTCTACTCTACTCAAATGTTGTAATCCTAAATGTGCTGGCACAAAGCTTTCTGTCATAACCTCTCGTGCTTTAGCGACAAGTCTTGAGAGAGTAGGTACTTCTTCCAATTTTTAATAATGAAGACATTCTTTCGTCTGAATCTCCTGTTCTGAGCTTCATTAAATAAGCAGCCAGTGAAGTAGCACGTTTTTGAAAAACGGGAAGTTCTGCTTCGAGTTCTCTGAATTGCTCTTTCGTGCGTCCCAGCCAATACCATACTAAATGATCATCCATTTGCTCAATATTTTCAAAATCTAATGTGTTGTTTTCATTATTCAATAACTCACAAAAGTCTTCTATTTGAGCGGCCGTGAAACTTCTGATAACATTTTCAGTATCGAAGAGATCTGACCATGACTGCCTTGCTAAATGCAATTCACATATACAACAACGTGGTGGTATATAAAACTTGTGATCTTTAAAGAGCCTCACCCTTAACACAAAAGAAACTAGTCGCTGTGAAGTACTATCACATTGCAGAAATATACATCTGTTATGTGTATCTGCTGCTCTTGAGTGGTTTGGTAAGGTTATTCTTTCCGTATGCTGTGCAACTGGATTAACTTCTGATGCAGGTAATATATTATTGACAGACAAGGTGTTTGCTCTTTGAAAGCATCTATTGCAAAGCATATCTGATGGTTGAACCTAAAACAATAAAAAAAATGTTGGTTACACCTACCTATTACAATAAATAAAACAATTTACACTTCAAATGTTGTAGTAATTTTATTCATAACAATAATACATAATTGTGTTGAATATTGATTAGTATAATTAATAATTATATTCTACTTTAAATCTAGATTCATTTAAAATTCCAATAATAAAACAATCATTACAATAATTTAAGCTTTAAGCATAGGTACTGGAGTAACACTCACCTCTCGCGGTTGAATCCAATTTCGTACAATATCTAAAATGTGGCTGTTACTTTCCGCTTGTAAATGGTGAGTTTGGATTCGTGCCACCGAACAACCACATACCACACACACATGTTGATGACCAACCATTGTTCTTGTCACATCCTGCGTATCTTGCGATATTGTGGTATCTTGATTAATAAATAATGTGTAACAAGCATCACAAATGTAATCACTTGCAGTCACCTGTAATAAAAAAAAAAACATGTTTTAATTGGTTATTTTATACTATCTCTTCTATACAGTCTACAGAGTCATTATAATGTTAATAGTCCCAAATTGAAGTAAAACTTACTATTTGAGGTGCAACTCGCTGCTGTACTTGCACAAGAATGGCATCATCATAAAGAACACGTCGTCTCTGTCTATTGAAACGAATACCACAATTGGCACATCTTGATTGATTGCTTGTAGTAGGATTATTCCTTGACGTAGATGGCACTGAATAATGCCTTGCAGCACGGTCACATCTTTGCCAACACGGGTGACAAATATAATGTGATGCACGTATCTAAAAAAAAAAACATTAACATTAACACCCTCTGCAATTCCAATATTAAATACTAGCTGAACCCCGCGGTTTCACTCGCATTTTTGGTTACTGCTCCGCTCCTATTAGTCATAGCGTGATGTTTTATAGCCTATAACCTTCCTCAATAAATGGGCTATCTAACAGTGAAATAATTTTTCAAATCGGACCAGTAGATCCTGAGATTAGCGCGTTCAAACAAACAAACAAACAAACTCTTCAGCTTTATAATATTATAGTATAGATGACCCAAAAATAATAATGTTTTATTATTATACACACCTGCAATGGCATAAGTCTTTCTATGATGATATTTCTGATATTCACATTATGTTGAGTGTCAGTTCTCAGAGCAATCAGTTGATGTGAACGTACTCGAGGTGCCAATGTTCTATTGCAGAGTGCACAGTTTCTACCAATATTGCTTGTTATTGAAATGTTTATCATCTCTTGAGCTGTTGTCCAACATGTTGTGCAAACAAGATCATGAGCTTCAACCTAAAAAAAAAGACACAGCTCAATTGTTGTGTTACAAACTTAGATAACAGGGGCCCGAATCTGGGGCCCGAATCTGCTATGCAATACTGTCATAATGATCGATCATTGAGCAGTGCAAGAGGGAAGGAGCTATATAACCTACATAGCCTGAATTAAATGAATAAATAGATAGCTCCGTCATATATAAATAGCTCACCAAAAAAATGGTCGACCATTCGGACACAATTATAATAGCAGACTAAGGCCCCTGATTCTTTCTTATATATAATATGATAATAGGTACATAAGTTTTATATTTTTTCATAACATAATGTGCAAGGTTAATCATAAAAACGTCTAAGCAGTTAATAGAAATCTGAGGCTGCCCGCACACGTATAATAATATTGTCAATAAAATACATATTGACAATAATATTGCGTGTGCGGTCCAATAATATTTCGGTATTGTTCAATATTTTTTAGTCAATAATGGGGGCGATTCTGAGTGTCGCAAAAGCTAAACTAAACTAACTAAAATTATTGCCATCCTTTTTATTTCCATCGCTATGAAAGGGACGGCAACAATTTTAGTTAGCTTAGTTTAGCTTTTGCGACACTCAGAATTGCCACTATTGCATTGGCAATATTATTATGTGTGTGCGGGTAGCCTGAGAGAACGTAAACAGATTAACAAAATACGGTTTAAGCTAAAAAAACAAGTAGTAATTACCAAACGAGGTGCAGTCCATTGTTGTACACAGTGACGAATCTGTTCATCTTCCAATAACATGGAACCACCCGCAGAGCCACAATTTACACAAAATACACATTCCATTGCGTATGCGTAGGATCTAAGTCCGTTTTAGAGTCCCAAGTTATCGTTCGAGCGGTAGGTACACAGTTCCAAAAATCACAGCCAGGTAAATCGTTTTTCAAAGCAATCCAAGTCCGTTAAAATAGCCAAGTCGTAAAAAAGTCCCGAAAGTCACCAAAACACCGAACACAAGAAAATAACACAGGAAAAGCACAGCACAGGAACTGTAACTTTGCCAAAGTGACAATCAAAGAGCATGTAATGGTGACAATAACGGACGACGCGAGTCGCGACGTGACGTTCACAGCAAAACTAGGGTTGTAGTACGACACCACACCAATAATCGATTTTTTCGATTAAGATTTACTGTGGTCTTAAATTATTTCAAACTGTCTGTTACATCACCTTTGTCATATAAACATTACAAGTATGTGTGACAATGGTTTATTTTACGCCGAAAAAGAAATGTTATTTTTGTATTAATTGTCGTAAAAAATGAATTAGATACCTAATCAAAATAAAAAGTTTTGATTACTGTATAATATTATTCTTACTACCTATTTAAAAGTTGGAGTATGACTGCATACATAATGTATTCTTATTAGGTTTTTAAAAATACACTTTAGAAAAGAAAACACAATCGATCGATTCATAATTCAATCAATCGATTATAATTGATTGGACATCCCTATTTCACTTCTGACACGACATGACATTATGCGAAGATGGCGATCTAATGTTATTAGTCGCGTTAAATTCTATTAAAAGTACATTTTGGAATACAGCTAGTTCGTGATACAGAAGTATTTGCAACTTAAATAATAAAATAGGCGATTAATTATCGTTTATTCTGATACTCTTTATTGCACAGGGCCAATTTGGACATTGTCCTTTGGTAATTTATTCATGCAAGCGTATAAAGTCGTATTTATGACCAAATAAATAATAAGCAAATAAATTAATAAACTTGTAGTAGGTTAGGTACTTAGGTACCTATTAATATTTTAATTAGGTACCTACTTAGGTACTTACCTAATTAAAATAGTTTTAATCACTTATTTTAATGTTACTAAACTAGGTAAGTATAAGTACTTAGGTACGTACCTTATATTAAAATTAAATAAAGGTAAATAGCGATAAATACCCGTAAATATATGTTTAATCACGTACCTACACGTTTATTTTTTAAGCAAGAGTTAAGTAGGTACCTATTATTATTCGTATACTAATCACTCATACATTAATATAAATAATATACCTACTTAACAAATAAAATAGATAACGCTAGGTACATTAATAATGCACTTTATTTACGCAGGTAGGTACCTATTTCAAAAGTAACACGCTTCGAATTCCATAACAGGTAATTTGATGACAAGATCGCCATTTGCCTTGTTATGAAGCGAAAAAACAAACAAACACTAAACTGAAGACTTGATTCTATTTCATTTCATGTCATGCTGGTAATAAGAGCGGACGCGTGAACGGGTGAAGTTGACCGAGACAATAATTATACCTAGGTACTCATTAGTAGTTTAGTAGAAAGGAATCGTTTCGGTAACATCACACACAACCTCTACCTAGGTACCTACCTATTATTATAATGATTATTAGTGTAGTGACTATTCGATATTTCAATCTCCAGATTAGCTTTTTAGGCAAAGTAATTTATGCAAAAAATAAAATATGAAATATTAAGTAGGTACTTACCTACTTATGTCTATATATTTTTATTGTAGGTAAAATTACATTAGAAGAGTAAACTTAAGAATCAGTTGAATTAAAAATCTTTAAGTACCTATAAGTAAAGAAAAATTCGTCACTTTAACGATGAAAACAGCAGGTGAAATAAATTTATATTTTTCTACTAGTAGGGTACCTATAGTAAGGTGGTTTTTGCTTAATTTCCAATAATTATTATGAACTGATGTTAAACTGAGTAAGAACTTAATCAATTTTAATTTAATTAACAAAATCGGGAAAAAATATTAACTCTGGTTTTGTATGTTTGCTTCGAGGCCGACGAAATTATGTCACTATTTATTGTCATGGCCGCGCTCTATGAAGCAACTGAACTGACACGTCCTAACGCGTGTATCGCTGGCATAAGAATGAATGAACCAACCGCAGCAGGCAGACAGACCGACTAAAACAAAAAGTAGGCTACGCAATTTTACCTTTTCACAATGTAGACACCGATAGCCTAAAGTTGATTTAGACCCACATTGGCAAACAAAATGTCACAATATTTTCTTATCACAATTTTTAGACGCGTGGCCCAAAGCGTGATTTTACTTGCAGTCCCGTTCGCTTTGGCGTTTGAAAACAAAATGGCGCTTTTCGGAACGTGGGGCGGTCGACATGACGAGTTCGCGCGCGCACAGAGGCAAGCGAGACAGCAATAATAATCTTCGCCGGGTAAGAGCAAGACGAGTGCGGGAACCCTAGTCTTCAGCACGGGTGCGACAAAGAGAAAAATACGGAATGGAAACGTTGAGAAAATCTCATTTGTGTTGAAGATTTCGTCGGCAGTGCACGTTGTAGGTGTACTACATACAACGTGTACTAGGTATACATACAAAATTAAGTATATAGGTAGGTAACCGTATAACAAAGGACAATGTTCTGATTTTTGCAAAGCTACCTAGGTACCTATTGCGTTCGTGTAGTAGGTAAATGCACACAAGTGATCTGTAGGTACCTACCTAATGTCATAATTTTCATTCCTACCTACATAATAATGGTAATGTTTTAATTAATAATGATGGTTGAGCAGGTAAATTATACAAGATTCATAGTATCGGTCGTTCGTTGCATATTGTAGTTGCTATGAGGCATTCATTTACCTACTCGAAGTACTCGATATCCAGTGATAAAAATAGAAGCCCCTACTAGGTACCTACGTGTATCTGATTAAATAAAATTAAATATTCTGCATTTTTAGAATAAAGGTTGCGGTATTCGCTTCCACTGTGACTTTTCCCTAAGTAAATTATAAGGTAGGTTAAGTATCTAGGTACTTAACTTAGTTAAAAATAAACATTGCCTTAGGGCATTTTTAATTAAAAACGAGTAGGTATTTGCAAAATAATTGTACATTACTCCCAAAGTGTCATGTCCCGCCTGGTAAATCAGGAAATATTATGGAATGGTTGTCAATGTCACAGATTCGTTATGTTCTAAATATTATTTGGAGTGTTTCTCTTTAATTTAAATACTTTAAGTCCTTAACTTTCATATAAAACTATTTTAAAATAATAAATAAAACCAATGAGTCGTTTCCTTTTCCATACAAATCCGTTTGTCTTACATGGGTTTTCAATAACAAAAACATCAACTAACGCCTATTGGTACGTTGATATATTATTTGATTTGTTAATGGGTAATCTAGCTAATATACTGTTCTATACAAAGAAAAGAGAATTGCTTTAAAACGATCAGCTTAAGCACACAATATTTGATTTTAAACCTATGTCCCCTTTTGTAGTAGGTACTTTGTGTAACGACGAAAAGACGTATTATTAATTTATATTTGAACGCATCCTTAATTTAATGAGCACTGGCAACATTGTATTTCGCTGTCAACATATCGAGAAAACCACGCCGCCATACTTTTTCCATTCTGCAGTGTTTTCGATGAGACAGTCGATTTTTGTCGCTAAAATTTTCCCCAGTGTAACGTCCATTTTATTTAGTAAGTGTGTCTTCAAATAACTCAAAAACTTTGTGTGTTTATGTAATTCCGTATTCTTATGAGAATGCGAATTAAATGTAACCGTTACAATGAGTTTCTTTTTTGTGGTTTATAAAAATTCGTGTTGACGCCATGAAATGTTGTTCTTTTGTGTAACATTTTGTTACGTTACACAAAGGAATAAATGTAAAGCTGTGGGCATATTGTAGAAAACGTCGTGATTTTAGTCAACTTAATAATGAAAGAGGAGTTATGATTTGCCTATTTGTTAAAAGTATTACGCGATATCTTTGCTGATTATAGACCTAGTTTTATATATTTTTCTAAATAAACAACAAAACATACTATTACACTATAGTTTTATTCTTGCTAGGTTTCCTCCCATTATTTTGGTGGGTATCACAAAAAAAGATCATTGATGTGAACTATTCTTTATAATTTATTTTGTGTAACGTAATAATCCTATGTGTCACAAAAATATTGATTTCCTTTGTGTTTCTTTTGTGTTACGTACAATTTTTTTGAAAATGACTCGGTACCTATGTGAAAATTACGGTGTCACCGTATTGGTTCTAAATTTATATTTATGTCTACCAAAGTGTGTCAATAAACAAATCTATCTATCTACCTATGTGGAGGGTTATCTTTTACCATACTTATAAGTCGAGAACAAATAGAGTTGCGTGCGAGAAAATAATTACATAGTAGTGGTCGCAGTGTGTGACGTCACGGTGACATTTACTAACCACCACAGATTACGTATTTACTATTCAATATAAAGCTACGCGTCCACTGCGTCGTAATCAGAGCGTGTACAGAATGAAAGGACTTGTTTGTTGCATAAGTAGGTCCCTACTTATAGGTTTTGATTTTATATGGTCCTGTCTGTGTGCACTAGATCGGCATTATTTTATGCCAGAGACCGGTATTATTTATTTTTGTACCTAATGTACAAAAATAAAAAATAGGTTTTTTGGTAGGTAGGTACTTACCTAGGTACTACCTATTTACGTTTTTACAGATACGTACCCTAACCTAAACTACCTATGAAGATTTTTAATTTATGAAGAAATTAGGTTTAATTTCGACCGAGTGGGCGCGCAGCTTAATTCGGCAATAGAGGCGGGGCGCGGTAGGTACCGCTGCGTCACGATCGGTCGTAGCTGGGCTGGCAATGGCAAGCTGGCAGGCCCCTGGATTTAAAATAACTTGTTTTCAACGGTAACAGTAACTGTCTAGTAATACATCCATGACGGTAACATTTTTTTTTAACCGATTGTCTCTTGTTCAAACAATAGATAAAAAAACCGTAGGTATGCAGCAATATTAATGTAGGTAGGTAGGTACCTACTTACCTAACTCAGGCTTTTGCATCTTTACTAGATTAAATAAAGTACCCCCTAAGTAATAAAGTACCTACAGCGTCAGCAGTATTTACCTACGGGGGGGGGGGGGGACACAGTAGGAGTAGGAACCTACCTATACAGGTGGATTTTTTTATGGGCCCTGCAGGGGCAACTACCTTAAATCCTTTAGTTAGCTCATTTTACTGAGAAAGGAAACATTCTTTTATTTTTAAAAAGAAACAAAACTACATTCAAAGATTTTTCAAAATTTGCTTGTCTCAACCGGGAATCGAACCAACTAAATATTCAAAAAATAAACCCTCGATATTTTATTTCACGAATAATCTTCTAATTTACCTAGGTACTTACTAATTCGTCAAAATTTTAATTTTTTGATAGTTATAAGTAAGGTCGATTATGTTCAATATTAAACAAGCACATACTCTGCTTCCCTAATGTAGAAAAACAAAATTATTAACATACCTAGGTACTTAAAGGCTGGAATAACGAAAAACGTCCGAAACTGCTAACAAAATCAGAGGCAAAGGAGAAGAGTGACGTCACACGATATAATCTCGGATCCTTGATTAAATTATTTTTAAGCCGCCGGCGCCGTAAAAGTTGAATAACTTTGTCATTTTTCAAGATATTCAAAAAATTCTTTCAACAAGCTTCATGAAATGCTTAGTATGATTTATTGGCATTCAAAAAAAAAAATAACGGAAACTTCTCCATTGCGGGCGGAGAGGTTTCTTTCTCTGGTGATTAAAAATTAACCCTGTATTGAAGGCTAAGCAAGCTTTTCTTGAAAACAATTTTGCGGCCCTCCAATCTATTGAGTGATTTGTATTGACCCAGGATCATTATCTGGTCTGGACATGGACAGCCCTGATCTAGGGAACCTAACCTTGCACCGTGGTCTTTGCACCGCGAAGTACCTAAGTATGTGATATTTTAAGAACTTATACAACCATAACCATACTTCATGCAAATAAATGATTTCTATTTCTATTTCCTAATACCTGGACTGGAGGCTACATCTGTAGGAAATCTCTAGATTCGACCGGTGGGTGAAGTGTGAATGTGCTACGATCGGTGATCGGACCAACAGAAACCTCTTGGCGTCTATAAAAAATTCTGGATGCAATGCAGTAGTTATTGAGAAAAGGCTAATTTATGTTTTTAAAATGACTTAGGTATACAATTTAGAAAATTTTAGTAAAGGTGGATCATACCTACATAATAAATAATAATAATTCATTAAATGAAAACAACATAAAGATTAGTTTTTTGTTAAAATCTTTTATTAATCAATGTAACATTTTTATTTTTCTAAAACAGAACTAGGTAGGTACGTTTTGTTATGATTATTTTAATACCAATAAGAACAGTGGTAGGTAGGTAGGTACCTACTTATTGAAAAATACATAAAGTCATAATGAAGTAACATCGAATCATCATACACCGAATATGCCTTCAACCTCATCATTATCAGTCATCAGCTGTTTGTTATTCACGGTTTCTATTATTTCAGCATGCGAAAGATTACCATTTTCTTTCACTGAAATCACGTTAGTTTTGAGCATTTTTTCAAGATCTAATTCATCTCTATTAATATTTAAATTATTATTCATCCTTCGTTTTTTAGTTTTATCTTTAGAATTTTGCTTTGTGAGTGTTGCGATGCTCTTTCGACCTAATCTTGTTGGGCAAGGAGAAGATGTCTTCGAGAGTATACTAACCAGCAAAGGGTTATCAGCCACTCCGGATTTAGCCGGCATATTCACACTAGAAACAGACGCATTTGTATGTGGCATAACATAATCAGAATCAAGACACACAACGTCATCATCCAAATCAGGTACTGAATCATCGTCAAAATTGTTACCGACGATAAGCAGCGTTTCAGTGTTCTTGTCTGTTTGTGGGATTGCACCACTTAGAGGTTTCTTAGGATTTATAGCAAAATTATTTTCTTGAAGCTGTGGATCAGCCGTACTTATTTTGTGTAGGGGTGTATTATTGTTGGCGACAATCGTAGGGACAATATTATCAATCAAGTTCTGCGTAGACATGAATTTACTTTTGGTGGCATAATGTGGGACCTGACTATCAGTGTTCTTTACATGAGGCTTAGCTATAAGAACTGGAGTCATCACATTGGCTTTATTCTGTAATGTGAAATTCTCAGTTCCTGTTTTATCGTTTTTTAATTGAGCTGGCTCTATTGTATTTGTAGGTAATTGACTAACATGAACGTGTCGAAATTTCTTCCCTGTTGGTTCATTAGCTGTCTGATTAATTTTACGTTTGAGAATAGGCGTGAGTGTAGGCATACCATCATGAGGTTTGTCATTCGTAATCGAAAACCCTTCATTAATTTTTGGTGGCTCCCAATCCTTGTTTGAATTGTATAGTTGGTTACGGTAGCTATTACTTGCTGGTGCATCAACATTTTCATATAGTTCTCCGAAATGTATTCTGTAAGCTTGAACTAGAAACCGATTCTTTTTTCCACCTATAGATGACATCATTTGGTATATGCTACATACTGGATTTACATCTCTTGTCTTCGGCGTTCTGAAGTCTGGTGTGCTGCTAGTCTTCGTCAAATTTGAGGCGTTTACCCCACTCATAGGTAATTCTACATTTACTGCATTATTTGTGGCATTCAAATGTATAGGAGCTAGATTCGGCATTAGTATACTATTCAAACCATCCATTGATTTAGACTTATTAACGCGGTTGCAAAATTCCTGAGGCGTAATTCCTAAAGCTTTAATCTGCTCTGAAGCGCGTAAAAGTACATCAGAAATCATTTTAATATCTGCAGTCGGCATTTTTCCCGGTAAAGCATTTATCACAGCGGTTAGTTTGCCATTTTCGTTAACAGCCACTTTAAAATCTTTTATATTTTCCAAGAAGCTTTTCGTAAACGAAGTATATGCAATTGTTGGCTGAGCAGGATTGGCGTCAGGATTGACATTTGTTTGATGTTTTGTGTTCGGAATCAGACCTGGTTGAGAAGAACCAGAAGCAATCAAGCCACTGGTGTTTTTTACTGTGCTCCTCGGTAGATTACCGACTAAGCTTTTACTAACTTTAGCTGTTTGTTTTGGGATGTTACTTTCTCTTTGCTGAGTAAAGCTACTCAGTTTGGCTTGTCTTTTTCTGTATTGATGTATATTTATTTCTTTTCTATAATCATTGAAGTATATCGCCTGTCGTTTCTCGTCGTGCGAATTATGTTTTCGACTAGACACTTTGCTAAGTGGTGCGTTGTCCTGTTTTTTATTAGAACCGACGATGGGTTGTTTCCGTAATATAAAATTTCTCATAGGGCCAGGTTTGCAGCAACACATACATTTAGCAACTTTGCAAGGATGAGGAGACTTTATAAATCTTAAGGTACTGGGTAATATATATGAAGACTCACGTAACTGCGCTATTATGCCTTCACGGCGATGCCAGCAACAAACTAGACTAGAAAAATAGATTCTGGGTTCGTTAGGTTTATCGTGTTTCTGATACAGTTGCTTCTCTTCTGTAATAGAACGATTTACAGTAGGTCTAACATAGTTGATGACTTCTCCTCCTATTCCAATTTCATAGTTTTCACCCAGAATTTCTGACTGAGCAAACATAATTTCATGATATTTTATGATAATAACGGCATTTTTTAAGCAATTTGAGTCAGCAGGTATTGGAACTTGCCTGACGTCGACTTTTTGCACGAAGTTGAAAGCCCTTTCAATAATGTTGTTGCTAGAAATTGGTGTTACAAGTTTTTTATTGGAATTATTTTTCTTAAATTGTATATTCACTCCGCAATGTTTATTAGGTAAAATTGAAGAAACGCAGCAACACGAGCATGGCCTTGGTAGACAGTTGTGCCTTGTCCGCATATAAGTAATACTGATTCTGCTTATACCATGTACATTTCTTATAAGTTTTTCTCTATTGACCCAGCAACAATACTCTAAAAATACCTTGCGTTTGCTTTTATGTAGTTCTTGCAAATAAGCATATTGGTCCTTTGCAGTTCTGTAGTAACTTTTAATACCAGTATTTGAGTTTACGATATAAAGATCCACTTCCTGAGACCGCTTGTCTTTGATGGCAACTGCTGTAGTGTCGTATACGTTATTTGCACATAGAGTTGTATATTTACACGAATTGGTCGTTGATATTGAAAGAGGCTCATCATCAGAGCTTTCTTCAGTTAAAGAGTTTGCAACATCATCGTCTGTTGGTATTTTCTTCGGCTCTGTCTTTATGAGTGTCTTAATATCTTTCAATACAATTTTAAGAGGCTTGCATAACTTCAATAGGTCGTAATTCCTTCGGGAGGTTTCAATTTTTACTTTGGTATTCATGTGGTGTATTTGACAGTTTAATTTAACGTAAGTAGTGATGTCCGCGTTCATCGGTTCGACTTTGTTAAGTTCAGCTGTTTGCTTATACCGAGGTTTACTTTCTTTTAATATCATTTCGGTAATTTCCTTTGGGTCAAGCCTTTCAACGTTATCAAAAGCTTGCATGTGATCTAATCTAGTTGTATAAATAATAGACTTATTTAATAAATTATAGGGCAATGCCACATTAGGATTTTGATGTTCTAAGGATATGATATCTAAATGGTCATCTAGCTCCTCTTCTTTTATTGTTACTGTGAATTCTTCATAATTAACGCAGGCTGCCTGTGTACCTGAAAACAAAAAATCGTTTGTTTGAGAAGTTCATCACACACAATAAATATGTAAAATAACTAGTGTAGTACCTACTTATTATAAAATAAGACATATTTCCGGCAATTAAGTAAGTAATTTCCTTCTTATAACATATAATAACATTCGGTTATCAAATTTTTTTTAGAAATTTGTGAAATTCCTATTACGGCTGCTCAACAATACCTAGGTAGGTATTACCTACAATATTTTTATAAAAAGAGGCAACTCTCTAACTCTAAAATTATTTGCCGCTATTTGTTTCAGCGAAAAGTGAGATAGCTGTACTGGTATGGTAGGTAATACAGTTCGCTCCAAACTCTTATCCGAGGCGAGGAATGCGAGCTTGTACCGTGAAAATAGTAGGTAGGTATACCTACAGTACAGAGTAATGTATTACCTACCTTACCTACCCTAATAATCTACTATTTGCACGTTATATATTTCACTGAGAAAAAACTAAAACTCCCGCGCCGCGCACTCTCATAGGTATTCTTCTTTGTTTTTGTGTGACTGAGAAAGGAATATACCTACAGCACTCTATTTCTTACTTCTTCTAAGGTTGTTACCCTGTATCACACAGCATTCAAAGCACAGCGTGTGACAAGGAGCGGCAACCGAGAAGGGGACGCAGCGATAATGACATCAACGGTCGAATGCTGAATTTATTCAAAGATAAGGTAGGTACATACAGTACAGACAGATTGATAATCCACGAAGTCAGTGGGTTAAAAGGACACTTTTGATATTTTGAACACAACTTTCATGTAAAACTACTAAGTACCTACTTACCTTAAATTTGGGATACCTATTTATGTACCTAGGTACCATACAATAAACCATATATAAAACATATTTTATGTAACACGTCGACAGTTTTCTACAGAATTAAGCCCGTCACACACGTAGCTATAATATATATTAATATAAATTATAGCTAGGCATATTACGATATATTTTCTATACTTACAAGTATTCAAGTGACTGCACACGCAGCTATAATATACATATATTTCTATGACGTCACCAACTTATACAGTAATTTATATTATCGCATGTTAATATATTATTGCAGAGTATTGTATTGTATAGCAAGACATATTACGGCAACATATATATTATAGCATCGTCTCCGTGACCGTGTGTGGTAGCTTACTATAATATATATTACAGCTCGGCATATTAATATAGAATAGAATAGAATAGAAAAAAGTTTATTTTGTGACTTAATAAAATAAAACAAAACATAAAATAACTAAATCTAAACACAAAATAGGTCGCCACTCAGCGTGTGCTGCAGCAGAGAGCTGCCGCAGCGCTGGTATTCTGTGACGCCCCGCGGGGTTCGTGTGCGGCAGAAACTGCTACACATACCTACTTACTTAAAAATTAAATAACCAAAGAAAATTAAAAAATTAAAAACTTAAAATTAAGTATGTACCTAAGTATAAGTAAGTAGGTAGCTATTAATCATAAAAATATTATTATTGCAATTTATTAATTTTCATACTAGGTTATTATTGTTGAACCAAGAACAAGAATATATATTATAGCTACATTGTGTGACGGGCTTTAGATTAATGCTCGACCATAAAAAAATATAGGTTTATAAGTCAGCCAAGTGCGAGTTGGACTTGCATACGCAGGGTTCCGTACCATTTTGTGAATATTTCAAGTGTCTACTTGTTGCCGTTATTACTTTAGTTAGAGCAAAGAATGGCAAAAAACTAGGTTAGGCAACTCGAATGAGTCTCGAAAGTATATTATAAAATCCATGGTAGGTACTGGTTGCATTGCGACGACAACGACGAGTGAGCGAGAAAGCGAATAGTTCTATAGTATAGATGACACTTACACACTGATTAAAAAATGTCAAAAATCAAAACGTCTTACTACTCTACATGCTCTTTGACGTCTTACGTCAGTAGGTATGAGAAAATCAAACTAAACAAAACTTTTGTTGTGTTGTGTTTTTTGTAGATGACTAATGGAGTCTTGATTTAGTGTGACTTTTCTACGGAAACGTATTGTTCTGCTCGTACCTAGTGTTAGGTCTCCAAATAGGCATTTCTTAGTAAGTTCAAAAGTTACGCATACTTACCTACTAAGGTAGGTAGATAGATTAGGAACGTAGGTAAACCTACTCACCATAAACAGCAACCGCCAAAACTTCATCAGGCTTATCAGAACGTAAACTAGATTTGGTATCTTCGTCAGACATTTTGCTCTATGTTGATGGTATTTAACATAATTTTACACCAGTAATAGTGGCAATTCTGAGTGTCGCAAAAGCTAAACTAAACTAACTATAATTATTGCCATCCTTTTTATTTCCATCGCTATGAAAGGGACGGCAATATTTTTAGTTAGCTAAGTTTAGCTTTTGCGACACTCAGAATCGTCCCCAATATTAGACAAAAACAGCGACACAACACCACACTACCTCTTGCTCAGCATTGAGTCAACTGCGGGCGGGACGGGGCGCGGGGGGGACGTCGCTTCGCGGGGCGTGCGTCGGGGGGACGAGCGAGCGAGACTTCTGTTGCGGGCGGGGTGCGGGACGAGTCAAGGCCGAATGCGTGCCGACAAATGTACGAACTTTACCGAATGACCGAGCAGCTGTGCGCGTCGGTGTGCTATCTCACTCTCCCTTTTGCGGCGTATGAGGTCACTGAACTGTAGAACGCGCCAATTTAATACGTACCTACCACAGAGTACTATTCGATGTTCCAACCGAATAAAGCGGTAATATGTTTTTACGTCAAAATATTTTTATCGCATATTTGGATTCTGTGCATGCAGAAGCATTACGTAAATTTTTTTCATAAACTTACAGCCATAATTCGCAAAATTATAGCGGCAGACGTCCTTATTCTTTCGAAAAAAGGCACACTATTTAAAGGCGAAAATTGACATTTGAATGCATTGCGCATAGTATAGTCGCTACAAAACCGAGTAACAAAATATTACGTCTTTATTCATCTGAAGGCGGTTAATGTTCTAATTGTATTCTGCTATAACGTTGTTATTCGTATAATATAAGGTCAAGTTATGGTTGGTAGCTAATTTATACTAATTAATTAATTTAAAATTCTACTCGCTACTGATTTATATTGCGTAACTTTTGATGTTATTTTTCATGTATTGTGTTATTAGTTTACAGAAAGGACATAATACATCTGGAAAGTCAGTTGTTATGTTTCGTAAAATGAGTTTATGAATCTATAAAACGTATTAACTTGTGCGTAAAGAACTGTACAGTACACTACCTATATTGTTAACAAATTGAAAAAAAAACAGTATTTATTCTCAAACATGTTAGTACATAGACAATAATTTATGAATTAAAATTTATTTATGGTTGATTTTAAATCAACACAAGAATAAGCCAATGAAAATAAGCAAATTAATAGAAAAAAGTAGATCATAATTATAAAACCACTAGCTGCGCTCCGCGGGGTTACCCGTGGTGAATAGTTCCCGTTCCCGTGGGTAAACGAGGATCAAAAGTACCTAGCTATTTTTTTAATCCAGGATATATGCAATCCTCATACCAAATTTCATTCAAATCCGTCCAGCTGTTTGAGCGTGAAAGCCTTACTTTGTTTGACTGGCTTTCCTTCCCACTGAAGCTTTAATATTTAGATTGGTACGGGATCGCTTTTAAAAAAAAGCTAGGCCCACACCACCAGGTTCTTGCCTGATTCTTTCCTTGGTGTAAGCTAAAATAACGTCATACAATTTATACACTAACAAAAGAAGTAAAAGTTGATTGCACCACTTCATATAAAATCTACTGCAGGTATAGTTTGGAAGAGGAATATAAGAGTTTAACAACCACACGACAGGTATCTCGTCGAATAAGAAACATGCCATCTTCTTTAGTTAATGCATTATGATGATGAGTTTATTACAGTGCCGAGACCTTTGTACAATGACTTAAGCTTTATGTGATTTGGAAGCTATTTCTATCCAATACTCTACAGGAAGTGGGTTCCACAAAATCAGTCTACCTGGTGCAGTTACTGCATCAGGCTCTAATGTTTCTGAACATGATGACTAATATAATAAACCAAAGCGTAACACATAGTAGTAGGCTGAGTAATTTTGTTGATTAGTTTACCCAAGTATTTTCAATATTTTTGAAAGTCTGTTGATTAGTAATAGGTAAGTAAATAAAATTCAAAATAAAAATATTTTGATAACATTCGAGAAAACAGGAGTACCCACTTAACTTATATTTTTTCTCCAAAAATTAGCATTCAAATACCGACCGTTTTGAAAAAAGTCTGGTTAATTGTTGATGATCAAATTGTATTTATTAAAATTACAATAAATATTTCAAAATACTTTGTTATAATGATCTGGTGTTAACTGGCCGTTGGTACCCAGAGGAAAGCAGAGCAATTTTGTTGATTAGTTTGTTTTTAAATGATAATAACGTCTGTTGGTGAATGGTGAATGGTAAATATATACTAACATATTAGAAAATCATGCTAAATAATAAAATGAGGTGTTGTATGGTGAAAAAATATCATTTTCATGACAAACAACAACGTGCGGAATAATTGGAGTAATATTTTTTTTCTCCATTAACTAGGATTACTAAATCGAGTTTCTTTAAAAAACTATAGTTAAGTGTTGATTATGTATTATGTATACCATATCAAATATTTGAAAATACTTTGTTCTATCTGTATAACCTTCCAAAAACTAAATAATACATTCGTTTTTATGATCACAAGTTGGGTCAGCATTGTATTACAAAAAAGTATACAAAACATATTTACCAAAATCATGACTTTGAATCTATAGGCGAATAAAGACGTAATAGCTTAAAACGATGAGCTTATGTTCGCATAAAATCCTTGTGTAAGGGAGGTATGCTTTTTGTACAAAAAAATCTTGTCAGTGTTTCTAGGCGAATAAAGACGTAAAAAGTAACACAATAAAACGTTTAAAACAATTAAGGACGAACAAAAATGTTATGTAGTTTTTAATATTTATTACTAAATTATATAAGTTTGTGGCGTATTTTATTAATATCAATAGATAGTGATTTTTTTCCGCTTCTAATGATGCCCTACTTATTAGTATCCACTGAACACCTGAGTAGCTAGACTGATTTTTATGTTTTTTTGCTCTCCTGTAAAATTGCGTTTTTGATATAACCGCTTTATTCGGTTGGGGCGTCGTATTGGTACCTACCTACACTACCTAACATAGGTACCTAGGTGCCTAAATCACATTATAGTAATTAAGTACCTAGGTACAAAAAATATTTGGTATTAGTTAGTATTCTTTTATCTGTGGTATTACTATTAGGTAGGTATCTAGGTACCTATATCAGATGCTCAAACATTTTTTGAGACCACCTTGGAATAGGTAGGTAAGAACCTACCTAAGTAGGTACTTAAGTATCTTCTTTCCAAAATTCAAAACTTACGATTTCATTTGGTAAGTTAGGTAGTACCAACTTCGGAAAAAGTGTTCCTGGCTGGTGGGAAATAAAGTTGATTATCGCCTAGGTGGCGCTAGCACTGTTATAAGCTTAATTATAAATCCTAATAAAGTACAAACTTGGTACTAGTGGTACTAGTTAGCAAGTAGGTACGTAGGTACTAGGTTCCTACAAAAATTGGTGTCTATTCAGAATTTCAGATGTAAGTAGCAAAAAATGTATGCCATCTTTTTACTAATTTGACTAAACTAACATAATAAACACCTAGGTAACAAGAAATAAATTAAATACTTAGGTAAGTACTTAGGTACCGTGAAACATGCCAACTTTGCCAACATTTTTCGAATAATTTCAATTTTTGGATAATTTTTCTATGGGAACGTAAGTATTTTCTTTTAGCATCTGCAATTAAAAGATAATGAGCATGTATTATTTTATCAGATTTTATTATTCATCAATATTTAATTAAGTATTTTATTCATTTTGATGGCGGGCAAAGTTATCTGGACTTTTTGCCAACATTACCCACATTGATTTTTGACGCAACTAAGGCCTCTAAACAGATGGCACAAAGTCCAATACAAGAATTTTGGCAAAAATTGCGTTTACTTTATAAATGAAAACGATACCATGAAAGGTTTCCTACCAAAGTGGCTGGGCAAAGTTACCCTAACTTTTTTCCTCTTTTTCATACAAACCGCATTTCGCTTTTTAAAAGTACTAGGGTTGGCTGGCACATCTCAGTAAACTGATCTTAACGTATTTTTCTTCTTTTTCTGCAAAGTATTGTAATTCGCTTTAAATTTTAGGCAGGAATTCACATTTTACCTACTTCCTTGAAGTTTAGGCCAATATAATCTACCTATTCCGATCACTGGTAATACTATAATAGGTACTATAGAATAATAAAAATAATAAGTTTCGTAAGTGCCAACCCTAAGCTTATTTTGATGGCGGGTAATGTTGTCAGTAGTAGATCGCAACATCACTGGGTAACTTTACCCACCATTATAACTTTAGTTTTAAAAGACCTTCAGCAATGATAATAAAATATAAAACTCTTAAAGTGTTTTTGCATAACTTAATATAAATTAAACTAACCTGTGTTTTCGCCATCACGCACAATTAACTTTAGAACTTGTACTAAAATTTGCCCGCGAAAATACGCACCACATTCTACAAGTTCTAAAAAGTGACTGAGTGAAGTTAGCGACAAACCTGATAGACTGTGTTACTAGACACATAACCTACTTTCTATCTAAGTCAATAAATGTTACTATAGTATTCCGATACTTTTGGAATTTAAAGATTTGCTTAAAAATTGATTTTCGGGCAAAGATACCCTTTGTGGCAATGTTGGCATGTTTCACGGTACCTAATTACCTATATATAAAACAAATTGGTGTTTTGCATTTTGTATGTAGGTACCTAAGTACCCTAAGTAGTAGGTACCTACCTACTTATAAAAAATAGTACCTAGGCACAACAGTCATCTCGTTGTCAAAAACAATAAGTTTGGCACAAGCTTGGGACAGATACAAACGACCGACGCAGTGTTAGGAATATTTCTATAGGAATATTAAGTTAGTCTTTAGTGATATCAAAATGTATGAAACTGCCAGTCAGCGACATAATTAGGTAGGTATGTGTATTCTTTTATCTGTGGTATGGGTAGTTTCACGTTGCTACGGAAACAAAATTCTGTTGATTTCCGCCAATTTACCGTTTGTGTTCTTTTGTTATTGTTAGAAAATTGACCAAAAGAATATCAATAATAAATTTAGGTGCCTGAAAGTAATTTGTGTGTAGATTATACGTGTATTAACCGTATTCTACACGTTTGTCAACGTCCTTTAGAGTAGAATTATCAAGATGAATACATAATTGACCTTATTACTAATATTTGACCTAGTTTACCTATGGCTTAGTTAAAGCATGATTCTCTAAAAGTTTATGTCCAGTGAGCTTGTTTACGATTCTAGGATTAAAGTTTTGCAGACTGGCACAGTCTGCAAGTGTGAATAGCTGGCATCGATATGTTGGTTCGGAAAACACGGCTGGTGAAGAAACTAAGCAGAATTTCTACGTAACAGGAGTAAGTTCTCATCTCAAATGATTGTATTACGCACGGTCATTGCCATGCCTTTGCAGTGCCCTCTGAAGGGAGCCGAAGAAGCATTTGGATCTGTGGCACTTTCTTAGTAGGTAGGTATCTCTACGATCTAGCTAGTGTGTGTTTATTATCTGTGTTAGATAAACGGTTCAAAACGTTATAGTTAGACACTTCTATTCTAAACGTAGTGCCTTACTTAGTTAAATATTCTCTTTGGTGGTTGGCCGTTGGACACTTCGACCCGACCAGCCAGCCCACCCAGCCAACACGGCTCGATAAAAAATATGACTACCAATACTTAGGTACCTACCTACCTAAGTGTACCTATGTCTGTAGTGTAGGTAATCGCAGAAGTTTAAAATGATTCTTATTTTTCAGTTTGGAGCTATGTATGATTGAAGATGGGCGAGAAATTGAGCAAGGTGCTGTCAGGCAGTGGGGTACAGAGTGCGGGTTCAGTGCTCGACCGGGTCATCTCACAGCCGAGCAGTGAAGATCACACAGTTCTCTACAAACTAGCAAATTATAAGAAAGGTAAATCTACTAGGTACTTTCCTAGTTTGTAAGTAACAAAAAATATACCTATAGGTACTTAGGTACCTAGGTGTAGGTAGGTAGGTATGTGAATTGTGAAGTAGGTAAGTACCTACCTAAGTACGCAAATGAAACTCCACAGGTGGCCTTCTCTTAGAGACGTACACCAAAGGAGGCATGGTGGCTGCGGAGAAGCTGATTCGCGAAGAGTTTGTGGCCTACACGTACGCAAGCGGACGAGGTCGGGTCATCAACAGAGCTGAGTACCTGCGGTGGAAGTTCAGGGACCAGAAGCAGGTGAGCTTTTACTATCAGAGATTTTCAGTTTTCAAGTGGAAAACATGAAATGAAGTATGATCACGACTGTGCAGTGAACTATAACTGGACCCCCCTTTCATGTGTATGGAATGGTATGGGTGCAATATGCAATTCAGTCAATTTGCCAGTTCGAAATCCCTGTACTTATTAGGAATATTATAGGTAATAAAAACTGTTTTTTTGCTATAAATTATCATCATTCTGCACTCCTTACTCCCGAGAAAAAACATTATTCGCTATCTCGCTCGTTCTTCGGCGTTATGGCACACTTTATAGTTACCGGAAGCACCGCTGGACTAGATTCTATTGTATTGGTCTTTTAAAATCGAGCACGCAAGCCTTAAATGTCTTTCCAATAACTCTCACGGTTTCAGATGTAGCCTCTGTAGCCCTAAAAAACTACCCTGAGGCATGGTATCCCATCCCCTTATAAGATGGTTGTAGTTCCAAAAACAAATGAATAGATGGCGTTACGTGTTGCTATTTCGAAATAAAGTCTCTGGAAATTTATGAAAATGCCTAAATTTTGCCAGAATCATACATTTTCTGTTTTAAATATATTTTTTTCAATATAACGAAATAAAATATCCCATTATTTTATTTCTTAGATCAATTTCTACAAAATAAAACGCGGCGCTGACTCAGAAACACAGGTAAAACGGGATAGCCCGAATTGCCCGCAAATTCAGGATTGTTTTCAATGTTCTAGATGAGGCATTTGTACTAGTGTATTATATAATCTGTGCCTGAGGTAAGTATAGCTATTTGGAATTTATGCAGGTGGTCTTACCGATCGAAGCGTCCCTCTCCCCTCACGACCCCCTTGCAAAGTGGGAAGACCACATCGCTTGCTGGCAGATGTGTTACCGCGGGGCTCTTGGCGAGTCTCTGCTACACGTGCTCATTATATGCGATACTAAGGTAACATGTTCAGAGGTAACATTCTCCTTGGAAAGTGTAACAATGTAAAAAATGATTTGTACAAGGAATAAATGGAAATATTTTATTATTGTTAATTTATAACCATTTTTCATTTCTAGATTCACACCAGATTGGCAAGGACATTAGTGAAATGCTTTCCAAAACTGTCGCTGGATGTCGTAGAGGGAGAAGAATACTTAGGTAAGTTATATTGTCTCCTTTAAATCGGTCTGTTCGCTGCTTACCCCCTTTCTGATTTCGTCTATTATTTATTTATTTCAAACCATCCATAGAAATAGTCGATCTTTGCCCTCTTTTCTAAATGTTGTACTTCGGTCTCATATTCATATTATTAATTCAATTTGATGTTTTCAGGTGCCAGTTCTCTACATCTGGCCATAGCTTATAGTAACAATGAGCTGGTTCAGGACTTAGTGGAAGCTGGAGCTGATGTTAACCAAAGAGCGATTGGTAAGATACTTAAATATTTTTAACTCTTTTGAGTGATCGGCTATGTTCCAACAGCCCCGATCACAACAGTGACGCGATGAATTCTTTGTACCTACCCGTCGTATGAGGTCCCGACCCTTTCTAGAGCAGCTATCACTATCACAGTCAACTCATTCTTATTTTGCAGGTAACTTATAGATCAAAATCCTACTAATATTGTAAATGCGAAAGTTTGTAAGTACCTACTTATGGATGGTTGGATGTTTGTTACTCTTTCACATGAAAACTACAAAACGGATTTGGCTACCATTTTGATTGGGCCATAAATACAGCATACCTGTCACACAGACAGACAATAACGCCTGTCATGACGCTATGTCATCTTACTTACTGGAGAACGCACGCGGTTTTGGTCATAATCGGGCGCACGCGGTTTCACTAAGTAAGTTAAGTTCGTATGAGCAAGTGGCCAACTCTGGTGACGGAGTTTTTAGGCCGCCTTAAGGCCTCCGTCACGGATTCGGCTGAAACTTGGAATATACATAGTTTATGTCTGGCAATAACACATAGGCTACTTTTGATCCCGGTATTAGCACGGGAACGGGAACTACTGCGGGTAACACCGCGGGGTGCAGCTAGTAATGTAGGTACCTAATAAGTAGGTAGGTAAAGGATTCTCACCAAACCATTTGAGCCAAAACCATAAAAGCAACATTCAATGTATCCAACAGGTAGTTTCTTTCTGCCCCGCGATCAGCAAAAGAACCCTCCTGCGCGACAAACAAACTACGAAGGGCTGGCATATCTCGGCGAGTATCCTCTAGCATGGACAGCATGTTGTGCCAACGAGGCTGGTTACAACTTACTACTGGACTCTGGAGCCGATCCCGATCGACAGGACTCGTTTGGGAATATGATCTTGCATATGGTCGTGGTTACGGATAAATTGGTAAGCATATCTTGCTTTGATATAAACAAGCTCAACATTTTGCATGCAGTAAAAATCTTTCTACAGACAAATTACGAATATCGAGTTCTGTCAGTCTCTTATTTCAAAACAGTTTTACAAGGGTGGATCATAGACTATGACTCATAGTTCCACAAAATGTATTTAGGTAAAACACAATTCAAATGTTAATAGGTATTTACGTCTATTAATTTAAATAGGTAGATAGATACATATAGTTTTTCTAGCCATTAATCATCATCATGTTTTAGCTTGTTTTAGTGTTTAGTAGGTATCTTTAACTTTCGTGTACTTACCGAACCTATCCATAAATGTGAACCAATGTTACCATAAATTGAAACTCTTCAATATGTCGTCACTGGAAATATCACTTACTGTAAGGGACAAACCCCTGTTTTTCAGGAGAGCCAAAATAAGATTTTTTTTTTTGAAATTGATCTGTATCTCTTTTTCCTGACGTCCGATTTAAATACTTCCAAAAGCAAAGTATCTTAGTTTTTCAGCACCTTTCTTACTATTATTTCAAAAATGTGGAAAGACTTATGGTTTAGGAGATAGCCTGTCCCTTACCTTAAAATTCAATGTAAAGCTGTACCTTACGTTATTCAAAATGAAGGTGAAAACCATCTGCGATGATGTAAGGAACAACAGATTAAATAAAGTAATAGGTAAGTTTAGCGTAAGGGTCTTTTATTAGTTTCCGTTTGTTGTAAGACATACAAACCTAGTAATATCACCCTTATTACTATCGATTTAGAGATCAAACCTTTTCGTATGTAAGAGGGAATAGAAATTAGCTGACCAATTCAATCTACAATTTTTTATTTCGATGCCAGTTTTTCCTCATAATTAGACTAATTAGGTTTTAAAAATGTATTAGATACTCAGCCTAGTGATTTAATGAACAAAAATTTATTTATGACACCTAGTGAGTAAACAGGAGATTTCATAACGGCTTTGCAATTAAACACAGAACAATAAAAATATATTTAAAATCTTTTGGTATGGACAAGTACTGAAAAGAGAAGAGGAATATAAATATTGGTAAATTGTGTTTTATAAATAAAGGATGGATATCCAATCCTATAAGAGTAGAGGTAGACCAAATAAAAAAAAATTGTACGTAGGTAACTGTAGTAAGAAGGAGGTGTAGGGTACCAGGACCAGTTGTGAGAGTAAGAACATGAAAAATTGAAGGCTTTGCTAGATCAAGACTCGTGCCCAATGCAAGAAAAGCTTGCAGAATCATTAGGAGTTGACCAAACCACAATTTCTAGACGTTAAAAAGCCGTTGGATTCAGTCAAAAGCATGCAATTACTCCAAGTGATTTTAACGCTTACGTTAACTTGTAAGTATTTTTAAGAAATTTTATGTCCCTTAGGACATAAAATTTCTTAAAAATAC
Organism: Xanthorhoe designata; assembly: GCA_963582015.1. Taxonomy (NCBI): domain Eukaryota; kingdom Metazoa; phylum Arthropoda; class Insecta; order Lepidoptera; family Geometridae; genus Xanthorhoe; species Xanthorhoe designata. The sequence continues at coordinate 3,726,731 of OY757053.1, forward strand.
TTACAAGTCCGTTACGTTAACTGTTAATGACTTTAACTGTCTAGAACTTGTGAAAATGTGTGATGTAAGGGACATTTTTTTAAAGATATCAAAATTCTGAGTATGCCAGTCGATAGAGCGTCGAATTTTAGATCGAACTGCATATTTAACTCATTTTCGACAAAATGTCCCTTACGTTAAGTGATATTTCCGGTGACGATGTAGCATATTTTTTACAGTTTTTAACAGTAGGTACCTACCTACCTAGTTATGTTAACCTTAAAAGTAGTAAGTAACCCAGTTAAAGTGGTCACTACTAGGATGGGTGACCGCAAGTGGCATTAATATCTGAGCGCTTCCGTGCTTCGAAAGGCACGTCAAATTGTCGGTCCCGGCTATTAAAGTCGTGAAACCATGACGGAGGCCTAAAACGCCTAAAAAATCTGTCACCAGACTTGGCCACTTGTTCATACGAACGAAAGAACGAACAGTAACCTTTTCCACAGGACATGTTCGGCTACGCGCTCCGCCACCCCAAGGTCCCGGCCAGCAACGGGCGTATGAACCGCGCCGGCTTCACACCCCTAACCCTGGCCTGCCAGCTCGGCCGCGCGTCCGTCTTCCGCGAGATGTTGGAACTGTCTGCGAGGGAGTTCTGGCGATACTCCAACATCACCTGCTCGGCTTATCCACTGAACGCGCTGGATACTCTGCTGCCGGATGGGAAAACTAGTATGACCATTTTCTTGATCACTGCCAAACCATGAAAGTCATTAATAAGCCCATAATCGGCCTTTAAGAGCCTTTACCAAAGTTAAGCCAGCTACTATATATCATACGAACTTACCTACGTACTCCTTCGTAATAGAAGAAAATTCAAAATATTCAGTCTCAGCTTATCAGGCGCAGTTATTTTGCTGGGACTATTGTAACATAAAAATCATGAACATGGCATTAGTAACAAAATATACATTTAGCTTGTAACAAATATACTTTAAAACATTTAAATCGGTATCGAGTACCTACCTAGTATGTCTTTTCAGATTGGAATTCTGCGTTATTTATAATCCTCAACGGGACGAAGCAAGAGCACTTGAATATGTTGGATGGCGGCATAATTCAGAAGCTGCTAGAAGAGAAGTGGAAAACATTTGCAAGGGTTTGTAAAATCAGTCGTTCATACTGGTGTTTTGAAAACAAAGATATTTTGTAGATTCAACCATTAGGTAAGTACAAATTTTCATTATCCTAAAAACTGTTTCGATAAAGCTAAACTAAAATGAGTTGCATTTCAGTGAAACGGACAAAGTCACGAATAGCTTTTAATACCTACACTATAAGCTATTCATTTTTCAAACATTGTTGATGTTTGTCATTGTCAGCAATTTTAAAGTAAAGAAATATCATCAATAGGTAGGTACCTATCTACCTAATCAATCACAGACACCCTCGAATTTAATATTTTTGTCTAATTTCCAGACGAAATTCCTCAAACGGCTGCTAATTCTTCTCCTCCATCTGATACTCCTTTCAGTATCGGTTTACCTCCGACACAGCAGTTTAGAAGCAGAAGCAAACCCCAGCTGGGGCCTTGAAGTGGTCGACGCGAAGACCGGCGTGAGGGTAGCAAGCGAAATTGGCACTATTGTCAGCACGCTATGCTATATTATCCTGCAGCAGGGAGATGAAATCAAGAATCAGGGGCTGGTCGCATATTTTAAACAATTGGTAAGGAATCTGTTTTTTTTATTACGAACTCGTTCCTCTGCTGGGCAAATAATATTTCCGAAGATTTCGTATGTTGTTATATTGTGTAATTAGGTTCGTTAGTAGCAGCCTAGCAGGGATTTTATATTTCGACTAATAATTCACATGTCTTTTGCTATCCACACCACTAGTCGACGTGAGCTAATAACAGAAAACCAGTTAGTTCAAATAGGCATGTGTTGGGCATGCATGCAATATGACGGCCGAAACTTTACCCCTCTGTATTCTGACTTTACCTACTTCTCCTCACTTCAAAAAATATTTGGGGTTGTGATACGTAGGCATGAACCTACAAATCTAGTGTAGTACCTTTCTTACTTTCTCTAAGTATGGTATCCACTACCTACGTTACAATTTCTTTTTTCCTATGTTTTTTGTCTAGCTGAAGTTTTCTTAAAACTTTAAAATTTAAATAAATAAAGATAAAAAAAAGATAAAAATATATTTATTTTAAGCAAAAAACATAACACAGTACAAAAGTAAGTGAAGGATGTAAAAGTATTAATCTAGGTTGAAATGCATCCAAGGACGATAAAAATAGTAGGGTTATACTTAACCTATACTATTTTTATCATATTTGAAAAGTACCTACTAGGTAGGTACTCCTAGTAGGTACTTTCATCGACCGTGATATTACATTTTGAATGCCATCAGCTGAGCGAGCCGGCGAAGTTCATATTCCTTGCGTCAAACATCCTGGTACTGCTCTGCATCCCCGCGCGACTGATGCAGATGTCCATGACGGAGGAGGCTCTCCTCATCTTCCTGCTGCCAGGCTCTTGGTTCCTACTTATGTTCTTCGCGGGGTAAGACAATACATTTGGGTAGATATCAGACTCATTAAAATAAAAAAAAATATCGTAGGTAGGTAGGTACTTACCTGCGTAATAGCGAAAACAGAGTTTGGTGGCAACCAAGTGCAACTTCGCTACTCCTCCTAAACTATACAAAATGAAACTATTACATACATAGGTAGGTATTTAAAAAAAACTTATGATAGGTTTCACAAACTGTAGGTACCTACATAAAATAAAATAGGCGGTGGCACTAGTTTCACCCATACTACATTTTGTATTAAAGCGGCATGATGCCTGCACCGCTCTTTCACCTTACGCCCCGTTTCTGTATAATTTGCGCCTAAGTAAGGGACGAGCGTTTCGCCACCAGGAGCCACTGATCCACTATAATATTCCAGGGCAGTGAAACTAACAGGACCGTTCGTGACCATGATCTACAGCATGATCACGGGCGACATGTTCACGTTCGGCATCATTTACTGCATCGTGCTGTTTGGCTTCTCGCAGTCATTCTACTTTCTCTACAAAGGTGAGAAAGATATGAACGTTGTAAAACTTTGAAGACATGCTAGGAAAGTACAGCTTATGTGGTTCAATATATTTTGTTTTAATAACATTTGTTTCAGGGTTCCCAAACGTTCAATCTACATTATTCTCCACCTACCCTAGCACTTGGATGGCGCTGTTTCAAATAACACTAGGAGACTACAGCGTAAGTAGGTAAAAGTTAACGGTGGCAAAATTAAAAGAATCGACTTCAACTTCGTAAGGCGCGATTTCCTGCACTCTCTACTTTAGGAGGTGCATTTCTGTTCATAATTCCGAAGATCATCAGCAATTTTTTATGGGATCACATTTGGAATTAAACCTTTTCAAACCAATTTTTGAAATTGTTCCATAATTGACGGAGAACCCAAAAACACACTTAATAATATACCTACATACAAAAAGACATATAAAGTACCTACAGTGGAACATAGAACCCCAAGAACGTTAAATTATCTCCGTTGATAGAACCATTACCTAGGTACTTAATTCAAACAAGTTTTGGCTTACCATGGTATAGGTCGCGCCACGTAAAAAGAGCGCTGGCTGTCAAACTGCTCCGTGGTCGATGATTGGTGGAGAGGTAACGCGGCGCACTTCATACCATTAATTTAGCGAGTGCTATTGGTTCGTCAGCGAGAGAACACAGGCGCAAACATACCCCCGCTACTTCCTCTCAGCGCTCTCTTTACGTGGCGCGACCTTTAATTAATTATTTTATCAGTACACAGACCTTGGAATGACGACGTACCCAAATCTCTCAAAGACGGTGTTCACTGTGTTCATGGTGTTCGTGCCGATCCTACTGCTGAACATGTTGATAGCCATGATGGGCAACACGTACGCACATGTTATTGAGCAGTCAGAGAAGGAGTGGGTGAAACAGGTGAGACAGCAAATTTTAGGAAAGACAACAAATATCTTGAAACAAAAAAACAAAGATCTTGAATGGTGAAACAGTTGTTTCGGCTGTTTCACCTTTCAAGATCTTTTCAAAATATCTTAAACTTACACCCCAAGGTCTTTTTGAAAATGTCTTAAACTTAGAGGCAGGACCAAAAGTTCTTCACGAAAATGAAACATCGAAAGTCGAAGAAGTACATAAATACCTACTTACTTAAATTAAAATAAATATAGGTACCTCGATTTGGTAATCTGTAATAATATTTGTCTTATTCAAAACGTGGGCCAATCACAAAAGCCAGTTCTTCTGCGCTATCAGATCCGATTTTTGTAGACAATTAATATAATTTATATCCTGCCTGTATCACAATGACATGATGATGGAAGCAGATAGAGCGGCTGTGTTTAAATTTCTGTGAAAATGTGTAAATAAACTGTCATGTTGATTTCCTAAATGTTTACAAGTAGTTACCATGTTATCATATTTTTATTTTGTATTTCTATTGTTAGGTAGGTATTTTATTTTATTTTAATTTAAGAAGTTCTTTGTTTTATTGATAATATATTTGCTTTATGTGTACATTTTATATAGTAGCTATAATGATTTGGAATTGTTCTGTAATGTTATAGTTAAGTTTAAGTTTGTAAATAAATAAATAAATAAATGTCCGTAAAACCGTTATTCAAAAAGATAGTCTTTAAAACATTTTTCCTTTCTTAGTGGGCCAAAATCGTCGTGTCCCTAGAAAGATCAGTGGCACAGGAAGACGCTCATAAATATCTTCAGGAATACTCCATAGGACTGGGACCGTCAGACGACCCTCGCTACGAACAGCGAGCGGTCATGGTCATCAAGAGTAAAGCAAAGACTCGGGCGAAACAGAGGAAAGGGGCTCTTACTAACTGGAAGGTTTGCACATAGAAGTATCTAGGTCTTCATCAGGTTTAAGGCTTGTTTTACTATCCCCTTAAGCTCGTGTCGTAGTTTGACTAGATGACTGAAGTTAAGCGAAGACTCGGGCGAAACAGAGCTTTCACTAACTGGAAGGTTATGTTTTTTTGGCTCATTATTTTTTTATAGGTATGATCAAAATGTGGTTTTAATGTTTTTTTGTTTAAAAGACGTCGGGATAAAAACTGTAAGGAAAGACAAGGCCTATGTAAACGAGTTTTTATGAGCACTTTTCGACCCACTATGAGACTTGTACCAGTAACCGGTTGTACATTTTCTTAACTTAACTGGCTGTAATTTATAAAAATTTTACTTGGAGACAGCGCACTTCTAATATGTAAAACCTACCTAAGTATTTTTAGTATCAATCCGCTTTAAAGTGTCATAAGTAGCAATAATTTCCAGCGAGTGGGAAAAGTGACGATAGCGGAGCTGAGGCGACGAGGCATCAGTGGGGAGGAGCTGAGGCGACTCATGTGGGGACGAGTCTCTATATCTACGCCTACTAAAGCACCATTGGGGTATGTCCATCACTAATAACAATCGTCTAGAGAGCACTAGAGTTTTAAGCTGGACATGATTTTATGCAAAAGATTTGCCCAATTTGGAAGCATGATGATTGAGACAATCTTCTTCTTCTTCTTCTTGTCGTGTCATTAGTTCTTTCGATCTAGTGTGGTGAAAGGACTCTTAGTGCGCCTAAAAGGCTCCTTTCGTGCACTACTTATATCATTTTTTTATTAGCCTGTCGTAAATTGAAACGATAAAAAAATGTAAGTAACCAAATTATTGAAATGAAGATGGTGATGCAATAAATGTTACACTACCATCGGTCAGTCAGAAGCTACTTGCTTTCACAATTTGGGTGGGTGACCGTAGCGGCAAAGCCGGGGGCCAACCCCGGCTTTTAAAGTCGTTAAGCCATGCATGACGGAGGCCTTTCGGCGGCCTAAAAACTCCCGTCGCCAGAGTCACTTGGCTCATACGAGCTTACTTTTTTTAGGAGAAGAACAGCCGCTCCACCACCTGACGTGGCTGCGACGGACGCTTTGGCAGCGCAAGTGGGCACCGGCGTCGGACCCGCACTGTCTTCCGCTCTTAACGTGATGGCTTATACGCAGGAAATGGACCTTTCCGCTGGTAAGTAGCTTGTTGTGTGGAAATTATGGCCCATAATCAAAATAGTTTCCACACAACAAGCTAATATTTATGGCCTAGTCTTGGTGTGTCACGTTGGAACAGGCAGTGACATCACCTAGCTAAGATGTTTCTTTGTGATCCTAATGAATAAATGAATTTTGACTTTGTTTAACAGGGAAGAAACCTTTTGTTACTTCTTTTTAGTTGGATTTAATAATATTTATAATAAGATTCTATAACAAAAAATGATTTGATATTGAAAGCATGATGATTGCTGATCGTGATAATCTGACTTTTTATGCAAATTATGCAGAGCAATATTCTCTAATGAGATTTTATTGTGGCTTTCCGAAAATCATACATCTCAAAATTTTAATTTCCCGCAGGTCAAACTCAAAATCAGGCAACACCAGATCTTCTAGTCAACGGAAAAACAGTTGCAGGAGTACCGACTTCCTTTTCCACACCCTCCATCCATGTCACAAACCCCAACCAGCTCACGTCTACCTTCACTCCTGGCAAGGCTGCTTTGGAAGTACGCCCAGGGTTACCAGGAACCATTAATCTGGCTGTACCTAGCCAAGGAAGCCAGGGAATACCAGGGCACACTGGTGTAGTACAAGGGATGGCAGGTCAAAGTATGAGCAACATTCCTGGTGTTGGATTACAGAATGTTGGCATGGGAGTTCAAAGAATGCCAGGTCAAAGTGGAATGAGTTCTCCAGCTGGAATGCAAGCCATGCCAGGAATGATGGCAGGGCCCAGAGGAATACCTGGGATGACTCCAGCTCAGGGCATGATGCAAGGAATACCAGGTGCTCAGGGAATAGTGACAGGTCCTAGAGGAATACCAGGGATAACGCCTGGGATGACGCAAGGAATACCAAGTCAAGGGATAACGGCAGCTCCTAGAGGAATACCTGGGATGATGCCAATTCAGGGCATGACTCAAGGGATGGTGGCAGGACCCAGAGGATTACCTGGTGTGACGCCAGTTCAGGGCATGGTTCAAGGAATACCAGGTCAAGGCGTAATGGCAGGTCCTAGAGGAATGCCTTTACAAGGTGTTGGAATGCCAGCTGGAATTATGCAAGCTCAAGGTTTTGGGCAAGGAATGCAAGGGATACCAGCTGGGATGCAAGGCACAGGGGTGATGGCAGGGACTATGTTGCCGCCAGGAGTGAATATGCAAGGTGTGAACATGCAAGGTATTAATATGCAAGGAATGAACATGCAGGGCATGGGCATGCAAGGTATGAACATGCAAGGCATGGGCATGAACATGGTTCCAGGCCCTGGTGGAAAGACCTTGGTACAGCAAAGCTCAACAGAACAATATGTTGTGGAAATGAACGCGCAAGGAATTCCTGTTTTGGTGCCTTACAGTGAGTTTGTTTTTTCTCATCGCATCAGTTACCTATGCCATAAAATGTGATAGCGGTATAGTGCTGGCTGACATAATAATTATCTATAAAAACGCAACTCCAATCATACCTATTTGGCATAGTGTCGACCAGTTTCAGTTTTTACTTGATTGTCTTGACTTTCGAGAACGATAAAAATAACTGCAAAAGCGACCCACACGGTCTGAATCTGAACTAAAAACTTTCTTAAACTTCAAACTTCTTAAAAACTGTATAAAGAAACTGTATAAATGTTTGATTTAATATTGAATTGAGATATAATTTAATCCACAGTACCGCCGCCTGAAATATCGTACGAAGACCACCTACGCGAACTGATCATTTTGACGGAGAAGCCTGACTGCGATAATGAGAAGATCAGGACCCTCGCAAGCCAAGCGGCTGATCTGACTGATGTTCCTGAAATAGATATTGATGCTCTTGTAAGTACCTAGGTGCCTACCTGCTTTAAAATCGGAGATCCTATTACCGCTTAAGTGAAGAGTCTTAACGTTTTTTTGCAGTAGGCACAGTACTACTGCAGCCTATATATCTTTACTAGATGATTTATACAGAGTCAGGAGGCAAGCTTTGCCTACACTTAACGGGACACTGTAGTGCCTGGGACATTGTTGAGATGGAATAGGCTTGCCCAGCACCTAAACCATCCTCTCAGCTTAGCCGGCCATAACCACAGTAAAGACAATGGTCAATACACCACATACAATACAATACAATACGTGTGGGGCTGACTAGCCGCGGGTTTTCCTGACGATGTTTGCTCGTGTTAAAGTGCGTATAAATTTTGACGCGTCGAGGGCCTCGACTCGACGTGTCAGTTGCAGTTGCGCGTGCAGTTATTACACCACTATTACGTCATTACAGCGATGTGCCTAGTTAACTTCTGCGTGTTGTAGTTTAATCTATGGTTTTAAATGAAGGACTTTTGTGCAGATCGCAGCGAAATCAAACAGGAAGATAGTGGTGGGCACTGTGTCTGGCCTGTTCGGCGTAGCGGCCGCCGCGCCCGCCGCCGACTCGGCGTGGCGCCGCGAGCGGCAGGAGAACAGCGATAGCGATCCTATATCAGGTACCGTACAACTGCTCAAATGTAGACCTTTCTCTCAGTAACGTCGTTAGGGTAAGGTACGATTGGGCGACCGCCCAGAGTGCCAGGAATAGAGAGGCGGGAGGCGTCAAGAGCTGCAGTTCCAGGGGGCGCTAAACGGCCGAAATTATTTAAATTAATATTTAATCCGACGAACGATCGCAGATTTATCTCCATAGTAACTTTGTTATACAACACAATTTGTGCCGGGACCGACAATTTAATGTGCCTTCCGAAGCACGGAAGCGCTCAGCTGATAATGCCACTTGCGGTCACCCATCCAAGTAGAACGTCTTAGCAAGCTTCGCCACGAGCGTTTCGGTCATGCAATACTAACATATTAAAACAACTCACCTATGTCATAGAATCGGTGTTGTTGGGCCGCCTCTCCCGGGCTCGTCGTGCTCGCTCAGCGTCGAAGAAGGCGGCGCCTCCGCCCCCACATCTTTATGTTCCTGCCAGGTAAATTATATAGGTTAGAAATAATACAGGACCTACATATTACCCTTGCGTTACATGGTCCCTAGGGGAGCCTGATGGACGAACAAAATAAATGTTTTAGTACTTTTAGTAGCAAAAATAAAGTACCTATGTAACACAAAAGCACAGTGACAGTGGGGTTACCGGCGGTTTTTGTGTTGCATAGTAATCTATCCTCGCTCACGTGTCAAGTATTGAAAATAAATGGAATGATAATTTTTAGTTCATGCAAGTTACCGGGTGAAAGAAAGAAAGAAAAATCATTTATTCTTGTAGGACCTCAAGGATCACTTAAGTTTCGTTTTACATGCTAGGTGATTCTAATGCCTGTGAGAGTGCCTGAATGAGAGGCGTTGCACTGGATTTTCATACATTTTGTGATACTTGACTCGGTATCGCGGACAGTATCCAATACTACGGTAAACTGGCGTTAACCCCTGCTCGTTTAAAATACGTAGTGTTACATCGTTTACTAGATGATAATATTTAAAGAATTATGAACAAAATTGAATGCTTACATTTTGTTTAGGTCCATGTATTTAGTGGCATCGGAGAGCAGCGCGATAGAAAGTGATGCGCCTTTTGACGACCAACCTAGCTCTGGGAACAACTCGTAAGTAATCCTATTTTTAACCGACTTCAAATAAGAAGGGTCTATTGTTCTTCTTTTTATTATTTAGTCAATAATGAACCAATTTCAAAAATCCTTTTTTTTTTTGTAATTCTCTTACACGAGGGTATAACGACGTGGTTCCATCTCCTGGGTTTTATAAATATTGTAGGATCTCTAACAAAATTTTATAAATTTGCAAATTTATAATATACTTAGTTAAGAGCGGCCAACCCGGCTCACTTTTCATACAAACGCTTGTACGTGATTATGCCGTTGTAACAGATCTTTCTTATAAACTTTTGGACTAATAGGTATCTTGTGCACTATATCTAGGTTTCTATCGAAACTAAAAATCAAAATTTTGAGAAACAAATGCAGTATAAGCTTCCAAAAACCTGCTTTTAGCATAAATTTTACCTGAACTTTGGCCGTTCATAATGTACTCATAAATTGTAAAAGTAAAGAAAAGATTGTGATAGAAACCTTGCAAATGTTATGGAGATTCTAAATGACAAACATTTATTTTACAAACTTGTAAGGCTTACTGAAAAAAACGTATTTCCTGGAACACTTTTTATGAAATTTTCGCACACTATTTTTCGAGTGAGCGAGTGAGCGGCGAAAGTACCTACTGAATGCCGAGCGCTGAGGCACTATCTCTCTCTTTTCGCTTTGCTTCTTTTTCTAGCATTGCGCTGGATGAAACAACAAGCTTTTCAGCTATGCCCGCGTCGATGATAGACGCACCGGGAAGGGCCACCTTAAGTGTCAAACAAGCAAGAGTTCTTTGGTAACATGTTAGAACAAAGGCCTAGTAACTGCTCAAACCAGCAACAAAATTATAAAAACTGCAGATATTTTTGGTAATAAAAAAAGGCTTGTATAAAATAAAGTATAATTTATTAATAATACTTATGTATCCCTAACATTAAATATGTACATTTATTTTTTCACTAGTAGCGAAGACGATTTATTTTTGCTAGCATAGGTTATTAACTTTCCAGTTTGGTCAGAATTAAATTTGAGTCAGTAAAATCTGTGTCTTCCGTTAATGTTCTTTTTAATCCCCTCATCAACACTTTGTTAATTAGTTGCTCTGATAAATACCGTTGGTCTATGTTCATTCGTTGAAGTTTGCATGTTACATTTGATCCCACTGCTGTACACTCTCGATCTGCAAAAAATCAATCACTGTGATGTGGTTTCACCACACATTGGAGTATTGGTTAATTTGTTGGTTTCAACACTCCAATGTGGGGGTTGATCTTGGAAGGTTATTGGACACAAACAGATCATTGCCATTGGCCACATGAGGTGTTTTATGCATCTGATTGGTTATTCCTGCACTTACATAAATGGCTAGTAAGGCCGATGCTGGCCTACAAATTTGACATAACTCTTTAACTAGGAGGAATGGTGGCTTTCTGGGAGTTGTTAGAACTTGTGAGCAAGTATTGTTCATGTCTACACTTAACGGGACATTATAGTCCATGGGATATTTTTTAGAATAGGCATAATGCACTAACCCATAATAAGGGCATCACTTATACTTGTCCTTTTCCGTGGGTTTTTGATAACAATTGGTTTCTTTTCTTTTTGCTCTACACGATACTGCACAGGTGATATTGGGTTCTGTATAATTTCTTGCTCATCATTCCCACTCTCCGTGTCTGGTTCTTGGATAAATACTAGTTCTTGTTCCTAGAAATAAAAGTAAGACAGAATAACTATTTAGGTACACAAACAATAAAAGAGAAATAATGTTATTTGTCAAAAATGTTTGATTGCAGTTGGATTCACTTTTAATTTAGCTAATTGAATGTACTTATATATAGATTTGAGCAAATGTCTAATCCCTACAGTACAGTTTTGAGCCTATTTTTAGCATGTACATAACACAACAATGCAAGTTATTTACCTCCAAATCATTGAATGTATCATCTTCTACAGTTTCTTCTATGACTATTTCCGACTGCGAAATATCAAAATCCGAAGAATTCAAATCTTCTAAGAACTTCATCGCTGTGAACTTCCAAGAAGGAGGAATGTGTGTGTAAATAATTTCACCGTTTTCTGTGATTGTTTTCGAAGCGATATACTTTCGCAATTCCTTTCTGTACGTGGACCGCAGAATGTTTATCTTTTGCCGCACGTTGAATATATTAGCTGAAGGTACAAACGTTTGAAGGATTGGAAGAAGTAAATTGTAAGCCACATTCCTTTTGAATTTGTTACTGTAGTCGGGATGATCCTTTTTCCAAAGTAAAGGCAACTGCTCGTATCTTTTTATAAACATGCGTTCCATAGATGTCAAGTCAGTTATTGCTTGATCATCATCTTCACCCTCGAGCTTTGTGTACACCATTTCCATTTCAAAACGCCTGACAAAATTAACTGATTGATCGACTGATGAAAGGGACTTTGAACAAGAACAACCTCAACCTAACCAAGTCAACCAACACGATGATGTTCTTTCGTGGCGTGATGGATTTGGAAAAGATGGCCGCCGCGCGCGTCGCGCAACGCGTGCAGAATTTTAGTGTTGCCAACGGCGAGATTAAAGTTTACTGATTTTCTGTTATAGGTGAAGAAGAAATATCTAACCTTTTTCATAGTAAGTAGTTTAAATAAAAATTATTTAGTAATAAAAATATTGTAAGAAAGTAAATGATTCGCTTCCTTGCACTTAAAATGTATCCTTTAAAAATTAGGAAAAAATGTAATGACTACGACTACGGCGCGGCGGCGGGCGGGGTCGACACGCCCTCGTCCCCGTAGCCGACAAAGGGTAAGAATCTATGACGAAAAAATAAATATTTTCTCTATGCGAACAAACTCCAGCTGAACACAATCCTACCCAATTTTAGGGTAACGTAAATACACTTGCATCACAAATTGACTGTCAATCTTTAATAAACTGTCATCATCGCACTTCAATCTTACCATAGACTAAAATACTTTATTTTAAATAAGCCACAGACTACCAATACCAGTCTACAATCCTCAAGATTAATGAAAAACCGAGCTGGTTCAAGATGTCAGGATTTCATTTACTATTACAGAGCTATCGGTGGTAGACGAGAGAACACCGCTCGAATGAAAGCTGCTCGACCGCTTTGCGTTGAGCATGCGACAGGGGCACAACCTGCAGTCGAACACTCTCTCTATATTGCTGGTAAATTTCATAGATACCTAGGTACTTTTAAGCTTTACTTTAGACTTTACCTATCCATACCGTCACTAATTTTAGACAAACATTTTTATTGCCTTGCATCGGAATGAACATTGAAAGTTCCATTGAATAACTCCTAGTCACTCACAAGCCTAACTGAGGTAGGTATTTTAAACTTGTGACGGATATAAAACAAAATTGATAAACTTTCCAATGTTCACAAGGATCTGGCAGCGGTGCAGAAGTCGAGAGTGCAGCCCCAGTACACATAAAGCACGAGAGACAGAAGTTCCGGCCAAGAACAGCCAGATGCAGACGAAATAGGTAAATATTATCTACATAACTACCTACCCTCACTTTCAGTAGTTATCGACGAGGACAAAGGTAAACCCCAGACACAAGTGTTCCGCAAAAGTTACCTCCCGACGACAGTATGAACCATGATATAAAGTTAGATTTTTTAATGCTTACTTCGGAGTTGAAAAAAAATTAATTGAGTGCCAAGATCTCGCGTAGTTAGGTAGGTATAACATTTTTAAGGTATACCTACCTATAAAATTTTTACAACACCCGTGTCTTCCAAAAATGATTCGAGAGCATTAATTATCGTTGCGTGTGTGTGTCCATTAATTTCTAACTAAGTAGGTACCCATATTTGTAGAATATCGCCGACCCCCGCGAAGGAGCCAGGCAGTCCGCTCGAGCCGTGGGCCACAGCGCCTCTCTCCAGACTATCTCGACTTATTCGTTCTTCGAGTGCTTCCACAGCTTCGCTCACCTCACGGACTTCTGTGGAACGCTCCCCGGAAAGATATTGAATGATTGAATACACCAGTGCCAGTGTTTTGAGTACAACACCCAGTAGGTACCTACCTACGACCTAGTGAGAATTGAGTTAACGTTTTACAAGTGTTATCCCTGTGTGACTATCACGTCATTATTGAACTTTGAGTAGGTACCTAGGTACCTACAACGTGATTAGGTATTGTGGTTGAGCTTATACCTAGTATACTTTGGTGAATGATCCGAATGGTAGGTATAAGCCGTGGTGGTGTAGTGCTTATACCTACCGAGTGCTGGTGTAGAAGGCGGAGTGTAGATCGTCCGCGACAAGGTGGGTCCACGACATGGAGCCGTAGGCAGACAGGGCGAACGTGGGATGAAGGACTAAGTTGAACGATCCGAACTAGGATATCATCTATGTATGTATGCCAAACCACTACCACTAACCATTTCACTTTCGGAGTAGACTTTTTGTGCACTATAAAAAAATCAAATACACGAAATTTTACTGTCCGAAATGTCAGTTTCAAATGTCTTTGGCCCCTTCTATCGGAAATAAGGACCTTTTAAGGAGACCTTGACGCCACCAAACCTAAGAAGAAGGATACATCCATGCACCAAACAATGTAACCTGAAGCTAGATATGAATCGTCTTTGCCTGAAGTAACGATTGTATATTTGATAGCAAACTTTTATGTTGTCAATTATATTTTGTGCATGAGAAACCTCTAGGCTCTAACTTACTAGGTATAGTCGGTTCACGAATTCGAGTCCAAAAAGTTAACCTCTTGGGGATACGTACCAGAACAAGAAGTCTTCTATAGATTTTTTTCTAATTTCGTCTTAATTTAATGTAAAATGGTTTACTTCACTCGGAATTTATAGATTTTATTATAAAAATGTCATTTAAATTTAAATGACATTTTGTTTGTTACCTTTTAGGACTCGAATTCGTGAACCGACTATATATGACTATCCTACAGTTAGGTAAAACTAAAACTAGATCTAAGGAATATTTTGTCTAAGGCTAAATAAATAAGTTACTATTACGAAGAACTCTCCACTGCCATGCCGTGAAATAATATGATTTAAGTACCTACATAAGTACCTACTTAGAGAGAAATGTTAGCTTTATTTTTCTAGAACTAGTACCTACCTACCTAGTCAGTTCAATAATATTCATACCTAACGTATGTTAATGTAGCATTCAGTAATTCTAGTCTTAAAATAAAACAACGAACTCATTTCATATAGGTATTTATTGAATAGATTTAAATACCCAACGTTCATGTAAAATAAGTAGGCAGATATAATTTTAATAAATAAAATCATTGCGATGGATTAGTTTAATTAAACTTAATTTTAAATCACAAGAAACCTCTCGGTATGTAGGTTAATATTATCACTAAAAGAAACAACCTTTTTTTCTTAGACTTTAGTCTAAACTCGATATTTTTCGTAATAAAAATTGATTTAAATTTTAAATACAACTTTTTCATTTTCATTACTCTACGCTCTGCCATGAACGGCAACGTATCTTATTGAGATTACTTTTGTACAGAAGTGGGTGTGATGCGGAGCGAGAAGCGAGAGGTTGCGAGCCCGACCGTATCGTGAGAACGTGTGAAACTTAATGTGTACGGGTTGTAAGCCTCCTTCTAGGAGTTAATAAGGTATCAAGTGAGGGCAAATAATTTTTTTTTTATTTTTTCATAGAGTACCTAGGTAATAACCCCACCTAGCCCACCAACGCTAGGTGGGGTCAGCATAGGGCAAACACGTAGGCTTAAAAGAGTACCAAAAAAGGTAAAAGAAGATAAAGGAGATATTTTATTTTTATTTTCTAAAAGTCGTAAAACAAAACGTAGTCGCTATATGGGATAGGAATTACGGGCCAAGAGCTTTGAAGTGATTTAAAATTAATCCTGTAGAATAAAATTCATACCTAGTTGCCGGTTTCTAAAACACATTTAGTAGAAAAAATTTCAAAATTACATCACATAAAAAAAAGGTACGGTCGGCCAAGAGAGTGGCCTACCAGCTTTGACAAAAGCTTCTGTGAGATCAGATTGACTTGACTTTACAGCCGGTTTCTCGAACGCAGAGCATCTTCAAAATTAACTAATCAATGGTCAAATCACGTGACAAGTAAAAATTTGCAACCGATTTGACACTTTGTATTTTGCTCTCACTTTACGCCGATTCTGTATAATTTATTGAAAGTGGAAATCGACGTTGTTCATGACGTTCAAATGAAACTCAACGAACCAAAGAGGCACGATTTTTTTCAGCTTTGCCCTAATTATGCACTATTTATGCATTATTTTTTGGGCATAAAAAAAATGTGAATTCTCTTATAGTGTACGCTGGCATAACGGACACTGGTAGACCACATTTTTGGCCAACCGTACCTAAAGCAATAGTTATTTTGGGATATCTAAGATATCAATATTTATTTTACGACCCACGCTATATAAAATCTTTGGACCTGCGCCTTGTGAACGCCTCGTCGCCATTTTGAAAAACCAACAAAGCAACCCTTAACTAGACACCCCTCATTTACCCATTGTAACCCCTAACCACTATTTCATTTTATATCGCTAAATATCAGTTTCGTAATGTTATAAAAAATTAAGCCGAATTTAATAACAGCGCCTAACCACTGTTTTACTCAATTGTTTTTAGTTATTTTCTTATTTATCCGTAAACGACAAAACAAGGCGAGACGGTTCAGAATCTCATTGAATAAAACATGTTAATCGACTAGATATTCCTATTTTTATAATGTTAAAGAACACAGATTCATCGTATTGCAGCAAAGAAGAGCTCAATATGCTTTATCTATACCACGAATTCCATGGTCTACGAAATAGCTCAATTCATCCTCAAATACACGTTTAAGTTTAAGTTTCAGTAACTTACCATTAATCCATACTACCTCTCTGCTTTACAGGAACTGCGTCTCCATCCGATATCCATTTTTTTATCCAAGTTTTTACTCTCTTTTGGTCTGTTTGTATGATTTAGTAGGCTTCCACCTTTAACAGAGCCACAAAATATAGGGCATAGTAATCACACGATCAACACGAGGTAATGCAATAAAATATACATCAGAATAATAAAACAAAAACATAAATTCCATAAATTGAGAGCCATTTCAATAGAGTGAAAGAAAAATGAAGAAATATGTAAACAAAAAAATAAGAATAATACACAACAAAATCATGTTCAGAACAGAAATAAATGTCATAAAATAAATGTGGAATAATAAAAATGTGTAAAACAGAAATTATTTTAGAACAAAATCAAATAGTGGATGGTCAGCAAAAATATCATAATGAAATAACAATGGAAACAGCAAATTAGAAATATAACAAAGAGCTTAATATACACGATTATAGTTCAAACCTTTCAAAAATAATTAAATATTTTAAATGATTTGTTCATTTCAAGTTTATAGGTTTATAGAGTAAACCGTGATTATTTTGCAAGTAGATTGTTAGATTCTGCGGTGGTCTTAGGTGTTTATCTCCGCTTCGTAAATCGCTAGGTGATATAAAGTTACATTTAAGATACTGGAGAAAAAATTATCAATTTGATACTAGGAAGGAACAAACTAAATACCATAAAAAAACAAAAAAAATAATATTGACTGTCTAAAATCTCAGAATACAGTGTATTCCGAGTCTAAAATGTTACTTTAAAACATTTTTTGTAGAAAGATACAGCAATTTAACGTAGGCTGCAAACACGTCATCATTTTTAATTCTTGATAATAATATGCTTTTGAGATTCGTACTCTACGCTTACAAAAACTGAAAAGCTTGAATTCGATTGTGACTAGCATCTTCATCAGTTAGATTATTTTGAACCCAACAATAGATGATACACAATTTAACAAAATAATTACGCACTGCGGTGCGTAAGAATCAATAATCTAAACATACGGTTCTAGCCACACGTAGCATCCAACTTTCGTTGTAAATTTTTGAGTCTTCTTAGATACAGATTTATCTAAGCTCAGTTTTCTTTGTAGGACCTTGTCCAAATATTGTTAGACGCAGAAAATTTGAGATAGCCAATGAAAATAAGCCCACTAAAATATTTATGTATTTCTTTTAAATTTACTTGCATTAAATGTTGTGCTGGGCTTAATATTTTCATATCTCAAGTTACTATATCGACATTGGTTAATATTTTTATTGGCTACCTCTTTAATTGCCCTAAAGATGTGCTTGTCCTAAATAATGCGATCCACATGTCACAAAGTATCAATAAAGTCATTATCATCATCGGCACTCGTGTGTAGGCAGATGGCGTCTTGACGCTGTTTAAATCGTAATTAGACGAAAATGCCTGAGATTTTTAAGTAGACACCGATGTGGTCCAATTTCTGTGGAATGCACATTTTAAAATGCAATTATCACATGATACACAAGAAAATCAAGATTTCATATCACGAAAATCCCAGTTATCAATGCACAGAGTTTTATCAAATAAATAATTGTGAAAAATAATCATGTGTGGCATAAATTCTCATATAAAAGCACAGACATGTGATAACCTGTTCACAAGAAAATAGTGAACAATAATCCACTCTTTGTATGATATTTGATATTATATTTGTGTGGTAATAAAGCATGATATCGAGTGCACTGTCCACTTTGTTATTGTGAACACGCAAGAAGGGTGACTTACCTCGGGGACTGTGGAGAGAAACATTGATTATAAATAAAATGAACACACAAAAATCAATCAACATACACTTTATATCTTAAAAGTAATACAAGACGGCACTTGGCCCATTGAAGCGAAATGGAACTCCTTAAGAGTTTAATTGAACAATTTAACCAAGGAATGTAACTTATACATTACCTTTCTCAAAAATTCTATACCTATGAAGTAACCTATCAATACATATTACTAAATGTTCCGCTGAAACAACCTGGTGAGCTTTCGAGAGAAATGAGTACTGTAATATCTAACTTATTTCTAGAAAGTGTTATAGTTTAACGCTGGGATTTTCAACCAACAAAACTGAAGATAGTTCATCAATACACGATAAATACATAGTGTTCTAGTCACTCAATACAGTGCATTTACCTCGATTCCTGTCGGTGCGAAGGTGATTCATAGTTTCGCATTCTCTCTTAGCTCCGGGTACGTCGAATCATTCGGATAGGTAAACGGCAGTGTGGTATTCTATTTAAACCTGGACAGATTGGCATGTCAGTTATAAAAACATTGGCACAATACGATCGAGATTCAGAAAGTTATTACATCTACGACACAGATACACGAGAATAGACCACACAGCCGCAATTTTGTATTTAGTGATGAAATTGAATAAATAATCTCATAATACTATATTATTGACAATTTTTATGTGCAGTTTGCCTACGAGAAATAGACATATACTATGCTTGTAATTCATACAATGCGATTATATAATTATTTGTTTAAAGCGCGTAAGTTTCAAACAGTTCAAACTTGTTTCTTGCAGCTTCATGGTTGTACAGTTTATTTCTCGTAGACAAGTGATTGTTGAAAGTGTTGAAATCCGCTTTCTCTGTGAATATTGACGAATCGCGTTGCTTATTCATATAAATTTATCATCTAGTATGAAGTGACGCAGCGCTGGCATCGACCGGGCCGGAACTCTGCAAGCAGACAAAGGCACATGGCAACATTCGTACAAAATATGTAGGTCTCTCGAGCAGGCAACCCCAGCTGGCATCCCTACATCTGCAAAACTACACACACTAACAAAATGTGAGCGATCAGATTTAAACTACATAAAACCATTTTTATTCATGCAATAACTGAAAGAGATTGTAATATTAAAACATGCATTATAAATGCCTGTAAAAATAAAGTGTTATTATTTACATTGGCCACAATTCGATAACCGAAACCAATAGGCAATACAAATAAAATAAAAATAATTAATAGAATAATAATTGAGCAAATAACAAATAATAATATAGTACCGGCCGGCATGCTTGAAGACGATATGAAGTACAAAAAATACATTTTGCCTTAAAAAACAAAAACAGTTTAAGCCATGTTAAACCAGATATTTTTCTTATGAGAGATTTAATGAAATTTCGAACTAAAAACATACTACTATCAAGGACGATATATCGTTCTTGCTACTGTGGATCATTATGATCTTTGGAAAAACGTGGCTTTAGGCATTATTTTATATTAACCCAGCAAATTAAGTTATTTTATACAAAACAATAATCGTATTATAATTTCCCCTATCAGTTCTCTTGAGATACACAATGTAAAAATAAACGTAATTTTTCAATAGTAGGGTCAGGTGTCCAACGTTGAAACAGTGGTACACAATGAAACTTTGCGAAATTTCCGAAATGTGACGTTACCAGATCTTGCAGTTTATCGCATAAGGAGCCCCCCTCGAACCTCATGCTATATCCCAGTTTGCGTCAATGGCGCGCGAAAGAAGATTTTTTGCGAAGCTTTTTTCAATTTTTTTACAAAAAAGTACGAATTTTCTGCTTTCTTTCAAGATTTTACATTTAGTTATGCTAGCATATCTCATATTTCTCAGGATTACCTAACATCGGACATATTTCATAGATTAACGTGGACTATAACATTTTAATAAAGTGATGCAGTGTAGTAAAATAAAATGAGATTACTAAAGATACCCTTGGTAGTCAACAATGAAACAAATGCACAGTGGACACAGTGAAACAGTATTTTATATAGTAACCTACTAGCTTACTATTAGAGTCTAATTAACTAGTATCTTGTGGATACCATACTATTCTTATGTTGTTATTTTGTTGTAATGAAGTATTATTTTCAGAATTCTTATGATAAAAATATAATAACTAATGATTTTCATTATGTAAAGAATTTTTTTTTGCACATAACTAATTCCTTTGGTCATTTACCTATTTTATGTAATTTGGAAAGTCTGATAGCGTATTAACTTTGAATAAAACCTTTTTTTATTAAATACAAGCAATTTTTGACATTAATTTAACAATGACGGAAACATCCGGTACAATTTAATACGTTTCATTGTTTAATTTATGGTGTTTCATTGTATACACGGTCGTGTACACAGTGAAACATTTCTAATTTTTTTGTTTTTATTTTTTTATGGCCTGTGTATACATAAATTGAAAAAACTATAAATGACATCCAATACTCAAATAAATAACCTGTATACCTGTAAAAAACTAGATTCATATCGGTAGAAACGAAAGATCTATGAGACTTTGAATTTTTGGTGTTTCAACGTTGGACACCTGACCCTACACTTGCATATTTACATGAAGCATGTTTTAGAAGAGTAATCTGAAAATAAATTCTATTTAGGTCACTAGTTGTTGATAATCTAGCTATATATCTATTTTACCATGCACTGTTAGCACTTTTGAAGGCAATTCAAAGGAATATAAGATTACTTTTTAGATAATTGTGGGGATGTAATTGGGAGTATTGGTGCAGGCCATACATATATGTGTGGCTGTTTGCATGCCACCAAAACGAAAGTATAAATTGTTTATCTGTTTTTTGACTTATTTGAAAACTTATTTCACGAATAGAATATAACATTATTTCCAACTTATATATAAAACAATTCAACCGTGAGAAGTAGGAGTTGGGGCCACTAAATGCTAATACATGCTATACTATTTTACTAGTTATTATACATGGATATTAAATACTACAAGCTGAAGTTTAAAACTACTAATATAACAGCATGTCTGTATCACCATCACATGCACAATGCACTAAAATATAAATTAAATTTTGCATTCCCAAGATTTTAATTTAGAGCGTACTATTTATTTTGTTGGCAGTAAGCGAAACTATAATAGTTTTAGTTTGCTGTTTCTTTCTTATATTCTTAACAAAAAAGTATTTAAGCATTACCCATCCTAGTATTTAAAGTTCAAGTTCTAGTAAGCTGTTATGCTTAAAATCGTGATCCTATTGTGTAACCAGGAAAGGGGCGAAAATTTATGTTTGTAACAGATAATCATTTCATTTTATTTATTTATTCATCATATTCTTAAAATCTCGACCTCGAGATCAAATCTTCAATCTCGAGATCAAATCCTCGATCGTCAAAAACAATAATGGCCTACTACATAATTTATATCATAAAATGGCCTTCTTAACCTATTCCAGTATATGATGTACTCACCACTGCTGATGGTCTGGCATAGACGGCTGCGGTGTCTGTCCGGTCGGGTAGGGCGGGTAGGGCTGGTAGGGCTGGTACCCGCCGTACATGCCGTACTGCTGGTACTGCACGGGCGTGGAGGCCGGCGGCGTGGGAGCGCCACCGCTGCCGCCTGACGGACCGGAGCCTCCGCCCGAAGGCTGCTCCTTGAGGGAAATTACCCAATGTTATGGAGTCTTTTTTTGCTCAGTCTAGACGAGCTGGACTTCTATAGCTCGCGCCACGTAAAAAGAGCGCTGGCTGTCAAACTGCGCAGTGGTCGAAGATTGGTGGAGAGGTAACGCGGCGCACTTCATACCATTGATTTAGCGAGTGCTATTGGTTCGTCAGCGAGTGAACACAGGCGCATACCATACATACCCCCTCTACTTCCCCGACCGCGCTCTTTTTACGTGGTGCGACCTATACCTTTGGTAGACAATAGTGGCAATTCTGGATGTCGCCAAAACCTAACTAACCTAATTTGACAGCACTAAAATTGATGCCATCCTTTTTATTTCGATCGTTATGAAAGGGACGGCAACATTTTTAGTGCTGTCAAATTAGTTTAGTTAAGTTTTGGCGACATCCAGAATTGCCACTAGTAGCTTCTGAACACAACCCGCCTTCAGGCGACGCAGCTTCACCTTGATCTGTGCTTCGATGGCCTCCGCTTCCTTGAGCTTCCCGATGCTGCGATAGTACTCCGCCCACTGCGCCGAGTAGTCGGCCCCGCCGGCCGGTCCGCTCGCGCCGGCGCCGCCCGAGCTGTTGCTGGATGGAGCGCTGGGGCCACCGCCGCCGCCGCCGCCGCCGCCGCCGCCGCCGCCACCGCCGCCGCCGCTACCGCCGCCGCCACCTGACACATCTATACTTCTATCTAATGATCTTATTCATAAAGATTTGTCAATTTAATATATGTTTCAAGAATGTTTTTTTCTTGTTACTCTTATGTCAATGAAAAGAGATAGCAACAGATTTAATATCCGTTTTAGCTAAAGTAGGTTTACTAAACCAATATGCCTAAGGGTGTAATAAAGAGATAAAGTTAGTTTGTTTGTTTGTTTGTTTGGGGTAATTTCCGAAACTACTCTAAAAATTCAGTTCAGTCAATTTCATCAGTACAATCTTGAATCTATTCATCTAGAGACAAAATTCATATTAATTTGTTCATAGTCAGTAATATCTTGCGATTTGATGTTTATTTTTTGTACCATGAGATCAACTAGTGTTCTTAGCAAATCCAGTAAGTCTCGGGATCCAGATATAATTCCTTTGATGCTGGGATTACCAGTATTACCTGACGAGGTACCTACAACCATGGGCGAAAATAAGAAAACTACAACTAACACGGCTCTACTTATTTTACGGTTAGTTTTATTAGACATTAGACACAAACAATGCAAAAATTTGACATTTATTTTAATTTCTCCCAACACTGTGTTAGCTAGGAGATAAAATTGTCCATACTAAGTGCTAGTATTAGTAAAGTTAGTATACATTACCTTCCATACCTTGCTGCTGTTGCTTGGCTTGCATCTCTATGGCCTCCGCCTCACGCATCAGTCCCAGGGAACGGTAGTAGTCTATCCATTGCTGGGAGTAGTCAGGTTGGCCGGTAGCAGGGTTGATTTGAACTTGTTGCTGTACGGAAATAAATATAATTAGTTACATGGTTCTCACATCTGTATTAATAGCAGATTTTAATAATAAGGTGTCATTACAGTATCTTCTACAATCTTCAATGGAACTATGAGTGTTCAATGCTCCCTAGTGGGAGCTTAATGAACACAAAAGTTTTGTATGATCCCAGTGGGATCACGAGGGTGGGAGCATAATGGAACTAGCCGTCTTCTCACACGCTTTATATCATACATATATTATGTAAAGTAATTTTTTACCTGTGGCTGAGGCGCGTTATTTTGCTGATGCCAATGCGGGTTGTACCCCCACGCCGGGGGGCCCCCAGGACCCCCACCGCCGCCTCCGCCGTAGAAGTCACCGCCGCCGTTACCGCCACCGTTGCCATTGCCCCCGTTACCGTTGCCGACACCGTTACCGCCGCCGCCGTTGTCGGGTAGGAAGTTTACGGGCTGTGTGAAAAATATTACTTGTTAGTATTTATTTCAGGGCACAAGTTTGTTTATACCGGTCCTACAAAGAAATCAGTTTGAAGCAGATCATACATTGATTTAATTGAAATAAATTAGTTTGTTAGAAACATTTTTAATAAAAGTATTACATGTTTTTTTTTCGTTGTAAGTTTTAGTATGAGCAGTGAGGAAATATTCAACTAGGCCTTGAGACTTGAGAATGGCTGGACAGAAGCTGTATCTATTCGTAATAAGGTAGTGTTTTTTCTATGGGATATGGACGTACAGCGAGCATGCCGCCGAGAGGGTCAAAAAATGCAGTAAATCTATTAAATCCATAGGTTCGTAGATGATCTGAAGACCACTTACTCGCGCTTCGATAAACAGCACAATGCTAGGTGTGTTACCTGTCCGACTTTCTCGCATATGATTCGTTTACAGTTCTCCACCGCCTCTGGATGTCCGCGGATGTAGAAAGTGCGGTTGTTGCGGTCAGCGCCTTGCGCGCGCCTGTCCAACTCGCAATGAGCGCCTGATTGAGCGTTGATCTGCTTTATCACTTCACCACCTGCGAGATATTGCGATGTGAATATCGGTAGATAGGTTCGCCACCTATAGGCGTCATGGATTAACTAACAACTTTAAAAGCCGGGACCGACAATTTAACGAAAAAAAAAATCTCCCTCCGAAATGCCACTTGCGATCTTCGACGATCTATCAAGAACGCCTTAGCAAGCTTCGCCACGAGCGCTTCTGCTAGACTACTTCGAATCTACTAGACTAACGAATGTCTTGGTCAACGATGGATAAGATCCGAACATGCGGTGATTGTTTTAGCCAAAACATTATCTTAACTCACCTCTGCCGATGATGAGTCCACACTTGACGTTGCTGACAGTGAAGGTGACCCGTATCTCCTGCTGCTCCTGCCAGGGCTGGAAGTCCCCGCGGTCCCCGTTCCTCGGCCCGGGAGGGCCGGCTCGCCGCATGCCCCGGTTATCCTGCTCTCGTCTCTGCTTGAAGTATACACAATGTTTCTAACAACCGCACTGATATATCATTCTACTAGCGCCCGGTGTTACCCGCGGTGAATAGTTCCCGTTCCCGTGGAAATACCGGGATCAAAAGTAGCCTATTCTTTAATCCAGGGTATAAGCAATTCTGTTATCGAATTTTATTCAAATCCGTCCAGCGGTTACAGCGTGAAAGAGTAACAAACACACTTACACACAAACTTTCACCTTTATAATATTAGTGTGATAGTGTGATAGTAGTGGCTATTCGGAGTGTCGCAAAAGCTAAACAAAGCTAACTAAAATTAATGCCATCCTTTTTATTTCCATCGCTATGAAAGGGACGGCAACATTTTAAGTTAGTTAATTTTAGCTTTTGCGACACTCCGAATTGCCACTAATATGATTCTAGACTTTGCAGGATCAGGTACTTTTATTCCAAAAGGATCAACTAAATTGGACCACAATGTAGCTCTGAATGTTTCAGAGTATACTTACATTTACGCTGCTTATTAAATCTTCAATCATTTGTCTCGCTTGGTCGACTTGATGGGGTTTGCCTTGTAAGTAACACCTGTACAAAAACCGGAGTATGTTCACTTGTACTAGATCAGAATATACAGTGGTGGTCATATAATTAAGAACGCTGATATAAAGGGAAGATTTTTTCCAACTAAGATGCAAAACTAATTGTATGCATTTGTTTTTATTTCTCTCGGTATCGTAAAACATTTCCATATTACCACTGTATTCATTGATACACATGATTGGCTAAAAATCAATAGGCAAACTTTTTACACTACTTTTAAACAAAGTATTCCTTATTACTGGCTGGTCACGTAATTAAGAACGCTAATATTTTATACCTTTATTCAAATTTTAATAGAGAACACTCAGTCGATTTGTTACTGTTTGTATAATTTTGGCGCCATTACGTGCTGTAAAAGATTAAAGGTGATTGCTTCTTTAGAAAAAACAATGGGAAAAAATAAAAGTTGTGATAAATCTACAAGGGAAGTAATAATAAAACTTCGCCGGAAGAATTGGTCTTATAAAAAGATAGCCCACCATCTGCAATGTTCAAAAACGATGGTTTTCCACGCTGTAAAGCATTTTGCTACGTATCAAACTACTTCGAATGTTCCACGTGTACCTAAACAGAGAAAAACAACTCCTCGAGATGACCGAAACATCGTTCGTATGGCAAAACAAAATCCTTTTAAAGGGTCCAATGAGCTTAGAAAATAATATTTTGGTGAAAACAACCCTTCAGCAATCTCAGCACGCACTATTCGAAGACGTTTGGTAGAAGAAAAATTGCACGGTAGGATAGCAAGAAAGGTACCCATGTTAAAACTTTGCTACAGGCAAGCCCGGCTTGCATTTGCGAGAAAGTATGAAAACTGGACTGTGCAACAGTGGAAAAATGTACTTTTTTCTGACGAGACGAAAATAAACAGAGTATGTTCTGATGGAAAACGATATGTACGACGTCCCCCGAATACAGCATTCGACCCAAAGTACACGAAAGTTACATTAAAGCACGGTGGTGGAAATGTGAAAATTTGGGGTTGCTTTTCTGGACATGGTGTAGGACCTGTAAAGTTGATAGAAGGTAACATGGATCAGTTCCAATACAAAAATATACTGGAAGAAACAATGTTACCATACGCTGAAGACGTTCTACCGGTCATTTGGACATTCCAGCATGACAATGATCCAAAGCACACTGCAAGCACCGTAAAGGAATTTCTTACAGCGCAATTAGTTTCTGTCTTAGACTGGCCTGCTAACAGTCCAGATCAAACCCAATAGAGAATCTGTGGTTTGAAGTAAAGAAAAAGGTTTCAAATACAATGTGTGGAAATTTAAGAGAGCTGTATGACGTTTTTTTAGAAGAATGGAACTCTATTTCTCTTGCGAAATGTCAAAAATTAATAGAGTCAATGCCTCGCCGGTGTAAAGCTGTAATTAAAAGCCGTGGATATGCTATTAACTATTCATTTTAGTTAAATATTTATTAAATTTCTTTTTATGTTACCTGTGCTACATAATATTGTGATTTTGAAATCTAAGTGTCATACAAAACAATTCCCGAGCAGTTAAATAAATCGTTCTTAATTATTTGTCCAGTTTCAGTACTATTTGAATGTGTTACTTTGATAAAATCAATAAAATGTGCAAAAAATAGTTAGCGATTTCATACTTTATTCTTAAGTCAGGTTGCTCTATTAATGTGACTATTATATAACATAACTAGTTGCTTCTCAGAAGGTACACATCTCTGTGTATGATACGATTTAAATAAAAAACTTCTAGAACTTCAAATCGTTCTTAATTATATGACCACAACTGTATGACTTTAAAGTCAATCTAATCTAATAGCTTCAAACAATCAATTATTGTTTATATATTCTGAATCTCGGAAACATCTCCAACG
This sequence comes from Xanthorhoe designata, assembly GCA_963582015.1. Lineage (NCBI taxonomy): Eukaryota > Metazoa > Arthropoda > Insecta > Lepidoptera > Geometridae > Xanthorhoe > Xanthorhoe designata. Next base: position 3,754,129 of record OY757053.1, read on the forward strand.
ATTTTCATGAAATTTTGCATGCAGGGGGTTTCGGGGGCGATAAATCGATCTAGCTAGGATACATTTTAAGAAAATTTAATTTTATCCGTGTTTTCAGGCACGGTCATCCAGGTATGAAATTTATTATTCTTATGAGCCATGGTGTGATACGAAACTTAACATTGACTATTGAGGAATATGATGAGGCAAACGAACTACGAAATCGCGAAAAGTAATATTTATCAACTACACACAGACCTGGCAATTAAAATTGTGACAGCAAACTGGTAGTTGTTACGGTCGTTGTCGATTAACGGCCGAAATTAATATTCAATCCGACGAACGATCGCAGATCTATTGCTATAGCAACGCTATTATCTGTCAAACTGTGTCTACAAATTGTGTTGCAGAACAAAGTTGCTATGGACATCGATCTAAGATCGTTCGTCGGCTTTAATGAGTCGTAAGTTCATTTTATTACCTTTTATCTCCGGGTCCGTCGTCTCTCTCCTGATGGAACTGCACCCTGCAGCCGGTGTCAGCCTGTATCTTCTTGATCATATCTCCGCCGCGACCGATGACCACGCCCACCGCTACCTTCGGTACTAGGACCTGTGATAGTTTCATACATTGAATGCAAATTCAAAAAAAGCAAAGCAGAATTGTGTGTAGTTAGAAATATATTGATCACATACCTCTGTGGAATTCGTAGAGATTCCATTGCCCTGATCAGGTCCGGGGAAGTCGTCAAATGGAGGCCTAGGCCCTCCCCCGCCGCCGCCGCCGCCGCCCCCGCCGCCACTGCCCATGTCCTTGTCAGCTAGCAATTCGAACACCAGTTGTTTCGCGATCTCCACCTTTGAAGGGTCGCCGGATATGCGTAGGGGTTTTTCCTATGGACATAATTAAAGTTGAACTAAACTGTTTGAACAGATGCTAGTATATTTCTGATCTTTGTAAGATGTCTAAGGGGATGTCAGAGGCACGTGTACAGTGTACACATCTGAAACATGCCCAATTTCTATTTAGAAATGCATAGACAAGGTAAGTTACCTAGCGTTTTTCTTCATCGCGTTATTTGCTTTATTCATCAGTATCGTAAAAAAAAACAGCTATCATAATGTCACAACATTCGCGGCTGCAGGCAGATTGCTTGTGACTTCTCAACAGAAATTGAGATCGCTAAAGTTTATCTGATTGTTACGATGTATTTATTCAGTGTGACAGTAGAACTAGCAGTGTATACTTACATATTCCGTGTTGGGTCCGTCCTGTATGACCACCATCTTAGCGCCAGACTGTTCCTGCAGTTGCTTGATGGTCTTCCCGCTCTTGCCGATGATGAGGCCGACCTTGGGCCCTGGCAGCATGATTTCCTCCTGCACATGGATTAAATACAATATCTAATGTACAACAGGTGTACATACAAGGCGGGTGTGAGTGGGACATCTGGAAGGGGAAGACTTAGGCGAACATATTGTTGACATTTTGGAGAAAGGCCAGGTCAGAAGTACCCTAAACCGGAGAGCGTGTATGAAGAATGTAATGAGAGTGAATAAGGCGAAAGAGGTGTGTGTCAGGATCAAGATTTATATTTTACTGATTTTTAATTAAACTCTTTCTATTTTAATGTGATATTTATTTTTCCTCATGAGAAACCACCCATTACATCTACCCACTGCCTGCCTGAGTATTAGGCCTCCTCATTTTTAGGCTTTTTACCCGGATGCTTCCTCGTTGCCTTTACTATTATCATCATACCATCTGGCTAGAGGTCTGGGGGTCTATCACGAGTTAACCATAGTATTGGATACTGTCCTCGTTAGCGAGTCAAGTATCACAAATGTATAAAAATCCAGTGCAGCGCCTCCCCCGGTAACTTGCATATACTAAAAATTCCATACATTAAGAATACTTGACACGTGAGCGAGAATAGTTAACTATACCAGTCGAAAACTGATGATAGGCCCCCTGTCATGCAGCTGACTTATGTTATAATACTTACAGTGGTCGCCAGGCCTCCGCCGAGGCCTCCGCCGCGTGGCATCGGAGGCATGCCCCCGCCGCCGCCGCCGCCTCCCATTTCCGGCATTGGGGCGTTCTCTCGACCTCTGTGATTCACGATTTGATTAACTAGTTCCCTGATGAATAAAACGGCTCTGTTTATTAATCTTCTAGTTTGGGAAAGCGGGTTGATATCATGCATGTAAGGTTATGTTCGTATGTTGGCTAGATGAACAGTTGTGTTTGAAACTAATGTTGCATACTATTTTTAACCGACTTCAAAAATAAGGTTCTATGTTCCACTGCATGTGTTTTTTTTTAATGTCTACCGATTTCTCTGTCAAATGTGGATCGAATAAGGTAAATTCATTTTAATTTTGTCTAAAGTTTGTTTCATGGGTTTATTCTCAACCTGGTTCATTCATACCATGGCGAGGATCTGACGGTGGTCTTATGAGAGAAAAGAAATGCATTTCGAGAATGTATCAAATTGCTCTCATTACAAAGTTGAAGTCGGTTTACATATTTTTGTGTTTTATTATTTTTATTAGATTTGATAAGATGAAGAAGTGTCATTCATTGTGGTTGTATGGAAAACTTTTGTTGTGTATTGTGTAAACTAATGGCTATCTAATGTTATTCTGTATTTTTATGTGGAAAGCGTCAGATTGAGTGAGCGATTGATATTCTACATGAAATTCTAAATATAAAAAAATCTATTTTTTATTATATTAATCATAAAAACATTTGTTAGAAAAGATTTGGAACTAAAGCAAGCTCTGGTCAGAAAAGCCAGTAAAGCAAAAAAAAAATTAAGTTAAAGTCGTGTGTATCTGTGATGTATTTGCCTATCATATGAACATAGCCTTACTTTTCCCACAACCAAGCCCACTGTTGGGCATAGAATGTTGCATGCCATCCAATTGAACATCTTTTAGCCGAATTTAATGTTATAAACTTCCAAGGACAATTTAAATATTACTTGTGAGAGCAGAGTCGTTATTAAGAGCACGTTAGTTAAATTCTAGCGGTTAGTATTAATATAACTAAGGCTTAACTCACACCAAAAGAGCATCGAAGAGCAGCGAAGCGGAGCGCAGTTTCAGTGTCATACGAATTTCAACTTTATTTTTATTACAATACTACTTATTATCGCATGAGAAACTCGAACGAGTCGCGAGGATGCCCGCGGCGCCGCGGGAATTCCGGCGCATTCGAATACGCGTGCCTTCTCTGCGATAATAAGTATTATAGTAATGAAAATAAAGTTGAAATTCCTATGACACTAAAACTGCGCTCCGCTTCGCTGCTCTTCGATGCTCTTTTGATTTGAGTTGAGCCTAGTTCACATATTAAAACTAAGTATTATTGTAATCTTCATAACACATTTACAATACATCCAATTGATACCCAATACTAATAAGTATGTTATTGTACTTAGCTACCTAAAACTAGACACACATAGGTAGCCGAGTCTTGTGCATGCGTGTCTAAAGACGCTTAGCGCGAAATTATTAAAAACACAGGATCTCCGCACCTTGGGAATACAGTCGTGATCCTAATACATTTTCATATCGTTATTATGAAGTGACCATCTATAATTTATTAAACACTAGCTACGCCCCGCCGTGGTGAATAAGTTGGTGGAAACTGAATTCGGATGTTTAACCAACAAAAAATTTACTGCGAATATTGGCACGATGTATCGTTTTCGGTTTGTAGAGTAGAGGGTTGTAGAGGCAATCGCTTCGTATCGAATCTATTTCAACCATCGGTTATCCTTTGGTTAGAAATTCCTGACCATATGACTTACTAGCTGCGCCCCGCGGTGTTACCCGCGGTTATAGTTCCCGTTCCCGCGGGAATACCGGGATCAAAAGTAGCCTATGCAAGTCCAGCCCATGTTAATCCAGGATACAAGCTATCCTGGTACCAAACTTCATTAAAATCCGTCCAGCCGCTTGAGCGTGAAGGAGTAACAAACATTCACACTTACATACAAACTTTAACCTTTTTAATATTAGTGTAATGCCATTGAATGTCAAATTTATACATGTTGTATATCGAAAGCGATTGTACAAATGTAATACTGGGCAGAATTTCTTCACTGTTAGAACTACGCAAATAATTGAGAAAAATTAAACTTTGGCTAGTAACGCGAAAAAAACATCTAACAAAGCAAGATTCAAGTACAAGTTCGTTTAATATAAACTAGACTGCCAATAGTGCCAACTGTTAGGTGCAATACATTCTCAAGCATGTTAGACATTCTCATGCATGTAACAGCAAAATTGACAGGTGCAGTGCCACTTCTATATTTCATTCGTCTACAGTACCTACAAAAGACGTGAGTAGTGCCACTGACTGTTAAGAGATCGTTTTTTAAAAAAAGCTAGGCCCACACCACCTGGTTCTTGCCTGATTCTTTCCCTGGTTTGGGGAGTCGCGTTGGAACAGGCATTAGAATCACAATAGCATGTAAGACTGAAGTGATCCTTGAGGTCCTACCAAAATAAACGATTTTTCTTTCTTTCTGCGAGAGCTTTAAAGTTGGTTTCGAGTTAATTATATAATAGTTACTAGTTTGCGTGGTGCGCGTGCTGCAAGCAGCACGCGGTTTTCTTTTTCCATGTTTCTGACAGGTAGAGAGACCCTTATAAAATTTTGAGAATCCATAGGAGATTTAAAATATTTAATAAACCGCTATGGGAAGCCCTAAATCAGTATGAAAACCCTTAAGGAGCCCTAAACCATTAAGAAAAAAAAAAAAAGAAAAAAATTAACCAAGTCGTCGGCCCTGAGTTACGCTCACCCACTCGACCTTCGTTACGCTACGGGGGTCGGTGGCTCGCTTCGCTCGCCACCTCCCCCCTTCGCTCCACTCCGGTCTCGTAGGTTCGCTCCACTCAGGACCTCCGACCTGTTTGATGTTTGCGTGGTGCGCGAGCTGCAAGCAGCTCGCGGTATTTTTTTCCTATTTTTGACAGGAAGAGACCCTTATAGAATTTTGAAAAAAAAAAAAAATTAAAGAAAAAAAAATGAAGAAAAAAAAAATTTATGAAAAAAAAAAAAAAAAATTTAAAAAAAAAAATTTAAGAAAAAAAAAATTTATAAAAAAAAAAGTTACCCTCAAGTTTCCAAGTCGTCGGCCCTGAGTTACGCTCACCCACTCGACCTTCGTTACGCTACGGGGGTCGGCGGCTCGCTTCGCTCGCCACCTCCCCCCTCCGCTCCACTCAGGTCTCGTAGGTTCGCTCCACTCAGGACCTCCGACGCCTACCTACTATAATATTTGTCCAAACACCTAATGGATATCTCTAACCGTTGTGAAGTTACAGCCCTTTCAATTTTAGGGGAGGTTGGGGAGGGGGGGGGGTAAGTTTTAAAAAAATATTTTGTCTAACTAAGTTCCCCTTAATACGAATCTGAAAAAAAATTTGTTCCAAGTCTTAAGGTTTTCGAGATTCGAAAAAGGGGGGGAGAGGGGGGGCAAAAGGGGCAACACTGAAAAAAAATTTCTACTTCGCCGAGCCTCCTCTATCCGATTCCGCAAAAAAAATTGTTCCAATTCTCTTAGTTTCCAAGATCCTCAAAAGGGGGGGGGGAAGGGGGGCAAAAAGGGGGGGTTTGCGATTTTTCCCAAAGTCACCAGACCTACCTCTATACGAATCCGTCAAAATATACATACCTCCCCATCCACCAACAGGGAGAACAATTCTGTCAGTGAGTCAGTGAGTGGTAGTCTAAGTTTATATATTATAATTATTATTAAACTCTAAAAATAAAAGATTAAGTTTCTTGAACAACAAAAGATTCATGGATTAAATTGATGAAAAAGGTGAGAGAATTACCTAGTTTTTATGACAAATCAAGTCCCAGTGGTCTTACTGTACTTACTTACATAGAATTTGAATTTGAATCGTGATTTTTTAATTTGTTATACAGAAGCAGCGCGCAAACCTTACTTGTTAACATCAGCTATGTTATAACAGCAGTGATAATAATAAGCCTTGTATCCAATAAGGAACATTTGGCGTGCAACGTGTTGTACAACATTTTGCAAAGTTAGCAAGGATCTTTTGTCTTCGCATATAGGATAGAGGATAATCAACAGCTGATCACGAGTAGCAGACAACTGTGAACAAAAGTTCTGCGCCAACTTTCAACATGTTGTGTGACAAATGTTGATAAGAGTTGTTAAGCTTGTGGATATAGGTCGCGCCACGTAAAAAGAGCGCTGAGGAGAAGTAGCGGGGATATGTTTGCACCTGTGTTCACTCGCTGACGAACCAATAGCACTCGCTAAATCAATGGTATGAAGTGCGCCGCGTTACCTCTCCACCAATCGACCACTGCGCAGTTTGACAGCCAGCGCTCTTTATACGTGGCGCGACCTATATGTGGCTGTAAATTAACTGTAGTTGCATTTTTTTAGTTACATTAAGCATTTCACCTATCTACAAACAAAAGTGGAGTTAAACTCACTTTGCAAGCTGGATCTGTTCGCGGGAGCCGGTGAGTGTGCACATGCGGTCTGACTGGCCCGAGTCTGGTGGCGCCATCTGGATCTTACAGCCTGACTCCGCCTGCAGCCGAGTTATCTGCTCTCCGCCACGGCCAATGACTGGAAGAGTAGGTATTATAAATATCATTGAAGTAGTGACCAGGTGCCAAAAATAAAATAAGTCAAGATGTAACTGGGATTAAAATATGAATAATAATATTTAATAACAATTTCTCTGCAAAACGTTGGCAGGACGATCTCGTCACCTTTGACGAAGGATGGTGGGACTCGGCAAAGGATAGAGGTGGTTGGAAGAGTTTGGGGGAGACCTTTACCCAGCAGTGGGACGAAACGGGTTGATAAAAAAAAATAACAATTATCCTTGGACATTTTACACGGCCGGTCATCTAGTCCCAAGTTATGAAACTTAATAGTTGTGTTTTGGTAACCAGATGACTGATATAAACACTTACGATTTTTTTTTGTAAATACATTAAATACCCATTAACTTCATAAAATGCTAATTTGTATATTTTAGTGATGATCAACATTGTATAGCATAATCTTTTTGACAAGTTTATCACTACATAGTATAAAACAAAGTCACTTTCTCTGTCCCCATATCCCTATGTATGCTTAAATCTTTAAAACTACGCAACGGATTTTGATGCGGTTTTTTTAATAGATAGAGTGATTGAAGAGGAAGATTTCTATGTATAATATGGCTACTTAACTACGCGGGTAACACCGCGGGGCGCAGATAGTGCTTTAATAAAAGGCAAGCTGGACCATGACTACTATATAGTACTATATAGACTACTGTATATATTCACACATAAATAAGTAGATGACAGATTCTTAAGGTTCATTGTCTAAAGTACAATGATAGTAGGTAACTGGAATCCATTGAACTTGGATATTTTATTTGTTCTTAAAATGAACTTGAATAACTAGAAGACTGGTTGATAAAGAAACTCACTCAGGCCAACCATCTTGTCAGGCACACGTATATACTCGTTGATCTGATCAGACATCATATTGGGGGGCCCACCGGGGGGTCCAGGGGGGCACCCGCCGCCGCCTCCCGGGGCCTGGAGTCTTGAGCTGGCTGCCGCTGCCGCCGCCGCCGCTGCTGCCGCCGCTGCTTGAGGGTTGCTGAGAAATAACTGCTAGTTAGATTGTGTTTCCACATTCGTGTTGTGTAATGTTGTTATGGATAAGTCTAAGATAAGATCAGATGGTATTATATTGATGTTTTTTTAATCTGAGTTCATTCAGTGTCAATTTCTGTTGTGAAAATGTTTAGGTACTTACTTCATTGGTGATTGTTGGTATGATGCTTCTGATGGGGCAATTTTCTTGGAACTGGGTTCACTTCCTTCTTCTAATGGTCTCTTACTACCAACACCTAACTTCGCAGCAACCTACAAAAAATGAAAAGTTTGGTTAGAACATAACTCAGTGAGCTCACATGATGGAATTCATTTAAAACAATATGTAGCTATGGGGAGTATTGGCATGAAGGAAAATATGGTGATAACAAAATATATATAGTGATAAAAGGCCACTAACATGTATGTTGTGAAGTTAAACACTTCAAACAAATCTATTTTGATACTTTGTACAAGAAGGAAATTTATGCTAATTTTGGTAAAGCCAATTAACTAGAATGCATTGAACTAAAAACATATTGTTTATCTCAAATGATTACACAGTGAACTTTGCTGTCTGTTCAAAAAATATAACACTCAGCTTTACAGGAGGAAATAACATACCGACTACCGCCAAATGCGTAGGGGCTATGTTCGCGCCGTTTATACAATCTACGCAAAATATTATCAAGAATTAAAACACTCACCGATTCACTAGATGGGAACAGTAAACGAAACAATAGCTTACGATTAGGTACAATGAATCAGCTATTAGATATTGGAATCGATAAGTAGGTTAGGTAAAAGTACCGAGCACCAGCGGGTGACAAAAACGAGAAAGTATCAAACAAATGAGGGTGGGTTTAGAACTTACTTCGAATAATATTGATGTGCAATGAAGGTAAACAGATAAAACAGAGGATTGATTAGCTTGCGACAACAAAAAGAACAGCACTTGTGCTTTTGTGATAATGCTTACCAATCTGGCACGTTGTAAAGCATTCGCAAATCCTGCCGTGGGGCTATTATTTTGAACCGTAGCCATAGAAGAGTAATCACTCATGTTTGAACTAGACCACACAACTGATTGCACTAAAGGGCAGCCATGAAAACGGATCAAAAAGACCCGAAAATTGTGAAAAACTTGACTCGCCTCGCAAATTGCGAGAAAGCCGAGCGTGAAAGACGCTGCCCATAGACAATTGGTAAAGCAAAAATGTATTCGCAAAATGGCACCACGACGACAAAAAGAATAACAATGCTTTTTGTCAAGGATCACAAACCACAAAGAATAAATAAATGTAATGGTGAGTTTAGTTTTTGAAGTTCTTGCCTTATTTACTGTAATATCTCCGAGATTTGATAATTTTATAAAATTCTGACACAGTTGACACTTGTTTAAAACTATTCAAACGTCAAACATGTTGTCTATGTGTTAGTCAAAATGGACGTTTTGCGTTTCATTCGTGCCTCGTTTCAGCGATACAAGATTTTAGACCAACCTCACTATTGTTAGAAAAAAAATATTATATAAAATTATTTTCCTTTTTTTCAATTGCGTGGCCATTTTATATAGTTTGCTACAGAATTTCAGAATTTCAAAGTCTCAGTTACACAATACATGAGGTTTTTTATTTATCATCGAAATTCGAGTCGGCATTTTGAACGGAACGAAACGCAGAAGTTTTTTTTCTCTGTTTATTGGGTGCGTGCATTTGTGTTGTCCGGTGTTTCAAGACGCTTGGAATTCGCTTTCAATTTCTTCGTAAGAAAAATGTCGGGTGATACCGATAAAGCAAAAATCAGTGATAATCAGGTATTGTTGTGAAATATGCTGTTATATTATTTTTCTATACATAAGTGCGCGTCAAATAGAAGTAATTACGGTAGTGAAGTGATGTTATTTCCGTGTTATATCACTAATGTTTGTCTGCGTCTCAACATGGCTGACAGAACGTTTGCTTCCCGCTAAAAGCGGGAACTACGCGACGGAGGGTTGTGAGATTGGTCATTTATTTCCAATTTAGATGGTGAATGCCAACTTGATCAGTTATCGAAACTGATTCTAATGCAATATTTTTCAGGATTTTGCATATTTTGACCACCCCCGCCCCTTTGCATTTTGTTGCAGGGCCTTTGTTACCGTGCACGATGTTATATGACATTGATATGAAATCCGCATGACCTTGATATTTGGTTTCTTGCGATTATTCAATTTTAGAGGCAGCGCGCTATGTTGTTCTACCACTGAACGGCGGCCTCGCGACTCTGTATTTACGCTCGCTACTCGCGCAGCAATGTAAATAAAACACGGATATCGTTTGGGGGGCCTTTATTGCTGACCTCCTTATTTTTTGCAGAAATTGTTTTTTTTGGGATTCTTGAAATCGCTTTGTAGTACGTAAATAAAATCATTTTTTCTTGCAAATGTTGTATGAACATGCATGCACAGAATGTTTCCATAGGTATCCATGTTCGCACATACAAATCTACCTACATGTACTATGTGTACAGTTGTGGGAGAGTTAGTGATAAGATATTGAAAGTTGTGACTTAGCTCTATGAAAATAAGGTTGAAATCTCATTGTCGTCGCGCACTTAGTGACGCCAAGTATGGCGAGAGATTGATGTTCTAATAGTAAAACTGCATACTTATTGGGAAATGAATATTTTGTTATTTTTAATGGTTCTTATAACAAAATGATACAACTTAGATTAAAGTGACAAGTATGCACAATCATTGAAACTTATGAAAACCATGACTGAAACTGAAAGTTAATAAAATAGTATGTCACAGTGTTTTAGCATATTTTTTTGCTGACTGTACAGACAATAGTGGCAATTCTGAGTGTCGCAAAAGCTAAACTAAGCTAACTAAAATTGTTGCCGTCCCTTTCATAGCGATGGGAATAAAAAGGATGGCAATAGTTTTAATTAGGTTAGTTTAGCTTTTGCGACACTCCGAATTGCCCCCAGTGTTGGTATATTATTTATATTAAATTGTACAGTATATTATGAAATCTAATATTACAACATAATTATGTTTTATCTTAGGCTATTTGGTATGAACTAAATCTCACTAAAAGCCAAATGCAAAATAAACTATTTTGATTACAAATTAGTATTTAAGTAAGACTTCTTAAAATGTATAGATAGTATAATCTTATTACTGGATATTATCAAATTCACTCATCGCATCACTAACTATAACTACTTATAATCAAAATTATCTTTCATGTAACACTAGACAAAGTGATTTAAACAGTCTTATGTTACCCAGGATGAAGATAAGAAATCTACAGCAGGCGACGGGCAGTCAACAGAAGACGAGTCCTCTCAGGACTCGAAGGGTGAGTCCCAGGATGACGCAGCCAAAGGTAACGCCGATGTAGATGTACCTTCCAAACCCGAGGACCCAACAAATACAGGTCAGACTCGAGATCATCATTCTGATGTGTTTACACGATCTATGTTCATCTACATCGCAACTAACCTTTTTGGGGCTGTTTTTTTGTCATGTATTTTATCACTGGTATGTTCCATAACTCAAAACAAAAACTATGATTATAAAAATTTAAGGCACTTTTAAGTTTAAACTCATTCTAAATCAAGTCAACTCATTCAAGACTTGATTGATGATGTTAAGTTAGTCTTACATAATTTGATGGAAGAATACTTGTACAAAAATGCTTACATTGTAAAAAATTTTGGAACATAGCATAGGTGAACTTTGCAAACCAAAATCTCATTTTTCATGTTCTCACCAAATGTTTGTTGCTATAAAATAATATTATTATTATTATTATTTATTATAAGCCTGACGTTTCCCACTGCAGGGCAAAGGCCTCCCTTCCCTCCCTCCACTGATCTCTGTTCTGTGCCTGTTGGAGCCAGTCTCTATTAAAGGAGTCAAGCTCATCTCGCCACCGCCGCCTGGGTCTACCACGTGGCCGTCGTTGTTGGGGCACCCATTCTGTTGTTAACTTTGCCCATAGTTGTTGGGGCATACGACTCACGTGTCCTGCCCAGTCCCACTTGAGCTGGCCTGCTTTTTGAGCTACATCAGCTAGGTGTGTTTTCGAGCGCAGTATCGAGTTTCTTACGCGGTCCGTGAGTTTGATTCTCAGGATACTGCGCTCCATAGCTCGTTGGCATACCCCAAGGCGAGACTTTTGGCAATTCGTGAGTGACCAAGTCTGGGCACCGTACGTGAGAATGGGGAGAATGCACATGTCCATGAGCTTCCTTTTTAAGGATAGAGGAAGAGGTCCTTTCATTATTTCCTTCATGGACCAAAAGCTCCTCCAGGCGTTCTCAAAATAATAAGCTTTTACATTTTGTGTAATAAAATAAATTTGTATGAGCTAGTGGCCAACTCTGGTGTCGGAGTTTTTAGGCCTTAAGGCCTCCGTCATGGCTTAACGATCTGTAGAGGCTGGACTGACAGTTTAAAGTACCCTCTGAAACACGAAAGCGCTCAGATATTAATGCCACTTGCGGTCACCCATTCAAGTAGTGACCGGTCAGGCCGTTGCTTAACTTCGACGATCACGACGACGACTTAATTTCACGAGAGATTTTGTGTAACACATGCAGTTTGCAAAGTTTGCGCTTGCGCTGTATGTGCATACCTAATACCTATAATTACATTGTGTTTGTGTGTTTATGTATTGTGTTTTAATTTCGTCTTTCATTCACGTCATTTCACAAAATTGATGAGGTAAGTGCTTATTCATTCATATATTTTAGCTGAATACATCAAAGTCTCACCTAACTTGCAAGTAAGGAAAGTCATATTTTATTTACAACATTACTTAAATATTAATCAATTATAAAAGGACTCCGCGTTTCACAAGCAGAGCGTTTAGCGGCGCGGGAAGCGACAAACGCCTACCTTCCAAGTTATAAGCTATAACTGCTGGTTGTTTGCTCAAGTACCTAACGCTTTTTGTGATGCCGCCGGCAGCATCACACATGGGCTTATTCATTCATATATTTTAGCTGAATACTTCAAAGTCTCACCTAACTTGCAAGTAAGGAAAGTCATATTTTATTTACAACATTACTTAAATATTAATCAATTATAAAAGGACTCCGCGTTTCACAAGCAGAGCGTTTAGCGGCGCAGGAAGCTACAAACGCCAACCTTCCAAGTTATAAGCTATAACTGCTGACTTGCTCATGTAACGCTGCCGGCGGCACCACACATGGGCTTCAACTTGGGGCCAACATTAAAATGGCCAATGGCAATACTCCGTTTACGGTTATTAGACACAAACGGAGCATTGCCATTGGCCATTTTAATGGTGGCCCCAAGTTGAAGCCCATGTGTAGTGCCAGCATGAGGGCAATGCACTTTTGATGATATATGTCATAGAATAACACGTAACAGAGATAGAAAAAACTATTTTTTTTCATAAACTAGAGTCTAGTTAATGAAAAATGTTTGTTTTTAGATAATAGACAGTGAAGTTTTCGTGTTTCTTTCAATGTAGCTATAGATGGCTCTCTGAAAGCCCGTGAACGCCTGTCGAAGATTATTAAATCCTCAATCTTTTTATTGGGGACAACCTCATTTTGAAAATTCTTTTTTTCAAGCAAAAAAAAGAATTTTCAAAATGGGTTGAATAATGACGGAATAATATAAATATTATAAAAAAACTAAATATAAAAAAAACATACAGTGGAATATAGAAACTCTCCTCCTTTATTGAAGTCGGTTAAAAAGAACGTGATGACAATCATTATGGTCATTGGTCACCATAGAAAGTATAGTTACTAAAAATTTATGAGATAGGTCAGAAGATTAATTTACTTAAAGTGTCTAATAAGAATTCGCCAACAGCCTGTTAATCAGTTTATCGGTGTTTGACTCCCGCCGCGCTGGTAGCTTATCATTTCATAACAAAATTAATACACGTTCATCAGCAAATCAATCGAAAAATTGACTGTATAGATAGATAGTTGTAACTCATAAATTTTTGCATCTAAATCTTAAGTTGTCTCCCATGCGGCATGCACCTAAAAGTAACCAACGTTCTGTCTGAGGCCCTACTCTACTACTCGAAAACGGTCGTTACTTCCTAGAGGCCCTACTTGGAATTAAACGAACGTCATTTCATGTTAATATTCGAGTTCAGATTATGTTACGAACTGTTACGAATCCAGAGGGGCTAAAACGGGCGTTTTAGTTCAATCATAGTAATGATAATTATTAGAAATCATAAAATTGCCACTGTAAAAACATCAAACGATTAATTCATCTGTTCGTCAGTTTTCTATGGAAAATCGTAAAATGGCTCACTGAAGAGCAATTGCTTTTGTATTCTTAAGGAGTTTCTCAGAGAGGAACATATTTCAATTCAATTCGTAGATTTCATCGAAACGGCCCTTTCCCTCGGTATCCAACCAACATAAGCTGAACCCTATTATTGTCACGAAATTTCGTTTTCATTTATTCCCCGTTGCTGGCCCCATTCTCTAGTCTAGTAGAATTACAGTTTGATCAATTTGTTATAAATTAATACACTTAGCAAATACCTACCAGAATAATTAAATAGTTCTAAATGCGAGACAAACCTTCTCGACAAAAATAGAACCTTGAAACGATTAGACTAAAATGAGTCATATTTTATTCTCATTAGCAATTCGTGCTAAGTTGAATAATTTTAGACGCAACCGGCCGGTATCGGTGAAATCGCATGCTAATAATTATAATAAATTACTCCCCATAGACATCTTCAAAAGGATCTAAAAATTGCCTAAAAGATCTGAAGAAATGTCTACCGCTCCCTGGGATACAGCCGTGATCATATTTCATTTTCATATAATTAATATTTACTGGTAACGAAGTAGCCTATGAATGTTTGTATTCAACCCCACTTACTCACAGTGCCTTGTAGTCTCATTCCCTAAAACATGTAAATCTTACCACGTGATAGTTACGCATGGCATTCGTGTAAGTAAAGTGTCGCGCAATGAACAACGACTCCAAGAAGTTTCGTTTCGCGGGCTCTAAGACCGCATTGAATGTTTATTTAGATTTTTCGCGCGTCGCTAAAATGTGGGAGCGGTCTTAGTGGTACCTTTATCTTCATGTCTTATTTTATTAGCCTAAACTTGTTGTTATTGGTTTATCATCGAAACATACTTGACAATTTGTGGGTTCAATCAAATCAAGCACTTACAATTATAATTTTAAAAAGAGAATTAAAATTAGTTCTGCAGAAACTTCGCCGTTACTTAAGTACCAAAAACATCGCTTTCATTATTAAATTCGATATCAATAAGACCTTTTTAATACTCGTAATAAAATCGATCCGAATGCAAGGGAAATATCGCTAACGGGGCGAGGGGTCATCTTACATTAGCTTTGTTATGTTGGCCTCAAAAACCAGTGTACAAAGGTTTCTGTCTTCGCTTCAACTGATTGAACTAAATACCCAGTGGTAACCAGTATAACCTGAGATCCTGTTTGACTAGTCACATTTTGAACCATTTCATACTAATCCGCTCATATCATACGCTGTTACATAATTATTCATCGATATATCGTAATGGCATTAAATTACCTGTAGTATAGTTTATTCTTAATTAAGCCTATGTAATTGTACGATTTTAATATTAGGTAGTAAATAAACAAGCAGAAATGCCATATACTATCTGATATAACACGCGGTTTCAATCTTCTCTTGAAGCAAGCACATAACTATAAAAATAACATTACCACATTATTAACGCCTTTCAATATTATATGTGGTTTGCTAATGTGCAAATGTGCTAACTGTTGTTAGATTCTAAATTATTTTGTATAGATGTAATGTCAAAATATCTAATCAAAGCAAAATCACGGATAGATAGAATACGTTTCGTTCCAATCGTAGGATTACACACTTACAAACATAAATTATACATTTCATGCATTCATATAGAACATCTTCATTTCAAATTATTGATTTTATTAATGCGCCGCTTGATGTATATTTTAGTAGTTGAGACTTTCAATGCAGTAAACTATTTTCAATATACTACCTACAAAGATACGAGCCTAGTTTGCTACTTGTTATATGAGTAATCCAACTAGATTAAATTTTGTGGATGGAGTTTATTTTTGTAGTTTTGGTGCCTTGTGTGATTCCAATACGCGCTAGTTTGGGCAGTAGAGAATTAAAGTGTAGGTGGGTCTTTACGTTTGAAATATGTTTTGTTTTATTTCTTTCTACAGGTGATTCAAAAGACGCAACAGCAAATGGTAAAGACGATGACGTAGGCGGTGATGGAAAGGATGAGAAGAGCTCCAGTAAACCTGATGGTGATGCTAAAAAGGTACATATTTTTTTACTAATACCACTGATTTAAAATCACACTAATATTATAAAGGTGAAAGGGTCTGTGTGTGAAAGTGTGTTTGTTACTCTTTCAAGCTCAAACGGCTGGACGGATTTGAATGAAATTTGGTACCTGAATTGCTTATTCCCTGGATTAAAGAATAGGCTACTTTTGATCCCGGTATTCTCACGGGAACGGGAACTATTCACCGCGGGTAACACCGCGGGGCGCAGCTAGTATTAGATAAACAAATAAATACTATAATAGACTCTTTTAACCGAGATTATGAAGGAAAAAAAGAAGTTGCTCTTCCAAGTCATCCAAGGAGTTATCATTTATTTTAACATCTCAGTTACCCAGAAGCTTTTACTAAAGGATCATGTGTATAATGTCTTCTATCGAGCTAAGTAAACGTCCACGTATTACTCCTACGCAACTAGAGGTTACGAAGTTCATTCTGTGGGCGCATATCGCGCGTCTAGACTTGACGAAGCCCTACGCATTCTGAGGAAATTTATTTTTAACTTAGAATCTTATGATTAAATCAATCAATCAATCAATCATTTATTTATTTTCTCTCACAAACAATACATACATATAAATACAGGAAAATAAAATAAATTTAAAAATAAATAAATGCAGTTAAAATAAAAATAATCCAAAAATAAGTGTCGGTTTTAACTTATTACAAAGAAATGTTGTGAGAGGCTGGTGCCTGAAATAGGTATAGAAAATAACCTGTGTTACGGGTCACCAGTGCCCTACTTCACTGATTTGCATAGGAAAAGCCTAAACAATAAAATTTTGAACAAGAGATAGAAAGTGGAAAACTAAATATTAAAAATATTAGGGATTTTTTATCGGTTTGCTTCCCTGTAGCGACGGTAAACGATCCCGGCTGTCCAAAAATCGGGAGCCAGGAACACGTCTTTAAAGAACGGAATTAAAGAAACTTTACTCATAAAATAATTTACAAATCGCTTATGTAAATAATTGAATTTAATACTTATGATAAACACACCGTACCCAAATCAAGTTGAAGGCCTTGTGTGGTGCCCGGCATGCATGATAATTGACAGTTAAGTCGTGATAGCGACAAATTTCGATTTCGCGATAAGTCTAGCCTAGCTAGAGCTATGATGCTACTGACAGACAAACCTATACCTACTCACTACAAACTTATGTCCCAAATTATATATACAAATTAATTACATATAAACCTATATCCATTTCGTTGTGGTCTTATAAAACATACACATTAATATTGTTTAGGAGGAGAATGGAGAAACACACGACGACGATGATGAGAAAGAAGTAAAGACCAACGACAAGGCCGCCAAGAAAGCGCCACCCAAGAAAAAGGCAAAGAAAGAGGTAAACTATTTTTAACCGATTTTAAGTTCCATTCTATGATTTTTTTGGTTTTGACTTTAATTATGTATAAATTGTTTTTCAAATTTAATGACTGTTAGAAAAGTTTGAGGAAGACTGTTGCCGATCAATAAGACAAAAGAAAAACAAAAATGCGTTTTTGAGTAAAACATTGATCAGAAACGGATTACTGATTTATTCAATTAAGATCCTTTGAAGATGTATAAGGGGCTAGTCAGTGGTCTGTCCAAATATAAATTTGGACAGGTTGCAAGCCCATCGACTTAGTATAAAAATATATTTACTACATTACTAAAGAATGATATCATCAAGAAATAAAATTCTTGAATTAAACTGACTCATGTGTATAGGACACCGAGGATGAAGAAGATGGGGAAGAAGAGGAAGAGGAGGAGGAGGAAGAAGAGGGAGAGGAGGGAGACGAAGAAGACGTGAAGGAAAAGAAGCCTGCTAAAGAAAAGTAAGTTTAACTATTGTCAAAAAACTTCCAGTAGAACTGTGACTTGGTCAAAGATCTTGTCTTGAAGGGCACGTTACGAACGTACGATGTTTGTTCCGTCGAAGATACTTATTGAAAATTTGGTTGCAGAAACTTAACTCTTATTGATGAAAAAAAGACAGTTCTATGTGTATTATTTTAAAGTTACTTTGAGTCTCAAGTTTGAAAACATGTAATTCATTATTCAGAGTAAAGAAACCAGCAAAAAAGGCGAAGGAGGGAGACGAAGAAGAGGGAGAGGATGAAGAGGAAGACGAAGAGGAGGGCGAAGAAGAGGAGGAGGAAGAAGAAGAGGAAGAGGCGCCTAAACCTAAGCCTAAGAAAGAGGTATGATTTGAAACTGGTTGAGCTAGCTAGATGATGGCATGCATAGTTGTTCTTGATTGATAGTCTCATTTAGCGACATTCTGCCGTCATAAAATGACTAGTGGTATCAATGACTAATTATTAGCCTATGTAAACGACGTTTTTCGAACTAGCAGTCACTTCGAACTAGCAGTCTCAACGTCGTGACTGTCACTGACCGTTTTTGTGTAGCGTGTCACCTGCTAGTTCGCAGCGCGTTAACAAGCGTGAGGATCGTGTGCATGTGTTACAGCTTCGATTTAGTATCAACCTGATACTAAATTTCATTAAAATCCGTCCATCCGTTAGCGTGAAGGAGTAACAAGCATTAACACTTACATACTTTCACACGCACAAACTTTCACCTTTATAATATTAGTGTGGTGTGATGTAGTGTAGATGAATGAGTGTTTGTTCACAGCCCACAGAGCCGCCCGTGCCGCTGCCGGCCGGTAAAGGCATTCCGCTCGGTCACATCAGCAACGTTGAGGTGTCACTGTCCAGATTTAAGACTCAGGACCAGAAACTACTACATCAGTACTTATATGGGGTAAGTATTAGATTAGACTCTTGGAATGTATAGCTGCTGACTTCAAAAAAGGAGAAATTCCACTGTATGTTGTTTCACTGTATGTAATGTTTGCCAATTATTCCGTTTGAACCGATTTTGTAAATCTTTATTTGTTTTAAATAGAATACTCCCTTTATGTCAGCTAATACATTTTATAGAAGTCAGTGTTGATAGTAAAGATACAAAATATTTTAATTTATAGTAACGGAATTTTCACGTGCCGTCGATACGTCTGTCTCTTTCCTAAGTTACAAAAGAGGTAAACAGATGTATCGATACGATTACGAGTCGTAACGACTGTCTCCGATCTCCCTGAGGGCCTAAGTTCGTCCCGGTCATATATTGAGCTGACTGTATTCTTCAGAAAACTTTATTTCATAATTCATAATAATTCATGTTTCTCAAATCATTTTGACTACACTAGACGCTTATATCAATTTGACGCTGACTGTACAACAAAAAGTAGACATTTATATTAAATTAATAAATAAAATACAGAAAGTTTGTTATAAGTGTGGAAAAGTAACGTACCTTATATCAAATAGCAACTATGCCTGGACCGCAACGTGAAGCGCAACATAAAGAAGTTCAAGGGCTACGAGTGGGCGCTCGGCTCCTCCGACTACAAGACGAAGCTGGAGGAGACTTCCAAGATGGAGATGAAGCAGCTGCGCACCATGTGCGAGATGCTCGATCTTGAGAAGAAAGGTAACGATTCTATTAAATGTATTCAACATTACAGAATATCTAGTACTCCGCTTATTTAATCTAAACCAAAAAGATTTCTTAGATGTGGTAAGGGAGATAGCTTCTTAGCGATAATGTACACGCCTATTGTACATTGATAAGTAAGTTTTTGTTTTTTCACCGATTGTTAAATGTATCTTATTTGAGTGTACAAAAAAAAAATCATTCATTCGTTTCCTCACGATGTTTTCACAAAGGCCACCCAACCACCCCCTTGCCAATAGCCAACTATGCCAGGTTAGGCAGGGCAAATCCGGGAGCAGTAGTAGTGCAAACTCGAAAAGAAACCGTTTTCTTTAAAAGTTCACTAAAATTAATTGTTTTAATCATAATCCAAGCAATACCCAACTGTGTCAGTCCATTGGTCTGACACAGTTGGGTTTAGTATGGGTGATTATGGATCTTTTCCAGCTACAGAGCATCTCTTGCCCTAATATTCTTTGAATACCTGCAAATATTTGTTCCGAGTGTTAATACATTGTCCACGTGTTAAGGTTCAGCGTCGGATCTCTCGGCGCGGCTGGTGGGTTTCCTGCAGCAGCCGATAGCGAACTCCCCGCACGCGCGCGGGGTCGCCAAGGCCGCGCCCGCCGCGCCCTCCTCCGCGCCCGGCGGCCGCCCGCGCCGGTCTGCCGCCGTCAAAGTTCACAACCGAGGTAACTATCTCTCTTTCTCTCTCCCTCTCTCTCTCTATTTCTCTCTTCACAGCTATACGTCCCACATAGTGGTAAGGTCAACTTACCTGATAGTTTCTACTTAGCTCTGACCGTTTTCCAGAAACTTGGCACTCTCCTCATGTTATGATGTTGCACTACAGACGCATCCTATAATGTCTATACGAAGAAACAATAAAAAAATATGTTTGCTTGCAGGTTACTCTGATGAGGAGTATGAATCAGATCCAGAAACAAAAGTCAAAGGACCAAAATTACCTAAAGATGGCTCAGAAGATTCCGATGTAAGTAATTAGTTTTACCACTTCATTTGTAATTTTTATTCAGTTGACGATATTTTAACAAACAAATCTACAGAATCAAAAAATGCTGTATACCTACTCCAGGTAATAAGGGGGCACTGGTGACTCGTAACACAGGTGTCAAACCTATCACCAGTCTCTTATGAAGCAGGGACTTGTACTATTTTTGTAACTGTCAACTATATTAAGCCTTATTATCACTAGCGCTAACCTTTGTGAGAGAAAATAAACAAATTTATTATCAATAATATATGCATATGCAATTTCTTGTCCCAGGGTTCATTCAACCCAAGTGGGTCAGAAGAGGTAGACTCTGACTTCGACCCAGAGGGCGGTGAGGCGGGCGTCCCGGGCCCGGCGCGCAAGCGCAAGCCCTCCAGCGGCACGCGGCGCCGGTCATCCGCCAAGCCAGGCAAGCGGGGGCGGAAGCCGAAGGGGAAGAAGGGGAAGGTATGTACTCGCATATTATTAACACAAGCCACGACGGAGGCCTTTAGGCGGCCTAAAAACTCAGACACCTGAACGAACGAATACATACAAATATCATTATTACTATTACTACTAGCCCATACTGTCCCATTGTTGGGCAAAGGCCTCCCCCCACTTTCGCCAGTCACGCCGATCCAGTGCCTTGGTCCGCCAGTCCCTCTCAGGCGTCTAGTTCGTCCCGCCATCTCATCCGTGGTCGGCCGCGCGGCCGGGTCCCTGTGTCAGGGCTCCACGTAGTGGTAATTTTGGAAAATATCATATCATAATTCTTTAAATTTACTTGTAATTGTAAGCTTAGGGTTGGAATGGGTCGGTAAGGCCCGGGTGGCTTGGATATCGGAAAGTAATGAATTACACAAATTAGTCATTATCTTACTATGGCTTGGATATTGGAAAGTAATGAATTACACAAATTAGTCATTATCTTTCTATGGCTTGGATATCGGAAAGTAATGAATTACACAAATTAGTCATTATCTTACTATGGCTTGGATATCGGAAAGTAATAAATTACACAAATTAGTCATTATCTTTCTATGGCTTGGATATCGGAAAGTAATGAATTACACAAATTAGTCATTATCTTACTATACCTAGACCCCCGCTAATAGACTAGTGGCCGCGGTCGCTAGTGATCTAGGACTGCGCAGGCCAGATTCTGGTTTTAATCACCACCTTTTGAACAACATTCAGCACATATGCGTTGCTGGCAGCAGTGAATGTATTACAATGTGTGAAATAATATTGTCAGGCGGCGCCGTCGTCGAAACGCGGCCGGCGGGCAAAGTCCGAGAGTGATGATGAGAGCGACAAATCTGAGAGCGAGAGCGATGCGGCAGAGTCCGCCAGCGAAGGAGACGACTCTGATGTAAGTACATCCATACAACGTAAGCAACATAACGTAACTTATAAAGTACGCAGAAGTGTTTCTGTAACTATCGAGCCAGAAAGGCTCTTCAGTGAATGTGCAATCATAGATTTTTGGAGAAACAAGTTTTAGTTCAGACTTTTACTTCCGCTTTTTAAAATTTGTCTATTGTTTTAAACAGCATGGTATAGAACCTGTTTCTCTTAGGATTGTGTGTTATTAGGTCACACCACGTAAAAAGAACGGTGACTGTCAAACTGCGCAATGAATTGGTGGAGAGGTAACGTGGCGCACTCATATTATTGATTTAGTGAGTGCTATTGATTCGTCAGCGAGTGAACACAGGCGCAAACATACCCCCGCCGCTTCCCCTCAGCGTTCTTTTTACGTGGCGCGACCTATACTATCTTATTGTTAACCGTAAAGACTAGTCTTCTTTATTTACCTAAGTGTTTCAAGTCGAACGTGTTTTCATGCTAATTATTTATTGAAAGGAGCCGAAATCAAAGCGCGGCCGGCCAGCCGCAGCAGTGGCCAAGGGCCGCAAGGGCGCTGGCGCCGTGTCCAAGCCTAACGCTAAGGCTACGCCGGCTAAGCGGAAAGCGCCTACACCTCCAGGTAAACCATGAAACTAATATTTTCAGGCAATTTTGAAACTCGTGTTTAAGGTGATTCGTTTTCCATAGAAAAGTACATTTCCATTTACGGGCGAATGGAGCATAACCTTACACTCAAATTATATCATTTAGCATTTATTATGATGTTTATTCGCGGCAAATTATATTTACTAGATAAAAATAGTATAATAATCGCATAAATCAGTCGAAAATTCAGTTCAATTTTGTTAATGTGTGAGTGTACACCGACCTCACACTGACAGTATCGTATGCTAAGTTAAAAGTTTAGTTGTGTGTGTGTAATGTGTGCGGCTACGTTGCCAGCTCGCTATGCTCGTTCTGTACACTGTTGCCGTTCTTCTCGGCGATCACAGGGATCCTCAAATCGTCATCGTTGGGGAGCTTGTTTTGTTTCTGCCATTTTTACAAAGGTGTTGCCAACTTTGCACTTTTGATGCTAATCTGATAATATTTTCATATGCGTAGCCCCATTTGATTATATTTATAAATTATAACTTACCATTATGTCTAGCTTTATATCGTTATTATAGGTAATTTTATTGGAGAAACGTTTCTATTGAGCATGCAAAATATCGCATATGATGCCGAAATACAAAAACCGTCTAAAGATATACATTATATATAGGTACTTACTTACCTATGTTTACTTACTTATTTATTTTGCTGTCGAAAAGGTTCTAAATTAAAGAAAAAGCAACCAAAACCGTAAAATAGCGACTAATTCTTCAGAAAAAAAACTTTATTTTTCTTCTCCTTTAAAATTTCAGTCAAATATTTTTTTTTGTCTAGTTACGTATTTTTTTATAAGCCCGATACATAAAATTATGATTTTATTTCACAGAGTATTTTGTCCTTTGTACTGTACTTGTTGCATTGAAGCACTTATCGAGTTGGTAACCCCGTTCAGCATACAGCATACCAGACATGACACGCACGCATGACATGACTGCCCTCTGTAGGAGAAAAAGCACAAGTGCTGTAAACTAAGTTTCGAGTAAAATTGAAAAAACTTTGTGCTTTAGTCCAATTGCTTTAGAGATGAGTTACGAAGCTGAATCTTTTTTTATCGTATGTATAATTAGTATATAATTTTTTCTATGAAATAATTTAATTGATATTATTGAAATTAAATTAATAATTTAGAAAAAACCATTTCTACCTCCTATTTAATATCCCTTTTGTGTTAAGGGAGGAAGAAAAAAAGCACAACTACACACATGACATGTGTGTAGTTGTGCTTTTTTTCTTGTGTTTTTTTATTGTTCTATGTAGTAATTTTAGGAAGAAAAAAAAACACAAATACGTAATTGTGCTTTATTTTTTAGTAACTTTTAAGTATCATAGGGAAATAGTAAACAAAAAGAACATAAGAAAACTTTAAAAGTATTTATTAAAATGAAATCACATAAAGAGTAGCTATTTATTTGCATTACTATATCTTATAGTTTTATGTAAAACAATTTGGCAACAATTTAAAAAAGGTTTATTTAACTTTGCATGCAATTTTACTTAATATTAGGGTTAATTATGTTTTTTACGTAGGTGCACTCAAGTGTCATAATCATTTATAAGATCAGCAACCTCGTCATTAACAGGAACATTTTCCCAAAATTTTACCCTATTTGACGGCATCAGTCAGTGGCCAACTCTGGTAGTCCCTCTGTGGTTTTTATAGTAAATCTAGTCAGATTTACTATAAAAATCACATAGGGACAGGCAGCATAAAATGAAGGTGTACATCAAGGGTCAGTACCCAGTCCATATCTCTTCTGTTTGGTGATGGATGCGCTCACTGAAAAAGCACAAACTCAAGCACAGTGGACTTTTATTTACGCAGACGATATAGCCATCTGCACAAGATCACGTCAAGACCTATAAAATGAACTCGGGGAATAGAAGCAACAGTTATTTACCTGCATCTCAGTAAAGGCAAGACATAGTATATTATGGTGTGTATACCTACACGTGATCCATCGATAGTGAAATCCACTCACTATCGATGGACAAGGAGGTGTGACGAATATAAATTATTTATAAGAGTGTAATTCGACCGATACTTGCATATAGTATAAGCGAAACCTGGACAAACACACATTGTATCTAGGTGGTGGAGATGAAAATACTTCGGTGGATGAACGGAATCACGAGAAGCGACATGGTCCGCAACAAATTTGAGTGCGGGAGTCTCGGCGTGCGCGACATCGAAGATAAGTGTATTCAGTGGTAAGGAAAAGGATCGAAGCTGGTTTGGGCACATTCAAAGGAGACCATCCACGCAGAAAATGATGTCGCTCAAGATTTCTGGGTACAGGCGGAGATTCCTTTCCGCCTGGACCCAGAAATAACCAAAAAAATAGATGGACGTGATCAAAAAATATTTATTGGACTGCAGTGTTTACCAGGAAGACTCGTTAGATAGAGCCAAGTGGAAGAAGAAGACGAGGAAAGCAAACCCTACCATCAGATAGGGATGATAATACTTTAAATGAAGAAATATAGCAGACTGAATGTTTTTTTATAGCAGATCAGTCTGATGAAACTTAATCTTCTTCTTCCTGCCCTTATTCCACTAAGTGGGGTTGGCACAATATGGTCTTCTTCTTTCATTTTCCTCTACCGATATCATCTCAGCACTCACTCCTTTCTTACTCACTTCTTTTATTGAAACTAATCATGAAGACGAAAAAAATATAGCAGACTGATTATTGCAACCAGTTACGAAGAGAAAAATAGCAGACTGATTGTTAAAACTAATTATAAAGAGAAAATATAACAGATTGATTGTTATTGATAAGTGGTACCTTTATCGGACTTTTTTGTGTCATTACATTCTTAAAATTACAATAAAAGCATTAAATAAAAGATACAGTATTTTATTTGAATAACATCTATAACTCAGACTGTACTTAAACCATTTTATTTTTATAAACTCATTTCATTAAAATCTCTTACAGCAAAATGTTATGATTCGTATGGTTCATATTTGAGATACAGCAGATCCGTAGCATGAAAACTTGTATCTATTTCAAGTGGTCATACATTTCACCTTAGAGATACAGCATTTCCGCTGCTCGATTATGAAACATCAATTGCTGTATCTCCTAAGAAATTAATGTAGTAGTAACTTTACGATATTCTCATGAACTGTATTAAATAACGTTTGGATTGATATAAATATATACCAGATTTCAACTTTCTATCTTCATTCGTTTAAGAGTTATGATTTTTTGAAATAGTTTTTTGGCTCTGGTGTAAAGTTGGATATTTTTTGATACGACATATTACTTGTACAAATCAGAAAACCCATAACTATGTTCATATGCTTATTTAGTTTCTGAAAGGTATTGTCATTTGTTTTAAGCACTATAAAGAAAAAGCATTTGTTCACATCTGTGTTTATTTTACTTAGTATTCAATGTTATGCGTTTTCAGAATAGAAGTCGATCATTTCGTTCAAATCGTATACCAATATAAAAAATCATACGTGGTTACTTAAGTAGTTTTCTGTGTCTGATGTCAGGGTTATGTTTTTTCTTTATCAAACAGGAAGTAGGTACTTTTGAGAAAATGTAATGCACTTATGCTAGTCTAACTTGGCTCCTATGGGAAATATCGCATATATTCCTAGACAGAAAAATCACATTTTTTTCGCTGAGCCCGGGAATGTAGTAACTCAATTTCACAAAATTTGTCACTTGTGCTTTTTCTCCTACAGAGGGCAGATGACTTGTCTTGTCAGTGTAAGGCGTCCGTTACATTTACAAAAGTTTTCTTTCGTGGGATACTTTTATTTGTGATTAAAATTAGTAAAAAATTGCAATATTCGATTTTAGTGGTTAAGTATCTGTTCGTGTTAGTGCACCGATAGAAAATGGAGCCACGAACTTCCCGAAAAGACTATAAAAATCACCAATCTTCTGGTTCAAGAAAAAGTCGCAAACGAGTTCAAGGACAAATGAAACGCTATCACGGAGAAGTAAAAAGGTAAGAAAGTATTCTCCTACTGATCTGTAATCATAAGTACCTACTC
The DNA here is from genome assembly GCA_963582015.1 of Xanthorhoe designata. Classification (NCBI taxonomy): domain Eukaryota; kingdom Metazoa; phylum Arthropoda; class Insecta; order Lepidoptera; family Geometridae; genus Xanthorhoe; species Xanthorhoe designata. The sequence goes on from OY757053.1 coordinate 3,780,650, forward strand.
ATTACAATTATATTGTAAGTTCGGTCAGAGAATCGTCTTAGGTTTTGTTTTTGAAAGTATGTATACCTAACCACTTTTTTACTTGTTGCAGTCGTAATGAACTTCCCATTGTATAGGTAATGACAGCAATGGGAGATTACAAATAAATAAAAAACACAACTATTACTATCAGGTAACTATTACTATAGTACCAATTACATGCTGTTGATGCATGCAATGTTGATCACCTGCTGTGCTTTATTTTACTGTTTGAACATATTTTTACACCTACCTATTTTTGTTACAGATCCAGGGGCAACTACGGGTTTCTCAAATGAAGAAATGTTATTTTGTGGGCTATATTTCTCCAGCTCATGATATTACAGTCCTAGAAATCGAGCGTGACGAAAATTTTATTTTGGACATATTTCCTAAATTGGTATCATTTTATAAAAATTCTGTTTTTCCAGAGGTGGTATTTCGAAAAGTAAAAAATAATCAAAACTGCATAGATGTTTCACTGTGGTAGCACATTTATTATTATATTATTACTTCTCGAATAAGACTTCTCAAATTATTGTTATAAATAAATGTTTATAATTATAAATGTTATTTTACAAATAATAATGTATTAATAATAACTGCAATAATAAAAACCTGATTTTTATTTAGAACTCGCACAAAAATACATAATTATATTTCACGACTAAAATATCTCATTATGTATTTGCATAAAATTTCAAAAATATAACAAATTAAAAGTTCAAAAACAGTATATCAGTTTAGAGATTCGAACCCGATACCTTTTCAAGTACAGGCCAAGACGCTAACACACTCGGCCAGTTTATGCTCTGCTAACCGGGCGAAATTTACTAACGCTTCCGTTTACGATGAAATCTTTGTATGTGTGTGTGAATCACTTGCGCGCCGCTTCGCCGGTGCTAAATGCACAAATATAGTGATTTTAACACTTAAAATATCATCTAAGTATTGTTAGTTACATCAAAAATATTACGCTACTACCGGTAAACACTTTTACTTCCTAAAAATTTGTTCTATTTTGTTGAAAAAAAATAAAAACGCTCTATCAGGACATTAACGCCATCTAGTGGCGCGGCAGTGCCTAGCTGACCTTAACGTTCCACCTTAAGGATAATCTCCGAAATCAATATTTGCGTTTCACCATTTATAAAGGACATTATTTCTGCTATGTTTCAATCGGGGCTAACTTGGTGTTTTAAATACCTATAATAAATGCTTGGTTCAAGCTACATTGTATCGAGTCACAGCCAGTCTCAATAACCTCTATATTTGGTTTTGCTTACTGCTGGTAGATATTTGACATAACTTCCATACAAAAAATTACAAATATCCACAGTAAGCAAATCCTAAGATAGATAGGTCATTGAAACTAGCCGTAAGACGCAAAAGACGAACCATATTTTCAACAGTAGGTACACTACATTCAATGGCTTCTTGGTTCAATGAAAATGTATCAACATTGTTCTGTCTATTTTCACACGAACTTTTCCCTCAACTAGCCAAGAAGAAGCCAGGCAAGCCAGCTGGCCGACCGGCAAAGAAGGGCAAAAAGGCCTCTTCGGACGAAGAGTCTGGAGAGGAGGGCAGCGAAGAGGAAGAGGAGGAGGGAGGCAGCGAAGAGGAGGAAGAGGGTAGCGAGGACTCCGATGGAGAGAAGAAAGCGAAGAAGCCGCCTACTGTAAGTTTTTAAATACACTCTTACACACATTGCAATGGTTCAAGTAAAGAGCATAGTGCAAGTTATGTTTCCGACCAGACGTGCGCTTTACATCACGCGTCCGGGCTGCCTTAAACCACCCGGCCACTGAACCCATGACGTCAAAGCCGAAACTATCAGTAAAATGATATTTCGGTTAAAGCATCGACTAGCGCCATCTACAGGGATTCTAGAGGAAACACCTGCTTATCTCTTTATTTTATGGTGTGCAATAAAGTCACAATCTATTCTATCTAGTTCCCCTACCATGACAGAGGCGGCTTAAAAACTCCGTCACCAGAGTTGGCCACTTGCTCATATGAACGAACGAACCATGTACAATTTTTTGATATTTTTTTTGGGGCTAGATAAGTTGTGTGAAATGTCCACCAATTACCCCTATTTTCACTAGGACATGTCGCGGGACCAAATCGCCCGACATTCACGTAGTTGTCTCTGCAAAAGTTGTGGGACAATGTCCCGCGACATGTGACGCGTTTTCACTTGCCAGTCGTGATCAGTATGTCGACTAGAGACAAGCTGCGCGACCCATAAATGTCCCAAGCGACATCGCGCGGGACATGTGAATTTCGTGTCGAGCGACAGAGTCGCAGAACAAATGTCCCCTAGTGAAAATGGGGCTTACGGAGTAAAATATGTCCTCAGGATGACGAGATCAAGAAGTACGTGAAGCAGATCCTGGAGGGCGCTAACCTGGAGCAGATCACGATGAAGACGGTGTGCAAGCAGGTCTACAGCCACTACCCGGACTTCGACCTCGCGCACAAGAAGGACTTTATCAAGGCCACAGTCAAGTCGGTCAGTACAGTACACATCTAACAACCTTTCATCATCATCTCATGCCGGCGCCCCACATGGGCTTCAACTTGGGGCCAACATTAAAATGGCCAATGGCAATGCTCCGTTTACGGTTATTAGACACAAACGGAGCATTACCATTGGCCATTTCAATGTTAGCCCCAAGTTGTGTGGTGCCGGCATCAGCCGTAGGACGTCCACTGCTGGACATCGGCTTCCCTTATAGATCTCCAGTTGGTCTGCATCAACAAACTTGGCACATCGAATTTAGCTGAAGTTTAGTACTCATTTGAGTTGCATCGACAGAGCTTTAGAAATCAGTCATGACTGTGTAGTGTAGACTCTTTTTTCATTTCTACGCCTTTTTATCACATGGATATTTTTATAGCTTTTAGAGCATGTTTTTTGTTAATTTATTGTTTTCCTTTTGTTGCAGTGTATTTAAGATATAGAATAAGGGAGAAGTGTAGAAGTCTACGCATAGTATACCTATAGTTATAAAAGGACATAGTTATATATTATTACAATAATAATATATTATGGAATAAAAATTAATTACATATTGAAAATGAAGTTTGGAACGGATAAGCACCCGCTTTCATTTACAAGGTAGATATTTTAGTTTTAATTTATGTTTTTTTTGCATGATATATTTAATTTTCTTTAACGCTTTTTAGTTGTAAATTTTTAGACGTTAAGCTTGCAGTAAAATATAAATATTTTTACAAACATTATTTCGCTCAGTGCCTGCGACGCACATGCGAAACCAGTACGGTGCTTAGCTACAACGCAGTGGTTTGGCAGGGAACGCATTAATTAATTGTATGGGGAACTTTACGTCTTTTTTGTACATACATCGTGAAGAAACAAGTTGTAAAACATATTTTGCAATTTGAATTGTACTACATTACTTGATTGGTCGTTCATGACGTTCATGTAAATGTCTTACCAGTAAGTAAGATGTGTATAAGTGAATCTTCAAACCAAAACTTCATTTCTAATGTTTTTAACAGTAAATCTATAATAAGTAACTTTATTTTACAGCTCATATCATCGTGAGCAGTGATCGCTCGGCCGCAAAACAATACATAGTCAAGTAAGCTACACAATTTTAAAACTTAGACTAATACGTCCCCGCGTCGATATTCCAAAACATATATTCCGCATTTGTAATGAAATATCTGGAAACTAGAAAGGATGGACATACTATTTTATTCACTGACATAAAGCTTGATAAAGCGACAGTGATTATTGAGTCAATCATTCAGCTAGACTAGACTATTATTTTATTTGTTTGACATAGCATTGTTTATGTTGACTCTTGCTATGAGTTTGATTTTGAGGCTTAATAAGTACCTTGAAGTACAAGTTTTATCATTAATTATTAATGACATTGAAACTTAGCCGATAATCTATTTTTATACAGTCTTGTAACTTTGAGCTTAATTGCCTTAGAATAAGGTTGAAGCTACATCCGCGTCCGTCCTTTCTCCGTTTCTATCTGAAGCGACGCGGTATGGAATATAATTTTATGTTGTAGGTATAATTCCCTCTAGTTTAAGTATAACACAAGTAAACTGCTCTAGAATGTAACCGTTTTATTTTCTTCTCTATTAGATGTATTTTTGTTAGTTTCTTGTTTCTGTTGCTGTAATCAATAATCACAATGAAGTTCATAATAATTTTTCGATTCCTGAAAGCCATTCGGGTGATTGTGCTACCTTTTTGACCATAAAATTATCAAATGAAAATCTCATCCATATATTTATTTAGTGTGTATTTTGTTTGGATAAAAGAAAATATTTTTGTAATGTATTTTTTAATTTTGATTTGTTGCATAATGCCTTAAAATACAGTATTTTTAGAAATTCATAGAAATTCGGAGTGTGTATAAAATTTGGCAGGTTAGGAATTCGTTTTCTAAGTTAAAAGTTTGTTAATAATTATGGTTTTAAAAGGGATTTCGGATTGTAAGTTTATTTTTGAAATATGGATATAGATTGTAAAGGATATATTCTCGCAGTTTGGCTCTATTGCAAAATCTATTCTCTAAGGAATTAAGTGTACTTTATAAGATGTGTAAATAATACACAGTGCGTTGGGGATGATTTGTGTAACTTTCGGGTAGCAAATTCCTATTACAATGCATTTCGGCAGAGGTATCATGACTGTACGTCCTTGTAAGATACTGATCCGCACAATATTCCCTCACTTAATAATAATAACACATAATATTATAAACACTGACAGAGTTATACAAACTACCCCCGAGCGCAATTTTATAGATTTTGTTAACATATTTTAACTTAAGCTTTCAGTGTGTTCTGTTTTATATTATTTTGCAAATAACTCGGCTTTCATTTCTCATGACGCTTGTTGTAATGTTAGTGCAATAGTAGCAGGAACCACTTAGAACGAATATACTCGTAGTAATCAACTTATTACATCATATCAATGTGTTGTACCACTTAGCTTACGACGGTCGAGTTTCTGTTACTTGTTATAGTAAGTTTAGTTCAGAATGATCGCCGGCTTCATTATTTTAGGTGCTTTTGTAGCATTTGATATTTGTTTTTTATTGTGGCCGAAATCACTCTGTCGAGTGCGCTACTCTAGGCAGGGTTTGAGCCTGGCGGGACGCGCAATGCATATCGAGGTGCGAGATACTAATCTTATTGTATAAAAAAGTCTCCATCTCGCGATGCATTGAATGGACCTGTCGGATAAAATGTGTTTATCCGGGAGGTCGAATCCTATTTTCAGTTCAGCTATGAATCCCCGCCTCCCTACACGCGCAAACCCCATAACTCTAAGATAGTTTTAATCAACATTAAATGTGTATTTGTGAATTTCTATTTCGGTTGACGTTTCTTTATAAAATGTGTAAATGGCCGAGATTGTAGAAAAGTAGTGACACGGAGTGATAGCGTGACTGGTTCCCCTTTTACAATTGGAATATAGATAATAAATAAAAGTTTGAAATTATGCTTTTTATTTTCAACTTCCCCTCATATCTTGTTAGTGTAAATTATTATACAATATCATACAGATAAAATATACAGTTAACTGCCTATTAGTAGTTTACAACTAGAATACATGAGTTAGATACAAATTCATTCCTATTATAAATTAGTGGACGGATAAAGTAAATACTTTATAAACAGTCATTACATTAGATACGCTAACTTACATAATCTAGGCACATAAATTCTCATGTCATAGAACGGATTCTACTCGACAAAAAACAGTCTTATTTACACATCAACAAATCATAGTACAAGAGATAAAACATGGAACTATACCATCCTAGTCAAAGTATACAGTTTTTCCTGTGGATATTTATGTTTATCGCCAAAATCAACTATGCTTAACAAGCTTCAAACTTTAATTTGAAGTGGGACGTGATGATTGCTAGGAATAATTTATCAGATGCAGTTAAAGCTTAGCGTAGGTAGCGTTAGTCATGCGATAGATAGATCGTTGAAGCAAGTGGCTAAAAACCAAGAGTGAGCCACTAGCTTTGCTTTAAAGTTTAGTCTCAGGCTTAGGTCCTGGTTTCCTGAAGCCCCGTCGCGGCCGTCTGTCATAGTCATAATGCGGTTCCTGTCGCGGCATTATATCGGGGCGTTGGTAGGTGAACTCCGCGTAAGTAGGCCCTTGGATCTGAGAGGTGGCTGAGCAGTTGGACCGACGGTCGCTTTCATTGTCGTCAGCGCTGTCTACATCACCTGTCGAGAGTTATCTATGAATTTACCTTTTCCAATATGAATTAAGAGCCCTAGAGTCAGCGAAATCTGAAGAAGAAAAAACATCTAAAACCATGCTAAATTCAAAAAAATATTGGAGAGTTTGTGTGGTTTTTTACTGGATTTTTCGGATCCTTTAACAAATTAGCATTTACTTTTAAATTGCGTTATTTATTTTAGTTTCAGCAATACAGTCAAGACTTTTTATACTGAACGTAAGGTGCTGAAGTGGACTGTACATTATAAATTACACTATAAAAATAAGGTACCTACTATTTCAAAAGTCTTGAAACTAAAATTATGGTAACAAAAAACCAAGAATTTACCATCACTGCTGTTATTGCTCGGTACGTGAGCGTCTCTAAGCCGCGGCCTTCTCCGCCAATAGCGAAACTCGCGCGGCAATGTGTACGAACGGGGCAGCGATATCTATAAAAGAAAAAAATTATACCCATTCAATAAACCAGTCAATGCCAGTCTCAAGGTGAATCTTTAGGCTACCAGGATGTATGGTAAAATACATGGCTATAGCCAAAACGGTATGTGTTTACCTGATTGATAATAGTAATATAATAAAAATAGTATAGCTACTCACCTGAGTAAATTACCTGGCTAATAATGGTAAATTACCATCAGTTAGTTAGTTTTCCACGAATACTGTCTGATGGTAAATTACATACCTAGCCATATACCTAGTGTCAATTACCCAGTTATTAATGGTAAGTTACATGGCTATGTAAATTACCTGGTTAATAATGGTAAATTACCTGTTTGAGTAACTGACCTGGCTATCGATATCGCTGGGAGGTCGCGGCGTGTCACGCGCGGGGCCCTCGGGACTCGACTCCTCCCCGCTGCTGCCGACGGCGCCTTCTTCTTTTCTTTTATTCCTAAAAATTATAATAGATTTTTAAATCTTAATGTCCTGAGTCCTATAGCAACTCAGGCAAACAGATAGTAAGACCGAAAGAGAACTGTAAATGACGTTTAGGCATAACGCGAGTTAGTTGTACTGCGTAATAGGTATACACCGCGTAAAGGGTAGGAAAAACATACAAAAAAATTACGGTTGGTTAAGCAAATGATGAGTTTGCAAAATTGTAGTAGTTTGTTTCAATTGGTTTGTGTTAATTAAATTACCTGTTCCAAAAGTTCGAACAGTCAAGCCCTTGAAAAACTGGTGGATCTTGGTATCTTTTTGACCTTATTTCATCTTGGAAAGTTGAATAGTTTATGCATACTCACGGGTAAGGCGCGCCCCAATGGCAACAGACCTGGCGACTGCAGCCTTCTAAATAATGCGGCGCCAGCAGGATCTCAGGGGTACGGCAGCGTTGGAGCTTGCGGAGCTGTTCCATCTTCTTAGCTCCTAGTGCTGCGAGACAATAGTGGCAATTCTGAGTGTCGCAAAAGCTAAACTTAACTAACTAAAAATATTGCAGTTCCTTTCATAGCGATGGAAATAAAAAGGATGGCAATAATTTTAGTTAGCTTAGTTTAGCTTTTGCGACACTCCGAATTGCCCCCAATAACCCGTTATGGACTAGTAAACTTACTTTAGCTAAAACGCTGTTAAATAGAATAGAATAAAATAAATATTTTCCATCAATATAATCATGGTTTGTAAATGAAAAATCTTACTAAAAGTTTTTACGACTTCGGCAGGATTCGAACGAATACCTAAGTGTGGTTTAACACTATAATCAAAAATATAAACATGGTTTTTAACAGAAATGAGAAATAGGTACTTGACAATCGAGAGACAAGAAAATAAGGCTACCCCTCAGCATTTGCTCCAGCAGCATCATGACTGTTGGAGCGCTGGTTTTCAGTGGCGCCAAAATCTGTTGCTATCTCGCAAGTCTCGCGTATGTTGGTATCACTAGTTTTTATTGCACGAACCATCCGCAAACTATTACAAAACTAAAAAAAAGTTATTCAAATCGGTCCAGCCATTCTTGAGTTATTGAGTGACAACGAAAGCGATTCATCCCATTCCTTACTATACATATATAGGTACTTAGTTATATTTTTTATGTAGTTGTATTATTAGATCATAGATAATTACCTATACTAGTTAAAGACATATACCTACAACTATACTAGGAAAACATCGTGAGGAAACCCGGCGGCAAGTCAGCCTCACACGTATTGAGCATTGTCTTTCCTGTGGACATGGCCGGCTAAGCTGCTGAGGGGATGGTTTAGGTGCTGGGCAAGCCTATTCCATTTTAACAATGTCCCAGGTACTAGTGTCCCGTTAAGTGTAGACAAAGCTTGCCACCTGACTCTGTATAAATAATCTAGTAAAGATGTTCGTTCGTTCGTCCGTTCGTTCGTATGAGCAAGTGGCCAACTCTGGTGACGGAGTTTTTAGGCCGCCTAAAGGCCTCCGCCATGGCTTAACGACTTTAAAAGCCGGGACCGACAATTCACCGTGCCCTCCGAAGCACGGAAGCGCTCAGATGAAAATGCCACTTGCGGTCACCCATCCAAGTATGTGACCGCTCAGAACGTTGCTTAACTTCGACGATCTATCAAGAACGTCTTAGCAAGCTTCGCCACGAGCGCTTCCGAGCGAGTAAAGATGTGAAAGTCTAAGTTTAAAGATAGATAGATAGATTGAGACTGGCAGTTAAATCGTCACCTGGGTAAGGGAACTCGCAGTCCTGTGTGTACTGGCACTGGTAGCTGGTGCGCAGGTCCCCGCCCTGCGCGGCGGGGAGGGGCGGGGGCGCGGGGGGGGCGGGCGGCGCGGGGGGCGCGGGGTACTCCTCCTTGCTGTACTTGTACTTGCTGTCGCAGTAGCCGGAGTACTCGCCGATTTGACCTGGAAAAATGTACAAGTTCAATTTTAAAAACGAGTACTTAGGTACCTACTTAAAATTAAAAAAAAAAAAAAAGTTTAAATAACCTAAATTTTTTTTAAAATTTAATATTGTTGCTACCTTACTTTGTTTTATGCCAACTTCCAAACTCTCACCACGCCATCTGCTGATAATCATATGCAACTAACCACAAACTATGTGAAATATTATCATGTAATATTGTATTTTGAACAATATTAAATATAAAAAAAATTGTAGGTAATTTTAACTAAAATGTAATTTAAATTTCTTGGATTAAATTGATGTTTTAAAGTTACCAGGCTATCTGGTGCTGCCATCTACTTTAAACTCCCGTTTTGGGTCATTTTCAAGGTTACGATTTTGTGTATGGCCTATGTCTGTCTTCTTGGTATTAATCGTCTTTGGTATTACCAAGTATTACTATTATCGCCCTTGCTATACTATGGACGATATACCTCTGAGGTTCTTGATATTTTGAACTTTTAAACTAAAACATCCTTACCTTCAGAATATATCCCGTTCTGTATCCTCGGCTTCTCGCTACTCTCATAATTACTATCCACATAATTAGGCGTAGTACTTATCACATTTCTAGGACTCGAACAGTTAGCTTCATAGTTCCTTTCCAAATAATTCGGAGAGCGAATCGGCGTCCGTTGTACATTAGCTGGGTTTTCGTAGAAAGTTCTGTTTTCGAAGCGAGTTTTTTCAAGGAAAAGTTCAGGTTTTAGTTCGGTGTATGTAGGGTAGTTGCAGGTATGGGGGAGGATGGGGTAGTTTTGGTAAGAGTGTGTGAGTTCGATGCTCGGCCACGCGGGTGGTTCTGCGTGTGTTTTCGCTCTGGGTATTGGCTGTCGTTGAAGACTGCTGTATATTTCCTCTGCAGCCACTGGTGTTGTTTTAGCTAGCTTCCCTTGCTTGATCTCCTCTTCGATGACCCTGAGTTCCGCGAGCTGTTTTTGTTTTTTCTCTTGCAGTTTCTGTTGGATGTTGACGCGGGAACCGACGCTTGAGCCTTCGTTTTCTGAGGAGCCGCCCTGGTGAGGAAGACTTATTATATGAAATCATCAGGCACGTCTTGTAGAACACTGAATTTGCTCGGACATTTTTTGAGTATTGTCAGCAATTAGATTGTGACTCTTTAGTATAGTAACTCGATGGTTTGAAGGCCTAAATTTAGATTTATTTATTAAGGCAACGCCAACAGTACACATAATTACTAGAGATGGGCCGAATGTGATTTGAACCGAATCCGAACTTCGGCCGAACATTCGGTGCAAATGAAAAGTTCGGCCGAAGTTCGGCCGAACTTCGGTTCATTTTGGCGCGCTTTCTCGAGAGCGACGCGTCGTGACTTGTTTACGCATTTACTTCAAATACCCCGCCCGCACACCGCGCTCTCTCCATGTAGCCCCGAGCCGGCCGGTCATTAGCAAATACGTCACATCGGCGCGTGTCGCGTGCGATTGAAATCAACAAAAATACGAAAAAAAACGTAACAAACTTCTGCCAGATAAGGCAGAGTCTTTGGTGTTTTTGCACCATAACCTGCCTCTAGTAAATTTTAAATATGAATAGATAGATAAGAAAAATTTGTTTAATATGATTGTTGAAAAAATACCCTTTAATTGTAATAAAAAATACTTGAGGTTAATGAATGTTTAGTTTGTGAATCAAAAACGTTATGATTTTACTTTTTATTTAATTTACGGACTCCTATCCAGATGTTTACTAGGAGAATACAAAGTTTATTTCATTTTAGTAATAGTATGTCTAATTAATTAGGCAGGGATTTCTAAGATTAATAATATATATAATAAGAACTGATTTAATTTAAGGTTTACATTTACAATGTTCCTAAATAAATAAATAATTGACCATGAGTGAGTAAAAGATATCTTTTATTTTACAGTATCTGCTTCTAAAATATATGCCACGGTTGCAACTGGTGGTTTTACTCATGATACTGAACAACTTTCCCCAAGGAACCAATACTGAATTCTCAAAAAAAATTAGACTTTGTATGGAGACTTGGCCAATCAGCTGACCGATTTCCATACAAAGTGCAATATTTTTTGAAAATTGACTATGGATTCCTTGGGGAAAGTTGTTCGGTATCATGAGTAGAACCACCAGTTGCAGCCGTGGCATATTGTAATTTAGAAGCACCTTATATTTCAGTCAAAATAAGTGCATGTAGTTATTATTTTTCTTGTACCGAATTTCGGCATCTGAACCGAATTTCGGCCGAATGCCGAAGTTCGGTTCAAGCTGCCGAAATTCGGTTGAACCGAATGTGAACCGAATTTCGGCCCATCCCTAATAATTACACATTGTAAAAATAACATTCATCTATAAATACTATGATATGATTATTAAATAGTGCTGTGCATGCCTGTAATGGGTACACAATGTGTACCCATTACAGGCATGCACAGCACTATTTAATAATCATAGATAGACTTACAACACTGACGTGATGGTTGTGCGCGGCCGGCAGGGGGCGCCGCCAGAAGGCGGGGGCGGGGGCCGCGGGAGGGGGGACGAATGTCGTAGGCTTCTTCTTCTTACGACCATTTGCACTGGGAAGACAATATTCGGGTCAATCAACTATTTTACCCACACATTGCTGTCCCCGACCATTTTTGTTAAATTACGGTGTTATAGTTATAGTTACACACATAATTAGTTTAACAATATTATCTAGTATTATTAGGCACAACGGGAAACTTAATTGCATTCTCAAAAATCTTTAACTTTTACGAAATTTTATGGTAACTCAGTACACGAAAAATTCGCTTCATACAAAATATGCCTGTCCTGCGAACTTATTCGCCATGTGAATTTGAATTTTCTACGAACTTATACTTGATGCTTGCAGTTAATTCTTATTACATATCAAGTAAATATATTATTCTTTAACACATGTAAAACAAAATAGAAATAGGCTTAACAACTTTTCCAAAAAAAAATCCCTAAACGGTGTCCCTTACTTGAATGATTTTAGTTTCGTATGCTGAGTTACACTCCTAAATTTCACTCGGAAACACATAGATGGCACTGTTTGCCTTAGGTAGCTTCCTTTGTGTCTGCTTTCGCTCGCTTGGCGCGGCGGTGCCCTTTGATAGTGCCGCCGAGCCGCCAGTCCGCGAAGAACATTCAGAGTGTGTGCGTGCTTTTTTGTGACGTCTGCTGAGTGACCGCGATTTCTCGATGTAAGTAAATTATTCATTTTATATAATCAGCTGTTTTTGTAGTACCTAACATAATTACGTTATTGATTAAAGTTTAGGTTAGGCCATCAAATTGTAATGTGAAATATTCATGAAACTATGTCGATTGTCTTCTGAGTTGCCTGTATACTGAGTTACAATGGCGGTAACTCCATAGACATTTTTGGTAACTCCAACGACATTCACGAAGTTAGTGGGTTTAACTAGTAGCACATAAAGTGAAACTGACTCTATTTTAACAAATTTAAGAAACTTCTTTAATCCTTAGAAGTACCTAATACTTAATACGTAAAGTATATCTGTTTGATTTGACGACTGAGAAAAATCAACTACATTTCTGTACCTTGTTTATTCGGCACCAACTTAACATGATTAACTTATAATATATTTTATTCATTTTATTTTTTGTTCTTCTGTTTGATTTTCGTCGTTTTTATTTTTATTGTAGACTGACTTTCTTATAATTATAATTATGATTATGACTAATGTACAAAATGAATATCTTCAGATATATTATTTGTTTCGAAACGGGTCATGGTAAGGGTGCTGCGGATGAAATTGCAGGATTTCTGGAGCGCACTGTCGATAAAATTGTTGCCGCAGGTACACACATTCCTAATGCGCAAGAATTTATTCATAAATTGGATGGCGCCAGTAAAATCAAGCTATTCCTAATAGAAAACAATGATATTGAACAAATTTAACACGAGTTGAAACTTTAAACATTACTGAGGAACCAATTCGTTGAAGTACTTACAGATGGCTTTCCTGCTTTTGTCTTCTTCTTCTTCTTCTTCCTGCCCTTATCCCACTATGTGGGGTCGGCACAACATGTATTCTTCTTCCATTTCCCTCTATCAGACGTCATCTCAGCACTTACTCCTTTCTTACTCATGTCATCCCTCACACAGTCCATCCATCTTTTCTTTGGCCTACCTCTACACCTATATCCATCCACATTCATACCTAACACTCTCCTAGTAACATGACATTCCTTCCTCCTCATAACATGACCATACCAAGCTAACCTATTACTCCTCATCTTTTCATTCACTGGAGCCACTTTCACACTTCCTCTAATGTACTCATTCCTTATCCTGTCCATTCGCGTCACTCCACACATCCATCTTAACATTCGCATCTCAGCCGCATGTATTTTTGTAAATCCTCTAAAAGAGGTTTTTGCAATTGTCTCAACCCTAAAATATATTATACAGTGAATATCGAATCTGTCCTCGAGAGAAGTGATCGTTCCTTCAAGACTAGATAATGTGGAGATCTTGGAAGAAATCAGTTTAATATCTATAGATCGATAGACGAAGCTATGTCTGAAGACTTATTCAGCAGGACCGCTGCCTACGACGAGTAATTATGGAGCTCCACTACTGGTCAGCTGGCGAGTGGCAACTTTATTCACGTTTTTGTGTTTAACATAAATGAGAAAAAGAAAACGTATTCTACCGTTTGTAAAGCATTGACTCCGATCGAAGAAGATAGCGAAGTGAAAATCATGTCCTACGGGTTGTTAGCGACTATGCTAAGACGTTCAGAATTGATAAGAATGATATGAGCTATGTCAGTTATTGCCGGGTTCCTATATCCAACTAACGGATGACCGTAGGTCATAGCAACGTTGTTATCTGTCAAAAAGTGCCATACATTTTGTGTTGAATTAACAACGTTGCTATGACGACCAACCTACGGACATCCGTTAGTTGGATATAGGAACCCGGCATATGAAGACATGATCAAAATCTTACCAACATCGGTATTTTTGTGAAAAGGACAACACAAATTTGAAACCCCGATAGATATTTTCGAGAAGTGAGATACCCAAAATTTTAGTTATTGTTGATTTGTTTGTTTAATTTTTATCAAAAACGATTGAGTTGATACTGTTTATTTACTATAATAATTATGCCGTTTATAAGTTATGCCAATATTTATATACAATGTCTTAGACGTTACCTAAATTTGTCTCTGGAGTTACCTATTGTCCCCAATATAGATATTATGTTTTAGTCCATAAAAGTGTTAAATTATTTCCATTTTATATTTATATTACCAGTACTTTATTAAAATAATTAGTAAGGTTCTATAAATAATTCATTTTAAATTGAAAGTTATATAGAATTCGTTTTATCAGGAAATATTTATCTTTTTTTGAACAAAGGTAACGCCATAGACCTGTTTGTTAGTTTAAGACACAAATATTAAGAAAAATTTGAAGACTGATTATGCCAAAATATTGAGATGAGTATGTAAGAGTAAATAAATAATAATGAATAATGTTTACGTGTTTCATTTACCATTTATGCAACACTGAATGCAGGTAACTCTGGTGACAGTTTTTGAAGGGTATGTATAGTGGAAACTGTAAAACTATCCTAAAATATGAATTACCGTCGCTGCCCTTCTAGGTTATCAAAGTAGATGATATTTCTAATGCCCTAATCAAACTTGAATACAGGATCGTTACCTTTTCTTTTTTTCAAAAAAATATTTCTGTCCTGTCATTTGTGTGGGTAAAATAGTTGATTGACCCATTCAATCATAATCCTTCCTAATACTTCTATTATAAAAGTAAAAGTTTGTGTGTAAGTGTGTTTGTTACTCTTTAAAAAATTGAGGATCTAATGAGGGTATTAGGAGTCATGAACATAAATTAATAAATAAATAAATATCTTTAGACATTCCACACAGCGTCATCTAGTCCCAAGCTAAGCAACTTAATGCTTGTGTTATGGTAACCAGATGACTGATACTACATAGATACATATTTTTTTGGTTAATACATACATACTATAGATATAAAAACACCCAGACCCGGAACAAATATCTGCAGAACATGCAAATATTTGTCCCGTGGCGGGGATCGAACCCGCAACCTCCGTGTCTCAGGCGGGCCTTCGCCCACTGCGCCACAGAGGTCGTCAAATGTGTGTATAAATGCAACTAAGAGTGCAGGAGAATGCTCTCTTCTAAAAAGTACCTGTTCACTGGATTTGAGAAGCGACAGTTGAAGACTCCTGGTATAGCTGCATTGTCGCCTTGATTTGATTTTGAACCTGAAGTGAGTTAATAAATAAATATCCTTGGACATTCCACACAGCGTCATCTAGTCCCAAGCTAAGCAATTTAATGCATGTGTTGACTGATATTACTACTTAAATAATATTTTATGCATGATAGTCGTAAGTATTATTTGATATAAATTACACGTATTTCGTTCTGAAATACGTGTAGTTTATCTATGAAACCCTTTAAATTTGAATTAAATATGAATGAATTGAATATGAATGACTTTTAATTATGAATGAGAAAAACACGCAATCTCACCATTTTTGTTTTGTGATGAAGCATTTGTACTATTCGTGCCCTGTTGGTTCTCGCCGAGCATGTAGCCCAGTCTCCTCACGTGGAAATACCTGAATAATGCAATATAATATAACTCATCAGCCATCACTCATCTCATCATTTAAGGTGCCTGTATGGGTGAAACTAGCGCCACCGCCTATTTTATTTTATTATTACGTTGAACAAAGGAATTTGAGAAAACTAAATGTACAGTTTGTGAAACCTATCATTTAATACCTATGTAATAGCATAGACCAAATAAATCAATAATCTCTGGTAATAGTTATATTTTGTACAAAAATATAACTATTAAAAAGTAAAAAAGCTTATGACAGGTTTCACAAACTGTACATTCAGTTTTTTTTAATTCCTTTGTTCAACGTAATAATAAAATAAAATAGGCGGTGGCGCTAGTTTCACCTATACAGGCACCTTAAGAGGCCGTAGGTAGCAAATATGTGGTTTGAATCGTATTAGATCTCAAAATCCGTGAAAGATACCACCTTATAATGTTTGGAGAAATTAAACTTTGAACTTTTATCTTGCGTTGTGGTTTTTTAGAAACACGATTGGTAAAAGTTTTCTCGATCATATATTTTTTTGAAAAATACATGTTTTTCACACAGTTTGCTATTTATCTCAGGAACAGAACGCTATTTTTGTTGGTTTTATGTTTTGACAAATAGCCTAGAAGTATTCATTTAGTTCTGGTTTTTTAATTTTTCGATTACTTGTTTAATTAACTTGTAATTAAATAAAAACTGTTTTTTCGCTATAAATTATGTTGCGTGTCTATTAGGGTTTGCACTATTCGCTAATTTTTACTATTCGAATAAATGAATACTTTTAGAGCGAAATATTCGAATAATTCGAATATTCGAATATTTTTTAATATTTCTTGAAAAAACTACAATATCATATTTTTTTGAGAAAAAACAAGTTTTTTTATTAGTTGTATTGATTATTTAAAAAAAGACATGTAAAATCATAAGTTACAGATTAAACTCAGGTTTAATCAATCCTTAACTTCAGCACTTTCCAATTAAATTTACCAAACAGTAGGTAGTTCTCATAAAGTACAATTTTATATGGGTCTTTAAAGGTCTATTAAATTTCAGACCTACGTGGTAAACGCTGCCGCTGTGGGAAGCGGTAAATACCGCGTGGATTTCCGCTCTAGCGGAAATCAGCGCGAAAAAATTGTGTGGTATAGTAATCAGGCTGTCTTTTAATCTCTCTGTCGATGTAACATAGATAAACGTTATGAAGCCACCACCTTGCAAGTGCGTATGCATACCTTGACTGATTTTGTACCCAAAACGGGGTGTATGTACGTCAAGGTGATACTCTCTCTCCTAAACTGTTCACAACTTTACTTGAAGATCTTATGAAAGTATTGGATTGGAACGAGAAAGTTATCAATATCAATATAATAAAGTTGCTCAGAGAGCAATAGAGCGCGCCATGTTAGGTATCTCGCTGCTGGATCACGTACCCAACGTTGAAATACGTAGACGCAAAACCAAAGTCGTAGACGTGGGTTAAAAGATCAATTAGCTTAAGTGGAGATGGGCGGAGCATTTGGCTCAGCGGGACGACTGAAGATGGATAAAGGCAGCATGCCGAGTGGAAAGAAAGAAAGAAAGAAAGAAAAATCATTTATTCTTGTAGGACCTCAAGGATCACTTAAGTATCGTTTTACATGCTAGGTGATTCTAATGCCTGTTCCAACGCGACTCCCTACACCAGGGAAAGAATCAGGCAAGAACCTGGTGGTGTGGGCCTAGCTTTTTTTTAAAAGCGATCCCTTAACAATCTAAAATACTTAATCTAAATAGTCAAGCTTCAGTGGGAAGCCAGTCGAACAAAGTAAGGCATGTCAAAGAAAGTAAAAGTAATTGTAAAGTTAACAAGATAACACCTCAACAAAATGTTGTGGTGGCCCCATGAGGGTCTCAGATCAGTTGGCAGACCATCAGCCAGATGGTCTGATGACCTTACACGAATGTGTAGCAAGCAGTGGATGAGACTGGCGCGAGACCGGAGAGAGTGGCGAGATAACGAGGAGGCCTATACCCAGCTGTGGGTGGATGTGGGCTGAATTGGATGGATGGATGGAGTAATTTATCCTCGCTCACGTGTCAAGTATTCTTAATGTATGGAATTTTTAGCTCATGCAAGTTACCAAGGGAGGCGCTGCACTGGATTTGCATACATTTGTGATCTTGACTCGGTATCGAGAACAGTATCCAATACTACGGTAAACTGGCGCTAACCCCCCTGAGCAGAATCCGCGCGGTATTTACCGTTTCCCACTTCCCACAGTGGCAGCGTTTACCGAGTAGGTCTGCTGAATAGACCTTAAGTCGAGACTTCGAGGGTAAAAATGTTAGTATTCCTAGTAATAACTTCATTCTAGGTAATCGTCCTTCATCTTAGATCCCACTGTTGCTTAACATCAAGCAGAGTGAGGCTCAAATGCGTTAAATGTTAGCCTATTTAATGAAAAAAAAAACTGTTCGAATATTCGGATAATTGAAATGAATTATTCGAATTTGAAAATGGAGCGAATATTCGAATAAAATGAATATTCGAATATTCGAATTGCAAACCCTAGTGTCTATCGTTCTGCGCTTCTCACTCACGAGTAAAAACATTATTCGCTCTCCCGCTCATTCCTCGGCGTTATGGCACACACTTAAAGCGAGCAAATAGCACAAAATGTTGAACCTTTCTAGGCACCCATCTATATCTATACTGATACGAGCTTACTCGCCCGCGGCTTCGCTCGCGTACCTTGATAAAATATAGCCTACCTATGTTCATTCAGAAAGTCCAAGCTACACATCGGTGAAATAATTTTAGAAATCGTATGAGTAGTTTCGGAGATTAATACCCCAAACATACAAACAAACCAACTTTACCTCTTTATTTTCAAAAATTCTGTCACCGCTGTGTAGCTTGGACTTTCCGAATGAATATAGGCTATATTTTATCAAGGTAGGTACCACACGAGCAAAGCCGCGGGTGAGTAAGCTAGTCTTCAATAAATTTCCGCCCCTTCTGTTTAATTGAATTACCCAGAATGCTGTGAAAGGTTCAAGTAAGTAAGTAATGAAAATTAAGGTCAAATTCATATGACACTGAAACTGCGCTCCGCTCCGCTTAGCTGCGCTTCGCCGCTCTTTTGGTGTGATTTGAGCCTTAAATAAAATACACATTTCGCAGCGGGATCGTACCCGCTACCTCTGCGTGCCAGGCGGGCTTTAACCCACTGCGGCACAGAGGTCGTCATAGTACAATAGACACACTGACCTGTAATAAAGCAGCATGCAGGCCAGGCCCGCGAGGAAGGCGGCGGCGGCGGCGGCCGGGAGCGCGGGCGGGCGGCGCCCCCGCCCAGACCACCACCAGAGAGTCACCAGGAGGGAGTTCTCCACGCACATCACGCAGTAGAATATCACCTGGGGAGAGAGAACTTGGAATATATTGCAAGTATCCTACCAGCGCTCCAACAGTCATGATGCTGCTTGGAGCATATGCTGAGGGGTAGCCTTATTTTCTTGTCACTCGATTGTCAATAAGTGTTTTCATTTGTATATTAGCCATGTTTATGTTGATGGAAAATAAAAACTTTTTCTATTCTATTCTAATCCTACTAATATTATAAAGGTGAAAGTTTGTGTGTGTGTAAGTATGTGGGTATCACGCTCAAACTAGCCGTTTAAGCGTGAAAGAGTAACAAACACTTGTTACTCTTTCACGCTCAAACGGCTAGACGAATTTGAATGAAATTTGCTACCAGAAGAGCTTAAACCCTGGATTAAAAAATAGGCTACTTTTGATTCCGGTATTTTCACGGGAATGGGAACTATTCACCGCGGGGCGCAGCTAGTAATAATAAACAAAATTAAATATCCTTAGACATTCCACACAGTGTCATCTATTCCCAAACTAAGCAATTTTAGGTAATCTGATGACTGATATTCTTCATAATATATATTTTTTTGTAAATACATACATACACGATGATCGTCCTTGATATCACACTATCACACTAATATTATAAAGGTGAAAGTTTGTGTGTCTGTAAGTGTGAAAGTGTGTTTGTTACTCTTTCACGCTCAAACTTCTGGACGGATTTGAATAAATTTGGTACCAGGATAGCCTATATCCTGAATTAACACATAGGCTACTTTTGATACTGGTACTCCCACGAGAACTTAACCGCGAGGCGCAGCTAGTATAAAATCAAAGACATTATACTCTATTATAATGTCTTTGTATAAAATATAATAGAAAATACTTATTTATTTTTGTGTTTTGTCTATGGTAACACTCACCATCTTCTGTCTATGGTTGAGCTCCTGCAGGTTGACGTAGGCTATGACGTAGACGAGCGCTATGAGCGCGGACAGCCCCGCCTTGCGCGGCCGGCTAATACGCTCCCCGTGGAACACGTTACGTGGAGACAGCAGCCAGAGAAACATGGACAGCCAATGCAGACCTGACCATTACACATTTATTAATTTAAAAAATGACTTCATCAGAATTGCTCGATTTCATTTTAGCTGGTTTTTTGTAACTTGTCAAGCAAGGGTACCAGTTTTCTTAGTGAGAGATTGGGAACTCCTCAATATGCGAAAACCTCTAATGCCGGGTCTATGGTCTTTAATGGTGTTTAGTTATATTTTTTTATGACTATTTGTTTTCACATATTTACAAAATAAATCAATATAAATTATGATCACGATTCTTGGGATACAGTCGTGATGTAAAAGAAAGAAAATAAAGCATTTATGGACTGAAAGGCGAATAAACAGATTAAATGACTTACCAATAACTAAGAAAACCCAGTATTCGTAGACTAGACCGTACACTGTGAGCGCGCAAACTCGCGCAGATATCGTACCCAGCCGCCACAAGAACTGAAATACAAAAAAGAAATTTAAGAACTATTACAAGGTTTTCTGTTTCAGTCCATTTCAAATATATGGAAGGGCGTACTAAACCAATATGTTTGAGTTTGCCTACTATCCACAAATAAGGCACACACCTGGAATATGACCCCGAACCCTTTTAGGACAAGTTTTCAGTTATAGAAGATCCACAAATAAGGCACACACCTGGAATATGACCCCGAACCCGTTTAGGACAAGTTTTCAGTTATAGAAGATCCACAAATAAGGCACACACCTGGAATATGACCCCGCACTCATTTAGGACAAGTTTTCAGTTATATAGGGACCACAAATAAGGCACAGACCTGGAAAATAACCCCGCACCCTTTTAGGACAAGTTTTCAGTTATATAGGGTCCACAAATAAGGTACACACCTGGAATATGACCCCACACCCTTTTAGGACAAGTTTTTAGTTATATAAGGTCCACAAATAAAGCACACACCTGGGATATGACCCCGCACCCTTTTAATACAAGTTTTCAGTTATATAAGGTCCACAAATAAGGCACAGACCTGGAAAATATCCCCGCACCCTTTTAGGACAAGTTTTACCTTTTAGGACAAGTTTTCAGTTAAGTATATAAGGTTCACAAATAAGGCACACACCTGGAATATGACCCCGCACCAGGTGAGCACGAGTCGATGCACATTCTGCAGACGCACGTTCTTGCTGAAGCTGGCGAGCGCCCAGCACACGGAGAACATGGACAGCGACGCGGATATCACGTTTAGTTCCGCGAACGCTTTGTTCGCTGCAACAAACCATTACGTTTTAATCAACTATTCGATAGAATATTTATGTTTAATTATAGCCAATGCTGTTTTGTGAGCTATTGTCTCAACTCTTCATTTTTTTCGATCGTGGATCGTATAGGTACCTATTTTTTACGATAAAAAAGTAGGGGACTTAATGTAGGTATGTGTATAATTCCTCACCCGAGGGCTCGTCGATGCTGGGCTCGGCGGCCCCCAGCTCGGCGGACTCGGCCGCTCGCTGGCTGTCCTTGAACAGGATGTGCAGCTGCAGCAGCAGCATCGGCGCCGCTTCGCAGAACGCGTGCACTAGACGGAGCATACCTGCATCAAATATATATAAACATATATCCTTGGACATTTTTACACGGCGTCATCCAGTCCCATCATCATCACGTACAGCCCGTCTCATCCCACAGCTGGGCATAGGCCTCTCTTCGCTTGTGCCAACCTCCCCTATTCTGTGCCAGTCTAAACCATGTACGACCTGCTAATTTGACAATGTTAATTAAATTACATCTAGTCCCAAGCTAAGCAAATTAATGATTTCTTGGATGAAAAATTTTAAATTTTAATTCATTTGTAATATTTTTATTGTTTGACATTCTCTTCATAATTTGAATGTTGTAATTAATTCTCTTGTTTTATTGTATTTAATTTGACATTATTGTCATATTTAAATTGTGTATACTAAAAGCATGCCATTTCTCTCGCTTTGCACACCGAAATCGGTAAAACATGTTGCGGCTATACCCATTTATCATCATATTTAAATAAAATAAATAAATTTTTTTTTTTTTGTAAATACATACATAGGTAATAAAGATAGAAAAACATCCAGACCCGAAACAAATATCTGTAGAACATACAAGCATTTGTCCTATGGCGGGAATCGAACCCGCTACCTCTGCGTCTCTGCCGGGCTTTCACCCACTGCGCCAGAGGTCGTCAGTTCACATTCCATTGTTACCGGTTACAAGTGTTTTGGTGTACACTTACACAGGTCTCTAACTTGGTGTTTCACTCTACGCAGTTCCAAAGGCACCAACAACCGCGCGTACCGCCACAGTACGCCGAGTTGCAGGCAATGCAGCACTAGTGGCAACACTGGCACACGTCCTTTACGGTCCCCACTCTCGCACCATACGTGCCACCACCATCGGAATGAGAGTACCTGAGAAACATTTATAATTTAACGCTTATGTATATTATTATACTTAGAGCTAAAAGTAACGGCTTGATCGGCGATCGCTTACTTGTATCAACGCGGTTCCATCCTTGATGGATCTTGATTAACTGAGAAGAAATGCAGTCACAATTGGCTACTACCTACTACTACCTACCTAATTTTTATTAGACGCCAAACCCTAAAAATATGAAATAAAAATATGAGCGAACCGAGCCGCAGTTTGTTTGTAAGTTTTTGAGTGAAAATAAAATAAAAGCATGTAATTATTCATATTAAATGGCATAAAGGTACATTATTTTTCCACATCTAAACTGATTGGTCCATTATGCGTAGTTCTTAATTGCTGTTTTTTGGCATAGTTAACAGCCGTAACGAGAAACAACTGAATAAGATTAATGATTTTAATTATACCTTTGGCGGTTGGTAGTTTTTCATTCGCCAAGTGAATGAAATAGTAGGTACCTACCTAATACATATTTACATAGACCAGTAGATAATAATGTCACAGAAAAAAAATCTGAGAGAGGTGGATGATGTTAATAATTTACCTGAGATATCAGCAGTGAAGTGATGACAATCGATATAGCAGCTGCGAACGTGCCTTTATATCCCCGCTCTAGCAGAGCGTACCCCATCACTACGTCGAAAACGACGTCGCAGAAATATCCCGCCAGAGAAATCACGTTGAAGAGCACGTCGCAAAGTGGCAGGAATTCCGCCATTGCCGAACATTTCCCTTAAACTGTGACTAGAACCTCCGTCCGCTTCATTTAATTTAGCTGTGAAAAGAAAGTTTGTATTTTTAGTTGTGCGTGTAATGAAACGTATCAAACCTACGTTCCGTTACGCAAATAATTATTTCTAGAAGTTGAAAAAGTGCGACTCTAGTTTATCAAAAAATCTTTTGCTAATTTGTTGGTTTTAAATACTTGATCGCGTTATCGCTATCGCTAATCCCGAACACATTAAATGTAACGATTTTTTGTAGTTTTTAGTTGGTTTCGTTCCAAACAAACGAACGAAACTAATACGTGACAGCAGAACGTGTAACGGAACGCGACGCGAATACGCAATTTATTTTGTTTTGTTGACGTTCTACTTTACGTTATCTTGCAAAGTTGTTTTAGAATACAATTCTATATTTTCTACTGAAATTAGTGAATTAAAATGTCTACCTACGACGACATAACTAAAATAAACAAGGATTCTTCAAGATCTGCGTGTAAAAAGTGTGGTTATGCTGGACACCTTACTTTTCAATGTAGGAACTTTATCAAAGTAAGTACTCAGGTCTGGTAGCTTTTTCGCGTGTCACTTATGAAACTTTGTATGATAAAATAAATGCGCTAAAATTACATAAAGAAACAATTTAGGTTTTGAATCTAAGAATAAAATTATAGTTCTGTCTTTCAAAAAATGTTAGTAGTTTTGATTCCAGTTTTCTTACCATCAGGTAATTCAAAGTATTTCATTGATTTATAATTGGCGAAAGTCAATTCCATTCTGTCAATACAGATTATAAAAAATAACTATAATTACATAGACATTATATTTCCCAGGTTGATCCAAACAAAGAGATAGTTTTAGATGTCAGCAGCACAAGCAGTGACAGTGAAAAGGAATATGCAACTCCGCTACAAACTCTCCGGGAAGCAGAGTTACGGCAGAAGCTACACGAGAAAATGTTGAAGTCAAAGGAGAAGAAGAAAAGCAAAAAACGGAAGAGATCTAGGTAATTAGGCTAGAATTTGATCAAAATTCTCTACACATTTTTCTAAGCACCAACAATGAGGAATTTTATAAATAAGTATATTTTTTACTATTTCACTTTCAAAACTATTGTGAGTTGTATTAGGCCTGGCGCGCACTAGGCAGCCAGGCTGCGGCAGCCAGGCTGCGGCAGCCAGTAAAACATATGACGTTGTATAGGAGCCCGCGCACTAGGCAGCCACGAAATCTCGGCTGCAGCAGCCAATAAAACGCGCCTGTTTGCACGGCAGCCAGCTGGCTGCGCGCAGCCAGAACGTGTGTAGGCGAATGTATGTGGCTGCAGTCAGTCTCCGCGCACTAGTTGTAGCAGCCAGACGTATTTTGCGTTCCGAACTTTGACAAGATGACTTTCGATACAGAGAAATTTATTCGGGATCTAGACTAGTCGTTGATTGGCTGTTATAACTGGCTGCGCAAATATTCTGGCTGCCGCAGCCTGGCTGCCGCAGCCTGGCTGCCTAGTGCGCGCCCGGCCTTAGACATTATAATAGCACACGGGAAATTACTCACGTAAAATTATCGTCGATTTAGATACCGACAATGTTGCGATTCTTCCGGAGAATCGAAACATTGTCGGTATTTTTTACTTATATTTTTGAGTAATCTGTTTTATAGATCTTCTGCAACATATCCTAGAAGGTTCAACTGGTTCTAGTTATATTAAAATAAAAAAACAAATGATAGCAGTGAATGGAAGAGTAAATATATTGTACTGAATAAACTAAAAGGGCAGAAGACAAATCCGAATTTGGATGGATGACCTAGCAGTGGTATTGACAGCCGAGAGCCATGCTTTAGGGAGGGGGCACATTAGCTTTTAAAGTCGTTAAGCCATGGTGGAGGCCTTTCTGCAGCCAAAAAACTGTCACCAGAATTAGCTACTAGCCTCAGATAGCTATAGCCTCATACAAATTTTACAAGTGCAATAATTCACCTTGACTAGGCTGAAATTAGGCCCTCCGGGCACATTATGTTTATTTGTTGAGAACGAGCTAACCAGATGGGTCTACAGCCCACTAAATAGAGATAGTGATATTTTCCACTACAATGCTAATTGCAATAGCTATATTCACTCCGACATACTTAGATTGCGCTTACTGTACTACTGTGTCTTAGGCAGGAGAATGAAAAATAATGATGATGCTATGTTACTAAATGTCTCTTGTTTTTTTTAGATCATCCAGTACATCATCAAGTAATTCATCAGATAGTAGAGACTCTGACAGAGAAAAACGCAAGAAACACAAGAAGAAGAAGACTAAAAAGTCGAAGAAATCCCATAAAGAGAAGAAAAAGAGTAGAAAGTAAATGATTTGATAAAATGTAAGAATTGTTAAGGCTGACTAATTATATTGAATGAAATAAGCATGAAATTGAATAATAGACAAATTAAATAAAAAGCAGTTGTATTTATTATGTACTATGAAAAGATGAATTTTATGAAGACTATTCAAAAGTATTTAAAAATACTATGGTGCTAAGAAATTCACCAAACCTTTACATCTTGTTTTCTTAGTTTATAATAATAAAGTTATAAAATGTTAAAAGCAAATCAAATGATATGATTTCTACATTATATTTCTTATTGTTAGGCAATTAAAGGAAAACATTTTTTAGAAATGAAGTATATTGACTTGCATATTATTATCAAAGATTATTTAGTAGGTAGGTTTACGAAAACAAAAGTTAATATTTTTTCTACATTCTAATATTTTTGTAGGTTCTCAAGAAATTTGAGTAAAATAACAATGAACTAAACATTGTATTTTTTTTTGCTATTTGAACAAATTAATCTCAGCCAACACTAAACAGCTGCATATTCGTGAAGAAAACTAGTTTGTTTTGAAAAAGTTTGTGTCAAACTTTTGCCAAATAGAAAGTGGTTTGACTAACAACTTTGCCTTCTGTATTTTGTGGTTATTACTTCTTTAATTTTTAAACTTACCATGCTAAAATACAAGGAATTATTCCAGACTATCGCGGCTTTTAGATTAAAGAGTTTTAGCACCACTTACCAGGTAAAAATTTGTTTCAAAAACTTTTGGTCATGCCAGACAGGATTTCAATTCGCATAGGTTCAAATCAAACTCGGACATTTCTCACGCATTGTATTATAATTCCTTACGTTTTGAGTACGTATTCCCACAGTTATCACTATTCACATCACACAATAACTACGATTATTTTGGTTAAATTATTCGTGAGTTGCAATCAAGTTCACGTCAAAAGTTCAACTACACGTGCTGCCATCTAGCCTTTGGAATGTGAAACTCGTAAAGCTCGATCGATCGATTCGACCGGATGCGTTCACTGCTAAAGAATGTGAAGAATGCTTAGAGCATTGGTTTGCTTGGAAGAATGCATCTAAAAATGTCGTTCGATTTTTTCTATTTTGATCCTTTTAGCAGTTGAATGTAGCTTTTCTTAGTAAGGAAATGTTTTACGACGAGATCTTGATCAGTCATATGCCGCAGTGGTTTCTTCTTTAGTGTCTGGACTGCTGCTGTTCTGAATTAAAAATAAATAAAATTTAGGGATCCAGTTGATGTCTTTTGTATGAACAACAAAAAAAAATACCTACTTGTCGCAATATACTGAGCAAGCGCTCAACAATCGTAGAAATCCAGGCAACGCGAATTCCAGCGAAGCCACCTCCATCGCCAGGGTTTTGATCAGTTCTAATGGATCAGCTTTCATGCCTTTCACATTGCAAATCGTTCCCTGGGATAGATAGAAAAAAGTAGGTATGGTGAATAGTTTAGTAAGGATCTTAGGTAGGTATATACCTATACCTACTATATAGTATAGTACCTACCTATAGGTACTTACAGTACCTACCTACTCATTTATTTATTCATCACACTATTAGGTACTAGGTACCTATAGGTAGGTACCTACACACACACAAACTTTCATCATCATCATCATCATCATCAGCCACTTTTAACCCACTGCTGGGCATAGGCCTCCCTTCGTGAATGCCATTCGCCTCTATCCTGCGCTAGTCTTAGCCACGTGCAACCCACTGTTTTGCGGATGTCATTGTCATCTACCCATCGAGCCGGTGGACGTCCCCTTTTACGGTGTCCTTGTCTAGGCCACCACTCGGTCAGCATTTTGGTCCATCTGCCGTCACTCCGTCTTGCCAGGTGACCTGCCCAACTCCATTTAAGTCCCAGCATCCGCTCGGTGATGTCTTGGACTTTAGTCCGTTTGCGGATTTCGGTGTTGGGGACACAAACTTTCACCTCTCTAATATTATGGATGGATGGATGGATTGGAGGCCTTGACTCAGCAGAGCCTGCGCCGATTCTACGAGCGATACTGGCGCGTGTCTTCAGAAGAATTGTATGCGCAGATCTAAGAGTGGGATGTCTTGTAGGACAACCCTCTTGCTTGATACATTCTAAGTGGCAGTGACCCCACTGAGACGCGAAGGTTGCGGGTTCCCCCACACGGGACAAATATTTCTATGTTCTACAGATATTTGTTCCGGGTCTGGGTGTTTTTCTTTTTATGACGTTTGTCTGTGTGTTTTTTTATATAAGGCAACGTGAGCTGTTCGGTGACTGCCTGCACGGAGGTTGCTGTTTGTTCACGGTGAGAGGGAGTCAGGGAGCGAGCAACCATGCTGCGTGCATGTAGGATTGCGTGCAAAGCGTAGGTCGTCGTCAATTTAAAAATAAAAATTCTTACATTAGTGAACGCTTGTACATCGTTCCGCTGATTCTCTAGCGACACGACGAGTCCCTTCGTGATGAACTCGCTCTTGACGTTGACCTGTCGCACACATCTCCTGTACGCGCTGCGGTCGTGGTGGCCGCGGCAATTCTTCTCCAGTGCCTCGGTTGATTTAGTCGCCTGGAAAAATCTGAAATTCTATAACAGGAGTTTTACCTATGTGACTGTCGGTCGCGCGCGTGTCGGTCAGGCAGGCTCAGGGGATAA
The DNA here is from genome assembly GCA_963582015.1 of Xanthorhoe designata. Taxonomy (NCBI): domain Eukaryota; kingdom Metazoa; phylum Arthropoda; class Insecta; order Lepidoptera; family Geometridae; genus Xanthorhoe; species Xanthorhoe designata. The sequence continues at coordinate 3,808,994 of OY757053.1, forward strand.
AGTTGCGAGACTGTTCAAGAAGATAATAACTTCTCAATCGAATCACAGCAATTTGAGAACTCACAAGACGTAGTCGGAGTTTTCTGCGATCTGTCGAAAGCGTTCGACTGCGTACCTATGTCATGCGACTCTAATCTCCAAATTAAAGTACCAAAGAACCTGTCCTGTCTGAAGTTCAGGAAATTTGTGATACTTAAACAAAACTACCTACCTACCTATACCTACCCAATGCGTGTAGGTATTTATCTCATTCACCTCTTTAATATCCTTCAGGAAGTACAGAGCTTTCTGATGATAAACATTAAACATCCTCTTCAGGGTCTCCCGCACGAGTAGCACGATGTCTCTCTGAGTAGGTACTTCGTACGCGCCGATATTAGATGGCTGCTCCTCTTCAGGACATTGGAACTTCTCTGATTTGACTGGTAGGATTGGATTGAACGTACTTGTGCTTGTGCTAGGCTGGAAATACAATAACTGGCCATTGACTGACGGATCGATGGATTGATTGATGGATTGATGGATTGATGGATTGATGGATTGATGGATTGATGGATTGATGGATTGACGGATTGATGGATTGATGGATTGATGGATTGATGGATTGATGGATTGATGGATTGATGGATTGATGGATTGATGGATTGATGGATTGATGGATTGATGGATTGATGGATTGATGGATTGATGGATTGATGGATTGATGGATTGATGGATTGATGGATTGATGGATTGATGGATTGATGGATTGATGGATTGATGGATTGATGGATTGATGGATTGATGGATTGATGGATTGATGGATTGATGGATTGATGGATTGACAAAGACTTGGGGTTAAAAACAGAACTCACAGAGACAGGAATAGCAGTTGTTAGCGTCTTCTGAATCGACTGTGGTTGAGATTTTCTAGTCGTCGTGTCGAAGCCTGTAAATATCTCGTAGGCTGTGAAGGAGTAGCATGACGCTACGAGCATTGATCTTATGATAAATCCTGGATAAAAAATATAATATAGATAAAGAAAAATTATAGGTAGGTACCTAAGTTAGTAGGTACTTATTTAAAATTTAAATTATATTTTTACAAAACTCTGCCATTACAGAACAATTCGGTCGCAGTATCTGCTAAGTAGGTTACATAATTAGGTAATTACCCACACAACACCATGATATCTACTAGATGTTAAATAATAATCTACATAGATCTTAGATATCAAAGACATGCAATTTATATCTAGTAGATATCTACACCTGGTCTTGAAATCGTCTCAATAAAAAGATATGATTTCATATCTAGCAGATATCTAGAGCTGGTCTGGGCGGAATTGGAATGTACTACTTAGGTACTTATTATGTAGGTATATTTTATTAGACCATTTTTATGAAGGTAGACACAATTTTTTCATTGGTTCTGTAAGAATTAAAACACGTTATTATGAAAAATTCCCTCGATAAAAAATAAATAGGTAGGTACCTACCTACTATTATACCTATTAAGAAAAATACATTGTTTCGCACACGTACCTACCACTCTAATGCCTCGCTACTCCATACCGACTACCTCGTGTACCTACGTTGTGCTTCTAAAATTCTGAATAGAAAGCAACGAGATCATTATTTGTATGAAGAAAAAAACTAGGTACTCTATTTCTATTTCTACAGCTGCCCGTATGAATTTCGCGCTAGGAGGCGCTAAGCTACCTGGCTACCTTGGACGTTTACGTTTCGTTTCATTCATTACAAGCAAATCATAATTTGTGCTGGTTCATCATCGGTCGATCATCGCGTTGTCAATCGACACTACAAAAATAGAAGGTGGTAGGTAATTTTCTTGTACACTGTAATTTTAAATTATTGTGGCAAGTTTTGAGCAATACCTACGGCCTCTGATGGTGACAGGTTTATACCAAGCGTTGTCATTGTCATGCATTTTTTTTTTCAAAAGTGAACTCGAGACTCGAACGAAACGCGGTGGCGGTAAAAAAAAAACGTCGAAAAAAAAATGTTGAAAATTTGAAATGAAATTAAATGAATGAAAGAAAAAACTGTGATGTGGTGTGATCCTCAAAGCCTGTGAAATCAAAGAATTGTCTCTTGAAGATTATTTTCAATTCTTTTCTTCCACGGGCCAACGGCGGCGTGCCCTGTGTTTGTTAGTGTAAATTCCAGTGTAATTCCAGTGGTTTCATGTGAGTGAAGCTGTTTCGAAACGGTGAACGAATACCAAAAGTAAGAATACCTTTATACTATGTAATTTATGTTTATGTGTGGTGTGCTGTGCATCAACATTGTTGATGCATGGCCCCCATCACCATAGGTCAGGACAAGCTTGTGAACGGAATGCGTTCCTTATTCAACTCACCGTCACCCGCCAGATTTCGCCGCCTATTATGACGCTGCGACCGCTGGTGATGAGGCACGGAGTCAAAAAAAAGCGACTGCTTGTCTGTTTTCAGTTTAGAATTAGTGTACTGTGCTAGTGTCGTGCGTAGGTCTCCTTAGATGACGGTAAACCGCACACCGTCTCCCAGCTGCTTAGCTGGGGTTGGGGTTGAGGCGATAGTGATCTGGTGCCGGGGTGATTTAAATAAGTAAACCTGGGGGCTCTACACGGAGTACTGTCTATACAGAGTTCATGAACATAATAAGTAGGTAGACTGTATTATAGTACAATGTATTTGAAACATCACAACACTTTGATGGTCCAGTGACAGATGGTTTAATACCCGATAGGCAATTTAGAAAGGCTACCTGTAATGGGTTTGCTGTTAATTTGCAATCAGCTGCTGATCGTATATTTGGGTTGAGGGGCACTAATGAAATTATTAAGATTATGAATATTGTTGAAAAAGATGGCAAAAACTTTGTTGTTGGTCAGAAATTTACAAAAAAAGAAGACTTGTTTTCTACTCCGTGTGATTCAAGTCTGATTGGAATGTACTTCATCAGTCAGTTGCATTGCATAAAAACACTGTACTTATTAGATGATTTAGAGGAAAAATATTACAGCATGCCTATACGAAAACAAGACTTGATGGTTTCATGTTGTATCGTTATTACAATAATAATTATTAATTCCGTTTACAAGGTACCTATTCAATAGAAAACTCAATTTCTGCTGGCTATCAATTATTTTGTGAGCCCTTGTATTTATCCCTTGATTTTTTCAGATGTACATCATTGGTTTATTTTTGGACACTAATGAGGTTGAGGTCGTCCCTGAAGAATGGTTGGAAAATCCCTCAACATCAGTGAAAAGTACCACCCAATGTTGGTGGCCACCTTACAAATCAACTGCCAAAGCTGTAAGTAGCAGGGAAGAAGTAGATACCAGGACATGGAGTGAATACTCCTTGAAAATTCTAGGAAGATACGGTATATATTTTATTTGGTGGTAAATATTTTCATCATCATCAGCCTGTGAAAGTTTGCTGCTCCACATAGGCCTCCCACATAGAATGCCGCGATCTTGAGCCGCCACCATCCATAGGCTTCCTGCGACCTTTAAAATGACGCTCCTTGATTACGCACTGTCACTAAAACTGTTTACTGTGATTAAAAAATAACAATGTATGACATGAACAACAGAACTTGACCTAAGTCACTGGTCAAAATCTTAATTGCTGTTGTAAGTTTGACCGATGCTACAGTGACAGTGACTAACAGTGAAAAAAAAAATCCTTAGCTTCCTAGTAATTTTTCCAGATTCGGCACCTATGCTGTGAGTCTGTGACACATACATATTTCTAGGAGAAAGTAATAAATACCTACATTATATATTTTTGTTCTGTTTTTAGAAACCATTGATGAGGCAAGGAAAAAGTTGCCCAAGGCTACAGAAACATCCAACATAGATAGCGATGATGAAATCCAACTTAGAAGAAATTCTTAATAGAAGATGATCTGACAGTGACAAGTGAAGATGAGTTAAATGAAGAAACTACTATATTACCAATGCCACCCCAATACTCAAAGAAACATTCAATCAAACCAAGCAGCAGCCAAAAAAACACCTAAATCCGTATGCCAAGACCATTCACTTGCAAGAAATGTTAACCAAGGTTCTCCTTCATCAAGAAATGTCAGTCAAGAGTGTTCAACACCACGCAGAACACCGAACATCACTATTAGGAACAAAGAGTGTTCGTCGCCACATTCGTCTAGCAATATGATGATTAGCCACCAAGATTTTTCATCAATAAGAAACACTACAGTTAGGAACCCAGATTGTTCATCTACTCAATACATAACCTTAAAAGAACAAAATCAGGACCTTCAGTCTAGGAGTGGTATGTATGCTGACAGCATTCATGTGAGGCGGCCTTTTGTCCCATGACTCCTTATATAAGTTTGAATGTAAGTAGATGTATAATAACATTAATATTTCTTTCAGACCCTCTAATGTCGTTACGGAGAGATGTTTTGGACATAAAGTTTAAACTAAATACACTAATGGAATCATTTGATGATCTGAAAGATAAAATACTAAATAGTGTCCTTAGTACTGGAGTAACTGAACAAAACGCTGAAGAGTTCAAATTCTCATGGGTTGGAGCTAAAAAAAAAAGTTTTTTCCTCCTTGAGGGTTTTTGAGGCTATGTCAGGTACAGTACAATTATTTACTAAACCCTAATTTGTTTTGTGCTTGTAATACCTTACTATAATATATTATCACCTGTAGGTATGACAATTATAAACTGACTGTGGTTTATTTTTATTTTAGATGCAATACGAGCTCGCTTCGTAGAATCAACCATACAAGAAATTTCCACACATGTGAAAACATGGCTGCGGAATGCTCCCATGCGTGTTCTGCTAAAACATAAAAAGAATAATGGCCTACCTATGTAAATTTAATCCAAACTCTTTTTAAGATCTACCTACTCTGGAAATGTTAAATATAGTCTATACCCTTTTTCCTCTTAAGGTGCCTGTATGGGTGAAACTAGCGCCACCGCCGATTTTATTTTATTATTACGTTGAACAAAGGAATTTAAAAAAACTGAATGTACAGTTTATGAAATCTATCATAAGTTCTTTTTTAATACCTATGTAATAGTTTCATTTTGTATAGTTTCGGAGGAATAGCGAAAACAGAGTTTGGTGGCCACCAAGTGCAACTTCGCTATATCTCCTAATAAACTTTTTTTAACTCCTAATTTCTTTAATAAACTCCTTTGAAAATACCTGCGGCTTTTTTTTTCAGTTTTAAATAATAGAATGTACTTATCTTATAACTTCCACTCTAATCACCTAGAAGACGTCTAGAAGATATTCCACATACTTTCTAATGGACGTATAGCAGATAATCTACAAGATGTCTTCCATACGCATAAAATCGCCTAGCAGATATCTAGAAGATATTAGGACATGTTCTATTAGAGGTTTAGCAGATAATCTAGAAGATATCTTCCATGTGTTACTAGCAGACATCTAGAAAACATGTCTAGTAGATACGTAGTAGATATACATTTCCAATGTCTAGAAGACATTTAGGAGGCGGACATAGAGTCATCTACAAGATGTCTACTATACTACTTGTAAATATCACAAGATATCTCCTAGATGTAAGCACAAATATTTAGTAAATGTTTTATAGATATTCTGTAGACATTATGTGCTGTGTGGGTAGGTACCTATTTATAAACAAAAACAGAATTATAAGTATTTCAGCGTCTAGTATCGAACCCGCAACCTTTTCTTTCTCAGGCAGGCCTTCACCCACTGCTCTACAGAGGTCGTCAAACATTATTCTGTCTCACATCTCCTTTTTTGATAAGTAGGTAAATAAATAATGTTTTTTCTTATACCTAATCATATAAGAATGTTTGATTTGAATATACATCGATCACTAATATCAATAAAACGAACACACATTTATAACAAAGTTATTATAAATACTCACTCAAGTACATGTTTACAAAAAAGGCTATATTGTAAGTTTTGCGACAGAGCGCCAATCCTACACTCGAGCTTGTGAGCACGATTTTGCAACAAACTGTTACTTTACCTACTAGTACCTACATAGTTCATTTCTAGCGCAAATCATAAGTAGTACCTAATACTATCCTACTTCCTACCTACTAATACCATAAATGGGAAAGTTTGTAAGTATGGATGGATATTTGATATTTTCACGCAAAAAATTCTGAACGGATTTGGCTGAAACTTGGAACATAACAAGTGGGCTACTTTTTATCCTGGTAGGTAACACGCGAGCAAACCCGAGAGCGAAACATACTGATATTCTTACTAAAAATATTCTAGCTTATCTAACCACCACGAAGTCCTTTTCTGTAATTTAGGGCTCACTCCCTTAAAAAAATTCTTCGTATGTAAGTAGTAGTAGGTATCTATAATTCATTAGGTACCTACTTACCTTATAAATTTAATTTTTTTATAACTTCCGAACAGAGGTGACGCGAATGAACTAGTCATGTAAATCGCGTAAGACTTTGTTTTTTAAACATTTAGTTACAAGATCAACAAACTCTTAAAGCGGAGCGAACAATGCATAAAAGTTTAATAACGCGAACAATGTGTGAGCTATTGCTGGGTATTAAGTAACTTACTTTCTAGTCAATCAATGTAGATTTTTTAGAATGAAACTATGATTTAAGCTCGCTTCGCTCGCTTTATCAATGCATCATCTGCAGGGGATGTGTATTATTATAATCATCGTCATCACTGTGATGACGATGATTATAATAATACAACTCCGCCAGTAAAAAAAAAATATAGTTTGATAACGAACTTAATTCCTTTTCATCAAAATACTTATTTATTTTGGTAGCCATAGAGCAGTAGCCATAGTGACCGAAGCACGATAACAACGTCAGTATTGATTTAATAACAAAAACAAATATTGGTTTTCGTGTAAAAATAAGTTGCTATTAATAGGAAACTGGTAAAAAACCGTCTTCTTAGGTATTTATAGTTTAGAACTATTCAGGAAAATGCAACTCTGGTGACCTCTAGGTACACATCCTAGGTCCGTGCCTCTACATTACAATCGTTTAAAAAGTTCTTATTTTCAGTTGCAATGAATAAACCACTAAGCCAAGACGACATCAAAGCCATGGAAGACCAGCTCCGTTCCTCTGTGGAGGAAGATCGAAGGTACTGGAGAGTCAACGACGTTAAACTGGACGCGATACACACTGCCAAGAGTTATGAAGAATTTGCGTGGGTTTATATTTTGCATTACATATCAATATAGGTACCTTTACCGACCTACCTTAGGTTTAGAGCTTCTTATTTCTTTAGGTATAAGTTGGGCTACGATGAAACAGAATTACGACGTAGGTATTCCCCAAGTGCACGGTAGACAACCTATCTCTTAATTCTTTATGAAAATCGAGAGCCCGTGTAAATCATCTACAGAAGATGTGTAAGCGGGCCGTGGGCTGACAGAACCAATACAGCACCTGACTACATTTTACAACAGATAAATACTTACGACAGTGTTTGCTAGTCTATCACCGTCTATTAGAACACTAACTGCTTTCCTCACGATGTTTTCCTCGGGCGTTATCATCATCATTTTTTTGCTATTATTTGAGCTGCTAGCTCAAATAATAGCATACTGCTGGGTATAAGCCTCCTCCCTCAACGCCACTGATCGGCCCTGTGCCGTCCTCTTTCATAGCTTTATCTCTGCTTCTATAGCTTTCTCTTGGCCACCACTCGGTCACGGCGTTACCTTACACCTGCCATCAAATCTGGCCAAGTGTCCAGCCTAGCGCCACAAGCCGTCATCGGTATCTGCTTCCTTTGTCCTCCTACGGGTTTCCGTATTGGAGACTCTGTCTAGCAGAGATATGCCCCCTTGCTCCGAGCATGCCGATAGACGTTATGATTATGAGCAAATTATATCGATTTAGGTACTTACCCATTGGACTTTCATTCGATTTTCAAAGACTTTAACGTTTCAGTGATCGTGTTGCCGGCGCCCATCTCTCATCCTTGGAGAAGAAGGACTTCAAACCAAAGCCTACGCCTTGGAACCAGTACGCCAAGACAGAGAAAAGCTATGATGAGTGACTATTCTATAGTTGAAGAATAAAATGGTATTATGATGAGTTTAGAAAGCATTAAATTGTCTGCTTCAGTGCATTATTATTGTTTTAATTTAAAATGGGTGTAAGATATTATTATTGTTCTTTATCAGATATAAAAGTAAGTTCTTATGGTGGAAACTGGTAAACTTTAATGGCGGAGTTTTTAAATCACCTAAAAGCCTACATGACTTAACATTTTCACCGATCTTTTTTGGATGAGCATCTGGATGGAGGGCCCTTTTTTAAATCTTTGCCCATCGTATTTAAATTTTCAGGAAAATTAGTTATCGATAAAAATTAGTAAAACGAGAAGCAAAGGTCCAAAATTTCTTAAACGTAAAATAAAAAAGTTATGACCGAAAGACTTGAGCCGTTGGTCGGTACTTTACTGTATCCTCCGGCGCAGGTAAGCGCTAATTTGTGGTGCGGTATTTGTTAATGCTACTAGCGGTCACTCATCCATTTCCTGACCGTGTGCTACTTTGGACAATATGGTATCGGTTACCGTTCCCCTAACATATTATAATATAGCGAAGAGGTAGTAAAGTAAATCAACGATAAAAGTATAAGTAAGTAAGTATCTTATTTGTTTCTGGATTTGGCTGAGATAAAAAAAAAAATACCAATTCTAAAAAAATAGAAGTATTTTTGTATGTAAGTATCTACTAAAAACTTTAATTGAATCGAGATTTGAATTATTTCTTCTTCTGCGGATTGGACATAAGGATGATGATTTCGACTTTGGTGTGCGAGCTCTCCCGCTTGGGGTGGTAGAACCGGCTGTCGTTCCTGTCCATCTTCACGAGCGGCTGCGTGTACCAGCCATACCTGGAACAGACATTAAACAGCATCACAATTGTTAAATGAAGGACAGAAAAGATGTATACCTACATAAATTAAATTCAAATTGTCGTTAAAAAAAACCAGCCAATATTAGCCAAGATAGATTGTTTAGGTTCCCTTCAAGTAGAGTACTATGGTACCACAATTTTAAGACCTATCCCGTCGCGAGAATCAACACAGGCTATCGAGGTCAAGATATCGAGGTCAGGGTTAAGGAAAGAAAGAAAGAAAAATCATTTATATTGGTAGGACCCCAAGGATCACTTCAGTTTCGTCTTACATGCCGAACGAGTCGCGTTGGAACAGGCATTAGAATCACCTTTCTAATGCCTGTTCCAACGCGACTCCCACAAGGTCTTGGTTTATGTCAAGCTCAAAGTCAACTTCAAGATTAGTAAAATTAGCTATGATTTTGACTTTGACTTGACTTGACTTACTTGAATTATAATGACATGGTAGTGGCTAAATGTGTGGCAAAAGCCGGCGAAGCCAAAATAAAGAAGAAGAAAAAGAAGACTTACACCATGTTCTCTGTGGCTGCGCTGGGGTACTTGCTGTGCGGTCCCTTGGCGCGGCTCTGGGTGACGTTGTGGTGGTAGTCGTCAATCTTCTTCGTCTGCTCCTCCGACTCCGACTTGTTCTGCTCGTGGGCAGCGTAAAACTTACCCGTCACCGGTATGGCTACAAGTATGTATTACGTCATCGGTATGAAATGAAATAAAAAAAAAAAAAGAAATATGATCACGACTGTAACCCGGGAGCGGTAGACATTTCTTTCAGATCATTAGGCATTTTTAGATCTTTATGAAGATCCAAAAATGCCTAATGATGATGATAAAAATTATAAAAATGCCTAATGAAGATGTTAAGGGGGTAGTCAGAGGTATGTCCAAATACATATACATATTTGGTACAAGCCCACTTTTTGCAAAAGTTAACTTTCCATACGTGACAGGTTGCAAGGCCACCGACGCTATTAGAGAGCTAACTGGTTTCCTCACGATGTTTTCTTTCGCCGGTATGGCAGAGTTAATTAGATCTAGATTACCTACCTATAAAAGTTCCCAGTTCAAATTAAATTTACTTAATAATAAATAATGTAAATAATTACTTATGAATAAGAATCATAAATCATTGTTTTTTTTGGAATTGTCAAGAGCCGTACAATGGAAGTTATCAGCCCGGAGCTGTTCAACGGAACTTTACAGTGAATAAGATTAAAATAACCGTGTTGAGTCTCATTTAAATCAACACGCGGCAACCTATCAAAAGCTAGTAAGTATATTTAGGTAGGAACTTGTCAATATATTTTTTATTAAAACGTATAACACATTATTACTAACATCCAAAGTTAGGCCTGTATATCTTGTAGTTCCGGAAGTTCTTGACCTCTCGGTAGATGATCTCGTTGAGCATGTGGATGTCGATGGGCATCCTCGTGCCGAACGTGCACTTCCCTTCGCCTGGCATTGTTTACTGCAACAAAAACTTATCAAATCAAATATTATAAAGAGGTAAAGTTGGTTTGTTTGTATGTTTGGGGTAATCTTCGAAACTACTCATCCGATTTCTAAAATTCTTTCAACGATATGAACCCAATGATTATACGCTATATTTTATCAACGTAGGTACCACGCGAGCGATGCCTCGGGCGAGTAACCTATACTCTTCTATCAAAAGTGTGTTACTTTTTAAGATAAGGCATATTATTATGTAATACCTAAGTACTCAGTTTAATTAAATTAAAAAATTAAGGACACTTCATGCTACGTTTATTTTGCAGGTACCTAACCTTGTCCTAAGTTGCGCCTTCTTAGCTGAGCGGTCATAATTTGGATGGGTTCTGATGAAAATACTCAACAAACATTATTCGCACTCACTCCTTATAATATTCCTCACATCCTTTCCTTCACCGTTACGAACTCATGTGCGATCTAAGTGCGTTTAGGTTTTCCGAAACAAAAAAAATGTAGACGGGAATCCAAGAACGTTCTTTTGAAACTAAGGTATAAAAAAGTAGATGTTTCATTGTTTACCTTAAAAAGAATCTTGATTATACAAATAGAGACAAAATAATATTTTTATAAACTATTTTGTATGCAGTGTTTTACAAAAATTAAATACCTACAGTGTCACATAAACTTCATTGTCAATAGGTACATGGCAGTGGCACAGCTGGACTGTTTTGCAGCAAAAATTGAGAACTCTTTGTATAACAATGAGTTTTGAATTTATATAAAAATATTAAAAAAACATAATTTCAGGACTGCTACAATAGAAGGTGGTAGGTATATCCAGCCTATGTACTGGGCGTAAAAGTCAACTCCCGAAAATTAGCCGAAAGTATAGCCAATAATCGGGGTCCCGGATTCGTCAATAGACCCTTAGATTTAGAAAATGAATACCTATGCATCTACAGGAGCTCAAACTACGCGTAATCTAATATAACCAGTATAAACTGTACAAAACCTTCTTTTGTTTTTAAGTCGGTAATAAGACAATTTATTACACAAAAACTTCATAAACTTTTTTTTTATTTTTTATTTTTTTATTTAACAAAATTAAAGATAAATTACAAACTTAGTAATAAACACCTTAAAAACCTATTAAGGTTTGTCTAAGGTGCATAATTCCACTTAGACATTATATTTAACAGCAATAAAATCAAAATGAGCCGTAAACAACAACTAGCCTAACAAAATACCACATTATAACGAACTAACTGTTAAAACAACTGTGTACCTACTGGATGAGCTTATTCATTTTACGCACTCGAACACAATACAACGCTTATCTGCATGTCGTAAAGGTGGTTAGTACTTCTTACACTAACTCGTTTTAAGCAATAATCCTTATACACCCAGTACACGGCAGGACGCTAGACCTCCGACAAGGCCTACGCTGTAATCAACACTGTTAATTTAAATAGCCAGTTAGCTATTAACCGGCGGTCTCGCCAAATTAGCACTAGATTGGGTCCTAGGCAATCTATCTACAAACTCCGTACTACCCTAAATATGTTTCTATAGGTATTAAGTTTGTATGATCTAGTTACTAATTCTAGTGACGGAGTTTTAAGGCCGCCTGAAGGTCTCCGTCATAGCTTAACGTCCTAAAGCAAGGAATGCCCAGTTTAACGTCCATGGAAGCGCTGCCAACACAAAATTATTTTCTTTCCTAATTACTTTTTCTTCTACTGATTTCTTATCCTAAGATTGCACAAAACCCCGTAAATTACATTTCTAATCATTCTTCCATCGGTAGAAAACAATTGCATCGTGGATTAAACCAAGTTATCCCGATGGCTTTCCCTAGGGGTGGTTTGGTCATTGAGGGACAGTTTACAGATTTTATCCTTTCTTAGCCATATTGTTTTTGTTGATAATCATCACACTAATATTAGAAAGGTAAAATTTTGTGTGTGTAAGTGTGAATGTTTGTTTTTCCTTCACGCTCAAACGGCTGTACCTATTTAATTGAAATTTGGTACCAGGATAGTTTATATCCTGGATTAGATAGATAGATAGATATCGATATAGGTATTCAATAGATCCTTTGAAAATGTCTAAGTCAGTGGTAGGTATGTCCAACCTAATACATATTTTGCACTAACCCAGGAATTTTGCAGAAGTTAACATTTCTTACGTGACAGGTTGCAAGCCCATTGACGTATTGCAAAAAGTTAGCTAAGTAATTTGTTAAATCGTCGCAATTTTGCGGATTCTTAAGCGGGTGAACCACCCCTAATGCACTGTCTCAAGTATCACCCTTCTTGAGGTAAGCAACGTATTTTTCTCTGAAATTAAAAGTAAAATGCAGTTCAACTCAAGATTCTAATTGTGATATTCATCACTTAATTGATATGGGAAATACCTAAAATGAAAATCACACACTTTTTTAAATAAGTACTATAAACGCTTTACGCATTATAAATTCATTTTCAGCTTGTTATTTTTTGGAAAAATATCGGAAAATTATAATATTAAATAATATTTTGAAAGAATCAATATTAGGTACAAGATTCTTTCAAGCGAATTATCCGATATAAAGAAGTTAGAACTTTAAATAAGTTTCCGTTTTTCAGCCTTGAGTGCTGAAAAGTAGGACTTTTTCCTCTTCTACAAAAATCTTCACTTGATCGTATTGACTTTAGAACATATATAGAAAAAAGGAAACTCTTGTAAGCCAACCGTCTTGTACTCACTCAACATTCCCAACCCAATTAGTACTAGGTATTTGTTTGTAAATGAGTAAAATATTGAGATTGATTTGATTATCTAAATTAATCTTAATAGCCAACACTTATGAAGGGTAAGGTATTTAGTACCTATTAACCGTCATAAAATAAAGAAAGGCGATCGCGAGGTGTGCCGGCGCGTCTGCTATTCCAATTATACCTCTTATGAAATAGTTGACGGCGATGGAGGAGCCACAGGGTCCTGGGATGCCGCGGGCGGTTGGAATTTTTGTTAGGAAGCAGATAAGGTGGAAAGAAACGAGGGAAATACACATAAAAAACTTAAACAAAATGTATGTATGAGCAAGGACGATACAGATATATCGTCTTTGGCATGAGTAAGTAACTATTCCTGGTGAAATGTACTTACTGAAAGAAAAAAAAATGAAAGAAAAATTTAAGTGGGATCTTCAATTAAACAAAATTTAAACTTTGTGTTCTCGTTACAATAAAAAAACTGAATCGAGGCATTCGAGATTATTTATAATGTCGAAAAGGGTAGGCATAGGCACGTCCAAATATATAAGATTAAACCACAAACACTACATGCCTACATTTTGTAGAAGTTCCTTTCACGACAGTTTGCAAGCGCATCATCCCTACGCTGAAACTCTCACCTGGTTTCCACACAATGTTTTTCCATGAATGCGTGTTTTGTAATATAATATACAAATATTATAATTCAACAATCAGACAGTGTTGAGCACACAAACGTTTGTATGTCCAAAAGCCGTACTTGGGATCAAAGAAAACGAAGTTTCGTGTCAATTTTCGGGGTCAGCTTATGTTGGTGGATACTGAATTCGTAAACAAACAGACAGTGTTGAGCACACAAACGTTTGTGTGTCCAGGCCTTAACGCGTTCGCTTCTGCTGCCACCCTGTTCCCTCTCCAAGGATCTCACGCACGTCATCATCTCCAGGAATGAGCGATACGGCGTCGAACTGGCTTTAAATTCAGTCCGGCCGTCAAGGACATCCATTTATTAGATTTTTATTTTATTGTTAGGTATTCCGTGTATTTTTCAAATGAATTTTCAAATTGATTGTGGTGAATGGGTGAGAATCCAATCGTACCTTTTTTAAATGGCGTTCTAGTTATATTATAATATCTGTGCGATCGTGTTTTATGAAGGCAGGTAGGAAGGTAGGTACAGTCAGTAAGAAAAGTTTAGTTTAGTTAAAATTTTTGAAGCTGACGTTCTTCGAAATTTTGTGTGTGGAAGTATGTAAGTGAAAATTGTGTAAGTGTGTTTGTTTCTCTTTCACGCTCATACGGCTGGACGGATTTGAATGAGGTTTGGTACCAGAATCCGGTATTCCCACGGGAACGGAAACTATTCACCGCGGGTAACACCACGGGTCTACTTAGTAATATTTAATTTTAAGCCCAGTTTTTATATACGGGCGATGTGAAATAACTGACAATATGATTTTAATTTATGAACAGTGCAGTTCTACGAATAGGTATAATTAAGTACGGGTAGGTTGTTTATAGATGCTTTTAAAGTAAGTATTTAAAAACGTTTGTAGGTACTTAAACTCATAGACTAATTTACCTACATAAAACTTTGTCTTTAAATAGTTATATCTGTAATACCTATACATTACATACGAGTAATATTTTTTGAACTCAGTTATTTTTTATTTTAATAAAATGTAAAATTCCTTGAATAAACTTAAATAAGATTTCACTGAACTCAGCTTCTAAGAACTTAAACAATAAACTGATGTTTTATTGAACGAGTAATCGTTCAATTAAAACATCAATTTATTTGAACAACGTCTTCGGATTTCCAAAGTAAATGTTGGAGATAAATCTACAAGTAATCTTTTGTCTATGCCATTCTCGAAACAATTGTTATTGTACTCTTGTTAAACAATCATCGAATATTATCGTAGAATTGGTGGAAATCCTTCAACTTTTCTATAGTGTCTATTCAATCAAGCTTGTAAATCCTCTAAAGATTTGTAATTATTTTTGTGTTACCGTACGGCCTAAGTTTGTTGTAGGCAAAATTTCGTGAAACATAACACTGATAGTAGTAAAAACGCTTAGACGATTTATTCCGGATTCGTCCCATGGAAGTTCGGCCCACATAACAATAATCTTCTTTTGTTCCACATTATATTCCGTATTCGGCCCACAATATATTATAATGAAAGAAATCTTATTTTGTCGCACTTTTCAGCTCCACATTCGGCTCATAGATGATTTAGTGGTCAGTAGGCAATCTTTATCTGCACTTTAGGACGCCTGGAATATTGTTGAGATAGAATAAGCTTTTTCAGCACAAACCATACCTCAGCTCCACCAGCCTTATCCACAGAAAAGACATCGGCAAAATTTCCTTCACGCTCGAGTCAAAGTGTAATTTTGTACCTATACCACGTTGTCAGGGTATAGAAAAGGATATAAGATACCTGATAACGAGAAAAAAGTACTGATCATAAGAAATAGCTCAAGCAATCCGCGGGAAATAGCTAGTCAGAAACAAAATGTCATCTTGCATCTAGCTTTTCAATTAATAATCAAGGTTATGCAATGGGGTTATTATTGACAATGTGGAATGCAATTATTGCTACCTACTGTTCAATGCGCATCACGTCCTGTCCTGATTAGAAAGGCTTTATTAAATCTTTCTGTATTTATAACTAGTTGAATAATTTTACAGTTAATTTCATTACTATTACATACTTAACTAATATTATACATAACTTTTACCTACATACTAAACTTCACTAAATACCACCTGGGAGTCTACTCTTTCAAACAAAAAAGAATTGTCAAAATAGGTTCATTTTTTACGGAATAATCGGTGAACAAGCATACAAAAAATATATACATTATACATACAGTGGAACATAGAACCTCCTCCTTTTTCGAAGTCGGTTAATCATGAACATCTGCAGAGCCGTTTAAGTGATGATAATATTCATAACTGTTATTTTATTTATATTTTTTTATTTTTGTTAAACATGTCTTTGGCATACTGCTATTTATGTAAATTTGTACCGCTTATGAAAATCTGAAATCGTCCTTAACTCCTATTTTTATTATAAAACCACCGTGCAGTCTCAAGTGCTTACCGAGGCATGTACTCGTACCCAACACACCCTTGACGGCTCTCGGGGCTATCGACTTCCACTCAGGTGTGTCTGTCACCCCTGTCCATTGTACAGGGTAAATAAATAATAAGCTTTATTGTCAGGTAAGTAAATAGAGCGTACAGAGTTCACTTATCTACATGGCTATGATGAGATAAATAGATTAATGTAAAATATATTATATAAAATTATTTGCTAGAGGATGGTGTAAGTTCGTATTCGATTACGAAGTTTGAAGAAATAAGTTTTAGTCTTTATTTCATATTATAATATTTCTAAAAATGGTACATCTTACGCTATTTTGCTAAAACTGTGTACGTTATTAAACTAAATATTGATGGCCTACTCTTTACGATAACGATACACATAAAAGTGGTGTCATGCTCCCCAGCAGAACCATCCCGGAATTTGGATATGAGAGTAGTTATGTTATGGTATGAGCCTGTAATGTCCCACTGCAGGGCAAAGGCCTCCCTTCCTTCTCTCCATTCATCCCTGTTTTGGGCCACTGTGGACCAATCCTTTAGATGGGCATCTAACTCGTCTTTCCATCTACGGCGTGGTCTGATATGAGAGTATATAGCAAAAATGTTATAAATTGTATGTAATAGTTGTGCAATTTAAAAAATTGTATATTGTTTCGATTTGATATTTGAAGAGAGAAAATACCGCGTTATCTTAAGAACTACCTAAGTACCTAAAAAGTTATAGTACATTTATGGGTAAAAGAAACGAAAAGTACAAAGTAACAACGACGTAGCACATCTACGCCGTAGCAGCCTTGTAGAACGTCGTAGCAGCCTCGTAGAACTACATAGGATTAGAAATGATAATTTTTTACAGTCTTATTAAAATGCAACACACATTCTACCACTCTCCATAGTAAACTATTTAGTTGGTGGTACAATCTTCTGCAGCCCGTCAGTTGCGTGGGTGGCGCTGGGCAGAGCGCACGTCTTTCGGAGAAACACAACGATAACTTAAGAAACTCGAGTGATTGTGGTTTCGGACTTTCTGTGGGAGAAAGGGGGCTTATGTTTGGTGAGAAACTTGTAGATGATTTTATTCAATTTACAGTAATATATAAGTTTGTATGAGCCTGTGGTTTATTTAACTTGAATTTTATTTGTTGAAAAGTTTTAGTTTAGAAAAAGGGTAAGGACAACAAATTTTTATTCCGATTTTTTTAATTTTATGAATGGAAAAAATGTAATTGTAAGTTTTTGTGTGGATAAACTATAAATTCAAATTACAAGATGTTATCGTTCCGTATATGTGAGCATGTTGAGCATATTATATAATGCCTAAAAAACTAACCTTTGGGTATGAGTAAGTAAAGTAAAAATTAATCACACTCATATTATAAAGGTGAAAGTGTGTTAGTTACTCTTTCATGCTCAAACAGCATGACGGATTTGAATGAAATTTGGTACTAGGATTGCTTATACCAAAGAATAGGCTACTTTTGATCCCGGTATTTCCACAGGAACGAGAACTATTCACCGCGGGTAACACCACGGGGCGCAGCTAGTAATTTTAATGAAAAGAAATTTAAACTTGAGGGAGAGTATATTTTAAAAGTTTTTGTGTAGAGTTTTCAAGTAATATAAATATAATCAGACTTACGATTATAACTTAAAGATTTTTACCTTGAAGCGCTCTTGGCGAAGCTGGCTCATTCTTGATAGATCGTTGAAGTTAAGTAACGTTCTGAGCGGTCACTACTTGGATGGTCACCCATGGCAAGTGGCATTATCAGCTGAGCGCTTCCGTGCTTCGGAGGGCACGTAAAATTGTCAGTCCCGGCTTTTAAAGTCGTTAAGCCATGACGGAGGCCTTTAGGCGGCCTCAAAACTCCGTCACCAGAGTTGGCCACTTGCTCATACGAACTTACTTTTTTTTACCTTCAATCAATCAATCTCCAATCTCATGTCTTCAATCTCAACACAATCCTCCTCTGACAACTTTTTAAATTTTCAGATATTTAAGATTAAAATTATTTAAAAATATTGAGGGTACATCCTAAAATGCATTTTTAGATATTAAAGTACTTTACTACATCATATTCTGTTTTTTAACATTATTATATTAATAATTTACATTACATTGTAATTCTATAATAACTGATTTCAAATCACAAAAATCATACTTCCAATCTCTACAACTTTCAAAGCTTTTGAAAGCCAATAGCTATCTATAATTAGTTGATTACGAATGATGGTGGGATAAAGAAGTTGAATTAAAACTTTCAAGATAGCTCCAAGTTTTATCTCAAAGGTTCTCTAGAAAAATGTACAGTCATTGACATTTATACTTACCTCCTTATTCATATTAGTTCAGTAAACCTACTTTAGCTATAACGGATGCTTAATCTGTTAAATCTCTTTTCATTGACATAAGAGTTACAAAAAAAGGTCTTTAAATCTATATTAAATTAACAAATCTTTATGAATAAATTGTATAGTAACATAATTAATTCGAGATGAAATGTGATTTATTTATTCATTACGCAACAAATGCCCCTTAAGATTTACAAAATATTTTAAATTTACTATCTTGAATTTTACATTAAAAAAATGCTAAAATAACTAACCTAATTAACGAAATCAATAACTATCGTATAGGCGACAAGCTTCTACCCGCGATTTTGTTCACGTGGTACCAACAAAGACTTGACCCGTGATTCAAACTTACGAACATGAAAGACATCGTGCTTTCTCACCTGGCTAACACGGCCTTTCGAGTAGCTTAAGTACCTACAGTCAGCAAAAAAATTGAGGTATCTATAAATATCTATATAACTGAGGAGGGATAATTGAAGGAACTGGATTATTGACAGGATTCGTTAAAATCTTCAGATTATGCTCAATTGGATTAATATGATTTGAAAGTTGATTGTTTGAAAAGTAAGATTTCAATGATTACCTCTATTAATTAGTTGAAGCTTTTGTGATAAAATCCTGTGTGTTTGTGTATGTGTGCGCGTTAAACGTCTACCTGTTGTATTAAGGAGCGTTTACATTATTAAAATACTAATAGATTTTAATAATGTAAACGCTCCTTAATTTTTGGTTTTTTGAACGTTCGTATAAATTGTCCTTTACTTCAATTTTACAAATATAATATTATGAATCTTTAATCACTACAAAGTATTTAAATTCCAAAATAAATCGAAAAGAATATAGTCACCACACATTGAGAATACAGTCATGATCCCTTTTAATTTATTAATAAAGCAACTAGTTTTCTCACGACGTCTTCTTCCACTGTTAGAGCTCGTATCATGCGCTTTTTCTTAAATGTACTATAATAGGTAGTAGGTACATAACATACCTACTTACTACATTGAAATTTTCGAAGATCGTCTAAACACTCTCTGAACCTAACAAAAATGTAGAGTAGGTAGGTACATTATTTTTATATCAGTGTGTCCATCACTATCCCATTAATTACGAAAATATTAGTGGCAATTCGGAGTATCGCAAAAGCTAAACAAAAATGTTGCCGTCCCTTTCATAGCGATTGGAATAAAAAGGATGGAATTCATTTTAGTTGGTTTAGTTTAGCTTTTGCGACACTTCGAATTGCCACTATTATCACAGTATTGTAAGCCAAATCTATTACCGTCAAGGTGGTCGTAGGTAATGCAGAGACTCGATGTCAAGGGCGCTGCATACACCATTAGTAACAGACACCACACAGAATATCTACTACCAAGTGTAGGTAGCCGGTAGTGATGCAATTGATAGTGGTTTAGCCGGATAACTAGCCGGAGTTGCTCAGAATATTCAGTGTAGATATCGTGTTATTGAGCGTAAAACAAAAAATATATATGAGTATTAGAAAAATCAACTGAGAGAATTGACTTAATAGATTCAATACAGGGGGTATTGAATCTATTTAGTCAACAAACACCATTAGTAATAGAAACCACACAAGATCTCTAATATTTAGTACCGATAGCAGTAGTAGGTAGTGATGTAGTGATTGATAAAAGTATATTGCCGGATACTAAATATCCGGTCATCAGTTACATCTCTATCTGGTAGTTACAGACCGCGGTCAAAGCTCTAAAGTGTCTAGTCTTACACGAGAGTGGAGTGGAGACAAATGGAATTATCGATGGTATTTTAGGAACCAATGCTTTAATACTCGAAATTATTGCTAATGCTCTCATGTCCAATCAAGGTAGTCTTTATATCACCATTTTCACGAGGGAATCCTAAATCATTTATAAATAAAGGTAATATGTAATATAGAAAATACAACTATTAGTCAAGGTACATTTATTTACAGAAACTAAACTACATTTTACTTTACTGTACAAAATACAATTAGAACCAGTTGAGCCACCTAGACTTGTTGGCTGGACACGAAAATCATAACAGGATGTGATATCCAATAAGTACCTATGAAAAGAAAAGGTAACTAGACTTCCGATTTCATTCCATTACCAATCAGAACACTCTATTCAGAATACGAATAGGCGCGATTTTCCATAGTTGAGTAATTTAAATTGTATTTTCCCTTTCTTGTAAATATGCTATATACGAGTTATATACAGTCCCAACAGTCGCTGTGGTCGAAATCGGCCAAGACAGTATTATTATTATTATTATAAACGAGTACGAGTCTGTATGTGTCTGTGGCTTCGTAGCTTCATCAGCAGTACCGATTTTCTTACGGTGGTTTACAAAGTGACATCGAAAGTGTTCTTTAGATAGGTTTCGATACTAGTAGTAATACCAGAGTTTTTATTAAAATTTAAATTGTATCAATTATTTTATTTTTCACAACTTATATTTCTATTTCATTCACTCAACAGATTTTGAAGTGTTGGTTGTCAGACCTATTATTATTGGTGGCGCTTATGCCTAGATCTCGCTTTTTCTTAAATTTTCCTGCCAAAGAAAAGTAAAATATAAAACAAGTAAACACAAACAAACGTTTCGCGTTTATATTTTAGTAGGATAGGATAATGCAGACAACTGTAGTCTCCGTGAAAGTTGTCGCAAATCACGGATTTTTCCGGCACAGAACACTCCATTTCACCCTCGTTAGGGTGTTAAGTTCTCTCGAACGAAAAAATAAATACCTTGCCCATGATCATAACCATGGTTGGGTCGTAAAGTAATTGAGCTGTTTTATTTGCTTAGTGAGGAGAAGTAAACGAAAGAAAACTGTGAACAGGCTCGCGATTGTATCACAAGGATATACATTTGCAACATTATTATTAATTATTGTATTCAATGATTATTATTTAATGCAGAAATATAATAATCTTTTTTCTATATCTTTTTAAACACTTACCAACCGATCATTAAAGACGTTTTTAACCATTGTACCAAGCTTTGGTGTAACGAAAAGAGAATTTGTCTTTAAATAATATAATTTGATATAAAGAGAACATGACAGAGCAATAACTAAACCAACAGTGAAATTGACCTAAGTATTATATATATACCCCTGCATTTCTTATATCTCTAGTGATTCTGTGAGATAGAGTTACAACATCTATCAAGAAGAGACACATTTTGATCTTTAATGGACGGCATCGTTATTGATTAGTGATTGACCCTGCACTCCTGCACTTACAATTTATTGATTCATTATTCTTGCACAATTATTATTTTATCCAGCATTTTCATTGTTAGCATTTATCTAGCATCTTTGGATCATTATTTATGTCGACAAACACGACCCTCATATTATATAAATATCCTTCGACATTCCACACAGCGTCATCTAGCATTTAGTCTAAAGATATTATTATTAATAGAGAAGTAAATTTGTTGCAAATGAAAGTAAATGCTCTCAGGTAAGCGACCGCAATAATAGAATGCACTCTAAACAATATTGCAGACAAATGCAATCTTATCGCATTATTAACGTCCGAGTGCTTTCCAATTGTCCGGTATTATAAGCAAGCTCAAGAAGTTGTTTGTGTTTTCTTTCCAACTAGCGGTATATTACTCGACATCGCCCAATCTTCATCGCACTATTATCAAAATCTGAAAGTTTGTTTGTTTTTAAATTATGTCTATAGGTACCTACCTACTATAAGACAGAGCCGTGTTTGCCGAATGGGTTAGTAGCTCGACTTTTGTTCCGAAGGTCGTGGGTTCGAATCCTGCCGTGCTTCAGTGGATTATTCGTTTCGAAAAAATTATATGGGCTTAAACACAAGCTCTAAACGGTGAAGGAAAACATCGTGAGGAAATCAGTTAGTTTTCTAACAGCGTCGATGGGCTTGCAAACTGTTACGTATGGAAAGATAACTTCTGCAAAATGTGTATATGTAGGTACCATTATGTACCTCGGACTAACTCAAAATATCTAAAATTGCCTGAAAAGATCTTCTGAAAAGAAATGTCTACCGCTCCCATGATCATATTAAATTTCTTCATTTCATTTCCATACTGATTTGGATGTCAATTGGAATGGTGTAGATCGGGGACTGGAATAGCATAGGCTATTTAGGTACCTACAAGGTTTGTCCAATGCACCACGCAAGCAAAGTTGTAAGCATAAGCTAGTCTTGTGGAAAAGCAATCATGGCCTGATGAATGGTTGATAACCAAATTCACCTCCCGCTCTCATTTCATCCTATAAACATATCAAAATCCACTTAGTCGTACCTATATAGGTAAATCAGATACTTACTTTTTAAGAATTTTGCGTTTCTATTAGGAAATAATGCCTAAATCAATTTAGATGAATCTTTGACTAGATAATGATCACGACCGCCAAGATATTTGATCGAATTCGTAGTATTTGACATTCTTGAAGTGTATTTCAACGTATGATAACATAATAAACACACCGCAACAGTGTCTCATTAGCCAACCTTCGTAGACTACCCACAATCTGCTTTTCTACTTCGCTTTACGTTATTACTAGGTATCTACGGCTGGGTGTACAGTAGAGATCATTGGAACTGTTTTATACAGAATATTCGCTGTAAAAAAGTAAGTAAGTTCGTATGAGTAAGTGGCCAACTCTGGTGACGGAGTTTAAAAGCCGGGACCGACAATTTAACGTGCCCTCCGAAGCACGGAAGCTGTCATGTCCTTAGATTTGTTTAAAAAGTCTTATTTTTTCAAAATGTTTCTTCCTTGGCTAACTTTTTACTTTAGAATTTTAATTAGCAGGTAGATGTATGGTCACGATATTTGGAGATGTAATCGTGAGACTGTATTCATTTTAACATTTTAAAAAACCAGATCGCAGTGTGACTGCAGGCTTATTAAGTTGAGATAGTTCGTCACCGCACCGTGATCTCTACAAAAGTGCCCGATCTGCTTGCGGGAATGTTGACTGGAACTTTAATCACTACTTAATGAAGTCACTTGTTTAGGCAGGCGCTTTTCTGACGTTAAAACAAGAAATAGCGCGAAATATTCGCAGTAAGTTCGTATTAGTGGTCAGCTCTGGTGAGTTTTTAAACAGTTTGTAGTTTTAATCTTAATGAAACATGCACTTGCCTTGGAATTACGTGAACTCTAATCTTTCTAAATATTTTTTTTTTACCTATCATGCTGGGCAAAGCTCTCCCCTTTCTTCCTCCACGTATCCTCCATTTCTGGTCATGTAGAGTCAAATGCATCCGGTCATCGGTGTGTAACTACAGGTTTTTTTGTCCATTTGTCTTACAGAGATTATTGAGCTTGGACATTAAGGAACGGCTTAAACGATTGCAACAAATCAGTGCCAGAATGTTATGTGAGTTTATTCGGTTCAGTACCTACATAGACCATCACCAGTTATGTATCAAAATATGCGTCTTCTTTCAAGGAATGCTTCACCTTTATTTGTATTCACTGACTTTAACTCTTTCATCTCTTCAGGAAGAGAGTTCAAAAGACATCCCGTCGAATGAAAACCGAATGAGCATCAAATTACCATAAGTAAGAAATTCTTTAAGAATTTCAAGTAGATATTTTGAAGGACCTCTTAAATTCTACATCGTTCGTGTTGAATTATACATCGTATGAGACAGAGACAAAGACTAATGATGGCTTGTCGGTAAGCACATAGCTACTACGTTTTGTATTAAGGTAACTTCTAAAATTAAAACAGCAAAAGACCTTAAGAGCTGTTTCGGCAGGTGGCCGTTTTGTTTTTTTGTTTCTTAAAATAAATACCTACACGTTAACACAAGTTCCAAACGGTAAAGGAGACAAAATCATAAGGAAATCAGTTAGCTTGTTAATAGCAGCAAAGGGCTTGCAAGCTGGAGCTTGCACATGGAGTGCTAACTTCTGCCAAATGTCGACATGGACCATTGATTTGTCAAATCTACAATACAATGGACATAAGTACTTCTGACTACATCCTTGGTGTGTGTAAATAGGTACTTGAAAAACTAAAACATCAAACATTTGGCTACTTTTAAAAACCCCGGTTTTATCTCAATACAAAGAGATTGGAATCATATCATGCATGTGGCGGGACGGATTACAAATTGCCCCTTAATTTACCGCGCGAGAGCACAAAGTTAATTCCATATTCATGTCAATTTCATTTAGATTTCTTTGGTTAGGTACATTCACAAGACACTTCATAAGACTACTTTTCTCTTGTACAATTTTAAAATTACTTACCTCTCTACACACTCTATAGTCTATACACTCGTATTATTTACCCTCTAAAAAGAAAGTTTATGACTTATTATATTTATTATTATATTTTTATTATTAAGTATATTTATTATATTATATTTATTAAGTTTATAAAGTCTATTCCATCTCAACAATATCCCATCTTCCCCAATCCCAAATCACCATCATTTAAGTATATCGGCTAGGTACTACCTCATAGAGCTGAAATCATAGTAAAAACGTTGGTAAATGCTTTTCTATAACCACAGATAGTATATTTACTATACCTTATTTTTTCGATATAAAGTAAAGAGTTTAACCCACATAAAAAATTGTCAGTAATTACTTTTATCGACAAAATCTTGGTTAAATAAGAGTACCAATATTCGCACGTTCGATACGAAATGCAAAAGTGTCCGGTCCATTAATTTATTTGTAACCGATTTTACCGGAGTCAGCGCGAACAAATTAAAAACCAAAAACCGTGGTAGACAGCTATAGTCATCGACTATTGCTGTGGAACATAGGCCGAACACTATATTTTTCAGATTGGAATTAAAAAGGATGTTCTTACACTGAAGATATTAGGTAATACGCACTATTCTTGCCGTTTCTTTTTACATTAAATACTTATTAATCGTTGAATGTTAAAGAATGAGTTTATCGGGGTAAGTTCGAAAGTATTGACTGATAAATGGAGGAGTATAAGATAAGTGTAATGTGGGAATGTCGTGTGACACGGCGAGCGATGAGTATAAATAAATAAATATCCTTGGACATTTTACACGGCGTCATCTAGTCCCAAGCTAAGCAACTTATTGCTTGTGTTATGGTAACCAGATGACTGATATAATACTTAGATATTTTTTTTGTAAATACATACATATTATAGATAGAAAAACACCCAGACCCGGAACAAATATCTGCAGAACATGCAAATATTTGTCCCGTGGCGGGGATCGAAAACGCAACCTCCGCGTCTCAGGCGGGCCTTCGCCCACTGCGCCACAGAGGTCGTGAATCGTTCAATGTGAATGGACTTTGTTTTGTGGATTTGTGTGAGTACTGAGGTAAAAATAAAATAGGGAAAGCAACAGCCAACCCTAGCTCAGCCTAAGATATTCAAATTTTTAAATGACCTTTATGTCTTTTGTGCCACATCAACGTCCGAAGACTGTACCTGAAATGTAAAAATCATATCGGAAGGTCACTGACATTGTTAAGGTCAGTTCACACTCAATTAAACGTAACGCACCTTATCAAGTGTGCTAGCCGAGTGATTCGCGTCCAGTGGGTTTACGGCCTTGGGCTTTATTCCCCAAATCACTTTATAAGAACGTAACGTGCAGTGACGTCATTTTGAAATACAAATCTATGGTGCCAAGGCTTGTTTTCTTAAAATGGTATTCTCCACGCTCTGTCACACAAGTTAAGTCTTGATCTTGAACGAATAGCCACTGGACTAGACATATTATAAGCGAACGTACCTTCACCGGTCTTGTCAGTAGGTAACCAGTCAAATTCTAGCCTTGGTCGTTTGTTTTTGCATAAGTCTGAAGCACTTACTTTTCAATAAAACATCTCCCAAAAATTACTAAATGTTCAGTTAAATTGTGTAAAAACTATAGCGGCGGAAGCAGCACTACTTCTTTTCACATTTAGTACCTAGGTACATTATTTTATTACATTTAGGTATTGTTATTAATCACTAAATAGAATCTCATGTAGGTAGGTACCTACCTAAAATAAAATTTCGTATTAGCCAACTTTATTTAAGGTGCCTGTATGGGTGAAACTAGCGCCACCGCCTATTTTATTTTATTATTACGTTGAACAAAGGAATTTGAAAAAACTGAATGTACAGTTTGTGAAACCTATCATAAGCTTTTTTTAATACCTATGTAATAGTTTCATTTAGTATAGTTTAGTAGAAATAGCGAAAACAGAGTTTGGTAGCCACCAAGTGCAACTTCGCTATGTAGGTACATATAATAAATATGTATGTAATTACAGATAAAATGTATCTATGTACTTAGTTTATCAGTCATCTGGTTACCATAACACAAGCATTAAATTGCTTAGCTTGGGACTAGATGACGCCGCCGTGTGGAATGTCCAAGGATATTTATTTATTATTTATTTATATTTTATGTCGGGTCCAGTGGCTACTTCGTTCATGGTCTTGATATTTTCGTAATTCGTTCAAAACCATACTTCCGCGAATGTTTTTGGAAAGTTATCATAATTTTAGTTGATTGATTTTTTTGGTTTAAGCCACATCATATTATAAGTAAAATAACATTGAATTAGATGATTATTAAATAATAATAATTATTAATTTTGTTGTTATTCAAAGTTTTGAGTCAAAAAATAATTATTTTAATTCATTAGGTACGTCCGACTAGTTCCCGAACGAAATGTCAAATGTCATAACAATTACCTACCTACTTCAATCATTGATTGATTTTCATCGAAATTGCATTTTCTCTATTTTAATTACCTAAAACTAGCAATGAAAATGTAAATTGTTATTCGAAAACAACGCTCAAATATAAGTAGGAGAGATTTAGGGGATATGATCCTAATCAATGGATCCTAAAATTGTAAACGTGTGAGCACTACCTAGAAGTGGTTTTAGTGATTGCGCGGCATCCTTGGAGGCAAACTTGGGTCGCTTTGTACTTTATTTGGAGCTATCAAAAGTCAATTGGAAACGATTGGTTAGCACTATCAGCCAGCCTAGTGCAAGTCGCTTCATAGCGAAATTGGAGAGCACGTTCAATGTTGCTGCCAACCTACATTTCCTACTTCTCGTCTCGGCAAGAGAGTAATTAAGTCAGAGTTTTTTTTATCAACCACATTTATTTCACAACCATTTATTTATTATTAATTGCATTTGTTAGATCCATGAGGGCATCAGCGATCCTGTGAAAGAAATCTCATCATAGTGCTTTGTGAATAAATTTATAAAAAATGTGTTGTTTTTTTCTGGCAAAGCATAATATTTTATTATAGCACTTATTTTAGGTTATCTTGTTAGGATTACCGACTTGATTTATCTTTGTTGCCGACAAATATTCAATGATAGAATACGTAATATAATTTTATCAAAATACAATAAATAAATAATACCGTGCCGTAACTAATGTCAAGTCAAACCCTGACAATCAAAGAGAATATAAACACTACGTTTACTGACAATGTTCCCCGACGGCAAAAAGTCTCTCCTCCAATGAGGCTGCAGTGTAGATGATGTGACCAAAAAGGCGTTTATCTTAGTTGCCGCCTGAAACACCTATTCAATGATTTAGTACATTATTTGTCGTAAAAATAATATTTTTAAGCTATTGCATAGCTTCTATTGCGGGCCTTGAGCGTGGAGACCGAATCCAGAAATTCCGTAACGAAAATAACCTAACACCCTCCACTCCGAAAAAATGCTATGCAATAGCTTTACCGCGGCAGTCTCCGAGTGCTACACGTCTTCTTTCACCATTGAATAGTTAAAATAACACAAATCTCATAATAAATATGAAAAATTGTACCGCGCTTCAGCAGTGTTTTTACAAAACACGGTATTGAGAATCATGGAATTTTGACAGGTATTAACCTCGCCTAGTCGTGGCACAAAGAGCATGTAACGGTGGCATACGGAATTTGAAAATTCATGACATTGCGTATGTTATGTTTTCATTGGTCAATACCAATCTAAACGAGCCTAGGTGACATGTAAAATTGCACATTTTTGGATTTTGAATTTCGAATAGTCAATAAAGCACGTGTTTGAGTGAAGTTATGTTACTTTGTGCGCTGGGGAATAAAGCTCCTTATCTGACGCAGCGCGAATTACGTGTACTACATTAGGCAGGGCTGGCGTAAAACCTGTGCTTAGAGCCTACTTACAGTGTCACTAGTCAATCTGCTGAACTGTATTACTTGGATTGAGTTCAGATGTACACTGACGGTTTGAAAATGTTCGTCACCTTAGAGTCGGTTTTCGCTGGCACCAGATTGCAAGAATAAATTTTTATTGTACCAACAATTACCAGTGACGTTCCTTTTTCAAGTTTCAAAAGGCATTATGTGCTCGTTTTCGTTGAACGAATCAAGTTGAAAACCAACGAACATTTTCAAGCCGTCACTGTACATCGAACGCGTTAGAACTGGCAATAAAATCACCTAGCATGTAAAATTACGGTACGATTCAAAGTGATCCTTGAGTTCCTATTAAAATAAATGAATTTGTTTTTTTTCTTTCTTTCGAACTCAGTTATTTATCTATTTATTCAGAGAATCTTGTTAGCTGAATAGGATACCTCTCGACTTTCGTTCCCAAGGTAATAGATTCTATTCCCTACCGTGTTTATTTTAGAAGATTATTCACACGCATTAACACGATAACTAAGCGTTGTGTGAGGAAACCCAACCAAGATACAACCAAGATAGTGTCCACCAGGCCCTGTGTATCGTTTTTTTTGTTCTATTAATCACTTTACAGTAAGAAGATTTAAATATGCTATCCTATTTTTCCTCTGGAACAGATAAGCCGGCGGCATTTGACCCAGGCACTTACGTACTTACTGGATTAATACTTTGACAGCTATTTTTTGGCCTAATATGAAATCAGACTGATTGAGGGGAAAAAGAATTTCACTCGATTAAGATTTTTCATTTTAGACTGAACTTTTTATACAAAAATCTGTCTGTAGTTTTGACGTAGGTATATGCGAGATGAATAAACATCTCATTCTAAGTATGAGCTTAGAAAGTGTTGATCAATTTTTTTTGTTTATGAGGCTGTAAGTACAAGACCACTACAACTAAACCATTATTCCTGTACTAAGTGTAAGCAACTGAACAAATAATTTATGAAAAAGAAATTCTCTCGTTATTTCCTTTACGTTAAGATTGGAATAATTTGCGAAAGTAGTAATATAAACATCCAACGGAAGCAAATGTCCAGCATAAGGTAAATATATAAATCATATTCATCTCTTGGTATATTCTTTCGAGCTTCGGATAGCACATTAAATTGTTTAAAGTTGCCTAGAAACTCCATCACCAGAGTTGGTCACTTGCTCATACGAACTAACTTAGTTTAAATATGTCAGGAACAATTGTATTTTACAGCAATGGGAATATAACATTGTTTCTCGCTATGTCAGATTCAGTTCTCGATATTAAGCACATTGTTGCATGTGAATCGAGTCGGGTCGCTTCACATGCATGTGTGACGTCAATTGCAGGGCTCGTGAAGCGTATCATTTGCAAGATACATTCAGACTAACCTTCGCACGTGATTGTTTCAAATGTGTTATGAACGAAAATTGGTTGTTATTGTAATGCACAAAACGAAAATTATTCAGTTCTGTAACTGAAATGAAACAGACATATTTAGCAGTGTTTCACTTCGTATTAAATAAGGGCAAGCCGCAGCCGAAGTAACAACGCCAATTACGCCTGAAAAGCATCCAGGTGGCTCCATATACGAGTATGTTCGAAAACCATCACAATTTTTACCTTATGAGGCGCATGATGAACGTTTTTTTATATATAAAATATCGTACAGACAATTTCAAAATCTGTTGGTATCATGGGAATATAAATATCAAAAAATCTGAATACATTTAATTCGTCATTTATGACAGCTAAAAATATTATGAGACGGTATTTAATGGGACAAGATCCGAAGGTTTATCACGATACCAGCTGTTATTTAATGGCTAATAAAAACAAGACATGTCATAAATATCGGTGCACATCAAACGGATGATTAAAACTATCAATTTTGTTGGTCCAAAAGTTAATCCCTGATTCTGTTAAATAAATAGTACCTGGGTGACCGAGTTTTCCTCGTTTTTTTGGGAAATCGTGTTTTTTGGAAATAAAACGACATTTTCAAAAATAAATCCTAGATGCAAGATTCTTGTCTGTTGCATACAATTAAATTGACTGTCATCGTGACTTGCATGGTCTAAACAACAGTTGCTTATAATTATTGAACGTCAATTAGGTGCACGTAACTATATTGCTCTGGTACGTACAAGAAAATGGCATCATGTAAATGGTACTTTATACTACAATACCTTTACTTCTTCTATTCTGTGAACATTACAATTTACAAGCCTTCATTTTGACAGGCGCTAACGGAATTACATTCCGCACTTGAAGGGCACAGTGATGTATTAAAATAAGTTCATAATAATAAAGTCAGATGTCTGGCACTAATTAGAAATAACTTAATCAAAGGCTTCTTTCACCATCTTCTATGAGTTGATTAGGGATATGAAAAATAGCTGTTTAGCCACGACGGAGGCCTTTAGGCGGCCTAAAAATTACGTCAGCTGAGTTAGCCTACGAATGCGAATTTACTTTTTTATGATAAAAAAAGTTTGAGAAACCATTAATTTTTTGTAAATTAGAACCGTTCCGACCAAACGCTCTCTCCCAAACTCAAAGAATACTGAAATTGGGAAATATACATGAGGGTATTTTTAGATACCACGCCCTGGGTATGAGTATTTTTTATGACGTCTCTGTTTGCACCACATAGTAAAATTCACCCCATAAAAAATATAAAAATATGTCATTCAAAGACAGCTAGCTATAGGATAGTACTACTCATCGCCAAGGCCAAATAAACTATCTGACAGTTAGTTTACTTAAGATTTTAATCGAAGATAGTAAGACAGCCGTTTAATTAATTAAAAGTCAATATCTAGAGACTGCGCTGAGCTGCATTGATGTCTAAAACAGGATCTTTGGAAGTTTATTGAAGTGTCGTAGCGCTGCTACGAGACGTAGCGATAGCT
The DNA here is from genome assembly GCA_963582015.1 of Xanthorhoe designata. NCBI lineage: Eukaryota > Metazoa > Arthropoda > Insecta > Lepidoptera > Geometridae > Xanthorhoe > Xanthorhoe designata. The sequence goes on from OY757053.1 coordinate 3,840,653, forward strand.
ACGGCCCTCGTAGCACTAGCTACGAGGCGTTTGCTAAGAACAAATTATACGTCATTCAATAAGTAATGAATGAATATAAATAATCTAATGTAAAATAGTAAGAAAAAATTAAAGAAAAAAGTAAGTACTTTAATTGCGCGTTTTTAAAGCTAGAAAACATAATATTTTTCTCTCGTTGTGTGAGTGTGACTCCGATGAGTCCGATGATTGTGTGAGTGAAGTCTTTATCGCAAAGTCAAAATAATCAGTTCTGAATTTGATTTGATAAAATTAATAACTAATGGTGTCTAGTCTATTAGTCATCTCTCGTTTTGTTTAAACACTAGATGCCACCCATCCGTTTTGTGTACGCACTGGACATTTTCTGAGTTTTCCCGATACAATAAAATTTCTTATAAAATAAAAATCAGTGTTCAATGCAAAATTATCTAGCGAGCTGATGATAAATATTTTACAACGAATGGACTGGACATGAAACACGATAGAAGAGCATACTGTTTTATGTACACCTCAGACTTGACTACGCTACACATTTTATAACAAATTTTATACCTTATTACCCAGGTATTATGAAAGAGATTTCTTGTAAAATTATGTAATTTAGTTACTCATTATTTGAAGACGTTAGTTGCGTCATCTGATGCGCATTTTATTTGAATAGGGTTTTATACCTTGTAAAAAAATTAAATAACTGTTGGACTAGTAAACATATTTTAGCTATAACAGATATTAAATCTGTTGCTATCTTCTTTCATCGTCTTAAGAGTAACAAGAAACATTTTTAGAAAAAAAAAAATAAAAAAAATGAAATATGATCACGACTGTATCCCGGGTGCGGTAGACATTTCTTTAAGATCATTAGGCAATTTTTAGATCTTTTTTAAGAGGGGGTAGTCAGAGGTATGTCCAAATACATACATATTTGGTACATGCCCACTTTTTGCAGAAGTTAACTTTCCATACGTGACAGGTTGCAAGCCCATCGACGCTATTAGAGAGCTAACTGGTTTCCTTTTTTAGATCTAGATATTAAATTGAAAAATCTTTATGATTATGGCGATATTCTGAGAAACTTAATTTAAGTAAATAGGAGAGACTCATGGTCACTTCATCATTAAAATTAGGTTGGATTTCAAACCACACAGTTTAATTTTTCTTCATATTTTTTTAAAGATTGAAGGTACCTATAGCTTCTATTCTAAACTATTACAAAACTCTTTGTTTTAATTATAAATAAATAAATATCCTTGGACCTTTCACACAGCGTCATCTAGTCCCAAGCTAAGCAATTTAATGCTTGTGTTATGGTAACCAGATGACTGATAAACTACATTATATACATCTTTTTGTAAATACATACATATTATACATAGAAAACACCCAGACTCGAGACAAATAATTGCAGATCATGCAAACATTTCTCCCGCGGCAGTAATCGAAGCCGCAACCTCTGCGTCTCAGGCGAGCCTTCGCCCACTGTGCCACAGAAGTCGTCATTCATTAAATTAAAGGCTTCTCAAAGCTCAGAGTAGGTACTGCTAAATCTAAAACCTTTTCGATTCATTAACTTAATAACAAACAAAAAATCACAAAATTTGTGTTGAGAAACTACTTATGAATAAAATATGTTGTTTACATCCAAAAGCTAAGCTAAATAAATAATTCGCTGTGTCCATCAAAAGGGCGTTATAAGACGTCATAAAAATAACCGGGCGGAGGACGAGGGCGTTATTCAGGGCCAGAATCAAAAGCCCCGCTCCCTCACGTGCCCTAACTTACTCACTAATTAATTAGCCATCACACCCTGCGAGTTATGTAGGGTTGCTACACATCACTTATCATCTTTACTTGTATATAGATATAGTACACTAATTCATTTTTACAAAAAAAAATACACTTCACTTTAATTCTTATAGATTAATAATCCTACATTATAAATTCTAAAGTTTGTGTAGATGGATGTGATTTATTTTTGTTACTCTTTCACGCGAAAACTACTAAACGGAAGGCTTATACTTGGAATATAGGTACATAGTTTATGACCTGGAGTAACATATAGGCTACTTTTTATCCAGGTAGATACTACGGGGGCGAAGCCGCGGGTGAGTAAGCTATTTCAATGTATTGCAGTTGCAATTTTACACACATAACATCGAATTGTGTTTCCTCGAAAACTATCTATCGACATATTTATACTTAAATTGATGTCTTTGTTACATCGAAAAACTGTACTGCGAACGTGACTGCCCAAATATTGCAGAAGTTAGTAAGTACTCCATACGTGATAAGTTTCTAGACCATCGAGGTCGCTTCTATTTTTTATTCTTCATTCAAAGGTTTTTATCACGGTGTTTTCTTAGTTCCTTATACATTAGCTATACTATATATATATAATTCTACGGGATAAAGAAGGAAAAAGCTGAGTGGACGTCGGTTGGACAAGCCTTCTTCCTAAAGAGGCACTTAAGTCCGCTCACATGTTTCAGGAACTAAAACAATTTTGATTTTATTGATATAGTAGCATACGCTAGGATGTTTTATTTGTTAATAAATGTATCATAAAATAAAATAATTATATTTAATCAATACGTGTCGTAAGGTGAACAAAAACACTCAGAAACTCACTCGTTTATTGAAGGTTTGTATTGTTTGTAATTGTTGTACATTGTGATCAGTGATCAGTCACGATGTGCCAGCAATTTATCTTCTTTGAAGTACAATCTACACGTACTTTCATTAGTAGGTATGTAAACTGTCTTTATATTATTATGTCATATGTCAAAAATGTGAGAACAATAAACAAGTGTAAAAATTATCTAATGTTTCCGAAAAACACACTTGCAAAAGTGTAACAACCCTGCCGATAATTATGACACTCAAGTCCACCACGTATCGCATTCAATTTAACTGACATTTTAAGCCTTCAGTGTAAGTATTAAAGTTGAAATTTAAATGACGACAAGGTTAAAACAAGTAGGTAAACGTTAAGGGAATTACAAATATTAATACTTCACCTCACGGCCTATTATTTACGTGTTTTAGTTGAATTTCATGGTCAAAGACTAGTTAGTGGTGTGTTGTAGGCTTTCAATCTTCCTGCCCTTATCCCACATTAGGTACGTGTTTCAGTAGTTATCCAATCGCGACTTGAATACTTTAACTTTTCATTCAGATAAAAATTATATACTATTCCAGACGGATAGAAAACAAACAATTTAGATTTATTTTTTTTATACATAGGCTGTTATCATATACCTAAATAATATAAGTAGGATGGTATTTTTGGATTATAATAATATGTTGTTTTGTTACAGATATAAAGCAATGAAGTGGAGAGAGTAGGCAGGCGGCATGGCGGGCATGCCCATTCTCGGCAACAGTGTCGGCGCAGGAGAGCTGCGCGAGAACAGAGGTAAGTATATTATATTATATTAGTATATTATATGGTACATTATATTCCATTAGTATTTCTTAAACTCTCGCGATTTGTCGCGATTGCAAATCATTTTTTTAAACATACAACTAGATTTTAACCACAGACATACCTACTCGTATACTTATCTAAATCTATGTCTGTGATTTAACCTCAATTTTTAGTCATGACGGAGGCCTTTAGGCGGCTTGAAAACTCCGTCACCAGAGTTGGCCACGTGCTCATACGAACTTATTGAGGACTGTCAAAAAAAGGTGTTTTATCACCTGAAACAAATGTTTCATATTACAAAATAAATGTTTATCATTTACAAATGAAACTCATTGTGTTTATATTATGAAATACCAAAAGTGATCACTTTCGGCCCTCCGGTCAATCGTATTCCGGTAATACATGTTTTCCGAGAATATACCACCTGCTCACACTTGACCGAACGTCAATAAGCCAAATCCACTCGGGGGCTTGTAAGACAGAAAACGAAACAAGAGCCTCGGTCCTAAACAAACAGACCCGATCTCACGGTTTTATTAGATCTCAAGATATTTTAAAAGTATTATTTCTTGCAGTTTGTAAAATTATCGATTACTAGACATCTTCGCTCTCAAATAAATCAAAGCGAATTGAAAATTGAAAGTAGATAGGTACTATTTGAAGATCTGTAAGTACATAACTAATTAGATGTTCGATATATCTGAAGTTGTATTAGGAGTATAGGACTACCTAATTTTTAAAATGTGTAAAATGGTTCGTTTTCTAGAAATCTTCATTTTATGTTAAATCAAAGCTATAATATACTGGTGGGTGTAAAAAGACAACTACCGAAAACTGATGGGTTGCAATCAGACCATAGTACTGAACATAATTAGCGGAAAAAAAAGACCTCCGTCATGGCTTAGCGACTTTAAAAGACTTGTTTGTTAACAGATGCAAGCAACAGGTCCTCGAGCAGTGGCTCCCGACGCGGCTCCTCCCCGCACCGTGCTCCTGTAAGTACATAATGATGATGATGGCCTCTTATTATTATTATTATTACTGATGGATACCCCCATCGAACTTCAGACGAAAATCAAAGAAAGTTATACAAACCAAGAAAAAAAACGAACGTTTTAAATGCCGTCGACTGTTCGTGCGAAATACGAGAAACTCACCGTTTCGGCACGGCAGCCGTCCGACAAAAGGCCTTAAAAAACCAGTAGTTTTAGAAAGGTGATTTTGGGATACAATAAGTACTTAGGTACAATATAAAAATCAGCCTTAAAATACCATCTGTTGATTGTTTGAACTAGGCCAAGGTAAGTTTCAGGCCAATAGCCCGAGGCTGCGTTTGAGGCGATTCGATCATGCGTGCGCGTTCATTTTCGCGTCATTGGCCCTCGCGTACCTCAAACACGTGTTTTGCAACTGCTTTACTGAATCAAAATTTCAATATATCGAATAGTATAATTCTATTCGAAACGCACACGTTAAATTGTTGGTTCCGACTTTTGAAGTGCCAAATCAAAAGTCAAGTTCAGGGTGCCGGTTCTGCTATCAAACTTTTAATCAACCACTAACAAAACGTTAGTAAGGTCGTACGAGCAAGAGGCCAACTCTGTCATCTAGTTACCATAACACTAGATAGCTTGGGACTAGATGACGCTGTGTGAAATGTCTAAAGATATATTTTTTAAATTTTGTGGTGATTTATCCAGGATCCGGAGACATGCGACGCGACGGTCCACAAGCCCGACCCGAGCGCGCCGCCAGCCCGACACCGGCCCACCCCGCTCACCTATGAACGGGAGTACAACGACAAAGTTCACACTATGGTGAGTTACATACAAAGGTATCTCTAAATACTTACACTATAATTTGATACATCCCAGGCTAAGCGTGACAGGGTTGCATCGCCGCTAGCTAAAAGTTTCTCAGTAGTTTTACCTTCTGTTAAGCGGTTATGTACCATTTACATATTTCCATTTTCTTATAGACGAGAGCAATAATTACGCGCACCTAATTGACATTCAATAATTGTAAGCAACTGTTGTTGACCTCTGTAAGTCCTGATGACAGTCAATTTAATTGTATGTATGCAACAGGCAATAATCTTGAATCGTGTCTTTAGGGTCCACATGATTATGTTTGGATGCTAAAAAATACATAGAAACCTAAGTAAATGTAGGCATACCTCATGCATGCAGAAGTCTCGTGATAAAAACATTTTCGTATCTGAAATCGAATGTCAGTTAGCAATTTCATTCTGCCATCGAATATCACTTCAAATTCCCAGAAGTACCTACCCACTGCATATATCGTGAAAAGTGAAAAACATTTGGAAATATGGAGGGAAATGATTCATCGTAAACACCGAAATTGCTACGCTAACTAATGTATCTAAGTTAAAATGTCAATATGCTTGCGATCCAGACATTTTGTTTTGAATACATGATCGGCATGTATTAAAACTGCTTTCATTAGATGATAAAAGCCGTCTCTACCCACGACCTACCTCTATAGTTTCGTTTGTTTTTTAGGCAACGTCAACAGTACCTAAACATATTTCACATTGTATAAAACATTTACATAAAAAAGTACAATGATATATACCCAGCATGTACAGCACAGCGTTAAAAAAACACGTACGTACAGGCGTCCCTAAGCGGCGGCGGCGGGGTGGTGACACACACAGCTCCATCATACGAGGAGCAGCGAGCCAGCCCCGCGCTGCTGAGCCGCGCCAGTGGCACACCGGGCGGGCGCAGCGTGCGCGACGACGGCTACTGCTCGGCCAGCAGCACACCGAGGGCGTTCGGTAAGCATTGTCACAGTTTACAAGATAGGGCATGAAAGGGTGGTGACACACACAGCTTATAGGAGGAGCAGCGCACCAGCCCTGCGATGCTGAGCTGTGTGGTACACGATGATAACAACTGCTTGGTTCGGCATTGGGAAAGCATCACGAATATTGAACACGTGAAAAAGCGAATCTAGCCAAGATTTCAAGGTCAGTTGGGCGATTTTGCTTTGTTTGTATGTTTGTTTGAGTCATTTTACAAACCCGTTTTAAGACTAGTATAGTACCTAATATTACAGATAAAAATTAAATGAGGGGATAGGCAGGCATAATATGAATGAAAATATATTTAGTTTAGGAAGGCAGGTGACACTCAAAATTTATAGACGTTTCACAGAAGTTTATAATTTTGAAGAAAGTTAAGTAATGTTGTAAACTAAGATCAATATTTGAGATTAATTTTAGGGTGATTAGAGTTTAAGCTGTACTTGAGTAATATGATACAAGCCTTTAGTGTCCATATCACTTCACTGTTATAGCTAATCGACTACACAATTAAGATAAGCATCGAGACGCATATACTCGTACTTATCGCTACTTGTATGAATTTGGCAGTTTCTTAATACCAAGAGATTAGCTTATTTACGTCTGAATAAATAAAAAAATTACATAACGATGTGGTTATTTGTAGAAAAGTGTGTGATTATGTGAAATGGATGGAAACTGCACAAAACCGAAGAGAATGGCATAATATGAAGGAGGCCTACACCCATAGGGTTGAATGTGGCTAAGAAGAAGAAGTGTGATTATGTCATTTTTGTATGGAAATGACAAAATTGAAAAAAGTCTTTGTGAGTTAATATTTTTAGAATGTCGTAGTAGGTAAAGTATTTTTTGTTGTATATACTATATAGGTACTAATTTTCCTTGTATTTTGTTTTAAATAAATTGCTAAACACTGCAAGGCGTGATTGAGCCTTGCACTTTGTTCATTTTATTTAACTTGTAGCCTCGTTATGGCGCCTGTTGGATTATAGGTATAGTCGGTATTAAAACTAAAGGTGGCGGATGGCCCTTCACTCCTTATTGCCTCTCCACTTTCTTCTTACTGGAAGTTTTCTCGTTTCCGTTCTCTGGTTTGTTTTTAAAACTTTATTTATTGCTCGCTTTAAAACTATTTGAATTTGCAGATTGCTGCGTCTGTTACTTATTTATTTATTTTAATTACTAGGGAAAAGTATTAAAGTTAAAAAAATACGACATCTGTGGCGCAGTTGGTGAACGCCCGCCTGAGACGCAGGAGGATGCGTGTTCGATCCCCGCTGCGGGTCAAATGTTTGTATGTTCTGCAGAAAATTTTGCGGCATCCTGATATTAACTTCATGGCGGTACGAACTCTACCGATTCCTATCGAATTGGAAGGTTGGGTATTGCCGAGGATCGTGAAGTCTGGTGGGAGTAGGGGAAGGCCTTTGCCCAGCAGTGCACACACATGGCTAATAATACTACTACTTCATATACTTACACCATTTTTCGTCAAAAAAAAAGTAATGGACAGAGAAACGCTTAAACTCTGGATTACATTCATTCCTTCAGGCAATGCCTTTCGCGTTAAGCACCTAGTGAAAATATAAGAGTGTGTACTCGACGCATCTACTATCGAATGCCGTCGGCATCCGTTTTTGGATTCCATTACTGGCTTGTATTGCTAATACCTTCTCGCTTTCACGAGTCGAGCGGACGAAGTACATTTACGAAGCAAGCTGCTCTTGCAAGCAGGTATTTTACATAGCTAAGAAGCATTAAGTACTTAGATGTAACAAATCGGTCGTTGATGAGCTTTATTTATTTATTTATTTATTTTTACATCTTAGGAAAACAAACAGTCATAAATCAAATTAAATAACTAAGAACTCTCTATCTTTACTCTCTATGATTTAGTTTAGAGTACCTACTATGTTTTACCAAATGGGAAAGTACGAGTACCTACCTCTATTGTAACCAAAAGAAGAATAGAACAACACTTTATACAAATACATGAAAAAAATTACAGGCACACAATGGGCGGTCTACGGTCTAATAAATATGAGAAATTTCTTCCAGACAAAATAAGAATGGATGAAGTGGATTAATTACTTGATATAGCAATGTCGTTTTGAGCCGGGGCTGCCTCCATGGAATTTTTGTTGAAAAAAACGTACCTATTGCATTTTGAGTCAAGCTCTGAACCATATACCAATGAAAACTTCAGTCAAGCTGATGCATTGTATCATTCGTTGATACATCCGTTGATTATTTCCTATGGATATATGGCAAGCCAGCAGGCTTACTCCATTTCAAGAATGTTTCAGGCCCAAGCGCTATACTAATATAGTGTCAGCAATCTATCGGCAAGATGGGTCGACGACATAGTCAAAACTGCAGGTCGGACATGGGTTAGATTGGCGCGAGACAGGGTCGAGTGGCGGAAGCGAAGAGAGGCCTATGCCCAACAGTGGGATGAGAAGGGCTGATGATGATGATGATGATGATGATGATGATGATGAATCTATCGGCAATCTATCGGGATGCTTTCCGTCGCCATATCAAATTCACACCGATTGTGTCAATTTGTGTCTTGAGCACTCGCTCGCCCAAAGAGGCTTGATTTTATGTAATCTAAGTTTATTTTTTGTATATTACATGTAGTTCACTAAAAGTACTGAAATTATTGTAGGTATATTTAACTTTTACTGAACTTACATCATCTATCAACAAAAATAAAGACCTCGACGCACAAAAGGCACTAAATTAGAGCTCAACCATTGAATTCCGCTGGCAAATACCGCTTCTTCCGTTTTTGAATAAATTCCAATAGGGTTGGCACTACCGATTATTGCGAATAACCGCTCGTATTGGTATTCCATTATGCGGCGTGCCGCCAGCGATATTAAGAAAGGTGACGCACAGGAATGGAGGTATTTGGATGGAACAGTCAGGTAAGTACTGATTGCAAATAGGGTGTTATTAGACCACGACGCCTTCCTCTTCTTCGTGTGAGTAATGATGACTATATTGATGACCTTCACTGTAGGTGTGTATAATAGGTAGGTACCTATATTTTGTTACTGTTTTTTTCTTCTTAGTAATATTTTTGTGCTAAACTAAATAAAGTAGACTATTGTTATTTATTTTGATGATTATTTTACGTTATGATATAATTTACAGCAAGTGCAGCGAAGCTAAGCAGTAATTCAAATCATTCAAATTTTCATTTGAATTAATTTATTGTAATTATGAACATACTTTAACATAGGATGGTTGTTTGCTTACATTAAGGTACAAAAACCAACTAACTTTACAATTTGAAATGATTGTTTCAGATCACAAACCGACAAAAGGATCAGTCGTGACACTATCCTGCTACAAAAGTAAGTAAAACGTATAGTATTATTTTATCTGTGGTATAACTATTGTATAAAATACTAGCTTACTCACCCGTGGCTTCGCTCACGTAGTAGGTACCTACGTACCCGGACATATTATACTATATAAGCTAGCTACGCACCCGGATGTAGTAGATAATTTCGTGATCAGATCAGAGCACATTATAAAACATATAATTATGTAGGGGTATTTAATATGATCTAATACTAGTAAAACTAATTCAATATATTATGTTATTTTGGTACCTTTTAAAGTGGAAAATGTTTTCTGTCACAGAAGAGCCAAAAATCCAAGTTGAAGAGGAGTTTTATAGTGAAGCTGCTAAAAAGATACGTGCGAATAGTATTAAAGTTGGTAAGTTAGCAACATACACGTTACCGACCATTGAGATATTTCTCCTTCAAAATAATACGGAAATATAAGCACGGATTATCAAATAATGTTTTATAGGTTTTACTATGCTAATAAAACCGTGGGTGGTGAAAATCAAAATGAATAAGTTGTTTTGTCGTTGTCAAGTCGTGTGCGCATACTTCAAGCAGTTTCAATGGGAATTATTAGTTATTAGTGGGTAGTTGTATAAAATAATTAAAATAAACTTTCAGCTGAAAACGATGACGGGAGAGAGACATGGGGCACTGGAGCAGACTTCTTACTCTCTATCATCGGGTTTGCTGTCGACCTCGCCAACGTGTGGAGGTTCCCTTACTTGTGCTATAGGAATGGAGGAGGTTAGTGACCGGATTGAAGATAGCTTCCTTAGACTAAAAATACAGTAAGTTAAAATGAGTATTCTTACTTGAAAAAGTAAAAGGATCAAAGGAAGAGTTCACAATAACATCTAAGTTTATTAGTTTAACATATTAGTAAATAAGGCTCTACAAAAGTGAGTGAGAGAAATTGAATGTGTTTGGGTGTAAATTTGGTGTGAATAGAGCACATAAATTAAATAAGCCTTAATTCCTAAGAACTAAAACAATAGTAGTAACGTAGGTACTTAAATTCACAAATACTCTTCGATGTAGTATAGCAACCGATAGAGTAAACTGATACTCGATGAGCCTAATGAGCGGGGAGGCCTGACTGACAAAGCACGTGTATAATTTTATGCATCAGCCCGGTTTTTCTACTAGTAGAGTAGTCAGTCCTCTTCTATTTTGCAACACAGTTCATGGTTTATACGAAATTAATTAATTATGGCAAACTTTATCTCAGGTGCGTTTCTTATTCCCTACACCCTGATGCTGATCTTCGGAGCGGTTCCACTGTTCTACATGGAGCTGATCCTGGGGCAGTACAACCGGCAGGGGCCTATCACGCTTTGGAAGATATGCCCGCTGTTTAAAGGTAGAATTAAAGACCATGGTAATCGTAGTGCCATTAAAATTCATAAATGAAGTAAGTAAATGATTTCGTTATGCAATTATGTTTTGTATTATAAAATATATAAAAAACCCTGTAATAAAACCATATTTTCCGTGAGCTATGGGTCATTTAGAACTTATTCCCGACCATAACGGCTTTGTAGCCTTTGCCCCTGTTTTTTTCTTTCACTCAAATAAACTAACCGATATTTGTAGCACTCCACGTAGCATAGCGCAGCTCGCAGTGCTACGAAAGTGCTACGCGTATCGTATCGTAGCACAACTCGTAGCGCTATTTACGATAGTGCTATGCTATATCAAAATCTGTATTAGGCAAAAAAATATCAAATCATAAGTAGGTACTATATATAAAATAAGGCGTTTTTAGAAGGAATAGAATAGAATAGAATATTACTTTATTGTACACCATAAAAGAAACAAAACAACTTAGATACACAAAAAAAAGTGTAATAATAGGCGACCTTATCGCTGAAAGCGATCTCTTCCAGGTAACCTTTGGATTTTGTTTTAAAATAAGCCTATGTAAGTATAAGAATGCATATGCATATTAACATCGATCGGCTCAAGGAAACAGCCAGTTATAACCAAAGTTTTTATAAAGTCGATTTTCTTTCAGGAGTCGGCTTCTGCGCGGTCATGGTGGCTTTCTACGTTTCTTTTTACTACAACGTTATTATTGGTATGTATTATGATATAAAAAAAATGTTTTTACATGTTAATTATTATTTTGTTAGTTAGACTGCTTTAACTTCGTTCCGTTCTTAACGAGTGTGTATCAATATTTCTCTTAAATGTTGGGATTTTACTGGACTCACACTTATGAAGATGAATTAAGAAAGAGAAACTGCAAATTTTATAACGAGACCACTAAGGTAGCTTTATATCATAATGATTTTAACTTGGTTGATAGTTGATACTAATAGACTATATAGTAAACCTTACTCTACTAATGCCGGGTTCCTATAGCCAACTAACGGATAACGGATGTCCGTACGTAGGTCGTCATAGCAACGTTGTTTGTTCAACACAAAATGTATGAGACTTTTTGACAGATAACAACATTGCTATGACGACCTACGTACGGACATCCGTTAGTTGACTATAGGAACCCGGCATAAGTCTCTGATGCTAAACGCTGCTCGTTGGGTCTTGTTGATGGTGTTATAAACATTTTGAATAGCCTTTTTCTATTCCAGGTGACAATCTACACTAACTAGCTAGGATTGAGTAAATCATTCACACAAAATAAATTCCGTGTTTATTTACTTAGTTTGCTATTAAATCTGCAATTTATATCCTTAGTTATACAACATAGCAACCTTAATTTTTGCTACAAGTGTAATAGCAAATTACAAACGTGGGGTTTTACAATGAAACACATTTGGAAGATATCCAAATGTTGATAAGCAAGACATTAAGTGCATAATATACCTAAGTACTTATATTATGCTCATGCTTTGCGGAACTTACTATTTTTTTTTAATAATTACCTTTCGTATAGCCGGTTGTTCTGTGTTTTACTTAAATCCAAATAACCAAGTCAACTCTAGGTATCTTCAGTTGAAGTCATACCTATTACATTTTATTCAACCTGCTTTGACTGCTGGACATAGGAAAAGACTATTATTCTCTTCTTCTCTCTCTATTTACGTTCTACGTTCTAAAATCGTGGGACCAAATCAAGTTTATAATCAGCCTCTCTCTCTTCTTCGGCTTCGAAGTCATCTCGACAACGCTTTCGTTACTGTTATTGTAATATGGTTATTATAGCAGACATACCAGATCTGTGATTATTATAAGTTCCAAGGTTATTTCAGCAGCAACGGCGTTCTGACTGTATCTACAATCTTTTCCATTGTTCTTGTTATTCAGTTGTTAGCTCAGTATGTATGGGATGTTACGTAAATACTGAGCATTGCCAGTTATTACCTTTAATTCTGGAAGAATGTCAACTAGAAAGACGAGAAAGACTCGAAGCTACAATGTTAAACCTTGACCTCGGTGGATATGCAAAACTTTCCGTACTGTAATATTAGTTCCAGTTTATTATTTTAGGTTCTTATAGTTTTTGAACGAACATCCCATTAAAGCTTGATTATAGATACTGTGTCATAACCGTGATTTACCAATCTACGTAGAGTAGAGTGTATCTTTATGTTTTATTTTAAAGTACATCATCTATCTGCTAGAGACACTATGACAAGTACATTGTCTGTCAAAGAAGTCGGCCTAAAAACTCTGTCATCAGAGTCGGGCACTTGCTCATACGAACTAACTTACTTTACTACACGTTAGCGTATAAATTCATTGGAAAAATGTCATGGGTAATTAATTACACTGAAGTACTTATTTACGTATGATTTGTTTATCAAATATCTTTATTTTCCTCAGGCTGGGCATTATACTTCCTCATATCATCAGCGCGCAGTGAGCTCCCGTGGGTGCACTGCGACAACTCGTGGAACACAGAGCAGTGCTGGGACACCGGTAAGGCGAATGTCACCAACCGCACCGACATGGACGTGCGCTACCAGGGCCCACTATCGCACTTCACACCTGCCTCTGAGTTCTTCCAGTAAGTATGGAATACTAGTATTACAGTAACTTAATAATGTAATCGTTAAATGCCGGTAAATACACACCAGATGCGTGTGTATTGCTTGATGCGCGACATGTATGTACTTTTACTCGTTTCTATTCTCTTTCTTTCAAGGATAATCCTTTGTTTTGATATTTCTGATCACGTGACTTTTCGTTATCGAATGCTTATTCCTATTCATTTTCTTTCAAACTGTACATCATCTTTTGGCTACATTATAACTTTATACTGAGAACACAGAACTCAGACTAAGAATATACATGTTTTGACTGCTAGTAGGATACAATATTTGCTGACCGATAACACAACACAAAAGCAAATAAAAACTTTGAATTTCAGTCGTGCGGTCCTAGAGATGCAGCACTCGGAAGGCCTCAACGACCTCGGCTTCCCAAAATGGCAACTGGCGCTTTGTCTCGCACTGGTCTACGTCACGCTCTATCTCTCACTCTTCAAAGGCGTCAAAAGTTCTGGTAATATCCTAGATGTTCAACCGATTAAATGCTTAAAAAATATTTCTTTGTTTTAGTTTCAGATACGTCGGCACCCTCCTTAAAAAATCCACACATACCACAGATAAAATCTCATTTGAATTGTCACTTTTAAAATTGTACAAATTGTATCGTCTAGTAAAATGTCTGGCCAACCACTAAGCTCCTTTCCAGGTAAAGTGGTATGGCTGACGGCGACGATGCCGTACGTGGTGCTGTCGATACTGCTGGCCCGGGGGCTGCTGCTGCCCGGCGCCACTAGCGGCATCGCCTACTACCTGCAGCCAGAGCTCACTAGGTTAAAGGACACACAGGTACTCCTAAGTGGTGGGTCGATCATAATACGACTAAGATATTCAGGTCAATCACTTCTCTAGTGGTTCCGTTTGTGACTAAGTATATATTTATGGTTGGTAAAAAGAAATATGGAGGACTCCAGAAGAGACGGTCGTTCACTTGACAGATGTGTCGATGACGTTGTGAAAACAGCAGAGTTTGGCTCAAGCTAATATAGGCATGTCCATTGTCCAGCAATGGGATGAATTGATGAAATGACAGTTCATGATGATGAAGGGAAACAGCGTGTTAAAGTCAGAACGATTAAAAAATAGCTATCATTTTCCAGGTTTGGGTCGATGCTGCAGTACAGATATTCTACTCGGTGGGAGCTGGCTTTGGAGTTCATCTCTCCTATGCAAGCTACAACACCTTTCACAATAACTGCTACAGGTCAGAAACGTTTAAAAATAGGGCAACGCTAAAAATACCTAACTTCACAATACACAAAGACATTATTTAGAATTAATTGCCTCGATACAGGTAACCACTAGATACATTAAAAGCAGTTATTACATTTTTGCAATATATTTAAACGTTTAAATTTTAACGACCCCGAGATTTTTTTTTAAGAATTCCAGATCCCTTGATGTAAGAAGGGTAGTCACAAGAAAATATTATGTTTGGTAATGTGCCTATGTACATTATGTATAATATCATTCGATAGGTACGTTTAAATTGGTAAGACATTATTTACCGATTATAATATTACCTGGTTAATTTGGGATTTTAAATTAGGTACTTTTGCGATAGGCAGTTGATATAGAGGGTATAAGGATGTCGATACAATTATTAACTAAAAAGAATTGAATGAAAACACAGATTTTGTTTATATTTCAGAGACTGTCTGGTAACAACTTTAGTGAATTGCTTCACGTCATTCTTCTCCGGCTTTGTGATCTTCACGTATCTCGGCTTCATGTCGCATAAGCAAGGAGTCCCGATATCATCTGTTGCTACCGAAGGTATGGTATAAGTACAGTTCATTTTATCACAAATTAAACTAGAAATGATTGGATTTTCTTGCACTCTAGATATTTGGAGAGCCTCATGTACCTAAATCTATTGTTTTATCATATGATTCTATCTATCTATCTTATCCACCCACATCTGGGTAGGCCTCGTTAATATCCCGACACTATGCGGCATCCACTGCTTGCCACAAAGGCTATTTAAGGTCCATTTTTACATAGCAGATTGCTCTTTTTCAGGTCCTGGGCTGGTTTTCCAAGTATATCCTGAAGCAGTAGCTACTCTTCCCGGAGCCAGTCTTTGGTCGATGCTGTTTTTCTTCATGCTAATCATGCTGGGCTTGGATTCTGGAGTAAGTAAAACAAAATAATCCTTTTTTTCTCTCCATGATACTTATAGCCATGTTGGCTAAGTGGGATAGTGATTTGACTTTAGATTTGAAGGTCGGGGATCGGATCCCAGATAGGATCTCGAGAAAATGAGTTAGAATTCTGATGCCGACAACAGCGGCAATGGGCTTGCAACCTGTCTTATAAGAAATGTTAACTTCTGCTAAACTTTCATAAATATATCGCCGACTCGCTTGCATTAGTTTTACGGCCTCTCTAGTCTGAATAACATATCTATCTTGCTTTCACATTACTTTTAGTTCCATATAAAAATGACAAATAACTACCGATTCCACAGATAAAATAATACTACGATACTAAGCAAACTCAACTCACTACTAGTGAGCCAGGTCCGTTACGGGGCAGTGGTCCAACTGTCATCCCCACGCATAAAGGACCACCTTTGAGTAAATGCGGAAAAAGGAGTCCCCATACATACATACGCAAACTCAAAGATAGATAGGTTATTCGTCAATCGATAATCACTCTTTTGGCCATGTTCTGATTTAACAGATGGGCGGGCTAGAGTGCGTGATCACGGGTCTACTGGACCAGGCGCGGGCGAGCGGCGCCAAGTGGCTTCGTCGCGAGCATTTCACCCTCATCGTCGTCTGCGTCTCCTTCTGTGTCGCTTGCATCAACATCACTCCGGTATAGTTTAACCTGTTTAACCGGCGGTTTTTTGTGTCTTATAGTTAACTATCCTCGTTCACGTGTCAAGTATTCTAATGTAGTGAATTTTAGTTCATGTTAGGCGCTGCACTTAATTTTCATACATTTGTGATACTTGGCTCGGTATCGAGGACAGTATAAGGTGTAAAATAAGATATGAGTAAGAAATCAATAAATGTTGAATTCACAGAAAAGGAAACCCTGTTGTGTGCGAACACCACGTTCCTTTCTAAAGGATTTGACTTGATTCAGGCGTGACTTTTCGTAAGTCTAAAATCTTCAGATATTGAAAATTTCAGAATATCTAGTACGGTTTTGGTTCGTTCATAATGTATTTTTATTTATCATTTTGTATTTCAGGGTGGTATCTACATGTTTCATTTGCTGGATACCTACGCTGCCGGCATCTCGCTGCTCTGCTCGGCGCTGTTTGAAGCTGTCGCGGTCTCATGGTTCTATGGTAAAGCTAATTTTTAAATTAATTAAAAACTGATCCAGTTTTTAATTGATACTTGCAGCAAGACGTGAACACTTCGATTTTTCAATTTAGTACATAATAAAGTAATAGGTTAAATAAATGAATAGTAATGAGACAAGACAATATTACACATTTGTCGTGTCTGAGAAATTAAGTAAAGAGAAAAAAAAAATGCACAGAATAGTCACATCAAGATCTAATTGTTCGTAAAGAAGATACTTGAGTGCAGACAGTTCGAAGGTTTCATTCGGTAGAACAATTATCTTGATTTCCCCAGGTTTGAAGAGATTCTCCGATGACGTGGAGGAGATGCTGGGCTTCAGACCCGGCCTCTATTGGCGGATATGCTGGAAGTTCGTCAGTCCCACCTTTATCATTGTAAGTGGTACCTATTCGCCTCACTGTAGGTACCAGCAATCACTATAATACGCTTCAGTATCAATCAATATGGAGGAAGTGAATCACTAGCCTATCTAAAAATATATATCCACCTTGAGTAGGTAACGGTAATAGTTATTCATTTCCAGCATCGAAAAGAATTCAAAATGTATTGATCTAGTCTGGTTCTAAATCAATACATTTTGTACTATTTTCTCACTGTTCTACTAAGCAAAAACCCTTGCAATAGTGTTTTAGAAAGAAAGAACAAAAAATTTATTTTTTTCATTCCATATTATAGGAAACACATTACTTACCTACATTACCTAAATGAAAAAAAAAATACAAAAAAGGCTTACTAGTAGCAAAGACGATTAATATCTAGAAGACAGACAAAGGCCATACACAAAATCGTAACCCTAAAAAATAGCCTGAAAACTCTAAAACATCAATTTTATCCAAGAAATTTCAATTACTTTCTAGTTAAAAATGTTTAAATATTGAATATTGTTGCTACCTACTACTAAGTATTGAAATTTCTTGGATAAAATTGATGTTTTAAAGTTTTCAGGCTATCTGGTACTGCGGGATCGGGTTACGATTTTGTGTATGGCCTTTGTCTGTCTTCTAGATATTAATCGTCTTTGCTAGTAGGTATAGTATTATTTTATCTGTGCTACTACTAAGCATGATGCTTTTACTTTTATCCCAGGGCGTAGTGGTGTTCGGTCTGCTTTACCAGCAGCCACTGCAGTACCAGGCGTACACCTACCCGCCTTGGGCAGTGGTGCTCGGCTGGGGGCTAGCCTGCTCCTCCATTCTGATGATACCGATCGTGGCGATTTACAAATTGGCTACTACTCCGGGGACTTTGAGAGAGGTAAGAGTTTTTTTTTGTTTTGTCTCTATTTTATACGCTAGATACTCAACAAAAACAAGCCTATTCCATCTCAACAATGTCCCAGGCACTAGTGACCCGTTAAGTGTAGGCAAAGCTTGCCTCCTGACTCTGTATAAATAATCTAGTAAAGATGTAAAGGCCTAAAAAAAACAAATAAACATTTGATTTAAGTATCACTAAAGCAAATTCTTCATTGCTGTGTTGACTGTTTTTGAAATCCATGTACGCCAGTACCATAAATATTCCATTCCTTCCAGCGCATCGCGTGCTGCATTTCGCCAGAATCCGAGCACGAGGCCATTCGTAACGGCGGCCCCGTCAGCCGCTTCACATGGCAACACTGGCTATACGTCTAAATATGAATTATGGGGCAACACTGTCTATGTCATAAATATGGAGGTTTAATAAAACTTCTTACAAAATCAGGGCAATGTGCAAATAAATCTGTGGGTTGATCCATTGCCCATCCACCTTCATCAAGATGTTGATAGGGAAGTTGAAAATATGACCTGCTTAAAACTTTCCTATTATTTTAATGGGTTTAATAAACAAACCTTAAACTAATTGAAATATATTTATTCAGGGGATAAAGGGAAATTTTTTATACAATGTAACATTGTAAAAGAATAAACATGTAAGTTTTCATCGGTTAGAATGTTGGGGCGGTTAGAAGTTAAGCAATGATATTATAATGTGGTTCGTTCGTTCGTCGTATGAGCAAGTGGCCATAATATATAATATATAATAATAATGTATAATGTGGTTAAGTGTTGCTAGTGGTGCAAGATGGCGCGTCATTGTAGATACATTATACTATGGATAATTATATAATAAAGATGAAATTTCAGGCTTATTTATTAAGATAAATCTTAATCGTCATTCGTATAGAATATTTTTACTACATAAGTAGGAGATGCTTCCTTTAGTATGTTGATTCTTTGATGTTTAATATATAATATTACTTCAAATCGGCCTAGATGTAGGTAGGTACTTGTTTATATATACCTAACATGTATAAGTTATAAGCCTATTTATTGAATTTATGTGCTTCTAAACGTATATGGCTTATAGCATTTATTATATTTAAAAATCGTCCAATAATGGACCAACATCAAGAACAAATCTGTGACATACACAATAATTTTGTATATAAATAATTTATATTTATTCTTTGTATACATATACCTGATCAATGTACACTTATAGAGATTTATGCATATTTTGATGTGATGGCATATACTTACCTACTCATATTTAGTTATGTATCCTAGTTACCTATGCTGTTATAAAGTATAAGAACGAATGATTTCTAGGTATTCGAGTTAAGAAATGCTTCGATTCGTACTCCATAAATTAACTTAATAAGACCACGAGCAAGCTGAAGACCCATTTCTTTAGCCTACACATAACCACAGAATACAGAGACATGACTACGAAGTTAATTTGGCTCTAAAAGTTTAATCTTTAATTTTAGAATGATCTAATTAAATTTTAGAGTTCAAAGATACAAACTGTGTAAAATAGAGAAATCGAAATATAACTGCCATAAAACCCTGCTTAACACTGACGTGCTAGTATAATTTATCATTTCACTATGTCTACGGTAGATGCTACGCCGTACCCATTAAGTGCTACGTCGTGTACTACAGCCTACGGCGTAGAGTATACAAGTATTAATCAACCCGAACGAATAATTTCGTTGAACCTATTAATGCTATGAACTACTACTACTATCAATTTAAAACCTGTTGTATGTGTGTATCACCGCCATGTGCTACTGCTACGGTGCGTGCTACGGCGTAGACGAGTGTCAATCGTTTCGAGTTGTGACTTGTGATATGTTGCGTACTACGTTGTAGAAGAGTGTCAATCGACTCAAGTATGTATTATTATGACTCTATACACGCACGCTAGCATACGGCGTAGACGCAGAAGAGGCCGGTTTGTGATACTAACAGTCAAAGGATCAAAAAGGGTAGGTACCTACCTACTATGGAGTAAAATAATTACATAATTCAGCAGTTACAAAGTAAAGCACCGAAGTAATACCCCTATATTGTAAAATAATATGTGTTAGTACTTACGATCGATGTGTATATATAGATTGTACGTATGTTTCAAAGTAGTGTGTGTTTTTAATGTTCTCAAAACGTAAAATTGTAGATATTTGGTGTATTCTTGTCAACAAACGTATTGCTCTTTGCGAGTAAAAAACAGTGTGAATCAGATTATAACATAGTTTAACAATAGTGGCAATTCGGAGTGTCGCAAAAGCTAAACTAAACTAACTAAAATTTATGCCACCCTTTTTATTTCCATCGCTATGAAAGGGACGTCAACATTTTTAGTGAGTTATGTTTAGCTTTTGCGACACTCCGAATTGCCACTAATGACACCCTAACTAAATAATACCGAATTGAATATTTCAACCCAAAATCAAAAACTCTACCTAGGTACTTATAATTAAACTGTAACACGTCAATGTCTGAACATTTGATATTAATGAAAAACTTATAGTGGGGGTCTTTAAATCTAATCATCACAAAGCTATATAATCATCGAAATACTGTGGTTCATGTTGTTTAATGTACCTACGAGTACTAAAATAAATGTACCTAGGTACTTAACTATTGCATTAGTTTATTGTAATGTAGGTAAGTTCATTTAAGTAAATGTAAAATAGCTGTGGCTATAATGTAGATACAAGTATAAACGTGTATGTTATAGCAATTCATTGCTCCGGGCGAGTAAAAACAAAACGTTTTAAATTCTTGTAAGTAGATGGGTAATGTGTTACCGAATGTGTAATTTAATTTTATTATGTAGGTACCTACCTACTCGTGCGTACACAATTACTTATATATTTTATTAGTAAAAACCACACCCAATTTTCAATAGGCCTATAATCTTGGATTTGTGTCGGTTTTTTTATTATAATAGATACCTACCTAGTAGGTAGGTAGCTACATAAATCTTACGATCTAAATGCTACGAATTAGTTTTGCTTAGACAATTTTGCAGGACAGCCGTGAAAAGCTTCATTGTTTTTTATTTCATAGTCAAACAGCATTTATGCCTACATTTAGTTTTTTTTCTAGATTTATTGTGTTTGTGAGCTGTTATTGTACACTGTGTAACTTTGTTGTTCATTTTATGATGCAGATTTCAATGTAATTGTAAACTGTGCTCATTTGTTTTTAAAAATAAATGTTAGTAATAAATGTTATTTTTCTTTTCCCCTAGCCTTGGCACTAGTCCGACCTATCATTGAGTACCTATTGTACGTTTTTTGAGCGAGATAATAAGCCGCTAGTGAGTCAGTTGTTTCCTCGCCGGCGCTGGCCATTACATGCTCTTTGGCGCTGGCGCTGGCGGTGAGACAACTGCCGTAGTAGGTAGAACTAAAGACGATTAATATCTAGATATTAATCGTCTTTGGTAGAACAGATAAAATAAGGCCTCATTTGCACGAGAGCTTTTTAAACGTCCGTTAAAAAAGCGTTCAAATCGAACAAATGTATTCCCAAGTATATATTCACAGCGCGTCAGCGCTTTTAAAACGCGACGGTTTTTTATCGAGCAGTGTTGTATTTTCTGCGCTGGACGTTGGGCGTTAAATCGAATAGACCATATGAAACTCCTTAATATTATTCACACGAGCGCTTAAAAAACTCCGGCGTTGCGTTCAGTGCACCGGGCGCGCTTGCGCACTGGTCGGCCGAGTATGTTTTGTGCTTACGCTTAAAAATTGCTGCGTACTTAAAAATTGCTTTGTAATTTTGTTATTTGTATAGAACAAAAATAATTTTAAAATAAAATACTGTCTGTTACACTGAAGTAAGCCTCAGTGTAACAGCCAGTATTTTATTTTTTAGCCAGTAGGTATTAGTATTTGAGGCCTGACTATTTCCAACAATTCATCAAATGTTGTTATAGACATTCGAAAATTTATTACTTATTTATTTATTTATTTATTGCTAGTAATTTAGTAGAAAACATTTTCATGTCCTACTGAAGCGAAGGCCAAGGAGACAAGTGTGATTTTAAAGCGTTCGTATGAACAAGCACTTCGTAAACGTTTTAAAAGCGCGAACGCCGAGTTTTGACGCAACGGTTTTTTAGCTCTCGTGCGAATGCGGCCTAATACTTACTTAGGTACTATACTTAGAAGAAATCTTTTTTGTGCGCAAGCAACTACATAATAGACTTATAGTAGTACCTAGGTACTACATTATATAATTTATATACTTACCTGCAGGGGGAGGGGGACTGGGGGTCCGGCGCGGAGCTAAAGACACCCGCAAGCCTCACCACTTTGGTACAAAAACACCGCCTATGCTGCCGTCGACTTCGCTGCGCCTTCGCCACTTCTCTATAAAATAAAATTCACGCCTTGCCGCTCCGGTAGTTAGGTACCTAATCCCATGCTCTTTGCCTAATCCTACCTACATTCTGAGCCTACATTCTACTTCAGATCTATACTGCCCCATAAAGTTGAAAATATATCAGATCTATGAAACTCTATAGAGTCTATAGATCTCTATACCTACATACATAATATTATGATCAAAATACCTAGCTAAGTTTTTATACCTTAACGCCAGTCAAAATCCTATTTAAAAAACATCAATTTTTATGAGATTAATGCTATAGGTAGGTATAGATATGATTTTCATAACTTTCATACTAATGTAGGTAACCTACCTACCTAGGTACATTGAGACAAGTCGTCCTATTTTTCAGCATTGGTAAATGGTAAGTAGGTAGGTAGGTACTCGCTGGCCCAACGGTAGTTAGTAGATAAGTACCTACTAAAATATTCCCAGAGACATCGTCAATACGGTAATAGGTAGGTAGGTACCTACGTGTGAAGCAGGAGGCTATTCACGAATTTTCTGTTAGGTAGGTACAAAACATTTAAACTTAATTATGTACCTACTTAATAGATTATTCTCTAAGTTAGAATCAAATCAAATTGGAGCCAAATGGAACAAAGCGAAATATTAATTATAATTACTCTTTCAAGAAAGACCCTTCTTAACACTCCTGCCGCCTCCGCTCGCCAAGACTCGTACGAGAGCCTCGTGGAGAGTCTAGATGCGGCATTAGCCATCCTCACTCACCAGTTATTCAGTTGCCCGCCGTTGATTGTATCGCCTCGCCCCCTCGCTTCCTTTGACTCGCACCTGAAAACCGACACCAAGCGGAGCGCCATGCGCCAGCGAGGCGAGGCGAGGGAAGGCGAGGGGACACGAGCGCACCATCCTCACTCTCGCCCTCGTGGTCCCTCGTGTGGCCTCGTTGAGAGTCTGGATGGGACATTAGTTTTAGTAGTTTTCATAGAAAAAAGAAAGATGTCTATGGCATGTGTATTAACGTTTCGTTAAACGCAAGTTGCCCGAATAAAGTTCAATGTCATCCGTGTTCTAAGTACATTATTTATTTTATCAGTACTTAAGTAAATAATGACCTATGACAAAATTATGAATACATAATGATAAATGTTAATGTAAATGTAAATGTTGATACAAAACATTCTGCTGGACTGGAGCACTGATACGAGACAGCCATGCGTTAGCATCCTAGTAGTCTGTGAGACAGCCCGTGCGTAGAAAGGAACGCATCATTTGTAATGGCAGATTTTCGGAGGTTTTGTCATGTTGATTTCTATTTTCTACAAAACTTGTAATCTAAAAAACAAATATATTTTGTGTAATTCCTCAAGAAGATAAAACTAGGATCAACTAGTGAAATAACATTTGTTTTAAGTTTGTGCTTTTTGTGTAGTGCTATTGATCAGTCAGATCTTGCAAATTTGTGAAGAAATTATCATGGAATCGATATAATTTTACGAAATTATTCGGTATTCACCGTAATTATATTATCGTTATGTCAACAAAGATATAAGCTAACTACTAAACCGAGGTGAGAATGTTTCACAATCGCTGTTCTGTTGAAATTACTAATTTTAAACGCCTATTACTCGCCGTCGTAAACTGCTTAAATTTGTGGAATTTATTTAGATGCTAAACATTGTTGCTAACTTAAAATTGACAAATTCAAGACCCTAAGTGCAGCATTTAGTGGCATCGATCTATTAAAAATACTGTTATCTATTTTAGCCTATCAAAATGTCTTTGGAGCGCGATAACGTCGGCGTTCCCCCTAGTTTGGGGGGCATAGGACCCGGTATGGGACCAGCCTTGGTCGCTGGAACCCCCGCAGATCCTCGTTCACTACTTCTCAGTGAGATGAGAGACCAAAACTTTGATGTCATTAGATTTGCAACATATAGAACAGCTTGCAAGCTTCGCTATGTACAGAAGAAGTGTAATTGTGAGTGATGTACTGAGAATTACTGGTTAACTATTTTATTTTATTAAGCTTGATCACACTATAGAAGCAAGTCTTGCTGAGTCTTAGATATATCATAAATTTAGCAAACTATATTATTATGTTTTTAATATAACTACCTATAAACATTCCCCAAAAAAATCCTGATTGTAGTCAGTGAATGGATTAAAGTGAAAAAACCATATACCTGAAAGTTTCAAGCATATTCAAGCTAGGCTTGTCTTAAAAAACACTTATGTTATAAAGTCATAATATCATAAGCCATCAATAACCTCAAGTTCAATAAATCATTTATTTTTATCAAATATATATATCTATAAATACCTAGTTTCATCAAGACAGTGTAGACTAGTTTGGTATATCTTATCATTAATTTAAATTATTACCTCCATTCCTCAACTTTATATTTAAAAAAAAAATTACACATAATATTCAAACTGTAATCCTATCTACCGAATCTATATTTATTACTATCTTCACTTTCAGTACATGTAATAGATATCTGGAACGTAATAGAGGCCTTCCGGGAGAATGCTCTAAATACCCTGGAACCAACAGCCTGTGTGAATGTGACTCGGCTGGAGACCCTGGTGTCATCTTTGTACCATAATCTGAATAAGAGACTGCCGCCGGTCCACCAAGTGTCTGTAGAGGCCTGTTCCGCATTGCTATTGAATTGGCTACTTGCTGCTTATAGTACCGGGTAAGAATTTCTAAAAAAGCTCATGGACTGTTGATGTTGATTTTTGATGCACCTAGGTGAGTTAGCCCAGGTGAAGTAAACTAGATAAGATAAGAAAAGATAAGATCATTTTATTGTAAACTGTTGAAATTTTACAAAGGTGGTAGGTTTGTGGTTACTAGGCCATGGACTTGTACTAAAGAGCTTAGAAAGAACAGTACCTATCCTACTAATATAATATTATATTTGTTCCGGGTCTGGTTGTTTTTCTATGTATAATATGTATGTATTTACAAAAAAAAAAAAATATATCTTTCTATGTAGTATATCAGTCATCTGGTAACCATAACACAAGCATTAAATTGCTTAGCTTGGGACTAGATGACGCTGTGTGGAATGTCCAAGGATATTTATTTATTTATTATTATAAATGTGAAAGTTTGTGAGAATGGATAGATGGATTGCCTCAGAGTAATGCTCTTACGGCCAGTCTCAATAACCTATCTATCTTTGGTTTTGCCTACTGCGGGTAGATATTTGACATTAATTTCTTCCATATAAAAAACGTCAAATAGCTACTGACAGTAAGCAAAACCAAAGATAGATAGGTTATTGAGACGGGTTGTTTGTAGACAAGTGACAAAATTAAAAACTTTATTAAACTGTCTTCAGTTTCCTGCACTCGAGGTGCTTTTTTGTTTATAACTCCGAAGAACCTCATCAGATCCTTAAAATTTGATGTCAATGTTTCTAAAGTAAAATTTAGATACATTTTTAATATTGTTTGTTGTTTTTCAGGGAGAATGTCGGAAAAATCAGGGTGTTTTCAATAAAAGTGGCTCTGGCTACAATGTGTGCAGGCAAATTGACTGATAAATTGAGATGTAAGTTCATAAACTATTTCTTTAAAAAAAAATCATAAACAGGTCTATTTTTTAAAATGTATATTAATAAATTTTAAATGCCTATTTCAAGGAGGTAAACAGGAATGATTGGAGAAAATTAAATTAGTATTTACTAAAACAAGCTCTTAGAACTAGTGAAGTGAGTAGATATTTAAAAGGTGAAAAGTTTATTTAAATAGAGACACAATTATTTTATATCTCAAATATCCAAACACTATTGTAATTTATTTTCACAACAGATCTATTAAAATGCCTAAACATATCAATTGGTCTGATCATGGCCATTGCACTTTGACATAACAACTTTTATGGCCTGGAATCAATAAGGAATTTTATGGTTCTAGCCCTAGAACCATAAAATTCCTTATTGATTCTAACTGGCTTCAATTTGCTATTTTCATCAGTTTATTGGCGCATCAATTTATCAATTTACTGCTGTAGAAATATGTTTCTAATTGATTGAGATAACTTCTGTATTGAAAAATGGATGAGATATGATGTGAGTAAGAAAGAGGTGAGTGCTGAGATGACGGCTGACAGGGAAGAAGAATAAGTCTTCTGCCTCAAGTGTTTTTTTTTAATTAACTAATCAATCAAATCACGTGATAGTGTCGAATTTGTTCGTATTTTGACAATTATTACGTGATTTGACCATTCATTATTAAATTTGGAGATGATCTGCGTTCGAGAAACAGGATGTTAGTATGTATTTATGAGAAATTTAAAAAAAATTTGTTAAAAAATACCTGAGTTGTGTTGTACCACGACTTCAGTTCAGAAGGTCGTGGGTTCGAATGCCGGACGTGCATAAATAAATACAAAAGACAAAATAACTTTTTATCTCAAATAAAAATGGGTTTTTCGTTGCGAAAAAATTATAATGCGTATTAACACAATCTCTGCACGGTGAAGGAAAACATGGTAAGGAAACCCGTAGCTTAGTTGTATTTTCTGTGGATATGACCAGCTAAGCTGAGAGGATGGTTTAGGTGCTACAAGCCTATTCCATCTTAACAATGTCCCAGACACTACAGTATAGTCAAAAAATGCCCACAGACACTAAAATAAAGATGTTTTTCATAAATTATTTTGCAGATATATTTTCTCAACTATCAGACGGAAACGGGCACTTGCTAATGAAAAGGTTGGGAGATTATCTGCGTGAAGTTTTGGCGTTGCCTGCAGCGGTTTACGAGTCACCGTCGTTCTGTTATGAGGATTCGTTGGCTCTTTCTATTTTTAATCAGGTATAGTTGAGATTTATGTGAACTGTCAGTTACAGTCAAAATAAAGTTACTTAAAATAACCTATTTTTAAAATATTTCGACTTGTGTATCTTCCCTTGAGTCACTTCGTCTATAGATGAAAAAGGCATTAAAATTTATAAATTAAAATCCTTTGTGTAGTTTATAAGACGGAGGGAAGCAATACTATGTGCTGATAGTGATAACTGTTATCTTTTCAGAATACCAAAATAACAGTAAATGACTTTCTGGACACACTAATGTCGGACCCCGGGCCTCCTTGTCTTGTGTGGTTGCCGCTGCTTCATCGCCTTGCCAGTGTGGAAAATGGTATGAATAGATATAACATGTGCAAAAATTTTTCTCGAGACGAGAAACGAGTTATCTCGTTACTTTAAACTGCCCGTCCCGGCTTTTAAAGTCGTTAAGCCATGACCGAGGCCCTAAGGCGGCCTAGAAACTCCGTCACCAGAGTTGGCCACTTGCTCATACGAACATAATATACATCCCGTTATTTCAAACTGCTAATACTTTGTTAACTCTTAAGTGATAAGACTTCTATTGATACTATTATGTAATAAAGTATCTATGTATTTATGTATGTACGATTTTGGGTGTTTCTTTTTTCGCTCCGTTTTTAGTCATACTCACTCTGAATGTGGTCCAGTCTGAAAACCAGCGCTACTTCCCATTCCCACTTGGGTCTGGAAGTTGAATTACGCTGAGACTTGACCTTTTCAGCCACTAAATTCCACTCGGGCTAATGTTATTACGTTTACCTATGTATCTACACCTACCTTTTTCTATTTCTTTCCTGTGTGTGCTAAGTAAGTAAAAGTTCGTATGAGCAAGTGGCCAACTCTGGTGACGGAGTTTTTAGGCCGCCTTAAGGCCTCCGTCATGGCTTAACGACTTTAATAGCCGGGACCGACAATTTAACGTGCCCTCCGAAGCACGGAAGCGCTCAGCTGATAATGCCTGATAATAGTGGCAATTCTGAGTGTCGCAAAAGCTAAACTAAGCTAACTAAAATTATTGCCGTCCCTTTCATAGCGATGGGAATAAAAAGGATGGCAATAATTTTAGTTAGTTTAGTTTAGCTTTTGCGACACTCAGAATTGCCCCCAATGCCTGTGTGTGCTGAATAAATGATTTCTATTCTATTCTAATAAATTGTTTATTATTTGTAGTGGTACACCCGCTAGCTTGCAGCGTTTGTCGCCGAGGTTCATTGACCGGGTTTCGGTACCGCTGTGCGCGCTGCGCCAACTACACTCTCTGTCAGGAGTGCTTCTGGCGCGGACGAGTTTCTGGCACGCACACCAACGAACACGAGGTCAAGGAGTATGCAGCTTATGTAAGTAACTATAAGGCTCAGATTAGCGTGTGGTTTATATTCACAAAGATGAATACCAAGTAGACAAAGGCCATACACAAAATCTTAACCTAGAAAATGGCCCAAAACGGGAGTTTAAAGTAGATGGCAGCACCAGATAGCCTGGAAACTTTGAAATGTCAATTTTATTCAAGAAATTTAAATTACTTTCAATTTTTTTTACACATAGGCTACTTTTGATCCCAGTTTCAGATAAAATGTAGCCTATGTTCATTCGAAAAGTTCTGGTATATACAGGGTGTTACCAGACCACTACCGAAAACTTAACGGGATGAAAGTACCCATCAATATGAACAACTTTTTCTAAGAAACCAACACTGTGAACGCGAAAAGAAAAACAGCTGTTTCATACACTTTAGCCAAGTAGGTATTGAACTTATGTATGGAACTGCTGTTTTTTTATCGCGTTCACAGTGTTGGTTTCTTAGAAAAAGTTGTTCATATTGATGGGTACTTTCACCCCCTAAAGTTTTCGGTAGTGGTCTGGTAACACCCTGTACAGCTGCACATCAGTAAAATAATTTTTGAAATCGGATGAATAGTTTCGGAGATACACAAACATACAAAAAAACAAACCATTTTTATTAGTATATATAAATAGATAGACAAATGGTCTTATTCATAAAGATTTGTCAATTTAATGTAGATTAAAGAATATTTTTGTATCAATGAAAAGAGATAGCAACAAATTTAATATCCGTTTCAGCTAAAGTAGGTTTGCTAAACCAATATGCATAAGGGGGTTAATGTATTACACATTTTGACAGATAACAACGTTGCTATGGCGATAGATCTACAATCATTCCTAAAAATATAGAAACCGGGCGATAAATATGGTTACCTAGGTTGTCTTTAGATCTAAAATGAGTTTAAAAATGGTTACCTAGGTTGTCTTTAGATCTAAAATGAGTTTAAATATGGTTACCTAGGTTGTCTTTAGATCTAAAATAAGTTTAAATATGGTTACCTAGGTTGTCTTTCGATCTAGAATGAGTTTAAATATGGTTACCTAGGTTGTCTTTCGATCTAGAATGAGTTTAAATATGGTTACCTAGGTTGTCTTTAGATCTAAAATAAGTTTAAATATGGTTACCTAGGTTGTCTTTCGATCTAAAATAAGTTTAAATATGGTTACCTAGGTTGTCTATAGATCTAAAATGAGTTTAAAAATGGTTACCTAGGTTGTCTTTAGATCTAAAATGAGTTTAAATATGGTTACCTAGGTTGTCTTTAGATCTAAAATGAGTTTAAAAATGGTTACCTAGGTTGTCTTTAGATCTAAAATGAGTTTAAATATGGTTACCTAGGTTGTCTTTAGATCTAAAATGAGTTTAAATATGGTTACCTAGGTTGTCTATAGATCTAAAATGAGTTGAAATATGGTTACCTATAGGTTGTCTTTAAATCTAAAATGAGTTTAAATATGGTTACCTAGGTTGTCTTTAGATCTAAAATGAGTTTAAATGTGGTTACCTAGGTTGTCTTTAGATCTAAAATGAGTTTAAATATGGTTACCTAGGTTGTCTTTAGATCTAAAATGAGTTTAAATATGGTTACCTAGGTTGTCTTTAGATCTAAAATGAGTTTAAAAATGGTTACCTAGGTTGTCTTTAGATCTAAAATGAGTTTAAATATGGTTACCTAGGTTGTCTTTCGATCTAAAATGAGTTTAAATATGGTTACCTAGGTTGTCTTCAAATCTAAAATGAGTATAATGTACATGGTTGTTGCAGAAATCTCCATCAAAGCAGATCGGCGCGACGCTCCGCAAGTCCTTCCGCTGCGTCCCGGAGCGAGGCCGCGCGCCGCTGCCGCGCTACCCGGACCAGCCCGAGCGAACGCTCAATCTATCACACATTGTGTTAGTATTATCAAAGACGATTAATATCTAGAAGACAGACAAAGGCCATACACAAAATCGTAACCCTAAAAAATAGCCTGAAAACTCTAAAACATCAATTTTATCCAAGAAATTTCAATTACTTTCTAGTTAAAAATGTTTAAATATTGAATATTGTTGCTACCTACTACTAAGTATTGAAATTTCTTGGATAAAATTGATGTTTTAAAGTTTTCAGGCTATCTGGTACTGCGGGATCGGGTTACGATTTTGTGTATGGCCTTTGTCTGTCTTCTAGATATTAATCGTCTTTGGTACTATTTACCATATCTAATGAAGCGCTCGTGGCGAAGCTTGCTAAGACGTTCTTGATAGATCGTCGAAGTTAAGCAACGTTCTGAGCGGTCACTACTTGGATGGGTGCAAGTGGCATTTTCATCTGAGCGCTTCCGTGCCTCGGAGGGCACGTTAAATTGTCGGTTCCGGCTTTTAAAGTCGTTAAGCCATGACGGAGGCCTTTAGGCGGCCTAAAAACTCCGTCACCAGAGTTGGCCACTTGCTCATACGAACGAACGAACGAACCATATCTAATACCAATCAATATAATATCATCATTCTCCTGCTCTTATCCCACGCTAAGTGGAGTCGGCATAACATGTTTTTCTCTTCCACTCTCCTCTATCACTCGTCAACTCTGAACTCACTCCTCTATTATTTTGTGATGACTATAATACAACTCACAATAATTGTATAAGTGAAATATCTAATACCTTTAAACGATAAATCGATCTAGATAGGTTTCATTTTTAGAAAATGTCATTTAACCCGTGTTTTCAGTTAATGAAAACCGAGCGAAGCTATGCGCTTTACATGAACAATTTATTATTGCAATGTCAAAAGTCGTCGAGATAGGATCCAATTATCTGTTTTAGTTTTACTTATTTAGTCATTGTCAAATAATAAACTGTTTTCTTCAGTCCTCCATCGCCGGTGCCGGCTCACAATGGGTTTCCTGAGTATGTCGGGGGGTACGTCAATACTGGTTCCTTGGACTCACGCTCATCTAGATCCACGCATCGTAGTAAGTACTCTACTTTATCTATAATTTCTTAGTTCCTTCAAAAAAAGCCGGCTGCGCCAGTAACATGTTCCTCGTCTAATTTACTGGCGCAGCCGGTTTCATTCTCTTACGATCTCTTGAGATTTTTGCATTACTTATGGAAGTACAAACATTCTAATTATTGTAGAATCAGCTTCATAAATATCTTATTACAGTAAGCAAAACCACAGATAGATGATAAATACCAAATTAAAATCCTAAATTTCATAAAGTTCATTTCATTGAGTTTTCCGTGAATACAATTGTGATTTATTATAATATTTATTAAATTGAATATGACTATGATAAGGTTTATTATATTGAACAGTTGGTCCTGTTTCCTCTTTTCATTTTCATAAAACAATTTAATTATTATTTCTAGGTATAGCAGAACATTTATCAAGAGGAGTAGACGACGAGCATCGTCTTATAGCGAGATATGCCGCGAGATTGGCGCACGAAAATAGAACTATGGTAAGCTGAAATAGTCAGAAAAATACGAAGTAGATTTATGCCGGTTTCCTATATCCAACTAACGGATGTCCGTAGGTCGGTCGTCATAGCAACGTTGTTATCTGTCAAAAAGTCTCATACATTTTGTGTTGAATAAACAACGTTGCTATGACGACCTACGTACGGACATCCAACGTTCCATACGTACGGACTACGTATGGAACGTTGGATATAGGAACCGGGGGCTATACTTTATATTTATAACACATGTTTTGATCGATTATCATTTTTTTGTATAGTATTGATTTAATTTTAATTATTATTATATTTTGTTTGACATTTGTATAATTTTATTTATCTACGTTTAGGTTAAGTTTATTTCAAATACAATGTAAAAATTGTTTATGAATAAATAGTTGAATTGAATTGAATTGTTGAGTGTTGTGCTGTAACTTTTTGGGTATCCTTTAATACCAAGTATAATAATAATAGCCTTTTATTTCCAAATCTCTTACTGGTTTACATTTTACCTAACGATTAAGTTTATGTGTTAGTAGTCTCGCAATCGGTCGACATCGTGAGTGCTGCCATCTTTTGATAGCTAGTCGAACTGATATTATCGCGATTCGATTGGTTGCGTGATTCGTCGTCACGATAGTACCCGAAAGTAGCCGATAATAGCCGAAATCGCTCGAGCTAAGGCGGTATGCACGTTCTTAAAGCTAGTTTCTCTTCTATTGTTAGTATTTATTGCGAGAGATGTATCCCTATGTGGGTAAAGGCTTCACGAAGGATACCAAGTATATCAACTTTAATTATTTTCATATTATAATTCGATTATTTTGTTATTTTAGCCTCGTGCTGGCCGATCAGCCTCACTCACGCCAGAGTTAGTAAGTGTAAGTATTGAACAACAGTCTATTAAGCTTCGCAGTAAAACTTTTTTATTCATACAATATCCTTCATTACCTCAACTACATGTCATATTGCTGAGAAAACTTTAAAAATTAATTGACGTCATAGAGTGATAAAAGCATTGAGATGTATTATAGAGCCACAATCAGACAAATAAAATGTAAACGCCAAAACTCGGCGCACGCTACGTAGTGCGCAGAGTTTTTCTTTTTTGCGTACAAGCGACATTGATCATTAAAACAAACGACATATCGTCTACATTCAAATGTCAAATGTCATTGTAGAACATTGAATTTGCACGCACATTTTTTTAATGTTGTCAGCTATTAGATTGTGACTCTTTAATTAATACATCTCAATGGATAAAAGCTTTTTTTTTTTCATTATTATTTTTTGCTTTTAACTATTCTGGATTATTACTATTCAGAATTGTAATTTTGTTAAAATAAAAGTACACTTACAGAGACATACGAACAGCTCATACGAACTTACTTACAGGGAAGATCATCATCAGAGGGGTCCGAGGTAGACGCGGCGAGACAGCAGCGAGAACTAATATCACAACTGGAGGCGAAGAATAGAGAGATCATGCGGGAGATTGCGAGGCTCAGGTATTTACTACTCTGTTTCTGAGGATTTATATTATGCCATGCCGCTATCCTAATTTTGAACATTTAGAATTTTAGAACGCTTAAATTTAACGATCTATCATAAACATCTTAAGGTGCCTGTATGGGTGAAACTAGCGCCACCGCCTATTTTATTTTATTATTACGTTAAACAAAGGAATTTAAAAAACTGAATGTATAGTTATGCAACTTATCATGAGCTTTTTTTTAATACCTACCTATGTAATAGTTTTATTTTGTATAGTTTAGGAGGAATAGCGAAGTTGCACTTGGTGCCCACCAAACTCTGTTTTCGCTATTCCTCCTAAAGTATATAAAATGAAACTATTACATAGGAAGGTATTAAAAAAAAACTTATGATAGGTTTCACAAACTGTAGTTCACAACTGTAGGCGAGTATCTCACGGGGTCACAGAAATGCACCTCCTAAGTGCAGAAAATTGTTCTCTTACGAAATTGAAGTGGGTTTATGCCGGGTTCCTATATCCAACTAACGGATGTCCGTAGGTCGGTCGTCATAGCAACGTTGTTATCTGTCAAAAAGTGCCATACATTTTGTGTCAGAAAACAACGTTGCTATGACGACCGACCTACGGACATCCGTTAGTTGGATATAGGAACCCGGCATTAATCTTTCTAATGAGTAAAGAACTCGGTAAATGGCGTTACTTTTTAATACGTAACTTTTTTTTTCAAGCGTCCCCCTATGAACCGATCTCAATCCGCGAGAGTGAAATAGAATGATTAAAAAACCCACAAGATAAAACGAGACCGCCATAGTACTTACCCGGGTTAGTATGATTTACCACCCTAGTAACGTAGTCAGTTCAACGCCATCTACAGAGTTCTTGGAAACTATGTTTTTTTTTATACTCAAAAAGAAAACCTCTCATTGTTCCACTTTATATCCAGACGTCAGCAAGAAGCAGAAGCAAGCAGCGGCGCTTGCAGCAGCGGTTCCGCCCCACCGCTCGTTTCTGAGCTGCGGGCGCTTCGGCAGCGCAAGGATGAACTAGAAGGTCACCTGTCTTCCCTCCAGGAGTCGAGGAAACATCTCATGCAGCAGCTAGAGGGATTGATGCGAATGTTGAAGGTACCTCTACCAATTCCTAAGTTAATCTTATGCCGCCACACATGGGCTTATGACTTGGTTCCAAGGTTTCGGCCTCACATTGGCTCCAGTACAATACCTACAGGTGCGGTGAAGACCAATCACAATACCACTCAGCCAACACGGCTTGGGGAAAGGACATAGTAGCAAGGACGATAGTATAGGTCGCGCCACGAAAACAGAGCGCTGGCTGTCAGACTGCTCCGTGGTCGATGATTGGTGGAGAGGTAACGCGGCGCACTTCATACCATTGATTTAGCGAGTGCTATTGGTTCGTCAGCGAGTGAACACAGGCGCAAACGAACCTACCCTCGCTACTTCCCCTCAGCGCTCTTTTTACGTGGCGCGATCTATAGTAGCAAGGACATATCGTCCTTGGTTGTAGTAAAAACAAACACACACTGCTGTTGAATATTATTTATTCAAATATTATGATGTCACTTTATTTATTTCTTGTGTCCTAGAGGCGTATTGAGCAGCTATTGCTATCGTTATCGCCTGATATCGCCTGAAATATAAAAAAATGATTATATTAATGGCTAGATTACTCGCCCGCGGCTTCGCTCGCGTGGTACCTTGATACCTTGAAAACCTACCTTGGTACCTTGAAAATATAGCCTATGTTCATTCA
This sequence comes from Xanthorhoe designata, assembly GCA_963582015.1. Lineage (NCBI taxonomy): Eukaryota > Metazoa > Arthropoda > Insecta > Lepidoptera > Geometridae > Xanthorhoe > Xanthorhoe designata. The sequence goes on from OY757053.1 coordinate 3,876,145, forward strand.
AAAAGTCATTGCACATCGGTGAAAGAATTTTTAAAATCGGATATTTAGTTTCGGAGATTACCCCAAACATACAAACAAACAAACAAACCAACTTTACCTCTTTATAATATTAGTATAGAAAAAATCGTGCTCCTTAGGCGGTGATTCATAACTTAGTTTCCATAAAAAACTGTCAAAAAATCGATACTTGAGCGAAGAGTCAAGCCTGAGTGCAAACTCTGAATAGGAGCCTGTGGAGAGCCCAAATATATACTCCGTCCAAATTAATAGGTCCGGTTGGACATATGTCATTGTGATGTAGCTAGTGATGTAAACCTAAGACTCGGTACACGATACTCACGAAAAATTGATTCAATTTGTATGAGTATTTGATTATATTGTAAAATGCATTGGATTTAAGTTCTAATTAGAAAATTTAACTTAAACTTTAACACTGTATTTTCTTTTGATGATGATGAGCCCAAATCGTCAGATGAGCTATTTTCTTCTATAATTCGTTCGTTTTCTATAATATTATCAATATTGACGTCTCTGTCATAGATTATGACGTCCTTTATTATTAGACGTCCTTTATTATTTTTCATGTTCTTTCTACCAATTTTGTTTGCACAGTCTTCATAAGTGATTTTGGTACAAGCTTGTTTCAGCAAGTCATCATTTTAGTAGTGGATAATGGCGGCTTTGTATTATAGCGTGCTGCGTATCCTTTGACTTATAGTATTTTATGTATTTATAAGTATTATTTTTATATTATAATACATTATAGTATTTTGTGTTATAAAAAAGACAAATGCAACATCCTCGTGAAAAATATTTGACAAATTAAAAAATACTCACGACAAAATAATATGAAACTGGTGAGATTAAAAAATGAATTGGTTACAACACTATTATTAAAAAAGACTGAGAATGTAACTGTTTTTGATACGCTTCGTAATAATGTGAAATTGCATGATACTATAATTAGATTATACGTGAAAATAATAGTCACAATATATTCTATCATGTTATTTATCGCACCACAAAAAGTATGTATGTTTGAGGAACACTCTAGGACTTCAGGTAATGAATTATTATTTTGTTGTTTCTTTCAGTTTCGTTTCAAGTTACATTCTATGGTCTTTCTGAAATGTCAAAACGGGCTTCTAATTTTATTTTAACTATAGTAACGTAATTTCGTCAAAAATAACTTACCGATTACTCCTTTCCGATCTTGAAACTACGGTCTACGTCTACGTTGTAGCTCGACGGGTCAGCGGTACAAGCTAAGGCCTTTCTTATACCAAGGAGTATGCAATCTTTGGCTGTTTGTTTCACAGTTCCTGAGATAAAATGTTAAATATATACATAAAACGTCTATTATGCGGGCACCACACATTGGCTTCAACTTAGTTCCAACATTTGAATGGCCAATGGCATTGCCATTGGCCATTCTAATGATGGAACCAAATTAAAGCCCATGTGTGGTGCCGGCATTAGGTGTTTATTTAAAAAATTGTAGTAAATACTTCTAGGAACGTTCCTTCTTAGTCACAAAACAAAGAAGGTTCAACACCAATTTTTTTTTTACTCTAAAAATACGGTCGAAATGTAACAGGCGTTTATTTGAAAAAAAAAAAACTAAATTCTTACTCAATCGGCGTCCATCAAACGCTCCATAATATCCATCTTCGATTTCTTCTTCGGGAAATATTTTGTAGCCCGACTTCCTATCCTCTTTCTTAGACACAAGAGGCTTAGAGAGATCCAAATAGCAGTTTGTAGTTTGCTCTAGTCCCACCAACAGACAATCATTGCTTATGAAAGCAGGGTAGCCATTCCATATCAATGAGTCTATGACATCGGCAGAACTGGACCCTATAGCTATAGCGATAACGAAAATCAAATACATGTTGCTGTCTTAATAGAAATCACTTGAGTGGTATGAAGGCGATGTTTCATTTTATATTGGTGTGGATGGTATTTAGAAGGTGAGTGCTTGGAATATTTTAAGGTAGTAAAGATAAAATACCTTAATTATACATTATACACGTGTTATTACTAGTTATTACTAAAAAACTTATATATAGCTTTTAGTATAGCTATTTACCTTATTATTTGTCCAAGGATATTTATTTATTATTTATTGACGAGGTCGCCACAGAGGTCTGTGGCGTAGTGGGCGAATGCTTGCCTGAGACGCGGAGGTTGCGGGTTAGATTCCCGCGACGAGACAAATTTTTGTATGATCTACAGATATTTGTCCGGGTCTGGATGTTTTTCTAATTAAAGTTTAGCTTGGGACTAGATGACGCCGTGTAAAATGTCCAAGGATATTTATCATTTATTTTATTTCAATATGAACTAACGAACGAATATCTTAGGATAGTACCTCTCATTCCTTACAGGATAGGTTAGTCCTCTTACATTGTATGTCGTTAAGCTCTAAGATGTAAATAAAAGTAAGGTGAGCTAACTATTACTCAACCTTGTCTATTTACTCGTTTTGTACTACTTTATACTTTTACCACTGAATACAAGCGCTATACTTCTACTTAAAAAGAGGATGGGCACTTTTGTACGGGCTCCATAGGTATCCATATCCCATCCTCCTTTGTCTGAAAGGAGGATGGAAAAAAATAAGAAAGGCTAGTTAGATAAACACAAGGCTTTGATAAAAAATAAGTTCAATAATTGCAACAATACTATTTATTTAAACAAATCGTTACTCCTTTAATACTCCATGTATCGTCTGCCGTATTTAGACGAAAGATTTCATTTCGTTGACTTTTTGTCGAGGACGCACTTTCCGAAATCCACCGCAGCCTCCGCGATGCAAACCAAAGGCAGGTGAAATGAAAACTCTAAAGGGTAAAAAACATATGATTTAGAATATTAAATGGTCGCCAAGAAATTCATACTAAAGGTGAACGCACACTTATCCGAGCCTCACATGTCGTACACGAACAAAACAAATTTTAGAATAACACTGAAATTATAAAGGTGAAAGTTTGTGTGTGTGTAAGTATGTGGGTGTGAAAGTGTGTTACTTTTTCACGCTCAAACGGCTGGACGGATTTGAATAAAATTTGGTACCAGAATTTTGCAATTTGTAATTTCCTTACCTATTGAAATATGATTTTCCTTTTGTCTTGATCCTTCTTTTTCTACCGAGTTCTCTTTCCAAGGCTGCTGCTCTTCCTCGCAACTAGGCCAGTTTTCCTGACTAGGCTGCCAATCTTCCTGGCTAGGCTGCCAGTAATCTTGGCTAGGCTGCCAGTCTTCCTGGCTAGGCTGCCAGTAATCTTGGCTAGACTGCCAGTCTTCCTGGCTAGGCTGCCAGTAATCTTGGCTAGGCTGCCAGTCTTCCTGGCTAGGCTGCCAGCCTTCTTCGTTAGACCACCGGAGTTCCTTACGTGGCTGCCTGACTCCTACGATAGACTTCCAGAATTCATCATAAGACTTCCAAAATTCGCTAGGCTTCCAGAATTTCTGGCTAGTCAGCCAAAGTTTCTTGCTCGATTGCCAGAACATGTTAATATTCCAGTCTTTGGACCATTGCCAGTAGTCATCAATAAATGGCAAGTCCTCCAATTGTAGAATTGGCCAACGTCTTTCGCCATTTTTGAACTGCAAATTCATATTGGAAGTCTTTGGCTTGAAGCATTTGATGAGTTTTGGGACGGAACTAATGAGGCAGCTGGCGATGTTAATTGGCGAAAAATCTGCTTTAAAAAATAGAACAAACGTTACAATTTCTGTAAGTTTTTCTAAAGTATGTTATTACTAGTGGCAATTCGGAGTGTCGCAAAAGCTAAACTAAACTAACTAAAATTAATGCCATCCTTTTTATTCCAATCGTTATGAAAGGGACGGCAACATTTTTGGTTAGTTAAGTTTAGCTTTTGCGATACTCCGTATTGTGAACTGTGCATTTATAAAACCGTTAAAGCCCATCCGTACCTACATACACACAACACACATAGCCCTTCCATACTCGCGTTATAGGTTCACGCCGCGATCTGTTACGAATCCACACTCACATACATTTTGACTATGTTTTTCGCGTTCCTTTGTCGCGGGACAAAATACCGACGAAAACGAGAACGAGGCGGATACTGCGCAAAAGTGTGAAAAATATGAGATTGCAATCTACACTCCTGTATCGCGGGTTGTTCACATTCATCCGCGCGCGAGTGTGAAGAAGCTTTTAGATTACAATTTAACTAGATTAAATCCGCCAGATTGTAAAATTTACATTTAAATTAAACATTACAAAGAAAATAATTCGAAATAGGTAAAACGTATAAAAAAAAATTGTGCTCACATACTGCTCTAACGATTTTACGGTAAGGTGAGTATTAGGTTACGATCGTTTCAAATAGTATTATGTTAAAATGTTACCTCTGATATTCTCTGTAGCTTTTTCATCAACCGCCACTTCAGTTGTCGATCCTAAAGTAATAACAAAACTTATATTAATTTAGTCATCCATTCAAAAAAATAAAGCGCTTCCGTGTTTCGGAGGGCACGTTAAATGGTCGGTCCCGGCTTTTAAAGTCGTTAAGCCATGACGGAAGCCTTTAGGCTGCCTGAAAACTCCATCACTAGAGTTTGCCACTTGCTCATTCGAACTTACTTATCCATTCAAAGATTGTCATCACCTTCCTGTCCTTTTCCCACACCACGCTCTTTATGAAAAACTATTATTATTGGTAACTATGTTTTCAAATAGTATTATTATAATGTAAGTAACCCGGTGTGTCCCAATGCTGGAAAAAGATCAAATTGCTGCGCCATTTTCCGCCTTATCAAAAATAATATGTTAAAATATTACCGAGTCCTTTGTTATGCTCTGTAGTTATGTCTACTATCGCTGGCACGTCCGTTGTCGATCCTAAAATAATTACAAAAATATTAATTTAATATATGAATTATCTTGGATATTAAAACTAAGTAATACTTTTATTTTCTTCGAGAAATAAAATAAATATAATCACGACTGTATCCCAGGGAGCGGTAGACATTTCTTTCAGATCTTTTAGGCAATTTTTAGATCCAATTTTCAATTTTTTTCTTCAAGAGATTTGAACAATAAAAAAAACAAATATAAACAAATTCTGACCATGTCGTACAAAAGGTTTTCGACTTTCTTCCTTCACAGGGACCGCTGCTGCCAATCCCAAGAGGATAACACAGAACACTACAATCAAACGTTGCATTGTGTACGACATTCAAATTGAACGAATGCTTTTCTATGTAATTTTCTTTATTTTTTTAAGTATTTATATAGAAACTTTTATCTATAAAATATTCACATTATGAAATGCGAGGGGAGTTATTTGAACTATGAAACACTTAACTCTAGTTATGTTGAATATTGATAAGAAATGGAAACTAAATGACGTCATTAATTTTATTACAATTTAATAACAAATCGTTTGGATTGATGGATTTTTTGTTACTCCTCCACTCAAAAGCTACTAAACGGATTTGTCTGCAACTTGGAATAAGTTTATGACCAGACATAGGCCACTTTTTATTCAGGTATAGGTACCACCGAGTGTTAGTTAATAATAATAATAAATTTCCTTTGACATTCCACACAGCGTCATCTAGTCCCAAGCTAAGCAATCTAATGCTTGTGTTATGGTAACCAGATGACTGATACACCTACATACTTATCTAATACTTATGTATGTAACTAAATTTTTTTTATAAATAAATACATACATAGAACACACCCAGACTCGAGACAAATATTTAATAATAATGATGGTATATTGTTCTAGACACAGCAGTCATCACCTCGCTCGACGCCTAACTCGTCCCCGCGGTCAACCAAAAGTCCGCCGTTGCCAGGCGCTCAGCCGCAACCTTCCGCCCCAGAAAGGTGAGCTCACAGAGAAGATGCGATATTATTATGTTACATTTTGGAGAAAGGCCAGAGGGCCTAGACAATGTAACAATCGATTAGCGAAAGCGATAGTAGAAAAGTCCAAATATGACATATGCCTTAGATATGTCACGTGATCTGTTTTCCACGTACGCTTTAGCGAATGCCGGTTGGCTAGGCCCTCAGATCACGTGACATATCTAAGGCATATGTCATATTTGGACTTTTCTACTATCGCTTTCGCTAATCGATTGTTACATTGTCTAGGCCCTCTGGTCAGAAGTACCCTAAACCGAAGAGCGTGTATGAAGAATGTAATGAGAGTGAATGAGGCGAAAGAGTGTCAGGATCGTAGCAAGTGGAGATCCTGATCTCTGCCTACCCCCATGGGAAAGAGGCGTGATTTTATGTTATCACTTTGATGAGCTATTGTAACAAATTCCATCCTACTATCCTACTAATATTATAAAGGTGAAAGTTTGTGTGTGTATGTAAGTGTGTTTACTCTTTCACGCTCAAACGACCGGACGGATTTGAATGAAAATTGGTACCTGAATTGCTTATACCCTGAATTAAAAAATAGGCTACTTTTGTTCCCGGTGTTCCCACGGGAAATGTTCACCGCGGGGCACAGCTAGTTTCTCAATAAGTTTTCTCGTACAGAGAGCCGAACCCACGAGGCGCAGTGAGGAGTGCGCCGCAAACACCTTCGCTAGGCGAGAGGGAGCGAATCGATATGACACACAGTTTAGGTAAGTTTCAAATATTGACAGCAGGGCTATTGTCTAACTTGTCGCGAAATTATTGAACCATTAGTGGCAATTCGGAGTATCGCAAAAGCTAAACTAAACTAACTAAAATTAATGCCATCCTTTTTATTCCCATCGCTATGGAAGGGACGGCAACATTTTTGTGTAGTTAAGTTTAGCTCTTGCGATACTCCGAATTGCCACTAATAGATACTTATAATTATTTCAGTAATAGAGAAAGCTATTTATCTTTCAATCTTATTAGTTAACGCGTTCTCAGCCAATCAGTCACTGTTCAGTGCTCTCCAAAAGGGGCCTCAGCATCCACAGCAACAGATATCCACAATTCTACACCATGTAAAACGATGGCATTCAAAGTTTAAAGTTTTTGTTACAGGAATGGAATGTATGGCGAACGATAACAGGGGCTACCACCAAAACCAGCGGCCGACCACAAGTAAGGGAGTTCACCGTATCTTACTGAAAGTTTCGATTCCGGCGGGATTCGAAACCGCGATGATACAAGCGATCTTTCTTAAGCCGGACTGCCTTGCCCCTCGGCCATGGAACCCCTATAAAACCCCATAAAATCTTACCATCAGTAAATTTCTTGTTCACGGCTTCGCTCTCGTGGTACCTACCTGGATAAATACTAGTTTATGTGTTATTCCAGTTCATTAACTATGTGTTTTCCAAGTTTCAGGCGAATTGGGTAAGTAGTTTTTGCGTGGAAGAGCCACTCCTCACAAACTTTAGCGATTATAATATGTAGTAGGATTTAATCGATTGTTTCAATGTTACGATGCGAAGCGCTCGTGGCGAAGCTTGCTAAGACGTTCTTGATAGATCATTCAACGTTCTGAGCGGTCACTACTTGGATGGGTGACCGCAAGTGGCATTATCAGCTGAGAGCTTCCGTGCTTCGGAGGGCACGATAAATTGTCGGTCCCGGCTTTTAAAGTCGTTAAGCCATGAGGCCTTTAGGCGGCTTAAAAACTCCGTCATCATTGGCCCACTTACACATTTTTTTTTTATTTAACCTATATTTTCCCACTGCTGGGCAAAGGTGTCCCCCAACTGCCTCCATCCCTCTCGGTCCCCTGCCATGTCCCACCAACCCTCCTGAAAGGTGTCAAGGTCATCACGCCAGCGTCTTCTCGGCCTGCCCCGGCTTCGTCGCCCATCTGCAGGCACCCATGGCGTGACAATCCTCGCCCACCTTTCACCATCCATACGGTTTACATAGCCCGCCCAGTTCCATTTTAACTTGGCAGTTTTTTCACTTACTCATACGAACTTTTAATATTACAGTGGGCATTGACCGCAGCTTAAGAAGTGATCTTATGTACGCAGCTGACTCTGTCACTAATGCTATGTCGACGCTAGTCAGGGAGCTTAACTCAGGTAAACTACTTTACAAACACCTTATACAGTGTGTTTTTTAACTGAGGCTGTGAGGAAATCCAAAACCATAGAACATCCATAAGTCTGTTTATGGTTTTGTTGAACAATTTGTTGTTTTTGTATATTATAAACTTTATAATATGACTAGTTTGCGTGGTGCTTCTTTTTCCATGTTTCTGACAGATGGTAATACCCTTTAAAAATTTTGAGAATCCATAGGAGATTTAAAATATTTTATAAACCGCTATGGGAACCTCTAAATCAGTATGAAAAAAAACCCTTTAGGAGCCCTTAGCCATAAGAAAAAATATTTTGACTAATTAAGTTCCCCTTTACAAGAATCTGAAAAAAAATTTGTTCCAAGTCTTAAGGCTTTCGAGATCCGCAAAAGGGGGGGAGAGGGGGGGCAAAGGGAGCAACACTGAAAAAAAATTTTTACTTCCCCGAGCCTCCTCTATCCGATTCCGCAAAAAACAAAAATTACGGGTCTCGTAGTTTCCGAGATCCTCAATAGGGGGGGGGGAAGGGGGGCAAAAAGGGGGGGTTTGGGATTTTTCCCCAACTCACCCGAGTTACTTGTTTATGAATCTGTCAAAATATACCCACCTCCCCATCCACCATCAGGGAGAACAATGATGTCAATGAGTCAGTCAGTCAGTGAGTGGTAGTTTAAGTTTATATATTATAGAAGAATAGTTTTCCTGCAGGGCTATAGCCTAACTTGTCGCGAAATAAAATTTGTCGCCATCACGAATAAACTGTCAAAAATGACAGTAAATCGCGAAAACAACTGTCAGATTTGACAGTAGAACCATTATGACCGTCAAATCTGACAGTTTTACTGTCATATTTGACTGTTTAGTCGGAATAGCGACAAATTTCGATTTCGCGAAAAGTTCGGCAATAGTATCTTTGAAGGTTTGTTTTTTCTAATACTGTCTCAGTTAAAAAACAGACTGTATACTTACTTACTATTCCACTATAAATATATCTATGGTTATGTTATTGTCAAGTAGCTTTTACTTGCTCGATGAATTTATAAAAGATTTTTGGTTATAATCCCTAATTTATTGTCTTTTTGACTATACAACCTATACGTTCAAATTTTATTGCACTTGGTAGGTACTTGGAATTTTAAAAATATATCTACCAGATTTTAATTATTGTGTCACAAATATTACTAAATATACATAATCATTTAATTACAATGAAAAATCACACTATACTACGCTGAGACTTGACCTTTTCAGCCACACTAAATTCCACCCGGGCTAATGTTATTACGTAGTTTATAAGTAGGTATCGCCACCAACCTTTCTCTTTTTCTTTTACTGTGTGTGCTGAATAAATGTTTTCTATTCTATTCTATTCTATACGAGTACCTACACTAAACACAACAAAAATAAAACTCTTGTTTTTTTATCTAAAATAGACTGAAGATATACATTTATTTAAATCAAATTGGTTATTTATACACTTTTGGTCACTAAATGAATCACTCAAAGTTTGTAGACACAGCATCGACAAGTGAACATAAATTATTAGGCTTGAGATTTGATTTTTTCTGAAATAGCATGCATTTGTTCTCAGGCATGATCTGTGAATATCTCTATTACAGTGAGCGCAATATAACGTGATCGGGCCGAACTTAGGCCCTCCGGGCGGTCGCTCATTGCGGACTGTCGTTACGAAAGAGCTAAACAGACGTATCGACAGCGCGTGAAACAGAGATAGTGATATTTCCGAGCACTGCGACGCTAAACGCAATTACTGTGTTCACTCCGGTCACCTTAGATTGCGCTTACTGTATATCACTTTAATAGATGTTCAGCGTTTGATTATTTAAATTATAATTTATTTATTATTTTACAGTGTTAAACCACACTTAGGTATTGGAAATTTCATTATAAATGAAAAATCTTACTAAAAGTTAAAGGCTCCGGCAGGATTCGAACCTGCGTAGATACAAGCGATCGCTCTTAAGCCGAGCTGCCTGACCACTAGGCTACGGACCCTCTAAGTTCGAATCCTGCCGGAGCCTTTAACTTTTAGTAAGATTTTTCATTTATAATGATATTTAAATTATATTTTGTCTTTGCACATATGTATGTTGGATGTAGATGTTTAAGTTGGTAAATGTTTGCAGAGGGTTCCGACACTGAGGACACTGTTAAGGCCGATGCGAGAAAACAGAGAAGTAAGTTTTTGTTTGTACATATGTTTTTTGTAATGAAAAATAAAAATATAAAGGTCAGTACTCACATACGGTATTACTCGATCGAGCTAAACTGTCGAGTAAAACTCATGGCATGGGCTTTCGTCCACACATTGAGCATTGATCTATCGAGTGAGGCGCGATCTATCGATCTTCGAGTAGGTTCGAAGGAAATTACTTTCATTTAATTCCATCGAGCTGGCTCGGTGCGAGCCTTCGAGCTGTGAGTTTTGCGGTCCACACGTTGATTTTTACTCGACTTCGAGTAAAACTATCGAGTAATACCGTACGTGAGTACTGACCTTAATGGTCACAATTGTGGAATACACTATTTGGCAATACAGGCACAAAGGGAAAAATACCACACTAATATTATAAAGGTAAAAGTTTGTGTTTGTGTAAGTGAGTAAGTATGTAAGTGTGTTTGTAAAGATTTATATCACTTATAAATCTTTATAATTATTACCTACGTTGCGTAAGGGTTGAAAAGTGGTAAGGAATGTCCAATTTATTCAATTTTATGGATAGGAAACTCCTAGCGACACCTATCATGCATTTTTATAACTAATTTTAGAATCACGTTTCGAAATCTGATATAAGTTATCACTTTCATGTTTGACGTCACAAATACAACCAGCGGAACAAATCGGAAATTGTTGGTAACTTTATAACACGCTCAAAATAGAACGCCATCTATCTGACGCTGGAGTGTCTAACTTGTTTCGTATTGTATCCAAGTTGTATCAAAGCAAAAATCACAGTAAATCGCGAAAATAACTGTCAGATTTCACGCTGATTAAGTAAATTAGTAAGTAGCTTACTTAATTTCGACCATTTGACAGTTGTTTTCGCGATTTACAGTGATTTTTGCTTTGATACAACTTGGATACAATGCGAAACAAGTTACACAATCAGGGGGCTGGAGCGGGAGATGGATTATAACAATATTTGAATCACAGTTCCTATTCCTAGTATGAACATTAGCAGTACCTATATCGTCCTTGCTAGGACCCTGGACGATACACTTTTTGCGTCGCAGGAATTGACGTCATGTTTTCCATGTGCAACTTTATCTAAAGAATGTTTACATTATCTAGAATAGAAGTTATTTACTCGTAAAATACATTGCATGTTTAAAAGCATGATCATTTTGAATGCATATTTTAATTTGAAGTTTTAATAATTAAAATACCTACAAGATAAGCTTATTTCACATAAAAACAAATAAATATGGTATACATTTCTGTGTAATTAACTTTTGTAAGGAATGAAATTAAAGACTATCACGACTGTATGCCCAGGAAGCGGTTGATATTTATTTTACAGATCATTTAGGCTATTTTAAGATCCTTTGAAGATGACTAAGCTAGTCAGAGGCATGTCCAAGAAATTAGATGAATAGAATAACTTAACGAATGTAAAGTATACAGGGTTAATTTACGGGCCAAAGCTTTCTGGTGTTGTAATTAACCCTGTATAGATTTTGGCGAAATCGTTTTTTAATCATCTTAAAAACACCAGATGTCGCTACGTGCAAACGGGTATTTACTAACTGATTTCTAATAAACTGATGCCCTTTTTTCGATTACTTGTAAAGTTTGATAGATGGCAGTAAAAGAAAAAAATATTTAAAGAAATTCTGAAATATTTAAATATACAAAATATTTAAAGAAGTTATGAAACAGCGCCATCTAGATTTAACCAAAGATCGAGTTGACGCAGATTTGTATGGAGGTTACTGTCTACTACTTACTAGTCTCTGGTATCATCGTTCCATATTCAGAATAAATGTTATTTCAGATTTCGAAGAGGATGAAGATAGCGATGAGCCAATGCCCCGACCTCAGCCGCCGCGGCACTATTTACACGACAGCAACGTGCAGGTTTGAACCTTACTGCTCTTGTTATTAGGTCGTCTTTGGTCTGTTGAGATATTTGATACTTTTTAACCGAATTCAAAACAGGAGGAGGTTGTGTTCCACTGTATGTATTTATTTCTATTCCATAATTCTTTATTGTTCACAATATAATAATACATTAAAAATACAGATAGTTCGTTCGTATGAGCTGCACGAAATTGAAGTCGGTTTAATATTTTTTTTTATTTTGCAACTTGTAAAAAAAATGAAACGTGTCTTTAAATATAGCCAAATTATGTCGTATTACGCTTGAATATGATGCTTGTATTGTTGATTTATGTGTGATGGTTGATTTTAGTTCACGTGTTCTGTTTTATTTGCAATTTTTGATCGTTTTATTTCAGAGCATGGCACCCGCTAGCGTTATTTCGCAATCCTAAGCACATAGCACAGCACAGGTTTGTTTTGCTAGTTTTTACTTTATTTTACACTGTTTTTTTAATTTTATTTAATCAGAGTTTTTTTTTACGGTCTTATGGATAGATTCCCAATGAGTCACACCAGATCCTTTCACAGTGTGACACGTTAGGCTCAACTCACACCAAAAGAGCGGCGAAGGGCAACGAAGCGGAGCGCAGTTTCAGTGTCATATGAATTTTAACTTTATTTCCATTACTATAATACAGTTTTTCAATAAATCACTACAAAATCATATTGAACACCCTGTATACACTCGATCCATTGCTAGGAACCAACTATGCACGCCGCGCGCAGTCAATGCGTATGGCGAGCGAACAACCGGTTATCTTGTGCCTCGGCTAATCAATTCCCTACCTTTAGATTTACGTACCAGCTTAACTTATAAGAATATAAAGTTTAAATTAAAAAAATATTTTATAGCAAATATTTAGCTAATAAGTAATACATTATAAGTAAGCACACGGGAATCTACTCATGTAAAATTAGGTAAGTATAAGTACTTAATGAAAATAGTTTGTTTTACCATAAAAGGTGGGTGGGTATATTGTTTTTTATATACTTACAATGGTTTTGTCGTAGCTGCTACATAAGTACTTACTAAGATACTACTACCGCAGATAATATAATACCTACTTACTAATACTAGCTACTACTTAGATTGTGTAAAAATAGTGTACCTACCTACCTACCTACTTACTTACTGTACTGTTACTGGCGTAAGCGATAGTGTCAGACTAAACCTTAGTGGTTTTTAGATGCTATTTTATCCTATAAGATTTATTAATGTTAAAATGGTAAATAAATGGAAAAAAAAAAAAAAAACTTATTATCGCAGAGAAGGCGCGCGTATTCGAATTCGCCGGAATTCCCGCGACGCCGCGGGCATCCGCGCGACTCGTTCGAGTTTCTCATGCGATAATAAGTGTTATTGTAATGAAAATAAAGTTAAAATTCATATGACACTGAAACTGCGCTTCGTTGCCTTCCGTCGCTCTTTTGGTGTGGATTGAGCCTTAGGAATTTCTTTCCATCAAGTCTCAGCTTCTCACTGTGAGCCTAAAGGGGACAAAGCCTACGTATTCTCAAGGACGATATAGATGTATTATTATGTTCAGATTTCTTTATAAATTTTCAGGACACGCCGCCTCCCCTCCCCGCCCGCACCGGACACTACTACCCCCGCACATAGTGTACTTAATGTATGTACTTAGTTATATACTTACTGACATATTTACTGGTTCATTTTGTGTCATCACATAAACTTATCTAAGTTTATGGGTTTTTAGATAATTTATAGTTACCAATGCAGTTTTCAAGTTAACCTGGTTATTTAATTTAGCAAGAAATAATTGTTATCAAAAGTCCGAATATTCTTTCAAGGAAAATGGTTGGCAAAATAAAACATTGAATATCTGAAAAATAACTACGGATTCAGGTTCAAAACAGGAAATATGCCCCATTCCACTTAAAACATGTACTCGGTAGCTCAATTGGCTAGAGGATAGACTCTGTGGTTATTCAAATCCCAACTAGAGAAAATAATAGGACTTTTAAAACTGATTATGATTAGTGAAAAAAATACTTAAGTATCTTTTATTATCTAAGTACACGACCATTTTATCGAGATGACAAACGAAACATCTCGATAAGCTCTAACATACTATACTAGAGCAGGAGAGAACATGTTTACACTGTCTGTTCATTTTAATTTCAGCAATAGATAGACAATTGTTACAATACAGTACAACAAACATTTTAGCTTTGACATAAAACTACATGGACCCAGGTAACATGTTTTTCAATTAGAAATGTCTTAAAATGATCCAGTAAATATGATATCAAATAAACTAATTAGTTAAGTATCATATTGTTATGTACTTAATTAACATTCCTATATAAATAGACAGTAGTGGCAATTCGGAGTATCGCAAAAGCGAAACTAAACAAACTAAAATTAATGCCATCCTTTTTATTCCCATCGCTATGAAAGGGACGGCAACATTTTTGGTTAGTTAAGTTTAGCTTTTGCGATACTCCGAATTGACACTAGTAAAGTATAAATTATAAAAATGTTACAAATTACAAAACCGATAATTATGTTTGAAATTCTTCAGTTAATCTAAAAAGGCGTAACACTGAATTTAAATTAATTTAAAACTGAACCTAATTCATATCATATTCATGACTTTAACAAAAGATCTTCGTAAAATATAGAATCTAATCAAAAACCCAAAACACAAAACGTTGTTTTTAAATATTTTAAATGTACAGTAGTGGCAATTCTGAGTGTCGCAAAAGCTAAACTAAGCTAACTAAAATTATTGCCATCCTTTTTATTCCCATCGCTATGAAAGGGACGGCAACAATTTTAGTTAGCTTTGTTTAGCTTTTGCAACACTCAGAATTGCCACTATTACATACTTAGGTACATAATGATTGTAAAATATTATTTTCGCTTATTGTCTAGTCCCCAAAGCAGCTAGTTTGAATGCACTGAAATAATTTAGGATTCTTTTGATTTGTATTTAAGTTTATTTATAAACGGATATCAGTACATTTTGAGTAGTAAAAAATAATGTTGAAAAGTTTTAACTAAAATCACAGACACCTCAAAGAATGATGCAAAAATATTGGCGATAAGAGCCTGAGCGTTTAGGGCACGTCAAAATTTATCGTGAAAAGTGTAAGTCATGCTTAACGGAGGCAATCGTTTTCCATTATCTTAAAGATCACGATGTCGCTTAGCGTAGCAAACGGGAATTAGTTTACTAATTTCAAACAAACAGACGCAATCTTTTCGAATACTTTTAAATCTCGATAGATGGCAGTGTCATTAATAGTGACGAAATATTAGAATTCGGGTTATAAAATAACGCCATCTAGATTTAAACAAAATTTCGTGTGCACGCAGATTTGTATGAATATTAACTGTATTTACTAGTCTCTGAGGCGGGCTAATAACACCGAAACCAGAGTTAGCTACTAGCTTATATGAACTTACTTTCTTATAATACTTGAAATTGTAGTACATACCTGGATTAAAAAAAATAGTTATTGAAAACATCATTTTGTTTTTTTAAAGTTGCTTTTGTACGTATATCCGTTTAACTGTTTGCAATGTTGCTGTCTTATTTATCTAATCGTATCAATTGTTTAAAACATAATATTATTCCTTTCCCGTCTTCCATTTGTCAATTCCTTCCAGTTTGTACAAAAATGTCAATTGAAATGTACTTCCCTGAAGAGTAGCAGTTTTTTTGCTATCTAAACTATTAAAAGTCTTTATTCTTAGCAACGCCATTAAATCTGCAGTTAAACATGTTTAAAAGAAAAGTTAAAACATGCTTAATATCTTAGAAAACATTGAAAAATACTCTAGTCTATTCCTTGCAACACTATCTATGAAAATCTTCAGTGAAACTTTTCTTAACTCAATCTTTGAATTGTCAAAATAAGACTGAACTCACGAACCACCAAAAAATGTGGAAATACCAAAACAATACCAAATCATTTTATTTTATTTGAAATAAAAATTGAAAGTCAAACACACAACTAAAAAACTTGGACTAGAAATGTATTAATTTCTATACTATAATTTGAGACTAAGGCGTGTAGCTCAACCAACGTGAGCAAGGTCGGTCAAGCGTAGCTGTATCAATGAGAATGTATGAATGACTACAGTGCAGCGCTGACGAATTGCTGCACGCGTACAGCTAGTTGCTACAACAGACGGTCAGCGCGTACGGTACACGCTGACCATCGGTTGAGCACTAAATACTGCCTAAATATTCCGATTCGGGATCCGTTTACAACTGATACCATCTTTAAATTGATCGATTTGCTCACAAAAAAAACATTGTTTAACATGAATGTATGGAGTTATTCAGGATTTTTAGGCTAAGCATGCGCATATCATTTGTTTAATTTTAAGAAGAAGTGCAATATTGTTGAATTTGGTCGATTGGTCTTGCCGAAATTGTGATGATTTTGTTTTTATTATGTTTTTGAATATGTTTATTAAATTACACAAATTAAAACAAGTGTGGCAAATAATAAATAAAAAAATCCTAAGTGTTATTCAGAGGTCTGATTGTTCAATTGTCAATTACTTTAATCTAAAAAATACATGTATTGTATAGAAATTATTTCAAATAAACATGTTTATTCTTCAGATTAAAGTTATTCGATGAATAAAATCGGCCATCGTGTACCTTATATTTCGAAAAATATTATAAAATCTCGAAACGCCTTTGAAAATGTTTGAATTTAAGACGTAAGTATAAAAATATCAATTAATGAGTTATGCAAGACTCTCCAAAGCGTAGTAGTTTTAATTTAGTTTTAAATAATAATTAAGTAACTACTCTGAGCCGTTGGTAAATGAAATCCCTTATAATTGGCAGCTATTTCCTACATTGACACATTCCTTAATTGTGGCTAAACTTAATCTCATTATACGTATTTTACATCGAAATTCCGAATTCGTTTTGCGATTTCGATCTTAACCACAATATAATGTAATACTTTAATTAAATATATTAAATTGCACTTTAAGTAAAAAAATAGTAAAAAATGTAACCATGATTAAAAATGACGGTATAGCATTAAATATATTTTTTAACATCACCATTGACTTTGCATGAATTACAAAGCCTTTCTGCAAGTAAAGTGCAACTAGTACGGGTGGCTACAATAGAGATCTTGTTGTATCTTTCACGTACCTACTAAATAATATGTTTGGATATACCTATGACTACTCCCTCAGACATATTTAATAGATCTCAAATGCTACCCGAGACTTTACCGCGCCTGGGATTGTGTCTTTTGTATTTTAGCTACTTAATCTGTATTTGTTTTTCAGAACAGTCTATTTGTAGCTTAAATTCTGTGGTCAAAAATAAACAAATCACAATGAAATTTTACTAGATGATGATAAACATTCCGATTAAGTTGAGATTTTTAGCGTCACGTGATAAATAAATCAGGGGTTTTCTAGTTTTGTGTGATTTTGTGTACATTGCTAAAAAAAATTAAAGAATGTAATTGAATTTATTAAAATCTTTCCACATTTAACAATTTAGCGAATAATTATAGTGTTTTTATATTCAATGTTGATCTACTGATGCCCCGGTAGAGCACAGATGGTCATGGTATCAAAACTTAGTAATGTTTCTGAGTAACAATAATAATCTCACAAAATCTTTGAATTTCATAAAAATTTAACAGAATGTTTTAGCAATGTAAATAAAATAACTGAATTACGAAGAGTGTAATCTTTTATACCCTTAAATTTTGTAAAAGTATAGCTAAAGTAGTTGTCTATGTAAGATTATATACTTATATGTAGGTAAAAAGCACAAATCTATATAGACACTCATTTTCGATGTATCGTGATCGTCTTTTTATATAAACAAAATATAAACTTCCATTTTTATCCGTGTTGTATACGTTTAGATCAGAATCACTATTTACTAAGTATATGTAATATATAACCGATATGATAAACTCTAGTGTTTTGTATTTGTGTATAAAATGTCACTATTGGTAAAGGGAAAGTTTTACTTATTTAAAACCTATTTATTATAGTAAAAATATAAGATAAATATTGCCCTGTGTGTGTATGTGAACTTTGAAGCCTTATTCAAAACTGTTATTTAGATCAAATTTCTTAATATGTAGTAATAAACCATGTAATTTTTATAAAAGTTAAAACTTGTATAGAGTTCAATAAAAGTGATTTTAATAAGGCGAGCAAATGACCGCGACTATCGTTTCGTGCTTAATGTTTTTTACGAATATGAATTTCCTGGTTGAAAAAAAAATGACGCTGTATACCTAAAGTTAGTTCTAAAAGTAATCTCATATACTTACAGATTCATTTATTGTTTTTTTTGTATTTACTAAACATCAGTGCCTACAATTATTAACATTTTCCTAGAGTGTATGAGGTTGTGATTTCAACGAATGTTTTCGAAGAGTGGATTAGGAAATTAACTATTCCTAAAAAGAGTAAGACTTTCCCTGTTATTGAGGCTTGTACTTACCTGTTAATATTAAGAACTTTGTCATTGCAAATGTATACATTCCATTGCTTGTGAATTTTGTGTTTTATTCAATACTATTTTCCGCCCGTAGCTTCGCTCAAGTAGTACCACAGTTGTACCAAAAAGGCCCATGAAAGGGAACTGTAACTTTCTACAGTACTCTTGAATAAATTTTAAATCGGATGAGTAGTTAGACCCTCGCACACTGCAAACTTTCTATCGGCCGGATCAAAGTAGTAAGTAGTTCTAAGTAAACAAAAAGTAATAAGTCATGATGTACTCGTACATTATATTAAAATCATACAATACATTTATCTATTCCTAAAACTATAAATTGAGTATTTAAAAATATATTTATCCGACGGTCAGCACGTTCCGTACGATCAGCACTAACGGTACGCGCTGACCGTCGGTTGAACACTAAGGCTGGATTAAGAGTCACGCTGACGGTACGCGCTGACCGTCGGTTGAACACAAAGGCTGGATTAAGAGGCACGCTGACGGTCGGCGCTGGCTGGCCAATATGTACTTACTTCTACTTTGAGGAAGCGTTTTAGATTAACGCTTAGGTATTATTATATTATTTTTTGATGTCATTTTCTGTTTTGTCTTTTTACCTGATTGTCGTTGCTGTGTAAGTACCTACCGATCTATGTCTATCAGCGTGTGCGAGTGCATTTTGGGCGGTCAGCGCTGACCGTCAGCGTGATTCTAATACCAGCCTAAATCCACAAGTCGCGATCTAGGTACTCCAATTTTATTCCAAATCAAAGCAGCATAATTGGAACACAATCTTAAAACTATTATAATGACTGTTCATAGTTTTGTTACGCTAGCTTCACAATCCTCCTCTTTCTTCCCGCCAATTTCCGCGTAGATTTCGTCTATGCTTCTCATCTTAGTCTCGGGGACCATACACACGATATACACGGTGCTGACGAGGCAAACTGCTGAGAATAGCCAGAAGACGGTGTGTAGTCCCGCCGAGACCGCTAGGGGATGGAAGAATCGGAGTTCGATGGAGACGAGGGCGCAGGCGAAGGCTATTACGATGGATGTGACGGTTCCGCGAAGCTGAAAGAGAATATAGGTTGATATTCTAGGAAATACAGTGTAGGTACTATTTGAGTAAGTTTGCTGAAATCGGTGGTCTAGTCGTAAATAAAACGTATATTGATCCCATGATTATAGCAGCGTCTCGTTTGGACCACTTAGCTTGGGACTAGATGACGCTGTGTGGAATGTCCAAGGATTTTTTTTATTACCCCTGAGAGAATGAGACTGCACCAGTCTAGAACTATTTTTTTTTTTATTTAAACGCGATTGAGAATTATAATTTATTTTACACTAGCTGCGCCCCGCGGTGTTACCCACGGTAGTTCCCGTTCCCATGGGAATTCCGTGATCAAAAGTAGCCTATGTATTATTCCCGGTCATAAACTATGTATATTCCAAGTTTCAGCTAAATCCGTTCAGTAATTTTAGCGTGAAAGAGTAACAAACATCCATCCATAAATTTCTCGCAATAATTAATTTGTTGGTTTCCTAGTTTGTTCTACTATAGAATAGTTAAACATTGTTAAAAGCTAATTCTAATAATATTTACCTGAAAACTAAACATCTCGGTCATAATCACAAACGGTACAGGCTGAAGTCCGGCTGCATCGCAGTAGATGCAAAGACATAGCGCAGCCACTGGTAGCCAGGACCCTCCTATAGTTGTGGACTGGCTTTGCGCGAAGAACCACGAGCCTAGAGCACACATGGCTATGCCGGAGACCAGGCAAGTTGTGCCTAGAAGTGGCTGAAAAATAAAAAAATGATTGCTAGAAAAATGCAAAAAGACTGTTTCCGCCCGGGATCGAACCGGGGGCCTTGTGCGTGTGAAGCACACGTGATAACCGCTACACTACGGAAACTTGAAAAAAAGTGTTGAAATTATGCTATTGTTCGCCATATGATTATCTAATAGCCTTTGTAACATTTATAATTGATCTTTGAACAGTTTGAACAAAGGCTCAAAGACGAAATTTTTTTTTAAAGCCCTCAGTATCATATTGGTGACTGCCTACTCTTTGAAACATGTTCAAACATTCTTGTCACGCATTCGTGATCTTACTTCGGTTTTTTATTACCTATTAAGTAATATTTCTTAATAACATTTGCATTGTTACCAGGTAACTTACCTTCCTCTCAGTCCATCCAACGCGACTTAACGCAGACTATTATGTTAGTCTCCTCATCAAACAAACAACATTTCTTTCTTTCGGACAGTAGTTACCTAGAACCATTGTGACCTACGTCTTTTCTACAAAGCACCTAAAGCTTTGTAGAAAAGACGTAGGTGACAATGTTTTTTACAATCTTTCTTCTAGTCCTCCAAGAAGATTCTATAGTTACCTTCCTCCCAGTCCTCTCTACCAGACTAGAGGCAGTGCAGGATCCGAGCAGCTGCACAGCCCCCAGCACGGCTGCCTGCTGATTGGCGGAGAGCAGCCAGCCGCCCGCGCTGGCTTGCTCGAAGATCAGCGACGCGAAGTGTAGTACTGCCAGACAACCGCATAGCTCCCGAGCTACTGTGATGATCAGCGTGATGCGAAAGGCACGGAACGTGGCGCGGTCCGTTACTGGAAATAATAATATTTTTTATAATAACAACGAAGCACTTAAAAAAAATCAATAAAGAAAATAATATTAGCGAAATAAATATAATATTAAGAAACGCAAATAATAATATTAAGTAACGCAGAAGTCCGCAAGATCCTTTCTAAAACCAAAATAAAAAAGACGGCAATGCGCGTGTTTTTCAACAACAATCTGTAAAAAGTCGTACTAATTCGTATCCATCCATATATCATCCATAATAAAGTTTAGACACCGCATGTAGACTTACTCGATAGAGTCAATACGAACTTGGCTTATATATCTAACCCTGAAACCGGTAGACCCATAACAAGTAACTGTGAAGTGAGGTAGTACCGCCCTATAGCCCGCCCACGCGCTGTCAACATCGTTATTGATGACAAACATGCTTCCCTGGGAACTACTAATGCAGAGCATGACGAAGTCAGGTAGGTAATTGGGGGGCAAAATATATTAGACTGAATAATGTTTCTCCAGAGAATTTATAACTGGGATCGCTCGTTCGAATAAGCAAGCACAGCAAAATATTACGTGACTTTTATTTCCCATGTGTTATTATTATATCATCATCTAATCATCTTTATTGGCATTATACATCTACATGAGGTGATTTATGCAGCATCCGATTTGAAAGTCCGGCACTTATACCTACGGCTAGTGAGGCCGATGCGGGAGCGACAGCTACGTCCGAAAAATAATGTAGGCATAGCTGGGCATTAACTCGTTAATCCGTTAATCGTTAATTAACGAAGTTAACATTTTGATTAACGGATTAACTTTTAAGTTAACTTTCAAAAATGTTAACGGACACGTTAACTTCCGTTAATATGCGAGAAGTCCGTTAATCGTTAATCCAATGCCTAATAGTTACCGCACGGCACCGACAAGTCCGGGCGGCAGCGAGTGAAACAAAAACTAAACTAGATATATTTTGCCGGCGCGTGCGAGTGAGAAAGAAAACTGCGAAGATACCAGACAAATGAAGCTAAAAATTGTATTCAACTATTTTATAAACAGGAAATTAGCCTCGAGTCGGGTAGCCGCCGACGTGCCCGGTGCAGCCTTATCATTTTAGATTTTTTTAATTATTTTTAGTCTGTACTTGTTTTTTCATCGATTTCCTTCCGGTTTTCCCGGCTGCTTTGATTGGTGAAGAATGTAGAGATACTAATTTGATTGATAGTTTCAATTCAAAGTCAAACCGACATTTTCTTTCTTTCTATAGTTTATATATTTAATTATAGCGTTAAACCACACTTAGGTTTCGGTGCTTTAACCGAATATCATCTTACAGATAGTTTTGTCTTCAGCGTCAAGGGCTTCGTGACCGAGTGGTAAGGCAGCCCGGCTTAAGGGTGATTGCTGGTATCTCGCGGGTTCGAATCCCGTCGAAACCGTAAAACTTTTAGTAAGATTTTTCATTTGTAATTTTCTATCTATCAAAATTCGTTTGTTTTCCGAATTTAGTGTGCCAGTTGGTCGAGAAAAATATTATTTTTTCACGAAATATCACTAACCGGTGAGTTTCTAACACTTAACGCAACGATATAAAGATGCAATTTTATACATATTAACGGATTAACGATTAACGTTAACTTGCGTTAATTCTTCCGAAATGTAACGCTTTAACGTTTAACGAAGCTAACTTTTTTGTAACGGATTAACGATTAACGAAGTTAACCATTTGATTAACGGTGCCCAGCTATGAATGTAGGTATAATGTAATGTCATGTCACGAAAGTTTTTAAAGTGAAATATCTAATTAGCCCTGTAATATTCTTTCAGTTAGGTTTCTAATATTGTTGATGGATGCAACCTGTCTCGAAGGTGAGGAATGGGAATGCTAGGCAAACATTTGCGCTCCATACGTGACGACGATCGATACTAGGTACTTTAGAAAGCTAACTGATATCCTATAGGTACCTACCTACCTATTTGTGTAAAATGTAAGCATTTAAGTATCAAAAAACCACCTCAAACTTATAAATGTATTGAATCGATGAAACTTACGAAGCCCCTGTTCTAAATACGTCCACCTTTCGACAATAATTTCGTGGTGTTTGATTTGGTCCCGTTAGCGTCTAGTTTACACATTGTTACCGTTTTCGGGGTATACCATCAACCAAAGGTCATATCAACATGAACCTAGTTACCTAGAAAGTAAGTCCTTGAATCACAACCAGTTGTTGAAAAAAAGTTTTTCGGAGATTAGGAAAACATCAACCAAACTACCTAGTAAAACATCGCCTGACGAAATGCAGTAAGTAATTAGATTTAATTAGTAATAAAATTTAGCTGTGCCATAGGCGCGCGGTCTCGGTCTACCATTCGCTCAAAAAGATTAAAAAAACCCCTCGTAATGCTAAAGAATCTAGCATTCTTCGCTGATCCTTACCTAGAGTCTTCAAGGCGGAACGGAACTGGTTAGTCTTGGTGTTCTCTAGCTCCAGCAGAAGCAGCTGAAGCTCACTCTCGACGGCTGCCTCCGAGCTGTCCCGGCAGCGCAGCCATGCTAGGGCATCGCGAGCTTCCTGAGATCACAGATAAAATAATACTCTGAGATACACAATAAGTGAGACATAATTTAGAAATACCGACGACCTCTGTGGCGCAGTGGGCGAATGCCCGCCTGAGACGCAGAGGTTGCGGGTTCGATCCCCGCCGCGGGACAAATGTTTGCATGTTCTGCATAATATTTTTGTTCCGGGTCTGGCTGGTTGTTTTTCTATGTACCTAAGTACTTAAGTATATTATGTAGGTAAGTACCTATGTATTTAAAAAAAAAATATCACTCATTTGGTTACCATAACACAAGCAATAAATTGCTTAGCTTGGGACTAGATCACGCCGTGTGGAATGTCCAGGGATATTTACAAGGCTATCTTCTGTTCTTTAGCGACCAGGCAACAAACAAACTAGCTAGAGGAAATAATTTTTCTCATACGAGAAAAAATACTTCCTCTAGCCAGCGCTCTTGTTACGTAGCGACCTCTAGGTACAGGTCGCGCCTACCGGTGGCACGAGTTGGTGGTAGGATGAGGACGAAGGGCTTTTTTTCGATGATGGAGGTCTAAAGTAGGTAGGTACTAACCTCCACTCGTCCACTCTTGAGCAGGTAGCTGGGCGTCTCCGGCATGGTGGTGAAGAGCAGTAGGTGTAGCAGCGGCGCGCTCAGGCACACCCACAGCGTCGCCTGATAGCTCAGGTACTCGCCTGTTATACCAAGTTATAGACTTCTGATATTGTCACTAATTTATTGATTTATTAATTTGTTCGTAATAATTGACTATTATCAATGCCATAGTTAAAGCTGAAAGTGGTTTTTGGTTACCTTACAGCAACTAAAGTATATTCGAGCAACTAAAGTAGTACTGAATGAAATGTCTACCGCTCCCTGGGATACAGTTGTGATCATATTTCATTGATATTAAGTACCTACCTAACGTATACCTTCTTGAGCGGATACCTGCATCTCAGTCTGCCACAATCACGCCAATTAAAATACTAAATTATCCTCTTTATTTTGTGTACTACTTTATTACTTAGGTTACTTCAGTAGGTAGGTCTATTCGAGTATTAGGAAGTGTTATTTTAAAGACAAAGCTATCCCATAACTGGACACAAACACTATCTTTTGCAAAACTCTTGGCAATGGATAGTAAGGGTTCCAGATTATCACGCAGTTTCAAGAAATATTATGTTATGATCTAAGCTTATTTATTTCATAAATTACATGTAGGTATACAAGATTATTGACAAAAACTAGAATCAAAAAGGTCCTTGTGGTCTTATTGAATAAGTTCCCCCTTTGATATACCTAGGTACCTACATAACCCTGTTTTTGGAAGACGGCATACCCAGGGCCGTCTTTAACTAATGAGCACATTTTAGGATAATGGGACCCTAAGACTGTTTGGCACACTGTGGCAGCGGCGGTGTCTCGGGGCTTTCGGGACCCCTCCGAGCTCGAGACCTTGGGAAAGTGCCCAGAGTACCCAGTAGGAAAAAGGGACCTGGTCATACCGAGTAAATACACCACAAGGTTCCCAAGATTCTGCGCCAGCACCACCAGACTTCCTAGCGTCCCCCTGATAGAGTCCTCACTGATCTCCTTGATATAAAGTGGCGTGACCACGTAGGACCCTCCAACCCCAAGGCCGACGATAGCTCGCGCCAGGATCAGAGCCCAGGTTTCTGAGGAGTACAGTTTTAGTCCCCAGGATAGCTGCAATAGAAAAAAAAACAATTACACTCATATGTCTTAATCATCCAGACCATCCGTGTCTTCTTGGATCTGCTGCCTCTACATTTGTCATTTTCTACTTTGGCCGGTATGTCGGCAAATGTATGCACATTTGCCTCATGGGTTCATTTTATTGCGGATTGATACATGGTCGGGATTCGAACCAACGACCTTCAGGTCGAAAGTGGGTATTTAGGAAGGTTCTATCCCGCTCAGCCAACATTGTATTTACCTACATACCGAAAAATTTAATTAAAAAAATTGTACCTAAGTAAGTATAAAAATTAGGTAAAATTTTACCAACCGCCATAGAAAACGAAGTGAGCATCAGCGCTTTTTTCCTCCCATAATTATCCACAATATACCCGAAGAGAAACACCGTGGGGGTCCCCACAAGGTACACCACTGAGGCCATCCAAGAGATGGTGTCCGCGGGGACGGGCGCGGGGGCCGGGGAGTCGGGGGACATGAGTTTGGGACCCATGGGGGACATCCATCCAACTGCTGCGCCGTAAGAGTACACAGGGATCACCACTGAAACGAAATAAAAATGTATTTAATACATTCGCTGCCCCAGTTCTGACGACCTCTGTGGCGCAGTGGGCGAAAGCCCGCCTGAGACGCAGAGGTTGCGGGTTCGATCCCCGCCGCGAAACAAATGTTTGAATGTTCTGTAGATATTTGTTCCGGGTCTGGTTGTTTTTCTATGTATAATATGTATGTATTTACAAAAAAAAATGTATCTATGTAATATATATCAGTCATCTGGTTACCATAACACAAGCATTCAATTGCTTAGCTTGGGACTAGATGACGTCGTGTGGAATGTCCAAGGATATTTATTTATTTTATTTATTTATTAGTTCTCCGAAGGAGAGCTTCGCGAAACAGTCTGTTTGTAGGTAGGTACCTACCTAACTCTACAGCGAATGCAGATCATGCAATACGATCCAGGATGCTAGTGTATTGAAAATAATACCTACCTACTTACGTAAAATGTATTCCAATTAAACGACAATAATTATTCTCAATTAAAATAAATCATTCATTACTCCATAGTTCATTGAAATCACATAGGTACACGTGCTGTTGTGCAAAACTCCATGAACCTGACATTGACCAGTCTACCTTGACCCTCCGCTCCAGAACTTCTTCCATCAGAAACAAAGGGGTGATAGCTCTTGTATGGCTGGCTAATTGACAGTTCAATTGAAGGGAGGCAAGGTCCAGACATCGAATTGTAGTCAATGTATCGATACCTACCAATCAACTTTACAAAGTTGCTGATTATTGCAACAAGCTTTTACTAGAATTTGATTGATTTGTACCCAAATAAAACACATTAGGTACCTACCTATATAAACGGCTAGCGTTTCCACACATCTTTACTCGCTTAGTTCTAAAATACCTACTTAGTCAAATTTGGGGAGATATTAAACTTAAGTGGCAATTCTGGATGTCGCCAAAACTTATTATAGGTAAACTAATTTGACAGCACTAAAAATGTTGCCGTCCCTTTTTTGACGATCGAAATAAAAAGGATGGCATCAACTTTTGTGCTGTCATATTTTTTTAGTTAAGTTTTGGCGTCATCCGGAATTGCCACTATTGAAACTCAACTAGTTGAGTCAAATTCATACTTTTTGTTTACGTGCAGTGCAGTTTAAGAAAGGTGTTATGTTGGCACAGTCAACGACAAAAATCAATCAATACAATTTAGACTTTAAAATTCTCTCAGATATTTTAGACTTTACAGATCATAGGTACCTACTAGGTAATTGGTTAACATGCCCTTCGAAGCACAAAAGCGCTCAGCTGTTAGGTTCTGCCATCACTTGCGGTCACCGATCCAAATTGTGACCGCTCAGAACGTTGCTTAACTTCAACGATCTTTCAAGAACGCCTTAGCAAGCTATATATATTTACTTATATTATACCCATGAGCGCTTCCAACAAATGAATTTTAACGTTTACTTACATTGTCAGAATGCACAGAACTAAAATAAAATAATACCTAACCTACGTGTACAATCTAAATTAGGTAGGTACTTAGTATTGAATGATATTAAAATACTTTATTTATTTTTGCTTATTATAATCATACTTACATAATTACTTATTGGGGGCAATTCTGAGTGTCGCAAAAGCTAAACTAAGCTAACTAAAATTGTTGCCATCCTTTTTATTCCCATCGCTATGAAAGGGACGGCAACAATTTTAGTTAGCTTAGTTTAGCTTTTGCGACACTCAGAATTGCCACTATTACTTACTTAACTTACCTAAGTACGAATAAAATTGATACAGTTAGTAGGTATCTACAGTTTTTCTTATCAGAATTTATTTTTACATGGGCGACAGCATGTGCGTTTATGTCTTTTGTATGAAAAGCTGTAAACAATTTATAAAATCAAAATTAAAACAACACTCAAGATACCTTTACCTACCTAGGTGCATATTTTTTCAGCAATCTAAAAATAGTTTTATTAAAAACACTCACTTAAAACAGAGATGAGAACTTGATTGAACTTGCTCCCCTCCGTACAGTATTTCTTGACGGTGTTTTTCAACATTGTAACGAACACTAAACCACTGAACAGAGGCACCAGTGCCCTCGATCCCTCGCACTCACCAAGTGAGGAACCGAAGCTTACGAAGAATGATAGGAATACATGAAAGTACTTACACTTGGGGTCAAGCGAGATAGCTCTATTACTTTGTGCTTCAGCAACGCTGAACGATTTTACGGTAGTCATCCAAAAAACTATTTATTATTGCAAAATAATATGATGTAGGTAGCTGTTCCTGCTTAGGTACCTAATTACGAGTAGGTAGGTACTTACACAAAAATTTCTAATATCAATTTCCCGTTTTCGTTTCTCATGGGAATCAAAGGATTAGTAGATAGTAGGTACCTAGCCGAATGCAATTTCGGTTTTTAGGAAAATGTTCATTTTATTGCTCCGGTATCGGTACACTCTTGGTAGATTGGTCGTGGTCATCAGTGTAGTGTACCTAGTTCTCCCTTTGTGGCACGTTTAACAGCGCGTTTCCACTACTCCCTGACAGCTGCCCTTCTTGCACCACACATATTAAAAAAATAGCATACTACATATTTAGAAATAAGGTAAATAACGCGATAAAGCCCCGTGTCCACGTATTTCTAAATATAAATTTTATGCAGGTATTTTTGTAGCACAAGAGCAATTTGCTTGTTTACACAATGCTTGTGTTAGAATTCATGTTCAATCAAAGTTTTTCAAACATCATGCAGTTAGCACAGGTCAGTCGAAGCTGTAAACTGAATATAACACTTTTACCCTGTTATAAAAAAAAAGGACTAAGGATATGCTTCCTACAGCTTTCGACAGTTGCTAAAGCCAAGTAACTAATAATTACACATAATATTAAAAAGGTATAGGTCATCATTTTCGCTGTTTTTAAGGTTCCGTATTTAAAATTCCTCAAAATCTTGTGCAAAATGTGGGCAAATGTACCTACCTACCATTACCCCTAATATGTACCTACCTATTTGGACTTAGCTCAGACTACCACCTTAGATATCTTCATAGCATCTTAAAATGCCTCTTAAACTTTCAAATCTTAAAAAAAGCACTGAAAATATCTACCGCTCCCTAAGAATACAGTCGTGATGATATTTCTTTTTCATATTATTTTCCCTTTAAGTTTTTTGGATTTTTAGCTTCAAAATCAGCATTAACTTTCATTTTCAGGGATTATGCCCAAGCCTGAGGAGATATTATGCAAGGGATTAAGTAGGTACCTATGCCTAATCTGTTTTACATCGTTTCACTAATCAAAAAATTTAGTTTACGTAGTTTATTTGCAAACACTCCAAGGTGGTCATTTTCATGGAACAAATTAATTAAAATAAAGACTTGCCAATAGAAATGGGTCTTTGCATTCAATTAGGCTTTCTGCCAAGCCCGTAATCATTACGTAGACATTACATAGGTACCTGTAACAGAACCTGTTTTTTTAGTTAAGTACCTAATAGTTTAATTTTTGCACTTTTCTTTTCACAAATCCGAACACAATTAGTTCAAACTTACGCCTTTTTTTCGTTGAAAAGGTTGCTGTTTGAATTTGAACTACCTACTTGTCCATGTAGGTACCTACTGCCTAGTACAGTAGGTAATATTATCTATGGGTACGTTAATAAAATTAAATCACAACACAATAGCATTGTAGACTTTATAAAATGAATGTTCAAAAAGTCGTGATATAATTAACAAGTAAACGTCATTCCATTGAGCTTCCCTTCACAGATATTGGCCATTACAATTCTAATCTGTTAACACCTCCACTTAGCTCCCACGGAGCATACCCGTAGAGGCATTATACCCATGATTCCTGTGGACTGCTTTTGGGCAGGAAACGGGTAAGATCACTTAACGTCTAGCCTAAAATTCGTGGTAGGTTCAATTCCGATCCAAATTTTATATTTGAACTCTACATTTAGATTTTCGGTATTATGAATAGAATTGAATTGAACTAGGTATTTATTTGCGTGAAATAGGTATGGTAGGTACATATAATCAAGTTCCAAGTGTGTAATACCTTTGCCCAGCAGTGGGAAAACATAGGTTAAAGAAATCGTGCATTCAAATATTTAAAAAAAAATTGCCCGCTTTGTCTGGGAATCGAACCGACTAAATGTGAAAAAATTAACACCTCTTATTTTTTTTGATGCCAATCAAAAAGTTAAACATTAAAGAATACTTAAAGTAACAGAGTAGCTTTGGTAGCCCGTAATTGGGACTAATAGACGCACATCTACCGGTACCGTACCGGCCAAAGATAGAAAACCGGTAGGGTACTGGCATGTTTTAAACCGGTTACCTACCTGTTTTCTGTACAAATGAGGTTACAACCGCTCAGGAAGTCGGCACGTGCGTTAATTAGTTTATATTTAGTAGCGGACTTCGAGGAATAATGCTAATTAGAGATAGAAAATAGCTTTGCTACTTAGGATACCTAGATCTACTGATAATACAAAAGAATCTTACGTGTTTTTAATGCGTTAACTGCCCATGACGGCCGTGGGCTAGATGCAAGTGGTCGGCCAGCCGCGGTCCTCTCTTTCTGAGACGACTGGTGGGAGCTGGGCCGTGAATGGGTAAAAAGGTTTGCCTTGGAAATTAACAAAAAAAAGATCAATCAAAGGGAGGCCTTTGCCCTACAGTGTGGTTCTCATTTGATAGAATGTAAATTTTCAATTAGGTACCTACTTACCCACTGGTTTTAAATATGTTTATTTTTCCAGTAAGTTTTTAGTTGTAAGCTATAGCAGTGCAGGAGACTGTGCCAAGAGTAAAAAGAGGTCATAATATAGGTCAAAGAGCATGATATAGGTAGGTATCCAGCAATGAGTGAAAAACAGATGCG
Organism: Xanthorhoe designata; assembly: GCA_963582015.1. Classification (NCBI taxonomy): domain Eukaryota; kingdom Metazoa; phylum Arthropoda; class Insecta; order Lepidoptera; family Geometridae; genus Xanthorhoe; species Xanthorhoe designata. Next base: position 3,907,063 of record OY757053.1, read on the forward strand.
AATTATGATAAAGTATTACTTACTTTAAAAATAAAAAAATGTGTGCGTGTTACCTTCTTTCCTATCAAGAAGTAGGTAACCAAATAGGTAACCATCAAGCCACATTGTCAGTAGAACCACAGAGTACTTTGTAATATACGGACGGATTATAATACTCTTTGAATACGGAAAAGTAAAACTGACAGCGAACCTATACCTACAACAACTATACAATGTCAACAATGTCTTCAACGTAGTGTTTCTATACTCTTTGATGGCTTCTAAAACCTTGAAACCACCATGAAATTCCTCGTTTACCTCTTATTTCTTCTTTTCCTGGTGATGAGGGTTGCAGGTGATGAGAGAGAGCATAGTCTGTGCAGTTCTTACGGATTTAGCGTTGTTAAAGCGAAGTTTGCGAAGGAAGAACATCTTCTGTGCTTGAAGAGTCGATCTTTAGGTACTTACCTACTTATTTTGATATTTAGTTTTCTGAGCGACAAGGTTGTGGTCATGCCTGTGACTACTCTTTTAGACCTAGGTAGGTAGGTACTCGAAAAAATCTTAGAAATAACAAAATTATTTTAGGCTTCCACAAACTTAGTCCCGCGGTGGGGATCGAAACTGCAACCTCCGCGTCTCAGGCGGGCCTAACCACTGCGCCAAATAGCGGTCAACATTATAAAAAATTCATCACACTATCTGAACAAGTGCTAAATACGACCCCACTTGCAAAAAGGAGACACTCAAAGCGTAATTTCAAATGTATTTATAGGCAACTGTGTTATATAAGCGGGCCCTGTTTATAGGTCTCGTGTCCCATGTAGTTTTTAAATTTAAGTAGGATGAATTCTCCTAGGACATTTCACACAACGTCATCAAATAAATTATGATTGATAAAGTTTAGTACCTACTAAATTACATTTTGTCAGTGTTCAGGCATTCTAGAATCTATAGATCCTTCAACATGGCACAGTACCTACCTATACCTACCTCTATATACTACCACCAGGTTCATCAGCTCTCGCCTCCCGCCGCTCCACGCTGCTCCTCGACCCTGATCCCGAGGAGGACCTGAACTCCATCCGAGCCCTGCCCTTGGACTCCGTGGCTATGGCATATGGCTTCCCTATGGAGAACCCTTCTTTAGGTTCCGCTGAAGGGTATATTGGAGACGATCATCAATTCTATGGAGTCTTACATTTAGGTACAGCTACCAAAATACTACTGATACATATACCTATCATCGATATTTTAAGAACCGTTACTAAAACCGCTAATAAAATTAAATCCGCGAGATTGTAAAATGTCGAAAAATTGTGATCTGGAACATTCTTCGGTAACCAACCACCCGATAATCACTGACTGTGGCAGATCCAAGTTGGATAATATGGGCAATTTGTAGCAGATTTTCCAATCATTGACAGTCTCGCGGATTTACTCTTTTTTGATTGTAATCTACTTAACGGTTTACCTATACAATTTTACGGTGACAGATACCTACCTTAATATCTAGTTCTGTTTTGTTGTAACAGTATGGAAGCTGTACGCAGCTTTTTAGAATATCATTTCTTTCACGAAGTTTTCCATCACCTCGATCCTGGTAAGTAAGTTCGTATGAGCAAGTGGCCAACTCTGGTGACGGAGTTTTTAAGCCGCCTAAAGGCCAGGCCTCCGTCATGGCTTAACGACTTTGTTACGTTGTTTGGCAGGGAACCGGACTCTCCATGCCGATCCATACGGTACTGATGATCTGGGGAAGCTCTTTGGCGGGTTCGAAAATGACATCATGCCAGCTCCACGCTTCCGTAGGGACTATGCACAGGTGAACAGGTGAATTTTTGGACGGACTTTATACAATGCGGCGATTGTACACGACTTTTTTGGCCTTTTTCTGAATAGTGTGAGAGATCCCAAGTGAAGTTAGTGGAATGAAAATAATGATCACGACTGTATTCCCAAGGTGCGGTAGACACTTTATTTTTATTACAACTAAAAAACTATGGAAGGAAAACTAAGACTACTTACTACTTATACGATGGGTGTATATTAATCACATCTCATCCATAACGCCGATGTAAAATTTAGGAATAAGTACCTAGGTAGGTATGAAATTTGAAAAGGTAATTAGAAAACTCAATTTTTCTCTCGACATAAAACTATAGCTTTCAGCATCCCAACATGCCGATGACCCTGATCGACCAACCTTACTTTCCCTACCAAATCGAAGACCGGCACCGTGTCCACGGCACCGCTCGCGCGAGGATATGCGACCTTCTTCTCCTGGCCGACAAGGAGTTCTACCAGAAGGACGCCAACTCCAGCCTGAACCATGTGGTGCGACGCATGATGCACGCAGTGGCGCAGGCTGATATCATATTCAGGAACTCTGATTTTGATGAGGACGGAATTCCTGATAATATTGGTGAGATATAGAGTTTCTGTTATAGCTATGGGAGGATGGTTTAGGTGCTGGGCAAGCCTATTCTATCTCAACAATGTCCCAGGCATTGTCTCGTTAAGTGTAGGCAAAGCTTGCCTCCCGACTGTATAAATCATCTAGTTAAGATGTAAAGGCCTAAGTTTAATAGGGTTCCATGCTCCAAAGGAAAATATAAATACTTCAGTTGTCCGTCTGTTTGTGTCTTTCCGTCAGTCAAAACACTTTCTCTCAGAAGGTACAAGTTGAAATTTATATCACACAATAACTCCAGTCCCTTGAACCTGTACAAAATCAAATTTCTAAGTCAACGTAATCAAAAAATGCATCCCTATCTGCCTCCAGTGGTGATTATTGATTGTCCAGGATTCTCCGTGAAGTACATTCTAGTACTAACCTCCACGGATACAAACTCGCGAGTTTTCGGCGACCTCATGACGGACGGCAAGCCGATCGACGGCCGCGAGTACCTGATGAAGTTCGCGCGGTTGCGGCGCCTATCTGAGGTCTGCCTCGGGGTCGCCTTTTCGGGACACGCTTTTCATAACAGAACTCTTGGGCTAAGGTAGGTAAGGTAGATTATTCTGTGTTCGCGCAATTTTACTTGGTATTCGCCATGATGATTTCATAGTAATTAAACATAAGTTTAAAGATAAGCCAAGTCGCGGGCAAACGGTGGAACGGATTGGCGCAGGGTCGTGGCGGATGGCACAAGCTAAGGGAGGCCTTTACCCAGCACTGGGTGAAGTTGGGCTGTGGATGATGATGATGACGATTCCTTTTTTTCTACAGTTTCACATCTCTCGGAGGAGGAATGGGCGGTGCAGCCGGGGGCCTATGCGATCGGCGCGCGTACGGGCGTTCGTTTAACACGCTCGCTATCGCACACGCTACATCAGAGGACAAGGATAGAGTGCCAGAGCGAGTTGCAGCGCTGACTCTCACGCATGAGATGGGTGTGTTGTATACCGACAGTGGTCTGTACCACCGTCAATATCCTCTACCTCTGCGATTACCTACAAAACGTCATGATTCAGCGTAAATTGATTGTAATGCGGGCACCACACACATTGGAGTGTTGGAACGTGTTGGTTCCAACACTCCAATTTGTGATCTTGGACGGTTATTGAAAACAAATGGAGCATTGCCATTGGCCATTCTATTCGTAACCAAAGTTGGAACGAAGTTGAAGCCAATGTGTGGTGCCCGCATAAATCCTTTCCTTTACTTGCTCGATTGTAAAATACGATAGGTATGTACCTAGGTAATACCGCAATAAAACTAAGCAATGATCATTCTCCCAACAGAATCATGACTATAAGCAAACTTCATAATGACCAACTTCAAAACTGATTTCCTCCTTTTCATTTCAGGTCACAGTTTCGGCGCGCACCACGACGACAACTTCCCCAACCGTGAGTGCCGCGGCTACCTGATGGGCGCGCAGTCCTCCTCCGGCAGCGGGCGCAGCGCCGAGTTCTCGCTCTGCAGCAAGAGGCTGATTGCCGGCACGCTGAGCAGCATGAGCTACTGTCTTACTGAGGAGGACCGTCCTTATTGTGGCAACGGTAAAGTTTGTTCATCGAGCCCCCTGATTGTGTAACTTGTCTCGATTGTATTAAAGTTATATCAACGCAAAAATTACAGAAAATCGCGAAAACAACGGTCAGAATAAACGCTGATTAAGTGAATTAGTATGTAACTTACTTAATCACTTTTATATTTGACAGTTGATACAACTTTGATACAATCGAGACAAGTTACACAATCCAGGGGCAGATTCCCATCAGAGTCTCTCTAACTAAGGTGTCTAGATCGTCCTTCCCGGCCATGATCTCACAATGTCAGAGTGCAGATAGAGTGTGAGACATATGGGGGCATATTTTACCTAGCTGTGGAACGATATGGGCACAGATAAAAGAAATATGGGTAAACAAAAAAGTTCTTACTTTAAAAATTGAGCCACAATGACCCAAAAAAGTGACAACGGGTGAGAGAAGAAAAGGAGATCTGCAGTGGGACACTACAGGCTCTAGATAATAGTCGAGACAGATGGGTTTGTGATTACTGATTGTATGTAACAAACATTAAAGTGAAATATTTTTATACTTAAGAACGCGCCGACTCGCCCTAAATAAAGCGATAAATCAGTTCGATTGGACGAATCACGCAACCAATCGAATCGCGATAATATCAGTTCGACTAGCTATCAAAAGATGGCAGCACTCACAACGTCGACCGATTGCGTTGATTTATACACGGGGTCGACGCCCGTGCACCGACTCGTTTTTAGCGAGTTGACAGCCTGGTTGATATTTTCGTCGCATCAAGTACGATCAATTTGGCCTAGTGGTCACAGCCCTTGATGTGAAATTTATGATGGCAAGCTCAAGTCTGTACGCGCCATGCGATCTTTTTGCACTCTTTTTTTTTTTTTTTCTATTTGAACATAAAAATTGAGTTCCAGTTGACAAAAGATACACAAATTGAGACGTTGGTACCTACTTACCTATTACTGCCTCATAATTTATTGGAATAAAATAATATACAAATGGTACCTAGGTATAAAAAAGGTAAGTACCTATATTTTTTATTTTTTTTCGTAAACATTTTAAACAAGAATACAAGCGGGGTGGTGACAACGGCGCGCGGCGGGCGGGAGGGGGAGGTCCGCTTGGGGGCGCGCGCGCGTGAAATGTGCGATTATGAATAAATCTAACTTTCAAATTATTAACCGACTTCAAAAAGGAGGAGTTTCTCAATTCGCTTTATTTATTAGTATAAAAAAGGTAAGTAGGTATATTTTTAAATAAGTAGAATTGATACGTTGGTACCTACCTACTGCCTCATAATATAGTGGAATAAAATAATATACAAATGGTAGGTATAAAAAAGGTATATTTTTAAATAAGTAGGTAGGTACCTAGTTAGGTAAGGTCAACGTGGGGAACACCGTCTAGGCTCTAAGTCCGTCTAGTGGCAATAACTCCTATATTTGAATAGCTAGCTAGAGCCCTATAACTCGGTGGGTAAAACAGCATCATGGAGCTCGTTCGAACTTGGGATCATAGATGGCCTAATATCTATATTTTGTAAGAAACTTGACAGTTATTTTTTTGCGCGAATTTGGCACAAAGTTGGAGATTGACGTCTTGTCGAAAAATAAAAAAAAAAGCGGAAAATCTAACGAAATTTACGATTGTCTTTGATAACGTAAGGCATTTACAGATCCAAGATTTGATTTCTGCTGTTCGATTCAATAATTAGGCATTAATTTAGTAATTATTACCGATTGAAAAAATATTACATTCAAATTTTCAAGTTGGGAAGTCCGTCTACCATGGATAAGGCAAGTCCGTCATATGCCGGTCTTGCCTTTTTATCAGATTTTGTCAACCTTTTCAATAATAGTTCACATTTTTTAAATTATTTTAGACAGTAGGTATGATTAGAAGTGTAGTTTTTTTTATTATACACCTGTCTACGTAATGATTGAATAATATGCACTGGAATGTTTGCAGTAGGACTAGCATTACGTTTAACTGTCCTTTAAACGCTTACAAATTGTGAATGTTTAAGCAGTAGCGGCGTTAGGGTAGGGCGCGGTTGGGCGACCGCCCAGGGCGCCAGATATAAAGGGGCGCCGCAGGCGCCCCTTTATATCTGGTGCTCTTGATATTTTTTTATCAGATGACGATAAAATATCAGTGAAAGAGCATTTAATGGAATTTATACCAGTCAATGAGTCGACAGGTGAAATACCGACTGAAGTTATTCTTAATGTTTTAAATAAACACGGACTAGAATTGAACAATTGTAGGGGTCAGGGTTATGGACCGTAAGCAAAATAGAGCGCTACGTTGCTTCGCTCGCGTCGTTTCGCGCAGAATAAGAACCCAAAATCTAGCGCTGGGTTGCTTTTATCTCAAAAAAAATTTGCTCGCTTCGCTCGCGTCGTTTCTCACAGAATAGGAACCGACAGTAAGCCAAATTAAGCAAACTCAAAATTTATTTATTCCATAATAAGATCCTTTATAGACCACTTTGAAACGTCATGTCCCTAAAACTAGGGGATTCTTTTGCCCGCTCTACGTTGCTTTCATCTTTAAAAAAGTTTTGCTCGCTTCGCTCGCGTCGTTTATCACAAGATAAGAACGACCACCTAAGCACCTGAGCAAATCAAAGTGCCACGTTGCTTTTACCTTCAAAAAATTTTGCTCGCTTCGCTCGCGTCCTTTTTCGAACCGGCCCTAGGGAAAAGTGCCACATTGCTTTTATCTGCCAAAAATAACTGTCTACCTTTGCTCGCGTCGTTTCTAAAAAAAAGCCTTTCATCTAACTAAACAATTTAATTCGCGTTTTAATTTTCTTAATAATTGTTAAGCGGACGTTTTACCTTATTAAGGAAAATATTTATCTACGTAGGTATATTAACTAAAGAACATTTTTATTTTGGTCAAAATTAACATAAATAATAAAAAAAATACTTTGAAACATAAAGATTCGTAAAAATAAGAGGCTGCTGGATGTCGACGCTGCCGGGGAAAGGAGTTTTTCCAAGCTTAGTCTAATAAAAACCTATCTGCGATCGACAATATCTCAATCTAGAATCTAGATTGACAAAATTGGCAACTTTGTCAATCGAAAATGAAATTGCATCGCCGCGACTTCGCCGCGGTGTCTTTAAAATAATTTGCTGATAAAAAGGCTCAGAATTTTACCTTTTTATAAATTGTTTAAATAGGTAAGTAGGTAGGTACATAAAATATGATTATTATAATGGGTAAAATATATATTACGAGTATAATAAATGATTATTTAATTCTAACCCTTTTTTTTCGTATGGCTTTGAATGACAGATAGGGGGCGCCGTAGAAATTTCGCCCAGGGCGCTGGTAGTGCTAAAACCGGCACTGTGTTTAAGCACAAACCTATTTTATTTTATTTTCGATAATTTTACACGGCAATCAGCTTGGAATTGGCACGGACTTTATAGACAATGATCGTTTTATTACATAGATCTGATTCTTCTTTTATAATTTCGCCATTTTGAGTTAGGTAGTGGATAGGTTATGCCAGGATTTGAATAAAATTCTAACCCCGTTTATGATTATCATGGATTTTAAGGATGATTTGTAGTTATCATTTCTAATTTCTTACACAAAATAAAGATTCGTTTATTTTTTTATGTTTTATTTATAAAAAAAATACTGAGGGAAGTAATTCGTAAAAATGTTTGCAACCTCTGAAATCACGTTGTCACCAAAAATATGCCGGTCTTGCCCTTAGTTAGATATAATTTTATTTTCCTTGAAAAGTATACCTTACAATCAAATATTTAAAACACAAATTGCAACGGCAGTTTTTTATCTTTGATTTGGTACTGTTTTCATACATATTGGCTCACAAATTACGATTTTATTGCGAGATGAAATGACTAGACGGACTTACCTCAAACTGCTTGGGAAGTCCGTCTACACGCCGAGTTTAAAAAAAAATGCTATAACTAATGGGTTAATTACAATTAACCTTGTTTTCGGACTATTTTAAGTAGATTAATATATTACCAATATTTTCCGCTAACTCAGGTTACTTAGAAAGCGTTTCTCGATTCAAAAAGTTAAATTGAAATTGAATTCAAGAATACTATGCCGGACTTCCCCACGTTGACCTTACTTACTTATAAGTCGGCTTATTTGTAAGTATCGATCGATACAATGGTACCTATACGATCTCACGGATCGATACACATACCTACCTACATGCCGGATCGGATCGAAAGTATCGTAACAAATTGCTCAGAAACCTTTAGTTTCCCTAGATAATATTTATTTAGGTACATACTTACCTAACTAAAAATAACCATAGAACTAAAAATAAATACATCCTTTAGTTTCCCTAGATAATATTTATTTACTTACATAGGTACTTACCTAACTAAAAATAACCATAGAACTAAAAATAAATACATCCTTCAAGTCCGAATTACAATTACGTAAGGGTTCCGTAACACAAAATATTCTAAAATACCTAGACGAACGAACGAACGAACGATGACACCGTCTCAGGCATAAAGGGTGAGATGTAGGTAAATGAATTAAATATTATATTATTAAATATATGTAAATGAATTAAATATATAAATATCAGTGTAGGTACATAACGTCATATTAACATTACGTTACCAAACAGCCCTGCTACTCTGCAAAACGAAAAACGAAGTTTCGTGACAATTTTTGGGTTCTAATTATGTTGGTGAACTATTACGAATTCAGTATCCACCAACATAAGCTGACCCCGAAAATTGTCACGAAACTTCGTTTTTCGTTTTGCAGAGTAGCAGGGCAGGTGTCATCAGCCAAATGTTTTTATCTAATCGGCATATTTCTAGTTTATATAGGTTTTCCCATTTTATTATCACTTACTGTACCTATACCTATAGCACTTATAACACCTATATCTACAATATGTAGGTAGTTAATCTACCTATTTGGTTTCTAAAACTGTTATTGAACAAATCTATCCAAGTATCTACTTAGGTACTAGAAAATGTTCTTTCAAAATCTGCCGTACCTACCTACCTAGTTCATTTCGCACACATTCCCGAATGAGAATGAGAATGAATAAGAAGAAAACAGAATAGGTAGATTGTCTCGTCGAAAGAGCGGGATAGTGAATAATGGTTGTCGCGTATAATTATGGAGATGTGCAGAGAAAAGTTGTAACAATATTCTTCACTGCCAAAGCATTTTCGTCTTTGTAGCCAATTAAATAAGATCTAACTAACACAACAAGTAATCACAATGATTTTAAAATTTTGATCCTATATCAACGCAGCTAAAGACGAAAATGCTTTGGCAGTAAATGGTGATCTTTGCTGCGCTTCTTCGCCTTATGCGCCGGCGCACCATAGACTACCTAGTCTATTTTGTCTTTGGCCGGCACTGTTGGCACTGAATAAATAATTATAATGTTTTTTTATATGTAAATTTCAAATTATTTTATAGGTAATACCTAGCAATTTATAATTAGGTAAGTAGGTACCTAAATGGAAGAATACATGGAAAAGTTTTGACAAGTAGGTACCTATAGGTAAGTACCTAGTACTACCTACCATTAGATGAGTACATCTAATGGTAGGTCGTACTAGGTATTCGCCCATTGCGCTACAGAAAAGGTCGTCAATACCTATAGGAAAGTATACCTATACCTATAGGTAAGTATACCTATAGGTATTGACGACCTTTTCTGTAGCGCAATGGGCGAAAGCCCGCCTGCGATACAGTCGAGGTTCCGGGTTCGATCCCCGCGGCGGAACTAATATTTGTATGATCTACAAATATTTCTTTGGAGTCTGGGTGTTTCTATGTTTATATAAATAAGTATCTACTTTACCTATGTGTTTACAAAAAAAAGTATCTAAGTTGTTTATCAGTAAACCGCAAAATACAAGCTTGCTTAGTTTGGGACTAGATGGCGCTGTTACATGTCCAACGATATAATATTTATTGTATTGTGAGTAGGTAGGTATACAGTAGGTAGGTAGACCTTCATAGGCAAATTACAGTCTTACGGAAACATTTTCAATTTGAATCACATCCAGCCAAGCAGTAGGTATACGATCTCATTTTATTGATCATCTCACGTTCAGATTTTGGTAAGGTAGGTACCTACACTGTACCTTGACCTTGACTGCAGTGAAAATAAATACCTAGGTATTACGGTAGAAAGAAACTAATCGCAACAAAGAAACAGCGCCTAAATATTCCGTACATTGGTAGGTTAGGTATGGTTACTTACCATACCTTTCAATATTTTTTCAACAATTTTTGGTAAGTTTTATTTTTATCATTATTTATTATTACTTATTTTTATCAACCTCTATCTCTGTCTACCCAGCTAGGTAGGTACTTACAAACAAATTTTATGATACCTATCGAAAGTTTAAATATTTCGAATAATTTTAAATTTCCCGCTTTCTATTTACGCACGGCATAAATGGGAAGCGGGACGAGACAGAGCGACACGTCCACACTCTGTGACGCCTCGGCGGGGAGTGAAAAGGCAGGGACCGAGCGGATTATCTGACTGAAAACTTTCTTTGACGTTTTTATTTTATTACAAGTTAACTAATCAACCAATCGACAAAATTGAATTCCAATTTCATAGTAATCATTCTAGAGTTTTTTACAAGACAAAAACCAAACCAAACTAATTTGTATTTCTTGAGATGAAACGCAATTAGTTCAGAAAACATGTAATTTTCAAAAAAATATATTATCGAGACAATTTACTCAAATCATGTTTTTAAAATGGCACAACGCAAGATAAAAGTTCAAAGTTTAATTTCTCCAAACATTATAAGGTGGTATCTTTCACGGATTTTGAGATCTAATACGATTCCAACCACATATTTGCTACCTACGGCCTCTTAAGTAAGTAAGTCCGTATGAGCAAGTGGCCAACTCTGGTGACGGAGTTTTTTTATAAGTGAATACGGCATTCCTACGTGGTCGCAAACCAGAGTTGGCCACTGGCTCATACGAACTTACTTACTTACTTGCGACCGAACGACACATGCGTCTTCACAGAATAAATAATAGTAGGTACGCGTATGCCTAGTTGAAAAAGTTAAGCAAGTTTGTACCTATGAGCTAGTGGCCATCTCTGGTGATGGAGTTAAAAAGCAGCTTAAAACTTTGATAAAATTTATATCCTACAGGGATAGTAGAAGAAGGTGAAGCATGTGACTGCGGTCTACCTTCACACTGCAGCCACGGGGACCCTTGCTGTACGCCCCGAGCTGGCGGTGCCATTGTCTTCGAGGAAGGGTAAAATATTTCCTCCACACTCATTGATGGCCTCTCTCGATCAATTACGCATTTGAATGGTGCTTTGCTTTCGTTTTATTTATGCATCTACAAAATTTGATAACAATTGAAACATTAGGTACATTTCAATTTACCGTCGAACATTATACATACACACACACATTATACTGTAGGTACCTATTTCAGCAATAGCTAATTAACCCCAAGTATGCAGAATGCAGATATCATTTCGTTTGGATCATTTCATTTACTATTTCAACAGTTTTGGCGTGCCTGGCGAGTACTCTACTGAGATGCGAGAGATGCCATGGTAGGGACTTCTATATTCTGATACCCACGATGTTATTACGAGTACCTACATTCTAGTGTGGGGTCACAACTATATTCATATCGTGACGTTTTGCTAATTGTAACACAGGCACAACTAAGGCGCTGCGCAAACGTAGACACTTTTTGTTGCAAACACGGCACACCATCACAGGAACCGTAGTTGCTGTGTCCTGCAGCGGTGTGTTACGTTTGCGCAGGAACCAGGGAGTGAATGATGTCATCCTGGTTCTATAGAAATCAAATATTCAGACACAAAAGTGTCCACGTTTGCGCCCTGCCTTAACTAGGTGATGAAAGTACCTATTACTACAGAATCACTGCTCCACTACACCTATAAGGTGGTGGTCATGGTCAATGATGGTAGGTAGGTAAGGTACCTATTAAAGATGTCTATTATGACAGTACAAACTTAATGCACACATTCTCGCGTGCAGTTACATTGGTAGGTTATGTTTGTTTCCTTCAAAAATTGTGTAACATCTAATTCAGGTCTCAAGGCTATCAAAATTCCAGGGCGCTACACGTAGAAGGGTGTTCCGTGGCGCCCACGGCGATGTGCCATCCGTCCCAGGGCCTGTGCTGCAAGCAAAACTGCCAGTATGCAGATCTTCACAACAGTGGTATTGTTAGTGACCTTCATTATTTTCAGTATCTAGTAGATTAGATAGATATTCTTACTCATGAAGACCGTTTCCATTTACATGTAAGTACCTACCTACCTAATGGTGAATGCATGTACACATTGTTTCAGTGTGCGTAAGCTCAGTACCAATCAGTCTCGGCCGTCACTGTCAACGCTACCTACAGTTACGCACACATAGATTTATCCTCATATCGGTCGCGGTACACTTCCCTAAAACCTACATAAAGTAAACATTCTATGATCTTCAATCAATAAAGATTCAAAGTTGTCTAGGGTGTAGTGGTATGTTAAAATACACGATTAAAAACAATGGCTCAAATTATTTGATTCTTCACCCACAAAGAGCAAGCATATAATCAATCAAGTTAATCTCAAGTTTTATAGTTCTGACAGAAAACATAAGTCATCACACGTAATCCCTCTATTATATTATTTCAGACATTATTGACCCGTTTAATTGTTGCGTCATTTGGCTAGCCAAAAGGCAGAGAAAAAAACTCGTCGCCAATTTTAGCAGCTCCCGATTCTATAACGTTAATACTATTTCAAAACAGGACTGCAAGAGCCAAGACCGCGCGTGCGCGTGTACAAACGACACCGCATCTTGTCTGTGCGGTCTTGGAGGCCGGTGTTTGGAAGACGGCAGCTGTCATGCCGCTGAGTGTGCCATTCTAGGCCTACGGGAGTGCCAGTGTATGAAATCACCGGTAACTTAACTATGTTATCTCTATCTATTAAGTTCGGAACACCCTACCACTGGGTATATCATCAGCTTCCTCTCTATTACGCCACTCTGTCTGGTGTCGTGCCTTGTCGTGCAAAAGCAATATTTGACCAACAGGCGGGTTGTCTACCTTTAGTTTTTAAGAAACTCTGGGCTACATTCCGTAATCGCTGTACAAATTAGCCAAAAGTACCTACACCTGTCGGCTTCGTCGACGCTTCTGCAGTCGAATGCGAGATATGAACTTCTTACTTTTAATGGTGCACGAAGCAGACAATCAGTGCAAGCTTATACCCCATCATTCATAATAATTGGTAAGCAAAGCTTTAGAAATTATGAGATTTTTTTTCTTATCACTCACATTTCACGTCAACCTAGTTACAGCCGCTTGACATCTAGAAGCAAAGGAGCCCAACACACTATCATACTTTCACACTAATATAATATTATAAAGGTGAAAGTTTGTGTGTATGTGTGTAAGTGTGTTTGTTATCCTTTCACGCTCAAACGGCTGGATTGATTTGAATGAAATTTGATACCAGAATTACTTATACCCTGGATTAACGAATAGGCTGCTTTTGATTCCGGTATTCCCACGGGAACTATTCACCGCGGGTAACACCGCAGGGCGCAGCTAGTTTTGAATAAAAAGAATGGAAGTGAACGCGATGTGTAAAGTGAACGGAAACATTCAAAACTTCGTCATCAGTGTTGCCACTAGCTCACATTAGCCTTATTGTCAGGGAGGAGTCCTGGCCGAGTACCGAATGTGTGGTATCTGTTGCCTCCTGAACAAAACAGCTGACGAGGACCTGGTTTGCGTGGGAGCGGAACAGGCCGCATTGGAGACGCTCATGAATAGTTCAACACTGCCTGACGCATGGCCCGGGGATGACTATAGTGGACGTAAGTTATTGTTTTCATTGTAAGGACATAAAAAAGCCGTGTTGGCCAAGTGGATAAGTACTTCGTCTTTCGATCCGAAGGTCGTGAGTTCGAATCCGGCCGTGCATCAATGGACTTTTTGTGTCGAAAACCTTATATGCGCTTTAACACGAGCTTTAAACGGTGAAGGAAAACATAGTGAGGAAACCCGCGGCTATGTTTTTCTCTTCCACTCTCCTCTATCACTCGTCAACTCTGAACTCACTCCTCTTGCATTCATTATACTCTCACACAATCCATCCACTTCTTCTTCGGCCTTCCTCTACTTGAATACCCTTCCACATTCATATAAGAACTCATTATTTTTATTTGCAGCCAATGTAACAATTCGGCTCTGCAACGCCGGCTACTGCAAAGAGGCGGAGATACGCGCTTGGGAGGGCGGTGACGCCTGTGTAACAAGAGGCGTAGTGGGCCTTTGTTCACCTGGAGGAGTGTGTACTAAGGTAGTACATACGCCACGGTCTAAAGTCTACCCGGATGTAATGGTACGTTGTGTTTATTGGGCCAAACTAGCCGCCATTACGACTAAGCTGTCAAATCTGACAGAAAACTTTCAAACACGAGGCACTAACGTAACGTGCCTCAGGCACCTTCTGTAGTATGTATCAAAGAGGTATGTATACCATTGGACGAACAGCAAGCTTGCCGCCGAGAGGGACAAAAAATGCAGTGAATCCATAGTTTCGTACTTTCGTAGTACAAAATTGGATGGAAGCATCAAGTTTCCGCCCATACTTAAAAATGGCACGGCATAAGGGACAAAAGATAAAATGCTTTGTCTCCTTTACTCACAAAAATGTTGTGTATTTATTCTTCTTTGTTTTTGTGTGACTGAGAAATAAATACAGCGCTCTATTTCTTACTTTCTCTAAGATTATAAGTAGGTACTCATTCCTCACTTTTGGAATTATCATAGTCATGCGCCACCAAAAGACAAATTAGTGTTGTAACACAATGAAAAATATACGCAACAGTTGTTTTAACTTAATTCAAACAGCTGAGCTTCCCGTATTTTATGTAATATTTTTGTTACAGCATGTAAGGATGCAAGAAAAGCACAAATCTTCAGCGCGACCCCCTTCAATAAATATTACATTATTAGTGTTGGGTTTCATAACAACTCTTTGGGCATTGAAATTATAATGTTACATTGAAAATAAAAGGTTAAAATATTGGGTATTTTTTTATTACAACTTAACAAAATAATTTATCTAACTTAGAATCTTATCAACTTCGTATCCTATAATTTAAATATAAAAAATTATGTATCAGGCTATGCATGGCTAGTTTAATAATATGCATGGCATATTGAATGGGCAATCTACTATTACATATTACATATTTCTTTAGCTCTTTAAATTTATATTCAATAAACGCTGTGCACACAATTGATCAATAAATTATTGCAATGTTTTTCCAATATTTGAATAAAAAAACTTGATGTTTAAGACAAGTAACAATTGAATGTTATGGATCCCAACTGGGCACGATTTGGTAAACATGATTTGGTAGACTGGGCATCATTTGGTAAACTGGGCATCATTTGGTAAACTGGGCATGATTTAGTAGACTGGGCCAGCTAATATTTATTGCAAAGTTTCTCCAGCATTTTAAAATAGCAGTACTTAATATCAAATTCCATATCATACCAGTAGTTAACAGCTATACACCCGTGGCTCTGAGTGACATGATGAAACCACAGACTGGGCAAGTAGAGGCAGTCTCCTTTATCTAGCCGGACGGTGTAGCGATGAGCTTTCTGGAAGTCGGGATATTTTGCGTAGTTTGGGGAGAGTGGATCTGAAAGGAATATAATAAATTAATGATTTCTTATGAAAGGTGGGCCCACATAATATATCAACGTCTTGGGTTCCAGAAAAGAAAGAAAAATAATTTATTCTGATAGCACCTAAACGAAAGACCGAAATAAAATCACCTAGCAGCTAGGTGATTCTATTGCCTTGCCAGTTCCGAGGCGACTTCCTATACATCTGACGTAAGGCGTGACATATGTCGTGTGTGTGTAGGTATGTGTGAGACAGAGAGAGACTTTTACTCTTACCAACAGCGATCCACGGCAGGCCCTCTTCATCCTCCTCGTCGCTCCCTCTCCCCTTATAGGGCAGCACGTGCCATCGGCTCTCTCTCCTGCTGAACTGCGCCTGTGGGTACCGCTGGTAAGGCACGAAGGGGAGGTCGGTGGGGGGGATTAGCACGAACTCCTTGTACCCGTCGATCACGCAGTAAATGTTCTCGTAGGGGTCTTTGTGCACTGGAAAAAACAGTGTGCTAAGCTAACTCTCGGGCTTTTAGAGACAGGTGTCTGTGCGTCAAACAAGCGCCTATTTTATTTTATTATTACGTTGAACAAAGAAATTTTTAAAACTGAATGTTCTGTTAATCAATACTAGATAGTTTATTTATATGAACGCGCTAATCTCTGGAACTATCTAAACTAAACAGTCTTGTACTGTGTTGGCATGGGTACCTAAGTATCTCCATTTTTGATCCGAAGGTCGTAGGTTCGAATCCGACCGTGCATCTATGGTCTTTTCGGTTCGAAAAATGTATATGCGCTTTTACGGAGTCGCGTTGGAACAGGCAGTAGAATCCCCTAGTTTCAAGGATGTGACAATGTCAAAGTAGTCTATACAGCAGGGACTGAAACCGGTATTTTTTATACAGGTATTTTTAAGGTACCACCGTTTTTAGAAATACCGGTAACCTGTTAAGATTACCCAAAATCATTAAAAAAATGAAAAATTTGATACAGGTTGTAAAATACCGGTAACCAATAAACATTAGGTACCTAAATTACACGTGCCGCGGAACGGCAACGTAGCATTGTGATGCCTCGCTTTCACTTTCTACTCTAGCATCTTTTATCTCTCTCTGTTTTTCGGCTATGATTCTTTCAAGGACAACCGTAGTGGTTACACTTATTAAAAGGTAATATTTTTAGCGGTAACCTATTTCTCACAGAAAGGTTATGTCAGTAAAGGTTATGTAAACCGTAGAGGTAACCGGAATTCATCAAAACCGGTACCGAAAATCAGAAAGGGTTTCAGTCCCTGTATACAGGATTGTACTGAATAAATGCATTTTGAATTTGAATTTTTCAGATTCCTGATGCTGGGGTTTGTTTACAGCCTGATTCATCAATATGATTTAAACTTTGTTATACTAACTAGATGTGACAGCTCTCTCATCCCCCATCCAGAAGTTGACTGCATCAGGCCGCTTGTTAAAGGCCTCACTGGCCCAGTCCACTTCAGGCACCACATCAGGCAACAGCTCGGGGAAGTCTTCAGTCAGATTAGAGTTCTGACGCTGGATGTATAGCACCTCACCTGCTCTGTATCAAAAGTATTATTTAGTGTTTATGGAAGAATATTGTTGTGTTTGTTTGCGATAGCTGTGGCGATAGTGAGTAACAGTGGTGATGTAGTTTTTAGAATTTGATTTATTTTCGTAATTATAAAAGTTAAAGCCCTAATATTTGAAAACATGAACAACTTTAAACTTGTATGAAAATCTTAACTTTGCCTTCTACATATATTGGGGGCAATTTGGAGTGTCGCAAAAGCTTAACTAAACTAATTAAAATTATTGCCATCCTTTTTATTTCCATCGCTATGAAAGGGACGGCAACAATTTTAGTTAGCTTAGTTTAGCTTTTGCGACACTCAGAATTGCCACTATTACCTACCTATACTAATTGATTCTAGAAAGTATCTAACAACATTTCATTTTCCAAATATCAGTAGGTAGTAAAGATTTTTACACACTATAATTTTATCTCAAATTTTGAGTTAATTTTTTGGTAGGTAAACAATTTAGTTGCAGTAAGTAGGTACACTTTTTTCTATGCAAAATGTTTCATAAATAACATTTACTTCTTGCTCTCCAATGCAGATAAAAACTCGCTCATAGTCATCTCATCTTCATGAGGCATCACAAAGTACTCCACCCCATTCTCAATGGTGATTCCATCTGCCAAGCCATTGGGAGTTATAGCTACTGTCACATTCTTGTCTGGTATTGTTTCTCTGGAAACCAATGAAAAGGAATATCAAAAATAGTTAATTTATTAATTAAAATTTCAGTTCATTTTTAAAATTGTGTTCAGTAGGTAGGTACCTACCTACTTAATTTAACTAAAGAATCTTGAGTGTCTAAAATCTAGTGGATGTCTAATGTTCATGTTGAAACAGTGCTATTTAACCAATGTTAAATATCTAAGAAACACATATGCAGCTTAACAAATACTTCGTAAACCGAAGAGTCTCTCGCTATGCTAAGTAAAACCAAAGACGATTAATATCTAGAAGACAGACAATGGCCATACACAAAATCGTAACCCTAAAAAATAGCCTGAAAACTCTAAAACATCAATTTTATCCATGAAATTTCAATTACTTTTTAGTTAAAAATGTTTAAATATTGAATATTGTTGCTACCTACTACTAAGTATTGAAATTTCTTGGATAAAATTGATGTTTTAAAGTTCTCAGGCTATCTGGTACTGCGGGATAGGGTTACGATTTTGTGTATGGCCTTTGTCTGTCTTCTAGATATTAATCGTCTTTGGTAAAACTAACCGAAAGTATTTGGCGTTCCATTTTTGGACTGCTGGCCACGACGAGCAGCCTCCTTTCAAAACTACGGGTAAATTCTTAGATACATAATCTCTTTGGAATTGCATGGGGTCCAAAAAACATGTCTCAGCTACGTTATGACCAAGATAGAGGGCTAAAAACAAATTAAAATTTAGTTACATCATTATTTTACTTTGATTTTATCTTAGTGAATTGTATTTCTTGTTTACCAGTGGATTCCTCATTTAGGACTGTAAATGCCTCATCGATTGAACTACTGTAACTCATTTTAAATTCAGTAGTTCATTTAGGATTTGGGAATTATCACGAAAATCGAAAATTTTGAACGTAAACATAACCTAAAAGCTAACTAACTAAACCAGTTACAGTACAGTACAATAGTACTCTGTGAAGTGAACTATACGGTGCTAAACGGTGTCAAAAACATAAACAGCTTGCAGCTGACGATGACATGACAATGACATTATGACATTACTACACATGCAGATGACATGCCAAGCCAAGCACCTTGGTAGGGTATACCATTGACAATGTAGATGAATATAAATATATTAATGTGTAACAAGCTTTTTAGTAGGTGGTAAGTAGGTAGCCAAATATTTGAAATTTAAAAATTTTATTTTCAAAATAAATGGTAAGAAATCTAAATATATTTCATAGGCATGGGTTTCTTCAGTATTCCTTTAATAGGGTGGCCCTCAACGTCCGCTGGCAAGGGCTGCTTCACTGGCGGAGGGGGTTCCATGGGGGGCGCCTCTTCACGGGGGGACGGGGCTGGTCTGGCGCGCCAGAAGGCACGGGGCATGAATGTGTAGGTAGAGTCTATGGCTGTTACTGAAATAAACGAACAATTGGGGCAAATTAGGTACTTACCTATACTGACGTGTAGGTATCCCTCGGTATCGATCGTGCGTGGGGCACGAGATGTAGCGGGGGTGTGGAGGGGCCCACAAGGATTTTTTTTTAAATCTCAACAAAGGTAAAAGTACATGATTGTACGAGATTACCTAGGTACATCAAAAATTATAAAAAAACAATTTTATGTAGGTAGGTAGGTAGGTACTTAATGACTCTAAAGGTGATACCTACTGTACCTATTACCTAGGTACTACAGGGACTGACTACAAACTTACGCTTAGGTTTCTGGTTAGAGTACTCAGAAATAGACAACGCGCTTTGAGTTCTGGGACCCTGCAACATGTTCAGTGCGAAGAAATCTTCCACTCCCTGTTTTGTCAGAGCTATCTTGTTCTTCTCGTGCATTTGACGGAGACGCACCGCCTTGTCGAAGCTTTGTAGAAACACTTTAGAGTTGTTGTGGATCACTGCTGTGTCTATGACGCCTGTAAATAAATTTTGTGTCATGCATGATGTAAGTTTATAAAAAATACATGGCACGGCCGGCCAAGAACTTTTGACCACTCTACAAGTTTTGACAAAAGTTTCTGTGAGATCCTTCGATCAAAGGTAAGATCTAATGATCGATATGGTTGACGTTTTGTTGCGTTAATTCGAACATGACACATAGCAAGACGTAAGTAGGTAGGTACCTATACTTAGTAAAAGGAGAGACATAAACGTAGGTTTTTATTATCCAACCATCCATCTATCTTTAATCAGGCCCGCCCGGGCCCGGACTTGTGCCAGCCGGGCCCTTGCTTCTCAGTCCAACTGCTTAAAGTGCCATAAAGGCTTAAAGTTCTGATAACGATATGAAGAACTTCAACTTACGCAACTGTGAACATCTAGCAATGATAGTCTCCTTGTAACGATGTTTCTTAGTGATGGGGTTCCCAATGAAGTTTATATCCACCAAGCTTACCAAGGTGCACAAGTCATCTGCTACCTCCTGGAAGGGAAGACCAATGAGAAGTAACTAGGTAGGTAATACTACGTTTACAAGACAGGGGAAGACAATGCTTTTATCGTTGCAACACTATGCTCAGTGATGGTCGATTGTGGAATAAGTAAAATGCCTGTCATGTAAATCATAGGCCTGTCTCGCCCACGCGTGGACCCCACAGGCCGCAGGCCACATTGCTTGGCTGCGTGATACTACTTAGGTAGGTACTTTTTAGGGTTCCGAAGTCAAGAAGGAACCCGTATAGTTTCGCTATGTCGGTCGTCCGTCCGTCCGTCTGTGCGCGGCTTTGCTCAGAGACTATTGTTATTAGAAAATTGTAATTTGGCATGGAAATACAATATTGATGACGCCAACAAAGTTGTAGGCAATAACTTCACGCGATACGCGGTGGTCAGCCAGACACGCATGGCCAGTTATTTATTTTACTTACTTTTTACATTATCTTTTGATTTTGTGCCAAAATTACTTCTAGGTATCTACACCAACCTACTTAGGTACTTTATAATACTTTTAAATAGGTAGTAGGTACCTACGCCATCAATATCATCCACAGCCTGACTTCAGCTGGGAGGTAGGTACCTACCTATATGCCTTTAGCTTGTGCCGTCTCGCCAGGATCCTGCGCTAGTTCAAAAAACAATCTATTCCTCACCTGCAAATCTTCTAAGATATTTTTCTTAGCGATCAGCACTTCTAGCCGACGCAAGGGCTTCACCCATCCCATGTCCGTGAGTTTGTTTTCTGATACATTCAATACTCTGAGGGAAGCCTGAAAATTTTGTAAGTACTTAGTTAATTACCTATTGATGATGAAAATTGGCGTAAGTACCAACCTAAATAGTTTGTTTAGCTAATACCTACTTTAGAGTTTGATATGAATTTGCCACTGAACGTGAATTTCGTTCATATTGTAAAAAAATCACGAAAGAAGACCCTTTGGAGTGGCGCGGGGCTATTAAGTAGTAGGTAGAGTAGGTACCTACGTGTACCTAATGATTAAATTGCCATTTTATGTTAGTTCTATAAAATTCCGTGGGACTCTTCGGGATTTCGTGAATCGAACAGATGCGTAATCCCAGAATTACAAATAAAATATCTAACGGAAGCTGAAAGGCAAGCAGCGCCTCTCCCGGTAACTTGCATGAACTAAAAATTCCTTACATAGAGAAACACTAATTGATACGTGAGCGAGAATAGATTACTATTGTGAGAGTGTAAGTAGTAATATTACTTACTCTAAAACGACGCGATAGTGTTACACTATCGTAGGTACCTACCTATACCTAACCCATTCCTGGCCCAAAGCCCGCCACCACAATATGGTGCTTGCTGGGTGATGGCCGTGGCCGTGCTCGCAACTAGGCCACGTGCGCCGCACGCAGTGAACGTGTTAGGGCCAAAAAAATTCAAATAAACTCACCCCAATATTCAGGATTGTGCGGGGGTCAAAACATAAACCGTCCGATCCATCAGTCATTTGCTTCTCAATATGAAGCTCCTCCAAATACTTCAGACCTTCTAAATTCTCCACGACGCTGATCTTGTTGCTTCCCAAATAAAGTTTTTTCAAGTTGTACAAAGTTTCTAATCCTTCGATTTTTGTAATTTTGTTCCATTGAAGATGTAAGTGGGTGCAGTTGTATAGAAGATCGATGTTGCTAATTTTAGTTATTTTATTATTGTGATAGTAAGCGTAGATCACATGGTTTGGGATCTTGGGTTTCGGCTGTAAAATTAAGAAGTAAATATAATTGTTTTATACCTACATATCATCCAATTTTCTGATCTGATATAAAATAAGTAAAAAAATAATACAATTTCGATGAGTTCTTTTTCATGCATGAACAAATGAGTTGGTCGTTTGAGAGCATCTGCATTTTTCTGTTTAACAATCTTCTTGGCTTGCTTACGCAAATTTTCTTCAATATCTTTTGAACTTTCTATTTTTACAGCATTCATGATTAAAAACTTAAAAACGCGTTGCTACGAAAAATCGACCATACATTTTTTGAAAGTCGCGCGTTGACAATGACGTCACTGACATCAACATTGCAAACAATGCAGCCAACTAAGAAGAAAAATTGTTTCCAATAATTCATCTGTGTTTCCAACTCTCAATATTTTGCATTATCTACCGACGAACAGAACAGCACAGCGAGATAGCGAGCGTGCCGCGCCCGTGTGTGAAAGACGATTAAATAATCTTTGATCTGTGGTCTAGAGGCAAACACTAGCAAGCAAAGAGAATAAAATCACTACGTTTACTAGCAAGCAAACTAACAAGCAAAGCACATCTCTAAAATATTAGTCTGTGGTGGTGTAGCCCAGCCCAGTGTAGCCATCTATAATTATTAGTCTGTGGTGTAGCAAAGTAAAAAAAAATAAAAAGAACAACAAACAAAACAACTCCAGCGCGAAATAAAACAAACAAATAAAATAAGACTGAAAAGTTACTTACATCGTGTGATCGTCAAACCAAAAGTATTTTTTTTGAATTCTGTAGTTAAACGGTAGTGTTGCTTTGTGCTATTTCTTCAATCATAACCCCTAAATATTTACAGCAAAATGGGTGAGCGCTACAACATTCACAGCCAATTGGAGCATCTGCAGAGCAAATACATCGGCACAGGACACGCCGACAGCACCAAGTTCGACTGGTTGACGAACCAGCACAGAGATTCATGCTGCAGTTATATGGGCCACCCAGATCTACTTAGCTATTTTGCCATTGTAGAAAATGAGTCTAAAGCGCGAGTAAAATTCAATTTGATGGAGAAAATGCTTCAACCCTGTGGCCCGCCGCCAGAGAAGCCTGAGGACTAACATTCTTCTGTATACAGTTTCTAAGATCTTTGTAATCCATAAGTTACCGTTTGAATAAAATGTGAGATCACTAACTAAATTGTTTGAAATTAGTGTTCTGGCCTTCACATCCATTACTTACTTACTTATGTAAAAATGTATCCTCACATTTTGCATAAATGCAATAATAGGTATATTATTATATATTTACTTACATTTTATGCAGTATTTGATAAGTAGCTTATCTACAGAATACTGTGTTCATAACAATGAAGTTTTGTTTAATAGGATTTCAAGTTAAGTTAAGATGAGTCTCCTAACGATCACTAAGAGGAAACAAAATAAAACAAAAACTGAATATCACCCAGCTTTTAATAATTTTTTCCATTCCTCCACTTTTGTGTTTAGAAGTGCTTCTCTCACTTTTGATTCCTCTTCCAATCTCTTCTTTTGTTCTAAACTTGTAACCACATTTGTAACCAAAATCTTTTGTATCAATGGTAAAATCTTTAAACATTCCTTTTCTAAAATATCCAAGGCATTGGTGACACATTCAATATCCATTGACCCAACTTGCCTGTAATCGGATGTCTGTTTCAACTCTGAAAGAGTTGACATTGTAATGATTCCATGGTTTGTGTTGGATTTGGGGCTACTCATGGCTAAATCCTCTTCTTTTCTGTTAGGATCGATGAATATTCTGTTTTCAATTACAGCTAGGGAACAGGAGGTGATGATGTCGTACATTGGGACTGCAGCATTGGCTAGGGCTAAGCCAGCAGCATTTATAGCGGCAGCTAGACACGAGCCATCATTTTCTAGGATGTAGACAAAGACATCAATCTGTAATAAAAACATAATAATTATTTTATGCTGTTTAGGATAATTAATCTGTTGCTAATCAGCAATTACCAAATCACATTTTATCAATATGACATGATAATTTTTGTAGAGCACCAACTTTGAAGAATTTACTTTAAAGACATCTTCAACTGTCATGAACATCATCTTCAGAGTCTTCAGAAATGGCAATATAAATAAAAAGCCTTTTTTTTAGTTTTGCATGTTGGTTTTTGTTTAGTGTGCAATATAATCTGACATTTGAAAATGAGTACTTAAAGGTACATACATATATAAAATCACGCCTCTTTCCCATGGGGGTAGGCAGAGACCACGGATCTCCAGTGTATGAAGAATGTAATGAGAGTGAATGAGGCGAAAGAGGTGTGTCAGGATCGTAGCAACTGGTGTAAATTATGTTTAAAAATCCCAACTTCTCTAGTAGTACTCAGGCCTTTACATCTTTATTATATGGTTTATACAGCATCAGGAGGCAATCTAGAAGTAGTGAAGCTATTTAAAGTGTTTTAGAAATTACCTGATAGTGAGGAAATAAATGGCGACACACACAAGGTTCCAGAGCCTGCCGGAGTGCAACTGAGAGAGCTCTCTCCTCATCATCTGGAGCTGGGGTTCTTCTTTCACTGTAGCATGAGAATGGTGCAAACTTCACCTCACAGAATATCTCACCGAGTTGACTGAAACATCAAATTAATGAATAACTACTTTTATACATAGAGATTGCAGATAATGGTTATAGAAAGGCATGTTTTGGTTTTGATTTTGAACACACAACAACTTTGTAAAATTTAATAAATATCCTTGGACATTCTTACAGTGTCATCTAGTCCTAAATGCTTATGAAATGGTAACCAGATGCATGTTATTAATTACTAATCAAAATTATTTATGTAGGTACATTATAAGTTAGTATGGAATATACAGTTTTGGCAGTACACCTTATAACTATAAGTTATTTTATGAGGACTTTGTATGGCATATAAAGTATCTTAAAGTTGAACACAACTTATTATTGCAGGCAGAATTGCATAGTTACTTACCTCAAACTAACAATATTATTTAACCTACTTTAAATTCCTACAAAAAGAGCCTACCTAAACCCACTCTGTCCAGGTATTTCTCTTGGATCAAAAACTGAGCATACTACTTTAGTCTTCTTCATCTCCAAGTAGGCTGACCCTTTGGCTTGGGATAGCAGCTCTGCTGTTGCAACTGAAACAGTAAAAGGTATTGAGCCTGCACTGTTAAAAAGCGCTAACATTATTGCAAGTATTGCAATGCAGTGAACAATTAGAAATATAAGTGTAGGCAAAGATTGCCGCCTGACACTGTTATTGACGTAAAGGCATAAGTTTTTTAGAATTTCTCAAATATTTAGCTTTTCAATAGGCGCAATGCCAATTATACCAATTTCATACACAGGATACAGAAAATAAATGAAAGAAAGAAAGAAAGAAAGAAAAATCATTTATTCTTGTAGGACCTCAAGGATCACTTAAGTATCGTTTTACATGCTAGGTGATTCTAATGCCTGTTCCAACGCGACTCCCTACACCAGGGAAAGAATCAGGCAAGAATTGGTATAATCAACAGGTTAGTAGCACCACAAAAAGCGGCCGATAATTTTAATCCCAACAGAGTGGTACATACAAAACATACACATGCTTCGTCCTTCGTCCAGTGCTCGCCCATCCTTCCTTCGATGCTTGTCGTCCAATAGTTCGGCATGGAGCTCATCGTACGGCTTCACATAGTCTTTTGTGTACTTCAAGTAAGATACACTATCTTCTGGACCGTTGAATCTTCGATGATCCTGCGGCATTTTCAAATCCACTGTTGTTGTAACTAGCAAAACATAACCTTATCCTCAATCCTCAACTCAACTCAAAACTTAATCCCAGCTAGGCAAGGCTTGGGCAAAAAATATCGATATATCAAAATCGATATTTATTTTCAGCTAACAAAATTGATATATTTTTAAAGCTATTTTTAAAGTGCTGTCTGCTCATGCGTCACATTTTCTTTGCTTCAAACACAAACAAAAATTACTTGTTGTGTAATTAATTTTTTTTTTATGTCAAGCAATAAAAAACTTGTTTTTTTAAATAATAAAACTGATGTCCAAACAGCCAGATGTGTATTTGCTTTAAAATTTCGAATATTTTGGCAATTTTTATAAATAATTGCATAATGGGCAAAAAATATCGAAATATCGATATTTCTTGGGTGATATAAATCGATATGTTTGAAAATATCGATTCGATAATTATCGATACTTTTATTCCATTTGCCCATCCCTAATCCCAGCCAAGCCAGCACAGGCAAAGCAAAAATGTTTTGTTTATTACTCTACATTCTCTTTGGTTTGTTACCTTGTTGTCACTGTCACTTTTGGCAATCTGTCAGTAGTGATTGCTTTGCTTGCGTTATCATGTCATGTCAATGTCAGTCAAGTCAATGTTGTTGTGTTGTCTGTCGTCACGTCAGTGTCCGGTGTCCGAACTGTCCGACGTTTTTGCATTTGCATTTATTTTCGTTGTGTACTTAATTTTTCAATAAATTATGAGGGATTTTCAATCAAAAGTTTCTAAATGAATTCGTAGTTCTGTCAACTGATGTAATTTAACAGAATTCCGCCTAGACAACGGCTTGGTACTTGCTTGGACGAGAGAAGAATTAGGTAAGTGACATTCACCGCTCACCATGTCGGTGACGTTTCATTCAGCCCATGCTATACAAAATTCTAATTAATTTTGCCGCCCCATGTTATTCCGTGTTATCAGTAATATCGTCCGTATCACAGTTATACTTGTTTAGTTATTCTGTTTAGCCAACACTAATTACATTAGTTTATTGTACCTATCTAAATCATTATTCTAAGTATCATCGTGAGCTTTGAGTAAAAGTAATTACAAGTAGGTACCTACATACTGTATTATAACAAAGATCTTAGACATTTATATTTGCTTAAATAACCTACTCCTAATTATGAATTATTTTTATTTTGAACAGTTGATTTCACAGGATTTTTTTTACTCCTTATTGACCTGCCTCACAAAACAAATTTTATTAATTTAGTCCATTATGTTAATATTTTTAGCATGCTGTTGCATTCTATTAGTATTGAGGAAACTCATAGATTTAAGACAATTATAACTTGTACCATTAAATTTGAAATGTAATTTCTTTGTTGAATGTAGGTACCTAACCTACTGGTGCGGTAGACATGTTCTTTGCACTCTTTTCAGACGTTTTTACTGTGAAAATGTCTATGGTTAGTATGTTAGAGTCAGAGGTACATTATGTCCAAATATTAATTTGGTACATGCCCACATGCAGAAGTTAGCATTTCATACATGATAGCTAACTGGTTTCCTCACAATGTTTCCTTCACTGTTTAAAGCTTGTGTTGTTATGCACATATAAATTCTCGTAATGAAAAATCCATTGATTGACGGCCGGATTCAAACTCATGGCCTTTGGATTGGAAGTTGAGGCACTAACCCATCCGGCATAAGCCATAACCCATAAATAAATCACACATAAAAATACATCAATTTATTGTTTGTTCTCCGCACAATATGACTACAATCAACTACATACAGCGAATGAGGCCAGTCTCATTACTTATTAGGTATTCACACAATCAATACTTGACCAATTAACTTTGAAAGTTATTTCACACAAACTGAGTGAACCAAAGTCATTGTTCATTTTAACTTACAGTAAAAACAATAAATATGGTTTTCTATTGCTTAACATAAACTATGTAATGTAAGGTATCTTCTTCACCTTAGGTATTTAGAGGTATTTAGCAGCAGGAGTAATGTTGACTAAGCTATAGCTACTTGCATATCTAAATATTTATGACAAAAAAATCTTTAAAACAGCTTTGCAATTACTGTATTGAGTCGATAAAAAATATGCAGAAGGAATTAAAAAAATATATTTTATTGATCAAAGTTTTTATTCAATTGTCATTTTTAATACGATTTTTATTATTAAGAGCATGTGATATCTCATCTAAGTAGCAAGTTTTAAAGGCAGGAGAATAATATAAATGTTAACTAAGTCAAGGTATGATCTTTTGCAGTATGAACAAGTTTAAATTGTAACACTGTGTGTTAATTACTCTGGCATGTTCAGACTTTGTTTTAACAACTGAATTTTATTCAAGTTTAGCTTGCCACTTGGATGACTAGCTTATCAGGTATTTGCAACATAGCCCAAAGAGCAATGTGTTTAAAACATAATTTTATTTAAGTATAGTAAGGATGATAAAGAGGTGGGCTCTTTATCATCCTTACTATACTTAAATAACACACGGGAAACTACTCACGTAAAAATTGCGTCGATTTAGATAACATAACCATTATAATTATCTGTGCTATAACACAACCGGGACAAGATGATGCTGTGTAAAATGTCAGAGGAAATTTATTATTTATTTAAGTATTTAATGTAATGTTTGTGTTCCAGATTTAAAATGCTGAAGAAGAGGAGCGTCTGCCTAGCGGCGGGCATGTTTGCTGCATCATGGGCACTGTCTGCCGCCCAGGGTCACGCTCCGGTGCCACCAGAGCCCATTGAGACTACCACAGAGGTATGATACGTATTTATTTACAACGTATTTTACTGGCTGTGGCAAATCTATTGTCAAACTAGAAATCCCACTTTCTAAAATTATCTACGTGAAAGTTTATAAGGATCTGTGGATATTTGTTACTCTTTCATGCAAAAACTACTGAATGGATTTAGCTGGCATTTGGAATAAACATAGTTTATGACCTGGAATAACACATAGGCTACTTTTCGGATTTATACCACGCGGGCGGAAGCTTGTAATAATACATGTATTATTTTGTTTGTACACTACACGATAATACAACCTTCATTCTCGTATCGGGTTTATCGATGTAGTTCAACTCTAATTCAATAGATGGCGTTGATTACTTCGCAAAAATTAATTAGAACTGGCATTAATTTTTGCGAGTCTTTGATGAGACTAGTAAGGTAAGTTCTATTGAACCAATCTCATCATAAAAAAAAAACAAAAATAAAGTTTTGTTTCAATGAATAGAAAACATGTATAAGGATATTTTTTGGAATTTAACGTATTTTAAAACTATAATAGTTTGCTCATTATTTTCACGATTTGAAATGGATAGTAACATGTAGCTTATGTATGTATGACTAATTCACAGTAAATGGGTTCGTTTCTATTAACATTCAAATTAATTTGAATGAGATAACGTAAATCTCACATACGTGCTCAGTAATTACCAGGTAGGTACTTTGCTAGAAGGAAAACTATTGGAGGTACATAAAGTCATTAGGTTTTTTTTTACTTTTTCGGCTACAGAAATACTGACATTTGAAACGCAATAAAAAAGTTGTGTACCATTTTATGTATTGAATCTATTTACTGCAAAATGCATGTGATAAAGCTGTATTTGGATATGCATCAATAACAGCCAGTTTTGATTTGATACCCTATCTATATACAGGTTGGGTGATCCGTACTTTTTAAAAAAATCTAAAAATGCTAATATTTGTTCATCTAAATTCTAAATAAAACAGTAAGTTAAAGGACTCTAAATTTTGACTCACCCTGTATATCTGTGGCTTTGCTTATGTCATCATTAAATTGAAAAGATCACGACGGTATTCCGGTGTGGTTGACATTTTTGAATGGAAGTAATGTCAAATATTTAACCACAGTAAGCAAAATAGATAGAATATTGAAACTGGACGTTAAACATCCAAAGGATATAGAAAGCCTGAAAATATGTATAGTAAGTTAAGTTCGTATGAGCAAACGGCCAACTCTGGTGGATCAGATTTTCAAGGAACAACATTCTTTCATCGGTTTTTACATACTTAAATAAAATAAATAATCAATTAAGTCTAGATTTCTCATAATAGATTATCCTGAACATTATTTACAAGAAAAATGAATCTCGATCGAATAATTACAGGTTCGTGATTCGTGATCAATTGAAATTAAAAACGGCTATTACCATCCCAAGGTGCGATAGAATTTGACTTACCAAATGCTTCGACTTTCAGTCGAGGCACCAACCCACTCGGCCAACACGGCTCTTCTCATTTTTAATGTCGTCCATAATTCCAAACGTAATTTCAATGCGAGCGATGCCTATTTCTGGACACTGTAAAAAATATGCTTTGACGTCATAGTAGACGTTACATGCTGAATGTTTTGGCGGATCTATTTTATTTTTATATGTAATTCGATAAAGCCATTCGCACACTGTTAAAGACATTTTAACGCGTTCAGTGCCCATAACGCACAACACATGTGCTTTTAATAATTTAATTTGACTTACTTTTGCAAGTAAATTACAGGAAGCAGCATTATAATGCTTAGTTCTTAGCCCTAATCTAAATTCCATCTTCCATGGCCAAATTTCAAAGTAGCTTTTTAATGAGACCTAATTGTCTGACCTAAATACAATTTTAAGAAATCTGTCGATATCTTACATCAACATGAAAGCAACTATTAGGTACTTTCAAATGAGTTTTTTTAGTATTGTATGTTGTGCATTGTGAACATTTTAAAATATCGGCAATAAATATAGGTTAGGGTTTACACAAGGGCCTTTAATAGTTCCGGTGCTATTTATTATATACATGGACATCAATAAGGTAATATCAAGCCATTTGACTAATTATAATCAATTAATCATGAACCTTGAAGGTTATTGTAATAGGATACCTACTTCAATGTAAACAAAAGCAATTTGGTAAGTTGAGTCAACATTTACCCTCATAACATACTTAGTTATAGATAGATACCTAAGTACCTCTCTTATTCAAGGAAAAATGTTCACCTTGTAACTTGTGTGAACTTCCGAATAAATTAATTCGTGTGTCCACAACATGTTCGGGTTCGATCCCCGCTGCGGGACAAATGTTTGCATGATCTGCAAATATTTGTTTCGTGTCTGGGTGTTTTCTATGTATAATATGTATGTATTTACAAAAAAAAATGTATCTATGTAGTTTATCAGTCATCTGGTTACCATAACACAAGCATTAAATTGCTTAGCTTGGGACTAGATGACGCCGTATGAAATGTCCAAGGATATTTATTTATTTATTATTATTATTATGTTTTAATTAAAGCAAACATTGTTAACTGCATTTTTAAATTTAATTTAATTAATAACTTTTTAATGTACATAGTTGTAAAAGTAAAATATTTAGTTTGTGCCTGATTAAAAATATATTTTAAGAATTCACTTGATATTTACAAAATGGATCAATAATATTAAAATTAACTCTCTCTGAATGAATAATTATAGCAAGTTTGCAAGAAGCCGCTTTGAACGACGATTTTCTCCGAGCTTCCTATATCCAACCGGTATTGCATTGCACTTTGCGTAGGTTACATTTATAAGGGACTGCATGCAACTTATCTTTAATAATCTTACTAGATACGCCCCGCGGTGTTACCCGCGGTAGTTAAAAGGAGCCTTATTATACATATAAACCTTCCTCATAAATACTCTATCTATTAAAAAACCGCATCAAAATCCGTTGCGTAGTTTTAAAGATTTAAGCATACATAGGGATATAGGGACAGAGAAAGCGGCTTTGTTTTATGTTTTTATGATGCCAATTATTTGTTTTAACCAGCAACTCGACTACTTTGACTGAGTATATTTCCCTATACATATAATATTTATATATATTGATTATCACAAGTAGCTAGATGTAGGGTTATCAGTATTGCATCCCTGAATGTACCATTTCTGTCAGACACTGCCAGTGATCGGAATAGTCATTTTGCCACTTGTCCAGTATAAGCAATAAACCCCAACATTACCTAATCAAGAAGAGTACCAATAACACCGGCCATAATATAAATGACCACGATGAGGTAGGTAGCAATTTTCTTTAACCAACCCATTTCGCCTACGCCCTACCCCTTAGACTTTCGATAACAACTCCCCCATAGCTTTCAGCTCTTCTAAACGCCCTTGAAACTCTGCCCGCTCATTGCCAAATCTATTTACGGCACTTTTTCTTGCAATAACGTCATCGCATATGGATATTTCTGACCATTCAACATCCTGAAAACTAAATTGGCGATGATTCAAAACGTTTTTTACTAAAATCTTGGCATAAACTAAAGGTGTAATACTTACTGATTCAAAGCACTTATATCAACAGTCAGCTCGCGGGAAACGACGCGCGCGGTCGTGTGGTATCAACAAACTGGCCATATATCGCGATATAACTTATCAGATGTTCAAATGATAGCTTTTGTCAGTTTTCGAGTGCAGTCACTATCATCTCTGCTAATGAGACAGGTGTTTCACTCGCGCTATTTTCTATATTCTATTATCAAAATAGTTTGAACTCCTGTAGTGCTGTGCTTCCAAAATGAATGTGTCTGATTATATGGATATGGAGCAGGACTGGACGACGACCATGTTGCCAGAAGTGGTGACCGAAGCCCCAGATATAAGAACGTGGCTCACGAACACCATACTTGCGGTTTGTTTACCAATAACTTTGACCATCTGTGTTGTGCAACTGATTAGTTACCGTTTAAGGATACCGAACGATTAACCTATTTCAAGACGAGTTTGTGTTTTGATATCATTACTAAATCTATACTAATATTATAAAGAGGTAAAGTTGGTTTGTTTGTTTGTACGTTAGGGCCTTAGGGGTGATCTCCGAAACTACTCATCCGATTTCAAAAATTCTTTCACCGATGCGTAGCATGGACTTTCCGAATGAACATAGGCTATATTTTACCAAGATAGGTACTACGCGAGCGAAGTCGCGGGCGAGTAAGCCAGTCATTACTAAGTTTGGTCGTAGTTTTTGACGTTTGCAACATATTCGAAACATTCGGGGTTTTAAAACAATGTAACTTTTATGTTTATGTCTTATTGTTGTTGTTGTCGGTAATGAAAATAAGTTATGGGACATGCTTTTATATTCCATACGACCGCGTAATGTAAAAGAGGAATAGGGAAACCTTTGCATTGCATGGGAAGATCCCACAATATAAAAATATATCGTTTTGTGGAAAAAAAAAATTAAACCTACTTCAATTTCGCTCTAGGTGCATTTCTTTTCATAACTCCGGATCTGATGAGGATCATCAGATCCTCAAAAGTTTAATGAACGACCTCGTGAGTATATCCACTATTGACGGAATAATCGGTGAACATAAACAAAAAAACATACAGTGGATCATAGAACCTCCTAGTTTTTCAAAGTCTGTTTAAAAAGAAAGATCTTGTTTAGCAAAGCTATACATCGGATCCTTGCATTTGTTCACATGACAAAGACATCGTTGCTCATTCTCATTCAGTCATTCATACCTACAAAGTAAGTACCTACGTTTATCTAAAGTGTTCGGATGTACCTACCTGTGCTACTTAGGTATCAGTACTTTGACTCTGTATAACCAGTTTTTTATAGAACAGCATCATTCGACTGGGTATTTTAAGGTTATTTGCAACACAAAAATGTAGATAAACATTGTAACAACTTTTCTCAACTCGACAATAATAAAACCTTTGATGACGATGAAGTATCAAATAATAAAGAAAACAAACGCTTGCGGTCAAATGATTTTCTGCGTAGTGGTTTTTTATATCTAATCTACACCTATTTTTATTCTCTTTACCTACAATTATTTTACATCCTATAATGAGATCAAATAGACGGCACCGGCGTTAGTTTCACGCATACAGGCACCTTAAAGATGCTGCAAAACCACGAATGTAATTCATGGTACTTACAGCAAATCAAATTTATTGTAACTGCCGACCGCAATGATAACAAAATAAATAACCACTGACACATTGTCCATTTAAAATAATAACAATGTATTTAAAGAAAAACTGAGACTTCTTTGAGAAATAACCTAACATGAGTGCATTCACAGTGTTATTATAAGTGTCTACACTACACTACACCATAGTATGTAGGTACTATTGTAAGTAAGTTCGTATGAGCAATTTTATATTATTATGACGTTGAACAAAGGAATTTTAAATAACTAATTGTGTGTAGTTGTTCCGTTCTGAACCCTATCATAAGTTTTTTTTAATACCTCTGTAATAGTTTTATTTTGTATAGTTTAGGCAGAGTAGCGAAAACAGAGTTTGGTGGCCACCAAATGCATCTTCGCTACTCCTCCTAAAACGTCCTCCTACGTAAAAAAAAAGGTAAGTATAGGTATATCATCTGCATACTATTTTTTTCTTGAATTATATTTCAATTATATTTGCCGTTATCTTCGCCACTTTTCCTTGGACCACTTTTCTATTTCTTTGGAAAATATTTCGTGTCAAGGTGGAAAGTGATGATATTTATAAATTGAATAGTTTCAAATGAAACAGGTGGTACAGAACAGACTTAATTATCTTCAGAGATATTAGTGTGATAGTGTGATAATCAAGTAAATCATGTAATTGTCGGTCCCGGCTTTTAAAGTCGTTAAGCCATGACGGAGGCCTTTAGGCGGCCTAAAAACTCCGTCACCAGAGTTGGCCACTTGCTCATACGACGAACGAACGAACGAAGTAAATCATCTCATGTACTCGTAGATGTATAAGGCCCATGATGATGATGATGATGATGAGTGTGATTAGTAGGATATTTGTTCTGATACAAATAATGTACGACATTATCACGTTCATTCCCCAGACGCAGCTGACATCAATAACATAATAAATACGCTCACCACATAATTGATTATCTAGAATGGGTTACCACAGTTTCTCAGTAAGTGATTGTTATAATCTTTTTGAGAATAAAGAAATCTTAAACCGTAAACCGTAAATAATTTAATTCTACATTTTATATTATCCGACATTTAATCGCGATTTTAATGAAATAACTCAATGATCCCCCATGTTTTCGTCGTAAAAAATTTACTAACTATTTCTGTACTAACCACATGATCGCTAGGTAAAGTACCGTATACTACAAGGTTACGAAGCCCTGGCATGCTTAACAAAAATTATACAAACTTGAACTATTGTACTGTTTATTTGATTTTCCTTGTCGATTGAAATTCGCGAGCGCGATTATTTTATTTGTATCCTTTTGTTTTGACTGTTGTTATGTTGTTTGGTCATTAATTGTAGCTAAATTAAAACTGTTATGAAAACCAACTTCAATTTCCTAAGAACAGAGCAATTCTTTTTAATGGGACTGTGGTGGTTCCATAATAAAATTGCTCTTTCTTTCAGCGATTAATTAGGTACGTCAGTAGTAGACCGTATGCATCGTATGCATCCAGACAGGTGGGCTAAGATCATCACACAGTGGGTGCCTGAGGATGGGCGACGACGCCGGGACAGGCCTCGAAGACGCTTGGAAGTTGATGGGGGAGACCTTTGCCCAGCAGTGGGACAGCATAGGAGAGAAAAAATAAATAAAATAAAGTAGTAAACCGATATTGAAAATTCTTTTTTTGTTTGAAAGAGACTCCCGAGATGGTCCCATGAAATTTTGAGGATCAGATAAGGATCTTCGGAGTTAGCTCTTTTACACATTTTTTGTTACAAAATTTAAGTCACTTATTATTATTATTATTGATGTTTCCCACTGCAGGGCAAAGGCCTCCCTTCTCTCTTTCCACTGATCTCGGTTTTGTGCATCTCGGCGCCATTCTTTGTTGTCAAGTCACTTAAATAATAATAATTATTTTCGTTGTCACTCAATAGCTCAAGAATGACTGGACCGATTTGGATAATACTTTTTTTAACGTTTTCTAATAGTTCGTAGATGGTTCGTGCATTAAAACAAAACTGATGGTACGAAGTGCGCCAGGTCAGCTTGTAAAATATAGAAAAACAAGATGTGAGCCGGTTACTAGGTAACCTAGATAGAACCTAGGTAGGTTTATAATTAGTATGCGTGTTGTGTCACACGATGACTGGGAGTTAGGTACAACCTCATAGTAAAACATTTGTTTACATTTTCCCCGATGGCCGGTTCGCATTGACACCGTTGCGTTGCTGGCGCCGCTTGGTCTTACCGAATACTGATTAAGCGTGTCTAATTATCTAATCTGAAACACGATATACAGGGTATAGCAAAATTTTGAGTCCTTAAAGGTAGCTAGGTAGCTAACTTTTCTTTTGCAATTAGAAAGTTTTGATCGTTCGTCGTGAGACTCAGAATGTTGTCCCACCCTGTATAGTGAAAATTGTGATTAGAGCCGTGTTGGCTGCATGGTGTAGTGCCATTGTGATTTGAAGGAAAAAACGTATAGAACGAAATAACATAAATTTGCTATTTTGCAATTTGCAGGACAATGTCAGAGTGTATTTTGCTCGTCGACTGACTTGCAATTGCAACCTATCACGTATGGAAAGTTAACTTCTTCAAAATGTGGGCATGTACATTGTAATGCATGACACAACATACCTCTGACTTCCCCCTTAGACATCTTCAAAAAGAATCTAAAAATTGCATAAAGATCTGAAAGAATGTCTACCGCTCCCTGGGAGACAGTCGTGATCATATTTGTTTTTTGTTTTGTATTTTGCTCAAAATATGATTCTCGCATACCTATAACTTATATGTAATTTCATAAATAAAAACACTGCTCCAGAACATTCCGATAAGGCATACCATGGTCTTCTGACGTCAACTAAAACATCTAATAAGATGTAAAGGCCTGAGTATGATAGGAATTCCCCCATTATGTGCTTGACCACAGTAATTATATTTGATCGCGCTGTACTACAGAATTTTAATCTTTTCTATATCGCAAATGCTACATCGTGAATTCGAGACCACCGTGACCGTTTTCAGGACCTACTTGGTAATCAAAACATTGCTTGTTTTGTACAAAAGCTGTTTACGCTATCTCGGAAGGATTTTCAAAAGGCAGTATTCCAAAAGTCACCAGTCTGTCTGTTTTATTTACACTTACTTACTCGCAATGATATATCTACATTTTGACTCGTTCAGTGTTATCTTCAATAACATTATTATGTTGTTAGTTTGTAAATGGTACCATCGGACTAGTTGTTTTATTTCTGGTAGTTTCCAGAGATTAGCGTGTTCAAACAAACTATCTTCCACTTTATACAGCATCAATATTTTAACTCCAAAAGAACAGGTAGCTAACCTTTAAGACTTACATTTTGCCTTACTCCGTCTGTATATTAGTTAGTAGAAATATAGTTATTTATCTATCTAATAATGTGTAAGTTGACAAAGTGTCCTCCATTTACAAATACTAGTACCTAAGACGATTCAACATCCTTGATTCCTTGCACCTTGCATCTATTTTCTAAACAAACACGTTTGCAAGTGCGCATCATGATATAAGACTTTCCAAGGACTTAGGTACGGTCAGCCAAGAAAGTGGTTTACCAGTTTTGACAAAAGTTTCTGTGAGATCTAATATCGATAAGGTTGACTTTTCTTGCGAAAATTCGAACTTGACACATGACATAGCGTAAATATAGAAGAGCAATTGTCACTTCATAATGTTATTGCAAGCGGAAATCGACTGTTATTTCATGACGTTCAAAATATGAAACTCAACCGAAGGGTGGTAGACCACATTTTTGACCGACCGTACATAATAAGATGGGTGACAGCTAGTATCCTTAACAACGGAGTTCCATGTCTAGACCATTAACAAGGTCATGGCTTATCGACAAGCCGGGACCGGCAATATTACGCGCTTCAAGTACGATGTAATTATAATTTTAACCGAACCAAAAATGAAGGAGGTTATGTTTCACTGTATTGTATTTTTAATGGATGTTCACCGATTTCTCAGTCAGTTAAGGACTGATTTTGAAAATTCTTTGTTTGATTGTTTGACCCAATGTGGTCCAATAATGTTTTGTAAGGATGAGGGTCTTCGGGATGATGTATAGAAATGTACATCGAGAGTGCAGAAAATTACTCTCCTTACAAAATAAAAGTCGGTTTATATTTTTTTACATTTGCTACTTATATTTAAAAGTCGGAAGAAAGATCCCATTATTTAGTTTTATTGATGGCATTCACATGCTTTCTCTTCGGAATTCAGACCAAGGTTTACGTTATCTCGTGTTTGTAGACTGTAAAGTACATACAAATAAAAAGGAAACAGTTCAAAGAATAGCTTTACGAGTATATCATTATTACGGTTACCTAGTCTAAAACCTACTTAGAATTAAACAATGTATGTAGTTTGTATTATAGCAAGTTTAAAGGGTTGTAGGTTAAAAACGGTCTTATATTCGGACTTCGGTTCGCCTTCGCACGGGTTTTTTCTCTCCTAAAAAATGCGTGTATAATCCAAATTAATCTTACATTTGAATCATTCTGTCTCTTGCTTAAAACCGCATTAAAATCCGTTACGCAGTCCTAAGCGTACCGAAGGCGCGAAGCTACTTTGTTTTATGCTATGTAGATATACATCTGTTGCTAAAGATGAAATATATAAACACTTAAAGCCAAAAACTGACATGTCTGCATTGAAAGAAAGAAAGAAAGAAAGAAAAATCATTTATTCTTGTAGGACCTCAAGGATCACTTAAGTATCGTTTTACATGCTAGGTGATTCTAATGCCTGTTCCAACGCGACTCCCTACACCAGGGAAAGAATCAGGCAAGAACCTGGTGGTGTGGGCCTAGCTTTTTTTTAAAAGCGATCCCTTAACAATCTAAAATACTTAATCTAAATAGTCAAGCTTCAGTGGGAAGCCAGTCGAACAAAGTAAGGCATGTCAAAGAAAGTAAAAGTAATTGTAAAGTTAACAAGATAACACCTCAACAAAATGTTGTCTGGCATCACACGCTACACTTGGCCGACTTAAGTGGTAGGTACCTACTTATCAAGGTAGTAAAGATATTGTATACCATCAACCGTCGAGGGGCAGAGCGACATCAGGCCACGCAATTTTATCATTAATAAAAGCCTCAATGGAATAATACGCTTTCTCTACAAGAATATTCTTTATGTACGTTTTAAACCTTCGAGTCGGTAGGTTAGTTACGTTGATTGGGAGTTTATTGTAAAAAAGTACAGTATTTCCCATAAAAGAACCGTTTACTTTTTCTAGTCTAAATTTAGGCACACATAATTTATTTTTATTTCTAGTGTTAATTTTGTGCACATCACTTTTTTTCTTAAAGTTGTTTATATATTTGTGAGTGTGCAATAAGTTTACATAAATAAATTGCGAAAAAACAGTAAGAATATTTATTTCTTTAAAACGCTCTCTTAAAGAGTCCCGACGTTTCATTTTGTAAATGGCGCGGACAGCTCGCTTCTGTAAAACGAAAATAGTTTGAATATCTGCTGCTTTACCCCAAAGAAAAATACCATACGACATCACACTATGGAAGTAACTGAAATATACTAACTTAGCTGTTCCTTCGTCAGTAAGTTGCCTAATCGTACGCACTGCGTAAGCCGCGGAGCTAAGCCTACCTGCAAGTGTTTCAATATGCGGACCCCACTGCACTTTGGAGTCGATTGTAAGACCTAAGAAAACAGTTGAATCTACAAGATTAAGTGCTTCCCCATTTAGTTTAATTTTTGTAGGTCTCTGAACCACGTTAGGCAAAGTGAATTTAATACATTTAGTTTTTTTGGCATTAAGTAAGAGGTTATTAGCAGTGAACCAGTTTGAGACTTGGGCTAAAGAGGCATTAACATCATCATAATTATCCTTAGACCTATCAACTTTAAAAAGCAAAGATGTATCATCAGCAAAAAGAACAATGTCACACATGTCTTTTACAAAGGAAGGAAGGTCGTTTATGTACACTAGAAACAGAAAAGGGCCTAGTATCGAGCCCTGTGGCACACCCATATCAATAACTGACCCTGAAGACTTTTCACCTCCTACTTCAACTTTAAGGAGTCTCTCAGAAAGATAAGATCTAATCAGGTTAATAGCTTGGTTTACGACACCATAGTACTTTAATTTAGAAATTAGAGTCGCATGACATACGCAGTCGAAGGCTTTCGACAGATCGCAGAAAACTCCGACTACGTCTTGCGAGTTCTCAAAGGCCTCATATATGTGTTTTAGAAGCAATGTACCTGCATCGGTTGTTGATCTACCTCTCGTAAATCCAAATTGGTGCTGGTGTAAAAGTCCGTTGAGATTAAAGTGAGAGAGCAGTTGATTAAGAATTAGTTTTTCAAATATTTTACTTAACGCAGGCAGAATCGATATTGGTCTATAATTAGCGGGGTCAGTTTCATTACCAGATTTGAATAAAGGAATAACTTTACTCATCTTCATTAGATTGGGAAAAACTCCCTCGTCAACGCAATTGTTAAAGATATAAGCTAAACATGGAGCAATATCCCCAACAATAGTAGCTAATATCTTAGTCGAAATCCCCCATAAATCTTCAGTGTTTTTAATATTCAGTGTTTTAAATATTTGGACAATATTGTCTGCGTTAACATAACTAAACCTGAATTCATTATTACCCTGAACAACACTGGATTCCAAAAGGCCGTATGCTATAGTGGCGGATGAATTTAATGATTGAGTCACCACATGTGGTATATTAGAGAAAAAATTATCAAATGCGTGAGCGACCTCATCGCTTTTAGTTAATAAATGATCATTTACTTTTAGATTTATCTGTTTGTGGCCACGTTTTGTTTTACCAGTCTCATTGTTGATCAATTTCCAAGTGGCTTTAATTTTGTTAGGTGCTGTTTCAATTTTATTTTTTAAAAACATTGATTTTGCTACCTGACATACTTTTTTGAATGTTTTAGAATAATTCTTAATGTAAAGGTTATGTGAAGGATCGTGGAGCATTAGTTCCCTTGTAGAATACAGATCATAAAGTTTATTTCTACTTCTATAAATACCAGGTGTTGCCCAGTCTGCAAAGCTTGCACTAGTTTTAGATATACAAGTCTTTAATTTAAATATTTCCTTATGCTCCTCAGTAATTAAATTAGATAAACAGTTAAACAGCTCATTCGGGTCTTCTATACAAGGCAAAAGTGACATTTTAAGTTCTATGCAACCCTTAAACTTTGTAATACGACTCGCCGTGATAGG
The DNA here is from genome assembly GCA_963582015.1 of Xanthorhoe designata. NCBI lineage: Eukaryota > Metazoa > Arthropoda > Insecta > Lepidoptera > Geometridae > Xanthorhoe > Xanthorhoe designata. The sequence continues at coordinate 3,948,155 of OY757053.1, forward strand.
TCGGTAAGTGAATTGAGTAGGTTCATTTAATAAGCTATTAGGAAATTTAACACTTTGACCATAATGATCTGATCCAAACTTTTTAATTAAGGCTTTACTAATTGGTTCACAACTACTAAAAATATTGTCTAGACATGTGGCTGTTGTTAATGTTACCCTAGTTGGTTCATTGAAAAGATGTGTCAGATTAAAACATTTGAACAAATTAATGAACCTTTCAGAAAGAAAATCTAAAATAATGTCTACATTAAAATCACCACAGATTATTAAAACTTTACTACTAGTGAAAATCTTGAGCAAAACTTCTTCCATAGTGGACTCATACAGCCCATAATCCGCGTCAGGTGGACGGTAAACACTCACAATTACATGTCGCTCCAGCTCAACGCACGACAGCTCAATGGTCCTCTCAATAGAGAGATTAACAATATCTTTACGTTCCTTGCATTTTAAATGATTTTTCACAATAATTAGAGAACCGCCTCTAGTGGCGTTCTTACGTTTGTATGAACTAACTACATTGTATTGTTCAAAATAAGGGAGCAACTGATTATCTAAGATCCAGTGTTCAGTCACACACATAATGTCTACATTACATTCTTTTAAAAATAACTCTAATGCTAATAATTTGCTGGGGAGGCTTTGCATGTTCTGATGTACAACATGTAAAGTGCCTAGCTTACCCGTTGTCGAAGCGGTCAGTTTAAATGTTGACCGGCAGTCCCTAGTGCATGATCAACCATATTAGTACTACTACTAACTACAGGCTCGTCAGATAGTTGTGTTGTACCATGTAAAACACCATCAAAAATATTAAATGCTAACAATTTAGCAATTATCAATTGACTTTTACTACTATAGTACATAGTACTTTTAGTCAAATTTAAATCACTAATAAAAGTATTAGTGTCAAAATACAAAACGTCACTATGACGACATGTCAAATTGTAAAATAATAAATTACATTTATAGACCTGCTGGTTCTCTTTTGCAGTCAGGAATTTAGAGTAAGGAAAAGCACATACAATTAATTTTCCCAACCCAAGTTCTACTTTTGCCATCAAAATGTCAACTAAGTTGATAATATCTAGACGCTTAATGTTACTACATTTACCTAAATGCAATACCAGAGTAGTATTGCTGTCAAGTGATGTATCCGACTTTATACATTTAGTGATATAGTCAATTGGGGGTCAAGTCATTATGATGACAATTCAAGTAATTAGCATTGAACAGAATACGGAATAAATCAACATGTTGGTTTGGTAAATAATCAATTTTATCTTTACGCCCGCGCCATACAAATATTGATGAATATAGCCTATACTTATGCCTTTCCATCTTCACTTATTGTGATATTATACAGTGTCATGGGGCATTCTTTGGCTACAGCTAACCGGACACTATCGTACCTGGGACATTGTGAGATAGAGTAGGATTGCCCAGCACCTAAACTATCCCCAGAAAGACACGGTTAATACGTGTGAAGCTGAATAAACCACGACTTTCCTCACTGTGTTATGTTATGAGCACTTTTATTGAAACGAAAAATTCATTGACGCTCTGCCCGGGGACATACTTATACCTTACTATACTTACTACAATTACACTAGAAGAGTGTAAGTGTGTAATCAGATTTACACATGTAATGAAACGGGTAGTGAGTGTTCAATAAATATATTGAAACGTGGAAGTAAAATGTAATGCTGCGTAATTATTATCATCGAAACAATGCGATGTTTACATTTATATTATATAACAATGTGTATTGAAATATGCATTTAGTGAGACAATTGCTTCTGTATACTAATAAAAACGGTAAATACCTACTGTTTATTTGTTTGTGATATTATTTTATTTACATACTGGTCTAGTCTCCAGAGATCTCAATGCTAGATGTTTAAGAGTGTATTACCAGTTATATCATAATAATGATAATGTCGCCTATTAAACAAAAACAATTACAGAAGGGATAGGTAAAGTAAAAGTACTATATATAGGTTTAATGTAGTTTAGTTTTACACGGGTAGGAAGAAGGGTGGAAACAGGGTTATATTCATTTCTATATTCTTGAGTTTTTATAATTCAGCTAGCACACATACATTAAAAAACTTTAGATAAAACAAATACTCGCGAGCGCAGCGAGCCGCAAAACAAGAATTTAGCAAAGTTAAATCTTAGGAAAGCTCCATAAAATAATACCAACCGGAGCTGCGAAGGTATAACGTAAATGCACAGGGTTAATTTTAGTGTCAAAATCCCCTTTAGAGCTGAAAATTCAGATCAAGGGGATTTTGAAACTCAAATTACCAAAATCAACTTTGATGCTAAAATTATTTATTACATTTATGTAATCATTCGGTAAGTATATAAATATAGAATAGAAAAGGGTACGCGAAAACAATATGATTGCACTACATCAAGTATTAGAATTAGACTTCATGAAATGACGTTGTATTTAAAGTCTCGACAATCTCCACGGTCTTATATGTTATCCTATCTTTGTAAGGCACCGTAATTTTTTATTTATACTTTTATAACAAAGAGATTGTAGAAATATACCTAGTTATCTCGTATATGGTATATAATATCGTAAGAGTGTGGAATTGTTGATGTTTTAAATCCTTTATAAACCTCAAGCATATATTAAACACTGATGATAATGGAACAAAGCTTTGTTTTTCTATTTGTATCTCGTAATTAATTAGATATATTAATGATCTTTTTAATTTATTTTATTTACTGTTATTTGGTAAAATTCCGTGCACAAACGCCTTAACTCTCACTACACTGCACAATTGATAAAATGTTTATACATACGAATAACTTCTAAGTGCACTGTCTGGCCTGAACCTACGTACCCATTAGTGTAGTTGTTCACTTATATCCACGAACTAGCTAGTAAGAATAGCATTATAGCATTTGGATGGTAACAAATGGATTGGTTACCATCCGAATTTGCACGACGCCTACCCAGTAGATCGATATCAACCTATCGATTTCTGCGTGGCCTAACCTTACCCTGAGTAAACTCCTTTACGTGACAAGGTCAGATATGATATGACTCATCAGATAGTTCATAGGAAAGGGCTTTTTCTTAAGTTATATTGTCTTACTTTTATTTCTAAAAGTAGGTTTACACGTTAAGAATCAATGTTTATATGTGTTGAAAACTTCCTCGAAAGTCGTGTCATCATGCAGGTTCTCCGTTTTTGGCTGTAAGATGCCAAAAATGGAGACCCATGCATGATGACCTGGAGATAAGATGCTGGATTAAAACCTAGGTACATAATAAACTGTACGATTTATTATAAATTGATTTGTAATATAATCTTTCAATCAGTTTACCATTATGGAGGCCTTTAAGCGTCTTTAAAACTCTGTTGAGCGAGTTAGCCACCAAATCATACGTCATAATTATAATAGAGACTAATGGAGACGTAAACTATGGAATTGATCCAGATTATGAACTGGCATAGCACAAAGGCTTTCTTTTAAAATGTTAGCAAACATTTTTACAACAACAACTTTCTTTTCAGAGAGCGGCGATACAAGGCAGTTTCCTCCAAGGCTTCCTCGCGTCTCTCTCCGTGGTCATCGTATCAGAGCTCGGTGATAAGACCTTCTTCATAGCCGCTATAATGGCCATGAAGCATCCTCGCATAATCGTCTTTGCCGGGGCCATATCAGCCCTTGTCTTCATGACGATACTATCAGCTGCGTTTGGCTGGATAGCCACGGTTATACCGAGAGTGTATACGTATTATGTTAGCGCAGCATTATTCGCGATATTTGGATTGAAAATGTTGAGGGATGGGTGGAAGATGGATCCTAATGAGGGGCAGGAGGAGCTGGAAGAGGTCCAGAGTGAGTTGAAGAGGAGAGAAGATCAGGTGAGATTTTGTTTTGTAACTTAGCAACAAATGTTTTATTGTCTTGTGACTACATCTAGGATGGAACGGTTTGTCTTTTTTTTTTATTTGAAATTTATTTGAATTTTTTTTAATTTATTTTTTTAAGTTTCGTTTGGGAGTCGTTTTAATACTATACAATGTTTCAAAACAGTGTAAAATAAACAGAAATTATTTATTGTTTTCTAGTTTCTGTTTTGTTTTTTCTGTCTCCCACAGCGGCAGCGAAACCGCGTAGGTCCGAACAGGCCCTAACAAAACAGACTTTATGGGCTTATTAGAAATCGAATGGCTGCTATACGTTGTCATCTCCTTTTATTGACTTTTAGGACAGTGACAAAACTCTATTGCTAATTGCTAAGTAGTCAGTTGAATATAAGATACTGAACAGCTTTCTATAAATCTATGCCAAACGATAGCCCTCATTTATCACGGTTAAAAAATCTAGCCAGTCACAATAACTTGCCTATGTTTGGTTTTGCTTTCTGTGGTGTGTTATAATATTTGTCATGTAAGTATGGAATTATTGTAATATCTACCCACAGTAAGCAAAACCAGAGAGAAGATGTATCTAAAGGCTATTGTGACTGGCTATAAAATAAACATTGAGCAAAGTTGATTTTAAACTAGTGTAGTCATAAAATCACTGTCGTACATTCACACCGTAACCACTGTTTTATCAACGAAGCGGCTTAAATCGCTTTGTTTAATCTACTTATGATAACGATATGATTGTATTTGCTTACGTTTTTGCAAATTATTGATAAGGGATGGATTGTCTTGAGAAATAGTAAGAACGTGAAGATAGGTGAAGATTAATTACAATCTGCGAAAATATAACATCAAAGCATTCTTTCAAAAGAGTCGTAAACGCGTATTTTGGTATTAAATCGAGCAAATAATGTTTGGATTTAGTGCTCAAGGTGAGCGCATGAGGTCGGTTGAGCGTAGCTATATCTTAATAGCTATATAGGTAGAGAATTGTATTATGAGACACACAGTGTGTGTGACCGTTCCGTCATCGACTAAAACCGTGATGATGATGACTAGCGTACGGTCGGCCAAGATAGTCTACCAGTTTTGATGAACGGAACGTCGTTATTAAAACAATTCATTAATATTTTAATATATCCATACCTGATCATCAGGGTCATCATACATAGTCGGCAAGGTCCTTTATTCGGTGCCACAGAGTCTTAATACTTACGTCATTTGTCAAAAAACACGATAAAAATATCATCGGAATATCTCATCATTATCTATTCGTAAAGTGCACTTGAACCGATATACGTTTTTCAAGTGTTTTTAGTGTCATTTGATTTATTTGTACGTGATCGTATAATATATACTTCTCTTCACTATCTGTACTGTATACGTCAACAATTTAATACAGTATTCACAAATGAAAAGTATAGAGCCGCTAGAATATCTGTTTAGTTGACAACGTCGCTAATGGTGTAACCCTTGCGAATTAATCTTTATTTTTTATTACAATACAACATCATAGCTTGAATAAATTTGACACCTGATCGAGGACTAGACGTAATTGTGTCGCATTTGTAGTTTTTTTAAAGAGAGATCTGCACCGAATCAAACCAGACTTTATAACTATACAAAGACTTCTCAAGGGACTTATCTTATTTATTCTTTTATCTTTCAGGATTTTGTTTAATTCTTTTATCTTTACTAAAATAGGTTATGTGTAAAGGTAAGTCTAGGTCTTGAGTAAAACTAGCTTTAACCACGATACGATAACGACATAAAATCTTTGTAGATTTGTAGATTCGCAAATGTTGAATTCCTTTTACCCCTAGGTCATTATCATCGAAGGGTCGATTCAAAATTCTAAAATGGTATACAGGAGGGTTCTCCGAAAGAGAGGATGTCCCCTGTGGCTTCGCCCGTGCCATCGAGGTCTGTGAGTCCGGGTGCTTCGCCCCGGTCGGGGACTAGCCTGCCGGAAGCGGAGCCCCAAGCGGGGCCCTCGTCAGAACCGCAGAGGGTGACTTGCGTCATTATGCCTGGCAGTACGAATGACACCATAGTTTTTTTTAGCATAGCTTTTTACGTTCCGTTACGCACTATTCCATTACGGCTTTGATAAAGGAATTCAGCATTTGAACAGCTTTGTAATTGAAAATGTATTATGCTTTTTGAATAAGGCAGTATTTAGCGCTCAACCGACCAATTGAAGCTGTACGCGCGTAGAAATTATAGCTCTACGCGCGTAGCAATTATAGCTCTACGCGCGTAGCCATTATAGCTCTACGCGCGTAGCAGTTCATCAGCGCTTCACCACCAGTCGTTCATACATTTTCATTGACATGCTACGCTTGACCGACCTTCGCGCTCACCCTAGGTTAGGCACTGAATACAGCCTCAATTCTTTAGAGATGCTGTTTTTTGCCAGTATGGCATTGTTTCTAGTTAATTTTTCTTCGTGATTCACAATTATTTCATCATTTGCAAAGGCACACAGACTTGTGACAATTGTCTTGCTAATAATTCTACTATTTACTCATATATGCCTCATAGTCATTAAGCTGAGTCATTATGTATCGCATTAGTATCACTGAAGCATGTCACGATAGTCTAGTCTGTTATTCAGACATTTTACATCGTGATCAAACAGAATACTAAACCTTGAAATTGTAATATAATTTTTCAGGTATTTAATTAAACGTGGTATTTTATTTTCATAAGAACAGTTACGCCCGTGGCACTCATTTAGAAGATAAATATTTTTTGTCGAAATACATAGGTTATAAGTACTTTATTTGTTAAGTCTGCAATACATGTTATACATGTTGGCCGAGCGTAGGCGAGTGAACGCCAATACCAACGTATGGACAGCATATTTGCCTTGCCTTGCAATCGCTCGCTATCACACGCCTACTGGCAAAGTCCAGGCAAGCGCCAACATGTAGAGTTAATTTGTCATACTCGTAGCTTGGAGATTAGAGATTAGATGTCATGTGGCATGACCATGTTTTGACGCCATTATTTTTGAATTTATTTTTGCTTTAACTTCACGCTTAGCACGTAATGTAAATACGTATTTAGTATAAGTTACATTTAGATTTTATGTACAACTATTTAAAGTAAATGAACGTACTTATATTTTCGAATGAAAAAATATACTTCACATATAAAAATCTTTGTTAAAAATAAGACTAAAGATAGTCCTGGTTTAAACCAGGTTTAAACTAGAGATAACACCAGTGTTTTTTTATATTTGTAAAACAGTTTGGCTAGGTATAGCTCAAATTACCATCTTTAATTTTTTTTTTAACAAAGTCTTAAAACTTTGATCGATCAACAATTACGATAACCCAAAATTAAATTAAAACCTAAATTTCAGGAAGAAAAAGAAGCAACAATGACGATGCTAGAACAAGGTCAGGCTGAGAACAGACGGCGGAAACGGAACGCCGTACTGAAAACCCTCTTCCAAGCTGCGTCGCTCACATTCTTGGCGGAATGGGGCGACAGGTCTCAGCTGGCCACTGTGGTTCTAGCGACGAGAGAGGACGCTATAGGGGTCGTGGTGGGGGGGTCGTTGGGACACGCCCTCTGCACGGGTCTGGCTGTGATAGGGGGGCGGATGGTGGCACAGAAGATATCTGTAAGAACTGGTGAGTATTTTGCCCTAATATTGTAGTTTTACATCGTTTTAAATTAGGTTCAAGCGACGAGAGAAGACTATTTTAGAATTCTAGTTGGGGTTCGTTTTGACATGTCTTTTGTGTTCACGTTGTGTTCACGTTTTCATGGTTCCGTTCCGTATCCAAAGGGTAAAAACGGGACCCTATTACTAAGACTCCGCTGTCTGTCTGTCTATCCGTCTGTCTCCAGGCTGTATCTCATGAACAATGATAGCTAGACAGTTGAAATTGTCACAGATGTATTTCTGTTGCCGCTAAAACAACAAATACAAAAATATAATAAAAAAAATATTTAAATATTATTATAGGGGCTCCCATACAACGAACTTGATTTTTTACTTGATATTAGACACTTGAAATATTCACAAAACGGTACGGAACCCTTCGTGCGCGAGTCCGACTCGCACTTGGCTGATTTTTTTGTTTATTTATTTCTCTTTCTTTCCAGTAACGATAATCGGTGGTCTCGTGTTCCTATTCTTCGCAGTAAGTGCCCTCTTTATCGGCCCCGGCGAGTAGATATAAGATTGGAAGGTAATCTCATGGTTACATGCATTTACGTTTAAGGACAGTGCTTTTTAAACTTACAGAGTTAAAAAAAATCCTTTGTTCTATTGCTGTACCAGAAACGAAAATACACGGGTTTGAAATCATTCACAATTTCGAGTTGTATTAGACATGATCGCGGTTATTGCAAAAATATCGTTGATTTAGATAAATGACCGCACACGACTGTCTGTCTTGGCTATAAAGCTGTAAAGCCATGACGGGGAGGCCTTAAGACGGCCTGAAAACTCCGTCATCAGACTTCTTAAAAAGTAAATTTTAGTGCTTCTAAAACCTACTTGAGGAGTGATTGTGAAAACCCAAGACGCTAGTTAGGAGCTATTGTAATGTGATGATAAGATAATGTTCAGTGACGTAGCTTAGCGATATTAAGCTCTGTTATAAATTGTTTAAGGGTTAGAATTGTACACACTGTTATTCCTTTGTGAAATCATACTTTATACTTACGCGTTTTGCCACGTGTTCAAAGAAATTATAGCAAAGGAATAAGTCTTACGAGGTTTATTAGCGACAGGAAAAAAGGAAGGTGGTATTATAAGTTTGTAGTGTGTATCTTTGTTGATCTGTGGCTAAGGCCGCTTCACTGTAAGATGGATTAACAACCTTATTCCGTTTTATAATACAATTTAGCACTTAACAAGCTCATATATTTGGGCTATACCAGTGATAGAAGAAACTTAAAATTATATCAAAAACGTCTATTTGTACCAACATTGGTTTAATGAAAAACTTATAATTACGGCTATTTGCCTCAATCTTGTGACCAAGAGGATTCAGAATGAAAGTATGGTTCTAAAAATAACTATGTATCTTTTTAAAATAAAGTTAGTGTAGATGGGCTCGTCGCCTTGTTCTTAGGTAACTATAGCTAAAACTGCCTAACTAATAAAACTAAAAAACATAAAATTTCTTTAAGTTTTTTAGATTTCGAACATTAAAAATAATAAAAACCTGATATTTACCATTTCTCAAATTACGGCACAGAGTCATGGTAAATATCCCGTTTTTGGTGTTTCTCATAAAATTTCGTGGTTCAAAAATGTATAAGGTCGAATGTATTAGGTGCTCTAGAAAATATTAATAAATGATATCTTGTAGTTTATTTTTGTACTGTTTTGTCTGTGATGTTTTCTTTGTATTGAGGTTATTGACATGTTGGTATTAACTTCTGAGTCACATTGCAGCTACAAGTTTAGTTAAAAGACATTGCAGTCTTTAATATCGAAATAGCATTACAAAGATAGTGATTTAAGTGTTTTTTTGACCTTTCGAGAGTCTTGATTAGTTTCTTCCTAAATAAGTTACTCAGCAAGTAATGTAACCTGTATACATGCAAGTAGTTTTAAATAAATTAATATCCTTGGATATTTCACACAGCGTCATTAAGTCACATGTTTAATCAGGTTGGTTATTCGCTATGACCCAACAAAACGTAACGTGACAAAACGCGGCTCGACAACTCGCTGTCATATTGTATTTTGGCGTGTTTTATCGCGTTACGTTATAGCGTTTATAGGGTCAGTTATAGTGAATAACCACCCAGTGCTGCTTCCCAACAGTTTACTTATTTCTCAAGGTTGAAATAAATCTTAAGAGTTTTTTTTTAATTCTTTTTGTTTATAATAATTAATAGATGCTTGCCTACTAGTACTAATAAAATTTAAAGTGAAATTTGAAAAGTTTGAAACTACCATAGAATACATTCCAGTTCAATGATAACGAAATTATCTAGTTTAAAATTGTAAAATGAACTTTGTTCCATAGACCTTGTAATTAAATAAATAGATAGTTATCCCTGGACATTCCACACGCTGAGATCGATTAAGATTCTGTGCGAATATCTACATTTTTTGACCATAAACTTTAACATCTGTAAATGTCGATTGTCTTTGGGAAACCTTATAAATGTGACTTGATGAGAGAAATACCAACAGTTCATGTGTTATTCTTGCTAAAATCACTTAAAACTCTGTAGGTACTAGGTATCAATGCAAGTCTTTAGGCATTTGTGAATTAAATTATTTTAGACCTTATTTTAAATAGATAAAGATAATTTTTTATCTTGATTCTGTAACTTTGTGAAAATGTTTTATTTTAAGTACAAATCCTACGCAGTTATAATTATTGTTATGTACATTTATCACAAATATGTCTACACCTATATTATAAAGGTAAGTTTGTTTGTTGGGTTCTTTAAGATGTAAAAAATTGTACAAGTTTTATCAAAACCTTAAATTGCAATATACTAACTGATGTAAAAAGAACTGTGTTTTTGAATGTTTTAAGAGAGAACCGATTTTATGTGCAATCAATGTTGCTTCGCTTTATGTTAATATGTAAAAAAGTATTATTTTTATGTAAAAAATGATAATAAATGTAAATAATTTTTATTTTTGTTTTTTACTATAAACCTAATTAGAATGCACGTTTCAATGTTAATTGAATTGTCTTTTACTGATTATATGCGTTATCATTATCAATTAATCTACTGATATTCTCTGTGCTGTAACATCGGGGTGGTTATTCTCTATGACCTAACAAAACGCAACGCGACAGCACGTTGCTCGTCACCGTTGTTGTGTAGCAAAACGTCTAACGAACAGTCTTAATATCCTATCTTTCTGTGATTTTGCTTACTTATTCGATACTGTGGTTAAGATATTTAACACTTGTTAAGTCAAAAGAAAACTGTATAATACATGTGTTTTACCTATTCTAACATATGGATGCCAGACCTGGGCTTTAACAAAAGCACAATACAAAAAGCTAGAAGTCTGTCAGTCAGCCATGGAAAGGAGCATGCTCGGGAAAAAGAAATCGGATAAAATACAAAACAAAACATTAAGAAAATGCACAAAAATAGAAGATGTTACTCTTAAAGTAAGAAAATTAAAATGGAGATGGACAGGCCACACAGTGAGAGGAAGGGATAAATGGAGTAAAACGGTGATGAATTGGTTTCCTAATTACAATAAACGCAAGAGGGGAAGACAGTTCAAAAGGTGGGAAGACGAATTAAAGGAGTTTGCAGGGAAAACATGGATTCGAATTTCAAGAGATAGGGAGAATTGGAAGAAGTTGGAGGAGGCCTTTGCCAAGACGGGGCAATCAGATAACAGTGCTGAATAATTGTCGATGTCATACTTAATTATAAAAACCATGTACATTTTTATCTGTAATAAAGGCTAATAAATAAAATAAATAAGTCAAATACCTCACCATAGCAAAGACCTTGTACTTAACAAGGTCTTTGCAGCATAGTAAGCGGAACTACGGATAAAAAAGTTATGAAGACTGGCCGTAATCAAACCTCGGTACAATGCTTCACGAAACAACGTGAAATTTTCTAAAGGTAGATCCTATTTTTTGAAGAATTTGTTTGGATTTGCTAATTTAAGCAACTACCGTGGTAGTCGAAAATATATTGAATAAATATATAAAATATATTAGTTGACTACGCTATTGTATTAGGTTAACCTGTAAAGATAGTTGTATTGTGATAATTATATAATAAATAAATAAATATTTCTGAATTTGATAGCTCATTTCTTGAGGAAGGTTATTACTGCTCTATTAAATGGCGGGTGAAGAAGAAGAAAAATCATTTATTCTTGTGGGACCTCAAGGATCACTTAAGTTTCGTTTTACATGCTAGGTGATTCTAATGCCTGCGGGTGAAGACGAAGGCACAGCTAGTTATTAAAAAATTCTTCAGCATGTGAGCCGTTCCATATCGTAATTGATTTGACTGTAGGTAATTTTAAATAAAAGCACATAAAATTTTTATCATTTTATTAGTGAAAGATAAAATCGCATAATTTAATTATTTTACTGATTGTGAAAAGATAATTTTATTATTCAACAATTTGATCAGATTAAATTCTGTCAAAAATGATCGATCGATTTTTAAACGATTTTTAGTTTTACGTTTAAAGATAATGATTTTATCAGATAATTGCTTTGTCATTTAAATTATTCTTTAAGATACCGACATTATATAAAATGAGGACATCGAAATTATACACTGACTTAACTAATAATTTTTAAAAGACAAACATGCACCTAACCATTAAAAGTTTCAGATCACATTAAACAAACATCTAAAAAAATAATCAACAATAATAAACCAGTAGAAATAACAAAATTTGAACACAAAAAATCAACAATCCAAAATAGATATCAATTGTAAACTTAAATAAGTACATGATTAGGTACTAAAATATTACAAGAGAGTTACCTGCGTAAAAAATATCGTTTATTTAGATACCGACAATGTTTTTAATCTAAAAAGAATATTGGGTAATGCGGGCACCACACATTGGCTTCAACTTGGTTCCAACATTGGGTACGAATAGAGTGGCCAATAGCATGTGTCCAATAGCCGTACAAGATCAATCCACACATTGGAGTGTTGGAACCAAAACGTTCCACCACTCCAATGTGTGGTGCCCGCTTAAGAGACTCGGTACATTCACTTTTTTGTCGCATTAATTAAATATACGATATTTTTCCAAGAGTAAATCTCGTTTGTTTGTTACACAAGAATTTAGCACTTAGAATCATGCATATTGTTGTCTTATGTATCATTTATGTGATTGGTTTCCATAAAATGTCATGCTAGCCACGCCCAATCTTCATAAAGGTCCCTGTCGACTAATACCGTGCCATACCACGACCATGGAAAGTAGAATAATAAGAGACAACACCCACTAGACCGATCCGTCACCGACTAACACTAATGCCGGGTTCCTATATCCAACTAACGGATGTCCGTAGGTCGGTCGTCATAGCAACGTTGTTATCTGTCAAAAAGTCTCATACATTTGTGTTGTATAAACAACGTTGCTATGACGACCTACGTACGGACATCCGTACGTTGGATATAGGAACCGGGGGTTAAACTATTAATAATATAAAGTACCTATTATTAGGTAATATTTCCGCGCCTAAGAGCCTGTGCCCACCACGTTTTTCAAACGCGCAGTCACTGCGCGATTAGCACGTTCATGGCGTGATATAGGTCGCGCCACGTAAAAAGAGCGCTGGCTGTCAAACTGCTCCGTGGTCGATGATTGGTGGAGAGGTAACGCGGCGCACTTCATACCATTGATTTAGCGAGTGCTATTGGTTCGTCAGCGAGTGAACACAGGCGCAAACATACCCCCGCTACTTCCCGTGCTCTTTTTAAGTGGCGCGACCTATACGTGTAGTTGGCATAGTTTTAACGTCTCTACGTCAAATAAACAGAGATATAATCATCGCAGGCGTCCATAAGCGCAGTCCTTTGCATCTCCTCGCGCGACGCCAGCGCCGCCGTGTGGCTCGGCAGGAACAAACACATGCGCCCAGCGGAGGCCCATGAGTGGTTCAGAGTACCTTAAAGATAGTGGTACTTATGTATATTTGTTCTATCTCACGAAGTCCGTTTAGCCCCAATTTTGCGCTCGTTGTCATGCTGACGTTACTCTCTACCAAATTTGTTAAGTTGTTGACCCCCCTCCCCCCCCGAAATGTTTTAAATAAAATATTCGAAATGTACAAAACACTTCACACACGAACACAGTATGATCCCATATATATTAGGTTAGTTTTCTATCATGCAAATCATATTATTATCCACAACTCATAAAACCATCATACATTCACCCATTAAGCAAAACATGCAAACTCCAATAATATACTGGCCATTTTGTTATTTATATTATATACCCACACCAATCGAACGACTCACCATAAAATTCCTCGCAGTTTCAAAACCCTGGAAAACTTTCACATTATAATTTCAACTTACAAAATTAAATTACTGTAAACCGGGAATGACAATGTACCTACTTGTATGTGTAATAAAAGACTTACAGTAGTATTATCATATTTCTGCCCGAAGGCATACCTAGTAAGCGCAGTCTAAGTTGACCGGGCCGAACTTAGGACCTCCGGTCGGTCGCGCATTATGAACAATCGTTACGAAAGAGCTAAACATACGTATCGACAGCGCGTGAAATAGAGATAGTGATATTTCCGAGCACTGCGACGCTAAACACAATAACTGTGTTCACTCCGGTTAACTTAGATTGCGCTTTGGTATGTTTCTTTAATTTACAACAACAGCCGTTTTATCCTATCCCTTTTTCTTATATCAACTTTCTCACAAGCCATCATCATTTTCCTGCCCTTATCCCACGCTAAGTGGAGTCGGCACAACATGTTTTTCTCTTCCGCTCTCCTCTATCATTCGTCAACTCTGAACTCACTCCTCTTAGGCTCAACTCACACCAAAAGAGCATTGAAGAGCAGCGAAGCGGAGCGCATTTTCAGTGTCGTTCGAATTTCAACTTTATTTTCATTACTATAATACTTATTATCGCATGTGAAACTCAAACGAGTCGCGCGGATGCCCGCGGCGCCGCGGGAATTCCGGCGCATTCGAATACGCGCGCCTTCTCTGCGATAATAAGTATTATAGTAATGAAAATAAAGTTGTAATTCGTATGACACTGAAACTGCGCTCCGCTTCGCTGCTCTTCGATGCTCTTTTGGTGTGAGTTGAGCCTTACATTCATATCCTCTTGCACACAATCTATCAACTTCTTCGGCCTTCCTCTACTTGTATACCCAACTTTCACACAATCTATCTCTTTCTTTCATACTCTACTCGTAATCCTTACCATAGTATCTGAGTGGCCAATCGAGCGGCGCGTGCGAGCGAGACAGCAGACAAGATGGCACCTCCCCCGGAGTGAGTACTTTAGCCGGCCACCACGGACACGCGCCCAGTTTGTGCCAGACCACGTCGTCGTACCTGTAATCACAAAGGGAATACCGGGATCAAAAGTAGCCTATGTATTAATCCAGGATATAAGCTAACCTGGTACCAAATTTCGTTGAAATCCGTCCAGCCGTTTGAGCGTGAAGGAGTAACAACATTTACACTCACAACAGACAAACTTCACCTTTATAGATATACCGTCGGATTGAGACCTCCTTTTATTTTAAGTTGGTTGAAAATAATGAGAGAATTTACCCGACTTTCGGTCCCCACATGCAACTGGGACACAGGTCTATGTTTTCCTTGTCTCTCTGCACGCAACGCTTCGTACGAGTGCTAGAGAGGACCTTCTGAATGAAGGACATCGGCTTGGACGCTTTCTCCGGCGTTTTCTTGCGATCTGAAATGAAATATGATCACGACTGTATTCCAGGGAGCGGTAGACATTTCTTTCAGATCTTTTAGGCAATTTTTAGATCCTTCTGAAGATGTCTATAGTCAGAGGTATGTCCAAATACATTTAGGTACACAATGCCTACATTTTGCAGAAGTTAAAATTCCATAAGTTTGACAGGTTGCAAGCCCATCGACGACTATTAGAAAGCGAACTGGTTTCCTCGCGATGTTTTGTTCAACGTTTATGCGGGCACCACACAGTGGCTTTAACTTGGTTCTAACATTACAATGGCCAATGGCAATGCTCCGTTTGTGTCGAATAACCGTAAACGGAGCATTGCCATTGTCAATTCTACTAGCTGCGCCCGCGGTGAATGGTTCCCGTTCCCGTGGGAATACCGGGATCAATAGCAGCCTATTTTTTAATCCAGGGTATAAGCCATCCTGGTACCTCTTACATGTAAGGGTTCGCGGTCTTGCGAACTAATGATGAGCTAGATACTTACGGACTATAGTGAGCAACCATTCTTTCCTGCACGGCAGGTGGTAGGAGGCAGGGCAGTTAGTGCAGGGAAGCAGCTTATCTCCCTTCCCGCAAACCAGGCACCAAGGGATGTGGACTGTTACCTCGGGCTTCAACGGCGATTTTGTATTCTGTATCATACAAGTGGCAAAATTAATATAAATTATAAAAACATTTTACAGGTGAATTTCTGTTTATAACTTTAGCTTAGGACAACATGACGCTGTGACCTATAATGTTCAAGGATTCAGTCTTGGGGCTAGATGACACCGTGTAAAAATGTCCAATGATATTTATTTTTTTATGGATAGGTACTCACAGTTACATCTGACATTTGAGATTCCCTAGGCTCATTCACACTGAGCTTCTGCACTATATTGTATCTCCAACATTGCTTCAAGTAATTATCTAACTCCTTCTCCGAAACAATGTTTTTGATCACCAATTCCAACTTATCTTCAGTTGAAGCGTCCACCTTCATCAAGAAGTCTAAAGAGTCTTTATTTTCATCAACATTGAGTTTTAAAAGCTCAAAGTATTGATCAAATAGTTGCTCTTTGCCTCGACGGACAAATTCTTTAAAGGCATTTTCATATTTTCCTTGCTTTAAGGGGACATGTTGCATGTCGTAAGTAGTGTTAAAGTCTGGCTTTTTTATGTTGCTCAGCTTAACTTGTAAGGGTACTACATGTTCCTCTTGTAGCTTCCTCTGAAAGTTAAAAGAAAAATTATGTTTAAAAACATTATGTATAGGCTCACAACTGTGAGTATTATATTAGTTAACAAATGATTATTTTTATTTTAATGTGAGCTAATTAAGGGTACAGTTAGAATATAAGGTACAGTTTTGGTTGTAGAAGCCACAGACCTACCCTTTAAACATTTAAGATAATGGAGCATACTCCCATATGACACTCAACATGGCCAGTCTAACTACTTAGAATTTATACAAGGGTCGTACTGGGCCCAGGAGGCACCAATCTCAAGGTCTCAAGCCTGGATAATGGTAGATGGGATAACATTTCAAATAGGTACTTCCTTGAATATACGGTTAATCTGACCCTGTGTATAACAATCCATTGAATTACTACTATCTAAATCTATAGGTATTACTGTCCTGAAATATACCTTTTTAGGAGTTTTGTTTGGAGATGGCTCACTTTTCACTTTGGCCGGTGATATTTTCTCAAGTCCATAGAATGGCCGAGACCTCTCAGCAAGGTGCATGCAGGTGTACGGTAGCCATAGCTTCTCATTAGTGCGGCAAGTCTCTACATAGTAGCATAGCTCTTTGGTCAGAGCTATGGTACCATCCTCTTTGCATGAAATGCCTAAAACTAAAGTTAGCTAGCATAATATAAAAAGTTCGAGTTTTAGATAAGTATACTGGTACTAGTCTAAAAATATTGGGAAATCTAAACACATTTAGAAGAGAAACTGGCAAAATAGGGAATGGGTTTTCACTTCTCACAGTAGAACTAAGTGTAGGAAAGCAAAACAACTTTTGTAAGAAATTTTCTACAGAAACCAAATTGCAAGCATTTATGTAGGTTTGTATTTTTATTGATTTTGAATATTATATGCACACTCAATCATGATAAAAGCACCTTTGTCGTCAAAAAACAACCCCTTTCCGTCTTTGATTACACGCACCCTTGCGTAAACTTTATTACATATTCTGGCCATAGATACATCTCCCAGTTTCCAATGATAAATCCCTGTGCTTTCTGTTGTCATTATTACGGTTTTTGCGTTCTTAGTAAAAGTAAAATATTAAAAAATAAACTTTCGAAAACTTAACATTTTTGCGCGCTTTTTGATTTTGCGAATGATTGAGATTGAAATCGAATTTGATTTTGACAGATAAAGAGTGAAACACAACAATTTCCATAGATAGAACAGTGTTTTTGTTATTTTACTGCCATCTAGCGTCAAGTAGCAAAAGCTTTTGAGTTATCGCCATCTAGTAATGCAGATACTAACTAATTTAGTACCACGGTATCCAAGAGATGGCAGCGTAAGGATTTCATTCCTTGCAAAATCAAACAAAAGCACAGAATGCAGATAGGAATAATAAATAAAAGATTAAAAATAGGTGTGTACTACGTTGGAAAAGTTTGAGGGAGACCTTTGCCCAGCTGTGGGACGAAACGGGTTTATAAAAAAAAGTAGGTACCTACCTACCTACTACGTTCAAAAAGGACACTTCAGAAAAAAAAAATCGTGCAATCCGTTTTACGAGCTACGTTGCGTAGAATATAACTTATACATCCCTCTTTTTTAACATGGTTAAAATGAGGCTAAAATACCTACCGTTTATCAATAACGTAGATAATAGGTAAGTAAAAAAAATTGTTGATGTTTTATTTTCTCCACTACACGCGTTTTTTTCTAAACGATCAGACTACCTAATTGGATTGTCTCAATGTAATTAACTAAGTACCTATGTATAAGTATTTTGTACCTACATTTATCTAAGATGTTGTAGTACTTACCTAGTTTAATTTCTGTGTAGTACCTACCTAAGAAAACAGACTTAAATCATTCACCCTAAAACCAACAAGAACCTAAATCCAATAAGTAGGTAGCTACACATCTCGTGTTTCGGCGCTGTGATTGGTGGATCTCTGTAGGGCGTGGCGCGCAGCATCCAATCGTGGTGACATCTCCGGTAGGGGGCTCTGATTTGAGTCCAGTAAATAGCGCTATGTAGAGTATCGATTGAGACGATTAGGCCAGAGATTTTATGTAGAGGCAGAGTTATTAAATCTACGAAGATATTGATATTGACTGATACTGCGTAGGTAGTTTGACCTATTTGTTTATTACCTATTCATTTCAAATGGACCGAGGCAAGTGTGGCATTGGCGTGCATGAATTGGTTGGTTCAACAAACCTACCCTAATTACCTAAAAAAAATACGCTGCACCTACCTACCTAATGGCTTAACACGAAAAAATGTTTTAGTACCTACAATGAATTATTGATTTATTGCACATACGTGTAGGTAGGTAAGTACTTATTTAAATATCTCATAATAGCTTTGTTTCACTTTTTGCAAGTAGGTACCTAAAACGAATCAAGGTTGGGATTAAACTTTGACACCCTATTTCAGGCCTATGGTAGGTAAATTAGAAAAACCCTATAGCCTCTAATGTTACAGCAGGCCTAACACAATACTACCTACTGTAAAAGTTGCATTGAAATAATAAATACATATAAATAAATAAATAACAATATTAGCACAGATAAACAGACAACCAAATAAAAAGGGTCTACTGTTACAGTGTTACGTGTAAGTAAGGTAGGTACCTACCTACAGATTTTTAGAGAAATAGTGATGTAACATGATACTGGGGGCAATTCGGAGTGTCGCAAAAGCTAAACTAACTAACTAAAATTATTGCCATCCTTTTTATTCCCATTGCTATGAAAGGGACGGCAACAATTTTAGTTAGCTTAGTTTAGCTTTTGCGACACTCAGAATTGCCACTACTATGATACTTTACACTGACAATAAAAACAATAACTTACCTACTTACTTACCTACCTACTTATCTATGTATGTAGATGTAGGTATACCTACCTAATAATGTAATTGTAACTTACAATAAAGGTTCAAGTTTTTAAACTATCAGAACTGAGCCAACTCAAACAGCTTCAATTCGGTCCGCCACCATAAGAAAGTATCGGACACCATGCTATCAATATTCAAGGGGAGACAATCGAACTGTTTTTACCAACCGTCGCTCGTGCCGAGACACTTCCGGTACAGCCGGGTGAGAAATATTTAGGTAGAGACTACCGTAGAGTGTTACTGATGTTATTGTAACTGTAGGTACTTACCTGAAACGTGGCCTCTGCAGGTTTTGAGGTTTAAATTAAATTCCTTCCGCCACGTAAAAAGAGCGCGGTCGGGGAAGTAGCGGGGGTATGTTTGCGCCTGTATTTGTTTTTGAAAAATCAGCGAACAAACATAAAAAATACCTAGGTAGTAATACATACCTTACCTACCCACAGTAGGTAGAACATAGGACCTTCCTTCTATGAAGTCGGTTAAAAATACTTACTTACTTCACGTTCTCTACCCACCAGTACTTATTGTCAGCATCTGCCTAAACCTACGAAGTTGGTTTTTGTCGTTAATTTCTCGTTTTTGTGACATTGTTCACAAGATGACCTGTCTCGATCGATTCGATTTGGGGTAGGTTGTTAACCTGGGGGCACCTGGTCAGACAACCTTCTCGTGTGCCCGAGGCTGCTTGTCCCTTATGGATCCTAAGGATCCGGGGGGAACGGCAGCTAAGGGACGGTGTGCCCTGTTAAGTCCGACAATAACTTCCCCCTCGCGGGGGATCTTGTTGTCGGATAACCGATGGTCTGACGGGAGGGAGCTTCTCCGCGCGTCCCTCTGAATAGCAGAGGGCGCAGTGGATGAAGCTGGGACGTGCTCGGCGTGCACTCGCACTGCCACCGAGTAGGCACTGGGGGAGATTCTCCTTCTGCCAGCGTCAAGAGCTCGGAACCCTGCTCGTGTCGCTAGGGGCCCCTTGCCCCTAGTGATTCTTGCGGGACTGAGGGTTTTGGCTTAACCGCCCGGGCCGTGAGGAGTAAACCTCTATAAAAAAATCCCGGTTTTAAGCGGCTGCGCAGCGCGAGAGAACATGGCTTTCGCTGATTCCCTTATCATCTGATCTTTGATCCATGATATAGGAATCAGCGGATCCGGCTGGACGGATTTCCAGTCGTTACTGCGCCCCCCGGGGGACCTCACCCCCCTTTCAAAAAAGGATAAAAATGAAAAAAGCGGATTGTGAAAAAATACGACCCCAGGTGGGTACCAGCCTCTCCGAGGCTGGAGAATCCCACAGTGCCTTGGCACTCTGCCCCTCGTATTCTGGGGGGGGCAACAACCGCTCCGAGGGCTCAGGCCCTCGTAAAGAGGAAGGCAGGACCCGCAGCTGCAGGTCTGCTTTCAGGCGGCCGGCGACGCCGGCGACGTTGAAGAGTGGGGGAGAGGAGTCGGACTGCTCCATCTTGTCCGTCTCCTCCCAGGCTTCTGAAGTGTCGGGAGTTTCTCGAGCTGGGATGAAGCGGGGGCGTAAGCGCGATGAGGAAGGCGGCTTGGACTCATCCAAGCGCGCCTTGTACTTAAAAGACAAGGGGGAAGACGACGTCGATGACGTCTTTAACCCCAGTGTCCCACCCGCGAAAGCACGGACGAAAGACAACCTCCCGAAGGCCGAAGACCTGGCCTCGGAGGTGCGGGCGCTCCCAACACCTGAGTTGGCAGCCTACGCGGGAACGGAGCTCGAGACCGTCGAAAAGATCGCCGACAAGTCTCGAAACTTGCGCGGTGATTTCGTCAGGGGTCTGCGAATGGCGGCGAGGAAATCCGGAGCGGTGTTGGCGGAGCTGACAAACCGCTTGGACGTCGACGCGAACGTGGCAAGATTGGAGAGGGAGAACGCCGAACTACGTGCCAGTTTAGCGGAGCTCTCCAACAAGGTGGAGAAGTTGTCTGAGGCTCTCAGTCGACAAGCAAGCCCCAAGGCCAGCACAGAGAGCGCGGCGAAACCGGCGGCATCAACACCTGCCGACAGCAGAGGAGAATGGGAAGGTCTGTTCATGGCGCGCATCAGCGCACTAATGGACAGGAAACTGGCTGCCATCACGCGCCCGTCCCCGGCTGCTGCAGCTCAAGCTGGCACCTCCCCTGGGCCATCAAAGGGCAAACGCCCAGCGCCTGTAACCTCCCTGCCACCTGTGCAGTCGCGGTCCACTGAGGCGCCGATGCCAAAGGCATCAACGTCCTCGTGGGCGACAGTGGTGGGGAAAAAAAAGGCGAGGGCGAAGAAGCCTCCTCCGGCGCATGCTCCATCTGCGGCCCCAAAAGCTGGCCCGGAGGCTGGTCCAAGTGGAGGCCAGAAGTCTGGTACAAAGACCAGACCAAAGGCCGCCTCGAAGTCGAGCAAGAAGGCCGACAAAAAGGCTGGTGAGAAGGGGAGGAATGCGCACAAGCCCGCGCGGCTGCCAACATCTGCGGCAATAACGGTGACTATTCCGGAGGGTTCGGAGGTCACCCTTGCCGCGGTGATGGCTGCCGCTAAGGCGCGCATAAAATTGGCCGACTTTGGCGTGGACCAGGTCCGCTCGAAGAAGGCCATAACTGGAGGACTAATTTTGGAGGTGTCTGGGCCTGACTGCACTTCCAAAGCTGACCGGCTGGCCGAACGCATGGGTGTGGCCCTCGCCGATCTGGGTGTGCGTGTTGCCCGCCCAGTAAAGACGGGTGAGTTGCGGCTGAAGGACCTCGACGACAGCGTCACACCTCAAGAGGTGCAGACAGCGGTTGCCGAAGCCGGAGGCTGCTCGGTCAACGACGTGCGGGTGGGAGACATACGTCGCTCACCTAATGCCCTGGGCACGGTATGGGTCCGTTGTCCACTAGCTTCCGTGCGGAAGCTAGCAGCGGCAAAGTACGTCGTCGTTGGCTGGGTCAGGTCTCGAGTCGATTATTTGACCTCGAGACCACTCCAGTGCTTCCGGTGCTTGGAGTACGGGCATGTACGCACCACCTGTCAGAGCACTGTGGACCGCACAAACCTGTGCTACGCGTGTGGTGAGCCCGATCATCGGGCAAGCCATTGCACGCGTCCGCGTAGGTGTCCACTGTGTGCTGACGGGGGATGTAAGGCCGACCACAGGATGGGAAGCAAAAATTGTTCCCGTCCTCGTGGCAAGAGGAGACGTCCCCCTCCCTCGGCCCCAGCACCGGAAGGCAGGGCGGCCCCAACAGAGGGGGCCGCTCAGTCGGGCCAAGCCCCGCCCCAGGAAGGTATGGATGCCTCGTAATGGATCACACCATACGAGTCCTCCAGGGCAACCTGATGAACTGCCGGGCGGCTCAGGACCTGGTCCTGCAGACGTTCGCGCAGTTCAAGGTTGGCCTTGCCGTAGTGAGTGAGCCCTACCGTATCCCGGATCATCCTCGCTGGTTCGGGGACGTATCGGGGCTCGTCACTATCTACTGGGGCGGTGGACAAGGTGACCCCCCCTGCACTCTTCTGGAGAAGGGTCAGGGTTTCGTAGCTACGGAATGGGGTCACCTAGCCGTTGTGGGCTGCTATATCTCTCCCAACTGTACCCTCGCTGTTTACGAGGCGTACTTGGACGCGGTAGGTAATTGCATTCGCAGGTGCCAACCGCGTCCCGTCCTTGTCCTGGGCGACTTCAACGCTCACTCTCGTGAGTGGGGGAGTCGTCTGGACAACGTAAGGGGAGAGACCATTGTGGAATGGGCGGCGGGTATGGACCTCCGGTTGCTTAATCGAGGGTCTGTAAGCACATGTGTGCGGTGGCAGGGAGAGTCGATCGTGGATCTTTCATGGGCGACTCCCTCGGCCACTCACCTCGTGTCGGGATGGAGAGTAGCGGAAGAGGTGGTCACACTATCCGACCACCGCCACATCTTCCTGGATGTGGCCCTCCGCCCCCCCGACCGTGTGTCCCGCCGCAGCAGTAGCCCGCCGCGTCGATGGTCCCTCAACCGGCTCGACAGAGATCTGCTCGAAGCCGCCGCCATCGTCGCGGCCTGGCCGGAAGGCCAAGAGATCTTGCCCGATCCTGAAAGGGAGGCAGCCTGGTTCGGGACAATGATGACGTCGATCTGCGACGCATCCATGCCCCGAGCCGGGCCCACCGAGCAACGGGCGATGTACTGGTGGTCGGTTGAGCTCGAGAGGCTACGCGAGGCGTGCCTCCGCTCCCGCCGTGAGTACACCAGAGCCCGGAGAAGAAGGCGAGCACTTGCCGAAGAGGTGGCTAGAGCTTACGAGGAATACCGAGACGCTACCGTGGCGTTCCAACGCGCCATAGCGGATGCCAGGTCTCGGTCCTGGGATGAACTCCTCGAGGGACTGGAGAGGAACCCCTGGGGCCGCCCGTACAAAACTGTACTGGGCAAGCTCCGACCATGGGTCCCTCCGCTGACAGAAACCCTGGACCCTACGTTCGTGGGAGGAGTGGTTGACACTCTCTTTCCTAGGGTCCAGGATAGTCCCCATACCCCCGTGTCCTCGTCCGACCATACCATCTGGGCGGACGAAATGGGGGTATCCGACGAGGAGTTGGACCGAGCCGTTAAGCGCCTCAGGGCTCGTAATACAGCGCCGGGGCCTGACGGGATTCCTGGTAGGGCTTTGGCGCTAGCTCTAGCTGCCGGACTGGGGGACAAGCTGAGGCGGCTGTTTGACGGCTGCCTACGCTCCGGTGTTTTCCCCCGGCCATGGAAAGTGGCAAGATTGGTCCTCTTGAAGAAGGATGGCAGGGCCGAAGACTCTCCCTCTGCGTACCGTCCCATCTGCCTGCTGGACGACGTCGGCAAATTGTTCGAAAGAATAATTGCCGGTCGTCTGTGCACGCATCTGTGGCAGGAAGGTCCCGACTTGTCGGATTACCAGTATGGTTTCCGACATGCGCGTTCGACAGTGGACGCGATTCTCCGCGTCCGCACACTGTCGGACCAGGTAGTGTCCCGGGGCGGGAGGGTTTTGGCGGTGTCGTTGGACATCGTCAATGCCTTTAACTCCTTGCCCTGGAGGGCGATCAGGGAGGCACTCGTGTTTCACGGAGTGCCCCTCTACCTGCAGCGCATTGTTGGCGCCTACCTGCACGACAGATGTGTGCAGTATGTGGGCAGGGACGGTACCTGTGTACGGAGGGAGGTGTCGTGTGGGGTTCCGCAGGGGTCTGTGTTGGGCCCGCTTCTGTGGAACCTTGCGTACGATGCGGTCTTGCGCGTCGATCTCCCAACCAGCGTACGAGTGGTCTGCTATGCGGATGATACGCTCGTACTTGCTGGTGGAGACTCCTTCGACAGGACCAAAGAGCTCGCCGAGCTCGGGGTGGCATGTGTCGTGGACAAGATCCACGAGCTGGGTCTCCGGATAGCGCCTCAGAAGACCGAGGCGCTGTGGTTCCACAAGCTCCCGAGGGGGAGGGAACCACCCAGCATGTCGGTTCGCGTGGGTGACGTAGACGTCCAGGTGGGGCGGTACCTGAAGTACCTCGGCCTCAATCTGGACAGTCGCTGGGACTTCGGAGAGCACTTCAGCCGCTCTGTCCCCCGGATTCAGAAGGTAGTGGGTGCTCTGCACAGACTGCTGCCAAATCTCGGGGGACCCAGGGAGGGCGTGCGCCGCCTCTATGGTGGGGTCGTGCGATCGATGGCTCTCTACGGAGCGCCCGTCTGGTCGCAAAGGCTGGCGGGTGTTAGGCGCTATAGGCAGTTGTATAACAGCCTACAGCGTCCTATGGCCATTCGTATCGCGCGAGGATACCGGACCATATCGTTTGAGGCGGCGACCATCTTGGCGCGGTTCCCGCCCCTTGACATCTTGGCGGTGATGGACGCACGGGTGTACGTTCGACTTCGACAGGATGACGGGAGCGGAGCCGCGCCTGCTGAAGTGCGGGTGCAGGAGCGCCGGCGTGCGCTCGGGTTGTGGCGCGAGCGGTTTGACGAGCCGCGGTGTTCGCGCCAGCGCATCGTCGGCGCAATGGCGCCAAACTTCGAAGCCTGGCTAGGGAGGGAACATGGGTACGTCACCTATCGACTTACCCAGGTGCTCACCGGGCACGGCTGCTTCGGTGAGTACCTGAGTAGGATCGGACGCGAACCGACACCACAATGCCACCATTGTGGGTGGGACTTGGATTCCGCGCAGCACACGCTGGAGCAGTGCTCGGCGTGGAGCGCGGAGCGTGGAATCCTTGTCAACAGGATCGGGCAGGATCTTAGTCTGCCCAGCGTAGTAACAGCTATGCTGGCAGACGATGCGGCCTGGAGGGCCGCGGCCTCTTTCTGTGAGACCGTTATGTTACAGAAAGAGGCCGCCGAGCGGGATCGCGAGAGGGCCGATCCCACTCGGAGGAGGAGGCGGAGGCGGGGCGCTAACGGCCGCCCCGCACCGCCTGCCCCGTGAGGGGGCGCAGTGGTACCCCCTGCCAAACAGGGGGCTTTTCGGGTCCGCGGGTGGTTGGAGTGAGGGCTCTGGCTGCCCAAAATGCGGATCCCGGGATGGCGACGTCACTCAGTGGCGAGTGTCGTCGTAAGCACCGCGAGGGTGCCGGGCGTGGCTATGGGTGCCATTCCCGGGACTGTGCTTAAGGCAAAATGCGAGAGGGGTACCGGTGCGTTCCGTATGGAGATCCCGGAACCCCTTGACATGCATCGAGGCCGGCCACCGGGTTGGTTTTTAGTGGGTCGTCAAATTGACAACCCCACACTCCCCAGCTACGCTCCCTCAGCGTAGTTGGATAGTCTGGCTGCAGATTTTCCAACCCGTACCAAAAAAAAAAAAAAAAAAAAAAAAAAAAAGGTTGTTAACCTGAGGATAAAAAATCAATGGGTTAGTTGCTCGGTTAGTGATATAAGTAGGTATTAGACTCTGCTTTTATTAAGAATAGCCTAACCTTATATAATGATTTTTAGACGACCTCTGTGGCGCTGTGGGCGAAAGTCCGTTTGTGACGCGGAGGTGTTTTCTATGTAAGTACCTATAATAATTATGTAGGTATGTATTTACATTGTCTGGAAGGAATGGGTGGAGGCCTTTGCCCAGCAGTGGGAGACTACACGGCTAAAAATAATAATAATGTATGACTTACTTACAAAAAAAAATGTAGGTAGGTAGGTAGGTAGGTATATATAAAAAAGTTGTAGGTTTATGTATTAGTCATCTGCTAAGCTTGGGACTAGATGAGATGAAGCTGTGTGGAAAGTCCAGGGAAAAAAAACAGTTTTGTCAATCACTTTGACATTTCCGTACCTAGGTAGGCAGGTACTTAAGAGCGGCCAACCCGGCTCACTTTTCATACAAACGCTCGTACGTGATTATGCCGTTGTAACAGATCTTTCTTTTAAACTTTTGGACTAATAGGTATCTTGTGCACTATATCTAGGTTTCTATCGAAACTAAAAATCAAAATTTTGAGAAACAAATTCAGTATAAGCTTCCAAAAACCTGCTTTTAGCATAAATTTTACCTGAACTTTGGCCGTTCATAATGTACTCATAAGTTGTAAAAGTAAAGAAAATATTGTGATAGAAACCTTGCAAATGTTATGGAAATTCTAAATGACAAATATTTATTTTACAAACTTGTAAGGCTTACTGAAAAACACGTATTTCCTGCAACACTTTTTATGAAATTTCCCCACACTATTTTTCGAGTGAGCGAGTGAGCGGCGAAAGTACCTACTGAATGCCGAGCGCTGAGGCGCTATCTCTCTCTTTTCGCTTTGCTTCTTTTTCTAGCATTGCACTGGATGAAACAAGAAGCTTTTCAGCTATGCCCGCGTCGATGATAGACGCACCGGGAAGGGCCACCTTAAGTAGGTTTTTTTTTATTTTGGAGCGTTTTTACTTATAAGAGTAACAAACATCCATCCATTCGTTTTCAAAAACTATCACATTTTTATTATAACCTAGTAGGATAGGATAATACCTACCTAAGAATCGGTCTAGACTTTCAGTAGGTTACCTATTAGACTTATTACGCAGTTGGATACAAAATCCAACTTACGTAACTTGCGATAATCCGTTGCCCTTTAAATCCTGTGAATAAAAAAGAAAGTGCTGCAGGTAGCTCTCAGCTGGCGGCAGGTTGCGGGATGACAGATGCGGGCGCAGCTGCCGCGCGTGCGCACTAACCACCCGCCGACCAACACCTCTTAGTACTTGAATGACGGACCTAGCAGAAAAAGGAGCTGGATTAAAATCTCAAAAAATAGATTCCTTTATCAGCTAATAATATTTATTTATGCACAAAGAAAGAAACAAACACATAAAAAACAAAAAATACCTACACTTCTCTGTATTCTATCCGAAATATAGACGACGAAGATAGAAAACAGAGTTATGTCACCGACCGCAGGTAGAGTGCCCAGAGGTTTCTTTTTCTGAAGACGAAGCATCATTAATGGCTTGGGAAATACCAAGTGGAAAGCCTTGCGAAATTGGTACCTATACTTATGTAGGTACTGAATTACGGACCTACTTAGCAGAAAAGAAGGAATCTGGAATAAAATCGCAAAAAAATAGATTCTTTTTGTAGGTAATTAGTTTACCTATCTAAAGTTTTTAGGAAATTATATGAGTAAGTATTAATAAACCTATAAGCTCTAAATGTTAAAGGAACAATATTATTATCATGAGGAACCAGTTGGTTTTCAAATAAGGACATGAACTTGCAAACTATCACATGATGGGCTTGTAACTTTTGCAAAGTGTGGCCAAATGTGCTTTTTTTTAGATTAGACATACCTACTTACCTTTTTATGACTATCCTAGACCTTTAGTAGTCTTCAAAAAAAAAACCAGTGGGGCTACTTACCTACTTACCTACTACTTTGAGTTTATTCGATTTGAAGATTTTCTTTGAAAAGTTGACGTTTTAACAGCGAAGAAGCGTCAAATATCTCCGAATCTAAATAAGTTACCTAACTAATTAGAATCCAATCGGAAAGTATCAAGTACGTTTGATCTCGTTGCGCGCGGTCAGCTGGCGGCGCGTGCGCATCTCGCGCGCGTCTGTGTGCGATGAGGCTGCGCGCGCAATGCAAGAGCTGAAGCGGTTCTACTTTTTATGACGTCCACGTGGAAGGCGAGGTGGTGAAAACGGGTCCCTACACATATGACGTCCACGTGGAATGCGAGGTGGTGAAAACGGGTCCCTACACATCGCTGAAAATAGAGAGGAGTGAAAAAAGAAGAGGGACGACTTTGCCCTGCAGTGGGTCAGAATGGGAACGAGTTAGCGTACAGTTTCCTTCCTTACTGGTCGATTTCACTAATTCACTAGCTAACTCATTAGACAGTTTCGGTAGGTTGTCAATTTTTCCTGATTCTTTAGTTTCCTCCTTTGCTAGATTCGTTAAATGGTGATAAATTTTTTTTTTTATATCTTAGGAAAACAAACAGTCATCAAAATAAATGAAATAACTAAACATAATACTTAAGACCATTTAGAGAATGACCATAAGTATTGAATCTTTGCTTACGACCAACGTAACAGAGGGATTGCGAGGATTTTTTTTTGGTGGTTTTATTTATCTTCTGAGAGAACAAGGGGAGGCCTTTGCCCAGCAGTGGGAGACAATGGGCTCATAATAATAACAATAAAATAATTATTTCTCTTCTATAGATAGGTAGACACTTAAGTTTGTAACTTAACCCACGCGCCGCGGTAACGGCGGCTGAGTCACGCCGGCATTGACCGGCCTGCTCATTAGACATCTCGGGCACATGCTCTCAGATGCATTGTTACATAACATGTGCCTACCTGTCTGTTTAATGTCAATAGTTTAGCGACCTTTGTAAGTAAGTATATCGAGGACTTGAGGTACCTAGTCCTAGGTACGTTGGAACACAGACCAGACGGTCTGTCTCGTGGACCTAGCTCGGGTATTTTTTCAGATGTTTTGGCAATGTTTAACTAGATCCGTAGAATGATTTGATGTGGGGGTATTCAGAGGAATGTCCAAATACTTACATATTTCGTAAATGCCAACATTTTGCAGAAGTTCAGTAAAGGGGATTTTTTTTCTATTAAGTTAATTTTATTTGTATTTTTAGTGAGTTCTGGATTCAGAAACTGAATTTCGAATTCAAAAACTGACTTCTGAATTTCGAATTCAAAAACTGACTTCTGAATTTTGAAACTGACCTCTAATTTCAGAAACTGACTTCCGCCTTTTGGCTTCAGAGTTGTATTTCGACAGTACCTACCTATACCTACCTAAGGGCACGTTTTAGGGTCAGTGGGTCAATACGGTAATTAAGGCCCAGGTGCAAATCCAGGTGAAATTAACTCGCATCTGATAACTGTTGCGAAAATAAACATAATATTATCGCGAACGGTCATCGGTCCTTATAACGGTTCTTTAAATTAGGATACCATAATTAAAACATGAAAATACATGTTCTTGAGGTCCAAGGCTAAAAAAATGTAAGTAAGTCCGAAGATTCTAGTTGTTTTTGATGCGCCAGGGACAGTTATAGGTACCTACCTACCTACATCGTCTATATTCAAGTTCATGTGTGAAGCTGAAAAGGGTCAAAGGACCCTTATAAATACCTTTTCCTTCCTATAGTAATACCATAAGGAAATTATAAGTATTTCGTCCTTGGTAATACGTACTAACGCATTGAATAATTATCAGTTTTCGCTGCTTCCTAAAACCTTCCCATGGCAACATCAAAAACCCAAGCCGAGGTCTGTAGGTACCTACCTAAATGTAAAAGCACATTTACATTCATGCATAGTCATCTAGTCCAAAAAGATGTCTGATAGAGGTTTCTTTTACCTCTACATATTTCCTGCACACACACATTTACCTTAGGCGCTACGGAAGACCAGCGCTGCGGCAGGCTCCTTGGTTCCTGCCGAAGCATCATCCTGAGTAGCCATTTTGTCATTTTTCTTGTTTTTTTTTCCTTTTATATGTAATGTGTTTCCTATAATATTTAAAGACAATATAAAGATTTTTCTTTCCTTCTTTCTTTCTTTCTTTCTCACCATAGTCTGGTGAAGCTGCTGTCACAGTAACCATCAAATAAGTGCATAAAACATAAACGTTTATTCTATTCTATTCTATTCTATTCTATAAAAAAACGTATCAGCAAGTTAAGTTTTTTACTCCTAGATTTGTATCACCAATCCCCTTCCTCTGAGCCGGGGTCATCGCCCCCAAATCCCTAGGGCAGGTGGCAGGCAGCTGGCCCTCCCTTGCAATCTACTTACATCTATTTTACAGCCTACATGCCTTAGAGGTAGGGTAGACCGGGGGCAATAGTAGCACGGGTCAATAGTACCATCAACGATATTTCTAATACTAGACAACTTTTACTATATGCGCGAACGTCAGAAGAAGCGCCTTGCATGTCCCCACCTGCTCACTAGTTAGCAGCGCGCTATCTGTGAAACTGACGTGTCAGGAAGGATTTTTCGATTTTCGAGGTGACCGAGTAAAGTTTTTTACTCGATATTTTAGTCTATCACTCGATTACTATATAATATTTTGAAAAACTGTTGCTACCATGACTTCGTGTAGATATCTAACTTTACAATTGCGTATAATTTGTGCCTAATTCTTAACAATTGTCTGAAAAATTTAGTGATGTTTCCAAAATGTCTCCTTGAGGTCATTTGTAACACCATCAACGGGGTCAATTGTAACGTTACAATTGAACCCATGGTACAATTGACCCAACACTCATTTATATATTTATTTTTAATAAGTCACTATGTATGCGTTTATTTTAATTTTATAAAACGATTTCTTTCAGATGCCACAAACCAGAATAAAAAAAAACAGACCGTAGTTATAAAGACCTTTTTTCTGTATAAAAAAGCATAAAAAGCATATAAAGAAGTAAAATAATAGTAAAACGACAAAAAATACGTGCTAGGTATTTAAATATCTAAAGAGGTAAACAAATAATTTAATGTTCAGAACTTTAAATCAATTTAATTTTGTAAAATATTATGAACATTCTGTTTTTATGATCATGATGATGATGATTCTAATGTGGGCAATTGTACCAGGGGTCAATTGTACCTCCATACAAAAAACAACTTGATGAATATTTTTATTATTATAAAGCTTAGAGACTAATTAGAGACGCAAAAGAAATATTTAAGCCAAGACGATTATGATAAATCAAGAATTATTATTTTGTTTTGTTTTAAGCGGAGAAAATTTAATGTTGAATTTCATCACACTTTGTGTATTGATTTTGTCAAAAAAATATTTACAATTTGAGTTCTTAATGTATTAGACTGATTGTATATTAAATAAAAAAACTAATACGATAGCATATATATCATTTAAACATTTTTACCATGTTTTATTGCTTTTTGAAATATTGGTACAATTGACCCGGACTCCAGGTCAATTGTAACACTGGACCTTATTTGATTCAACCTCAGTTTTCGTAGTTTTCTATAACCCTTACTGAAACTTTAAACAGAAAATCATGAAGGTATTGAATGTAGGTTCTTAAATATTTATATACAGTACAAGATATATTGACAGATTTTGTGCTATCGACCGATAAACAAAAAGTGTTACTATTGTACCCGGTCTACCCTATTTTATATAGCAAAAGTCATAGCATTCTGAGATGGGGAATTGTTAATGGTTTTTTTTCTTGGCAATTTAAATCTAGGTGTAGGTATTTCTGCGTCTCCAATTAAACCCTTAATTAAACTCTTAAAGGTTAAATGATCAAAAGAGGGGTTAGAAGACATAGAATATCTTGGTTTCGCAATATTAGAGTGTAGCTTAGCTTAAAACAAGGAAACAATTTTGCAAGATAACAGTTAATCTTCAAAATAATGCTGAGGCACTGCAAAAAGAACGATAAAGTTACTTCTAAAAGTGCTACTCTTTATGCTAGGTAGGTACTTATTAATAGTTGAAGACTGAAGTGGACTGCGAGAGAAATAAAAGTCGTAAGTTTTCCTAATATGGTATTTACAGAGGCCAATGTCAAGTGGACTACAGGCTGATGATGGGCAAGATCCTCGAAACGAAACTGCTAGCACAGTTGGCCAACGGTTTTGCTATGATATTTTGACCTGTGACGTCGATTACCTAGTAATTGGTCACACATCTATGACAGGTAGGACTTTGGAAAGTTTGCCGGTTCAACCGGTGCGAGTTAATCTAAGAATTGCTGTAAAGGATCTACTTATGTATCAAGCCACTTCCAGAAACATACCCTAGAGTCTAGGGTATGATGATGATGATAAATGCTGCCAGTGTCTAGGGCCTAGACACTGGCAGCATTTATCATCATCATCCACAGCCTACCCATGCTGTCGCCATGTCCCCCTAATACCGCGATGATTTTTTTTCTTTTTTTCAATATATAAGTTCTCGGGTCATTAAAAACAATATAGATGTCTATCTGATCTTGAAATATCCAAGCTACATTTCTAGGCAATTAAACTAAAGAATAAAACCCAGCACGAGCCTTTGGCAGGTGGCAGAGCACCTTGAGACTCAGATTGCAGTCGCATTGTTTTTGTTGCAATTGATACGCGATTGTGCTGTAATTGTGACTTAAACGTTCACTTGTAGTTGAATGCTCAGATAATTTAATACTTTTTCTATAGGCATAATAAGTTTTAATAGCTAATTAATAAAATATAAATATCCTTGGACATTTTACACAGTGTTTCTAGTGTGTAATTAACCTAACCATAATATGACTGATATACCTTACCTTCCTACTTAGTCAATATTTTTTTTGTGATTACAGATTTATTTATAAGTACCTACCTACTATTTATTTATGCCTGCTATTTTTGCCCTAACTAAAATTTATGTCAAATTTGTTTGCTACTATAGCAAAAGAATAAACACAATGCTAACATAAGCCTATTTAGAACGCAGGCTAACCAGAAAAGTTCATTGTGATTCACAAGCTGATATTTATATAAAAATATAGTGACGTACAGACTGGATTGAGTCATGTGAGTACAATGTGTGATTCATTTATTGTCTGGGCACAAAGACGTAGGTACGATCTTTGAGCAGACGATAGGTTTGTACCTAGTGCATACTTTGTGGTCATGTTGTTACTATTAAGCACATGATTTACTGCGAAATATATCTCTATATGTATTATATAAGTATCTGTTCTTTTCACATGGTCGAAACGTTTTGAGTAAGCTCAACATTCTATTTAAATAAGGTATAATTACTTTATTTTTCGATCTTGGGAAAACAAACAGTCAAAAACTCTCTATTTAATGAACCTACCTATTACGTAATAAAGACTATTTATATGTTTTTGCATATTGAAGCAAAACATAATGCTTGCTGGTAGGTAGGTTATTAGTAGGTACTTGATTGTCAAGGTAGAGGTGGATAGAATTAGGTAAGTAGGTATATAAAATCAGGTAAAAACTAATATCACCATCATATTTAGAGGTACTTATTCCCAGGAAGGACATGGTTATGTTGACTAATACTTATACAGGTTTCCTCAAGATAATTAAGTAATGTTCTTTCATTCATGGTTTTAATGACGTGATTGAGGTTAGGTATGCAAATTTACGGTAAATCCATTGATTAACGGTAGGGATTCAAAACCGTGATACTAGACTACTGTGAAGGAAAACATGTGTAAGGAAACCAAGGTGGTAGCGAAGTGTGTTTGGCCTCAATGGCTAACATCTGCAAAGTGTGAACGCGTGCGCAGGTAATCTCTATCACAGAATACAGATAGGAACCTATAGTAGGTACTTAGCTTAGTTAATCTCGAAGTTTGGCCTAAGAGAAGGTTCTTGCCTTTAATGCCATCTTCATATCTTTCTTAGTGATCTGATAAAATAAAAATGTCCACCGAGCTGAGCTCGAACCGAGCGAGTGATTTTATAGGTATTTGTTAATAAAATGGCACTTAAGAGTACCTAATGATATTGTAGTATCCAGTATTTTCTCGCGTGAGAAGTAGATATCAGGACAGCTGATAAGTCCAGCATTCGTGGTACACCGCAGCGTCCCGTTTCACATCCGCTAGTTGCTCCCACAGTTAACCTCGAGTCTTATCAGTTCCTATCACAATTACTCTTATATATAGTAGATATTCAGTAGTAGCAGTGGGTGAAGTTTCATCCAATGATAGGTAGGTAAAGGCCTCCACTGATGTGCCACTCCTCAAGTGTTAGCCTTATCAAAGTTCTCGTCGATGGGCTTGCAAAGCGCCGCGCCTGTCCGCTTGTCACGTAGGAATGTATTGTCATCTGAATATATTGTGGGCAGGCACCAAATAATGTACCTACTTATGTGAACATACCTCTGACTACCCCCTTAAATATTTTCATAGGACTCATTCTACCGCATCTTGAATAGATGAATACAGTTGTGAAAATATTTCATTTCGTTTTTAAGGCTATTGCATAGCTTCTATCGCGGGCCTTGAGCGTGGAGACCGAACCCAGAAATTCCGTAACGAAAATAACCTAACACCCCCCATGCAATAGCTTTAGCTTTACCACGGCAGTCTCCGAGTGCCACACGTCTTTTTTTTTTCCATATGATTTGTATTAGAAACTATACACGCTCAATAACCGTGTGTGACCTCACTGATCGCGATAAGTGAGATGGCCACTCGGTCCAGTGTGTGATTTGTCGCCAAGTCCAGTTCTGCATCAGCGCCGCCGAGCACCCGGCACTCTTAACGGATCTGTCAAGTAGACCGTGCTCTGGCGAGATTTCCTGAGGTAATTACACATTTACCTAGCTATTAACTTAGTTAAATGCTAGGTATATTGCTAAAGACGTGGCCAAATTGTTTTTTTTTCTTCAAAGTCATGTTTGGTCTTGAGCAGTAGGTACTTAATTAATTCCTATTTAGAAGAGGCAATTAATTGTAAATTAAATATAATCACGACTGTATTCGGAATACAGTCGTGATTATATAATAAACGGGAATACAGTACCTATTCCCCACACTCTGGGACAGACATAATCTTTATGCATTTTTTAGATATAATGTATAAACTTATTCTTCACGGGTCTCATAGGTCTCATAGGTTTCTCATAGGGGTAGGCAGAGACCACGGACTTCCATTTGCTACGATCCTGACATTCGCCTCATTCACTCTCACACATTCTTCACTTAACTGTGTAGGTACTACCTTTACCAATATTGGGTCTTGTTAATTTACAGCAGTTTTTTTTTTGAGAAGTGATGACGGGAAGTTAGATTTAAATCTACGAATTTAGCCTAATATGTAGTAAAAAACATTTCTACAAATTCTATTAACTAACGAATCCCTTAATTAGATTAGGAATTACTATTTTACTAATTTGAAATGCAGATCTACATCCTGCGGATACAAATATTAACATTTTTATGCAAAACGTATCGATTTGACGAAAACTAAAAAAATATGAGACTAAAAAGGTTTAAGATCAGAGGTGACAAGTACCATCAACCAATCTAAGCAGAACCGCATGTTAAGGCATATTGGTAAGGATTAGAGGTCATGTAAATTGGATGTAATGTCGTGATTTTGAATTGCTAATAGGATAAAGTTCCGTTACTAAATGTTCTTATTAGGAGCAAATTAGGGTTATTTAAATCAGTGTTTATAAGATTTTATTTAATATTATCATTAACATTTTATTGTAACTTATTTTTTTTTGTTGACCTGATGACATTCAAAACAGTTGTTTTACATTGTGTAGATAAATTTATCAATTTATGGCTAGCAGGTCATTAAATGAAACAACATAAACTCACATTATAATGTTTTTTTTACATAGTATAGAATCTGAGCGCAATGTATAAAGAAAAATTTCCAAAAATAAAGACCACGAAAGAGGTTTTTTTCATCTTACGCAAAATAAATGATAAGTAGGTATCATAATAATATTAATCCTAATTAAATTTACCCGTAATTTTGCCAAGACACTATAGATTTCACAACATACTTAAGTATCATATCAACAAACCACAGGGTACCTAATTCTCAGAGTGACCGCATACCTGGACCGTGTCTCCGTGTCCGTTCGGAAGGTAACTCGAGTCGAGAGGGAAGCCGTACGCCACTTCCACGCGCCCTGCGCCACCCCCGGTTATACGTACACTCTGGTGGTTATGTCGTTTGTTACGTCTGATAAAATAAGTTAAACCAAAAATGTGTGACTGTTTTGTACAGTTGATGGTTGATACCTTCAGTTAGGTAGGTACCTACCTACATTATGTTAGGTATCATGCATGCATGACTGAGTTTTCAGTTATTTATGATGTTGAGGGAGTGGAAGAAGACAGAGGCAAATACTTTGTTTCCTAGTAAGTAAGTCGGTCAGGGAGAGGGGGTGTAGGGGAGGGAGTTAACTATAAAAAGACCATTTTAGCTGAGGAACAATTTTCAATTCATATTTTCGAAACGGCCTTTTTAGCCCCTCTTGCTTTAAATTTCCAAGTGTTTAAAAATTGTCCAATCATTATCAGTGTCAAAACTCATCAGAGTTGATGACCTCTTTCGAATACTTTCGATGATAAAACACCTGATGTTGAACTGTCTGCCGTAATTGGGAATACCATTTGCGATCTAGCAGCTGGAAAAACTAACAAGTTTCTAGATATCTGTGTCTAAGAGCTAGATAACTTTCTCGGAGGGTCAGTGACAGGCAGATGGGCACACATCTGCCGATGCGCACCGCTGCCTCTAACGTCTTGTCATTCAGCTATACCACGTGTAGGTATGATATGATAGGGTGCTGGGCCAACTGCTGAACGAGAATTTTCAACTATTATCATCATTCCATGGTATCATCCACATACTTACCTTTTAGATTTAGATGAAAATTAAAAACAAAATTTAAAACAAGAACAAAAATGTTAAATTTACAACGGGCGCTCAAAGCAATCTCTTTCATGCAACTTTTGGATGTAGAAGAGTTTTAGAGAATGAAATAAAAAAAGTACCTATGGTTTAGGGATGATCCCTACTAATAGTCGCTTAGACAATACAATGAGCATGAACTTTTTTAATTACTTACATTAATTACAATTAACAGGGGTTTACAGCCTGTCATGTAAGAAAGTACTTTTGCTTCAACATGGTGTGTTCGTTAAATTGAGAGCATGTACCAAATGTATAGAATTGGACGTGCCTCTGACAACCCTAGGGTAGGTATCTTTCAACGAGTTCAATGATAAAGATCTGAATTGATCTGATGATTCTTTGGATGGAACGCAGCGGTTTTATTTATTAGTTTTCTCGTCTTGTTTCTTCTCAGTTCAAGACGAGAGGCTCCGCGCGTGCGCTACAGCGACAGGTGACGCCCTCCACAGACTATGTAGCAGTTAGTACTGCGATCGATCGCTTACGTAACAAGATGTTGAACTGAAACTTTTAGTAAAGCGTCGTAAGTTATACTTCTAAACAGATGCGAAGCACGTTACACTGTATTTACAATGAGTAAGTTAATTGATGAATTAAACCGAACATGTGCGAAGACGCGCCCCCTCGCTACGACCCCAAAGACGACATGACATGAAGACGTTGAGGCCGTTATTTTACGCGCCAAATTGGGTTTATACTTTCCGAATATACACAACGTATATACCTACCTATATCCGGAAAATTAAGAGTCGTTTTCATTTCAGGGTCTTAACTTACTTTATGTTTAACTAACTAGCGGTCACCGTCCTCGTGAATTCCGCCTTGAATTCCGCCTTCCCGAATATTTTTATTTTTATAAAGAACCTTATTTCTGTTTCTGAAATAAAATAACATCAGCTGTCTGCCAGTGTAACTAACAACAAAATCGGTCCAGCCTTTTCGGAGATGAGCCGGGTTATTTTGGAACAAACAGAACACACAAACAGACCTTTAAAATATAATAAACTCTTAGGTAAAAGTATCAATGTCAATTGTCCATGAACAATTTACTCTTAAAAATTGTCTTTTTCCGCAGTTCACTAGCGTAGCGAGTAAAAATAAAGTAAAAAGCAGAAAGTCCCTGATCTGTTCTTGGCCGGACAAAGGAAGCGTGGGATAGGGGTGCGCAGGCGCAGCGCGACCGCCGCCACCTGTGTCTGCGCGAACGCACGCGTCTTGATACTTGTGCAAGATAGTACC
This sequence comes from Xanthorhoe designata, assembly GCA_963582015.1. NCBI lineage: Eukaryota > Metazoa > Arthropoda > Insecta > Lepidoptera > Geometridae > Xanthorhoe > Xanthorhoe designata. Next base: position 3,986,659 of record OY757053.1, read on the forward strand.
TACCTAGGTACTTACACAAACTAACATTTTAATAAAAAGATAAAAGTACCTAGGTATTCTGTATTAGGTACCGGTAAATAGAAATGCTTGTTACTATTAGGTACCTATGGAAGAAACAGAATATTTTTCTTCCCATTTTTTTACTGTCAAAGTTTATCTTTTCTACGAAATAAGTATATAAACAATTTGATAAGCTGCATGCCACTTTAATATTTAGGTACACACATATTTACTTCTACCTTCAAAGAATGATAAATGTATATTGATCTGTGAAAATATTGTCAATCTTGTTACAGTCGTGATCTTGCTTCGTTTTTTTAATATTGTAAAAAATCTGAGTTACAGAAAATTATTTTTAAAGTAATTTGAGTTCAATCAAAATATTTATATTCTTACCGTTGGACGTAAAGTATCAAGATTACATCACCGGGGTCGCAAGTAGCTGGCGGCGGCAGCCGTTGAGAGGAAGCGTCTGAGGTGAACAACTGTTGGTCTGCAGAACCTACCGCTGTTTAAATCAATAAATGTTATTAGACTATACCAAGTACCTACCATGTATCGTACCTACCATGGTCATGGTCATATCAGGCAAGAAAAAATTGCTACGGTGTTGCATACCTACGGATAGTGGGTGTTTTCTCAAAATATTAATTACAAGTAAATAATCATCTTACTGATAGTTTCGTCTTCGGCGTCATAGGCTTCGTGGCAGGTATTCAATGGTAACCCGGCAAAAGGCTGATCGCTTGTATGACGCGGGTTCGAATATCGTCGGAGTTATAAACTTTTGGTTAGATTTTTCATTTATAATAATTTTCTCTCTTTAATAATGTCGCACGCCTTAGATCCGAGGCTGCTCCTTCGAATTTAAAGTCAAGGCATCATCACTTGGCTATCACGGCTTATTCTTCAAATCAGTGCTTTGCATTTCAAAAATATTAAAAAGCCTCCAGTTACCTACCCCTGATAGTCGAAGGCTCCAGCGCGGCGATTTCATCCAGCCAACCGTAAAACTATGCTAGGTACTTCAACTAAGTGGAATGTGGAATAAACATAATAATCTCCTCGAAAGCCTCTGGTTACCCACCCCTGGCAGTGCAAGGCACCTGCGCGCGCACGTGCCAACTGCCCCGTGTCTCCCTCTACCTCCCTCCCGCCCCCCGCATCCGGGGTGCTGGGCCCTTTCATTTCCTGGCTTCTACGGTATTGAGTGACTTGTAAGTCGAAATATCTTCCCACGGCTTCTCAACTCGACAATTAAGCTTACATTTTCAAACCTCGAAATAAATCGATTCGCTTATGTTCAATTGAAACAGAACATCTGCCTCATGAGTGTCTTAGAAGGCGAAATAGACTTCCTAAGGCTTCTCTTGGTATCATTTTGAAATAATTATTAGTTTGATATTTACAGACCGAATCTAAGATACTTACATCGAAATTAGTCGATTCGCTAATGTAGGTACGATTTATTAAAACACATTTTCCTTCTATGAGTGGCTGACTGTGAAATTAAGACTGACCTATTCTTTGCAAGTCAGTTCTGTTTATCATAATTATTGAAATAAACACACGAACATATCAAATCAAGCTCAGCTTTTTGACAGTTTGACCGCATGAGCTAACTCTGTGGATGGAGTTTTTAGTCCGGCTTTTCTTTTGGTAGGTATATGGTTTATCAATGCTAAATAAATTCCTTACTTGTTCCGATTTTATCGGACAACCGTTATCTTATGACTATTATGCATAGTTTACCTATTACATTATCAGGGATAGACGAAGCACATTTTTATTGAAAGTTTGATTTGGCTATTTTTGCTGTTTTATTCTAGCTGGTGTACTTTTAAATGATGTGTGATTTAGGTAGGTACATTTTAAAAAAAATTGATGTGAAGTTAGTAGGTGTTGCGAAAGCCATTGCTGATCAGAACCTCCTTGTATATTCAGATAATCCACTCACATCCAGCGATCATCGTCCACGACACGACGCATCGGACATGCATTAACCAGTCCATAATGACGCTTAACCGTTCCAACGCCGACTTAAATACCTTCGCCAAATCCGTTGGCCAACGGTCAAAATGACCCACCAAAAACTGTATCAAAGAAACTCCTTAACACAAAGCGAATCATTAAAAAGAGACCACCTCTTTGTCTAGCGGACAACGCATCGCCAAACTTTCCCAAAGGACGATCCATTGTCCTTTATCGAACGTTACAATTTTGCAAAGAACTAGAACATTCCCACGTACGCAAAAATTTCACTGATAGACAAAACGTCCAGAATACAGGAACTGAATAGACACCGAACAATAAAATAGATTCGCGAAAGGGATTACAAATAATGCCTTGTAAGAAAAGGGTGGTCTTCAATGGACAGGTCAGTGGGGTCATCGGATGACCCTATTGCTCACGGTGCACCAATTTCGGGGTGTTTAGAAGTCGTAAAGGGTTGTCGTGACCCTGGCTTTGTGTCGGGTCATGGGTTGGCTACCTGCACTGGACGGGTCACTAAGACCCTGCCCAAAGAATAGACAATTAAAACGAGAACGGTGCTAACGGTTGTAATTCGGAAAATCGCGATAACCTCTCCTTTTACAGTTGATTTAGTGATACCATTACGTTGGCTATTTGTAGCAATTTAAATGATATTGTAGGGGAAATGTTGTTTAATGAAAGAACTTCCTTTAAATCATGTTTTCGGTTTACTTTCTTGTTTCTTTTTGTATTAGTATGGTATAACAGTTACCGGTTAGTTAACCGTAGTATATCTATCTCAAAATCTGATAACCCTTTTTTTAATCATGTTCTCGGAAAATACTGTTTTTTTTTAATTTCTATCTAACATAGTTCGTAATTTCTATCTTTCAATATTTGTATATTTGTATACAAAATGCTTAATTCTATTTATCCAACTTCCATTTTCTTGCAACGGTCAAAAATGTTCAGTACAATGTAATGTCAAGCAAAAGTAGCCCAAATACTTGTCTAAGCGCCTAATCACATGACGTATAACGGTCATACGTCTTCACAATACCCATCCATTGTGCTCCACATTATTAAAATCGAATCTGCCTTTGGCGAATCCGTTGGACTCCATCGGACAATGCAAAAAAATAGAGCATAGAAAACTGTTTCCCATAAAAATAGCGCTAAAAGGGTGGTCATAGAGACCTTTGTAATGGACAGTGAGAATATTTGCGAGAACGGGTGCAGAATAAAAATGGGTCAGTTAGACCCATTACCTGTGGAAAGACAGTGCATGCTTTGTGTGCATCGCAGGGTTATGCAAATCAGTTGGCTGAGAACAATGGCATGTGAGATACAGACAGATGGACAGATTTGTTGGGTCTGTTGTTTATATTGACGGTAATGTGTAGTTCGACGCATGGAGATAGTTATTGTGCAATAATGCTGCCGATAAAAACATGTTGAGGTTTTTTATTGACGATGTTGTTTATTGAAAATTGACTGGTTTTGTCTCTAGTGTATGAGCAACTTTATATTCAACGTGACTGATCAATCAACATAAATAAAAACAATTGTCGTGTGTGCTTGATAACGGCTTAGGTTTAGCCAAATATAAGTATTTGAGGCTTAGGTTTGTATGAAAAAAAAATAATTGGGAAAATCTATTGAAAAATCGATTTATCTGGGCGATGTCAGGTACAAAGCTAGTAACTAACAATTGGTAAGATTAAAACATTTTTTAAACCGACTTAAATTTCGTGATATGAGATAAATTTCCTGCACTCTCGAGGTAAATTTCTGTTCATAAGTCCGAAGATCCTCATTAGATCCTTAAAATGTATTTATAGGACCACTAATTGTTCACTATTTACGGAATAATCGGTGATCATACATAAAAAAATACACCCAGTGAAACATAGCAGCTCCTCCTTTTTTGAAGTCGGTAAAAAAAACATTAAGTAAGTATCATCTATAGTGAAACATAGAACTTGTGTGAAAAAGGATATGTGAGAGGAGTGGATTCAGAGTTGACAAATTATAGGGGTGCGTGGAAGAAGAAAACATATTGTGCCGAGACCCCACCTAGCGTGGGATAAGGGCAGAAGAAAAATGAGTGAAACATAGAACCTACTCCTTTTTTGAAGTTGGTTAAAAAAAACATCGCCACACTAAGTATAAGAAAAAAGTACAAACTGATACGTCTGAGCTGTTTCAAACCTACCAACCAGAATTAAAATTCTTATTAAATCTTTAATTTTCTTCTTAGAAAAAACTTTTGTAATTCAAATAAGATTCAGATATTTAATGTTACTTTCATTTAATAATTATGAGGCCGGTCATGCTTAATGATCTCCCAGGCTTTTCTGTCAACATTTACGATGTCATCATCACCATCACCATCACCATCGATCAAGCTGGTGGTCTGTCTCTTGGACGTCTGTAGTCCATCTTCCGTCTTTTTGACAGGCATTAGAATCACCTAGCAGGTAAAACGAAACATAAGTGATCCTTGAGGTCCTACAAGAGAAAATGATTTTTTCTTTCTTTCTTTCTTTCTTTGTCAAGCTCATTGCCCTCCCCATCTCCAATCAATGCGATAGGTAGGTACAGTAAGCGCAATTTAGATAGCGCTTAGGTACTGTACCATTTACTTACTACTTCTTACTTAGGTACTGTATATTATTTTTATTTACTTAGGTAAGTACTTAAATAAAAACAAAAAAAAAAGTTTACCGGAGTGAATATATAGTTATTGCGATTAGCGTCGCAGTGGTCGGATATATCACTATCTCTGTTTATTTACAATAATTGCTTCGACAAAATGCATTACTCGGAACCAGTATTCAATAATATCGCCAACATCAAGCCATTTTTAACAAACAATTTCGGAAGGAAAAATCGATTGTCTTCCATCTGCTGAGCGTACCGAACCATGCTGATAACCAACCCGCTCAGCGATAAGACCTCCCACTCATCTACAAACAGAACCTAACCCTATTTCCACCCATTAAAGTCTTTTATACTTTAAACAAATACTCTTTCAACACGTGGATAACACTATAATGTTTTATGGAAGATGGAGCTGTATTAGTAAAGTTATAGAGGTGGTTTTCGTTTTTTGTTTTAAGGTAATCGGGGTCAATGATTCGCACCTTGAGAGCTTGTTCGTTATCAGTTGACAAGAAAAGTGGGGACGTTGGAAAATGAATTGATATCAGTAATTGAGGGGTACTGACTGACTGACGACTGTTTGTAACGATGCACTTTATCGCATCCGTGTGATCGCGTTCGTTAACCGACTTAAAAAAGGGGTTGTTCTATATTCCACTGTATTTTTTATCTTTTTTTGATGTAAGTAGGTAAATATTGTCAGAGTTTTTCATAGGTTCGAAAAAACAGACAAAAATGAAACGTCTCAAGCCTGAAATATTTGTTTTCCAAAAATTTATTTTTTCCAAATTATCTGATTTTCCATAATGTCAGCACATCTACAATATAATAGGTAGGTACATGCTGCATTATGGAAAAGTATCTATTTTTTGGCTCAAGCCCGAAATATTTGTGTTCCTAAAATGTATTTCTCCCAATCGCATTGCTGAAAAAAGATGTGCTGACATTATAGAAAAGCAGACATTTTGGAAAAAATACAGTTTAGAAAAACAGATATTTCAGACCTGAGCCAAAAACAGATAGAATAGAATAGAATAGAATAGAAAATACTTTATTGCACACCATATAAGAAAAATTAACAATGCAGAAAACTATAGACTACTACTAGATATTAGATGACAAAACTCTATTTATAAATACATGAACACTGGGTTTTATCGCGTTATTTACCTTATTTCTTTGGGTCCCGACGCGACGTTTCGGCTATGTTGCAATAGCTATGGTCGCGGGTTGACATGGTTGGGGCGTAAAGAAATAAGGTAAATAACGCGATAAAACCCCGTGTCCATGTATTTACAAATATGAATTGTGATCGCGAAAGTTTAAGAAAGACAAAACTCTACATAAAGAAGGAAACTGTTAACACTTTATCTCTAGCACGTCTTCAACCCTTCTAGTATGACCACTTGTAATCAATCACATCCATTGTACCCCGTCCCTTAGAGGTTATGCAAATATCAGCAATTAAAAATAGCAACGGTTTGCGAATCTTTTGTTGATGTTCGCAGCTGGACCTTGGACCGGAACTGAGGATATGATGAGAAATTGACAAAATTGACAATGGAGATACCCCTAAAAAATAGAGATACCCCTGAACTGTAGTAACGGTCGTAGAGGTAGGTATCTGTTAAGTGATCGATTTAGTACCTATTTAAAACTCATCATGATAAAAACATCATCATTCTGGGACATATGCCAACTCTGGTGACGGAGTTTTTAGGCCGCAAAAGGCCTCCGTCAGTTATAGCAAAGGTAAGGTAACTCATCATTTCCTATATGCAGGAAATGATAAGGTACCAACGAATACAACGACTAATCACTTATTTGCTGGTTTTATATAGGATGGGTAGCTGCTGCTACCTATACGTAGATTTTTCTTACGATTTATCTCATTCTACAAAATTTAGAAACAGATTTAAACATAATCAAGTACCTACTTAGTTAGATTCAAATACAAAGAATCCAAAAGAATTTGACCACATCTACGGAACGATGACTGTATGGTACAGTTACATTGAAAAACTAACGGCCGAAATTAATATTCAATCCTAATCCTTAATTTGAAGATTGAGATTGACATTTCAATCTTTTTTCTAGAAAAAGCTTGCCAATAACCAATCCTTGGATTGAGTTTGCAATCCAAAAAACCAGGCTATCTTTGGGAGGTCGGATCACGGATTAAAGATTGGCCTCTGTTCGAAAATGACAGTTTGAGCTTGCCAATAACCAATCTTTCTATTTGACGTTTGCTTTGATAGGTGAAAACAATCGCAGATTGCAATCCGAGAAATTTGTTGGATTTCTTCTTGACAGATTGAGAATGCCAAAGGATCGATTTTGTAATCTTGATAATTTTATTATATTTATTATAAAAGTACCTAATAAATCTGTCGGAATTTTCAAGTGATAGTGATGATAGTGATAATAATAGTGATTTGGAGGTTCTGGCTCAGTTATTTAGAAAGTGATGATATCGACGCCAACGCCGAAGTTAGAAGTTCACGAAGAATCAGAAGGGTGAACTTTATGCAGACCCTCGAGGATGTAGAATTATTCACCTTCAGATTTCGGTTAGGCTGAAGTATAGCTACCAGCAGCAGATATTATTCTAGAATCTAGAGAATAATACCTACGGAAGAACAAGATGTTACAGAATGGGCAGCTCTCATAAATTATTATTTTAGTTACTTATATACACAGGCTTTTACCTAGCAAGACGATTTAAACAGTGCTAATAATAAAAACTACTATAATAAATGCCAAAATAGTTTTTTTTTTAATCAATACCCTTGGTAAGCAATTGTAGTAGGTGGTAGGTAATGTGAGATAGGAATGTAACTTAGTACCTACATTATCTTATAGAAACAATAATACCTACCTACTAGGAATAATAAGTCAAAAGATTATTCATATCTCAGAACAATCATGTTACCATCAAAATACAGTTTTGTAGGACAATTGAAATGAAATGAAATGTTTGTTGATATAATATTTAATTAAAACAATTAAATACATAAATCAAAAAGGTTTAAAAACTTAACAAAACACCTTACAAACTCTCCTTCCACTTCTGTAATCCTAATTCTAAGTTATTCAAAGTAAGCTGTGTTTTTTTAATTCGAAATTATTATTTTCTAGATTGTATTATTTATATTAGCGTCCAGACATCGTTTTTTAGTAGCAAAATGTTCTGCTTTTGCATTATTTCTGGCTGTTTTCCCTTCATCAGGTTTCAATTTCTTTTTTACTGAAAAACAGAAAATATGAGATTAATAGGGAATGAACATACGTGCATTTTTCTTTAAATTTTCCCATTTTAAACGCACCTGCTGCCTTTAAAATGGATCATGTGCGAGGGCTATTCGTAGCTTTAGCTTCCTACACCAGGGAAAGAAACAGGCAAGCTCAGAATTTCTCTGAGCAGGCAAGAACCTGGTGTGCTTTTGCTAAGTTAGGCCGTAGGCGTCATCTCTACAACTTCCATAAAAACCAGTAGGTAGGTAGGTAGGTAACTTACGATTTCTGAATCCATCATTAGAAGTAATGCTGATGAAATGATCACACAACACACAACTGTTATATTTACTTTTCGCAACAAATAACAATAGTATATTTGGTTATATTCTCTTTGTCAAATACCATTCGTCAACTTGAACGTTCCATTTCAGTTAAAGTATTTTGTGTGTAAGTATTGAGATTGTTAAATCTGCAAGTTTTTAGGCAAATAACAATTTGTTTGAACTATAAATATTACTATCTACAACTTGTTAATTAATTTTATTTATTATTTGTTTTTATATTACTCAAATTAATATTGTGGTTCCAAATTAATATTGTGGTTCCATTAAACATTTTACATAAAACGGAACGTTAAAGAGGGAAAGGATTGCCGGCAATCTGCCACCAAAAAAAAAGATTGGGATAGCAGATAGGTTATTGGCATGCGGATAGGAGATCGATCGGGAGATACCCAGCAATCCAAGATTGAATTTAATCTCGGATTGAAGATACATTATTAATTTCGGGCGTAAGTTGAGTAAGAGTGGCAATTCGGATTGTCGCAAAAGCTAAACTAAACTAACTAAAATGAATGCCATCCTTTTTATTTCCATCGCTATGAAAGGTACGGCAATATTTTTAGTTAGTTAAGTTTAGCTTTTGCGATACTCCGAATTGACACTAATAATCTACTCAATAATTGTTAATAAAGTTCAGCTCTGTTTTCTAAAACAATTTAGCTGCGTCTGCATTTATTAGGCTTTTGTTTAAAACTAATGTTTTAACGAACGCTTAAAAGATCATTTAACGGCCGAAATTAATATTCAATCCTAATCCTTAATTTGAAGATTGAGATTGACATTTCAATCTTTTTTCTAGAAAAAGCTTGCCAATAACCAATCCTTGGATTGAGTTTGCAATCCAAAAAACCAGGCTATCTTTGGGAGGTCGGATCACGGATTAAAGATTGGCCTCTGTTCGAAAATGACAGTTTGAGCTTGCCAATAACCAATCTTTCTATTTGACGTTTGCTTTGATAGGTGAAAACAATCGCAGATTGCAATCCGAGAAATTTGTTGGATTTCTTCTTGACAGATTGAGATTGCCAAAGGATCGATTTTGTAATCTTGATAAATTTATTATATTTATTATAAAAGTACCTAATAAATCTGTCGGAATTTTCAAGTGATAGTGATGATAGTGATAATAATAGTGATTTGGAGGTTCTGGCTCAGTTATCGGATTGGGAAAGTGATGATATCGACGCCAACGCCGAAGTTAGAAGTTCACGAAGAATCAGAAGGGTGAACTTTATGCAGACCCTCGAGGATGTAGAATTATTCACCTTCAGATTTCGGTTAGGCTGAAGTATAGCTACCAGCAGCAGATATTATTCTAGAATCTAGAGAATAATACCTACGGAAGAACAAGATGTTACAGAATGGGCAGCTCTCATAAATTATTATTTTAGTTACTTATATACACAGGCTTTTACCTAGCAAGACGATTTAAACAGTGCTAATAATAAAAACTACTATAATAAATGCCAAAATAGTTTTTTTTTTAATCAATACCCTTGGTAAGCAATTGTAGTAGGTGGTAGGTAATGTGAGATAGGAATGTAACTTAGTACCTACATTATCTTATAGAAACAATAATACCTACCTACTAGGAATAATAAGTCAAAAGATTATTCATATCTCAGAACAATCATGTTACCATCAAAATACAGTTTTGTAGGACAATTGAAATGAAATGAAATGTTTGTTGATATAATATTTAATTAAAACAATTAAATACATAAATCAAAAAGGTTTAAAAACTTAACAAAACACCTTACAAACTCTCCTTCCACTTCTGTAATCCTAATTCTAAGTTATTCAAAGTAAGCTGTGTTTTTTTAATTCGAAATTATTATTTTCTAGATTGTATTATTTATATTAGCGTCCAGACATCGTTTTTTAGTAGCAAAATGTTCTGCTTTTGCATTATTTCTGGCTGTTTTCCCTTCATCAGGTTTCAATTTCTTTTTTACTGAAAAACAGAAAATATGAGATTAATAGGGAATGAACATACGTGCATTTTTCTTTAAATTTTCCCATTTTAAACGCACCTGCTGCCTTTAAAATGGATCATGTGCGAGGGCTATTCGTAGCTTTAGCTTCCTACACCAGGGAAAGAAACAGGCAAGCTCAGAATTTCTCTGAGCAGGCAAGAACCTGGTGTGCTTTTGCTAAGTTAGGCCGTAGGCGTCATCTCTACAACTTCCATAAAAACCAGTAGGTAGGTAGGTAGGTAACTTACGATTTCTGAATCCATCATTAGAAGTAATGCTGATGAAATGATCACACAACACACATCTGTTTTATTTACCTAATTTTCGCAACAAATAACTGTACAGTAGTGGTTATATTTGGTTATATTATCTTTGTCAAATACCATTCGTCAACTTGAACGTTCCATTTCAGTTAAAGTATTTTGTGTATAAGTATTGAGATTGTTAAATCTGCAAGTTTTTAGGCAAATAACAATTTGTTTGAACTATAAATATTACTATCTACAACTTGTTAATTAATTTTATTTATTATTTGTTTTTATATTACTCAAATTAATATTGTGGTTCCAAATTAATATTGTGGTTCCATTAAACATTTTACATAAAACGGAACGTTAAAGAGGGAAAGGATTGCCGGCAATCTGCCACCAAAAAAAAAGATTGGGATAGCAGATAGGTTATTGGCATGCGGATAGGAGATCGATCGGGAGATACCCAGCAATCCAAGATTGAATTTAATCTCGGATTAAAGATACATTATTAATTTCGGGCGTAAGACAATCAATAGTTTTAGAGATATCCATCCACAAACTTTTCCTCTTTATCGTACTTCCTACTAATTATAAACGCGAAAATTTGTAAGTATGGATGGATGGATGGATGTTTGACTCTTTCACCCGAAAAATACTGAACGGTTTTGGCTGAAACTTGGAATATACTTAGGTAGGTACATAGATTATGACTGGAAATAACACAGACTACTTTTGATCTCGGAATTCCCACGGGAACGGGAACTACCGCGGGTAACACCGCGAGGCGCAGCTAGTAAAACATATTAACATAAATAGATGAATCATCGTAGATGCTCTATGTTTTTACATAAATATCAAAGCGAGAAAAATCCCTCATGTGGTCAAGGTTATTGACCTACACATGTAGGTACAATGTAGGTAGACAAGTAAGGCATAATTTGGTCCACATCTTTGTCTCGGACCGTGGGAACTTGACCGAACATGACCCAGCATCTCAAGTTATATGCTGGTGATTCAGCTACTTGGGAAACAAGAAACATAAACTACAGCAGCTCTACAAAATATGTACCTACTTAATAGAGGTACCTAAAGTTTCAAAGAATGTCTTAGAAATAGAATGTAGGTACCTACACTACAAAAATAAACAGTAATAAAATGTACCTATAGCCTCTAAATGACAGTCAATGTTTTGTAGAAAACTTTATCATTTTTAAGATAATGATCTTGTAGGAAGGTAAGTACCTAATACGTAGCAACTCTTATTGCAATTGCTTGCTATTATTCAACACTACTGCCTACTTTAATTGGTAGTTATGAAGCTTATTAATTTATTACACGCAATTAATTTAAATATAATGAAATATTGGTCAACATCTAAGTACAAACTCAGATAGGTACGTTGGTATAATGTTTTTTATTTTGCAAAACTAGAAGTGTTAAATTGAATTGAAATTGAATAATAATAAATGCGTAGTCGTTATTTACTTATGTACATAAATACCTACATAAAATCAAACCTCTTTCCCATGGGGGTAGGCAGAAACCACGGATCCCACTTACTACGTTGAGGTTATTTTATTTTATTTTGATGATAGACAGTTTTCAATAGAGATCGTATTTGGATGCATTTTTACATAAAGTTGAGATGTTGGCTGTTATAGGTATTGAAAAAAAATGATTCAACGTCTTTTTTACATCGCCAGATGTTTAAAACCCAATTTGACACTAATGACAGGTCCTGTTACAAGCAGTTTTTATTCTCTTTGGTTACAACGTAATTATATCGTAAGACTCTTCCCATAGCATTAGACATAGGTAAGTAAGTACATCAAAGATAGCAACTAATCAAAATCATCGACCAAAAATTGTTTTTGATGTGATAAACCGTAACATTATGCAATTCTTCACAACATGACCGCTAATCTCATCCCCAGCATCCCGGTCCCACGTCCTTACAAAAACAAACCGGTTAGTTTCTCTATGCTGGATTCCCGCTATGCACTGATCATAAAATACCTAACAAAAAGTGCCGCTATGCACGGAATCAGATTCTTGGACTGTCGAAAGGAAAATGCTTATGTTTAAATATCACAGTCATCTAAAATGTTGCTGCTTCTTGATGGAATTGTATAATAAAAATTTAAATAAAATACTCTCTTACGGCCGAAATTAATATTCAATCCTAATCCTTAATTTGAAGATTGAGATTGACATTTCAATCTTTTTTCTAGAAAAAGCTTGCCAATAACCAATCCTTGGATTGAGTTTGCAATCCAAAAAACCAGGCTATCTTTGGGAGGTCGGATCACGGATTAAAGATTGGCCTCTGTTCGAAAATGACAGTTTGAGCTTGCCAATAACCAATCTTTCTATTTGACGTTTGCTTTGATAGGTGAAAACAATCGCAGATTGCAATCCGAGAAATTTGTTGGATTTCTTCTTGACAGATTGAGATTGCCAAAGGATCGATTTTGTAATCTTGATAAATTTATTATATTTATTATAAAAGTACCTAATAAATCTGTCGGAATTTTCAAGTGATAGTGATGATAGTGATAATAATAGTGATTTGGAGGTTCTGGCTCAGTTATCGGATTGGGAAAGTGATGATATCGACGCCAACGCCGAAGTTAGAAGTTCACGAAGAATCAGAAGGGTGAACTTTATGCAGACCCTCGAGGATGTAGAATTATTCACCTTCAGATTTCGGTTAGGCTGAAGTATAGCTACCAGCAGCAGATATTATTCTAGAATCTAGAGAATAATACCTACGGAAGAACAAGATGTTACAGAATGGGCAGCTCTCATAAATTATTATTTTAGTTACTTATATACACAGGTACTTATATCTTTAGTTACTATCTTTAGTTACTTATATCTCCAATGTAACTTCTTTTTGCAAAAAAACATAGTAAAAAAAACAATTAATACCAATCTGTAGCTACAATCTTTGTCTGATATTTTGTGTTGATTTATAACTGTCAGCTTATTTTTTATAAATATTTATTTATGAATACTTAGTACAAATGTTGATTAAGTATTTGCATGTTTTATTTTATTTTAACTATAGTTAATGATAGAAACTGTTTTATTTGTAAATGTTAATTTGAACTTCTTTGAAAAAATTTGATTGAAAATTTGAAAAAATTTGATCTCTTAATTAAAAAATATTTTCTTGGCTAGTTTTAATCTCATTATTTTGAGTTGATTTATGTTTCATAGCGTTTTTATATTTTTTATCGAAATATACGCAATTCTTAAATTTAAATTAGATTTTTATTAACCAAAACTTTTTTCCTCAAACTATGCAGTCCCAGGCTAGCTTTAAGAGTACCTATACTTTAGAAACACTTTTCTATCGAATTGTACCTTCCATTGTTAAAGGTAGCACTGATAAATTCCGTGCATAGCGGCACTTTTTGTTAGGTATTTTATGATCAGTGCATAGCGGGAATCCAGCATAGAGAAACTAACCGAAACAAACCCCCAACAAAGTGCCAAATTACCATAAACAAAGCATTATCTGACGGTTAGAACTGGTTAGGACCGGTTTTATGCGGAAATTGCCAGTTTCAACCTTTAGTTTGACACCAAAGACAATCGTTTTTTGCGCGATGGGTCGATTCGACCATGGGGTGTTAGGTGATTAGAATGAGAAAGTTAAATAAATGGACAATGGACGAGGGGTTAAATTATGAATGTTATGATCTTAAAGACGATGTATTGCTTAAATGCACGTATTGTATAGGTGATCTAATAACTTTGGCGGTTCCCACAAGGAGAGTTATTTCAAACGGTTAATAAGCCACATATTTAGGTAGCTAATCACTTGTAGTTTTCTCATCTTTAGATTCAAGTTTAAGATTATATCGCCGTCCCCGGAGAATAAAAAGATAACTAACAAAACGTAAATTTTCAGGAGAATTAAAAAACATGTTTTTGTCAATAACTTCTCAAATACTTGACGTAGAAATATGATTAGCAGCACCCAGAAAAGTAGATTTTTGAAGCATTTAAAATCATAATCAGTAGCATGCGTAAGTTATTTTAATACAGAGATATTTAAAATAATAGAAGTTAGACAAAATCAGTAATCACCTCTGTTGCCTAACACCCGTTATCATTTTATTCACAGTATTTCTTAGACAAAGTCAAATATTGCACCACAGCTTTACCATTTTATTCCTAGGGTTATGAGTGTCAGAACAGAAATGATAATAGACAATAAGATAGTATAACTGTATCATACCATTTTATTCTCGTGAGTTCTCTAATATATTTTTCGGTTAAAGCACTTTTAATCCATTCTCTAATACTTTTGTCATATGGTTATTACATTTAATTTTGTTTCTCTAATCACAACCTATTTATAAAAAAATATTTGTGACAAAGGAAAAACAACATTATTATCAATCATTTATTTAAATTAGTATTAGAATAATTATAATTCATTTTCTTGGTTCGATATTTATTATTACCAGCCTCTTTGTATTAACAAAATTAGTTTTGATTTGATTATTAAACAAGTTAATGTTTAAGGCATAATGTTGATCATCTTAGTTATCATTATAACCATCTTAGGTTTCTGTGATGAGCTAGAAACTGGTAAAAAACATAATTAAGTATAGATTATCATCTCCTGATCTGCAGTGGTTAATAAGATCGTCAAAATTAAATATTCTTGCTTTGTAAGGTACCCTACACTCTTGTTCGTGATTCTTCTGATAGTTTAAGTATGTATTTTAATCAAGAATGTGCAGCATCAAAGTGTTTATGTTTTAAAATCGATGGCAGTAAATTGAAACAAAAGAAACTTCATCTTTGAACGCATTTTATAAATATTTTAAGACTCCGTTAGGACAATTAACTACAACTGTCGTAAACCTATTGGTCAAATTATAATTTAAAAGAGATAGTACTGTATTTACCTAAGAGCAACCTCTAAGCACAACCAGTCCTGAAATATGTCTTATAGGTTTCGGTACCTGATGGCTCCTAACGAGCCTCTAAAAATAATATTGAGTTAGTAGGATAGAAAGCGTGGGTAAGTTAGGCCTTTACATCTTTACTACATGATTTATTCAGTTTTTGGAGGCAATTTTTGACTACAACTAATAGAAAACTTAGTGACATTTTTGAAATGGACAGCTTGCTCAGTGCCTACACATTCACAGGAAAGACTGGTCTTTACGTCTGAAGCTCACGAAGCCGTGGGTTTCCTCTCAATGTCTTTCTTCGCCGTTTAGAGGTCGTGTTGACGCGAGCAGTGCACATGTCGTACGTGGCGATGTTGCAAGCTCATGGTCACGGTCGTCTCCACAGGAGAACCATGTGAACTGTCGGAAATTAGTTTAGGCATTAAATATATTTTTTGGCTGAAATTCGTACCTATAATCGAGGTAGGTACTATCCCACTTGGCCCATACGGCTTAGAGAGAAGGCAGTAATCAAGCATTGAAACAAAAACTTAAATATTATAATTCTGTAAGGAATAGAAAATGAACCTTTGTCAATACTTGCTGCTAAGTAGTTCATGTCTTTTTCCATAACGTTCACTATATATGCTATATGCTAGATTTTACTAGCTGTATTGAGTAAGTATGTACTTATATACAGCCGTTAAGCCGTCAAATTCGATACTTCATGAATCTATGTCAGAGAAGAACATTGTAATTGCTTTTATCATTTTCCTATTCGAATAATTTTCACGAGAACAGTATTGTAAAGACTGTTTGTCATACAATAAAGTGTGAATACGTTTAGATAATAGCACTATATATTTTTGTTCTTGTAATAACAGACATCAATAATATCGTAGAATAGTATTGTAATATTTTGTAACTTCGTAAATACCTCTAAAATGTTTTGGAAAAAAATTGAGCAGATGCATTACTATTCAAAGATCTCAAAAATGACATAACACTAAAACAAATATAATGGCAGTTATCATTTTATTCCCCGGGGACGGCGATATATATCAAAAGCAAAACATTCTACGCAAAGGTATATAGTCATTGAGTTACTCTATAATTTAATAATTATTATCATTAGATATTGGTAAGACTAAAAAAGGAGAAGGCACGTGCAGATAGATCTCAGCATCGTTTTAGCTTAATCGGTCGACAGACATTATTAATACCTCTTTATTTTACGATCAATGCAACGTCTTCTTATAAGTACAATTACTTAATAATAGATGCACGTTAACAAAGTACCTACCTATGACAAGCACATGTAGTGTTTAATTAATCTGGGCAGTAAAAAGTACCGAACAAATCAATTCAGCTGATTAGACACGTTTATAAATTGAAAATGGCTAAAATCAATTAAAAACTCGTAGACATGAAGATTCTCATAGTTTTTAGTTTTTTCATAATACTACAACAAATAATTGGAATACACATTTTGAAAGTACTGAAAGATCGGAATGGGCAATGGAAAATACAGAAAATCGAGCCAAGATATCATTTACTGGAGAAAATTGAGTTTAAATATAATCTGTTGAGGAAAATGGGAAATAATAAGACAGAACCTGAAGTGATGGTGAGAATAGAACCAGAGTATGAAAATTACGGACAAATGAGGTTTCTAACAAATCCGAAGGCTAATGAAAACAAACATATTAATCTGCGAGGAAGCGGAAGAATTTTATTTTTAGGGAAGTATTATTTAGATCTCAACGAGTGAAAAAATAAGATGTCGATTCAAGTAGCACTGTTGGGTTTCATTGTTTCTGAACTTATTATCTTTTTTTACTTATCGCAAAAAGCCCTACAATAACTTTTCTTCAAATCTTGAAAAAATCGTTCATCCTTTCGTTAAACGTACGACCCAACCGCGAAGTTAAAAAATCATATAAATTATTTTTGGTACATTGCATAACTTTCAAGCAATTTTATTTATACCCCCATTCATCTTATTCTTATTCATCTTCTCCCCTGGTCAAAAATTTAAATCCAATTGACCCTTGCCCGTGTAACATGACCTGGGGTCATCTGGACCCCGCCGGACAATGGTCAAGCTCCACAAAAACTGCCATTGGTCCGATTGTCAATGGTCGAAGTGACCCTTAGGAATTAGCATGCACCTACGGGTTAAAGAAAGGGTTCTTTGTGGATTAGAGGTGTAACGGTTGCTGAATAGTTCTAAAGGACCCCTTTTAAGGGTGCGGAGAAAAAATGGTCATTGGATGTTTTTGAGACCGAACGAGCTTATTATTAGAATATGTAAATTAGCTTCGATCGAGTTATATCTGCTTACTTTATTAAAGTATTATAATTTATGTAGGAATTATGAATGAAACAAACTACAAAATAATCATATTTTATTTCAACATTGAGAGTAGGTAAGTACCTACCTACGCTTGAATGGGTGACCGCAAGTGGCATTATCAGCTGAGCGCTTCGAAACTCCGTCACCAGAGTTGGCCACTTGTTCATACGAACTTACTTACAGTAAACTCGATACAGTAACTGAGTACTTAACTAGGGTTTGCATAACTCCGTTGCATTTTAACTGCTATTACACGCCACTCGCCCCAAATGATAAGTAACTGGTATAACTAATAGTTACGTGGACGAGGTAAGTAAAAAGTTAGTTAGAATGGGTATGAACAGGCAGTATGAACACTGATACAAACGCGAAAGTTTGACGGATACAAAATGAGTCCCTATTTATATAATTTAGTGTTTCATTATTGTTTTTATTTTAAAAACGAATGCCATCCATATTTTTAAGGCCTAGGTTAAGTATACGTAAAAATCGGTAAGTTAATTCGACAAGAACCTACCTATAGATATAAAGCTTGTTCTTACTACTCCGTAGAATAAAATAATTACGTAGTAAAAAAATGCTCAATTTTTTACTTTATGTTGATAATAGTCTTGTAACGTACATTAAAACGCCTAATTTAACTATAAACAGTGAATTAATTAGGTATTTGGACCAAAACGATCGTCAGAGGCTGAGAGAAGGGGCCGTGGTCGAGTTGACTTTTTGCAATAAGTAAGTGTATCTAGAGTTCATGGCTTCTCTGGTGACAGTTGCTTAAATGGATAGCCGGCTTAATTTAAGATGCTTACTGAAGTACCTAGAAGCGCGCAGTAAGTTAAGCAACGTTGTGACCGCAATTTGGATGTGTGACCGTAAGTGGCATTAACAACGCTTCCATGTTTCGGAAGGCACGTTAAATTGTTGGTCCTGGCTTAAGTCGCTAAGCCATGACGGAGGCCTTTAGGCGGCCTTAAAACTCCGACACCAGAGTTGGTCACTTGCTCATACAAACTTAAGGTTTCTAATGGCGTCGATGGGCTTGCAACCTATCACGTATAGGATGGTTACTTCTGCAAAATGTGAGCATGTACCAAATAGTGTGTAGGTATTTGGACATACCTTCATCTGACTACCCCTTACATAGGATCATTACCTATTATTATTTATTATTTAGGAAAAAAATATGTCCGCTCTCTGGAAATACAATCGTGATCTGATTGTATTTAATTTTTCAATAAAACACTCAGTTCGCAAACGGTTTGATCAGAATAACGACCAAAACCACTTTACCCGATACCTATATTTTGGTTTTGGTCAGATGTGACAATTATTGTGACGAAAACTTACTTGCTTGGTGTTTCAGGACAAGTTGATACCATAAAAGCGTAGAAGGAAATTACATCGTTATAATAATTATCCCTTACGTTAGATGTATGCAAATAGTGTTATAAGTACCTAATAAGTACCTAATGAGGCTAAGTTGGGCTCCAGACATGTTAAAGTTATCTTCATTGAAGTCATGAATAATCTTAGGAATAATCTTAATTGAAGAAATCAATACAAATACTTTATTTCTTTAACTATCCATACCATATACTAGTAAATGCATTTGAAACCATCTTTTAGGTACCTTATAATACCTACCTACCTATAATTAGATGATCTCGCTCAGTTATTTCAAAATTGGAATCATCTCATTGTTTAAATAGTTATTGAGATTTACAAGTTAGTAAGAGATAAATAAATACTTATATTTTTTTTTATTTTTTGTACGTAACACGCGTGTATTTTATTTTTAAAACTTGTATTTGGAATATGATATACCTACATAACGAATGAGAATTAATTATTTAAAAATAATGCCCATTTAGATCCCGATTGTAAGATCGGCACTTCTCAATTAATAGCTTAATAAAAACCATTAAGTCTAAGGAAAAGTCTTAGAAAAGCTAGTTAGAAATTGTAAAATTCAGGTTACGCTCGAATTCAAACACAAGTCTATGAGTGCATTATTGAAAGCCAGGGGCCTGTACTACAATTACAAATCAATATGCAGAAATTACATGCATATCGATTATGCATTATTGTGGGAAAACTATCGAGATGTGAATGCAACACTTTTTTGGATTGGAAATCTGCGAAAATTTTCTTTTTAGCTCCCCATGTTGTATTACTTAGAACGTTTACATAAATACTTAAAAGTACCTAGTTACTCTTAAGAGAGAATACCGACAGATCGTTACTAACTATCCATAAGTGGCTCAACTGGTTCTAATTGTATTATAAACAGTTGTGTAAAATAATAATTATTTTATTTATTTATTTTAATTAATACGGTTTACACAAATTATTATCATAATAAGAAAAAAAGAAAAATCAAATACTTAAGTAGGTAAAAAATTAAATAAGTAAATAGATACTTAAGTTCTGTGAGATGCCTACTTAAGTTCTGTGAGCTACATCACACTTAACATATATTATTATATATTAAATGTGATGCAGCTCACAGAACTTTAGACATTCACGCAATATCCTCAGCCATATTGTATTATGTAGCGTCGGCGTCGATGGGCTTACAACCTGTCACGTATGGAGTGTTAAATTCTGCAAAATGTGGGCATACCAAATAATTATTCCTCTGACTACCCCCTTAGACATCTTAGACTATTTTTATAAAGACATCAATTTACATAGTGTCTGCTAACACAGTTAAATATGAAAATACATATATGAATAAATAAATAAATATCCTTGGACATTTAATGCTTGACTTTTTATATGCAATGGTGACTAGATGACTGATATACTACATAGATACTTATTTTTTGTAAATACACACATATTATAGATAGAAAAACACCCAACATAAAAAGAAGTTAGTTTAAATATTATTCACCTAACAAAACGAGTCATATACTGAGTACCTACATTGTACTCCTAGCTCTGAAAACATGCTCTATATAGATAGCTATAAAGGCATGAAAACCCCAAGTCTACAGCCACCCCTTTCCCTAAAAAGATAAAAAATGTACACTACACACGCACACTAAGTATGTTATAGTAAAAATGTACACACACACGCGCGCACACACTCATGGTAGAGTTTATCTTGTTTGCATGTGTGCTCCCCCGAGAGGCGCGTGTCAGTAGAAATATTAAAAACAACACCTAGTCACTAGTCGATGGTCTGACTGAAGCGAATTGGTCCTTGTTTACTAAACTTTAAGTTCAAATTAAAAATAAAAATCTTAAAGGTAAAACATAATCAACCTCGCCACCAGCTCTCTCCGAGACTCTATAGCATCTGATTCGGTTAATTTCAAGAAGTGTCTATGCACTTCAACACTTCATAGAGCGAAACCAGATCTCTTTAGCGACATAGAAATAACTAACTGGCAAAACTTCTTTCCTGAGGGAAAGAACGCGGTATTTTTTCCCACAAAGATAGAAAAATTCGCTTTGGTATGAACAGTAATATTACCGCATACGCATACCCACTTGGTTGTCTCTACCCACAATGGCAGCGAATACCGCGTAGGTTGGAATAGGCCTATCAAGCAAAGCGTCACACCGTGCGAGAACAAAGTACCTAACTAGTTCTTGTAAGTATTATTATTTGTATGTATGTATAGCTCAGTCTAATGAATCATCCCTAAAACGTAGAAGTACGCCAATTCTCGCCAACCCCACACCGCCAGACGCCAGAGAGTCTCGCACGCACACAGACACGCACAAACACTATACAGGCACACACACACAGCCGCGCAACAAACTGTTATATAGTCTGTGTACAGTGACTCACCTGAAGGGTGTTTACGGTGACCATGGCTACTTGGATTAGGGAGGATAAGGACAAAGAAATGCAGACTATAGTATTCAGAAGTTCAGTTTCCTAGACATTGCTGGATACTTATACCCTACTAAGTCGTAGGTACTTCATAAAATTATCATTATCATAACTAAAGCCACCATGTCAGCAGGTACCCAATCTATCTATATCCAAGGATATTTTTTTTATCTTCATTAGTGCCGACCGTAGTCATAAGTGCTTCCAAATAAATACCTATCAATAAAAAAAATATACCTACATTCTTGCGTTTTGCAGTTTTACTTACACCTTCTGTGTAACTGCGATGTTTGGTTTAGGTATAGTTTAGTTAGATTATCGCTAGTTAATGAAAATAATACATTTTTAAAGAAAAATTATTTTCATTTCCAGAATTGCCCCTAATATCACATTGTACCTAATAACATAGTTTTCCTAAAACAGAATAGAAGCAATATTTTAGAAAGTTTGAAGATTCGCGGTTACGATAGTAGTAAGATACCTCGAAAATGGTAAGGAAAGGTTTCGGAAAAGTCTTTGGATGCCGTGTGGTCACCTCAGGTGAGCATTCGTATCGATTCGTCTCCCCCGCAGTTAAAAGCTGGATAAATGCGGTTTTACTTCCCGGAACAAGGGAGCCCCGATCTTATTGTAGAAAGAATAATGTTATTTTAAATAACTGCTAAGCTAGATTTTAGTTACAAGACAAAGAGCCTCTTGACCTAGTCCAAACTTAAATTTTCGTCTGAAGGATTCAAGCAAATGAAACGGATTTACACTTTAAATAAAGTTTGTGTGGTTTGAGTACAGGTATGTGCTGAAAACAGCGAGAGAAAACAAGTAGGTAGGTACTTGCCTAGTTTTATCAACAAATATGAATTTTTTTATTGAAACTTGGAGAGGAGAAGTAAGTTCTCACCTGTGTAATAGAAATGTAAGCGTGACACAAGTTGCAAAATTAAACATGTTATACCTACAAGTCCTACAATCGACTTCATTTTTGTAAGAAGAAACCAATTTCCTGCTCTCTCGAGGTGCATTTATGTTCATAACTCCGAAGATCCTCATCAGATCCTCAAAGTTTTTTATGTCATCTATTCAATCTAATTTTCAAAATCGGTCCACTTTTGACGAAATAATCGGTGAACATCTGAAATACATAAAATACATACCGACAGTGGAATATCTCTTCCTTTTTTAAAGTCGCTTACCTAAAATCGAAATAAGGATTTTAAATCAACTATTACAAAACTATACACCTAAACTCCTGACCAAACTAGAGGAAGAAAATAATAAATAAAATAAATAATAAAATAAAAAAATAATTCAAGCTCACTCACTTGGTGCTCGTTTGTCCGTTCGTTCGTATGAGCAAGGTGCCAACTCTGTTACTAATATTTGAATGTAAGCATTGAATAAGAGTGAGGCCTTACTAGTGCGCAGCGTTGCGTCGGCGTCGATTGAATCGTTGCGAGAGGAAAGAAAGAAAAATAATTTATTCTAGTAGGACCTCAAGGATCACTTCAGTTTCGTCTTACATGCTAGGTGATTCTAATGCCTGAACACGACGCAACGTAGAGCAACGCACTAGTGGAGTCGCTGCGGCCTCAGGCTTAGCCGTAAATAAAGCCTAGCCTTAGTGAAGACCCAGAACAGATCTTATGAGCCCTCATTCCCAACCATTAAGCACAATAGAATGACAGTGGCCAGGACTGTGACACTGCTTGCGTAAATCGCGTCGTTTACTGTTTATTGGCGCGTTGTGCACTGTCTTCGGATTTACTGGACAGTCTTCTAAAAAGTGGAGTTCGAGTGGCACTATAAAGTTTTGCTGTTATTACTTTAAGTAAACGTAACGTGAAGTTTTCGTAAAGTATTTTAATACAGCATTGTTTCAAGCTTGTTTTAACATTGCTTACATTCGTACCATGAACTTTAGAAATATAATCGTGTGTGTGTATGTTTCATTCCTGCGTAGCAGCTTCTTAAAGACAATGAAACAATATTTCTACAAGCTTGAATCAAGGTTGTTTTAAGTGGGTGGTACGCCCCTTGTTTGTTTAGATTATCTTAGACTTTTTCATATAATATCTCTCTGATCCGACACTAAGATGTGCTGTGAATATCAAAGACTCGTACTTAGGAGTATCTTTGTACCATAACACACAAGCGCAAATTATTACAGACCATGCAAACAACTTCAGTGTAGTACCTACCTGTCTCAAGAATCACCGGTGTTTTTACAATCATCATCAGAGTCGGTCACTGGTTTATTCTTTAATAAAATCCGACAGCAATGGATAACAATAACAACTCATCTAGGTACATCTGCAGAGAAACCTCAGATACAATACGAGATAATAGAATTAGACGTACGAGATATCCCACGCCTATCATAGCGGTAAGTACTGTCCGACTGATTGCTTGTTTTCTAGACTTTTCTAGTGCTTTTGAAGTTTATATATCTTCACGATATTGAAGAAAGCTTCAATTCATTAATATCGTGAAGATGTAGTCAGCTTCACATGTTTTGACAATGCTTTAGATAAAGACGATTACGCTGAGATAATGGTTTAGGCGCTGGGCAAGCCTACTCACTCAAACAATGTCCGTTAATAATTTTCTTATATGTAGACATAACTATACGGTTACCTCCTGGTGTAAATCATATAAGTAGTAAAATGCATATATTTTTATGTAGGTAATCATTTAAAAGTTTAGAACAACGGAATTAAAACGTACGAGCATATTTGGCTCAACGGATCTGTTTTGCCATTCAGCGTAATAATGCTACCAGCATGCATCCGACCAGTAGTTATCGGGACCAGTTACAAATACATAGCTCATTTATACATAATGTTCACTTCAATGTTTTTACTTATTAAGGTGCTTGTATGGGTGAAACTAGCGCCACCGTCTATTTTATTTTATTATTACATTGAACAAAGAAATTTTAAAAAACTGAATGTACAGTTTGTGAAACCTATCATAAGCTTTTTTTTAATACCTCTGTAATAGTTTCATTTTGTATAGTTTAGGAGGAGTAGCGAAAACAGAGTTTGGTGGCCACCAAGTGCAACTTAACAAATTGATGCATTTAAAGCAATCGAACATACCAAAGTAACCTCATAGTAAAAAAAAATGCACACGGCTATAGCGACCACGGTTATTGTAACATAGCCGAAACTTCGGGATATAAATAAGGTACATAACGCGATAAAATTCTGTGTCCATTTATTTCAACCAACGCGTTGAAATAAATGGACACAGAATTTTATCGCATTATGTACCTTATTTATTAGCGATTTAGACATGATTAAGGATTGAACAATTTTCGACACGATACATAAAAGGCGCACACAATACTGATCCATTGTATAACGATTGTGACTACTTTGTTTAATGTATAACTCGTAGGTTCAAAAACCTCTGTTCGCACATCACAAAACAAAGCTACATAGGTACCTACCACGTTTAACATAATGCTGAATGATGAAAGAAAGTAGGTATATTTTTATTGACAAACTTTTCTTTCGGTAATGGTGTATTACCGATTAAACCTAAAATAATCTATTGCAATCGAAAGTGTCATTAAGATTTTAATGTTATTTACCAAACAAAAAATATAAGGGCAGGAAGAAGAAGACCAAACCAAGTAGTTTTTGTGTTAAATCTTTTTTTATTTTAAATTATTCGTATTGTCATCGATCCTTGATAAGTGTACAAAGTTTTAATTTAATCCAGCACTTCGAAGCAACATGCACATGTGCGCCATGGGCACTGAACGCGTTAACTAAGAAGTTCCTATAACCAGTAGTCTGCATTAGTGAAATAGTTGTTCGTTGTACGATTTAAGTTATCTATTGAGAGCCTTTGCTTTACTGCCTCCGAGATACGAGTGAGTGACACAAACTCGCATTCTCTCCAGATGAATCCAACATCCAAAATGGACACTTACAAAAGTATAGACAGGACATTTTTATCTCTGTGTAGTATAAGCGATAATAAGTATTGCAGATAAACTAAGCCTAAGTAACCCTAAAAAAAACTCAAGCTGTATAGGTAGATATAAGATTATTGTGATATTTAACATAATGGCTAGGGGGCAGGATAGACCCATCGAAACTCTAGATACCTACATCGTGTCCGTGCTTGATCCTATTTTGAAAGTAAATTTAATAGATTGTACCTAGTTAACTCATTAATTATTATTTTTCCGGTTGTCTTCGCACTGGTTATTTAATAATTCTTAATGTGCAAAGTTTAAAATGAAACTGACATAGAAAGCCTCGAAGCCACAATGTTTTTATTTTTTTATTTTATAAAAACACATTTTATAACCACAAATTCAACTGCGTTGCAAAAGCCGTGGTGGTAAAACTATTCTTTCTTCTCCTAGATATTACTCTTCTACACATTGCTAACTCTATGACCGGCGCGTGCGCAGCCGATAGTGCCGTCTGCGCAGATAACGACTAAAACGTCGAGCACACCTTTAGATAAACACGCGATGGATCTATTTAGGTGCATTCCTCTCATCTCGAAGTGAAAAAACTCAAGAATTTGTAAAAGGCTTGTGCTTAAATATTTGGATATTTTCAAAGGTTTGTGCAAGATAATAACGCATTTTGAAGATTAGTTATTATCTTGCCTTGACTGACTGTAATTACAATAATTATGACATGATAGTGGCTAAATGGACAACCAAAATAAAGAAATAAATAATAAAGAAGAAGAATAGTGGGCCGATTTAAAAAAAAATATTAAGTAGATACCTACTTATTTTGTTTAAGTTTGTCAGAAATATATTTTTTTAAATCGGCCCACTATTCTTCTTCTTTTCTTTATTTTGACTTCGCACGGCTTGTTCATTTAGCCACTATCATGTCATATTATAATTACAGTCGGTGACATACAGTGGAACATAGAAACTCTTTTTTTTTATAAAAAGGCATAATTTTATAAGGCAAATACAGTGCCTTATTCATATTCCATCAGCAGAATGCTCGAAATAAGTGAATTCCAGCCTCCACCTTAGCATGCGTCCCTCGACGGTTCGCCGAAGAGCCGAGATGGCCATTGCAAGCATAATTTACATTGTGCGTTGGACGGGAGCATTGTACTGAGACAGTGTATAATGCAGTATCTCAACTTAAACTTTCAATTTCGTGAGATTACTAAAAATAGTTACAGTTATTGAAATGAAATATATAAATAAATGAAATAATTATGATCACGACTGTATTCCCAAGGTACGGCAAGTATATTATTTTTTTAGTTATTCTAGATTATTTGAAAATGTCTAAGAGGTAGTCAGAGGTATGTCCAATTACATTTATCATAGATAGATAGATAGATAATCATTTATTGTCATACAAGCAACACAGCAACTTACATATTTATAACATAAATAAAATTAAATTACGTGCGTGTAAATTACGTATGGTACCCAGATTATGCAGTAGTAAACATAGTGAAATTCAAGTGAATAATAGTGAAGTTGTGCTACTGTTAATCTTCACAAGTATATTTATGCTGTGCCACAAATCACAATAGATGGTATTTGGATCATTGTCTAGCGTTTTGGATTGTCACCAAAGATAGCTTCAATGGCGGTAGCCATTGTCATGGCGGTTGAAAAGTATAACTTGAATTGAGGTCGAGGTAGTTAACAAAAACAATCATCTAATTAATCATAACCAACTAATATTATAAGTAGGACCCAGTTTTCCCTTATGTATAGACTATAATAATAATTATCATAAATATCCTTCCAATAATATAATAGTGCTTCTATTTAGTAGTCTTTAACAAAACTGTATAATAAAAACCGTACCCATTGAAACGCATTCAAAGCGCGCGCGTTTCAATGTGCACGGACACACCCTATTGGAGATTTTAATTCCTATAAGCGGGATTCAAAATGTTTACAAGTCCTAACTGCTTGCTGGACAAAACCCCTTTTAATCTTGCACAGGCGCCAATATTTTGCGCATTAACTTTATAATCATAAACAATAGGTTATTTTATTGTGATTATTCCGATCACAGCAATGGCTCGTGCTCACGACGGCATTGTGTCCCGAAGTGCCGCTCGTGTCCACTCCTTCCTGTCTCTATAATGACCTAATTAGAAATGAAACACTCTGACGTGTTGAATAAATTGTGGATAAAACATAGCTCGATCTAAGACTGTATAAAATGTAGCTTAGACGGTTGTTGGATGGACATAAACGAACACCAAAAAAGTTACAGGTGAAACACTTATTATAGTTATGACGACTTAATAGGAGTAAGTAGGTATAGCTCGATCTAAGACTGTATAAAATGTAGCTTAGACGGTTGTTGGATGGACATAAACGAACACCAAAAAAGTTACAGGTGAAACACTTAGTAGTTATGACGACTTATTAGGAGTAAGTTGTATTTTGAATTGAGTCTCAATATTATTTAATTCCCTTAGAGAACCGTCATAAAACAGTGTACCTACCTACCTACCTACTTTGAATTCTAGCCTTTTAAAAATTTGCCTAATTCCTATTAATACAACCAAAGTTAAAACGAATACAAATTATGGTTAAAAAACTTGTTAAAACCTATTGATTGACTGACATCATGCATCAAATTGCTCTATCATTTATCTTGTGTTGGGAAGGATGGGGCGAGTTGAACCATCTCGCTAATGAAAGTGATTATTGCCGCGCCTTTGTTATCTGTGGGGAGTTGTAAATCAAATGTAATGCGTGTTGACTTTTTAGGGTGGCAGATGAACTCACTTTTGACTTTATGAGGTCAGAATAGATCATCATTTTATCCATTAACTCATAAACACACAACAATATTTACGAAAGCTTAAAAGCTCTATGGAAAAGGAAATAACTTACCTACATATTTTTTACTTAAATAATCATTTCTGTTGTAACATAAAGTTTATGTTTCTTTAAATAATTGTCAAAACAAAATGTATCGTCTCTACCTATAATAAATAAATAATGACGACTTCCGTACTTTATTATGTCTATAGGTACTTTTTTATTTTCTGATAAAAAAATTACATCAAACTTACAACTTATTACAATACAAGTACCCGAAACCTTGTCAATTTAGCTCTCCGTGACGTCATCGCCCTAAAAAACTTTTTTCTCATTTCCTGGCTCGCGTCTCATCCCGGCGATAGGATCACACGGGGATCGCGTGTCCAGACACCGTTTGCGTAAACTTGGGATCCTACTATGATCCTGTTGATGCTTGAATTCGAGTTACAATTCCGCGAAACAAATTTACGTGTATCGACGAAGTAAAACAACTTTTGACATTCACCAGCTTATTAAAGATTGTATATTATTATTATAATATTTTCATCAATTAATCCAACTATTTAAATGTTCTATTGTACCGTGTTATATCTTGTCTGTGAGCTTGACTATTTAAATTAATATTGTATTATATAAAAAAAATGGTCTATTAGGTCTATAAAACAGAGAATATAAAATCAAACTATGTTTGGTAACTTGATTATTTTCGGTAACAGTGATTAATCTAGTGATTAGCTATTAAAGATATTATTTTCTTGATCTGTTATCAGCTATATATAACACGTGGCCAATTGAACTTTTGAATTCAAAGGTTTTTCTTAACGTTTGAAAATCGAGTTGCAATGAATTCGAGAACCGTTAGTAGGGAGTGGTCGGCGCCGCACCGTGTGTTTGTGTTTATGTAGACCAATTTACTGATTGCGTCCCAACTGGCAACACTGACGTAGACACGGTGGAACAGGATAACTTTTAAAATCTATGCGTTTATGGCCAGTTTTGGCATTTTCCAAACTATCGATTAGCCATGTTATTCTAAGGAGTTTCCTTTAGTTAAAATGGCTGTATATTTTTTTAACGTTAACACTTACCTTATAAATCATAGCGAAAGAGTCCCATACCTCTTAAAGCTGCAAAATCTGATGTCATCGCTTTTCATGGACAATAAAGAACGACACATTCAATAGAAATAAAAACGGTATCTCTATGAATTCAAATATATCAGTAGTAAGTTACTATCTAAATATCGTAGGGCTCACCTGCTGCTTGCATAAATTAATTACATTTTCCTACACCATTGTAAAAGTTTCTTTACAATTCCAAAAGTAACTTTGTTCCACCCTGTATCTACGTTGGCAAATTGACTGGGGTTCGGGAGAATATCGTGATATCATTTTAATCAGAGGTAATGAAATATTGGGGTGAAACGGTGGGAGATACGAGATTGGAACGAATTGTTTATAGCGTGATAGATTCGATTTGAAAAGCTGCAGACCGATATTGACTTGAAACGTGTCACTGGTTAATTTGTCACCTTTTCTTTTTGACTTAGGTCAATGACCTTTTTCACGTAATCTTAATGCTTAAAATCCTTCTCGTTGTTTAAGAATCTAGTTGGTATGATTAACCATCGTATTAATATTATTTCAAATCAATAAAATAATATATCTAGTTGTATGTTCGACACGTATGGTTTCATCTTGAAAGTTAAGTTAGTTCGTGGTTAACTCTGGTGATGGAATATTTAGGCTGCCAAAAGGCCTCCTTAGTGTCTTAACGACTTTCAAAGCTAGGACCGTCTGTCTTCCGAAGCACGGAAGCGCAAAGCAGTTTGATATACCTAAACCAGACAATCATGTAATGGTATATGGTATGACGAATATGGTAAAAGTAAAGAAAATTTCATTTCAAAAAACCTATAATAACCAACCCCATCCACAGAACTAATAACAACGCAAACATGTTGACATCGCACACGTAACGATGTTTGCCCACTCTCCCCCGAGATATGCCCTTTTTACGGGAATTAAAAATGCCCGACCTCCCCTCGTCTGACTTGATCATATCTGTATTAAGGTAGGTATAGGTACGTTAGTAGATTATATTAATAAATGAGAATATTTTTAGTGCTCCTAAGAAAATAGATATGTACCTATAAAACTTTACGTCGATAGTTGTGGTCTTTTGAGCTTGTTATACCTCTACCTATGGCTAATACTACTTTTTTTGCATCTAAATAACAAAACATAATAAAACAAATTAAAAATGTAAGTATTAATAGCAGAGGTTTGGAATCTCTTTTTATAGGAAAGTGTCAGGCTCTATGTCTGGAGAAACCGCTATTAAATAATATCAAATTATTATACTTACTTACTTTGAATGTTTATATAGATAAACATTCTAAAATTATAAAGTTTTTAAAATAAAACTAAAACAGTTTTGAAAATCTGAGAGGAAGGTTTACCAACCGCTTTTAGCAGATTTAAAAAGAGAAACCCAGAAGCAAAGATAATTGTTTTCGTCAGATTTATAACATCAGTCAATACCTATCTTCTGATATATTAATGAAGGGTGTGTAAATTCACTTCCTGACCACCTGGTAATCAGTGGAACAATGGACGCCTTTGCGAGCAGAATAAAAAATGATCTGTCAAATGAGCAGCTTTCCCGCCAAATTGGCGGCAGTTCGCGCCCCAATGTCCCCAGGGTTGCCATTTTGAGGAGTGTTTTACTTTAATTTGGGAAATTATAGGTCTATCCCTACAATTTGAAATGTTTATTACTTATGTATGTTTTTATTGATATTTTGCGATTGAAAATCGTACCTAATATCCTCTTAGGTATTTATATCAGTATGTTAATTATTAATTTATAAATTAGATTCCTTAGTCTATAATAGAATAATGACAATATTTTATGAAAACCCTTTAGGTACTTACCCACTTTTTTTTGAGTTTATCTATTAAGCAGGTAAAGTCAATTTAATTATCGAATTATGTCGACCAATAAACCATCAATATCACATGACTTACCGAGAATATAATGAAATCAAAACAAACAGGGTAGCCCTGGGCACGCCCTCGCTTGAGATTAATAGGACTTCGTGTTTAGGCCGCGTCGTCATGGCAGCGGCTGTCACCACCCTCGCGATACATCCCGCAGACCGTTGCGTGGTCAGATTTTTTATCATTTACCGGGGAGATGTATGAATAATTTAGAACTAATATAATGCCATAATGCTTTAAAAAAATGATAATTCAACGATGTAGCTCATACCAATAAAGCCACTTCAGTATCATTGTAAAATAAACATCATTGTAAAAATATACATATTTAAGTAAAACTTATTTTTTTATTACTTACTTACTTAGTAAAATTGAATCTTAACATAACGTGAAAAAGTTAAAGTACAATAAGCTTAGCATCATTGCACTGTTAATAAGTATCATTGTTGCTTGTTTCTGTACCGACCCTTGGAAATGCCACATCTCTAGGGGAAAATTTCGTTATCTCTGGCAACCCAAGTGAGAAAAGGTTAACGGTTAATTTGGGCATAGATTGAATTTTTATTATCGTTTTTATCTTGATATCGAAGACAGATGTTTTGTTTTAGAAAGGGGATACAAGCGAAGCATCTAAATAATCTCTACAAGCTTGAAATCAAAATTCCTTTTGCGAAGACGAATGAAATAATGATGTATTATGTAGAATGTAGGTATTTCATTATAAATGAAAAATCTTACTAAAAGTTAACAGTTCGAACCTGCGTAGATAGAAGCGATCGCTCTTAAGCCGAGCTGCCTGACTACTAAGTCCTACTAGTAGTACTTACCTAAGTGTGGAGAAGTCAAACAATTGAATATTTTGATCTAAGAAAAGAGTCGATTTCAAGACCTAAGTTTCGGATTCATTGATCTTCAATCTTGTGATGATAAAAACAAGTGTGATAATTGAAAATATAAATAAACCAATAACGTCTGTGTTTAAAAATTGCAATGAAAACATTTTCAGTGTTATAAAGTTAGCAGAAGCTGTTTTCATATCAGCTCGTGCTGAAACCACAACAATGGTGCTGAAAGAAATATAAATTAAACACACAAATGAACCTTTAAAATGTGATTTGTTCGCCGATGAACTTCTCATTTGGCCACAGACGTCTTGTCAACTGCTTGAAAAAACATATTCTAGATTTCGCTATATCCCACAGGATATAGCGAAATCTAGAATATGTTTTTTAACCCACAGGTTGTTGCCTAAATAACCTAAAAGAGAAGAGGAGGCGTATTTACTTAATTATTTAATGAACTAAAACATCTTTAGACCCATTTTTTTTCTTGTCTCAGAACTCTACACTAGATAGATTGCCTAGAGCTTACATAATCATTTGAATAATCACAACGGTAGCCCAAAAACCCCAAGTGCGTTATGTACCTTGACTCCTAGAGCTATTCTGTGAACTCATTTCGAACGTCGAAGAGCTGGACCCGCTGTGAGGTTTTTCGTATACTGTTAAACTCGGTAAAAAATTAAAATAGTGGTAATTCCCAAGTCATCTCGGCACTGAAAACTCGAATATACTTATCGACAAGTGAGTTCGTTAACTTGAGTGAATTTAGGTTCGAAATTTTACAGAAAGACTTTACTTTAACTTATTAACTTTGTGCTACAGAGATCCAAACGATGTCCACCGTGTAAATTATTGATTTCTTTACTTTTTATCTTGCTCAAATTACCATAGCAACGTGACGAATCCACGCGCCCCAGGAAGGGTTCGCGCCGGAAATGAGGTTTTTTATCCCTCTCCCTCCCCGGAAGTGAGAAATCGATGTGACGCGAACATTGCAGACAGGTATCTGAATAAAGAATTAACCGACTGCGGGGGCTATGTGTTTTGCAATGACCGTTTTATTTGAGACTAGCACTCACCCGCGGCTTCGCTCGCTTTGTATTTATCTTGTCTTATAATCTTATAATCTTATCTTATACATATTATCTTCTAACCTGTCCATATCCATCCTCAGGTTGTCTGGTAGAGAGATCGCTTTTTAGCGATAAGACCGCCGATTGTATATCATAGTAATTTAAGTGTTTTATTGTTCATAATGTTTTTTTATCTGATAATGGTGTGCAATAAAGTATTTTCTATCTATCTTCTATCTATATACCTTCAGCCTAATAAAATGAAATATGATCACGGTTTTCCCAAGTTGCGGTAGACTAACTCTTTCAGATCTTTTTTTACTACCCAAGACTTAACATAGTCTAGGGCCTATAGGGGTTAGTCAGAGGTATGCCCAAATACATTATTTGGTATATGGGAAAGAGGCGTGATTTTATTCAATTATGTATGTTCGTTCGTTCGTATGAGCAAGTGGCCAACTCTGTTGACGGAGTTTTTAGGCCGCCTAAAGGCCTCCGTCATGGCTTAACGGCTTTAAAAGCCGGGACCGACAATTTAACGTGCCCTCCGAAGCACGGAAGCGCTCAGCTGATAATGCCACTTGCGGTCACCCATCCAAGTAAATGACCGCTCAGAACGTTGCTTAACTTCGACGATCTATCAAGAACGTCTCAGCGAGCTTCGCCACGAGCGCTTCATTCATTAAGTTAAATAAAGTCAACACTTTCATTGGATTAAAAATAGTTAAACAAGTCAATTAACGCTACAATAAATAATCGTAGTACATTGTACAATTACCCCATTTTGAATTATTTTGGGGTGTGTCTGACTTTTCCGTACAATTTGGCATGGAGGTTGGTTAACAAAGCAAAACTGTAATAAGCGGGGTGGCACCCTCTGATTTACTATGGCATACTCTATCTGCATGTAGGTACAGTCGGTGGATAACGATATGGCACATAATCAAGTGCTTGTTGTCAAAGATGTGAAAAGAATGAAAGGTGGAATCACCTTAGACATTTCAATGTGAGCCCTGGGGCTTAAAAAGGCTGTTTTAGCAATATCCTTCTTATGTCATATTAAGAATAAAGTGCTTTAGCAATATCGTTCTTATGTCATATTAAGAATAAGGTTTGACATTAATTCTATACAAAAAATGACAAACTTCTACCGTCTTAAGCAAAATCAAAGATAGGTTACTGAGACTGGCCGTTAAACATGCCAGATCATTAACCGCAAACTGTAATGCAGGTGAGAAGCAGAACAGACAAATCAGACATATTTGACGGGACAAAACTCACGCTTGACCACGTATTTAAAATACATGATGATTCATATATTTTGGTGTGTATTTTTGCAGAGCTTTACGATCAGCAGCTCATCACTAAACAATGAATGTTGTTGCAATTATTAAACACTAGTTGCGCTCATGCGCACATGTAAAAAAAAATGTCCAAGGGCTTTTTTATTTTATTTTAACAAAGTTTTAATGTAAAAAAAATCCCATATTCCGAGAAACTCATTCGTGTCAACAAATCAAGCCTCCATTACCTATGCTCTCATTTCGATTAGGTACCAAAAACCACCAGAATTCTACCCCAATTTCAAATGAATCATCATGTATTTTCCATTTGTTTTCCGATATCCGAAAAGGTGAGCCGTTTCTCTGAAGCGTCGGTTCCAAGAAGCGGTTGTCATGGCAACGCGTCGCATCAACACCGCACACTCGTGTGAACACCCAGGTGACCTTTTTAGGATGGGGATGCTATGAGATCGGGTGTTTTCCTTCACCGTGATCTTCATTATCATGAAAATATGAAAAAAAATATATATGATTACGACTGTATCACATGGTAGATATTTCTTTTAGATTTTGTTGCGGCCAAACCTTATTTTTGAAGGCCATTATGTACCAACTTGAAGCAATAAATGAATATGAATATGAATATCTTTTAGGCAATTTTTAGATCATGTTGAAGATTTTATCATAGAGTCAGGGGATTTAAAACCTTTTCACACTAAGTACCTCGACTTTAAAATCGAAGATAGTGGGTTCGAATCCGTGGCTCAACGGAATTTTCGTGTCGAAAAATTTATTTGCATTATCACGAACTCTAAACGGTGTAGGTTATAATATAATCTATAATTTTCCAATAGTGGGCTTGCAACACCTCATTGCACATTACCATTATTTAGCCATAAGCCCTTTTTTTTTTAACACTGAGTACCGCCGATAAATATAGTGTCATTGCTGGTGCTACGACCCTCTTCTTTAGCACCGCAGAGGATGATAGTGCAAGTATTAATTAGAAGGCTTAGGTATGTTAAGAAACCTTGTTCTTCGTGTATGTTTCACTTTTGAAACTCTATTATGGTCTTATAACTATTATAGCACCACAAATTGGCTTTAACTTGGTTCAGCATTGGCTACGAATAGAATGGCTAATGGCAATACTCCGTTTGTGTCCAATCGATCCCCATGGTGTCCGCACTGTCCGCATTACATTTTACCAACTCCAATCTCCCAGTGGCCCACCATCTTAATCTCTACTAGTGTGCGCCTGTTTATCTGCGGGCCACGTCACGATGTCACACAGATAGTATTAGATATTCATAGAGGAATACCTGTCTAATAGCTAACCGCCCTTTTCACACAGCGTAATGGGCTCGCAAATTGCAGTTCTACGTATTTACGGGTTATAATTATAAGTACTTATTATAGGATAATGAAAGTTGTTCTATGCTAAATGTATTACTTTCGGCACGTTAAATTGTCCGATCCAGCTTTTAAAGTCGTTAAGCCATGCCGGAGCCCTTTAGGCGGCCTAAAAACTCCGTCACCAGAGTTGTCCACTTGCTCATACGAACGAACGAACGATTACTTTCGATAATATGGAAGTCGTAGGTTCGATTGCATCAATGGGAATGCGATATGGACACGATTTTCGAATTTAGATAAGTAACTTACATCAATGGATTATTCGTTTCAGAAAATTTGTAGGACCTCACAAAATGGTTAAGGAATGTTTTTTCATTCTATTGGCAGGTCCTATAAATGAGTTGTAGATGAGTTAGGCGTATATTACAAGAACAAAGGTTACATAGCGGCAACCCGTTGCTTAATAGCTGACTGCCGAACGTTGCAGCTTAAGTCCTTGAGCTCATGTGCAACTTTCGAAAGATAATTTTATGGAAAATATAATTTCGAAACAACAAAGGCAGGTGTCATGTAAATATGATAGTTAAAATTATTTATTGTACGTTTATATTGATGTATGTCACGTGTGTCGGGTCACGATATTCGTATAAAATATCAGATGTATTTTTTATACCACTATGCTGATTAATATTCTGTGGGCAGTCATTTGTTCTACCTTTCTCTTTGACTCAATTTGATCGAATAGATCAAATCAGCTTTTGTATTCGTATCTATTTTGTTATCTTATTTAGACGGGCTTTTGACTAGATTGTTATTTTACTAGTGTATAGTAATTATTTTTGTGCTCTAAGAATGAAAAAAAAAATTTTGACGGGACTGAAATAATCTGCAAAATTAAGGTAGCTTTTAGCTTACTTACATATCGTTGATATGAATGGTTAGATGCCGCGAGCTATACGACAAAATTCAGCGTGGAAGAGTGAGCTCACTCACGTTGGAATAATAAAGTGTATGTTAGCATGTTGGGAAAAGAAAAGTCACTATTTTTTCATAAATATTCGTATAAAAACCACATCAACACGAATGTTAGACATTATCATCGTCAGAGCTAAGTCTGAAAATAATTTCTACTGAAACTTACTTACTTACAATGATAGTCCCTTTTTTTGAAAACTGTCATTGCCTACTTATTCATTTTCAATACCCACAGCGTTTTCATAATGACTTTTTTAATAGATATTTTCAAAAATAAACACCTTCAAATCATTCTCAAAAATAATTATTTTATATAATGTCTTGGGACACGTTTTTTTTGTCACCAACGTGTTTTTTATAATAAATTATGTTTTTTACAATAAAATAAAAGTTGATCATGATTATTTTGACGATACCAATAACTCTTTATAAAAATAAGAGAGCTTTTAAAAGTTTTATTGCCTTGTATTTGCTAATGAATGTGAGTGTGACCTAATGAAATATCGTTCAGACCACTTAACCTTTGCTAAGTACACGTCATGTCGCATCTCTACATAGGTACTTTTATGAGTGAAACTATAAAGCTGCTATAGTACATTATAATAATAGTATAGCTTAGGTAAGTACTTAAATTGAAAATGTGAATGTGTTTCAGTTTAAAAAACTGAACTATGTTTATAAAAATTAGTTTGTACTTTATAGCAAAAGGATAAGTTTTGATAAAGAATTTGTCGAAAGTTGTTCTTATGTTGTTAGACTACAAAAAACTGCGGTCACTTCAAAAATTTATATAAGTATAAAAAACAAAACGCGAAGACGTTTTTTTTAAACTGGTATAATAAACAAATGTTAATAAGAAAGTGACCTCTCGGTATTTTATCGTTAATCGCGAGGTTCGCCCCTGGCCGCTGTTTTTTCTCAAAGTTGACGCGCGCCTACGCACCTGTCGACATAGAGCTACGATAATGTAGAACTGTATTTATTTATTATTGAGCTTTTTTTATGATAAAGAATTGAAACACAAGTAATTGTGCTTTGATTCTTCATCAAATGCAAAATTACAAAAATATAAGTCAAATTAAAAAGTTATTATTGAAAATAAAATGATTTATTATCAGCTTCTATTTGATTATATTTAATAACGAAAAATTTGATATTAACCTATTTATAATATTAATAAAACATGTCAATAAACAAAATAATGTAAAAAACAGAATGATAACTAAATATCTAAAATTCAATAGAAGAATGATGGGAGCGCGTTGACATCTTTTTGACTATAATTTCATGAGTCATTTTTTACACACACAAATTATTGGAAAAAATAAAGTGTTAATTTTATTTTTTAATCTATTCTAATCAGTTGTAAGGACGCGTTACACTCGGCTGCGCGCGCGCACATCCCTTTCTCCCGAGACAGTTGTGAAGAAGCCAGCCCAGCCGTTAATATAAATACATACCTACAATATGTTTGTAACGTGTGCTTGTATTATTTAGTAGTTTAAAAATATTATGACCAATAGGAACCGTAACATGCCAAAACGTGTTGAGATAGTACCTTGACTTTCGATCCGAAAGTCGTGGGTTTTAATCCCAGCTGAGGATTTTAGCTTCGTAAAATTTATATGCGCAATAACGTGAACTCTTAACGGTGACGGAAATCATCGTGCGAAAACCTGCGGCTTACTCAGCTACACACGTATTGGCGATGTCTTTGTCTGTACATGCAGTTATATAAGCTGAAATAGTTTAGGTGCTGCGCTAGCCTACTCAATCTCAACAATGTTGTTGAAACTTCAGCGTCATGTTATATGCAAATATATAACAAGACGATATGTTAGAGGCAAAAAAGAGTTATACAGAGTTCCAGTCAGAAACACGTCCAAATACATATTTGGAAAAACGTCACATTTGTAAAACGACTAAGCTACGCTTCCGAGCTTTAGACTCGGTCCCGGCTTTTAAGTCGTCAAGCTAAGTCAGACCTTTCTTAAAAACTCTATCAACAGACAGTAAAATCTTTAAAACTTTTAAGACGTTTCACTAAGTTCCAAAAGGTAAAAAAGAAAGAAAAAAACTCTACAAAATCCTTTCAGCCTAAACTTTCTGCTCTACAAGGAATTATAAGACAAATATTACTAAAATCCTTTTTAAAGGGGATTTTGACACTTAACCTCAGAAGAAATTATTTTTGACTTTGACTTTGATCATCAGAGTTAGCCAGTTGCTCATACATACATCCATGTCTTCCTATCTACGGCCTCGGTATCGGTAGCCACCCGACCAATAAAGGTCCATTTACTGTTAATTTAAATACACAGGCCCATTTGCATTTTCACCTGTTGTAAATAAAATAAGACTGTTAAAACTGTTTGCAAAAAATTCATTGTCAAGTTTAAAACGAGATTACAATCGACTTGTAGTGTTCGCGTGACAATATTTTAAATGTAGGCACTGTTCTGTAAGTATTAATTAAAATATTTATACTCCTTACGCTGTAGGTTTCACTTCCCGCCTAGAGCAATGTTTATGAATGATGCAATATTTGTTGTGAGTCTGAATGTTAAAAAAGCTTAAATATAAAATATAAATAAATATCCTTGGACATTCCACACGGCGTCATCTAGTCCCAAGCTAAGCAATTTAATGCTTGTGTTATGGTAACCAGATGACTGATACACTACATAGATAGATAGGTACATTTTTTTTTTTTTTTTGTAAATACATACATTATTATACATAGAAAACAACCAGACACGAAACAAATATTTGCAGATCATACAAACATTTGTCCCGTAGCGGGGATCGAACCCGCAACCTCTGCGTCTCAGGCGGGCTTTCGCCCACTGTGCCACGGAGGTCGTTAAGGTGGTTGTATGCGTCAAACTAGCGCCGCCGCCTATTTTATTTTATTATTACGCTGAAAAAACATTCAGTTTTTTTAAAAACAACGGGATTTAAAAAAACTGAATGTTCAGTTTGTGAAACCTATACTTAACCAAGCTTTAAGTTGTTTAGCTTGGGATTAGATGACGCCGTGTAAAATGTCTAAGGATATTTATTTATTCTAGTCACTCCTATGTCAATGAACAGAGACATCAATTGATATAGAATAGAAGCCTCTAGCAAGTCACTAAGTTCATTGTAAATAGCAAGAGCTTTAAGAGCTTACAAGACAATGGCTGGCCTTGACCTCTTGCATCAGATAGTCTTGTGTTATCTCTAACATGTACTAGGTACTTAATTTGAGGTGTGAATGTTCATACCTAGCTCATTAAAACATAAAACACTGTTTTAGCTAATAAACGTTTACTTTCATTTGCTTTTTATAAAAAAAACATAAAGAATAACTAATGTAGGTAAGTACTTCTAGTTTCTTTCTGTTACAAACCATCCGTCAAATGTAAATAAAGACATGTTAATATAAGTAGGTATCTATGATTGTTTTTTTATTCATATATAAAAAAGAATACTTAATTAAAATTATGTACCTAAGTATATGGACAGCAAATGTATATTTTTCTCGTTGACTACATCGTCATAATTATATTATGCTTAAAAAGATCTCAGAGAATGTCTACTGCACCTTGTGGATACCTACAGTCGTAAATATCATTACTTATTCTTTTTTTCATTTTAATCAATAAAACAGACACATTTTTCCGCCTTTGTCTTGATGATTTAAAATAACATCACGTTCGAAGTTCAAAGTTCCAAGCTTTCGGATGAAATTATCTCTGTTACGTCTTCAAGCGAGACGATCCTGCAGACAAAAGACAAGGATAGAAATAGCAGAATTTGCCGCGTGTGAAAGGGATGGAAGGTTTACATCTCGGCGGGATGCCAGACCGGCAACGCCGCGTCGACCAATCACCGGACGCTGATCTTGGCTTTTGTTTTTGTTTTCATTTTCTTTTTCTTTTTGTTTCTGATGCCAAGTTAGTATGGAGTCAACTTTACATCAATTAAAATTTGAACCTATAATGGAAAGATATTTAAATAATTTAAACCTATACAATTTATGAAAAAAATGTGTTATAAATATTCATATTTGAGCAAGCTATTTATCAAAACTCAAACAAAATGGATTGTCGAGAAAAGTGAGATAACAAAGGAAAACATTTCACGCGATGATAAAGCCTAAAGCGTAGTGTTGTGCAACAATACCTGTTAAAGACTTGATGATAATTACAAGTGGCAAAATAAAAATAAAAATATGAAAGCGACTTCAATTTCACAAGAAGAGAGACATTTCCCGCACTCTCGAGGTGCATTTCAGTTCATAAATACAAAGATCTCATCAGATCCTTAATTTTTTTATAGGACTACTTCGGGAGTAAGTAGGTAAGTAGGTACCTATTCTTTTAAACAAAACAAGAATTTTATTGACGGAATAATCGGTAAACATACATAAAGAAATATAATATACTTACACAGTGGAACATAGAATCTCCTCCTATTTAGAAGTCGGTTAAAAATGCCATTAATTTTATTAATTATTCCAATCCAAAAGTACTAATAATAGAGCAATAATTTAATTAAATAAGAAACAATGAGAATCAGATCTCCAGTAGGTACTCTTAATTATAAATATTAAGAAAATTTAATACAAGTACCTCTTACTTCACATTAAATTCTAATTCTTCCGCTGAAAAATCTTAGTAAAAAAAAAAATCTTAAGCAATCAAATGCGTAAGTAATATTTTTCAAGACCAAGACACAGGACCTTAGAAGCCCATCCCTATAGTCCCAAAAAATGCGTGACAAAAGAACTCAGAGGATAATAATGTGGACAACATTATTTCACGTCTGCGTAAAATAATAAACTAATTAAAATGTAGGTTAATTGTCTGCATAATGCGAGGTAAAATGTTATGTGGCTAATGTTTAGGGTTCCTTTGGTAGGTGGTAAAACGGCAGGCTTTTTTAACGGTATATTTTTGCCTTGTCATATTTTATTTATGGTTCGCCGCTTCGAGGGAAAGAATGAAAATTGGAGTGAAAGAATTGAGTCACATTGTAGAAAAATAATAATGTGGCAACACAGGAGAATAATATTGTATTAAGTAATAGTTTTAAAAAGGACGCTTCAGATTTGACTTTTTATATTGCCTTCCTTGGATGTGGTACTTAACCATTTATCAAATAAAATTATTGTAATTTTGGTCATTGGTCCTCAATAAGTATCCAGAGTTTCAGTATAATTTATCGCCACAAATCGTCTTTATAGATCCCTAGCTCACTCGCCCTCGGTTTCGCTCGCGTGGTACCTACCTTAATAAAAAGAAGGCAAGGTGTTATTCCATTTCATAAACTATTACCTATATTACAAGTTTCAACCAAATCTATTCAGTAGTTTTCGTGTGAAAGATTAACAATCATACGGGTCTCTATTTTGTCTCCGAAATTTTATACCCCTAAAATAAAAATCTATAAATTAGGTTTTCATAATCATCGATAGCCCGAATAATCAGGATCTATAATATAAGGATCCCTAAT
Source organism: Xanthorhoe designata (assembly GCA_963582015.1). Classification (NCBI taxonomy): domain Eukaryota; kingdom Metazoa; phylum Arthropoda; class Insecta; order Lepidoptera; family Geometridae; genus Xanthorhoe; species Xanthorhoe designata. The sequence continues at coordinate 4,029,044 of OY757053.1, forward strand.
ATAGTTACGGCTAATATCAGCATCCCTAATGTTTAAAATACATAAAATCATTCTCAATAAATAATATAATCCATAATGTAACTAACTCATAACTTTATTTTCATAATAGTTTATGACAATAATTTTAACATAAGAGCATTGTGTCTCAAGCACAAGGCAGCATAGGGAATGTAACTGATTTCGATTTGAGTGGCTGATTACTTTTGTTCCAAATTTTATTGGCGCTTCGGCGGCCGCTACCGCGGCACGCTCGCTACGCTCGCTCGCCTCGCGCGTTAGTGGTCACTGTTCAAACCTAACCTAACCAACTGATTTCGATCTTGGTGGCCGATTACTTTTATTCCACATTTTATTGGCGCTTCGGCGGCCGCTGCCGCGGCACGCTCGCTACGCTCGCTCGCCTCGCGCGTTAGTGGTCACTGTTCAAACCTAACCTAACCAACTGATTTCGATCTGGGTGGCTGATTACTTTTATTCCACATTTTATTGGCGCTTCGGCGGCCGCTACCGCGGCACGCTCGCTACGCTCGCTCGCTTCGCGCGTTAGTTGTCACTGTTCAAACCTAACCTAACCAACTGATTTCGATCTGGGTGGCTGATTACTTTTATTCCACATTTAATTGGCGCTTCGGCGGCCGCTACCGCGGCACGCTCGCTACGCTCGCTCGCCTCGCGCGTTAGTGGTCACTGTTCAAACCTAACCTAACCAACTGATTTCGATCTGGGTGAATACAACCGAAGTTGTTTCTGTTTTACATAATTTATAAACGTTCGAAAACATTATTATTCGGAAGTGGAAGTATTATGATTCTTTATTATTATGACACATGTGTTTATAACGATTAAAATTAGGGATTATAATATTAGGTAACATAAATTTATGGATTAGGAGCATAAGGATGAACAATACCTTATTACAAACTATAGTTATGGGACCATAATATTATGGATTCCTATGTTTCGGAGACACTTGTTATTGATTGTGATTTACGGACAATCGATTTTCGGAGACGAAATGGGTTCCCACAATCATACCTACAAACTTTCGCGTTTATAATATTGCTAGGACTATAACCAGTTCAATTGAAGTTTTTCAGTTTAACCAAAAAGGTGCTCATATTTGATTACCCTTACCTTACCGTAGGTACGGAACCCGATATTTTAAAGGAAATTCACACTTGTGTATATATTTTCAATCCACGCGATGTTTTGAATAATGCATGCGCCGGGATGATTGCGTGTGAAATCGAAAACATACAATTATATGAGCTTTTCTTAACAAAAACTTGTGGAAATATTTCTTGCATCTGTTTATTTGTAGTTTAAAGTATGATTTTTATTATTTACATGCCATCAACTTGATTACTACCTTATTTTACTAATGAATTACCTACCCAGTTAAATTTTGTTGTAAAACATGTAATTAACTTACCGATCTTAAAATAAAACACTGATGCCATTAAAATAATAATAATTAAATTAGAAATAGAAAATATTTTTATTTTTATCTGAAAATATGACCTTAGAAGCGATAAGGAGCTAGAGCTTTCGCGTTTTTAATATTAGTGGAGCAAAGAAAACATCCAGCTTCGAGACAAATATTTGCAGATCATAAAAATACTTATTTGTCCCGCTGCGGGAATCGAACTAACAACTCTGCGTCTCAGGCAAGCTTTAACCCACTACGCCACAAATTGAAGCGCTCGTGGCGAAGCTTGCTAAGACTTTCTTGTTAGATCGTCGGTCACTACTTGGATGGGTGACCGCAAGTGGCATTAATGAGCGCTTCCGTGCTTCGGAGGGCACGTTAAATTGTCGGTCCCGGCTTTTGAAGTCGTTAAGCCATGACGGAGGCCTTAAGGCGGCCTAAAAACTCCGTCACTAAGTTGGCCACTTTGCTCATACGAACCTACTTTTTTTACTGCGGCACAGAGGTCTTTAGACATTATAAGTACATATTTTTGATTATAGTGTTATATACGAGTATACCACACTTAGGTATTTCATTTTTAAATGATAAATCTTACTAAAAGTTTTACGACTTCGGCAGTATTCGAACCTTCGAACCTTCGAACCTTCGAACGAAGGATTATAAGTACAATAGATATGTGTAGCAATGTGTACATCGCCCGGAGCGAGATCCGTCTCGCTTGGCTTGGCCCGAGGGTCCAACGTTCGCAGTTTGCACTTAGGCGGCTGGGCAAGCTTAGAGGTCATTATAAGTTTTTTAGTTAGAGGTCATTATAGTGGGTTCAGATCCTAGTGAGCCTGAGACGCAGAGGTTGCGGGTTCGATCCCCGCTACGAGACGCTCGTATGTTCTGCAAATATTTTTTCTAGGTCTGGGTGTTTTCCTATATTTACAAAAAAAAAATATAAGTAAGTAGTATTTAGTTACCTGGTTACCATAAATACATTAGCATGGGACTATATGACGCTAGTAAAATTTCCAATAATATTTATTTATTTACTGGTGAAACGACAAATCAATCAATTTTGGATGGAATGGATCATTGGATTGGCAAAACCTAAAAGATGAAGGAAATATCGTGAGGAAACCGCAGTATCCATTTTAGTTTAGTTTAGTTTTAGTAGTGGCGATGGTATGACAACCTGTGGGAATTAATGTTAACTACCTACAGCATTACGTGGGAATTCGCTAATTATTTGGATGTGCCTCTGACTACACCTTTAGACAACTTTAAAGGAATACATATGGACACGGGATTTTATCGCGTTATTTACCTTCCGACGTTTCGGCTTATATAAATAAGGGAAAATAACGCGACAAAATCCCGTGTTCATTAGGTATTTGTGTGTAAAAACTATTATTAAATTAGGTACATACTATAAATACATAAAGTTGTATTCGCTGCCCAATTGGATTGAAAAAACATCTAGAAGAGAATTCGCAAATAGGTACCTACACTATGTAAATAAGAAACACAGCCATTTATTGTCAAGCACGAAGGTAATAATGATAAATAATTTATTCGAACGGAAATAAGATAAAACTACCAGTTTCTTCCATTGAGTTTAATGGTACGATGCCGGTTCGCATAATATAAGCTGAGATGGGGGCCTGCTAGTTCAGGAGATGGCGGTGCATACTTCACATAATCTTTACAAGTACTGCTTATACACCTACTGCTGGAGCCTAGTAAGTATGTAGTAAATCTTTTCTTTCCATATTCGTTGATTTTGAAGTAATTAGTGTAACGATTTTTATATTTCTGTATGTTATGTTTTTTTCTGACATAAACCTAGCACATAGATAGGGAGACAAAAAATCTACACAATAGAGTTTTAATAAGAGTTGTTTTATGGTGGATTTGTGTATATTTTGGAGAGAAATTAGAAAATATGTAATCATTCACATATTTTTATCTTTCGCATCAAGTAGGTACCTAGGTGCCTACCTACCTGTCATAATTATGAATTCATTTAATGTTGCAGGTAGAATTCTAGATGCTTTCTAGAATTCTAGAAAGCACAAGAGGAATGTACCCTCTAACCCTTCTTGTCATTGACCAAACATAGTCTAAGCAGCAATCGATTTGTCCTTGACAATCGCAAACTTTCTCCACCCCCATCTCCTGCACTATAGTTTTTTCTCCAGTCTCTACACGCTCAGACCAGAGTCACTGGTCCGTGGAGAGGGACATGTATCCTGCCTTCTCCTAATGAAATAAATTACACCTACCGCCTACAAAACGACCTAAGCACCACCACGCGAAAACTTACCTTAATGCACAATTTCCACCGACTGAGCCGCGCCTGACGCATTTCACAATGTGATAAGGAAACTGAGACTTCTGAACAGTAGTTAAGTTTCATGTTTGCATAGAGTTGAGGTACGACTACCGTGGTTTGCGATTCCAACCGGGTTCCAAACTTGGTAAATTCAATGCAAACATGAAAAAAAGTCTTTTTTTCTTTGGCACATTGTAAAATGCGGCCCGATCGTTCTTTTTATAGTGTCGAAAAGACCGGGCCGCATTTTAATCGTACATTACTTCTACTATGTAACCAACTTAACCTTAAGCTGTAAACTCCCTTGGCAAGATCACGATTTTCCAGATAAAATTGACAAAGTAAAATGTGGTGTAGGTTTATGGTTTAAGGTGGAGATTCTAATGACAGTACGAGAGTAACCTTTGCAAGTGGTCGGTCAGACTTTGAGGGCCCGTGAGAATGTGCTTGGAACGAAATCTTAGAGTAACTGGTTTATTCTTTAATTAAATATTTACAACTAAGTAATCTGATGTTTTAGATCGTCAAAAGATAAATGTATGTACTTATATACAAGACGCTGTGGTGTCTATTATACCTATGCTTGGTTGGCACCTAAACCACCAGAGGCCTTACTCCGGATCAACGAAAACGAAGTTTCGTGACAATTTTCGGGTTCCAATTATGTTGGTGAACTACCACGAATTCAGTATCCACCAACATAAGCTGACCCCGAAAAATGTCACGAAACTTCGTTTTCGTTGATCCCGAGTAAGGCTCCTGTCATATTTGTCCACTGACTGCGGAGGGAATTTCATAGAAATACATAGAAACCAGTAGTGTCGGCGACACTACTGGTTTCTATGTATTTCTATGAAATTTGTCGCTGCGACACGACACGACTTTTGCTGCACTGCGTGAAGTCGGCTGTCAACTTGTACCTAAGGTGCTATTTGATTCTCGGCTGCCGTGCTGCCGAGCCTCGGCTGCGACCCTGTAGTAGTAACTGTATTTGTATCTATGTACATAGTTGTATGGATTTCTACGAAAACAACTGAACGCGGCTGCGGCTGCAACATGTGCTGCCGCGACTAGCAACCGAGATTCGAATAGCAAATGCATAACTTTATGCAAACTGATCGGTTGCTGAGATAATGTATCTAATTTTCGCAACATCTTACAATACCGTAGCTGAGATAATCTTAATTGTTTGTGGATGAAATTATAATTTAGTTATGATGAAACATTATATTGTGTGTTCAAATGTAATTATTTTATCTTTGCTCGTGATGAAAATATTTGTAGGTATATTAAACTGTGATGTGCATGATGATGAGTGATCTACATGATGATGAGTGATCTACATGATCTTAAAATAAATTATTCTCGGTTTGGATTTAATGTCTAGTTGTCCAAGAAAGGTACGAGATAAAATATAATGTAAAAGAAGTTAGCCAATCGTCATAAAATCCAAAACAAAAATAATTCATTAGACATTGGAATTTCAAATTGTCAATAGGTCACGTGGTCAGAAGTGTCGAAACAAAGAATTAGCGATCGTTCGTTCTTATGAGCAAGTGGCCAACTCTTGTGACGGAGTTTTTAGGCTGCCTAAAGGCCTCCATCATGGATTAACGACTTTAAAAGCCGGGACCGACGATTTAACGTGCCCTCCGAAGTACGGAAGTGCTCAGCTGATAATGCCACTTACGGTCACCCATCCAAGCGATGATAGAAATAGATTCGATACAAAGCGATTGTAATGTGGCTATACAGATTCTTCTTCTACAAACCGAAAATGATACATGTGCCAATAATCGCAGGTCAGCTTATGTTGGTGGAAACTGAATTCGGAAGATTATCAGCCTAAATTGAACTGCGATTGCACGATATATTGTTTTCGGTTTAATATTTTTTCGGATGCTGGTTCTAACGCGACCCATATCGGAAGAAGTAATCTCTTGTAGACTGGTTTACTTATATACTTACCTTAATTATATACCTTCGTTTGAGAATAAAGTAAATCTGCAGTTTAATGGAGTACCATAACAAAAGTAGTAAGACACAGCCTCCGCATCTTAATACCTGATTAAGTATACAACCCTGATTGGTATTCTGCTCGTGTATAATACGTAGAAGGTACGGTGAAATATTTATTTTGCTCAATAAAATATAAAACTTTGGACTGATCAATGTACGTACGCATATCTTTGATAATAGACATTTTATTAAAAACGTTTTATCTAATGAGAGTTTGAAAGTCAAAGAAATTTACTATTTCTTCTAAATTTAGACTAGTATTGCTATTTAACCCAATAAAGATATACCTACACCTAACCTAACCTTATCAGGAAATCTTAGTTCATACCTTCAGATGTTCCTGTCCAGTGAACATTCTAGTCAAATCAAAGCTACACCACTTATATTATACGGTCAGATGACCAGTCCAAATGCAATTAATATTCAGGTGACGCTCGTGATCTCTCGATACGCAGAATCCGAATACAATGGACGGTGAAATCGGTCATAGGGGCCTTATTCCTAAGGTGTCATGTACTTTATGGTGCATTGGTGGTCCAAAAAAGTATGTGTTCGACATTCGTCAATTAAATGGCTGCGTATTCCACAATGATGTGCAAGGAAGATGGTCCTGATTGGCCCGAAGATACAACATCATCAGATCCACAATTATTGTTGAGGGACCACCTCGAGATTATACTTTTTCAAAACAAAAAATAATTTTCAAAATCATTTCACTATTGACGGAATAATCGGTAAACAACCTACTTAAAAAAAAAAAACAGTGGAACTTAGAACCTCCTTCTTTTTTGAAGTCGGTTGAAAAGAAAATGCATTTGATTCAAATTTATACCAATTCATACGAAATCATTCGATAAACAGGTACATTCATAATTACATAACAAACATGATGTAAGTAGTCAGTTATTTTGATCCATATTTAGAGCAGAGAATTACATTTTAGGTAAATCCATTAGGTAATTGTTTGTAAACAATTCTTGTTAATTTCTATGAATATTATTTAACGTTATTGGAGTGTGTATTTTCCAAATCAAGCGATTTGTTATGGTAACCATATGACTTTATACTACCTAATAAGTAGTATTTTTTTGTAAATAAGTACATAATAATAATAAAAAAATACTAAGTAATTGGTAGGTGATTGCATTATTGTTATTGTATAGTATCTAGGTACTACGTACTATTATTTCCTTAAACATTGCGGTATCCCAACTTGTTGTGGCCAAACCTAATTTTTAAGACCTTATGTACCAACTTGAAGCAATAAATGAATATGAATATGAATGAATAATTGAAAAAACATAATAAGTACATAAAGTCCAGTCGTAGACTCGCCTTTACACTCGTCTGATTCTTAAGGTGGTGGGTGTGTCGCGTTTGGAACCTATAGAATCCCCGAGTTTGATGATTGTGACAAAATCGTAATGAATAAAGAAAATTTGAGTTTGAACATCTTTACTGTGCGATGATTTATACAGCGTCAGGCGTGACATGCTCTTCAACAGTATCATCCTGGAATTTGGATATGAGAGTAAATAGGAAAAAAATTATATAAATTGTAGGTAATTGTTCTGCAAACGGAACACTAGTGCCTGGGACATTGTTGAGATGGAATAGGCTTGCCCAGCACCTAAACCATCCTCTCAGCTCAGCCGGCCATAGAAAAGCCAATAATAATCTTAGTCTTAGTAAACTATAATAAAAAGATATTATATTAATCATAAGCCATAAACAAAATAAAACATAAGACGTAGTAATAGGTAACTAAGAAAACTCTCCATTAGACATCTTGCAAAATCAGATCATCCGTTTAAAATTTATGACGTCAAACACAGATCCAAAATAGCCACTACAAACTTATAACTTCCCCTCATTTTCTGCGAGGTTTAAAATAATTCAATGGAATAATCATAATTGTGCGGTTTTCCCTGCATTTGCTAAATCCTTACGAAGTACAATGTCCCTTAGTCTTTATGCTTCTCTGAATCTCAGGTAATGATATTCGCGATGCTTATCTCTGATCATACATTTATCCCGAAGTGTTGGATTTCTGTAAAACGGTGCCCGCTTTATGACGGAGTTAGGTTGACGAACTTTGCGATGATGTCGAAGGTAGGTTAGTAAGTTCGTATGACGACGTGATCAACTCTAGTGATAGGTAAGGTAATTTGCAAAATATTACTAGGGTCACTCATTACAATTGAACTACCTGCAAGAATGCAATATATTCTAGATAACTGATAAAATGATTGCACTTTTTTGGTAAATAAATAAATAATTTTCGGTGATCCTTTTTCTTAATCTAAATATTCTCAGTGGACTGGAAGCATCAGTAGCATCAGCGGGGTGCCAATCACACAAAGTGAGGCTCGTCAAAGTAAACTGAGGTACTGACTAACTGAGGTATTTCTGGAGACCCTTAATCTCAGGATCTTACTGTGAATAAACACTAATGACTTTGACTTTTGAAGTGAGTCCGTTTAGTTAGTCCGTTGTCGAATAGTAGATCATTGATTTTATGCTAGCGACGTCTTAGCTGCCTACCGAGTTCGCTATTGCCAAAATACGGAAGTAATGTACAGTTTACCGTTTACCAGAGAGCAAGGCTTGCTATTCAAATCACGCTGAGCACGGGATCTGTTGACACATCGGAATTTGATGCGATCGTAATGCACGGAGATTTGAATAAGATACTCGTTGCCTTTGAATCATGAAAAGGAGCCCTAAGGGACATTGACTTCAGACACCACTATGGTTCATTCAGTATCATTCAACGTCTAACGGCCAGTCTCAGTGGGTAGATATTTGTCATTTTTTGTATGGAAGAAAACCAAAGATTTAGTTGAGTCTGACCGTAAGCCAATAAAGATTAGATTTATCCCATTACTCAATTATTTATTTTCAATAAATTATCATTACAGATATAGGTAAATTGAAAGGATCTACTCGTAATATGCCTAGCAGATCTGAAAGAATACACAACGACTACCGCACATACATTGGTAAAACAGTTGTGACAGCGAATTATTTCCACGATTCGAATGTATAAGCACGCTACGCCAGGAAGCGCATGAAAAGCACTAGAAACATAAGCTAGATGATTCCCTAGACTTCTGGTCACGCATATGCAAATACCCTCTCACGATCATCATTAGCATCTCCGTCGCATCAGTATGTGCGGCGTGGCTGCGGGCAGTGACCCTCGCTTCCGTGGCCAGCGGTTTTTTTCACTTCCTTTCGTCAGATGTAAGTTATTGGGATATTTTTATAGCTTTGGTCAGTTGAATGCTTAATTCCGTTTGGTTTGGTTCTTAAACTTTCGCCATTACAAACTTATAATAAAATCCACGTTTTACTATTTGTGCTCGCGGTGTCAACTGAGTCGTTGGGCAATAAATGTTTTTGAATCTTAGAAATATGGATATGTTTGCATCTGCTTTCTCAACGTGAAATGTTTACTTCCCGTTGTCCCCGTTAGCTGAATCTACGTTACGGGGACAACAGGAAAGAAATATAATAACTTCCCGCTGTCCCCGTCACGGGGACACGGAATACGGGGACAACGGGAATAGACGATTCAATCTTATCGATATCGAGTAGGTACTTACGCACATCAATAAGACGCTCCATCATTCGCATTCATTAGGCGAGCGAGATAGACTGACTAAAATGATTAACTAGATGATTAATTTCCCGACGAATTGCCATTCATATTCATATTACTAGAAAATATAATAGATAAGAAAATATAATAGGAAGACGAAGTAAAGGAGTATATTATTTAGCTGCAAATGTACAATGCAACGATCATTGGACAATTAATTCATCAATAAATAACGTTAACATCTATTTAAAACATGTACCTATACAATACAAAACAAATTGCATAATTATACTAAACAAACCAAAATAACATCAGTTCATTTTGTTCATAAAATCAGGCCACTTAATCGTATTTTCCTTAAATCTCATTACACATTGGTATTTCAACTACAAACGTAAACTGACTCTTACTCATTCACATTGCTTGACGACGCATCGCTTCGCGGAAGCCCGGTACGGCAACTGAATCTAAACACCTCTTGCTGCAGCCAGAATAGCTTGACCTGCCTCCCCCTTTTATCACAAATAGGTCTATGTCATTGTATACTGGATAATGATGAAAATTGAGCTCTTTGGCTTTGGTTGACGATCTAGTATGCCTAAGCCTTATATTATACAGCGTCAGTTTTGCAAGGCTTTTTACTTTAACTTTGTTAAGGCAATTTCAAGGAAGAGTCAGAGGTAAGAGAATGGAAGAGAAGAGAAGAAGACGAAGAGGTTGGGTGAAGATTAATCTGATAACAGAGTGATTGTAAAATATGTATTACAAAACTGTATTACAAAAAACACTGATATAGAACTGAATTTCATAGCTTTTCAATCTCTTTTTGTCTGTGGGAAAAACATGAATCACCAAAGTCTTTGAAAAGAGCTATAGCAGTGCAAAAGATTTAAGATCGCTATTACTAAAAAAAAATTCAGAGTGAAACGTCTCGAACTAAACACACCACGTCATCTGAACTACTATCTCATTACAAAGGGAAATGGTATGGACACTGGAAGACCACACTTAATCAGCTGGTCACATCAATAGACCAGTACTACAGAGCTCCCACCCCCTCTTCTTCGACCAAAAGTCCTTAACAAGGCGGGAAGGGTATGGACAATCAGGTATCTGGTTAAACTGGCCGGTGGATTGATAGACCAGTGTTACCGTTATACGATGATCGGACTCAAATGAATGGAACCATTCAATGTCTTCGGAGAAAGGTTAGCGGAATATTTTGATTGGAGATGATGTGCGACGGGAAGTGCAGGTAACTGAGTGCAAAATGAAACAAAAGAAGATCTCTGAATGAAACATTGATGTATAATAACAATGAATGAAAAAAGGTATATTTACAAAGGTACTACATAATCTGTGCATTAGGTATTCATGATCCTTTCAAGATGTTGAACGGCCAGTAAATATTATGAGACGCGAACACGAGACCTCATGCCCAGATTAAAATTCTCAGGTTGAATCGAAACATTGTCGGTACCAACTCGACGAAATTACTATAATGTCATTTAATGAATGTCAACTAACGAATGTTTTAAAAGTGTAGATAATCTGTCAGTAATGTGAATATCCACTGAAAATAAAATCACATAATAGATAGAATATTAAAATTGGAATTTAGGGGTAACGTCTAACGGATTATTCAAGGTGAAGTAGGTATACTTCCTCTCATCTCAGCCCTTTAACCATCTTTTGAGGTAGCAAGAGGCATTCAACTCATATTTATCACACGCTTTTTGAGAACGCTATAATGTGTCTATCATAGCGAATAACCTCCCTGTTGTGTTCTTGTTTCGTTCTTGTATAAAAATACTTTCCTCCTAAAAATATTGAATAAAAATATAATCTACACCAAGCAATAAGGAAGCTCTTCACATTGCAGGTTAAGCATATGCGTCAGTATAATCTTTAATCTAAAACATATCAATTTTCGATCCACTTGTGAAATACCTATCTTAGAAATTCAGCGTTATCGGGAGTTAAGTGAGTATGTGCCTATTCTGGGAACCTATTTATAAGTAGGTATTTTGCGGCTCGTTCCGGAACCGGAACAATACGTATTATGGAATGTAATTATTGCGATTTTTGCATAGTTGTTTCCTAAATCATCAACATTCTCCCTCCCCCCCTTAACCCACGCTAAGAGGGGTCGGCACAACATGTTTTTCTCATGGTTTGACAATACATCGGACCATAATTTTATTTTGCCGAAACAAAAAAATCTTGCTAAGTATGTATAAAATACTTATACTCATCCAATATCAAATAATTGTTTCAATAATAGTAAATTTCCGGTAGTTTAGTACCTCGTAAACAAAGTCACAGAAGAGCCGCTGTTTCATAAAAATCTACACAATAGAAAATGAAACGATGATAACTCGATACCTTATCGATATCGCACAAACATCAGCCTGAATAAGTCTGTAGAAACTATGTCACCTGTGGAGTCGTATCGAATTTGGGAGCATCACTTTAGATAAGTGGCAGTAGCTAATCGAATGGGTGCGGGATACTATCTGCTGAACGTGCCTACATTCGGAAGCTTTCTGTATGTATTTAGCGCTCGTGGCGAAGTGGTTGAAGCTAAGCAACGTTCTGAGCGGTCACAATTTGGATGGGTCACAAGTGGCATTAGCTGAGCGCTTTCGCTTTTGGAGGGCGCGTTAATTTGTCGTTCCTGGCTTTTAAAGACGTTATGCCGCGTCGGAGGCCCTTAGGCGGCCTAAAAATTTCATCACCAGAGTTAGCTACTAGCTCATACGTACTTAGGTACCTAGGCACATAGAGTAAGAGTATCTAAGAAAAATAGGAATTCATTCTTAAAACTTCGACAACTCACGTAGTAAAGACCAATGTTGCCTCTGGCAACTATGTCCATACATATTTGCAATTTACCTAAGTACATAATAAATACTCATGTAAACAAAATTAGATTAGGAGTAGCATAAACAAAGAGAGGCTTATCAGAGTAGGTAAACTAAGAGGTAGAAGATGATTGATTTTTAAATCTAAACGAATCGGATGACCGCTATTGGCAACAAATGATCGCTTACGTACTATCAGCCGTCCTTTCACAAAGAGGCCTAAAACCTTAATCATACAAAGTTACTTGATATTGCTCTAGTTATTCTGTAGATGTTATCGAAGGAATCAGTAGCTATTTTATCGTACCCTCAGCACTGGTTTATACTTTATCAAACTGATAGCGAGTGTTGCAAGTGGTGATACTAACAAACGCCAAAAGCATACGAAATTCGCCCCCAGCATATTATTTACAAACTGATTTGATTTATCTTACAATTCTCGATAAAGTTGTTTAACCTAGATACTTACTTAGTAAAAATTGCATCAAAACAAATGCAACTTCAGAAAAGTCACACAATTTTTAGTCATGTTGGTAAACATGGAAAAACATTGCGTATATATTACAGATAAATTCAAGTTTCAACTCAACAATTTTTTAAGCCTTGTTAAATAATTTCTCAATTGTTACGCTATCATTCAAATGGCGCTTTTATTTGTGAGCAGTTAATGGTTCGTTGCGAAAACAAGTTATGGAAGTCAGGCTGGACGGCTTGTTACAGGGAACCGTATGTCAATTTACTAGTGATTAAAACTGCTGCTCACTTTGCTCGTACTAGTTCCACAGAATAACGCGGGCGAGCGTAGTGAGCGTGATCCAAAACCGATTATCTGCAGAAGTAGGCTAGCTCAGATAATAGCTCAATAATTCGAGATTGTGCCGTCTGTTTGTCCAGCACTTCAGCTGTTCCTGCTTGTTATCATTCTTGAAATAGTTTATGACTGTTTCTATGTAGGTGTGGTTTTCGTCTTTATTTCAGAAGAATAGATTGGATCTGTTTCTGTGAATTATTCTATTACATCATCATCTGTAATCCAACCTCCCTTTGGTTCGTTCGTTCGTTCGTATGAGTAAGTGGCCAACTATGGTGACGGAGTTTTTAGGCCGCCTAAAAGCCTCCGTCGTGGCTTAACGACTTTGGTAATTAATAGTTACTATACTTCTGCAAAATGAGAGTCTACCAAATATGAACCTACCTACTTGGTTTTCAGACTACCCCCTTGGACATCTAAAAATCTAAAAAATACATAAAAATTTTCTACAAAAGTCTATTGCTATGTTGGGGGCACAGTCGTGATTACATTTCTGTTTTATTTTCACACTAGCTGCTCCTCACGGTGAAAAGTGGTGAAAAGTTCTCGTTTCCCGGGATCAAAAGTAACCTATGTATGTATTAATGCAGGATATAAGCTACCCTGGTACCAAATTTCATTTAAATCCGTCCAACAGTTTGAGCGTGAAGAAGTAACAAACATTCACATTACATCACACACAAACTTCATCATTCTCCTGCCCTTATCCCACGCTAAGTGGGGTCGGCACAACATGTTTTCTTCTTCCACTCACTCCTATCACTCGTCAACTCAAAGGCCTCTAAAAATGCCTAGACCGAGACTAGAATTATATAAACGTAATTGCGCTTTCATGGTATGCAAAATTTATAATAAGTTACCTAGCTTCTTGTTAGAAAAACACGGTAATATATTTAAAAATGCTCTTAAAGAATGGTTAATTGACAATAGTTTTTATTCGGTTCAGGAATTTATTGAATTATGACATTTGTGTAATTATTATTCTTAAAATGCATGCAATTTTTTGTAATTTTTTTTTATATAAATTTTGATTACTAATAATTTAATTTAAAGTAGGTGTTGACTATTCATAATGAATGACCAATGATTGTGAATTGAATTTTAATTACAATATACCTACTTACCTAACTATTTGTATGTCATGACAATGACTGAATATGCAGAACTATTTAATGTACCTACCTAACATGCTTGTGACATAACCATATTCAGAACAAATAAATAAATCTTTATCTTTATCTTTATCTTTAACTCTGAATCTACTCCTCTAACATTCATATCCTCTTTCACACAGTCAAACCACTTTTTCTTCGGCCTTCCTCTACTTGCATGCCCATCCACACTCATACTTATAGCACGTTTGGTGACATGTTGTTCATCCCTCCTCATAACGTGTCCATACCATGATAATCTTGCACTCCGCACCTTTTCGGTAATGGGCGCCACTTTCAAACTTCCCCTTATATAGTCATTCCTTACTTTATCCTTACTTTATCACACACAAACTTTCACCTTTATAATATTAAGTGTGATTATTCTGACTTTGCATTGATTTGGTCAAAATGTAAGTACTTATACTTATGCCTCTAAAGTTACTTTAAAAAGTTGGACATTAATATGTTGGTATGGTCAAGGAAAAAGACTTTAGAATTTTAAATTACAGCAACGTAAAGGATATTTTCATCACAAATATCTACTTATCTAATAATAGATAATGTCAATACCTAATGACTGTTTGTTTACTTCACCACGGAACCCGCATAGGCGTGGCCCTGACTCTAACGCAGGTGTAATTCTGTTGTACAGTAACTCCATTAATTTATTATGATTCTTGGGTTTGTTAATTGGTGAGCTAATAGGTTACTTCTTGTGGATAACACATGAATGAAGGATTGAGGGTTTATGGTTGAAATAGTATTGGCATTTACGGTTGATTATTTATTTCTCAAAAAGAATTACAAAATTCACTTACAGAGAAAACTATAGCTAAGTATAACGTTTGTGTGCCTTTCAGCGTAAATATGCTTCTTACAGTAACGTCTTGTAACAAAAATAATAACTTAATTAATACTTAGCACCTAAGTATATAAACTATTGAGGGTAGTTTTAGCTTTACAGTTGCAGGTAATTTTGTTCGGAAAGAATACTAACTTACCTGTACCTACGGATTATCCCGGACAATGTTCCGTATTTTTGTTTTGCAGCAAGAGCCGACACGAATATCGAATACAATTTATTTTTTCCTAGATTCTAATAAAGTCTATTAGAATCTAGGAATAAAAAAAAGACGTGTGGCACTCGGAGACTGCCGCGGTAAAGCTATTGCATAGCATTTTTTCGGAGTGGGGGGTGTTAGGTTATTTTCGTTACGGAATTTCTGGATTCGGTCCCCACGCTCAAGGCCCTCAATAGAAGCTATGCAATAGCTTAAAAAATATTTTAGGTACTATATTCTATTATTTTTTCTATTTTGCAATTAAGGTGCCTCTATGGGTGAAACTAGCGCCACCGCCGATTTTATTTTATTATTACGTTGAACAAAGGAATTTTAAAAAACTGAATGTACAGTTTATGAAACCTATCATAAGCTTTTTTTTAATACCTGTGTAATAGTTTCATTTTGTATAGTTTAGGAGGAATAACGAAAACAGAGTTTGGTGGCCACCAAGTGCAACTTCGCTATATCTCCTAAACTATGCAAAATGAAACTATTACATAGGTATTAAAAAACAGCGTATGATAATGTTTCACAAACTATACATTCAGTTTTTAAAAATTCCTTTGTTGAACGTAATAATAAAATAAAATCGGCGGTGGCGCTAGTTTCACCCATACAGGCACCTTAAACATTTTTGTTTACGCGATTAGGCCGATTAGAAACCAAAAAACCTGAATCGACTAAACCTTTGTAAGATTGTCTACCGCGCCTTATTGTCGGCACATTAAGGTTTTTATTTGGTTTTCCTTTTCCAGGCGTATTTAACTATTTAAATAAAAGCACAAAATGTTAAACAATGGTTTATTAGAATGACCCAGATCGTTATCAACAGATGAGTGTTAATACATCCACGTTCCACACCTCTTGTATCTAAGTGTGTATGTTTGTAAACGCATCACCGCTTAAAAGTTGTCCTGGACAAAGAAACCTAGGTATTAACATTACTATTAGCATTTAGCATTATTAAATTTTTTTTAAAGTACGGTTTCCCAGAAAATGTAAAAAAAACGAGTGATTTGCTTGTCCTAGTTACAAAGTGTATGCGTCATTATTCAACTTACGGCCGAAATTAATATTCAATCCTAATCCTTAATTTGAAGATTGAGATTGACATTTCAATCTTTTTTCTAGAAAAAGCTTGCCAATAACCAATCCTTGGATTGAGTTTGCAATCCAAAAAACCAGGCTATCTTTGGGAGGTCGGATCACGGATTAAAGATTGGCCTCTGTTCGAAAATGACAGTTTGAGCTTGCCATGCCAATAACCAATCTTTCTATTTGACGTTTGCTTTGATAGGTGAAAACAATCGCAGATTGCAATCCGAGAAATTTGTTGGATTTCTTCTTGACAGATTGAGATTGCCAAAGGATCGATTTTGTAATCTTGATAAATTTATTATATTTATTATAAAAGTACCTAATAAATCTGTCGGAATTTTCAAGTGATAGTGATGATAGTGATAATAATAGTGATTTGGAGGTTCTGGCTCAGTTATCGGATTGGGAAAGTGATGATATCGACGCCAACGCCGAAGTTAGAAGTTCACGAAGAATCAGAAGGGTGAACTTTATGCAGACCCTCGAGGATGTAGAATTATTCACCTTCAGATTTCGGTTAGGCTGAAGTATAGCTACCAGCAGCAGATATTATTCTAGAATCTAGAGAATAATACCTACGGAAGAACAAGATGTTACAGAATGGGCAGCTCTCATAAATTATTATTTTAGTTACTTAATACACAGGCTTTTACCTAGCAAGACGATTTAAACAGTGCTAATAATAAAAACTACTATAATAAATGACAAAATAGTTTTTTTTTTAATCAATACCCTTGGTAAGCAATTGTAGTAGGTGGTAGGTAATGTGAGATAGGAATGTAACTTAGTACCTACATTATCTTATAGAAACAATAATACCTACCTACTAGGAATAATAAGTCAAAAGATTATTCATATCTCAGAACAATCATGTTACCATCAAAATACAGTTTTGTAGGACAATTGAAATGAAATGAAATGTTTGTTGATATAATATTTAATTAAAACAATTAAATACATAAATCAAAAAGGTTTAAAAACTTAACAAAACACCTTACAAACTTTCCTTCCACTTCTGTAATCCTAATTCTAAGTTATTCGAAGTAAGCTGTGTTTTTTTAATTCGAAATTATTATTTTCTAGATTGTATTATTTATATAAGCGTCCAGACATCGTTTTTTAGTAGCAAAATGTTCTGCTTTTGCATTATTTCTGGCTGTTTTCCCTTCATCAGGTTTCAATTTCTTTTTTACTGAAAAACAGAAAATATGAGATTATAGGGAATGAACATACGTGCATTTTTCTTTAAATTTTCCCATTTTAAACGCATCTGCTGCCTTTAAAATGGATCATGTGCGAGGGCTATTCGTAGCTTTAGCTTCCTACACCAGGGAAAGAAACAGGCAAGCTCAGAATTTCTCTGAGCAGGCAAGAACCTGGTGTGCTTTTGCTAAGTTAGGCCGTAGGCGTCATCTCTACAACTTCCATAAAAACCAGTAGGTAGGTAGGTAGGTAACTTACGATTTCTGAATCCATCATTAGAAGTAATGCTGATGAAATGATCACACAACACACATCTGTTTTATTTACCTAATTTTCGCAACAAATAACTGTACAGTAGTGGTTATATTTGGTTTTAATCTCTTTGTCAAATACCATTCGTCAACTTGAACGTTCCATTTCAGTTAAAGTATTTTGTGTATAAGTATTGAGATTGTTAAATCTGCAAGTTTTTAGGCAAATAACAATTTGTTTGAACTATAAATATTACTATCTACAACTTGTTAATTAATTTTATTTATTATTTGTTTTTATATTACTCAAATTAATATTGTGGTTCCAAATTAATATTGTGGTTCCATTAAACATTTTACATAAAACGGAACGTTAAAGAGGGAAAGGATTGCCGGCAATCTGCCACCAAAAAAAAAGATTGGGATAGCAGATAGGTTATTGGCATGCGGATAGGAGATCGATCGGGAGATACCCAGCAATCCAAGATTGAATTTAATCTCGGATTGAAGATACATGATTAATTTCGGGCGTTAGACGAATGAAACAAAGTTCAACCACAATCAATAAATCTCTTAGATTCTCTATTTAAATACTGTGCCTATACTTATCATTAGTCACACTGACGCACACAGTTTTTGTTGAAAAATGTCTCTGAAATTACAAGCTACTAGGTAGGGTCAGGTGTCCAACGTTGAAACACCAAAAATTCAAAGTCTCATAGATCTTTCGTTTCTACCAAAGACGATTAATATCTAGAAGACAGACAAAGGCCATACACAAAATCGTAACCCGATCCTGCAGTACCAGATAGCCTGAAAACTTTAAAACATCAATTTTATCCAAGAAATTTCAATACTTAGTAGTAGGTAGCAACAATATTCAATATTTAAACATTTTAACTAGAAAGTAATTGAAATTTCGTGGATAAAATTGATGTTTTAGAGTTTTCAGGCTATTTTTTAGGGTTACGATTTTGTGTATGGCCTTTGTCTGTCTTCTAGATATTAATCGTCTTTGGTTTCTACCGATATGAATCTAGTTTTTTACAGGTATACAGGTTATTTATTTGAGTATTGGATGTCATTTATAGTTTTTTCATTTTATGTATACACAGGCCATAAAAAAATAAAAACAAAAAAATTAGAAATGTTTCACTGTGTACACGACCGTGTACACAATGAAACACCATAAATTAAACAATGAAACGTATTAATTTGTACCGGATGTTTCCATCATTGTTAAGTTAATGTCAAAAATTGCTTGTATTTAATAAAAAAAGGTTTTATTCAAAGTTAATACGCTATCAGACTTTTCAAATTACATAAAATAGGTAAATGACCAAAGGAATTAGTTATGTGCAAAAAAAATTTCTTAACATAATGAAAATCATTAGTTATTATATTTTTTTTTATAAGAATTCTAAAAATAATACTTCATTACAACAAAATAACAACTTATGAATAGTATGGTATCCATATGGTACTAGTTAATTAGACTCTAATAGTAACCTAGTAGGTTACTATATAAAATACTGTTTCACTGTGTCCACTGTGCATTTGTTTCATTGTTGACTACCAAGGGTATCCTTAGCAATCTTATTTTATTTTTACTACATTGCATCACTTTATTAAAATGTTATAGTCCACGTTAATCTATGAAATATGTCCGATGTTAGGTAATCCTGAGAAATATGAGATATGCTAGCATAACTAAATGTAAAATCTTGAAAGAAAGCAGAAAATTCGTACTTTTTTGTAAAAAAATTGAAAAAAGCTCCGCAAAAAATCTTCTTTCGCGCGCCATCGACGCAAACTGGGATATAGCATGAGGTTCGAGGGGGGCTCCTTATGCGATAAACTGCAAGATCTGGTAACGTCACATTTCAGAAATTTCGCAAAGTTACACTGTGTACCACTGTTTCAACGTTGGACACCTGACCCTACCTATACAAAATAAAACTATTAAAAAAAAGCTTATGATAGGTTTCAAAAACGGAGTATTCCGTTTCTTAAAATTCCTTTGTTCAACGTAATAATAAAATAAAATAGGCGGCGGGGCGCTAGTTTGACGCATACAGACACCTTAATCAAGCTAAGCAGTTCCATTGAGCAGCTCCTGTATTCATCAGCAGAATAGGGGTTTTTAATTAGTTTTAGAGCATTTTAGAAACCCATTCAATTTTCACAGGAAAGTATTATTATAAGGTAATTGCAAGAAGTTCTCATACTACCTACGTATTTTTACGAGATGTGCAAGTCACTAATTTGATTAACCCCTTACTGAAAGTCGTAAAACTGTTAAACTAAACGAACCCTAATACCAATTAGCTAAATGGGAATACTATAACTCGTAGAAGATACTGAAAATTAATACAAAGCCGTGTTGGCCGACTGAGATTGTTCATTGACTTTCGATTCATTGAGTTTTGTTACGAATAATATAAATACCTTATCTTATATTCGTCACTGTTTGAAGCAATAATTTATGATATGATTGCTTTTTACATAGGTACATATTTCTACATCTGATAATGTCCTAAAATGTCTAAAAATGTTAACTAATGTATACCACGCCTTAGGTTTTCCTGCGGTCATTATTTTAACATTTCATAAAAGGAAAGTTGAAATGGCGCAATGCACAGCTATCTAACATGCCTTCTCCCTAGAGCAAATCGATCTTTTAACCAACCCACCATGGAAACGACATAACTAAAACCGATTCACGCGATTTCCACCTTTATATTGCGCAATTTATAGCCCATTCGAGCCATAATCCCATGCACTCCACCCTTGGATTTTCCCTAGAGAACCATCTTTGCACGTTCCATATTTAAATTGGTCTATCATTTTCCTCTTGCTTTGGTATTTTCAACCGTATATTTATAGCAAAAGCTTGAATTTTGTGTGAACTTGTCGGTTACAGAGAATCGATCTTGTTTTCGCCTTGGACCAAAAAGGTCGTTTGCACAGCAGAATCTTTGTAAAAGATAAACGACTCTATATTTTGAGAGTTAGAGAGGATTTTAGTGTGATGGTCATAAAAGCAGGGAGTGCCAGGGAGTAGTTTTGTATCTGTGGAGAAAATTGTTTGAGATCGAATTGAATGTTGAAGTCTCATTGGCTCAGATTCTTTTGAAGTAGGGTTCAACAGGGTCCTCTTGTATATAATAGGATATATGAACCAGAAAGAGGTACTTACAAAAGAGATAAATCCATACAATTTTCAGGTACCTACTGAAAAAAATATCCTAAATTACCTTCATGGAACCATATGAATTATTAGTAAGCTGATGACGAATTAATTTATACCTACCTTACTATTAATACCTTACCTACTTAGGTATTTGTTCTGAGATAATAATATTAGCATAACAATCATAAGTAAGTTTAGGGACGTACCTATACCTTCTAAATACCTACTTTTATTTACAGAAACAAATTTAATAGGTAAGTACTTGGTAATTTACGTTTAATTATTAACAAAATACAGACACACTATAATGAGACATCTAAAGATAAAACCAAATTATCAGATAAGTAGGTACCTTAAATTATCCAGATAACTCACAAACATTTTGTTCATATTTTCCCTTAAAATAAAAGGATGAAAAAACAGGTCATTCTGAAAAATACAGCTCAGATTACTAGGTCTACAAATTTCTAGAAGCAAATTACAGATAATAGGGTTGCATTTACAAAGTAATTTGTAACTTGCCTTATGTTACATTTCCCAAGAGAAATGTACGGTGTACTCGCAGCTTTCTTTTATAAATCTATACTCTAAGCTTCATTTTAGACCTAGGTTCAGCATGTACTGCATAAACCCCTACAGAACTTAAATTCTCACAGAAACCTATATTTTTAGAGTAGTGTCTAGCAAGAGGGTGAAAAAGGTTTGATAAAAAACCAGGGTGACTTGACAATGAACATTTGAGGAAGAAATATCGGGATACTAATTACTTTTATCATTTAGATTGTTAACGGACAGATAGAGAACCTTTTACATTTTTGTAATATTTTATTAAAGGTACCTACCTAAGTAAATAATAAACAAGTGGTAAAATTAAAAATATAATGTAACCGACTTTAATTTCGTTAAAGAGCGAATTCCTGCACTCACGAATTTTTTATGGGACTTGACAGTAAGTTTATTTCGTTCAGACACAAAAATATTTTTCAAAATTGGTCTACTATTGATGGAATAGGTAATCGGTGATAAAACAAAAAAACATACAGAGTGAAAAATATAACCTCCTTTTTTGAAGTCAGAAGTTTAAACCTTTTTGATTTGATTTGATTTTAGAATGAATTGTAAGCCTGTTCTAAATATCAGTAAATCAACGAACCAAGTATAAAATAAATCACCTTTTCATCGCTCGGTTTCCACATACCACAATGAGACCACGGGAGTACCTACGGAGGAATATTAATTATCACTCCCCCACCCTCCCCTCTAGCCAAGTTGGGGAGGGAAGCTAAGAGGCGCCTGGCACCAAACCTCCTAGGGTAGGAGATGGAAGCTTTATTATTACGACATAATTATCTCAATTTATTTATTTAATTAGAATATTGCCTGACGATCAGTGTCTGCATGGCCTAAGGATACCTGCTGTCGCGATTAGAAAAGATTGTTCGTAAAAAAAATATTTCAAGAAAAAGCATTCGTAAAACCTTCAACAACACAGAAGTTCATTAAAATATTTTTAAAGATTTTACAGTTGAACAAGAAAGTAACAAAGTGGATCCTGGTATTTGACACAAGAGTTCGCCAGCAGCCTCTGTCACTGTTTCAGCCCAAGGCACCAAGTCTTAAATATCTTTTTCAACTTTTTCAGTGATAACTTCTATCTTGACGACCTCTGTGCGCAGTGGGTGCGCAGTCCGCCTGAGGCGCAGCGGTTTTTTATGTGTATTTCATCATAAATGAAATATCTTACTAAAAGTTAACGGCTCCGACAGGATTCGAACCTGCGTACAAGCGATCACTCTTAAGCCGAGCTGCCTGACCACTAGGCTACGGAACCACTTACGTCGTGAGCTGAAACGATTAGTAAGATGATTTATCGGTTAAAGCACCGACCGAGTGGTAAAAATTCTGACCACCATCTCCTGAACTACAGTCGAGATTAACAAACTGGAGACAAAAGCTTTTGTGCCGAGGGCGTGACTCTAGAATTGAGGATAACACCGAAAAATTACTTAAATTGAACTCTATTACAATGCAGTAAGGGTTGAGCTTTGAAGATATTATGGTAAGGGGGAGAAGTGGCGTGATAGGGGGACACAAAGTGATTCAGCAACTAAAGGATCTATGGATCATCCTTTGTATTGCTCACTTTTATAAAGTCTAGATTATTTACCTCTGCGTCTCAGGCGGGCTTACACCCAATGCGCCACAGAGGTCGTCAAAAAAGTAAGCTCTTAGTAAGTAAGTCCTACGTATGAGCAAGTGGCAAAATCTGGTAACGGTGTTTTTAGGCCGCCTAAAGGTATTCTCTGGATAATTTAATATGTTGGAATGGTAGGTACATAAAAGTACCTCCATCTACTTTACTCTCCTTAAAATTGCCATGCAAAGAGCAATCTTATTCTTACACAATAACGCATAATCGAGAGTTTTTCGAGACAAGGACACAAGAGATGGCTATTTCCGACTAAGAGAAAATCGTTATCTATACATAAGCATTTATCTACAACAATGTCACGGTATAACCGACCTTATCGCATTGAAATAGAGAGCATAATATGTTGAGATGAGTTTATCTCAAGAGCGACAAGGACGCAAGATCTGGAAAAGCCAAATTTTGCATCCCCTTGGAAAACCAGCTACATAAGTTATTTAAGTAGGTATATTATCATAAGTCACGCATTTATCAATCTTATCTCTTTGAAATAGAGTGCATAAATGTTCAGACGAGCTGTTCATCTCAGGAGTGACAAGACAATTATTTTGGAAGTATGTGATACCAAAGGAAAATCATTACATATTATGTAGGTACTCGTATTCATATAGTGAATGTATTGAAAACAGTTTTCAAAATCTTGTGTCCCTGTTTCTCTGCAGATGACCCGTCATCGGAGTATTTGCAATTTAATTTAATGTAGGTACTTATTATGCTATGCGTAGCAAAAATATTTTAGAAATATCAGGCAATAGGTATTCAAAGATCAGTGTATGTACTTATGTAGGTAATCATAATCATAGTACCTACTTACCTAAGTTCGTATGAATCAGTAAGTGGGTTGACTGAAATGGGTTTTCAAACCCATTTCATTTTGTGTACTTAATGTCATCTCATCTAATTTATCACAAGCGCCCTTTAACAAAGACATAAGATTGATTTTTGTTTAACACAATCAACATTCAGTTTGAATATAGATCAACATGTACTCTGATCTATTGTTCAATTTATACTTATTGTACTACGCAAAATTAAATCGTGTGTCCTTGCAATAAAGTGCTTCTGTTCAGATGAGAGGCTCATCTCAAGAGCGACAAGGACACAAGATTTCGAATCCATTTCAGTCATCCCAAAAGAAAACCACCATGATCTAAATTATTATTGTGCCACGTAAAAGTAAATCTTATCTCCTTGAAATAGAGTGCACGTATTCAGATGAGAGGTTCATCTCAGGAGTGACAAGGACGGAGAAGAAGCCATTTCGTCTGAAGTATTGATCGCCGCCCGCCCAAGCGCCAGGGCGGTAAGCCGACACACTAATCTCGTCTGGGCGGATTTCAACGTTGCTATGCGGCTATGTAGAGTGAAGGTATAGTAGGTAGGTACATACTAAGGTATAATAGTATTGGTATGACTTTCTGAAAGAGTTTATAACTTTATAAGTACACAAACACAGTAAGAATTGCGTAAATTAAAAAATATAGGAAAAAATAATTCAATCCAAGTCACGTATGGAGTGTTAACTACTCCAAAATGTGGGAATGTACTAAATATGTATACTTACCTACCTCCGAATACCCCCCTAAAAATGCCTAAATAATCTAATAAATACATAAAACGGGATATTTACCATGATTCGTAGATTTCTCAAAAGTAGATGATGATTTATACCGAGCCCGTATAAATGCAATGGTGATCATATTTATTTTTGTTTTTGTTTTTACTAGTACCTATAATTTAAGTTATTTTTAACTGACTTTTTCTTTACATTAAATAATGATTGTGTAAAACACCTAGCCTTATAATTACAGGTGCGCGAAATGCAGTCAGTAGATAACTAGATAAAGCGTATTCTTTAAATAGTTTTAAAACTTAGGCTACCAGTGATAGTAAACATTAAATTTCAATTTAATTATCACAAATGCGTCATCGTGACTTTACAAAAGAAAACAAAACAAATATATAATACAGTTTTCTGGCTCAGCTTATGTTGGACATGATCGAGTTTATTACCTATCCAACATAAGTTGAACTTTGATAATTGTCATGGAATATCTTTTGCAGCATAGTATAGACTTACAGATTTGATTGATTGATTTACCTTTTGATAATAATTTGTAATTATGATGATTGGTTATGAATAATCATAGGTTTTAGCGACGATTTGACATGGAGTAACAAAGAATATTTAAAAACGAGGACTAAGAAAATTGATAGAGCACGTTGCAAAAACAAATCGCTCAAGTGCTAGTCGGACTCAAGTACGAAGGGTTCCGTACCTGCCATTCTGTGAATATTTCAAGCATTTACATGTTTTCGTTATTAAAATCGAGCAAAAATCGCCAAAAAAAATCACGTCTACCATTTCACTCGTTACCTCACAACTTTTGACTAATAGTTGGACTCTATTTAGCAGCCATTCGAACCACAGAAAGGCTATAAGTGCATAATGACCAGAATGAGTCCTCTTTGAATGAAAACTTGCTTGTAATGTGCAGAAGCACATTCCTCCTAGTTTTGTAACGCATCAATCAATGCTTATTAGATCGTGTTAATTGAACTACAAGCAAGTACGGCCAATTCATCAGCTAGTGATACGATAAATACCATATTAAAGCCGGATGATTTTAATTTGATGAAAGATTTATAAGTAAACCATAACAAAAACAAAATTAAATTCTAAAATAAATAAGCAGTTTTTTTTTCTCGGGAAGTGATTACCTAATAATCATCATCTTCATCATCTCAGCCATAGTCCACTGCTGGACATAGGCCTCTCTCATAGATCTCTTGTTTCGGTTGGAAGCGGCCTACATCCATCGTGAACCTGCGGCCTTTGCCAAATCATCCTTCCATCTCGTTGGTGGACGTCCTAATAATCCCTACTAATTTTATAAATGCGAAAGTAACTATGTATGTCTGTCTGTCTGTTACGCTTTCACGCCTAAACCACCGAACCGATTTTGATTGAATTGGGTACAAAGATAGACTAAACCTTGGGAAAGGACATGGGATACATTTTGTTAGGGTCCCACGCGTAAGAAGTCGCGAGGAGTAGCTCGTGTAAAATAATTATATAAATACAGCTTAGCGCACTAAGACAGGACAACGTCTGTCGGTCAGTTTATAATAATGAAAATTACCATAATTTTCCAACACTACTCGCAGGATATAATGCATTCGAACTCGATTCTTACGACTATTTCTCGGTAGAGTATCGATTTAATCCATCACAACGTGTTGCAAGTTAACCCTTGTGTCACTGCACTAGCTTTACCTAGTAGGTAGTTTATTTACGTTCCAATTTTGAAAATAGTTTTCCATTGTTTTAAGTTCCAGAAATAGAAAACATTAAGGTTTACAGTGTTGCCATGGTTTGGTAACATTCCCAATAAAAATTTAAATACACTAAGTATCAGTCCCTCACAAAGTTGAAAAGAGATCAAGTAGATAATTTATAATATTTTCCCGAGTTTCTTAAGCAAATTATAGATTCAGTGGTATGTTTTCCAACGAACGGTATCGATTACCATACACAGGTAGCATTGTATTCAAATGCGGGTGACGCGGGTCAGACGGACTCATCATGGACTCCAAGGGCCGAGGTGGAACTTGACTGATGATAACAATCACAATAATATTGACGCAGAACGGCTGAATAGATTTGGATGATAGGTACTTAGCATTTCACCTGAAAAACATTTAGGAAATGGAAATGGGATGTAAAACATAAAAGCAATTTGATACAAGCAGTTGGAATCATCATATTGTTGCAAGCTGCTCAGGTATAGGTGCTTGCAACAATATGATGATTCGAACTGCGTATATCAAATTGCTTTTATGTGATTTAGATCATTTTAACTACTCCAGACGCACATATCAATTTGTCGCTGACTGTACCTACTCTATCTTTGCAAAACTCAAATATCAGTTTGTAGGCAAGTTAACCCATAGTTTGAACTCTTTAAATTAATTCATAGGTACTTGTCTTCCTGTATTTATACCTACGTGTTTGTAACAAAGATTTAGTAATAATTTAATCAACCGAATAATCATTTGAAATTATCAGTTATTAGGGAAAGAACTCTTATCATTGAAATGTCCAAAATATTAAAACTCAAATTCTTTCCACTATCTTGAACGATCTGAAATTATTTTTAAATTCGTGTAGCTGATTAGATAGAGTAAACAAATATCGATAAGATTTCGAAGTAGCTCTTATGTCGATACGATAAGGGCGATAATCGAGATGGCTAAGCCAGGATGACGGCTGACGTGCACCTCGCACGTTCAACTATTTCTATGTATTTACTTTTAGTGACATTCTGTTTTACATTTGCGCTGATTCAGTTGTAACATTGATTACTTATCTAAATTAAAACCAAAAGTTATTATTACGTTCGCGTTAAAGACCAATGCAGCATGACATTTAAAGTAATATTTAATACAGAATCAGCGCCAATAGTGGTAATTCTGGATGTCGCCTAAACTAATTAGACAGCACTAAAATTGATGCCATCCTTTTTATTTCGATCGTTATGACAGGGACGGCAACATTTTTAGTGCTGTCAAATTAGATTAAATAGTTAAGTTTTGGCGACATTCAGAATTTATCCAGAATTACCTACCTACTGTCAAGATAGGTGTCAAAAAAAGCACGAGTCTCAGTCAGTCTCTTACAAAAAGACAACATAGTTTGGATCCATTTGTGGTATCTTCCTTGCAGAAAAAAGTTAAAATGCTAAAAAAAAGAATACGAGGTAGGCTCCACCTTACAACGTTTTACAATTTGTCCTGAAAAAAACAAGTTTTCTAACTGAAACAACGAATGAAGTAACATCTCATAACTGAAGATGGCAACACTGCGTCGCAACGTTCCGTGTGATCGGTGCCGTGCGTGTTGCGTGACACCAGACGCATCCTGATCGCGAGCGCGCCACATCTTCAGTGGTGCGAGGAGATTGTGAGCCGTGTGGGGAAAATCTCCATAGTTTTCGGGACTTTTTGTTTTATCTATGACATAAATTATTCATATTCATATTTATATATGCATTTATTTACCTATTTCAAGTTGGTACTATATTATATTTCATGGTCAATGTTTCACAAGTCAAGTTATAACTGAAAAATAAATTTATTAATATATGTTGGTGCGCAGAAATTAGACTTACCATGTGGGATATCAACACTTTAAATTACTCTCATTATTTTTTATCTACCATGTTACATACATTAAACCCATTTTTAAGAATAATTTAACCGTGGGTAATTAGTTGCAGTCTCTCGAAACCAGTGTGGTGAGGAGATCAATATCTAAAATATATTAAATTCTAAACCTACCACTTACATTTGTATTTACTTTGCGTGATATCTTCTTATCTGTAGCAGACGTAGGTACCTACCTATTTCATTATATCGACGGATTTAAAAGTGATCTTTGAATTTATTTGTTTTAATAGATTAAAAAAGATTAGGAATCTACCTAAGTATTTAATCTTACAAAAACAACAAGACTTCATTCAGCTTACTACAATCGACCAAATATGATTAGGTATAGTCCGCGCCACGTAAAAAGAGCGCTGGAAAAAAGTGGAGGGGGTATGTTTGCGCATGGCTACACTCGCGCACGAAAGTACTTATCATAATGTAGGTAGTATTGTAGCTGGGCGGCCGGCTCGGGCTGGCTAGTTTACACCGTTTTAACACCTATTTTTTATTGTCAACAGTTGATCTGACTACTTTTGTCAACACAATAAATATTAGTGTGAGTAATAAATATTTTACTCATTTCAAAATTTATGTCACTGTCTTTCATGAATAAAATAAATAAATTACTTAGATGAATATATGGAATTATTATTAAAAACATGTTTTAGTCAGTGTTAATTGTTAAATTTAAATAAGTAAGTAAGTACTAACCTACAAAATTCAGGTATTGTTGATACATTGTTTTAATAACATCAACAGCATTTTTAACAGCCTCTCTCTTTATAAAACTATATACCTACGTCATAAATAAATTTTTCTGATTTTTCTATGTAAAACCATTTCGTAAGCGAAAACTTTTGTACGCGATGATATATTGCGACCGAATTTGACGTAGTGACAGCGCGGGAAGCTAAGGACTGCTGACGAACCAATAGCATGCGCCGAATCAATGACAGCGTTACCCCTTCACCCCGCGCCGCAGTCCACACCACCAATCGGACCTAAAAATCGACTCTGCGCAGCTTGTCAGCCAGCGCTCTTTTTACGTGGCGCGACCTATACTTATTGCTTACATGTACTTAAGTAAATACTTATACCAAAGCAGTTAACTGCAGAGGTTAAGTACCTACCTGCATAAACGTTGACACATCTTGTGAAAAACTAAAGGAATAAGTACCTACCTAGGTAGGTATGTTGTTTTAAGGATTCTTTTAAAGTACCTAGGTAGTAAGTACTTATTGATCTTTGATAATTTTGTTATGATGCTGACGATGACGTCAGGTTTTAATTTTTGAAAGTAAAAATAAATGTCATTGTAATTGCCAAGAAAATTACTTAACAAACTTAATTTTAACCAATTTTTATTTAAATAATTCATTACAAAAGTTTGCATAGAAGGTCACTTAAAATTTAGTACTTACATAATCTAAAAAGCTACTATAGTATTCAAATGAATTGGATTTCTCATTCTTAATGTGAAAGCAGGCGATTATAGAAAAGAGGATAGAAAAAGTACCTAAGTGAATCATTTTTTTGGGCAAAAACTTTAAAAATGGTAACACCAAACCACAATCACCAGAATCGATGCGAAATGATTGGCCGGACGGGGTCTTACGAAAAGTTTTTTTATATCTTCGTGCTAGCTGCCAGTGTTTCCCAACGAGAGTCATCCAATTACCAGTTTTTGCACAGATAATCAATAATTTATTGAGTTTGCTCGTTTTATTGGTAGAGATAGCGAAGAACTCTACGTGCCAACTTATTACCTAATGTTTGTATTCAATTGGTAGACATTTCTTTTGGGCATTCTCAAATCCTATGAAGATGTCTTAGGGGGTAGTCAGAGGTATGTCCAATTGAAATACTTACATATTTGGCACATGCCCACATTTTGCAGAAATTCCATTCGTGACAGGTTGCAAGCCCATCGACGCATTTTTAAATTAATGGGTTATTTCGTTCGTTTCGTCAAATTTTCTTATTTATTCAATGAAATACTTGCACAATTACCTCATAAACCGTCATGGTAGCTGTATCGAGATTGAAAATAGCAGTTTTTATTATTATTCGCTAAGCGGGCATTTGTATGGAGTGTTTGAACGTATTATTTCACGCTAGTGGTTTTGTAGTGATGTAGAAAGTGACAGGAGTATTACATACAAATCATACAAGTTAGGTATAATGATATTAATGTACTACCTAACTAAGTATACTAATTTAATGAGGCAAAATAGTTTTTTTTAACTAATCTTTGGAGCTACTAGGATTTGATAAATTATTTCTGTATTATTTGAAACTCATTTCTTAGGTTTTTCTTTCCAAATATAAGAAAGAAAGAAAGAAAGAAAAATCATTTATTCTTGTAGGACCTCAAGGATCACTTAAGTATCGTTTTACATGCTAGGTGATTCTAATGCCTGTTCCAACGCGACTCCCTATACTTACCTAGGTACTTTTTTCACAAGTCATTTTTAATTTTCCCAAATCACAGCGGTATTTTTTATAAATAAAATTATACCACTGTAATTGAAACAGTTTGGAAAGCTCTTTGCCTAGCAGTGGGACGACCAAAATAACTAAAAAATTAAAAATTAATTGGCTCTACTCTATCTCTATAGAATAGAAAGTTAAAGTTGCATTCGAGCAGGGCTATTGCCTAACTTGTTGCGAAATCGACATTTGTCGCAATCACGACTAAACTGTCAAATATGACAGTAAAACTGTCAATAATTGTTTTCGCGATTTACTGTAATTTTTTCGTGATAGCGAATGGCGGTGAATTTCGTTCGCGACAAGTGACAAAGACAAACCCTGCAGATAAATGTAGGTACCTACCTACAATAGAAAGAGATAAGCAAGATCAAATGTTCTGTAAATTCTCGTTACAAGTATAAACAATGTAATAACCAGATTAATTAAACTTTAAGCACCGTAAATGTAAACAAATAAACAAAAGAACAATTATATCTCAGTTGAAACGCGTGCGTCGTTGAGCGGTAGTATACGACCAAATTACAAAAAACATTCACGCAGAGCTAAAACCAACTCTATTATGTATAAAAATAAAGCTATCAATGATGTATTACTATGTTTGCGCGCGTGCATAGATGCGCACGCAGCATATTCCACGACCAATGACCGCACTTTCTCTGTCGTCCATCTTGCAAATTAATTTTTATTTTCAAATTTGGAACGTTATGACTGTGCAGAATATTAATAATTGATTTTACAAAACCGGAATGAGTTGGGTTTTGTTTAAGTTACTATTTTTAGATAGGTAAATTTTCTTTTTTTTTAATATTACAGCGATGCGTGTCCATTTAAAATAAAAATAAATAATTACTGTTACCTATTACGGAACTCAAGCATAAATAATTTATTCAGTCTAAAATCCTTTTAGAATAGTTCTTTAATATGGAACTATTGAGGAATATTTTAATTCAGTCTAAAATTATTTAGGAGGTAATAATACCGTACCTACCTAGTAGGTACCTACTTAAATATAAAATTGAAGCTAGTAGGTACTAAGCAGGTAAGTAAGAGTAGTGACCAACTCAAAAGCCTAAAGGCCTCCATCATGGCTTATCGCCTTTAAAAGCCGGGACTGACAATTTAATGTGCCCTCCGAAGCACGGAAGCGCTCAGATATATTAATGCCACTTGCGGTCACCCATCCAAGTAGTGGCTGAATACTTGACTCATAAGCGAGGATAGATTACTATACTACACAAAAACCGCCGGTAACGCTATAGGCATGTCTACAAATACTAAGTACTGACCGTAGATATACTCGTAGATATAGATAGATAGATGACCTAATAAGTACTTGGATAACAAGTGTCCATTGTTATTTCCCACGGTGCCATGATTTACCGGAACGTGCAGATCTTATTTAGGGCTGGCAACATTAAAAAAACTGATAAAATTAAGCAAAAACTTTTTTTTTAAGTTCGTAGCACGTAGCGCGTTGAAATCTTTTGTATGAGATTCTTCATAGCGCTTTTTTGGAGAGAATTTTTTGGAACTTTGCTAGTCACTTGTTTAGTGGAGGCTGAGAAAATCGTAAACGTATATAAAAACAAAATGTGTAGTAGGTACGCGTTAAAAGGTAAAGGACGCGTAGGTACCTACAGTGCCTACGCGTCACGTAAAAAGAAAACGCTGGAAGAAAGTGGAGGGGATGTTTGCTACACTCGAGCACGAAACTATAGGCCTATTTTTTTTTTAACTAGCATTACGCTCTTGACTTTGTATATGTAGGTATTAGTTATAGGTTAAAAATATTGTTCCCAGAACATCGTTATTTGTAAAAAAGTAGAGTGAAGTAAAAAGTACAAATGTTTTTATTGACTCATTACAGTTTACATTATAATTCCCAACCATGGAAAAACTACTTAGGTACTTTTGATCGCCAATGCTTTGATTTTTTGTATGGTACAGAACGTATCTTATATTATATTTATTATACTATTTTATATTGTCCATTATCCATCCGTAGGTTGTCTGGTAGAGATCGCTTTTTAGCGATAAGACCGCCGATTGTATATATTCTAGGAAAGTTTTTTTTTTGTTGTTTTTTATGTATATTGATGTATTTGTAAATTATGGTGTGCAATAAAGTATTTTCTATATATCTATCTATCTATCTATCTTATCGACTTGATTGATCCTAACCTTGTGACAGCCCTGGCAAAGTGCAGAATCAACAAGCGGTGGAATAAAGGTAACACCCGAGACGGCCACATAAACATCCTTTGGGAATCCAACTACTCAAGCTGATCATAGAATCTGTTCCATGAGACTTTTCTGACTTTTTTACTAAACAGTTTACAAATCAATATTTTTATGAACAAACACAGTGTCCCCTGTCATTTCATAATAGACTATTAAACATTCCGGTCGTTTTATTAAAAGGTCATTTTCACGTCTAACACTAAACGCGCTGCGAACTAGCAGGTGACGCGCTACACAAAAACGCGCAGCGACTGCTCGTTCGAAAAACGTAGTGTGCATAGGTTCACAATTCGGCCAGTAGCTCATACGAGGTACGGTCGACCAAAAATGTGGTCTACCACCTTAGGACGTTGAATTTAATTTGAACGTCATAAAACAACAAGGTCGATTTCCTTTTGCAATAAGATTTCGAAGTGACAATTGCTCTCATTACTATATTTACGTCTTGCCATGTGTCAAGTTTGAATTTTCGCAAGAAAAAGTCAACCTTATCGACATTGATTCTCACAGAAACTTTTGTCAAAACTGTTAGACCACTTTCTTGGCAGACCGTACATTATTTGTAGATATATGGTCAAGTCTCAGGAGCACCGTGTGAACGGCATCGCTGCATAATCTCATAACGCCAGTTCTAATAAAACACACAATGTCGCCGCTTCCCGGAATCGAATCGCACGGTAGATTCGTCTTACGGAGACTCTCATATCGGGCTTTAAGCATTGTAGGTCCTAACTCATATGAACTTACATATTAGCGGCCATATTGTTTTTTTATGTATGTTCATCGGATAGATCTTCGGAGCTACGAACAGAATTCCAACTCAAGAATGCAGGAAACTGCTCTGTTCTTACGAAATTGATGTTAGTTTATAATTTTTTATTTTGCCACTTGTTGTTGGATTTAAAACACGGTGCGCTGTCAAACACAGAGGCCAGTGGCACTAACTTCAACAAAATAATCAAGAATGCTTTAAACTCAACTGCACTAGGAGCACATCTTGTTCTTTGGCCATAATATTAAAATTCACATGTAAAACTTAGGCCTTTACATCTTTACTAGACGATTTATACAGAGTCAGGAGGCAAGCTTTGCCTACACTGTATGCCTGGGACATTGTTGAGATGGAATAGGCTTGCCCAGC
Organism: Xanthorhoe designata; assembly: GCA_963582015.1. Classification (NCBI taxonomy): domain Eukaryota; kingdom Metazoa; phylum Arthropoda; class Insecta; order Lepidoptera; family Geometridae; genus Xanthorhoe; species Xanthorhoe designata. The sequence continues at coordinate 4,063,349 of OY757053.1, forward strand.
ACCTAAACCATCCTCTCAGCTTAGCCGGCCGTATCCACAGGAAAGTCAATGGTTAATAAGTGTGGGGCTGACTAGCCGCGGGTTTCCTCACGATGTTTTCCTTCACCGTTTAAAGCTCGTGTTATAGTGCTTATATTATACATTTTTCGACACGAAAAGTCCATTGATGCACGGCCGAATTCGAACTCAAAACCTTCGGATATAATTAAGTTGCTTAGGTTGGGACTAGATGACGCTGTGTGGAATGTCCAAGGATATTTATTTATTATTATATAATATGGAGAGAACAATGGAAAATACATAGAGCCACGTTTTATCTTCATTGAATTGTGTATCGGCGGACGTGGAGTCAAGAGGTGCGGGTCAAATGAATATACATCAACTTGATCTTTATTACGTCTTCCTCAGATGACGTCCACGAATTCGACGTACCTACCTATTGATGTTCACAATAGATTTTTAAGCGGTGTCAAAGAAAATCTTGGTTATAGTTATAGGTCGTGCCACGTATTATGAGCGCTGGCTGTCAATCTGCGCAGTGGTCGATGATTGGTTGAGAGGTAACGCGGCGCACTTCATAGTTCATACCATTGATTTAGTTAGCGAGTCATCATCAGTTTTCACTCACACCACTGCTGACATGTCCACTGCCCAGCCCAATCCCGTTTGAGTTTGGCGGCGTCATGGCATACTAATTTTAATTTATTTAAAAGGTGGTTATTTATTTTTTGGTGTCAATTCAGATGTTGCAAAAATTTAACCTAAACTAATTTGACTACACTAAAATGGATGCCATCTTTATTTTGGTCGTTATGAAGGGGATGGCCACATTTTTCAGTCAAATTAGTGTAGTTTAGTTTTGGCGACATCTGAATTGACACCAATCTATTGCTAAACCTACTTATTTACCTATAAGATAGCAACTAGAATTTAACTTTGATAAATAACTAATACACACGCCGGCAAAATTAGGGGAACAAAGTTAAAAAACTGAAATTTACAAGTTTTTCTTTAAATTCAGTTGTGTCTGTTTTATTAAATTAAAATTATAAATATCAGGTAAATAAATAACACGATTTCCAATTGAAATTCCTTTAATTCAAGGAAAAATTGAATAGAACTTAAAAATAACAGATTCTCGAAATTAGGCTTAACAAGTCGAATGCAGTTTTTTTCCAAAATCAACCATCCTGAAAAACAATAGTAGCGCGTATGGCTTCCACGGGCTCTTCTGAGAGCCTGAATGCGTTTTTTCATGCCTCTAATGATGCCATTAATCATTTAATGAGGCAAATTCTCCCACTCTTCGAATAAGGCCAATTTGAGCTCTTCGACGTTGCTGTGAGCTGGGTTCCTCTCATGTATCCTTCTTCCGAGGGCGTTCCAAACATGTTCTATCGGGTTCATGTCTGGAGAACGTGCTGGCCAGTTCATTTGGGTAATGGCAACCTTATTAAGGTAATCGCGCACCACTCGCGCCGAGCATTATCGTGCATAAACACAAAATTATCGCCAATAAATGGGGCAAATGGCATTACATAGGGCTCTAGGATCTCTGACATGTATGACAGTGCAGTCAGGGATCCATTTTTGATGACGACCAACTCTGTACGGGCTCCCAAAGATATGCCACCCCACACCATAACGGGCCCCCACCATAAGCCACTGTCGCGGTGAAACTCGTTGGATTGTAGCGTTCTCCTCGATACCGCCACATCTTCTGCCTTCCATCAACGAAATTTACACAAAATCGGCTTTCGTCAGTGAATAAAACTCGCCTATACTCGTCTGTTCAATCACGGTGCTGTCGAGCAAACGCTAATCTGACTACTCGATGACTCCTCTCGAGTTTTGGCGCTTTGGCTGGCACTCGTGACAGCAAACCAACTTCATTAAATCTTCTTCTTACTGTTCGTTCACTTACACGGACGTAACGGACTGCTTCTAACAAATTTTGTGTCTAAACAGCAGTTTAGCGACGATTTCTCACAGTTTGCATCCTTATAAAAAGGTCATCTAAGGCATCGGTTGCCTGATATTTTTCTTGTCCTCGTCGACGCACGTAAGATGCCGTTTGTCTGTACCGTTGGATATTGCGATAGACCACAGGTACCGACACACTCAACACTATACTCACTGAAAGGTAGGTGTGACCTGCCTCTATCATTGTTACGGCTCTGGCAACTTCAGGTGCAGGCAAATCAGTAATTTTGAAATAAATACAATGTGTACTTCTTAAAAATTAACAGTAGAAAGAGCTGAAGTCAGTTTAAAACACGTTAGAATTGTTTTAATGAATAGCATTTATGACCGTAAAATTGTTAACAAACACTCAAACATCAATAATTTAATGTTTTAAACATCAAAGAACAGTTTTTTTTCTTCGGTAATCCTTCCAAGGATGTTAGGGATACAAAAAAGAAAACCACTTGCGAAAATACCTACCAAGTTGAAAAAAAATCGAGGTTTCTTGTTTCTTGTTTGTTCCCCTAATTTTGCCGGCGTGTGTATTAATGACGCTTCATTAAGACTGTACCTATAGGTTTTCATAATAGGTACCTACCTACCTACCTACGTAGTACAGATTTTACACTTTTGAAAAGTCACTCTTGTTTGAATACTACAAAGAAGATAAATATATTCAAAGTAAAGAGACTTGTTGGACAGACCCAAGGCACTTTGCATATTAATTGAACTGGATACGTACAAACATGTTTACGATTACACGACACCAACTGATGGTACTGAAACGATTTGGTTCATTAAATCTTACTTAATGTAACAATTGTTGTTTCTGGCTAAAACTTGAATGTGCCTTACTATATTGTGAATGTCTGTGTTTTCTGAATTCTGACATATGTGTATGTCTACCACTGAGGATGATAAGTAGGTATATTAATCATATAGCTCTTTCTAAATCGAATTCTATCTAACCTCTCTCTTTGCAAAAGGTACACTCGTATAAAAAACAGCAGAACGCAATTTCTAAGGCTACATTTCTCTTATTAAAAACAATTTGTATAAAAGAAAGTCATAAAAATTTAGTTCTGTATGGAAAATTAAAATAAAATAAAATAAAATAAAATTACTACCTAAACTACAAACTTATCTTTTTTTATAAGTAAAAAAACTTATAATTGGTTCTTTTTGGCGATCTCTTAAGATTTCTAGATAGAGATATATTTGGCATAGTCTATATCGTATAGCCCGTTACTTCATCATTGCACAAGTAAAGATGTGGTAGATGAAGAGAAAGTGCATCACTTAGGTAATTGTCAATGGGCTGTCAGTTGGCATGTTAATGCGCTTGCGCAATTAGATCATTATCTAATGCTAATTGCGATGTGTAGGTCTGTTTGTCCTTATAAACGGGACGCTGGCACTGTTTAGATGGAATAGGCTTCACTTTATTATACCATAGTATTAATTTACTACATGATTTAAAATACAGTGTCAGAAGGCAATCTTTGCATACTCTAGACGACATTGTTAAGATAGTATAGACTCACCTTGCCCAGCACTTAAACCCTCCTCTCAGCTGCAGAGTGACAAAGCTAACTATAGACTAAAGGTCATTGGATTGAATCCCAGTCGTAGTACATCAAAGGATTTTTAATTAGAAAGAATAATAATAACACAAGTTTTAAACAGTGAATGAAAAAATCGTGAGCATTATTTAGTATTCTAATAAACGTAAATTAGCTTACAACCCATCACGTATAAAAAGCTTCTGCAAAATGTGAGCACGTGCTAATATGCCTACATTAAAGTGTTTTTAGCGTTTCAAACATTTTACAATATTTTTTAATGTTAAAACTCTATGATGACATTATGTCTACCACGCTGATTTGTCTTCTATTTGTTTTTACTCGATGTACCTACTCAGTTGGTTTAATAATAAAAATAACTCTGCATTTGAACCTGTGACCTACCCGAAAGACTACATACATACTGCTCTACCAAAAGTCTGCCCAAAATTCTTCTAGAGAAAAGTGGTAGACATTACGCATGCGCGGTGAGATTCGTACGCATAGGTATCCCACTTTCGCGCGTTCAGCGCACACGAGAATCTAGCTAACAGAGAAGCAATTGGTTTTCATATACGAGTAGACACGCAGTTGATGTGATGAGAGTAAAATTATTACTTACATACAATTTTTAGCGACTTGAGGTTGAATAATAAAAAACTCTTTAAGTACATCTTTACTCGATGATTTATACAGAATCAGGAAGCAATCTTTGCCTAAGCTTACCAAGACATTGTAGCCGGACATATCTACATGAAAGACAATGGTTAAAAGGTCAATAATGCTTGTTTTAACCATGATAATCCTCCCTGAGCTGGATATCAACATTGTTCCTATTGATGCAATGATAGAAAACAAGTTATTTTTCTTAGTAAATATTTGACAAAACAAATTATTTTATTAGTGTCCTGTGATTGAACCCATGTTCCTAACGAAAAACTTTATATGAGAAGTATTCCTTCATTCTACGCTCTACGCTCGCTACGCCGTAGTAGTTGCTACGAAGTGTACTCTCTGCTAGTGATTTACTCGTGTGGCCTGCGCACGCGCCATTTGACACATTTCAACGTGTTTCGGTGAATGGACGACGACAAATATGAATGGATAATGTTGCTAGGTAAATATGTGTGAGATGAATAGTAAAAATAAAAACTCTAGGATAACTTCACGACTAGATGTAGGTAGTTAGCTTATATATATATTGAATTAACCTTTATATACAAGTTCTTTTAAAAAAAATGTTTTCTCTTGTTTAGACCTTTTTAGAACAGTAAAAATATATTGGAGAGTAGATTCAAGACTGAATAATATTGAATATGAGTGTTAAATCGTCATTTGTTTGAAACACAAATAACTTGAGTGCGATTTGTGAAATATGTGTGTTCCAGGCTTTAATATATGGTATTATCCTGACTCATTAGACTCGTCGATGTGTTGATCGAATGGGACTAAGTATTATTATACTAAACACAATTTCTTGCCGCAGTTTAAGTCAATATGTGACATAAGCACTGTACGTGTTGAGTATTAAAGATCATTTTGAACATACTTACCTATCATATAAAATTAAATAGTTTTAGTATGCACGATTCAATATAAATATAAGTATTATAGTTGTCGATTTTATCAAATAAGGGTCCGTTACATCCATCTTTCTGGATAGTAGTGTACCTATGTCAAAAATTCTGTGAAGTAAGATTTTTTTTCAATACCTATACTAAATATATAGCTACTCCGCTCATTTTCTGCTAGAATTAAACGTAGTGATTATTAATAATATAATTTGCTGCTAATATAATTATTATTATTATGAGTCTATCGTGTCCCACTGCTGGGCAAAGACCTCCCCCCATTCCCTCCACACATCACGGTCCTGGGCAGTTATAGTCCACCCGGGCAAGAAGTCATCGAGTTCATCTCGCCATCTCCGTTTCGGTCTGCCGCGTCGCCTTCTCGCTGGGTCGGGGCGCCACTCGGTGGCTACCTTCGCCCACAGCTCACCTGGCATGCGGCAGACGTGACGCTAATATAATTACACTCAATTAAATTATTTGGAACCTAATTCAAATATTAGCCAACTAATTATAATAATCATGAAACCACTAAACAGGTCATGACATTTCGCAACGAGCTGAGATGAGTTCAAAAATGTTTTAATTAATTCTTTAATGCGTAGACCTTGCTACTACTTAACGGACACGTGAGCACGTCTTAGATGTATTTATTATGGAAGTGTCTATAATTCATTAATTATGACGACTTCTGTGGCGCAGAGGGTGAAAGCCCGCCTGAGACGCAGAGGTTGCGGGTTCGATCCCCGCAGCAGGAAAAATGTTTGCATGGTCCGCAAATATTTGTTTCCTGTCTGGGTGTTTTATATGAACCTAAGTAATTAGTTTTTTTTTTTTTTTTTTTTTTAATTAGCCTATATCATCCCACTGCTGGGCAAAGGCCTCCCCCAATTCCTTCCAACACTCGCGATCACTCGCCACTTTCCACCAGTCTTTCCTAAATGTATCGATCGAGGACGTCACGCCAACGTTTCCGCGGCCTGCCCCGGCTCCGTCGCCCATCTGCAGGCACCCATTGTGTAATTAGTTTAAAAAAAAAATATCTATGTAGTTTATCACTATCAGTCATCTGGTTACCATAACACAAGCATTAAATTGCTTAGCTGGGACTAGTTGACGCTGTGTGGAATGTCCAAGGCTATTTATTTATTTATGTCATTAGAGAACCGCGTTGGCAGAGTAGTAATAGTAACTACCTCGAGTTTCGATCCGAAGATCGTGGGTTCGATATAAATATCCATAAATAAACAAATAAATAAATATCCTGGTACAACACTAGATCATCCAGTTTCAAGATATAATTAATAATTATGTTATATGGTAACCAGATGACTGATATACTCCTTATATACCTACATCTATATTATATCCGATCCGCATCTATCTATATTATATCAACCAGATGCGGAACAAATATCTGCATTCTGCAGAATATGCAAACATTTGTCCCTGGCGGGAATCGAACCCGCAACCTTGCGTCAGTGGGTTTTACGTATAGAAAAAATATGTGCCAATAATACGAACTCTGGCGAAGGAAAACATCGTGAGGGACCGTAAATTTATATCCAATGATTATATAAATTTATAATCATTGGTAAATATTTATAGTACCTATTAATTGTTAATTTGTAAATATTATTAAATTATTAATTAGCTGAATTAATTTAGCTTTCAAAACCAGATGTTGCAGATGAGGAGATGGGGATAAAATGAAATCTGAATAATTATTTGAGATAAACTAAAACATGACTTCGTAATCGTTGGTACAGTCTCTTAGAAGATGATAAATTTACACAAAAAACATACGTAAAGAATGAGAATGTATGCTCAGATGTTCATAATAGAATTCGAATAACATTAATTTTAATTTACCTACAGGTTTTTTAACATAGGAGTACTTAAGTCTACTTTGTCTTGGGAAAATACAGCCGTGATCTTATTTTTTACATTGACGCTAGCGTCCTTGGCTCGCTTCAGTGGCTTGGTTCAGTTGAGCTACCTGTTTCTTATTGTATTTTGTGAATTAATGATTGAAATTACGTAAAAAATATCATCGTTTTGTATTCTACCTAAGTATATTTTATTAGTGGATTTTAATGTTTTATACTAGACATTAAAATCCACTAATAAAATATAGATATATACCTACCTATAATGAAGTTAGTGATAGTTTTAAAAGTGAAGTAGATAATTTAGTTTCAATAAATATAAGTTTGCATAACTTTTTTTTAATTGTCATAGAGATTTCGATTCTAATTTTTTTAACCTCTTAAGCCACTTCTAGTAAATCTAATTCTACACTAGCTAAGTATAAAGTAAATATGCAAAACTATGAGGCATAAAGTGCAATACAGAATAAAGATTACAATTATTTAGGCATTTCATCATTCAACGCTTGTCAGAATTCTCAGTTTATCTTTGTAACTATCTTCATTTTGTTTAGCAATTTTTCGTTTTCTGCGTAATTGATTGGCTCATTTCCGCTGGTACATTGGATCAGAATTAGAGAACAAATTTGAAAATTTGTTAACACGCCCTAAGTTTTTAACCGACTTCAAAATAGGAGGAGGTTCTATGTTCCACTTCGTATTTCTTTACGTCTGTTCACCGATTATTCCGTCAATAGTGAACCGATTTTGAAAATTATTTTTAGGTACCTAGGTAGTAGTGGCAATTCGGAGTGTCGCAAAAGCTAAACTTAATTAACTAAAAATGTTGCCGTCCCTTTCATAGCGATGGAAATAAAAAGGATGGCATTAATTTTAGTTAGTTTACTTTAGCTTTTGCGACACTCCGAATTGCCACTATTGTTGGCAATTCGGAGTACCTACCTACTTATCGCAAAAGAAATAATATTTATTATTATTATTTATGTATGTACCTACCTACATAGTACATAGTACATGCCGTGTTGATGTACATGCCTAGTGTGTTGTGGGGTCGTTACCCCTACATTTTCTCTCACAATAGTGTTATTTGAACTGTCATGTGGAGAAACAAATTGAGTAAATAAGTGGCTGGTTGTTTTGATTTATATAGTAACAACATAACGAGAGGAAAGTGAGTTGTTCAGGTAGTTATGTATTATAGAGAAAATGTACATACTGACGTAGATAGATACATACCTACTTGGAGAAAACTTGATATTCTTGTAAAAGCCTTTTTTGTGTGAGCAGTTTTGAAATGGCTTAAACCTAGAAATAATTAGACAGTTTTAAAATTAAAATATGTAAGTACCTAAATGAATTTCATTGCTTAATTATTTACATTGAATTAAATTATTAAAATTCAATAGGTAGGTAGTAGGTACATAATGGATGATTGTGTTATCAAACATGTGGAATGGAAGGTATACTTAAAACACATTACACGTCATCTTTTACTAGCTGCGCGAATAGTTCCCGTACAAAAGTAGCCTAATTTTTAATCCAGGGAATAAGCAATCCGAGTACCAAATTTCATTCAAATCCGTCCAGCCGTTTGAGCGTGAAGGAGTAGCATAAGTAGGTAGGTAAGTAATATCTGAGTAGGTAACACTTTTTAGTTGCACCTAGTAAACACAGGTGCTGAATTTAAAACAGATAAAATATTAATTAACTTTTTTCACATAATGATGATATTGACTAATACAATATTCAACATCTAAAGATGTTTTACTAAGGGTTGTGCCACACAGAGAGTGCGTCAAAGTTTAGGTACCTACTCGTACTCCTCATAACCATAGTCCGTCCGAGGTGAACGGAAAGATCAACAGATATTAACACCGATTTCAATGTGGGTTGTTTATTGAACTAATGTTCATTCTGTGACAAGCCTTGAAAGTTATTCATAAATAAGAGACCCTCAAAACAATACTTAAGTAAGTAACTAATTTATCAATTTATCACTCATTAGCTAGATAGACAAATTTATTTAGGCCACAGGCAGTAGCGGCGAGGTCGCGCCACGTAAAAAGAGCGCTGAGGGGCAGTAGTGGGGGTATGTTTGCGCCTGTGTTCACTCGCTGACGAACCAATAGCACTCGCTAAAACAATGGTATGAAGTGCGCCGCGTTACATCTCCACCAATCATCGACCACTGCGCAGTTTGACAGCTAGCGCTCATTTTACGTTGCGCGATCTATAGAGAGGGCGCAGTTGGGCGACAGCGACAGCCCAGCCAGGACGCCAGTTATAGGTTAAGAGGCGCCTACCAAGCCCAGGGGGCGCCAAAGCCATCTGATCGAGAATTGCCACTTTTAAAAATTTTGCATGGCTAAAAAAACGAGTACATACGTCGCGGATATTGCGCCCATCATAGGCCTTCACGTCTATTTCAGACGGTTTAAGCAGTGTCTGTTTCTGATAAGCACTTCCTTGTGTGGCTATATAAGCCAATTTGGGAGCGGACAGTACGTCGCTGTACAATTCGGGGGTTGGGTTCGCTGTGCTGGCGTGCCTTTTAGCTCGCTCGATATTTCGCCCAGGACGTTGGTAATGCTAAAACCGGCTCTGTGGCCACAAGGCGGCCTAAAAACCGCATCAGAGTTAGGCACTTGCTCATTTAACTATTACATTTGACTAAGAGGAAAGTTTATTCTTACTTACCTCGTGTGAAACTGAGTTGTTGGAATTCGACCTCACATTGGAAGACGTCAATTCTGTAATTTACACAGAGTAATACAATAAGTATGCAATGTTCGCATAGGTACCTACGCGGAAGATATTGTGAATTTGTGAAACTATTTGAACAGTTGGTAAAACAAACTCTGGCCTTCTTATCTAAAACACAGACTCTGGAGTCAACCCGTTTAGATTTTCAAAACTCTAAATCCGCTGAAGATATTACCCATAATGCGTGCACCACACATTGGAGTGTTGGAACGTGTTGGTTCCAACACTCTTATGTGGTAATCGATCTTTTGGACGGTTATTGGACACAAATGGAGCATTGCCATTGGCCATTCTATTCGTAGCCATGTTGGAACCAAGTTGGAGCCAATGTGTGGTTCCCGCATAAGACGTGTTATAGGGGAGTGGGAGGTCCACAGGGTGTCCGGACCCCCCTTAGCATAAAGATGCCGAAAATAAAAATAGTATAAGTAGGTACCTACCTACACAATACTTAATAACAATCTATAAGTACCTACTAAGTATATTTAAAAGTTTAAAAACCTGAGGCAATACTACCTAGTGGCAATTCGAAGTGTCGCAAAAGCTAAACTTAACTAACTCAAAAAGTTGCCGTCCCTTTCATAGCGATGGAAATAAAAAGGATGGCATTAATTTTAGTTTGTTTAGTTTAGCTTTTGCGACACTCCGAATTGCCACTAATGTCTATCGCGTCGTTAATGTAGGTAAGTAAGTACCTACATAAACAAAAGATTTTTACATTAAGTTTACCTAATAAGTTAGGTACTTAAGTATATCTTCTAATGCAGCCGTATTAAATTGAGATCATTCGATACAAACAGAGGTCAATGCCCTGTCTGACAATATTGATTCTGGCCAGAGGAACCGATATCTCATACAAATATGTGTCCAAACACGATAATGATGGCGCAGGATTCTAAATCACAAATAAATAGTTTTAGATTTGTTACTTACCATCCTGTTTGTGTTGACACCACTTACAATACCTACTGATATGTCGATTATTGACTAACTAGGTTCCTATTACTTACTCGGGTAAGTAGGTACCTAGTATCTTTAATTTTTTTTTCCTATCAGCGAAAAGAGACTACCTACCAACAAATCAAGCTGCACTCTATCTATATCCCAGTAGGCTTTCTAGAGTTCAGGTACGCTAGGTATCTGAACTCTAGAAAGCCTACTGGGCGTGGTAGTCTGCTTAAAAAAAAAAACAAAATAAGTAGGTACTTATGTAAAGTTCTAGGTAGTTATGACCACAAAAGGAAGCTAAGAATTATAAATACAATCCTTTATACAACAAAATAAGGAAGACAACAACACGGATGAACATCTTCAGTTCTGAAAAACGAAAGTAAATGAAAGTCATTATTATGACCAATACATCATTTTCATCACGCAAACAAAATGGCGGAAGCGTTGGCGCGAAAATGAATCTTAACTTTTTTCTTGGCATGGCTATTAGCGCAAGACATTTCTACCGGCCAGTGTCAGTTACCGCTGGGTGGTATCCAACCTTCTTGTGTTTTACAGGATTATTGTATTTTTAAACGTAAGTAGGTACTTATTTCAGTCTTGGAGCTGTACCTAATGAAGAACTATTTAAAACTGAATTGAATATCATCTAGGGATTTAGGGGTTGTTCAAGGTTTCTAAACTCACATACCTACTTAAGTACATTTTGGTACCTACCTATCCACATTTTGCAGAGGTTTCTATCATAAAGTAAGTTCGTTTAAGCAAGTGGCCAACTCTGGTGACGGAGGTTTTTATCATAAGTAGGTAGGTACCTACATGACAATTTGCAGGCCTGTTGACCCTGTTACTTATTCACTTAAAAAAAACCTCAAGAAATTTTACCACCGATTTGAGCTAGTGTTAATATTCGCATAAATAAGTATATACCTATATTTTTCGATACTAGGTAGGTAAGGTAGGTACCGTGAAACATGCCAACTTTGCCACCAAGGGTATCTTTGCCCGAAAATAATTTTTTAAGCAAATCTTTAAATTCCAAAAGTATCGGAATACTATAGTAACATTTATTGACTTAGATAGAAAGTAGGTTATGTGTCTAGTAACACAGTCTATCAGGTTTGTCGCTAACTTCACTCAGTCACTTTTTAGAACTTGTAGAATGTGGTGCGTATTTTCGCGGGCAAATTTTAGTACAAGTTCTAAAGTTAATTGTGCGTGATGGCGAAAACACAGGTTAGTTTAATTTATATTAAGTTATGCAAAAACACTTTAAGAGTATTATATTTTATTATCATTGCTGAAGGTCTTTTAAAACTAAAGTTATAATGGTGGGTAAAGTTACCCAGTGATGTTGCGATCTACTACTGACAACATTACCCGCCATCAAAATAAGCTTAGGGTTGGCACTTACGAAACTTATTATTTTTATTATTCTATAGTACCTATTATAGTATTACCAGTGATCGGAATAGGTAGATTATATTGGCCTAAACTTCAAGGAAGTAGGTAAAATGTGAATTCCTGCCTAAAATTTAAACCGAATTACAATACTTTGCAGAAAAAGAAGAAAAATACGTTAAGATCAGTTTACTGAGATGTGCCAACCCTAGTACTTTTAAAAAGCGAAATGCGGTTTGTATGAAAAAGAGGAAAAAAGTTAGGGTAACTTTGCCCAGCCACTTTGGTAGGAAACCTTTCATGGTATCGTTTTCATTTATAAAGTAAACGCCATTTTTGCCAAAATTCTTGTATTGGACTTTGTGCCATCTGTATATAGGCCTTAGTTGCGTCAAAAATCAATGTGGGTAATGTTGGCAAAAAGTCCAGATAACTTTGCCCGCCATCAAAATGAATAAAATACTTAATTAAATATTGATGAATAATAAAATCTGATAAAATAATACATGCTCATTATCTTTTAATTGCAGATGCTAAAAGAAAATACTTACGTTCCCATAGAAAAATTTTCCAAAAATTGAAATTATTCGAAAAATGTTGGCAAAGTTGGCATGTTTCACGGTACCTACCTACTTCCTACCTACTTCGACCTTCAGATCAAAAGTCGAGACACTATCCCACTCAGCCAACACGGCTCTGAGGGAATAATATGATAAGGGACGGTCACATCTGACGGAATATACTTGGGAGGGGCGTACCGAGTTACACGATTGTTGTGTTGTGTAACGTTACTATGGATGGACAAAAGGTCGGTAATAAAACATTCAACTAATATACCTAGGTACCAGTAGGTATAGCTTATACTATAAGTTAGAGCTTCGCGAAGTATAGATAGCTATAAGCCTTATAGCTATACTTCGCGAAGCTCTAACTAAACAGTTCACTCTCAAAGATTAGACAATATTGTTCGCGTTCCTCGCAACAAAACGGAAAAGAGGTGCGAAAAATTATTTAAATTCTTAAATAAACTAAAACCATTGTCACCCTATGCAACTGTATTGAAAAACAGCGTAACATCGTGCAATTACGCAGTAACTGCGCGCGACAACGATTGATTAGCGCGCACGGATTCTGTTATGAAAATATGCTCATAATCGCCTGGACGGCGATAGTGACGCTTTTATTAAAAATACATTTTATTTTTTTAAGACAGGTTTTTGCCCTGTACGTACCTATTGCGACAATAGGTACAGGCTAAAAAAAGCTGCGACACCAATCGCAATAACTATGTTCGAAATAACTATGTTCACTCCGGTCAACTAAGATTGCGCTTAGGTACCAGCTATCAGTAGGTAAGTTTACCTAGGCAGGCTCAGCCCAGCCACCCTAGTGAATGTTTTGTAAACTACTAACTTGACATCCCGCCGTCTATTTTTTCCGTCGTCCACAATGTTTGTAAACTGATGTCGGTTAGTGAATGAAATTCGCGTGTTTCCGCAATGTGGCGGGAGATTTACTCAAACATGTTGATCTATGAAATTCTGTGCATAGAGATAGGTAGGCAACCTTACCATTATAGGTAGGTACCTACATGCCTACCGTTTAGTAGGTAGGTATTTAGTTATCAGTGGCATGGAAAATACCTAGGTACCTACTCAAAAATAACAATCTCAGTCAGATGACAAAAGATAGAAACAAGAACATCCTCCTTTTTTGTAGTCGGCTAACAATTGATTACTTAAGGAAGGTGTCTGCGACATCGGTCAAAAAAACAGTGAATCAATGATCTCAATTCTAGGGTTCCACAAAATTTAAATATTCCTTTTACTAAACATTCTCCACCATGCGTTTTGTTTCACACTCACTCAGCATACCTAGTACCTAGAGTAGGTACTTAAATCCTATTCTAAAATTCCAGAAAAACACGAGATTTACCTGGATTTTAGATAGGTACTTAGGTATAGTTTGGCAGTTCATTTCACTCTAATTCTAAAATAGTAAAGAGTACCTAAATGATTTTCTATCTGTTCTGTGTTGACACAATCGGTCGTATCAGATAATTATTGTAGTTTCCTACAAGCGCACACCTTAACACCCTATCTCAACCGTTATGTTTACAGGGACGTAGCAAGAACAAATAAATGTAGGTACCTACCGTTCGCCTCTGTAGCCATTTACAAGCGCGAATCTCTTTCTATCATCGCCTTCCTTTCTTCATAAACGATCAGAGGGCCAGACAATGTAACAATCGATTAGGGAAAGCGATAGTAGAAAAGTCCAAATATGACATTAATATGCCTTAGATATATCTCGTGATCTGAGGGCCTAGCCAACCGGCATTCGCTAAAGCGTACGTTGAAAACAGATCACGTGACATATCTAAGGCATTATGTCATATTTGGACTTTTCTACTATCGCTTTCGCTAATCGATTGTTACATTGTCTAGGCCCTCAGAGTCTACTCGGACCGAGTGGACTCGTACAAGTAAGCTTCATACGAGTATACTAGGATAGCTGTTGATACTAATATAGTTTAGTCGTTTCTTCCAATTATTTTTATCAGTCAACGTCGAAAATTTATGGATTTTGTGTGAATTGTTATTAGACGCCATTTGAAAAATTAACCAAATTAACCTGTTACTTTCTAAGGCTTTAGAGAAGATTTTATTTTTACTATTCATACTTATAACAATAATTATGTTGAGTCAACACAACCGGTAATATTCTTCTTCTCAGCTGTATTACCATATCAACTCTAAATCATTTCTGCCTATTATTTTTACATCATAATCATCATTTTTAGTTTGTAGTGACCACTGCTGCTGCTGGGCATAAGCTTCCTTGCCTAACCGCAAAACAGCTCTACTTTGGGCTTTTGCATCCATGTCTTCATTCCAGGTCTAACCTGTGCGGCAACTTTGTTGTCCATTCATCTGACAGGTGGTCTGCCGAGAGGTCTAGTGAATCCACTTAGCTTACTTTCATCATAATAAGGAAAATATGTGTACCTACCTTACCTACCTAAGTCTTCTAACGCCGTCCCTGCCTTAAAGACATCTTTTCGTGTCGCCCCGATAAACAATATGTCCTTCTTCGCACTAAAAGATAACATTAATTTTCTAACGATTAGTAATGCTTAGGTTTCTTAAAACATGATTGTTGATTCCCTTTAAGATCGTCTAAACAGATATCGATTGATGTCAGGGCACAGATAAAATAAATGCTTTGTCTAAAACGACCTTCTTAATATTCTTTGTCTTTGACTGATTTGGGACAAAAATGCATAATATAATGTCAATATCCTTGGTCATATCATTTTACACGGCGTCATCTAGTCCCAAGCTAAGCAACTTACTGCTTGTGCTATGGTAATCAGATTACTGATATATCTACCTACCTACTACTTAACTATATTTTTTTGGCAAGCAAATACATAATTTATTGATATAATTATCATATAGATCTAACAAATGAGCAGCAGCTTAGTAGGTACCTCCGTGTTTCGGAAGGCATGTTAATAATCTTACACTTAATAGATTCGATTTCAATTTCAAACTTTGCTTAAACCGTCGAAGTAAAATCTAAACCAAAAGGCACCTCCCCGAATTCAAATAGTCCTTATCGCATCACAACGGTCCCTCTCTCGGTGACCTCGGCAATCGGTCATGTCTGTACAAAACAAACACAGCCCTCCCGATCTGTCAACGGTTTGTATCTACTTCTATTTGCATGCATGAAGTCAATATCTATTTAAAAGCCCAAAAACTCCAAATACAAACTAGAGGTTGCTTTAAATAAAGCTTCAATATTGTCTATTTTTGATCGAGCAAAAGCCCAAATTAGTCTAGTTACGAGATGCTTTGGTAACTCTAAGTGGCTCTAACACTGAATATTCACAACCAACTACATGTTTCTAAGCATAGACAAGAATACAGTGTGGATTATTTTTAAAACACAAATAATTTTTTTAAACGTTGTTTTCCCTGTAGTAGGGTAAAAGAAGGTGAAAAAAACCATCTCTGGTGATCGAACTTTTGACCTTCTAATATAAAACGATGTTTGATAATTTTTCTACCAAATTATGTCTAGCATAGCATAGCAATTTCTAGCAATAATGCAGTTCTTATAAGATTCCAATTCAAAAAATACAAGTTATACAAAGATCAGCTCGCTTTTTCATCAATAGGAAAGTTAGAGGTTCATTAAAGTAGAAAATGAAAAATCTTACGAAAAGTTACGACTTCGACGGGATTCGAACCCGCGTGATTCAAGCGATCATCCTTTAGCCGGATTCGTAAGATTTTTCATTTTCTAATGAAATACCTAAGTGTGGTTTAACACTATAATAAAAATATATAAAAAAAAACTATTCATTAAAGTAGTTTACAAAAGTTTTAATTAGCTTCACTTGTAGAGTAGGTACCAACATAACTATTTATCTGTGTAAGGAAATATTTTAAGGTTATTTACGTTAGGTACTTTCATAGATTGCATAATAATTAATAAAAAAAAATAACGCATGTACTTACTTATCGACAATAAATAAATGTAAGTAGCACCAAAGACGATTAATATCTAGAAGACAGACAAAGGCCATACACAAAATCGTAACCCGATCCCGCAGTACCAGATAGCCTGAAAACTTTAAAACATCAATTTTATCCAAGAAATTTCAATACTTAGTAGTAGGTAGCAACAATATTCAATATTTAAACATTTTTAACTAGAAAGTAATTGAAATTTCTTGGATAAAATTGATGTTTTAGAGTTTTCAGGCTATTTTTTAGGGTTACGATTTTGTGTATGGCCTTTGTCTGTCTTCTAGATATTAATCGTCTTTGGTAGCACATACATCTAAACAGATGTGCCAAATATTATTTAGGTTGCATAGTGCGGGGTTTACACTGGTCTACTAGCTAGCTAGCTGGTCGATTTCGTGGTCGATCTTCATACATTTTGTTTTATTTTCATTTATTTTTATTTTATTTATTTGGGAAGATAAACAGTCAAACATTTTTTTCATAAAGATTTGTCAATTTAATAGAGATTTAAATAATGTTTTTTTCTTGCTACTCTTATGTCAATGAAAAGAGATAGCAACAGATTTAATATCCATTTTAGCTAAATTAGGTTTACGAAACCAATATGCATAAGAGGGTCAGTATATAGTTTTTACAGTTATAAGTAAATAATGGGGGCAATTCGGAGTGTCGCAAAAGCTAAACTAAACTAACTAAAATTATTGCCATCCTTTTTATTCCCATCGCTATGAAAGGGACTGCAACAATTTTAGTTAGCTTAGTTTAGCTTTTGCGGCACTCAGAATTGCCACTAAATCCACTA
Organism: Xanthorhoe designata; assembly: GCA_963582015.1. Taxonomy (NCBI): domain Eukaryota; kingdom Metazoa; phylum Arthropoda; class Insecta; order Lepidoptera; family Geometridae; genus Xanthorhoe; species Xanthorhoe designata. The sequence continues at coordinate 4,080,794 of OY757053.1, forward strand.
ATAGATATTTAAGTAAACGTATGACCCACAGATTAACTTATGCACAGCAGTGAGTCACTCCAAGCTGATAATGATGATGATGTTTTGAAAAGGTTCGTTGTATTATTAACTTCTTCGAATAAATTATTTCAAGAACGATATAGATTATGTATATTAATCAAATCATACTTAGTAGAATATTAGAGAAAAACGTATACTTACTTACCCTTATAATTAGGCATTTTATGCCGCAATTAGCAGATAATTAAATGCCTCACTCAATTAGTAATAGATACGTGGTGTCAATTCATGTCGCTTAAACTAAACTAAATTGACAGCATTAAAACTGATGCCAGTATTTTTGTTTCAATCGCTATCAAAGGGACGGCAAATTTAGTTTAGTTTAGTTTTGGCGTCATCTGAATTGACACCATTAACAGACTTCTAATTTTATTTTTAACAGCTAAATCGTAGGTATATTCTTAAAACGAATTGGGGTTATAGGTAGGTTTCCCTTTTACATATTATTTAAGTACCTAACTTTCATAATCATAGTAATCAGCCCGTTTCTAATAAGGAGGTTCACATTTTTACGCATTTCCTTCAAAAAAAAATATATAATGACACATAAAGATGAAAAAACAATGTACTTTGTAACACAAGAATATTATCCACGATAAGGGCTTAGCTATCCATCATTATCGGAAATATTTATTCTTTAATAAAGATAAAATTTAATTATTTTCCAACGTGATCCAAGGATTCCGAGTTAATGCCATCATGTGTAAGATTGTAGACGTTTTCATTATTATTTACTTTATATTATGATTATTAAAACATAATAAATAAAATTAATGAGGTACTATACCTACTTACCTCTTCTTTCTTATCTATGCCCAAATTTCATCTAGACAGGACCCATCTAAAAGGTGCCCACCTAGGTAATAAAAAAAAGTATAATTACCATTCAAGAATATAAAACTTATCTTATCGAGTGTTGAATATTGGTATACCTACTTACAGATGATGATGATGATACCTAAGAACTATTAGAACAAGAAACTATAAAACCTACCTAAATGAAAAAATAAGGGTTGGTACCTATTCGATTTATTTATGGTATGATCATTTATCAATATACAAAATCAAACAAAATAAGTACTTAATTAAATATGATAATAATAGTTAAAATATTAATCAAGATAAACAAAACATCTCTCAATTATTAGTCAAAGATAGTCAAAGCCACGTTAAATTTTAAATATCTATTTAATTTGTGACAGGTAGTAACCGTTAGGTAGGAACATCACGTGTCATTCCCACCTGCACTATCTATGCCGTGCCGATGAAAAGATGAGTCTTATCATCATTATATTTATTTAACAATACATCATCTATCACCTCTTCCCAATCCCATTATGAAACAAATTAAAACACCGAGCAATTACTTCCTAGAAATCTATCGACAAACGACAATAATCTCGTGAATATCTTGAGCAATTGATACGACTTCTCGGAACGCTATCGAAAAGTTAACTTTCATTATCTTACAATTAGCAAATCGTCCTATCTATTTATTGACGTAAACGTATGCAGTCATTTTAAAAGTACAAAAAACTTTTTATCTTTTTTTTAAATAAATGTTTAGTGAAGCCGATAAAACATTGCTAAAATTAATCAATATACGGAACCAACCAACGCGGCATCTCCATACTATCATAGCTCTCAATCCACCTGAACTCGCATCGGACAATCTGTACCGGCGAAACAACGGACGCTATCTATCTCGCTCGGACGCGTCCCGCGTGAGATGCGCTCTCTCCCTCTCCTGTGAGCCGGCCTCGACCAATCGCAGGCAGTATCTTGCTCCCCCGAGAGCAGAGCGACAGTGCGTACTCTCATCACCACACCGAGACGACATCTCGAGCCGAGAGGTTGTCGCTCGCGGGATGTGAGCGCCACACGCGAAGTGCTTTATTGGTGAAAATAAAAACTGTGATTGTGCTTCCTGTGACTGAAACGTGTGTGGACAATAATTTATTTAATTCGCGATTCGGCTGATAGCGAGAATAATCCACAATTGGGTGAGTTTTGATAAGATTATGTTGCTAATTTTTATCGTTTTGCGATGGGGGGCGGGCCGTCGTCCTTTGTTTTAGCGGCTAGATCGAAAATCAGGCTGGCACCGACGAGCATGATTGTGTCATACGTTAACTCTTTACCTACCCGAGGAAAGTAGAATTTATTGTGCCAAAAAATCCTTAGTTTCAAAATTAAATAATCATTTTTCTCGATGTGTTAATATATTTTTGCGCGAATTTTGGAAACTTTGTTTACATTCAATTGTTTTAGTTTAGAATTAGTTTAGTAAATACTTAATTTTCAACATTCTCAAGAACAAGCTTTCACAAAAAGCTCATTAGTGTAAAAAAAAATTGTCAATATAGGTGCGTGCGTACCTACTACATAAAAAAATGTTCAACTAACGTAATGTGGGTCTATTTCTTTAGTTTTATTTAGGTACCTACCTACCTACTTATTATGTAGGCAGGTATTTGTTTTAAAATAATTCTAAAAACTATTTGAAATTTTCTGAAATCTATTTGAAAAATTATGCCAAGTACCTACCCTAGATTGTTAGTTTAGATTTACAAATCCATTATTTTATAATTTTTGAGTTTTATTTATTATGTAGGTATTTATTTTAAAATAAGTAGGTAATTACCGTACGTAATATTAGTTATTATATTATTAATATTATTTAATAATATTATTATTTAATATTATAATAATAATAATTTAATATTATTATTTGTTAATATTATTTACCTAAGTATATATTAGTGGCAATTCGGAATATCACAAAAGCTAAACTTAACTAACTAAAAATGTTGCTGTCCCTTTCAAAGCGATGGGAATAAAAAGGAAAGGAAGCCATCGTAAATCTAAAAATCTAATTTGAAAAATTATGCCAAGTTGGTTGGTAGGTATTTTACGTTTTACAAATCCATAATTACTTACTTACCTACTTATATTTTTGTAAAGTGTTTTTTTAAATCTAAAAAAAGTGTTTCGTTAGAAAAGCCGTCGGCAATCAAAAAAAAAGTATATTTACTTACTTACCTACCTAAGACACGGTTCTTATAAGATTTTCAAACAACATTTTAGAATTAGATAACTCTATTAGGCCCTGATTAGGTATTTAAATAAAAACTAATTTGTAACGTAATTTCGTGACTTCTTTTTAATCACCAAATTCTTCAAGTTTAACATTTATAAATTTATTAAAGATTACAAAATACAAGGTTACGTTTAACAGAAAGAAGAAAAAAATCAATAATAAACGATTTTTTTCTTCTTTCTTAAGAAAATTGTTGTTATCTTGAGATAAATCTCAAGATCACTAGAAAACGTCTTGATTACTTACATGCTAGCTAGATGATTCTTATACCTGTTCTAATTTGACTTTGTAAGACGTAGTAGGTATAGGTATGTATGGATATTGTGTAAAAGACAAACCATTTAATTCTACTAACTTCAGAACACTATCCACTCAATCGAGTAAAAGAGATGACGTATCAAATTATCATCCTCATCTCAAGAATAATCTTAATAGCCTTTATCTCAAGTGGATGCTATGAGATTTGCTCTTCAGTTACACAACAATAACCATCTTACAGCCGATTACTGTCTCAAATGATAGCTGTATCTATCTTAAGAAAACCAGTAACAACAGTTTATTTAGCACCTTCATACTTTACAAATTGTGGAAGGAGGATTTATTGCTAAAGCATTCTCTACCAGATATCTTGGATCCACAAAAATATTGTCATCTTCCAGTCCTTTTAGGTAGGAAGGAACCTATCACTAAGTAGGGTTGATAAAAAAAAAATAAAAAAATAAAAAATAATAATAATAATGATTCCTTTCTTCATTTTTAACCGACTTCAAAAAGGAGGAGGGTTTAAATTACACTGTAGGTATGTATTTTCTTCGTTATATTTTTTTATGTATGTTTACCGATTATTCCGTCAATGGTGGATTGATTTTGGAAATTCCTTATTTTATACCATTTAGAGATAAAAAAACACCTAGACCCGGAACGAAATCTGCAAAACATTAAACATTTATCCCGTGGCGGGGATTGAACCCGCAACCTTCTCAGGCGGGCATTCACCCACTGCGCCAGAAGTCGAAATGGGCGACACAACATTTGTCATAACTTTTAATGATTTGTAATTTAATAAGTTAGTACCTAAGTGTCGCCTGCAATCTGATCTATCGGTTGATAGTGCTCGTGATCTTGCTTAGTCATTCTTAATAGGTAAATAAGGTACATCGTCAAATTAAAATTTCAACGTCAATTTAAATACCTATCATCATCAGATATCTAACTGATATAAACTAACTTACTAGGTACCTATCATACCTACAAAATATTAAACATATATATTTAAAGTATCAGACAGACGTTGGCCTGGCCACAGACTCCTCAAGCAAAAAAACTGTATACCTACCTATCTCGACATCTGCATCCACCGGGTCTAACTTATTTAGAAATGCCTAGGTAGGTATCCAAATGATCTCATGATTTAAACAATTAAAAAAAATTATAGGTATGTAAAACGTACGCAAGAATTCTACTTAGGCAAAATGTAACACTACATACCTACAACAGAAAGAGTTTAATGCATTGTATGAAAATCATACAATACAAAGCAATGGTAATTGAAAATGGTGGCAAAACTGCATATTTCTCTATTGTTACCACACATCATTCGCATTCGAAGCGAACATGTAATATGAATGATAATTCGATTATGTATTTCTTGATACTTACTTACCTACACAATCCATAAATTTCGGATTTCGGTTATTTTACAATATCGATTGTATGGTGACCATGAGTTTATTTTATCTAGGACAGCTTTAGATAACACGACCTTTATTATTAATAATATAATAACGATAATATAATATTAAATGGCCATAAGTGCATGTCGGAGTACGGACACGAATATGATAAAAAACTATTATTCAATTTTCTGGAGAAAACTTTAAACCTAGCTAATAGTTTTACAAAAATATGTTGGTAGGTATACCTACCTACATAATAAAAGAGAAGATTTATTTTCAAATATTTACCTACATGTAACGCCGCAAGCCTTAAAGGAGTGTATAGGTACTTAAGTACCTATTATTATTCAAATAATTAGTAAAAAACTTAAAAAAATTACGTTAGGTATATAATTATGTTATGTATAGATATATAGGTGTGAAAGTTGAAGAAGAGACATTCCAGAATACATCAACACCGTCGCAGTGCTTCGAGACTCCTTATTGGTTGCTTAAGGTATTAAGTTAATTAAAAAAACGAAGTCATGCCTCAGCACCTATAATAGTTATTAATAACCTGAGATTAGTTATTTATGAGGCAAGGTGGCATCCGATCACGTCGCAACTGATAATAGAGCCATGTTCGTGATAAAGCGATCAACAGCCACTTTAGTTTTATTGGTGAGAGCTGGATGCAATATACCAGAGTTACATGTTTGTTAAATTGACATTCTTTAAAAAAAAGTTAAGTTAAATATCAATTAGTAAGCACTAAGCATACCTACAACGGTACATTTTACTTTTAAGTACAATAAAAAAGCAGAAAAGTACAACATTATTTTTGAGTTATTTTATTATTATCACTAGGAGTTACAAGGACTCCGATCCAGTTTCCATTTGTCTCTCCATATTGTTCTGTTGAATTTATAACTCTTACAGGAATCGAATAGGTATAGCGTCTTTCACATAATACATCATCTTATAGAAGCTAGAAGCAAGAATCTTAACGAAGGTAAACCAAATGGTCACGTTGGCACCTCCACTCCAGAATAAAGATAGTTAGTCAACATAGACTATAATGCAATACGAATAGACAGGATCAAACCGATTAAAGTTTTATTGAAATCTCCATTTCAGAGTCAACTTTCGCACGATCCGCAAATCGAAACAAAAGCACCGGTTCCTTTGATGGTCGGGATTACACCTTCCGCGGAAAGTAATACAATATTTATTACTTATCTTGGGCCTTTGATAACCGGCGGCTTTTCAAGAGCTATGCATAATATTTCCTTGGACGGTTATTATTTGTTTGAAAATCTGTTTAAGAATCTACTGATTGAGTTCTGTAATGATTATGATTGTTATTGAAACACTAGTGACCCGACTCGTCTACATCTAGGTTTATAAGTAGTGTAGCTTTGATATCACTTTTTATCTGTACTTAATTATGGTTGATAATAAGTATTCAAAGATATGAAGGACATTTACGCCTAAGATTAATCTACCTAGGTACCTAATTTATATTGTTCACAATAAAGTCGCTCTAGAGTCTAGAGGAACTATATTTAATGCAAGCTTTGCATTAAATAAATATAGATGGCGCTGTACGAAGTCATTATTTAAAAATCGAACACTGCTTAACCGAGACAATAACCTCTAAACCTGAGTCACGACGTATGCTCTTTACTATAAAGGCGACTATAGTGCAGTATGTTTTCTGCCACTTGCATACCAGTTTGCAGGTTATTAGCTCGCATTGTCTCCTAATGACGAATAAGGGCGCGCATCACTTTGAATAGGGTGACCATGTTTAAGTAGGACTAGAGGTCCTAAAAACAATCAATCTGATGAAGTCGTTAGTTGTAATCATTAACATTTCGTGGATAGAGTCTAGTACCACATATTAAATGAATATCAGGTACTATGTTTTTAATGTGTGTGTCTAATAATATTTGTAAGTACATTGAACATATTTTGCTTATATCAGAACATTCTCCCTTACACGACAAAAGAATAACACTACAAAAAAACGAAATTAGTACAAAACTTTGGATAAAATTGTAGCGTTTACAAAAAGCTCATAATTAGATTGAATTTTGGTAAGTCATTCGTTGTGAAATAATTTTGTAGACTCTATCCACGAAATGATAATGATTACAACTAACGACTTCATCAGATTTAATTAATTTACGGAAGATAGAACATTGTCGATATTACATACATTACATTATTTCATAGGTACCTTCAATATAACTTGAAGCAATAAAGAATTGAATGGGATTATCAAAAGTACTAAACTAATACTTGAAATGAAAAACGATTACCTAGAGGCAGAGGATAAAATTACCTCTTTTAAGACTTTCAGACCATTTCGATTGTACGCAGGAAACGGCGCTGATAACACAGAGTCGACTTCTTTTGTTCTGTTTAATTGTCATTGGATAGTGTTTTTGAGAGTTTGGGCAACCGTGACTAAAGATAAGAAATAGAGCATTTCAAAAACTCACTTAGACACAGTCTACCTTATTCCAAAACAAGGTCTAAAGATAGTCTAGGTTTAAACCTCGGTATAGACCATGGTCTAACAAAAATGTTATTCCAAAACGAAGTTTTAGCACTAAACCATGGTTCGTCTGTGGTTTAGAGATAAACCTCCGAGACCCCTAGTTTATCTTTGGTACTAACCTCAAAATGTCAAATTTGTTTTGTTGTTTGTAGTAATGTAAAGTGAGTGTTGTGATTTTTTAATAAAAACGGACTTGGACAGGATTGACCTCATTGATTTGGAAGATTTGGAAATGCTGGAGACGCCCATACAACGACGACCCCATACTCATCGTCATAGAATCAATCCCTTTGATATGAGTGACGAAGATTTCCGTTATAAGTATAGATTTACAAAACGCTTTGGCGAAAAAATCGTGGACTTGTTGCGGGAGAACTTGTCGCAGGATCCTCGAGGATGCCCCCTAAGCCCGAAATTGCAAGTAGTTTGCGCGCTACGCAACTGGGCACGCCACGAAGTACTTAGAAATTATGTCTTATTATTATATTGAAGAAGGTAGGCACTTAGGTAGGTAAAATAACAAATTTACTGATACTTCCTTGTTTTATTGGTAGATTCAAGACGATACTGGTGATTTACATGGAGTGTCACAACCTGTAGTCAGCAAAACTTGCAAAAAAGTTGCAACTTGCGTGAATGTCTCACAGATGGATAAAAATGACTGCAACTTTGAACCAACAAGAGGAGACCATGGGGAAGTTCCGCACAATAGCGAATTTTCTAACAGTCATTGGCGCTATTGACTGTACTTACTCACATTAGAGTAAAAAAAATAAATGCTGATGGTGGTTCTTTTCTTTTCTTCTTGAATCTTGGTAGAGCAAAGGTTTTAGTTGAAGCTACGGGGAAAACCCCGTATTGGGCCCCCTTTCAACCAAGGGGCAGACCACCAGCCCGATGGTCCGATGACATCGTGAACGTTGCCGGGAAAGCGTGGGAGAGAATCGCACAGGATCGGACTGAGTGGCGTAATAAAGAGGAGGCCTATACCCAGCAGTGGGTGCAACGGGGCTAATATGATGATGATGATGAAAATGGTACTTTCAAACTTCGCGCGCATAGCTATTTTAAGCTGACACTGACAGAGAAACTGTCATTTTTGACATAAAATAGCTTCAGACGTGGCCAGCGAACCGAAATGAACGAATGGTTTTACATAAGTTTTCGTTTAATCTGTGCATATTATTTAAACCTAGGTTGATCTCAGGTTTAAGAAAACCTTCGTTACTCGTCGTTTTGTAATAAGAAACGGTTTAGACCTCGGTCTAACTTTAAACCCTAGACTACATAGTTCTGGTTTAAACCTAGTTTCAAGTCGTTTTTTGTAATAAGACCGATCATGTTCTTTAAAATAATGGAAATAATTGCAAAAACAGGGTCATTGCAATATCATCGAGCACAGACGTAGGTAGGTAAGTCTAATACTCATATTGCATTGAAGATTAACTAGCATGTACCTACCTATTTTTTAATTCATTCGAGACTTTGAATCAATGGCGCCCAAACCAATTTTGACCGGTATTTAGCTTGATCGGTAGCATTTACCTAAATCAGGGTCGCAACGCAATCGGTTTCCCAGGGGTCAACATAAACGAAAATTGATTTCGGGGGCGACGAGGAGTCAAAATCGACTCCTAATAACTAACACAACTTCTTATTTAAAATATAGCATTTTGATATACGTATGTAGGTACCTATTAATTATGAGTATTCATGCAAATAGTTATAATTGAATGGTCTAACAAGATTATCTAATGTGTAGGTATGTGGGTACTTGCGTAATTTAATTTATACCTATAATGAAACATAGGAACCATTCATCTTTCATGTAGTGTAGGTACTTACTGCTCATGACACATATCTATAATAATTTGGTTAATGATTAATTTAATTTATCCTTAATATTTGACGTAGGTATAGGTACCTACCTACTAACCACAGATAAAGCTACTACTAAATTATTATCCTAATAACCAACTTATGCCAACGGCAACGTTATTTATTTTAATTTTAAAGAAAGTGCAGGTATTTTTGTTAAAAATGCTTTTGAATTTGGAACTTCAAATCTTACTATTACCAACATAGTAAGTACCTATACCTACGTAGTAATAATAGTTGATGGAAAAATTAACAGCTTTTTTTATTGAAGCTTAAAAAACGCAAATAGGACTTCATGTCTAAATAAGAACATAGTCCAAATTGTATAAATCCCAGATTTCGATGAATGTCAAGAAAACTAACGTGATGCGTCCCGCAGGCGCCGGCGCGCCGGCGCGGTTTCCCGTCGCGGGCCATGCAGGGCGCCGCTGGAGTCTCAGCAGCACCCGCGGCCGAGCCCCCGCCTTCTCAACGTGAGTACACGCACTGATCGTCAGCACAGCACTAGCTTTCATCATCAGTACATTCGCGCCACTTTAAAAGAGCGCTGGCTGTCAAACTGCGCTGTGGTCGATGATTGGTGGAGAGGTAAAGCGGCGCACTTCATATCATAGATTGGGCGAGTGCTATTGGTTCGTCAGCGAGTGAACACAGGCGCAAACATACCCCCGCTACTTCCCCTCAGCGCTCTTTTTACGTGGCGCGAACTATACCTACCATGACATGTCCCAATCAATCTAAACGCGCTACTGCTACTTACTATATATTTTTTTGACAGATAATGTTGAAAACTTGTGATAGTGCCTCTAGTCTAGCGGCTAGATGAAGTATAGGTAGGTACTTGCCGCGTAGTTCTTCAAGTCATGGTAGGGGTGCATATCACTATAGCTTCCACCAGCAACTTATCAGCTGGCTAATTTATATAGCCGATATAGCCGGCGTTTTCTTTCGTTCAGAATGTTTCATTTAATTGAATTATTAAAATGGCTTTCTCGTTTTAAAGACCGAAATCTAAAACCCACTTATTTGAGACCACAAAGTAGTCACTTATGTATAGATAGACACATTTTGACTCACAATTTTAAAAGTAAAATAATTCCACCTATAAAATCGAGTATAAATATATTCAGTAATTTCCTTGAAGGTTAGGATAGAAGGAAAAGACTAAAATTATCTTAGTCTACACGGCACCTTAAATTGACATAATATTAGGTAGAGTTATTTGTGATTTTTTCATTGGTAAATAAATTATTGACTGATTTTAGATAAGTACCTACTTATTCATTGAAAATCTTAGAAACATAGCGCTTGGCATCACGCGAGAGATTGCCTCCTGCCTGAAGACATATCTGGAATATTTATAGGTACCTACCAATAAATTCTGTGTTTACACCTCCTACCTACGTTTTTATGAGTCTTAGCCAGTAGATCCAAGTCTTCTCTTACAAAGATAGATACTCAGATGCTCGATCTCATTAGTAACAAGACTCTAATGATTCGCACGCGCTGATCGTCCATCTGACTCCGAAGTATTTAACTACCCTCATATCGCGTCATTTCAAAACACTAATCTTTATGACTTGGCATCCGGTATGTGCCATTAGAAATACCTCACAAATAGAAAACTTGAAGGATGTCTTGCATTTTCCTGATATCGGAACAACGTCACTGCATATCTTCTGATAACTTTAGGAATAGTGTTACTCATAGACAACGCTTAAATTACTAGACTTCGATGGAAGGCAATTTTCTTTTGTTTTACATAACACAAAGAATTTTCGAAATTCATCCTCAAAATATGGCCTTTACATTTATTCTTGATGATTTATATGATTATTTTTTATAAGCAAACAATGTTAGATTATTTATACAGCGTCAGGTGGCAATCTGAGGCACTTTAGTGTCTGGGACTGACTGGGACATTGTTGAGATGGAATATTGTCTACGCTTTACGAAATTACACAGTGCCATGCCAATACCTATAAGTGACGTATAAACTGAGATGAATGATATTATTATTATCGTTATCATAATTATTATAGAATTTAATAGAAAAATAAAGAATTATTACAATAATGAATAATTATAACAAATTAAGTAGGTACATCTCCCAATAATTATTCAGTTTGTTTCTAAAAGATTTTTAAACAATATTTTGACGTGGAAAAACGCTAACGATTTAGTTCTTACAGCATATTATTTACAAGGGCTGTAAAACAGTAAACATGATGTCAATAATCTTATGTCCTCTACATCTTTACATTTACTGACATAGAATATGTAAATAGCCTTTGAATTATATTATGCTTGAGGTGCGTTCAAAGATTATGTAAAATGTATAATACCTACCTACTGTAAGTTGTAATTAGGTAGGTTATATTTTGTGTATAAGTTGTAAAATATTTAAAGTGTAAATATAAAAATTTGTGCTCTATTAGAACCGCTTGATCGATTGTACGTATTGTTCAACCTAGGTTTTAACATAAAAAAAGTTTTATGTGAAGTGAACTTGAAAATTAACAGGACAACGTATCAGGTCATCTGTAGTTAAATTTCAAGCGCTTCGTTTTTAATCTCTATCAATGCTTATCCTTCTGACACTGACACAATGTTTTTCTCTATTATCTGTCTGTAGAGAAGTAGTCAAGTAACTTGACTACTTTTAAATAAAATATGCGCTTTTGTAAAAGGTAACGTGCAGCTAAAGCAATGTCGCAACCCAACACATCATTAGAACTCATTAAGACAATCGCTTTCGGAATTTAGTTTGCTCAGATGATCTCTTAAGAGCAGGAACCCCATCCTTTTGTGTTGCTAACACCTGTTCATACTTGTTCATAGATCTAAAGGCCGATAGGTACCTCTTGGTATAAACAGCGCTTGTTTGTTTTGTCTCTTGTAGAATCAAACAAGACTTTATAATTTTATGTCTATTATTTCATTGAGTTTCGTTTTATTGATTTCTTAAGCGTTAGGAACTTGCTGATATAAAGCGTATTGCTTAGGTACATATTCTGATTTTTTCAAAGGAAAACCCATGAAGAAAAAAATTTAAAGGTCCGGATCTGTGGAGACAAGACGTAATACAAAAATACCATACACCTCCGAAGCTTTATTAAGAAAAATAATAAGTATACAGCAGTACCAAACAGGACACGTATTGATAGGTAATATGATTGAAAACTAATTCTTAGAATTGCTCAGTAATAGGAAAATTTCTGATAGATAAAGATACGCCTGCTCGTGTAAATATAAAACTTTGGACTGTGCATCACCAGATTTAGTTAATCAGTTGATAATATTATTACCTACACTTAATGTACAATATCTTTGCAATGCACGTCATTGTTCATTTTATACTCAGAAATTTAGATCATTAGCTAATATTTCCGGCGTGTACCTGTCATCAGTTTCATCTGTAAGGAAAACGTAAATGCGATAACATTCTTAGAATATGACACATTTATAGGTACTTTCTACGCAATATCTATTGGCATTATGATAGATTTTATTTGACTAACTTATTCTTATTTTATACGAATCCACAAACTTACGTGTCGATAGCATGGCAGGATTGGCAGGTAGTTGCTCAAAAAGAACTTATTATGTAAGTTAAGTAATAAATTTTCCCTAAGCTGTCCTCTTTTTAAAATTATCTCTATTACCGTACACGTCTACAAAATGTTCGCCAAATACGGTCCTACATCATCGACAAACGTAACGCTACTAGTTGTAATACTGATTTCTCTTTCTTTTATCTAACTATCCTTGTCGCCGATGAGTTCAGTCTCTTAGCTTTTTGGCGTATCTGTCAAAGGTGTACACCCTAACGGCACTTCTTATCAGATAACCCATTTGAAGTGTCTTCCGGCCGTAATTACTATTTGCTGTTAGGCAACCTGGCAAATTTGGACAATTGGAGCACTGATAATAGAGATGACTAACTTAAAAGCTTTTTAACTGCTTCAAATCACAAGCTTGAACTTCGATCAACTACACTAGTGTAACATCATCCATCTGACTTACCAAATATACCGATGCAGCAGTTTTCATTTAGTTATTATTCAAACGAAAGAAACTTTCAACAACACATCACTTTACAAAAACAACTGTCTTTCATCCTCGATGTCATTCATCAGTTTCACTATACCACCCAAGACTTACTAACTAATTAGCATTTTAGTGCCCAGACGAAACGACTTTAGTATCCACCTCACGGTCGTAGTTCGTCGATCCTGTTGCCGACATCTCCTGCCCTTCTCATCATCTCGTAAGCCTGATTGGTACGCCTTCCGGCTAGTGAAAGCTTGCATTTGTAACTGTTTTTGGTGCGGCGTACGTAAGATCGCTTTCTTTAGGGACCGTGTAGCGAGTTACATTGGTTGTGATTTAGTTGTTTTCATTGTTATGTTTGAAGGTACTTACTATCTTTGATTAGAATTGTTTTTTTTAATAAAATTTGTGTATTTTGCCATTCAATAGGCAATTGTGTAGATACATAGGTATTGGATTGGAAAAAGTACCTACATAAAAGTTTTTTACTTTTAGGATTGGTTTTCTATTCTCTTCTTATATTTGCTTGTAAACTATAAAAATGCATATTACGGAAAAGTTACGTAAAAGGTTTTCGCAGAAAATCTTAAAACTGTTCAATGATAAAACTTGAATGAAACTTCACTTCGAACGGATTCCATAGAATTTTCAGAGGAAACGAACAACGCAAGTCAATATTGAAATAAGACGCCTGACGCAAGCAGTAACGCGATCATCAACAGAGTTCATTCATGAGTCGGAGAACTAAATTCCGTTTAGAATATCATTTATCAACCTTATTTACAGGTAATAAATAGGTGTGATTTCGCAAACGCGCAATAATTCATTCAAAAATGTTGCAGACTGCACGACTGAGCGTGCCCTAGTTAGCTCTTTGCGTAATTTTGATAATGAAATTAAACATAATTTCAAGAAATCTTTGCTAAGTTTTATTTAAATTAAAAACATAACTTTAGATAATCATCATAGTTACTGACGATTTGTAACTTTAATCATAATAACTTTACTAAATTTTTTAGCTTTGTTCGTACGATTTTCAAAATTCCCTCGCCTTTTCTATGAGGTAACTTCTCATTATCCCTTTAGATACTACTAGTGAGGTGTTTTATTTCTTTATTTAAATATTTGTAAGTAGAATATGATAGGGACCGTTAAATCGCCGCGGAAGGTGGATCCTGACGTGCATTAATGAAGTCCAAGAGTCCAGGCAAGATGGCCGCACTCGCCCGATGAATTTATGATCACCGACATTTTGGTTTAGTATTCCTTCGTAGGTTTTTGTAACGGGGAAATTTATATTGATAAGAATAAGATAATTATTGTTTTTACAGTCACTCGAATTTCTTTCTATGGTAAAAACGATAGGTACTTAGATATAATAATATCAAACATAAATTGACTTTAAAAGTTTTACATTTCCTATAATGTTATAGATTTAGTACCTAAGTGATAAGACCAGACACACCCGATTGACGTAGGTCTCTCTAATCTTACTTAGAAAATTTTTCACTGATAGGTAGGTACCTTACCTACAGATAACTTTCGAATTAAATAATGAGTCACGAAAATAAGACTTATCCCGAATAATTTACATTATTGTCACCCTATTTCGTAAAACAATAATAAAAGTAGGTAACTTTAAAAAAAAATAAGTAGTTACCTAATGTTTCTTAAGTTTTACTACTTAATAATACGGTATAGGTAATAGGTATGAAAAAATATTTGTTTGATCAAACGAATATTTAGATACGCTATATAATATAAAGGTACCACAGTCAATCACAGAAACACAGAATAATATTCCATCTATTAAGAAGCTAGGCACCATGAGTCCCACCCATCGTAATCTGAGCTTTGTCACAGATATTGAGAAATGTAGGCCTTTCAAAAATCCACCAGCTAGCAATTAAGTTTCTCCGAAGATTCGAAACGAGTCCAGTCGAAATGACAGTTCGGGCACATACATTATCAATTTCTAAACAACCGTTCCAATCCGCAGAATCCTTACCTCGACTACTTAAGAGCTAGAATCGAATGGCGATCGAAAGCGGTAAGGTATGGTCAGGTAATTGGATGGCGACACTGCAAATGAAGGCTTAGGATACATGGTGTAATTCAGTACCGTTCGACTCATTGGAGTGAAGAAAGCACCGGTCGTGCGCGACGTCCCACAAATATCAATCGTTTATGATATGCGTTCCGTTACACGTGACCCACAAGAGCTGTTTGTGGGATGCGTTTCGTTGTTTTTTAATTATTTTGGGCGTTAGAAAAATAATCATTCATCAGATCGTTTTGATTGAACATCATAAAAGTAGGCACCTACCATGATATTTTTACTGATACATTTGATGCCATAGGTTTAAAAAAATCAGATTCATCTTTCAAAGGTACCTACCTACCTATCAGAATTTAAAAATAAAAATCTAGAAAACAATGGTAAGTTTTTGGGAGTCAAATGGATATGACAACCCTGCGCGGGATGGTGATAGGTCGATTTAAATTCCGAATAAGCGGGAAGGAGGAAGTCACGATCCTCGCCGCATCTATGTCACACCTTTTCTCTGCTTGAACTTGAGTGAACCCGATGGCTGATGAATTCAAAGGACATTATTCCGTGATTGTACCGTTTTAACGTTCTTTCTGTTTGAAAAGCTATTATGTCATTAGGTAAGTATAATACTTAGGGTCATTTGATTTATCAGCAGTGGCAATGATACCAACCTTTAAAAAAATTTTTAAAGCTAACTTTTCCTCTTCAGAGCTTTTTTGGTATGGTAACAAACTTGATATTTTACTAATAATAATGCAAAACAATTACTGGTTAGGTAGTTCTAGTTCACTCATATCTCATTGAAATAAATTATATGTCTCATCTAATCAACTAGGAAGGTAAGTAAGTAGGTAGGTATTTGTTATTTTGTAAGCATGTAGCGGCTTAAATATTTTCAACTTTTTAGAATAAACAAAACAATGGTTTCGCATCGTCAACATAATTGAAATGCACAAAAAATTCTGCGCACGCGTCTCCATACGGCTGCATTTTTTTATTCCGGGAATTCAATTTCGTAATAGCTCATTTAGGTAGGTAGGTACTTAATAATATCAAAATTTTCCTTAAAATTGCGTTTCTAACACAGATAATTACTTATTGGGGTTTTCATCTGAATCACGGGTTGAAAGTAATGATTTGTCCTTATATAGGTAGTCATAATTAGGTTAGGTAGGTAGGTACCTATCACTAAAACTGTTTCATAGTGTAGGTACCTACCTACTGACCTACATACCTACTTGCGTTAGCAATTTACCCCATTAATAATTTACCTACCGTCAAATAGAATTTTTTTTATTAAAACCGACTTCAATTTTGTGAGAAGAGAGCAATTTCCTGCACTCTCGAGGTGCATTTCTGTTCATAACTCTGAAGATCCTCATCAGATCCTCAAAATTTTTTATGAGACCATCCTTGAAATATCTTCTTTCTAACAAAAAAAGAATCATCAAAATCGGTTCATAAACGACAAAGTTATCCGCGAACACACATAAAATTGACGAATTGAGAAACCTCCTCCTTTTTTTGAAGTCGCTTAATGAAAAATGAAATGAAAAAAAAAAAAACTTAACTGAACTAGACATAATAGCACACGGGAAATTACTCACGTAAAATTATCGTCGATTTAGATACCGACAATGTTTCGATTCTTCCGGAGAATCTTCATCTGGGTATGAGTGTGGTCACTCCTCGCGGTCGCGTCTCACACTAATCTAACTGTCTTATACAACTCACGATAGTTTTTAAAGTGAAATTAACTGAACTAATTTGACAGTACCTACCTACTAAAATTGATGCCATCCTTTTTATTTCGATCGTTATGAAAGGGACGGCAACATTTTTAGTGCTGTCAAATTAGTTTAGTTAAGTTTTGGCGATATCCAGAATTGCAGAATTGCAATCTAACATTTCGTTACTTACGACTTCAAAAATGGATCCTTAGCAAGGAAGTAATTCGTAAATTTACCTAGGTAGGTAGGTACCTATGTTAACAGAACCCAATGACTTGCCAGAACCAGCCCTCCAAAACAGTCGTCCTAAACTTTTTTAGGAGTGCAAGTCTATTGAGACAAGAATTATTATTATTGCTGATTCAGTCGACGTATGAGCCAAGTTTCAGACTGCGCTAATTTCTCCACGACTCAAGTTACAAAACCACCTGAAGCTACTCATGTCATGTTACTTCACTGCATTGCGTAGAAATCCTGTTGATTCCAACTTTTTGTAGAACATGCTTTTAAAACCTGAATTCTGTTACGCATCACGCATTCGATCAGTGAAGATAAATTTATTAGTACCTACCTATGTAACTCTATTTATAGTTACATACCTACATCCATTTTATGTTCTACTTTTCTTTAGTGCGATAAAATGTTATGTCCATTGATAGAAAATTATGTTGTAGCTAATCGAATGCTAGAACGCTTTTTAAATTATTAATATTATAACGAACAGTTTGAATCACTTTGTGTTCATAATTAGGTGTTTGGTCACTCAACACTACACCCAAATGTTTTAAATTCTCGCTTCAATTTACTCAGTTTCAAAAAGGCTTTGCTTCAAATGCTCTAAAAATATTGAAACTCTCATAGAAACAAATGTTTTGAAATTTTAAATATCGAATGCGTTAAAGAAAATAAGTTCGCACCTACTAATTATTCAAACTTCGAAAGAAGACTGTCATTGTCAAAAAGACTATCCCGCCCGATTCTCTCAACTCATGGTCACTCTAACTAAGTAGGTAAGTAATTTAAAAGGATGTTGGTTGGAAATAACGAAATTTAGTAATTTGATCAAAACGGATACCGTTATCTAAACATCTAGAAATATCTGCAATGCAGTGAAATAAGATAATACCTATTTATTGTAGGTTTTTGAGTCAGATTACCGAGGTAGGTAGGTACCTACCTACTTAGCGTGCGTGGTAGCGTAGCGTAAGTAGATATTATTGCTACCCTAGTAGGTAGGTAGTATTCTATAGGTAGGTAGGTACTTTACCTAAAAAAAAAACAGTTACCTAGCACTTTTCAAAGCGCTTTTATACTAAGTAATTACCGTATTACCGTATTTAATTACCGTACCTATGCATTACCTATACCTATATGTATAGTAAAGAAGATAAAGTTTAAAATTATATGACACTGCAGCCGCTTCGCTGCCGCTTCGGTGTACGGAAAAACATCTGCAGTGTCCTATAATATGACAATGCACGCCATCTATCGCCATTCGAACACAAACCACAAGCTTTATGAAATTTGTCAGTTTTCCGTACTTAACCAAAGTAGGTAAGTACCTATTTGTAGATAGGTATCCTATGGCGTGGTTTGCGGATAGGCGTTAGACTTATTGATTTTAGCAGAACCGTTTGCGCTTTAGACTGTATTAAACTCTATTGTAAGGGTAAAGGTGTGGTTTTCAACTGCAGTTGATCTTAGTTGCCTATCCATTGGTGTGTTGAATAAAAGATTGGAGCATTGATTCATCACTAAAGCCAAAGAGAAGCCAATGAGCTGGAGATCGTTAAGCGGAGCGGACTCTATTTTCATAATTTACGTATCCAATCCACCAAGAAATAGTTTAGGCGTTTGATTGCCACCGCGAGCTCATTTTTACTGTTTCGGCCTCTTCTCTTTGTTGTTAGAACATAATGTAGTAGGTAGGTGGTACCTACTTATGCAGATTTGTATTGCATTTATTTGGAGTCCAGCTAACAAAACAAAACAACAATTAAGTTTGATAACGATTGGTTTCAGAAGTTGATAGACGTGATTCCCTTTTATTGATTTTTATTCAGGAGTTTCCTCTGAATTAATTCGATACTAAGTAGGTAGGTAGGTACCTACTTGATTATACCAAGGACTCTAGGTATATCGTCCTTGTCTTACTCTACCTACATAA
Organism: Xanthorhoe designata; assembly: GCA_963582015.1. Lineage (NCBI taxonomy): Eukaryota > Metazoa > Arthropoda > Insecta > Lepidoptera > Geometridae > Xanthorhoe > Xanthorhoe designata. The sequence goes on from OY757053.1 coordinate 4,100,056, forward strand.
ATCAGATTTCTACATAATTTAATTTTTATCTCCTTTGTTTCTGATTGCCGCTTTTTTAAATGTTTAATCAGTGATTATTGATTAAACATTTTCATCAGAAACAAAGGATAACATATCTAACTAGGTGAAGTTACTAACTACTAACGCCATCTAGTATTGAGTAGCGGCGACAAAAATACATTTCAATTTACTTCCCCAATTCTATTACTTAGCTGATTATAAAACCAATACGATTCTATGAAAAGGTTATCTCTTTGTATTATATCAATAGGTACAACGTAAGTGAATCGCCTGACTCATCTATTGTCGGAGTTTTCTTGGAATAAAATGAAAGCGCCCTGCGTTATTTAAACACATTCGCAATCAATTGTAACGCGTTCTTTTGTTACAGAAATCAAAACAGAGGAGGTCTGCGAGGCTAAAATCGAGGCCGAGGAAATGGAAAAGATGGTTATCGAACGCCAGGAAATGAGGGGCACTCGGACCACGAGCATCGATAGCGACAACCGCTCCGACAGGAGCGAGGAGGAGGACTGCCGGAGAGCCAGAAAACGAGCAGCGTCCACATCTCCTTCCCCTATCCCTATGGACAAAAGAATCGCGCGGTTCGAATGTCCTAAGTGCCACCACAGATTTGACTCAGTCAACGCCTACGACATGCATCGCTTTACTGTCCACGGAGACGACTCGCGCTCCGGCTACGATGACCTCGTTGACTTCTCCACCAAAAAGTTCCCCGAAATCACCCGTGGACTTCACAACTTCAGATGCGATCTATGCATGAGAGACTTTGTCAACGCGCAAGTACTAGACATCCACAGAAAGACGTGCTCCCCTACAAGCAGAATACCCACGCCCGACCGCGATCGCAGAGAAGATTTCTTCGCGAAATTGGACCTTAGGAACAGGTCGTTCGGAATTCCGGGCACGTTGACTCCCCCTATGGAAAGGTTCACGCCAAAGTTCGACGATGGACATATCAGTAATGGTATACGGCATATCGACGCCGCCCGAGACTTGGCAGATATTCAATCGATACTCAACGTCACGTCAACAGGAAGCCTTTTAGAGAGACTCACTGGCAACAGAGTTAATTTAGAAAGTTCCGTGTTGACGCCACCGGACACTATTGCGAAAGATCGTGACCAGGAAGAGACGCAGGATAACTTCGCCGCTGAATTTAGACGTATGAAACTGCGTGGTGAATTTCCTTGCAGATTATGTCCGGCTAAATTCCCGAACCTACGCGCGTTGAAAGGCCATAACAGAGTACATCTTAGCGGTACTGGCCCCGGCCCCTATCAATGCAACATGTGCCCGCACGCGTCTTTGGACAAGGCAGCTCTGGTCAGACATATGAGGACTCACAACGGTGACCGACCGTACGAATGTGCGGTTTGCAACTACGCTTTTACTACCAAAGCCAACTGTGAGCGACACTTGAGAAACAGACACGCCAAAGTCACCCGAGAAGATGTTAAGCGTTCGATTATATACCATCCTTCAGAAGATCCCAACAACGATGAAGTAAATTCAAAATTGGCTCGAGATGAGGTAAAGAGATCACTCGCCTTCCACTCTCCTTCTGACCTCGACAGGCGTAATGAAAGCAATGGTCGTGATACTCCTGTAACGCATCACTTCCCATCTAGCTTCATTACAGATAGACATCCCGTTGCTGCACTGACCACCAGGCAAATTCCAGATCTTACTCCACTCACCCCAAGGGAAACGGAGCCATCTGGACCAAAAATCAGCGTCAAAAGCATTGGCCAGTTGACGCAAATCCCAGAGTTCAGAGTACCAGAGCATTCCTTTAAAAACAATGACATCAAACCTGAAGTCTATGAAGAGGAAACTCCAGTAGATCTGAGCACAACTGACAACAACTGTGACGTTCTCGATCTGAGCAAGAAGAAGCGGGATAGTGACAATGATGAACCAAAAACTCTGACGCCTCCACGTTCAGCTTTCGAACCTGACGCAGCATCGGTTGCGGCGACAGCTTTTGAAAAGACGAGACTATTGCTGGCCCAACAAAGACTTTTCGAAACTACTCTTCCAAAGATAGATCCTGCTTACTACGCCACTCAACTGTCTCAACTTTACGCTGGAGCTGTGCCTGGACTGCACGGCCTACCTATACCGCCTTCTTTTCCTTACTTTCTTCAGCCATCTTTTTTTCCCCATCCCACCGACTCTCCCGAGATGACAGAAATAAAGCAGCGTATTCAGAAGGAAATTATCCGAGGCCTTAGCATGTCTGGAGGAAGACTCGTCCCCAACGAGCAGGATATTCAACCCAAACAGGAACCCGAACCGGAGATTGAAGAGAAACCAGCACCACTCGTGATTTCCCCTGTCCCGTCCCCTCATCCAGAATCTCCTAGACCGGTATCTAACAGCAACAGCAACAGTATGGTACCACAGACTGATTCCGTCAAAATGGTGATCAAGAACGGAGTTCTCATGCCAAAGCAGAAACAGAGACGTTACCGTACTGAGCGTCCGTTTTCTTGCTCCCAATGCTCTGCTAGATTCACTCTACGATCGAACATGGAACGTCATGTGAAGCAGCAACATCCTCAACACTGGAGTGTTAGACGACCAGCACCAAGAGCTCCTCCACCGTATCCATCATCCGATGCCTTAGCTGATCGCGTAAAGTTCGCTTTACTAGCTCGTCACCTCGAAAGACCACTTCAGCAATCTGATCACTCACCGATCCGTCGTGATTCAGACGAGGTTGCTGACAATGAAGAAGATGAAGACGACGCTTTAGTCATTGACGAAGAACCGGAGATGGAGCCTGAAGAGCACTCGGCTGCGAAACGCGCCGCAGCGGAGATTCTCATGGCTACATGCCAACAGGAGTTGAACAAAGACTTTGATCTCAAAATCGCTGGCAATCTCATCAGCAAACCAGTAACGGACAAGATTGAGTCAGAAGTAGACCCCACGCCATTGATGCAAGAGCCCTTGCCTGTCCCTGTAGTGCCAACGCGTAGCGATGAGGAAGAAGATGAAGAAGGCTTAGTTGCATCTACCAGCGAAGGAAACAATTCTGGAAGCGACGACAAGTAAGTTAACTCTCACATAGTTTGACATCGATAACCGATTCAATCTTAAATTAGAATCACCTAGCATGTAAAACGATACCGCTCTTAAGTGATCCTTGAGGTCCTACAAGAATAAATGATTTTTCTTTCTTTTCTTTCTTTCTTTCTTTCAATCGTGACAAAGAATAGTGCTAAAGTGTAATTTATCTTCCAGGTCTGAATCAGAAACCAACCAGCCACCAAAAAAGCGCTCAGCTTACAGCCTAGCCCCAAACCGCGTTTCCTGCCCCTACTGCCATCGGAAGTTCCCCTGGTCTTCATCACTGCGCCGTCACGTGCTGACCCACACTGGGCAGAAGCCATTCAAATGTCCCCACTGCCCTCTTCTGTTTACCACCAAGTCTAACTGCGACAGACACTTGCTAAGAAAGCACGGGGGATCCGCAAGAGCTATATTAGCCGAGCCAGTCCCTGATGCATCTTCCATCTCCCCGCCACAGCCTAACGACATCCGAACAGTACCAGAAAGGCCTTTCAAATGCGGCACCTGTCCCACCAGCACATTTTCATCTATGGAGTCTTTGAAGAAGCATATTTCCACTCGCCATGGATCTGTGGAATCTCAACCCAGCTCGCCAAACCCAGATAACCACGACGAGAATCTAGACGGAATGGTCTTCAAGTGTCATCTTTGTGAAGCTTCTTATCATGACCGAAGTGGAGCCTTGAACCATCTGGCTAACGTGCACGCTACAGAGTATGAACAGCTGGTCAGCAAGGGGGCCTTGGACGGGACTAGTGACAAGAGTGAAAATACTGATGATGATGACAGAGGGAAGTTTCCTGATCATGCTAACAGGAAGGTAAGAATCGTTGACTTTTTACAACATACCTAGGTACTTACTTTCTCATATTTCCTTACCGTTTATAGTTTACATTTTGTGTTCAGATGTTTTGACTGTGTTACATACAAAAACGTTGATTTTTTAATATAATTATGGTAAATAGGTAAAACTTTACCTAGTTTACCTACCTTAAAATAGCATTCCTAGTAAACCAAAAATAGTCAAAATTGATTAAATTGCCTGCGTAACATTTTTGATAAAATTAAATAAATAAAAACCACAGATTGTCGTAGTGGAAAGGGCAACCGTTCTTCTACGACCGATTCACCACTGGTCTGATCGTGATCTAGTTGGTTTTAATTTCAATTAGGTACCTATACCTTAATGACTAATCCACTTCAATCTTGAATGATTGATCTTCAACACCGATGCTGGGATTTCCCCAACTAAAACAATGACACAACTTATAGCTGAACAATTTTGTTTTGATAGTCTTTCTAAACTATCTTAAAAACATAAGAGCACACCATCTGGCCATTTGTTTACTAGCTTTATAGTGAGAATAGAATCAAAGCTATATTATAGGTAACTTACGCAATGGATAATATAATTAGTACGGAAGTTAATTATTTACGAACTTCGGAGATTAGAGATAACGAGCTAGATGCTTACCTAGTCACTTCTTCATCCAATTATTTTATCTTTTATTACAACTTTTCTACGCATTGGTCAGTTCCATATAAGTAAACTGCCACGAAAAATCTGTATTTATGTCAAGAACAACAAACTGCGAAGCTAAATACTTCATATTCTCATAAGTTACCTAGTCAAAGGTTAGCTCCTAGTCAAATGTGTGACAGCAAGTTTGAGCGATTCATTGCTGCGAATGGCAAGTTACATTGTCCGTTCCGGGGTCTTTAGTCACTAAGCCATGACGAAGGGATTCAGATGGCCTAAAAACTCCATCACCAAAGTTACCTCCCCTCCCACCGTTCCATAGCTCGTACATAACCAAGACTCTAATTATGTTCGTCTACCCTCAGGTTGTCTGCGCATTCTGCGTCCGTCGTTTCTGGTCTGCCGAAGACTTGCGTCGTCACATGCGCACCCACTCCGGTGAGCGTCCGTTCGCCTGTGACCTCTGTAGGCGACGCTTCACTCTGAAGCACAGCATGCTTCGCCACCGCAAGAAGCACCGGGAGGAGACTGATGATGATGAGGCCTCGCCGCCGAACACGCCTGAGGAGAAAATTAATGGGTAAGATTTTTTAATTATACCTACATAGGTACTATAACTATATGCTTAGGAACGACCATGGAATAAGATCGCAATATAAGAGGCATTCACCTTATTAAAAATATTTACAGTAGGTATTCACTACAATTTAACTAACAATAATTTCTCTTGTTGCAGCTACAACTTCCAAGATGATGACTCCGGTAACGAGATCCCCAACAACGTGAACAACAACAACTCACCTCCCGCTGCCCCCTTCGAGAAGAAACTACGACTAGACATGACTTCCCGTAAATACTCCTCTGAGGAAAATGACGGAGAAAACGGCAGCGACCTCATTGGTAAACTCCTTGGGATTCCTGACAAGACCATCAACAAGCTGCTGTCGTCCGCAGACGAGGCAGCAAAAATACTTGGAGTTAATAAATGAGAGTACGCCTTAGTTCTCGTGACTCCAGCCAGGCTAATCCTGGCGCCTCGAGGACTAAACTTGATCCAAACAACGAATGTTACAACGCCATCTACCAACGAGTAGCTGTATTGTATTTTGGCGTTTTTTCTATGCCATTTTAAATTTAGAATTTGTGGGCATTGCTCGCTTCTAATTGGTTTGTAAAAATAGATTTTAGTCCATTTTTATAATGGCAACTTTAGAGGAAATCGCGCGTTGTAAATAATTAGGTAAAATAATACCTTTAAGGTGCCTTTTTAGCTGCTTTAAATAAAAGTACGAACCGTCCTAAATGTGTTTTAGAAATTAATGCTTATTGTGGGTACTATACAACGAAATATACCTTAGTGCCAGGTCTAAAGTACATTTTGTAAATTGTTTTGATTTGTATAAAGCGGAATTGCTAATATTGTCGTGTTTAGGATAGGGTAGCTAGAGCCAATAGGTATAAAATATTACGCACCTTTTTTGACACTGTCCAAGGCTTTTTAATAGCCATACATTTTGCATTTTTCCATCTAGTCGAACTACTATTTTCATCTTTCACTCAAAACGCACTGTCAAGTAGTGAAAATCAGCCAAAAACTTTTTGCAAATCCAAAATTATCTAGTCAATTTTAACGATTTCTTATCCTAAGTTATAATACCAAAATGTCAGTAAAGTTATTAACTTTTACAATAGGTTATTTTTGAGTGTAGTTGTAGTAATAAAAGTAATAATTATATCTATACTACCACTGATTATCATAATATAATCTAGGCATGGTATTGTGTTAAGAATTAAGTAAATAATTAAAAACCAAATTAATACTTTAACTTTGTATTTGTAGGTATACTTAAGTAGGTAGGTACTACTAGTTGTAAAATATTGTGTGTTAGTATTTTCTTCTATTTTTCTCAGCTTACCGTTCTCTGCACTCTCGTGTATCACGCACCTAATTTTACATTTTTATCTAACTTATAAAAAGTTTATTCTCTATGTCTAGAAATTTAGATGATGAAAGTACCTACCTAGATAGGTAGGTACTATTCCTACTTGTATTTTTATTTTGCTCAAATAATGGCATTTCTTTCCAAAAAAAGACTAGATAGGTTATGTAAGGGAAGGTTAGGATCTCTCATAACTTTAAGATTTAAAATTAATTACTTTAGATGTTAGATTTAGCTTAGATATAAGAGGATTGGGAGGTAAATTACTACCTATATAAGTTATAATTTATAAAATAATTATGTACCCAAAGCTTTTGGTGGGCTGACGTTTACCAATTGGGGTTTCTAAAGAATTTTATTTCGTTGCAAAATGCAAACAATATTTTATTGTAAAATGTTTATTTTTTTTCTTCGTTTTTCTTCAGCAATATTTTAAAGGGTTATAAACTCCTTAGTATACCTACATAGATATAAAAAATAGATTTAAGAATATCCGTTTCCTTCAATAGGACGACGATTCATACATTCGCTAGAATATACCTAAGTCTGATTGTGCTTTGTATAAAATGGCTAAATATACCAAATTAATAATAATCTACTCTATAAAATAATTAATTCCGTTATTTATTAGCTTATTTTCTTTTCAGATTTAATTGCTAAACTAGCAGTTAATTGTTCATTTTAAAGCAATAATGTAATCTAGGTCGTGATTTAGAAATTTACTTGTAATACCAAAGTAATTTTAGATTTTTTTTGTATATTTAGACCAAATCCTGCTTCATGTCAATTATAGTTAAGGAAAGCGAATAATAATACGATACCTAATTGTAATAAGTTTTTTGTGCCTAAGTGGATAGGTAGGTACCTACTTACTTACTTATATAAATTTTTATTCTACTTTTCTAAAATACGGCCTGTAAGAATAAGTTGCTTCAATACTAGATACTTATGTATTCGTAGGAATAAGTATTGGATACCTATCTGCAGTTTACATTTCTAAAGAAAATAATTAAGTTGTATGTCATGCATTATAAACTTTATCTCGTAGATACTTATATATTTAAATAATTAATATTAGGTACCTTTATATATTAGGTATAACAAATTGTACTTATTAATTTAAAGAATTGTATTTAAGATTAAATTAAGAAATTGTGGCAACACCGCTTGGCCTTCAAATTTGTAGTGTCGTCTATAGGTAGATCTAACTCTAAGTAATTTTATCAAAATATTGCAAATAAATAATCATAGCTAATATGATGGTATTAAAATATTTTCTGTATGATGTTTCAAATATTCACCTATCTGCCTCTCTTATTTACTATGCAATATGAGTGTCGTTTTAAACCGTTTTTTGTGAATAAAATGATGTGTTTTAAATAAAACAAAATACTTTCATTTTGGGAAATGGAAGAAGAATACATGTTGTGCCGACCCCACGTAAGGTGGGATAAGGGCAGGAAGATGATGATGACTTTCATTAAGTAGGTAGGTACCTACTTGATCCATCCAACCACATCCTTTTTGAAATAAGTTTTTACTTTTAGGTAGGTACCTACGTACTTAGCTTACACAGAAACTCATCAAATTAGGTATGATTGATTAGTCATCAATCATACCTGAATAAATTAGACATTATTTAATTTTTATTTTATATAAATTTAAAACAATGCATGAAATTACTAAGATAATACTAAGGTATTAGATAGTTTCTTATTATTTGAACACACAACAAAAAAGGTTATTTATTATAATTTTATTACCTACTTAGTACCTTTTTATTATTTTTTTAGTTTGAAGAGCTTTTTTGCACTCTATCTAGCGACAGTTATAAGGAACATTTTGTTTTGCTACTCGACACTAGATGGCGTACCAACATATAATTTAGTTGAAGTAGAAAACCATTCATCCAAAGCTCTTTGATTTTGATCTGTGGAAAAAAATGACAGATGTTTGTTAGGCATGTCTGTCACAAACTTGGTCTCAAACAACAAAAGTCAAAAATTGAACGAACGTAAAAATTCAAGCCAAAATGCAAGCAAGATTCAAGAAATAGAAAGAAGTCTTCTAATTTATTCGAGACGGCATCTTCTAACTTTTATTTTGAGATACAATTGCTTAACTTTTACGTGTGTTTCGAAATAATACACTGTGCCCTTGGATTACTGCATTTGTATTCGATAAACCGTGAACCCAAATTGTAAATTGTAACCAAGTCGTGTGTTTGGAAGGTAAGCATCTTTTTTTTACTTTTCTATTAGTGACGTAGGTGGGTAAACTATGTAAACTGCACCTAATGTGTTCGGCAATTCTAAATTAATTGATTTTTATTTGAAACGCACTAATCGCTTGTGTAAATCTTTTTAGAAGTGAGATCTAATTGTGATAAACTAAATTTTCTAAATTTTTCAGTGGATTAGCATCCATTATGGGTGACCAACAGTTTTTTCTGAAATGGAACGACTTCCAAACGAATATGGTTACGTCCTTCAGACATCTGAGGGACGAGAAAAGTTTTACGGATGTGAGTATGCATAATATAATAGGTTTATTTGTAAACAAACAAATGTAAAATACAACTATAACCTCTTCAAAATAGTGAGGTTTTCTGAAAATTCCAAAAATTTACTTGGATGACTTTCACTACCAATGATATAGTAGTAATTTAGAATATATTTCAATAGATTTAACCTCACCTTGGTATTTTTTTTTATAATTGCCTTGAGTAATTTTTCAAACAAAATACCTACTTAGTACATACTAAATAATACATAGTAGTAGAGCTCTAACTTCACTTTGAAATAGGAGAGAAATACTTCTAAGAGACTATTCTCGTTACACCAAACAAAATACACACAGTATTTATATTCACTGTATAGTAGTGTTTTTCTCTAAATATAAAATAAAAATGAAATGAAATATGATCATGACTGTATCCCGGGAGCGGTAGACATTTATTTCAGATCATTGGGCAATTTTTTTAGATCTTTTCGAAGATGTCTAAAGGGGTAGTCAGTCAGAGGTATGTCCAAATATAAAATGAGCTACACAAATTACCTCACTTTATTTTTATGTATTTTGTTAGTTATTTTTATGCAAGATTATTTGAAATAGGTCTACGATAAATATTGTCAAACAAATCGTGGATTAAATGTGAAGAAAATGTAGGTATGAAATGTGAAATAAATTATTTATTTATTTTCAGGTTACACTGGCATGTGAAGGGCAAACTTGCAAGGCTCATAAAATGGTCCTGTCTGCATGTAGTCCTTACTTCAAAAGTTTGCTAGAGGTAAGAAGCTGCAATACTCCCAAGGGGCCATCCATAAAGTACGTCACACAAATTTCATGACTTTTTGACCCTTCCCGCTCCCCTCCTCCCCCCCTGTACGTGCGTTATGGATGGCCATATACATAAACTATTACACAGGTATCAAAATAAAAGCTTATGATATGTATAACAAAATGTACAATTATTTTTGTTTAAAATTTATTTTGTTCAATGTCTTAATCCTACTAATATTATAAAGGTGAAAATTTGTGTGTGTGTAAGTGTGTTTGTTACTCTTTCTCGCTAAAACTACTGAACGGATTTGGCTGAAACTTGGAATATACATAGTTTATGACCGGGAATAACACATAGGCTACTTTTGATTCTGGTATTCCCACGGGAACGGAAACTACCGCGGGTAACACCGCGAGGCGCAGCTAGTAAGTAAGATATATATAATATTAGTAAGTTAGTTCATTTAATCTATAAGTCTTTAGTAAAGTGATTATACCATAAATATTATATTTTGAGGATGATCACTATTCACTTGCTGTTTACATAATAATGTAGAACTGGCAGGATGTTTTGTTTGATTGTAGACAGTTACTAGTAACATGTTTTGTGAACTAGGTTAGTCAATTGCTTCGGAGGGCACGTTAAATTGTCGGTCCCGGCTTTTAAAGTCGTTAAGCCATGACGGAGGCCTTAAGGCGGCCTAAAAACGAACGAACGAGTTTCGTCTAACATGCTAGGTGTAACAAAGGACATAAGGCTGCATTTTGGGTCCCACACGGAAGTCACGAACATTAATTAAATATATTTTTAATTCAATTAAATATTTTCAGGAGAATCCATCGAAACACCCGATAATAATCCTCAAGGATGTGTCCTACCTCCACCTGCAAGCCATCTTGGAGTTCATGTACGCTGGTGAGGTCAACGTCTCCCAGGAACAACTGCCGGCCTTCCTCAAGACTGCAGCCAGGCTGAAGGTATGTTTCTATCAAGTTATTTATTTATTTAGATATAGCATTTATTTGGACAACACAGAGCACAGACAAACATTACAGAGTAAAAACAGTAAGGGAAACGGTAAATTAAAAAATTGTAGGTAAGTAGGTATGGCTAAAATAGTAACTGTCCCCAATCAACATAGGGTAGCCACAAGCGTTCGGGCTAGGTGGTGACTAAAAAGGATCGGTCTCAGCTTAAAAGTCGCCCTGCACCAAATAGGTACAGAGCAACGCTGGTTGTGAAAGAGTTACAAACATCCATCCACACTAGAGGATTCTACTGCCTGTTTCAAACGCGCCACATTATCCAAATAATTAGGCAGCAACCCAATGGTAGTTTATACAAATATTTGTAGTCTGGGTTGCACAATAAGTATATAATTACAAAAACGTTGCTTAACTTCTTGATAGATCGTCGAAGTTAAGCAACGTTCTGAGCGGTCACTACTTGGATGGGTGACCGCAAGTGGCAATTATATCTGAGCGCTTCCGTGCTTCGGAGGGCACGTTAAATTGTCGGTCCCGGCTTTTAAAGTCGTTAAGCCATGGCGGAGGCCTTAAGGCGGCCTAAAGACTCCGTCACCAGAGTTGGCCACTTGCTCATACGAACTTACTTATTACAAAAACAACTATATATGTAGTATATCAAGTCATCTCATTACTATTATATGACGCTGTGTGAAATTTCCAAGGGTATCTGCCGTTTGCCGACCCTTGACCTAGGCCAACATGATTTTCCAATTAAATATTTAATCACCAAATCGATATTATTATCCACTGTGCGAATACATAATAAGTACCGTATAATATTTTATTTTGAAAGTTATCAAGTGGAATAAGCCATCTAATCTGTAATACAGACCCGTGGCCTTGCAAAATGAAAGTAGTGTAGTGTAGATGAATAGTCTCATGACATTGAAGAACATTACTTGCTAGATGAACTTATCTTAATTAGATTATCTGCTAGCTAGATGTTGTTTCGATAACTCCCGCCCGTGACTTCACTTGTGTTTATTTAAAATCGTAGGTCAATAGTAAACGTTGTTCATAAATGAAAAATAATGCTCAAGATTAATGATTAAAATTGGTATGATTTTGTTCTTTAAATAAAGTTTTGAATTTGAAGAAAGTACCCTAATTTTTATTTTTCCAGGTGAAAGGATTAGCCGAGCCGCCACCGCAGATGCCCAACATCAAACGTGAAGGCTAAGTGCAGTGCCTAGAGACTATAGTGCGGTAACACCAATATACAAACACTTAACACTTCAACAACACCGCTCCGATAACTTGTCAATGAAATATAGTCTCTATTGATGGATGTAAGCGCAATCTAAGTTGACCGGAACATAGTTATTGCGAATAGCGTCGCAGTGGTCGGAAATATGACTATCTCTGTTTCACGTGCTGTTGATACGTCTGTTTATCTCTTTCGTATCGACAGTTCATAATGCTCGCCAGCCCGAAAGGCCTTAGTTCGGCCCGGTCACGTTATATTGCGCAAATCGTTAGATTCCAATTCAAAATTTGGCAGATTCTTGAGGCCAAAGCTTAACAGTAACAGTAAAAACTGTCAGTTTTGACAGTAAAGATGGTTTACTGTCAAATCTGATAGTTATGGTCGCGATTTACGCGATATTTGACAGTAAAGTTGTCAATAGCCTAGCTGGTAAGCTGAAAAGTTCATTAAATTTCTATGGTTTGATACTGGCTCGCTTATAGATCAATCTTTTTCTATTTTTCATTGACAAGAGAAAATTATTGAAGTGGTGTTATGTTAGTGATCATTGGGCTTTTTGAGACTGATTGTCCGACAAATTCACCTTGTTACTTTATTACAGTGTTTTTTTGTCAATCAAAGTAATATCTTTATCTTGTTATCAATCAATTACATAATTACAGTATTTACCGCTTTTTAGACCAAATATAACTGATAATCAAACCTAAAAAAGGTAATTAATCGAATAAAATTTCAACTTTCTATAAAAATATACTTTCAGTCTCAATAAAACCTTAACAATTATCACTGCTATACAAATATAACATATAACACATTGTAACAAAGTCGATTTTACAATATCCTTAAGGCAGCAAGTTTTACTCACCATGCACTTAGATAAATAGATTATAAATATTGTAAAATTGAGGCGAATCTTCGTGGAATTTGACAGGAATTATCTAGTTTTCAGTAGATTAAAGCAAAACTGCCTTTTTTTATTATAATTGACAATATATAAAATATGTCAGTTTAATAAAAATGAGACTGCATTCAGTTGGAGGTTCAAGGCTTGAATTTATGAAATTGATGACAACAGAATCGACATTTTTAATATGGCACTTAAATTAGGTACAGTAGCCATGGTATAAATAAAATAAAAAAATGTAGTTCACCGCGGCGGATTCGCCTCAGTCAGAACGCAGCCTTATCTGTGTGTTATTCGCAACGTTTAAACTTGTATTTTGCGTGTGTATAAGATTTAGGACACCGCGCTGCCTTTCTTTCTGTAGTGAAATGCTTTTAGATCTAGTATTTTGACCTTTATAAGCTATTTTTTGACTGACGGAATTGGCGTTTTTTTTTCGCGCGTATACAAACGTCATTTTGACATAATTATGTCACTGTCATTTTGAATGAGAGTAAAATACTTTACGAAAATGCTGTGAATACGGGTATTTGACTATATTTCCTTCAAATGGTTGAAACTTGCTTATCAAAGTTGGCCCAGCCTCATACAAAGCTGATTTCTTGATAAATTTCGATCTGTCTAGATGACTTTTACTAGCTTTCATTCAACAAAGGGACGCTAGCGGGCATGCGCAATACGACAAAGCCCTTTGTCGTTGACAATTGTTTCTCTCCTGCTCTAGCATAGTACGTTAGAGCAGTTTGACATTATCGAGATCTGTTATTTGTCGTCTCGACAGGTAATATTACCTACACGTTTTTCACGTTTGTGTTGGTATGGAAATCTACCTAACATGTGCATGTGTTTTTTTATGGTTTAGGGCTCCTAAAGGGTTTTCATACTGATTTAGGGCTTACTACGGGTTTTTGTACTGCTTTAAGGGCTCTGAATGGTTTTCATAATGTATGAGGGGTTCCCATAGCGGTTTTTTCAATATTTATTAGATTTTATATCATTTTCAAAATCTTTAAAGGTATTTAATAGACTTTCCAATTCATTTTAGATTTCCTATGGATTCTCAAAATTTTAACTACCTGTCAAAAATATGGAAAAAGAAAACCGCGAACTGCTCGCAGCTCGCGCACCATGCAAACTAGTACTGGTGTAAAATTTAAAGACGCGCGTAGAAAACGCCTATTCTGTCGAGTCAACGCGAAAGCTGTTAGATGATGGTCCAATGTACACGGTTTAAACTCGGGTAGGATCTCATTGAAACCTTGAGTTTAACTTCTAAGTATAATGCTTAGCTTATTGGTTTTTATTACATTACGTTAGTTTTGAATTTGAATGTTTTTTTTTAAGTTTCAAATCTCACGCCAAAATATATATTTTTCTTGTACTCCAAGTTAGTTGATAACATCCTTTAATTTTTTCGGTGTTTTATAGAGGTAGTCAAAGTCAAATCCACATTTAAAGGTTGGTAAGTAGTTCGTTTGTGTAAAATTATTTGCACATTGTACTATTGGACGTGACTTATCTATCAAGACTATTTAAACACTAACATTATTATAGAAATAAATTACAATTATTAGGAGTTTTGGCGTGAGTATAATGCACCAATCGTACTAATTATATATCTGCAAGTTTGTTTGTTAATTTTTGTTAAACGCCTTAACCAGTCAACCGATTTGGGTGAAACTGGGTATAAGTGGCAATTCTGAGTGTCGCAAAAGCTAAACTAAGCTAACTAAAATTGTTGCCGTCCCTTTCATAGAGAGAGAGATAGATGGAAATAAAAAGGATGGCAATAATTTTAGTTAGCTTAGTTTAGCTTTTGCGACACTCAGAATTGCCCCCATAATGTTTAAACCTAGAATATTAAAATGTACTATGCGAGCGAAGCCGTAAGCGAGAGCTAGCTAACTTAATATTATTGATATGTCAGCATATATTACTTCTTAGTCGCAAACAGTATTTTCTTCGCTCCACAAGTTACCCAACGCGCCAAAGTTAAAAGTTAATTTTTCTCACACTCTTAAACTCCTGTGTTTAATGGGACTAGCAGAAAATGTTCAAGAATTACCTTACATCAAATTTATCAATGAAATATGATCACGAATGTATCCCAGGGAGTGGTCGACATTTCTTTCAGATCTTAATGCAATTTTTAGATTTTTAGATCCTTTAGAAGATGTCTAAGGGGGTAGTCAGAGGTATGTCCAAATACATATTTGGTACATGCCCACATCTTGCAGAAGCTAACTTTCCATACGAGACAGGTTGCAAGCCCATCGACGCTATTAGAGAGCTAACTGGTTTCCTCACGATGTTTTCTATACTTACTATTCTGTATTAAAAGTAAGTTCGCATGAGCAAGTGGCCAGCTCTGGAAGTGAATCCTATTTCGTCACTCAATAGCCCGAGAATGGCTTGACCGATTTGGATTTTGATCTTGAAATATTTGTGGAAGTTCAGAAGAGGTATATAGGTGAGAAAAGTGAAAAAATTACTGGTGGGAAGTTACGTCTTATAGTCCTTTTATAAAGTTTTTTTTAACTATTAAGTACAAATATAAGCTGATTATATTCTTATCAAACCTAGCTTGGTTATTTTCGACATTTCTGTGCGTCCTGTTCGACAGAGCGTGAACTAAGAATGCCATCTACGCTGACTTATCAATACTTATCAGTGAGTTCTAAAGCCACTTCAGTAAAATACGATTTCGCAATTCACTGGTATTAATTACTGGGTTTTAATGCGATAAACTTTGCACATCAAGCTGAAAATGATAGCGCCAATGAATCAACTTTTTTGTTGATTAAATATTTGGGATCAGTTTTGTAACTTAACTTAACCACGAACCAATTCTATATTGAGTGAATATTTTTTTTCAATCGGATAGTCCTTACTAAAGCAAATATTTTCGATTTCTCTTTCCAATTCTAAGGTTCAGTGACAGTAAAGTGTGTTTTAGAACGACCGTTGTCTTTGCATAATCAAATTTTAATCATGTAGGATATTAGTTTCTTGACTCAAACTATTTCAGAATTATTTGGTGTTTATGTCAAAACGTTTCAAATTGAATTGATCAAAATTGAGTTTACCAAACTGTCCATATTTTCGAAGCAAATACATTCAGTAACAACAATGATTATAGTGTACTGTACACATAAGAGTTAAAATATTAATTTATAGTTTGGTTAGCATCAAAAACAAATACAAAATTACGTCGAATCCTATTACGACGGTCCGAAATGTGCCACCAAGTGTAGTGTGTCGATTTAACATTTAAGAACTAGTCAAACTCATTGACATCAAACTCATTGACATTAATCTTTATCGCCATCAGCCACAGATTATATACACATAAGCTAATAATGACAGTTAACTCAGTTTTGATAGGTTACAAGTGTTGCCACGTTTTGGCTTAACATGGATCCAGATATTAACAGATTTTGATTCTGAAATAGAATTTATAATGTATGACTATTTGCAATTTTAATAGATTGCTGACTAGAGACCTTGATTGTAATAAAAATATATATCAAAAGATTATGTATTTTTGTGTATTATGTTATAATATTTACAGAATATCTGATTAGTATAAGTACTTGTATGTATGTAATATTGAATTTAGCAATAAAAGGATATATATAAAGATATAATAAATACGCCTTTGACTAGTAAAGAGCAATACATAAATTTATATTATAAAGAGGTAAAGTTGTGTAGTATAAAATTTAAATGTAGATACCTACCGTATCTTCGTTTTTTCTATTTCAAAATTAACATCAGTTGTTTGAGTATTTCTTAAGATTAATGGTGTTTGTATTTTTAATTTCGGTATTCTGCATTTTTTTATATGTTTGTAATATGAGTTAAAACTAAAACCCTTTTTCGGAATAGCTACATGCTTAGTCATAAGAATTGTTTTTTTTTTAAATAAAAATTTAACTTGAACTTTGAATGATATACTTTAGAATAAATATCATCTTTTCCAACCTCTTCAATTATTTTTTCTAATTTTACCTCTTTTTTTAGGATAAAAATATCCATTTTTTAATTAAGTTATTTTTAGTAAAGGTTGAAAATGCACCTCTGCGTCCTTACTCATGACGTTTTAGTAATTAATTTTAAATCGTGGAAATAGTGCAATATTTCCATTTAACATAATATTTTGATATCTTTTAGGTTAAGTTTATAGTATATCTTCGTTTACAGCACAGGTTTTTTTTTCTTATAAACTTTAATCAGATTTTTCCATTTATACTTTTTCAAATTTTCAACAACTAGCGAAATATTGTAAAAATTAAAATTCTGATATTTTTAGATGACAGTTGTATGTGCTACATAACTTTGAACCCTAGTTGTAATTTGTAATGATGAAATTATAAAAGATTTGTAAGTTTAGAATACAGATGAATAAAAATGATTTTGTGTTTTACTACTACCCTCATCATAAATGAAAAATCTTACTAAAAGTTAACAGCTCCGGCACAAGCTATCCTGGTACCAAATTTCATTTAAATCCGTCCAGCCGTTTAAGCGTGAAGGAGTAACAAACATTCACACTTACATGCTTACACACACACACAAACTTTCACCTTTATAATATAAGTGTGATTACGGGCAGGAGATAATTATAAGTCGTGTATAAAAACAATAGTGTAATTTTTTTTAATAAGTAGTTTATTATATAAACTGATATTCACATAAATTAGAAACAAAATAAACTTTTCTTTGGATAAATAAGCACCAACAAATATTAACATAAATTCGTACAAAGCGAAGGAATGATACGTTTACAGTAGAAATGCCAAATCACTAAATTATAAATATTTTTTTTTTATCACAATATTTAACTGGGTGTAACAAAATTACTTTCGAAAAATCAGAGATTCACTACAGGTTGTGCTCTGGTGGATTTCCACTTTTAAGCCAGAATTACAGCACAGTTCAAAATAAGAAATTAATGCACTTTTAAATTATCAAGAGTAGTTATTTTACATCCATATAACAAACTTTGGATTAATGTGCTTTTTTTTATTTCAACAGTAACTAATAACTTACCAAAAAATATTTTGAAGTCCTTTTAATTAAAATTATTGTCCTTTTGTTTAAGTCAAATAAGGTTTTAGAAAATTATCAGAGTAGCTTATTACAAATCTTACCTTCTAGATATTTGGCTATTTATTTAGCTACATAAATGCTTTGGTATTGCGTTTATATAATAATTAATAAAAAGAATAAATAATATGGCAAATAATAGGAACGTCAACGAAATATTATTTCAATTAAAAAATAATTTTACAATACAATGTAAATATGGCCTTCAAAAATGGCACCAACAAACTATATTATTAACTAATTAAAAAAAACTTGTCTATGATTAATAGAGCCATGTTTATATATTTTTTATTTTCTAACAACGAACATTGAACCCATAAAGTGTTCTGTATTAAAATTCACCGCCTACCCTCATAACTTTTATTTTTATTTTTGGCTGATATTTTTGGTCTATGTTCGGTACAAATCTACGCTAGGTTCAAAGGCAGCTTGGGCATTGTAGACTAAACCGTTTTTGATGAAACAAAATTAACTTCATTATTCATAAATAAATAGATATTATTTCAATGATACTCAAAAGATAAAAGTATCGCTTTAACTGACAGTAAGGTCTGTCAGTTAAAGTAAAACGACTTTTTTATATATATATCGAAAACGAACGACATCTAATTTTCAATTAACTCTGAAAACCATTAGGATTCTGGCTCTGCCATCTCCAAGTATCCTTGCACATATCATCTACCGTCCTTGTCGCTCGCCAGCCGAGCAGGCGGTGTGCGAGCGAGACGTCCGCATAGTTGGCGGCGATGTCGCCCGCGCGGCGAGGTGCTATGCGGTACGGTATTGTGCGACCGCTCGCTAATTCAAATGCTTTTATCATTTGGAGTACTGAGTAGCCGGTTCCCGTACCTGATAAGAAAAAAATTTTTTTTTATGCTGCATAATTTATATTGTAATTATGTATAGAAAGTTAACTTCTACAAGATGAGGGCATGTACCAAATATATATTGGACTACCCCCTTACGGCCGGTTTCAATATTAAATTTACGAATGATCGTAGATTGATCGCCACAGCAACTTTGTTTAGACAACAAAAAATGTAGGAAACTTTTTGACAGATCACAATACATATTACTATGGCGACAGATCCATGGTTATTAGTAAGTTGAATATTGCAACTCGGCATTAGACATCTTCAAAAGGATCTAAAAAAAGTTGCCTAAAAGATCTGAAAGAAATGTCTACCGATCCCGGACAGTCGTGATCATATTTCATAATTATTTATATTTAGTATTTGATGTTTGTCTATATAAATCTGACAGGTAAGAACGTCCTAAATGGTTGATACGCTCCTAATTATTTAAGTAGCATTTCAGTGTTTGGGCGTTAGCCACTAGCGTAGGAACATACCTAAGTTAACAGCATGGAAACCCTGGAAGCCCTTATTATTGAAGAGTTGGAGCGCCTTGCTATGCCCCTCGGCCAAGTCCACCACGTGGATATAATCGCGCACACCCGTGCCGTCCACAGTGGGGTAGTCAGAGCCAAATACTTGCAGTTCCGTGAGCCGGCCCCCTGCTACCTGAAGTACAAGTTAGCAAAATTATAATAGTGGCAATTCGGAGTGTCACAAAAGCTAAACTAACTAAAAATGTTGCCGTCCTTTTCATAGCGATGGAAATAAAAAGGATGGCATTAATTTTAGTTAGTTTAGTTTAGCTTTTGCGACACTCCGAATTGCCACTATTATAATCCTTATTTTGTTAAGTCGATTAAAGTTTTAAACAATTCAAGTATTATCAGTCATTCACACTAAAGGGAGGTAGATAGTGGCAAGTCCATGGATTTAGGAATATACCTGGGCAATATAGGGCATCAAATTGTTGGGTATTCCATTCGGGTTCTCGCCGATGCGACCGCTGTGGTGGGCGCCCACCGGGTTGAAATAACGCAGCGATACCACTTGCCATTTCTGAAAATTATAGAGAATTATCGAATATTAATATAAGAACAAAGTGAAGTATTTGTAAATATTATCGGGACTTAATAGCGGATTGATATCGTGGGATCCAGTGATCAAAAACGTCTATAGGAACTCTAGGTAGGACATTGTCAGTGTGGTGTGTCGCAACCCTAATGCGGACACACATTGGCTTCAACTTGGTTCCAACATTGGCTACGAATAGAATGGCCAATGGCAATGCTCCGTTCGTGTCCAATAACCGACCACCATCGATTCCCAAAATCCATCAATCAACATCCATCAACAAACTTTGTTACTCCTTCACGCTCAAACGGCTGGACGGATTTGAATGAACTTTGGTACCAGGATAGCTTATATCCTGGATTAACACATAGGCTACTTTTGATCCTGGCATTCCCACGGGAACTATTCACCGCGGGAGGCACAGCTAGTACATAATACATGCTGTCTTCTGGTATAATATTTTTTTTCTTTTGGTACTAACCTTATCACTAGTACAGAGATCCTTCATGATCTCTTCACAGAAGTACTTGGACTTGCCGTAAGGGCAGGTCATGCCCCGGCCTGTCGGATGGCCCTCATTAATAGGCAGGGTCTCGGGCTCCCCGTACACTGTGCACGATGAACTGTACACCATTTTGTATACGCCGAATTTGCGCATCACCTAAAAAGTATAAGCATAAACAACTCGAGCCTTTACATCTTTACTAGATAATTTATACAGAGTCAAGAGGCAAGCTTTGCCTACGCTTAACGGTACGCTGTAGTGCCTGGGACATTGTTAAGATGGAAACGGGTTGTAGCACCTAAACCATCCTCTCAGCTAAGTCGGACATATCCACAGGAAAGACGTCAATACGTGTGGGGCTGACTAGCAGCGGGGGGGACCTCACAATATTTTCCTTCACTGTTTAAAGCTCGTGCTAATAGTCATAAAGTTTTATTAAATAATAGATCACCAAGTGTCTATGGAAATTAGGGTCTCTGGATTATCATTATGACCTGAAATGACATACATGTATGTATACACATTTTGTTATTCAAGTTAGTTTCACTAAGCTTGTTAAGATAAAATAAAGAACAAATAAACACAGCTCTTAACAAACTGACCCACGTAAACAAATCTAAAGTGGAGCAATAACTCGTCGCCAATTAACCCAGTTAAGGCACTTACCTCGAAGAGATTGCATGTTCCAGTGATGTTCGTCTGATAGTACTCCAGAGGCTTGTCCACTGACTCGCCGACGGCTTTTAACGCGGCGAAGTGGATCACGCAGTAGATGTCGTGCTGTAATTTATAATACGATTCTTCTTCACAAGTGGCAAAACTTGCGTGCGGCATAGCTTAAGTACCTACCTAGTAAAAATAAGATCTTGTATACTACTTTGTATGATGTACAAAGTCATGTACCAACCATGTACCTGGAAAATAAATAAATTCTATTCTATTCTATTCTAGTACCTTACTAAGACGCAACGAAGAGCAATATAGCTCATACAAGCGCCTTGTGCCGATCGTTATATCTTGCCATCCCATTCTTACAACAATATATATTATAACTCTGTCACTGTCACGCGCAAAGGAGTTACGAGACGACCTTAACTACACAAGCTACCCGCGGGTGGCCCGGAATTTTGCTACCTAAACAGCAGAAGGGGTAGGTAATACATATAAAAGTAGGTAAACATTTTTGTGAGGAGTTTGCAGTAAGTGAAAATCATTGCCTGAAAAGAGGCATGATATCATCTACCTAACCTATGTGTATGAAACACACTACAAAATACCTCAGCTACTTAATTTGATTATAAAAATTAATCATTTGAGATTATAGCGATTACAGTGACTTCAGACAACAAAAAGCATATCCTCCTAGTAAACATTTACTGATAAGATCAGATTAGATGTTATCAGTTCATTGACAAATAAACTCATCACAGATCTGGGTAAGAACCGGATTATGAATCGTTGCAGACCATAAAATCTCAATAATGGAACTTACCAGCTTACTCGCCTGGAAAAATTATTGGCCAGCCTTAGTATTGTTCTAGCTAAAGCTGAACTCGTAGCTAACTATCATTTCAAGTCAAGAGTAGGTATCGCGTACGGCTAACTGTTACCTATATATTTGTTTCGTGTCTGGGTGTTTTGTTTTCTATGTACATATTTATAATATGTATGTATTTACAAAAAAATGTATCTTTGTAGTAAGTAGGTATACTTATCAGTCATCTGGTTACCATAACACAAGCATTAAGTTGCTATAGTTTGGGACTAGATGACGCCGTGTGGAATGTCCAAGGATATTTATTATTATTGGCTGTTCTACGAAAAGTTTTGGCGAGTCTCTCGCCGAGACTTCTCGCCGTAAGTCTGGATGCGCTATAAGATATTAGGTATATCAAGAAACTCACATTCTCAAAAACCTTGGTCAGCCCAGCCACATCTCTGATATCCACTTCATAAAAATGTATCTTCTTATTCGTCAGCTCTTCTATAATCTTTATTGAAGTCGGCTTCTTCTCCCCTTCTGCTCGGTAAGCGTTTGTGAGATTGTCTATGACAACCACTTCCAGACCATTGCCTTCCTTTTCAAGGATATTGGCGACTGTGTGGGATCCTATGAACCCGGCTCCACCTGTTATTAATACTGCTGGCATTGTTATGCTGGAACAAAGTTATGCATTGTAATTTTTGATGTTTACGACCAAATTAACTTGGTCTTTACATCTATTAGGTACTAGATTAGCAGATGTCCGAGACTCGTTCGCGTAACTTTCGTCTTAGTAACCTAAAGGAGGCTGAAGAATTCTTAAAATCCTAATGCTTTAAGAAGTTGCATTACAAACTTTGAAACCCAGTAGACAAAAAAACTTTGTCACGCTATTTCACAACTTTATGATGGTTCTTATCAGTCATCTGGTTACCATAACACAAGCATTAGGTTGCTTATCTTGGGACTAGATGACGCCGTGTAAATGTCCAAGGATATTTATTTATTTATTTTGGAAAATCCTCAAACCTGTATTTACCTATTTATTTTGCATGCATAGTATTCCAACCGAGTTTCTATATAAGAAAGTCGAGGCTACTACTGGCCTTCTCATCCTCCACTTGGCCTACAACACACCCTTTAAGTAGCTATAGGTACACTTTTTTTACCCTGTACTTACTCTTTTTTATTTTTGTGTGAAATTTTATGCTTAGGTAATCATTGGACCCGCGCGGGGGCGTGTTGCTAGTGATTGATAAAAACTACTCAGTTTCGTCGACAAATATTATCTTAACCTATTGAATGGGTTATCTATGTAATGTGTTTGCCCTTAACGACATTGCATGCAATTAACACGGTAATATCAACCTTACTCTTACAAGATAGAGCTGATAATGATTTGAATATTTTAGATAAAGTTCCGCGTGGTAATACCGCCCACGATCGCGATAACTTTCATTGATATATTTCACGATTTATGATGAAACTACATTATGTATGGGAATATTAAAAAGGAAGTCATAGTAGCAACATCTTTGTGTGAGACTATACCCTCTCATTAGTTTGTTTGTATCGATACAAACGTAGAGCCAGCGCGTTCGAAAAACGTGCTGTGCAAAGGCTCTTAGAGACATTTTCAAAGGATTTCTGAAGAACTAAAGTTCGTTGCTGAAAAAGTCCAACAGTCACAGACATAAAACTAGGTACCTACCCACTTTTTAAAACATATTTTTTGTAAAAAACGACTGCTTGTAAAATGTTTTAGCATCCTAGTAGTCTGTGGTTAGAACTAAGGGTAAAGATGAGTTTAAAGAAATTGATACGGATTTATTTTTTCAGTACCTATTTACCTAATACCAATCGGTGGGTAGTAAGTATATCTTACTGACTGACAGAAATTATATAAAAAAGTCCTATAGGTACCTATAGGTACTGCTAGTAATTATCAATAGTAGTTTATCTTACAGCCAATCTCAATAACCTATCTTTCTTTGGATTTGCTTACTGTCAGTAGGTAGCTATTTGACGTTTTTGTATTGAATGTCAAATAAGTATACTACCCGCAGTAAGCAAAACCAAAGATAGATAGGTTATTGAGACTAGCCGTTAGCCTGCTTCATTTGTATGGCAAAATTTACGCCACCCCGCATTCCTATTACACTTTTCACTAATAAAAATACCTTTTAAATTTCGATGAAACAAACGCACTATTTCACTGACTGACAATGATAAATTCAACAAAAATGTCACAGTATTTATATTATGAAAATTTGATGACAGTAAAGGGGGGGAGTAAAGGAAACCACTGATATGAAATAGGGTCAACATTCTGAAGAGTTTTTTAATTTCTTGCAAAGAGGAAACCACATTGCCCTCATTGATTTTATGAAAAAAAATGTGGTAAAGTGACTGACCTGGCGTTTGTATTGTGTAGTGATTTTATGTGTCTTAATGTAGAACAAACAAAGTATAAAAACCAATAAAAACATATTACTTAGGTACCTACATTATCTAAAAAACATTAAACTTGTACCTTTTACCTACAATCATACGTGTTTCTATTACAAAAACTATAAAACCGATACAAAACACTATCCTTTTTTAATTCATGAATATTTCATTGAATAGGTACCTATGTAAAAACATTAAATTAAACCTTAGTAAATGCAAAGCGTGAAAATTCAACATTATTATTGGATTGCTCTAGTGCGAGATCCGAGAATGTTTGTATTCATATATTTCTCGTGTGAGCAAATTTTACCCTAAACCAATTTAATAACCTATCGAACATTGAGATGTATTAAAGAGTCACAATCTAATAGCTGACAACACTCAAAAAATGTGCAAGCAAATTCAATGTTCTACTATGACATTTGACATTTGAATGCAGACATTATGTCGTTTGTTTTAATGTTCAATGTCGCTTGTACGCAAAAAAGAGAAACTCGGCGCACTACGTAGTGTGCGCCGAGTTTTGGCGTTTACATTGTATTTGTCTGATTGTGGCTCTATAATACATCTCAATGCTATCGAAGAATGAAAATGAACCGAGCGTTTAAACAAAACAAAAGTAACACCAAAGACGATTAATATACAGTGGGATGCTTATAAAAGAATTAGCGTTATCAAACAGGATTAGACGGTGTAAATACCTTATTAAGTTTCAAAGATTAACCAGATAGGTATTACTCGTTCTTCAAATATTTTAAAATTACGTAATAAGCAGCAGCGCGATTGGTCGACAATATTATCAGCGTCGTGGGCCGGCATCGCCAGTGGATCAGGCAAGCGCAGGACCGGGAGAAATGGCATTTATAGTAGTTTATGTAACAAGGGCTTAAAGTAGTGTATTATGTAACGAGCGTTATATTATATTGAACCCTGAGTAAGAGGGACTCTAGAGTTAACTCCCGAGCGGAGCGAGGCAGTTAAAGCTAGAATACAAGGGGTTCAAGATCGCCCAAGACAAATACACATTTAAGCTCGTGATGCATACACTACTTTTTATACTTTCTGCGAGGCAATTATAGTATCGAAAAATTAAGTTTAGGGTGTAGGTTACACTATTTCGAGACTGGCCCATTATACCCTATACTTAATGAAATGAAATATGGTCACGACTGTATCCCAGGGAGCGGTAGACATTTCTTTCAGATCTTTTAGGCAATTTTTAGATCCTTTTGAAGATGTCTAAGGGGGTAGTCTGAGTCTATTAATTATGTTCCTAAATAATATTTACTACCTTATGTATGTATGTATGGGGACTCCCTTTTCCGCATTTAGACTCAAAGGCGGTCCTTTATGCGTGGGGTATTTATTTATTTACTACCTTAGAACTCTCTTTTCATTTACAAGTCTAGTAGGTACTTACCTATATATACCTAAGTACGTATGTACTACATCCACTAGGTATACTATTTTGTCACCATTATTTCATAGTTTTCCACACAGAACTTCCAAGTGTCACTGATAAAAATAAATTAAATAAATAAATCGAATAACATAGTACTTTTTTGTCCGCTTATCACTATTCGTAAATTCCAACATAGTACCTAATGTACGAAGTAGGTATAGGTACTTATTTCGTTCTAATAGTCCAATAGTGAGTCGCTGCTCGTTTCTATTGATTGAGCCAATTAATTTGATGACAAGTTTAATTATACGAATAATGTCAGCATTATTTCAGTAAATGTAAGTTCGTATGAGCAAGTGGCGACTCTAGAGACGGTATTTAGGCTTTTATCATGGCTTAACGACTTAAAACGCCGGGACCGACAATGCCACTTGCACCCATCCGTGTTTTTTACTACGTTCGTCGATAATTTTACATAAAAAATTAAACTTAAAGTAAATGTAAGCAATGGAATGAAATCACGACTGTTATCCCTTGTTGCGGTAGACATATTCTTCAGATCTAGACATTTTTAGAACCTTAGAAGACTTCTAAGGGGCTAGTCAGAGGTAAATCCAAATACAATAAGTTATACCTACACTGTATAAAATATTTATTATACTTATACCTAGGTTTTAAATTCAAATAAAGTGCATCTGTACACTTTTAAAACCTAAACCTTCTGTAGGAATCGTGTAAAATCAATTGAAAGTAACTTTACGGTTACGCGGTAACAAAAGAACTCTTAAAACTACTTAGGACTAAAAATAAAAAATAAGTTTGAAATAAGTACCTACCTATTCATTAAAATAAATTGAGGATTTGATGATTATCTTCGGAGTTAGGAACGGAAATGCATCTCGAAAATGCTGGAAATTGCTCCGTTCTTACGAAACTTAAGTCGGCTTTATATTTATTTTTTTACATTAGGTATAGTTTATTCTTAATTTGTTCAAAATACCCTATTGCTATGGAAAGTTCCACGTTTATTTGTTTTATTATGCCTGAAGTGAAACGGTACGTAACTACTTATCTATTTATCAATTTATTACCACAAGTGCGCATGTAAGACATTAATGTACTAAGTACAAAGGAAAAAGTCGTGTGTCAACACGCTCGTATTACAAATATTAATTGCAAAGGTCATTTAAAACATGCTGTTGTTGTTAAAATACTATAACATCGTAGGATGTGGAACGAATTCACTTAGGCATAGAAACGGGCAATAATAATGGAACATGAGGTCGTAAATGTTATGTTTTTAAACATGTAAATAAGTAGGTGCTTACAACCAATCTCAATAACCTATCTATCTATGGTTTTGCTTACTGTCAGTAGCTATTTGACGTATTTTGTATGGAAGAAATGTCATATAGCTACCCGCAGTAGGTAAGCAAAATCAAAGATAGATAGGTTATTGAGACTAGCGGTTAGTTTGCAAGACACAAGCTCTACCTACTTACTTTGGGGCTAGATGATGGTGTGAACTATCCAGCTTTATTTATTTATATAAATTTTGAAAAATGAACATTGTAAATTATTTCGTAATTTTCCTATTTCTTTAATTATTCTACTACTTACTACAATTTTTTGTTAATTTACAAGGCTGACTGTTTTAGGTACTCTACTAATATTTTTTCACTATGAAAATTTTCTTGCAAAGTTTTTGCAGAATATAATATACTATTTAAGTAGGTACTTACTTACGTTATGTAAGTACCTTTAGGTACCTACGCAAAAAATCTATTTTTTAAATTGGCTTTATCTACCTAGGCTACATATCTTGTATTTTGAAAAAAGAACATTAACTTAAAACTCCATGTAGTGGCAATTTTTCAACAGAAAACCAGGTGTGATAGTGATGAGGCTAAAAGCGTAAAAAATACACTAACTTTTAAAAAATCCAAGTGGTTTTAGTCCTCGCTCCAACGCGGCCGCCAGGTCACTGCGGATAACTGGAGAGTTGTTATCAGTACCACAGAAAATAATAGTTACATGCAAAAATTTTACTCATAGAGCTGAAATTTACACTACTTGCTAATCTAGTGAAGCTAAGCGTCTGGTCGAAGTGAGACGCTAGATCCGAGGTCTGGCATGGCAACTATTTGGCTCAAATGGCCATTCTGCGCGGTTATGCTGCTAAGTAGGAGGCACGCTTCCGTCTGGCAGTGGCTTATTGGATCGTTTACTATCGCTAGATAGCTCAACTTTTTAAGTTCAGTTAGTAACTGGCAAAATCTACAGTCTTCTTTGCAAAGACCAATGACAATCACAATGACAAACACCGCCCGCCGGCGCCGTTCGTAAAAAATAAAAAAATATCTTTGGACATTTAGCACAGAGTCATCTAGTCCATAGCTTAACAACTTAGATGCTTGTCAAAGACGATTAATATCAAGAAGACAGACAAAGGCCATACACAAAATCGTAACCATAGGTGGCAGTACCAGATAGCCTGGAAACTTTAAAACCTATATGTTATTCAAGAAATTTCAAAGAAAGAACATACTTTTTCTTTGCAAGTGGCACAAGCCTTACAAAAGTTATTATTAACGGATTACTCTATCAGCAGTTGTATCAATGGTTGTTGAGTGCCTGATATTTTGTAATTGGTGATAGTAGACATGTTTTGTAAGACATGATGGGTTCAATATTATTTGTATACAGATTAGAAATGCTTCGATTGATCATGGTTAATCTAAATCTTGTTAGTTTTATATAATTTTTTTTATACATTTAATTACAATAAAAATATATTAAAAAAGTAAGTAGGTACTTGCTTACTTAAATATTTGTTAAAATCTTCTTCTTAGTCGGCCTCTTCATTGCTGAAGGTCGTGTCTAGTTCGAAAGTGTTAAAATAGATACTTACCTATATAATGTTTTAATCTGTGTGTGTAAATAAAAAATATGTTTGTAAGAGGACCTAGCGATCGAAATTTAATTTTAAAATATGAGTAGGTACCTACTAAGTATAGATTTTTCATATATAACTTATGACCTGCAAGAAATGCTGTTTAGCCTAAACTAAAATTTTTTTTTTTTACTACTAAAAATGTATACTTAGTTCAATTCAAATTATTTGGACTACTGCCAACATGGCCTGACGGCATATGAAGTATTTGATGAAACATAGGGTAATATTATAGGTAGGTTGGAGTTAATTGAAAAAACATGAGTTTGTCTAAAATGAAGACCCGCTCCTTGCTGAGTTATTTAATTCATATTTTTTGTTTCATTAGATGCAAAAAAAATGTTAGGTAAGTACTTCTTTTTATACCTATATGTCATATTATTTTGATATTAGTCTTATTAATTTACTTATAAGAATAAATTAGGTACCTACTTACTTGATACGAAATTGAAAAGCCTATCTACTTATGCAAAATATCAACTAATGTAAAATGCTATTTTATGTCTGTTTTTAAAAGAAAGGTTTATACTTAAGGTGGCCCTTCCCGGTGCGTCTATCATCGACGCGGGCATAGCTGAAAAGCTTGTTGTTTCATCCAGCGCAATGCTAGAAAAAGAAGCAAAGCGAAAAAAGAGAGATAGCGCCTCAGCGCTCGGCATTCAGTAGGTACTTTCGCCGCTCACTCGCTCACTCGAAAAATAGTGTGCGGAAATTTCATAAAAAGTGTTCCAGGAAATACGTGTTTTTCAGTAAGCCTTACAAGTTTGTAAAATAAATATTAGTCATTTAGAATCTCCATAAGATTTGCAAGGTTTCTATGACAATATTTTCTTTACTTTTACATATTATGAGTACATTATGAACGGCCAAAGTTCAGGTAAAATTTATGCTAAAAGCAGGTTTTTGGAAGCTTATACTGAATTTGTTTCTAAAAATTTTGATTTTTAGTTACGATAGAAACCTAGATATAGTGCACAAGATACCTATTAGTCCAAGAGTTTAAAAGAAAGATCTGTTACAATGGCATAATCACGTACGAGCGTTTGTATGAAAAGTGAGCCAGGTTGACCGCTCTTAATAGCCTTTCTAAAAAACTTAATTACGTTTTAAATGCTTAAGTATGTTATTCAGAATAATTACCTAACTACCTTTTACTTAAAATAATAATAAATAATTAAGTGGAATGGCCTAGCAGTATACTTAGGTAATAAAAAATAAGTTTCGACCAAAAGAATAATGTCAGTTGAAAAGTATGTAAGGGACCAAAACAATATATAAGAATAATTTAATATTCCTTTATTGAGAGAACATTAATATAGCAATTTCAAAAAATCTATTCCTATGAGATCATGAAACATTAAACATTATTCTTAGATACAATTTATCAGGTGACGGAATTATTCAGACTCACCCATTATTGGACGTCTTCATTGTTTCAGCATTGCCTACGCACACATCATGAATTCAAGGCCTGTTTCTCAGTATTTTCAATGTAAACAATAAGCTCCCTCCCTACAATTTCATAGTTTCAAAACAAATAAAGTGTGCGTGCTTCTTTTTAATATAATATTAAGAACAGCAGTAGAAACGCAACAGACAAGATTACTCAAATAAAGTAGATGCAAAATGTGTAATTTACTATAGTATTTACTAATTTATCAATAGAATTTTATTTCCGTAATCGATCGCCCGCCGGGTTTTCGCACAGCAGATTAAACACACACAGCAGACACACACTACATGCTCTTTGACACACACAATAGAAAATAAATAGAGAAAGCTGCGTGCGTTCCGTAACAAACGAAAGAAAACTACAAAAAAACAGTCATTTAAATCAATTATTGCTCAAATGCTTGCGAAAAAATAATACCGAAAATTAGAATAAAGATACATTTTTCTTTTAAGAAAATTATTGTAATATTAAATGTTTTAATAAAGGAATAAAAATATTACTTGTAAGCAAAAAAAGTCCAAAAGCTGATAATGTTACCGAACGAAATGGTCTGCTTGGACTGCTTGTCATTTTGATAGTGACAGCTTCGTTCAAAAACTAGTGGCAATTCTGGATATCGAAAACTAAACTAATTGGCAGCACTAAAATTGATGCCATGCCATCCTTTTATTTAGGTCGTTATGAAAGGGACGGAAACATTTAAGTGCTGTCAAATTGCTTTAGTTAAGTTTTGGCATACTTCTGAGAGTTTTGGTGACATCCAAAATTGCTACTACTACTACTCTCGTTGCACGTATTTTTCCTTGAAAAAGATTCACATGATCACTTGTCATTTTCTTGTACATAGTTTATTCTCAAAACTTATATTAAAAAAAAATCATCTATTCTTCACTTTGACATTTCACTAAGGTTTTTGAACGAATTTGTAATACTATTGCCATAATACTACATTTTCGCTTTTTTCTGGGAGATCCAAGGAATGATAGCAGAATTCATCGCTAAGTTAGCGTAGTTCACAACATTAAATAAAGTACTGCATATCTACAATAACTACCGTTTTGATCAATTTTATTCAGTTATCGCTACTATTACTTATCCAATAAAAACTCAATACAAATTGTTTACCTACTTGCTGCAAAATCAGCAAAACATACGTGAAAAACATAAATAGGTACTATGATAAAATTCAGATAGGGGTAGTACAGTAACAAAACGTGAAAACGTGCTTCGGAGGGCACGTTAAATTGTCGGTCCCGGCTTTTAAAGTCGTTAAGCCATGACGGAGGCCTTTAAGCGGCCTAAAAACTCCGTCACCAGAGTTGGCCACTTGCTCATACGAACTTACTTAGTAACAAAAAAACTTAACAATTAGTAGTTAATTATTCCTAAAAGCAAAGACGATTAATATCTAGAAGACAGACAAAGGCCATAGGTAGGTACACAAAATCGTAACCCGATCCCGCAGTACCAGATAGCCTGAAAACTTTAAAACATCAATTTTATCCAAGAAATTTCAATACTTAGTAGTAGCAAAGACGATTAATATCTAGAAGACAGACAATGGCCATACACAAAATCGTAACCCTAAAAAATAGCCTGAAAACTCTAAAACATCAATTTTATCCAAGAAATTTCAATTACTTTCTAGTTAAAAATGTTTAAATATTGAATATTGTTGCTACCTACTACTAAGTATTGAAATTTCTTGGATAAAATTGATGTTTTAGAGTTCTCAGGCTATCTGGTACTGCGGGATAGGGTTACGATTTTGTGTATGGCCTTTGTCTGTCTTCTAGATATTAAATCGTCTTTGGTAGTAGGTAGCAACAATATTCAATATTTAAACATTTTTAACTAGAAAGTAATTGAAATTTCTTGAATAAAATTGATGTTTTAGAGTTTTCAGGCTATTTTTTAGGGTTACGATTTTGTGTATGGCCTTTGTCTGTCTTCTAGATATTAATCGTCTTTGCTAAAAGATAAAAAATTATCAAAAAATCGGGGTATTCAACTGTGGTACAGTCATGGCGTTCCTCTAACAACACTGGAATTCTGTCTCTTTCGCTCCCGTACAGTTCTCAAGGTAGCTGAACTTGTAAATTTTCACAAGATTTTTAAAGTATTTACCGAAATTACAACACAAATACTTTATTTTACTCGTAAATTAATTTATGCGCCGTTCATTCTTACCAATTGCAATTCTTTTACGGTAAAGATCTCCCAGATAAAGTGTGATGACAAATCCGCTCCCTCAGTGTTCAACGTTGTTTTGATATTTTGAAGTGATGTCAAAGTTTTATTTCATCGTTTCGTGGTCGAATAACTTAAGATTCGTGTTCCGCTGATATCCTTCTAGTGGTTTTCTGTGAAAAATGGGATTTGTTGTGATGTCAGGCGGTGTAAATTTCCTAACCTCCAAGCGATGTGTTATGTGTAAAAGTTGGTGCTTCGCCTTTGCAGATGAGTACGAAGATCATCAAGGCTAGCGCCGCTGAGCCCGATGTGTTCGAGACTTCGATCTCGCAAGCCCTGGTTGAGTTGGAAACCAACTCTGACCTCAAGGCACAGCTAAGGGAGCTCTACATTACCAAGGCAAAGGAAATTGAACTCCACAACAAGAAGGTAACACATGCAAGTCCTAGAAGTTCCTAATTCTGACCAGCTTGTGTCTCATTATAAAATCTTATGTTTCTTGGGTTTGTCCTGTAGGTACTCTGCTACTCTAAAATAAAATCACTGAATTTATGCTAGTATCTAAGCCAAGTGAACGAAGGCTGTTAATTAATGAGTAATCAAATTCCCCTCTGTTGTACTGGTAATATTTACCATGCCAACAGCTGACAAGACCCTTGTTCAAAACAAGCTTGTCAGCTACTGTATCTGAAATAAGTTCTTTTTATGTTAGCATGTGAGAAAATGCTTCACTCTCCAGTCTTAGGTTGAAAAACAATTAAATACTACATGTCACCACAGCGTCATACTTGCATTCTAAACAATTTGTTATTCCTGATTTTAGTAGCTATTGCTTTTCATTAAAGTTATTCATGATGTTTTTGGGGCACTTATTTGTATTGTATGACATTTTATTATTATAGAGACCTATTTTCACTATGAATCTTTCAAGGTTTGTATTACAAACATATTTTAAGTTTTACAAATATCAGACTGAATAGAAGAATTATCATTGATAGACATTTAGAAGTACTCCTTACCTTTTAGCTATTGATTGTGTGAGCTTTAGGTATGTATCATATGGTTCAATGCACACCACACTGCAACCTTTAGCTACTTAAATTTATATTGAGTTAGGTATAATATAAATGGCAAGATGCAATATCAATCTATCATTCTTTTTGAGAGAAAATAAATAAATGATTGATTGATTGATCAAGCAAGTTCATATTTACAGCCAACAATGGAGTTTTGAGGCAGCCTGAAAGACCTCCTCATTGTTTGACTTTAAACATAAATTTTGCATGTTTGAAACACAATATGTATTTTTTTCACAGGAAGACAATTCCTAAAAAATTTATGAATGAATGAAAAAATAACACACAAATTTTCTATGAAATGAATACAAGTAGTGATATAACTACATACTAAATGTACAATGCAGGCCGGCAGCCTTACTTAATTAAATGATTAAATGAGATAACCCCTAAAAATTATATTTTCCTTTCCAGTCAATCATCATCTACGTGCCCATGCCCAAACTGAAGCAGTTCCAGAAAATTCAAATCCGTCTGGTGCGTGAGCTGGAGAAGAAGTTCTCGGGCAAGCACGTGGTGTTTGTCGGTGACCGCAAAATCCTGCCCAAGCCCAGCCACAAGACCCGAGTGGCTAACAAACAGAAGAGGCCGCGCTCCAGGTAACATGAACAACATTTGTTGTGTTATATTCAAACAAACATTATACATTACTAGCTGCGCCCCGCGGTGAATAAATAGTTCCTGTTTTTGTAGGAATACCGGGATTAAATATTTTTTAAGCAATTCTGGTGCCAAATTTCATTCAAACCCGGTTAGCCAAAGGCTACTACAAGCTGGGTTTCCACACAATACATATAACATATAATATAACACATAATTAGTAGTTCAGAAAACTTCTGCAATTACTGTCAGTAAAGTAGAGAATTCCAAAATTAAGTCCAGATGCACCACATAAACGCTTATTCCCACAAGTATTCTGTAGTCATAGTATTTCTGACTGTACCCCTCATCCACTGATTCCATGTACCATATTCCTTTGAGCCTAAAATTAAGTTCTTCCACCTTTCAGAACACTAACGTCAGTGTACGATGCCATCCTTGAAGACCTAGTCTTCCCCGCTGAGATCGTCGGCAAGCGTATCCGCGTCAAGCTAGACGGCTCCCAGCTCATCAAGGTGCATCTAGACAAGAACCAGCAGACCACGATTGAACACAAGGTAAAGTTAGCTACTCAACTACGCAAACATTGATAGATCCCAAACAGGTGCTGGTGGACATAAATATTGTTATATTTATGTCCACCAGCACCTGTTTGGTGCGACAACGAAACAACAACGAATTTGTTCTATTTTGTACCTAAATGAGTGGCCTGGAGTTGCCTTGAAGAAATTAGTTTCATTTCATTCAATCAACTGCATTCAAGCAGCGCTGTTTGTGTCATTAGATTAGATGGATAATATTGGCAATTCTGAGTGTCGCAAAAGCTAAACTAAACTAACTAAAATTATTGCCATCCTTTTTATTCCCATCGCTATGAAAGGGACGGCAACAATTTTAGTTAGCTTAGTTTAGCTTTTGCAACACTCAGAATTGCCACTATTATCACAAATTTACACGCAATTTTATAGTTTTTAGGGTTCTGTACCCATAGGGTAAAAACGGAACTCTATTACTGGCCTTCTGTCCGTCTCCAGGCTGTATCTCATGAACCGTGATAGCTAGACATTTTTGCGATACTCGGAATTGTCATTAATGTCTTAACATAAATAGTATACTAAATTTTATTTATCTTGTCCACAGGTTGACACCTTCCAGTCTGTATACAAGAAGTTGACGGGACGCGAAGTCACCTTCGAATTCCCGGAACCTTACTTGTAAATTTAGGGCTATGACTTTACAATAAAACAAAAATCCTAAATAACATCTTTCATTTGAGCCTAACTAGTTTGGTTACTGTAGGATCATTAATTAAACAAGCTAAATGAGTACGTTTTACAAACTGAGGCCTTATTTCTTGAGCAAAAGAGCCACTATTTATTTCAGTTTAACACTACTACTATTAATTAAGTTTAAAGCAAATGTAAATAAATTCGATTACGGGTACTCTAACATAACGGATAGATTTTAAAGAATGATTTTTTTATTACTCCTATCGCAATGAAAAGAGGTATCAACTGATTTAATCCGTTTTAGCTTTACTAGTCTAATATGAATAACTTCTTATGGGGGTTCTTATGAGGAAGTGATCAACTTTGGTGGCGCTACTAGCCTCTAGCTCCGTCATGGCTTAACGCCTTTAAAAGCCGGGACCAACTATCGTGCCCTGAAGCACGGAAACGCTCAGCCTGTAAGGTTCAACTCACACCAAAAGAGCAGCGAAGCGGAGCGCAGTTTCAGTGTCATACGAATTTCAACTCGAACGAGTCGCGAGGATGCCCGCGGCTTCGCGAGAATTCCGGCGAATTCCAATACGCTCGCCTTCTCTGCGATAATAAGTATTATAGTAATGAAAATAAGGCTCTTCGATGCTCTTTTAGTGTGAGTTAAGCCTACACTACATGCCACACTTGCAGTCACGTGACCGCTCATAACGTCTCATCACTTCAAATAAAGAGGAGTAGAGGCAAGTCCAATGAATAAGTACTACCACAATAAATTGGTACCTACCACTACAACCAAGGATGATAAAAGCTACAACTAACGTGCTAAGCACCCATGTGCTCTTACTTAATGTGATAAACAGTATAATTTAGGTTTACTAAATAAAACGATCAATATAATTATGAATCAGATTTTTTTATTTCCTACATAATTCGATTTTATATTAGGTACATTTCATACAAAAGAAAGTTTTCTGTGATTCTTCCAATTACATATTGTGATTTAGAAAAAACCTGGTAACAAAGAATCTACAAACAACTCTTTACAAAAATTACAAGTTTCCACGGGAAGTAATCATAAAAATGCAAGTTGCATGCAGTCATTATAAATAATCTAAAATTAAACCTCGAAATGCCCATATAAATATAGAAAAATGAGAAACATTCTTAAAAAAAATATAATACATTCCAGAAAAATGCTTATTGTTTTAAATGCCTATCTATATATTGATCAAGACTGTCTACTAGAGAAAACAGTAATGCGAAGATGGGCCGGGTCGTAGGTTACAATCAAATACCGGACCCTCAAATATTCAACTTTCAGATAAACAAAGCATGAAATTCTCTGTTCTAAGAATGTTTCTCATTAGAAATTAAATTGATATACCTAGCTAATGGTATAAAGACTAGCCACGTCTCTTTAAATATTACATAGATTTTGAACCAATCATGAAAGGATTGGTGTCATTGAGAGCAAATTTAACTTGGTAAAGAAAACAATATAAAATTGATAACCCCTTTCACACAATGATACAAGATGTACATTATTTACTAGAATAATAGTAACACGGTACTCTTGACAAAATCAGGATTACAAATTTATTTTCAACAGTCAATTATAAAAATAGATGAACAAAGGTTACCTACGCTCTGTAACCTTTTAAAAAAAAAAAAACCTACATGTTAATAAAATAATTAATTATTTTAACTTTGATCATTTTTTTAATCCATATCAAAATGGTATTCTTACCAAAAAAAAAGGCGTCATAGTCCCATAATAGTGGCAATTCGGAGTATCGCAAAAGCTAAACTTTACAACTAAAAATGTTGCCGTCTCTTTCATAGCGATGGGAATAGAAAGGATGACATTAATTTTAGTTAGTTTAGCTTTTGCGACACTCCGAATTGCCACTAATTTGATGTTACAAACATCGTTCCTTACCACGTATGAAGCAAGCGTCAACAATTTATTTACAAAATAGACGGTGCATTTTTGATGGGATTTTTTATTTTTGTCAATATTTTACGTTTGTAAAACGTTGTGTATCTAGCACCGACCCAGGGCCGAACGTTGTGCGAATCGAATCGACCCTTTGGGCCATTCGCACCGCTCCAATAATAGCGGCGTGAAAAGTTCCATTAAAAAAAAGTAGATACCTACAATCGGCCAAAAATATGGTTCACTTTACGGTTGAGTTACATTTGAAAGTCATGAAACGCGCCAGAAGAATATCGGATCCATACATTTATAACGATTGCACTAAAGATAACAGTGTATGTTAATGCTACGAATACGTAGCCAATGTTGGAACTAAGTTGAAGCCAATGTGTGGTGCCCGCATTATGAATACAGTGATCCTATTTCGTTTAGTGTGATCCTATCTAGATTTCTCGTAGGTACACCTAGGCTGAGAGAGTGCATTGCACTTGCTCGTCAGGTTTTTGGGTTGTCGGTTCATCGGGAACCACTATCTTGATGTGGTTGACGGGCACCAACCCCACTGTAGCCCCGTCAGCTGAGGCGACCAGCCAACCCGAGTTCCAGAACTGCCCTTGGATAGCCTGGGAGAGAGAATTACAAGGTTTTAAATCTTAGGTTAGTTAACAGTTAACATTTACTTAAGGTCTTATTCATAAAGATTTGACAATTTAAAGATTTTTTCTTGTTACTCTTATGGGAAAAGAGATAGCAACAGATTTAATATCCGTTTTAGCTAAAGTAGGTTTACTAAACCAGTATGCATAAGGGGGTTAAACTTGACTCCAATTACAGTAGGTATACTATTATTTATAGATTAGCTGCGCCTCGCGGTGTTACCCGTGTGGGAATACCAGGATCAAAGTAGCCTACTTTACTTACAGTACAGTACTTATAGTACTAGTACTTACAGGGTACTTATAAGCAATCCTGGTACCATATTTCATTCAAATCCTTCCCGCTGTTTGAGCGTGAAAGAGTAACAAACACACTTTCTTACATACACACAAACTTTCACCTTTATAATATTAGTGTGATTAGAACCAACAACAAATTCGTTTGTGATACATAATTATCATAAGCTTTTGCTTGATCTCTGTAATAGTTTTGTTTTCAGCAAGTGTTATTCTAGACAGGGGACTTCATGAGATTTTAACATACCTGTGGCGCCACCTTCAGAACTTGGTTCTTGCTGAAGCTGAGCTCCTGAGAACTACCAGCTTGGAAGTTGTGTTGGGCCACCGCCTTTAGAGGGTTCTTCCATGTCTTAGGGTCATTCACTGCGAAGCACCAACATAATATAAATAAATAAATATCCTTGGACATTCCACACGGCGTCGCCCGCGGCTTCACTCGCGAGGTACCTACCTTGATAAGGTATAGCCTATGTTCAATCGGAAAGTCCATGCTACACATCGGTGAAAGAATTTTTGAAATCGGATGAGTACCTACCTACTTTCGGAGATTACCCCAAACATACAAACATACAAACCAACTTTACCTCTTTATAATATTAGTATAGAGAAAAGACTGCATGATTCAAAGTACAAACATCAATTATTATATTCGATATGCATAAAAATTATAGATTGTATGCATACTTAGCGGAAAGCCATAGCCGTAGCGGATATTTATAATGCGTGCGGAAGCAGAGCTCTAAAATGGGTTGCGGTTTTTTTTATAAATTATGATTGTCAGTTATGCACTTTTATCGATTTATGTATTGAACATGAATTACTTAAATTATAGTATGATGTCATCTATTAAGTAATTAAATTAATTATTTGTTAGTGTTAAATTAATTATTTGTTAGGGAGTCGCGTTGGAACAGGCATTAGAATCACCTAGCATGTAAAACGAAACTTAAGTGATCCTTGAGGTCCTACAAATGATTTTTCTTTCTGTTATATTATTTTATGTCCGTAATAACAAACGACTGTCCCATCCTACCATGGCGAAGGAATTTTTAAATCGCCAAAGAGTCTTCGTCATGGCTTATTTAGCCGGGACCGATTCGAAGACTCCGAAACAGAGAAATTTGATCACGCATCCGTTTTGTGATCACGCAGAACGTCGCTTTACTTTACCTATCCATAAAGAACGACTAAGCAAGCTCTGACTAGAGTATGATACTTACATAAAAAAATTAAACAAAACTACTTTAGCTTTCTTTGAGCCACCATGCAGCAACCAAAAATAATACCCCTATTATAACAAACTACATACATACATACATAAAATCACGCCTCTTTCCCATGGGGGTAGGCAGAGACCACGGATCTCCACTTGCTACGATCCTGACACACTTCTTTCGCCTCATTCACTCTCATAACATTCTTCATACACGCTCTCCGGTTTAAGGTACTTCGGACCTGGCCTTTCTCCAAAATGTCACCAATTTGGTCCAAATATGTTCGCCTAGGTCTTCCCCTTCCAGATGTCCCACTTACACCCGCCTTGTACACCTGTTTTGTTAAACGACTTTCATTCATCCTCTCTACATGCCCAAACCATCATAACATGCCCTTCTCAATTCTCATCACTACATCTTCTTTCACTCCACACTGTTCCCTTATCACACTGTTTCTCACCCTATCTTTCAAAGTTAACCCACACATACTACGCAACGCTCTCATTTCAACAGCATTCACTCTACTCTGGTGTTTTTCCTGCCATACCCAACTTTCACATTATAACAAACTAGGGCATGTAATTTGAATATGTAATTTTTTTTTTTCAATTTACATTGTCCCACTGCTGGGCAAAGGTTAATAAAAAAATAAAATGTCCCTTTAATTAAAACTAAATAAAATTTAAATAATAATAAAATGAAAAAAAAAAAAATAATAAGCAGACATCCAAAGCCTCTCTTGGCAGCGCAGTGCTCAAACTACTTAGGCGTGAGTCACTAACACATGAACGAACCGTTACGCATTTCTGTTGTGCTTGTGACGCCTTTTTTAATATAGGTACTTAATTATTTATTTTACTATAGGCCTCTTTTTTCATTACACAGTATTCTGGGTTTATATACTTTTGCTAGTTAGCTGGAGGTTAGTTAACAATATAAGACTGCCTAATAAAAATATCTCTGGATCTTAATTTGAAGAAGCACATCTAATAATCATAATAGGCACTATAATATATCTGTTCATAGAGAAGACAATGATTGATAGTGTTTTTTTTTTCATGTCATTGTTGAACTAGAAGAATTTTGCCTTACTTTGTTTGCCTGGCTTCCCACTAAAGCTTGACTTTTTAGATTGTTAGGGGATCGCTTTAAAAAAAAAGCTAGGCCCACACCACCAGGTTCTTGATTCTTTCCCTGGTTGGAACAGGCATTGGAATCTAGCAAGTAAGACGAAACTGAAGTGATCCTTGAGGTTCTACCAGAATAAATGTTTTTCTTTCTTTCTTTGAAGATTTTTATCAAACGAGAATCATTTACGAAGTACTATGCACTTCAAGCGGCCGTTCATGTTTCAGTTATCTCGTCCTATTTACCGGTGAGCACGGTACGACGAACGATCGGACGACCGTGCGAGCACATAGCCTGGGCCCTTACTCTGGAACAACGAAAAACGAAGTTTCGTGACAATTTTCGGGGTCAGCTTATGTTGGTGGATACTGAATTCGTAATAGTTCACCAACATAATTAGAACCCGAAAATTGTCACGAAACTTCGTTTTGCAAAGTAAGGGCCCTGGTGTCTAGCGACGCGCATCCGCTTAGAGCGCTCCTCGTCCGCTAGGCATGGAAGTTAATGCTACTTTTAAATATGTAATTAGAATGGTGCGATATTATTTTGTAAATTAACGCGAAGTAGCGCGCTAAGAATAAAGAACTGCTAATTTTCAAACAAGATGAAACAATGATAGACAAATGTTAAAAGTTCCCTAAACCGAGTGATGCTTCAAATGCGGTTAAAAGCAGACTGGACAATTACCTAGCTTGTGTAAGTCCTATTTTACATTACTAAGTAGGGTCTTTTTTCTTCTTTCTTTTTAGGATATTACAGATCTGTCAACTGTCATAAAAAATCAAATGTCAATGTCAAACTCACAGATTTCGGCGGCGGTTTTAACGCCGCTCATCATC
This sequence comes from Xanthorhoe designata, assembly GCA_963582015.1. Classification (NCBI taxonomy): domain Eukaryota; kingdom Metazoa; phylum Arthropoda; class Insecta; order Lepidoptera; family Geometridae; genus Xanthorhoe; species Xanthorhoe designata. Next base: position 4,141,452 of record OY757053.1, read on the forward strand.
CTGAGTAGGAGATACGGCGCGGCCGCGATGACGCCGAAGAACAGAATGACGGGCCAGCTGGATGTGCGCGTGCGCTGCTCCGGCGAGGCGGTGCCGGCTTGTGTGGCCGCTACTGCTTCGGCCCACGCCTGGGGAAGCAGACATATTTTGTTGACATATTTGGTAGTAAGTAGGTTGATCTTCCATAGCATTAAATAAGAAAAATGGATGATGGAAAATCATTCTATCACACTGGTGAAAGTTTGTGGTGTAAGTGTGTGTGTATGTTTGTTACTTCTTCACTTTTATGGCTGCTGGAATAATATAAATGTGAGACAGAGCATAGGGTAGACAAAAAAAACTTAATATTTTCACTATCCTATCAATCAATGATAAAATTCTTCAACGTCTACAGTACACATTGTATTTGATAAAGTCATCGATATAAATGTATGGATAAGGTTTAAGATAATCTTAAGATGCCATGTACGATAGTGTTCTTGCTGATAATACTATTCTGATGTTAACCAGTTTACATACTAAACACTAATATTGTTTTTAAACCACAATTGCAATAAAACGATTGTACATGTCGTAGGTACCTAGTTGTTTTCGCGATTTACTGTGATTTTTGCTTCGATACAACTTAAGATAAGCTACACAATAGAGAAGGGAAGGGAGGCCCAAGCAATTCAAAGCCCAAGCTAAGCAATTTAATGCTTGTGTTATGGTAACCAGATGACTGATATAGTACATAGATACATTTTGTTTTGTAAATACACAGAAAAACAACCAGACCCGGAACAAATATCTGCAGAACATACTGAACATGCAAACATTTGTCCCGCGGCGGGGATCGAACCCGCAACCTCCGCGTCTCTGGCGGGCTTTCGCCCACTGCGCCACAGAGGTCGTCAAATAACTTGAAGATACCTTGAACTCAGCCTCAGTTCTGATGCCGATCATAACAGACAGCTTCCTGATGAGCCAGTTGATGCTTCTGATTATTCCGAATGTCGTCCAGAATTGCGCGAACACGGACCTTAGTCGGCCGAAGTTTTCTGCAACACCTGTAAATCAAGGGTCAGTCAATTAGACAATTAAACGTTAAATTGTCGGTCCCGGCTTTTAGCCATGATGGAGGCCTAAAAACTTCGTCACCAAGGTTGGCCCCTTTAAAAGAATTTAAAAGCCGGAACCGACAATTTTACGCGCCCTCTTAAGCGCAGAAAGCAATACGAAATCAATGGTGGCTTGGTGGATTTTTCTTGATATTTTTTTTTTCATTATGCGGAGAGAAAATAGGGGAAAAGTTCACAAACTCAAAAAGCCGTTCCAAAAATAAAACTTGGTTAACAAAAAGTTTATAAAACACGTTTTTTAACGTACCTTTTGTTTGTCCAACAACGGTTTTTATTATTTGTGATATATTATTTTATTTTTGGATGTAGGTGGGTACTACCTACTTTTTGCCTGATCCGAAATCGTGAAGAAACTACTTTGAACTCTAATAAGTGGCGATGAGCTAGCAACCTTAATGTAACCAATGCAATACTGATTTCCAAATGTATTTTGTAAGTGTATTTATTTTATTTCATCGTCGTAGTTGCGTAGATAAGTACCTAAAATAGCTCTGAATGAGCTGGTCAGAGCGAAGAATGTGTTCTCCAGCATCATGGAAATGCCTCCGACTGCGTACACCAGGCTCTGTATCGACTCAAACGCTGGCCGAGTGTTCTCCTCAGCCATCTGAATAAATCTGTAAAACAAAATAGTACATAAAAATAAGTTACTTCAAAATTGATTGAAAACCCATTCACCAAACAGGGAGCAGATGATGTTCAAATGGCTGTTCATATTTTCTTGAAACATAGCTAAGATTGTTTTTTGCTATGGTGTTAATATTGTATGTTTTTTGTTAGAGAGGTACACCTCTTTAGGTCTAAAATATTTTTAGATATATTTCACAAAACAATTCCTAGTTTTTCAACTTTCATTACACTGGTACATAGCACATTTAAGACATTAAATTTATTATAGGTGAATACATTCTATACAAAATAGATAAAGTTTTCCTTTGATGATAATTATGTTATCAACAATTTAAGTCAATTCAATGAAAAGTAGGTATGAACTTTTATTATTGTTTACTTTTTTTGATAAATACCACATGGCCACAGACATTTGTACTAATTCCTTTGTGCATTATCATAAGCGGAAATTCTGAGTGTCGCAAAAGCTAAACTAAGCTAACTAAAATTGTTGCCGTCCCTTTCATAGCGATGGAAATAAAAAGGATGGCAATAGTTTTAGTTAGGTTACACAACTAATTGAACAACATAAACCCTATCCTAGTCTTTTATTTGATGGAAATAGATTCCCATGAAATATTTTAAATAAAAACATCTTAATTATTGGTAACCTAAAGATATGAATGTAACCTAACGGTGAGATAAAGGGGATCAACATTGAGTTGACTTATAATGGTACACTATCATATTCAGTGCCCATAATGCATGTCAAATATAATTATGAATATTATTTATTTCCCATAACCTTTCTTTCTTTCTTTCTTACAATGGGTGGCCTTTGGATATACAGGACAAATTTAAAGACGAGGACATTACTAAATTTTTTTAGTAAAATAATGAATGTCAGTGGGTATGTTAAACATATTAACCTGTCAACCGGCGGAACGACCCTGGGGTCGTTGGTACTTTAACTAACGGCTAATTCTGTTGAATTCGAAAATTCGATATTTCGAATCTGAATCGGTTAAAAAAGCGATTACCTAAAACTTAAAAAGTCATAGAAAGTTAAAATTAAAAATTAAATTTTTTAATTTTGAATATTTAATTTTAACTTTCTGTAAAAGGTACCAACAACCCCGGGGTCGTTCCGCCGGTTGACAGAATTCGACAGAATTAGCCGTTAAATGACAGGTTAAACTATGTAATTTTGTATATCATTGCTTTTATAAATAAAATTATTAAACTATTATTAATATATTTAACTACCTACCCACTTAGGTACATTAATTATTTTACCAATAGAAGAATGGAACTAACTTTTTAAATGATTTAAAAACTCTAAATAGTTACTAAATAATGACATCTTACCTGCTTTCAATGTTTCCATATCCATAAGGGTTTTGCCCGTTCATTCCTCCCATGCCATATCCTCCCATTCCTCCATATCCTCCCATACCTCCATATCCTCCAGAGCCCATGCCGTAGGACCCCATTCCATAGGATCCCATACCCCCCATTCCGTAAGATCCCATACCACCCATTCCATAGGATCCCATAGTCCCCATCCCACCATATGAATACCCGTGGTTCAGCCCATTAGTTTGACTACTCCCAAAATCTGGCCTAGGAGGCAAAGTTGGAACAAGTACGGCTGTTGGCGTATACTGTGTTGGAGGAACAGCATTTCTAAAGGACGTGCTATTTGACGGTTCCACTCCTGCGTTCCCCAAAACAGGCGCTTCACCAGTATTGTTTAAATCATTCATCTTTAACGTTCGGAAGATAAAGGTTTCTTAGAGCAAACACGTAAGTTCACTGATAAGCGATTTGTAACATTCGAGTCGCAAATTGTTGTTTTTAATGCGTAAATTTCACTATTTCACTAAGTTTACGACTTATTTATCGTTGAACCTTGCACCAGCTGACACAAAATGCTGAACTGAAGTCTGAATGAAATCAAAGCAAAGAAAAGAAATGAAAATTAAGAAATTGACTGACTGACCTGACGCATGACATTGACATAATGCTTTTCTATGTCATATTTTCTACAGGTCTTGTCTATGAAAATTTCTACGATTTACAGAAATCTAAAATTTATAATTTCCAAATCATCACATCATTATAACTGCCATTCGGGCACACAACCACAACACAACCAACACCGAGATTCTCTCTTCTCCTTGCATTGCACTTGCGATTTGCGATTGATTGTATTCAATAGTACTCTGTGATTGTATTTTTTGTTTACTTGTCTGTCTTGTCTTGTCTATGGCAGATTAGTTTGATTGAGAGAAAAGGGTGTCAATATTCATTCCGAAGAGTACGAAAATTATTTGCGATTTTACGCGTATTTTTCTGTTTTGTTACTAACTTTCAGTGAAATATAGTGTCAAGCGAATTGGCCACTAAAAACTGTAAGTATTTTAATTAATAATCTTCACGCCTTACCCTAAATTTCAACTGTTTATTATGACTGAAACTGTCACTATCTCACATATTTTATTCGATGTTTTCTTATTTCTCTGCTACACTAGGATATCATTTTAGGTAATGATACGATCACCTATCCTTCTTTATCTATTTAAAAGTTCTACGTGTAAATTTGATCAAGTTAAGCAGGCTTGTAGAGATTTCTATTGTGGTAAGTAGCTAGACCATCTCGACCGGTTTACGTACGAAACCGTAGCGGAATGTTTGTGAATCGAAGTCAATTACTCCAGAATTAGTGTCAAGTGCCAATAATATTAGCTGGTTGCTGACTAAAAGTTGTGAGAACGTTCCCGCTGTTTTTCGATATTTCTAATTATATGAAATTACCTATAGGTACATACTCAGTGGTAGCGATTCTGGTGGCACGAAACTAGACTAAAACCAGACAGCTTTACAGACTCGTCGCTATTCCCTTGGCACCATACATACATACATAAAATCACGCCTCTTTCCCTTGGTGGTAGGCAGAGACCACGGATCTCCACTTGCTATGACAAACTACCTTGGCACCAAACTAGACTAAAATCAGATAATTTTTTTTAAATTAGGTAGGTACCTACCTAAAGTTTTAGTCAGTTTTTACTCAACTTAGTATGAAATGCTTAAGTGCTATTCTGATGACACAGTTTTCTAAATTAGGATTTTTAATTTAGAATTTTAGTTAGTTTAGTCAAAACTTCTGAATCGCAGTACCCAGTAGGTAGGTCGTATCATTCACCCTATGTTCAAATTAAGTGTGTGTTTACTCTTTTTATTAAACCAAATTTTGTATGACTCTGAATGTAACAGTTATTGGTACCTATACCTACCTACTAGCTACTATCTGATATTTTCGATAGTCTTATCAAGCCACAGGTCAATGACCTGATATCAGAACAAACCATCAGTATTTGCATAATTATTTTGGTAATTAATTAGCACAATTAATTTGATTGTTACTTCCATAATAATATTTCTTACTTAGGTAAGTAGGTTTATCTATATTTTGTCATCAAAATGAAATTAGGTTTTACTTTTGAGAGTACTTACATTACATAATTTTGTTTTTGTTAATTAATAAGATTTAATTTTTAGAGGTCTGCCTGTAGCCATAATCAATTAATAATAGAATAGAAATAGATTTGTATTGTATTTATTTATATCATCGCTAATCCTTTGTGTAGACACTTCTGATCATGTGATTTATCATCTTTGAAAGCCAATTCCTTCATATTTTCTCTATTTAAAACACACCATAACATCTCATCATAGGTACCTACCTACCTCATTGTGACAATCTATGTATGTACAGAATTATCTAAGATCATAACCAAATATTTCCAAAGTTAATTTAGTCTCATTAAAAATGTACAAATATAACTGCCTAGCTTTTATTAAATAACTTTATTCCCCGTCGGAGACATCTGTTCTGTGTAACCCTATTTACAGCGAAATCCAGACAGACGAACAATAAGCATTAGGTAAAAATTAACACCAACATCTAGATCTGTTATTGGTACCTAATTTACTAAATTAGCCTGACCTACGAAAACATAGTAACTCTTAACAAATGGAAGGTCATGTTACAATAGCTGACTATTTGAACCTTTCTTATCATATTGAAAAACTGCATATCCAAACAAAAATTAAAACCATCTTGGAATGTGCAAAAAAGCCCTTTGTTATGATATCACATTCAATTTTTATTTTACCATTTTTGGAACCCGATATCTTTACCAACCTCTTCACCGATTAAGCTCATTACCTACTGGTAATGAACTGAGTAAACTGCCTTAGCACTACCTATATACCTACCAAGTTTTGTGCAGATTGGATTAACGGTTCGATAGTTATGCGAGCGCACAAAAGAGTGGAACATACATCAAAAGCAAAATCGCTTAGTAAGTTGCCACTAGGATCATAGTTCGCTTTGCTCACTCGATCGATTACGCGATTAATTCCGTTCATATTTTTTAAAAGAAAAACCTCCAATTTTCAAGTCGGTTAAAAGTACCAAGTAAACTATAGATAAGTATGATGATACCCGTCTCACTGAGTATAACAAAAATCACACAACGGAACACCTATTCACCAGAACAAAAGGTGTCGGCGTGTCACCTCGCTGTTCTCACGTCTGACTTCAATAGTCCTACCAGAGAAATTGTATACGTGCAGTACAGCTATAGCTTGTACGAGAATAGTAATGAGGGGTATGTGGGGGTATATTTAAAAAAATATGATCGTTCGTTCGTTCGTATGAGCAAGTGGCCAACTCTGGTGACGGAGTTTTTAGGCCGCCTAAAGGCCTCCGTCATGGCTTAACGACTTTAAGAGCCGGGACCGACAATTTAACGTAAAATATATAAATTTAAAAATATGATCAGGACCTAATCGCGTAATCGATCGAGTGAGCGAAGCGAACGAACCTAATAGTGTCAACATAATAAACTTTTCTTAAATCTTAAATTATTTTCTTAAATATTAAATTATTTTGACGACCTCTGTGGCGCAGTAGGCGAAAGCCCGCCTGAGACGCAGAGGTTGCGGGTTCGATCCCCGCTGCGGGACCAATGTTTGCATGCTCTGCAAATATTTGTTTCGTGTCTGAGTGTTTTCTATGTATAATATGTAGGTATGTATTTACAAAAAAAAATGTATCTATGTAGTTTATCAGTCATCTGGTTACCATAACATAAGCATTAAATTGCTTAGCTTGGGACTAGATGACGCCGTGTGGAATGTCCAAGGATATTTATTTATTTATTATTTATTTATTTTCGGATTGATCAATTCCTGCACTCTCGAGGCGTTCTGTTAACAGCGTAGATCCTCATCAGATCCTAAATTTTTATGGAACCACCTCGGGATTATACCCTTCGTTATTTTTTCAGTTGAAATGTGTATTGAGTTAGGGTATGATCTACCAACAATGTATTAACGTTCAAACCTCCTTACCAACCCTGTCTAGAAACCAGGCCAGGGGGACGTGACACGTATTGTTCGTCTGTCTGGATTTCGCTGTAAATGGGGTTACACAGAACAGATGTCACCGACGGGGAGTAAAGTTATTTTATAAAGCTGGGCAGAAGTATTTGTAAAGCAAAGTTCATGAACATCTTTATTGAGGCTGGATAACTTTGGAAGTATTTGGTTATGGCCTTAGATAATTAGGTACTTATATACACAGATTGTTATAAATATCCTTGGACATTTTTACACGGCGTCATCTGCTACGTTATGGTCTGATATTACTTATGAATTATGATTTAGCAGGAGGCGGTTTAAAAATTCTACCACCAGAGTTGATCATCAACTCAAATCAACTTACTGTAGATACTATTTTGTTATATTAGGTTCAATCTGTACTGACATTAATACAATCTTCGGATTAATTTGATTCGCAAGGAACTGAAAAAAAATTATTAAATTCAGTAGTGTCGGGTGAAACCTTCGGGCACAGCTAGTGTAATGTATAAAATGATCTGATCAGTCAGACAAATATAAATCCACTTAGAACTAGGTCAATATCTAGCTATCTGCAGAGTCGGACTGGCCTCGTCGAGGTGGCGTTTGCCAGTCGGGCCCTATCTTACGCGGGACCCACGAACATGGCTAGCAGTGGATAGACTGGATATTGTAATGTCGCTGTTTATGTAGAACATTTCCGGCGACCTGTTTAAGGTTGGTTTTCGCGCAACTTTTGCAGAGTTATACAGAGTTATCCATAAGAATGAAATTGCTGGTTTCGGCATAATATATTATGCCGCTACAATACCTATAGGTACACGAAGCACTTGTGCGAGCTTAATTGCTCATTGTTGCGTCGTAGTAAAAGTCGCTATTTAAATTGTTGTTTTCGCAAAGTCAGGCTCATTTACTTGATTCTTTATTTATTTACCCACCAATATCAGGGACCGGGCCCGGACTTGTGCTACCCGGGCCCTTCCAACTGAGTCCGACCCTGGCTATTATATGTATAGGTATGTATCAAACATGCTGTTTTAAAATGCAGTCTAAAATTCAGCTCTTTTATTTATTTCAGGTGACCTACTTCTCAGCTCAACCGGTCGAGTTGGTGAGTTTGAATAATTTATATGGCTTTTATATCTACTTTAATTTTACAACTTTATAGAATGTTGATAAAGTTTGTGATGTGCTAATTAAAATTTTAGTTTTTCTAAAATAGCTACCTAAACTTATTATATTTACGTTATCGAAACCGAAAATGATTTAAATATAACCTCAAAATCATCAAAATTGTAAATTAAACAAGTTTTTTCTCTTTTCCAGACCCTATCCTATACCTATAGTTATACCCTAGTGAACCTTTTGAAGATTCTTCCCAAGACCAGACCAACCTCCTGAACCTTAATCCTTTAATGACATCTCGTCTCCTCAACCAACATTAGTTCTTCCTACTCTATTTAAACTATGATGTTATCGTAAAAACTACAACTAACTACTATTCTATTACAAATAAATAAAGTACTTACCTATTGTTTCCAAAATTTTAGTTTTACCATTTATTTCTTAGATTTCTTGAGTCATTGATGTGTGATTTTGATTTAATATTTGTCTGTAAACAGCCCTTCCTTCGAAATTTAAAAAGCATCTCTCGAGCGTAAATTCGACCTACATACGGTTACACCTACATCTGCAGTGGCTAGGCCGTAACGGTTGCAGGACTATCGATCGACTGTTCATTGCATTTCATTTTCGTCTTATTCACAACACATCAAGACACATTTTCCAACCATCCTCTCTGAAAGGATTACTACTATAGAACCACCGTTGTAAGTTTTTAGCCCATGAATACCTAAACGTAGGTATTATAATTATTATATTTAATAATTTTATTAATAGGTGAATATTATCTCATACCATCTTACTGCCATAGTTTCGTCTCGATACGTGTGGTCGGCACAACATATTCAAGTCATCTTTCATACATTTTATCCATTGGTAGACCAAAGATGGTCTACCAATGCTAAAACTCCCGCCGTTTTTTCGAGGTGCCATTATTTTGGCCCATTAATGAGACCACGAGAGAAAACTGTCTATCGTAGTCCCATTAGAAGGTAAGTAGGTATCTACCTAAGTTCCATCCAAATATCAAGCGTTTCTGAAATTGAATCCCAAAAAACTATCAGTTTTTTACATCTCATTTTGACTGTGTGGATGGATAGTGGTTTAATCGTAATCTTTTCAGTACCATTCTAGCTTGGTATCTTGTGAAAACAATCTCTAAATTGAAAGCTCGTACGTTTGACCGTAGTTGCGAATATTTACTAACTACTAAACGATGTAAACTGTTTAATCTGTTGTTTGACTTGCCACAGAGTAAAGTTCGTAGTTTGCGCTGATATGATTGGCGCATTTCCTTTGGGAGTCTGTCATCCAGAAACAGTAATGGATGTTCAATGTTTGAATAGTGGTACATAACTTAGATTATGCAGTATTGGTATTCTGTTCATTATAGTTTGTCCCGTCTGACTACACTAATGTCGATTTCAAGGATTTTTAAGCCATTATCTCTTTGTTACTTTCTACTTGTCATTATTTCTGACCATTTCCAACCACTGCCACAGCCTCCTCTCTATAAGCAATCATCAGCGATTCTTCGCAAATTTCCCACTGATCCGGACCGAGACCACTCTCTACTATAACATCTTTATTTACCACACTTTATAAAACAAATATTTCTGTTCAAAAAATACTGTAATATCAATCTCATTTCTATGTTTTTTGGACGAAAAAACAAAGTTAGTCAAATTTATTCGACCATACGTTTCTGAATACTCAACAGAAAAATGCAGAGCGTATTCGTGCACCGCTGCAAAAGTTACATGGATGTTACTGAAGTTATTTCTATGCTCAGCGCTCCGTAAAATGCTTTCATGCAAACCGAAATATGCATTACCATAGCCGCGCTTCAGAGATCGATGATGAACTTGTCTATGATCTTCGAAATTTGAAGTTTTCGGATAATAAACTGCAGTTAATTTATAGAGAACGGAGGATCATTCTTAATTCAAAAATTGTAAGGCAATACAACATTTGAAATCATGTTGATTATCATTTGAATTATCTAGCGCAAAGTAATGTTAAAATCACGTTTTGATGTCATTATGAACTTAGATTAAATGTTATACAACTACTTATTTTAATGCTTTACCTATTAAAGTCATACTAAACGAATATCGTAGTCAAATGTTGATATTCTACTGAAGCCTACCAAAGCCTGTTTATTTTCCAGTTTAATTTCATGTAATTGTACAGGACTTATTCCCACATAAAATAACATAAGTTCATCCATCATTGAACAAAAGTTCTCAGCTCTAGAAACACTCTGTCAGTCTAGCCTAGTCAGAACTAAAAGCCGTAATATAGAGTCGGCCCGGTAACCTACAAACTGTGGGCTCTTGGGCACGAGCCGCCGTTGATTCGTCTGCAGTTATTTACGTAGATTGTTTGTCTACTTCATATGCACTGTGGAATTCAATTCTAAATCCAAACACGTAGGCTTGTTTTACAAGCTTTTTATTTAACTTGCCATGTTTGTACCTATGTTATGTTCGGGCCAATTTTTGTAATGTAAGTATGTACGTACTTAACCCATTCTCGGTGCTCTCCAAAGGAGAGGGCCGTGTCCGAGTGCATGCAACTTGAGAACGTTCGACATGGGCACTGGACGCATTAAATTGAGCTGAAATATGGCTCACTTATAGATTCTCGAGAAGTTAATGAAAATTATTAACGAGACAGTCATGTTATGATGATGGTTTGGGCATGTAGAGGATGAGTGAAAGTCGTTTAACGAAACAAGTGTGAAAGGCGAGTGTGAATGGGACTTCTGGAAGGGGAAGACCTGGGTTAGCATAATTTGAACCAATTTAATGACATTTTGGAGAAAGGCCAGCTCAGAAGTAGGTACCCTAAACCGGAGAGCGTGTATGAAGAATGTAATGAGAGTGAATGAGCCGAAAGAGGTGTGTCAGGATCGTAGCAAGTGGAGATTCGTGGTAGAGATCAGGCCTCTGCCTACCCCCATGGGAAAGAGTCGTTATTTTATGTGTGTATGTAGAGATGCTCGGTGACAATGAAATATAATGGTAACAGGGCTAATCTGTTCATCAAAACGCCTCAGTAAATAGGCAGATTAAAAACTTGTTTTTATAAAAAAATCAAGAGAAAACTTATGGTGTCAGCAGTTATTTTTAACGTAGATTGTTTGTCTACAACTGCATATTATGCAGTTATGTACATACACTGCGGTTATATCAATCCAATTCTACACACGTAGGCTCATTCATTAGGAACACCTCTACCAGCTTCTTTTAAAATATCGAAGAACAAAAGCTAGTATCGATGCGATGATGGTTGCAATACCTACGCGACTGTCGTCACGCACGCACGATGATCTTTTAACCACTATAACCACAATATTTGGTACATGCCCACTTTTTGCAGAAGTTAACTTTCCATACGTGACAGGTTGCAAGCCCATCGACGCTATTAGAGAGCTAACTGGTTTTCTCACGATGTTTTCCTTCACCGTTATAAGCTCGTGTTAAAGCGCATAATACATTTTTCGATGCGAAAAGTCTTAAACTAAGTATTCATTAGGAATTAAAATCACATTCTTGGTGGCATGTGTTCTATTCTATTCTATTCTATGAAACTGAAAGTTATTATTTGGTCCAAGGAACCAAACGATCAAATCAAAAAAGATACACAAAGACAATAATTATTTACTTTTGTTTTACGTTGTCATAGCCAAGTAAATAGAGGTAATAAACATGATCAAAGATTACAAACTTCGCAATTCGTAACATGAAATTTCAAAATTCGAAGCACGTAAGGATGTCATGCAAAAGCAACTATAATTATCTGTCACGGGAGTCACGACTCCCCAGCTGATGTTGATGATCAGACGTACATAAGTCATGCTATAGCAGATAATCGATTAGTCACTTTGACTCGCTCGGATTAACAGTGTCGCCGTTATTCGATTGTGCTCGGGCCTGTGATCGGATGTGCGAATCGTTTTTATTCAGATTCAGATTCATTTGGATTACTGGCGTTTATTTGGATGTGTGAAAAACTGTAGCGAATTGATTTAATCTATTTGTTATTGGTTTTGGAAGAACATGGGTTTCTGATCGAGATAATTACTTTCTATTTGCAAAAGGAACGCCTTAGGTATAGTTTTAATTAGGTAGGCACCTTCCTACCTACTTTAAATTTTACGAGAACCTAAGTATTGAAGTACTTAGTAGTAATGTCGAGGTTACTATCAAAAGGACTGGTGTGATGAATGTAATCAGTCAATTGACTTGATAAAGAAAATAGTAAGCGTGGAAATCTTTAAATCCAATCTAAAGATATCTTCGGTGTTGATCGTCCAAGCAAACGTAATGTATCCCTTGATCATCGGGTCCTTCCTTTGTTGATTACTCTCTGGGTCCTGGTTAAATGTGGGTAATCAGCATTTACTTGTAAGATTAAGATGAACTTGATGTTATTCGGTCTTTTCAGCACCTAATCTATTGTACTGGGTTTATGTACTTACCTACAGATAAAAATTGTATACGTAAGTAAAGTATTTCTTTCTTGGGCTGTCGTCATTTGTTCTACTGTGTTATCTATTAAAATGTAAAGAATCTGTCAAACAGTAGGGAAGTAGCAATTCAAAAAGTTTATAGAAATAGACCGTGTTTAGTGAAAATAAAATCGATTTCAATCGTAATTGAATACCTAACAGTTTAGGTACCTACTTACATTACAGTTACAAGAAACCGTAGTCTACTGGAAGTTGAATAACAAATAACAATGCCTTCATTTCGCACGGGTTTGTTTTAAAGCACTTGTATACCTACCTAATGATGATTAATCATTTATCTTACCAATATAAGGTACCTTATATAATAATGTAGGAACAGGATGATGATTGTATTTTGTTAAAACAAACAGTCATGAAGATCTCATTTCAATACTAATAATAATAACAGTAAGTTCTGAATTTTTTAATTTCGTTCGTAGGTGGTGCTGCAGTCTGGCCATAGACACAACACAAGATTGTAAACTTTAACTATTCAAATGCTAATTCTAGCAGACATTCAATTTTGTCTTATTGAAAATATGTATTTGTCCCCGAAACTTTTTCAACAGTCTCTATCTTTGGCTGAATCACATCATCATTCGTCTTATCTTAGGTGTAATGATCATTTCTTTAATATTCCTTAAAATGTACAGTCTTTTGAAATTCAGATTAGCATTTTTATTTAGAACTTCAACACACGTTGAAGTTCTATATAGAATAGGTATCGGTAAGCCCAGCCTGTCATGTGAGAACCATAAAACAGAGAAAAGAATCCTATATGGGACACAATATTACGACACGACCACGAGCGATACAATCTGCTCCAGCTGATAATGATGGGTAAAATACCTGGCAAAAGAGAGGTTGGAAGACGTAGAATAAGAGTAAAGAAAGTAGAAGATCTGTTTAGGCTAGCACTAGCACTAGACAAATAAGAATTTATTAAGATGACAGCTAACCTTCAGTACCTAATGGAGAGGCACCGAAAGAAGAAGACTCCACACACCCATGAAGGATTATGTAGCAGTAATAGTTTTTCACAAGCTTCTAACCTTTCCCACGGCACATTGCGCTCGGAACCCGGCTCAAACGATCTGAACTGTGTTTCCAACTGTTCGATTGTTGTTCCCGGATGCCACCGTTTAACTTCACAGCATAATTTTACATTGAGGTTCCCGCCATTTTACCATTCGGAGAATCAAGCGTACTAGCAAGAATTAGTTTGTCATTAATCTGTTCATTGAATTCTGAAGTTAAATCATGATCATCTTCAATAATGTATCTCTTAGATTTAGAACTATTGCATTTACTAAGAGGTAGAGAGAGGTTTTGCCCAAATACATTTTGGTAGGTAGGTACTAGGTACATAACATGATACATTATGGTGGAGTTATATTCAGCCATGTCGCAAGCCTATCGCCGTTATTAAAAGCTAACTGATTGTTTCAGTGTTTTCCCTTCACCACCGCTTACTCAGAAAACAAAGGTTGCCAACAATAAACATGTTTTTTTTTTTTTTTGCGTGACTATTGTCTATAAATATCTGTCTATCACTTTGTTGGACGACTCGTCCCAATTTGCAAATGCTCCACATGAATGACAAACGCAAATAGTTTTGCAAGTCGCAATCTCGGTTTCAGTAATCCGAACCGGATCGTATCGCGTTTGGCTTGTAACAGGATCGTTTCGATCCAACTAAATCGATGCATTTTCTTGTATTTCATTTATTTTACGAACAACTGTTAGCTTGGTAAAAATGTTTGTTTGTGATCTAAGATTGTTGTGCTATGAGATTTTATTGTTAGGCCTGTTCAGACCCCCAGAGTAAAGTTGTGTTATGTTATGTATGACCATGTTCATTATCTGTAAATTGTTTATTTATTTAAATGTACCTAACTGTATTTCACACAATTATAGTAAAGTTATTGTTATCACTCTCATAAATAATGCGAGGTTACAATAAATCTAAGTTCTTTCCTCATTACCGTTCGTTCAATTTGTGCGAAATAAAAATAACCCGTGTACAACAACTTTTCGCATTCTCGTGCACCGCAATATAAACGCAGAACTTACGATCGAAGGAATCCATATTTTTACAAGTTATATTACATCTGTTTATTACACCGGCTAAGGCAACCAGCACTGTCCTAATGAAATTCGAGATGCGTTATATCGATTATTAAAATTTGTTTTGAACAAAATTGGCGAGAATTTGTATTGGTGACGACTCGGCAGCGGAGGCGGAAGATGTGTTGTCCTGTTTCAGGAGCATCGATTGGCGTTTGTGGCGTTGGGGATGGGAATGTAGGGTTTGTGTCGGGGTAGGAAGGTCGTGAATGCGGTGTGTATCTGGGGTGTTTAGGTCTTGAGGGTTCCGAGGGGGGTTCGCACGCGACCGGCCGGCCGGCTCCGCAGTGCCTCGCCGCTCGTCGGCCACACCGCACGTGTGTCTCGCCTTCGGGAACATTCAGCAATAGTCGTCGCGTTGCGGTAGGTTTGATGACGCTGGCCGATTCTCCGTGCGAATTGTTGCCGAAAATGATGATGTGAAGTGATGTTTTATAACGCTTGTTAGCGGTGTTTTGCAGTAGTAGTAGTGATGTGAAGGATTTTTAAACTTTTCCGCCCTACTGGTTTGTAACTGTTCTGAAGTTTTCTACTTGTTTTGATTACTGGCTTGTATTTCCACAAATTCTACATTGTCTTTTTTAAACTTTCCTGAACAGAACACAAAAATATAATTATAAAGGTATTGTGATAAGTAAATACCCGTAAATATTATTATGTTTTATAATTTTTCCATTGTATTCGACAAAGAGTCTTTATGATGCTTTAGGAAATTCCACATATAAAACAACATTTTTATTTCTGACATCGATTTTGCAGTAGGTAATTTATAAAACCTAATTTGGACATAACGATGATTCTAATTCTAAATTATTAGATTACTACTATTTCACTTAATGCATAATTAAAGACTACTTGAATTAAAAACAATCCTGTTTCTTATTGGTTTTAAAAATAGAAATTGATCCTCCTATCATTATACGAGTATAAGCTATTAACTGAGGTAAGCTATAATTGTGTGTGAGTTTATTAGAATTCGTACGACGAAGGGAAGGGATAGGTACTAATTTGCAGTAGGTATTGATCGTTGCATCTAAAATGGAACCCCGTTGTATAGTCTAACTAACCGCAACCACTAGGGAAAACGGGAGGCATGCATTGTGCTGAAGAGATTAATTGAGGAAGCAATAATTACAAATTAGTATGTATTGTGGTGTCAAAAGTGTCTGAACTGGCGGATAGCCAACTTGCTGTCCGCAAATTGAGTATCTATTGAAAAAAATTCACGGGAAATATGCACATTGGTTTTCGAAAGTGTGTTATTTATTATTTTATAATATTATACTGGTTATCGTGTATAGATAATGGAGTAGCAAATAAAATATAGTGAATAATGTACTTAAAGTTAAAACAATAATGATGAGATAATTGCTCCCCAAGTTACCCCATTTCAAAACCAGATTTCCATGGTCTTTCGAAATAGCTGCGGTAATAAAGCAAATATTTGCAAAGGCTTCAGCCTAAAGAGATCGCTATCCAGTCATGCAGATTGGATTTGAAATGTTGCTATCCTTGATGCCTACGTAAATTCGAAGGGCGATCGGGCGGAATTGATTGTGATGTGGTGTGGCGACCGCCGAGTATTTTGTTAATTAATTTGGTCACTGAATTGAGGTTTATAATGTTGCCGATAAAGGACTTTGACCTCTACCTAAATCATGAGCGGAAATGACCGAACATTACTTAAATGATTAGACTTATTTGTAGGAACCGAGTTTTCCTTTATCGAGTTTAATTCGGATATAAAGAAGAGCAAGGAATTAATATTATTATTCAGGTTTAAAATTAAACTTTCCCCAGTTTATTTCTCGAGAACGCTCTTGAATTCAATTATCTCAACTGCAAAATGCACGAAATAAGACATTCAAAATCAGGCACGTGCATTTCCGGTTACGAAACCTAGAGAAAGATTCAATTTAAACAGTTGGCAGCCTTGGGAGCGTTTGAAATTTTAACCAATACCGTTCGGGGCATGATTGGCTTTCGAGCTGTATAGAGCAAGTTTGCTATTCTGCTGTGCAAATACTAAAGTCACTGCAGTTGCGATGTTTGACGTATTGCATCTATTGAACCTCTATGAATGTTTTGATTTGGAATATGAGAATTGAGAATGTTCAGAATTCAAAAGCTTTGAACGCAGACCGATAAAATAGGCCAATGAATGCAGGTATAGCTTTCGTTTTAGGTAAACTTGGCTACTAAATCATACTTTCATACCTAGTAACAAAACTAGAAAATCCATTGAATTATTTCGTATTTCACCGTCAGGTTCACTTCTGAGCGGTCATAACATAACATGGATGGGTGTCCAAATGGCATTATCAGCTGAGCGCTTTCGTACTTCGGAGGGCACTTTAAATTGTCGGTCCTGACTTTTAAAGTCGTTAAGTCACGACGGAGGCCTTTAGGCGGCCTAAAAACACCGTTACTAGAACTGACCACTTGCTCAAACGAACTTCTTAGGTACAACAATGAGGATAATTTCGCATAAACATACAAAATGCTACCTAAGAGCAGAAAAAACATCAAAATAGGGTAAAACACATTATTTCCTGATACTTCTCAATTGTTCTATGGAATACCCGCGGGATTTATCGCAATTTTGTACCTACTGTGATTCGTTATACATTATCGTGTGATTTGTCATTTGTGGGCCAAGCGATCTAAATATAGACCAATCACTTCATGCTAACTGTACACCGACCCAGTTTGTTATTGAGACCGATATAATGACAATGACGAATCAAAGCATTCGTTTTGTGTCTCAGTTTTTATAACATCACATCACTCGGAAGTGGATAATACGTGTTTCATTTGACACTCCTTTTGTTGCGATGTCTGCCAATTTTGGAATCGGTATTTTTGTTGCCCTGCATCTATTTTAATTTTACATTTACAACTATCTTTAATGCTATTGATATTATGTTGTACTTTTATTTTAAAGAGATGTTGGGCCTTTTATGATGTTAGTACTTCTTCTTTATTTTGGCTTCGCCGGCTTTTGCCACGCATTTTGCCACTACAATAACAACCCTTTGGACCAATTGGCTTTTGAAGTGGCTAGAAGAAGATCCGATCATCTCATGACCGTTTGCTATAACCGCTATATTTCCGGCCTTGAAGCTAACATGTGCTCAAATCCGAAACTGTTTTGGTCTTTTATAAAAGACAAGAAACAAAATCTGAGTAGATTTCCTTCACAAATGTCCCTTGATCTAGAGACAGCTTGTAACGGCACTGATATTTGTGAACTCTTTGCTAAGAGCTTCTCTTCTGTTTATAACACTGATACACATGTTTTATCTAGTTATTGTCCGCTCAGTGATAATACGGAGACCAGCAATTACATTACTGGCATTAAGCTTAGGGAAGACCAGGTTTATAAAACCTTGAAGAGACTGGACCCTTTTAAAGGTGCGGGTACTGATGGTCTCCCTTCAGTGTTTGCAGTTAAATGCGCCTCGACCTTAGCTTATCCTCTCTGCTTAATTTATAATGAGTCTCTTAACACGGGTATCTTTCCTTCTATTTGGAAAGAGGCATTGGTTGTACCGTTGCACAAGAATGGTGACGTTGAACAGGTCAAGAACTACAGACCCATATCGATTCTGCCAGTTTTTGCAAAGATACTTGAACAATTGGTTCACACGCACTTATCATGGCACCTCAAATTACTAATTAACCCCCAACAACACGGTTTTATGAAAGCTAAATCTACAGCAACAAATCTTGTTTCTTTTATTGACAATGTCTCGCGTAAATTAGATGTAAGGTCTTCAGTCGACGCAATTTATACTGATTTTAGCAAGGCATTCGATCGTGTTAACCATAACATTCTATGCTGTAAGCTTTCTGCCCACGGCATTACTGGTTCGTTACTATCTTGGTGCAAATCGTATCTGGTCGGTAGAAGTGCGACGGTGGTGGCTAATGGTTTTTCGTCTGCACATTTTCAATGCAAATCTGGCGTACCACAGGGCTCTCACTTGGGACCGCTATTCTTTAACGTCTTCATAAATGATGTGGGTAAATGTTTTCAGCACTCGAATTATTATTTATATGCTGACGATCTGAAGTTCTTTAGACAAGTTAACGACTTTAATGACTCTGAGCTACTGCAAGGTGATTTGGATCGTTTATGCTCTTGGTGTAACAGCAACGGTATGAGTCTCAATGCCTCTAAGTGCTTTTCTATGAGGTTCTCTCTAAAAAAAGCAGATCTTGCTACTAGTTATGTCGTTAACAGTGACACTTTGGCTCGAGTGGATAGTACAAAGGACCTGGGCTTATTACTTGACAGTAAACTGCGCTTTAACCTCCATTTTAACACAACCGTCTCTAAAGCATTTAAATGTCTAGGGTTCGTTTTGCGTAACAGTCGTGCCTTTAAAACACCTAAGGTCAAAATTATGCTTTTTAACTCCTTTGTGAGAAGTCGCTTGGAGTATTGCAGTGTCGCCTGGAATCCGTTCTACGATATATACAGTAAAAAACTCGAAAGTGTGCAAAAGCGATTCCTGTGGCATTTAACTTACTCTTGTTTCAAATGCAAAAGTCTCTTGACCTACGATGATCGCCTTAAATATTTTGGTATGAATGCACTAGCTGTCCGCCGTCATGTTCTCGATGGCGTCTTTTTATTTAAGCTCATTAACGGTTTCTTGAACGCCCCTGAACTGTTAGAGTCCCTACGGTTTTCCGCTCCATCAAGACTACCTAGAATCTCTAGATTTAACACCTTTCAGACTGATTTGTATAGAACGAACTTGGGACGCAACGCTCCTTTAAACCGTATGGTTCGTCAGGGTAATAGTCTGTCTAAAAGGGAAGGAGTAGATTTTTTCTTTGGCAGCGTACATAATTTCAAGAAGAGTATTTCCACGCCCGATTGTGTGATTGATTAATTTATTAATGTTTAGATATGTTTATTTTTTACATGGGTACACTTAATTTGATAATGATTATTTAAATTTTGTAAATACCTTTTTTTTTGTTTTATATACCTAACTTGTGATTTGATTTTATAATTTAACTAGTTTTATAATTTAATTTGACATTTATTTTACTTCATAAGCTGTGTCTTACCTTTAATTGTATGTATAATATACGTTGCATGTTATGTAAATTTAAGTTTTAACCTTTATAATTATTATTATTATTATTATATTTTTTTTTAATTATGTTCACACTGTTATTGTAAATTTTTTAATTGTATAATGACCTGTACTCGCTCGATGTTACATTAATAGCTTGCTGTCTGTCACCTATAATTATAATAACATTTAACTCGTTTCTTTTTTGCATGTTATGTTCTTTTCATTTTGCACGCTTTGATGTATATTGTGTTGGTGGCTCTAATAAAATAAATAAATAAATAAATAAACTACCATGTGATTAACGACCTCTGTGGCGCAGTGGGCGAAAGCCCGCCTGAGACGCAGAGGTTGCGGGTTCGATCCCCGCTGCGGGACAAATGTTTGCATGATCTGCAAATATTTGTTTCGTGTCTGGGTGTTTTCTATGTATAATATGTATGTATTTACAAAAAAAAATGTATCTATGTAGTTTATCAGTCATCTGGTTACCATAACACAAGCATTAAATCGCTTAGCTTGGGACTAGATGACGCCGTGTGAAATGTCCAAGGATATTTATTTATTTATTTATTTATTACCCGAAACTTTTGATCTGAATGTTGTCAGACTTGTCAGTTTGAATCCGACCGCGTATAATATATTCTTCCTTTCGTATTTATACTATTGTTTGTCAGTCATCTTTAAAACTTTCTATAGAATTCTCATCTCCTAATACTCCTATCATCTTTTGTAATCTACTCTATTACAATTTAGTAATAGTACGGACCGCGTAAACATTTGTTTCAATTACAACATAATTAACATGTGCCAGTCCCCCGCAATGGGTCGTTGACTGCTTTACATACTGATCTACATAATATAGTAGAATTAGGTACTTCCTCTTGGATTGTAGTTTAAAGTTTTTGTTGACGGTTTTGATATCTACACTATCGTAGCCGAGAGCCGTGTTGGCCGAGTGGGTTACTGCCTCGAATATCGATTTGAAGGTCGTTTTGAATTCCAGCTGTGCATCATAGCTTTTTCGCCTTTAATATAGTGCCATTGGACAGGACTATTAATGGTACTAGTGACAATACTTTATATCGCCAGTACCATCTATGGTACTAGTGCCACTTTTTAGATAAAGTTTTAAATTATATATGACACTAAAACTGCTTGCCGCTTCCCTGCCGTTTCGGTATGATTTGAGCAATGTCTAAAGATCGGAAAGAATTAGTCTCTACCGCATTTAGGATTACAGTCGTGAACATATTTTTATTTTTCATTTCACTCAAAACAAAAACTAATAATAAAATACAAAGCGTAAACTATTTCATAATTCTGCAAACGTTGTGTACTTGCTGACTGTACCACATAATTAAAGCTGAGAGAGCGTCTCTTGTTATAGTCGACTAATAATGAGTTTCTTGTTTGTAGATTCAGTTTCGTTTATATTTAGACTTGATTCTTTGGAGAAAAGAAGACGGTCTATGTTTCTGCAGATATTTAGTAAGTAAATTCGTATGAGCTAGTAAATATTAAACGAAGTATAAAGGCCGCTTTAAGGCCTTCGTCATGTACTTAGGTACTTACAGGGACGACGATTTATTTAACATAAAACACTATTTTTTTTAATTTTATATCTGCAATTAACTCCCTACTTAGAGCACTTAAAGTTAATTAAGTTAACTTTGCAAAATATATTTTTCTATAAAAATTAATAGGAATTACCAAAACACTATAGACACTTGGCCTGGCCAATGCCCTTTGAAATATCTACCAACGTAATTTACGGTCCGTCTCAATAACCTATCTAAGATCATCTATCTTTGGTTTTGCTTACTGTCGACGCTATGATTGTCAAACAACTTGTCATTCATAATTTTCATAAATGACATCTTGATTCTTGCCAATATTATATTCTCTTTGTAAATCAGGAACGACCAAACGACTGCTCAACACTTATGAAAACTATAATAATACTTAGGTACCTACTTAAGTCAGTATTGATATTTATGTTAAATAAATATCCATGTACATTTTACACGACATCATCTAGTCCCAAGCTAAGCAACTTAATGCTAATATTAGCCTAGCTGCACACCACGTTTTTCGAACGCGCGGTGACTGCGCGTTTATTTGACCCATGAGAGTGCAGCTGCAGTGCGTCCTCGCGTTTGTAAAACGCGTTGCGAACTAGCAGGTGACGCGCTGCTCGTTCTAAAAGCATGTGATGTGTATAGTATTATATTATCTGTGGTCATATAGTTCGCACCACGTAAAAAGAGCGCTGTGGGGAAGTAGCGGGGGTATGTTTGCGCCTGTGTTCACTCGCTGACGAACCAATAGCACTTGCTAAATCAATGGAATGAAGTGCGCCGCGTTACCTCTCCATCAACCATCGACCACTGCGCAGTTTGACAGCCAGCGCTCTTTTTACGTGGCGCGACCTAATATACTTACTTATCTTTGCGTAACAAACTTCAAAGGTTTTTGTTGTTTTTGTATAAGGCCAATTGTAAAGAGTTTGACCGCAGATCTGAAGATTCTGAAACGGGTTTTGGTCTGACCTTGTCCGTATTGTTGGGATTTGAAGTTGAGACTTTTTGGCCTAATCTTTAAGATCTTGTACTCGTGTTCGAACGAAATGTTCTCTAAAAGGTTAAGCGTTTTTACCGTCTTCAAAATAAGGGATTTACGGCCTGAGACATTTTGTCATAAACGCAAAAACTGGCTTTAAATTATTATCTTATTGTTGATGTAAACTCTCTCACTCGCTCATACAGCTTAATTCAACTCCATTAAAAGCCCTATGTGTATAGTAATAGGTACAAATTAAAATTACTCTCCAAGCTTGGGAGACACGACCTCCGGTTCTGGTTTTGTGATTATTTCACTTCTTGTTGGGCCTAGATTACAAGATTAAATCCCATCCATCACTCTGAAGCCTACGTAAGGCTACCTGGTTTATCCTTGGGAAGGTTATTTGGTACACAGTATAATAAAATACCATGATTATAATAACATTTTTACGTAATATAATAACGATTGTAGATTACGACTACCTACATAAAAAAGACATACCTTTACATCTTTACTAGACGAATTATGCAGCGTCAGGAGGCAGTTAAGCAACGTTCTGAGCGGTCACTACTTGGATAGGTAACCGCAAGTGGCGGTTACCCATCCAAGGGGTAATATCTGAGCGCTTCCGTGCTTCGGAGGGCACGTTAAATTGTCGGTCCCGGCTTTTAAAGTTGTTAAGCCATGACGGAGGCCTTAAGGCGACCTAAAAACTCCGTCACCAGAGTTGGCCATTTGCTAATACGAA
Organism: Xanthorhoe designata; assembly: GCA_963582015.1. Classification (NCBI taxonomy): domain Eukaryota; kingdom Metazoa; phylum Arthropoda; class Insecta; order Lepidoptera; family Geometridae; genus Xanthorhoe; species Xanthorhoe designata. Next base: position 4,164,786 of record OY757053.1, read on the forward strand.
CTTACTTAGGAGACAATTTTAGCTTGATACCCACTTAACGGGACACTGTAGTGCCTGGGACGTTGTTGAGATGGAATAGGCTTGACCTATTTATAGTTACTAGACCTATAATTTGGACTTCACTTTGAAAACAATCACTTGCAACCTTTCACGCGACACACTTGGAAATTGGCATGCGATGTTAGAAAATCTCCAGATTTACTGCACATTACCAAAAATAGTTAGACCATACAAAACGTAACATAACCCAAGCTTATTCGGAACATAAAAATTATAGCGACCATTTTTAGGACTCTGTTTAAATTCTAACGAAACCTTTGCCCATGTTATGTGCAACAACCGTGGACTGAGGCCAAATTTCAATTTCCATACGACAGCCCCTTGTCATGCAAATCGCAACAATACTAAAATATCTTTACGCTATTGTGTAGTACGTAGGTACCTACTCTTTTACGCAACGTCCGAACCGAACACAAGGTTTTTTTAGGTTAGAAGCATAGGTACCTACCTAACTGATACAATGTTTTAGTTTCCGCTAAATATGTAGGTGGTGTATTCAGTATAATGAAAAATATAATGGTGCATGCAAAATAACATGCTTTCCAGAATCGGTAGGTAACAAAAATATAAAAAAAAAACTTGCTTATAGATAGGTACTCGCCCGTGGTAAAATAAAATCAAATCAAATCAAATTGTTTATTATTTTTTCTCTCACAAATCACAATACATACCTAAATAAAAATATAAAGTAATTAATTTTAAATATATAGGTAAGTAGGTACAGTAAAAGAAAAATAATGATAAATTTAAACAATCGTAGGTTAGATGAAATACCTATAGCCTATGTTCATTCGGAAAGTCCATGCTCGGCGAAAGAGTTTTTGAAATCGGATGAGTAATAGTTTTGGAGATTACCCCAAACATACAAACAAATAAACCAACTTTACCTCTTTATAATAATTGTATAGATTAACATAAATGAGGAGACACTCTTGGCCATTCCCGGATCGTTTTACAAAGTGGGCATGATCAAAACAATGGTGGTTTCTATTTAAAAGCATTTAAAAATTGAGCGAAATCGGGGTAATGAGCAATAGTGTTCCATTTTTCATTCAATTTCATCTATGAATAATTTTGCCGGACTGGAGGGGAGTTGCCGAGGATCGTGAGGAATGGAAAGAGTGGAGGGAGGCCTTTGCCTAGCAGTGGGATCATCACGGCTCATAATAATAATACCAAAAAGGTCGTTAGGATTTCTTAATTTCCATTTCGAATGTCAGAACTTTGATTACAACCTGTTACGTACAGCAGTACAAGCTTAAGAAGTCAGATGCTACATAAGACTTTCTAAGAAACTTCTCGTATTACACAGGTTAAAAAACTCATCGCAATATCTTGTAAACACGTGACTCATCAGAGAAAGTGAGGCGATTGATTGCGCGTGCGCAAGCACATAATTCGCACTCGTTAGGCCAGAGCTTCTGAAGTTATTCTTAATGGCCAATATAGTGTAATAATCTACAGTCATAACCTGTTAGTATTCTTAGGCCGGTATTCAGAGACCTGACTCAAGCGTCGATTTGAACTCGGTTCAGCGGAACTCTGCTTAAGCATTGATTCGTTGCTTAAGTATCGTTTGTATTCAAGAACGTTGCTTGAGTAAATGCTCAGCTAAATCGAGTCTCAAGTGTCGATTCCTTTTTGTTTATGAATTCAGTCTGTTCTCATTTACATTTTTAATTTATTTTGTACTTCCATTCCGTTATACGCAGAAATTCAAAATGCCTGGATGAAAAATTAATGGCGACTCTCGAAAGTGAAGTAAAAATAACGTGTAACGGAACGACTTTAGAAAACTGTCAAATTCATTCATTCATACGTCAGTCGTCAAGCAAGTCAATCAAATTTCAACAATCGCCAAATCGCGGGATGAAAATGTGAAATCAATGAATTTATTTTTACGCTTTGACCAAAGACAGGTAATACTGCTTGGTTATCGGCGGTAGTGCTTCTTGCCCTGGTCTGATGCATTATGTAGTGTTTGTAGACACAAACGTTGTGGAAGATAGCACCAGCACTCGTTGAAGATGACGAGACACGAAGGATCTCTCTCAACAAGCTTAGCCTGGACATGATCTAACGATTAGCTGTGTCCCGTGACTCATATAAACTTTATCTAATACGTTTTAAATAAGTGTGTGTAAAATATTAAATAAAAACATTATGGTAGTTTTGTCAATATATTTTTTATTTTACCCCAGCCAAACCAAATGTGTTTAGGTTATGTACGTAGGTAGAATTTTCGACATAAATAAAGTAGGTAAGTAATCCTTATGAGTACCTACCTACCAAGACTAAACTAATAGTATTCTTTTATCTGTGCTAATACTAATTATAAATTCACAAGTCCTTATAACATTTGTCTGTATGAAACAGAAACAAGGTCCCCATGCATATTTTGAAGTCTTGTCTTGTGTGTCCGTTATTCTAGCATGCTTAGATGACCTCGAAAATACAACGAATCGAATATATTATCCATTTTTACTGAAAACAAAACAAAAATGCTATCTGAGTAAATGCTCAAGCGTGGTCCAGACCACTCTCAAGCATTTACTCAGATTCCTTTGAAAAATGTCAAACTCAAGCATCGATTTCATTTGATTGAGGTTTTTGAATAAGGAATTACTCAGGTGAACTCGACTCAGCTGAACTCGACTCAGCTGAACTCTGATCAGCAAAACTACTCTCAAGTAACGTTCTTGAATAAGAAACGATACTTAAATCGACGCTCAAGCACAGATCGACGCTTGAGTAAGGTCTCTGAATACCGGCCTTAGGCTTGCAACCTGTCACGTATAGTATATGCTTATGCTTACTATGGTGGCAGGGCAGGGAATGTGTTAGGTAAGTAATGCCACTTGCAGTCACCCATCCCAACTGACCGCTCGGAACGTCTCAACTTCTATGATCTTTTATTTTGACGACCTCTGTGGCGCAGTGGGCGAAAGCCCGCCTGAGACGCAGAGGTTGCGGGTTCGATTCCCGCTGCGGGACAAATGTTTGCATGATCTGCAAATATTTGTTTCGTGTCTGGGTGTTTTTCTATGTAAGTATAATATGTAAGTATTTACAAAAAAAAAAAATGTATCTATGTAGTTTATCAGTCATCTGGTTACCATAACACAAGCATTAAATTGCTTAGCTTGGGACTAGATGACGCCGTGTGGAATGTCCAAGGATATTTATTTATTTATTTATTTATTAATTAAAAAACGTCTTACGGCCAGCCTCGATAACCTTTCTATTTCTATCTTTGGTTTTGCTTATTGTGGGTAGATATTTGACATTACTTTAATACAAAAATGTCAAATAGGTATCTACATCTACCCACAATAAGCAAAACCTAAGATAAGTTATTGAGACTAGACGTAAGCTACGTCACGACACTAGTCACGAAAATCAAGTCCACATACAAGCTTCCGTTGATCCTATACAAAATGTACTTACGATTCCGAATGCCTGTAATTTTAGGCTTACTTTTTATATTCGATGCAGAACGGTGACATCACCGAATGCGATGCCAAAAGCAGTTATTTACGTTTTTGCATGCATGTTTGGGATTTGTATGCATATCGCATCGGTAGCCAACTACCTCTTTAATATTTTTATAAGATCCTTTAAATTTTTGTGGCTACCTAGGTACCTACTCAATTTTATAAAAAAAACATTATAGGTACGTGTGATCACTTCTGATTTTTATGTTTAACATAAAAATCAGAAGTGATCATACGTACAGTCGCCTGCACTATACACACATCCACACATCTACATCTACTTGGATGGGTGACCGCAAGTGGCTTTATCAGGAGCGCTTCCGTGCTTTTGAAGGCACGTTAAATTGTCTATAGATATTAGTTATTGTTTTAAAGTCGTTAAGCCATGACGGAGGCCTTTAGGCGATCTAAAAACTCCGTCACCAGAGTTGGCCGCTGGCTCATACATTAAACCACCTTTCTAGTAGACTATTTTTAATCCATCCCTGCATATTTTCAGTCAAGCAGTGCTTTATTTGCAGTCTGTGGTCCGCTCTCCGTCATGGGAGTTGGTGATTGAGGTCTGTTAGGTCTGTGGACTTTGTGGTCGTCGTTACGGATGAAAGGTTAAGATTACTCTATATAAATACCTTCGAGTTGATAGTAGGTAATAAGAAAATGAGAACTTCAGAACATTACCTATACCTTACCTACTACCCAAGCAAAAATAATAATAATGGTGTTTTAAATATATAATATCAAAGCACTATAAAAGCTCGGTTTCTATAAAATTAACATTTCAAATTGGATAGGTGACCGATAGTGGCATTAATAACTGAGTGCTTTTGTGCTTCGGACACACCACAATAAATGCCTTCAAGGAGTCTTAAAGCTTCATCACCAGAATAAGTCACTAACTTATACGAGCTTCCCTCAATACTACCTGAAATTTGACGTCATAATTAAAGTATTAGATTCACTGTAAAAAAGTTCATAATATAAATTAGGTACTTTATGTCAACCCCTTGTGTAACCGCAGTAAATATAAGTAGGTATACGAGGTGGCTTTACTTGTAGTCTGAGTCTGGGCAAAGTTTGCTAACTCTTTGATGTACGGCGAACCTTGCTTGAACAAGGACAGTTTATAGTCCAACTTTTTAACTTCAATCTGGAAAGAGACAGATAAGTTTGTGTAGTGTAGCCATGTAAGAAAAAAACACTGTTCGGAATTCAAATAATTTAAAATTATTGTGAATGATTGTGTAAAAAAGTATGTAGGTAGGTACGTAGTAAGTAGGTATACTTTTGCAGTTTAATTTTTTTTAACATTTAATAGGTAGGTATTCAAGACTATTATAATGTAAGTAGGTAAGTAATTTTAATTTCAATTCGACAGCCTTTTCATGGGCGTTTTATAAAGAAATATGGTCAATTCGATAGTTATTCTGGCTCACTGAATATTTTTATTCAAATTTTGCGCAAGCTAAAAGCAATCCAAAACCTTTTAAGGCACCATCTTTAGCACTAGGTATTTATTCCCGTTTTCCACCCATTAAAAACTTTCTTCCGCATTCTTTCTAAAACACTGAGGGTGGCAACATTGCTTACGATAGGGTTGACCTACACTATTTATTCATGTTGTTAGTGCTATATTTTTGTCTTATTGTTTTGTAAAGTTATCAGTCTCTCTGTATTAATGCTAATTTAATGTTAGTTATTTTTGTATGTTGTAAAAACCTACCTCCTAAGATTGGAAAAGCTGGCTAACAGAAAGTAGGTACACATACAGTATAAATCTTCGTTGAAACCAATGGTAGGAACTATACCTACTAACTATAAAATGTAGTAATATCTATTATTCAGATATTAATAAAAAAAAAATAGTATAATGATGATGATAGGTATATTACCATCATTAATAATTGAACAATACTCCTTTTTCGTAATTTCATAGGAAATAGAATTATTATTAATCTTAAAATATGGGACTTAACATCCCTAATCTCAGAACAAAGCACTTACTGCACCCATTATATAAAATTACATTGCGTTTAAAAAGAACGAGAGTAAGTACCTACCTACTACACGTTAAAAGATGTGATAACATTTTCTAGTGTTTTTGAATATGACAACACTAGGGAAAAATGTGTTCATTATTATGTTCAGTAGTATAACACAGTAGCCTAGTTGTAGTTGGATGCTAGTCTTTCGACCCAACGAAGGTTGCAAGTACTTACAAATCCTGGTGGTGCATCAATGAGTTTGGAATGAACGGCAGCGTCTTACTTCGGTTTGACAACGCATCATGTGAAGGCAATGCACTTTTTAATGTAACACGTAACAGAGAATTTGTTTTTTAATTTTTGTATCAAAAAACAGAAAATAAATACGTTTCGCAAAGTCAAACGTTGAACAAACGTTGCTTTTAGTGATAGGAATTACGAGCCGAGAGGTTTCTATTTTCTAATGATTTAAAATTAACCCTGTACCGTACCTACCTAATGTAGGTAGGTACCTACCTATTTCTCATAGTGATAGCTTATTTGCTAAGAGTTGAGGAGGTAGGTATATCTACTTACTGTACTAAATAAACATGTTTTACTTAGGTAAATACAGGAAAATATAATAAAATTTATACCGTAAATAAACAGTAATATTATCCCTTTTGATTTATGAAAGCAAATATTGAATGTAAACATGATTGATATAGAATCAGCGGCAAACAAAAAGATGAGAGCGCGCAATCAATTGGGAAAATCTAAATTCCCTTTGCGAACGGAAATAGGGTTGCCATGGCTGCTGAATTACCTGGGGTGTATTTTTTTAAATAAGTAAAATAATAGCGTATAAACTGTGTTTTTATACATCAGCTATGTACCTACCTAATGCTTTCACCAGTAGGTAAGTACTCAACATATTACAAATGGTCAGAGGTACCTACTTCTGATTTACATCTGAATATCTTTAAAAGTATAAAGATTGATCCGAAAAAGAAATAACGGTTTTCAGGCAGGTATGTATTTATTTAAAAATCGCAATTCATGGGAAACAGCTCACCAACTCCACTCGGAAATGTTCGTGAAAAGTTCGACATAACTGGGAATTGCTAGATTGTCTTGGTAATTTGAGACGCGGTTTCAACTCGGCAGTAATTACTGCAAATTGCTGCCATTGTTTCATGCAGAAAACTTCGACTAAGGTAAATGGAGCTTCATTTTATCTGCGTCGAACGCTGACTTAGTTTCCATTGTAAATTGGAACGACTGACATGAAAATATTGAAGAGTTAGACATAATTTAAGACTGCCATTAGTGGCAATTCGAAGTATCGCAAAAGCTAAACTTAACTAACCAAAAATGTTGCCGTCCCTTTCATAGCGATGGGAATAAAAAGGATGGCATTCATTTTAGTTAGTTTAGTTTAGCTTTTGCGACACTCCGACCGAATTGCCACTATTGTCGGAATTAAGCGCGTCTATTAAACTCGTTCGTTCGTATGAGCAAGTGGCCAACTCTGGTGACGGAGTTTTTAGGCCTGTTTTTTGACTGTTGTGTTGACAAGTGGCAAAATTAAAATGTTTTGTGGCAAAATCAAACTCAGTTAAATTTCGTAAGAAGAGAGCAATTACCTGCACTTGAGAGGCATTTCTGATCATAATTCCGAAGATCCTCGACGGATTCACAAATAATCGGTCCACTATTGACGAAACATATACATTAAAAAACACATACAGTGCATACATAAAACCTCCTGCTTTTGAAGACATTAATGAATGAATTTTTTTTTTAAAGTCCAATTAACAAGCGCTTCAGCGTTCGGAATTAATGTGGTCTGATTGTTTGCTCGTCCGAGGGTCCTCGAGCCATTGAAAATGTTTCAGTTTCGTATTTATTGTTTAATTATTCAAACCGAATTCGATACGCTTTATTTGAAATGAAAATTTAGTTTTCGAAAATTGGCGCGGGAATGGTTGTAGGTAACCTACCTATTTTGAGAAATGGCGAGATTTATAACTTTTTTATAACTCAATACTTACCTAAGTACATTTTTCGCAAATTTTATGTAAGATCTAGTGAATGTCAAGTAGGTACCATCAAAGAGCATGTAATTAGGTACCATGTTCACTAGGAATAGGTACCTACACTGAAACTCGTATTGAAATATTGAAAGAAAACGACCATAGATAAAGTTTACTTGCGTCTCATGCATGTCTCATGTCCCTAGAAATGTTTTCATGACCAAGACCTTACGAAAATGGAAACAGCGGAGTATTTCCATTTCCAAAAGGACGCCGAAATGTTTTACGTACTTTAGATTTTCTTTTTGCTACGAAGCTACTTTTTGCTTTGGTATTTCGGATTAAGCTCATATTTCGTCGCCAGCGTGCCCTATCACAGACATTTTTATATTACTTCGCAGTTGCAATGTGTAGCGGAGTGTCGTTTCAAATTTTTTATTATTTTCAACTTGGAAGTTTTGTATTGCGTTGGAAGCTGTAGGTATTTAGTAAGAGATGATCTTACACATCGTGGAGCTAACAAAAGCGTGTTATAATTTTTTATTATCCCAAAGATTTATTTATTTATTTATATCTTTTATTTTCAGGACTTAAAATCACTTAGTGATTATGTTAGCCCGTTGATAACTTAAATTAAATCTACACATTATATTATTTAAAAAGATTATTCACCATTACGAACAGCTCCCTAGATCCCAAAGATAACAATAATAAAATTATGTTCCTGTCAAATACCTTTAGTTCGTAATTTGACGTTCCAACATTTTTAAATACCTAGAACATCTATTTCTGGTGTAACGTTTTTGCTTGTTTTCGCGTTCATTTCAAGTCTAATATCTGAAACTTTTTAAATAACAATGACAAAAACAGGTTCGCAAGCTTTGAGCATAAAATGAATTCTTCAACTTTCCCGACTGTCAAAGGGAAGATTATGTTATACAAAGGCATTAGGGCGAATTAACTTTGAACTTTGCTTTTTATGACATTGTTCGTGTTTAATGGCCGTGAAATAAATTAAAAAGCTACGTAGTTGTGATGAAATTTGTGGTTTGCATGTGTGGGTACAATTGGGTTGACAGAATTTAATTAATACAATGTTATGACTAAATTTAATTAATACCTCCTTTTTTGAAGTTGGTTAAAAAAGGTATAACAGAATGTTTACTATCGTCAAATAAGTTATGAAGTTTTTAAACAAATTAACTTTTTTTTATTTAAGTAAGCAGCGCTATAAAGAAATTTAAAAAACTAACTTCTTTAATCAATTCTTGAAAAGGCATCGTTGCCGTTTTAACAACCTGCTTTGTAATATAAGGATATCACTTTGTATGCCAGTTGAAAATGTTTCCGTACCAGTTTTCAAAAATACCGTTATACGCACCTTTAAATTGATCATTAGGACGCAACAACAATGATACCACCACTCATATACCACCATCGCTTACTAATTATATAACATGCATCTGGGACTTTGAACTTCGAAACGTGTTTCGAAATTCAAAATTGAATGAATGATAATATTCCTTTACAAACTTACCGTTCATTCGTTAGTTAGTTCAATTTGAAGAAACGGGTAGTTCGTTAACGTTTTCTGAAGTAAATAAGTGACAAAGTCAGTTAAAAACTACAGAAATTTAAGTCAGAGTCCACTATTTAATTTTTTTTCTACTTAAGTACTATGATCATGACATCAGCTTAAACCCCAATAACTCTCATTATGTAACAGTTAATTAGATATGAGTGAAACTGCTTGTTCGTCGTGAAATCGAGCTTTTTGTTATCAAATACCAACCTACAAGAAATAAATTGAATCTTGTCTACATTAGACATGATGACCGACTGATGACCACAAGTAGCAAATCTGAAGTTATGAACCTTATTGAAAGCAAAACTTAATTTAAAATGTAAGTATGAACACAGTACAGCGCGATGAATCGCTACGCGCGTACAGCTTCATTGCTACGACGTACTATCAGCGCGTACGATACGCGCTGATCGTCGGTTATGAGCACTAAATACAGTCTAAGTTTATGTCGTCGCAAATAGGAAAACTTATTTAAGATACCTACGTTTCATTAATATTTAAAAGTTATACTAATTTCAACCTCCAGTTTACGAAATAAAGCGCAAATTGGTAAGAGAATACATATAATAGAACAATTAAACAGCAGACGCAATAATTTCAGTCTAAAAGCTTCCAGAACTTTAGTGGTGGAATAAGTGAGAAAGTCTGATAGAATTGCACGAATAAGCTCCAAAGTTTTGCCTTTCTAAATCAATTATGTGTTGGCTGTTTTCCTTTTGGCAGAAAACGTGGTATAAACGAAGAATAGGCGATAATTTTCTTTCTATGGATTCCCAAAAAGTGATGCATAAAAAATATAGGAAGAATAAAATTCACGTTCCAATTTTATGTACTGTCACACCTTGTATAACTGTCAAAGTCATTTCTCAGTTAAACGTCACCTGTCAAACAAATTATAGGCGCGCAAACGACACCATTTCTTACTTTCATTCATTTCTTTTCTTTATTTTCAGTCTAATGGCATCAATGCTGTGCCATTACTTACGTTCCTTGTCAATAACCCATTGGCGCCAACACCTCCCTTTTCCTATATGATTGATGAGCTCCCGCAGCTACGGAAATTAATGCCTCAATATTTTTTCTTCAATGTTATTCTAGGCACTCTGTTTTACTCATTTTACCTCCCTATTCCCTAACGACCTAAGTTCAAAGGTCATTGACTGCAACCTTTTCTTAGCTATTTTTTTAGTAAGAGGTAGGTATATTTGTCTTTGTATTTTAGTCTTATTTCCCATAACCATAACCCATATTTAATAAAGAGGTTTATAGGTGGGTAATGTCGAAGAAAATAAACTTCGCATAAAAATGTTGCCAGCGAAATGAGGGCGGAAATAACAGTGTAGGTATAGGTACTTAATTGAAAATATGTCATTTACTCCCAATATGACGCAATGACAAAAAGCGCGTATTCACAAAGACCCGTTAAAATTCACGACGAAAATTCCTACGTGGTTTCTGAGTACTTCCAACCTGTTTTGGTGACTCTTGAATAATAAGCAAATGCTTCTGGTAAACAAATTGGTTTTCCACATGCGATATTTGGATATGGAATGATCAGCGAATAAATGTGGTATGTATGTAGGTACCTACAGACAGATACAGACACACAGTACAGATTCTACAAGAAAAAAGAGCAAAATTGCTTTTTGATTAAGATTCTACCTACAATTTAATCCGAAAAGTTTGTATCGAAACAATTTTGATTTATGGTTCCTGTAAATTACTAATATATTTTAATTTTCTTTTTGTGTAAGTAATTTTAATATATATTTAGGTAGGTACTTAAGTAACTAGGTACCTACATTAATATATTAAAATAAAAAATTATATTAGGTTAGGTATATGAATGTTCAGTACTTAAACTCTGTTTTTATTTGAGCGATAAATAAAGCTCTTTTAATTTTAACAGAATAGTTCTAAATTCATCAAGTTTAAAATCGTTCTCAATTCAACTTTACAGACACTACCGCTCTGGTCAATTTTAAACTTTTGAATTTAGAGCCAATTTGTGCAGCTCATCAATATAGAAGCTAGGTAATATTTTATGGCTTGAAACAATGAACGACTGCGTCTTGGGATTTGCCGAGGTCGACGCTCTGCAGTATTTTTTTAGTGGATTATAAATCTCTACCTATAATGTTGTAGAAATATAAAGCCTTTCATAATGAACATAATGAACTTTATTGCAGTAATAATAATAAATTCATCAGGAATCTAAATACTTTTTACTACAATTGATAAATGACACAAAAATATTTAATTCAAATGTCTGAAATTATTACTTTCGAGTGACAATACAGTGACTTTAGTTTTAAACGATCTCCTCCACCTAACTGCGCTAGAAAACAGATCGGAATGGCATAAAGCAAGCAAATTAACTCCGAACAAGCCTCTCGATTACTTGGGAATATCTACAGCGTCCCGAACAATACCTTCACCAAGCGCTGGTATCGACAGAACCACAGCTAATAACACTCAGGCTAGAACACCTATTCAGAAGTCAGAACTCAAGCGGAAAAAGTTAAGTCATGAAATGGTGATAAAGTTGCGACAAACGCAGCTGTGCACTATTTACGTGGCAAAGCTCGGTTAAACGTTTTTGATAGATCGTTGAAGTTAAACCGCAAGTAGCATTACCAGCTGAGCTTTTCCGTGCTTCGGACGCGAGGCTTGACGGAGGCCTTAAAAATTGCGTCACCAGAGTTAGGTCATACGAACTAACAAGAAAATTTAAAATGTGTTCGACATCAGTCTACTTATGACCACTAACCACATAAATGGCTCTGGCTGGCTTATTATTATTAATCTTTCCTCCCTCCTATTAGAATTTTTGAAAAGGATTAAAAAAAATGCGATGTCAATTAACTTAACCTGCTGTTTCTTTATTATCTGTGACACGATTCAATACTTTTCTATACAAAGATAGAGATGGGAATTCCTGGAACAATGGCGTCGATAATAGGAGCGGTCGGGACAGTGATGTTATTATCTGGGAGTCGAATGAGCGCCTTCTATTTACAGTTTACCTCTTCAACATACCCTACTTATCTGAATTCGTAGACCAAATCCCGAAACCGAGAATTACTGAAAACCGACTAAAAAGCGAAAATACTTCCTAGGTATACCTACTTTATGACTTCTTTCTTTTTCTTTCTGCCCTTATTCCACTGTGTGGGGTCGGCACATATTGTGTTCTTTCATTTCGTTCGTTTCAACTCTGGTAACGTAGTTTTTAGGCCGCGTAAAGGCCTCCGTCATGGCTAAACGACTTTAAAAGCCGGGAACGACAATCAAACGTGCCCTCCGAAGCACGGAAGCGCTCAGCTCAGCTCTGCTTCTTTCACTTCTCTCAACCAGGCGTCATCTCAGCACTCCTTTCTTTTAGAGGGGTAGGTACTTACCTGATTCAAAACGCTGTTATCTACTCAAGTCTTTACATCTTTACTAGATAATTTATACAGAGTCAGGAGGCAAGCTTTGCCTACACTTAACGGGACACTAGTGCCTGGGACGCTGTTGAGAGGCTTGCCCAGCACCTAAACCATCTGCTCAGTTTAGCCGACCATATCCACAGGAAAGACAACACAATATAATAAAGCCGATATTTATTATAACACCAATAACATTATCTATATTGAGAACCTTATTCATTAAAGTCGGTTAGAATAAAAACAGTAGGTACCTAGTGCGACAAGAAACGAGAGAATGAGGCTAAAGCCGTGCTAAATCACGTGCCGACACTAAATCTTCCATCATGTTGCCGTAGATCCAGACTGTTCCAACCTAGCACCGTTAGCATGAGCTTTCTGTAAAATCTCAGTTCAAAGTTTACGGGGAACTTGAAAAAAAGGTGGGCTGAGACATTCAGAGTAGGTAGACACAAGTTGATTAGCTAACTTGTCGCGAGACCAACGCTGTTTTATATTTAACTAGCTGCGGCCCGCAGAGTTACCCGCGGTGAATAGTTCCTGTTCCCGTGGGACTGGGATCAAAAGTAGCCTATTCTTTAATCCAGGGTATAGGGTATAAGCAATTCTAGTACCAAATGTCATTCAAATCCGTCCAGCCGTTTGAGCGTGAAAGAGTAACAAACACACTTACACACACACAAAGTTTCACCTTTATAATATTAGTATTAGTATTTAATTAAAGTACCGCTGTCCCCGTTGGACGGGGATACGGCGTACATACGGGGACACCGGGAATAGACGATTTTACTGTCAAATCTGACAGATTTGGTCCATTGACACGTTGTTCAGAATATAGTTTAACAAGCTCTCCCGGCAAACTTCGTTATGCCCAAAACCTTGAATAAGTAATCGATTTGACAGTTGTTATTGAGATGTTATACTACTTTGCAAACTCCCACAGTTTATTAGATACTTACACTAAATATATTACCCTCCTTTTTTAGATAGTCGGGTAAACTAAACTATTTGATGGCTTTTAAAACCGATCAAGTTGAATCCAGTATACAGTTTAGTCCTAACCTTGTCTTTTGTAATAATATGTATAATAATTATTTTTTTATTTCAGTAACCTTAAATTTTAACATTACATCAGTGTTAAGACCCTCTTTTTAGTATTGTAATACTTGTGTTAGAGAATTTTGCATCATTTTGTAGGTAAGTTATTATTTATAATAGACAATATTACATGGTGTATATTTGCTCATGCTAAGATACAGAACAGAGGGTGCACTTCGCGACGCGTCCGAAATAAATTTGTTTTCGCGAACTATCCAAGTTTCTGAAGTTTCATATTTTCAGATGAAATTCGTGACCAGCTTACCTACTTAATTTGATCTGAAATACTTTGAAAAAAGTCGTCAGTTTTTGTAGAAAAATGATCAGTAGGTATCTATGGCGGAAAATGCAACTATTTCCTGTGAATTGTTAGATATGAGTATAACTGTGGGTGTCAGCTATGTGTAGGTAATTTGCAGCTACGAATTACACAATAGAGTCATTACTTCCATAATTATAGGCTCTCCTATTCCTTTGTGACTCAGAAGTACATAAATGACCGGGCAGCCTATGCTCATTTGTATGTGGTCATACATAGTCATCATACATACATATCATAATCACCGAAGTTTTTACACACAACACTTGATCAAAGGAGTTATTGCGGTTGTGTCTTTGTATAGACACTAGTTAACTTGCCCGCAGCTTCACACGCGTGGTACCTACCTTGATAAAATATAGCCTATGTTCATTTGGAAAGTCCATGCTACACATTGGTGAAAGAATTTTTGAAATCGCATGAATAGTTTCGGAGATTACCCCAAACATACAAACAAACAAACTTAACCTTTTTATAAGTACCTAATATTAGTATAGAAGTGTCAAAATTAAAAAAATATATAAGTAGGTAATAACTTATATTTGTAAGAATAGAGAACAAGAACAACAAAAATGCACCTCCAGAGCCCTGCGCTCTGCATTTTTGTTAACCTAATTGCTCAAGTCTGCCTACTGTCCAGACCGTTGACCAGTCTGGAATATAGCTGGGCATCGTACGGCCAAAAATAGTCGGAGAGAGAAGATAATTCTCTTGTTTATTACTGATTTACATCTCAAATTATATCTGACAACAAAGCGACGTGCTTTCATCGTGGTAGAACAGCTGTAAAAGCTTTTACTCTTGGGTACCTATTGGTTATATAAATTTACGAAGAAGATTGAGATCTTTATAAAATATAACTTAATACACACTGGAATCACGTAAAACAAGTCAAAAGAATTAAATCTTTATATTCACTCTTTAGACTCAGTAGCTGAATCATCACACTGAATGTGATGATTCATTTGCTGAGTCCCAAACAAGGTTAATTCAGCTAAATATGTAGGTATAGCTAAGGTATTATTTTTGACCTTGAAATACGCTCGGAAAATGTACTTGAATACCACAATATATTATTCAAAATTAAATTTTCCAAACCTTTGTTAACTCGAGGGTTCTTTGACCAATTTATTTTCATTTTGCTTGACCAATCCTTGAATCTCTATCAAAATGAGAGTAAGACTCGCATTTCAGTCTAATTCAAGTCCGGCTATTTCTCCCGTTGCCCAGCACTGGGGTCATTGTTCTTTCCGTTTGGTATTCGCGACAGGTGGCTCTCTTCACCTGCTTCCGGTCCAGCAGCGCGTGTCTGGGTCACGCACCTCACGAGTCGAATATACAGGGTGTTACCAGACCACTACCGAAAACTTAAGGGGATGAAAGTACCCATCAATATGAACAACTTTTTCTAAGAAACCAACACTGTGAACGCGAAAAAAAAACAGCTGTTTCATACACTTTAGCCAAGTAGGTATTGAACTTATGTATGGAACAGCTGTTTTTTTTTTCGCGTTCACAGTGTTGGTTTCTTAGAAAAAGTTGTTCATATTGATGGGTACTTTCATCCCCTTAAGTTTTCGGTAGTGGTCTGGTAACACCCTGTATTGTGCAACGCGTGTTTGCAACTAGTGTGTTTTGGATTTGGTAGGTAATTAGGTATCCCTTGGCCCTTATTTGGTTGTATGCGTCAAACAAGTGCCGGCCGCCACCTATTTTATCTTATTATTACGTTGACAAAGGAGTTAAAAAAAAACTGTAGGTTCAGTTTACGATACGTAATTATCATAAGCTCTTTTTATGCCGCTGTAATAGTTTTATTTTGTATAGTTTAGGAGGAAAACAGAGTTTGGTGACCACCAAGTGCAACTTCGCTACTCTTCCTACATTTTACAAAATTGAGGTAATAACAAAGGTATCAAAAACAGTTTATGATTAATTATGGTATCATAAAATCTAGGTACAATATTTTTTTAAAATTCCTTTGTTTAACGTAACAATAAAAAAATAGGTGGTGGCGCTAGTTTGACGAATACAACTTAAAACCACCTTAGTGTCAAATCGGACTTGACCAAAAATATAATGAACATTAAAAGCCTAAACTCACAATAAATAAACACTCAATAAATAAACACTCAATAAAAATGTAGTGTGCTTAGGTGCCAACTATACGCTTTGAATATAGGTAAGTATAGAGACGTTTTTATTATACACTGGATAGTGGATACATGACATATAAATAAAACAATGATTTCGCTAATGTCTGCCGCGCTATCTGTGACGGAAGAATGCAATGGCTACCGGATGATGCGCATGCGCAGATAACAGTAGGTAGGTAACCTACCAAGTTTAATGTCATAGCTGGTACCGAGATAGCTGGTTAAGTTTATACCGAGCGATTATTTACTGGAGCCGGCCGCTGTACTACAATGGGTATTTAGTTTTCAAAGAAATATACTATTTAAGTCATAACTGTGACGTAACATAATTATTATAATAAGCGGCAACAGGTTTGCGACCTGTCACAAATGTAGCGCTAATTTCTAGAAGGCCGCCCTTTATTTATTATTTATTATCTGTACCTACCTTTCTTTGTTTAAATGATTTATCTTATGCAAGGCAAGGATAAATCTAAGGAGATGTATTATTATTCTACATTTCACCTAGTATCTAAGACGATGTTGAAGTGATCTTTGAGGTTCTAACAAAATAAACGATTTTTCTTTCTTTCTTTCTAAAGAAGAAGTAGTCATTCTTTAACCTCCAATCTGCGAGTGTCGAATAAATTATGACACAATATGTTGTAAACTCGAGGGGAGGCCTTTGCCCAGCAGTGGGACCAGCTGTTATGGTATAAACTGTGTCAAACATGTGTTCGCTACGATAAACAGATAAGACAATCTCTTATCTTTGTGTTGACTGATTAATTTATGTTTACAAACAATGCTGAAAATATAGTTAAAAAAAACAGTTTTGACTTTAAAAAATTCTTGACATCATATTAATAACAATCGGTAAATAAAGTAAAGTTCGCTGCTTCGCCTGTTTTTTTTTCCTAAATAGTAATAGTACAAGTTACACTGTCCTAATGCTGAAAAATCTTCGTGTTTGCTAAAAATTCGACTATTTTTACTCTTCGGTTTTATAAAGTGGAACGTGTAATTTACAACGTGAGCGTCAATCGTGTGAAGCGCCTTGTGAAATTCGAACGGCAACGAGAGCGAAGCATCCTAAAGACTCTTTGTTCACATAATAACTCCGGCAGGGGGCGCTGTGTCAAGTTAAGCAGGGAACCGGGTGGTGCCTGTCGGATTTATAATGTATCTAACGATTCTCTTTCTTCTACAGTTTTTGGTGTGCTTAGATCTAAATTTGAAATAAGTTTGAAAATTCAAAATATTTACATGAACTTTAAAGTTTTTGAATTTCATACATTAAGTATTTAAGTATAGAATTTTCAATTTTAATTCAAATCATTAATTCAAACAATGAGTAAAAAACCAGAATTGCATAAGTTCCTTAACATCTTATCCAGTCGACAGCCAAAGCATACGACAAGCCATGTAGAAATTGTGGAATGAAAAGCCATTTTGTCCACATTCTACAGCATTACTCTTCTTCCAGGTCCCGGAAACCACGCGTTAAAAACGTAGTGTACGCTTACCACATAAAAATAATAATCAACGTAAAATTAATCAATAATCCAGCCTTATAGACCTAAAAGGACCAATGTTTTTACCGTTTTAGAATAGTGTTGCCTTAATTTTATACCTAGTGTAAGTATATAAGTGTAAGTGCTTAACCTGGATCCATTTTATACTTTTATAATCGAACCGTTTTCATAACCTAAAAAGTAAAAAGTTTTAGTGAATTGTGATACTGAGTAGTTTTTGGAGTAGTTTTTGTGATGTGATGATGTGAGGTTCCTGAGCTTGGAGGACTGCTGCATCATGGAGCGCTGTGATGGCTTCCTGGTCTACCGCAAGCCCGTGTACAGGGTGTTCCAGTATTTGGACACGTAAGTTTTATTTTAATGTATGATCTAGCTAGATATTGATCGACGATGTTAAACCCAGCAACGGTTGATGCTTTGACTATGAAGGTATGTGCAGAAGCTACTGAGGAATCTACTCATTTTGGTGTTCCCGGGACCTTATAGGTATAGGGTGTTTTTCTAATGCTGTCCTTTTACCTCTCGCTTAGGTACCTACATCACGATTTGTGCACACAATACATTCTTCCCCTTTTTTTCCCCGAACCGGTGACAGAGTTTTAGGCTGCCTGTGCCTAACCTTCATCATAACTCTATAAAGTTCGACGATTTGACGTGCTCTCCGAAACCATCCGAAACCCTGAACAGTCAATTGGTATTCTACAAATAGGTCTCTAGCAAATAGGTTTAGCATTAATGTTTTAATTGACGTCCTCTTTCGTCTTACAGCATTAAACCTTTTGTTCATTGTTTTTTCTCAATAGCTACCATGAAGCTAGTGAAGATGTGGAAAACAAAGAGTGCAGACATGGCGTTGACCCTAGAATGCACACAGATAAACCCAGACATCGTTAAATATTTGATGGCGATCGCTAATGCCTTCATCAACTATGCAAGCTCATTAGCTCCCTCATCAGGGCTATCAGGTTATTGAAATCGTTCTAGATTTTAGTTCATTTATTAATCCCTTGCTCACGCCATAACTTGCTTGATACGAATTTTTTAAAATTATTTTTGTTTATCTCAATGCTTGAGAGATACCTATGTAGATAGATAGATCATTTTATTGTACCTAAACTGTTGAAATTTTTACAAAGGTGGTATAAGTGCAAACAGTTTGCCCTTTTCGGACGTACAACATATACAATCTTAATATAGTAATTTTATTCTCAAAAAAAAATAAAAATAAAGCAAAGCTTCAATACCTTCAATCACTGAAAAATTCCTGCAGATCGTAATACACTTTGGAAATAAGCCAGTTCTTAGGTCTACTGCAATTTTAAGTGTTGAGGTAAATGGTTATAAATAATAATAGAGGAGTAGTAGGTACTCTTGCGAAACATACAATTATTAACTTGAGGAATGCATATATACATATTATATTTTATTTACTCTTTATTTTATTTATTTTTCATTATTATCAGCACCATGAAATAAAATAACAACTTTTTTGTGTTTCACCTATTTTACTAACAAATTATTTCATCCATCCCCAGCAAGGTCATTTTCTCAAATTGAATATTTTTTTTAATTCTATTTTTAAAGTTACTTACATTTTTGTAATCGTAATACAGTTGTTTTTGAACACAATATCATCGGGGTATCCAGTACACATTCGTAACAAGACAATCACATATTCAGATGGCGTTGCAGGCCATTGTCTGTCTGTCTGTCACATGTCCTGAACTCCTGAGTCAATAGTGTCTGGCTTCTGGTCTGCAGACATCAGTGTAAGTTCCCTTTGGTCTAGTGTTATGTAGGTACTACTAAATTATACTAATCAAAAGTTTTTACAGTTACCAAAATAATAGAATGCGAAACGAAGAATTCGTTATACTTAATACGAAAGTAAGAAAACAAAAATGAACTCAAAAGTGGAAGCAGACGAGATCACGCTAATTAGTAATTGAAGACGGAGTTTCAGAGTCCATTAACTAAATTAGTAAATTGCAGGGGTTGGTTTAAAAATGTTTTCGTTTAGGGGCTGCCGCCCTTGCGTAATGTAATGACACGTTCGCGTAGCATTTGGGTTCGGATTTCTTGCGGAAAATATAAACACAATTACAGACGGACCATTGTCCAGACCCATTAGTTTTGTCATCTGTGAATCTGCGCTTATAAAGTTGATATTTTCCTTTGAAAACCTTGTCCTGTTGTGAATTGAATTTGCCTATGTAGTTTGTAAAATGTACCAAAATGTAACAGTAGTTTAAAGCTTTAATAGCATTGTTTTATTTATTATTATTATTCTGGTTATAAAGCGCTGTTATTTTTCATACTAAGACAAAATCAGAAAAATATTAAAATTATATTTTTACAAAATAATTTTACAGAACTTTTGAATATTTTTGAAGTAACAAATTGTCTATTGACTGAAATTGTAAAATGTTGTGTGTGTGTGGCACTGAAATTGTAAAATGTTTTGGTTAGGAAAATTTACTACAGAATCGCAATCTTTTCTTCTTTGTCTTTGCCTCTTCCGGATAATTGGGGTTGGCTCTCCTCGTTCTAACGCGCCAGGACTTCCTGTCCTGGGTTGTCGCTGGATTTAGCTGGGCCCGCTCCAAGTCCTTGGACACTGTTGACCACCAGGTGGCTTGGGGTCTCCCTCGGCCTCTCCTGTTGTTCGGGAGAGATAGGGCTTGTTTCACTACGTGGTCGTCGCTGCGCCTCATAACGTGACCACACACGGAACTACAACACTACAGAATCGCAATCAATAAGTTCTATACAACTAAGTGCATTAATTCACTTTACTGCGTACTCTTTAAAAAAGGGCTGGCGACCCCACAGTTCAAAGGGTGTTTGCTTACCGATAGAGGCCCAGCGAAATCGGAGGGTTGATCGACCGAAAAAAGTGGCTCAAAATGTCCCTAACAGGAAGTATGATCTGATACGATTGTTATAAGCTTTGGTAAAAGGGCAGATGTCGATAAGCATGGTTGTAATGTCGGATGTTGAGCTAAAATGACATTATCGCTAGATTTAAAAAAAGTGATGGTTTTATCGAAAAATTATTTTGATCTTTTCCAATCGCTCGCCAATCCAATATCACATGAATATTCGGAAATATAGGTTACACTGGCATTGCAAAATAACACATGCATACCGCGTAAACAACTAAATCACGCTCATGCATTAAAGTTTAATAAAATGTAAAATTCCTTGCCAGTGTGAAATATAGCGTTGTTTGGCAGCCGCGCGCGTTATCGATTACACTACCGTCGTATTTCAACGCGGCGTTACAATATCAAGCTTTTTACGTAGACAAATGGCTGTGATAGGATAATGAGCTCGGAATTGCCTTTTAGCGTACATTTTGTTTATAATATGTTTCGGCGCTTCGTACTGAAAGGAATCCATTGTAACCAATTTTCACATTATAATGTTTTTATGAGGAGTTGGTTTTGAAACTGGTAGGTACTACGTGAGCGAAGCCACGGGCAAGTAAGCTAGTTTTTCATAAAATTAAAAGTTCGATGGTAGCTTAGAAATACCTACTTTGAAAGCCAGTTTGCATATTTACATTTATAAAGTCATTAAAATTGCTTTTTCACGTGGTAGAGCAAGTTTCTAATTAGGCTTGTTATATTTTATTTAGTATACTGTTGATGTTTTTTGAACATCACATTTGTTCAGCCACTTATGTTATGTTCCATGAACGTGAATTTTTCATTATAGCTTCATGTGATTGTTATACTTTTGTTCACCAAAGTTGCGCAGATTATCGTCGTTACATTCACATCACTGTTTTCGTTACATCACTAGCGATTTATATAATATCGCGGTCGTTTCTGAAATCGATTCGCTCGTTAGGTTAGAGCGATTTTTGATGTTATTGAAAGGTTATGGTTGGGCAGTAGCTTAATACCTACTTACTTAAGAACGTGATTCTTTGCTGGGCTTTTAAGAGGTCATTTAAAGCAGAATTGGTCTAATCTTTTTTGGTTTCTTTGTTTTATAAACAAAAATTTAAAATTGCTCTCTTCTTAAGGTGGGTACTGACCGGCGTTACGGAGCGTAATGTAACGTGTTACACCGCGAGCATTCGTGCAGTCAGTACGTCGCGTTACGGGGAAACCAGCGAGTAACTTGAGTAACTCGATGCGTAACACGCTCAATGCGAATGTTACATTACACCTCGTAACGTTGGTCAGTACCCACCTTTAAACTAATGTCGCTTTTATAAAACGTTTAATTTTGTCATTTGTTAACTTTAACTTTGCAACTTTGAATAGTGTGGTTTGTCTCCTCTCCACTCTAACTCACTAAAAACTAACCCGCGAGGTACACTCTCGCTCAAAACACAGGCTAACCAACAAAGAACCAGTAGCGAAGCTTTTTCAAGCGAAAGGGTGCGTTGTTTTGGTTAGAAGTTTTAAATAGCCAAGGGAGTGTTGTTGTGAGAAGTGTTCCGTTTGTTTTGGACGTGAGAGAATCCGTTGTTTATGGATCTATTGAAATGCAAAAACGAAGTGGGACCTTTACTCTGCATATCCACAAACGATATACCTTACCTTCGAGTAAGGTCTTCGCTTTCTACATTGATCATGTGAGCTCGCTTAAGAAACCGTCTGTAGGTACTTACGAAGTTGCGGGTTTTTGCATACAAAACGGCAATTTCATAGGAAGACCTATAGGCCAACGGACATCGGCATCTCAAAGGATTTTACTTTTTAACCAATAAATATTCAAACGTATCAATAGGAAATACGACTTAGATTGCTTTAAAATATGCCTCGGGGATGCCGCGGGATGCCACGCACGGCAAGCAATAGCAATTTATTTCGTATTTCTATAGTTCATTCATTCATTCGAGTCAATGGCGCTCAAACCAATTCTGACCAGTATCTGGCTACGTCAACGGCATCATCGGTAGCTTGATTGAGCTGATATATTTAGAAATAGAAATAGAAAAATATTTATTTACATTCACTATACACACATTACAGTAGATAGGTACAGGTACAATTATTTGTAGGAAATATAAGTGAAGCAAATTGGTTTATTATTTATTTCTATAGTGATGCGTTTTAATGTCGAATGGTAAAAATGTAAAATCTTTTGCCACACCGTCCCGGTGTGCGTCCACCTTTATAAGTTTATCGAAAGGACTAATCCATTGATCGGCAGGTATTCGAACCCACAACCTTCGGAGCCAAAGTTGAGGCACTCCCACTCAACAAAGAGTCGCCCAAGTGTCCAAAACGAATTACGATAACAATTACAGAACACCCTAAACCATTATACAACACTTGACCAATTCCCCACGCAATTAACAATTGAATAGAAATGAAACATAACATCTATAACCGTCAATATGGTTTGAAATATACTCACCAGTCACGCCTTGTTGGACTCAATCACTCACGTGTATGATTCACGAGTTGCGCAGTAGTCTATAGGTAGTTAGGTACTAATATTATAAAGAGGAAAGATTTTTATTTATTTATCTACATTATTTTCTACTCTACGCTAGCGCCTAGATTTTCACGTTATGGCAATAAAACTTTACACTTTTTTTATGTTCTCAAAGTCTAACTTAAACCTAAACATATTTTTTTAACTACGTCGCATACACATCGTGTCTTCCTCGCACATAGTTTACAAAAGTTCTAATACTTTAGCTGAATAGAACTACCCCTATTCAGTGCATTAATAATAATAATGCACTGCTGCGAGTAAATGTTTGTTAGGGGTGGTTTTACAGCTTATTGAGAACAGTTGGTACAGTCCATGCAACTTAGCTTTGACTTTAATGAAAGTCATTACGATTTTTCATATAGAGCACAACTCAAAATGTAATACCTACAGCCTCATCAGTGATCCATACTTCGGAGAGCACGTAAAAGTGTTGGTTGGTTGAAGACACCACCACTAGTGATAGTCATTAGCTCATAAACAACTAATAGGGAATTCTTAGAATAAGTACCCCTCACCAAAGATTAGGTTTACTTTTTTACAATTTACCCGGCCGAAGATTCGGTAACGCAGTGACGAGTACATCAGATTCACAAGGTTATCGCCTGTGATGGTACAAGATAGCACAACTTACACTTTTTATAAAACTAGTGATCCGCCTCCGCGTCGCACATAGTTTCTGTGGACCCGATTACTGACTGGTGATCCTGTGAAGTTTTCACTGGATCACCAGCTGTGCTAATTTGAACTTCAGATTAAAAATAGATTAGAAATTTCAGAATCTGAAGACTGCTTGAAAATTTGATTAAAATGTAGTCTACGCCACAGGGCAATCAATTTTTAAATATTTAGATAAATTGTTTGAGTTTTTCATATACTTGTACTAAGTACGTATCCATTTTTTAAGTGACCAAGCTATTTTCATACAAGCTGTACCGAAGTTCACGTGGTTTCTCACATGATTGGATCAAACCCCATTGTGCTTGGATTTTCGATATTCTGTAAGTTTATTGAGAAAACATTTGCTTTATAGAAATAAATTTCCTAAACGGTTGAACTCAAACTGAAAGATTTGTAGGAGTTTATTTGTATGTTTTTATATTAAATATCTTCTCCTTAGTTTTGGTAGGTACTTATTTCATTCGGATTATTTTCCCTCAGTTTCTTTATATTTAATTCAGGAAAAAATCTTTCAAAGAAGAAAACATTTTACTTACTTACATGAAACTGTCGGACATATTGTTCAAAATCTGTTTGTAATTTTTTTATTAATTATTTTTACATTAATAGACTAGAGTATTATGGCGATGAGAACATCAAGATCGTGATGTGTTGAGGGAATGGGGGTGTATGAGTCTTTGCCCAGCAGTGGGACTCAAAAGGCTCATTTAATTAGTTAAGTTAAAATTATCTCTAGACCAATCAGCTAAAAATAGAAGAAGAGTAATAAACTTAGCGTTAGACTACGCTTCAAATAACTAGCGACTACACTCGCATAAAATAGTTCAATTTACGTAATTGCGCTCACAACTTCAACAACATAAAAGTGTAAAAACGTGGATGTGGTGCCAGCAATTTTTATCTTCATAAAGAATGACAAAATGGATGTGGCTGAAGATTTTCGCATTTATAATAGAAGTGAGATCACTTTTGACCAAATGTCTAGAAGTTTCAACATTATGCATTTCTTTTTTAAAAACCTCAAGAAATAACACAATTTTATTTATAACTAGCTGCGCCTCGCGGTGTTACCCGCGCTAGTTTCCGTTCCCGTGTGAATACCGGAATCAAAAGTAGCCTATGTGTTATTCCCGGTCATAAACTATGTGTATTCCAAGTTTCAGCCAAATCCATTCAGTAGTTTTAGCGTGAAAGAGTAATAAACACACTTACACACACACAAACTTTCACCTTTATAATATTAGTAGGAAGTAGGATAGTAGGATTAGTAGGATAGTAGGATTAGTAGGATAGGATTCTTGTGCCGTATCGTCACATTTCTTATGCCACATCCAGCATAATTATAGCTCCTTGATAAAAATGTCGGTGAGCCGCTATTATACAAATTGCTACTCTGCGAGTCCTTCTTTCTAGCTTTGAATAACATTTAATAACTTACAACACCGTGCACTAAAAAAGTGAAGAAAAACATCAATGGAATAGATAATTGTTTTTAAATAAATCTAATATTATCACAAATCAAAAACTCCTATAGAACTCGCTTTAGAAACAAGGTAGAGATACACTTTTACCCCGTTATTATTCATAAATGGACTAGTGCCATTGAGATGTATTATAGAGCCACAATCAGACAAATAAAATGTAAACGTCAAAACTCTGCGCACGCTATGTAGTGCGCCGAGTTTTTCTTTTTTGCGTACAAGCAACATTGAACATTAAAACAAACGAATAACGTCTACATTCAAATGTCAAATGTCATTGTAGAACATTGAATTTGCTCGCACATTTTTTGAGTGTTGTCAGCTATTAGATTGTGACTCTTTGATACATCTCAATGACTAGTGCCTATAGTTCAGACGCCTGGATGTATCTGTTGCTATCTCTTTTCATTGGCATAAAAGTAACAAGAAAAAAACATTCTTTAAAGTCTTGTTGAATTGACAATTTATGAAAAATAGGTTTCATGTAAGTAAGTATCTATATATTTAGGCAGTAACTATAATAAACGAATAGGTACCTTACACAAACTGAGAAAATAAAGAAACCCTAAAATGTGCCTGAACCACCTAAACTTAGCTTACCTATATATTTTCCAGCTCAGATTTTCCCCAGAAATACTTAAGTGAGGTGCTTTGAGTTCCGGTTCATTGGCTCACGATCGCTAGCTCATTAGGGGTTTACTATCCTTTGTTTTAGCACTGAACCCTAATTTACCGGTTTGCAGATCAAACGAAAATGTGGAGTTTTACGAGAATTGGCTGCTTTGCTTTTTAGTAAATTTGTATGTATTAAGTAAGTAAGATTGTATGAGCAAGTGGCCAACTCTGGTGACGGAGATTTTGAATGTATTTAAAATGAAATATGATGACGACTGTATTCCTAAGGTGCGGTAGACAAATTCTTTCAGATTATTTTAGTCATTTTAGATCCATTAAAGATGTCTAAGGGGTAGTCAGAGGTAAGTATGTCTAAATAAATGAAGAAATTAAGCGCTATTGGCCTAGCTTGCTTATAACTGAGTGCTTCCGTGCTTCGGAGGGTAGGCACGTTTAATGTCCCGGCTATTATGTTGTTGAGCCATGCGGCCTTCATGCGCCCTAAAAGTCCGTCACTAGCGTCAACCACCAGCTTATACACATAATATGTTTCTCATTGTCTCTTAATTAAAAGTTCTCCGATACCTGAAAATAACTCAATTTAAGGCCTCTACACACTGTCAGTAGCAAAGTTCACCCATTCCTCTACAAGCGCCTTTCGCCTTCCTATCTAGACGTTATTAAGGTCTCTCGCACACGAACACTCGCGTGACTGACGCCAATCTTCAGTCGACAAAGTGCCTTGACAGATACTAGACGGCACACGCACTGTCAAGATGCTTTTATATGAGAAATTGAGAACATTAAACACAAACCTGCTACCACAGATTAGGTAGAGATACTAAGTATCTGCTACCTCGTGTGTGAAAATGAATGTTCTCATTTTGACGGGTAGGATTGTGTGTGCTAACAAATTTTTTATCGTAGGTACAAATCATGGGTAAGCTTGCTGAGACGTTCTTGATAGATAGTTGATGATCGCTCTGAGCGGAGATAGGTGACCGCAACTGGAATTGACATCTGAGCGCTTCCGCGTTTGTTTCGCGTTATCCGCTTCCGCTCGAGCGTTAAATTGTTGCTCCCGGCTTTTAAAGTCGTTAAGCCATGAAAGAGTTTAGGCAGCATAAAAACTCACGTCACTTACCTCTTGCATACTGATACTTAAACCTGACGTTCTGACGTTTAAGTACAATAAAATTAATTAAAAATTAAAGTAGCTATGTCCGGCTATTTTTAAAAAGATAGCCAAATACCTACATGGTTTTGTTTAATTACGAGTATAAAATGTAGATGCTTCATCGCAGTGTCTATCCGAGTTATCTACTCGTAGCAGTTTACATGTTGAGCGATGTAGACACGATCGTTTCCAAGCTCCATTGTGCAAACTATGTACATTACTTGTGTCTACTGAATCAAATGTATATAGATGCAAAACCTTACTAAAAGTTAACAGGTCCGGCAGGATTCGAACCTGTTAACTTTTAGTAAGATTTTTTATTTATAATTAAATAATACCTTGTAAAATATATAAACTATTCAAATGTATAGATACCTAATAGCGATGGGCTTGTCACGCTAACTTGCTTATGTGGCATAATTTTTTTTAATAAAACCGATTTCGATTTTCGTAAGAGAGCAACTTTCTATTTATTTATTTATTTTTTACTTTTTACTTCTCGAAGTGCATTTCTGTTTATAACTAAACTGTTATTTCACCTACTCCACATATTCAGCGTATTCAAATTATACTCTTTCCATTTTAATAAAATTAAAGTAAGTAATAAGTATAATATAAGTCCATTGTACTTCTAATACTCGGGTTTACGGTTTTCTTCCTTAAGGAGTTGCGGGAGCTGAAGGGGTTTGTTTGTTCGCGGCTCATTGAGCATTAGTAAGGCTTTGAGAATAATGTTCCGATAAAAAATAACTGGAAGTAAGGGGAGATTATTAATATCTTACATAATAATTGTTTTACTGCGGTGTAATCATAAATGAGTTTGAATGAATCACACTTAGTAAGACTCAAAGAAATAAGTCAAAGAAATCGAAAGCTTCAAAGTCTTTTTAAATTGGACACGTATTGACACCGACAGTTTAATTAAATTTCCGTCGCGAGCCACCAAGTGTTTAAAGCGGGCCATTTAAATATTTAAAATGTCTCGCATCTGGGGATCGTGGGGGGGTGCCACCCTTTCCACCCCATTGAACATCAACCACAGATTATTTCAACGTATGTTCTATTACAACCTTCTTTTTATCATTAAAGGCCAACGTCCAGTAATGTCTACTGAATTTGTAGCATTGAGATTTGTAGCTGGCTTGAGATTTGGTACGATCATTTGACGTAAATTACGAAATGAAAAGCTGTCAGTGTCAAAGAATGGGATAGAATAGAAAACGTTTTTATTTTCCATCAACATAAAAATGGATTTACAGAAATGAAAAATAGGTACTTAAGTACCTACTATTTTATGCGATCGATGTTTCTAATAAATAACTGATTTTTTATTTAGATAGACGTGATGTACTTTACCCAACCTTTTACCCATCTGAAAAGGTCCATCCATCTATACCTATATTTTAGTTGTTTATTTTTGTGTTTATAATTATTGAACCTTTGCCTTTGTCCAACAAGGGGACAGTATGGGCTAATTATTGAACTGTATGTATGTAACTGTCACTTTTACGTGTCTTTACAATTTTTTGTAACTTTATGTGGTGTGTGTAAACTTTTTATAATCTATTATATCAGGTCACCTAGCCTCTAGTTCTAGTGAGTAAGTGAAAATGATTTCTCCTTATTCCCATCCCAACGGTCTCGTGGTCCGGTGGCCAGTGACCCTTATTATAATGAATAACGACCGGACCACGTAGTTCCGAAGCAAGCATTTACCGACAGCCGGTGTTCACGTTCGTATTGTATTGTATTGTTTCTGTATTGTATTGTTTGTGAGGTATTATTGTAACTTTCGGGATAGAAGCTCGTATGAGCAAGTGGCCAACTCTGGTGGCGGAGTTTTTAGGCCGCTTTAACGACTTTAAGAGACGGGACCGACAATTTAACGTGCCCTCCGAAGCACGGAAGCGCAGATATAAATGCCACTTGTGGTCACCCATCCAAGTAGTGACCGCTCAGAACGTTGCTTACGGGATTATAAAAACTTTTATTTACACACGTAGGTATTCATAATGGACTTAAATATTGCCAACTGTGCGCTTCCGTGCTTCGGAAGCCACGTTAATTGTCAAGCAGCTACAAAATATTTACCTACTTAATTTTCATGTAGGTATTCATTTATCATCAGGAGAAACCATAACTAGATTTACGATTTCTCTAGTAATCGTAATTTCACCAACTACCGTATATCTTGATGGATTAATCCTTAATTGATATCCGTCTCAGGCGTAATGTGACCACTAATCCCTAAACCAATAGATTATTCTACATCTGACAGATAAATTTGCTTAAGTTAGCTAGCTATGTTACGTAAGTTACCTATGCAAATGTTTGTAGACCGAGACTTTTCACCGGTCTTTTAATTAGCGCTGTTGCTGAAATAAAAATTCATTTTAAAATATTTTTTATGCACAAATTTTATTACAAAAAAAAAACTTACCTACTCTATTTTTCCTTAAATTAAATTAGATAAACACGATAAAGCCTCTGGTTACGTATTATTTGTGTTAATAAAATGAATAAATAACTACATACTTGAAACCATACATAATATAATACATTTTCAATGCCACCTTATAACATAAATAAAGATTTTTAATTAATTTTTTTTTTGTTTTCGCCAACTGGTCAGAAAAGCCCAGTTTGAAAAGTGACGTTGCCGATGAACATTACCTAGATACATAGCATTGATGTCTTCAGCCCCTGTCTATCCTATCATCCTCATACAATGTCATATAGACGTCGCAGCCAATTTCCGATAGTGGAAATCACATTGAGACAATCCAATAACTGGAACGCGAGCTTTTGCTCCTTAGCTTTGCTGAGATAGGCTGTAGGTTTACCGGCGGTTTTTGTGTAGTATAGTAATCTATCCTCGCTCACGTGTCAAGTATTCTAAATGTATGGAATTTTTAGTTCATGCAAGTAACCGGGGGCGGCGCTGCACTGGATTTTCATACATTTGTGTTACTTGACTTGGTATCGAGTACAGTATCCAATACTACGGTAAACTGGCAATCAAGGACTTATATCAAGTAGGAAATAGAAGGTACCTATATTTAAAAGTTGCCAGTTCATATCCTAGCTATAAAATAGTTTTTATCTGTGTCAAGAGCCCTCAACAGCTTGAAACTTGTACGAATGAGGAAACTTTGCAAACGTCTGAAAAGCCGGACATCAGAGACTGGCATTTCTCAACTAATATAAAGTTTAATATCTCAATCTTACGGCAAGCAAATAGAATTTTGAATTGCTATTTTTGTTCTAGTTGATATTAAAATGAAACAACTGGCCAAGTGCGTGTCGGGCCATGCTTAATGTTGGGTTTCATAGTTGCCCAATATGCGTAGGTCATCTAATTATGTTTTCAACAATTAATAACGTAAGAGTACTCGTAATTTAATCACGAATTTGGCTGAAGCCTGGAATATACATAGTTTAGAACCTGGAATAACACATAGGCTACTTCCAGTTTGGTCACACGGGGCCGTTAATAGCTAGATGTCTATTTGGTATGGGACACAAGTAAGACTGAAAATTTTCAGACTTTGTAACACAAATGTCTTTACAAACAAACCTAAAAATTCTAATACCTGACTGAAGTGAACATACATTATGTGACCGAAAGTTAGTCTACTGGACATTTTTCATATTTCAAAAAGTCCCGGCCGCAAACTGTCAAATGTATTTACAGCTCCCCTGTAAAGCCTCGCAAGCCTGTGCACATTTAGCGGACAAGCGGACGTTTACAAAATACAGCGGATAAAAATTATATTTGCATAAAAGTTGATGATGAAGATCGTTTGCAAAGGTACTTACACTTGGTTTAGTTGCCTAACTGAACTACAAATTTGTTAATGGGTTGTGTTTTCCTGTCGGTTGAGTTTGAGTTTAAGGTTGCATTACGGCCGCGCACAAATTCTTTTACACTAAAGTAATGTTAAATCATCATCATCATCATCATAATCCATAGCCCGACTTTACCCACTGCTGGGCATAGGCCTCCCTAAGTTTGTACCATCCACTACGGTCTTGTGACAGTCGCATCCATTATCGCCCTGCGACGTGGACTATGTCGTCGACCATAAATTAATGTAAAATAATTAATAAATAATAATTAAATTTTACTTAACAGACTAGTATAACAGGGCGTGCATCTTAGTCAATCACGTTTCCTCAAACAATTTTCAAAATTTCCATTTAGGCTGAGCAAATATTATTCTGAGAAACACTGTTTCTTGAACATAACCAGATGGTACATTACATACATTACATACAGCGTTAGATATAAACACAGATTGCCTCTGACGCTGTATCTTAAAATCTTCTAGAATATCTACGGTCTCAGTGAAGCAAATCAAATCAAATCAAAAATCAAAAGCACAGCGGACAATCCGCTCATTGTATCTAGATTCTAGGCTAGTGCTACAACGTTGCCAACAAAGGGTTTATCTCGACGCGCGTCCTGCAAACTCTTTGAAAGGGAGAAACGGATAAAATAAATGTTCTGGAAAATAGACAAGGCACCTTTATACCAGTAAAAACTGAGCTTAAGTTTTTAGGCCCCTCTTTCTCTCTCTTTAGTTCTATTTCCCTCCTTTTTAACCGACTTCAAAAAGGAGGAGGTTCTAATGATCCACAAGTATTTTTTTATGTATGTTCAGCGATTATTCCGCCAATAGTGGACCGATTTTGGAAATTCTTTTTTTATTTGAAAGAAAAGGGGGAGGGGGGGAAATGAAGAGCTAAATGGCAAGAAGAAATTAATGGGACTACCTTGGGAGTGCCGCTGGGACCATTACAACATTTAGAAGATCTGAGGATCCCTTGTTTTTTATCATTGCGGTAACTTCTAGTCAGAAGCAAAAAAATACTTGAACAATTCTACCTACATAAACTTTAAAATAAAGTAATGTTAGAGATGCCACTCAGGCTGTTATTTTGTTTTGAACTTTAACGTGAAGAATTAAGAGCTTTCAGTTTTAGTCATAGTTGAGTTAGTCAGTGTTACAACAGAATCAGCGCCAATAGTCTATCCATAAACAAAAATTACGCACTCAATTATTTCGTTCGTTCGGGGCGAACTACCTACTGTTCAACTAGAGTAGAGTCATACCTGGGTTGAGTGAGAGTAAGGAGTGGCCCTACGTTAGTCATAAGTATTATGGTGTCGTAAATAAAACCTCGTTGGTGGTCTCATTATCGCCTGTTCCGTGTGGCGCACGCCATTGTTGTTGGTGTTGCCAACTTTATCTATTTTGGATAGATGTAGCCAATTTTAGGATGCCAGCTTTTATGGATAAATAATAATAATAATAAATATCCTTGGACATTCCACACGGCGTCATCTAGTCCCAAGCTAAGCAACTTAATGCTTGTGTTATGGTAACCAGATGACTGATATACTACACAGATACATTTTTTTATGTAAATACATACATTATAGATAGAAAAACATCCAGACCCGGAACAAATATCTGCAGAACATACAAAAATTTGTCCCGTGGCGGGGATCGAACCCGCAACCTCCGCGTCTCAGGCGGGCCTACGCCCACTGCGCCACAGAGGTCGTCGTATTGTAACTCTTGCTTAAATTCATAAAATATAATAAATAAGGTATCGTTTTAACTTAAAGTACCTTACTGAGTTTGGCTCGTTTTTTTTAATTGAAAACACATTTTTTAATTTAGAACGACATTTCTGAAAATCAATCCTAGCTAGACTCGTCTAGCTACTAGTCCCGTTAAGTGTAGGGTAGGCAAAAGATTGCCTCCTGACACTGTATAAATCATCTAATAAAGATGTAAAGGCCTACGTACCACGCGAGCAAAGCCGCGGGTGGAAACTTGTATCAAGCATAGCAATGTCAACTAATAAAAGTTTAAAATTCATCCACAACTCCCGCCACCAGCTGGCAACACAGCTACCGAGGACAAACGGACGTAAAAACTGCGATAATATCGCGAACTGATATCAACTTTCACGCCCTTAACTTCTGATCGATATTTAATTATACCTTTGTCTTGTCCATCTCTACTTTATTACAAAAAACTTAAACGAGAGTCACAGATTCACAATATAGGTACGCTTCCTTATCGATGAACACCGAATATAGCGAAAAATAAATTGGTAATTTTCTGAACACTATCAAAGACAGACAATATTTAATCACGTTTTTTGATTGGAAGTGATTTTTCTGTTTGTTTTTCCCATTTCTACTTGATTACATACACCTAGTGTAAAACATGTTAGTGTCAATGGGATTTTATGCACCACTTACAATAAGTACCTACCTACTAGTGGCAATTCTGAGTATCACAAAAGCTAAACTTAACTAACTAAAAAATGTTACCGTCCCTTTCATAGCGATGAGAATAAAAAGGATGGCATCAATTTTAGTTAGTTTAGTTTAGCTGTTGCGACACTCCGAATTGTTGTTTCAGTATTCGGGCTTTTAAATCGTTTTGTTTTTACAGAGCCTATAATATGAATATGCACTCCACGTTTTTCCAACGCGCAGTCACTGCACATTTTTAAGTACCTATCGATTCAAACGATAAATCTACTAACGCGCGGCGAACAAAAGGCAGTCGGCAAGCTGTTACCCACCCATGCCCATTTTCCGCGCGTTTGTATAACGCACTGAAAATTAGCAGATGACGCGCTACACAAAAACGCACAGTGATTGCTGAAAAACATGATGTGCATATCGGCTCTGAATGAAAATATTAAAAAACCTAACAAACATAAAAAACCTATAAGTAGTAGTACAATAATATTCAATGTGATATTATTTCATAAGTAAGTATAGGTACTTAGTACCTACTTTAAAATATTCCATCAACCGTGCCAAAAATTCAACATTCCGCTTAATCCATGTACTTATGGCAGTTAAACAAATAAGCTCTTAAATATGCACAAGCTTCATAACAGCTTAAACAAGCGCGAAGCTGAAACCAGTGTTGCCCGCTCGACTTAACAATTCTGCTCAGTCATTTGTGAGTTGGTAAATGAGTTTGTCTCGTGTTTCTGGGCAAAATGAGTTATTTTTTGACTTTTTATTATGTGTGGAAAATCTGTAGACTTAATAAGCGTAGTGCAGTGATGTTATAGACATAATAGTATGAATTGCAACATACTTTGATTAACACCTAGAGATTTTAAAATCAAATAGGTTTCGAAATTGTAGGTTTTTAATCGATATTAATTGCCAAGATATCAATTAATATCTAAAGTTTAATAGAAATACGAAAATAGTTAATTTCCATATCTCTTATAAGAAACTATAAAACCACAATATTCCATCTTCATACGAGTAGGTACTTTTAGGTGCAAGTTTTAAGACATCCGAGTGTGTTAACATTTCAATATCACAAACAAATATACATCATTCTCCCTTATCGCTGCAAAGCGCCTTTATCCAGACAACCTAGATACAGCTTTTGAAACAAAGCTAGAACAGAGTTGAACAGGCAGGATCATTGCATCACGGTTTGAAGGCTATTTCAGTGAAGCGGTGTCGAACTGGCTAACGAAGGGTAGGTTGGACCTGGCTGGCTTACTGCCAAATCTGTAATACAACCTCAGTACAACCAGTTACAGCAGTTCATAAACATTTTAAGTAAAAATGGAACCGTTAAAAGATATTTTTGTGCTCGTCTTTTAGTCTAAAATAAGATCCACATCTTAAGCGTTAGACAAATGAATCGTCGGTCCCAGCTTTAAAGTCGTTAAGCCATGACGGAGGCTTTTGGGTAGCATAAAGCCTTTACTCATAAAAAAAAATCTTTATCTTTAAAAATTCACACTTTTGTTTTTAGTTCCGTCCGGTCCATCTATCTAGATTCCAGTCAGACTCATGATCCGTGAGATAGAATAGAACTTTTCTAGATTGAATTGTACGAAGACTTTGATTAGATTACGGAGTAGACTGCAAAGTCTAGACTACAAGAGGTATAACAACTACCTGTCGTAATATTTCTGAGGTATGAACGTTCAAACTATCCATTAATTTATGTGTCGTGTAAAATCACTTTTCCACAATGAATACCTAGTTCTGCGCGCCTATTTTACAGCTTATTTGACAGCTTTCATCCGCGGAATAAAAAGTTAAAAAATAGGTAGACTACCTACTTTACGATAAGTTTTTAAAAATGGAATATTTATCAAGAATCTTTTGTAATTTTTAAAGTTACTCTACCTTAGGATGTTATAATAAAAGGACTTGCTCTACTTATTTAATATTTTCTCTCTAAGTCCCACCGGCTTCAAGTTTGCACTTTGCATGCCGGCACGGCTGGATTCCAGCCTGATCTGACTCCTCAATATTTTATTGTCTGCGCATCTGTCTTCGAAGTCAGACGTGTGCAAATCAGGGTTTCCTCTCGAACCCAGAGCAGAGATTAATTATTCGAATTTCAAATTTTGATGCCTAACATTCGCAACGGATTCGAAATTTTGTGAAACTAAAAACTATTTCGTTTAAAAACACTGTGAAACCAGAAACATCAGTTTATTAACTATCGACAAAAGAACAATGCAATTAAATCTCAATTCGCGCTTTTGTTGCGCCACTCAAAACAGAAAAAAAACTCTATGCTCAACAAACTCTGTTATGGCGGGCACGTAGCATAGCATAGACAACAAAACGAAGTGGCTGCAGCAGTTTGTTTTATAAAACAGACACGGTTGTGAAGAATTAACCACAGCTGGAGTTGTTTTTAAGTAGTAGTTATTGCTTTTTGGAAGTAAATAGTCTCAAAGCACAGATCTGATTTGACCATCACATTGACCATACAATATTAAAGGGTATTGAAACAAGAAAATGTAACGCACTTTAGGCTTAAATTTTTTTATCATTTATAGACTTTTTTAAAACCACAGACTGTTGCTGTTATCTATTTAAAGTCTAATAAATCGGCGCCAAATTCAAAAAGAACAATAAACTATTGAAAATTAAAAATAATATCGGCGTCGTAAGGCATTCCCATTTTAAAATTGAAGTTGACACTCAGGTATTCATGAGACGTGGCACGGCGAGGCATTCTGCCCGCGGTAAATTGGCCACTCCAGCTCCACTTGGGAACCTAGTCTTTAACGACCCTAGCGTCTTAGGAGCCTTATTTTGTGAGGAATGTCTTGTTGAGAAACTTCATTTTATTTTATTTTGAGTTCTGTCTAGAAACATAACGACTGCATTTTATTTGTTTTTGTGCAAGATTTATGATTTTTGAAAAGCTGCTTCAATTATAAAATATAAAAGGCTAGGAAATTAAAATATTATTTGACACGATGCAAAATATCTATAAATCAACATGGTCGAAATATCAGTATAAAACAGGCAGCAAATATCAATTTAACAACATTTCCATTATTATAACTCTCACACTTCGTTCGTTCGTTCGTATGAGCAAGTGGCCAACTCTGGTGACGGAGTTTTTAGGCCGCCTAAAGGCCTCCGTCATGGCTTAACGACTTTGACACTGCACAATATTAACATCTGTAAAATCTGTCAACGTCAAATTGGAAAATAACTCTTCAATATGGTGCTGGCGCCTCTTTAAATGTTAGGTATATTCATTTTCCCTAGTTATTTTCACATAAAACCTTGCATATTCTCAACAAACTTAAAAGTGCCACTTGGCTATAGAGTCTGGCAATATCATACGCGGCGAGGCGACGGAAAAATGAAAAACCAACACCCGCCAGCCACTAGAACATTTCATGTTGGCAACACTGGCGGTTTTTATTCGCCACGTACGGTGTTACAGGTTTTGAATGTGTCTTGGTCAATAATATATTAAAGACCACTTTAACACGTCACATCCTTATAAATAGGGGATTCTACTGCCTGTTCCAAACGCGACACACCACTCAAAGAATCAGACAACAACACGATGGTGTGGGCCTAGCTTTTTTTCAGTGGTCCAATCTTAATAATGTCATTGAAACGTCAACACATCGGTGGGTGGGGTACATGTTTATCGCTCACCGTGTAACATGACTCTTATCGTGGTAGGTACCTTGGTAAGGGAAATGAGAGGGCTATTTCCGTTACCAAGGCACCTACCACGCT
The DNA here is from genome assembly GCA_963582015.1 of Xanthorhoe designata. NCBI lineage: Eukaryota > Metazoa > Arthropoda > Insecta > Lepidoptera > Geometridae > Xanthorhoe > Xanthorhoe designata. Next base: position 4,201,926 of record OY757053.1, read on the forward strand.
AACCTTATACTCCTCAATTTATCACATGGCGCTACTTACTTCCCCCGATACAGCTGCTCTGTACAACCAGGGTGGTTATTCGCTATGACTCAACGAAACGTAAAGCTACAAAACGCGGAATTAACGCGCAAAATACAATACAATAACGCGGTCACGGTCACGATCCGCGTTAAGTTTAGTTGGGTCATAACGAATAGCCACCGAGGTAGTATTTCATCTATGACGCAGTAGTTTGGTGTAGGGAGTCGCGTTGGAACAGGCATTAGAATCACCTAGCATGTAAAACGAAACTTAAGTGATCCTTGAGGTCCTACAAGAATAAATGATTTTTCTTTCTTTCTTTCTTTCTTTGGATACTATTATACTCCTCAATTTATCAGGCACTACAACTTACCCTGGACCCTGATATGGCTCCTCTGTACAGCCAGTTATTATTTTCATCTATGATAGTGTAGTTTGATCACGCAAACATTATTATACTCCTCAATTTATTACTTGGCGCTAATTTTCTTCTCTTCTCTATGGCTTCTCTGTACACCCGGGTATTATTTCATCTATGACGTAGTATAGTCCGTACTCACACTTTGGTTTTCTGCGCTGTTTACGAGTTAATGATGTTTAGTCCTTTGAAGCTAAAAACGCTTTGAGCTTGAGTTCGGCAGAATTTTTTTGTGCGTTTAAAAGTTCGCGAAGAAAGTTGTTGTAAAATTCCTTTGAAGTATTGTGTTTATAACACGTGATTATAGCGCCTTTTGTTTTTTATTCGTGTTTAAGTTCGCGTAGGTCAGAAAGTAGGTAAATAACTTCATTAAAGCCTTTTTCACTAAAAAGTGTAAATGAATTTGCAACAGATGTTATTTTATGATAAAGCTTTTAAAACTATCATGATTTTGAACTAAACACTAAAACAGGATATTTAATATTCGTGGATATACGAGTTTCCCGATATTATAATAATTAATTACAACATTTTATGAATAGCTGTTGCTAACATATTTATATCTTAATTTTCAAACTTCCGTGAATTGTATTAGACGCTAGTTACATTTTCCGTTTCCAATGTTGTTGTGACGACTTCTGTGGCGCAGTGGGCGAAAGCCCGCCTGAGACGCAGAGGTTGCGGGTTCGATCCCCGCTGCGGGACAAATGTTTGCATGATCTGCAAATGCTTGTTTCGTGTGTTTTCTATGTATATAGGCCTAGATTACGCTGTGTGGAATGTCCAAGGATATTTATTTATTTATAATGTTTATTGAAACAAAATTCGATATGAAAATTACGTATAAATATAATTATATCCATCTATAACTATAGTCTAAGTTAAAGTCATTAATTTATTACTAACAGCAAAGCGCCGAATTCAAGATTCTTCGAAGTCAGAGGCATGTCCGTCCCTCGGTCATCCATGTATTTTAATATTAATTTGTGTTGTTTTATTTGCAGGTAAGCGCCAGTAGTAGCTGCATGGCATGCTAAGTAAACGCGTGACATTCACACTGCCGCGGTAAGATTCTATTATTGGTTGTGGGTCTAAAATACCCCATAGAAAAACTATATTGTGGTACAAAATAGTCCAAAAACATTTCAACTCCCAGGGCTGAGTTTGGAATGAGACACGGCCCAAAAATATTTGCTTAATAAACGTCTAATGTTAAGCAAATATTATAAAAATTTTGACTCTAATTTATTAACTAATTAAATATATTTTACTTACAAATATTTTTGCTTTTAGACACGCACTTTCACGCCTATTGCTTTTTGAGTGTGTTTGATATTTAGTGCACGCATTCACCGTTAAAATATCAGTATATTGCTTTTATCTAATTTCTCGCAAGAATGTCTCTACAATAAGCCTTATCTACCCCCAAAGCACAGACGGGTTAATATCACCCAGTTAATACAGCAATGCAATATCCCGGGTGTAGCAACGGGAATGCTTTGATTTATTATCTATCTATTCTTCGAATTATTCCTATTTTACCCTGTGATTTATACTGTTAAGCTTTCTGGACCTCTAGCTGTTGATATCTGCCAACTTTTTTCAATGAAAAAAGTCAAATATCCGTGGCTAACCCACTCGGTTAGTGTCTCGAATTCCAAAGGTCGATCCAAAGGTCGTGGGTTCCAATCCTGCCGTGCATCAATGGATTTTTCGCTTCGAAAAATGTGTATATTGTGCTTTATCAAGAGCTTTAAACGGTGAAGGAAAACATCGTGAGGAAACCAGTTAGCTTTCTAGTAGCGTCGATGGGATTGCAACCTGTCACGTAGTTAATGCTAACTTCTGCAAAAATTTAGGGTCCAAATAAGGATTTGGACATGCCTCTGATTACCCCTTAAGACATCCTAGTCAAGTTTTTAAAAACGCGTTAACATTGAAATACATTTTTGACAAGTAAATGTATTGTTGAAAATCGATAAGCGTAATAAATGAGTAGATACTTAATACAACGGTAATAAAATACAAAGTAAGTTGTGAACCGTAATTAAGTTGTTTGTCCTTATTATAGTTTAATAAGGCTGCATCTTTCCTTCCTTAAACCGCATTGGATTAAGCTGATTTTCCTTGAAATTACGAACAATATCGGCCATATTTTACGTTACAAAATTGCCTTTTTAAACCACGCTTGAGTTTTCAAAAGTAGAACACTTTTAAGTAGCTATAAACAAAAGTGTCAATTTGTAAGTGATTTAGTGATGTGCCCATCGATGTTCAGAACTGATAACATTTATCGATAGAATGCTGATTGCTTTTGTAATAGTGTTGTAAGTAACTGCAGTTGCAATATAGTGCTAGAAAAGTTGCAACATACGCCTGTTACATTGTTATTCAGTAAAGTAAGTTAATATAGTTAATTTTTTTTTTTTTCGATTATTCTAGTAAGTACCTACCTACTCAATACTCATGGCTCAACCAAGACCTATTGTCTTATTATTACTGCGATGTTATCAAGACAACAATACAATTTTAATTGCTGCTAAATAAAGAAAAATATATGACACTGTACTTACCTAGAGCTTTAATGTGTAAAAAAATTGCGAGTATTTTTGTCTATACCCAAGGTTCTTGATATCATCAAATATATTTTATCGATCCCATCATCAAACGTTTTTCCTATAAGAAAGTGACAAAAATAGTTCGTGATTGCTTAGGTCTTTGAGTGTTTTTTTATACCTTAAGATTATAACGGTGATTGGTGTCATCGATATTGCTCCCATCACTGGGCTTGCGTAAGGGCCTGCGCAGGCGCATCCGCCCGCCCACGTCGTCGCCTCTCGACACCAATCCTGTTCGCTGAAGGGCGACAGGTTTAACAATAATATTTCCATTTGGTTAACAATAACCTAGCTGTAATTTCTAATTCTATTTTATCAAAATAAATATTAATCTTGCTCTTAATTAAAAATAATTACGTTTTTCAGGGTCCATGAATTTTATTATTATATTTTTTTAGTACTTAATTTTTAATTTCTGTCATCATGCATATTCAATACAAAGTTTCTGAACGGAAACTTACAAAAACATTGTTTTGAAGACTACTAAATTACAGACTTCTGAAGTTCTGACAAGTAACTATGCTCCATCTTTAGTTTTACGTCAGTTTGATAGCATTGTTTTACGAGGTAATTATCAGCTGAAAGCTGTATTAGAAGCTTTTAGCAACTATGTTAATAAATCGGAATTTTAACCCCCGTGACGCTGTGTCTGTGTATGTGTGTCTGTTTGTGGCACCGTATAGCTTTTAAACAAGTTTACCGATTTGATGAATGCATCTATTTTATAGATATAGAGTTTTTTCAACTACCTCATTACAAGTTTCATACAAGCTCGCGGATTTATGAAAAAATCTATAAAAAAAAGTAAGTTCGTATGAGCAAGTGGCCAACACTGCTTTAAGGCCTCTGTCATGGGCCATGGCTTAACGACTTTAAAAGCGATCACCTATCCAAGTTGTGACCGCTCAGAACGTTGCCTCGACGATCTATCAAGATGTCTTCCCGCGACCACGGCTGGTGCAATCCGGTCGAAACGTCGGGTGAATATTAAAGGTAAAATTCGTGATAAATACCCGTTTGCATATGTTTTATAAATATCAAGATCGTCTTAGCAAGCTTCGCCACAAGCGCTTATGGTGATCTATAAATTAAAATCACTCATTCCTTGTTGCTATCTCCAAATACCAACAATATTATTCTCAGAACCATTGAATGAAGTCACAATAATCCGCGTGGGCAGATACCAACCTAAATATTTATACCACTTCACCGTGTTGGCACTTCATGTGATGGCTTGCTTAATCGTCTTGATAGATCGAATGTTCTGCGTGGCTATGAAAAGGATGGGTGACTGTTAGTGGCATTAACAGCGCTTCCGGAGGTCACAACATTGTCGATCATGAAGTTCTGAAAACTAGAATGTTCATTATATTTTTGGAGTCTATTGAAAAGGTTTTTGTGAAAATTCTTTCTCGTTTTAAATACATACAAACAAACATAAAATCACGCCTCTTTCCCATGTGGGTTGGCAGAGACTACGGATCTCCACTTGCTACGATCCTGACACACCTCTTTCGTCTCATTCACTCTCATTACATTCTTCAGTAGTCTGGTCTTTTTGTTTTAAAGGGTATATCTTCCAGATGATCTTAACTTGGTAAGGATCTGATGAGGAGCTTCGTAGTTATGAACAGAAATGCACCTCGAGAGTGAAGGAAACTGCCTCACAACCAAAGACGATTATAGATATTAATCGTCTTTTCTCACAACTAAGAAATTGTTTTTTTTTCCCTCTTGTAGGTACAAACTGGTATGTATGTATGTATGTATGTATGTATGTGTGAAGAGCTTTTAAGTTATGTGGCAATCTCTGAGATTATCTTTACGGCCATAGAGTAACCATAAAAATGTTTATTTGCTGTTAAAAGGTTATGGTAAGGTAAGTGTCATCTAATGTTTTTAAAGTGGGAATTAATATTATAGGAGTACTGCTTCGCTTGGTACGATATAAAATGTGGTCTTTAGGCAATTAAAATTTATTTACTACTAGCTGACCCGGCGATTTCTGACCACCTCAGAATTCGAGATATCAAACAGTCGTTCCATACAAAATATATGTTTTTTCTTCATTCATAAAAAAGCGTAATATTTACAATGTTTTAGTTATTCATGACGTCCTCTGTGGCGCAGTGTGTGAAAGCCCGCCTAAGACGCAGGGTTGCGGGTTCGATCCCCGATCTGCAATTAGTTGTCTCGAGTCTGTGTGTTTTCTATGTAGGTTAGGTAGGTACTTATAAAAAAAAATAGGTAGGTACTTATACAAGTAGTATACATCAGTCATCTGGTTACCATAACACCATGATACAGTAGGTACAGCTGGATTATGTTTGGTACCTAGGTATTTTAGTTATTCCGGAAAATGATCGTGCCCTCCGAAGCACGAACGCTTCTAATTTAAAATTAATACCAGATAAACGCTTCCAAATAAAGCAACAATGGATAATAATAGTAACAGTATTAGCGGTAAAAAGGTTTTCATATTCATCGACATTTGGCGACGCGCCAGCAGATGGCAAAGTTGATCACAATGCACAGATACGACAATAACAATGTAATGAAAATTCCTTCCCGGGCAATTCGTACAATTCCTAATTTGACAACAATATCGAAAGTCGTGAAACCTTTTTGTTATACTACCTTACAAACCTCTAGTCAGAAATATGCAGTCCAATATTCTCTGTATACTTTGTGTTGCCAATAATTGCGAGTTTTATAGTTTTGTAAGTAAGTATAATTATTTTATATTCATATCTTTAAGTAGGTAAGGGTTTTCGACCGTCAGAAATGTTCTTCTTCATAACATTTGCGAGGTTTCTATCACAATATTTTCTTTCCTTTGACAGTTTATGAGTACATTATGAACGGCTTAAGTTCAGGTAAACTTTATGCTGAAAACAGATTTTTGGAGACTTATACTGAATTTATTTCTCAAAATTTTAATTTTTAATTTTGATAGAAACCTAGTTATAGTGCACAAGATACCCATTAGTTCAAAAGTTTCATAGAAAGATCTGTTACAACGCCATAATCACGTACGAGCGTTGTCAAGATTGTCCTCCGTGAGGACTGATGACGTTTCTTATGATCAGGATCTAACTATCTCTTCTGTACGTTAGTGTTTGCGGGTTATTGAACCTGAAATACCTATCTGCCTACACGTAATCATAGATGCATTAACCCACGATTAGTTGATTAGTGAATTTAATTAGTAGTTAGTGATAATTGGACAGTTAGAGCTTAGTCAATAACTAATTTCAATAATTCGATTGGTTTATTGTCTCTAAATCAATTTGGATTTTAATAATTGGGTTCTAAATTGTTTTTCTATGCGAGGCTACTTGCCACTCCTAGTTTAAAAAATTGTTAGCTCTATGAAATATGAACATTAAATTTGATTTGAGCGCCTTGAAAAAAAAAATGAATTTATTATTATTTATAACGGGACGGTAGATGATTTGTAAAATATTTTCAATTCATATTATAATTTTACAACCAATGTGTTTACAATGTAACTCTTCATAAAATGTAAAGGAATTTACTACAAGCCAAGGGGTTTTAAGTCCTGTCTCAGTATTACAAAGTACCTACATGTTATTTGTTATTTTACTAGGTTGTTTTTACTGTAAATGTGTTTATATTAAAACGTCGGTGTAATAAGAAATTCATGAATTCATAATATTTTCGAAACAAATAGTTTCTGGTTTTTAGTCTTGCTTTATACAGTTCTGAGTAATCTATAATTTAGGAACTTTTTATAAGAAAAACAACAATAGAGTTCGTGTGAACCAACCATCGAGGTAGTATTATAGAGCCACAATCAGACAAATAAAATGTAAACGCCAAAACTCGGCGCACGCTATGGAGTGCGCAGAGTTTTTCTTTTTTGCGTACAAGCGACATTGAACATTAAATCAAACGACATAACGTCTACATTCAAATGTCAAATGTCATTGTAGAACATTGAATTTGCACGCACATTTTTTGAGTGTTGTCAACTATTAGATTGTGACTCTTTAATACTACCTCAATGGAACCAACAGATTAATTGCAAGCATGATTCAAGCTGGTAACACTCCGTTTTCCTGACAAGAAAATAACTCAAAATTAGCATAACATTTCGGTAAATGTTGTACTTACGATCGTTTATAAACCACTTTGACATGTCACGTCCTTTAAACTAGATTCTACTGCCTGTTCCACCGCGACTCCCTACACCAGGGTAGAAATCAATCAGTCAGTCAATCAATATGGTGACGACAATCACAAATTTTCCTCCTAGATTTATCAGAAAACGGCTAAATGCCATTGTCACCTTTTTAATATTCATTCCATGACATAAAGTGTCATTGCTAAAAGTGACTTGAGTCTTAGTTATAAGAACTAGTGACGATAACTAAGTTTCCCCCAAGATTTATCGGAAAACTGCTAAATTACATTGTCACCGTTTAAATATTCATTAGTTTAGTTGAAATTCACTTTGCACTCAGCGGAATTAGTTTAGTTGTTGCGAATTATGCAAAATGGCCGCCGGCAGGAATTGTAATGGCGTTATTTTCCTGACTTCTGTAGAAGTTTCCGTCGCCTTTACACTTTGAGTCCTTATTTTACTCCACTATAATGCATTTATTAAGTAAGGTTGGAATAAGTCCTATTCTAAAAATAAGTACTTACTTACTTTCAGATTTGGTCATTAAGTTTTTTTTTTGCCATTGCAGTTTTTTTATTGCTAAGAATGTATCAAGAAAATATTCTACAAAGCCATGCTAAATTCATAGATTAATCTCACCAGATAGGTACCTTACCTACTTATGCCTCCTTAAGAAATAAAGTCGATTTTATTTCGTTTTGTTTTATTTGGTATCGACAAAAATAGTTAATGTTTTAGATTCAAATACCTTTAAAACTCAGTCATGATAATGCTAAAACGTCCGAACCCTCCAATTATGTTATTAATATTAGATTTCGATTATTTTAGATTAAAATCATGATAATCAAAAATTAGACTTGCATGCCAACCCACATGTAGGAGGTATAATCTTCTAAACCTTTTTAATTTAATACTATGTAAGTATCTAATTTTAGCTCATCTGTGGCTTGGATCAATTTGTCAAAACATTGGTCAAAATGAACAAGAGTAAGAACGAAGCTTAAACATACTTTTGTTTATGGGTTAAAAAGGTTGACTCTATCTTTTTTAGTTTTTCTTAAACTCGCAATCACAATTCTTATTTATAAATACATGGACACGGGGTTTTATCGCGTTATTTCTATCTTTTTTGTATTGATAACATTTTAATAACCTGTCATACCAATACTATTTATTTCAACAATTTCAAAATAAAGATGAGTTCTGATGTGCCGTCTCAAGAATTCGAAAAGTATTCCATGAATAACTAATGACGGGACAACTCGGTTCGACACAGATTATAAATTCAACTTCGACAGAAATTCATTAATCAACATTTCACTTAAGACACCACAAGGCTATTTTGCTCATCCAATATCAATACAATGTAAAAGTTAATCTTTTAAATACAACTATTGTATGACTGTAGATCAACTCGGCGTGCTTTATACTAAAAATACATTTAAAAGATATGAGAATATTGACAACAGAAAAGATGGATGGGTTGTGTGAATGTTGAGATGACGGCTGATAAAGGGAAATGGAAGAAGACAACATGTTGTGCTGACTCCACATAGGTAAATGATGATGAAAATAAACTGAGAGAGTGAAAATAACATTTAGCTAGGCCCCTCAAAAGTCCCCCCAGACCCTCCCCCCCCCCTGAAGGCGCCATCGCCACAATGTGCCAAATAGTCCTTAAATCCGGCCCCATTAGTTAATTCAAGCTATGACTAAAGTTTAAACCCAGAGACGGCTTAAAATACTCGACACGTCATAAGAAAAATAGGCCTACACAATGTCACAGCATTTTCACTAGTACCTATTCAAAACAAAGAAACGTCGTAACTTAAACATTCGGAATCAAATTGGATTTATGCCAAGTTGCGGTCGTAACAAAGACATACATTGGCCACCCAAGTGTAACCACTACGAAAATATTATAAGTAAGTATGTGGCCCAAACCCGGAAAATGTTTACCGTCGCTGGAATTCTAAATTCTAAATCAGTTTCGTGTATTCCAAATTCAAAATCAGTTTCGTTCGAAACTAATCATGAAGCACTTTATATATATATATATATATATATCTCATAATCTAACCACAACAGGAAACAGGGTTCAAGGCCCGATTCTATTTACTAAGTTAACTTTGTAATTGTACTTGTTTATGTACTTACCTTACCTACTATTAGATTAAGTTCAAAGATTCAGGTCACGGTAAAGACGAGAATGCTGTTTCCAATACCAACTGAATGAAACTTTCCAGGTGCATTCAAAAAATCTAAAGTTCAACATCATTATGTAATGTTTAGTAAGTTTACGTTTACCAATGTGGTATACCTAACTAATAAACAAATACCTACTTAGTAGACAAATGCGCACTTAATGTACCTATTTAAACAAGTTTTAAATGGCGAGGATACTTTTAAAAGTTTAAAAATTTAATCAAATAGAGATCAATGCTTATGCTTACCCTAATATACTTTTCACGAATGGCTGCTAATTATAAGTACCTTCCCTACCTATAAAAAATTGAAAAGTTTAGTTTAGTTTGTTAAACCCATCGTTATCTCATGACTCACTATAACCTACTCAATAACTACATAACCTACTCATAATGAATAATATCCATAATTCATTACGTCTGTCCGAGTATCGACCTCCATAGTTCGTGTTTCCGTGTCAATGTATGCTTATTGTACCTACGACTAGCGCGAGTGCACGACTTTGCTCTCTTTCTGAACTGACATTGCTCATTATTTAGTTTACGGTTTTAGTCTTAAAGGAACAGAAAAAGAATCACCCAGCTTTTATGCGGTTGCAATGTCCCCCCGTTCCGTGCTTCGGAGGGCACGTTAAATTGTCGGTCCCGGCTTTTAAAGTCGTTAAGCCATGACGGAGGCCTTTAGGCGGCCTAAAAACTCCGTCACCAGAGTTGGCCACTTGCTCATACGAACGAACGAACGAATGTCCCCCCAGAGGTTTGATATGAATGATTTTTGATTTTGACTTTGTTTTAAATTAGTTAGCCAACTTTGTGTCAGAATTTTAGTTATTTAAAAGGTAACCTATAAATCTACAAAGAGTTTTTTATGGATCGTGTGTCGTATTTTGTTTCGCTACATCCAGCAACAAACTTGATTTTTTTCTTTTTCTTTGCAAATGGAAAAACGGTAGGGATGCCTTTCCCTAGCAGTGGGATCCAGTTGGTGATATACCTAGATAGATTATACTTTCGCAAGTAAGGTTAATATAATATAATTTAATTCTATTCAAATTGCAGACAGTTTTAAATCAAAACTCGTAACCACAGAACATATTTACTCTAAAACAACCGAATGATTTTATCGCTCTTTACTAGGGTACTTTACCCTTGTCATACACTAAGCTAATAAGTCATACTTAACATAACCCTCATTTTTATCGGGTAAATACAGGCAAGGTAAAGGTAATTTGACCTGAATTTGACCTAGGACCATAAGGGAAGTAAGAATTTCAATAAGTGACACCTTTTTATCGGTAAATCTATATACTCGTAATTACGCTGACACATATAATTGTTCCGGTGTAAATCAAATAAAAATTGCTTGCGAATGTCGTAATGTTCTAGTTACCCTTCAAGTTATATCTATACTTCTACTTATACCAATATTCTGAAAAGGTAAAGTTGGTTTGTTTGTTTGTATGTTTGGGGTAGGTAATCTCCGAAACTACTCATCCGATTTCAAAAAATCTTTCACCGATGTGTAGCATGGACTTTCCGAATGAACATAGGCTATATTTTATCAAGGTAGGTACCACGTGAGCGAAGCCGCGGGTGAGTAAGCAGTGTCCCTTTCGGTGACTTTTCTCCGTCAGACGCGAATGAAGTCATGAACACTCCTCTACTATTTACCTACGTCTACTTTTACCTTGCAAAATTGCATTAAAATAACTTGCAGCTGTTAACTGTCATTTAATAGTTCCAGTTCTAAAAATGGAGTTAGGGAAGGTTCATATCTGACGGAACATGCGTCGCGTATTATACGCCAGAACAGACAAATGTATAGAAAAACACTTGACCGTTCACACTCAACCGATGATACGTTAGTACGCTAGATGATACGCTCAGCGTATTTTACGTCAGATATGAACCTTCCCTTATAGATAAAAGTAGTAAACTATTATAGTTATAGTATTCAATCAGAGACGTAAAAATATTATAATAATATTTTTACGTCTCTGATTGAATACTCTTGTATTGAAAATAACACTGATTTAACAGTCAGTTTCACGGTACAAGTTTTTAATGTGTTTCACCACTTTATAATATTGACGTAAATTTTACTGTTTATGCAAATTATTTTTAGATACTACCTACTGGTTCATAATTATAATAGGTATCTTTATGGTTTAAAGTTTATTGCAAATAATAACTTTAATATTTTTATAAAGTAGGTACCAGTACCTACCTAAGTACTTGATATTTGTTATGGTGTATTAATGTGATAAGATTTGTATTTTATTTAATGCATACCTATATTAATTAATTTTTTTAATATGAACATTTGTGGGTGTGAAAAATATTTTTGAAAGTAGCGATAGTTGTGCCTTCCCTTCATTTCTAGATAACAAGTTCGAATCGAATCCCAAAGCTAGATAAGTATGTAGGTACTTAGGTAAACACGTCTTACCTACTGATTGTTTAATTTAAATACTTAATTTAAGTAAGTACCTACTTAATTTTACTACACAAATTGGCTATCCCAGTTTTTCAAAAAGAACCAGTTGGGAATCCAAGGATAGTTTTCCATGACCTAAAGATAAAAAGAGAATTTAGTACATTCCAGGCAACCATAAAGTAGAGATCTACACTTTGCTAATTAGCGGCTACGTTTTTGTTTTAAGTTCTAAAGAATAAAAAAAACAACAAATCTGATGCCTTGTTATAACTTGTTTAATCATGTTTGATATTATCTATGGTTGAGTCATGTCGCGTCATTTTGACGTTTGCAAAATGTTCTTGACCTGCACTTGAGCTATTAAGTGCAAGTTATGTAAGTAAATATTTAGGACACTATCTTAGTAAAAACTAAGTACCTATTACCTATAGAATAGTAGTTGAATTCAATTTTACGGGTAGTTCTCTTGGAAAAAAACTCAATTTTGTAACGGTCAGTTTTAAGAGCAAGTTCATAGAAGCCAGTGGCAAACTCTGAACTTATAAGTAAGTAGGTACTTAACTTAGGTACATTTTTAGTAGGTAGGTACTTATGAATCTAATGTCAAAATGTTATGTTCTTAAACCATAGTTTGCAAAATCAGAGATGATAGAGTAGGTATTGAAACTGAACGTTAAAGAACGAGAAAAGATGATAACGTATAATTTCTTTTAACTATCCAAGGATTATTAAAAGGTTATTTGCATCACTGTATGTAATTCCACATAATCTTAATGCAAGTTTAATGTTTTTGAAAGGTACAATCAAGTTAAGATAGCTTTAAAATAAGTTGATGCACTTAAATCGACTTGTTTAACTTGATTCTTAATGTAAAATTATCATAACCAACCAGTTACAAATTAAAAGGCATTTGTAAAAGTTTCATTTTGAATTTTACCCATTTGGTTTTTGACAGTGACAGACATAAATAGAGCTCTTCACATGAACTGAGTTGTTTCATGCGTAAATATTTCGCAAATGTCAGAAAAAAAAATGTTTAAGTAAGTAGTTGAATAACAAGAACATCTGGCCTACCGGTAACTCAACAAGACAGCTGACATTTTGCAAAAAGACACGCTTTGCCCGTATTTATTGTGATGTTTTGTAAATCGTCCTTGATTGCTTGCGAAATTCGCGCCCACGAGAATACCTCGGTGAAATTAAACTTTTGTCCTTGTTTAATTATCATAAGCTCCGTATGTGTGAGCGAGATGGTAGGAGCAGGTGAATGATGCGATGCGAAGCTTCGTCTCCGGCCAGTCTCAGGGCGCTGCGCGAGCGGCGCTACCGCGCGCGAAATCGACCCGAGTCATTTTTGAACGAAATCGTTCCATATTCGAAAATTTTAAAAGAAGTTCATCGGTGTGCTTTTGTTTGTGGTTTCCTGTGAAGTGTGTTTTTTTATTTTTTTACGGTTTATGCTAAGGAATCTCAGGTCAAACGGTTAGTCATAGTTTTTTATGGTCAGTCTTATTAACTTGCTGGTTATAATTTTAGAATTTAAATTCTCGAAACTGTTTTAGTAAAAAATGAGCAGTTTTTGTAGCAAGTTAATCTACGTATTTGATTCTTTGTCTTGTTAGAAAAAGTTACAAATTTAATACTACTGTACCTTTAACTACTTATGTCAATTTTTTTTTTACAATTGCTATTGTGATTTCTTGACTAATTGTTTTTACTTTCATTTCCGTTTCAAAGGTGCCTGCCCTTTACATGTCCTATTGCGGAAATAAAATTAGGTACCTACTTGGTTTACAGCTTTTTGTCATTTGACATTTCTGATAAAATAATAGCCTTTAATCTGTTTGACATTACAATTGTCACTTGAAAGTTAACTAAGCTTAACCTTGTATACTCGGAAACATAAGAATATTAATCGACATAGAAAAATACATAAGTGCTTAATTACTAAATATACGTTTACCTACTGTCAATTTAAAAATCTATAATACTTAGTACCTACAATAGTTGAATACAAAATCTATATAATTGCGAAAATGTATTGTTTTACAATTATTCGTTTTGTTTATACTTATTTGAATAAAAAAAAACTTAAGTAGTTAAATATGAGTAGGTAAGTAAGTTTTTTAGAAAAAAATGACAACATGATTCTCCTGCCCTTATCCCACGCTAAGTGGGGTCGGCACAACATGTTTTCCTCTTCCACTCTCCTCTGTCGCTCGTCAACTCTGACTCACTCCTCTTACATTCATATCATCTTTCACACAATCTATCTACTTCTTCTTCGGCCTTCCTCTACTTGTATACCCATCCACATTCATACTCATAACTCTTTTGGTAATATGTCTTTCATCCCTCCTCATTACATGACCATACCATGCTTGGCACTCCTCACCTTTTCAACCACAGGTGCCACTTTCAAACTTCCCCTTAAATGACAACATAATCCTAAATGTTTTACTTAAGTATATTTGATCCAGGTTTCTTATCCCAGTCTCAATGCAAGTTAAATTCAAGTCCGCGGCTAGTTTATGAAGATTTTAGTTGAGAATGAACGCATTCAAAATGTCGTTAGTTTCTAAAATAAATGAGCCACTTCAGCCGACCAGTTTAGAACTGTCATGTCGCAGAGAATTAATAGGTTAACTAACACTTCCCGGTATGAACTCTGAGTATGAACTTATTTCTGCTGATGCAGCGACATTTTGAATCATGCCTTTCTCTTTCTGATTCTATAAACACTTAGGTACGGTCTTAGCCATAAAGATTTTTAAATTTAATATAGAGTTAAAAAATGTACTTATTTTTCTTGTTACTCCTGATCAATGAAAAGAGATAGCAACAGATTTAATATCCGTTTTAGCTAAAGTAGGTTTACTAAACCAATATGCATAAGGTGGTTATTTTGTACCTATTGTTTATTTTCATCACAAGACTTTTTAATTACAGTGCTAATACACTTTTAAACATTCGCGACTTGAACACATTTTAAAAGTGATTTTAATACGCAATTAAGTCCGGTTAAGATTTTAAAAAATCAGCCAATTGCGAGTCAGACTCGCGCACGAAGGGTTACGTACCGTTTTGTGAATATTTCAAGCGACTGTTTTCGTTATTAATATCGAGCAAAAAATGGCTAAAAATCACGTTGTAATTAAATAAAAAATAAAACGTTTATTCCAAGCTCTGCCTTGATTATTTCCCCCTCCACTAAATCTTTATTTAGACGTTAGTTTGTTATGGTGATCCCGGGACACATGGACAGTTAAACTTAGAAAAACACATCAGAGTGCCGTTGTACCAAAGACGGCTTTCACTTTCCATTCTGACACTTATTTATACTTATTTTATTGCATAGTTAAATTATTTTGTAGGCAAACCCACTCTCACTGTTTACATACATATTTTTAAACCCATGTGTTACGTTTTTTACTTGCTCGTACCATCAAGTGCCCAACTCTAGTGACGGAGTTTTTGGGCCGCCTAAATAAAGGCCTCCGTCATGGCTTGATAGCTTTAAAAGCCAGAAGCGACAGCTCCGAAGCACGGAAGCGCTCAGCTGTTCATTTTTTTATTGAATGCGCTTACATTTGAGAATGGTTCAAATAAAGGTTTTGAAGGATAAAAATGATAATCTGTCGTCAATCTAACTTAATTGCTGTTCGTGAATACGATTACACAACTCATAACTAACATAATAACAAAAATATTATGTCATGTCATTTAAAGTCAGTTAAATCATCTTTTCCTTATTCATATTTTAACTTAATTATTGTAGTTCGCAGAATATTCCGGTTAAAACAAAACAATTTGAGTGTTCTAGGAAGAAGCACAATCATACTTACCTAATTATTTATTTAGGTAGGTAAATGATGACTTTTTATTATCAATAGTAAAAACAAAACAAATCGTGTTAAATTTCGGGTTCAGCCTATGTTGGTGGATACTGAATTCGTAACAGTTCACCAACATAAACTGAACCCGAAAATTGTCACGAAACTTCTTTTTGTTCATCCCAAGTCCCTCAGGATCGGTAAAGATTCTGTAGGATCTCCGTATTTCAAGTAAAATGTTACCTTAAAAACATAATGGCCTTATTCATAAAGATTTATCAATTTAATATAGATTTAAAGAATGTTTTTTTTTCTTGTTATTCTTAAGTCAATGAAAAGAGATAGTAACTGAATTAATTTCCGTTTTAGCTAAAGTAGGTTTACTGAACCAATATGCATAAGGGGGATAGTCTAAATGTCTCCAGTCTCCACATCTTAAAGCCGGCTCAAACAGCGTCGACAGCCGACATCTTTAAACGATTCTATAATAATCATCGTTTTAACATCGCCTATGTCACATTAATTTGAATACGGCCTTGGCACAGGGCTAGTCACAAAATATTTTTCTTTTTATTTTGCTTTATCACAGTACACAGGTTGTTTCTTAATGTCGTGAAATTAATTGACGTTATACAAAGAGCTTTATACATAAGTACCTCTATAATCTTTATTTACTTATATATACAACGTCAGAGGCCGTGCTTGGATTCCCCGAAAACGAAGTTTCATGACTTTTTACGGATTCAGCTTTTGTTGGTAAACTTTAAGGAAATCAGTATTTACCTATCAACATAAGCTGAACCCGAAACGTGGCACAAAACTTCGTTTTCGTAGAATCCAAGTAGGCAACTTACCTACACTTAAAGGGACGCTGTAGTAACTGGCATACTTTGAATAAATCCTTTTAAAAAAGGAACAGGCTTGCGCAGAACCTATACCATACTCTCAACGCCTGGTTTTCACAGGAAAAACGGTTGGGAGCTGATCAAGCCCCGGACTTCTTCAAGATATTTCAAGCATATTCGTTTTCCAAACGAAGGTTTAACATGACCGGGCTTCGAAAGTTATTATTTTGAAACGTCAACTAGGCAGTAGAAGCCCTTGTTTTAAGGAAGTGACATTTGAAAGTGAATAAAGAAATTTTGACTTATAGTTTGAATTCTCTGCTCTGCTAACATAGCTCTTATTCTCCTAAATCCTCGCGATTAAGCGCATGTAAGGTTCCGGTCTTAGTTTCATCTATCAATTAATAAACATTAACAAATTTCGCTCTCTACAGTTTACTAAAACACATATTATAATAGAACATCCTATAGTCTACTACCTATATTTCAGCCATAATTATGCGCGTGCACATAATTATGACAGCGCGCCAACTGTTGTCAAACAAATCGACCACCGACTGACTCACGCATGAGTCTAGCGGTAAAGTTAGATTTTAACTGGATCTCATTCCGTATCGGGTTTCAGGATATATCTACAGAAAACTCCGTGAATATGTATTATTTGGAGAGATACGCCATCTTTACACGTCTCTGCGAATTTGTGTGTATGTGGACAAGTGGCAAAAGTATAAAACCGACTTCAGTTTCGTAGGAGAGATTTCCTACACTCCTGAGCAGCATTTCTGTTTATAGCTCCGAAAGAAGAAAAATATACAGTGGAATACAGAAACTCCTAGTGGGCAGGACCCTTTAATTGTGACCGCTCAGAACGTTGCTTAACATCAACAATCTACCAAGTACCTACGTCTTTGCAAGCCACAAGCAATTTAGTAAAGGTAGTTCAATAAAACAATGATCATAAATACCTTCATAATGATTAAAAGTGACGTTTACAAACAATTAAAAACCTGAAGTGCGAATATTTTTTTCCTGTCTGATCAATCACTATTTTCCTTGTGATAAATCAATCATTATTATCGGAGACTTGTTGCCAATGAATACAAATGTGTGATTTGGAATGTAGAGTGTGTACAATCTAGTTCGTGAGTGGGTTTCCTTGAGGTAGTTATGCAAGTATACGCGTATATGCATTTAATCACGACATAGGCCATAGGATAGCTAAATTAGTACCTATGATAAAACATTATTTACGGGTTTATCGCTATTTTTGGTAAAGAAATATTTAATATTATCTGATGACTTTTCAACAATGTTAACCATTTTATAGCTAAGGTTTCCTGATTCTTCTTCTTTTTCTTTATTTTGGCTTCGCACGGCTTTTGCCACGCATTTAGCCAATACCATGTCATTATAATTTCAAGTTAGTAAAGTCAAGTCAAAGTCACAGTCAGAGTCGGTAAAGATTGTCTTCCTGATTCTAAAGCCTTATCATTTAAAAGTCACATTATTGACAGTGACAGCTTTATATAAATCAAAATACCAGCAAAACGGAAACAGTGTTTCATTTATCAAAAATCAACATTTATAATGTTTTAATTAAGTAGGTACTTATCAACGTCTCAATTCGAGATTTATAGATTTTTTCGATCTGTTTTTCGGTTGAAACGAAGGTTGCAGTGGAATTTTAACGCCATGAATAAATTTAATTTAACTTTTCGATCTACATGACAGTTGACGGCCATTTTGTCGGAAATCGAAATTAAACCACAAATTTAAGAACATAAAAAGTTATTGATTCAAACATGTTGTTTCTGAAACGAGTTACAGAAAAACATGTTAATTTAAGTGAAAATTGTAGGTTATTTGTTTCTTGCTTGTGTACAAAATTATAAAGCATATTTAATTAGTAATAACCTAGAGCTGAATTGCTTCCTGAAAAAAGTTATTTTATATATTTGTAGGTATCAGAAATCAGAATAGCCCTAACATGCGACGAAACCTAACCAACAAAACACCTTTTTTTTCTAATTGGTTGTAC
This sequence comes from Xanthorhoe designata, assembly GCA_963582015.1. NCBI lineage: Eukaryota > Metazoa > Arthropoda > Insecta > Lepidoptera > Geometridae > Xanthorhoe > Xanthorhoe designata. The sequence continues at coordinate 4,220,487 of OY757053.1, forward strand.
CTAACTGAGAAAATTCTTCTATATTTTTTCTTTAGGTATGAATATTTATAAAATAAAAATTGTGTGGAAATGTTATGACATTTCTTCATAATACTTTCTGCTGACTGTACTTAAAATAGCTACTTTCTTATCGGCAGGCCCTATTTGTTTTAAAATTAATTCTGAGCAAGTTAATCACCAGTCAAGTAGGTACCTACTCAATCTACCCATCCTGTGCACCAATTTCCTTGCTCATCCAAAGGTCAACCTGACCACTTCATAAATCTCTTCACACTTAAGTCATTATGTCGTTAAAAATTGAAAACTTATTGTTTTACACGAAACCATTAAGGCGAAAGGTAATTGTGCTATAGAAAGGTCAGCTGACTACCGTAGGACAAAATCTACCACACACAACGGTCTCGTAGGGTTGGGACATGTCATTCTTCGGCAAATTTCAGTTTATTCCATCCATTCCTCTTTTGACAACCTCTGTGGCGCAGAGGGTGAAAGCCCCCTTGAGACGCGAGGTTGAGGGTTCGATCTTCGCTGCGGGACAAATGTTTGTATGCTATGCAAATATTTGTGTACTTATGTAAATTGTAAATTGTAAATTATGTACTTATCAGTCATCTGGTTATCATAACACAAGCATTCAATTGCTTAGCTTGGGACAAGATGATACTTTTTTTTATGCTTTCTCTTACCGGACAGGTTTTAATTTCGGTTTATCGATAAATTCGTTTATTTAATTAAACGAAGGCGACGCTATCCCCTCACTAGTTTAAAGATAACTCGGAGATGGTCCGAGGAGCCTTCCTGGAATGTTGTTACTTCGAGATAATGATAATAATCTAGTCGGTAATTGTTTCGAGCTGTGTTGGATGTATTTTATACCTTTCGGTTAGAAGGTTGTGAGTTCCAATCCCGGTCGGATCACTTTACTTTCGTTTCGGATAACGTCAATTAGGTGCGGTCATTCATTCATCATCAATGGTTGCCTACTTTATGTGGATAACCTGAGTCCTATTTCTGAAATAACTTTTTTCCTATTGTGCTCCGCAACCGTTCTAAAAACGCTACACAGAATAAAATTCCCGGAAATGTAACACGCAGAGACAATCTAGTTAAGACAATTAAGCTAATGGAGGCTTGTAATTGAAGCACACAGCAGGACTCAGTGACCAGGATGTAGACACGAAAAAGTCCTCTAACACAATAGGCATGATCTTTAGGCTAACTATATTCTTTGAGCATGTCTATTTCCATTTTCATACGACCATTGGCATTTTTTGGGAAAGCTCGCTTCATCGTCGACTTTATCCTTGTCTCAAAATCATGAGCTAACCCGTTTTAAACAAAAAAAAATTATGTCGAAATAAGTACCTAGGTAGGTACTTAGGTAGGTACCTATTTGTTTTTGCGATTACAAAATAGTGTAGCCTATGTGTTATTCCAGGTCATAAACTGTGTCCTGTTCCTATTCCAAGTTTCAGCCAAATCTATTTAATAGTTTTTGCCTGAAAGAGGAACAAACATCCATACATCTATCCTCACCATGTTTAGAGTCGTAAACTTAAGTTGTAGAATCATTCTGCTTCTTAAATATTACGAATACCAACACATTACGTCAATACTCCCAAACTTTGCCTACTTTCCCGAAAAACCGTAGTTTCTCCCGGAAATACACGATTTCCTTATCGTTTCCGACAGTAAAAATACATATTCACACAGTATTATGTGATGAGTGTTCGCCAACACAGTAAGTAGGTAATACAATGACAGGATCCCGTGGAGCCTTCGGCATTCCCTAGAAATGAGTCGGATTTGGAGAAATGCCAAGCCGGCTAGACAATTGCAACACTTGTCTGTTGAGTTGAGTAGCCAACTTCACCTGAAAAGGTGAGAAACTCCTTAACCGAAAAAAGGAGGTTCTATGTTTCATTGTATGTATTTTTTTATGTAGGTATGTTCATCGATTATTCCGTGAATAATAGTGGAAAGATTTTGAAAATTATTTATTTGTTTGAAAGAGTAGGTACTTAACGTACCTTAAAAAACATTTGAGGATCTGGTGAGGATGTTCGGAGTTATAAACAGATGGTACCTCCAGAGTGCAGGAAATTTCTCTTTCAAAATAAAAAAAAAAATTAGCTATTTTTTTTAGAACCATCGAAAAATGTTCTGCGAGCTCAAATATTTGTACCTATGTACTTATAATCTCTTTGGACTTCCCTGTAGATGTGTTCCATTCCATCCAAGATTCATATCATCTGAATATCTGATGTGACAGATGTAAAACAAAGTTTCTTGGAGATAAGGTTCAGGAGGGAAAAAAGAAATTGCGAGTCAGATTATTATTCTAAAGACTTTTTATACTAGAGTTACCACTGTCAAAAATAATATAAATCAGCATAGAAATTTTGCTTATCGATTGACCGCACTATCTTTACTCTTCTTTATTTTTCTTTTTTTACCTTTCGAATTGCGAATTATTTCGAACTGCGAAGTCTCATTGCAATTCAAAGGTAAGCGGGCCAATTTCCCGCCAAAGCCTACCAGCTCAGCTGGCGTCCTGCCAGCGACACGTGCCGGGCATTGAACCTGCTACCGATGCATTGTTGCATTGAACTTGTAGGTGTAGCTCAAACGGCTAAATCTTTTGCAATTTCTTTTATTCGCATTAAGTTAAGAGTCAGTTAAAAAGACGTCCAACATTATGATATTATCGTTGGACGTCTTTAACGGACACAAAAAAGGAGAAGGTTCTATGTTCCACTATTTGTATTTTTTTAAGTAGGTATAGGTAGACGACCAAGAAATTGCTTTACCACTTTTGATGACATCTCCCAGTAACATAATTATTCGCCAAAGACGATTAATATCTAGATATTAACCGTCTTTGTTATTCGCTAAGCATTATAGGAATGACAGATTCTGACGTAGCAGTTATTAATCTGTCAAGCGAAAATAGCCCTTGATGTTTTGTACGTGCAAATGATATTCAGCCTTAGAGTGGTAAACCAATTGTAATTATGTTTTCTAGTCGTCAAAGTTTTGAGGATCTGAATACGATCTTTGGAGTTATGAACAGCAATGCACCTCATCAGTGTAGGACATTGCATTACACTCTCTAACGAAATAAGTCGGTTTTCATATTCTTTTATAATTTTGTCACTTGTGTTTTGTATTGGTTTAGATATTTTTCCGAGAAAACGTCATACGTAATAAATTTGGCACAAGACATCTTTTTCTGGGAATTTGAATTTTAATAATTATTCTGACTACTCCTTATCCGTTGTTGAAATCCTTGTCCGTCCGTAGTGGAAGTACCTATACGTCTTTAAGTCACGGCTGTCGTACCTATTACTTTTTAGGTAAATAATAAAGATAATCCAAAACAAAAAGCACTAAAAAACTGCAAAGGTTCATTTAAATCTTCATAAGCTTCAAAACCTAGAACTTTGAAAAATCCAAAAAACAAAACTGTTGAACGCCACAAAAGATTTTTCGCTGATTTCCCAATTAGGGTCAACTCGCACTTGCCGGCTGAAAGCTGAGATTTATAACTCTGACTTAATGGAAGTGTTGCAAGGAAGGAAACAGATGTTTTAATGAAAACTCTTTTAAATGCTAATGTAATCTGTGGGAAATTCAGGCAACGCAGATTTGATTTCATAACTTGTTGAATAAATTAGGTAAACTTTAGTAGGTATTTAGTGAGGCTAGGCGCACGAAAGATATTATAATTAAACATCGTCAAAGAAAATAATCTTTCTTGTTTCTAATTTCACGTTCGGATTTCAAATTATTTTTTTCTTGTCAACCAGTATTGTTCTAATTTAGAATACCGTTGCGCAAAAGCTGTTTTTACCTCCTTTCATTTTATAAACTTTCAGATCGAAATTCAATATTATCAGGAACCAGGGGTTGGGGAAGGGTTCTTTTTTCAAGTTCTCTGATAAAATTTGCAATTTTTTTTATATTAGCTAATGGTGGCAATTCTGAGTGTCGCAAAAGCTAAACTAAGCTAACTAAAATTGTTGCCGTCCCTTTCATAGCGATGGGAAATAAAAAGGATGGCAATAGTTTTAGTTAGGTTAGTTTAGCTTTTGCGACACTCCGAATTGCCCCCAATGTCTAACTCTGGTAAAGGAGTTTATAGTTTCCTGGCTTAACGCCTTAAAAATTGGAACCAACATATTAACGTGCTCTGCTGTTAATGCTTCTGGCAGCCAAACCAGCAAAACCCATTCAAATTGTGACCGCTCAGAACAACGCATAACTTCAACGAATAGATCGTATAAGTAAGAACGCCACGAACCCTAAAAAATATTTTCTATAATGTCAAAACTGCCCTAAAAACTTTGATAACTGTCTGAAACAGAAGCTATTGACTTGTCTATGGATTTAAAATCAGCTAGTCTATTCTAGAAACCATTCGCATGAATCTGGGGCAGATTCCTCGAACAATCACTAATCCTCGCTATGTTCAGCTGTTATTTACACAAGTGGGTTTCACAAGCGGTTAGGGTGCGGTCTGCCTGAAGACGAACGTCTATGTCCGTAAATTTTCTTTAAGGAACTACAGGTTAATATGAAAATCAAAATAGACCTATAACTACTAGCAGATGTCTAAGTCCTTCCTTAGCCATCTATTTAGAACCCCCACAAAAAGAGGGGGGTTATAAGTTCATAGTCTGTATTTGTTTGTCAACGTAGCTCCTGAACGGATGAAACGATGTTTTGTTTGAAGGTGTCTTTACTTTATCGAAGGTTTACTTTGCTACAAGAAAATCTGGTAAAATATTAAACGTTTTACCAGATTTTTTAAGTCTCACACTCTTTTAATTGTTATTTATCGGTGGTCTCTGACTACCGCAATGAGAAAGGGGCGTGATTTTATGTGAGTAGGTATGTACCTATTATTGTAATCACAGTATCAAGTAAAAAAAACACACTATTACCATACTAATTTGCGGATGTGTATGAATAACGGGGCAGATGATTAGTTCGCTTTCAGTCAAACCGCTCTTAGTAAACTTACTTTGAACTCAAACGTACACAAACTGTAGTGAAATGTTTTGAAAATGTTTACCGTTTAGAGCTCATTTTCATAATCAGGTGCTGCCAACTGTTGGCCAAATATTAGCGGAACGGAAAGCATGTAATTGGTGAAACTTTCTATTCTTTTTTTTGAAATTGTGTACATGAGATTCGTTTATTGGTAATACTCGTAAGTGAAATTTGGCAGTATGTAGATAAAAAATCGAAAAATACACGAAAAAAAAAACTAAATTCTTTTTCTTTTTAATTTGGATGGAACGGGTTTATAGATGTTATCTCGAATTATGAGGAGGTTCAAAGTTCTCCGCTAAAACTTAAGTTAGTCATAATGGAGCTGAAGACCTAAAACTTCATCACCACAGTAGGCCATTTAACATAGGTACGAACTTATAGGTAACAAGTTCGAATAAAATAAAGTTACATCGATCGCAGCGAGTGATGGTGACAATCTTGTTAGTGCTAAGCAGGATGTGAACTCGATTCGCGCGTCGGTTGTAGAGAGGGGACATGGAAAATTATAAACTAGCGGGGCGCATCTAGTGATCAATAAATGTCATAAATTCAATTTAACCAACATACCAGAATACTACTTATTAACGTTGTCATAGTAACTATTAAGTCATCTGGTCTGGTACCCTTAGATACAGATTCCAATTTCAAACTGACGGCAATGCCTGTATCAGGCCCATATACGAAGACCAGACCATTGTCCAGATTTCCACGCGATACTAACCCCTTTCTCACGTAGTTTGGGATCTTTTTCCCGTAAACATTTTGTATCGTATCTATTCCAAACTCAAATTGTGGGCTTTTTGGCTTTAGAAATAAGGAAGTTTATCGCATCAATTCGCATCACACAGCAGATTGTGTCATAAACTGTATGGTCTTAGCAATAAGGTCGATTTTCTATTGTTAGTATTGTGTATTCTGCCGATGATTGTGTTCCCAGTAGTGTTGATTCAAGATTCTTAGGTTTATTTGATGGCGTTGATGGGATAGCAAACATTAACAGAGAAATTTTGCACTGCATATAAAATCAATAGTTTCAAACTACATTTCAAAAATTCAATAGAAATGTCCAGAGTAGAGTTTGAAAATGTGGTAAGTACATGTAATAATGACATTATCATACTGCAATGCGTCAAGCGTACCTACCTAAAGAAAATACTTATTGTCATTGAAGTTACTACTTTACTAAGTACACATTTTACAAGATCAAGGAAATTTCTGGGCCAATATGTCAGTTCAAATTCGTAGAAAAATGCGTGCATTGAATCCGTTTTCGAAGAAAATAATCTTTGACGTCAATAAATATTTCATGACCACAGACCAACTTACATTCCTAAATTGTTGATTCATCATTATTGGTCGATATTATTTGCGTAGATTTTGTAAGGTAATCAAATAATGTACGAAATAAGAAAAGTTTCGGAATTTAGTTCGAATTTTGAAAATGTGTTCGATTTTTTGTAACACCCTACTAAACGCGCAAGTACCTATAAAATAACAAATGTATAGAAACGAAACTCTGCATACTTGTTAGGGAAATTGACGTGACGCTATTGTATCAAATTCGAAACGATTGCAAAATTCCGGTGATTCAAATACGTATCTTGTTCGCAGCTTGGGGGCTTCCTGCGAATCAATGACGAATTGGCAATGTTTCCTGTCCTTAAGCTATTGTTTAACATATAGGTAACCTACCCAGCTTTGTCGTTGATGCACACTATTTAGTTGTTTATAATGAAAAAATATAATTATAAACATACATTAGGTATATAAACTTTTGACATTTTAAAATTTTTCTTTAGTAGGTAATTTCCATGTGTAGAAACTGTAGCATGTTGAAATATCTAAAAAGGTGTAGGATGTTATGAATTTGAAACTTTTAAGACATTTGCATCCATCTTGCATCATGTATCCCATATCTGCCAGCCTACATCAAAGCATAGTTATTACATATTATGTAGTAAATGGTCCGATACATAACTATCATACTACATTATTACCATAGTTTGTGAAAAGCATGACAATGTTCAACTTCCGGCAGTTTAGTATGCTAGTGGTGTCGATCCGATGAAGCTATTACTGTCTACGGCTATCTGTCACTTCCCATCACTAACTGTCATTCTGTTTGCTTTTGACTATGCCTGACTATGATCTGACTATGACTAGGCCTTGGCAAAAAAAATAATGTAAGTACCTAATTATAATGAGACGAATCATCATTGAGGATAAAACTCTACATAAATGCGATAAGCGAAATATTTCATAATTTTCCTATCCTGGCATAGCAGTAACGAACAAAAAAAATCTAGTTATTTTTATCTATTTTTATCTGTCTTCGCCAAGAAATCATTTTTAAATATATTATGATACTTACCTACGTGTGAAAAAAGTATTTATCAGAACATAAAATACAAATCTTACTACCAACATAGTAACTAGGTAAATATTACTTTGCTATACAAACATTATTGTAAACACTTACATCAAATTATTGGCAATCACGGTCAACCAGTCCTAGTCGGCGAAATGATTGAATTGATTCATCATTTATTCGGTCACTGGCCTTGATTCTATTGAGTGCGACTCCATTGTTTATGACAGGTCAGACTGGTCCAATTACGGCTCATTAGTAGTCCTATTTTTGACACATAATTTATTTTAATTTTTAATGTAACGGACGGACAATTATTGTTTATTATTATAATTTATATTTATAACACAACAATTTCATATGTTAAGTTAAAAGTTCTTTAAACTCTTCATTAACCTAATTGTGTTAAGTCAAGATATTGGAATTTTTGAAGTTTTGATACCTACTTTGTTAATTTGGCGATGTAATGATTAATTAAGCAGCGCCAGTATACCAATTATAGTAGCGAAAGACCTAACTAATAATGTTTTACAACAACCCTTCAATGACACACCCACTTAAATGTCACTCAGATGACACACCCAGAAATACTCGTCAGGCCATCTGGTCAAAACAATACTTCAGTTATCACATCGATCAGTTACTCATTGATAGTTTATCAATCCTTGTTGATTGCGTGGGGTCTCGCAACCGCCTTGCCCTGGTCTGGTCATTGAACAGTATGTTATTGCATCTTGGACGCAGTGGACGTCTGGTAGTGCTGTGTCAACGAACCTAGTTAAATGAATAGTGCGTAAAGGACAATGTAGACTTCTAGAGCCTGCATTGCTGATTCACAATAGTTACTGAACCCAATCTTGGTCAATAACGGTAAACCTTACAAAAAAAACTTTGGGTAGAAAGTTTATTTGAAAATGTTGACATTAGTGTCCATTCTCTCTTGTTATATAAGTTTAAGGCATTGTGAATGTGTTGTAATTTAGTATCCAAAACGGTATAAATAGATATTATAATTCGTCATAAGTACATGTCATACTAGTGAAACTTCCTCAGTCATTGAACAGTGTATGATGAATGGACGTAGGATGTGGCATACGTGATTTGATGTCCATAATGTGATTTTACCTTGAACTATTTTCATAGTAATATAAAGTGTTTATTATAGTGTCGTACTTTTGCGAGTTTCACTTCTATAACCTTAAATTACTATAACGTATTTCAGCGTTTTTTAAAAGTCAAATATACAGCGTTTTTTTTTTAAGTTAAATATGTACCTACATACGAACGAAAATTATTCTACCTGAGATTCCTTAGTTGACCTAACACTAATTTCTAGAAAACATCGATAAAGTCTAGTGAATTTCAAGTGTTCAGAATCAACCAAAAATGGTGATGGAGTCTGGACAAAACCAGGGGAGGTTCTGGCCCCTTTCTCCCCGTCTTTGGCGTCGAAGCAACGAATACTCTAAAGTGGTTTTCGAGCCGAGAAAGCCCCCACTGTCCCCTATCGAATACCGGCGACGCGACGTCACACCCGACCTCCTTCGATCGCGAAGCATGATCAAGGATAGGCTGGATCATTTGAATTTGGAAGAGTGTTATGAAAAGAAAAACGGAGTTTCCAAACCTCCTTTGAAGGATAAAAAGGAGGAAGTAAAGTTGAGAGTGAAAAAACAAAGGCAGCCTCGACCGAATAGCCTTCAGTTGCTGCTGTGTCCATCGAACTCGGGGCATTACAGTAGCAGTACTTGGAGGTATACGAGAGTGCGGTCAAAGAGGTTTGTGTTATTATTAACTAACTAAGTTAAATCAATAAATTTAGACGTAGCGAAAAGAAAAATAGGATATACCTTACCTATTAATATTTTCATCTAGTGGGCACTGAAAGCACAAGAAGAGGGCAAGAAACTTGTCCTAAAGCATCCATTTCAATGATAACAGATCTTAAACATAAAAGTAGATCAATTGATAAAACAAGGCTCTTATAAACCTTTCAAAGAGATCTCTTTGAAACGTAATAAAATCGAACTCGAACAAATTAATTACAGCCTAAGAAAGAATAATAAACTTGTTCCTTTATGAAGATGGTAAAAAGTCCTTTATAAATGTTATTTAATAATTATCAGGAAATGTAAAATTAAAATTTCATAATCAGCTGTCATTTTAGGTTTTTGATACTTACCGCTTTATGCATATTGGTTTAGTAAACCTACTTTAGCTAAAACGGATAAAATCTGTTGCTATCTCTTTTCATTGACATAAGAGTAACAAGAAAAAAATTCATAAAGATTTGTCATTTTAATATAGATATAAAGAATGTTCTTTATATCTATATTAAAATGACAAATCTTTATGAATGTTATTCATCCGTTAATATCTATTTCTTGTCACTCAAGTAATGGCAACAGATTTAGCAGCCGTATGATCTATTATAGCAAGCTTAAAGTTGTCAGGCAGTAACAGTGTTAGTATTTGTGTACAATTCCGTGAAATGCATATGATATAATTGAATTATATTCCACTGCATTTCTAGAACGTTCCAATAAATTGGTTCCAATACCCTCATTATTTTTACGGCTTCGGGCAATTTGTGAAACAATAAAAAAAAACCATCGTCAACCCATTCAAGAGGTTGGCTAATTTAATTACTACAAGCTACAAGTTGTAACGTTGAGGGTTAACTGTAGAGGGTAATGGCCCTTATGCTGACCTATTTGCTTCTTGTATTTTGAAATTAGCATTTGATTTTACGAGTACGAGAACAAAATGTCCATAGACAATGCCCGCTGTCAATAGTTCTTAAAAATGAACTTTTTTCTATTCTATTCTATTTAAAAATGCAACATTTGATTTTACACCCCTCTTGTTGTAGAGACTTTTGAGGCTTTCCTTGATATTTATGTGGACGAGGCTAAGAAGGTTGCTAAATCTGTTGCTATCCCTTGTCTTTGACGTAACAATAACAAAAATAAAAAAAATCTCTAAAAAAAACATAGGTATAATAAAGAATTACATAGGATTTGTCTTTGTATATCTGTATGTTTGAGCTTACTCGCCCGCGGCTTCGCTCGCGTGGTCATTTCTTGATAAAATATAGCCTATGTTCACTCGGAAAGTCCATGCTACACATCGATCAAAGAATTTTTGAAATCGGATGAGTAGAAACAAACAAAACAAACAAAAAACCTTTACCTCTTTATAATATTATTATAGAAGATAGAAGATAGATAAATTTTAACGCGAAAATACATGTGAAGAAAAATTGCTTTCGATTGCATTACTTCCAAAATATTCCCGTTGGTTTCTTTTAGACAGTTTTTGAGCTGTATTTCTCAGTGTAGCTTAACTTTTAATAATGTAGTCGTTCAGAGAAAGGTGATTGCCCCGAGGATATGCACTTCAATAAAGTGAATACTTACGCCACGATAATTAAAATCCAATCAGTCGATATCGGTCTTAATTATAAAAGTTGGCTAACTCTTTCCACATTTTGTACTAAGGAGTACCTACACGAGCAATTGTTGATTGATAGCAAGGCAACTTTCAAAACATATTTCATTCGATAAGTTAGGCATTAATTTGGATGGACTTAATATGGTTTTGGAAAAAAAAGAGATTTAAAAATGTGAAAAGCTCCGAATCTACCTGAACTTTTGATGGTGGGTGGACTACTATATCTGCTATGATCCCTCTCTCTCTCTCTCTCTGTCTCTCTCTCTCTCTCCTAAGCATTATTATTTCCATCTGCTTTCCTTGTCTTCTTCCCACATAAATGTGGTAATTTTTACTGAGCAACTATTAGTTGCTCAACTTACTGGTAGCTCTTGTTGCTCGTACGTGGTAGTCAGTGGCAACAGTTGCGTGGGAGGACGTGGGTGGATGCCACCCTGAGGTGATGCAAACCTTTGATAATGTTATCTGTTATTATTATTGCTGACTTCTGTTTTGTTTCATTATTGTATTGATAAACATATACAAAAATAATCTTGCTATAAGTACTATTTATGTAGAGCTAGCTTGTTTTTTGTACCTACCAAATAATATACTATTATATTATTCTTCTGTTAGTTCTTTGTTTAAATACTAACATTGGTATTCATAATGAAATTACAAGCTTACTAGACCTTATACGACTGCTAAATCTCTTTTCAATTAAATATGAGACGATAAACAAACACTCTCCAAAGCCTTGCTAAACTGACAGTTGATAATTAATAATGCGGCAACTTTGTTCAAAAACTCATAAGTTTGCTGTCATCATTATTATCCTAGAAACTAAAATGACGGATGGCAAGCCCTCAGATGACATAAGCTCTATAAACATAGTACACACACACCTATGTATAATGTTGCCAGCACGCAAAGAACCTCATTCACTTAGCATAATTTCGGCCCCACCTTGCCATTATGCAAATCTCTAATTAGACTGGCACAGGACAGGCTAATTATGCAAAAACGTGTACCTATCTACTAAACAGACACAGAAAAATTTTATATTCAAACTAGCTTACACGCCCGCGACTTTTGAGGCTTTCCTTTAAATTCATAGTGGACTAGAGGCTTCCTACAGCTAAGGTGGCTGCTCAATCTGTTGCTATCTTTGACGTAACAATAACAAAAATAAAAAAATCTCTAATCTAAAAAAATAAAGGTATCATAAAGAAGTATAATAAAGAATTACTAGCTTACTCGATAGCGGCTTCGCTCGCGTAGTACCTACCTTGCGATAAAATATAGCCTATGTTCATTCGGAAAGTCCATCCTACATATCGAAGAAATTTTTTTTGAAATTGGATGAGTAGTTTCGGAGATTACCCCAAACAAACAAACTTTACCTCTTTATAAAATTAAGTAGGTATAGATAGTATAGATATACTCGTAATAGATAAGCTTTGACTCGTGTTTCAAAGAATATTCCTACACTAAAAGTAAGTACTAAGTTTATAAATTCCTTTTACACTACAAAGAAAAGATGTATGTACCTATGATATAGTTATTGGAAATTCTTAGTATCTCAGATATTTCATTTATAGCGTGGGCGGCGCTTCCTACAAAACAAAGTGTCCGTTGAACTTTGCTAGTAAATTCTAGATACATATAAAATTGCTCGTGTTGTTGACTTGTTTTCTGAGCAACTGCAAAATTGCTGTTTGTACTAATTGTTGTTCTCCCAAGTGGAAATTAGATATTTTACTGTATTTAGGTCGACCTACAAAAACTTGTCCACTAGATCACCAGATGACTGATATATACATAAATAATATACTTACATGGAAAACACCCAGACTCGAAAAAAATATCCTCCGCGTTACAGGCGAGCCTTCACCCACTGCGCCAAAGAGGTCGTTAATGACCTACTTAGTTAAAAAAAAAAAACTATGGTGACGGAGATTTTTGGCCGCCCGTCATCGCCTAACGACTTTAAAAGCCGGTACCGACAATTCAACGTGCCCTCTGAAGCACGGAAGCGCTCAGATGGAATGCAAAACCATGCGGAGATTGCTAAGTTTAAAACGAATATAACAAAAAACGTCTAATGCCGGGTTGCAATATTCAACTTACTAATAATCGTGGATCTGTCGCCATAGTAATATTGTTATCTATCAAAAAGTGTCCTACATTTTTTGTTGTCTAAGCAAAGTTGCTATGGCGATCAATCTACGATAATTCGTAAGTTTAATATTGAAACTGGCCGTAAAATAAGCTGCGCTACTTGCTCTTCGAAGTAGAATTTAAATATTTTACGATAAGAAACATTTTTGTTTTTTTTATCAAACTTCAGCTTATAGTTTTTAGGGTTCCATACTTCAAAGAAACAGAACCCTTTTAAGATCTCTTTGACCTTTGTATTGCGTTTGTCTGTCAAGACCCTTTTTCCCTAAAACGGCTTAACATTGAAAGAACTGAAGAGAACATTGAATAGAATTTAGTTCCGTAGAAAAATTAGCTTCCTAAACAAAATATATTTTATTTTTCTTTTACCTACATGTAAAAAAATGAATTGAAAAACAACGTGGGTTGTTTTCATAAATTATTTTATTATTAACTTAAAATCCTATCTTAAACCTATTTCCAGTAGATTTGTTTTGTTTATTTTGCACGTTTCTTTTGAACATTCCACTGATACTGAAAGCTACATCAATTTAAAAGAATTGAAATGTTTTCGGTTTTTGCGTCCGAGCTCCGAAGCTATTTTAATATTCGCCATCATAAATCTTACTTTGTGCCAAAACTATCCATATTTATTGAGTGAAAAATAAACGAGCTATGAAAACACACGGGTCGGTATTCAGGTCAACAATATAGCGTCCAAAAGTTTAACATTACACAAAATGTTTGTATTTTTTTGAAAAACAGAATTCTACTAACTTCAGTAGTATTATACTTTTTGATAATTTTTTTTGTAACTTAAGTTGTAGATTATTTTTCTGTTTGTTCAGTAGTACACAGTTATACTTTTTGATAAATTTTTTTTGTAACTTAAGTTGCAGATTATTTTTCTGTAAAAGACGAGCTTTATATTGTTAATAAAATTAAAAAAAAATCTGTTTGCAAAATAATGTTCCTTAAAGAAACGGCTATGGAGTCGATCTATATATTTTTTATGTAGCTAGTAAATAAGCACTAAAGATACCTAAATAGCTTTGTCAAGTTTATATTTAGATTCGAAAACGCATTGCAGTATGATTTCCATAATCAATGGATGACATCGCATACAAATCATAGCGTTAGTGCAACAACCTGAATATTACACGTGGATGCTATTGAATACTAATGATTAAAGAACTACTTAGTGTTTGTTGCTAGGTTAGGCTTTTTATTGCGTTATTATAAATTTTTAAATAATATTTACGTAATAAGTACTGATAAGCAAGTAATACTTGATGTTTTAATTTAGTAAGTTATTACAATATTTCAATAGAATTGTAGGTGATAGAAATGAGTTATTTGTAACGTATTCCAGTGAAATACTGTTGTAATCATACATCCTAATAAATAATGTATCTAGGTAAGTAAGTAGTGTGCTTAGTTGATTTGCGACTTGTAATGGCAAAAAAAAACTAAATAAGTCTAAAACCGTATTCAATACAAAGGAACGTGGAACCTTTTACAATGTTGGTTAAAAATTGTTTTTTTATCGTATACCGAACACATTTTGGTCCCGTGGATTTTAACAAAAATGGAGTATGGCCGATGCAAGTAAAGTATGAATATTCAAGGCTTGCTCCGCGTCAATCTATCGGCACTGGTCCTGTTGTCCTGCATTGCAGATCAATATGCTGGAGATCTGGCACCTGGAGGTTCTGTAGGGCTACTGGCGGTTTTGTGTAGTATAGTAATCTATCCTCGCTCACGTGTCAAGTATGTGTGAAATTGTTAGTTCATGTAAGTAACCGGGGGCGGCGCTGCACTGGATTTTCATACATTTGTGATACTTGACTTGGTATTGAGGACAGTATCCAATACTACGGTAAACTTGCGTTAACCTACGTAGGTAGGTATAGGTATTGAACACTGCTTTACAATTTAATAGCCATGATGGCCGAGGGGTGAGTACCTCAACTTTCGTGCAGTAAGTAGGTCGTGGGTTCGAATCCCAGCCGTGCATCAATAGATTTTTCGTTTTGATTACGAAATTGAAGTCGATTACATAAAAAATAATTTTGCTACTTATTATTATTCGTATAAAACATGTTTTTTCTTAGTTCTATTTTTATCATTTGTTGTGAAATCTTCTTTTGTTATCAGTTTACACAATATTTCTCGGTTAATTCTGAAACACCATAACAAAGAGTGAATAAAATTTTATTGAGAAGCCTTAGCCTGAAAGACTTTCTTCAATTGTTTTCTTTCTCTTTCTCTCGTGAAATAAAATTTCACTATCCTGCTCTGATGTCCTATGACACAAAATCCAATGATCTTCCTAAACAAAACGCCATCGAGATGTCGTAAAAACACCGAATGGTTTGCGTCTATCGAAATAGAACTATCTGTTGCCTATTCTACTTTTTGATGTGAGGTCACTGAACCTTTTGTTTGGGTGATTTAGATATTTTCATGATTTATTGTTTTGTTACTAGTTTAACCTCGTGTCAATAATAATTAATCATTTTAAATAACTGATAATCACATACTAAAACACCTTTCAATAACCTGTAGGTAAGGTACCTATTAGAACTGCATTTAATTATAGATAATGTATCGCATTCATTGAACTCATGGCCATTGTCTTATCGTCTTTATTTCTTTAACAATATAGCTTATAATTGTGCAACTGATAACTTGCTACTCGTACGTTCTTGGCCTAATGTGGTCGCCCACGCTTGTTTTTTTGTTGAATGAAATGACCATACTTATATGGTGTTTTATTATTGTTTTTTATTCATAAATAAGTTAAATGTGACCTTCGCAAGTTACGTAGTACTCAGAAGTTCATGAATAATAAAAAATACTGCAATAACTTCAACCCATTCGCTAAGAAACAATTTACGCGCACAAGTTACTCAATCAAAAAATAATCAATGAACGGCCGAGATTCATCATCGTTATCATTTCAGTCAGACTGTTAGGTTTAGTTAGGCTTCTTTATTAAGCTATTCCTCCATTCAAAGCCGCAGAATTTAATTCGCGACCACTTTCTACTATTATAGACTTTATTGGAGTTAGGTACACATTCCCTAGTAGATTATGAATTAAAATGATGGTTTATAATCTTACGCCCGAATACTGAAATATTACTTAATATTTAAGGAGTGTATTAATCATTTGAGACATTTTTACTTGTCAGATTTGTATGTATAGGATAAGCACCACTTACATTAAGTAGCCTTTCAGTATTCTAGCGTTAGGCTATTATGATAGAATAGTTTTTCTTAAACTTTCGCGATCACAATTCATATTTATAAATACATGTACACGGGGTTTTATCGCGTTATTTACCTTATTTAGTAAAGAAATAAGGTAAATAACGCGATAAAACCCCGTGTACATGTATTTATAAATATTATGATAGAGTCGTAGTTAAGGGGCCTGTATGGGTGAAACTAGCGCCAGCTACTGCCGCCGATACTACGTAGTAATTTAATAAAATAGACGGTGGCGGCCACCGTCTATTTTATTAAATTATAACGTTGAACAGAGGAATTTTAAAAGACTGAATGTACAGTTCGTAAAACCTATCACAAGCTTTTTTTTAATACCTATGTTAGTATGTAGTTTCACCCATACAGGCACCTTAAGATTGTGTTGCAAAAAGCGTTAATTTTCATAACGTTAGCGTTCTGGCTTGCGGGCCTGTTTTAGATGCGATTGTGCATGCCTTCGTATTAAAGACTGATCATTCAGAAAATCTAAAATGCAAAGGCATTTAAAAAAGTTTATTTTATATTACTTTCGTTTGTAGACATTTTATGCAAAAGCCTTATAAATCCCCACACACGCTCCAACACGAAAAAAACGCGAAATCCCTTGCAAAAGGGAACCAAAAACCACATTAAAAGTGTCTACTTTTCTGCTCTCATCCCCAAAAAGACTAATAAATCAAACCAACCCCTTCCTGCATCAAAAAAATTAACGAAAACTACCCCCACAATGGGGTATGTGTACTAAAATTTAAATATCAACTCTAACACAGTTGAATAAGATCTAGTTTTGCACATCAAATATGAATGAAATTGATGTGAAATGAAGATGAATTTTTACCTCTAAGGGTGGACATAGGGTTACCCTTAGAGGTAAAAGTTGATCAAATCAGCTTTTAGCCTTTATTACGGTCGAGTAAAGTTTAAAATTGATGGCTTCATAAAGGTGCTTACAGAATTAAAATGGTGGAAAACTTTTTCTTTTAATTTTCCGACTAGCTTCGCCCTACGGCTTTTCTTTCAATTTTATAACAAATTTTGTAAAAATTAATTACTAAAAATACGACTGACACATGCACTCATTTATTTACTTAGCTGACAGCAAGGCATCGCTTAAAAGTATAGTACAATAGCTAGATTTCGGTAGATCTTCATACATTTTCGACGTGCGTCTTGGGATGAATCCACAGGAATGACGATCAAACGTGTAGGGCTGACTATGCCGCGGGTTTCCTCACGATGTTTTCCTTCACCGATTAGAGCAGCTAATGCGCATATATACATTTTAAAACGAATCCATTGATTCGTATCCACGACACGAGCTTCGGATCGAAAGTCGAGGTACTAATCCACTTGGCAAACACGGCTTATTAGTTATAATATAATAAATTGTATTGTATTTTTTTTAAAGGATGCATGTTAATTAATTTTGATTGACTATTAAGTGAACAATTTTTTTAAGACATTTACTAAATTATAAAATACAATTTTGAATATTCATACACCTGTAAAGTTAAGTTTTGGTAGAACTATTTATTAACTTTAAGATCGAATTATGTGACCTAAAACTTTATGAATAAATGATTATGATTAATTGATGCTCTAACTAATTCTTCTATGACTCAGTAGACAGACGGGGTACGGTAGACAGACTACAAACCGCACTCTAACCATTTCGCAGTAAGACAATGCACATGTAAATTTGACTTGCAAATGCGGTCATTTACAGGGTGTTCGAGAAACGTAAAATGAATTGCCCGGATCACGTTTATACAATATGAACGAGCAAATTTAAATTATCGGGACTTAATCGCGTATTGAAATCATTATATATTTACCTATCTCGATGAATATATTTAAAAAAAAATCAGGTCGCGATAGTTTTAAATGTGTTTAAACTGAATGTCATAAAATTACTTATTTTCTTCATAATTCATAACTTATATTATGCTAGTCAATGCACTAATTAAAACAAAAATCACCACCAAGATATCTAACTAGTTTAGATGTAATTTTCAGCTATGCTTCCTTGCCAATTAGATAGTGGCCATCTCTGGTGATAGTTTTAGGCTTCTAAAGGCCTACGTCATGGCTTAACGACTTTAAACGCTGGGACCGACAATTTAAAGTGCCCTTCGAAACACCCTGTACATTGCCCATGACAACATAGGTTTGTATAGGTCTGGGCACTGTTAGGGACACTATGTGTATACTGTTATATTACATATCTATAGATACTATAACCTATCTAAACGGTATAGTCGGCTCGGAAGAAATCTCGTAGTGCAAATAAAATTATAATAGAGCTTTATCCTCGCCACTACAAACATAATAACAAGTTTAATTATAGTAAAGAATAAAGAAAACCATCATACCTACTTTCAAAATTTTACTAAAATAATCACAATAGTTGAACATTTTGATAAACTTATATTATTATTTATATAATAGCTTCCATTTTAAACCGGAGCTTTTAATTAACTCATATTGAGTTAATTCAAAGTTAATTAACTCTTATTGAATTAATTAAAAGCTTTTTAAATTAAAATTTGACTTTGTGACTATTTAGGTGCTGCCTTATTGTTTGTAACACAAGTGTTTGAGGCCCCAAATCTCTATAGAGTCCTACTCTATAGTTTGAATTCTCACAAGAAAAGTCAAGCTTATTAATAATAAGATCTTACAGAATTTTTTGTTAAAACTGGTAGACCACTTTCTTGGCTGAATGTACCTACACGAATGTATCCAGGCATTGCGCTGGCATTGTGCATTTGCACGCGCAATCGATGCGTGAGGGTGGAGTGGGGTAAGGGGGTAACGAGTTGAAAGGGGTGGGGACGTGGGGTGCAGTGGTCGTACTGGACATCGGCTCGGTCGTGTTGCAATAATTAAAACTTCCGATTGGGTTTAAAAATAGCGAACGATATGACATTTTCTGTTTTCATCCTTTTTAAGTAAAATGTTTTCGATTTGGTTATTACGAGTAAGAATGTCATGCAATTTATTTTAAATTAAAAATAAGACTGCAGAAGTTTCTGAGCCAAATAATTTTTAATAATTTTCTGAGCCAAATTTTTGTAATAGCTACTGTAGGTGGCGATGGGCCTGCAACCTTTCATTCAATACGTAACTGGGTTTTGTCGTCAGTTTTTCTCGTGACTAATGCAAAATGTGTATTTGAATGTACCTCTAACTACTCTCACTAAATCTGCACTGTATGTTTGGAAACCAAGTCTTTGGTATCAGTTTCCTTTGTGTTTTATAATCTGTGAGTATTGTATCACAACACCCTTGCCTGTGGTACATATATTCACAGGATATGCAAACATGTCCCACCACAGAGATTAGGCCCGTACCGCTGGTCTTAGCCAAGCGTTCTCAGTCATAGAGCTCTTTTGAGTGCCTATTACTATAAGAACTGATTGTTGATGTCAATTATGTTTGACGCAACTAGCAGTCTAAAAAATATTGAACTATCCCTTATTATGACCTGAATTACGTACATTTTTTTAATTTTTAGAAGTAGTTTACGAGGGATCTACTAACTAAATATTACTTTTCGCCCATCACATAAATGTCATAATTTTACATGTCAATTTAAATGTTACAATTTTACATGTTAGTATTTAGTAAAAGAGAAAGAAAGCACAACGCCGCCGCTTTGTAAATATTTTGCTGAAATCCCTTTGTTTCTCAAATAATTTCCAATATTTAGTGAGTACGTCATACCGAAATATCTCATTACACAAATAAACTCCCTCGTTAACAGGCAACAATATTGTCTCTGACACGACAATCCTGTTACGAAACAATGAAACTTGCGGGCTTAGCTACAAGTTTCTCAATCTTTGACAGCTGACGCGAGCTCCCCCACTCTCCCCTTTATGGGGAATAAAAGTTATGGAACTTGCGAGATTAATTTTAGGGCTTCTGTAAGTGTCGTAAGTATCTACCTAACCTAGTACCTACTTAGTGATAAGTAGGTAAAAATACTTTATATTGTTTTGTGTAAGTACAGTTCGATTTGCCTGTAAGTACCTACCTTTCTTTTTTAAAAGCGCCTTCCCCATACTAGTGGCAATTCGGAGTGTCGCAAAAGCTAAACTAGACTAACTAAATTTAATGCCATTCTTTTTATTCCCATCGCTATGAAAGGAAGACGGCAACATTTTTAGTTAGTTAAGTTTAGCTTTTGCGATACCTATTCCGAATTGCCACGACTGATAGGTATGTTAAATTAAACAGCATGAGATAACTATATTTAGGTAGGTACCTAATATAATAATAACAGAAGGACCCTAATCAAAACATTTTGAGTTCTATAATTATTTTTTGTTTATAAATAATAGGGTTAAGTAGGTACCAAAAAAATCGAATATTATCGAAAATCTCGACACTTGAGACCTATCAAACCTTTTAGATTGTAATATAACCTAAAAAAAATCTACAAAAGAAGTTTATCCCTATAGTATAGGGGGAGGAAACCCCACCTTCCCACAAATACCCAGCTTAGCACGTTAATTAATTCCATGGGGAGCTTAGAAAATATTTTTCTCTGTTATTCATGAGTTCTTGTGTATTTTCCTTATTTTCTCTAATAAATAAGATATATACAAGGACTCTTGTCATTTTATTACCAAGTTTATTATGATTTAATCTTGTTTTATAAATGTTTACCTACCTCTCCTCTGGGCTATGACGACCGATCGTTTTTTTTTAATTGAAACTGAATACTGAATTATGGTTCATTTTGTCTTTTAGATCATTGAATATTTATTGGAGAAACAATGTCCACAGCAAAGTAAGTCACGTAGAATTCAATTACTTCCAAAGAATGCGTTCGGCGCGTTGTATCTGGGTTTTGTAAATATATACACGCCGTAGGACCCCACGCCATGTTGGTATTCGAACGCGCGGCTGACCAATTTGTTTTGCACGTTCAGGGGTAGTGTTTTCGACATTCTTACATTTATTCAAACTAAAAAGCCTATTTTTATTGAAATTTAAGGTTTCCTATAGATAAATAATAAATAATTATAAATAAATAAATTAAGATTCTGGTGAAATGTGGACAGACTGTAAAGTCTGATGTTAAAAATAGGTTAGGAAAATCCATATCCTCTTTCGGTATTTTTTTCTGTATTGTAACCTTCTTTGCTTGTTCCAGCCATGAGCCGGAAGGCGGCGGGCGGTGTGAGGGGCCGCTAGCGCGCGCCATGCACGCCGCGCCCCCTGGCGGCTCGCCGAAACGGCATCCCCCTGCGCCTGCGAGTCAAGGTGAGAGAAGAGGAATTTCTCTATCTTAATAAGAAAATTTCATACCAATCGGTTCGGTAGTTTCTGAGTGATTAGCGTTCAAACTTTTGGTTCTAAGTTTTGTCGAATTGTATGTTGCGAATGACTCCTTGGTGTCCTCTCTTATGAAATGACAGTTCAGTGTCTATGGGAAAAAAAACTTGTTTTTTACACTAACAGTACCTAGTGGTCATAAAAACATAGGTACGGTAAATTACTCGACGAAATTCATAAAATAACGTTGGGGAAAGACTTTTGGTGAAGCTGTTTAATTAAATGCTTCGAGATTTGATAAATCTAACCTTATTTTTATATCCAAAGGCTAATTTACAAAAATCTTTAAGTACCTTACCACATTTCAATTCAAGTGCGGCCATCTTTAATTTCCCGATTTCGATAACGTCCCGAGTACAATATTTTAATCTTGCACATAAAAACGCGCCGAATGCCTTTTAATTTATCGCGATCATTTTGTACAATCACATACAGGAATCTTCGATTAAATCAAAGGCATTTATTAGCAGGTTTTAAAACATGACGCCATTTTATTCTGCTGATTTTCGGAGAAGGGAAAAATTGATTTCGGATTGAGGGTATTGTGATCAAGTAAAACATAAACTGGCGGCCTTTTCTGGTGTTCCAATTTTAAATTTCGTATCTGTTGCTTGGTAGGTAATAAATTGACACTCTTTACACTTTTCTCTAATACACATAAAAACTATGTTAAATTAAAAAAAAAACCATAGGTACATTACCTATGGTTTTTTTTTTGTAATTTTAACTAAATATAGAAAATAAAAATACTTAAGTACCTACCTAAAATGCTGATTAGTGTTTTCAAAATTATACCTGGATTATTACTTTGCTACACGTACCTACTTAAGTACCTACGTATAATAAACAAAAGATCTTAATAGACAAAATAGGCTTCATAGTTGCTATGAATAAGAGAGTAGGTATTTAATTAATATCCTCGCCTCGAACCAATGTAATCCTCTACCAACTTAAGCCTCCCGTTGTCGATGATAATCTCTGTGACCCTGTAGGTTTCATCCTGGTTCAGCTTGTTACTGAATGTCTTTGAAAAGAAACTGAATACCTGCAGACAACTTAGCTAAGTAACTACATATTTTATCTGCTCTGTTTGAAACTTTTGTCCATTGATTTATCGTTATAGAGCATGTTCCAAATTCAAATAAAAAGAGCGCCCTTTTCTGTTCTAAATTCAAATTAAAAGCGCGCCATCGTCCACTTCTTTTCAATTTAATTTCAAGCTACTGTAGGTACAGCCATTCTGCCAACGTCACTGACAGTCCATAAAGAGGTCTGTTAGCGACAGCGACAATCTGACAGTGGACAGGGTGTTTTGTTCCTTTTATAGCGCTACCATATTTTCTGTTCAGATGAAATAAGTTGCTAACCTGCTTAGAGGTCTCCGTCATAGCTACTGGTCGGTCGCGGTGATTATTTTACGGTAAAAAATTGGTATTATATTATCACTTCTATTTTCAAATAATATTATTGTATTCGTGAAAGACACGAACAGTAGATAATCAAATCACACAATCGACGATGTCAACTGAACATAAATTCTGGTGGCACTACATTTTAAACATTCCTTTTTACCTGTCTGAAACATTCTTGTAAAAGTGGACCTTTGTCGCCAATGATTGAAAATGTGAAAAACTCGGAAGATTTGAAAGATAATAAAACCTTGTTTAGATATCGATAAATATCTAAAAAGAGTTTATTATGAATCTTACTTATTCTCATAGCTACTGATAGGTTATTTTTTACGGGTAGCTGCACGCACTATTTTAGTGTGTAGAAAAAGCTGTAGGCAAAGCTGGTAGGTAAAGAGTGCTTGTATTGTGTTATGCTATGTGCTATTCTATTAAGGTGCTATTTGAATCTCGGCCTCGGCTGTATTTTTTCTTGTATGGATTTCTGCGCCGCAGCCTGCAACCGAGGTTTGCCGTTCGAGTAGCACCTTTATGAATAAAACCTGGATAAAAAGTAGCTTAAATGTGCGCCATGTCCTATCTGAAAATTGTAAGTTTCAGTCTTATCTATTCAGTAATATTTGCGTGAATGAGTAACATACATCCATACATACTTCCGCGTTTTTCTAAATAGATATTAGTACTTAAGAAGAGAGACCTTTTACAAAATTTAAAAAACTAAAAAATAGATATCTGCCAAAATACAAGGTTTGTCTCTTTTGTTTTTTCATTTTGATCATTTTCTTTCCCTATAATTTGAACATGACCTCAGTAGCGTGGGTAAATGTGGCGCTTACTTACCCCTTTTGGGGCGAATGATGTCATGTCAATATTGGCGGGAATTTGCATGGAACGTCCATTAAATTATGACAAGTCTATCCGCCAACTTTATACGTCTGGCAGTTGTGATTTGCATGTAAATTGTGTATTTTAATGAACAAATGATTTATTACTATGCGTTTTGGGTGAGATGTAGAATAGAACGTCATGTAAAGACTAAAATGAAGTGATTAAAATGATTTACTTATGCAGTATTAGTGTTACTATTTTTATTTATTAATCTCGTTCATTTTCTTTAAAAAAATAATCAAATAATGCAATCTTTTTTATACTTAATCATGTTCAATTATTTCACTACAAAATTCAAACCAATAATTATTAATTTCGCTTTAAACCATTGCTCCCTATTAAATCTGATCACTCGGCAGAAATAACCGATCCCTAAGGGCCAATAGATTCTTATGGCTGCCGCGCCGTAAAAAGGGAAACGCTTGGAAGTGTTCGTTAGTGAGATAGCTGGGTAAGGCCCCCCAAGGCCTCCAATGCTAGGCTCCCTGTAGTAATGAATACTGAGTTATTGATTGGATTGGAATTATGTGACGATTTCAGAGTTGAGTGAACTAATGGTATGCTCTCAAATTGTACTACTTTGTAGTTGACACTTGACACTGTAGCTCTAGCTAAGTAGATAGTTAATTTCTGAATACCTCTCGGTATTTGGGGCTAAAAAATAACATAGCCGATGTTATTTTTTAGCCCCAATTAGGGGTGGATAGCAACTAATTCATGTTTTGTTATGAGAAAGAGGGACAGATCTGTTTTCAGACAAGATAAATACTATGCCTTTCCTGTTTAAACTTTCGAAAAAAATAATTAATAGTAAATTTCACGAAAGCTCTTTTCATAGACAATCGCAATCAACTTTTACGCTAACAAATGTAATCAAGCGAGAATTTTCCTTAGACTCATTTCGCCTAGTATGCCCTCAATTTCGAAATCATTTGTAAATTTGTAGCCCCGTCACGCTTGTCCCGTGAGACTGAACCGATCAATGAAGTCATTTCATGGATAATGCATTAGCTTTCTTACCAGAGCTAGTAAGGAGGTAGGAAGTGACGAGTAATATTAATAATAGGATGTTCGTAAAAGGTAAACGAAAGGTATGGTTTCAACTAAACAAACAGTCATGACATTTATGTTTTTATGAAATAAGTAAAATATAAAATATGTTTTTATGTCAGTAGGTAGTGATATTGTAAAGGTCAACAGTTTTACCAACAAAACCTTTTCTATTCCCCAAAGGTGGAGCAGGCGACCAGTCCACACTCAAGGTCCACTTGCCCAACGGTGGGTTCAACGTGGTCCGCGCGTCCGCTGACGAGGATGTACGATCAGTGCTTCGGCTGCTGGCGTCGCGGCTAGCCACCGGAGACAGGGTCTACGCTTCGTGTTATGCGCTTCGGGCAAGAAAACTGCTGTCTGGAAAGGTAAGCTTTTAAGGTCAAGGTCAAGGTCAATCGTCTGCTAGCAATGTGGAAAAAAAACATTGTGGTGTCCCAACGGGGCTCTTGTTGCGGCCAAACCTAATTTTTAAGACCTTATGTACCAACTTGAAACAATGATTAAATGAATATGAATATGAATATGAATATGAAAAATGAAATGTGATCACGACTGTATCCCAGGAAGCGGTAGACATTTCTTTCAGATCTTTTAGGCAATTTTTAGATCCTTTTGAAGATGCCTATGGGGGTAGTCAGAGGTGTGTGCAAATACATATTTGGTACATGCCTGCATCTTGCAGAAGTTAACTTTCCATACGTGACAGGTTGAAAGCCCATCGACGCTATTAGAGAGCTAACTGGTTTCCTCACGATGTTTTCCTTTACTGTTAAAAGTTAATTTTTTCGATGCGAAAAGTTCATTGTTATTATATTTGATGACCTCTGTGGCGCGGTGGGCGAAGGCTCGCCTGAGACGCGGAGGTTGCGGGTTCGATTCCCGCCACGGGACAAATGTTTGTATATTCTTCAGATATTTGTTCCGGGTCTGGATGTTTTTCTATCTATAATATGTATGTATTTACAAAAAATATATATATCTAAGTAGTATATCAGTCATCTGGTTACCATAACACAAGCATTTAGTTGCTTAGCTTGGGACTAGATGACGCGTGTGAAATGTCCAAGGATATTTATTTATACAATATTTATTTATATAATAATGTGTGTTTGGAGAAACGAAAGGAAAAGGAAAGATAGATAAAGATACGTGGTGGTGGAATGAGGAAGTCCAGAAAACTCTGAAAGATAAGAAGAATGCATTTAAAGAATGGAAGAATGTTGAGGATGGAGATGATGATGTGAAAGACGCAAAAAGAGATGTATACATGGAGTGCAAAAGAAAAGCTAAAAAAGCAGTCGCTGTTTCAAGGGCCAAAGTGCAAGATAAACTTTACCACGCACTTGAAAGTCCCACCGGACAGAAAGACTTGTACAGAATAGCGAAAGAAAGAGAAAAGAATGCAAGGGATGTTGTGCATGTTAAATGTATTAAAAATGACGCAGGAAAAATTTTGACGAATGATAAAGATATAAAAGATCGATGGAAGAGCTACTTTGAAAAGTTGATGAATGAGGAGAATACGTGGAGTGGAGTATTAGATAATGTGTCTGTAAATAAAGGTGTTGTGAATGGAATTTGTGTGAATGAAGTTAAAAAAGCTGTGCAAGATATGAAGAATGGCAAGGCAGTAGGACCAGATAATATACCAGTGGAAGTATGGAAGTTTTTAAAAGCAGATGGATGGAAGTGGCTGACCTTGTTCTTTAATAAGTTGTTGCAAGAAGAGGCGATCCCAGACGAATGGTGTAACAGTTCGCTGGTGCCCATTTTCAAAAACAAGGGTGATGTACAGGACTGCAATAACTATAGAGGAATTAAGCTCATGTCACACAGCATGAAGATTTGGGAAAAAGTAATAGGGAGAAGAATGAGAGAAGAGAGTGAGGTATCACAGAACCAATTCGGATTTATGCCAGGGCGAGGAACAACAGACGCCATATTTGCCATTCGCCAACTGTGCGAGAAGTACAGGCGTGCGCACAAGAACTTGCACATGGTGTTCATCGACCTAGAGAAGGCATACGACAGGGTTCCCCGTAAGGTTCTGTGGTGGGCAATGAAAAAGAAAGGGGTGCCAGGGAAGTACCTGCAGCTTACTAGGGCTATGTACAGTCGAGCTTGTACGCATGTTCGGTCCGAAGCTGGCGTCACCGGCGAGTTCAATGTGGCTGTAGGCTTGCATCAGGGATCGGCTTTAAGCCCTTATTTGTTCCTCCTGGTAATGGATGCCTTGACATCAGACATACAGGAGGAGGCACCCTGGTGCATGCTGTTCGCCGACGACATTGTTCTTGTAGGGGAAGACGCAACTGAGGTACAAAGCAGATTGGGAAAATGGCAGGGCAAATTGGAGAGTGTCGGACTGAAAATAAGCAGGACAAAAACGGAACACCTGTTCTGCGATTTCGGTGGTCCATCCAATTTTGCCCATATTGCCTTAGATGGTGTATCCCTACCAGTCTGCTCCGATTTTCGGTACCTTGGTTCAGTAGTACAGAATGATGGTGAGATAGATAGGGATGTGAGGAACAGAATAAATGCTGGATGGATGAAATGGCGACAGGTCTCAGGAACAACATGCGATCCTCGTATGCCCTTCAAGTTGAAGGGGAAAATTTACAAGTCGATCGTAAGACCTGTCGTATTGTATGGATCTGAGTGTTGGGCAGTAAAAGGGATGGATGAACGAACGATACATGTGGCTGAGATGCGAATGCTGAGATGGATGTGTGGAGTGACGCGAATGGACAAGATAAGGAATGAGTATATAAGAGGAAGTCTGAAAGTGGCACCAATAAATGAAAAAATGAGGAGTAACAGGTTGGCATGGTATGGCCATGTTATGAGAAGAGAAGAATGGCATGTAAATAGAAGAGTGCTTGATATGCATGTGGATGGATATATGGGTAGAGGTAGACCAAGGAAAAGATGGATGGACTGTGTGAAAGTTGACATGAGTAAGAAAGGGGTGAATGTTGAGATGGCGGCTGATAGAGGGAAATGGAAGAAGAATACATGTTGTGCCGACCCCACGTAAGGTGGGATAAGGGCAGGAAGATGATGATGATTTATTTATATAATAATAATAATAATAAATAATCTTTATTGAGGACACAATTTGTATATGTACTAATGTAAATATGCTTTCACAATTACTGTATCCTACAATCGGCGGTCTTATCGCTCATGGCGATTTCTTCCAGACAACCGTAAACTATAACTAAGATATTATCTATTGTTTGTTCCCCAGACCCGATGGATCCACCAGGACACGCCGGTGTCGGAGCTGCTGGCCAAGTGGCCGGCCAGCGAGTGGCGGCTGGAGCTGCGCGTGCGGTATCTACCAGCTAACCTGCGGGAGCTGTGCGATGCCGACCGCGTCACCTTCCACTATTACTATGATCAGGCAAGTTATTGAAAGACTAGCTAACTTGCCCGTGGCTTCGCTCACGTGGTACCTACCTTGATAAAATATAGCCTATGTTCATTCGGAAAGTCTAAGCTACAAATAGGTGAAAGAATTTTTGAAATCGGATATTTAAGTAGTTTCGGAGATTACCCCAAACAAACAAACAAACCAACATTACCTCTTTATAATATTAGTATAGAAAAGCATTTGACACACACACACAAATTAAAACAATTCACAAAAACAATCAATCATTTAATTGAAAAATACATTAAAAAATGAAAATATGATCACGACTGTATCCCGGGAGCGGCAGACATTTCTTTCAGATCATTCGACAATTTTTAGATCTTTTTGAAAATGTCTAAGGGGGTAGTCAGAGCCCAAGTAACACAGGGAGCATTATAACAAACTAATAGCAAGCTTATGTAGAACTTAAGGTCCGTAAAAACTCTTATAAAAGTTCACCAAAT
Source organism: Xanthorhoe designata (assembly GCA_963582015.1). Lineage (NCBI taxonomy): Eukaryota > Metazoa > Arthropoda > Insecta > Lepidoptera > Geometridae > Xanthorhoe > Xanthorhoe designata. Next base: position 4,249,358 of record OY757053.1, read on the forward strand.
ATCTTGACGCTTTATATTGGCATTTTATCACCATTATGATGCTTTACACTGTATAACGGTTGGATGATAGCATATCAAAATGCTGTTCTAAAGCCTTTAGTTTTAGTGCAGCAAATCAAAATGCAGCTGTACAGCTTTTAGCTGTTTTTAGAGCATTTGGATCTACAATAGCATTATTAAGTAGTAAATAAATGCTTAAAGCTATTTATTAGCACATACGTGAATCATTAAAATGCCACATATTTAGCTATTCTGCTTTCAGCTCTTTTTAGTGCCTTAGGAATTACAATAGCATTTTAAAGTAGTAAGATAATGCTTAATGCTGATTATAAGCATCAATTTGTGCCATTATAATGCTTTGAGCTGTTTTTAATGCCGATAGTTGTGTAATAGCACTTTTAAGTAATAGTATAGACGAATAGCATAAACGTGAACCAATGTAATGCTTAAATTGCCTCTGGCTTTATAAATAGTCACGTGTGAGTATTTGTTCTGCTTGCAGCATTAATAATGATTTTTAAAGGCTTAACGGGGTGCTTTAAATCGACACCATTTTGTAAATATTTATAACCTAACAATATTATCATTTGGACCTATTTATAAAATCAATAGACCTTTATAAATAATAATATAACTTAATATAATGCTACCCAACCCATACTTATAAGTTAGTTAGGCAAAATTCGGCTTATACTAAGAATACACAATTGGTGTGGTTATTTTACACATATCTTTTTATACAATTCTTAACTAAAACCACAATATATCGAAGGCGCGTGAAAATTTGTGAATAAAACTAATATAGACATTTACAGTAAACTACATTGCGTTGTAATATTTGATGGCAAGAATAAAAATAGTTACTTTATAAATTGTGTTTGATGCAACCTACGATGTCACTCAATCGATCAGTTTTCACCATCTTCTTCCATTGATATTGTGAAACAAATTAGTTAATTTACAGTGTTCATAACGTATTATAACTTGTACCGTGGTATTAGAAATGTTTTTGCAATGGTGTTAAATTCATTTAAGTTCTAACTGTGAACATTAAGAAAGCTGCAATAATCCTTTTACTCCTATGGAATGCTACTGTAATGCTTTTGTAATACTATTAACAACTTCATCGACCATAATAATGCTTCTGTAATGCTATTGGCAGTTTCATTGACCACAAGAATGCTAATAAAATGCCACTATAATGCTATTATGTAGTTTTGTGAACCTATTTAGGATCTAAAGCTGCATAATTTGTGCCCAAATAAGACTTACAGAAGCCGTATAAACGTTTATAATGCTATTATAGAACTAACTTAAAATGCGAAAACGATACAGAAATGCTGTTATGCGGCCGATAAACTGCTTTGATGTGTTACTTGGGAGGTATGTCCAAATACATAGGTACATATTTGGTACATGCCCAGTTTTTGCAGAAGTTAACTATTCATACGTGACAGGTTGCAAGCCCATCGACGCTATTAGAGAGCTAACTGGTTTCCTCACGATGTTTTCCTTCACCGTTACAAGCTCGAGTTAAAGCGCATATAAATTTTTCGATGCGAAAAGTTCATTGATGCACGGCCGGATTTGAACCCACGACCTTCGGATCGAAAGTCGAGGTTCTAATCCACTTGACCAACACGGCTTTTTTGGTACATAACAAAAATATTTGTACCTACCTATATTTAACAAAATATTACTAAATTAAAAAAGTAAGTAAGTTCGTATGAGCAAGTGGCCAACTCTGGTGACGGAGTTTTTTAGGCTGCCTTAAGGCCTCCGTCATGGCTTAACGACTTTAAAAGCCGGAACCGACAATTTAACGTGCCCTCCGAAGCACGGAAGCGCTCAGATATAAATGCCACTTGCGGTCACCCATCCAAGTTGTGACCGCGCAGAACGTCTTAGCAAGCTTCGCCACGAGCGCTTCAATATTACTAAAGCAGGTTGTGTTGTTTTGTTTGCAGGTGCGACATGATTACCTCAACGCCAACCATCCTATGGTCGACCAGGACTTGGCGATACAAATATGCTGTTTAGAAATAAAGTAAGTGAATGAATTATGCTTATTCATAATATTTCGAAAATAAAATCTAAGGCTCAACTCACTCCAAAAGAGCATCGAAGAGCAGCGAAGCGGAGCGCAGTTTCAGTGTCATACGAATTTCAACTTTATTTTCATTACTATAATACTTCACTTTCAAAACTATCGTGAGTTGTATTAAACATTATAATAGCACACGGGAAATTACTCACGTAAAATTATCGTCGATTTAGATACCGACAATGTTTCGATTCTTCCGGAGAATCTTCATCTGGGTATGAGTGTGGTCACTCCTCGCGGTCGCGTCTCACACTAATTTTACGAATTTGTGAGTAATTTCCCATGTGCTATTATAATGACTATAATACTTATTATAGCAGAGAAGGCGCGCGTATTCGAATTCGCCGGAATTCCCGCGAAGCTGCGGGCATCCGCGCGACTCGTTCGAGATACTCATGGACCCTCTTATTAATAAACAAAGATCAACGAAGTATTCATTTTAAGTTGTATTTGTATGTTTATTCTGTGTACAATAAAGTGCCAATTCGTTTATTCACTGACGTTCTTTGTTAATCTTCGTTTATTAATAATAGGGGGAAAGTCCTTTGATGCACGGCCATATTCGTACCCACGACCTCAGATCTAAAGTCGTAGTACTAATCCACTTGGCCAACACGGCTTGGTGTGACGACCTCTGTGGCGCAGTGGGCGAAAGCCCGCTTGAGACGCGGAGGTTGCGGGTTCGATCCCCGCCGCGGGACAAATGTTTGCATGTTCTGCAGATATTTGTTCCGGGTCTGGTTGTTTTTCTATGTATAATTATGTATGTATTTACAAAAAAAAAAATATCTAAGTAGTATATCAGTCATCTGGTTACCATAACACAAGCATTAAGTTGCTTAGCTTGGGACTAGATGACGTTGTGTGGAATGTCTAAGGATATTTATTTATTTATTTACTCTATTTTTTTAATAATTCCAGATATTTCTGCAAAGACATGCAGATATCCCTAGACAAGAAGTCCAACATAGAGTACTTAGAGAAAGAGTTTGGTTTGCACAAGTTCCTGCCTAAATCCGTTCTGGATGCTATAAAACCCAAGGTGCTGAAGAAGGCGATACAGCAGCATTTTAAGAAGGTAATTGAGAACAAATATACTAGCTGCGCCCCGCGGTTAATAGTTCCCGTTCCCGTGGGAATACCGGGATAAAAAGTAGCCTATTTTTGAATCCATGGTATAAGCAATTTGATACCAAATTTCATTTAAATCCGTCCAGCTGTTTGAGCGTGAAGGAGTAACAAACATTCACACTTCTCTGTTAGTTATAAAATTTTTAGCTGAATAAACTTATTTTCTTTCTTTTTCTTTCTTTCTTTCTTTCACTTCCACACAAACTTACAATAAACCAACAATTCTGTGAAAATCCATTGTGTAATCCGTACTTAAATAAAATAATAACTTGTGAAACTGTATGTAATTTATCTATGTATCATGGACTGTATTATTAATATATTGTCATTTATGTAGGATACATGTTTAATTGTTCATAATTATTTATTTCAGGTGGCAAATCTCAGCGATACGGATTGTATGCTCAAATATCTAGAAACAATGCACACCCACTACGGCTACGACAGAGAGACGTACAACGGAGCACTGGGCTCCGGCTGGGCCATCCCCGTCGAGCTGGCCATAGGCCCCTTCATAGGTAGGACTTGCCTCTGTCTACCCTCTAGAGACGTACAACGGAGCACTGGGCTCCGGCTGGGCCATCCCCGTCGAGCTGGCCATAGGCCCCTTCATAGGTAGGACTTGCCCCTGTCTACCCTCTAGAGACGTACAACGGAGCACTGGGCTCCGGCTGGGCCATCCCCGTCGAGCTGGCCATAGGCCCCTTCATAGGTAGGACTTGCCCCTGTCTACCCTCTAGAGACGTACAACGGAGCACTGGGCTCCGGCTGGGCCATCCCCGTCGAGCTGGCCATAGGCCCCTTCATAGGTAGGACTTGCCCCTGTCTACCCTCTAGAGACGTACAACGGAGCACTGGGCTCCGGCTGGGAATCCCCGTCGAGCTGGCCATAGGCCCCTTCATAGGTAGGACTTGCCCCTGTCTACCCTCTAGAGACGTACAACGGAGCACTGGGCTCCGGCTGGGCCATCCCCGTCGAGCTGGCCATAGGCCCCTTCATAGGTAGGACTTGCCCCTGTCTACCCTCTAGAGACGTACAACGGAGCACTGGGCTCCGGCTGGGCCATCCCCGTCGAGCTGGCCATAGGCCCCTTCATAGGTAGGACTTGCCCCTGTCTACCCTCTAGAGACGTACAACGGAGCACTGGGCTCCGGCTGGGCCATCCCCGTCGAGCTGGCCATAGGCCCCTTCATAGGTAGGACTTGCCCCTGTCTACCCCACTATCTCCATCCGCCAGCAGGCATACAACCCGTTGAGTGCAGAGCACCTCTTAAAATGAAAAATGAAATGAAATAAATGAAATGAAATGAAAATGAAATGAATCTTAAAATTTTAGAGGTGCTTTTTAAGAGATTTTCAAATCTTGAGTGACATAATTTAAAATGATATCACTCAAGATTTGAAAAATGTTCGAAACAGATTTTCCAATACTAATCACTTATAAACTTGTACAGTCCTGCAATAATATGTAGGTATACATTTCATAATTTTTAGAATGATGTCACAGTATGTTTACATTATTTTATTAAAAATGTATTGATAATAATCACGCAAGTTGATGGTTAGGTAGGATCATACGAACCCACCATACGAACGAACGAATAGAAAAAGAGATTTTAAAGCCCATGCTTCGAACCATTTTACCACCATTTTAAAGTCCATTGCTTCTTCCAGATATATCGTACGTGTCGCACAAAGCCGGCGAGCCACCAACCTACACTAAAATAGCATCGTTCAGCGATATCATCGCAGTACAAACGCTCAAGTCCAACTGTACATCATCACAGTCGCAACAATCGCAACAGTCGCAGACTCAGGTAAATTAAATGCTAAACTTATAAAATACTAGTTTACTCGCCCGCGGTTTCGCTCGCCTTGATAAGATATAGCTTATGTTCATTCGGAAAGTCCATGCTGCACATCGGTGAAATAATTTTTGAAATCGGATGACTAGTTTCGAAGATTACCCCAAACAAACAAACAAACTTTACCTTTTTATAATATTAAGTATAGATTTTTTAGAAGTTTAGTATTTACCTTTTTTCACCAATTACAGAAAAAAACCCTTGAATATTCAAAAAAGGTTATAATTTAAAACTCTGGTTGGAAACCCCAAAAAGAGGTATTCAATTTAGTTTATACAAGTGTGAGTATTTATTAGTTTTTTTTAAGTTCTCATGTTGTAGGTGAATTGTAAATTATTTTATGAGAATAAAGTATCTTAAACCGTATTTACTATTGCTGTAGTTCAACGTTAAATAAATCTTAAGAGCTCAGCTCTTGTCGGTGTAATGATGCAAAGTTCAACGTTATTCTTTGTTATTGCATTTGTGTATAGTTATAGGTAGTTTGAAATAAATATATTTAAATATGTATGAATAATATTTTTGTTTTCAGAGCGGCTCATGTGGTAAAGCGGCGTTACAGTTGAGAGTGAAAGGAGCGGCGGAAACGCTAACTATTACTTGCAGCAGTGTTGAAGTAAGTTAGTTATCTCACTCACCCAAATGTTACATGCATCTTTCTGTCTTTATCTTACACATGAAATAGAAAACGTGTGTGCGAACAATTACTTGCAGCAGTGTTGAAGTATGTTATAGTTATCTCACTCACCCAAATGTTACATGCATCTTGCTGTCCTTATCTTACACATTAAAATATATAACGTGTTAATCTAATGTTTTGTCACACATAATCTACAAAGATGAATCCATTTATCAATCCATTTTTACCTGCCATTAAACACAAACCTATACCCTATTAGTCATCTTCAAACGATCTTAAAATGCCTAAAAAAGATCAAAACGAATTTGTCTAAATGGAGAATGCAGTCGTGATCATAATTTCATTTCTTTTTTGACATATTTCATGTCAGTTAGTTGTAATGTAACTAAACAGTTAGGCCGTTTGTCCACCGCCGCCGTCACCGGGACGTCAACGAGAACGAGATTATTTCGGGTCGAGTTTAAGATGACGTGACGGCCTTGCGGTGGACACGCGGCTATAGTTAGTCTATGTATCAGTACTTCGGCGCCGTCATCTCGTTCTCGTTGACGTCCCGGTGACGGCGGCGGTGGACAAACGGCCTTAGAAGGTACTGTCAGTTAAAACTGAAGGTAGAAGTAGCAGTATTATTTATCTGTGGTAGTAGGCAGATATACAAATACAAAAAATAGGAAGATTGGGACCAGATGACGCTGTGTGAAATGTCCAAGGATATTTATTATTTTTTCCAGGCTGCAGAAAGTTTAGCGGATTTAGTAGACGGATACTGCCGGCTAGTCACGGAGTCACAAACCTCATTATGGAATAGGACAAGTAAGTTGTATTTTAAACTATTTCGAACTCGGTTTTAGTTCTGGCTGTAAAAAAAATCATCTCTATCAATCAATCATCAATCTCTCTGCCATATATTTTTTAACGTGCCTTGTTTGTAAAGAAACTACCATCGTCGTATAACTCTATCCCTCTTATTAATAAACAAAGTTCAACGAGGTATTAATTTTAAGTTTTATTTGTATTTTTATTCTGTGTACAATAAAGTGCTAATTCGTTCATTCACTGACGTTCTTTGTTAATCTTCGTTTAAAAATAAGGGGGTATAAGTATAACAATCATAACCATCCTTTTTCCTTTGCCGTGGTCAGGTAAAAAAAAATATCTATGAATTCAAACAATTATTATAGAACTTTCTAAACTGTATTTGTCTATATTTTCTAGTTTGATATAAAAGTAATCCAATTATTTTCTTTCAAGCTACCGTATGGAAAACGCTGAATTGTCAGTGTAAAAGTAAGTTATTTACCTAGTTACAAACTGTAGATACTATTTACTTATTGGTTAAAGTTTATTATGTAGATTCAAACTAAGAAAAACCCCCAATATTTTGTTAGTTCAATTTAAAAGTAGGTATGTCACAGTACCTAGTTTTTTTCATAAAGATGTATACTTACACATCTTTATAAAAAAAATCTAAAATTATCACAAAAAATCACTTGTGCCATTATCAACTAAGTATACATTTTCAATAAAATAATGTAAACATACTGTGACATCATCCTAAAAATTATGAAATGTATACCTACATAACTATTATTGTTGCTGACTGTATATGTCGCGCCACGTAGAAAGAGCGCGGTCGGGGAAGTAGCGGGGGTATGTTTGCGCCTGTGTTCACTCGCTGACGAACCAATAGCACTCGCTAAATCAATGGTATGAAGTGCGCCGCGTTACCTCTCCACCAATCATCGACCTCTGCGCAGTTTAACAGCCAGCGCTCTTTTACGTGGCGCGACCTATACCTAAATATAGTTTGACCTTCACCAATCTAATCCTGATATTCCAGCTGAGATGAGCAGCAGCTCTTCAGAAGGGAAGACGAGCTCATGGGAGGCGAACTCGTCGACCCTCCTCTCGGAGGACTACGCAGAGATCGTTGATGATGATGCTGATTATTCTACGCCTGCAGGTAACCTTTCAAAGCTTGAGCTAGACGGCTGGAAATGAGAGTTTTCAACCAAGGCCTTGGTGGAAATTGATAAAAATATGTTTTTTTTAAATAACCTATAATGTGTCCCACTGCTGGGCAAAGGTCTCCCCCATCTCTTTCCACTTCTTTCGATCACTGGCCGCTTCCCACCACTCCTCCTGGAAGGCACCTTGGTGGAAATTGATAAAAATATGTTTTTTTTTTAATAACCTATACCTAATGTGTCCCACTGCTGGGCAAAGGTCTCCCCCATCTCTTTCCACTTATTTCGATCACTGGCCGCTTCCCACCACTCCTCCTGGAAGGCATCTATGTCGTCACGCCAGCGTCTTTTAGGCGTTATTTTAAAAATATAATATCGATCGATAATCTTTTGACATTAACTCTATATGTCAAAATCACACTAATCATCACACTAATATTATAAAGGTGAAAGTTTGTGTGTGTGTAAGCATTTAAGTGTGAAAGTGTGTAAGTGTGTTTGTTACTCTTTCACGCTCCAGCTGGGACGGTTTTGAATGAAATTTGGTACCAGAATTGCTTATACTCTGAATTAAAGATAATCTTATAATCCCGTGGGATTACCGGAACCTAAAGTAGCCTATTATAGGCTACTTTGGATCTCGGTATTTAACGGGAACTATTCACCGCGGGGCACAGCTAGTACAATATAATTATGATAAGACGATGTGTCTTTTCTATATTTTTTTTATTCATTGCATTGAGTTTCTATTCCTTTTTCTAGTTCGGGATTACGAGTTAGTGCGTAATCAAATTGAGCTGACGGCCATCATCGGGGAAGGACAATTTGGAGACGTGCATAAAGGTAATGTACCTACTCATTTTATCAAACTAATATTATAAAGGTGAAAGTTTGTGTGTATAAGTATGTAAGTGTGAAAGTGTGTAAGTAAATGTGTTTGTTACTCATTCACGCTCAGTCTTAGCGAGTGCTATTGGTTCGTCAGCGAACTCAGGCGCAAACATACCCCCATAAAGTTAAATAACTAGTAATATCTATTCCCCAGGCACATGTAAGGTGACGTCAGCGAACCACCCGTCCCTCCGTTACTCTTTCACGCTCAGTCCTAGCGAGTACTATTGGTTCGTCAGCGAACTCAGGCGCAAACATACCCCCATAAAGTTAAATAACTAGTAATATCTATTCCCCAGGCACGTGTAAGGTGACGTCAGCGAACCACCCGTCCCTCCGTTACTCTTTCACGCTCAGTCTTAGCGAGTGCTATTGGTTCGTCAGCGAGTGAACTCAGGCGCAAACATACCCCCATAAAGTTAAATAACTAGTAATATCTATTCCCCAGGCACATGTAAGGTGACGTCAGCGAACCACCCGTCCCTCCGTTACTCTTTCACGCTCAGTCTTAGCGAGTACTATTGGTTCGTCAGCGAACTCAGGCGCAAACATACCCCCATAAAGTTTAATAACTAGTAATATCTATTCCCCAGGCACGTGTAAGGTGACGTCAGCGAACCACCCGTCCCTCCGTTACTCTTTCACGCTCAGTCTTAGCGAGTACTATTGGTTCGTCAGCGAACTCAGGCGCAAACATACCCCCATAAAGTTAAATAACTAGTAATATCTATTCCCCAGGCACGTGTAAGGTGACGTCAGCGAACCACCCGTCCCTCCGGCGTCAGATCGCGATACAGAAGCAGCGCGGCAAGGGCGCGGCGGGGGAGTACACGCTGCCGGTCGCGGTGAAGACTTGCAAGATGGACGCCGACCTCGATACCGCGGAGAAGTTTCTAGAAGAGGCCTGTAAGTATTGCTCATCCTAATAAATATTCAATAAATTTTTGCTCAGTAATAAATTTTTGCAATTAATAAATTTTTGCTCAGTCTGTTTCTATCTGTGAAAACTTGTTATTAGCCTTATGTTTCTATTAACTCCTTGGTAACATGTTTTTATGTGCTGTTAGTTTTCCAAAAATAAATAAATAAAATTAAAATAAAAATTAATCCAGCCCCCTGATTGTGTAGGTACACTTTTAGTTTTGCCCAGCAGTGGGACACATTATAGGTTATAAAAAAAAAAATTGGCGACATCTGAATTGACACAACTGACTAGTTATTATTCCTTAATCTGAAAGCTCTTTCGTTACCTATCGTTAAAGTTTAAAACAAAATAACAGTCTGAGTGACATCTCTAAAGTTACTATAATTCAGTAAAATTAAAGTGTATGTGGGTAGAATTTGATCAAGACCATTTTTGCTTCTAACTAAAACTACCCGCAAAGATGAAAAGTAAGGTTAAAAGTATCTTGTTCTTCAAATGTTATTTTTAGTGCTACGCTATATTGGTCTTTAGCTTGAACATTATAAGAGCTTTCGCTTTTAGTCAAAGCTTAGCTAGTCAGTGTTCCAACAGAATCAGCGCCATTAAATAAATATTCTTAGACATTTCACACAGCGCCATCTGATCTAAGCAATGCATGCAATCCTTGTTACAGATATCATGCAACAATTTTCTCACCCGCACATCATCGGCCTAGTGGGAGTTTGCAGCGAGCCGCCCATTTGGATCGTGATGGAACTCGCCACGCTGGGAGAGATGAGGGCATATCTACAGCAAAACGCACACAGGTATATTGTTATCAGCTGCTGCCCGCGGCTTCCCACGCGTGGGACCCGAGCAAAATTTAGCTTTATGTCATTGAAAGAAAGAAAGAAAAATCATTTATTCTTGTAGGACCTCAAGGATCACTTAAGTTTCGTTTTACATGCTAGGTGATTCTAATGCCTGTCATTTCCCAAGGTCTCGTCTATATTTATACCAGATTTTATTAAAATCGGTGCAGTTTAGGCGTGAAAGCGCGACTGCCAGACAAACAGACAGACATAGTTACTTTTGCATTTTTTATATTATAGTAGGGATAGAGATTATTGTATAAATATAAGGAGCCGTAATGGTCGAGTGGGTTAATTCCTCGACTTTCGATCCGAAATTCGTGGGTTTGAACTCGACCATGCATCATTGGATTTATCGATTCAAAAAAATATATAATTCACTCGAAACGCCAGTAAATAATATAAATTATAATAGCTTAAAAAGACGTGTGGCACTCGGAGACTGCCGCGGTAAAGCTATTGCATGGGGGGTGTTAGGTTATTTTCGTTACGGAATTTCTGGATTCGGTCTCCACGCTCAAGGCCCGCGATAGAAGCTATGCAATAGCTTAAAAGTAAATATATAAGGTCATGCGATAAAGCGATAGTCTCGTAAATTAGTATTTATTTTCATTGTATCATAATTGCAGGCTCGAAACATGCACACTAGTGCTGTACATCTACCAGCTGTCTACCGCGCTCAGCTACCTGGAGAGCAAGAAGTTTGTGCACAGAGACATCGCAGCCAGGAACGTACTTGTGTCTACACCGACTTGCGTTAAGGTGACCTATGTTTGAATTAATGAATGAATGAATGTTAAAAAATAAATCTCTGACAAAAAGCTACATTGATTCTAAAATATAATCTGTCCTTTTCAATAACACATGGATACTAACGTCCCATTTAAAATTACTCTAATATTATAAACTAGCTGCGTTGGAATACCGGGATCAAAAGCTAACCTATTTTTTAATCCCGGGTGTAATCCTGGTGCCAAATTTCATTCAAATCCGTCCAGCTGTTTGAGGGTGAAAGAGTAACAAACATACTTACACACACGCAAACGTTTACATTTATAATATTAGTTTTATAGTTTCTGTAAATAAATTTACCTATATATTAATTTTTACAGTAATACACACCTAAGTAAAATCACGTTCTTGTCATTTAGTTTCGTGTGAAAACTTTGAACTTCCTACCGAAGCGTGACGTCATGCCTTAGTAAAGGCGAAATGACACTTGCGAGCGTTTTTAGAAACTCAATTTGGGCTGATGAATGTTTTTTTTTCGATAAAAAAAAGGTTTTTTATTGATAGAACTTATTAGAATGGTTTTTCAAAATTAGTCATCATGCCTATTCATAGATGTAAAAACTGAAGGAATAAAATCAAACATTCGTTCGTTCGTTCGTATGAGCAAGTGTCCAACTCTGGTGACGGAGTTTTTTAGGCCGCCTAAAGGCCCCGTCATGGCTTAACGACTTTAAAAGCCGGGACCGACAATTTAATGTGTTCAATTATCAAACTTTGTGGTGTCCCAACGGGACTCTTGTTGCGGCCAAACCAAATTTTTAAGACCATTGAAGCAACTTGAAGCAATAAATTAATATGAATATGAATATTTATTCTAGCTGGCAGACTTCGGTCTATCGAAGATGGTGGAAGACAAGTCGTACTACAAGGCGTCGCGCGGGAAACTGCCCATCAAGTGGATGGCGCCGGAATCCATCAACTTCAGGAGATTCACCTCGGCCTCGGATGTATGGATGTTCGGTAAGTTTTAACATAGTTAATAATTAGGAGGGCTTTTTGGTTTACTCAACTATCATTTAAAAAATCATTTATCCAACTATCAATTAATAAAACATTTATCCAACTATCAATTAATAAAACATTTATTTAACTATCAGTGAGAATAATTATCCAACTATCATTTAAATAAACATTTATCCAACTATCATTAGTAAAAAAGCATTTATCCAATTAGCATTAGTAAAAAAACATTTATCCAACTATCATTTAAATAAACATTTATCCAACTATCATTTAAATAAACATTTATCCAACTATCATTAGTAAAAAAGCATTTATCCAACTAGCATTAGTAAAAAAACAATTATCCAACTATCATTTAAAAAAATATTTATCTAACTGTCATTTAAAAAAAAAACATTTATCCAACTATCATTTAAAAAAACATTTATACGACTATCATGTATAAAAATCCGGAGAATCTTAAATTACTAAGGATGAAGGTTCTCCGGAAGAACCAAATCATTGTCGGTATCTAAATCGACGATATTTTTACGTGTGTAATTTCCCGTGTGTTATTATAATATCCAACTATCATTTACGAAACATTAATTCAACTATCTTGTCCCCCAACAAGCATTAGTAAAAAAACATTTATCCAACTATCTTGTCCCCCAACTAGCATTAGTAAAAAAAAAATTTAACCAACTATCTTGTCCCCCAACTAGCATTAGTAAAAAAACATTTATCCAACTATCTTGTCCCCCAACTAGCATTAGTAAAAAAACATTTATCCAACTATCTTGTCCCCCAACTAGCATTAGTAAAAAAACATTTATACAACTATCTTGTCCCCCAACTAGCATTAGTAAAAAAACATTCATCCAACTATCTTGTCCCCCAACTAGCATTAGTAAAAATACATTCATCCAACTATCTTCCCCAGGTGTATGCATGTGGGAGATACTAATGCTGGGAGTGAAACCGTTCAGCGGTGTTAAGAACAACGACGTGATCGGCAAGCTAGAGAACGGCTCCCGACTCGCCCTGCCCCCGCGCTGCCCGCCGCGCCTCTACTCCGTCATGTCGCGGTGCTGGGCCTACGAGCCCTCGCAGCGACCCTCCGCCACTACGCTGAAGGAGACGCTCTTGTGAGTACATAGGAGATTATTATGGAGAGAGATAGAGAGATCGTTCGTTCGTTCGTTTGTATGAGCAAGTGGCCAACTCTGGTGACGGAGTTTTTAGGTCGCCGTCATGGCTTAACAACTTTAAAAGCTAGGACCGACAATTTAACGTGCCCTCCGAAGCACGGAAGTTCTCAGCTGATAATGCCACTTGCGATCACCCATCCAAGTTGTGACCGCTCAGAACGTTGCTTAACTTCGACGATCTAAGAATGTCTTAGAAAGCTTCGCCACGAGCGCTTCATAGGTTAGTTAGTGTTTTGACCGCCTTACATGATTTAATAAGTTAATGAACCTAAATTTACATTTAACTTTTTCACAGTGAGATCCTACAAGAGGAGCGGAATACAGCGTGGGACACGATGAGACGAGAAAACCGACGGGTGGCCGCTGCGTCGTGGGGCGACGAGCCTCCGCCGAAACCAACTAGACCTACCACCAATCTCACAGGTAAATTATAATATTTTCTTCTTCATCACCAGACTAATTCCTTTAGCCTGAGTTTTAAGTAAACGAAAATGAAATTTTCAAGATGCACTAGACATTCGAAAATAAATCGAAACTTCATACTAAAACAAATAAAACCCAGTTTTAATAAAAAAAACCCACAAAAATTAATCTTACCCGTACTTAAAAAAATAAATACTTAAATCATTGAGATGTATTACAGAGCAACAATCAGACAAATAAAATGTAAACGCCAAAACTCTGCGCACACTACGTAGTGCGCCGAGTTTTTCTTTTAAGCGTACAAGGGCGTTTTTCAAAAAAAATGGGCACCCCCGAAATGTGTTGTCCACTAACTTCGACAATAAATTACTAAGCAACCTAAACACATTTCACTAGTACGAGTGATATTTCTGCTACAGATATGATTAAGAATTATGTTTAAATATAAAAAATACTGAAACACATTGTAAAAATTAAAATATTGTCAAAAATGTAATTCGAAACAGCACAATTTCATATGTCCACCCTACACCTTGGTAACTTTACAGTTCAATAAAATACCCCCAAATGAGATTTATTAACTATAGTTGCTTGCAATCGAAGTAGAAATGTTAGTATTTTAATCTCAAGTATATTATAATACTATAAAAAGGAATCTGAATAAACAATACTAGTTTAAAGTTTGTCCTCAAAAAACGAAGGTGGCGGAATTTCCGGCTAAGTAACGCCAAAAACTAGGACTACAAAACAAAAAAAAGACTACCATTCTCTGCCATTATTTAGTAAGGGCAACATTACTTCCATTCAGAATACCCCATCCTCTTCTTCCCGCTTGTTTTTTACGCTTTCCGTTACGTTGTGTTGTGTGGTGTCATGGTGCAAAAAAAATGTTCCACTAAGAACGGCTCATTTACTGGTAAATAATGAATGTATTAATAAGCACTTATTCTGTAGTTGCTTTTTAATTCATCAGTGAAAAATTTTTAAAACGCAAATGAGGAATTTTTATGATATTTTATATAAAATCATTGTCAGCAATAGTTTAAGGTAGTGATTCGTAACATCCATTACGCAACGTTTCTGCATACTTCCGTTCATTAGAAATAAGGTTTCCACTTAAGTAACGGGCCATTTTTTTTGAAAACCGCCCACAAGCGACATTGAACATTAAAACAAACGACATAACTTCTACATTCAAATGTCAAATGTCATTGTAGAACATTGAATTGGCACGCACATTTTTTGAGTGTTGTCAGCTATTAGATTGTGACTCTTTAATACATCTTAATGACTTAAATATATGAAACTAGCTTTAATTGATATTTTGTGGACAGCAGCCGAGCCGGCCGGGCAGCCTGCGCCCGCCCCCCAGACATACATCGTGGCCCAGAACCCTCTGGTCCTCGCCCACCTCCTCCGCGAGAACCAGGCTCGCGCCCTCGACCCGCAGGCCTACGTCACCCCCGCATCGGTATTCAACACCGTCTCCGTCGACTTCGCCGAAACTCTACCCGAGAACCCCAATATAGTCGACAAAATCATCCACCCGAAACCGGATGAGATACTAGATATCCAGCTGCAAACCGCCCCTATCCCTGCTCATAGTCTTGTTAAGTTAGATCCCATGGTGCCTGAGGAGACTTTGACTGTTGTCGTTGGCGCGAAGGAGAGCTGTGACAACCTCTGTCAGAATGTAGAAGAGGAAACTGAGTATCCTAGTAGGGTTAGGTCCTTAGAACGCAACACTAGGGGAGTTAACGACCGCGCGCCGGTCAGAATGGGCTCTTTAGAACGGAATAATAGAGGAAGTTTGTCGCATAGAGGGTCCCCCGTACCCATAGCACCTTTTACGAGACAGCACTCCGTCCCCGCGTCTCCTCCGAGGAGTAGAAGAGAACAGGACGTAGGACAGTTCTCTGTGCAAGGGACGACTAATGCTCAGCTAGCTGCTAGCGTGGTTCACAAAATGAGAACACAACCCGAACCGCCGTTAGTCGAGGAGATTTATGATTTTGGAGGCGATAATGTCAAAAGTTGCGTGGCCATTGCCGCGCAGAAAGCGATGTGTAAACCGTATCGTCCTAATACAGCGGCGATGTCCGCGTCCCATCCGACGACTTACAACGTCCCTGTAGGTATAGTTCAAGGTGTACCTTATTCCCAAAGCCCAAAGTCCAAAATGTTTCGCTCGGGCAGCCCTCAGTTCCAATTCCCTCAACCATACATGCAGTATAATCATATGCCTCAGCCTATGTTGTATCGCCCTCAAGTCGCGGCTCAATCGGCGAATCAATACACGTTCCAAGCGTCCAATGCTGCTTTTCAAGGACAAGCTAGACCGCAGTTCGCTACAACGCAGTCGATGGACAATGAACCACGAGATATGTCCACTTTCCAAGGACAGCCGAGACCTCAGTTCAGTTCTGCGCAGTCGATGGACGCGCAATACGCAACGAGACAGGAATGTATGGGCTCGGCTTCTAATGCTGGTTTTCAACCACAACCAAAGCCACAGTTCACTTCTGTACAATCAATGGACCCGCAATACGCAACGAGGCAGGAATGTACGTCGGGTGTTGCATCCAATGCTGGTTTTCAACCACAGCCCAAGCCGCAGTTCACTTCTGTACAAGCAATGGACCCGCAATATGCGACGCGGCAGGAATGTTCGACATCTAATGCCGGTTTTCAACCGCAACCCAAACCGCAATTTACTCCTGTGCAAGCAATGGACCCGCAATACGTATCGAGACAGGAATGCTTGTCCATTCAAGCTAGTAATACACAGGTTAGGCATGTTTTAGAAAGAAGCATGCTTTATTGAAATTCTTTGTAAAAAAAAAATTGGTTGAATAAAATGCACTTTAGTTTTAAACGTTTTTGTAGATAGTAAATGTTTTATTTTGTTATGTAAATATTTTTCTTTTTTTGCAGAGTTTTATGTTCCTTGGGTTTCTCTGGTAGTTTTTTGGTTTTTATATTTTATTTTTTTAAATCACTAGTGGATTTTTTTTGTTTGATTTTATTGCATTTTGTAAGTATGTAGAATTTTTCACTGGTGATTTCTATACTTACTTAATGAGCTAACTTTTCGTTGGTGTTGAAATAGGTATAAATTTAATTATATATCAAGTTAATAATATCAAGTTAAATAATATATTTAATTCTTTGGTGATTGGCTCTTTTGTCCAAAATAACAATTGTGACTAAACAATGGGTTAATCGATAACAAAAAATGTTTGTAAAGAAAAGGTGACACTAACCTAAAGTTAGTTCTAAAATAAAATAACTTACCTACCGCGCTTTTTGTTAAGGTCAATTAATTATTGTGCGTAATTATTGCATTAAATTATTGCTCTTGTAGGTACTTACAAGAAAATGGCATCATGTAAATGACACTTTTAAGATTTAAAAGAAATTTATTTCTGATTTTATTGCACTTACAGTGAAAAGTACAGTTTGCACCTCAAAACTAAACGCCAACTTAATATACCCACGGTTCCTCGGGTTTATTATGGCGTCGTTTAGTACCACGATATAATATACTATTTAATATATATTTATAATATACTATTTAAAACTAACCCTTATTCCTCTGCAACAGAGTCCAGAGTTCGACACAGAGCAAGCGGTAGAAAGGCGGTTATTAGCCGAGCTGGCGAGACAACAACATCAGAGCGAGGAGGACAGACGATGGCTGCAGATGCAGGAAGATAGTTTGGTAATTATAACCACAGATAAAAGAATGTTATAACTCATATATTTATATACCTACTTACGTGTTCTTGGGACAAGAAAATGTCTTTTCTTTCTTTCTTTCTAACTGGTTACTTATAACTGAAGTTTTGAATAATTATGTTTGTTTTGATTGCGTTTTTAGGCTGGTTATCTAGGGCATAAATGGACACATTGGACGTACACTTTGCCTACGCATAACGGGACACAGTAGTGCCTGGGACTGGAATATTGTTGAGGTGTAAAATATATGTGTCACCCCCACTTATTTATGTACTTACCAGGATATATAATTTGTATCAGGATATGATAAAACATATATTTACGGGTATTTATCGCTATTTACCTTTAATTTATTTTATTCTGACATTTCGTCTGGATGGCACCAGCCGTGGTCGGTAAATAGCGATAAATACCCGTTAATATATGTTTTATCGTGTGTTCTGATCGCGAAAGTTTAAAAAGACAATTGTATCAGAATAATTTACTCATTCTTATTAATTTCCAGAAAAAGCGTCTCTCCAACGTCCAGCTATCCACGGAGTCTGAACCCAGCGAGCTGAAGAGCGATAGCCCGCAGAACACCAGCGCTCACGAGAGGGCATCTAGTCAGTCGCATTCTGGTATGTATTTCTACTTCCATTGAGATTATCTAACTGTTGTTTCACTGTTGGACTTACGACTAGTCTCAATAACCTATCTCCGAAGCGCTTGTCGGTCCCGGCTTTTTAAGTCGTTAAACCATGACGGAGGCCTTTAGGCGGCCTAAAAACTCCGTCACCAGAGTTGGCCACTTGCTCATACGAACGAACGAACGAATAACCTATCTATCTTTGGTTATGCTTACTGTCAGTAGCTATTTAGTAGGAGTAACGAAGTTGCACTTTGTTGCCACCAAACTCTGTTTTCGCTACTCCTCCTAAACTATACAAAATATAACTATTACCACAGATTATATAATACACTAGTACTATTACTTACAGTAGTATTAAAAAAAAAGCTTATGATAGGTTTCACAAACTAAACATTTTTTTTTATTCCTTTGTTCAACGTAATTAAAAATAAAATTGGCGGCGGCGCTAGTTTGACCCATACAGGGTTATTTAAAAGTGGATGTGGAGTTATTCAAATATTGTGTATATTGTTTCAGCGGCAAATTCATCAGAAACAAGCCCCGCGAGCACAGTGAAGTCTACTGAGAAACCCACCAGTGACGAAAAGGTAATTATATAACACACACACACACATTATTAACATAGGTATAGGTCGCGCCACCTAAAAAGAGCGCTGGCTGTCAAACTGCTCCGTGGTCGATGATTGGTGGAGAGGTAACGCGGCGCACTTCATACCATTGATTTAGCGAGTGCTATTGGTTCGTCGGCGAGTGAACACAGGCGCAAACATACCCCCACTACTTCCCCGACCGCGCACTTTTTACATGACGCGACCTATACATGATTTCATTAAATGAGCAGGGTGGGGCAAAATTATGGGTCATCGGTCTACCTTTTCTTTTGTGGTTAGAGAGTTTTGATAACATCTTAGGAAGTTGTTTGATTGACGAAAATAACTACATATTTGCATTTTTTTTATTTTGGAGATTAAAAAAAAATGTACCTACTAAAAAAGTATGTGCTAGAGAGCAAAAAAGTATGTTGGTGTAGGTACCTACTAGATTGTTTAAAACAGGAATTGTGCTTTAATATTAGTAACACTAATATTAGGAAAGTATCAACAAACATGTTTGCATCCCCAGCGGTCCGGCCACACCGACGACCCGGTATACCAGGCCACGACCAGCGTGGTCCGCTGCGTGATGCGGCTGGCGGCCGTCAGCCAGCGGTCGCCGCCGCCCGCCGACACGCTGGCGGCCGTGCGGCGCGTCGGCGAGCAGCTGCGCGCCCTCTGCGCCGCCGTCGACGCCGTCTGCGAGCCCTTCCCGCGCGCCGCTCAGAGGTAACACTAGCCACTGCCGGCCGTCACCTGGCGGCCGTGCGGCGCGTCGGCGAGCAGCTGCGCGCCCTCTGCGCCGCCGTCGACGCCGTCTGCGAGCCCTTCCCGCGCGCCGCTCAGAGGTAACACTAGCCACTGCCGGCCGTCACCTGGCGGCCGTGCGGCGCGTCGGCGAGCAGCTGCGCGCCCTCTGCGCCGCCGTCGACGCCGTCTGCGAGCCCTTCCCGCGCGCCGCTCAGAGGTAACACTAGCCACTGCCGGCCGTCACCTGGCGGCCGTGCGGCGCGTCGGCGAGCAGCTGCGCGCCCTCTGCGCCGCCGTCGACGCCGTCTGCGAGCCCTTCCCGCGCGCCGCTCAGAGGTAACACTAGCCACTGCCGGCCGTCACCTGGCGGCCGTGCGGCGCGTCGGCGAGCAGCTGCGCGCCCTCTGCGCCGCCGTCGACGCCGTCTGCGAGCCCTTCCCGCGCGCCGCTCAGAGGTAACACTAGCCACTGCCGGCCGTCACCTGGCGGCCGTGCGGCGCGTCGGCGAGCAGCTGCGCGCCCTCTGCGCCGCCGTCGACGCCGTCTGCGAGCCCTTCCCGCGCGCCGCTCAGAGGTAACACTAGCCACTGCCGGCCGTCACCTGGCGGCCGTGCGGCGCGTCGGCGAGCAGCTGCGCGCCCTCTGCGCCGCCGTCGACGCCGTCTGCGAGCCCTTCCCGCGCGCCGCTCAGAGGTAACACTAGCCACTGCCGGCCGTCACCTGGCGGCCGTGCGGCGCGTCGGCGAGCAGCTGCGCGCCCTCTGCGCCGCCGTCGACGCCGTCTGCGAGCCCTTCCCGCGCGCCGCTCAGAGGTAACACTAGCCACTGCCGGCCGTCACCTGGCGGCCGTGCGGCGCGTCGGCGAGCAGCTGCGCGCCCTCTGCGCCGCCGTCGACGCCGTCTGCGAGCCCTTCCCGCGCGCCGCTCAGAGGTAACACTAGCCACTGCCGGCCGTCACCTGGCGGCCGTGCGGCGCGTCGGCGAGCAGCTGCGCGCCCTCTGCGCCGCCGTCGACGCCGTCTGCGAGCCCTTCCCGCGCGCCGCTCAGAGGTAACACTAGCCACTGCCGGCCGTCACCTGGCGGCCGTGCGGCGCGTCGGCGAGCAGCTGCGCGCCCTCTGCGCCGCCGTCGACGCCGTCTGCGAGCCCTTCCCGCGCGCCGCTCAGAGGTAACACTAGCCACTGCCGGCCGTCACCTGGCGGCCGTGCCAATACATTGTCTGTGACAAAACGTCTGCTTACCGGGTCTGCTAATCAAACTTGTAATATATTAGTATTTTTCTGTCCATGTCTATAGTATTTTAAAATGAAAAATCTTACCAAAAGTTTTACGAAATATTACCGAAATATATCTTACTGATAGTTTCGTCTTCGGCGTCAAGGGCTTCGTGGCCGAGTGGTAAGGCAGCCCGGCTTAAGGGTGATCGCTTGTATCTCGCGGGTTCGAATCCCGTCGAAGCCGTAAAACTTTTGGTAAGATTTTTCATTTAAATTAAATACCTAAGTGTGGTTTAACACTATCAAAAAGACAGTAAACAACGAGACTCGAAAAATTAAAGTTTTCGAGTGGTATAGTTAACTATTCTCTCTCACGTGTCAAGTATTCTAAATGTATGGAATTTTTAGTTCATGCAAGTTACCGGAGGCGGCGCTGCACTCAATTTTCATACATTTGTGATACTTGACTCGGTGACGACGACAGTATCCAATACTATGGTTAACTCGTGAGTCGTGATAGACCCCCTGATGACATAAACAATAACCATAGAGTATTGTCCGCAGAGAGGTGGAGATGGCGCACCAGGTGCTGAGCAAGGACATGGCGGCGCTGGTGGAGGGCATGCGGCTCGCCATACAGTACTGCAGCACCACGCTGCACCACGAGTACACCAAGTGAGCTGCACTGCACTCGTTCTTTCGTTCCTTCCTTCGTTCGTTCATTCGTTCGTTCGTTCGTTCGTTCGTTGGTTCGTTCGTTCGTTCCTTCGTTTGTTCCTTCGTTCGTTGGTTCGTTCGTTCGTTCGTTTTTTCGTTTGTTCGTTTGTTCGTTCGTTCATTCTTTCGGTTGTTCGTTCGTTCGTATGAGCAAGTGGCCTCTGGTGACGGAGTTTTTAGACCGCCCAAAGACCTCCGTCATGGCTTAACGACTTTAAAAGCAGACACTTTAACGTGCGCTCCGAAGCACGGAAGCGCTCATAATGCCACTTGCGGTCACCCATCCAAGTTGTGATCGCTTAGAACGTTGCTTAACTTCGACGATCTATCAAGAACGTAGTAAAGCTTCACCACGAGTACACTAAAAACCGGTTTCTCGAACGCAGATCATCTACAAAATATAATCAATGGTCAAATCACGTGACAAGTGTTAAATTTGAAACTTTCACGTGATTTGACCGTTGATTAGTTAATTTTTGTGGCTAAATGCGTGGCCGTGCGAAGCCAAAATTAAGAGAAAAAAAACTCTGGCAAATTGAGTCACGCCTTACGGTCTTAATAATAAAATATTGCAATTTCAGGAGCATGTTAGCAGCTGCACACGTATTGGCGATGGACGCAAAGAACCTTCTAGATGTCGTCGACTGCATTCGACAACGGCACCCTAACATCGACTGGCGAGCCGCTTTAGAACCAATACAGGATCAACAAGATCACAATCAAACACAACCACAGAATCAACAGAATGTCCAACAGCAGAATCAGGACCATTCACAGAATCAATGTGTACAGAATGTGACGTGTCAGAATCAGGATCAGTTTGAACAGAATCAAGTGATCCACAGACAAGAGTCGTATAATCAGGAGCCTGCGTTTATTTTGCAGGTAATTTTTTAAGTTGATGAAAACTGAAACACTACTCAAATATTTGAGAGCGAACCATTTTAATTTTAAGATTTAACCTTTAACTGGTGACGTGGTATTTGTGTAACGTAAGTGGTGACGTTAGGCCTGACAGGCCTCGGTTGAATATACGTATAATTCGCGATGTACATAAATATTAGTGACTAACTTATTTATTTGTGTTAATTTGGATATTAAGGTATTAAATAAAACGATTATGTGTTTCTAATTATTACATATATTTAGGAACAGACATATTAAAATTTGCTCTCGCATTGTTAGAAAAAACGACATGAGATCAACATCTAGTCACAAAAAAACAAAAATCAACATTCTTATTTAAAATAATATTTTTAGATCATAGAATAGACTTCAATCATCGTATAAAATAACATAAATCTCTTATAAAATTTATAATTACAAAACTGACAAAGGGTAAACTTGTCAATTTTTTATTGACACTCAGGATACAATTGTTTCGCGCACTGCAGGCATACATGCTTTTTACACAAAATACAATGGTAACAAGATTACCGGTCCAGCTTAGGTAGACAAGTGGCACATCTCTATAGCGTCTTCTGCGTGATTTGTGGCTCAGGTGGCAAATCTGAACCCAAAATTCGTCAGATGTTCAATCTTATTTCAAGTGACATTCGCGAGTTATAAACTCTGCTTTTCATGTGCTGTAAAATCATTCCTCTGGCCAATATTTCATGAAAACCCCTCTCTCAATGCTTCTTTTCTTTTCAAGAACATGCACGTTCACCGTAGGTACCTACCTACTTATGTATAGCATGCGATAAAAGATCACCATGGGCCATCTTCGTGTACGGTGACTGCAGGTTTAGATTGAACATTTTTTATCAATCTCGTCCATCCTCCCTTGCTAAAATTGTAATATGTTAATCATTTCAAGCTTCCTGATTTTCTCTGGAACGTACTTTTCTCCTAAATCATCAGCTTCAGAACCACTGGAGTCTTCACTCCACAACCATTCTTCTTATTGAACGACATTTTAACTGGTTCGCGATAAAACCTGTCTACTAGAAGGTACTTGGAACTGAATTTCTCTGCTCCAGTACTGTACGTCATTTTCTAGGAGGTTCTGTATCATCCATCTTTTATGTTTGCAGGTTCACGCTATAATAAACCACAAATAACAATTTTATAACACTAACAAAAAAGTAACGTAAGAAGTGACGTAGGGCCTGAGAGGCCTCAGTAAAACTTTAAATACGCATAACTCACCGAATTTGCTCATGCCGACACTATTATCGCTGTCACGGCTTGGGTGCAACTAAACTTGAAGCTACTGAGACGCACAAACCCGGGACGCGCAGGGAAAGGGGTGAAATAACGTTTTGTTAGTGCTCTCGGGCCTGTGAGGCCCGACGTCACCAGTTAAAGGTTAAACCAATTTAAACTATTTACCTAAAAAATTGCATAAAGATCTGAAAGAAAATATCTACCGCTTCCTGGGATACGTCGTGGTCATATTTCTTTTATAAATAAATAAATATCCTTGGACATTCCACACGGCGTCATCTAGTCCCAAGCTAAGCAACTTAATGCTTGTGTTATGGTAACCAGATGACTGTTATACTACATAGATACATTTTTTTTTTTGTAAATACATACATACTATAGATAGAAAAACATCCAAACCCGGAACAAATATCTGTAGAAGATACAAACATTTGTCCCGTGGCGGAGATCGAACCCACAACCTCCGTGTCTTAGGCGGGCCTTCGCCCACTGCGCCACAGAGGTCGTTTCTTATTATTGTCTTAACTATTCAAATGAAACATCAAGATGTCAAGAAAGAATCAGATCCAAGATCAGGCTCAAATAAGCATCCTTTACAATAGAGCCATAAATATTTTGTCCGTAATTTTCAGGACCCACCATTCACCCAATCACAAGCCTACAACCAATCTCTCAGCCAACAGGACGACGAGCCGCCAAAACCGGACTTCAAAATCAACCAACCAGTGACAACCAGCCAACACATCACCACAGACTCAAAAGACCACAGTCTAACTTCCACAGCAAACAGAGTCTCCGCTCTCATACATAATTACAATCTTTACGGAAACGTCAGGGAAGCTCAACATATATACGGTAATACGGAATTCCAATCTTCAGGCGAAGAGCCAAAGGTTGATTCTGCGCCAATGGAGTCAGTCAAAAGTAGAGTTCAAGCTATTTCAGGCAAAATAGACCCCCCTATATACTCAGTCAGCAAAAAAATCATTGATCAAAACCACGATCAAGGTTGAATCGCTTGTAGTTTCTTTATTTTCGGCTATGATAGTACTTACAAGCATTTATCGGTTTTCTTAGCTTGCAAAAGACATTATGCTCAACGCCTAAAAAGTTACAATTGCATTAACAAAAATGTAACCCCATTTTTACTGTCATTGACAATAATGTTTTGCGTTTTTGTGATTGTAATTTTCTAAGGCGGTAAAATATCATGGTAGTTGTATAGATGTGTTTAGTTTGAGCCGTTACATCCGTATTAATCCCTAAAGTATTAGAGTTCATGTAATCAAATTATTTATAGTTTTATTGGTAGCGCACTTTTTGCTTAATAGAACTTAATCTGCTTGAAATAGGGATTACAATTGCGTGTTTTATATTGGAAATTATTATATCTGTAAAACAATCTTTTATGAATAATTGTAGTCGTGTATATCTTATGGTTCTTTATCTTGGGGTGTTTCTTAACATTAAATATCTTAAAATGAACTTATAAAAAGTGCGCTATCAATAAAATGGTATATGTTGAGTCATTTAGTGATAATTTATTAACATATCATCGGCATTGTCGTGCTTAATACGTGTTGCATTCATTGTGAAATTATTTACCCAATAGTTTTAGTCGATATCATATAAACAAATCAGTTTGTATGAAAATGCATTTTAAACTTCATGTGTATTTCAGCCAAAATTTAAAAGTCCCATATAATTCTTTCAAAAAGGCTCAATTTGGTGCATTTATTTCTCTTTAATATCGAAAAACGTTGTGAAAACTGATAACATTGATTTGTGATATTATTGCCAATATAAATGACCTAATTCGAATAATTTTAAGATTCAATTCACAGTACCGAGCACATTCCTTGAATTTCGCACCGTAACGTAAGTTTTATAGTTATTTTTCATACAAATTTTATATTTTTGGTGTAACAATGTTTTATACAATATGTATTAAGAGAATCAGAATCAGAATCAGAATCAGAAAACTTTTATTGCCAAACTGTTGTACAAGGTAGGTCTTAAATAATACGTAGGTACAAGTTTATACAGCTATCCATTTCGGATGTGCAACATTATGATAATTCTTATTAATCAATTCTTCCATAAACAATAATGTCAATCTTTTGAAATTAATTATTAAAGTATTACTTAATTTAATGTAAAATGTATATTTTAAGGTGCATACACTGTCACAACTTAACGTTAATGCATTTAACAGTCTCTCAGTATTTCGGGGTAAAGGTTTTCTTTGTAAAAATGTACAAATCGATTATTTTAATTTCTTATCCAAAGTTTATTATAAGGCTAGATCTCAGATGAAATTTCTAGAGTTGTAGTTCGATTAGTTGTATGGCAGATATTATTTATTGATGTACCTAACATTTTATTTTGTAAAGTTGGTTTCCCTCGGCCTCAAAACAGAACCCAAAATAACGCCACTTGAACTTCAAAACTGGCAAATCACTTAAAGAACATTGAAAACGAAAATGCGACTTGAAAGCGCTAAAAAAATATCATCAGGGAATCATTAACAGACCCCAAAGTAATTTTTGCTCAATAGACTCTTAGCTTCTTGTCGTTTCTCGTTGATTGTTGTCTCAACACACCGACATGATACTGCCCTGCTACTCTGCAAAACGAAAAACGAAGTTTCGTGACAATTTTCGGGGTCAGCTTATGTTGGTGGATACTGAATTCGTAATAGTTCACCAACATAATTAGAACCCAAAAATTGTCACGAAACTTCGTTTTTCGTTTTGCAGAGTAGCAGGGCTGAACTGGTGTAAAAGAAGTTGGCCGTAAGTGGTTAGGTTTCTGGCCGAAAATGGTCAGGTTTCTGGCCGTAAGTGGTTAGGTTTCTGGCCGAAAGTGGTCAGGTTTCTGGCCGTAAGTGGTTAGGTTTCTGGCCGTAAATGGTCAGGTTTCTGTCCGTAAGTGGTTAGGTTTCAGGGCTAAAGTGGCTAGGTTCTGTCTGAGGCTTTAGCGTATAAGCAGGATGTCATTCCAAAGTATGGTTGAGCCGTGTAGTGTAGTCGCCTGACATTTCCGAACAGCGGTAGACCGGTTTTTGTTTACGCAATAAACTGAATAAAGGACATTTACTTTCTTTTATTTATTTCCCAAACCTAAACGGTGTACAAATTGAGAGAAAAGTCAGCATCCTCCTGCCCTTACCCCACGATAAGTGGCTCACGTGTTTTTCTCATCCACTCACCTCTATCATTTGTCAACTGTGATCTCACGCCTCTTACATTACATTCATAATATTTTTTGCACAATCAACCCACTTTCTTCGTGTATGAGGTACTTGCGAAGGTACTATCGCCAAAAGCGTCGCTTTACCAATTTTGAAACAGTTTAGCTTGCAAGATGTTAGCTAGCTGATCCTGCCCTTTTTATTTTGACCAATCGGAGTCATAATCATCTAAAAGCAATAATTGTACTTATGATGACTTTTACCATTGTTAAAAACTTACTGTTATTATTTTGTTCTTCAAACTTTATGACAGAGCCCCGAAATGCTTTGTTGCTATTGGTGTTCGAATGTTACAAAGCAGGGTAAACTGCTAGTCGCTTCACAGAAAAAGCACCCTTAAGGTGGTTATGCGGTGCTTTGGGTGATAGTACCTACCCAACTACACACTCAATTACTCTTTTCTATTATAATTCACCCTTCATTACGGGCCCATACCAGGCTGATCAAGCACTCATCACCTTTTCACTAGCAGTTCCAACGCTGATTACAATCTTGTTATTTTTTCTAAATCGACGAGAATGTTAGGATGTGAGCGGTAAAGTAAAAAAAAAACGTGACACGGTGGATACCTACACATTAATTTACACAAGTAGGTATTTTAAAATTCAGAAAGATTCAGAAGACAATCAAAAAAACAGAAGTGCATACAAACACCAGGCGGTTAACTTGTGAACGAAAAATCGTCTACAGCCCCACACTTTCTAGAAACAAGCATTTTAAAATGTATTCACAATTTAACACTAGGAGAGGTAGGTAGATGAATAAGCCGAAGGTAAACTTGTAAACGAAAAATCGACCACCGCACTACACACATTCAAAGATTTTCGCTATCGGTTTGAGGGTAAACTCATTCATTGATTGAAGTAACGTCACCTGCGCCCGCGCGTCACGGCCTTGTACGAGTGAGACAGAAAGACGGACGTCTCGCTCTTGATTCAAAGATTTTCGCTATCGGTGTGAGGGTAAACCCATTCATTGATTGGAGTAAACGTAAACGTCACCTGCGCCCGCGCGTCACGCCCTTGTGTGAGTGAGACAGAAGGAGCGTGCGTCTCGCTTCTACCAGTTTAACTCCTCTGAACTTATGCACGCCTGGTACTCGACCAGCTTATTGACTGCTGTCGCGCTAGTTTACAAGCATTTATTACATTATTTACACGTCAAAATCGTACGAGTGAGACGCAATTACATGCGTCTCGCTCTTGCAATTCATTCATAATAAACAACTATCGTGCAATACGTGAATCAATCAATCAACTAACCTACCCCACTCATTGATTGGAGTAGAGGTAAATCACCTGCGCCCGCGCGTCACGCCCTTGTGCGAGTGAGACAGAAAGACGGACGTCTCGCTCTTGATTCAAATATTTTCGCTATCGGTGTAAGGGTAAACCCATTCATTGATTGGAGTATACGTCAACTGCGCCCGCGCGTCACGCCCCTGTGTGAGTGAGACAGAAGTAGCGTACATCTCGCTTCTATCAGTTTAACTCCTCTGAACTTATGCATGCCTGGTCGAACCAGCTTATTGTCTGCTATCGCGCTACTCTACAAGCATTTTATTTTACATTAATTCGTGTATTATTTATATTCGTGTGCATTTATTTTACATAACGTCAAATTCGTGCGAGTGAGATGCAAGTAGCATGCGTCTTGCTCTTGCAATTTATTCATACAACTATCGCGCAATACGAGAATCAATCAATCATTAACCTACTATACCGCTTCATATAATTATGTGATGGATAAAATTGCGTGGCCTGATGTCGCTGTGCCCCTCGACGGTTGATGGTATACAATATCTTTACTACCTTGATAAGTAGGTACTTACCACTTAAGTCGGCCAAGTGTAGCGTGTGATGCCAGACAACATTTTGTTGAGGTGTTATCTTGTTAACTTTACAATTACTTTTACTTTCTTTGACATGCCTTACTTTGTTCGACTGGCTTCCCACTGAAGCTTGACTATTTAGATTAAGTATTTTAGATTGTTAAGGGATCGCTTTTAAAAAAAAGCTAGGCCCACACCACCAGGTTCTTGCCTGATTCTTTCCCTGGTGTAGGGAGTCGCGTTGGAACAGGCATTAGAATCACCTAGCATGTAAAACGATACAAGTGATCCTTGAGGTCCTACAAGAATAAATGATTTTTCTTTCTTTCTTTCTTTCATATTCGTTGTGCGAGTGAGACATAAGAAGCGTGGATCTCGCTCCTGTAACTCCTTTGAATTTATGATTGCCTGGTACACAATCCGACTGCTACGCACGCTGCTACGCTTTAGCCGATACACAATGTTTTCCAAAACCTAATAAAATTTCAAAACTAATTCACAATCGAAACTAGAAAGCAGGAGGTTATCTGTGAACGGAAAATCAACCACCTCATTTTTAGCTGCCAGGGTATCCTCGATAACATTCAAAAGCTGTTCGAGTACCAGGCAAACATAAATTTAGAGGAGTTGTACCGGTGGCATGAGCGGGACACAAGTTGCTTCCGTCTCACTCGCGCGGTGTGACACGCGGGCGCAGTGACGAGTGCATTCACACTCCAATCATTGAATGGGTACTTAACCCTACCCCCCCTTATCGAGCTACTACTACGATATTAGTCATCACGTCATACCTACTCGTTGTGCGGGTGAGACACTAGAAGCGTGTGTGTTGTGAACAGACGCTTTCATGGTTACTACGAATTACTTCTGCAGCTTGTTGAAATCCTGGTACCAAAACCGTAATAACGAACCAATCTTGGAATGGTTAAACGACACAAACGACGATTGCTCGTTTATTGATTTGAGCGTGCCCGAGACCTCCTCTCCTGTGCCGAGACGTGCTAAATACACAACTCTTGCTTTTACAGTTCGATCAGGCGCTTGACTACAAGTGCTACTAATAACTGCTGTAAAAATACTAGCGGTCATTTTTGATAGGCAACCTTGTTTTTAGTAATGGGCAAAATTGTTTTTCCCCATTACTAAAAATTTTTCCGATGGATCTCATACTATTACGGATAGCAGGTTGTAATAAAACAAAATACTTAATTTATGGATTTATTAACAAAATTAAAAAGCAAAAATAAATCATACATTTAGTTATGCGTTCGAGCCACTGAAAAAATAAATAATGATACTACTGACATATCAATAACGACAGATAAGGAACCACCAAAAAAAGTATTTCTAAAACCTAGTTTTTGCTACTTACATGAAATACAGTATACCTAAGACGTCAAG
This sequence comes from Xanthorhoe designata, assembly GCA_963582015.1. Taxonomy (NCBI): domain Eukaryota; kingdom Metazoa; phylum Arthropoda; class Insecta; order Lepidoptera; family Geometridae; genus Xanthorhoe; species Xanthorhoe designata. Next base: position 4,279,402 of record OY757053.1, read on the forward strand.
AACTTTTACAATAGACAAAACATACCTACCAATCATTTGAGAGTTAAATTTAACAAAATATTTTGTATAAATACTTAGCTTGAATACATTTTAGAACACGGATTTGTAGGGTAAGTACATACAGATAGAAGATAATTCACAATCTAGGTACATACAGATAGAAGATAATTCACAATCTTTGAAGATAGGTTCGACAATAATGGTCAACCATCCCTGGCCGCAACGTTGCACCACTTGATAAAAGTTACAATAATATCTACAAGGTTTTTGGTTAATTCAAACTTCAACACTGCATTTTGATTATAATGATATTCCAAGCTAACCAGAAAGATGAATATTGTATTAATGGTTTAGGTGCTAGACAAGCTTAAATGATACTAGTGTTCAACTACGAAATAAGATAGGTACTTTTATTATAAATGATACTTTAAAACAAAACTACTGTACTTGTAACATTAGTGTTCACACAAATGTGTTTATAATTATATCCTATTGTAATTGCGTAGGTTTATCTGGCCGTGCTCTAACCAATTGAGTTACCGGCTTAATGTTCTTGAAATATAACAGTAGGTACATTTTTTAGCCTACATCTTTTTTGCACTAAAAAAAACTTACAATATCCCAAATGTGAGGTTTACATTTTTAAAAGCAAACAGATTGTTATACACTTAGATAAGTATCATTACGATTTCGGGATTTATTAAAAGAAAAAGGAATTCTTAGAGAAAGATTATAACAAACAAAAACCCCGTTATTCATAATAAGCATGACTAAAGCCGAGACTAACTAGTAAAGTAATCAAGACAATTAATCTCCATACGAATCTGCGTGCAGTCGAATTTCTGGTAAAATCATTCATTGTCATTCATATCATCAACAATCATTGTTTCAAAACCAGAATTTAGTAATTGTGTATTTTTATTGTAAATTATATTTCATCCAAGAGATGGCATCAGTCCATGGATCTAGTTATAGTACCAGGACGAACAGCGAGCGTGCGAGAGGGACAAAAATGCAGTGAATCCAGTTTCGTAGTACAACATTCGGAGCATCAAGTTTCCGGCTATACAAAAATACGGCATACGACGAGGGACAAAAGATATATTATAATGCTTTGTCTCGTTTACTCACAAGAACGTTGTACATTCTTCTTTGTTTTTGTGTGACTGAGAAAGGAATATACAGCGCTATATATCTTACTTTCTTTAAGCATCAGTCAGAGCAATCTATAGTAGTCTGTGAGTCAGACTAAGCAGCTTATCAAAGCTCTTGTAAAGTCCATTATGAATAACAGGGAAAGTGTATACCGATCCTGAGCTCTATCGAGCTTGTAATTCCATTATGACAAAGTTTATTCACCAATCGCAATTATTTCCGTTTCAAAGTAACATGAGATGATCTGATGTGACATTGAAATTACTCACGTAAAATAGCGTCAACCGACAATATTAGCTATTCGGGAGTCACTAAAACTAAACTAATTTGACAGCACTAAAAATATTGCCGTCCCTTTCATAACGATCGAAATAAAAAGGATGGCATCAACTTTAATGCTGTCAAATTGGTTTAGGTTTTGGCGACATCACGTAGCCAATAATGTTTCACGATAATTTGCGTGAGTAATTTCCCGTGTGTTGTTCAACACACGAAAGTTTTCAAAGTGAGGTCTGGGTTTGGTTGGTCTAACAGTCAAGGAAATTGGCGGCCATAAGAAGCTCCAAGGCGATCTCTGGCGCAATAGGAAACTCCGGGATCTCTGTAGACGAGTTGGTGTAGCGCACTTTGTAAGTAAAGTACATGCACACCTTCTGCAGTACGTGAGATCTGGAACAAAATGAACAAGTTATAGTCGGAGACGACCTCTGTGGCGCAGTGGGCGAAGGCCCGACCGAGACGCGGAGCTTGCAGGTTCGATCCCCGCAGCACCAATGTTTGTATGTTCTACAGTTATTTGTTCCGGGTCTGGGTGTTTTTTCTATCTATAATGTATGTATTTACAAAGAAAATTATCTAAGTAGTACATCAGTCATCTGGTCACCATAACGCAAGCATTAAGTTGCTCATCTTGGGACTAGATGACCCTGTGAAAATGTCCAAAAATAATTAATATTTATTTAAAAACAAACGATATACATGAAGAACATCATACTGCATCTAATAGGTCAAACCGTCTCTAACAAACAAAATTGGATCTAGTGAAACACTCACGGGATCTCCCTAAAGTTGACCTCATTGGCCTCGTTCTCAGCGAACTGTCCGGGCCCGCTGAGCATTGCCTTGATGGTGCCGGAGGTGAGGGCGTGCTCTCGCTTCACTATGAACTCGTGCCCGTCCGAGGAGACCAGCTTCACGTACATGGCGTCGGGGCCCTCGCAGCCGCCGTAGTACTTCTCCTCGGAGTGCACGCTAGCGCTGCCAGCTGCGGCTGAAACTGACAAACAATACTCTCATTAAGTAAGTAAGTTGGTATGATGAGCAAGTGGGCCGCCATAAGGCCTCCGTCATGGCTTAACGACTTTAAAAGCCGGGACCGACAATTTAACGTGCCCTCCGAAGCACGGAAGCGCTCAGATGAAAATGCCACTTGCGGTCACCCATCCAAGTAGTGACCGCTCAGAACGTTGCTTAACTTCGACGATCTATCAAGAACGTCTTAGCAAGCTTCGCCACGAGCGTTTCGAACTGAAATTAAAAAAAATATACATAATTATACACCACTATTGTGTGACCGAGTGTGATCACGCTTGTGGGAATACAAGCGTGATCACAGGGAGCGGTAGACATTTCATTCGGATCTTTTTTAGGCATTCTTAAATTCTATGAAGATGTTTATGGTAGTCAGAGGTATGTATGAATGGGGACTCCCTTTTCCGCATTTAGACTCAAAGGTGATCCTTCAGAGGTATGACTAAATACATAGTTGCTACCAAACCAACATTTAGCAGAAGTTAAAATTCCTTACATGCCATAACTGGTTTCTAGAAGCGTCACCTCACGATGTTTTCCTTCACTGTTTAAAGCTCGTGTTACAGCGCATATACATGTTTCGCAACAAAGAATCCATTGATGCACGGACAGATTTTAACCCACGACCTTTGGAAAGTGATTCGAGAGGTCTACCATTTGTATGTTGTTAAAAAAGTCAATTTAATGAAATTATACCCAAGGTACTGCATTGTGGAATGGAGTGCTTACCACCACCGACGCTGGCACTGCCCGAGCGCTCCTCAGCAACGCTGGTCGCCGAAGCGGGAGCTGAACCAACCACTTCCTGAGACATTTTGCCTGAAAGGAAATTATCTTATATTATATAAGAATGATGATGGAGAGACAAACTCGCCAAATTCCCTGCCGACTGGACTATTCTTGCACAGGAAAGGGATGAACGGAAAGAGTGGGGGGAGGCCTTTGCCCAGCAGTGGGACATTGAGGGCTGATAATAATAAAATAGAAGAATAAGGCTTAAGATCTTAGTAGAATAACACTTTAGATTTAAAATCTGTAATGTTATCCGAAGGTGTAAATAAATCATTGTTTAATTGTCTAATTTTAGGATAATATCTGGTTGGGTGGCATTGTATTCCAATAAGCAGAAAGCAGGAACTAAACATAATAGTGGGATATGAAGCATGTCAAAGAAACATACACATAGAAATAATAAATATCCTTGAAATTTCCACACAGTGTCATCTAGTCCCAAGCTAAGCAATATGCTTGTGTTATGGTAACTAGATGACTGATAATTATATTATACTACATAGACACACCACTTTTTTGTACATAAATAATTATTATACAATAGAAAACACCCACACTCATAAAAACTTAAAGCTTTGAATCACTTATTCACTTCCGTAAGTAACTTAGATATGATGTTTCAATGTGATTCTAGTTTCTACCGAGTAAGAAAACATTAATTTTAATATATATAATCTGTTTATATTACACAGTCAGGTATTACTGTAAATAAAACAATTCTTACAACAAAAAGCAGCCTTTAGATGGATTTGATATAAAATATTACCTTTGTGTACAAATTAGAACTACCCACTCTTAAAATATCTAAACTCTAATCTATAGACTTTTACAATAAAAAGACTAATAGCTCAAATGATAAACTTGATACATCCAAAGATATCAATTATGCAGGTAAGTACAAAGAACTAATATTGATTGCAGTCTATGAACCTTGGATTCTATATTTATTTTGGATCAATACAAATTACGGTGAAGATAATTGCTTTATAAACTTTTAACCTCTCTCTCGTTATAGTAGGTAAAGAATTATAGACTTATAAAATATTCAAAACTGTAGGTAGGTACATACTGTACATAAGTATATACTTTCAAATAAAAAAGTGCAAAGCAAAGCTAGCCAAAACACTTTCTATAAAGCATGATGAGTATGATGAGCACTCTGACGGATATCCAATCGTTCCTCTAAAGCTAGCTGTTGTGATGATTAGTGTAAAATCATTATAGCATTCTAATTCTTAAACTATAGTTATCTTTAGGTGGAAATAACACCAAATGCAGATGCAATTAATAGGCACTTTTGACATCCATTGCTAAGATAGCAATTTATGTAGTTATGGTAGCAAGTTTAGGTCTATCTTTCAATATAAACAAAACTACTTACTTGCTTTTTTTGACTAGTTGACTGAATATTTCACAAAACTGTTATTTTTATCCCACAAAATAAAATATTATGATAAAATTAGGTTAGAATCAAAATACAACTGGCTCACTCCAGTGAAGTTAGCATCAAGCAAGCCAAGCAGGCAAGCAGGCTGGGCCGCTGAAGCTGCTGTCAAGTAAACTGAGGTTGACTGACAGATTCTGCTTTTTAGCTTCAGTTTGTCAAAATTTGTTCCATGTCGTAATTATTTTCTATTTGAAACTTTTAGCATAATGACCCTATTACCAAAGCAAATTCCGAAGTATCCTTGAATTTACATCATCATGTCACGATTCCTTGTCTCACATCAAGGTATAGTTGTAGCTAAAAACATTTATTTTATGTTCAAAGAAAACACAAATATATTAAATAATTTGAGATTTTAAAAACGAATGAGGAAATAACATCCCAATTCCCAACACTCGTTTCTCTGGAATGGCCCGACCCGACCGATCTAGGTCAATGGTCCACAGCTGACGATTCGGCGGACTTTTTTTGACATGGCTTTTGGCTTCATTCCATTATTTTGACATTTCGTGAATTTGATGTCAAGCGCTACGTATTTCTTTGAGAAAAGTAATTTTTGCAAAAATTCCAGACGTTTGTGACGAATTTTCAAGCAAATTCGGTCGCAGATAGTTTCGATCGCCTCATCTCCGCCGAGCAGCTAACGGCGGAGCTGAGAAATTCCGCGAGAACCATGTGACACGAATACGAAAAAGGGCTTCCAGATCGTCAATGTGACAGAAATGTTTTCTGCCATCGCGACGATCCAGCGCCACAACACAGCCGCCACGAGCCCGACCCGCGATCCTCCAACGGCGACATAGGGGAAGCGCGGCGAAGATGAGCGCGAGATGGCCAGTTCGCCACCGAACCCTAGAGAAGGCGAGGAGGGCGGCTCCGGGTCGCAGGAGGCGCGCGGGGAACGCGCGGCCGCCGCGCCGAAGAGGTTCATAGCGCCGCCAGCCAGCCAGCTGCCGTCGAAGCTCTCGTACGTGGCGTTCGGCCCGCCCGGGCCCAGCGGGGGCATCAAGCAACTGTTCCGCACCGTGAAGGTGGCGCGGCGCGTGCCCACGCTGCCTCGCAAGCTGCAGGAGGACGAGGGCGGGGGGCCGGGGCCCTCGGCGCCCCCCGCGCCCGAGCCCCCGCGCCGCGCGCGCCGAGACCAGGCCAAGCGACACGAGTGCAGCACCTGCAACAAGCGCTTCACCAGCCCCGGCAAGCTCAGCCAGCACATCCTCTCGCACACCGGCGAGCTGCCCTTCCCTTGTGACTTTTGTGATAAACGATTCAATTCTAAATTTAAACTTGCCCGCCACAACCTCATCCACAGCGAGGCGCGCGCCTTCTCCTGCAATGTCTGCAGTAAATCCTTCAACCGGAAGGACCACCTCACGAACCATGTCCGAGTACACAACCCTGTCAAGAAGCTGTACACCTGTGAGAAGCCTGATTGCAGAAAGTCGTACACATCCCAGATGAGCTACCGCAAGCACGCCGCTCTGCATTCCGCTGAGGAAGGGAATCTTCAGTGCAAAATATGTGATAAAATTTTTACCAATCGTCACGATATCGTATACCACCTAAAAGTTCATACGGGCAGTCGGACTGTGAAAGATGAGACTGATAAGAAGTTCACGTGTGACTATTGTGATCGGAAGTTCTTTACCGCGAAGGACGTGCGGCGGCACCTCGTGGTGCACACGGGCCGGCGCGACTTCCTGTGCCCCTACTGCCCGCAAAAGTTCGGCCGGAAGGACCACTTGGTCAGGCACGTGAAGAACGCGCACCCTGAATCGTCTTGGCGATCCGCAGAGGTGGGCACCTCCAGCGAACCAACTCCTGAGGCTTCCGCTTTCGAAGAGACCTACACAGACTACACAATTGAAAGCCCTGATTACATTTGGAAACCACCCTCCCCAAAAACTTCTGACTCGGCACAGGTTCAAATGCCTGTTCCCGCTTCCAGTATCATAGTAGAAATAGCACCGGCTGATCATGATATAAAAGTGGAGCCTGTCGATGTAAAATCAGAAGTATTGGAAGACATAAAATTAGAACAACCCGCTTCACCACAGCTGATGGGGCCGGACCCCAACGAGTTTCAGGAGATAGTGTTTGTGATGCCGGAGGAGTTCCAGGCGCCGTTGGATTTCATCACGACGCAGGAGTTACCAGTTGAGATGGAGACTGACCTGCTGGACACCACGTTGTTGATAGATCCCGGGGAAGGGCCCTCGGGGCTGTCCAACCAGATGCTCCGAGGTTTGCTTGAGGATAGAGAGTCAAGATATGGGAGTGAGGAAGGTCCGAGCAGCAGGTCGCAGCAGAGGCTGCCCGCGTTCACGCAGGCCTTCCACACCGCCCAGAGTTCCAAGCCGCCGCCCCCGCCGCCGCCGCCGCACTAACTCGCCACTCGCGCTGACCCGTCTCCACTGCAGATTAACCTACGGACACTAGGAGTAAGTACAATAATTTATACGTCCCACATTAATGTGCATTGGCGACGGGCGCGAATCCTGCATTTAGCTTATGTGAACTACCTCACTAGGTAAGGTTGTAAGCTGTAAATAGTCTTGTGCAGTAGTAATTCGAATTTTAATTTTGGATTTGATATTTTGTTAAGCTCGGGGGCGCCCCTCCGGTCGATTGCCAAATTGTATATTCGTACGTTGGTTATACCAAAATGTTTCCGAATTCTGCATGAATATGTGATCTAGTCGTGTATGTACTTTCGGAATTTTATGTTTATTTGTAGCGTACAGTTTCCGTGTTTATGGAGTATAATCGGGACCAACTCTGTAAGCTGTAGGGTTGTAGTGCTTAGAAGCCGCTTGGGGAGGTCCGAGCGGTTGGTTACAGAGCAGAATTGTTAAGAATATGGCTCTTGAGGGCAGTGAGTTATTATAATATGTTTAAGAGATGCTTGCTGTCCTCCACGCGATATAATACAACAGAGAGCATGTTCCTTACAAACTTAAAGTTTAATTTTCTGCTAGAGTAGGTTAACACCAGATCTGTTTTAGAATGTGTATCATCATAATGTAAGTGCTGTACAGAACAGAGTTACGATTGAACAGTTTAGTTAGGAGTTTCAAAACTCTATGAATCACAATATTTTTTGCAAAGCAATGCATGTAATCAGATTACCTCAGAAGCACCTGCTTCCACCTAGAATTATAGAACAAAACTTTGGTAAAGTCCCTGGCGATAAAAGTAGACTAATCATTTCATCCTTTGAAATAAATAAGAAAAAAAAACATTTTCATCCAACAAAATGTGCCAAAAGTAAAAAAAATATAAAATAAAACAATAAAAAAAGCTATTTTTCTATGACTCAAGTGGAGTTAAGAAAATAAAATAAAAAATCATTTGTATTTAGTCAGTGTTATAAAAATACATAATTTGGTACCACAAAAAGATAGGTGAATGCCCATTTTGTTTTGTAACAAAAATGTTACATGCCCACTGGTAACACAAAAATATATCAAACTAGCTATGTTTATCATGCCTAATTGGTTTAGAAATTATGAAGCCAAAATATTTTAATTATTATTAGTTTTCATGTGTCAGATCAGTACCTATGAAAATACAGTAGGAAAATAAAAGTTTTTTTTTAGTTGAATATGAAAATTGGGGATGAAATGAAAGGGAAAATATTACAACAAAATAGGTGCCTGGCATTTCTAATGAACATACCCATTATAAATTCATATTCTATAGTTCTTGCATATAAAGTAATATGAATGATTGTTAAAATACTTTAATAACTAAAAATCAAATCACCCACTAAACTCACTCAAAATTGTATCAACAAAAACAGTGCCCTAAAAAATATGCACGAAATAAAGATTTTACAACAATATTGAACTTGATTAGAACATTATTTTACAGGGTGTAAAAGTAATATGATAAAATTTTCATGAAAGATAATGAACGCTTAATTTTTATATTAAATTTGATATATTTTTTTACTTACATCAATACGCCAAAAATATTTTTAAAAACACAGATATTTATAGTACCCTATTGAATAATGTTTTAGATCAGAAAGATTTCCTCAGTACTGACACATTTTTCTTAAGTTTATTTAGTAATTTGAAAACGTTTTTATCATTATTCATAATAATATTTTGGTGTTCAATGCTTGGCGTCTAATTATTGCAAGGAGACTATATCAGAAAGATCCAATATTGTTCACACTTCATTCATAGATTATGTATGTACATAATTCTAATCTTATTAGGTTAATAGGACTGTAAAAAAATTTAATCTACCTCAAAACAAACTTATCTTCTAGAATTTTAATGAATATGTTAGGTTTAATGAGAAAGATAGATTTTCTATATGTGTATTACAGGAACCAAGGGCTGGTTATTGCAGTAACTTTTATATTAGTGTGCTGCAAGAAATCAATATTGATATAAAACTTAAATATGTATGATTATTTTTAATTTTGTGCTTTATTTTTTTATTTTGCTCTTTAAGAGTGGCTATTTTTTTTTTTTAATGGAATCGTGGTTCCATGATTTTGACAAAGATCTGGGTTTCGAAAATATTTAAAGCCACATAAAAATACTAAAAAAATAATAATTTTAGGACATTTTCGCACTTGTATCGTAAAAACTTAATCTAAGCAATAAGAATATATTTTTATATTGATTATTATACATATTTCCTGAATGTTTGCTAATAATATCAGAAAAGATTTCAACAAAAATGTTTTTAATAAAATTAAGTTAAGTATTTAGGACTGTTAAGTAGGATATTTTGTTGAAAACATTTTTGTCCAATCATTCCTAAGGACATTGTAGACTTGTTCTGAATAAAGTTGAGCTATTGTGACTGATTCCCAAGTCTAGATCCTTAACCACTAGTCATCTTTAAATGCAGCGCAATCTCTCAAATAGGCAGGTTTAATTAATTATATTATTTGACTACAGTACCTACCCAAATATGTTGGCAAGAGTTCAATTATTTAATTTTCCATTGATGTAGAAAATATGCATTTTAAATTGTCACCCAGTTAGTGTCCAATCTTAAGTAAATAACTTACTGTATCTTAAGTAACTTACAGTAACATGATATTTTTATGAGCTTCTACAAATCCACCTTGTTGAACTTTTGTCTGCATTTTTTAGTAATTGTGTTGCAACTATTCAAGTACAAATACTTTCATATAAACATAATATTATTGTATTATATTAGTATTGACGTAATATACAACGAGGTAATGCAATATATTTTTATAATGTTTTAGATATAACTACTATAGTTAACATATCAAAGAAAACTTTTCTATCGCGTTTTGTCTTGGATATTATGTAATTATGTTCATGTTTTTATTTATTTTATAACACTACACAGTATGTATAACAACTGTAATATTCTGTTGTATTTTATATTAACACAAAGTGTTCATTTACTTCTATTTTAATAGGGAACATAATGATTATGACATCTTAGGCAATGAAAATACTTAATATTGTTTTAGTAATAAAATTATGTTTCCCAAACTTAGTTTTGAATAAGCATTTCAAAAATGACTACCAGCATCTAAAGTCAACTTAATCGATATATTTTTTTTAATTTTTAAAATAGAGAACTTTATTAAATTGTCGGATTCCATACGAAATAGGCGTACTTTTAAATTGTGAGACTTCCTAAGATGTCCTAATCATATTTAATGCATAATTATTTTTTATTCGTTAATTCATTTCCCAGTTATAGATTTACTATACAGTTAATGAGTGTGACTCAAATTGTTGTGTAACATGCCAAATACATTAATTTTATTTCTTTGCTTACTTACATCATTCGAATATTTTTTTATGTTTATCATGTCTTTTATAAGTTGATCAACGATTTACAAATTAGACCTTTTTAGACTGCTGTATCCCACTTCTGATGATCTATGTTTAAACGCTCCCTAGAAAACTTGCGTTAATTAGCAGATAGTCTAAAAATGCCTAATTAATTTGCCCATTCGATCTAAATCTTCATTGATTCATTGTTAGTTTTACTCTCATTGTCATTGTGTTTTTGGAACAAATCATTTTCAATTTTCTACGCCATTCAATGTCTGTGTAAGTTACTTTTTGCAATGTTTAAAACTATTCTTTAATGTTATACGATATACGTAATTTTGGTACATAACATAGGGGCCTTATTAAATGTTAATAAAATGTAGTATTTTCGATGAGAAAATATATGTTTAGTCTTCTATGATATATTTTTAATATCTATTTTTGTTACGCTTTTATCAGTATGCATGTTGAATGTTAAAAACATTTTTGAATCTATGACTTTGTAGTGTCGTTGGTTTTCTGGTAAATTGGAAAGTTCCTAACTACTAGATGAAAATCTAAGGCTGGTTCTATAGTCGCTTACCGCCATGAAAATCTAAGGCTGGTTCTATAGTAGCTTACCGCCAGCGCGGTTGTTACACGTCGCGACGCAAGTCACGATTCAATTCAATTCAAAATATATTTATTCAGTACGATCGTTTAAAGACCACTTTGACATGTCACGTTCTTAAAACTAGGTGATTCTACTGCCTGTTCCAACGCGACTCCCTACACCTACGAGCTTCTAGGTCTCTGTATCGTTAAAGTGAATCCGCGTCGGACGTCAGCGCGAATCAGGGGCCGTACTTGGAATCAACGAAAACGAAGTTTCGTGTCAATTTTCGGGGTCAGCTTATGTTAGTGGATACTGAATTCGTAACAGTTCACCAACATAATTGGAACCCAAAAATTGTCACGAAACTTCGTTTTCGTTGATCCCGACTAATCCCGAGTAAGGCCTCAGGGAACCGGCGACGCGTACGAATACCAACCACCGCGCTGGGGCGGTAAGCTGACTACAAAACAGGCTTAGAACTTCTAGGTATACTATTTTCAGCAACTTAATAATACAGCTATGTTTATGTATTTATCGCAAGTAACTTGCCATGCGTTTATTTTAGTAGGAAAAGGCGCAATATAGCCTACCGGATATCCCCAACCAAACCAACCACTATAACTTAATTGGGCTAGATATTCGCAACTGCCAAATTTTAATTACATTTAAAATTAAAGACGATTTTCCAGGATCTGATCTTAATTTATTAATTAGGTACAGACCTACATTTATGCTTTCATAAAATCTTCAATCTTTGTTACAACTTATTTTATTCTGCAGTAAAACTATTTACTGGTAGGTAATGGTGATTTATGATATAGATGATATCTAAACGTAGTAACAATACAGTTCAATTTACCAGTTGATCAATTACACAGCATTTATAAAAGCAAGTAATTAACAGAATATCCTCGCAGGATAGTTGTAAACACTGTACCTGGTTTAACACTATGTAAGTCTTCATTTTAATAAATATTTGGAACATCAATCAATTATTTGTTTTATTTTAAAGTTACTACCTAACTATTTACGAATGTACAGTACCTACACATGAAGTCTAATATCTTTGGATTCACGTTTATGAAGCTTAGGTACCTACTGATGCTATTCAGAAGTTACGCGCGATAATGGGATGATCCATCGGGGAGACTGCTTGCGAGCCCTATAAACCAAACCTTTTATAGAGCGTCTACAGAACAGGTACTTATAAGGCTCGTGGATCTCTTGGTGAGATTTTATTTCTTAGATTGAAGTACTTATATAAAAACACAAATAATTGGGAATCTACTGCTTGCGATAAAACTCTTGAAACTGGATAAACACATTGCAAACTAAAAAAAATGGGATATTTACCATCGGCGTCGGGGGAAGTTTCCTAATAAGTATTTCGATAGGTACAGTTTCTTCGGCCATGATCACGGTAAACTGAGGATTTTAACGTTTGTAGGTAGTCACAGGCAGACGAATTTGTCCTACCCGCTTTCGCAGTCTTACTACACTAAACACCCGTACCACCGGTTTCATTTTCGAACACAATTCGATCCCGACACACAACACTACGGTATCCGATCCGAACGTAGGTACCTACGTCTAGTCTGTCTGTTAGACTTTAAATTTTTGCGCAATCTCACCACCGGTTTCCAAGCAAACCATAGGCACTGAACTCTTATTACTCCTAGCGGAGACCATAGGTGAAAACCATCTACCCGATTGTTTCGGTATTTGGCAATTTTTATGACTTCATATACCAATCATTACATGCTCTTTGTACTAATCCTGATATTTATGTAACGCCGCCGCCGGCGCCAGCGCCCCGCCCCCCCCCCCTGCTCGTTGAAATTACCTGTGGGTGTGGAAGGTGCAATTCGATCCAATGTTTAGAGCCCGATTGTAAAAGATGTTCGGCTATTTATTTATTTATACATAGCCTAAAAAAACTTTACGTAAGTAGGTACCTACCAAAACAAAACGCTTCCTCGTGCTCCTACTGCAAAAGTAATTGTAAAAAGTATTTTGTAGTTGACTGTTCAATATTTTATGCGATAACTCATTCACGAATCATGGTAAGTATCCCGGTTTTGTGTTTACAATGTCTTCTATTTGGTCTGCCTGGATCAACAATGTCGGCTCGCCTATGGATCACCTTTTTTATGGCTACAATGGGGGCAATTCGGAGTGTCGCAAAAGCTAAACTAAACTAACTAAAATTATTGCCATCCTTTTTATTCCCATCGCTATGAAAGGGACGGCAACAATTTTAGTTAGCTTAGTTTAGCTTTTGCGACACTCAGAATTGCCACTAATGTCTTGCATGCGTAGTTAGTTCACAGAAAGATTCTATACATGCTCTTTGGAAAGATTTATTGGATGTCTGAAAAGCGGTCCATACTATATAATTAAATCGATTCACACGTTATTTGTTTTAAATAAGCATTTACCTGTTTAGTTTCTATTATAATGATGTGATAAGAATAACATTATCAAGCAGTTAAAATTTGCAGTAAATAAAAAAAAACACATGGCGAAAAGTAAAGTCTAGATGAAATACCTACTAAGCATAATAAAACAAACAAATGCAGCCAATAAAGAAACTATATTTTATTGCTGATCAAATAACAAAACTCATAAACTTGTAACCAAAAGTAACAAAATAAATACCTAGTCCACGGTAAGGCTCAAATCACACCGAAACGGCAGCGAAGCGGCTGCAGATTCAGTGTCATACCATTTTAAACTTTATCTTCAATACTATAATGCGCTTAAAGCGCTCTGAAAAGTGCTCTCGGCGCCTCTTACAATCGCTTGCGTTTCAAGTTTCTCAGACGATATTATGTATTATGTTAATGAAGATAAAGTTTAAAATTACATGACACTAAAACTGCTCACCGCTACCCTGCCATCTCGGTGTATTGAGCCTAAGAAAGAGCAATCAAGAAATGCAGTCAGTATCTATACACAAAATTTCTATACATTCTAAACTATTAATTTTACTATACACATAAATACACTTATTCATTGAATAACAATTGTGTCAATACAGAATTCATATTTGAACTGAATATAAATTGTACTAAAAATACTAAACCCGTACCCGGCTAAGGAAACACTCGTCAGAAACTCGAATTTAAAGTTCCCAAATAGTTCTGTAGTTCAGTTAAGTTCCAGAAGGTTCAAACTTTAAATGCACAATACACCAGTCACCGAAATAAAAGGAATGTTTAATGCCTGTCTGCGGGCGATACCATCCGTTTCAATCTGTATACAAATTGGAACGCGATATAAAATCATTTAACTGTCCGTTTTTTCATCTTTCTCACTTTGCTGGATTTGGGCTTGGTCTTGAGTGAAATACTATCCATATTTGGTAGTTCGGAGTCGGATGGCCTGTCGCGTTTCACTGGGTTATCATTGGCGTCGTGGTCTGAGCTGTCCACACCGTTTTCCATTCTCACCGTGTTCATGTATGTTCTCGGGGGGTTAGGTTCCATATCTTCATCAGAATCGTAATTCCCGTTTGCTTCATGTCTTTTGTATTGAAACGAGTGTCTATAGTTGACATCCTCGTCTGAATCAGCTGTTCTGTTGACTCTGTACCTTCGACTGATGTTTTGCAAGGACTGGTTTTTCAACTCGGAGTGGATAGAATCCCGTATGTTGATATCCGAGTTGGATTTCGAGCAGTAATCTTCTTTGTCGGATTCAGAGTATTTCCTCGACAGCCGACGGGGGTCAGTTTGTTTCTCTTTGGCCTCGGTTATGGTGTGGGGTTGGTTTGTGGGGGATTTCAGTTTGACTTCTGGGCCCCCTGCGTAGATGTCTGTGAAGAATCGCCAGAGCTCCTCGCTGAGTTGGGCGTGGTCGGAGCCCTGTTTTAGAGTGTACGTTGTTTGTCCGTCCACCTCCTGGAATTTAAAATGTTTGTGTGAAAAATTGATTGTGACTGACATACTAAACGTGGTATGATAATTTGCTTAAATTATAGTTTGTGATGTAAAGTAGGTCTTTTTGAGGATACATTTCTTTAGACGTATTTTGCGGTTTGAAGAATTTATAATACTTAGCTATAATGCTCTAAAAATACAAAAAAATATCATGAAGAAATGCTAGAGAGATTAAGAGATATTTCTGAATGGTCTACACTACGTAATATTTTCTGGTCTAGGTTTAGTGTTTCCACTGAGTTCGCAGTTTCTGATACTTGCGGCACAGGGATTCTAGTGTGCGTTTGACTTTCGGCGATCACAATTTTGTTTTGTGTATTGCAACAACCAGTTAGTATATAATTTGCCACAGGCGGTACAGCTAATAGTTAATATTAAATAATTATGTTTCTGTGCTATAACTATATTTGGTTCAATAAACATTATTTAAAAATATTAACAGGACTTAAGGCTTCTGAGCTGTACGACTTCCCCATACAAACGTAATACCATAACCATTTGAAATTTGCGCATATCTTCAGCATAGTATGGTATTATTCGTATTAGGATAGCATTTATCTAGGTCTCTGCCAGAAGCTTTTTTCAAAATACTTAGCTAAAGTGAAATTAAACCGAATCGCATTTTCCATATTTTTACATCATAGAAGACATGTTTTCTTTACATTTATTTAGTATTAAACACTAGAATATTTTAAGTTTCCTTCTGTTAGAAACATAGCTTATATGGTCTAGTAACAGAAAAACAACACTGTGTGAAGAATAAAAACAATTTTCAGTCATAATTTTTGGGACTACGGGAGACAAGCAAATTTCTTGCAAAATAGCTATGACAACTAATACTAGTGCCAACTTTGAACGAAAACACGATTGTAAGAAATTTGCTTTCTTTTTTATGGCCGTTCCGTAACCCGTTCAAATAACGAAGAGCACTGGAAACTCTATAGAGCTATACTAAAGTAGGACACTCCGACATAGACGGAATATAGTAAGAACGAATGAACGAACATAAGAACGAAGAAGTACACCGTCATGAATCATTTTAATCTGTGTCAATTCAAAAACTTCACACAGTCTTGTTTGTTTCGTACATACATTTTTGTTATAAAATCGCTAATGAGGGCAATTCGGAGTGTCGCAAAAGCTAAACTAAACTAACTAAAATTATTGCCATCCTTTTTATTCCCATCGCTATGAAAGGGACGGCAACAATTTTAGTTAGCTTAGTTTAGCTTTTGCGACACTCAGAATTGCCACTTATAGTTCACTAAATACTGTCTAAAACTTTAATTTATCTTGTAGGCTGTTATAGTGTTTGATCGTGGAAGTAAAATGACTAAAATAACATGTGAAATGTGTGGTGTAAGAAAGAACATGCCGTCTGGATGACAATAAACTTATTTTATGTCTAAATTTCCATTAGATATAGATTGGTAAGCAATTTTATGCCATTTAATATCAAAATTAAGTAAACTTATGATACAATTCGTAAAGGTTTCAGTGTTTTTTGCAAGAAAATTATCCTCATAACGCATGTAAACAATACATAGTGCTTGACACACATCAACCTAGATTTATCGATATCGATATTTGGTTTTACGAAACTGAAATGATTCGTTCTAATTAATTTGTTTGATTGCTATGTTTTGTAAAGTTTTTTTTTTGTTTAGATACATAAACCATAATTTACGCAACTTAGACATTATTTTATAGGTACCTAGTAGGTTTTGCATTATATCATGTTAATTTTTTATCAAAACATTCTGATATGGAATAGGTGTCCTAACCAGTATTCACGTGATGCTAGAACGATGAAGACTAGAATGACGTGACCGACACGATGGTCGCATCGCTTACTTACGCGATAATGGCGTAATCGCGTTCTATTAGGACGGATGCATAAGGCTCAACTCACACTAAAAGAGCGGCGAAGCGAAGCGCGGTTTCAGTGTCATATGAATTTTAACTTTATTTTCATTACCTACTATATACTTATTATCGCATGAGAAACTCGACCGAGTCCGAGACCGAGCGAATTCGAATACGCGCGCCTTCTCTGCGATAATAAGTACTTACCTATTATAGTAATGAAAATAAAGTTAAAATTCAAATGACACTGAAACCACGCTCCGCTTCGCTGCGCTTCGCCGCTCTTTTGGTGTGAGTTGAGCCTAAGTGTTTTATCATTGAAATATTATCTTTATCTTTGATGCTTTTTAATATATTAATACAACAAATTTTGTTGCAGATAACCTATAAACCTATACAAAAAAATCGAAGCAGCATGGCGAAGCATAAACAAAAGCTTGATGATCATCGTCACTATAATGAAAGTACCTGGATGACAATCATTGCCTGAAAACACGGATAAAACGTCGTTTTCTAAAAATGAATCCTAGCTATATCGATTTATCGCCACCGAAATAACTTATGTTCAAATAAATTAATAGATAAATTTCATTCTTTTATTTGTAAGAAATACAAAAAATCATGAATAAGAATTATGGAATCCAGAAATCCCACCTAGAGCCGATATCGATAAATTATCGATAGTCACTAAGGTACATCTCTAGTTATAATTCTTTGTTTTTACTATGTTGGCAGTATGGCGTAGTTTGGTTTTGTAACGTTGAAAGCAAATTCCTTTTTTTCATAGATCTTTTTTTTATATGGCAGTTCCGTCTCTTACTATTACACGCTCTTTAGAACGCGCGTCACATTGACTTTGCCGAGCCACGTCACCGAACTCTTAATCGCGTATTGAATTATTATTATTATTATCAGTCTACTCGTGACCACGGTGATTGTAATGTCATCGAAACGTCGAGGTAAATAAATAATATTGATTTCAATACGCGATTAAGTCCCGTTAATATTTTTAAATATGTTTTCAAGTCGCGATAGTTTAAAAAGTTTCAATAAACATTTATTTATTATTATTTTGCACCTAATCTCAAAGGTTGTTTCAGCCTGTTGGTACCTGTTTAGTGACGATGCCGGAGTTGTCGACGGGCGGCGGGGGCTGGTGCGTCTTGTTGCGCACGAAGGCCTGCCACTGTCGGAACCAGTGCATGCTGATAGCGTAGATAGCGTGAGGCTGATTCTGCTCCTGGACATTATACAAATATATTTATTTATTATTCTTATTTATTTTATTTATTCGGAAAACAAACAGTTTTACAGATAAGAGGGCCTAGACAATGTAACAATCGATTAGCGTAAGCGATAGTAGAAAAGTCCAAAATGTATAGGAATTGACATTTGATGACGAAAACTCGAGCGATCAGAAATGTCAAATCAAAGGTGTAGCGATGATAGAAATCGAATCGCTTCATAGCGAATGCCGGTTGGCTAGGCCCTAAGGGCAGGAAAATGATGATATATATACAAGTCTTTTCATCATTCTCCTGCCCTTATCCCACGCTAAGTGGGGTCGGCACAACATGTTTTCTTCTTCCGCTCTCCTCTGTCGTTCGTCAACTCTGAACTCACTCTTACATTCGTATCATCTTTCACACAATCTATCCACTTCTTCTTCGGCCTTCCTCTACTTGTATACCCATCCACATTCATACTCATAACTCTTTTGGTAATATGTCTTTCATCCCTCCTCATTACATGACCATACCATGCTAATCTGGCACTCCTCACCTTTTCAACCACAGGTGCCACTTCAAACTTCCCCTTATATTCTCATTTCTTATTTTATCTAAATATAATTAAAAGCATGAAATATTTACAGACTATTAATTACTTTAAACCCAAAGAAGTCAAGAAGCATATATACCTGGAAGCTGGCGTGCAGGTCGCAGAAGGCGGCGAGCTCCCTGGCGCGGCGCGTGCGCAGGCGCTGAGCTGCGCGCGCGCACGCCGCGCACTCGTGCACGTGCGAGACCGCCGGCCCGCCGCCGAAACTGGAAATATTCATCAAATGTGATCGTCGTTAACCCGGTAACATCTCGCCATCGCCAGCCAGGCGTGAGTAACGCCAGGAAGGAGAGGCAAGCTTTGCCTACACTTAACGGGACACTCATATTAGCCGGCCATATCCACAGGAAAGACAATGGTCGATACGTGTGGGGCTGACTAGCCGCGGGTTTCCTCACGATGTTTCCCTTTACCGCTTAAAGCTCGTGTTAAAGTGCATATAAATATAATTTTTTCTACGCGAAAAGTCCATTGATGCACGGTAAACATAATTGATATTATGGTTAGTAATTATTTCAATGACAAGGTAGTATAATGTTGTTGGTAGTACCATGGTATCACACCCCCTTATAAAGATGGTTGTAGTTCCAAAAACAAATTAATAGATGGCGTTACGTGTTGCTATTTCGAAATAAAGTCTCTGGAAATTTATGAAAATGCCTAAATTTTGCCAGAATCATACATTTTCTGTTTTAAATTTTTTTTTTTCAATATAACGAAATAAAATATCCCATTATTTTCTTTCCTAGATCAATTTCTACAAAATAAAATAAAATTATATGACATGAACGCTAGATGGCGCTGACTCAGAAACACAGGTAACACTGGATAGCCCGACGAATCGCCCGCAAATTCAGGATTGTTTTCAATGTTCTACATGAGGCATCTGTACTAGTGTATTATACTGGGTGTAAAAAGACTACTACCGAAAACTGATGGGTTGCAATCAGACCATAGTACTGAACATAATTAGCAGAAAAAAAAGAGTTTTTTTTTTACCTTAAATATTTTCTATTTTTTTTTTAGTTACATACACAACGTACAACATAATAAGACCATTTAATTTTCCACCTAATTAGATCATTTAATAAAGGAAATAAACAAGTAAATTAAAGAAACAGCCATGTAAAACCCTAGCATATTACGCTCGTACGACAGCGAACAGCTGATCTCGCCCGCGGTCATCGATCGCCCGCGGTCATTTTTCAGACAACGAATGTTTCTTTAGATGTCTTTTGGGGTGCTGTACCACCCCGTTTCGTTTTCGGTAGACGTCTTTTTACACCCTGTATAATCTGTGCTTGTGTACTCACTGTGAATACAAGAGCTCCCACAGTGACTGCGGCACGACGGCCGCTAGGCTGTGCAAGTGTTGCGAGCGGTCGTGCCTCACCCCGCCGTGGTAGCAAACAAAGTCACTGTTATCTATCGGACCGGGCTCCGCCCATGTGTTGAATCTGACAAACAAAAAACACTGAATGTAAGTACGTTCTATACATGACTAGCTTACTCGCCCGCGGCTTCGCTCCCGTGGTACAGTCAGTGTCAAATTGATACGATTTCAATTTTTTTTTCACATCACCTATAAAATTTAGCCTATGTTCATTCCGAAGTAGTAGCATGGACGTTTTATATCTTGGTAGTAGGTACAGTCAGCGTCAAATTGATATGAGCGTCTAGAGTAGTCAAAATGATCACGGGCACGTTAAATTGTCAGTCCCGGCTTTTAAAGTCGTTAAGCCATGACGGAGGCCTTTAGGCGGCCTAAAAACTCCGTCACCAGAGTTGGTCACTTTCTCATACGAACGAACGAAAGTAAAACAATTCTTACTTGTTGATCCACTGCTTGGAAATGAAGAACTTGATGTCATTAGGCTCGAGATTAGTAGACTCTATGATCTCGGCCGCTTTTCGTCGCAGCTCAGCCATTTGAGGGTTCACTTTTCTGAAGACATTAAAAAATTATTACTTACTAACGCCCCACGGTGAATAGTTCCCGTTCCCGTGGGAATACCGGGATCAAAGGGGTTCCGTGGCCGAGTGATAAAGGCAGCCCGGCTTAAGGGTAATCGCTTGTATCATCGCGGATCACCGCCGGAGCCGAAACTTTTAGCAAGATTTTTCATGGTTATACAGGGCGCTTTTTTAAGGCTACTGAGGCTAGGTCTGAAACGTTCTAAAACCGACCGCTCACTCTTCGGACTTCGCCTCGGTAGCCCTAAAAAACTCACCCTGTAGGTAAGCTTAAAACTTGAGTTTAAAACTATTTCTTTTCGTGTTTCAATTCAAGTTTTTAAGCCGACGTCATGTGATTTCGCGGAGTTGGTTAAAGCACTTTAAGATATTCAGTTTTTTAAGTAGCTAAGTTGGTGCACCTGAGATGATTCATTCAATATAAAATGTTGACTTACTTGTAGAAAAGCACGTATGCCTCAGTGTGTGTCAGTTGATGTATGGTTAGAGGGGTGACCGTCGCGTCATCGTAGCAATGCCAGCCCCTAGCGCCCTTGGCCACGCAAGTATAGTGCCCGCCGCCGGCTGTGCCCGCGTGGCAGATTACTGCGCATAGCTCGTAGCGGGTGATTTTTGATGTACAATCTGGAATTTATAAATTGTTCTAGGTGTCGTCACGAGCTTTTAACGGTGAAGGAAAACATCGTGAGGAAACCAGTTAGCTTTCTAATAGCGTCGATGGGCTTGCAACCTGTCACGTATGGATAGTTAACTTCTGCAAGATGTGGGCATGTACCAAATATGTATTTGGACATACCTGGGACTTCAACGATCTATCCAAAACGTTTTTGCAAGCTTCGCCACGAGCGCTTCACCTAATTGGGAACATTCAAAAGAATTCGACGAATTGAGAATCTCAGCATACAAAGCAATTTTTGCCAAAGTGCCTGGGACATAGTTGAGATGGAATAGGCTTGCCCAGCACCTAAACCATCCTCTCAGCTTAGCCGGCCATATCCACAGGAAAGAATGGTCAATACGTGTGGGGTTTTTCTTCACCGTTTAATTTTCTACGATCCTGACATACGTCTTTCGCCTCATTCGCTCGAAGGAGATTTAAGATGATTGTACATTACCTTTATGCGTGTAAGGCGCCATGTTGAGGTCGGCCACGGGAAAGGAAACGCGCGCCGCCACCTTAAATAACAAGATCTCAACTTAGAGCGAGGGCATCATGGACCTAGTAAAGTACCTGGACGAACAGTGAGCGTGCCGCCGAAAGGGACAAAAAATGCAATGAATCCATAGTTTCGTAGTACAAAATTCGGAGCATCAAGTTTCCGGCCATACAAAAAAGCGGCACGCGATGAGGGACAAAAGATATAACGCTTTATCTCTTTTACTCACATGAGTGTTGTATGTATTGTTCTCTGTTTTTGTGTGAATGAGAAAGGAATATACAGCGCTCTATTTCTTACTTTCTCTAAGATTAGCATTGTTTTTTGAGCTGTGATTCGCGTAAAATGAAACGTTATACACACAAACTATTTTATGTTAGTGGGATGTATACATGAATAAAAACAACTTCATTTGTAAAATGTCCAAGGATTTATTTATTTATTTATTGTCTTTTGCCGGAGAGAACTTTGGTCTATTGACTGGCGCCATCTTATAGCAAACAAGTCCTTTGCTGTGTATTTTTATGCATTTAAGTAGTAAAAAGAGGTTATTCCTCATGGCCGAACTATTTCGTCTAACTGATTTGGCTACGAGGACTAACATATCCTTATGACCAACCTCGTGTCAAAAATTACATCTACCCCAAATCGAAATAAGTTGGTTAGGTTATGTTTGAACAGTGACCACTAACGCGCGAGGCGAGCGAGCGTAGCGAGCGCCAGAAATGCTTATGTTAAACACTTTTGTTTAAATTCGGCAATGAGGATATGTTAGTCCTCGTAGCCAAATCAGTTAGGCGAAATAGTTCGGCCATGAGGAATAACCCGTAAAAAGCTGGTACATACTTAGACATTACCAACAGACAATTCAATTTTATTTAAGTAGAAACAAAGGCGTTGATTCTGTAGTTTGATAGTTTACCTTCGCGCTGAACATGAGCTCGTGTCGGAATCTCTTGAGATGTACGCACAGCACCTCGGGCAGGCGGACCACGCCCGACATCTTGATACCGTTGCGGAGTTTGTTGCAGCGGGAACAACTGGACAATAATACATTACTTATAAATAAAATGAGCTTTATTTCCACACTTAAAAAACAGTTTAGAAAAGAGAAAAAAAAAAGACGTGTGGCACTCGGAGACTGCCGCGGTAAAGCTATTGCATGGGGGGTGTTAGGTTATTTTCGTTACGGAATTTCTGGATTCGGTCTCCACGCTCAAGGCCCGCGATAGAAGCTATGCAATAGCTTAATAATTTGTAGAGAAATAAACATTCAAAGTAGACTGTAAATAGAGAACTGTAAAAAAATCTTAATTAAGGGCAATAATACATTGTCTATACCACAGATTATATAATACACTACAGATGCCTCATGTAGAACATTGAAAACAATCCTGAATTTGCGGGCAATTCGTCGGGCTATCCCGTTTTACCTGTGTTTCTGAGTCAGCGCCATCTAGCGTTCATGTCATGTAATTTTATTTTATTTTGTAGAAATTGATCTAGGAAATAAAATAATGGGATATTTTATTTTAGAAATAAAATAATGGGATATTTTATTTTAGAAATAAAATAATGGGATATTTTATTTCGTTATATTGAAAAAAATATATTTAAAACAGAAAATGTATGATTCTGGCAAAATTTATGCATTTTCATAAATTTCCAGAGACTTTATTTCGAAATAACAACACGTAACGCCATCTATTCATTTGATTTTGGAACTACAACCATCTTATAAGTGGATGGGATAACATGTCTATACTCGTCATATCATTATATTATTATCTATATCTATACCTATATACTAATATTATAAAGAGGTAAAGTTGGTTTGTTTGCATGTTTGGGGTAATCTCCGAAACTGCCCATCCAATTTCAAAATTCTTCCACCGATGTGTAGCATAGACTTTCCGAATGAACATAGGCTATATTTTATCAAGGTAGGTACCACGCGCGCGAAGCCGCGGGCGAGTATAAAATAATTTGACATTTTAATGGTTTTGCTGTATAACTTTTACCACTCTATTGTATAAGTTTCTATATGCAAGATATTAGGGTCATTACCTATACATATTATCGCCTTTGAGTTCGTCTGCACTGAAGAAAGCGGCGAGGCAATCTTGGAGAGAAACCACGGGACCGTAGAACCAAGATCGAAGCCAACTCAGTAGCCACCACACCTGCAGATAAATTATAATAAACACGGTGATTCATAATTGGTATGTTATCCCGAAAAGGGGTCATTCACCTCATCAGTGTGAACAACATTTGTTCTACAACTTTTTGAATTTCGATGTTTTTCATTGAAGAAATGACTAGCAAAGTTTCCTTCAGAAATCAACACAGAGCAACCCTAAAATAATCAGCTGATCCATGAACTTTGCCGGTGACCCTAACCACAGGCCAATAGCCCGTGTGACGTACGAGGGGGGCGGGCGATGAAAATATTGATAGATGATAGATTTACCAAAAAAGTTTTTGTATGAAAAACTGAAAATTAGAATTCACAAGATTTGCACCTACACAACTGTTCATTTTCATGGTCACAAAATCCCCCTTCCGGGATAACATACCAATTATTAATCACGTTGTATACTAGCTGCACCCCACAGTGAATATTGAGGCCTTTAGGCGGCCTAAAAACTCCGTCACCAGAGTTGGCCACTTGCTCATACGAACGAACGAACGGTGAATAGTACCTAATGCTACTATATTGTTTTGTCTGTCAGTCACACAAATATTATAAAGGTGAAAGTTTGTAAGTGTGAATGTTTGTTACTCCTTCACGCTCAAACGGCTTTGAATGAAATTTGGTACAAGAATAGCTTATGTCCTTAGACTACTTTTGATCCCGGTATTCTCACGGGAACGGGAACCATTCACCGCGATAACACCGCGGGGCGCAGCTAGTTTAATATAAAAATAAAATAATTAAAGTCGATTGTGTTTTTTTTTTATTTAATTCTGGGCTTAGATCAACCTACCCAGGATTCCTGTGAGCCGTGGAGCAAAGTGTTGGGGCTGACGAGCGGCTGCTGGCAGCGGATGAGGGCTAGATGCTCACGGGAAGGGATAGGCAGGGACAAGTCCTGGAATGTTTCCACTCGGGTCGACACCTGAAATATCAAATGAAATATTTTTATTATATAGACACAAAACTGTGACAAATTAGAAAAAGAAAAGAAAATTGTGATTGTTGATTGGGAGTAACTTTTCCATACAATTTAAAAACCATGTCACGTTAAATTTCTGTCATTGGGTATTGTGTCATTCAAACAGTTAAAACTAATAGATACCTTTGAACAAGCAATTCTTGCTATCTGAATCGGAAACGGCTCCAACGATAAAACGTACATTTACGGGTATTTATCGCTATTTACCTTTATTTACCTGCCCGCGACCGCGGCTGGTGCAATCCAGTCGAAACAATGGATAAAATTAAATAAAGGTAAATAGCGATAAATACCCGTAAATATATGTTTTATCATGGTGTTCTGATCGCGATAGTTTAAAAAAGACTACGGCTCCATTTTCATGAAAGTACACAGGGGGTTTCGGGGGCGATTAAATCGATTTAGCTAGGTTTCATTATTAGAAAATGTCTTTTATCCGTATTTTCAAGCAAGGAAAACCTAGCCAAGCTCGGTCATTCAAGTACTATATAAAAAAACTTAAGAGCTCAGCTCTTGTCGGTGTAATGATGCAATTTCCTCCATATACTTCTTTCCAGTGCAATCTCTTTTACTTCTTGATACGACATGGCAGCGACCTTCTCTTTTATCTGACTTATGTAATTAATTCTCGGTCTCCTTCCTCGCCTTCCTTCTACTTTTCCTTCTATGATGTTCCTTATAAAGCTGTCATGTCGTATAAGATGACCGATCATTTTTCCTCTTCTGTTTTTGATGGTATTAACAATCTTCTCTCTTTAACTCTGTTCAATACTTCCTCGTTGGTAACCTTTTCTGTCCAGCTGATTTTCTCCATTCTCATTCAAGTACTAAGTTATGTAAATTGCTTAGCTAAGACGATGTTCAAACTCACCCTATTGCATATGAGGCATTGTACCGAGGACAGCAGTTTGCCGTCGAACACGTCGGATATAATGCTGCGATACCGCGGCGCGCCGCCGCCGTCGCCGCCGCCGCCAGACGATGTCCTGTGCAACAACATTTACTGTTATAGGTCGCGCCACGTAAAAGAGCGCTGGCTGTCAAACTGCTCCGTGGTCGATGATTGGTGGAGAGGTAACGCGGCGCACTTCATACCATTGATTTAGCGAGTGCTATTGGTTTGTCAGCGAGTGAGCACAGGCGCAAACATACCCCCGCTACTTCCCCGACCGCGCTCTTTTTACGTGGCGCGAGTTACCTTATTATAATATTAGTATAGTAAGTATAGTATGGAGGCCTATGCCAAAAGGCAAACTGAGCTTCGAGATATATTATAATAACTAACTAGAAAAATTTAATATTAATATCCATAGCTACTATGTCGATAAGTTCAGAATAAAAAAGTTTTTTTTTATAGTATAGTATACATTCGGCGGCGTCGAGGTCGGCCGAGAAAACGTTGGCGGGACGATCTCGCCTTCGATGAAGGATGGTGGGACGCAGCTAAAGATCGAGATGATTGGAAGAGTTTGGGGGAGACCTTTGCCCAGCAGTGGGACAAAATAGGTTAAAAAAATAAATAAAAAATCGTATATATTATTATGATGAATATCTTACGGTGGGTCGCTGCGCTCTGGTTTGGTCGGCACGTCGCTGGCCCCGCTGGAACAGGTCTCGTATCTCTCCTCCGCCTCGCTCGACCACGATAGTTCCGATTCTGAGCCGATGTTATCTCTTTGGATGCTCTCGCTTGGCCCTGGATGAAGAGATTGAATTATTTATTTTAGAATTAAAATATGATATTATTATTGTTTTGATTCTCATCAACTTGACTTACTTGAGTCGGTAATTTAAAGACAAGCTCGGACAGTGTTCGGAATTGATTACTTGCCTAAAAGTTCATCTTTTAATTTATTTTAAGAAAATATCCTTGGCTATCTGGTCCCAAGGTAAGCAACTGAAGGCTTGTGTTGTAAATTATTCATACTAAAATATAATATATTACCGTTAGCGGAGACTTGTTGCGTGAACACATTGTAAGCGAACTGCGGCGTGCCGGCGAAACTCGCCGAGCGACGGTGTCGAGTGTTCGCCTCTTGAGCTACCCTGAACAATATAAAATCACACTAATATTAAAAAGGTGAAAGTTTGTGTGTGTGTAAGTAGGAACGGAAACTATTCGCTGGTCGCAGCTAGTATCGTCATAAATCTATAAACCTCACTATTCATTTACCTGTCAAATTGTTGGTGTATATAACATTTTAATCAATAAATTGACTTGAGAGTAACAAAAAATACTTCCAAGTCAATTTAATGATTAAAATTTTAGTAGCAGGTTTTTGTCTAAAGTAGGAAGAAATTTTTATGAATAACAAGTCTTTGAAATCGTAAATAAATAAGTAAGAATGGATTTATTTTCTTCTGTATCAGACAATCTGAGGATGGATAATGAACAAACTACATAAAATTTAACGGAGGAATATTTTCATTTTCAACATTGTCAAGGTATACCTATATGATATTATGTTTAGTAATTATTTTAATGACAAGGTAGAATGTTGTTGGTAGTACTCACCTCAGATAGCCGTCAGTTCTAGATTCGCTGTAAGACGAGGCGGTGGGAGATTTTCGTCGCATGCGAGCAAACAGTGGAGCATCAGTCGCTGTGAAAAAACCCACTTATTTTATAAACGTATGGATGTATGGATGTTTGTTGCTTTTTCACGAGAAAACTACTGAACGGAATTTTATACGTGCTACGCATGAACGAAGAAGCCACTGGACCCGTCATAAAATACAAATGTATGAAAACTCGTGAAGCATAACCCACACAAAGATTTTATTAAATTATTATTACGTACTTACATTATTATATACATCAAATTCACTATATAGAAAAAGAGTGCTTGAACGTAGTCGATAAAATACGTTTGATTAAATTTTGTGATAAATAACAATAGATGTATAAAAATAATGCACTAACAAGAGAAAATAAATGGCTGCTTCCGCCGCTATAGTTTTTACACCATTTAACTGAACATTTAGTCATTTTGGGAGATGTTTTTTTGACAAATAAGTACTTCAGACTGAAGCAAAAACAAACGACCAAGGCTAGAATTTCCTGGTTACTGACAAGAATGTACATTCGCTTTTATGTCGGGTCCAGTGGCTACTTCGTTCATGGTTCTACGTGTCAGGATGCAATGCTTGCATACACTTAACGGGACACTGTAGTGCAAGGGACAGTCATCGAGCTATTGAATGACAACGAAATAGGATTTATTTTTATAGATTTAAAATACTATAATACTCGGTTCCTATATCAAACGTACGGATGACCGTAGGTAGGTCGTCATGGCAACGTTGTTATCTGTCAAAAAGTCTCATACATTTGTGTTGTATAAACAACGTTGCTATGACGACCGACCTACGGACATCCGTACGTTGGATATAGGAACCGGGGGTAAGTTAAGTGTTACCTCCCGATGAGGCGGCCCTGCGTCTGACATGCACACTCCTGGACTCCTGGTGGTCACCATCAGCTTCAGTGCTGAGCTTATCTTCTGACGGGGAATCCCATACCTGCATTACAATAAACTGTATGAAATACAAGTAGTTTAACTGAATAAACCTCAAATGTCTTTTTATATCTATACTATAATAATATTATAAAGAGGTAATGTTTGTTTGTTTGTTTGTATGTTTGGGGTAATCTCCGAAACTACTCATCCGTTTTCAAAAATTCTTTCACCAATTTGTAGCTTAGACTTTCCGAATGAACATAGGCTATATTTTAAGCAAGTTAGCTAGTATTCAATAAAGTAAGTTCGTAATGAGCAAGTGGCCAACTCTGGTGACGGAGCATGGCTTAAAGACTAGCCATAACCGAAAATTTGACGCGCTCTCCGAAGCACGGAAGGGCTCAACTGAAAATGCCACTTGCGGTCACCCATCCAAGTAGTGACCGCTCAGAACGTTGCTTAATTTCAACAATTTAACAAAAACGTCTTAGCAAGCTTGATTATGAGCTATGGCGAGGTTGACTGTCTATTTGAATCTCAGAAGAAGGAAAGAGATAGAAATGACATACTGATTGACTGAGACATGAATGAAAAAACGAAGCATATCTAATCTGAGTCTGGCACAAAGATGGCGGCTAGCCGCCAATAACAAGTCGCGATGTCAACTGATGTTACTTGTGGTTGGCTGGGAGCCTGGGACAAAACATGGCGACCGGCCTCAGGGAGATAGTTCCTAAAGTAATGTTTATACCAAGTCCATTCATTTATATTGTCAATGATTTGAATACTGACGGGTTCTTTGAGCTCTTCGTGCAGCTGGTCCATGAAGCAGCGGAGGAACTCTTGCGTGTCGTGCTGGTGGTAGCCGCGGAACATCGGGTGCACCTGCAGAAACACCTTACAACCCTTGTTATACACTCCTATTTGCAATGCAATCTCTTTCAAACACAAGAAATAAAAGAAAGAAAGAAATATTATAATAGCACACGGGAAATTACTACGTAAAATTATCGTCGATTTAGATACCGACAATGTTTCGATTTCCCGTGTGCTATTATAATGTCTAATACAACTCACGATAGTTTTGAAAGTGAAATAGAAAGTGAAATATGATCACGACACGACTCTATCCCAGGGAGCGGTTGATATCTCTTTCAGATCTTTTGGGCATTTTTTTTATATCATTTTGAAGATGTCTAGGGGGTAGTCAGAGGTATGTCCAAATACATATTTGGTACATGCCCACATCTTGCAGAAGTTAAGCAAGCCCATCGACATAAAAGACCTCAAGGATCACTTCAGTTTCGTCTTACATACGATTCTAATGCCTGTTCTAATACTACTCCCTATACCAGGGGAAGAATCGGGCAAGAACCTGGTGGTGTGGGCTTAGCTTTTTTTTTTAAAGCGATTATAAGAAATACATATGAACAGGCTAAGCGCCGATAAATCCGAAGATCCTCATCAGATGCTCATAACTTTTTAATGAGACATCCTTGGAGTATCTTCTTCTTCTTCTTCCAACAAAAAAAAAGAATCATCAAAATCGGTTCATAAAAGAAGTTATCCGCGAACAAACATAAAAAACAACATAATATACGGTCGAATAGAGAAACCTCTTTTTTTGAAGTCTGTTCAAAATAAATGTGATTTGATTTCAGTGCTTCCATGGTTTTTATAAAGCACTCCGGAACCGTGGTCCCACTGCGATGTCCCACTGGTGGGACAAAACTATTTGAAATCTTTAACATTATTAGGGCCAAAAATAAAATCGAATTTAGTGACCCGTTCGTTGGTAAATAAATAACTCTATTAGGATAGGATACTCACATTTCTAATTCCGTAAAGAATGCCGTTTGGAACAACGTAGCCTCTTGATCTTCTACTCCACATCTCTTTAATTAATTTTTGGTATGCTCTGCAAGCAAACGTACATGATAATGGAAAGAAAGAAAGAAAGAAAAATCATTTATTCTAGTAGGACCTCAAGGATCACTTCAGTTTCGTCTTACATGCTAGGTCAGTCTTTTTCAATCCTTCTAAATACGTGACCCCTTTACAGGTTCAACATTTCTAGCGACCCCCTTGGGTCATTGTTAACCCTAAAGTTTGGATTTCAAATATAAAGTCTCGATATGAGACAAAAAATAAACCAGCACATTGTTTGCTGAAATTATGTTTTTTGTAGTCTTGCGTTTATTTCTACTTTTTGCAGGTGACCCCCCGAGTGAGGCTACGCGATCCCCTAGGGACCCACAGATTGAAAAACGCTGTGCTAGGTGATTCTAATGCCTATTGCATTAAAAAGAAAGAAAGAAAAGGTGACAACACACACAAAAATGGTACATATCAAAAAACAAAAACAGAGCATAAGGCAACAAATATTAAAACAAAAATATAACTAAATAAATAAGTCAGTAAGTTAGAATCACCTAGCATGTTGACAACTTGCTACTTTGTTTTTCTATCTGTACCTACCTACCTACCTATATTACCTGTCTTGTGTCCTTCTCTGTTATTGTTTTTCCTATTGTTTGTGTGCACTACGTAGCGTGCGCCAAGTTTTTCTTTTTTGCGTACAAGCGACATTGAACATTAAAACAAACGACATAACGTCTACATTCAAATGTCAAATGTCATTGTAGAACATTGAATTTGCACGCACATTTTTTGAGTGTTGTCAGCTATTTAGATTGTGACTCTTTAATACATCTCAATGGTGTGCGCTGAGTAAATGTTTATCTATCTATCTACTAACCGGCTGATGGCAGGCTTGCGTTCGTTCGCCAGCACGGCGACAGCGGCGCCGCACTCCAGGAAGTATGACGTCAGCGGGGCCGTGTTGCTGAGCGCTTGGAGCGCTGCGTTCATGTAGCAAGTGTTGCCCATGTTTTGGAGGCCTACCAGACCTAGAGATAATAAGATTAGGTATACAGGGACCGTGTTCCGAATGCCGAGATCCGAAGTCGAACAAAGGTGAAAGACATTGGGAATCGTATCACGGAACTAAAATGGAACTGGGCAGGACACCTGGCACGGAGGTATGACGACAGGTGGAGTAAGGTGTCAACTGAATGGCGTCCAAGAACTGGCTACAGAAATGTCGGCCGCCCCGTTGCGAGATGGGCGGACGATATTACGAGCATTGTGGGGCGAAATTGGATGAGGCTGGCACAAGACCGTGAGGAGTGGCGTAAACAGATGGAGGCCTATACTCAGCAGTGGGTGAAATCGGGCTGCGGATGATGATGATGATGATACAGGGACCCGGCAGCGCGGCCGACCACGGATGAGATGGCGGGACGAACTAGACGCCTTTGAGAGGGACTGGCGGACGAAAGCACTGGATCGGCGTGACTGGCGAAAGTTGGGGGAGGCCTTTGCCCAACAATGGGACAGTATGGGCTAGTAGTAATAGTAATAGTCATGTAGGTATTGAGATTTTCACTAACAAAGGAAGAGGGAGAGAGAGGAATTTAGAATGTATTGACTCAACTAATTTGATAGCACTAAAAATGTTGCAGTCCCTTTCATAATGATCAATATAAAAAGGTTGCCATGAATTTTAATGTTTTGAAATTAGTTTAGTTTTTGGGACATCTGAATTAACAATTTCTATTTGATTTGATTTAAACAATCTTAAAGACCCCTTTCTGTGTGAGATTATCACTAAAAATTGAAATCTAAGATTATGGTCGCGCCACGTAAAAAGAGCGCTGGCTGTCAAACTGCGCAGAGGTCGATGATTGGTGGAGAGGTAACGCGGCGCACTTCATACCATTGATTTAGCGAGTGCTATTGGTTCGTCAGCGAGTGAACACAGGCGCAAACATACCCCCGCTAAACAAATTGAAATCTACTAAGATACCTCTAGTCCGATCATCTTCGTAGTCCATGTCATCGGGGTCATCGTCGGGGCTGGCCAGACCCACAGAGTTCAGCCGAGCCCCCACAGACCCGTCGAATGACGAGCTATCAGGATACATCTGTTAATAGGATGAATAAGTCAATTATCTTCTTAAATTAACCGATGTTTTAATAAGTTATTTTGCTATTCGGACGAAGATATAAATAAATAAATATCCCTGGACATTCCACACAGCGTCATCTAGTCCCAAGCTAAGCATTTAAATGCTTGTGTTATGGTAACCAGATAATATACTACATAGATACATTTTTTTTTGTAAATACAACATAGAAAACAACCAGACACGAAACAAATATTTGCAGATCATACAAACATTTGTCCCGTAGCGGGGATCGAACCCGCAACCTCTGCGTCTCAGGCGGGCTTTCGCCCACTGTGCTACTAATATTAAAAACGCGTAAGATTGTATAGACGTATAGATGTTTGTTACTTAACGGATTTGAAAATTATGATCTTATTTTTATTTAAGTAGCAGAGGTCGAATTTTAACTGAGCTTGAATAACAATCTGGTACTCAAAAACTAAGTTATATGAAAATACTAGCTGCGCCCCGCGGTGAATAGTACCCGTTCCCGTGGAATATCGGGATCAAAAGTAGCCTATTCTTTAATCCAGGGTATAAGCAATTCTGGTATTCAATTTCATTCAATCCGACCAGCTGTTTGAGCGTGAAATAGTAACAAACACTTTATAATATAGGTATCTTTCTCCTTTATAATATAGGTAGATTTTTGTTTAAAGCTCAAGCAGAGATAGTAACAATTTGATACTACGAAACTAAGTTTTGTTAAATGAAAATATAATAGACCTGTACGACTCAGGATGTGCCACCCTCACTTCCGCGGAGTGCAAAGCAAATTGCTGGGACATTATTCATCAATTTATTATGCACTTTAGAAATACTTATTCACTTGTCAATCAGAAAGGCGTGTCGTTGTGGTTCAAATGAGATAAAACTCTTCTTCTACAGGGTGGGGCCATATTTTGTATACAGATGGGTTTAAAGCTAGTTTTAAAAAAATCGTTGTTAAATTATAAAGATTTTTACTCGCTCACATGTCAAGTATTCTAAATGTACCTATGTAATTTTTAGTTCATGCAAGTTACCGGCGGAGGCGCTGCACTGGATTTTTATACATTCGTGATACTTGACTCGGTGTTGAGCACAGTATACAATACTACGGTAAACTGGTGTTAACTCCCGCTACGTACCGCAGTTTGGTTCACAGCCGCCCTGATGTGGACCTCCTTCTCGCACGCGTAGCACCAAATCCTCTCCGTCGACACATTCATATGAACGCAGTGAGACGGCTGCGCCTGGAACAATATACAATTTGTCAATCAAGGCTTCTAGGACCACTTCTAGGACCTGTCCGAACACCAGCGCTGCACCCATTGAGATGTATTAGAGTCCCAATCTAATAGCTGACAACACTCAAAAAATGTGCGAGCAATGTTCTACAATGACATTTGAAATTTGAATGTAGACGTTATGTCGTTTGTTTTAATGTTCAATGTCGCTTGTACGCAAAAAAGAAAAACTCGGCGCACTACGTAGTGTGCGCAGAGTTTTGGCGTTTACATTTTATTTGTCTGATGGTGGCTCTATAATACATCTCAATTACAATTTGTCAATCAAGGCTTCTAGGACCTGTCCGAAAACCAGCGCTGCACCTTACCTACCTAGGTCTGGTGCAGCATATGCTGAGACAGGGACCTAATTTGACCCTACGCAACACATTTTGTCTCTTTCTTTATTGTTATTCTTTGTCTATGTTATGTACCCACCTATTTTTTTTTTGTATTCTCTGTTACATTTATATACTTACCTTCTGACGTTGGGGCAAATAAATGTCATTTTTTTTCTTAAAGAATGTTTTGTCTTGTTACTCATAAGGCAATGAAAAGCTAAAACGGCTGTTATATCTGTCATCTACAGATATAAGTCCATTATGAATAACGGGGTTATCCCTTACATCTTTATAAATGATTTATACAGTGTCAGGCAGGAGGCAATATTTGAACTAACGAGACAATAGTGGCAATACTGGATGTCGCCAAAACTTAACTAAACCAATTTGACAGCACTAAAATTGATGCCATCCTTTTTATTTCGATCGTTATGAAAAGGACGGCAACAGTTTTAGTGCTGTCAAATTGGTTTAGTTATGTTTTGGCGACATCCAGAATTGCCACTAATGTAGTGCCTGGGACATTGTCGAGATGGAATAGGCTTACCCAGCATCTAAACCACCCTCACAGCTGAACTGGCCATAATCACAAGAAATACTATGTTCAGGCTGAACGGCTTAGGCAGCCCCACATGTGCTGAACAGTTCAGCACATGTGGCACCTAAGCCGTGGGTTTCCTTACGATGTTTTCCTTCACTATTCAGAGCTCGTGTTAATGAGCATTTAACTTTTTAGAAAAGAAAAGTTCATTGATGCTTGGCTGGGATTCGAACCCACGACCTTTGGATCGCAAGTGAGGTACATCCCACTCAGCCAACACGGCTCTTAAATCTGTACCACTATGACAAGACTAACTCACATTGTCCACAAAGACACCCAAGTACACCAAAGTAACAAAATATTGATTTAGTTTATTTACAGACAATAGTATTTATTGAGTTCAGTCTAAAATTATCTTATCCAATTTCAGCAACAGACTAATTGGCTTATTTTGTTACCATGTTAATTACAGCTTAGTTGGGAACGCAAGAACCGAATTAGCCAAGTGGGATGGTACCCCGTAGTGGGTTATTTCTCAGAATCCCACTTCTATATATATCTATCTATACTAATATTACAAAGAGCACATTTAATATAATAAAAATGTAAACTTGGTTTGTTTGTATTAATCTCCGAAACTACTCTATCTGATTTCAAAAATTATTTCACCAATATGTAGCATGGATTTTCCGAATGAACATAGGCTATATTTTATTAAGGTAGGTATCACGCGAGCGAAGCCGCGAGTAAGCGTTGTTTGGTCTGAATATCAGCCAAACAACGCTACTTAAATGATGATGCTGAATGACCCAACAGGGCTATAGGTCGCGCCACGTAAAAAGAGCGCGGTCGGGGAAGTAGCGGGGGTATGTTTGCGCCTGTGTTCACTCGCTGACGAATCAATAGCACTCGCTAAATCAATGGTATGAAGTGCGCCGCGTTACCTCTACACCAATCATCGACCACTGCGCAGTTTGACAGCCAGCGCCAGCGCTCTTTTTACGTAGCTCTGCCTTAAATTAACTTACCTTTTGGTGCTTTGTGCTGTGGTCATTTTTGACTTCAGAGCAGCCGACATGGTGGCATTCTGGCTGGAGACAGATCCACAGGTTGGGGCCGGAACAGCCACAGTCAAAACATGTTAACGCCTGTAACAATAGTTTTTAAATTCTGCACTTAAAAGAAACAGAGGAGTTCCCAACTCGCACTAAGAAACGAGGATAAGCCTTTGCATTAATTACATCAAAACACGACAGCCCTGCTACTCTGCAAAACGAAAAACGAAGTTTCGTGACAATTTTCGGGGTCAGCTTATGTTGGTGGATACTGAATTCGTAATAGTTCACCAACATAATTAGAACCCAAAAATTGTCACGAAACTTCGTTTTTCGTTTTGCAGAGTAGCAGGGCAGGTTGCAAACCCAACGTCATGTATGGAAAATGTGGGCATGTACCAAAATATTGTTTTTGGACATACTTCTGACTAACCCTTAAACATCTTCAAAGGCTTTAAAAGATGTGAAAGAAAGAATATGTCTGTTGTATCTTGGGAATACAGTCGTGATCATACTTCATTAATATTTATATACAATAAAATTCAGCTCAACTTGGTGGCAATAAAAAATCATTTATTTTGGTAGGACCTCAAAGATCACTTCAAATTGTATATTACATGCCTGGTGATTCTAGTGCCTGATAGAGGTGAGACATCTTGGTTAGAATTGGCTTGTTAATTTTAAAACATCTCAGTTGAACGGAATACTAACATACTATGTTGTTGAGTTTTTTAACTTTAAGTACTTAATAAATCTTTGTTTAAAACTTAACAATCACAGAATAT
Organism: Xanthorhoe designata; assembly: GCA_963582015.1. Taxonomy (NCBI): domain Eukaryota; kingdom Metazoa; phylum Arthropoda; class Insecta; order Lepidoptera; family Geometridae; genus Xanthorhoe; species Xanthorhoe designata. The sequence goes on from OY757053.1 coordinate 4,315,899, forward strand.
TATGATTAACTAACAATGGAATTGCCAGTAATGATAAGATAAATCTAGGAATATGATGTACTTAGATTCATATAAATTGCATGTGGCAAATCTGTTGCATATGATTAGCAGGATAGGAATATGACTTAATTTTTAAATAATATGAAAGTGATGAGTAAGTCTTTCACAGTATTGTTTTGATGCATATTTAAAACAAAGGCTAACTAAAGGATATCAGTTTGATGCAAGAACGCAGAGACGCGTTTGTTATGAACTAATATAGTTTTATTAGCAGATAAAGTTCTTATTTTTTTTCTGTTCTTTGTAAGATTTACTATTTTATACAGTAATTTGTATAAAACTTCATTTAGACAATGAATGAGCAAAATTTCATACAGAAACAAAGATCTCATTATCTAGTACATTCATTCATCATCATCATCATATTCAGCTTTTTGTGACCCACTGCTGGGCATAAGCCTCCTTCCATAACCGCCAATCAGCTCTACTTTGGGCCTTTTGCATCCAGGTCTTACCCTGTACGGAAACTATGTCGTCCATCCATCTAGCAGGTGGTCTGCCAAGAGGTCTAGTGAATCCCCGGGGCCACCATTCAGTTAAGGCCTTACTCCACCTGCCAGTACATTCATTAGTATCATTCAAATCAAAAATTGTATCTTCCACTATTGACTGTCCAGTTACTCCACAGCTATACTTGTTATGAATTGGCTACAGATAAGGCAGAAATTGCATAAGTCACATTCAAATTGTAAACATCCTGCATATAATTAGGCCACACATACACAAAAGGAACATTATAACCAACTATATATCAGGTTAACTTGCGAGGCACAAAGAGCGCTCGTTATGTTACACAATGTAAACTGGATCATGCAAAATTATAATTATCTATCATGTTTGAGGTTATTGTTTAAAGTCTTTACCTCCTTCGACTGCAACAAATCCTTCCCGATGATATCAGCTATTTTATTTAGATGCTCGCACGTCATCCCTTTTTCCATTATAGAAAATAGTTTTGAATGTAAATAGGAAGTTTAGAGAATCACAATACACTGGTTGATGGTCATACACATTTTACGCCGCCGCGGACCGAGGAAAGACAGATGAGTTGGTAAGACGTACTAGGGATACTGAGAAAAGATTTACAGGAAACATTTCAGGAGAAAAGAAAGTAAATAATTGAATTAGATTACAGAAATTTCCTTCAACACAAAATCTTCCGTGACGAGCGAAAACTCAGCGTATTCTGCTGTGCCTGTGCTGCTGATTTGATTGATTGATGATGCCTGGCTGGCTGTCAGTTTCACTACATGGAGACAAGACAATGTCAAATTTGTCACGTCACAGTCAGACAGATCTATTCTGATCATAGCGATCACAGATGGCGCTGAAAATTTTTTAGATTATTAGAGCCAAAGAGCATGTAGAGAGCTGCCGAGATGCTTTAATGTTTCTTCTGCAAGTTCATGGCAAGTTCTTAGTTTTAGAAACTAAGAAACTACCAAATTACCAAAGAGTAAATTATTCATGCAAAAGTTAACTAGGCACTGCTAGGCACCTCACTCACTGTAATGAATGAATGACGTCATAGTGGTGTAGGTAGGTAGGTACTGATTGTAGGTATGGAAGCATTTCCATTTTCCACGCTGGTGCCAAGTTGGTTTCAGTTAGAAAAGCTTAGATATTTACGCTGCTGACCAAGTCTACTCCAAAATTAAAAGTCCTAGACATAGGAAGACTGTATAATGTCTAAAAAAACATTTTTTTTAACATTACAGTCTTGTTTTACCTAACTAAACCATCGTATCGTAGAGTACGAATATCTCAAGCTATTTATATATTTAAACACATAAATTAAATGAATATTTTTAGCTAAACGTAATGGTTATTTTCTCTTTGTTTAGTCTTGTAAATAGCCCAAATATTGGCGATTGGCGATGTGGTCGTTCCTAGGATTAAAAGCCCTTTTCTTTTGTGTAAATAAAAATAAAATAAATAAATAATGAAAATAGAGGCTTAGGCAAAGAGAATAAAAACACTACGTCAGCCACAGACCGACTTCATAAATTGTCCCACAACGCATTTTATATAGGCATTAAGCTCGTCACACACGTAGCTATAATATATATAATATATAGATAGATAGATAGATAGAAAATACTTTATTGCACACCATAATTTACAAATACATCAATATACATACCTACAACAAAAAAAAAACTTTCCTATGAACAATCGGCGGTCTTATCGCTAAAAAGCGATCTCTACCAGACAACCTACGGATGGATAATGGACAATATAAAATAGTATATATTAGGTACTATACATTAAAGCAAGGCATATTACGGTAGATTTTCTATACAAATATTCAAGTGACCGCTGTGACCGCACACGCAAGGCTTAGGTGTACTAAAATACTGGCTGTTAACTAATGTTCATTGATACAAGCATGTCTTTGTCAAATTGTCAATGTCATTGCGAATTTTTGACGTACGTACGTGCGTGACACTAAATTTGTTCTGTTTTTGTTGTTTTGTTTTGAATTATTAATAAATTGAGGAAATCATCGAAGTCATTGAATAAAATTATCGCATCGCAATGACTTCTGCGTCATCGAGCAGTGCTCGCTCCCTGTTCTCAGAATCAAAGCAACGATTGGCCGAGCGAGTACAAGTCAACATGAACAACATTTCGTCACTAGCTCGCCAAATTCAAAGGGGCTCCAAGTCCAATGAGGTGAGTATTTACTACTTAATTATTATTAGCTGGAAGGTCCTAGAGAAATTAATATTACGTTTGTACTCAGTAAAACCTTGATTCCAAACACAAACAACCTACCTACACTTTTACAATCAAAGTCGTTAAATTATAATTAAAGGAGCCTACAAAATTAAGTAGGAAATTATTATTTATTTTATTTTTTATATTTCTAGCTTCTAACAAAAGCAGCCCGTGACATGGCCAGCACTGAGAACCAACTTCAGAACAGTGAGGAAAACCTGAAGAAGATGCAGCTAATTGCAGTCCACATGGGCTACCAGTACGAGAACATCCTCAAGTCTGCACAGATGCTGACCCAGGTTCAAGAACAGCTTGTCGCTATGAAGAAATGAAGGGAACTTGGAAGATTCTGGTATTTTGCTTTGAGTATAATATTAGAAGATGGGTTTTGCTGCCTGTCATGTATGGAGTACTAATGAAATGCTACTTAATTATGGGACATGGTGGTAAATGTTTAATAAACTTGCCTCTGTCCACTGCCTTGACATTTTCAAATGAGGTTCTTAATTATGGGATTGAAAACAGTATAAGTTAACACATCACATAACTGCAACTAAAATAACCTATAATTTTCAATTTTATCATTATAAAACAAATTCCGTCAGACAACCTAAGAATGCATGTACTCACAAGCCTGTGTTTTATGTTTTAAATTATATACTTACTTATTACCTGTATGACATATAGATTGCTATAAAATATAATCATACTCGCAAATAATCATGTAAATAATCAAGTGTTGGTTCATAAGCCCATTTAATTATCCAATCAGTTCCTAGATTAATTAGTAAGCATTATATTGTATTATTTATTATAGTTATGATTATTTTAATTGAAGTTGTAATTAACTAGTCTTATTTACTGTGAATTAAAACACAATCTAAGTTGAGTATGCATTTTAGTTTTTTTACCCATGTATTGTGCCTTAGATAAAAATAGAGTTTTGTTCTTAGGTAATATTGCTAATTTTATTTTAGTAGGGGCAGATTCTCCTCTAACAGACTCTGATCCATCAGATGAATCAGATAAGAGTGAGAGTGAGAGATGATTTCAATATTGTATTTTATTGTAAGATGGATTCCATATCTAAATCATTCCAAAAAGCTCAATACAATCACAATACCTACATCTGCTGTAAGTTGGTTTGGAGTTGGGTGTTGTGCAGGTTCCTGATTTTGCCTAAGCATCATGTCAAGATTACTATAAGGTAGGTTTTGCAATATCATTGAAATAACAATACCAATTTTGGAATCAATCTCAATCAGCTAACAAGATTTTCTTAATAGGTACTCATACTCAATGAACCCTCTCGATAAAGTCGTCGAAACAAAAAGCATTTCTTCAATTACATGATACGTCATGTAGATCACTCTCCCCCGTGGATCGCGTGCGAAGCGCACAACCTGCGACACAGGAGTGTGGATTCCATTCACATATTTTTGACGACTTCGCGCGTCTTCTGCGCCTCTTTCCCGTTTGTTGTAGACCTTTTCGATTTCACTTAGTACCTCTACTTCAGTAATCGGGCGTTACCTAACTACAAACAAAAAACTGAAATCATAAGTAATAGGTACCTAGGTACTTATACAAATTATATTGTATTTCGATCTATCGTTCTCCTTTTTTTGCGTTGGATAACCCGTGTGTTGTTTTATTCGTCTGTCTTTTCATTACGTACCTAGGTAGTGGAAAATAGATTTGAATAGTAAGTAGTTTCTAGATTACATCGTCTATAAACCTAAATTATTACGACTTAATGAAAACACTATAGAATCATTGATAGTTACAGTTTTCCGCTATTATGTAATCTCAATGTGGGGCCCGGTATCTACCTTTAGGGTCAGCGCAGACTGGACTAAAAGCTCTACCCGACTATTATAGTCCGCGTTACGTAAAAAGAGCGCTGGGAGAAAGTGGAGGGGGTAGTCTGCGCATGGGTACACTCGCTCACGAAAGTACCAGGCCTATTTTTGAACTAGCATTTCGCTTTTCACTCGCGGCTTTGTAGATTTTATAGATTTTTATTGATAAGTATCTTTATTAAAAAATACTAACTTAATCATTTATATTTTCTTGCTTCTGCTGTTCATAATTGTTTTAAATTATTAACTACATTATTATGAGTCGCTTCCTAAAACAATGTAGGTAGGTACTTACATTATAAATATTATTTACATCATTATTTCTTACTTTTTTATGTAAAACCATTTATTAAACTCATTTTCGACAAAATGTCCCTTACGTTACTTACTACGTGATACTTCCGGTGACGATAATGTGTTAGCACAGCAGTCTATACGTACTCTACATATAGGGACATAACTATACCTATTTAGGGATTTTATGCCCGGCACTCAACTCTAGTTGTAAAAATCCCAAGGAAAGAAAATCCCTACAACTTTAACTAGGGATTTTTCACCAGGAAAGAATCGAAAATGGATTAAACTTGCGATAAAACTGTGGAATTGTCAAGGATATTAATTTATCTATGGACATTTGACAGTTTGTCTTGTGGTCCAAATGTTTCACTATTTTCCATCTAGTATCCACTATTATTATATAAAATCCTTGCCGTGTCTGATCTAGTCTTTACCTAGGTACAGGAAGCATGGTATCCCAGACTTTCACTGCTCCGAATCTTGGACGAATCGCTTCCTGCTATCGCTGGTTGTGACATTGTTTGCTTTACGTTCTATGGTGATACACAATGCGTTTAATCGATTTCTTCGGCTTTGCTTGTGTGGTGCTAATCCGGATAAAAAGTAGCCCATGTGTTATTCAAGAACATAAACTATAATAATAATAATAAATAATAATAATAAATATCCTTGGACATTTCACACGGCGTCATCTAGTCCCAAGCTAAGCAATTTAATGCTTGTGTTATGGTAACCAGATGACTGATAAACTACATAGATACATTTTTTTTTTTGTAAATACATACATATTATACATAGAAAACACCCAGACACGAAACAAATATTTGCAGATCATGCAAACATTTGTCCCGCAGCGGGGATCGAACCCGCAACCTCTGCGTCTCAGGCGGGCTTTCGCCCACTGCGCCACAGAGGTCGTCATAAACTATGTATGTACATTCCAAGTTTCAGCTAAATATCGCTGGTAGCCCTCACGTATCGAATATTTTTTAAATGTAGGTAAGTAGGTACCTTGCCCTACATTTCTACAAAGGATTATGCAATTTTATAAAAAATATTCAACTTCATAATAAAACCTAAAATCCATTAAATTACAAACAAACTTGGATAAGTTAGGTACTTACATACCTATATTATAATCTTTATTTTCAGGAGTATAAGAGCGAGACATTTTCAATGCAGTGTTTTGTTTGAAATATACTGACCTCTGACCTTAGATTTCACTTGATACAATCAATTTCTTGGAACGAGGAGACGTAGGTCATTTAGTAAATAATTGTTCAACGCTTTGTAAATCGAATAGTATTCTGTTAATGAAGATCAAAGTCAATGCCGTTTTGTCTGTGAAGTTTGTCGAGGTCTGAGGAGAATAACTAATATAGGTACTTACTAAAATCCTACGAGTGCGGAGTAAGACCAAGGCGCAGTAGACATTGATCAGATTTCAGATCAGATCTTTCAATAGATTCTTTCTTTAGAATTCTATTCAAGATGCCTTCAACGAACTTACCTAAGATGTTTTGAAGAATTCTAACAGGGGGTTACTGTTAGAATTCTTAATAATACGGAGCTAATACGAGTATTAGTGAAAAAATTAATTGCTTTGAACAGTCAAAGCAATGAATTTTTTCAACTGACTACAGTTTATGTGACTTATATAGGTAATATGCTATACCTTCTATTTCAAAATTTCATGTATGACTGTATCTATGTATTTAGAAGAGAATTATAGACACAATACAGAATTATAGATTATGATTCGACATTACAGCAAATAGGTCCATTACTCAACAGATAAGTGGTCTTTTCCTTCAAAGCCTATATCTAAGAGCACATTAGTGACCGTCGTGTCCGCCGTGCTATTGTATTCGTTGCGCGCTCTACTTCTTTAGTACTTTCCTTTTTTTTCTGCGACATCGCTTATTATTCTATTGAGAACGAGGTTATGCAACCGCTGAAGTTTTGATATAATTTTTACTTCAAAAACCAGAACCAACTTTAAATTTTGCACCTTGGCTCTAGGATTTAGAGTTGAAAGTTTTGTGGTAAGAAAAGTTGGCGTGGTTTGCTCGTGACTGCAGAAGCGACGGGGGTCTATTACGCAAGTACCACTTATAATTATCTACGTCGAAAGTGCAGAATTAGGTGGTGCAGCTACTCGTTTTGGTGTTCGATCGAAGCGATGCATTTTGATGTTGCAATCGAATGATTTTATTGTTGTACTAGCGGATGTAGGCAGATGTTTTCCTGCGACCGACATCGCCCGTAACAATGATTATGATTATAATGACCACAATGGGTACCTAAGATCTTCGGGTAGGTATAGACATGACGTTCATGGGTATAGACAACAGACACCGTCTTTCACTTATCTAGTTGTCTGTAACACCTTGATTTATTTTTATCTCCTTTGAATTCAATTAATCGTGTCGATTTCGCAGATACCTAACCGGTTGGTCACCAGAGTTGGCCACTTGCTCATACTCTTTTATCTGTGCTCATACGAACGAACGCAGATACCTCTGCGTTCGTAATTCTCTTCTCAATAATACTAATCAGAAACTCTATTGTCAATGGGACATTCTCTATTTATACAAAAAGTGTTTTTTCGTGCCGCTCTAGCTCTACATAAGCTTAAAGCAGCAGCGATTAAATAACTGGTGATAACCAGTCTTGGAAATAGCTAGCTCTATTGTTGAGTTATGTTCCTCGAACTTCCATCACTTTTATGATCAAGGTGCCCAACTACTTCCACGGAGACAACCCTGACTCTGAACCGATAGTATCGATCCGCACAATATTGTTAAGTATAACTGATCGATGTTGATTGCTATGATTGAGGCAGGTTGACCGTGAAGCGGGTGCATTATCCGATGGACTGATAGCTTGATTGTGAGGATGATAAATTGATTTTTATAAATAAATGCCACACAGAATCAGCATATGTTCATATATCCAATCATACCAGGAGGATTGTACCTTAACGACCAGTTTTCTTGGCTCATACGTATTTCTAAACTTGAAATTCATGAGCGAAATAAATATTTGGACATACCTCTGACTACTCCCTCGGACGTCTTAAATGTATGATAAAAAACATCTGAGATAATCTGAGATAATGGCCTTGGAGATAGAGGTCTTGACCATATTTATTTATGGTCTAAAGAAATAGAAAAATATTTATTTACATCACACAAACATTATGAACAGGAACATTGTACAAATTAAAATATTTATTTAGTTCTAATTATGAGTGAAGCAAAATGCATCTCTCAGCATTTGCTGCAGCAGCTCAAGGTGCAACTACAGGCGCTGGTTTTCAGTGATGATAGGTAACTTTGAGTATAAAAACCATTGTTAAATGGAACTTTTTGGTCCGCCAAAAGATCAACTCCTCATTCATTTGACGGGTTTATATGAAATACACTATAAGTATATCATCAGGTTGGGACACTCATACATAGTAAAGGTGCATAACCTAGGTACTTACCTATAGCCATGGTTGCACAGATATTAGTTGCATCGGCGCCGGCGCATCATGTTGCATAAGGCTAGGCAAAGCGTTACGTGGCTTCGCTCTGCTTGATAGGGGTATTTAGTATTGATACTTGCTATTGGTGATTCAAGATTGGTTAGGATTGCTTCCGCAATCTATGGATCACTAAGATATACACATAGTCACCAACACAGAACGTAAGGTTTAGTGTATAAGTAGGTATAGGTACATCATCATCATCATCATCTTCTACAGCCCGACTTCACCCACTGCTGGGTATAGGCCTTCACTTGTTTATGCCACTCCTCACGGTCTTGTGCCTCATCTTATTTCGCCCCATAACGCTCGTAATATCAACCGCATGTGAAGTAAATAAGATAAAATTAAATGCGATATTATTCTGTTTCTTTGTTTAATCTAAATTATGGGTTGTGATCGAGAAACTTTTAAGAAACATCAAACACACAAACAAATTTAGTATTTTTAAACACAGTCTAGTCAGATATTTTTGAAAAAAGTTGAGCATAGGTACCTTGAGTGGCATTTTAAAGAAGGCCAACGCTTGAGACTGGTTTTAAACCCCCATGCCGAATTCAGGCGATTAGAGCCTAAACTGTTGGTACTTGAGTAAACATCTGTCTCCTAAACCCTGTCGGTCTAAATGTCTCCAGTCTTCTATTACGTAAGATACGCCCTTTTCTAACCACAGTGGCCCAGAGACCACAGTTCAAGCCCTTTATAACTTTTCCTTGAGAGCCACATGGTTGTAAGCAGGTTCTCTTCGTTGCTAAGAAGCTTCTGCATGCGACTTTGCTCGTAGGCTTGGCATAGGTACTTATGTCAAAAAAGAAGGCGCAAATTCAACAACTAAAATGTAAATTACTTCATCATCGTCATCAGCCCTTCGCATCCCACTGCTGAGTAGGCGTCTATTTCGTTTCTGCCACTCCTGTCTCTCGTCTATCTAGCCTGTGTACGACCTGCTACAAATAGCAGCTTTTCGCCAGCAAGATAGTTTTACATAGTGTTTTCACCATGAACGACCTACACTCCAGAGACCCTACTTGGATTCCACGAAAACGAAGTTTTGTGACAATTTTCGGTATTATGTTGGTGGATGCTGAATTCGTAACAGTACACCAACATAAGCTGAACCCGAAATTGTCACGAAACTTATTTTTCGTTGATCCCAAGTGCTTAGAGCCTTTGTACACAATTGGTTTGTTTCTATAACCTTATTCTTGGATGTTCAACAACCAAACGGTCAAAATATCCCTTTTCGATCGCTCGGTTTACATTAACATTTAGTGATGATATGATAAACTGACGCAACTACGATTATCAGTAGGTAATTACCTTCGTAACTGCTGGTTCAGCAGCGGTTACCTCAACAGCATGCTCCATTTAACCTGGTGGTGGTCTCTTCTTCGTGCTTGTAACTGGTGTGTGCTTGTTACTGTTCTTCTTACGTATTCTTAGGTAGGTACCTACATGTGCTGAAATTAAGAGTGATAAAAACGCTTGTCTGACAAAGATTTTCGGAGATAAAGATAAAGATATTTTTTGATTTCTTTATATTCTGTTATGTTTTCTAAATTAGGAATGAGAAAGCTTCTGTGTACATTAAGTAGGTAGGTACATTAATTTAGTCATTCCAGAATGTTTTTTATTAAACTTATTCAGAAATTATTGACTTGTTAGCTAATATTTCTACGAATTAGATTATTTCAAGTTATAGGTACCTATTGAATGTCATTAATTATGTTGGCTAATCTACATATATCTATACCTACATACTTACTTACTACTTAAAAAGTGTTTAAAAAATATTTATTAAAAACTTTTTCTTAGGTAAGTTTTTAAAGGTACATTTTTAAATTTGTAACTAAACAAGATGTTTTATTTATGTTCATGTTTTATTTCTGGTATATATAATGTGTAGGTATGCACTTTAGACAAACCTTAATAGGTTTTTAAGGTGTTTACTAAGTTTGTACCTACTTAATATAATTATCTTTAATTTTGTTAAGAAAATAAAAAAAAAGCTAAAAATTCTATGAATACCTAGCCACCTGTGGTCACCTGATTGATGATGATCATATTATTATAACATGAAATGCGTCAGAACAAGTTCTTATAATTTCTAGGTAAATTGTAAAATTGATGTCATCTTATTGTAAGTAACTTCCTCTATCTCACATTGATAGTTTCCGCGTGTTGACTTATCTTCTAATGTTAGATTTTCTAATGTTAGAATTCTAGAATAAACTAAACTTAAGCATCTTTAGTGGATAATATAAAAAATGACAGTATCTTATCTTTCTAATATATTCATAAATGTTGAAGTTTTATCATTTAAAAAAGAAAAAATATCATAAACAGTAAATGAATAAAATAGCAAAAAAGCGAGCGAATGAAGCGAAAAATATGTCTCAAGATTGTTATCTTATGAACAAGGGTTCAAGAATGTACGAGTATCGAACCCACTTTCAGATGGAAAGCCGAGGCACTAACCCACTCGGCCAACACGGCAGATTTACATGCATAATGCAGTTTACACCTACCATGTCCGTATGCCCTTAACCTTAGCCATGTGACGACGGAGCTGGGGTCACGGCTGACTTATGTACAGGTAAATAAGGATATGTAAACCTGAGGCTTATTGAGTACTAGTAGACCCACGCGGCTTCGCTTGCGTGTGTCCATAAAAACTTTGACACCCTGAGTTTCTATCAAATTAAACTTTCCTTTAAAACGTTCCTATACAAACTTTGACACCCCAATGCAACCCTTAAAAGGGTAAACCTGCGGTAAAATGGCGCCTATTTTTGAAGTTAGACCTCTGGCAATACATCGGTGAAAACTGCATTCAATTCCATTTAGTATTAGTTTTTGCGTTTATCCAAAACGTCAAAGCAAACTACGCCTCGAACGCTTCAATTTGGAATTAATAATATGATCAATTTCACTCGGCAAACTGGTACCTAGGTACACCTCTCTTTAAACTTTTAAAGTTACTGTAAAGTAGCTTATTGAAGTCCTGACTCTATAGTATAGAGACTACTCAAATATGGTAAAACAATCCTAATTTATAAGAGGTGCATTATTTGCTTTTCGCTGCTTAAACTTAGGTAAGTACCGAAGCGTTGCAACCAGTTAAAAATTAACCCCACTTTAAATACAATTAACAAAATTGCAGAGAGAAAGTAGGTGAGTAGAGTGGCCGCTTAAAAACTAATTAATGAATACATAACGCGTTATATTACGCTTCTTAATCTTGGCCATGAAAATGCGTCTTTATTTTCTGCCTGAAGACCTCCGTCATGGCTTAATGAATTTATAGCCGGGACCGACAATTTGACGTGCCCTTCGAAATACGGAAGCCCCTTCTTTCAATTAAAACGATAGATTGTGCCAATTTTTGTGGACCTAGTATTTTAAGTAATTCTTACCCCGTTATTCATATTGAGCTAGTAAATATATTTTAGGTAAAACTGATATTAAATCTGTTCCTATCTCTTTTCATTGCCATAAGAGCAACCATAAGAAAAACAAAAAAAATATTTATTAAATCATAGAAATAAAGGTAGTATTTTACTTTTTAAATAAAAAACCTTTAATTTTGACAAACAAAAATACCCCCTTCGAAAAAGAGGGGACTATAAGTTTGTAGTAGGTATTCGAATAACATATACTTAGGTACATACCTACATATATAGAGATCACTACATGCCTGATTGTCTGTCTGTGATAACATAGACACAAATTCCTGAATATTTTTTTGTTAAAAGGCGTTTCTACTTAATTGTCTTATTCTACAAACTTCTTAGAATTGGGGTAGTTTTTTCCGTTATAAGTTTATTATTAAAGACATAATTCCTAAGGCATCACTGTAAATTATATTTACTAATTTTTAATTTTTAACTGTATTTTTATTACTTTGTGTTTTCCTTAAAATATTTAAATGTTAGCATTTCGAGTCTGACTTCACAGTAGGAAAGAAATAACAATAATTACTACTGTGATGCCATATTCAAAATAATTTTTAATTTTAATTTAATTTTTAATTTATAATAACCTAATTATCTACTTAGAATTAAGATGGTTTTTTTTTACGCATGTTGTGATACCCTATAATTATGGGAGCACTAGTTTTTTTTATTTCTAATATTTGGCTATAAATTGATGCATGTATGGTGGTGTGGTAGCCAATGAATCAAGTGTACTCAGTGAACCACAGGGCCTACAGCCATAACGTGACGTTGCCAGCTTATGCATTAATACACGTTTGAACTGCCTTCTGATGCCAACCTGTCACGACTAGTCGCCGACGAACTGTCGCCCGAACCGCGCGAGCTATGAGTAAACTTCTGTTTTCAAGTGCAAAAAGTAAAATAAAAATGTCAGTATATTTTTCTCTTTACTCAATTTGTTAAAGTCCTAGGAACTGATGTGTTGTTTTTATCTAAAGAATAGATTAATTAGCATGGTTTAGATTTATATTTGTTATCCAATCACGTTCCTGATAACTGTAGAATTTTTTTAAATATTTTAATAGGGGTATGGTACACAGTGAAACGTTTTTTTTTAGCACTCAATGAACCATGGTTGATCGCGTACTACTTGAACTTTATTATATAAAAAAACCCTATTTCTTCTGGTCACACTATAACTTTGGAGATATCACTTAAGATAATTTTTATGATATAAGAAATGTTAGATTAATGATCATAAAATGATAGAAGATCATAATTATAAGAAATATTAGATAGGTAATAAATAGATCATAAAATAACGATAAATACGCCAGAACTAAAGTCATAAGCCAGAAGTAAATGGTAAAAAACATCTTGATTTATAAATAATTAATAAAAAACACAATTACCTTTATAATGTAACATCCTTCTAGGCTTAAATCATTAATGGTAGAACAACGTTTTATTGTGTACCACATGGTTTACTGACTACCCACCCCCCAGTTCATTGTGTCCCCCTAAGAGTACACAATGAGCCATTTCCCTCTTTTTTTTTAAAGTCTTTTTGCCAAGTATTTATCAGCTAAAAGCTAAAAATACAAATGCAATTTCAAAGTCATTGAAATTTCCTAAGTCATGGGCTAAAAAGTACTGTAAATATGTTACAGAAAAAAAAACTACAGCTCTCTAAACTTTTGGTGGTTCAATGGCTACCACACCACCCTACGTACAGTGTAACCCTGTGTTGGGAATCCTTAAAAATAAAATAAAAAATAAAAAATAAAAGTAAAGAAAAAGCTAGGCCCACATCTTGTCTTCTTGCCTGATTCTTCCCCTGGTGTGGGGAGTCGCGTTGGAACAGGCAATAAAATCACCTAGCATGTAAGTAAGACGAAATCGAAGTGATAAATAATAAATAAATATCCTTGGGCATTCCACACAGCGTCATCTAGTCCCAAGCTAAGCAATTTAATGCTTCTGTTATGGTAACTAGATGACTGATACACTACATAGATACATTTTTTTTTTGTAAATACATAGGTAAGTACATATTATGCATAGAAAACACCCAGACACGAAACAAATATTTGCAGATCATGCAAACATTTGTCCCGCAGCGGGGATCGAACCCGCAACCTCTGCGCCTCAGGCGGGCGCCCACTGTGCCACAGAGGTCGTCATCCGATCGATCCTTGAAGTCCTACCAAAATAACAGATTTTTTTTTTCTTTCCTCACGTCATCGCTACATTTTCAAAAGTCTTGTTTGTATAGTTTCATTTGTATCGAAAGTGTGACAAAACAATTGGGGCAGGTCTCTGATCAACGAAACGTGCGCATCACGACTGCGTTTTGTTACGGTTGTTTGGAGAACGAACAATAATGATATTCAACCTTAACCTCTAAATATTCTAATTTATAAGTATGATTGTTTCGAAAATATACCTTAGGGATGTAAATATTGATTTAGAATAATTCAACTACGTATTGTATTCATTAACTATTTTAATATTTCATCAAGTTATAAAAGTAACTACGCAGTGTAACCAACATTGACACAACTCATCCAAGAGCAAAATAAAGGTTCTCTTGTTATTGGGACATATTTGCTAATAAAATACCGCCAGGCACTTTATCTTTCGATAATAGTAAGACGTGTCTTGCTTGACGTATGTCGAGTTGTATGTGTATTGCTACTCAAATTCATGTATTACAAAATTTTAAACATATCATCATATCCCGTATGGTCTAGTGGCTAGGATACCTGGCTTTCACCCAGGAGGCTCGGGTTCGATTCCCGGTACGGGAATAATTTTTTGTCGTTTTTATTTATGTTCAGAAGTAGTGACAACTTGTAATATGCATTTCAAAACGGCCATAACATTTGGCACAGCAAAATTTTTATTGAATAACTAAATATTGTAAAAAATTTGGAATAAGCGCGTTGATGTCTTTTGTATGGCATACTCACTGCGCCCATTTTATTTTCAATTTTATGTTATTTCTTGGTTTTATGATTGAGTTTTTGGTTTTAAAATTGTCTTCATGACGTCTCGACAAAAGTTAATTACTTTGTGTTCTGTTCACGAATTTACTGAAGTTTTTATCCGTAGGCGAGTGAGGAGAGGCTTTGAGACGCAACAGAGGCCGTACCTACTCGGGATCAATAAAAACGAAGTTTCGTGACAATTTTCGGGGTCAGCTTATGTTGGTGGATACTAAATTCGTAATAGTTCACCAACATAATTGGAAAATTGTCACGAAACTTCGTTTTCGTTGATTCCGAGTCACCTAACTAATACGCTGATTATCTTAATAATACAATATTACAAATAGTCTCATAAAACCGTTTATAACCGGTTTAAAACTATTAAAACAAGTAAATAATGATATGCCATCCATGTTTGTGGCTTGGGGCATCGGAAGACAGGAAGTATACAGTACAATAATAATAATTCAAGATAATAATAATACAAGACAATAATTGTACTATCTCTACAAACTGGTCATAGAGCAAGATTTTATCTTTTTATAAGACTTCAAAAAAGGAGGAGTATTACACTAAATGTATTTTTTTATGTATCAGGTATTCACCCTCTATAAATAGGTACTGGACCGATTTTGAAAATTATTTTATGTTGCAAGAAAATACCGCTCCGTATCAGAAGGTCTATCAAGGAAAATGACGTAGTTCTCAGAACGTCGATATAATAAAACGTCTAGGTATATGGTGGCAATGTCTTGAGTGGCACAACGGCTTACTAGTAAAACGTCCAAAATGTAAAATTGACAACGATACGAGTATAAAACGTTAGGGATACTCAATAACAAAAATAGAAAATAATTACTACCGAGGTGGTTTTATTAAATAAATTTGAGGATCTGATGAGGATCTTCAGTGAACATTAAAAAAAATACATTAAGGCCTAAAGACTTCGTCACCAGATTTGGCCACTACCCTTTAAGCTACTAATGGTCCCCCATCTAATTTGTGACCCAGAACCTCGCTTCACTTCAAGTACTTATGACTAAGCAAGCTACGCCACGCTTCATTATCTGTGGTATGTGGTATGTAATATCAATTGTTTGTTTTCCGTCTACACATACCATATTTTATATTGCCATAATAGAAATATCTCTAATATTAATCAAATACTTTGTAGGTTTAAGACACTGTTCGCTTAGTGGTATTTTTGCAAGGTTGTGAGTTAAAAACATTTTTTTCCAAAAAAAATGTCATTTGTAAAAATAGCCTGGTAGATAACTATCTCTACAAAAGCTTACTCGACCGTGTCTTTTCTCGCGTGTTACCTACCTGAATATATGTTATGTTATTCCAGTAGCCTATATGTTATTCCAGGTCTCAAACTATGTATATTCCAAGTTTTAGCTAAATCTGTTAAGTATATAGTATCTGTTTAGTAGGTATAAGTAGGTAATCCTGATACCAAATTTCATTAAAATCCGTTCAGCGTGATAGAGTAACAAACTTCACACTTACGCTCAATCGGATAGCATATAGCTTATATCCTGGATTAACGCATAGACTACTTTTGATTCCGGTATTCCCACGGGAACGGGAGCTATTCACCGCGGGTAACACCGCGGGGCGCAGCTAGTATTTCATACAGGTAATATAATAATTGTAATTCTATTGATTGTTATTTTAATAAGATATTCTTAGTTGTGTTATCACGACTCTTCCTGCCTGACTGATATGATCTAAGAAATAGTTCCTATGACATGTAATGTAATTACATGTTTAATATAATAATTCCTATCGTTTATACATTTATTACATGTCATTTATATCAAGAGTAGGTATTATCTTCTTATACTATTATAAAGAGGGTCATTTATTTGTGCGATAAAAGAATATTATACTTACAATATAATAATTTAAATTTGACATATTTATGTTATAATTTAACTAATTCTTTCCATTTGATGTATGGAATGAAAAACCAGCCAAGTGCGTGTCGGGCAACGCTTAATGTGGGGTTCCGAAGTTGCCCAATGCACGACCTATCCACACGGAGTAGACGAAAAAAAAGAGAAAATTTACTTCCACTTTACGTGAAGCAGAAGTGAGACAAAATATTGAAAGTGAGCCAAAATGATTCATCATTCTCATGCTTTTGTACCTATTTAAGTAATTTGGTAAAGGTGTTTTGCTTCCAATTTACCCATATAATGATTCATTGGGAAATCGAATTCTCTAAGAAATATCCCAAATTAATTATCCTTATATTTTGGTACCTAATTAGCTTGATTCAAACCCACCTTACTCATTTCCAATCGATTTCTCGCGACAAAACCTTGGACAAGGAAAATTCGACTTTATATCTTAATAACTATTGAGGTTATATTTCATTGAGGTCTGATGCAGGGCCTAAAATTTCTTCCTCATTCGAAGACCTTCGATTTGCCGTGACAGGTAATAAGTGGTAGGATTTATTTTAATGCTATTTTTAGAAAATAATGGTAATCTTCGTACAACCGATTCACAAAACATTGATCGAAAATATTTAGAAACCCTCTTGAAACTAAAAGCGACCCACGTTTCATAGTTCTGCCTATTTTGGTGAATGTTCCAAGTTTAGCCCCCTGATTGTGTAACTTGTATCGGATTTATTAAAGTTGTATCAAAGCAAAAATCACAGTAAATCGCTAAAACAACTGTCAAATATGACAGTAATAAGGTAAGTTACTTACTAATTTAGGTACTAGCATTAAATGGTATCAGCATTAAATCTGACATTTACTGTGATTTTTGCTTTGGTACAACTTGGATACAACCCGAGACAAGTTACACAATCACGGGGCAGCTTACACCAATCAAATTAGAACTGCAATATTTCCCGATAATGGACGTTTTTTTGTCCTTCAGAGCCTACTCGTCACGTTTTTGGAACGCGCAGTCACTACGCGTTTGCATAAATACAAACGCAAATGAAACGCGCAGGCACCGGCGTAGAAGCCTTACCTATGTACGAGCCAAAGCCCGGTGAAGTTATAAAGGTCCCAACGACCACTTAACATTAAAGTCAATGCAAAAAAAAAACTCAGGCACAGCTCGATTTTTTGTAGACTCTACGATTCGCGATTTTGTGATATCTTCAGAGCATAGAATGTCCAAGGATATTTATTTATTTATTTATAGGCTCTGAAGATATTAGTAGTTCGCCCCGAACGAAATCCCGCGCGTTGGTTGGTGGCTTATTGTACTTGCTTCTGATTCTGACTACCAATATACGACACAGTCAAGTTGTAACTAAATTGTTTGTATTACGAAGTCCGACTACAATATTTCTAGATGCGTTAAAATATTATACGCTTTAATTGACATTTTGCAGATATTCGTTGATACAAGGACCACGGCCTTCCACGAACAAAAGTCCCTAAATAAATCGCAAAAATAATATTATGGTCTGAACAATTAGAAGTCCGTGATCTCTGCCTACCCCTTAAACATGCGTGACTTTACGTATGCATTTAATTATATTTTAACCAGTTTAATTATCAAAGAATTCATTGCGTGATGGTTCAACGTATTGTTTCGTATGGCCGAACCCAGTGACCCAGTTATTTGTATTAAACTTCGCACTTGCACATCACTGGTTCTGTTTTGACCACCGCGGTTAGTAAAAAAACATTTTGTCCGAATTGTGTTACCTATTGTTACTTTTTTATACAAAAAACCCCTAAAAAAGTTTTTATTAAATCTATACCGGAAACAACAAAATGATAATTATAGCATTATAATATAAACCTCTTTCTCTCTTCCAGGCTATGTGTCCCACGTGGTGGCGGGGGCAGATTTTCTCCACTTACCTTATTATTATCAATAAATTTCTTTGTAACCAATTAGGTACCTATGTTGCTCCTAACTTATTGTAAGTTTTGACCTTTGCATAAAAAACGCTAAGGCTCAACTCACACCAAAAGAGCATCAAAGAGCAGCGAAGCGGAACGCAGTTGCAGTGTCATACGAATTTCAACTTTATTTTCATGACTATAATACTTGACACTGAAACTGCGCTCCGTTTCGCTGCTCTTCGATGCTCTTTTGGTGTGAGTTGAGCCTTAGTATAAGGTTTTGACTTAGGTTAATACACACTCAAAAAATAATTTTTTCTCTTACTTATTAATCTCATAAGTAAGTAATGTTTTCTGATTCTCTTGATAAACTAAAAAAATAATCTTAAAAGGAGGAGGGTTGCATAAACAAAGGGTTATGTTATTTCTCTTTAGAATTGAGTTATATGGGTGTGGTTTGAAAATGTATTGAATGAAATCCCTCAATTAAAAAGGGCGGGAAATTACTTTCCAGATTAGATTTCAATCGAGATTCAATTATATGAACATGATGTTGATGAATCTCGATTGAATTTCCTTGTTTTTCAAGATGTAATTCGCTCAATTATAGAGGGCGGTAAAGTAAGTTCGTGTGAGCAAGTGGCCAACTCTGGTGACGGAGTTTTTAGGCCGCCTTAAGGCGCCCTTTATAGGTGATGGAGGCCTTAAGGCCTCCATCACCTATAAAGGGCAGTGGAAATTACTTTTCTAGTTATTTTCCAGTTCAGATCAAATAAATTAATGTGTAAGGAAAATATTTTGAAAACGTATTTTTCACTAGTCCTTTGTGTCCCACTGTTGGGCAAGTACCTCCTTCACACGTCATCTTCGAGTAAAGATTCAAGTAATTATAATTGATGTTATTTTTTTACCTCTTTGAGGACCTCTGTGGCGTAGTGCAAGCCCGTCTGAGATGCGGTTTCGATCCCGCCACGGAACAAATGTTTGTATGTTCTACAGATATTTTTTCCGGGTCTGGATGTTTTTGCATCTATATAATAATGAAGGTAATAATGTATGCACAAAAAACATATACCTAGGTATTACGAGTATAACAGTCATCTGGTTACCATAACACAATTATTAAGCTGCTCAGCTTGGGGACTACGTGACGCCGTGTAAAATGTCCAAGGATATTTATTATTTTATTTTATTTATTTATTGACTATACAAATGGTTGCAGATACCTATAAAGTAGATTGTCGGTAAACAGGTGTTGTTTAAAAAAAAAAGCGTTTTTTTATATTTAATAACTAATCCCTGACAAAATGGAGTCCAAGAATATTAATTAATTAATTTTTACGTTTTTAAATGTCCACGATCACAATGAATATTTAGAAGTGCAGGACTTACCTACATCCTAATCTACCTGCATATTATCTACAGTATATCTATCTGTTCATATAAGTAATTACAATTTACTGGTTACATAATAGATAACGCAGTACCTTGGCACTAAATAATAAATTGGTGCTTCCGTTCCAAGTCGGCCTCAAACACGATTAGTAAGACATATTGAGGGGATTGATATGTTTTGTATGAATATGGCGCAAAATGTGATCGATACGTATAGGTAGTATTATTTTATTTGTGTCGATACTTCATTAATAACAAGCTGTCCCGGCAAACTTCGCTATGCCAAAATCTGGAATGATTCGTTCATTCGTTCGTTCGTATGAACAAGTGGCCAACTCTGGTGACGAAGTTTTTAGGCCGCCTAAAGGCCTCCGTCATGGCTTAACGACTTTAAAAGCCGGGACCGACAATTTACCGTGCCCTCCGAAGCACAGAAGCGTTCAGCTGATAATGCCACTGGAATGATTGAAACCAATCCATTGAAACCATCAAAATCTGTCTTGCCGTTCACACCTAACCCGATTTTTTTTTAAAGACTAGCCCACACTAGCCCACTGGTTTTGTTCGCCATTTATTTTACTCTTAGGGGGTTAAACTTGATATTAGTGGCAATTCGGAGTGTCGTAAAAGCTAAACTAAACTATCTAAAATTAATGCCATCCTTTTTATTCCCATCGCTATGAAAGGGACGGCAACATTTTTGGTTAGTTAAGTTTAGCTTTTACGATACTCCGAATTGCCACTATTACATGAAGTAGGTAATAGAAAGTTTAACCCCTTGTTTAGGTAGAAAAGACGTAGAGTAAAATATCTTTAATGTAACTAATTTAGATATTGATGTGATCACAAAATTATATTCTTTCGAATAAAAACGATAGAATTTCACAAGACAACTTCGTAATACCCGTTTGATCCTATAAACGACAAACACATTAAATAAAACAAGTTTCCGATCGCATAAACGTGTGAATCATCAGGAAAAACGTTTTGATATTAGACAACATAATAAAACCTTTTAGTGAAAAATTTAATTATAGGGTAAATTCTCGATTGCAATAGCTAATTTCAAAATCAACAAAAAAATTAAATTACTTAAGTACCTACTTTTTCTAATTTAATAATAATGTATGACAAAATATTTCCAAAACTAGCCCCGCCAACAATGCAAGTACCCCGGTACTTGGATTGTTATGTTAGTACCTATGGGAACTTTTAAACAGGTTGTTCATTTCATTTGAAAATCGGTGTTAGTATTTGGCAGTAGGTAGGTAGATAGGTAAAACAAGTACCTAACAAGTAAAATAAACTTGACTTGTACTAATAATTTTCTAAAAACTACCCTATAAAGGGGGTTGCGTGTTCAAGTTGGTATTGACACTTCATAAGCGGTGGTTCGCTTTACTTTATTGTATGTATTTTCATAATCAGATGGTGGTTTGTTGAGATTTTACAAATTCTTCAGCCTCCTTTAGGTACTACGTAGGTTACTATGACAAAATTCACGCGAACGAAGTCGCGGGCATTTGCTAGCTATCCAATAAGATTCCAGTAAGGTTAACATCACACGAACAAGATTTTCAAATTCAGAACTTAAATCCAGACTCTTTTGGAAAAAAGAACGAAACCCCCCACTCTTGAAAAGCGAAGGTTTTATTGTGTGGGGGAGCGCGCGCTCACGCCAGTCGCCCGCTCGCCGTCTATCGCGGAGCACGCGTCGAGCGGCATAAGTTTCCCCCTCTTAAAAAACACGGAAAAATTGTGCCGCGCGTTATTACAAAGTTCAAAAAATTTGGATTATGTGCATGGCTGAAAAGTGCTTCAGTGATTACCTTTACACCAGTGCCCCTGGCCCTCCCTGCAACTGAACCTTCCCGAGGTAATTACGTAACAATAACATTTTGAAACTGAAAGTTTCGACAGGACATTGCCCAAAACGCCGTAGGCGCTAATGAACCGACTTAGAATGCGCTTGCGCATTATAGCCGGTTATTAAAATTACTTTTAATTTTGCTGGAAGGTCAAACGGCGTGGTCTAGTCTTTACCTAACTAATTATAGAAACAGCGATCGACTTGTAAATCAGATTAAAATCTTACTAGAAAAATAATAATATTTATAAATAAAATTAGAATAATTGAGTAGGTAGCAAAGCAGGAGAAAATACCTACCAAATGACACAAAGTTATTTATTTCTTTACAAAATGATACATTAGTGTCATAATGACCAATAACACCGCAAATAAAAACAAAATGACTAGAAAAAGGTGAACGTTTTAATCGATTAGTTAAAAGTGATTGTTATCGATTCGTTTGGGGCGTAAACCAATAAAGGAAGGTTTTATCAAAGTTGCTAAAAATTCCGAATTTAAATTATCTCGCCTGACTCACTCTGATTAAACACGGCAGTGGGCACCCTGGAGACAAAAATATCTTTGTCGAATGATTACTAAATATTTTGCCAAAAATCTGTCGTATTATCTTGTTTGAGATATTTTATTATCTTCATAATCCGGTCAGTTGTTAAACCTGTCTCTGTAACCTTTGAACTATAAAGGCATGTCCATACTCACGTTTGCAACAATTCACTTCATCAATCAATTCATTCGATTATTTCTATTCCATTTTCAAGCTATTTTTACACAAATACTTGCTTGTTGTATAATCAGTTCTCACGTACGGTTTTCCCTACGTCAGTGGCCTCGCTAAAGTATTTACAGTGTATATTTGTTTTAGTATGCTGTGCATGTCAAATCTTAGACATGCAAATAAATGCGATTGCGGTTTGGAGTTTTTGATACTCCGAAACTGTTAAAAAATACTAACAATTAGTAATTTATTTATTGGGAATCCAACAACGATATAATAAAGATATAATTTGTACAGAGAATACTTGAGAATGCAAGTAAGCTATTTATGTATTTATCTCGACCACAGATAACCTAGAACTTTTATTTGACTTGTATTGATTTATTAGTAATAAAAAACAGACAAATCAATCAGGTTGTTGACATGAGCCCGAGGCGTTTCGGAAAACGTCCATATTTACACGTATATCGCGAATGTGCTCGCGTCTTAAGGTCAAAAGGATTTATTTTCTATCGCGGCTTCGCCATATTGAATAAATATTTAAGTTTTAAGGCGGGTGTCAGCCGGATTTTAGTTTGTTTGGTCAAACGTCAGGTTAAGTTGCGTCATCTTAGCTTAGGGCATAAAACCCATTCATTTTAAAATATTACGTTACTGTCATATATTTTTTTATGTCACAAGTTTTTGTCACGTCAAAAGCTTTTAATTTTGACAGGTGTGGTTTATCATTTTGATATTAAATTTATGATTAATTTAGGACTTAAAATTTGCAGAAATACATTCAAAAACATTTTGAAGGACTTTATAAATGATAAATAATATACTTAGTACAATGTATTTATATTTTTTTTAAGTGATATTTATTAGTCACCTTTTGTTTAATTTATAATAAATATCAAGAAACCAATACCTTTTTATGCAGAAAAGGACCGAAGAAATACTCACGTCTGAAGAATTTGTTAAAACATCTGGTTATTTTTAAATTAGCTTCAAATCACACTTAAACTTCCTTGGTATGTCGAATATGCATTTATTTACAAAATAAAGTACCCAAGTAAGTACGAACCAGTATTGTTTATCTTATCTGGATGGTTTACAGTGATGCCTACACTTTCGGGATGGTGTATTTCTCAGGACGTTTATTTAGATTTTTAATCTTTATTTTAAATACTTACTTATACACCATGTATGTAGGTAATGCCAAATTATTCTGTGGCTTATACCTATAACTTTGCTTAGTTTCATGTTTCTTATGTTTTAATACTTTGTATAGGTAGGTATTAAAACATAAGTTACCTACCTACATATAGTTATATATTCTACGCTCTTTTAACAATTACTATGCGCGTGCTAACGACTAGTATCTATCCGTTGTATATATTACACAAACGTTAAATATAGCACCTTGAAGTGCTTAAAACGAACTTATGATTTTCTTTTTTGTAACTGTAGTTATGTCCAATATCTTTGTTGGAATCAGTTCTTAAAATATATCTACATAATACATTTTATAACAAAAATATCCTTTTTCATGTTTTGCAAACAACTGCGTATTTACGTAAAAAAGTCTGATGTTTTTTCGCCTGACGTCACAATATTTCCATTCTGCCAGCGTTCGAATGCCTTTACAAAAAAAGAACAACTAGTGACAATACATGATCATTTAGTACGATTTAAAAGGACCACGCCAAGTTGATATCTTAGATCAATAAGTACACTATTACGCGAATCGTGATTCAATTCAACTGTTACGTGGCTCTCGTGCTAGCAGTACAAGATCTTACGAGACTTTTTTTTGCCATTTGCAGCTTTGCACAATCGCACGCGTGATCTGTTTTGGTAACTTTTGAATTTAGAACGATTGTAATTTTTTTCTTAAATTTTTTGTAATTTTATTTCGATATTTTAATTTTTCAATTTAGAACGATTTCCAAGTAATTTTAGATCGATCCTTTGCGAGAACTCTTTGCATTTTTAAACGTGGAACGGTTTTTTCGCCTAGTTTATGAATTTGTGACTGTCTGAATAAAGGGGGCTATTATTATATTATTGAGCTGGTATAGATTTCAAATTGATTGATTCAATTTTTCTACAGTTAAATGAATCAACGTTTTAAAATGATGTGAATACACGTAGAACGTATGAGCCTCAATTTTCAGCTATCCTTTAAAAGTAAACAGTACCTACCAATAAATTTTGATGGTTAAATTGGGTGGAAAAGATCTAAGTACTTATTTAATTTAGGTACATATCTATGATTACAAAGTTCATAGGGCATCAAAGAGCTTAAAATACTTACTATTTGACTTGTTAGAAAAACAAAGGCCATTTCGTTCAAGTTATTATTCTAACATTTGGGGGCGGGGCCTGTCCCCTTTACACAATAAAAGAACATGAATATTTAAACGTAATTTAAAATTAAAAGATTTAGATAATTGATTTGTGAATAACAAAGATGGTTTTGCATACTCGTATTTTACTAGCTGTGTCGCGTGGTTTTATCTGTTTACAAGAAGTTTGAAATAAACCTAAACATTATTCTTAAATTATTAACATAAGTAAAAATGGTACAACATTTTTATTAATCCTTATTAAGTAAGTATTCTAATTGTTTGGAATACAAACACAAACACTTTTGTCAATGAATCATTTCTATTTTATTCAATTATCGTTGATATTAAGTTAAGACAAGTTCTTTTAAAACTGGGTCCATAAAATCCATGTATACTGTAAGTTAACATAATTGTCTTAAAAAGCAACATTATACTATACCTACTAGCTTAAAAAGAAATGAATAAAGAAAAAAAAAATTAACCTACCGTGACGTGACTAAAATTGCTCAAAATTATACAAATAGCTCCATAAGTACCTATAAATATTATAATTTAATAGTTTGAAAAAACTAGCCTTTTTGGATTTATATAATTGAATTGATTGATTTCGCGTCCTTGGCCACAGCTTATACCTTTCTTAGAAGGTATTTAGTAAATTAGACATTCTCCTTTTGACCTCACAAGCTTATTTGAATAAAAAAATAATTTGGTTTCAAAAAAGGAATAGATAAATAATGAAGCATTTTAAGAAATAAAGAATAATAATTGATTTATTATTGTGGAGTTAGGCCTTTATTCATAAAGATTTGTGTCAATAAAACTTTAAAGAATGTTTTTTTCTTATGCGGATTGAATTTACTTAGATTTTTTTTTTAAATATTGTTATTTTGATTTTGAGATATATTGGAAAATACTACAATATTAGAAGTACCTAGGTACTTATCTATCGTTTTTTTTTTATTCAATTTACTGCCGATTTAATTTAGTTTTTTTAAACATAAACCAAAGCAACAATAGTGGCAATTCTGAGTGTCGCAAAAGCTAAACTAACCTAACTAAAATTAATGCCATCCTTTTTATTTCCATCGCTATGAAAGGGACGGCAACATTTTTAATTAGTTAAGTTTAGCTTTAGCGACATCCCGAATAGCCACCAATGACTCAAGTTTTACACAATACCTATATTCCCTTTCGCACAAAATCGAAAGTAGGTAAACGTATTTGTCCATAATATATCGAGTCACTTTCAAACTTGCATCATACATCCGCAAATACTTTTATACTGTATTTATTTAAAAATATTACTAAATATCCTACAAAATTTAATTTACAGTGTTTTTAACTGGAATTATTAGTAAAGGGAAGTCCTAAACTAAACAAGTTCATAGTATTTTTTAATGTTTTTAATTAAAAGAAGACTAAAAACCAGGCTATGACATAGCATGTAACATTAATATATTTGACATAATTATGCCTGGGCCTGAGGACTCACTGCTGGTGCACGTTGGAACAAAAGACAAACAGAACAAAAAGCATTTAGAGCCTATCTATATCACGTTTTTCGAACATAGTCACTGCGCGTTTGTTAGAAAATGAAAAATCTTACGAAAAGTTACGACTTCGACGGGATTCGAACCCGCGATATACAAGCGATCACCCTTTAGCCGGGCTGTCTTAACCACTCGGCCACGAAACCTTATGACGCCGATGACGAAACTATAACGCTTTATCACGTAGCTAATATAATAGATATCATAATTAATCATAAGAACGTGACGTATCGCCAATAAAATAAGGCCACGATTAAAATCGTGGAGATAACGCGAGTCCGAGATAGATAACCTTTGCACTAATTTCTGTGAAATATTTTAATAAATAAATAAATATTCTTGGACATTTCACACGGCGTCATCTAGTCCCAAGCTAAGCAATTTAATGCTTGTGTTATGGTAACCAGATGACTGATATACTACTTAGTATATCAGTCATAGTTTACTTACATACATTTTTATTTGTAAATACATACATATTATAGATAGAAAAACATCCAGCCAGACCCGGAACAAATATCTGTAGAACATGCAAACATTTGTTTAATGTAAATGTGCTTTTATATGCAAAAGAGCCGGTGATCTATAAACGGCTGCGCAGATTTTCTTTTCCTTAGCTAAGAACACTCTTGATAAAGACACCTTTCATATAGAAAAAAAAAAAAATCGGTTTATTTGTTCAGGAGCTACTTATATATATTTTATTTCTAAGTAACTTATAGACTAGGTACTAAACTTAATGCGTCAGGCCTCATTGCTTTGAAGCTATCTCTTCCAGACAAATCTCTTGATTGAACGAAAAAAATGTGTTTTGACAAAGAACTAACCTTATCCAAATAATAATATAGTATATCACGTAAAAACTTTGATAGAAAACAATATAGTAAGAAAGAAACATGGAATTAATATTATTGTTAATAAAAAAACTATCTACTTAACCTAACAATGAAATAGGCAGAATGTAGGTCAACCCTAATCTTGCACAAAAAGTGTACAGAGTCGCGTGCGCAGCCGGGCGTGCGCTTGCGCAGAGCTTGCCAAACCTCTTGCACAATACAACCCTGAGAGAAATTAAACTATCCCTAATAAATGTATAAAATAAAATTACAGCGTTAGTTACTCATGAACAGCTGGACCGATGTATATGATCTGTGATTTGGTGGATGTATCTGCCCCAAATAGCAAAATATGAGAACACATGAAAAATTCTCGAAAAAAACTCGATATGGAGATTCATTTACAGTGCCTTCGTGTAATTCCGATACTCGGGATATTCCGATAATTAAGAGCTACACCCAAACGCGGCACTATTTTCCGCACTGGCAACATTTTATTTATCCACCAAGTTCATTCGCTCCCCGCATTAGTTACTGTTGTCAGTGATAACTAATGCGGACTAATGTTGATCTTAATTATCGGAATATATTGACTCGGAATTACCCGACGCCACTTAATGTACAATTTGAGGCGATACGAATTTCGCTAATTCAGTTTGTATACAAACTGAATTATGATATGATTCGTACCTCATGAGATTTAAAATTTACTGAATTCATCTGAAAAGGAAGTGGCGTTAGCCATTATTATTCTCTTCCACTCACCTCTATCATTCGTCAACTTTTAATCCACATCTCACGATTTATGTCGTCACTTCGTCACCAGAGTTGGCCATACTTGCTCATACCAAAGACGATTAATATCTAGAAGACAGACAAAGGCCATACACAAAATCGTAACCCTAAAAAATAGCCTGAAAGCTCTAAAACATCAATTTTATCCAAGAAATTTCAATTAGTTTCTAGTTAAAAATGTTTAAATATTGAATATTGTTGCTACCTACTACTAAGTATTGAAATTTCTTGGATAAAATTGATGTTTTAAAGTTTTCAGGCTATCTGGTACTGCGGGATCGGGTTACGATTTTGTGTATGGCCTTTGTCTGTCTTCTAGATATTAATCGTCTTTGCTCATACTAACGAACGAACGAATTATTCTATCTTGGTTTATTTCGATCAATTTCAAAACTCATAAAATCAGAGCAGTAGCATTTACACAACATTAAAACTCATTTTAGAATTTCCAGATTAAATCCAAAGTTCTAACATTACACAAAGTATGCACATGCAGCTTACATAAGATTTAACCTTTAATACAATATTTTGCAATGAGGTGCTTCTTAAAAGCATTCATCTATGCTGCAATGGCTTTCGCTGATGTGGGTATGACCTTTCTTGATATGACCTCTCTATAAGCTTATTTAATCTTTGACCGTAAGTTTGACCGCACGCTCAACAACATTTTCAACTTTATGATAGGTTATTTTTTATGTTATAATACAAAAAAGGATTGAATCTAATTAAGTCTTTAGGTGATTAGAAATAGTCTTACATTTAATAATAAAACAGGTTACAACTTTTATACTTTTTATTAGCAGAATGTTTGTATAATGCTTTACATAATGTTAAAAATATTAATGGTAAAATACACATTAGAGTTCATGTTTTCGTGTTAAATAAACATTAGCAGAATACGGTTGGACACGGGACGAACTTGGGACTAGATGACGCTGTGTAGAATGTCCAAGGATATTTATTTACTTATTTATTTATTCAGTGACTATGTTGGATTCAAAAGAAACATTTACATGGTATAAAAAAACAGTGAAAAAGTTCTCGTACAATTTTGTTTCAAACGCTGCATAATAATTCCGCTTATTTAGAATTACTAATTTGCAATATCGCAGTGACTAAACCTAATAGTAGTTCTATTGACTATTTCGTCACGGAATGGGAACATCATCCTAATCTCTTGACTCCTCAATATTTGCCCTTGCGCAATACTCGTATAACAAATAGTATAACAGTACAGACAGTGTATTGACCTGTGTTTTTGACATTACAGTACATAATTGGTATGCACAAGCATGGCAATTCTTGGAGCTACTTGAATTGTATTCGAGTGTCGGTACAGTCAGCATTAAACAATTTTATAACTCATTATTTGGCGGGCAAAAATAGGAAGTGTATTACTTTCTTTCTATTAACACAAATCTTCAGTTTTTTTAATAGTTACATAAACAGAGCTAAAAACATTACTACTTAAGTAATTAAAAAAACTTATTTTTTTAAATTTTGGAATGTTGCAAGAGTTCTTACTCTGACTGTACCTAACGGGTTATGGTATACAATGTTGAATTCAAGAGTCAATTGGCTTAAAATTATATTTATTTTTCACACAGTATAGTGTTTCGACCGTTGATTAAAAGAGTCAATATTTACTATGACTCTTCATAAACTTTTTGCAATGGCGATTACTGATTGGAGCTAGCCACTTTGAAGTCATTCACATTATTGGATCAATAAATGAATAGAATAGAATAGAATAGAATATTACTTTATTGCACACCATAAAAGAAAAAGAAAGAACATAACAAAACAATACATAAAACAGTGTAACAATGGGCGACCTTATCGCTAAAAGCGATCTCTTCCAGGTAACCTTTGGATGGACAAAAAATAAATGATTAAAAACTGGAGAGATTTGTATTGAAAATTGATAGCTATTTGAATTATTTATTTAAACACTATTTATCGCGTTATATACCTTATTTACTAGCAGCTCGCTTCAACTTCAATATTAACCCCAAGTCATAACAATTTAAATTTAATGTAAGTAGGTAGGTACTTAGTTTCATAAAAATTAGGCGGGTTTAAGAGACTTTTTTCATGTTACTCTAATTAGAATTGAAAAGAGACGGCAACAGACGTAGCCGCTCTAAATAACAAAGTAGGTACATTATAGAGTACATTCAAAATAACAAAGTAGGCACGTAAGTATTTTATCTAGTCTTGTCGATCTGGAATAGTTTATATTTTCCTGAGATACAGTTTAAAGTGTAATAAACATAAAATTATACAC
Organism: Xanthorhoe designata; assembly: GCA_963582015.1. Lineage (NCBI taxonomy): Eukaryota > Metazoa > Arthropoda > Insecta > Lepidoptera > Geometridae > Xanthorhoe > Xanthorhoe designata. The sequence continues at coordinate 4,346,409 of OY757053.1, forward strand.
GAGAAAATAAAAAAAAAGTAGAGTTTACGGTGAACCTTAGTTTCGAATAAATACTTAGGTACCTACCTTTTTAAGTAAAAGCTTTAAAAACTATATCTGAATCGGTATAGTAGTCGACGGTAAATCTATTGATTATCTATACCTTAATATCTTTAAATTGTACCTAATCATAATCATCATTAGATCAGCTTAAATGATTACCCAATGCCTATAATATTGTAAAACACGTTTCGTTCCATTTATTATTAATTTAACTACAAAAAATAATAAAATATTTTTTGAATTACGAATAATGCAAATTATATAGAAATTCTAATCAATACAAGTGTGTATAAATAAATTGGAGAGTGATTGAATCCAGACTGACCGGTTCGAGAACCACAATCCTTTTCCCTAAGCGAAGGCAAGATATTTAAATTACGCTTTTTCTTGTAAAAATAAAAATAATTTAGGTAACTGATGTAGAACAGTTGGAGAAATAGATGAGACTTTGCTAATTTTTGCCTAGTTTTAGAGAGCTTCTGTGAGGGAGCTGTGTTCCTAATTTGAATTTGTGTTTTTTTTTGTTTATGCGTACGGATGATCGTAGATCGATCGTTATAGCAACGGTGTTATCTGTCAAAAACTGTCATACATTTTATGTTGGATAAACAACGTTTCTATAGAGATAGATCGACGGTCATCCGTACGTTGGATATAGGAATCGGGCATAAGTCGTTAAAGTAGGTAAGTACCTAGTGCAGGAAATATTTTGCAAGAAGGTACTCATTTAGCTTATTCATTTACCTATAAAGAATTAGCTTATTAGATATTAACGATAATTATCTAGTTATTCCAGTTACTTTAATATTCAGACTTTTGTATGTAAAATGTCACTCAAGAAAGAAAGAAAAAATCATTTATTCTTGTAGGACCTCAAGGATCACTTAAGTTTCGTTTTACATGCTAGGTGATTCTAATGCCTGTTCCAACGCGACTCCCTACACCAGGGAAAGAAATTCTATTTCAACTCTTGAGATTGCCTAATATATTTCTAGAAAAGTGTTATAGCCGACACTTAAAAACTCACATTTTGCATTTAAAATCCATGATTTTTAGCAATACACTATTGAATAATAAGTACCTACTAAGCGTGCTAATTTAACAATTGCAAATAAACAAGGTAAGTAAATTAAAATAGTGTAATAAACAGCCAGCTACAACATCAAGCGAGTAAAGACCATAATTAAAAGTTAAACAATACTCATAAAATTCTTCACCAATACCAACTTTGATCAACCTCGACAACACCTTCTGAACTCAACCTACTCTTTGCCAACAAGGGTACTCGTACGAACATGTCCGAACTTTAGGTATTTCCGTTTTCTTCCACAATATATCGTTTATACCTTTTTGGTGATGACTTTACGAAAACCGGTCACGTGACGTGTCACAGGTGTTCAAACTTCAATGTCACTTGTTTTTTTTAAATTTTCACCGGTTTTTTATTTTTATGTTTTGCACCTGGGAGTTTTATCTTAAATCTGAGTTCAACAATCTATTTATTATTTAATTTAGTTTGATTTTATAATTTGTAGCAAAATCTTTATAAAATAGATATTTTGATGTGTCGCAATTTTTCGCCTACTGAAAGACTTGACGGATTCTGAACATACCTACATCAATGACTCCGATTTAACCCTTTACTGCACATATTCGGTTGAAAGAGAAAAAAAAAACGGTTTTATTGTTAAAAAACAGTTTGGTAGCCTCGCTTAAAGGAAAAAAGAACGTTATTTAAGAGTAATTGCTTCACTAAGGTCAACAATACTTTCCAATTGCCGCACGTATAGTTGATTCTTAAACTTTACTTATTGCATTGTGTAACAAAAGTTATAGCGTTGTAAGTCAAATTTCAAAGTTTACAGTCACGAAAAGTCACCGAGTTCAAGCAAAAATTGACCATAATAACACCGGAAACGGTACGATTTTTAATGAAAATAGCTTGAGGTTGCAATTCACGAATTATACAATAATGTAAGCCTTGGGATTTTTAGTACAAAGAGATATTATTTTATAGTGATATTTCCTTACTTATTATGAAGTAAGTTTACGGTTTAATACGTCATGTAACTGTAGGTAATATGAAAGGCATAATGGTAGTCGTAAAAAAGAAAAAAATATACCTTACTTAGGACCCATCACAACTTACCTATTTTCAAAACAATGTTATAAACGCAAAGCGTAAAGAATCAACTTTGTATCGGTAATTATATTTACTTTAATTGTTATAAAATATTTTTTACATTTTTAATTATTAAAAAAAAAAGATTATGTAGAGTTTTTATTCTATCAAATGTCATACATATACAACTGCACTGAACTAGTAATAATTAAAAAAAACAGTTTATTATGTTACTATGCAGGTTTATGTTAATCGATTATGTTGACATAAAGTTATTCTATTAATCATTTGAATAACCTTAAAACGTTTAATCCAATAAGTGTATCGCGCTCGTGATTGGCTGTCCGTTGCGCAGGCGCCGACGAAAGTTGGCCAAGCTAGTGACGTAACGAGTAGCCCTACTTCCGATAAATAGTTACTACTTACACTGTGACTCGATTGTGACCTATACATTGCAAAATTTCAACGGACATGCGCGGAAATTATGTTTCCTATTGGTAATTTTTGAATATGGAATTCCGTATTCTTCATTTGAATATTGTGAAATGCACGTGATTCGTTTTTAGTTTAGTCACTTGATAACCTTGACTATTCTGTTTGAATGCAAGTAAAAATACCAGTTAATTCAAATGCAATATTCTTTGTAAAATGTCTTTTTCTGACATTTAAATGAAGTCAAAAAAGTTGTTTCGTTGTCAGATTGGTAAATTCTCATAATTTCAATATATTTGAATAATGTGCATAACTAATGCAGATTAGGATCTAAATCATTATTATTAAGCTGAATAATGTTGAGCCCCATCAATTAGCCATTTAACATTTAGAAAATGTGGGCATCTATTTGTTTTCGATATAAAAATGGCGCTTAAAATAAGATAAAAGTTTAATTTCTCTAAATTGTTGAATTTTATTTTCTACAACTTTATTTATTAAATAAAAACAGATAAATTGGCCGAAGGTCAAATCGCGATCGAATCTGCAGACAAAATTAAATGCCAGAGGTAGAAAAGGTGAACCATGTTTCTTTATTGACTATACAATGGTTGTAGATACCTATAAAGTAGATTGTCGGTAAACAGGTGTTGTTTAAAAAAAAAGCGTTTTTTTATATTTATTAACTAATCCCTGACAAAATAGAGTTGTTTCATTAATTTTGTTTAATTAAGTAACTTATTAAGTAACTTATTTAATTTTGTTTAATTTTGACGACCTCTGTGGCGCAGTGGGCGAAAGCCCGCCTGAGACGCAGAGGTTGCGGGTTCGATCCCCGCTGCGGGACAAATGTTTGCATGATCTGCAAATATTTGTTTCGTGTCTGGGTGTTTTCTATGTATAATATGTATGTATTTACAAAAAAAAAATGTATCTATGTAGTTTATCAGTCATCTGGTTACCATAACACAAGCATTAAATTGCTTAGCTTGGGACTAGATGACGCCGTGTGAAATGTCCAAGGATATTTATTTATTTATTTATATTTATTATATAACTGTATGTCAGGCTGTTGCAGCAACTTAATGGGTGAATTGATTTTGATGCAGAATCGAGTGTTCTTAGATATTTATCATAAAAATATACATTATGTATAATAATAAAATAAAGTAGGTAGGTATTAGTAATCAATACATATAAATATGATTTTTTTAAAGTTTGGATTTAAAACAAAAGACAAAAAACTATTACAGAACACAAAACAATCATTAGGACGATATAACATAAGGAGTAGCCTGATGTAATATCGTCCTAATGATTGTTTTTGGATAAGATTTCATAACAATAGATGTCATCAAAACATCAAACAATTTATCAATCATAATAGATGAGTGTTTAGTTGCACCAGGGTTTCGCTCGAGCGGTCAGCAGATGTGCCGCAGTGTTGCAACATCATTGCAAAGTTTTAACGAGGTACTGAATAACCTGGCTTGTGTAACCAGCATTGTATTACAAACATGACCAATTCGTCGTTTTCATTTAATGATGCACCGTCACGTGTCAAACTAAAAAACTGATTTTAGTTATTGTTTTAAGTAGTCCGGTGCAGCTGCAATGGTCGCATACACCAGTAGAATTAAAGGTTATTGCGAAAAAAAATTAGTTAGATAGTGTTTCGAACGAAAAGTATAATCAAATCTATTCGCAAATCACTAATTTCACAAAGATCGGCGAATGGCGTAACTGCATTAACCGTGAACTTAGAATTACACTTAATATAGTGTTGCGAGACCATAAAAATAATAATAACTATAAAAAATTTCTTTTAGTCTACAATTCTACTATTTTAAGTTATTTCGTGATTAACCTTCTGAAGTAAAAGTTTGACAAAAACTGATTTAATTATCATCACATTCTGGCTATTCTACGTTTTATCTTTAATAAAATTTATAGGTAACCGTTTACAGTAAACGGGTTTTTACAGTAACGGGCGATGAACAATCTACATTTAAATAAAGAGTCGGAATATTGTGAATAAGCTGTCATTAAACCCTAATCTTTCTCATGAACACAGGCTGATTTTACCCATTGCTTGTCACAGGCCTTCCTAAGTTTGTGTCATGTACCACGCACTGTCAGGAAAGTGCGTGGTACATGACACAAACTTAGGAACTTAGGAACACACGGATGCGACTAGCACAGGTGCTAGTCGCATCCATTGCCTCCCTAATACGTGAACTACGAGTATATCGTCGACCCACCGCGCTTTCGGTCACCCGACACGTCTTTGTCCCATTTTTATCTTAGTTCCAATAATTATCATTTTTAATGCATACATAATTATTACGATTTCTGTAACAATCTCCCGAGCGTATCGCTTCGAAAGGGAGCATCTCCCCGTAACTATTACTCAATAACGTTCCGTTAACTGATCACCTGTTATTTGCCAGTACCTACCTGTTATTTCGCTTGTTACGATGTGGTGTACTTTTTACATGCTGGTAACAGGTTGTACATCACTAAACTCGTTCCTTTTTTAAACTGAAAATACTATCGCGCGTAATTTGAGTGAATTCGATTTTTTGAATATAGAATATATCTATATATTGCAAGGCTGCGTTTGCACCGGAAAGTGCAGTTGGCTCTTTTCAGATTATGTGAGCGTGCGTTCGACAACGCCACTTTGTCATTATAGTTTACTAGTAATAATAACCCATTTCCAGCCCAACTTTGCCAGCAACTTGGCCACGTGTGCCATGGGCACTAAACGTGTTAAAGTATTTTCCGCTACACATCCCTCGCAGCACTTCCGTATCGCAGCCTAAGAACCATACTTTAATAACTAATCTTATATCTGTTAGATTATTAATTATTTTATTAGGTACTGAAGTTTATAATTCAATGCAACCTGTAATTAATTTCTGTATCAATATAGAAAAACTATAGTTAATAACTTCATAAATTCGCACTAAGCTAAATACCGAGACTTGCAGTGAAGTCGTTCCATAACAAACAGTATCAACACTCGAGGAAATAGGTTTCTATCACGCACGCCTTAAGGATCTGATTGACTGAACGAGAACGAACACCTCTTTCGCCCGAAAACTGAAACGCTATTAACGCGCTTAACTATGGCATTGTTTGAGGATTCGATTGTCTATACAAATCTGAAAAGTAAAAGCGTCCGAAATGGTTAATACGCTCCCAAATATTTAAGTACCTACTCGTATCGTTTCAGCGTTTATGTTTAAAATTTTCGTTGGTTAACAGATACAATAATTGCCGACAACTCTGCTGCACTTATCTTTGTAAGTGGACTTTAAATCGTCTACGGATGGGTGACTCAAATACGATTCTCTTACATAGGTACCTACTTTGACGACCTCTTTGATTGGCTCCATGCTAGAGCTTGCGATGTTGATCTAAGAATATGTAGAGAAAAAAAAAAGAAAAGAGGAGTAGAGATGACCTAGGTACTACCTATAGAATTGAATGACAGCACCTTTGCAACTTTATCGAGATTCGCTCTCAGGCAGACTTCTCCTTTACAAATGCGTATGTGTGAATGAAAGGAACAGCTGATTTATGAGAGTTTTATGATAGGAAGAGATGTCTCTACATGAATTCGGAATTTGTGAATTTAATACTAATAACGACTTAGTAAGGATCAGTTTTGTGTGTTTTCTGATGAAAAAATATGGAAATGATATGGAAAACTAGTATTATTTTTTCTGCATTCGCAAAACATTTACATGTAATTCAGGTTATTAAATTATATTTGAACCATGAAAGAACAAATCGAGCCGAAAAACATCTTAAAATTATTTAAATTACTTGATCACGTTTCGTTTCATTGTAACCATAGAATACATTCTACAAATATTTTAATGTAATTTATTGAAACTGTTAGAAGATTAAAAAAAAAACTTTTAAGTATTAAAAATGAGAATTGAAATGTACCAACGTTTAAGCCACAGACTATAAACTTGACAAAGTTCAAGTGTTTAAATTACACTGTTCAATTACAAACATGACACAAGAATATTGCCTCACTGGTCCTTCTATATTCTTACTCTTTGGCGGTCATTCTCGCACCTAACATCTAACATCTTCATCTTCAGGAAAATCAACTCTATTAACACCGGTTAAGTCTCAATATCGATCTCTCCAAACAATTTTAGGTTCGGCACTTCTTTGACATGACCAATACCTTTCACACCTAGATCTTACTTTATGATTCTGGTCTTTATTGCTAGTGGTTATGGTTCAAAATATATGTCTGGTACTTTGACATTTGGGATGAAAAGGTCACATAGTAGTTAATACGTTAATTGCAGCAACAGGTCATCTGGTTGGCCCTATAGATCCTTATTTGAATTTATGTAGGTACATAATTTCTATTGTAGTTGACTGATTGACTGATGACTGTCAACGTTTTTAATGTCTTGTTTGGTGTTTAACAACATTTAAAGCCAATAATAAAACAAACTTATACTCTTTTTCGTTGAGGATAAAATTTATAAATTTTATAGACCTGATCCAGCACTTACTGAGAGGTTATTATTTTTGAGCTTGATGTTTCCTATTTCAAAGTCAAAGTCAAAAGCATTTATTCAGTAAGACTCTAGGATCACAAAACATCTTACAAGCTAGGTTATTTCTACTGCCTATCCCAATTCTACGAGACGCGAGGCATGCAACAACCAATAAGCATTGTTTCTTCTTTCAAATGCACTATTCTGTCTCCTAGTGAGTTCTTAAAACACCATTATTATGGGTCTGTAATGTGATATTTCACCACATAAGGATTACCTTAATCGTGATGGTGACTGTATCTTAGATCTAATCCTTACAAATAATACTTCTGCTAATTAGTAAGATTGGGCATTTACATACGCAAGGAACAAGATCGGTCCGAGATACAAGCCTTGAGATACACTCGCTTTTATCACACGATCTTTATTGTATGTGATGACAATTTTAATAAAATATATTAATTAGATAGTGAAAATGTGTAATTAAAGCAAACTCATGTGCCGTATTTAATCTTATCAGTTGATAATGTCGTGATACATGCAATCGAAGGCTTTGGTGAAGTTCAATAAAATGAAATAAAGCATGTTTATTGATACCTACCAATTTTACGTTTTACTTAATATATTTAAGTAATAATTTTGTGTCAATTAGTCATTTCATGCTTTTTATTACTTTTAAATTGATTTTAATTGGTATGTTTATTTTTTCAGGTAAAGATCTAAACGAGTCTTCGAGGTGGTGAGGGTTCCTGGATTTAATAATTACTTCCTGGATACAAGATTTTTGTTATATATATTTTTTTGACTGATTGAGCGAAATGCTATTAAATACATACTCGTAATTTTTTTTTAAATAACTCTTTCCTGTACGCTCCTGGAATGCGCGATAGAGTGTCCCTATAAAAGGTTCTATTCTTCCAACACCATGATCAATACGTGTGACCTAACATGACCCACGACTCTCTCATAGTATTTACGTTCCGTTTCACACGTTCAAAATTAATTATCGTACAATCGGGACCACCAATAACATAGTATGAAGTATACCAAAAAATAATTGGCGATTGTTACAAGCTTCTTCAAGTTCAGTAGAAAACAATTATAGCAATAAAAATCTGTATAATTGTTTTACAATCACAATAATACTGAAACCACTTATTAACCTCAGCGTTCGAAAGTGAACGTGGCTACACATACACAAACACACCCTTGTATATAAACATATAAACACATACACACACGTGCTAGGAAGTAAAGAGTACAGATTCACCGCGGAATTACAATGACTGGAAGCGATATTAAACATAAATTTTACAGTCTAGAAAAAATATTATTTTGCATTCCATATTCTATCCGCCCCTAGTAATGTTTACATGCACATACGCATTTTTATAATCACTTTAGAATACAAGCAGAAAAAATATTAATTGACATTTGATCAGAGCTGTCAAATCAAAGGAATAGCGATGATAGAAATATAGTAGAAATGAATCGTATGTCACTTGGCTACAGACTGACGTAAATTTCCAGAAGTTCACAAGAAGTTCGTTCGTTCGTATGAGCAAGTGTTGGCTACTTGCTCTGGTGACAAAGTGTTTAGGCGGGCTAAAGGCCTCCGTCATGGCTTAACCACTTTAAAAGCCACGAAGTGACACGTTGCAAGCTTATCGATGTTAAAAAGACTACTTTCTCACGATGTTTTTCATCGCCGCTTAAACCTTAAACTGGAAGTGATAAATCTTTGAGTTCTATGAATATGTGAACGAATAATAATGTGAACGCCACATGTTGTGATTATTGGATATCTGTGCATGCTGTAAATGTTAAGTTGTAACGGGTTTATTGCATCCACAACTTAATTATTAAACGCGTATTATTTTGCTGAAATTTGCAATGCTATGCCTAAAAGTACATAAAAGACTCTAAACGGGTTCTCAGGGTAGGGCTTGCAGTAATTTGTTGTAGCTAGCTTATAATTAATTTCTTATGATTATGATTATCTATGAAGTAATCAACACTAACTCACGAGATCGTAAAACACTTTATATTTACGATTACAATAGGTTTAACTTTTGTTTACTTTTCAATACCATTAAATATTTTGAAACCTAATAAGTGTGCACCATATCTAAAAACAGTCGTAAATGTGTCATTTTATAAAGTAAAACATTTACAACTGTGGAACAGGTCCGTGCTTCGGAGGGCACGTTAAATTGTCGGTCCTAGCTTTTAAAGTCGTTAAGCCATGACGGAGGCCTTTAGGCGGTCTATAAACTCCGTCACCAAAGTTGGCCACTTGCTCATGAGCGAACGAACGAACGAATGAACGACTGTAGGTGTATTTAAAATTAATGTATTTAAAATTATAAATTCATTTTCGTACGTGCCTCTTCCACATTTCGTTATCTCAATGAAACAAATTGTCAGATAGATCACGACAGTGCAAGCCTCTAGCAATCGACGAATTATATCGATTTAATATCGAGTAGAAAACTGAGGAAACCACATCTGGCTGTTCAACCGGGAAACGTACCTTTAGCCTTGATGTTTAAAAATAAAGTTTTATTGGTTAGCTTGCCTCTACTACTTCGTACTACTAACCTTATAGTTCATCACTAGCTACACCCCGCGGTGTTACCCGTGGTGAATATCTCCCGTTCCCGTGGATCAAAAGCCTATGGATTAATCCAGGATATAAGTTATGCTGGTACCAAATTTCATTCAAATCCGTCCAGCCATTTGAGCATGAAGGAGTAACAAAAATTCACACACATACACACACAAAAACTTTCACCTTAAAATTAGTGTGATAGACTTATAAACTTACTAGAGCGCAATCGGCTGCTAATTTTTATTTAATTAGAAAACAAACAGTATTACAATCTATATAAACTTAGAAGAAAAATTAATTACCATTTATAATTATGTTTTCGCATACTTACTTATACTCGTACTTATAAACTTTGTTGGTAACTCTGTTGCTATACGACCCTAACAAGCTAGCAGTGCCAGTGATGGTCTTATAAAGTTTTTCATTTTCTTATATTTCTATCTTCTACTCTACAGTACCAAATAACCTAACCTTAACTATTTTATTTCTCCATTTAGAACTCTTGTAAAAATGTTTCCCAGAATTTCCTAGTCACTAAGTCCCGCCCGTAAGACATAGATTGCCTGACTTCGTAGACGTAAGTGTTCATAGTCTATTGTTCTGTTGCAATAATACAGTGGAATATCCTTGCATTCCACTCCACGCCATTGTGTGATGGCTGTTAACTAACCAACCTATGATACATTATCTATACAATTACACATGAAAACATGAAATCCCTGTTTTCACGACCAAATTTTTACTTATATCACTTTTACGACACATAAGACTATTATGGTAACTTTAAGGCCTATTCGGACCTATGCGATATTCGCTGCCGCTGTGGGAAGCGAAAATACCGTGCAGGTATTTTCTATGAAGTTCCGCAGCGCGGTATTTTCGCTTCCCACAACAGCAGCGAAAACCGCGTACCTAGGTCAAACAGGCCTTTAGCAATTTGGCGTTAAAGTAAGCTGCTCATTATTTACTAATTAATGTTTAATTTGATTTAAATATCTGAGCGTTATCATGCACTAATGAAACACAAAATGACTACAAGCCAACTCAATCTGTTTACTAACCTTTGTTAGCGACAGTTTGAATCATTGTTTTTGCCTAACTTTTTGCAAAGTGTATATTAGACATTATAAAAGTACACGGGAAATTACTCACGTAAAATTATCGTCGATTTAGATACCGACAATGTTTCGATTCTTCCGGAAGAATCGAAACATTGTCGGTATCTAAATCGACGATAATTTTACGTGAGTAATTTCCCGTGTACTTTTATAATGTCTAATATACACTTTGCAAAAAGTTTCTTCCGGAAGAATCGAAACATTGTCGGTATCTAAATCGACGATAATTTTACGTGAGTAATTTCCCGTGTACTTTTATAATGTCTAATACAACTCACGATAGTTTTGAAAGTGAAAAAGTGTATATTTGTGGTTTTGCGTGTGCTCAATGTCAACAAATCTACTTGTTTGAAGTTTGTTTTAAAAGATTTTGTAAACAGCATTTAGAGGCTTTTTATTCTAGTGAATATACCCTTCAGTCTTAAGGTGTATTAGATTTCTTCCTTTTTGAAATTTGATATGTAGATTAACACCAGTGAGTTTGGTGAAGGAACGGATTTCCATCACGTGGAAATCTGCGGCATAGACAGCTCCACACGGTGTTGCCAACTGTCTTATGAATATTGCTGATTAAGCTGAGAGGATGGGATTAGATGCTAAGCAAGCATACTATATCTATCAAAACAATGCCTCATTAATGTAAATTTCTTAAGGAAAACTATTCCCTCTGCCTTATAGGCCTTCTGAGGGTGAAATAGGTGGTATAGGCAAGGGATTCCCCTGCCATTGTATAAAGATTAGAGACCGAGACGTTTTTTAGTAGTATTCAAAAACTTAGTAGGTACTACTTATTTATGCTACCAATACCTACTTGATTTACTTATATGGGTGGATTCTTTTATCTGTGGTTGTGGTCAGTAATTTCTTGGAAAACACGATGGCCATGGTCAGTACCTAATTTCTTGTGTAGGTACATAATGATTATGAGCATAGGTCTGAAAGACAATATTGTTTTTAGCGAAGGTCTTTGTAGAATTTTTAGTAGGCAGTTTAAAAGGTCGCCTATCGTTACTGCATGTCAAATTTTAAACGAATTTGTTGCTCAATTTTAAATGCCAGGAGATCTAAGTGAATAGGGAGATAGATATATACTATTGATATTAAATACTATTGATAGATATATATATACTATTGGCTCCCTGGAGCTCGATTATTTAGTTAGACTTAAGAGGATGGATTAACGAATAAAAAAGAGCCAAAGTGCATTATTTCTCGCCATTATTTGTAAAGTACGATGATAATGACATCTCGGCGTTCCGCTAGTTTGCATCACCATTGCGCTGCATCCTGCGAGGAAGACATACGGCTTCCTAACTGACAATGCAATGCACATGTGGGTTGGGGACGAAATGTAATGAAGGCTGATTACAGTAAATCATGTAGGTGTTTTGTATTTAACTAAGGAATAACCATCTTTAGAAACTCAAAAAAATATTTTTACCGATTTAAAAATATAAGGAGTTTATAATGTTCCGTTGTATGTTTTTTATGCATATTTAACCGATCATTCCGTTAATGGCGCATGGTGGACCAATTTTGACAGAACAATCGGTGAACTTAGGTACTTACCTACATAAAAATATAAAAAAATTACATACCTACTTACCTACTGCCGAACACAAAATCTCCTCCTTTTTTGAAGTCGGTTAATAAGGACGTTAGCTTTTCGTATCCGATTACTACAAAAAGCCACGAAACATAAAAATGAAAAAAGTTCACTTATGTTCAGAGACGTACATACAAAACTGTTGACGCTTAACAATTGACTACATACAATGCAGCCCACGCGCTAAACTATACAGATACTATGTTCAGGGGTTAGTCCACTTGGCACCCAAATTGCATAATCAATTCAGTTTCTTCATCTGTTGCTGGGGATAGAAGTGTTTATGCATCTCACTCCTCTTTTTGCTTGTCAACATCTTAACCTATAATGTCTCCAATGCTTGATTACCGTGTAGCAACTAACTTAATATTTTATAATATTTGAAAAAAAGAGAGTAGGTACAATCATAAAACTAGTTTAATTAAGATATGCAAAAACCAACAAAGTTTTCATTAGTTACTTTGAATTAGTTCGTAAAGTAAGTCTGAACCTCTATCAGCTTTTATTGCTTTTACAAATATAATGTGATTCATTGTTCAATGTTCATATAAAACGGACACTGACAAAATAATAATGATTATGACCTAAGTCTCAAGTGAGATGATTTTACTTCTAAATACTGTTCCAAGCAAGGTCTAGTTTCATTTTGTTCAATCTTGAATTGTGACTTTGATGCCGGCACCACACATTGGTTTTAACTTGGATGGACATTAGAATGGCCAATAGCAATGCTCCGTTTGTGTCGAATAACTGTAAACGTGAACGGAGCATTGCCATTGGCCATTCTAATATTGAATCCAAGTTGAAGCCCTTATGTGTGGTGCCGGCATGATAGAAATGTAAAGCCAGAGTGCCAATAGCAATAGCCCCAAATGCATAATACACATTATATCTGAGATCATGCAGAGATGAGCCGACACTTTCTAAGCGCAACAATGGACCGACGGAATAAAGTCTAGGAAATTTCGAGAGCTGCTCAATTGAAAAATCTTACTAAAAGTTAACAGCTCCGGCTGGATTCGAACCTGCGTAGATACAAGCGATCGCTCTTAAGCCGAGCTGCCTGACCACTAGGCTACGGAACCTTCACACCGAGAGCTGAAACTATTAGTAAGATGATTTCTCGGTTAAAGCACCGATGAGCGCCATCTACAGGGATACTAGAGGAAACTAGAATACCACCTGCTCATTGATTAAAATAATGAAATACCTAATACCTAAATGTGGTTTAATACTGTAAAATATATAAACTATCCAATTGACTACATAATAAAAAATACAAATATTCTAACATAGAACCTTCTTTTTTGAAGTTGGTAAAATTATCGAATTCGGAGAACGCCATTCAAGTTAACGGAATGAACCGCTACATTCAACGTTTAGTAAAGTTTTACATTCAATGTTTAAATGTGAACATCATTTTATAATTTTATGGCCGGTGACATAACTGTTAAAAAACTGGCATAAAAGCGCGTGTGTAACTTGCTTAGGCGGGTTCCGTAGATTTAAAATTTCATTTTTGTTAGTTGACCATTTTGGATGCGAATGTTAATGATAATTTGTGATTTCAATAGTGTTTTTTGAAATATATTATTATTTTGGGTAATATTGTCTAATCTAAACAGTTTAATTTTGTTTTTTATTACTTAATGCAAATAAACATGTGCTTGTAGTACAAACCGTGTCTTTAAAAATACTCTTGTTAACACTTTAACACTACTTTACTCTTTTTCTACTTACTTAGTACTACTCTTGTTTTTTAAATATTTTATTGCATAATTTTTTAATTTTATTCCTAGTAAATTCTATTATTGTTTTGTTTTTTGTTAACTATTTAAACAAGGTTAATCTAACGTTGTATCGTAATACCTACACACTGCACTATCTGAGTAAAATGTTCAAGGAAAAAAACTGTAAATCACCGACACTATAACCACAAAAAAGTTTACACTTACTTCGAGTACGTGAAAATTGTGTAACATGTCACTCGATACCCCTTGGAATATTTGTGGAGCCAATCTGAAGCCATTACTTTACCTTATTTAGGTCAGCGGGTGTCAATTTTCTCTTAAATTCGTTACGTAATTTTAAGAAGAAATGTTTAAACTTTTTCGAAAGGATTATAAACTCAATTGAATTCTCAAAATATTTGACGCAGGTACGCAATGACAGTATGTTTTTGCAACGGGTTTTGAAATTTATTTTATTACGATAATACCCTAAAATATTTATAAATATCTACTTAATAACTAATTTACGTACCCATTTTAACGAAGTAAGTACTTCATTTGTAGAAACACTTTAATAAAAATCACTCATTATTTTTACACGCATTTTTAAACCCTCAGCCTAATTTTACCCACTGTTGCAATGTCCCAGGCACCGCTAAGTGTAGTGTGCTGTAGGTATATAATACTCGTAATCTAGTAAGATGTAAAGGCCTGAGTTTTTTTTAGTTTAGGACTTCATAAGTTTGTACCTTTTTATAAGGTGCTGTGCTATTCGCATCCATTTACGCCCTGTAGGATTACCGGCGGTTTTTGTATAGTAAGTAGTAGTCTATCTTCGCTTACGTGTCAAGTATTCTAATTGTAGGAATTTTTAGTTCATGCAAGTTAGCGGGGGCGGCGCTGCACTGGATTTTCATACATTTGTGATACTTGACTCGGTATCGAGGACAGTATCCAATACTACGGTAAACTGACGTTAACCCCCCTGCTATGTGGACTATGTTGGCGACCGACCTCGCTACCGCCAGACAATTTTTAGTCCCATTTTCGCCCACCTTAATGTCTAGGCTTCAAAAAACTATGAAAAACGTAATTTTAATCTCAGTAGGCCCCAAGATCGTGGGAGCGTGTTACAAAACTTATTGTTCGTCTCATAATTGCTGTTGGGTAACCGTTTCTAAACGATGGCAACATTATTCGTCAAATCTTTGACTAAATTATTAAACTTAAAAACGAAATAATACTGAAAATAGTGTCACTGAAAATTTTGCAATAAGGTTTGGGTTCGTGGCTTAGGCCCCCAGTGGTCGACGCACCTGTGGTTGACGCCCCTGATTCTATTAATTGTATTATTATTGGTGTTTATTTACATACGATTTATGCTATATTTAAGAAAAATTAAATATACTAACGAAAAATCAAATGATCAAATCAATCAAAAATCTAATTCGTGATTTCAGATTAAAATACTTATAGTCCAAAATACATACCTAAACATAAAAAGTGCACTAAAGTTCATCTCAAATGCATATTGTTAACAAATACCATTTTTATATTTTGAAATTGTCTGAAACACCAATTGGCCAACCAATCAAATCATAAAACTTAGCTAGCCTTTTGCTAAACTTGCTAAAATTCACTTAGCCTTGCGTCAGTCACGGTGTTTGGTCATCGGTAAAACAGTGCCAACGGTCATGGGACGGTGACAACTAAACAATAGTTGGTTAATTATGAATCTATCTGTTATCACGTCTTTAAAACTCCGTCACCAGAGTTGGCCACTTGCTCATACGAATGAACGAACGATCACGTTTATAGAAAATTAATCTTACTTTAAGATTTTAGTTTTGAGATAATTATTGGGTGGGATAATTAGTAGGTAGGTACCTATTCGCCTTTTATAAAACTTCAAAATTTGATTTGATAGCATTTGTTTCGACAAATGATGATGATGATGAATATACTTTATCTTTATATATATACTTTCTTTAATAGAAATGAAAATTAAATGAAAATTCTTTATTGCACATCTTAAAAATATAAACAAAGAATAAAATAAAATGTAGTAAACATGTACAATGGGCGACCTTATCGCTAAAGCGATCTCTTCCAGGCATAATATATAGTAATGCAATCTGTCTTTACATAGAATAGAGGCATTATGCAAAAATAACTTACTAAAGTTACTTCTTTAACCCTCGACTGTGACCGCAGGAGTGCCATAAATATAATAACAATATTATTTTGTAGTTTATGTAGGTTTGTGTGCAGATCGCTTGACGTCATAAAACCTTCGTGGAAGTTTCACCTCGTCAACTGTTCTAACTAGTTTCCATGACAAGTACCTAATAGCAAATAAATAATTTGGCATGAGGAAATGACAAAATATAGGTAATCATGACGAAAATAGAAAATAATTTGAAGTTATGATCACGACTGTACTTTTCAGATCTTTAGGCTAGATCCTTTAAAGATGTAAGGGGGTGGTATCCGTCATGACGAAAATACCTTTGCTAAAATGGGCACTACACTCTCCACAGTGAGTTATTTTATAGTTTTATTGTTTTTTTTTTTTGACGATGTATGTAAAGTCGAATGCAATGAACCTAAGAAACGTGTAATGGAGGCATAAGGGGGCAACTTTTGCCCAGCACTGGAACAATATAGGTTATTATTATTATTATTTTAAGCCTGTTGTGTCCCACTCGCTCCCGCGTCAAGTGTTCTAACGGCTAGTCTCAATAACCTATCTATCATAGGTTTTGCTTACTGCGGGTAGATATTTGACATTTTTTCCATACAAAAAACGTCAAATAGCTACTGACTGTAAGCAATACCAAAGATAGGTTATTGAGATTGGCTGTAAGTGTGTTCATGCAAGATAACGGGGGGGGGGGGCGCTCCACTGGATTTTCATATATTTGTGATACTTGACTCGGTATCGAGGACAGATACCTACCGAGTCAAGTATTATAGGTCGCGCCACGTAAAAAGAGCGCTGAGAGGAAGTAGCGGGGGTATGTTTGCGCCTCTGTTCATTCGCTGACGACCCAAAGCACTTGCTAAATCAATGGTATAAAGTGCGCCGCGTTACCTCTCCACCAACCATCGACCACTGCGCAGTTTGACAGCCAGCGCTCTTTTATGTAGCGCGAACTATACAAATGTATGAAAATCCAGTGCAGCTCCAGATAATTTTAAATTGTAGGTAAGTAGGTATATAAGAATACGACTAATTTATTAGCTCTTAACGTAATAATTAATTCATTTTGTTTTCCTTTTCCAGGTAAGTTCAAGGAAAACAAAGAAAACTCATCTTTGTTCCTGGATCCGGTATGACCAAAATAAAGTATGATATTCAGCGTAAGAAATGAATCTTCGTATTTTTATTTTTTAATTTTATCTTAAAAATTCGTATTCAAGTTATAAGGTAGCACAGAAATTAAATTACTTGACGTTTAAATTATAAAAAAGGTGTCATTTCGTTTGCGTTATTCAATAATTTAATTTCTCTCCCTAAAAACTGATACGTAAGTATATTATTGCAACACCGACCAGCAGCATATTTTAATTGATTGTAAGGAACCTGTGGTGATCTTAAATTTGATTATTTGATTGTATTTTTTTATAAATCCATGTGTATAAGGGATTTTATTAAAAGGCGTTGATTGAATGATCAATTAATTAATCAATAAAGTTAACACTAAAACTCATCTTCGTCAAAGTTATTAGGTAAGTACCTACCTTTATTGTTAATACTACCCTATTTTTTGTTACATTTACTTACCTCATTTGTAAAGATCACCTAAACGATATTTATTTCAAAATTCATTGATTACTGATTTATATTTAGGCAATTTGTGGTTTATACCATAATAAATGAAGTATTCAAATCTGACAGTTTTGACACTATCTTAGAATTAATTATGAGAAATCATTCATAAAAATTCAAAATGTTATAAAAAGTGTCCTAGGTGGTGTTGTGTGAGAAGGCGACCTATGGGTTTTTATATCTTCGTTGATTGATAGATGTTTCTTTTTTTGCTGTGTTTTGGCAAAGGTTAGTGAATTTTTATTTTTAATTTTGGTAGCGCTGACGTATCTACGTAGGTATCAGCTTTTTCAATTCTGAATTTAAATTTTATTGGTTTGTTCGTGATATTGCCAACAATAAAATCAACACCAACAAATTACAATTTGGTTTAGATGTTGTGTGTTTTAAAGGGGAGACCTTTGCCCAGCAGTGGGACACACTATATGTTAAAAAAAAGCTTAGTCTCAGAACTGTTGATTATTTTGTGTAGGTACGGTAGGTACTGGTGTGAAAAGGCTCTGAGAATTTCCTTTCTATAAAATAAAACTGTTGTAGAAATGCGAAAACCTGTTTGTTTTATATACGTAACGTATACAAAAAGTACCTACTTTCACATAACGTCACGAAATAGGCAACAAAAGTGGATGAAAGTGAACTTATTCACGTGATAACACCATTAAGGATTCCCCACACGGTGTGTTTTCACAAATGCTGCCTCAGAATTATTATAATTCAGACGACTTCCGAACTTTGTGCTTTGAATCCGAAGTTACTTTCTTTTGAAAGTAGATTATAGATTTTGTAAGCTATCGAATTATATAACTCATTTCAGGCCAAGCGTCCGAAGAAAAATAAAATAGGTAGGTGTTTGTAAGTCTCTCAAGCGCAATAAAAAGATTCGAGAAAACACGATTTTTTGAAAAATTCCGCGTCATTCAGAAACGTCCCGTTTTACGCAAAAAAACAGTAACACTTAAACTCACATGGCAGTGTAATATGGTTGCATTGACAATACATTTTCACCATATTGCTATAAAATATCAAATTTAAATTAAGCTGTATGAGTGTTTCCTTTGCCAGCGGGCCGCCATCTTGAAGAATAAATTTGTCGTGTAAAATATAGGACTTTTACCGATCTTCTTATTAATGAATTTTGCGTCACATTTACATTATTACGTAACGGGAACTTTTTTGAATAAACTCTTTCTTGGGGTTCAATAAACTTGTAATGATGCTAAACAGAGCAGTAGGGGGCATGTTGGCGTCGATTCACTTTTTTGCGGCCAGTACCTATTCGTTATGTTGGCAACGCTGATACCACAATACAATAAATTGAAAACTTTTTTTCCTCAAGTGAATTGTTTGTTTTTTAAATTTCGAACACCTGGGTCAGATTTGAGTTTCGTAATCAGATGACTACTAAATGATCGGTGATTAGTTTTATCACTTTGGGAATATCAATAATTAGAGAGACTGATCAAACATGAACATTAATTTTTTGTGCTATTTTTGCTAAATGGCGAGCTAGTTAAATAAATTTTATTGCTTATAAATTATTTATTTTCATCCAAAATGTCACGCTGGTTTTCCCAAATATATTAGGATATCATAATTTTCTTAAAATAATCAGCTTGACCACAATAATTATGTTAGCTTCATAGGTAGGTACATGAAAGTGACGAAACAGTGGCAATACAATTACTTGCCAAACTAATAGGTACATGCGCGCTATCGTGTAGTTGGATCAATGTGCAATTTTAGTGCTTCATCTATCCGCTAGAGGCACTGTGACAAGTTTTCTTACACTTGTCAAATATCTAAACGGTAGCGCGTATAGATTGATTGGGCCATGTCATGGTACTCAGTTATTTTAAACTATACACTGGTATTACGACTGTTGACATTTGAAACATGTTTTCCATCTAAACAAAATGACATAATTCTGCAGGAAGTCTTGCGCTCATGTATTGTATGATTTTTTTCTACAAATAACTTTAGATATTTCCGCAAAATTACGATAAGAGGTAGGTACTTGCAAGGTCAAATTATTTTATAATCATTTTATGACAACCATCATCATCATTTGCAGTTTGTATTGACCCACTGCTGGTCATAGCCTCCTTCCTAACCGCCAAATTGCTCTACGTTGGGTTCTGGTTTATGACGTCATCAATTTACCTATACTTACAATGATATTGATGAAAATTTTATTGATCCTTGTTTAAAATAAGAACTCTGATATTCTTTTTTTATTTTAAATGTAATGCAAAATTCAAACTGCGAATATAACTTTCGCGCCAAACATGAATAAACTTTTTAATTTACAAAAGACACATCCAAATATTACGCAAGCTAATTACATTAAATTCCTTTAAATCTGTGCCGAAACATCTTCCTGTAAAGTTCATTGGCCTTACGGTACAATCTCAAATCGAAAAGAAAACGCTATTTTACTTTAGTGTAAAAAACCCGCCAAAGGTTCTTATCGCGACACCAATTAGCAAGAAATGTCTCGACTTTGCTTTTAAAAACGAAAAAAGTGGATAAACATTAAAGCTACATACTTTTTAGGTGACATATTGCTGTTAAAACAATACAAATTGTTTAAACCAAACATATTGCAAATTTTAAGTGCTTAAATGTGGGAAAAATATCCAGAAACATTGCGTTTATTTGAAAAACTCTTCTGCCCTTTGGTACGAGTAGGTACCTACCTACATTATTCTAAATAAATATAGGCATTTATAATGTTTCACTTGGGCGGAGTCACGGAGTGAGAAATTAAAAAGTTTGTAGATTTCAAATGAAAAAATAGACCAAGATGAGCGCGTTGATGTCTTTTGTAAGAAAATTATGACAGTGGTCATAATTTTTTTTCAGTATATGTATTTGAAAGATTTATTGTTTTGTCTAAGTATTTGAATAAAACTTTGACTAATAAATTTAAACAGGCTCTATAAATCTAGTCATATTTTTTTTCCGTAAACTTCACCTAATGTACCTACAGTGTCAACACAAACAAAATTGTTGCATCTAACAAAATAGTGTTTCGCAAAAGAAGGCATTATCACTTTCGTAATAGCGATGAAGTTCGCACGGTGTGGATCTTAAGTTTTGAAATGTACAATGCACATAAAACAAAGTCTTCGGATTGTGTCGGTCCGTTTGTTTTATTGTAATTGGTTAGTTTTTTTATCACGTTTTGTACTATTATTCAGAATTGTTCTGGTTCTTATGATAAGTATATATCTCCCCTATATCTCCTACAGTTTTGGATTTCCCTTTAAAATAAGTAAAAAAAAAAAACACTGTATTTTAAAGTGATTGATATTACACATCAATGAATTTTTCGTTTGAAAAAATGTTTTACACTTTAACACAAGTTCGAAACGGTGAAGGGAAACATCGTGAGGAAACCAATTAGCTTTCTAATAGCGTCGATATGCTTGCAACCTGTCACTTACGAAATGTGAACTTCTGCAAAATATTCGCAAATTACCAAATTTGTGTTTGGAAATGCCTCTGGCTACTTCCTTAGACAGTTTTATAGTACATATCTAGAATGCCATGCTCATCTGTTAGTAATGTCTACTGCACTGGGCTAAAAGTCATCTTTGATTGTTTCATTTCAAATTTCTATATTTTCCGAGTCAAGTCTGTTGAATCAATAGCGTAACTAAATAAATATGATTGTTATTTAGTTTTTCGACCTTGGTAAGTAGTTATTTTGGTTGCCAATCCAATACAGTAATAAGTATAGGTATTCATAGAAATTGGTGAAGATAATCATGTAGCTTGGATGCTTTGTAGAACTACTATATTGCATCGGAAGTTAAAATTAGCAACTGTTGAAATCATGTAAGCACTAAGTAAAGTTGAATTCATGTACTTATGTTATAAATAAGTACTAGGTTTTCGTTTCAATTGTAAATTATTTATTATATTATAATGTAACATTTGTTGCATTCTTAACCGACTTTAAAAAAGGAGGAGGTTCTATGTTCCATATGTATTTTTTTGTATTTGTATTTTTTGTTATATTTTTATGTAAGTTCACCGAGTACCTATCCCGTCAATAATGGATCGATTTTGAAAATTATGTTTTTGTGTGAAATAATGTTCTCCCGAGGCGATCCCTAACAATTTTGAGGATCTGGCGAGGTTCATCGAAGTTATGAATAGAAATGCACCTCTTCTTCTTCTTCTTTATTTTGGCTTCGCCGGCTTTTGCCACGCATTTAGCCACTATATGTCATTTTAATTCAAGTTTGTAAAGTCAAGTCAAGTCAAAGTCAGAGTCAATGCAAATTCACCTCAAGAGACCAAATCTTGAAGTCGGTTTCATATTTTTTTTTATTTTGACACTACTACAGTATTCGTTGTCAGACGTTTTCTGCAATTAAATAATTTTAAATCGATTGTTTGACGCATGACAGATTCTGGATTATATGTTTACCTATATGTTTATATGTTTTTATTGCGGAATAATACCATTAGATTAAAAAAATGATTTAGGTATGATATTGATTAAATTACCCTAGAAGTTAAGAGTCATGTTATGCTAATTACATTTATTTATATCTAAGTTATACCTAGTTTAGTTCTAATAGGTTGTCATCACTCAGTGATTTACGAAATGTCAATAATACAGGTTGCCTACATTTATTATGTTAATTTCCTCTAATTTTCTATTTTATTTACAACATCTGTAGCTAATGGATATAAATTAAATAAATTACAAATTAATCACAATAAACAACTCAATTTGGTGTGTCCAAGGTCAATTTTGTAATTAATATTGTTGAGACAAAACAAATTGTCAATTTTTAATTAATTTACTGCCGCGTTTGTTGGTAACATTTGATTTCCTGATGAAATATATGGTATTCTTTTTAAACATTTAAAAACGCTCATAATTTGAAAAATGATCATTCAAAATGTCTAAAATAATTAGTAATAAAATTTTAAAGATCACGAAAAAAAAATAGTTGCGCTAATAAGTTATTTTTCGATTAAAAAAAACACCCCCCCTCCTATCTGTAGCTAAATGTCCAATAGCGTGAACCGTCTAATGATCAGTAAGTTAAATTAGCGAAATGTCTATGAAGCAAAACGTCTAACTATCAGGGTCTGTTTATCAGAACATCCATTTAGCAAAAAGTCATTTTTTTAATTACTATAATACACTCATGAAAGAAAGATAAATTCATAAATAAGTAAATAACAAAATAAAACTAGGAAGCCAAACATATCTTTTAAGTTATAACTAAAGTTCCAAGTCCAACTGCGTGACTGAACAACGAAAATTGAAAAATGTCACAATTTTCTTCGGGCCGTGCGAATCGGATCTAGGCGCATCACTAAATAATTTCGTAATAGGAAACAAAGTTGGCACATCAATTTCGTAATTTCGTAACAGAAAACAATGAAGTTTGTCGTAAAACAGATTTCTTGACACAGTTGAGGCTTCGCATAAAATGCTATTGTTTAAGTGTGAGCTTGAAGGTATGGAGGTACTTGGCAACTTTTGGTGTTATCAAATAATATACTTACAAAGTACTTACATAATTAAAAAACGTAGAACGTAAATAAATAATAAAAAAAAAATTATCGCACCGGTTCACATTTGTCCAGGTTAATAAATAAAATACAAAGGATTATTATAGTAAGTTTTTTATTGCCACTTAAAGGAAATCTGATACCGTGAGAGGTCTAGAGATTTCCCATAAGTAGCCCTGAAAAAAAAATTCTGTAACGATTTATATGCAAGACCAAAAAGTAATTTAAGTTAAAAATATCGTGGTTCAGCCTTAATTTTAGGCTTAATTTTGTGTATGTAAGTATGTATGAATACAAGTTACAGCAAAAACACGAGCACTAACAAGTTTTTATGCCTCGGTGCTAAGTAAATAATTGAATTAAAATGCGTAATAAAAAAGTGCTTGAATAGCGCTTTCATAATACAAAATTGACATGTCACTGTCAAGTTAAAAGTGAAGATAAAACGTTAACATGTCGTAAAATATTTTTTGTATACGAGCAACTTGTTGCGCAACTTTAGCTGCAAATGAGCAAAGCAACTTGAAAACAGAGTAGAAAACATGGTAAATAAAGCTTAAATTTTTGATAATAGTAACATTGTTTTTATCGATGAGTGTTAAGATGACAAGTGGTAGATAGTTTTCTTCTTACCTAAATACTTATTATAGTGTTTCCACATAGCGTAGACATAAGATAAAAAAACATAATTGACTCATTGTGAACTTAATAACAATGCCTTTAGGCCTTAAAAACATTTAATGTAGTTTTGAAACCTTTCCAACAACTTTCAAGTTAATGTTGCCAAAAACAGGCAATTTTAAATCACTCGTTTAAATCTGAAAAAACCAAAAAGTGCTGATATAAAACAAACTGATTACCCAAAACTTGATAAACGTCAAGCCGCGTCGTAAACACGCGTAATGGGTTCCCGCTATTGATAAATCGGAACCAATTACTGAACCCTAAAAAGGATTTACGCGCGGGTCAATTTTGGTGTGGTTCATCTTTGTCAAAGTTTTGGTCGTAAATTATTTATATTATCTGTTACCTCTGCGTTTTTTGAGTTTTAAATAAAAGTATTAAGTAATAAAAAGTTTGATAACATTTACTGTTTTTTATATCAATCAGATGTCTATAAGGTATTGTGTACCTAAATTATTAGGTATTGAAAGTAAAACGGGCATGTACCTACTAAACGGATCGGGTTAAAATTAAAATTAAATAAAGGTAAATAGCGATAAATACCCGTAAATGTACCTACTAAACATGTTTTTGGACGTGCCTCTGATACATTATTACACATTATAATAGCACACGGGAAATTACTCACGTAAAATTATCGTCGATTATCGTCGACATTATTACACATCTTAAAATGATCTTGAATGCCAAATAAGATCTGGAAAAATGTCTAATTTGCCTTGGAAATACAGCCGTGATCGTATTTTCTTTTTTTTTTATTGCGAAACGAGTTTAGACGAACTTTGAATGAAATAACTATGAGTAATGTAACTTAGCAATTCAAAGACTGTTTTTTATTTTGCGTTCAACAAAATGGCGGCTTATTAAATAACGATCGTTATGCGTTGCATCGTTTTTTGTATTGAATATTTACGATCTTGTTGTTAATACAATTTACTGATTGGAATTCGTTCTGCTTTGTATTGAATAAGAATAAAACCGCAACGCGGAAACAGAGACCAAACAAGAATACGGTACCTACAGTCACAGAATAAATTGAATACCTATTGTTTGTATGTTTCACTCCTGTCGACGACCTCTGTAACGCAGTGGGTAAAAGCCCGCCTGAGACGCAGAGGTTGCGAGTTCGATCCTCGTTGGGGGACACATTTTTGTGTCTGGCTTTTGTCTATGTATAATGTATGTATTTACAAAAAAAATGTATCTATGTAGTATATCAGTCATCTAGTTACCATAACACAAGCATTAAATTGCTTAGCTTGGGACTAGATGACGCTGTGTGGAATGTCCAAGACAAAAGCCAATGTTTGCAAATCTGTAAGTATATTAATTGTAGCTTTTCAGACTGAGAGAGTTGAACGAATTTGGTTAAAAAATCCCAAGCTATTCTATGTTTAATGTTCAAAAACAATATTGAACTCTGAATTTTGCTAAAGCTGTACCTAAAACATGCCTAAAATCTTGAAAAAAAAGGTATGTTCTGATTGAATAATATTTATTTTTGGAATGTTTTCTTATAATCTGACTTTCGGGCATGAGAATATGAAGAAAATCAAGATGTTTTTTGTTTGAAAGTCTATATACTTATTAATACACCAATATTTTGATGATCTGATGAAGATCTTCGGAGCTATAAACAGAAATGTACCTCGAGATTGTAAGAAATTTCTGCAGGAATTTTTAATTTTGCCACTTGTAAATTGGTAGCAAAAGATTAGTGACAGATTCGGTGCTGGTCCCAATTCTGGGAAGAGACATTGTCCTGCGCAGGGGCCGTTGAACCGGCAACTTTTTGTGGAATATATTGAACTTGAACTTTGTCGGCACACTTCCGTATACAGACTGTATTATTTTCTATATACTAACTTTGTAGTTCAGTATAGGCTGTATGGACTTTTGTATGAGTTTGGCGACGGAGTTTTTAATTTAAAGCCAGCTTTCAAAATATAAGCTGTGTATCCTTAATATTTTATCCAGAATATTTTCTGACTGAACCTTAAGTATCTAGATTCAGCTTAAAAAGATCACGCCTATTCAACAGAAGCCTGCTGCCCTAGCCATGTAACATTTCGACAATCGCTTTCGATTAGAAACCAAAGACGATTAATATCTAGAAGACAGACAAAGGCCATACACAAAATCGTAACCCTAAAAAATAGCCTGAAAGCTCTAAAACATCAATTTTATCCAAGAAATTTCAATTACTTTCTAGTTAAAAATGTTTAAATATTGAATATTGTTGCTACCTACTACTAAGTATTGAAATTTCTTGGATAAAATTGATGTTTTAAAGTTTTCAGGCTATCTGGTACTGCGGGATCGGGTTACGATTTTGTGTATGGCCTTTGTCTGTCTTCTAGATATTAATCGTCTTTGTTAGAAACTAAAAAAAATGTTTAGGAATTGACATTCGATGACGAAAACTCGAGCGATCAGAAATGTCAAATTAAAGGGGTAGCGATAATAGAAAGAGAATAGATACGAAACATTTGTCACTTGTCTACACACCCTGGTCTTTTTAACATAATTTTGGACACTAAAAAAATTTAACATTCACGAAAAAACCGAACAAGTTTTAATTTTAACATACACTAACGATTGTTTTTGAACAAAATATACAGAAATTTTAAAATGCATCCTTAAAGTTTCAGTTTCTACTTCTTCTATTTAAAGAGACCCATAGAATCTCTTAATCGTACAGTCGTTTAAGAGATTCTATACTTCGATTATTGCTAGGACTGTACAGAACAGATGTCTCTTAAACCTCGTGGTGAACAAAAAGGTATAAAGTTTTGCAATGCGGAAACACACAGCTTAAGCCATACTTTGTGCGAATAACATTTTGTTGGACCGATTCTCAGAAAAGATTTGTGCTGCCGGGCATTGAACCTGCGACTTTGTTTATTTTTAAGTGCTAGTACTTGTGGCTATAAATCCCGCTAATCCATGCCTTGAGCTATTAATTTAGAAAGATAAATTCTGATTCATATTACCGTTAGAACCATCCAAGATCTGAACATATAAAATCATCTTTCCCAACTGACTAATCTATCATTGCACAGCCAAAACTATTAACGGTCAGTTTCAATATTTTATCTGTGATTTTGGTAACTGTGGTTAGATTTTTGACATTAGGTTATGCTTTCTAGCCATGTTACATTTACTTTAGAGTCTAGGTACTGCTTTTTAGAACGAACAGTCACTGTGAGATTTTGTGTAGCGCGTCATCTGCTAGTTCACAGCGCGTTTCACAAACGCGAGGGTAGTGTGCACGGTCACAGATTGTCGCCTGCGTTTGTATCGATACAACGCAAGGCAAACCGCCGTGCGTTGTAAAGATACAAACGCGCAGTGACGGCGCGTCTGAAAAACGCCCAGACTCTGAGAAAGGATTTTATAAATCTTAAACTTAAGGTATTGGTACGGTAATATTATAAAACATATGCAAACGGGTATTTATCACGAATTTTACCTTTAACATTCGCCCGACGTTTCGACCGGATTGCACCAGCCGTGGTCGCGGGAATTACCGTACCGTGGGTACGGTAATAGTTTCATTTTGTATAGTTTAGGAGGAGTAGCGAAGTTGCACTTGGTGGCCACCAAACTCTGTTTTCGCTACTCCTCCTAAACTATACAAAATGAAACTATTAGAGGTATTAAAAAAAAGCTTATGATAGGTTTCACAAACTGTACATTCCGTTTTTTAAAATTCCTTTGTTTAACGTAATAATAAATTAAAATAGGCGGTGGCGCTAGTTTCACCCATACAGGCACCTGTAGGGGAGTTAGAATGGTTGTAAATTATATTTCTTCGTAAAAAGCCGCGGACAATATTAACAGTTAGTGAATTAATAATTTTCACAGCATAAATCTTATTTCATTCAAAAACTAGGTAAACGGCATAAATTATGGTTTTGGCAATTCACAAAATGTTTAATCACCTTATAATTAATTTATAACTGAGCTAATGAAAGCCTGCAGGCCATAACGTTTGTTATAATATATTATGGCATAACTGTCTGCTTCATAAAATGAGTTATTGTGAAATTATTTAGCGGTGACAACGTTAGAACGTTGTACCGCCTTTTGGCAAAGGAACGACTTTGAAAATAAATTGTTAAATTCTAAAAGATAATTGATATTAAATCATTTTAATGATACACGGTTACGGTTAGTCTTGTAATAAACTATTTTAACAATCCACCTAATCACTATTTCTCTTGTCACGCCATTACTCTAAAATGACTTTACCAATTTGAAAAAAAAATATTACTTAGATTATTTAAATGTTGAGGAAGGTATAGGCTAGTTTTTATCGGATTTTTTTTATATTGTGTGTCTGACAAATTTAATAAAATTGTGCCCTAACTTTTCAATATATTAAATGCGTATTCATATATAGTTTCAACTTCCTTACATCCTTACAATTTATCTGATTGGACGAAGGTTGGGGTCAAATTCTTCTACTTCCGAACATTGTTCACTTTAACATTGTGTGAATATACTCATATCATACATGTACAATACATACATAATGCCTTTGTGACAGGGTAAAGGCGTGGTTTTATAAAAACCTACGCGTTATGTATATGAATGTTTTACCTATATATTCCTAAAAACATTGTTTTGGGAATATACAGGCTCACTGTTTCAAGTGCATTGATGATATCAATTTTATATATTGGACTTCAAAATAGGAAGAGGTTCTATGTATCACTCTGTGTGTTTATGTTTTAGACATTTTAGATTAAAGCTATCTACTGGGGTAGTCAGTATGTATTATCACCTCGTTTCTAGCATGGTATAATTGATATTGATGTATATTGTCCACAGATACATAATGGAGGCCCCGCATTGTGTGTCGTTCCACTGGCTCTCTGCGTGCGTTCTACTATGCTTGTTCTACTCTACACATACGCTCAACACTAAGGTAAGATAGTTCTCTAGACATAAATATTCGTAGACGCCATACGACTTCTAACTCGTTTGTTTTAGTAATAGCGCTATGTTTTAGTTTTAAATTTGATTAGGTCTTAATTTAACTTTATTAGAACTAGATAAATAAAATAATAACATGGAATTATTCTTCAACTCCTTAAGGGTAGAATAAAAATAATTATCAAACAAAAAAAAACAGCATCAAATTCGGTTCAACCATTCAAGAGTTATGATGCCTTTGACAGACATAGGTGTCTCCACCAGGGGTTAAAAAGATGCACTTAGCCGCATTAAGGTTTAGTATAATAATAAGGTTTAAGACAACCTTATAAGTATTTACATTTGAATATAAAATAAAACTTACTAAAGTACATAATTATGTAGGTAAGTACCAGCATTATGTATCATTATGTAAGTATTCAGCTTCTGATGCCTTTCCGTTGCCGGATATTGAATTATTGCGGTAGTTTATAGATGCAGGTAATATTCAGTTCTGTAATTTTTATGAGAGATGAAAAATGATTAGGTACCTATTAATTCGCATAATCATAATAACTATAACTTTTATAAACATTTTGACATACTAATAACATTAATGGTTAATTTATTAATCATCATAAAAATTGTGTGAATGGAAAGGACATCTTTTATTAATAGTGATTTAATTCAATAGAACAGACCAGGTGCAAATATATTTTTTTATTTTGTTCAACGACCTTTTTGACAAAAAATTAGCAAGTTTACACATTTTATCATAAACCTTTCCATCAAATTGATCATTTTTAATATATTCAAAATATTGATTTCGCAAGTCTGTAAAACTCCTTTGATCCGAAAATTAAACATAATAAAATGATCTTTATAACATGTAAAGGTAATTAAAAATCGTGATTTTTATTCGCGAGATCGTTCGTATTCATAAAAAACGTGTTAATTAAACTTTTGTGTATTTTATTTATAATTATTCTATTTAAAATTGAACACCTGGCTGTTGCCACAAGTTTGGCGGGCAATAAAATTGAGATATTATTTTATTGAACCTAAGAGGTTATGTAAATTAGAAAAAAAAATAAGCTTAGGAAGATTATCAGGGCTTTACATCTTAACTAGATGATTTATACAACGTCAGGAGGCAATCTTTGCCTACGCTTAACGGGATACTAGTGCCTGGGACATTGTTGAGATGGAATAGAGTTGCCCAGCGCCTAAACCATCCTCCATATCCACAAGAAAGACATACGATATAAGAAATTATGAAGAATAAGTAACAACCAAAACGGCAACTTAAATCAATCATAAAAGTTGCCTTTTTCTTGTGAAAGAAAGAAAGAAAGAAAGAAAAATCATTTATTCTTGTAGGACCTCAAGGATCACTTAAGTATCGTTTTACATGCTAGGTGATTCTAATGCATGTTCCAACGCGACTCCCTTGTATTAGTAGGTACTCCCAAAGTGGTCCCGTAAAAAATGGTGAAAACATTTCAAGTAGGTTTTATAACAGGCACTATAATAGGCACCGAATCGCTCATTTGCATATTACATTTGTTATTGTAATTCATTAATTATGCCGGGTTCCTATAGCCAACTAACGGATGTCCGTAGGTCGGTCGTCATAGCAACGTTGTTATCTGTCAAAAAATCTCATACAATGTGTTGAATAAACAACGTTGCTATGACGACCCACCTACGGAGATCCGTACGTTGGATTTAGGAACCGGGGGTAAATGTATTAAAGGCAGACTTTCCTTAACTAATGTACCTACTGATTATTTTCTGATTATTCCGAACTCAGTATCGAGGTAATTTGGGTAGATATCAAATTATCTTTGGACTACCATTTACACAACTTTGACTACCAGTATTTTCTTTTACAATCCAACAGTATAACAGCTTTACCTCGACGTAATTCAATCTATAAAAAGTTGCAAAAAAATGCATAAAAGAAGTAAATTGGTTATCAATACTAGGGGAACAGGGGGCGCAGTGGATCAAGGGGCACAGTGGATAGACACCTATATCTCATTTACTAAGGCTCATACACACACGCTAACACAAGCCAGGCGATGGCTTAACCAATACCCTTCGCTCAAGCCAGTGACCGATGGCTTTCAAAGCCGAGAAAAGGCGCTGTGGCTTTAACGTGACCTTTTAGTGACATTTTCTTATATTTTGGTCATTTTAACGAACTTTTAAAAAAAAACCTGATGGAAATATTGCTATGGGATGTAATTTTTATAAACCACGATTTTATTACCTATGGAAATTGTTGTTCAAATATTACGTATCGCTTAAAAACTTATGTTTTTTTTACAAAATGTTCCAAATTCACCTTATGGGGCACTCTGGACTGGGGTGCAGTGAATCATGATCCATTACACCATATTAGTACAAAAAAATATCCAAACAAGCAACAAAACGTCCAAATAATTTACAGACAGATTATTAATTCTCAATACTCGTATATTATGAATAAAGGGTTGAGCTATATGAACTTTAATATTATTTTTAATACTTACTAGTAGGTTCATAGTGCCCCTATAAATTTTACTGACAAAATGAAGGCAACTATCCACTGCACCCCAATGCAATCCACAGTGCCCCTAGTCACTATCCAGTGTGCCCCTACGGAGGGGCACAGTGGATAGTTTTCCATTTTTTTTTCAATACCTCATAAGTTTCGTCTGTTTTGTTATATTGACGATATTATTACACAATACTGTAGCTAAAACTACAACCTATGTTTGACACAAAAAAAGTAAGCGCCAACCTTAATATTTAAAGAGTTATTGCTCTTTAAAAAATAAGTGATTCACTGTGCCCCCCTCTCCCCTACATACAAATAGCAATTGTCACCCACGCGGTTTCAAGATCAAATTCTGAAAAGGCGAGCATACCGATGTTGCCAAACCGACCTAGATCCAGTTTAAAGGCATAAATAAGCCTTATCAGTGTTGCCACAGATAATAGACGGCTTTCACTGGAAAATAAATTTAGAATAGACAAAACGTGTTAACGGAAATTTTCAGTTAGGTATTTGATTACCTCCTTATGCATAGGTATTAAGTATACCTACTTTAGCTAAAATGGATATTAAATCTGTTGCTATCTCTTTTCATTGACATAAGAGTAACAAGAAAAAAACAATCTTTAAAAATTATACTATTTAAGTTATGCTTGGGATGTAGAAGACGCTGCGTGAATGACGATATTTATTTATTTATGTTTTTAATTGAATAGGCGGCCTTTAAAATGGTGGCTATTTAATTCTAGGATCTACCTATGTACAAAGCAAAAACGTTGAATAATAAGAAGACAGACAAAAGCCATACACAAAATCGTAACCCTGAAAATGCCCCAAAACCGAAGTTTAAACTAGATGGCAGCACCAGATAGCCTGGAAACTTTAAACATCAATTTTATCTAAGAAAACCTTTCTAGTTAAAATTACACCTACAATTTTTTTTCATATTCATCGTCTTTAATACAAAATAACATTGTCAATTTTACACTATAACTTGATATGAAGTGTAAAGTGTAAGCATTGCACATTTTATGCGGAACCAGAGTATAAAATCGATTTCGCCAGCCAACCACACCCTGTTTCGTAAGTCAACTTGTTATTACTGAACTGTGCCACTTGGTGTTTCTTGGTCTTCATCAATGATCCTAGTCAATTCACCCACTCCATGAATTCATTTAAATGATCTTCAATAGAGACGCGACTGTGATAGACTGACTGAGAAGACTAGACTAACGGCCGGTTTCAATATTAAACTTACGAATGATCGTAGATTGAATAAGTTGAATATTGCAACCCGGCATTAGAAGTATCTTTTACCATCTAAGATCTCTGAGTGAATTGATACTTTGACAGTATCTAAATCGAAGAAGTTTTGATGATGGTAGGTATTGTAATTGTGTGCCGTGTGCTATTATAATGTTTTTCATACAGTAAAAGTTTTCATACGGTTTTTCTGTCTGTCCAACGCCTAAGATGACAGGGTACTTTATTAGGACGTCAGCTAGCATAAATTGTATTAAAATCTATTTAGCCATCGAATTCGAAATTCAAGATTTTGTAATTCGATAGTAGGTGCGAGATTTGATATTTTGAAATTCGTATTATGTGCACACTAAATTATACCAAAACGTTTCCTTACTTCAAAACATACATACCTAAATCAAATTGAGGCACTTTTGACTGATTTTGCAACTAAACTAGGCACAATAATATTGAAACCAATTTCACAAGCCGACAAAATGCTAGGTCGCTACGATAGCTGTTTTATTTATGGAAATGGCTGACAAACTAGCGATTAGATATGTATTCTGATCCAAAGTTATTGACTGAAAATAGTAGTAATGATGAAATTTCAAATATTAGCAGGTAGTGGAGCAAAAATTTACATAAATGCTCAAATACGTGTACGTCTCTAGTTTCTGTTCTTAATAGAAAATTTATATTCATTACCCATTAATATTTTTGAGTTTCGTACCTCAATAGGATAAAACACTACCCTTTATTATCACTCGGTTGTCCATCTGTCGGTCTGTCTGTCTTTCACAACCCTTTTTCTCAAGAACGGGTAAAGATAGAGAGTTGAATCATAAACCATAGGTCTAATGGTCCTTATTAGATGTAAAAAATCAAGGTGACTAAGCTTAGTCAGCCCCACACATATTACAATCGATGTTTTCCTTCACCGTTCAGAGCTCGTTATGCGCTTATACATTTTTCGAAACTTCATATCCCGTGGACAATTCAAAAATACCATGGCATACGACCGCGAGAACAATTAAAATTTCGCAACGTTTAAAGTACAAGTTGAATGAATCATTGACAATTTGGTAGATCACAGGTTCATCTTGACATTTCGCGTAATTACGGGTAATTTCGATTAATTTAAAAAGTTGATAATATTGTCTCTGTGATATTAATGGCGACATCACAGAGGGTCCAACTTTTCGAGATAAGATCAATCTTAAAAATCGGTTCAGTTAAAAAAAAAATGCAGGCAATGTTCACCCGTTGCTTTATTAGCACTCTATCAAAATTCTAAATAGCCTTCGTGCTATTCCAGACCGCGATCTACACTTGTTCCAAATGTCATTCTAATCGGTTTAGGCGAAGAAGGTCCAACACACAAAAGTTTATTTTTAAAGTTAAACCATCGTATTTACTTTGTAACGTATCCATGTGTCCCTTCTGTTTGCCATTTATAATGTAGTGATTTGTTTAGAACATAGCACCTTCATTCACAGCTGCGCACGTCTGATGGGCGTAAGATGATTTGTGCATGTGTAATAATAACCCTCCTCTTTTGGCTAGATATATCATTCATTGGTTTGTGTATAGATTAGAACTCTCATTCACAGCTGCGCACTTCTGGTGGGTGTAGAGAGTTTGGCGCATGCGTAGCGCTCGTCTCTCTTAATTCAAGTACCTACCTATTTTTGGAGTGGTCATTCGTTGGCTTTGTTCCGTATCACTACGTAAAGCAATATTGTCGAAGGTGATACACATGCGCAGATACTTACGCCAATTAGACAACTGTATGAGTAAAATGAAATGGAAGAACTTTGACACACGTGCGCAGTGGAGTCTACGTCTATCAGACGTCTGTGAAACTTTGGAAATTTAATTTGTTGAAAGCTTAATTTCTACGCATGCGCTATTCTTATCATGTCGTCTTAATTTTTCTAACTAACTGTATTGAAATGCTAGATTCTAATGATGTGGGTTCGCAGGCCGTATTCTTTGATCGTAAATAAGTAGTTAACGTGCCGACTGTTAGGGTAACGCAATCGACTCATCCTTGAAAGTAACGAGCAGGGAAAGTACAGTCAACTATAGAAATTCATTAAAGAACACAATTTTGACTAGCTTACTCGCCCGCGGCTTTGCTCGTGTGGTACCTACCATGATAAAATAAAGTCTGTTCATTTGGAAATTCCATCACACATTCACATCATTCACATCGGTGAAAGAAATATTGAAATCGGAAGTAGTTTCGGACTTACCTCAAACAAACTAACCAACTTTACCTCTTTATTATATTAGTATAGATTTAGAATTAGATAATATTGATATATAATATAAAAACTGACATAATCGGTCTTTAAGAGGAAAGTCGAAATCAAGATTTATCACATTCTCAGCGAAATTTCCGTAAAATGACCTGTAAAGTTAATATATTCGTAAAATACCCTAATATATCAACTCACCACATTCATATATTTGTATTGACGTGTTGGGAAACCCCTAGCATTTTAAATTCAGAAACAACCTTATATTTAAGTTGATAAGGTTTATTATCAAAACTGCTTTAACAAAACTGTGAAGCTTGCATCATAAGAATTGATCAAACAAAAATCGATCTTATTGCTCTTTACATAAAATCAGTTCTTACAAAATATTCTGAAAGTAGCACAAACAAATTACTCAAAAAATAACCTTAAAACAATAGTAGTAAGAGCTTCGTCAAAACTCAAAGGGCAGAAGTGCTAAAGTTGAAGGACAAAGCTTTCTTGTTACAAAACTTCTTTATTATCACGAGTCTTATTTATTTCGAATTAGGTATAAAGGAGCAGAGATTTACATTTTTTTAGAGACAGGAGATAAAATAGCCATTTTATTTGTATAAGAATTTTGCTACAAAATTATTTTTTAGGTATATAAACAGAGCAATTTTTTGCACTCTACATATATTTACACATACATATATTTACATTTCTCGTTAGGTTATTCATAGCTTACCTAGTTTATGGCTAGAATGTGTGAGTTTTTAAGTATTTAGCTAGAAATTCTTAGTATCAATTTTAACTAGGTATCAGAGGATGAAAATCACGTATTTAACCAGTTAATTTTAAGTCAGTTATAAATAACAAGGGTAGGCTAGGCATACGAATTATTATAATTAGTTATGGATACATTAAATGTTTGCCTCTGTCGAAAACGTTGCACATTGACCCGCATAGCCAGTTAGCTGGAACTTCATAAATAATAAGTAGGTAAGTAAGTAGGTACTCAGTACAGTCACCTTATTACACAGTAGAAGATACAAAAATAAAAAAAGTTGAAACAGGCTAACTACTTATACGATTATACGGCTGATTGACGACCTCTGAGGCGCAGTGAAAGCAGAGGTTGCGGGTTCGATCTCCGCTGCGGGACAAATGTTTGTATGATCTGCAAATATTTGTCTCGAGTTTGGGTGTTTTCTATGTATAATAATGCATTTATTTACAAAAAAAAAGTATATAGGCAGCACAATAGTCCTCTGGTTACTACAACATAAGTGTTAAGTTGTACACCGTGTAAAATGTTCAATAATATTTATATAAGTACTTTGAAACTTAGATATTTTTATGCTTACTGTACGTACAATTGTGTAGGAGGGATGCGTAGTTGAGTACTATGTAGGTAATCACTTAGACAAACTGACACCGATACTGACAATAGCAATCTATGCGTCAACACTTAACAGCCAATCTCAATAACCTATCTATCTTTGGTTTTGCTTACTGTCAGTAGCTATTTGTCGTTTTTTGTATAGAAGAAATGTCAAATATCTACCCGCAGTAAGCAAAACCAAGCATAGATAGGTTAATGAGACTAGCCGTAAGTGATCTTGCTAAACTTACAAAAACTATTATTTAAAGTACACTACCGAAACTCTACCTACGGTTGGTAACGTTACACTTTTGCCCGATTCCTATATCCAACGTACGGATGACCGTCGATCTATCTCTATAGAAACGTTGTTTATCCAACACAAAATGTATGATTACTTTTTGACAAACAACGTTGCTATGACGACCGACCTACGGTCATCCGTACGTTCGATATAGGAACCGGGCATAAGTTGAGATCTTTAAAAGTACCAAAATTCAAAACTATTCATCATTTACATATTTATTTTTATGATTAAGCGTATGTCGTACTGTTAAACAAAAAAATCATGTATGTTGCGCACACAAATCATTACCTGTCAATTTCGTACGAAGTAAAAGTATTTACACCTTTTTAATATTGCGAACATCGATATTAATTTTACAACTGCCGAATTAAATTTTTAAACTCAAAAGGTTCAACATAATTGATACTTAATTTATGTTCTCCCGGAGTTAACGTCAAAACATACAAAGTTTGAGCTTAATTTCTATTAAAGTATTTTCTAATAAACTATGAAAAATAAACTTTATTTGTCAGTATGTAATGTGTCAACTCGTTTCCAAAATTTAAATATTTCCTAGCCTAAGGGCTCGATCACACTGCGAGCCTAGCACGGTGGCTAAGGTGGCCGCGAAATATCAACGTATGAAAACTCCAGTAGTGTTCACACGGAAGAGCCTAAGGTAAGAGCCTAGCCTAGCGCAGTGGCTATGAGCGGACGCTTGACAATTTCAAGCGTCTGACAAATGTTCGGTTGCAATACCTGTAAAACGTCAAATGTATGTATTTCAAAGCGTGATCCCATCGCTGTTTCACCGTTGTCTCCGGGCAAATGCTAAGTGAAATAAAAAAGAAAATGTAAATGAAATGAAGTAAAAAACTTCGATTTATATGCCGGTGGTCAGAACCTTGACTTATTACTCTTTCCGTCTGAGTACAGTCGATAACAAAAATCGATAATTATAGTGTGTCCGTCAATGATGATGAGTAACTTTTCCTCTTACCAACGGAAACGTACAAAATAAATCAAATATGCAAATCTACAGCTGCCAAAGTGTAGCAGCTGGTCCTGAATTAAGTATCTGTCAAAATTCACATTTACATAGCAAGCTTGTGTTACCATCTGTAAATTATAACTTTTATACTTCTAATATTACGAAAGTTTTTAATATGAATTTGTGGATGTATGTCTGTTGCTCTTTCACTCGAAAACTACTGAACGGATTTGGCTGAAACTTGGAATATGAAATAGTTTGTGATCTGGAATAACAAATAGAAACCGTTACTTCAATTTATTGATTTGATTTCTTCTAGCTGTTGAATGAAAATAGGGAAAATTATCGCCACTTGTTGGTATCACTAGGGCAATTGGTGCATTGTGACAACACGTATTGTCAAAAAACATTCTAACTGTTCCAACTCGCACTTGGCCTGTTTTTAACCGACTTAAAAAAAAAGACGTGTGGCACTCGGAGACTGCCGCGGTAAAGCTATTGCATGGGGGGGTGTTAGGTTATTTTCGTTACGGAATTTCTGGATTCGGTCTCCACGCTCAAGGCCCGCGGTAGAAGCTATGCAATAGCTTAAAAAAGTAGGTTTCTTAATTTGACCGTATGCCGCATATTTTATGTTTGTCCGCGGATAACTTCGTCATTTATGAACCAATTTTGATGATTATTTTTTTGTTGAATAGAAAATATTTCAAGGGAGGGTCTCATAATAAAATTATAAGGATCTGATGAGGATCTTCGGAGTTATGCACAGAAATGCATCTCAATCAGGAAATTGCTCTCTTCGCACATAATTGAAGTCAGTTTTCATTAAAAAAAAATTGCCACTTTTTTTAGTTTCATTTCAAGACGTGCATACTCGTAGCTATGTGCTTAGTCCCGTGTGACCGCTATTCAAAGTTTATTCAAAGTTCATCCGACTTATTACTGAGTTACCACATGTACATTTAAGAGGCCGTAGGTAGCAAATATGTGGTTTGAATCGTATTAGATCTCAAAATCCGTGAAAGATACCACCTTATAATGTTTGGAGAAATTAAACTTTGAACTTTTATCTTGCGTTGTGGTTTTTTAGAAACACGATTGGTAAAAGTTTTCTCGATCATATATTTTTTTGAAAAATACATGTTTTTCACACAGTTTGCTATTTATCTCAGGAACAGAACGCTATTTTTGTTGGTTTTATGTTTTGACAAATAGCCTAGAAGTATTCATTTAGTTCTGGTTTTTTAATTTTTCGATTACTTGTTTAATTAACTTGTAATTAAATAAAAACTGTTTTTTCGCTATAAATTATGTTGCGTGTCTATCGTTCTGCGCTTCTCACTCACGAGTAAAAACATTATTCGCTCTCCCGCTCATTCCTCGGCGTTATGGCACACACTTAAGTAAGTACATCAATTTGATTCGCATTAGTACATGATTGATTCCGCAGCGGTTTAACGGTAGACCCAGGTCAATAGTCTCGGAACTTTTTTGACATTTTGACCGTAATGACAGATTGGGCAATATAGCTTTATTGCTGGTGATCTAACATGTGACGTCAAACAGTGCTTGTT
The DNA here is from genome assembly GCA_963582015.1 of Xanthorhoe designata. Taxonomy (NCBI): domain Eukaryota; kingdom Metazoa; phylum Arthropoda; class Insecta; order Lepidoptera; family Geometridae; genus Xanthorhoe; species Xanthorhoe designata. The sequence goes on from OY757053.1 coordinate 4,385,847, forward strand.
AGAGCTAGTTTTTGACGATACACTCTTAATTGACTCTTTGACTCTACTTATATAAAATCACACCGTTTCTCGCGCTCGTAGCGAAGCTTGCTAAGACGTTCTTGATAGATCGTCGAAATTAAGCAACGTTCTAAGCAGTCACTTGGATGGGTTGTAAGTTGCATTATCAGCTGAGCGCTTCTGTGCTACGGAGGGTACGTTAAATCATCGGTCCCGGATTTTAAAGTCGTTAAGCCATGACGCAGGTTTAGGCGGCCTAATAATTTCGTCACCAGAGTTGGCCACTTGCTGATACGAACGAACGAACGAGGATCTGCAGAAAGCAAGCGTGGGTTTTGTGCAAGGAGCGGGCATTTTGAGGGATGATAATAATAAATATCCTTGGACATTTTACACAGCGTCATCTAGTCCCAAGCTAAGCAACTTAATGCTTGTGTTATGGTAACCAGATGACTGATATAATACTTAGATATTTTTTTTTTTACATATTATAGATAGAAAAACACCCAGACCCGGAACAAATATCTGCAGAACATACAAATATTTGTCCCGTGGCGGGGATCACCCGCAACCTCCGCGTCTCAAGCGGGCCTTCGCCCACTGCGCCACAGAGGTCGTCGAAGGGATGGTTAAAAGGAAGTGACGCTTGACTGCTTTAAGTTTTATGAGACGGTCAGTCAGTCACTTTAGAATTCAATGTGATTTACTAGTCTCATTTAAGAAACCGAAGTCCAAAATGATTCGGGAAAAAGTTACATTTAATATTCAAATCAGATTTGATATTGCGGAATACAAAATTATTCTCAGAACAGCTTTATAGGGCAATTAATTTTAACCAACTTTTATTGTAAGGATGTTGTGTTTGTCGATTTGCATAAGTAGGTACAGTCGGTTGCATAAATGTATTGATAACCTAACCTAATGTAGGTACTGAATATGTATTTGGACATACTTACCATTAACTACTCGATCGATCCCCGCCGCGGTAGAAATGTTTGTATGATCTGCAAATATTTGCCTCGAGTCTTGAATGTTTTCCATGTATTCATGCATTTACAAAAAAATATTATAATCAGTATATCATTTATCCGGTTACAGTAACACAAGCATTTAATTGCATAACTTGGGACTAGATCACGGGCTATGTGAAAATGTCAAAAATATTTAATTAATAATTATAAATCGTATAAGAGTTTAAACTAGTACTTTTTGTAGATAAAATAATATTTTATAGTTTGTCATTCATTAGATATTCTGAGGACTAAAATTTACACTTTCGATGCTGACTGTACTCGGTGATTTTTTATGGAGAGATTTTAGCAGGTGTCTTATTATTTCCTGAGAACTTCGAATTTTAATGAAGTAAGTGATGAGTTGTGGTTAATTATTAATTAATCAAAATCGAGTTTATAAAAATAACGATTATGGAAGTTACCTAGGATAAATCGTTAAATGTGTTTTTATAGTGACTCATTTGTTATAACGGATTATCAAGTTTTTTAACACAGTAGACGACGTCTGATCTTTAGTAATTCGAGATACGTTTGACTCCCAGTTTACCTTTTTCGACGAACTTCGGCATAAGTTCAGCATAAGTTAGGCGACAATTCGGCGGCGCACGGCATGCTCACATACAAAGTTTCACAGCTGAATTTTTGCGCGTGAGTTCGCAATATCAGTCGAATACGTCGGAAGCTGCCACCAACTTCGGCTGCGTACTATCGGCATTGTATATTTGATCGAAGCCCGAAGAAATTCAATTGTTTGAGTGTCAATTTGTTTACCAACTGTAATGTTGTCGAAAAGGGTGAAGTTTAGTGCGTTTTTAATTTATTACTTTCAGAACTTTAAACTAATAGGTAATTAGTTTATGCATGGCCAGAAATTGAGGCTATAAAAAATCTAAGTATAAAAAAAAATCGTTTAGAAGGAGTACCTACTTTTTGCCTAAAAACTCCGTCACTAGAGTTGGGCACTTGGGCACACAAACGACCTATCAAAAATTGCGATCGAGGCACAATGCGCCAATACCTCCCGAGTTAACTGTACTAGTATTATTTTATCTGTGCTGTGGCTCACCTTTATGGATTGGGATGAAACAAGAACTAAAAATATAAATTTCGAACAAATCAAGAAAAATATTCATTTGGATGAAAAATCTTGGGATGAAACAAGAAGCACTCGTTAAAGCTCATTCACATTGAAACGTTTGAAGATCTAGGTTTCTTCGTAATAAATACCGTGAAGAACAAACGTGAACGACAACAAGCACAATTTGGGGCAAAGTTTTTTGGTGATCCACGATATTCAGTTACTCGGTCATCAGTAAATTGATTGAAATCCGTATTATTTAGATAGATGTAGCAAGGTGCGTGCGGTGGCACAATCATGTTATAGTTTTACGCAAACTTGTGGGTCAAGAACTAGATATTTTAAAACCATTTAAAAAAACCGTGACCATCGCTTTACTTCATTGGAGATTGCTCAAAAATGTCCACTTTACCTTGTTCATAATTGATTTAGATATTTGCTACAAAACTGTACAAAATACAATTAGAACCAGTTGAGCCACCTAGGATCGTAACAAACGAACTATAGAAAGCTCAACTGATCCAAGCCACTGCATTTTGCCAACATTGGCTATGAATAGAATGGTCAATGGCAATGCTCCGTTTGTGTCCAGTAACCGACCACGATCGATCCTACATTGGAGTGTTAGAATCAACACGTTCCGACACTCCAATGTGTGGTGCCCGCATTAAGATGTTCAAAAACGACATTATCATCACTTCCAGGGTGTATTTAAAGCCAGGATTAGTGTTGGAAAGGCGCCGACCGCAGGCTGCGATTACAGAGATTAGCGGCACGTTCTGTTACATTTGCGGTGGCTTGCCCAACCCACCGCCTTTCCACGTAACGTGGAAGCACGACTCTGGGGGTCAATTCCGCTGCGAAACTTACTAAATAATGTACAAATGTACAGGTTGTTCGTAGGAGCAAATGGCCGACTTAGGTGACGGAGTTTTAGGCGGCCTAAATACGCCGTCACCAGAGTTAGTACGAATGAACGAACGAGGCCGCCTAAAGGCCTAAATGTACAGTAAAAATTTCAAATGATCACTACCACTTTTTCTCAACAGTTTCGCGCAAGCGGGGGGGTTAAAGAGGCCGTTTCGAAGAAATCTACGAAATGAATTGAAAAATGTTCCTCTCTGAGCAACTTCTTATGAATACAAAAGCAACTCGACTGGCATAGGATCGAATTTACTTATGCGGCCTTTACACGGGTGACTAGACGGGCCACATACATCTGTGGGAAATCTGTGAGACGGTCGATTTCGCGGTCGATATTCGTACATTTTCGTCATGCTTGGGAGGCTTGAAAATGTATGAAGATCAACCGCGAAATAAACCCGTGTAAACGCCGCATTACTCAGCAGAGTTTTCCATATCCAAATCTTATTCGATTTAATAAGAAATCTAAATTGTAATCCTGTCAAAGCACGGGGCTTATTAGTGACCCCTAACTTAATACAGATGACCACCCAAATACGTAAATACTTCAATCCTTTGGTACTTTCAGCAATTTGATAAGCTTTATTCTCTCTACCGTTTTCATTTACATCCTAAATCGCCAATGACCGGCTATATTTTATTTTGTCGTTTTGATTAGGGTAAAATGCAATTTATGACTTAACTTAATGCGCGGATTTGTGTTCAAATACCACGATGTCTTTCGCTAAATGAATTGCCACAGTGCTGACTTTTTAGCTGGTGTACTAACTTAATGATCAAAGAATGTACGAAAAGTTAAAGACAAAATACATATTTTGTTTAATACATTCAGTCAAATAAGTATCGGGAATTGATGATTTGTTTATGGTTCCAAATTAAATTTTTTGTTTTTTCTGTTGTTGTTAGATTGGTACAACTTTTTTCCATTTTGGGGCGGAATTTGAGTTGCATCTGTTATTTATATTAAATACAGTGCTGTTTTTAGTTATATAATATCTAGTGTGTATTGCGAATTTCATAATGGACAAAAAAATCGAACAAAGAGTTTGTCTTAAATTTTGCATTACCAATGGAAATTCGTGTTCGGAGTTACTGAAAATGTTACAGAAGGCTTACGGTGAATCGAATTAATCAAAAACATGTGCTTTTGAGTGGTACAAAGCGTTCAAAAGCGGTCGAGATGTGATGCAAGATTTGCCTCGCTCTGGTAGGCCATCAACGTCTGCAACTGAAGTTAACATCGCAAAAGTGAAGGAAATAGTGACTGAAAAGCCTCATTCAACTTTGAAAGAGATAGCCGCTGAATTTTCTGTATCTCACGAGTCGATCCGTACCAGTAGAGAGTAAATTAGACGAAAAAGGCCAGATTTCTTGAAAGAAAATTCTTGGATTATGCACCACGATAATGCGCCTTCGCACAAGGGCATCACTGTGACCAAATTTTTGACCTAAACACTCAACAAATACCATTGAGAAACTACCATATTCACCAGATATGGCTCCAGCCGACTTCTTTCTTTTTCCTAAACTCAAATTACCACTTCGTGGCATCCGTTTTCAATCGGTAGAAGACATAAAGGAGAATTCGCGGCGAGAACTGAACTCAATTCCGGAAACAGCGTTTAAATATTTTTTTTGATGATTGGATTATTTGTTTGCGTAAGTGTATCGTTACTGAAGGAGCATACTTTGAAGGTGATAAAAAAAATTTGGATAAATAACAAATATTTTGTGAATTATTAATCTTTTCCCGGTACTTTCTTGACAGAGTGTAATATCACTAGAATCACTTAACGTGCTTATAAATCTCTTCTTTTATGCTTACCTACTTAAAAAATAAAATATGGAAAAAATATTTTTTTACAGAAACTAAACCTCTAAGTACATACATTACTTAATTTTATAATGATTAAACCCAGTTAAGCCATCCAAGGGTCAGTGCTACATTACATGTACAGGTTGCTTTCTGACGCTGTTTAAGTCATCTAGATTAGAGGTAACGGAGACTATAATCTTTTAGCGCTTTTATTTAACTGTTGAGTCGTCGAAATTAGGCAACGTTCTGAGCGGTCACTACTTGGATGGGTGACCGCAAGTGGCATTTTCATCTGAGCGCTTCCGTGCTTCGGAGGGCACGTTAAATTGTCGGTCCCGGCTTTTAAAGTCGTTAAGCCATGACGGAGGCCTTTAGGCGGCCTAAAAACTCCGTCACCAGAGTTGGCCACTTGTTCATACGAACGAACGAACGAACTGTTGAGTAACCAAGCCATTTCCTTTTTCCTCGACATTTCATCATAACCATCAACTCTGGAATTACAGATTGTTGGATTTATATGATATTAACTAATGTTTTATTGAATGTCTTCAAGTTTACGTCAAAACATTTGTGTTAATTGGTGCCTTAATTCGCTATGGCCCTTATTTTCTGGTGTCATTGAAGTTATAACTTGTTAAGGCCCTTTTTCGGGTTTTGCTTTGAAAGTATTTTGGGATATAAATCAACGATTTTGTACAAAGAGATTTGTTTCTTAAAAACACCATGAATGACTGTATTCCAAAGATAGGAAACTCCTTAAAGTTTTTTCTTTGCACTGATTGGTTTATTATCGTGATTTTCATATTATGCCACAAATCGTCGATGAAATACATTTGATTAAATTTTGTGATAAATAATAACAATAAATGTATGAAAATAATACACTAACAAGTGAAAATAAATAGTGCTGCTTCCGCCGTTATAGTTTTTACACCATTTAACTGAACATTTGACAACAACATTATGAGCGATAAGACCGCCCATTGTACTTCATTTTAATTATTCTTAGTGTTTTGTCATTTTGGGAGATGTTTTGTTGAAAAGTAAGTGCTTCAGACTGAAGCAAAAACAAACGATCAAGGCTAGAATTTCCTGGTTACTGACAATACCGGTATAGGTACATTCGCTTTTATGTCGGGTCCAGTGGCTACTTCGTTCATTGGATAGGCTATAGGTAGAAGCACAGAAAAATATATTAAACATGTCCTACTCGTATGTTCACAACTGTACAACTAGAATAACTATAATACCTTAATGAGTCATGGAACACGTGATCGGACAATGACAAAACGATTTTTTAAGTCCAAGATCAAATTTGAAGGTTCTGGTTGATAGTATTGGTTTTCGGAATGCATTTAAAACTCGTGCCTCAATAACTGTAAGGTTTTAATAGGGTTAAGGGCATATTCGTTGCTATCTAGAAAAACACTATTAAAAATGAATAGAAACTGAATAATTATGTATTAGACTTTGTCTTAAAAGCTCTGTAATGCCCGATTCCTATATACAACGTAAGGATGACCGTCGATCTATATCTATAGAAACCTTGTTTATACGACACAAAATGTAGACACTTTTTGACAGATATCGTTGCCATGACGATCGATCTACGGTCATCCGTACATTGGATACCTATAGGAACCGGGCTTGTGTGTTTCATTTTTCGTTCTGTTACTTTTTCTTTATGTATCAAACAAACTTTATAATATTTCTATTCTATTTGTTTCAGGTAAGAATATGACCTCTGATACAGTCCGCTACAACACATTCGGAAGTGGTTTATCATTTGACAGCTGACTGTCGGACCATAGATTGAGAAATTGATCTATCGATCGAACAAGGTGTTGATGTTGATAACATCATCACGATTGAGTACAGTCAACTTAAAAAAAGTATGTTGATATAATTTGTATTACCATACCAGGTTATAAAACAGCAATTTCATAGGTCAAGTAAGACCAATTATTAGTGGAAAAGTTTAAATTTGCATAGGCAAACGTAACATGTTTATATCTGAATTCGGACCTCTATAGGGATGATGCGAGATTGTTTTGTTGGTTTAAATGTCCATACTTATTTTAAGACACAAGATACAAGTAATTAATTAATATAATCTATCACAAGCCTTGTAATCAATCGGAAGTCATATTTAACTACAGATATCTGATCTTCCGTGAGATGAAGGTAGACAAGTCGCAAAGCAATAATCGTTTTATGTATTGTTTATTTTTGTAAAATTAGTATGAAGGGCTTATTGTACTTAATAATGATGTTTTTAGGCGCTTAAAGACCTTTGTCATAACTTATTATTAAGTAACAACTGACCACATTTGACGACCTCTGTGGCGCAGTGGGCGAAAGCCCGCCTGAGACGCAGAGGTTGCGGGTTCGATCCCCGCTGCGGGACAAATGTTTGCATGATCTGCAAATATTTGTTTCGTGTCTGGGTGTTTTCTATGTATAATATGTATGTATTTACAAAAAAAAATGTATCTATGTAGTTTATCAGTCATCTGGTTACCATAACACAAGCATTAAATTGCTTAGCTTGGGACTAGATGACGCCGTGTGAAATGTCCAAGGATATTTATTTATTATTTTATTTATAATTGCTTAATCGGGGCGTGGATACGCAATCAAGTAAATATAAGTTGAAGTAAATCTTAAGTTTAACTGAAGTCAAAGCGGAAATAATCAGCTGTAAATCTAAAAAAATCGAATAATATTAGACAAATCCAGCTGTTGATAGATTTACTTTCATGAGGGAATTCTGATTATGTTATTTATTGCCACGATTACACGTTTCCTAATAAGTCGGCAGATTATTGGCATCCTGAGTCCTAGACAAGTGGCACACACTGTTATACATTTGGAGATACAAGCTAGCGAAATCGCAAACGTTTAGTGACATTATACCGACAATATAGATTTGGCATTAGACTGGAAGGAATGAAATTGAAACAATAAAATGTTTACCTTCAAAAATGTTACTTTACAATAATAGGTATTAGAGAATTTATTGTATGAAAACACGTGCCAGAATCGTATGGCTGAATGGAACGGCCATTTATGTTTTAGTGAACTGTAATGGTGACTTTAATTCAAAACAATGTTTATTGTTATTAATTATGGCATTCCATTCTATTATATAATTTTTAATAGTAATAAAAATGCTATTTAATGGTAATGGTATTAACATTATATTAATTAGGAGTTTAGCACTGAGATGGGATTAGGTTAGGTTAAAGAGCTATAAATACATATTTTATCGTTTCATTTATTTCCACTGATTATAGTTTTGTAATACAAGTTACAGTAAAATGTAAATAATAAGTAGACAACGATGTAGCACTGTGCAGTGTGCACTTGTCTAGAGCAGTAAATATGCTTTTTATACGTGAAAGCGGTCAGTTGGGTCCGACGGGATATGCCGATTGCTTGCACTAGAGAAAATAGCGGAGAATCTTAAAGGCCGGATTAATTTGTAGGGTCAATGTCAGGAAATCCTTTCGGTACAATTTACTAGCCTTATTCTTCTATTCACGTCGATGCTTCGACTTTTTTTCAAATATTTTTGATGTGAAAAGAACCTTGATTGTGTTATCTGTTGCTGCGTTTAGGTCTTTCAATGCAGGGTTTTAAATACCTACTAATTATTATTTTGGAATCGTGTGTCCCACTACTGGGCAACGGTCTACCCTATTTCTTTTCATCCCGCTTCCTACCACTCCTCTTGGAAAGCAACAAAGTCATCGCGCCAGCGTCTTTGAGGGCTTCCTCAGTATCGCCGCCCGTCTTCAGGCTCCCACTAAGGTGGCGGTTCGCGTCGCGACAGAGACACAACACCTTTAAAGACGACCGATGATCGTTCGTTCGTATGAGCAAGTGGTCAACTCTGGTGATATAAAAAAACAAGCTCGTGACTGTCCAGCGGGCCTAGCATGTGCAACACGAGAAATCATCTCGTCGTCGACAAAATATTCTCTCCTTCTCTAACATAGTACGTTAGAGCAGTTTGACATTATCGAGACATTGAATTTGTCGTCTCGACGCGTTGCACATGTTAGGCCTACAGGACATTTAAGATCCGAGTCAAAAGTTCTAAATATATCCCACCTCTTAGCCCTTCTTATGCAAATTTTTGGACGTACAATAAACACCGATTTAACACGACCTCTCATTCCCATCTTTGTTAAACAAATTCCTTACCTTTTAAGTGCTAGCAGAGGTGGTTCACCCTGGTCTGTGGTCACTTAAACCCCTTGCAAATACTTGGTCAAACAATAAACACTACATTGTTTTGACCTGGTACTTAACCGATGAGGAAACAAAGAGGATTGTGTGTTTAGTAGACTGTAGAGTTACTTTTATGTGTATGGTTCTTGTTTTCTCCTTACTGTAGATAAACAGATTTCGACAATGTATGTATGTATGTTCGTATGAGCAAGTGGCCAACTCTGGTGTCGAAGTTTTTAGGCCGCCTTATGGCCTCCGACATGGCTTAACGACTTTAAAAGCCAAGATCGACAATTTAAAGTGCCCTCCGAAGCACGGAAGCGCTCAGCTGATAATGCCACTTGCGGTCACCCATTCAAGTAGTGACCGCTCAGAACGTTGCTTAACTTCAACAATCTATCAAGAACGTCTTAGCAAGCTTCGCCACGAGACTTGAAAATGGCATTAGGTACATAAAGTGATAGCGTAATGGATTTGTTTGTGATCTCTACAATTTTGTAGAGCTTTGTTAAACCATTTATTTATTTTTTACAATTAAATTTATCAGTACTTAGTTATTTTCTCATGTTCATAGATTTAGGATCAAGACATAATAAATCATTATATATCTTAAAAGGAAGGTGTTTCAGTTAAGTCAAAGACATGTCTAAAACGTTTATTGCACGTACTCATATTTCATACCCAAGAAATAGATAAAATCATAATTCAATTGACTTTTAAAGGTCTATTTGTCCTCTAGATGTCTTTCGCCCTGTCCAATGGGCTCTGCAGATCACATAAGTGCAGTCAAAGACCTTAGTTATTTGTCCTCGTACGAGTTTTTAAACTGTAAGTGCGAAGTCGTGACTGATTGCGATTGAGAAAATATTGTAAACATCGTACTAAGTACCACTTATACTTACGAAGTTAGGTAGAAGCGAATCAAATATTTAATAACTAGAGTTTTAATTGAGATAGAAACGAAGCATAACGATAATGGATCATGGCTGTACGCGGTAAATTAAAAAACATAGGAGATCCAAGTTTATTTTCTGATGACTGACATAGGGGGAGCGTATTAACCATATAATTGGGACGTTCTTACCTGTCACATGTGTAAAGACAAACGTCAAATAATGTCACGTATGATATGCACTACTTATGATTACTTACTGGTGTTCGGATCGCGAAAATTTAAAAAAGACTAAGCACTACATAACGTATTCAGGAGTAAAAGAATACTAATCAGTTATTGGTTATTCTGGCAAGGTAATCAGTTTTACCAAATAAAAAAAAATGTGTTAGTAAATTTTGAAATACAAAAAGTGGCCACTAGGCTCCTGCCGAACCCCGCTGTAAGGTGTTTTGAGTATTAAAAAGTGAAGGTATTGATAATTTTTTAATGCTGACTGTACAGTTTGGAATGGTCATCGGTATGTGGCCTACTGGAGCCTTGATAATGCCAGCAGTTCAGTGCCATTTATAAATCGTAAATCCATTATACAATGACCAGCTGAGCCTCGCGGTGTTACCCGCGGTAGCTCCCGTTCCCGTGGGAATACCGGGATCAAAAGCCTATGTGTTATTCCCAGTGATAATCTATGTATATTCCAAATTTCAGCCAAATCCGTTCAGCAGTTTTTGCGTGAAAGAGTAACAAACATCTATATATGGATGTTTTCTATGTATAATAAGTATGTATTAAAAAAAATATATCTATGTAGTGTATCAGTCATCTGGTTACCATAACACAAGCATTAAATTGCTTAGCTTGGGACTAGATGACGCCGTGTGGAATGTCCAAGGATATTTATTTATTTATCCATACTTACAAACTTTCGCGTTTATAATACTAGTAGGATAGTAGGATTAGGAACGCGAAAGTTTGTATGGATGTAATGATTAAATATTATGGACTATACTCGTTCCAACCGTTTATTTAACTTTTGACAGCTGTAATACTGACTCAAATAGTGACGGGTCAGGCCGTTACCGATTCGATTTATTTTATCGATCGATTTTATTCATGAAGAAGTTTTAATCGATTTAACACACTCATTATTTACTATGAATATCAACATTTTGCACCTTTTCATTACAAGTAGGTACCGCAGTTCATTCACATGTTTTTTATTTGAACCAACTACAGTAAGTCTAAACGATTATTTTAGATTCATTAATTTTCAGCGAATAAATTCGATCCCATGAAACTGTTTTCATTACGCAAATTATTTATGCATTACAACAGAGACATTTAGGGCATTTTAATGCAAAATAATAAAGGTATTTAAGTACGTGATTTGATATAAAAATAATCACAATAATTTTATTGTATGTTTTAATATAATCGATAATCGATTTATTTCAAAACCAGTTGTCATTAATTACGAATGAAACATCTCTAAGTGGGCGGATCCCGTCCATGACAGTACAGTATTCCCTGTAGTACATTGTATCAAAAATTATTATAAAACTTTATGTGCATGATCTGTCAAAAGTTAAATAAACGATTGGAAAGACTATAGTTCCTCTTTCATTGATGATCTTGTCTCTTATAATGTTCCTCTTCCCACAAGTATGTATATTCTTCTCTCTTCCCTAGATCCTAATATATATGTATGTTTATCTAACTTTATTTCCATTAACAATATTAATTTATAACTATATTTTACATTTTATAGCGTATTGTAATTATCTACTTTATCCTACCTTTCCCAACTTTCCTGATCCTATCCGCGTCCTCGTAGTTCGCGATACATTTTGTATATTATTTTGTTTCCCTAATTTTTTAACTACAAGTCAAGCCAATTGTACATGGCAAATGCACAAATAGTGCGAAGCCAAAAAAAAAAAAAAAAAAAAAAAAAAAAAAAAGACTATAGTTGTGAAAAGTGCACCAATATTTTAACACTAATCTTTAGCACTAATATTTATCTTAAACCTAACTGTCGAAAGACATTCCTTATACAAGAGAATTACATAATAAAATCTTGTAAGTGAACCGGACAGACCACGCCTCCTTGCAAGCTATAATCTTAGTCATGTTTAGTAAATCGGAACATTTCTTACACAATATCCTTTGATTAAAGTTTAAGAATGTCTGTGCATTTGTCGTTCATTCTTAAACCGATTTAAATTTAACTTAATATAGACTTTACATTTGACAGAGTAAGTACACACCTCATCATGAAAAACTAAAAAACATACTTTTTTTGAACATTTATATAACTTTTCCCCTGCACGATATTCAGCGTTACTGTGATATAATAAAATGAAGCTATTATTATTTATTACCTTTTAAATGACATATGTCACGAATTGATACAGTACTTGGGACAAAACGCCCATCCTCCTTTTCATCTACATTTTATGTCTATTTTGCAAGCAAAAAGCTAATATTAAACTTGAGAAATGTCCACACAATTTACGCGAGATATGTTATTGTTAGGTAAGTAACCTGTTGCCAAAGCTTGCTCTTTATAGATAATGGTATCTTGTAGAGCAAAACTGTACTAAACAATTGGTCAACTCTCTATATCCCGAGGTAAGACGGTTCGTTCGTTTGTATGGGCAAGTGACCAACACTGGTGACGGAGTTTTTAGGCAGCCTAAATGCCTCCGTCAAGGTTTAACTACTTGAAAAGCCGGGACCGTCAATTTAACGTGGTAAGACGGTGGTTTGGACATTGTTAATCCGGTTTCAAAGTGACTTTAAGCTGTTTTAATGAGCGCAGAGTCCCGGATATAGTTATAACGGACATGTTAAGACAATCGGCAGGATTAAGCTATTATGAGGTACATTATGTTTATGTTTAAAGAATTTTATTCTCAAAAAAAAGACATTTCATACATTCCAATGTTGACAACGGAACAAGCTTCTTAGTTATGATGTAAAGTAATTGTAAGGCGCAGTTCGACTTGTGAGTTTGAAACGTTAAGAGACCGCCTCCACAAGCTTGAGAATCGCGGCGATATTATCGTCGTGCCACGCATTTCTATACACTCTATATAAACGTGTCTCTACACGGCGATTTCATCGCGACGATACTACGAATGACATTGACAAGCAAATTCAATTCTTATAATAATCGCCTTACTGTGTAAATTACCCGATGATAGGAGGACTGAATCATCGCGATACACTCGCCCGTGGAGCCTCATTCAAGTCCCTCATTCCGCATCATTCAAGTCAACGTTACGATTTAATTAATATTTTATGTCAAAATAGCTTAAATATATTTGTAAGTATGTAAACAGTGATGGCGATGATGATGATCAAATATTGACTGATATAATAGTAAGTAAGATCGTATGAGCAAGAGGCCAACTCTATCTCAGTTGAAGAATAATTTCATTTTATGTAACAAGCTGTCCCGGTAGACTACGTCATGTCAAAATCTGGAATGATTGAAACCTATCGATTTGACAGTTGTTGTCATTAATAAGATGGTACCTACTACCTACTACGTCTCAGTATACTAAAAACATTACCTCCTTTTTTAGGTAGTCGGCTAAAACGTAAACTAATATCCTGGGTATCAGCTATCTCCATACCGAATTCAATCAAAATCTTATCAGCTGTTCTTGAGTTATACCTAAATGTGTAACTAACCCGATTTGCTTTCATATTAAAGATCTTGTATCAGATTAAAGCCGTATGGTAGTTTAGTCGTTCGATGTGGACAAGCCTTTAGTCTAGCTTTATAAGCTTAGATCCAGCTTAGATCGGTATCCTAGAACATATCCTATTGTATTTTAATGGTTAATGGTTGACAAATAGCTGCATGATGTAATGTTAATGGTTTTGTACCATTTAAGGATTTATTACAAGCAGGAAGTATGAAATTAATCTATTTGTTTTGAATTTTCATTGTAGTTTTGTTTGATTAAGTAATGTAATTTTTTTTAGAATTAAATAAAAGAAACCTAATTAGATAAAGATAAAGTGCTTAGCTATTTTGAAAATGCCGTAGACAAAAAAATAATGTCACACTCTAAGAATACAGAAAGCTTTTCTGAGGTCACACTATTTCTGGCTTGTTCCGTCTAGGTAACCGGGATTAGGTAACCAGTGATCTGTGAAGAATTTTTTTCCTCCCAGGCCACTGGTTAACTGCAAGGATTAAATTTTCCTTGTAGTAAACTGATATTTTCGATAGTTCTCTGTAAGGAAAAACAGTTCTTCCCAGGCCACTGGTTAACTGCAAGGATTTAGTTTTCCTAAAAAAAAAAACAAAACTTTTTCACACCTTCATTTCAGAAAAGAGCATTTTCTTAAATGAACATGACGTAATCTATTTTTGAAGTATTCTTCATTTGTTATCGGAAATATGACATTCAGTGAGTACCTACTCGTAAATGAAGGTTGCCACAAACAAAGAAGTCAAGAAGTGTTTATAAAATTTAATATATTGGTGCACTATGCCTGAAGACATAAGTGGAAATGTTCAATCAGATGTAGAATTTGTTGCGTCTGCCAAAGGAGGCCTAGTTTTACTCTTGGATGGTCGTCAATACAACAAAAAAAAGGATTACCAAAATGGTAACCGATTTTGGGCCTGCCAGAGAAAGCAGTGTATTGGAAGCATTACATTATCAAAAGAAAATAAAATAGTTAAAACAACTCAACATGAAGAAAATTGTCCCCAAAACTTTACTAAAAATGTTATAAGAAAGGAACTTGACCTTCTGCGTAAAAAAGTTACTACAGACTTGAGACCAATTCCTAAGCAATACAACGAAACAATTTGCCGCTTACAAGACAAAGGAGTTCATTTAATAGAGGAAGTGCCTCAATTTTCAAGCGTGAAAACGGCTCTATATAATGCCAAAAATAAAGCACTTAAAGTACCAAAAAGTGTATGCACAAATCCTGCAGATGTGGTGGTACCTGCTACTCACGAAAAATTTCTTCTAGCAGACTATACGGATGCCAATGATCAATTCAATAGGATTTTGGTGTTTTCGTCAGAAGAAGCAAAAAAGTATATGGTGGAGCGGAAACACTTCTACGCAGATGGCACTTTCAAGAGTTGCTGCGAACCCTTCCTGCAACTATTTGTCATATTTGGAGACATAGGCAATGATAGTAATCCTAATATAATACCGCTAATTTATGCCTTGATGACAACCAAAACAGAAAGAAGTTACAATATACTACTCCAAATAATAAAATCCCAAATTCCGCTTTGGAACCCTGAAAAGTTCACACTCGATTTTGAACTTTCGTCGAGAAACGCGATTGTGAAATTGTTCCCTAATATAGAGGTAAAAGGCTGTTTTTATCATTTCTCTGCCAGTTTGAGGCGGAAAGCAAAAGCGATTGGTGGCATGAAATCTCAAATCAACAGACGGCATGTAAGCCTTTGTACTGGCCTCGCTCTTTTGCCGGTTGAAGACATTGATGATGGATGGTCGTACATTATAAATGAAAGCCCAAACAACGAATTTGCTGAAAATTTCAATATATACATGTATAACCAGTGGCTAAGTTCTTCTACATTTAGAAACATATGGTGTTGTCAGAAAGAGCGAAATCGTACCACAAATAAGTTGGAAGGCTGGAACTCTAGGCTGAACCGATTTGTAGGTCGTTCTAAGCCTGCGTTGCCCTATCTTTTAGACGTGTTAAGAGATGACGCTAAATTTTATGGAATAAACAGATCTCAAAAAAATAGAAACTTTACTGCAACGCGAATACAACAACAGGTTCAAGAAAGACATGCCCGTATCAATAGAGCAATAATACAGCTACAGGAAAAGAAAATCACGGTCGGGCACTGCCTTGAAAAAATTTGCCCATATGCTTATTAAATTAGCCTCATTTCATTGTTTTGCCTTTTCAAAGATAACATTTGTGTTTTATGTTTCTTTAAGAGTCAGTCAGTGCGTCTCATTTTAAAATAGGTTTCTGATTATAAGTAGATAAATGTATGTATCCACCATGCTATCTTGAAAGTGAAAGTTGACTGTTTTTAATTTTGACTATATGTTTAACGAACGACATTAAATGTTTTAAGAAAAGTTTTTTTATTAATCTTACCTAGTTTACTTGTATAAGAAAAACATTCCTGATAGGTGAGCGTTGTCCTAACGCCTATTTTAAATTAGCAGACTGATAAGTATTACATAATATATTTGACAGTATCATTTTAGGAAAACTAAATCCTTGCAGTTAACCAGTGGCCTGGGAAGAACTGTTTTTCCTTACAGAGAACTATCGAAAATATCAGTTTACTACAAGGAAAATTTAATCCTTGCAGTTAACCAGTGGCCTGGGAGGAAAAAAATTCTTCACAGATCACTGGTTACCTAATCCCGGTTACCTAGACGGAACAAGCCTTTTTTTACTGTCTTATACGAAAACACAATGCTACGGAATTTATGCAATCAATTAGATGATATAATATATCCGATGTAGGTACTGCTTTGCTTTTATTTTAATGAGATTATTGTACCTATTTGTTAAGGTCTGCAAGACATTCACAGTTTTGAGTTATTTAAGAGTAAAATTCATTTTGCATACCAAGTTAAGAAACAAGTCCATAATTGTATCTTCGATTGTGTTGTGGTAACAAAACACCAGCGAATCGAAGTAAAACAAATATTTATTTTCATGACGTAGGTGGGACATTCCAAATTCGAAATTATTTCTCGAACCTCAATGCTTACCCAAGGGTTATCGTACAGCTGGTTTAAAAAAGAAAAAATCTTTTATTGAGATTGGGTAAAAGGTATGGGGGTAATAATGAGGTCGGAATGCTGAGGTCACGGTATCGATAATCCTAATTTTGATGACCTCATTGGCGTAGTGGGTGGCAGTCTGGATTCCACCTTACAGATTTGCCAGGAATAATTTAAATGGATATAATGTTCGTAAAAGCTAACTCTAGTGACAGAATTTTAAGCAAAGCCTCCATGTTGACTTAGCGTTAAAAGATCAATAAGTAGTTTAACATGCCCTCCATAGCATATGGAAGCGTTCAGCTATTAATGTTAATTCCAACATAAATAGCTGAACGCTTCCATTCAATTAATTATTTTATGTTCATTGTCAATAATAGCAGGTCAGCTAATGTTGGTGGACACCTAATTCTCAAGGTTAACCAACATAAAATGAACTGCGGTTATGCGGCTCTATGTATCGTTTTCGGTTGTTAGAGTTCTGTTATTTATAGGTTTTGTTTTTAAAATTAGATATTATTTTACTGTCAACTAAATCTAAAAAATAAAACAATAAAAATCAAGCATTAATAAAATAGTGATAATTAATTACTTCGATTTATTGTTAAGTAAACAACGATTCGATCTAGGCAACTTTGTCGCCTACTTACCGCAAGTCCAAGTACCTACATAATAAGTATATCACAAAATGACCACAGCTGTGAGAAGTAAATTGAAATGATCTAACTGAACTAATACAATTATCTTGAAATGCCCAGTGCTTTTCCTTATTGGAAACCAAAGACTGGCGCTTTTCTAACCACTGCCCTTAATGTGGGATTGATCTGTCTTCCGCAGCTGCGCTTGCGCATCTGAACTAATTTTATTGATATTGTCAATGTTACAATGTTATCTAACAATTTGGTAGGTAAGTGTCTCCGAAATCTGTTTTGTCACATGCACATACCAAATGTTCATAAAATAATAATATAATGTAGGATGATTTATGCAACATATACAGGGTGAATTTTTGAGACGGGACAGTAAGGGCAGGTACCTTAAACGTTATAGTTACAGGAAAACGTTTTTAGGAGACTATCCACTAATTTTTAAAATATTCTGAACTGCATTTACAGATTTTGGAAAAAATTTACAGTCAGCAAGAAAATGGTCATTTTACACAAAAACTTTTTTTTATAGCTATCGATCCGGTTTCTTATAAGGATGAAAAGTCTCTACAGGACCGACTGAGGTTTGAGTACTAGAAATGACAGAAATCGCGAAAAACTTTTTTCGGAATTGTACGGTTTATACGGAAATACGCATAATATTTAAGATCACGATGATGCGTCAAGGTTTTTGAGCGGCATTTTTTCAAGAAATATAATACATCAAAATATCACACTAACTTCCGGCTGCTGTCAGTTCATAAAACATTCTAAATTCAAAATCTCCCGCGCTTGTCGAACTAGCCCGCCAAATCCATGTCACCCACTTCCGAACAGGTTTCATCACCAATAGATAACTGACCTTGACCTCCATGCAAATAAGCTAAACCGGAAATTAGATAACGCAACCTACTTCCGTTTGTCGCGCCTGTCAATAACTTTCTTTTGTTTGTTCAACAATCTATTGTACAACAAATTATGTCCTTCAATGCGGAAATCAATAATTCGATTAGTAGGAACTAATTTAATATCCTGTGGATGATTAGGTTTTTGATTGTTTATTTTTTAATGCAAGGGCTTATCGGCATTTGATGGTCATTCGACAGTTTTATAATATACTTTACAAAACTTACGATTTTATGAAAAGTAAGCACACATAGGTATACATTTACGTAGATATAATAATAATAATAATAATAATAATAATATAAGCCTTTATTCAGAGGTTTACAATTTATATATACTTAGTTAAGTTACTTTAATACTACTTAGTTAATTCCTCTGTTTGCCCTAATTTGGCATAGGCCTCTTCCAATTCCTTCCATTTGCTTCGATCCCGGGCAGTTCTCGACCATAGTTTCCCAGCCACATCTCGGAAGTCATCTTCCCATCTCTTAAATGGTCTTCCACTTTTCCTCTTTCCGTTTCTAGGTTGCCAGTTTGTTAAAGTTTTGCTCCACCTCTCGGTTCCTCTTAAAATATGACCTGCCCACCTCCATTTGTTCTTCCTTACTACCAGTGTTACATTTTCTATTTTGGTTGTTTCTCTGATTGTTGTGTTCCTCACTCTGTCCGATTTCTTTATGCTGAGCATACTTCTTTCCATTGACTTCTGGCACACTTCTAGCTTGTTATTGTGCGCTTTAGTAAGGGCCCATGTTTGGCAACCGTAAGTCAATACTGGGAGAATACATGTATTGTATAGTTTCTTTTTGACTTTAATACTAACCTCTTTATTTTTCATAATTTCTTTAAAAGTCCAGTATCTCTTCCAAGCATTCCCTATTCTTGTTTCAATTTCTTTTGTAGTTAGGTCGATTGGTGAAATAACTTGTCCGAGGTATGTGTATTTTTGAACATACTCTATTGGGTTTCCATTTAGTGTTATTGGTTCTTCCTTTCTGTTAGTCATAACTTTAGTTTTAAGAGAGTTCATCGATAGCCCCACTTTCCTGCTTTCCTTGTCTAGGTCTTGTATCATAACAGTGAGTTCGCCAGGCGTGTTGGACATAATTATCAGGTCGTCAGCAAATCTTAGATGAGTAAGTTTTTCTCCATTTATGTTTAGGCCGTAGGTTCTCCAATCTAGCTGTCTAAATATTTCTTCGAGAACTGCTGAAAATAGTTTTGGAGATAGAGGGTCCCCTTGGCGCACTCCTCTTTCTATTTTTATAGCTTTACCTTCTCTTTCTAGTTTGATGCTTGCAGTAGTGTTTCTGTAGATGTTTCTAATTATCCTAGTGTATTTATCTTCGATTCCTTGATTGCTGAGAGCTTTCCATATTTTTTCATGCTCGAGGGAGTCGAAGGCTTTGCAGTAGTCTACGAAGCAGCAGTATAAGGGCATATTAAATTCTTTGCTTTTTTCCATGATTTACGTAGATACCTACTTATAAAATACTTAGACTTATTGTATCGACTTTACCTCTTTCCCATTGGGGTAGGCAGAGACCACGGATCATTGAGGTAACATAAAGTAATTTCGTTATTTTGTATCTACTCTGTGTTTAAAAGAACTTACTAGTTAGAAAAGCACTTAATTGATCGGAAACGCATTTCCATTACCTACTCAAATCTTGGACCAGAAAGGTTCGATATTCAAATAAAAGTCACGTTCTGCTTCAACCGTCATCAATGTCATGTTTCTATGCCTTCGTCTAAACTGCAATCTACTTCCAACTTTAAATAACGATCTAAAGGTTCATTTTGGTTTGAAATTAAATTAAATTAAATTATGAAATTTTAGCGCGTGCTATTCGTGTTACTAGGTAAAGGGCAGACTACTCTTGATGGAGTTTGCTTTCGCGGTTTTGAAGATTAATTAGTTAAACGTGACTATTGTTTACACAAATCTTGTATCTGTCTTTACTTTACTTATTCACAAAATTTTTTTAGCTAAATGCCTTGATTTTGTAGCAATATTTACTGAGTTTTGATTTAAATTATTGTAAATAAATTTGTTAAGTAATCGTTCAAAAACTACAGCTATTCATTAATATGAATAATTAATTGCTATGTATTTTATATAATAATTATGTTTTGTTAACAGGTCAATGTTTTTTACGATACCTACGGAATAAATCGTCTAAAATTATTGTTTAATTACTTAAATGTCTTCGTTCGTTCGTATGAGCAAGTGGGCAACTCTGGTGACGGAGTTTTTAGGCTGCCTAAAGGCCTCCGTCATGGCTTAACGATTTTAATGTAATGTTGTTTATTTTTGTTTATATTTATATATATAGGTACCTAGTGTTGGTAGTTGTGAATATGGCCGGCTTATTCAGCTGAGAGGTGGTTAATGTGCTGGATAGGCCTATTCCATCTCACCAATATCCTAGGAACAGGATTTTGTTATGTTCTGGCAAAGATTGCCTCCTGACTGAAGTCACTTCACTTCACTTCTTATATTTGGCTTTCGCACGGCTTGTGCCACGCATTTAGCCACTACCATGTGTTTAAATTTTTAGTCAGTTTAGTCAAGGTCAAGTCAAAGTCATAGTCAGCGTCAGTAAAGATGTGGGTTCTTTACTGCAGCTTTTTACATGGACTTCTTGAGAGAACTCGAAATGCAATGATATACAGTTTTGTTTCATTTGCCTACACTTATGTA
Source organism: Xanthorhoe designata (assembly GCA_963582015.1). Lineage (NCBI taxonomy): Eukaryota > Metazoa > Arthropoda > Insecta > Lepidoptera > Geometridae > Xanthorhoe > Xanthorhoe designata. The sequence goes on from OY757053.1 coordinate 4,406,833, forward strand.
CGTTCACGAACACTTAACAGTTAATAATCCACCATTATTACATATTAACATTCGCCAAAACACAAATTTCGGAAAATAAAACAAAAACGACAACATGCCATCTTGAATTCCCGTCAAAAAGCCTGACTGAAGTCAAATCTACTTATTAAAATAAAAATGTTGAGAGGAAAACTTCAGGAAATAAAAATAACCTTAGTAGGTATATTATTACTCAATTCAAATGTTTCCTTCTGATTCTAAGTAGACATAACCCTCCATAATCGGTTAAAAACATCGGAACTGTCTTGACGAGTTTTTCGCGGCATCCGCGAGGGGCGCTGGCGACGTAACGCATGCGAATGCGCAACAGGTGACATAATGTTCCTTCCCACTTCCGATGTTTTAACACGGATTGATACTAGATTTACTTGTAATGGGCTTGTGAACTGTCATATAGGGTAGGTACAGTAGAGTCATTTTAAAAAATCGAATTCGAGTTCACTCAAGTGACCAAACTCACTTGTTGACAGGTGAATTAGAGTTTTCAGTGTCAGATGACTTGATGAGATGATTATCATTATTTTAATTTTCATATTACTGACACAACGAAACAGAACAACGAAATGTGAATGTCACATAATACATGTTTTTTTATTCACGAAAGCAGATCAATGACAAAAATGTATTTATAGAATGAAACCAATGCTTACTTCGACAAGACTGAGACATTTAGATCTTTTTTTTACTATTTAAAAAGTATCAAGTTTGTGACCCTAAAACCCAAAAGCTCTCTAAACGGCCTTTGTCCACTTAAATAACTTTATAAGGCTAAACATATGATACATTATACATTACAGGGTGATTCAACATTCCCAGCGTATCATTAAAATTATGTAATGTACGTATAACGTGTCTTTGTGTACCTATAGGTATGCTAATCCAAAAATTAGATTTTAAAACAAGCAATAAATAACAAAAACATTCAGTCAAGTACCTAGTCAGTCAGTTGAGTGAGAAAAGTTGTTAAATACATAATTAAAATAAAAAATATAGACGTTTATCACATTTGGGTCATTATTTACATACTTACTTTTGATATCATTTGAATACTACGGACGATGGAAACAATTAGGTAAGTAGTAGATATTTTATTTAATAATATTAAATAAGCCATCCTGTTTAAGCAACAAAGTTGCATCAAAAATAAAGGATCATTCAATATCTTGTACATAAAATCAAACCAATTTAAAAGAAGTCTTTATCAAAAAGACTGTACAACATCAAAAGTAAATCTTCATTTACGGACAAACCCTTGTTTCATTTAACATTGATTTACAAATGAAAATGATTGTTGTGTTTTAAAATACACAAAGACTTTAAAATTAACAGTCAGGTTCTCGAACGCAGATCATCTCCAAAATTAACTAATCAATGAAACTTTTGAACTATCGCGACTTGAAAACATATTTAAAAATATTATCGGGACTTAATCGCGTATTGATACACAATTAAGTATTACAATACGCGATTAAGTCCCGATAATATTTTTTAAATATAACTAATCAATGGTCAAATCACGTTACAGGAATTTGTTCCTAATATACACTACTGTTTGAGCTATAGGAAGACTTATGTTCATTTTGAATAACAAGTTAATATATAAGCATAATTTAGACTATACAAAGGCGCTAAAAAAATAAATTAGTAAATAAAATAACACTATTAAACATACTAGTGTCTAACAACGTGAATAAATATCACAGACAACATTTATAGCTATCATAAACAAAATGAGACGAAAACAAAATGAATGGCGCCCACCTTCATTGTTATTTTTATTAGAAAATACTACAAAAAACGGTTTAACATTATGTTCATGCAAATCAGGCTCTAGAAAGACTAGCGACAGATACTTCTTTGTTTGTAGATATTTCAAAGACAAGCTGAAAAGATTTCACTGTCTTTTCGATTTCATACAAAGTGAAGATAACCCACCGAAGTAATTAATTTTCCTTTAATTTTTCCATTTCGTTATCATCTTAAACTGTCATATATAAAAAAACCTAGATCAAATAAAATTTCAAAAGTACAGTAGGATGGTAAAATATTCAGGGATTCAAGATCATTAAGCTTTTTGCCTTCCCCATCTATATGTTGTTTTGCTTACTATTTATTGTAAAGCGCAAATTATACAGATATGGCGTAAGGTGGAGGCGCGGTACGCATACCTGGATAAAAAGTAGCTTATGTATATTAAACTATGTGTATTCCAAGTTAATGCCAAATCCGTTCAGTAGTTTTCGCGTGAAGAGCAACAAACATCCATACATCCACACGTTCATACAAACTTCCGCGTTTAGAATATTAGTGGGATTGAAACAGGCCATAAGTTTATCAGATATTGGTTTAGACATTATGTTGTCTGTCAGTCATTTCATATACATTTTGATTAGTGAAATAAAGTGTTGCAGATTTTAAATGTCATTTCAATAAATCAACATTAGTGATTGAGATACCGCTGATGATTTTGTATTTATTATTGCCTAAACTTCCTAATAAGCTAGACTGTGGTCATTTTAACTTGACGCTTGACATTTGAAATGGTATTTGATTTTTTATAGAAGCATATAGAATAATAATAATGCCACATTCTATTTGAGTATCGTGGAATTAAATCTCGGTCATGCATTCCTCGATCATATTTGATCGAAAATTGCATCATTTAAAAATGAAGGACTATATTGTTAGCGATTATCCTATGACCTGTCGTGGAATTTTAAATTAGATGAGGGCATGTGCCTGTTGTCAGACTAGCATCTGACTACCCCTCTAGACATTTACTAATTCCCTTTAGAGCTATGTGGAAGTATACTGTGGTATATACTAAAGGTAAAATTCTGCAAATTTTGGCGCCACTGAAAACCAGTGCTCCAACCGTCATGATGCTGCAGGAGCAAATGCTGAGGGGGAGCCTTATTTTCTTGTCACTTAATTGTCAATATATCTCATTTATGTTACCCATGTTTATGTTGATGGAAAATAAAAAAAAAAATTCTATTATAATATATTCTAAAATGTAGGCTATATTTGGAGATACCTGTGACTATTGTTAAAGGATTTATATAAGTACCTTAGGATCTTAAAAATGTGTCTACTGCACCTTGGGAACACAGTCGTAAGTCATATTATCATTTAATTTTCATTTCTCAGGGTAAAATTCGAGGCAGGGAGAGGGACAATTATTTAAAAAATATTTTATAACTACAGCAGGGTTATTTGAAAGAAAACAATGAATTTGAAATTATTTCTCACAAGCCTAGTAAAATGTTACAATATGCGAGGTGCTAAAGTAATATTCTCACAAAAACAATAGCTAATTCGCGCTGACATAATTTTACTGTTGTGCTAAAACAAAAAATGTGTTCTTTATGGAATAAAACCAGCTTAGTTATAAAAAAACTGTTTGCTATTATGGCATTATCTAAAAAAGAATAATAACACATGGTAGGTATACTGAGTATATTCGTAAATTGTATAAGCATACAAGCTAATGACCGCGGTATAGTCATCGAGAAAATTTGACTAATGGTTTCAATTGTTTTAGTAATTTGATGATTGACTAAAAGCTAAGAAAAATTAGCAAACAACTAACAGTATTGAAGAGTGCAATATTCAATGACTGTGTATATAACAGACTGTAAATAAATACCTATATTTTGTAGCCTATACCTTCTTGATTCTTAAAAGACATAAGAAATTGTCTAAATTGAGCAAACTTAGATTTAGCTTTAAGCAAACATTTGTAATTTGCTATCCGCGGGCATAGATATTCAATTTTGTACAAACATTGAAAGTAAACCATCACTTTTTTAACACATTTTTTGTCATAAAACTCCAGACCGTTTCATATTTTCGCCATATTCACAGGAAAGACAATGGTCAATACGCGTGAGGCTGGCTAGCCGCAGGTTTTCTTACGATGTTTTCCGCTAACGTTTAGACCTCGCGTTAATAGGTACCTACATTTTTCGAAACAGAAAAGCCATTCAAATTAATCCTTTCGAATTAGGTATACAATTGAAATTGGTGAAAAATATAATGAGATGAAAAACGTGTGTCAGGATTCTAGCAAACAGAAATCTGTAGTCACTGCCTTTCCTTAAGGAAAACAAAATGATTTATGTATGTATTAAGGACATAAAACAATTCACACAAGTCACGGAAAACCTTTAAAACACAAGTTTCTAATAACATTGTAGTAAAGATGGACCGGACATGAGTATCTTCTGTAGCGGAAGTAGTGTGTCTTATGGTACCGTCACTTCCTAATCATTAGCGAGGCAATAATCGCTGGTAATTCTAATTATGTATTATTATTATTATACATTGCTTGTTGTAAAATATTAGACTTAACCCGCGGCCTCCCTCTTATTACGTAAGTACGTATTGTAAGTTGTACGACAATGCTCGAAACTTTGATCTAAACTTCTTGCTCTTGTGCATGTTTGAAAATGTATCTTTCAAAACCGCATAAACCTCTGGAACATTAAAATAAAACTTAGACCTGGGGCCTTACTTATTCACGAAAATGATGTTTCGTACCAATTTTCGGGTTCAGCTTTGGTTGGTGGATACTGAGTTCGTAACAGTTCACCAACATAAACTGAACCCGAAAATTGACACGAAACCACTAAATAGTTAAGCAAGCTACTAGCGCGGCAAAAGCCCTACCTACAATGTAGATAAGTACTAAAGTAGCCCGCATAACATTACAACACAGCTAACCCGGTCACCACGTAACAAAGCAGATCACGCCTCGGGCTATCCACTTTCGTTCTCAATGCACTTTCGTTTTCGCTGCGCCCGCGCACCCTGACGTCACACCTTGTAGGTAATCTGATAGGATCGGAATATTTTACAAAGTTATTTTGGGCAGTATTTTATTACTTAAATATAGGTGGTAACTTATTACTTGTATTATTTGTCTCGAGTCTGGGTGTTTGCTTAGTATAATAGTTATGTATGTATTTACAAAAAAAAATGTATATTAAATAAAAATGTATCTGGTTATCTGGTTACCATAACACAACTTGGGACTAGATGATGCTGTGTGGAATGTCCAAGGATATTTATTAATTATTTATTTAGTTAAGCGACAGGAGCACAAAATAGCACTTGAGTTTGATCTATAGTTTCGGGACCTACTAAGCCTGTAATGTGACATTAGTGGCAATTCGGAGTGTCGCAAAAGCTAAACTAAACTAACTAAAATTAATGCCATCCTTTTTATTCCCATCGCTATGAGAGGGACGGCAACATTTTTAGTTAGTTAAGTTTAGCTTTTGCGACACTCCGAATTGCCACTATTAAGTATTAGGTATTAATTATAGAATTTGAGTTATTTGGCTACCCAAAACCCCCCATTTTGAAAGCTCCACGTAACAATGTAATTTAAGTACGTACCTACTATTCTTATTGTAATCAACACTTTTGTTTCCGCAAAGATATACTTAGACCAATCAAAACAATTATTAAATTTCGCGAATAAATCCTTGGATTTGATTTAAAATCAATTGATACAGGAAGTGAATTATCGTTCAATCGGTTCCGTAATATACTTTCTCTATCTGTGATTAATGAATGGAATGAACGGATCCTTGAATGAATGAAAAGATTGAAATCTTAGGCACGAGAGATTTAACCTTGGAGTTCTATTTATACTAGAGTAGGTGAGAAACAGTTAAACTTACATAACCGCGTACAAAAGTAGTATAGTAGGTACAATCATATAATTAGTACTTAGTTATAATCATTTATTACATAATTACTTTTTGAACGTTTTGGTCGCACTTCAACCTTTAAGGCCTGTTCAGACCTACGCGGTATTCGCTGCCGCTGTGGGAAGCGAAAATACCGCGCAGGTATTTTCTATGAAGTTCGGCGCAGTATTTTCGCTTGCCACAACAGCAGCGAATACCGCGTAGGCCCGAACAGGAGACTTAGAAGACTTAGAAATATTCTAAACTACTTTCGACCTAGAGATACCGTTGACATGCTACAAATTCTAATCTAAACTAATTATTTCAGTAGCCCACACCATGCCTCCAAATATGCCTCCTCATTTTCACGCTATTTTTCCGATCCTGTGTCAGTCCAATGCTCTCCCGCTAACATCATTCGTACCATTTGGTTGATCTTATTTATCGTTAACTGAGGCGAGGCATAATGCCCAGCGGTGGGATGAGGTTTGATGTTGGTGATGACGTAAACATAATCGTTGACTTACATTCATAATTAATCACGCCTCTTTCCCATAGGGGTAGGTAGAGACCACAGATTTCTACTTGCTACCTGACACACCTCTTTTGCCTCATTTAGGTAGGTACCTACCTACTCTCATAACATTCTAGCCTGTATGGGTACTTTTGACCTGGCCCTTATCTCAGATACCCCCAATTTGGTATAAATTGTTTGTCTAGGTCTTCTCTTTAGGATTTATCGTTGACTAGATACTGATACCGAAATGTTTCGATTAATCCGGAGAATTTTCATCTTGACATGTGGAAGTACGGTAATTCTTTGTGGTCGCGTCTGTAAAGTTAAACAATTGTTTTGATAGATAATTTTCATTTTTCATGCTACAAGTAAATTACAGATATTACTTTTCCTACTACCATTACGCCTGTTGTTATGTACTTACATATTACGATTATTTAATTTGACAGTTGGTATTTTACTATTTACCCATCGGAAAGCTAACTTTGGGTTTACATAACAGCTTTCTATTGTTAGAGTTGCTATTATTGTTGCATCGAGATTGGAGCTGTCAAAGTGACGTTTAATATTATAATTTTAACGTTTGGTTGTAGGTTGTGTAATGTTAGCGCGCTCACACACGCACACGGCAACATTTTGTTTTTTACAGGATCATGTTTAGTAGTGTACGTGCTTCAATACTAGCGTTCACACGTAGGTACACTACTAAACAGAGGCCCTACTTGGGATCGACGAAAACGAAGTTTCGTGTCAGTTTTCGGGTTCAGTTTATGTTGGTGAACTGTAAAGAATTCAGTAGCTACCAACAAAAGCTGACCCCGAAATTGAAACGAAACTTCGCTTTCGTTGATCCAAAGTACGGCAGGTTCCTGCAAAAAACGGGATGTTGCCGTGTGAAAGAGCTGTAACTGTTAGTACCTAAGTAATTAGTAATTGAAGCACGTAGGTACGCTACTAATTCCCGGTTCCTGTATCCAACGTACGGATGACCGTAGATCGATCGTCATAGCAACGTTGTTATCTGTCAAAAAGTGTCATACATCTTGTGTTGTATAAACAACGTTTCTTTTTTATAGAGATAGATGGACGGTCATCCGTATCGTGATCCGAATCGGGCATAAACAGGATCCTGAAAAAAACTGTGCCTGCAAAAAATTTGATGTTGCCATGTGAAAGGGCTGTTATTAAATCTTATGCTCGTAACAATATAATTTGTATCATTAAGCGCATTTTGAACAACTGATAGTTAGTTGGAGAATGTCTAATCGCTTTTAAACTAAGGGCTTTTAGGCGACATAAAAACTTCCCCACCAGAGTTGACCACTTGCTCATACTAATTTACTAACTGCGCCCCGCGTTGTTACCTGCATTGAATAGTTCCCGTGGAAATACTGGGATCAAAAGTAGCTTATTTTTGAATCCAGGGTTAATCCTGGTACCAAATTTTGTTTAAGCGTGAAAGAGTAGCGAACATACACAACACAAACTTTTACGTTTAGGTATATAATAGTGTGGCATTACCACCGAAGCCCTAAAAATTGGCGAACCTGCACTGCTTCCTCATATAACCAACTTTTTCAACTTAATACTCCAATCTGGCAATTTTCCTAAAAGCTTCTGTCACTCTAATGTTATTCTTCTGCATAAGAAGGGCGACAAATCCGATATTACGAACTATCGGCCTATTAGTTTAATCTCACATCTCTACAAAGCTTTTATTAAGGTGATTGAATTCCGCATATCTGGCCAACTCGACTTGCATCAGCCGCCTGAACAAGCTGGCTTTCGTCGAGGCTTATCAACTACAGACCACCTTCACTCATTAAATCAATTATTAGAAAAACATTCAGAATATGACTCACCTATTTATTTAGCATTCATTGATTACTCCAAAGCCTTTGATAGTATCAAACATATTTCAGTTTTCGATTCCCTCACTAAACAAGATATTGAACCAACCTATATTAACCTTTTGCGAAATATTTATAGACATAGTACAGCTGCAATACAACTTTCATGCACTGGTCCCTCATTTCCTATCCAAAAAGGGGTAAAGCAAGGAGACCCGCTTTCCCCAAAGCTTTTCACAGCAACTCTCGAGGAAGTTTTTAGGAAATTGGCACCGAGCTGGATTGACAAGGGGGTTGTTTTAGGCGAGCGGCGATTGAGTAATCTCCGTTTCGCCGATGTGTCATGCTCTTCAGCAGGGCAATCCCAGAATTTGGATATGAGAGTAAATAGGAAAAAATGTACCAAAATTGTACTAAATTGTAGTGCTTTCAAAAAAATTGTACCTACCACAGTTTCGGAGTAATCAACATACCCTATGGTCCTGCTGAAAAGCATGCTTTTCAGCAGGACCCATCTTGAAATCGGCATTATTTCACGAGTTTTGCGCATGGATTTTTTTTATGGAAATTGTACTCTGATAATAATGTTAAAAAAACAGCGTACACTTTCTTTAACAAGGAATTATAACAATATTAAAATTATTTTTCGCGGTACGCCTTATAGAAAAGACATAGCACAAATTTCTAAAATGGTAAATCGGCATTATTTCGCGTAGTTTATTTGTCTACAAAATAGCATGGAAATTGTACTAAAATATAACGTTAAGCTTACAGCATACATATTCTTGTACAAATAACAACATTAAAAAAACATCATTTTGTACCTGAATTACTAAATAGCAAATACAACTCTCGATTTCAGACATGTGTCTGCTGTTCAGTTTTCAATAGGCGCTATTTCAGGTTCGTACAGAGGCTTTCAAAGCTGCAAGGCAGGTACTGTATTTGTTCAAAACTGTACCTACTAATATACAGGAATCGTGATAAGAAAAACGGTCACTGCTTATACATGGCCGTAGTGACCGCCGCTTCGAAAGCAAACCAATGCCCTGTGATTGGACATACACATTACGTGTAATCTTTAGTTATCATCGTCTTTGGTATAATACAAGGCTTTGCAGAGGTATACAATACCTAGTGAGTTTGTAAGGGATCTGATTACGCTCAAAACTCACAAAATAATATACAGATACTTGTATGCTCCAGCGGCTTCTATTCTACTTATTTTGCACACACCGGAGCATGTCATGCGAGTTCACTTTTGCTAGGTCCGCGCGAAGTTTTGCTCGCGCTGCTGTGACAGGACTAAATATCGAATTCTTCACTCCCATCAGCCCTTAACAGGTATTAAATACTTTTCGTCGATTTTAGGGTTAAAGGACTTTTTTTTATTACCATACAATCTTCTAATACGAACGCCAGCTAGTATGAGCCTTACTCTATAATACTATGTTTTATAGAGTCATCTTAGGATACTTAAATTATTACAATAAATAAGTAAGACTTTGTAATTAAAAAACCTGACTATATTATGGGCTTTATAATAATCTCCGTATTTGTGGGGTGTGAGCGTGATCAGTAGCCCCTCACGAACTTACTAGGTGCTGCACATACCGCTAAAAAGCCTTGGATTATACGTATTGTGTATGTCCAATCACAGGGCATTGGTTTGTTTTCGAAGCGGCGGTCGCTACGGCCATGTATAAGCAGTGACCGTCTTCCTTACCACGATTCCTGTATATTAGTACAATTTTGAAGAAATACAGTAACTACCTTGCAGCTTTGAAAGCCTCTGTACGAACCTGAAATAGCGCCTATTGAAAACTGAACAGCAGACACATGTCTGAAATCGAGAGTTGTATTTGCTATTTAGTAATTCAGGTACAAAATGAGGTTTTTTTAATGTTGTTATTTGTACAAGAATATGTATGCTGTAAGCTTAACGTTATATTTTAGTACAATTTCCATGCTATTTTGTAGACAAATAAACTACGCGAAATAATGCCGATTTACCATTTTAGAAATTTGTGCTATGTCTTTTCTATAAGGCGTACCGCGAAAAATAATTTTAATATTGTTATAATTCCTTGTTAAAGAAAGTGTACCCTGTTTTTTTAACATTATTATCAGAGTACAATTTCCATAAAAAAAATCCATGCGCAAAACTCGTGAAACAATGCCGATTTCAAGATGGGTCCTGCTGAAAAGCATGCTTTTCAGCAGGACCATAGGGTATGTTGATTACTCCGAAACTGTGGTAGGTACAATTTTTTTGAAAGCACTACAATTTAGTACAATTTTGGTACATTTTTTCCTATTTACTCTCATATCCAAATTCTGGGATTGCCCTGCTGAAGAGCATGACACTCGCCGATGACATAGTTCTATTTTCCTCCTCAGCCGCAGAACTTGGCTGCATGCTGAACGATCTAAACCAAGCTAGCCTCGAGGTTGGACTTGCGATGAACATGTCGAAGACCAAGTTAATGACCAACAGCACAAAACGTAGACTACACGTAGAGGGGGTTGAGATAGAATATGTCCATGAGTATGTGTATCTCGGCCAAATAGTCTCTTTCCAGGCGCGACAAGAAAAAGAAGTTGCTCGACGCACCGAAAACGCATGGAAGAGATATTGGTCGATGAAACAGCTTATGAAAGGCGAACTTCCACTCTGCCTCAAACGCAGACTCATGGACATGTGCGTTCTCCCCATCCTCACATACGGTGCACAAACTTGGTCTTTGACAGCTCAGCAAAAGTCCAAGCTTGAGGTGTGTCAACGGGCTATGGAACGCAGTATGCTGGGTGTTCGGTTAACAGACCGAATACGAAATTCCGCACTGCGTTCCCAAACAAAGGTTTATGACGTCAGCAAGAAGTCCGCTCAGCTCAAATGGGATTGGGCCGGCCATGTCTGCCGCATGTCGGACGACTTGTGGGCTAAGACCACAACCGAATGGGTGCCCAACGCGAGACGTCCGCGTGGCAGACCACCACGGAGATGGCGGGACGAGTTAGATGTGCACCTTCCAGATTGGTCAACTGCGGCCAAGGACAGAAAAATCTGGAAAGAAGGGAGGGAGGCCTTTGCCCTGCAGTGGGACAATATGGGCTAGAAATAAATAAATAAATAAATAAATAAATATATAATAGTGTGATTTATTTACTCAAGGGCCATGAAAATTGAAGTGTATAGTAGAGGACATCCTCACAAGTGGCCAACTTACGTTTACATAATGCAGCACATGTGAAAATGATTCGTTTGTATGTAAATACAGACAATGACCCGACAGACAATGCAACAGGCACAATGAAAGGAACTGCCCAAGGACTTTATTTGGTATTATGGTTATGTTTTTTTGGTTTTTATTGTTTAATTACTTTTAGAAGTCTGGACTAATATTAGAAAGATGTAAAGTTGGTTTGTTTGTATGTTTGGGGTAATCTCCGATACTACTCATCCGATTTCAAAAATTCTTTCACCGATGTGTAGCATGGACTTTCCGAATGAACACAGGCTATTTATGAAGGTTTTTTTCTCAAGCCGCGGGCGAGTAAGATAGTGTTTTATAAACTAAATATATTATTTAAAATTTATGTACTTTACCTATGTTTTAGACGGGGCTTCTAGCGCGCTTCTAAACCTTTTTATTGTGCCATGTTCTATAGGCAAATTAGATACAATTGAATTAGTAGAAACTAATAATTGGATAAAATCACTTTATTACCTCAATTACACTAATTAGTTAAGTAAGTAATCAAGTTTCATGATGTTTAGCAGAAAACATTACCTGCAATAGATTTCCATCATTAAATCAGCATTATGTTACTTAGCTTGAGACTAGATAACGCCGTGTTATGGTGCCTCTATGGGTGAAACTAGCGCCACCGCCGATTTTATACAGGGTGTTACCAGACCACTACCGAAAACTTTAGGGGGTGAAAGTACCCATCAATATGAACAACTTTTTCTAAGAAACCAACACTGTGAACGCGATAAAAAAACAGCAGTTCCATACATAAGTTCAATACCTACTTGGCTAAAGTGTATGAAACAGCTGTTTTTTTTTTCGCGTTCACAGTGTTGGTTTCTTAGAAAAAGTTGTTCATATTGATGGGTACTTTCATCCCCTTAAGTTTTCGGTAGTGGTCTGGTAACACCCTGTATAATAAATATGTTTTATCATAAAAGTACTGAAACTCAATCATCGGTACCGCACGCACCGCTCGATTTGTATAAAAACAAACGACCGCCGTGCGAAATACAACAAACGCACGGTTTCGGCACGGAAGCCGTCTAACACGAAACGTCTAAATTGGAAGCGCCCTAAACGAAAGCGTGCCCAAGACACTGACAGATGTTGCGATAAATGGCAATCCTGAAAAAAAAATGACCAGTGCTATTTGAATGAGCATTCGAAATTCAAACTTCAGTCACCATTTCTTTGATCAAGATAGCATTGTGTTGGTTAATTAGGGACCGAACCAAAGTTTATTGTGTGTAAGTACGTACATTGTTGAGTAATGTTAGACAATGCGGCTGTGATTTGGTCGTGATACGGCTGTAGAGCGGGGGTGTTTGGACGAAAGTAAGGGGCTGTGACGTCATATCAAATGAGTTGAATTTTGAAGGGAGTTTGAACATGAATGTGACTGAATATAGGGTGGCACATTTAGATAGGTTAGTATGGGAAAGTCTGAAGCTAAGACATGCGAATATCTCTTTTTAGGAACCATGTCATCGATTTTAACTGCATTCATACATCTAAAAAAACTTGCTCAGCTCGTGGATCGAACCTAGACGTTTTGAAAAATAAAACTAACACTTTCTATTTAGATATCTATCGATTGTGTAAGTCTTGCAGTACTTAAATGTTACCTACTGTTACCTAAATGTCTTCAAAAGCTCCCTGGGATAGAGTCGTGATCATATTTCTTTTCTTTATTTTATATAAATTTTACTGTTTTACACATGATGTCCTGTATATCAAAACACGTACCTACCTACTAATAGTTACGTAGATACCTAATTAATGTATACCTTATGTAGGTATAGATAGGTTTATAAGACAGGTAATTTTATAGAATAATACGTAAAAAGTTACCTTCTAAAGTTTCAACTGGGTCATGAATCTAGTTCGAAGAATGTATAGCATGAATAATTAAATCTCAATAAAGAACACATTGACACGCTACGCTGTGCTGAAAGAGTTACGAATTTTATTCACTAAATAATAAGAAATAAATATCATTAGTATTTATTAAATTTACTCACTCACAAAAGGCACTATGTTTTTTTCCATACGAGCCTTATAGCAATCAAAGTCATGGATTTTGCTTTAACAATACAAGAAACGTGATCAAACTCTGAAAGTAATTTTATTTTATTCACAAAATCGCCTTTGTATAATATTTCACAATAATACCTACACGTGTGCAATTTGCAAAATCCTTTTCTATTACTAAAACATAGCGAATAAAAGATCGATTTTTCCAACGCTTGTTTCGAAATGAACCGGTGGCTTTGTGGAGCAAGGTCGAGGCAAGATGGCCGCCAAGCGACATGCCACATCGACTGGGCTTTCGCGCCAACGCGTCATTGATTTTCGCGCCTTTTTTATGCGGCAAAGGTTCATAACTTACCTTTAACCCATAGAGTATTTATATCTATTTATGCAAATTGTTGCCATGATAAAGCTAATAGTTTTGTAAATAAATGAGAAATATAATGCGTATTTTCTCTGCAAAACATTGAAATCGTATTCTAAAACATTGTCGGTTTGTAATTCTACGACATTTTACGTAAGTAGGTAAGTAATTATTATTTTTAATGTCAAGTAGGTACAATAACTGACAATTATTTTATTAATTACGAATCCTTAAAATTTCTATAGTTTTAATAATTGTCGACGATAAAATAAATTCTAGCAATTGGGAATCTCAGGTGGTTTTATGTACTTATTAACCTAGGTACCTATCCCTACGGGAAAGAGGCATTTTCATGATGATTGTCGTACGTATTTGATGGGAGAATAGTATTCTCCCATCGACAATGTTTCGATTAATCTAAAAAATGTTCATCCTGGATACGAAACTGAAGTGATCCTTGACGTCCTACCAAAGTAAACGATTTTTCTTTCTTTCTTTCGAAGTCTCATTTATTTAATTGAAATTACCTGTTAATAGCTGACAAACGCTTAAACGCTGTGATATCTCAGCAGGTCGGAGGAAGGGAGGTCGGGGTCGGCTGAGAAAGCGTTGGAGGGACGATCTTGATCTACAATAGCATAGTGGCGGGCGAGTATAGGCCGAGGTTGTCGGTTTAAATCTCGTCAGCGTACAATTTGTATAATTTTTTTTAAAGAATATAGGTACCTACTTATTTAGAATCTTTGGTAATAATGAAGGACATAGGTTAGATTATTTTTTGTACTTAATTTTCATTTTGTTATTATGGATGGAAGTGGGATCACATATCTATTTGTTTTTTTTTTAAAGATTGATACATCCAATGACCAAAAAATTCGGTAAAATATGTACTTACTTACCTAATAAAGTTAAAAAAATAAGCTTCATTTATAATCAAAATTTTAAAACTACTCTTTTAAGAAAAAATACTAATACCTAATTGTTATTATAATTTACATAGTATATTAATTAATAGTTTAAAATAAATAAAAAACTCAAATGACTAAAACAAAAGTGAGAGTTAATGTTATCCATCTTCAATATTTCTCATACATGTTGTAACACGCAAGGTCGGACGCGTGTGAAAAACTTCACAATGTTGCCACTTCGGAACAGGCACATTATACGTTGAGAAATATCCTACAATTTTGATATTATAGTCATGATTTAAATGTATTAATGCGAAATGGAAGCACTTTAAATCAAGGAATTCAAATAAGTATAATATAGCTTACAATTATTATTTGAAGCGCTCGTGGCGAAGCTTGCTAAGACGTTCTTGATAGATCGTCGAAGTTAAGCAGCGTTCTGAGCGGACACAACTTGGATGGGTGACCGCAAGTGGAATTTATATCTGAGCGCTTCCGTGCTTCGGAGGGCACGTTAAATTGTCGGTACCGGCTTTTAAAGTCGTTAAGCCATGACGGAGGCCTTAAGGCGGCCTAAAAACTTCGTCACCAGAGTTGGCCACTTGCTCATACGAATTTTTTATTTTTTATTATTATTTTACAAAAACTGACTATCAGAGTTAATCGAAAAAACAAAACAGGACATCACCCTTAGACATCTTCAAATGAACTAAAATTACTAAAAAGGAAACTTAAAAATTTGACTACCGCAAACATACGTTTTTATTCAATTGCAAATAATGTGTGACTTTTTCATTTAATGACCCATGATAATTATGAAACTAAATAAAAATTAAAACTGTCCAAACACGTCCGTAGCTTTGATTGTCCATAGAAAAGATTTCAACGCGCTGTTACACCTCTTGTAACGGCGAGGGGAAAAGACGTAATAAAAAAGTAAAACACTTATTTTTTAATCTCTAAACTGCATATTAAGTATAGCATTTTGGTCAAAGAAGTTATATCATCGATAAACACATGAATTGTTAATAAAACATTAACAACAGGAACAGACATCACAATAGGTTTAGACAGCGGAAGAGTAATTGAACATAACACGTTATATTGACTTCAATTTTGTAAGAGCATTGTTAGTAATACTCTAACAATGCTCTTATGTAAGTTATTTCATTAATCCAACTGATTCAATTATTATCTGTTAAAGTGCACTAACACTCAATCGGTTATAATTATTAGTTATGGATGGTCCGTTTAAGTTCATAAAAAATATTTTTCTAATCGCTTTAGAATATGCATGATTTCGGGTCTTTTCACCATTAGTGGTGATATGGGAGTAGTACTGTGTTATTTGTCACTGGTAGTCAGTTGGGATATAGAAATCCCAAGTCACCACCGGCAAGTTCATGGTGGTCAGATGGTCCGGAGGGCTTCTCTCAGTCCTTGGGTGGACTGGAAGGTTGGAGCCTCGAGGGAACCTCTCTACTCCGGCTTAAACTCCAGGGGGTAACACCCCCGGGTAACGAGGTGTCGCCTTTATAATGGCGGTGTTCCTGTAAAAAAAAACTAGAATAGAATCACACTAATATTATAAAAGTGAAAGGTTAAACCGTAGGGTGGTAGACCATTTTTGACCGACCGTACTATATACCTGCTATTTCAACTATGTCGTCGATTCTTACAACAGTAACGAAGCGCTCATGACAAAGCTTGCCACGTTCTTGATCGTCGAAGTTAAGAGGCCGTAGGTAGCAAATATGTGGTTTGAATCGTATTAGATCTCAAAATCCGTGAAAGATACCACCTTATAATGTTTGGAGAAATTAAACTTTGAACTTTTATCTTGCGTTGTGGTTTTTTAGAAACACGATTGGTAAAAGTTTTCTCGATCATATATTTTTTTGAAAAATACATGTTTTTCACACAGTTTGCTATTTATCTCAGGAACAGAACGCTATTTTTGTTGGTTTTATGTTTTGACAAATAGCCTAGAAGTATTCATTTAGTTCTGGTTTTTTAATTTTTCGATTACTTGTTTAATTAACTTGTAATTAAATAAAAACTGTTTTTTCGCTATAAATTATGTTGCGTGTCTATCGTTCTGCGCTTCTCACTCACGAGTAAAAACATTATTCGCTCTCCCGCTCATTCCTCGGCGTTATGGCACACACTTAAGCAACGTTCTGAGCGGTCACAACTTGGATGGGTGACCGCAAGTGGCATTATCAGCTAAGCGCTTCCGTCCTTCGGAGGGCACGTTAAATTGTCGGTCCCGGCTTTTAAAGTCGTTAAGCCATGACGGAGGCCTTTAGGTGGCCTGAAAACTTTGTCAACAGAGTTGGCAACTTGCTCATACGAACTAACGAACGAACGATAACAGAAACTAAACTAAATGTTTCAATGTAAAAAAGGATGAATTTTAAATGGCAGGTTAAACGATTGGTGAACGTGGCCTTAGAAAGTCAAACCAGAGACAATAGTAATTTCTCCCGTCAAACAATGGGGGATTGGTTGCTGTTTTTATGTGGAATACGTCAGTCAAATAAATCTTGAATAAATATTATTGATGTGCTTATCAGATCATTGTGTCGACAGCTGACACTATCTAGCAGTAGGGTTACTGGCGGTTTTTGTGTAGTATAGTAATCTATCCTCGCTCACGTGTCAAATATTCTAAATGTATGGAATTTTTTGTTGAGGAGAAGTCAGAACATACATAAATCAAAGTACGTTATAACCTTAAAAATACCTTTGTCATTCCAATTTTTGGATTTCAACTAATGATGTAGAATTCCCTAGAAACCGTATAGTAAGTTTTACAGAAGGATCTAGTTATCCACCCAAATACCAAGCGTTATCACGGATATCAAAACCGTATGACCACAGATAACACAAGACCACTATTTACAATAATACAAACTATATTTGCACAAGTTACGTACGGATTAGCAAGGTTATCCTTATTTACTAAGCTTATGTATTGAATATACAGATTGTGTTCCGATTCCGAATAGTTTTCACGTCTGATTTATATTGAGAGGCAAATTCTATCATCATCATCATTCGCAGCCCTATCTCTCCCACTGCTGGACTACCTTAGTTCTTGCCATTTTTCAAATTATGAAATGTTGTACCTAGTCTACTCACTTAAGTACCATAGTCATCTAGTAAAATAACAAAATGTTGCTTTCCTTGTTACACTTATACCAATAAAAGGAGATGACAAATGACGACAGATTTAGCACAATTAGAGCGATAGGAAGGCATTTGTTTCGCTGGGTTCCCAATGAGTCACAGATATCAGATCCTGTCACAGTGTTACTCGTTGGGAATTTTCGAGTGACACTCTGTGTAACAGTGTGACAAGATGGGACAATATTATAAATGAATTATAAAGTTGTTTCATGCCTACACCCTACAGCTTTTAGTGAAGTCATAAAAAATGCTTGATTTCGAGATTAATATGATAAAAGCCAAACGGAACAGCATACAAGGTTATGACGTAGAAAGCAGAGGTGATTGACACTAAATTATGGAAAGACACGTTGATAAATATACCTACTGAGTTGTTACTAATTGACCTTCAGTAAGTACCTACTTGTTTTATACATTGCTTGATCAAAACCTTTCTAAGTTTTTTGTACATTTGTCTTAAGGCTTCGGCGCTGTACGAGTTCCCCATACAAACGTAATACCATAACCATTTAAAATTTGAGCATATCTTCAGCATAGTATGCTATTATTCGTATTAGGATAGCTTTAATCTAGGTTTCTGTCAGAAGCCTTTTTCAAAATACTTAGCTAAAGTGAAATTAAACCGAATCGTATTTTGCATATTTTTACATCATAGAAGACATGTTTTCTTAATATTTATTTAGTATTAAACACTAGAATATTTTAAGTTTCCTTCTGTAAGAAACGTAGCTTATATGGTCTAGTAACAGAAAAACAACACTGTGTGAAGAATAAAAACAATTTTCAGTCATCATTTTTGGGACTACGGGAGACAAGCAAATTCCTTGCAAAATAGCCATGCATTTACATTTAATACATTTTAAACCTTTTCTAACAGTGCGTCTGTGTGCGTGTGTCACGCACGCTCACGCACACAGATGCAAAATGACAAGCACACCAAGACTTTATCGTGTGTCGATGTTTGAACGCGCGGGAAATTGAATTTTGCCGAGCCACGTCGCCGGACCCTTAACAACTTATCTTGTACGTAACAAAGGAGAAGGCAGATTTAATTTGATTATCATTTGTTTTAAAATCTCAGATATAGGTACCTTTGCATTGTTCATTAATTTCAGAACATTTTTTTTTAGTAGGCTTTTGTTTAACAGTCTCCTTTGGCTAATAAAACCTCAATCATTTTCCCAAGGAGATCCCCTATCTGTCTTTTTATACATTTTTTAGATAAATAGATAAAAAGCGCCTAAATATGCTTCAGAATGTCTACCATAATTTCCCTGCCCTTATCTCACTAAGTGGGGTTGGCACGACATGTCTCCTTTCTCCATTTTCTTCTATCACTCGTCACCCAGCACTTACTCCTTTCATCATTATACCTAGTAATGAAACTATTTAGTTTTTTTCTAACCAAATCACTTCATCAAAGTGGTACCTACATGCAAACAAAGTGATTTTATCGAATTTTAAACGCAAAGTATTCAGTATTGATCTATTGTTGTTGCTATTTAATGACAGCGTCTTTACCTTTAGGTAACTATACACTTTTATTTACTTATTTTATCTTATTTGCGCTCGTACAAACATCATCGCGTGTAGTGTATTCTTCATATCTATGGAGTTAGGTATGGTAGAACTTTATCAGATAACGCCTGTTTGCCTCCAAACGAACAATACTCCGAAAAGCAGTTCCCAAACATCCGTGTTGACAACTGAATGTCAATGTTGTGCCTTGGCCGAGGTCATTACTGTGCCTTTCACGAATATGCTCGTACCTTGCAATAAAAATAAGGGCAATGCTATTTCTATAACTCTGTATCTGCAACTATGTTCACGGTTCCGCCAATCACAGACTTCCTTTTGATCATAAGTTGCACTTATGATCAAAAGGAAGCCTGTGATTGGCTATTGATTGTAACAACCCGCGTTCACAATTATTAGCAATTAACTGATTTATTTGGATGAGATCGCAAGTAGCAATAACAGCTGAGCGCTTGCGTGCTTCGGAGGGCACGCTAAATTGTCGGTTAATTAAGTCGTAAGTTAATTAAGTCGTAAGTTAATTAAGTCGTAAGTCATAGGAGACCTTAATGCAGTCAGGAAACTTCGACATCAGAGTTACTCATACAAACATAGAGAACCTATCAGATTTAAAATCTGCCCTCACGATCTGTTAAGTAGCTAATCTGTCGAATTATAAAAGAATAGAATAAGTAACGTTTAATTAGCACACACATAAATAATAGGTAGAAGAAGAAACACAAACGAAAATGGACTAACAGAACGTAGTGTGTAGGTACAAATACGAATTACGAATCTGTCCTACACCGAGCACAACACTTTTTTACCATGAGTCTAAGACTTAAAGTAAGTTCGTATGAGTAAGTGGCCAAAACTAAGACTTAAGAGGTAATTGATCAATTGCAAGATGATTGTACATTTAACACGACGCCAGATCAAACAACGTCTCCGGTCCTTCGTGTATATTAAGGTGTTTTGGTTTGTTAGCACAAAACCCAAAATTAATTTAAATTCCTCACTTTTCGAACAAGTTTTTTAAAAACATGCACTTTGTTGTTTTGCGAAACAAGCTTAATGTAAAAATAAAAGCTTTGGATTAATAATTAAGTGTTTTTGCGTTATTTTGACACGTTTATCGATGTGTGGACTAAAATACAACTTTGTGCATATCCATTTGACTGTCTACACTTGTGCTCTTTCAACTTCAACGGATAATATAAAGCTTTTTCTTTAATTTTAAAGTGGATTGTTTGAGAAATAGTCTATCATGCTAGATGATGGTGACCTGATGGCGATGTGTTTTTTATATTTCATGCACTCGATTCTGTATATCTATAAAGAAAACATGAATTAGTTATCACCTTTGTAAAACTTTACCCCAAAATGTTAAAGAAATGCGGATGAAATAATTGTGGTGCCGACTGATCTTATATGTCACAGGCCAACCAAAGCGGGGGCTTAATTTTCTTCACAATGCGAATTAACGCTGCTGCAATCCAAGATATTATCGAAACGCTATCCGTCATTTAGCGTCAAAAAAATCAACATTATACAAAGAAAAAAAACAAATATACGATGAAAATGAAAACACGCGAGTGTGGACTATGCAACTTGTGTGCAACTTAATGGATACTGTAAGGGCTAATGCCTTTGAATGAACCTTCACTGCCTG
The DNA here is from genome assembly GCA_963582015.1 of Xanthorhoe designata. Taxonomy (NCBI): domain Eukaryota; kingdom Metazoa; phylum Arthropoda; class Insecta; order Lepidoptera; family Geometridae; genus Xanthorhoe; species Xanthorhoe designata. The sequence continues at coordinate 4,427,877 of OY757053.1, forward strand.
ATGGTGATTGAGGCGCATTAGCATATGAATAATATGAATATATTTATCATGAACACGTAATGGTCCAGCCACGAACAGAAGAGATCAAAACTCTTAAGAAATAGTTCAGAGCCTATAATTTTGAAGATTTACAGACTATGCAACGCAATGAGCTTGCATAGTTAGAAGTTACAATTCATTAACATTAAATTCTTCTTCTATTCTTGTAAAATTTTAATTGGTTATCTATCACAGTTTAAATTGGTTTTGGCCATTTCCAGAATTTCATGGGCCATAGTCAATCTCCTAAGTTGTGAAGTTTCTCTCAATCCTCAATAACCTTTAATTATCTTTCCAGATTCACGAGCACATGACCCCTGATGAGCTTCGGAGCGTCTTCCACGTGGACCACCACAGCCTGGTCCCTCAGTACCACCTCCTCCAAATCACCCACCACCTCTCCCGACGCCACATCCCAGCATCCCACTCGGGCAACAAGATCCACAATGAGAAAACACCGCACGAAAAGACCACCAACAAATGGAAGAACCCACCATCTCTCCTCAACGATGAGATGTTCCAACGACCAAACATGAAGGACATAATAGGGGATCTAAACAAAACAGTCAGTGTTAACTTCAGTGCTAATTCAAGTGAAGTGAACGATCTGAGTGACGTGGAGAGTATCGGTGATGACGTGCATCGGATGGAGTTGGAGGCGTTTGGGAAGCCGCTGAAGCTGACGCTGAGGAAGCAGGATGGGCTGGTGAAGAAAGAGGGTCTGAAGATGTGGAGTTTAGAGGGGAATGACTCGCAACCGCATGGGGTCGACTATGTGGAGATGGAGTCGGTAAGTACATTCTTGATACTCTCTTTACAGCACCACATACAAAGAATAGGAGTTAGCTTAGAAATTAGCTTATTTTGTCCTTGAAAAGATGCTCGAAATAGATAGTTAATTGATTTAAAGGATAAGAAAAAAATAATGATAAATTAATTTGCACCTTTTTAGCATATACAGAGTTTCACACATTTATAGATAGGTATTTATATGAGACATTACAAGCTTAAAGGTATGTATAGGTATTCAGGTGTGACTTTGCGGAAGATCATCTTCAATCTGTAGATGCTCGAAGTAAGTGCTTGTGGCTCATTAATCTTTTTACCTTCGTTAAGTTTGCGTACCTTTAAAACTTCAAGTTCAAACGGACCTCTGTCAACCACTTATGCGTCTCGTAGTTTAGTTGATTGTACCTCAAATGCTCAAATTATATGGAGTAAAGTGCCTTTAAAGACTTTTAAAGTAAAAGTTCATTTGATCATATTTCTGCGACTTGAAACCGATTCAAACTTTAGCAAAGTTCTGGCATGCTGCCTTTCATTTTTGTAATATTCTCCAAAAACCTACGACAATGGATTAAAACTACAAATATAGCTCTGTTTGCTGGTGTCGGTCACCAGTTATTTCTTTAACAATTAATATTTATCATAGTTGAACCCCGCTTAGCCCCAATTTTGCGCTAATTGTAATGCTAACAAAGTCGGTACGGTAATCGCTAACAAAGTCTCGCGAACACAATAGACACTATAGTGACCCGGAGCGCGTCTCGGACGAGACTGATTGCTTCTGAGCTTACGCACACTAAAACTGTGGTACACTTTGACATTAAAAACCCAACGAACTTCATGAAATAGAATATGGGTCTTATGCATAAAAAGGAGCTATTACAGCTTTACTGATGACTTAACTAATACGCATCTAAAATCTATTTTAGGCTTACAGAACGTTTTAAGAAAAATTTTATTCATAATCAAAATGTAAACCTCTCATAACTAAAGTTGATTTATAACAACAAAATGTTACCATTATAATGAAAATATTGTTTAAAATTCTGCATGATCACGCTTTACAAGCCAGTCAAAGAGGATTCGATAGACAAACTGTTTTTGATCTGTGGTTTTGAAGTACATAATGTCAAAACATTATCTTCTTCATTGTCATTTTTCCATTCGTTTCGTTTCGGTATGAAATAAACAAACAAAAACGAAAGTAAATAAAAGAGCTCATAGTGGATATTGGCTTGAATATAATAGGGTAAGTACTTGCTTACCTATTCATATACATAGTACTGGTATACTAACCATTTTGATGTACTTATGTACATAAACTAAACATGATTGTTGATTTGTTTCAGCATGAAAGAAACTGACCCCTGCAGAATTAATTGCTGCGGAAATCAAGTGCAGGAAGAAGCTGGACAAAGCATCTCTAAAAATGAATGAATAAAAATCCCTCCACTGGATTCCAATCCTCCGGTACGACCTGCAGTAGCAGACGTGGAAGTCACTCAATAGGCTGCCCATGTAGTTTGCTTTAGAAGCCAACAAATGGGGAGCAATCAACAATAGGCAAATCTAATGCCAGTATGGAGCCTGCACACAGGCTATGCCATGCTTGCTCTCCTGCCCACTGTACCCTGCCACCTGCACCCGGGACCAGCTCAACCAAGCGACAGATGAAGCCATGAAGTTGTAAAATACTGGACAAAGTGAAATTAGTGTGCCATTGAGTCAATTTGAATGAATGAGCTTTTTATTTAAACAAATTGTGACTTTATCAATAGTAACTTTACCTACAATAGCAGGGAAATACCATTTCTATTGTTTTTACAAGTTGTTAAAAAACGTTTATTCAAAATGCTATTCTTATTTACAATAAATAAATACATTTTACAGTTGGAAAACGGCAGTATTTTTTATTTGTTCCACTGAGGCTGTAGAAGCGGCTGATAAGCCGTGATGATCGACAGCATCTTTCTATAAATAGCAAATAATTAAACCTATCGTTAGATTTTGCCCTAATACTATATAATATTCAGTAGATACCTTATACCTTCTATTTTTTACCTAGACTAGACCTACCCTAGTAGCCATATACCTCATGACGATCCAACGCCTCCAGCTCTTCAGCTGGTAGGTAGTAGGTATTGTTTAGTATAGTTTTGGTAAGTAATCGGATAATTTAGCTCATCTTCCTATGGTGTGAAATTGATGATGTAAATCGCAAGATTTGCATGTTATAAAGTTTTTTCTATCAATATCATAATTCGTTTCCAAAAACAACTATTTACATCTTCAATAGTGAAATTCACAGCCAAAGCATTATTTATATTTTCTCCAACAAAAATTTTCAGCAAGACAAACAGCTGATCGATCTAATATCGGCCATTTTTTACGCTATTAGAGAGATAAAGTAGGGTATTGGAGTTGATAAGTTTACAACGCTGATAATCTAGGTATTAGAGCTAAAACGTGATTATGAATGGTAAATTTTTAAAGAATGTTTTAGAGAGCTTGGATCTGCGTGATAAATGGACAAAATTGATTATGCATGAGACCGTATATCTATACCTATTACAAAAACTTCGTCCACCCAGAATACATTTGCAACAATCTATCCGTCAATTTATTATTGTTGTGTCAATTATCTCGTTTCTTTGCAACAATCTACATGCGTATTTAAAAAATGTGGAAACTAGATTAATATATTCAGATATTCCATAACTTTAGTATAATACGCGCTGTTCTCAATACATTTATGGTAATCAAGTAAATTAATATGAAATTATGCAAATATTTTATTATAATAAAACTTCATAAATACGTATGTCGTATGTATGTCAAAGAATCTGAGTTACTAGAACTTCTTTTATTATGCGGACTGAAAGTTAGCTCGAATGGTCGAAGCCTCTGTCTACCCCTTAGACATCTACTACTACCTTATTCCAAAACAAGGTCTAAAGATAGTCTAGGTTTAAACCTCGGTATAGACCATGGTCTAACAAAAACGTTATTCCAAAACGAAGTTTTAGCACTAAACCATGGTTCGTCTGTGGTTTAGAGATAAACCTCCGAGACCCCTAGTTTATCTTTGGTACTAACCTCAAAATGACAAATTTGTTTTGTTGTTTCTTGTAATGTAAAGTGAGTGTTGTGATTTTCTAAATAAAAATGGATTTGGACAGGATTGACCTCATTGATTTGGAAATGCTGGAGACGCCCCTACAACGACGACCCCATACTCATCGTCAAAGAATCAATCCCTTTGATATGAGTGACGAAGATTTCCGTTTTATGTATAGATTTACAAAACGCTTTAGGGAAAAAATCGTGGACATGTTGCGGGAGATCTTGTCGCAGGATCCTCGAGGATGCCCCCTAAGCCCGGAATTGCAAGTAGTTTGCGCGCTACGCAACTGGGCACGCCACGAAGTACGTAGAAGTTATGTCTTATTATTCTATTGAAGAAGGTAGGTAAAATAACAAATTTACTGATACTTCCTTGTTTTATTGGTAGATTCAAGACGATACTGGTGATCTACATGGAGTGTCACAACCTGTAGTCAGCAAAAAAGTTGCAGAAATACTTGCGCGAAAGTCTCACAGATGGATAAAAATGCCTGCAACTTCGAACCAACAAGAGGAGACCATGGGGAAGTTCCGCACAATAGCGAATTTTCCAACAGTCATTGGCGCTATTGACTGTACTCACATTAGAGTAAAAATATAAATGCTGATGGTGGTCAAGTTTATAGTAGGTAGGTAATAGAAAAAGATTTTCTTCAATTAATGTACAGGTAATAAAATCCAATATGATGTATGTAATGATGTGTTATTTATTAGTTATTACCTACTATCTAAGATGAGATAACAAATAAATTGTTTTTTTCAATTTTCAGCTCGTTTTTTTTTGTATTATCCATTTTATTTAGATATTCTTCTTCTTGAATCTTGGTAGAGCAAAGTTTTAGTTGAAGCTACGGGAAAAACCCCCGGGCTTCACTTCATTTCTTTTCACCCCGGGTAAAATCCTTCTTCTTAGGGTAAAATGGTACTTTCAGACTTCGCGCGCATAGCTATTTTAAGCTGACACTGACAGAGAAACTGTCATTTTTGACATAAAATAGCTTCAGACGTGGCCAGCGAACCGAAATGAACGAATGGTTTTACATAAGTTTTCGTTTAATCTGTGCATATTATTTAAACCTAGGTTGATCTCAGGTTTAAGAAAACCTTCGTTACTCGTCGTTTTGTAATAAGAAACGGTTTAGACCTCGGTCTAACTTTAAACCCTAGACTACATAGTTCTGGTTTAAACCTAGTTTCAAGTCGTTTTTTGTAATAAGACCGCTAGAGTTTAATGTTTAAGAGAGGTTATTTAAGTTCCTAAAATAAAGTAGCGATCGATTTTTAGATTTTTTTTAATAACTTTTTATATTATATACCTTATCATCTTAATCAGTCGCCAGATTAAGCGCGTGTGTCGTGATTCTTAAAGTAAAGTTTTGTAAGTTACCAACTTACTATAAAAAGGAACACGACTAGTAAACATAAAGAATAACTCATCAAATAACAGATATATGAGAGAGTTGCGTGCTGGCAGTTAAAGTAAGAAGTATTACTCCTTATTTAAGTTGTAAGTCAGAAGTAGTAAATCAAGAGAGTGGTTTAGTTTTCAATGTAGAAGATTATAAAGTTCATTAAAGAGATATATAGTTTTCTAGTTTCTATGTAAAAGGTAATACTTAAAAGTTATCACATTTTCTAAATCTCAAACATGTAATCAGCTGAGCCATATTCTCAGTTCTTAAAAAACAGTGAAAACGGAGAGTGGTGGGACAATGTGATTGAATAAATCGATCGTAGGTGTGTTTAGTGATGGGAAAACTGTTACGTTAAAAAACTAACAGTTATTTCTAAGTTCGAATAAGCTAGTGGCCAACTCTGGTGACGGAGGCTTCTGGCGACTTTAAAAGCTGAGACCGACAATTTAACGTGCCCTCCGAAGCACGGAAACAGTTAGTTGTTGTGCCACTTGCTGTCACCTAATGCCGGGTTGCAATATTCAACTTACTAATAACCTGTCGCCATAGTAACATTGTTATCTGTAAAAAGTGTCCTACTTTTTTTGTTGTCTAAACAAAGTTGCTATGGCGATCAATCTACGATCATTCGTAAGTTTAATATTGAAACCGGCCATAAGTTGTGCCCGCTCAAAAAGATGCTTAACTTCAACGATCGATCAAGAACGTACCTTAGCCACCAGCGTATAAAAAAGCTGTTAGTTATTATAGGTACAATTAATAAAGATGTTAAGGGTCAGGAAGGAGATGTCACATTATTATGAGTTAATTTAAATGAGTGACGTCAGAGTCGTGTTCCCATCTCTACAGTTGAGTGTAAAAAGCATGCGCACGCGCACAGTGAAAGCGCTCCCACGGGCCTTATCTAACCAGAGCGGTTGAACAATGGTGTTTATTATAATAAACTCTTCATCAGGAACTAAATTGAAGAAAACGAAACAAGATCCCGTTTGTCAAAGTACGGTAGACATTCAATCGCTAGTTAGACAGAGGCACGTCCAAATATAAGTAGGTAAGGAACAACTTCACACACTAAGATATCATAATGCAGATGTTTAACTGGTTAGTTAGAGGTAAGTACCTATGTCCAAATACATTTCAAAATATTTTTGATAATGTGATGTATGATTGAATTAGATTATATACGATTATTGTTACCATTATATACGATTAATACGATTATTGTTACGATTATTATAATGACTAACCTAACCTAACTATTATGAAGTTCTATCTAGAGTTCAATACTGGTCCGTTTATTCATCAAGTTCTAAATTTACAACTAAATAGATTCTTGTTCGTTCGTTCGTTCGTTCGTATGAGCAAGGGGCCAACTCTGGTGACAGAGTTTTTAGGCCACCTAAAGCCCTCCGTCATGGCTTAACGACTTTAAAGCCAGGACCGACAATTAAACGTGCCCTCCGAAGCGCGGAAGCGCTAAGATGAAAATGCCGGTCACCCATCCAAGTAGTGACCACTCGGAACGTTGCTTAACTTTGACGATCGATCAAGAACGTCTTAGCAAGCTTTGCCACGAGCGCTTCAAAATAGATTCTGTCCAACAAGTATCTAAAGCAATTTAGTATTTATTTAAGCTCAAGTTCATCAACAAATCTAGGCAGTTAAGCTATCACATCTGTAACATCTAGGCGACCTCGAAGTGAGCTAGGTCTGCCCTAAATTATATAACCTAAAGTATTATCTAACTTGGGAGCAGAATTCTAATGTTCTGAATAAGTACCTGAATCTTAGGTTATAACAAACAATTTATTGACGGCTTTTAAAGTATGCTGGATACAAAAGCAATTCATGTCAAGTTGTATTTAAATAAATAATGGTGGCAATTCTGAGTGTCGCAAAAGCTAAACTAAGCTAACTAAAATTGTTGCCGTCCCTTTCACAGCGATGGGAATAAAAATGATGGCAATAGTTTTAGTTAGGTTAGTTTAGCTTTTGCGACACTCCGAATTGCCCCCAATAGGTACTTAAAAAAGGCAATATTAAAAAAACAGGACTATAACTCTTTGAAAGTACCTACCTAAGTATATTTTTGTCGTAAATCTTATTAATTTTCTATCTTTCCATCTAATAGCCCACATCGATCAACTGCTGAATTTTCCGCCTTATTTTCAGATTTTCCTATACCAGTCGAATCTAATGCTTACCCGTTACCTTACTAATTGAGTAAACTTTAAGCGTAACTTTGAGATTGACATTAAGAAAAGCCTCATCATCACCCACATCCTGAATTTACCTTCTGCCTTCGTGCTCCCATGATCCGGTCGTAAAAAAAGCTTAGCTAAATGTTATAGTGTTTAGTGGACAGTTGGCTTTACCAACTAGTATTGTTTACATTTAATTGTGACTGGATTCCATTCAGGTAGCATTTTGAGGCGATTATGAATTACATTCCTTAATGTCTATGAACCTAATTTACTAATTTACCATTATTTTAAGCAAATATTCGATATAAATTTAAGCTTGTTTCCTATATTGCGTAGAACTAGAATTTTGCTTGGTTAAAAAACCCTTTAAAAGCCTCAGTCGACCCGTTCAGCATCTTAGTGTGAAATTAGAAAATTTGCAAAATTATATAATTGCAAATGCGTCTCGCTGAATACAGCTAGGTATAGCTTAGAGGTTTTTACAAGCATTTTACAAAATACATCTATGCCGTGGATAGTTATAAATAATAGGCTAAAAATATTAAGGAGTTGGTAACACTGCAGATGAGTGTGGAAAATAAAAAGGTAGGACAGAAACACTGTTCGTAAAAAAATGGCCTCGGCTTGTTTGATATAATAATCCTAGTTTGTTCAAAATGTAACCTGAAGAAAATAAAGAAACGATATGGATACAACACGGTATTTTCATTCCATGACAATATAGTGAAATTAAATCGCATTTTGCACATTTTTACATTATAGAAGACATGACTGTTTTCTTAGTATTTGTCTAAGTATGAACCACAACAATATTTTGAGTTTTCTTCTGTTCGTAACATAAGGGGTAGTAACAGAATAACAACACTGTGAAGAATGAAAAACTTTCCAGTCATAATTATCAATAAGACCTATAGACTAATATAAAGTGGCTTCGAAGCGGTTAGCCAGTGAATTAGGAATCTAGTGCCAAATAAAGACCTAAATAGTGCGTCGACTACAGACAACTAACATGCAACAGTAATTGGCGAGCCTACGTGTGCCAATGTTGATTGTCTTACAGACCTTCGACAGTGCACGAAGGTCTTATGTACACTCAGATCAACTTCTAAGCATTGAATATATAGTACTTTTAGCGCTTTTCAACTTAAGTAGAGTAGAGCAATAGGCGAAGGCCCACCTGAGTACAGGTTACGGGTTCGATTCCCGCCGCAAGAAAAACGTATGATTTTAAATTTTATTCTGTATCCGCTATGGTACTTGACCTGATAAAAAGTAGGATGTTAATCCAGGTCACTGTTGTTATATCAGCCAAAATCCTGTATTAGTTTTTGCGTGAGAGTAACAAACATAAATAAATAAATAAATAAATAAATATCCATGCATCATCGATCTTTACAAACTTTCACAAATAATATTGGATATTCTTACATGCATCTAGTTACTCTCTTGGACGTTGTTTGAAATTGGGCGACATAATTTTTTTTCTTATTTTTCTTTTTCTTTATTCTATGTTCATTAAATTTCATTGCTGACTGTACTTGATTAGTCAACTAGAGGCAATTATGCATTCGAGACATACGCGTCAAAACGACGTGTCAAATTGTGTTAGATGTTTACGCAAAACTTTAAATACCGATCTAAGGACAAGTTAGGTAATTGTTTTATTATGCTCTCTACGTCACTTCTATGTGCACAATAAAATAAAACAAATCACACTAATATTATAAAGGTGAAAGTTTGTGAGTGTGTAAGCAAAAAATTCAATAGATATAAGCTGACATACATAATAATAAAACAATTACTTATCTAAAGTAATAAAAGATAAATACATAATTTTAGCAAGAGGTTAGGTACCTACTATTAAATATATCCAAAAATATGTAACACACTTTCAATTTAACATTAATTTTATGTATTCATTCAACAAAGTTTTTGTCTTTTTATGAATGGTCCAACTCCAACCAATGTCATGACATCGTGGCATAAATAAAATGTATTATGTTGACATCTCGACCTTTATTGTACTGGCAACAATAATTTTGATATATTGGGCAATTATTCACAATATTTTTATGAGAATTAAAACGATAATTGATGAATTATGAGCCCTATCGAGTTACCTTGGTTTCAATACAAAAACATTTGGTATCGAAGTACACTTTTTTGATTTTTTATGTCATTTTCGTTATTTGTTTGTTTAGGTATCTACCTAAGCCTATAAATATCCCATGATGATACACTTATGTTCATAGTTTATTATGACAGTAACGCACTTTAATATTATTTTTAACGTAAATTCTTATTTGATAAAACGTACATTTACGAGTATTTATCGCTATTTAATTAAAGGTAAATAGCGATAAATACCCGTGTTACCCTATGTTTTATCATGTGTTCTGATTACGGAATTTTATAAAAGTCTAAGTTCTTATTATTATCTTTTAATAAGTTAAATTGTTAAGTAATAGGTATTAAGTATATCGAGTGTCTGGTCGAAGCGATTGGTGATCCCAGGGCTTGCACTTATTCTGCTCAAAGGATCAAAGAAAGGATGAAAGGTAGGAGGAAGAGGAACTGTTGACGAATTTTACTCGGAAATACAGTTTATGACCTGAAATAACGCACAGTCTACCTTATATCCGGTTAAGCACCACGCGAGTGAAGCCGGGGCAAATACTTGTTTTATTTTATTAAAATTAGCTATGTTAATCTATGCTAAATGAATACCGTATAGAATTACACTATTTAAAAATATGCCACTCAACTTGTAGCGACTTCACAAATTAGTAGATCGTAAAATTTTATAATTCGATAAATTAAGAAGTAATTAGAAACGGAAAAACCAACGACAACTTGGCACGTGTTAATATGATACGATCTATCAATAAACTAATATAATATAGTAAAGCGCAAGAGTTTGTTTGTTTGAAATTCAACTCAAACTTTCAAATTCTTTTCAAATTCAAATTCAAATTCTTTATTTACAAACTTAACTATAACATCACAGAACAATTCCAAATCATTATAGCTAATAAATAAAATGTACACATAAAGCAAATATCAATAAAACAAAGAACTAAATGAATATACCTACCTAACAATAAAAATCCAAAATAAAAATATGATAACATGGTACTTGTAAACACATAAGAAATCAACATGACAGTCTATTACACATTTTCACAGAAATTTAAACACAGCCGCTCTATCTGCTTCCATCCATCCGCAAACAAACTTGCGCTAATATCGTGAACTACCAGTTAGATAAAACATACATTTACGGGTATTTATCGCTATTAAACTTTTATTTAATTTATACTGACGTTTCGACTGGATTGCACCAGCCGTGGTCACGGGCAGACAGTTACGAGATTATTATATTTCTGCATTTACTAGCCCATTTCTTGAGAACTGAAGAAGCCGCGCAAAAATCGGGTGAAACCTCGAGCAAAGCTTGTCGTAAATAAAAATACACCTATATAATTTATTTGTTTTATGTAGTGTGGAACTTTGGGGTCAAATACGAGTGCCTGTTTATCGGTATATCATCATTCTTCTGCCCTTATTCCACGCTAAGTGGGGTCGGCACAACATGGTTTTTTCTTCCACTCTCCTCTATCACTCGTCAACTCTGAACTCACTCCTCTTACATTCATATCCTTTTTCACACAATCTATCCACTTCTTCTTCCGCCTTCCTCTTCTTGTGATACCCATCCACATTCATACTCATAACTCTTTTGGTAATATGTCTTTCATCCCTCTTCATTACATGACCATACCATGCTAATCTGGCACTCCTATCATATGAGTCGGTGCTTTTTGCTAAAAGCGTTATTTTAATTCAATAAGACATCGACAATCGCACAGCTTGGCTGTTTTGTTATTTAAATGATGAAATTATAATAATCTGATCGATTTTATTCTGTTTTCGTGCTCAACACGTGGCTATTCGCAAAAATGTGATTTGCATAAACTTGAGTCTTATAGCCACTAAAGCCTAGCTACTAAAGCGCAGATAACTAAATCAAAATATGTAATTTAGTAGTCACTACAAAACTAAGTCGTTAAGCCATGACGGAGGCTTTTAGGCGACCTAAAAACTCCGTCACCAGAGTTGGCCACTTGCTTATATGAACTTACTTAGGTACTACAAAACTTATGTAGTTACTTTAAATTTTTTTATTTCTGTTGATATTTGTCATCCCGAAACATGGAATTTAACAGTAAAAACTAGCTTATGTGGCGTGATTCCTAGGCTTAGCGTTGTAATCTTTTAAATTTCAATCCAAAACCGTTTAGTCCTTACACCATGAAGAAGTAACAAACATACATACGGACGCACTACACATTTTTATATTGAAGTCGGTTTAATCCTACTAATCATCAATATATATAAAACAATAAGCATTTTTCTGGAATCAACGCACAGACCAAACCGCTGAAGCTATGAAGCTGAAATTTGGAAGGTAGCTTCCTTTTAAAACAAAACTGCGCACTAAGAAGGGATTTTTCTAAATTCCACCCCTAAAGGGTTGAAAAGGGGTGAAAACCGTTGTATGCAACTTTTTAATGCGTGAAGCGATTTTCTTCAAACTCGGTATAAATATTGTAAACGATAAATAAATTTACACGTTTTTCAGAAATTTTCAAAAAAACTCCTGAAAAGGGGTAAAATGTGGTGTCAAAGTTTGTTTGGGAACTTTTTAATGGGTAGTTCGATTTGCTTGAAACTTGGTTGTAATACTAACAATGCAAAATAAATATTACGTGTTTAAGGGTTTTTCAAAATAAACCCTCTAAAAGGGTTAAATGCAGTGTCGAAGTTTATGTAGAAAACGCGAGCGAAGCCGCGCGAGGTCTGCTAGTATTATATAATACGGATGGATGGATGTTTGTTACTCTTTCACGCAAAAACTACTGAACGGATTTGGCTGAAACTTGGAATATACATATACCTCTTTATAATATTAGTATAGATTATGACTGGGAATAACACATAGGCTACTTTTGATCCTGGTATTCCCACGGGGACGAGAACTACCGCGGGTAACAACGCGGGGCGCAGTTAGTAGAAAATAATTTTGCCACTTGTAGCCCGAGTACTAATGTACATTTCAAAAATATCTATTTATCTTGTGAATAGTAAGATTGCTATGGTAGTCTATTCGCTTAAGTCTAATACTTACGTTTTAAGAATCGATAAGTAAACACAATTTTGTTCGTGAGGATATGATTTTTTTATTAATGAACTTTATAAAAAACTTGAAACGGATTAGGTAAATAAAGTGCCACTTATCTTAGGATTAGGAGTCCATTGTAATTTTACGGAACTTAGATAAGTGGTGAGTTAGTAACTTAAATATAATAACTGATTCTTTTTCAAAACTTTGACGTCTGAAACAGTTGGTTTTAAAAGCCAAGATGATTTTTAAAATCCTGATAAATTTCTGATATTCCGTATTTCTGTAGCCGTGTTAGTCGAGTGGGATGTCCCTCAACTTTCGATCCGAAGGTCATGGGTTCAATTCCCAGTCGTGCATCATTGGTTTTTTTATGCGCATTGGCACGAGTTCAAAAACGGCAAAGCAAAACATCGTGAGGAAACCCGCGGCTTAGTCAGCCACACGTGTTGACCCATTGTCTTTCCTGTGGGTATGGCCGGCTAAGCTGAGAGAAAATTTAGATGCTGGGCAAGCCTACTCTTTCTCAACAATGTCCCAGGCACTACAGTGTCCCGTTAAGTGTAGGCGTAGGTTGCCTGTAAAGGCCTAAGTTTATGTATTTCTATAGGTACTAATATATATATCTGTACTAATATTATAAAGAGGTAAAGTTAATTTGTTTGTTTGGGGTAATCTTCGAAATAACTCATCTGATTTCAAAAAATATTTCACCGATGTGTAGCATGGACTTTCCGAATTCCGAACTTTCGAACAGAACATAGGCTATATTTTATCAAGGTAGGTACCACGCGAGCGAAGCCACGGGCGAGTAAGCTAGTCTAAATATATATAACTAACTATAAGCCCTTACACGACATAAGGAAAACGTAAACATTATTTTTATCAAGTATCACGTATTCTTAAGTTTATCGGAAGGCGGCATCGTCCTCACATAAGGAATGCATGTTGGCTGTACTGTCTCTGTTTTTTGAAAACATTTAACTGAATTTAAAGAAGGACGAAATTCTAAGTAATAAATAGTTATAATAGTAATAAGTAAGAAGGAGGCGGCCTAAAAACTCCGTCACCAGAGTTGGCCGCTTGCTCATACGAACGATCGATCGATAGTAGGTAATAAGTAGTAGTATAAGTAGTAATATGTACTTAGTAAGTTCTAATTCAAAGAAGGACAACGTTCTAAGGTAATAAGTAGTAGGTATAAGTAGTAGGTATAAGTAGTGTTTTTCTTAATACATATTTTGAGAAAAGCAGTAAAAATACTATCACGTAGAGATGGAAATCAGGCGCGAATAAAAGTGATTTAATATGACACGACGGCTGTTGAGATTACATAAATATGTTTTATGTACCTACTCGTAACATAATACTTATAATATAAAGAGGAAAAGTTGGTTTGTTTGTATGTTTGGGGTAATCTCCGAAACTACTCATCCGATTTCAAAAGTTCTTTCACTGATGTGTAGCATGGACTTTCCGAATGAACATAGGCTATATTTTATCAAGGTACCACGCGAGCGAAGCCGCGGGCGAGTAAGCTATGAAATATATAAAGAGATTGCGCTAAATTAGTTTTTATGAAGTGACATGTCGTTGAGTAATTCAAAGTAATTCAAAGTTATATAACGCCTGCAGCTTCGCTTGCGTGGCCTACCTGAATAAAAAGTAGCCTATTTAAACGCAAAATTTTGTGTGGATGTATAGATGATGACTTACTCTTTCACTGAAAAAAACTACTACTTACATGGATTTGGCTGAAACTTGGAATTAACATACGAGTAGTTTATGACCTGGAATAACACATAGGCTACTTTTTATTTATTTATATATTATTTCCAAATAACAGTAGGTTTTAATAGATATATTAAAATTGAACTTCTATCGTTCAATCGACACGCATAACTTCGTGATTGTGGTAAACATTTCCTCTGCATGTTTACAGTACATGCGACATGACCATGCACGTGAGTAGGTACCTACTCTAACACGTCATAAATCGTACGGATTAGAGCTATTTATTACTGATTTGTGTAATTAACTTGCAATATTGCTAATACAATCATTAAGTACCTAATTGTGTCTTACAAGAAGTAATTAATAATATTTACTTAAAAAATTACACTTACGTTACGTAAATTACGAGTATTATGGATAGAACCTTCCCGTGGTAAGCGTAGACATTCAAAATAAGTCAAGTGTACGTTTTACGCAAGCTCTTATTAATAAATCCCTCTCAACTTTTGATCAGTTGCCGAAGAAATATTATTTGAGAACCACATATAGGTATTATATATTTTTTGTAAATGTCCTAGGATTTAAAATTTAAATGGCAAGCATAGCAATTTATGTCGTATTTCTATAATGATACGTTTGAATATCTATTGGTAAAAATATAATATCCTTTGTCATGCCGTCCCGGTGTGCATAGCTTAAATAGATGTAAGTGTAGTGCGTAGTGTAAAGACGCGTGCTGTAGGTACCTACCTATCGTGTCCCCACAGTAGAGCACCAGGTTAATAGACACCAATTATCTTGCTCAATGACTCAAGCTAATTGTTTGCGTTTCCCGGTGGCTATTAACTCGTAGTTGCCGCTTTGACTTGTTGCACCAATTAGTAGGTTTTTATTTGCTTATTTGGTTTGTTAATGAGAACAGGATGAAATTAAGGTATTTATCGATATGATTTAAAACGATCGAGTTGAATAGACAGTATTTACTAAACACTGTATAATAAAATAGTATGTACACTCGGCCGCGGATCGCGCGCGATGCCGTGAGCAACCCACAACATTAGCTTAGATTCTATTCGCATATTTTTCACGGCATCACGCGCGATCCGCGCTTGTTCAGTGTGACAAAGAAGCCGAAGAATATTTTCAAATCTCTGTGAGTGTGGATTGATGACAGCTTCGCGGCGCGATCGGCGAAGTGTGGACAGGCTAATAAGATATAGCCATTATTTCTATACCTACGTACAGTGAGCGTCAAATTGATATGAGCGTCTATAGAGTAGCCAAAATGATCTGAAAAACATAAAAGCAATTTGATATAGGTACCTACGCAGTTCATTCAACAATATGATGATTCGAACTGCGTATACCAAATTGCTTTTATGTTTTTCAGATCATTTTGACTACTCTAGACGCTCATATCAATTTGACGCTGACTGTACTTACCCAAAATGTGAAGTATCTTACCACATTACCTGAGCTGAACCATAGATAGATAAAATATAGAAGCTGTCTGTAAGTGGATAAGAATATCATGATGCCAACATTTCTAAACGTCTAAAACAGATGAGATGAGATAACTACTGCAGTCACCTCACGTTCTTTGTGTTCCCACGGCAGGTCATGTCATAGAGCAGTTACCGACTTCTGATATGGCACATTGCGTCTTACCTACTTACTTACCTACTTCTATTACAGTTGGAACTTACAGTAAGCGCAATCTGACCGGAGTGAACATAGTTAGCGCGAGTAGAGTCGCAGTGGTCGGACATATCACTTTCTCTGTTTCACGTACTGTCGATACTTCTGTTTAGCTCTTTCGTAAAGACTGTAACATTTCGTAACGCATTATTCTTATTCTTATTTTAGACCTGTCTATGAAGATTTTAAGCTACTTGCCTTTATAAGTTAATTGGATGTTTCCTATTGTTCAATGTTACGGTGCCACTACAACAGTCATGAACTGTACACTCAATATTTACTCAAAACAGCAACGTTTTTGCGATATTTTGTCAACGTCGACTATCTGACTAGATTATGAAGGTGACATTGTAATTTACGTAGTTTTAACTGAACTCTAATAATGATTATGTTACCTACTTCATATTTATCGCATTTATGTTTTTTTACTACTATTTATGTAAGTACATTGTTACTAACTTAATCTAGGATTAAAATATTGGTAATGTTGAACGGCACAGGGCCGATTAGAGTGGCATTTGAGGGAGGAGGCTTATACCCAGCAGTGGGCTATCATTTGAGCTGCCAATGATGATGATGATGATGAATGTTATTAGGTAAACTATGAATAAATTTATTAAATCATAGGTCGACTAATCATTAATAATACATTTACAATAAATCGACCAAAAAGCATACAGTTGAATTAAGTGGAAACATTGTTTTATATTACGTAAGTACTTAGGTAAATTAAAATGTTGATTGTTAGATACATACAATGGTGAACCACATGATATTAGTATCACTATCACTTCTTTTATGGCTAGGTACTATATTAGTGATATTAGTATCAAATTACGAACGTACCTATTACCTAGACCCAGATTTAGATTTAAGAATGTAGGTACGTCAAAACTGACCTAACATAACCCAGACACAATTTAAAACGAAACTTTGGCAATATCAGCGGAAATTACAGACATAAAAATGCTACCAAACCAGTTAACATATCGAGTAATTGGTAATAAGTAGTAAAATAAACATTTTACATAACATTGAGGCAATACGTTGACATCGAGGTCGTAAATACAGACATGGCAACACCGAGCCTTCGACACTTCCGCTTATTGTTGCAAAAATGTTGCCAAATTAAAAAAAGTTGAATTGAAGGAAAATAATTAAGATGCCGATGATCCTTGTCAGTCCTGTTACCGTGTTTCACATTTTTGGGCTTGTATTGTACCTACCAATGTTGAAACTTTCAACATTGGTAGGTACAATACAAGACCAAAAATGTGCTATGTAAAGAATCTTGTAGGTACTTAATAAGTAATTATTCAAAAAATAGTCTTGTTAAAGAAGTAGGCAGATAGAAAGCTTAAATAAGTTGTTAAAGCTGAAAATTAACGTTTCATTTCAAAATAAATAAAAATAAAAATAAAAAATCATTTAATTGCTTTAAATATTATTTAAAATCCATTTCATCCTTCTCCTCTATCTTCTTACTACGTTATAGGTTACCTTTTTAATATCCCGAAGTTTATTTTTCCTTTAGCAACTCCCTCAAGCCTTTCGAGTCAACCATGAATTACCTACTTACCTACTTAATTTTTCGAAACGAAAAATCCATTGAACACGAACCAGATTCGAACCCACGACCTTCGGGTCGAAAGTCGAGGCACTAACCCACTCAGGCATTACACTCAGGCTTCACAGAATATACTTTAACGAATTACTTTGACGACCTCTGTGGCGCAGTGGGTGAAAGCCCGCCTGAGACGCAGAGGTTGCGGGTTCGATCCCCGCTGCGGGACAAATGTTTGCATGATCTGCAAATATTTGTTTCGTGTCTGGGTGTTTTCTATGTAGGTATAATATGTATGTATTTACAAAAAATATATATCTATGTAGGTAGTTTCATCTGGTTGCCATAACACAAGCATTAAATTGCTTAGCTTGGGACAAGATGGCGCCGTGTGGAATGTCCAAGGATATTTATTTTATTATTTTTTATTTAATGAATATTTTTCTTTTACAGGAAAACGACGAAGAGTTTGGGGAGCTGTACCAGGATGAGGAGAACGGCGCCGCTCTGCTCATCAGGCGGCATCCGAAGCATGGGAAGCTTGTGGTGGTAAGTCTACTCCTTTATTCAATACCACAGGCATCACAGGAAAGAAAGAAAAAATCATTTATTCTTGTAGGTCCTCAAGGATCACTTAAGTTTCGTTTTACATGCTAGGTGATTCTAATGCCTGTTCCAACGCGACTCCCTACACCAGGAAAGAATCAGGCAAGAACCTGGTGGTGTGGGCCTAGCTTTTTTTTTAAAAGCGATCCCTTAACAATCTAAAATAATCTAAATAGTCAAGCTTTAGTGGGAAGCCAGTCGAACAAAGTAAGGCATGTCAAAGAAAGTAACAGGACTATTTAGAAAGACATGGTTAAACACGAAGATTAGATTTCACATCGGAAGTTGACCAAGTGGATTAGCGCCTCGTTTTCGATACGAAGGTCGTGGTCGAATCCGGCATTTGTGTTCTATTTCGACTTAAAGCCCGTCACACACCTAGCTATGATATACATTAATATGCCTTGCTATATCTATACAAATACACACGCAGCTATAATATTGTTATAGCTGCGTGTGCGGTCACTTGAATATTTGTATAGAAAAATATCGTAATAAGCCTTGCTATAATTTATATTACTATAAAATAACTAGCGATTACCCATCCATTGTATAGCTGTATTATAGCTACGTGTGTGACGGGCTTAAGGCCAAAATTATGAGAGCAACAACATTTATCTCAAATATTAATAATACTTTGTCTTTTACTTTACACATCATAAACTTTTTATTTTAGACACGTCCAAAATATGTATCCTAAACCTAGCTTAAACCATAAACAATGGCTACGTGACCTGACAATAAAGATATATCGAAGTCTCTAATTGTTGCCATGCCTGTAAAAATATATTAGAATTTCTAAACAGTGTTGCCGTGGTCGTAAAGTTAAATGTTCTAAGAAAAATTATGCAATGAAATTATTCTGCTTGGCCTTCGGTCGCTAAAGCCGTATTATAAAGTTATTTCTTTCTCTAAGCCCTGTATAATTTAAATATTGTATTGGGTTTTGTCAATGTCCAATTTCAGTGTTGTCTGAAGGCAACACAGTAGTTTTTAAGGTTCTATATATAAAAAAAAGAAGGCTTAAAAACGGGACCCGAAGTATTAATTGTTAAGTACGCTTGTACTTAACATCAGACTCGCTCGCTCTCTCACTAAAATAGTAGGTTATAAAGATATCTTTGGGGTGTGATAAGAATAAAAAGAGGCCTTCTTTATGTACTCAACCGGTGAGTATAGACAGGCTGCGGATGATGATAATGATAATAGAGGCTGATAGGAAGCTGTCATGCATCATACAAACAAACAATCCACTACAAATCATAATAATAAGCTCCATACAAAAGCAAGCAGCGGTGAGACCCTGCAGACAATGCCTGCTATGTAGACTAAGGTCGCTTGCACAACTTCCTAATGTAGGTGTGAACATTTGAAACAAAGACTTAAATGGAGTTTAATTAGAAAGGTTTGACTAAATGATAGTCTTTTGAGAGTAAATTAGGTTTGGTGAAGTCATTTGTTGGGATTGCGAGGGATTGCGTTTTGTAGATAGAAAAGTCTAAGCCGGATTAGTAATAAGATTCCTCCTGGCATTAAAAATAAGAAGTGTGTTGTGTCTATTTAAAGATCGATAGATTATCTAAAAGATGACGCGGTGATAGTAAGTGACGACTGATAGAGAAATGGAAGAAGATTACCCTTTCAGTAGATCCACACTACCAAAAATTGTATCTATTGAGAAAAAAAAATCTCACTAGATCAATGATGGATCTAGTCAATGGATCTACTGAGAGTGATCGATTTTTCGGGACGACTATAATATTGTGGAACAAGATCAGGAAGACGATGATGGTCTACTTTACCGTATTCATGTTCTTACAAATAACTATTGCCCTCGAATATAAAAAGTCATATATATATTTTGATCATTTATCAGTCACCGGTTACCATAACACAAGCATTAGGTAAGTTGCTTGGGAATAGATGACGCTGTGCGGAAGGTCCAAGGATATTTATTTATTTGTGTATTACACAAATACTGTACAAGATCGTACCGTTTCCTAGGTTAGGATGCTGAAAGATAGATAGATTTACGATAAATCAAAGAGTTTATTGCTGACAACTAAGTTACCGTAAATGCTAAATGATTGATGATAATGAGTGCGAACTGATTGCCGCCCGAAAATGCACTGGCTAAGTAAATCGCCCGATGCCTCGTGTGACCTACTCACACACAGCTTAGCCAGCGGTTTTGGCTGAGTAGCCAAAACCGCTGGCTAAGCTGTGTGTTCGATGTGCATCGAACACATACTGACGTATATTTTGTTTTAGGAGGGCTCGATCGGTCACGAGCTGGTGATCAGGCCGATCCCGGACTCGATGACCGGCGCGCAGGACGACGAGATGTTCATGGACCCGGACAACATGGCCGATATGGTCTCCATCGACACTGGCTTGCCGATCGGTAAGCACTATTGCAATAATTATACTTACCTACTATTATAAGTCCGTATACAGAAAGAAAGCTGGAAACTTATAAGCGCTTACCACCCTATGAACGCGCGCCGATAAGCACTGTACGATGCCGACAAGTTCCGACAAGCTTCAACACGCGCTGGTCAACGGTGGGCGCTGCTATTAAAAAAATGACAAATCATCGTCCGATGAATCCGACATTTTGCTTGGTCTGCTTCAACATGCTTCCTTTGTGTACCTTGACAAGCGCCGGTAAGCGCTTATAAGTTTCAAGCTTTCTTTCTGTATACGGCCTTAAACACTAGCCACGGGCAAGTAGCCCGTGGCTTCGCTCTCGTGGTACCTTGATAAAATATAGCCTATGTTCATTCGGAAAGTCCATGCTACACATCGGTGAAAGAATTTTTGAAATCGGATGATAAATCGTGATCACCCGTTTATATGTTTTATAATGATCGCGAAAGTTTAAAAAAGACTAATGTTAATGTACATAATGTTTTAGTGAAACGGGGTAAGGAGGAGCAGGACCGGCTGAAGCGAGCACTGAACGGAGCGCACCACATCATCATCAGGCGGGACCCGATTGAGGGAGATCATCTTAGCGACTTTGGTAAGTTCACTTATAACTTGTGCCCCTACGTCTGCACTCTCAGGATCTTTGTACCGCCACTGAAGAAGCTATAACAGTGGCTAAGTAGGTACTAGAAGCGTAAGATATAGCATCAAAAGTATCATCGACATGACGAAGAAGACTAAGTAACATAAATAAACCATATGCAAACCGGTATTTATCACGGATTTTACCTTTAATATTCGCCCGACGTTTCGACGTTCGACGTTTGACGTTTTTTTTAAAGTGTTCATCTAGAGAAAAAATGAATGGTCATCTTATACGACCATGACAGCTTTTATAAGGAACATCATAGAAGGCAAAGTAGAAGGAAGACCTTATTAGAATCTTATTCTACCAAAGTCCCTTTCTCTCTACTAAAATAACAAACTCGCTTCGCTCGCCGTAATGTACCCGGTTCTATTACAAAATCTTTACAATTTTAATTTTGTTTTATCCGTCTATAAATCTGCGGATGCATTATGGAAGAAGACATTTACTATCGGCAATCAACTAAATATGAATACTTCACGTGTAACATTTTCTACAGCATAAAGAACAACAGCTCGATCACTACTAATGCTGGGTTCCTATATCCAACTAACGGATGTCCGTACGTAGGTCGTCATAGCAACGTTGTTTATGCAACACAAAATGTATGAGACTTTTTGACAGATAACAACGTTGCTATGACGACCTATGGTACGGACATTCGTTAGTTGGATATAGGAACCCGGCATAAGTATAGTGGTTCGACAACTGGTCACTTTTGAAACTCGGCTTTTCGGACCAGTGGCGTAACTAAAAAAAAATATTTTTCTCATTCGTCAATTTGGTCCTCTGTCTTAATTAGAGTACGATCAGTACAGTCAAGATAAAAACTGTTTACGATAATTAAGTAGGTATAGGTACGGTAAGTATATAAACAGGCTCACGACTGGATTTGCTAATATAATATAGATGGTGCGATAGATGATGATTATTTATTGATGACTTTGAGCTAAATCCAAGTAGTAGGTCAGCGTGCGATTACTTTTATATTATTTGTAGGTCTTTTATTAGATGCCCTAGAAATGACAAAATGCAAGAATTCCTCTCCATACAAATATATATTTTTCTAATACCTATACCTATTTTCAATCCTAAATCTTCATAAAAAGCGTCGTGTTTTAATTTGTGATTCACTTGACCTTCGGCCATGCTAATGAAAGCGAGTTATCGAAATCAAAAATCATCTTCGGCTATGAATTATGATGTAGGTACAAAAAAATGTGACGCAGTGAACGAAATAATGTGTTTTAAAAAACGACCGTAGCATTTTTATTATAATAACTTTGAGAGCCAATCAATTAACTAATCAATGGAAGTCTCATAACTATTCATTTACAGAAAGAAAGAAAACATAAATTAATTCATCAAGGAACCTAAAATAAAATAAATAAAAATAAACATATTTTATTTCAGGCAATTATAGTCCATATTAATTTCATTAATTAAACTAAAGTGTAAGTAGGTACCAACGTGTAAAAGATGATTAGTGGAGGACTAGATTTCCTTCACTAATCACCCTCTGCACAAAGGCTAAAGATACCAGTAAAGTTAGTAGTTAGGTAGGTACTCAAAGTTTAGTAAGTACCTAAATTTTTACACGGCTTTTAGGCGGCCTAAAAACTCCGTCACCAGAGTTGGCCACTTGCTCATACGAACGAACAAGTACATTTTTTAACGACTAGAAGACTCAACCAACTTGGAATAAAAAACCTCTAAATAATATCAAAAATAATATAATCATTGGATTAACATCCAGAGAGACAAAACAAACATCCGCTCATCACAAATATTTATCTAGCATTAAGCCCGTCACACACGTAGCTATTATAAATATATTACTATAAATTATAGCAAGGCATATATATTACGATATATTTTCTATACAAATGTTCAAGTGACCGCACACGCAGCTGTAATAATTATAGCTGCGTGTGCGGGAAACACCGCGGAGCGCAGCTAGTATTAAATACATATTTTTTCCTACATCGTTAGAAGAGTTGGCCTTTAGCTCGTACGAACCTATTTACTTTTTTAATATTTTTTAATTTTGCTTCAAGGCCAGTCAAGTATGACAATAATCACTTTACCGTGATCGTAGCGTATGTTTACTGTGCCGAAATATCGGCAAGCTCAAGCTTCCATAAATCACGGTATAAATTCCATTTTACCGTTTAAAATGTTCTTATCTATGATAAAAAACCCACCATAGGTATTAGCTTTTTATCTCAAATGTACAGACATCGACGTGTTACAATTTTATTATTATGTAGAGATAGTTTTAAAAGCTTTGAAAAGTTGCAAGCTACCCAGCTGTTTTCCCCAAGCTTTGTCATAGTGCATGGCGCAATCTTTCACGTGCGCGTCCGATTTTCGATTACACACGAGTGGAATCGATTATGGTAATCGGTATACCGGTTCCTCGCTACCGCATGTCGCGATTGCTTAGCTTACGTGCTGTTTGTTTAACCTTTTGAGGCGACATTCAAGGCTTTTAGTAAATGGGGCACCACCCTTTTCGGACCCTATGAAACTTTCAAGGTAAATTTGGTATTGTCAGACCCGAAAACATATGACTGCTTCAGATATGCTTCCTGGCCGATTACCTACTATCGAATACAATATCGTAGTAAAAGCATGGATATCAACGTCATTTTTGAAAACCCGTTTTCTCAAAAGCCGAGATAATTGTTTAGTTGTGATTGACAAACAAACCTCCACATTTAAACAATCATAACTTCTTCACAGACTGTCCATCAATCCATGGCTCGAATTCACCGTTTTAATGAGTGGTTTTGATACACCGCGTAACTCGTAAGTACATTGTTTTGATGGACGTCGAATTTCTAATACCTACTTACTAAATACCTACATTAGAGGTCAACCCTGGGAAGTTTAAAGGCCGCTCAAAGGCCTCCGTTATGATTTATTAGGGGCCTTGCCCCCTGTGGGCATAGAATGAGTTAGCTCGTTTAATAAAGTCCTTCTGTTCATGTTATTACCTAGATAATACATGCAAAAAATATTTAATGCCAGTAAAAGTCTCCTTTGTAATTTACGACCGCGCAAAACGTTGCTTAACTTAATATATTGAGAATGTCAAAGTCAAAAAGCATCACGTTACATTATCTAAATTAATAAAACTAAAAACAAAACTGGATATCATTGCATTTCAAGTTCTCTCAAAAGTCCGTGTAATGCTTCAGTAAAGACCCACATCTTTACTGACGTTGACTCTGACTCTGGCTTTGATTTGACTTGACTAACTTGAATTTTAATCACATGGTTGTGGCTAAATGCGTGGCAAAAGCCGGCGAAGCCAAAATAAAGAAGAAGAAGAAGAAGAACCAATATAGCCTCTTCTCACTTCCCCGCGAATCGCGCGCGAACCCGTGTACAAGCCGCGAAACAGTAGAAACTATTAAGAATACCTATTTATAAAAAGCTTTATTTGATAAATAGGTTTCACAAACGGAACAATGAATTTTTTTAAATACCTTTGTTCAACGTAATAATGAAATAAATAGGCGGCGGCGGCGTTAGTTTCACGCAAACCTTTATTAAGTGTTCCAAATTAAATTGAGCTGTTGAAAACATTTTACAATGTAAGATTTACGTGAAGATATAAGTATTAAATAAGAGACAAGTAATGTTTGATCGCGTTTGAGGTCGCACGTCGATCTGCGGTCTTGGTTTTTGTCGCGAAATGACAAGAGGTTGTATGTTTCAAGGGTCATACAGATTATATAATAGTGGATGTATGCCTTGATCCACATTGAACCGAAAGATGCGATAGGTACTCCGTTTAAGTCCGATGTGCAGGTCACGATTTGTGAAGCATTTGTTCTGTCTACCTTCACGAGGTCTTATTTACCTCTATCTACTCTCTTACGTCTTTAGATCTTAAATTTCTTAAGAGATTAAAAAAATTAATACCGTCTTAGATCTAAGTACAGTAGAGATCCTATTTTTGACAATTTAGTACAAAGTTCTGAACTGAAAATATTACGGTTCAGAGCTATATTATTCAATTCAATAGTACAATTGTAAAATGAAATAAATATAGGTAACCAAACACTATTTTGGGACTTGTCTACAAAGAACAAGAGGCGCCAAAGAAACTACCAATAAATAGAGCTGCGTTGAGCGATGTGCACAAATAACGATTGGTGGAATACCGCTACCGCTCAGATTACTAGTGAAAACGCATTGTAGAAATAATTACCTATAATCCATGATGCTAACAATCAATAACGTTTATCTAATGAAGAAATTATTGAAAATAGCTTATAACTAGTTGTATTTCCATTCAAACAGCGAAAATGTTTAATTATGTTCTTGAACTTCATAACACGTGACAGGAAACTTCTAATAACAACCTATTAGCACTTGTAGGTAATTAGGTAGGTACATAAACTATGGAAAAAGCATTTGTACAAGATGGCGGCGAACCGGTTGAATCAAAATGTCGTCGTCTTGGCGGGAAATAATAATGATCACCAACTGCGTCTGTCAGTTAATTAAACATAATTAAATGACGCCCGACTGTCTGTTTATTAATAATTTTGAAGGGCATGAATATAAGTGGGGAATCTCTATGCTATGACCTCATGGACCTTGTATAATCAAAGTCAACTTCTTATTCAAAAATCATTATTATGTCAGTACTTAGGACCGTTTGGATCACAAATTAGGTAAAATAGTCTTAAAAATTAGGTGACTCTACCTATATTGATATAGATATTAGTTAGGTACTCAATCAAACCCTAACTCGGAGTAGATGAAACTCGAAATTTAATATAGGAAGCGACCAAAAGTATAACAAAGTCGGTATACTTTTAAAGATTCACGAGCAAAGCTGTGGCCAGGATACTATAATTAATAGTACCTACTGAAAGTATTAACGAGACTGAAACCAAAATCTAAGAAGAGATCATGAAAAATAATAACCCATAACTTGTTGAAGTTTTCTTATGACAAAAGTGAGTTTATTCTGGGCATTTCTGTGGTTTTTTTTCTGTATTCTACAGGTTCGGCTAGTAAAAGAGGTAGTTAGATTTTTTAGTTTTGTGTATTTTTACAATGTTTCTGTTATGTAAATTATAAATTTGACAGCGCGAACCTGCTAATTAATTAATAGCAGTGATGTATCATTAACAGCAATTAGTACGTCAACGCCTAAATCTTAAGATTTGCTTAATTTTGTTTCAATAATACCGAAACGAATCTGCATTTTTTGGTATTTAATAAAAACCTGATGCTTTTCTGGCTATTATCATTTCTAGTTTGTTAAAAGTCTTGTTTAATTAGGATTCCGTAATATATTGACTAAAACGGAACGCTAGTGCCTACAAAATATTGATTAATTGATGGCTATACTTAATGTCAGACCATGACCTTACGCAGTTGAGAAATAGGTACTTATATTGTCATCATTCTACTGCCCTTAACTTACGCTTAGTGGGCACAACACAGTCCCTTTTCCATCAACCTCTTCATTCATCAACTCTGAATCCACTCCTCTCACATTCACATCACACAATTAAACCACTTTTTCATCGATCTTCCTCTACCTACAGTTGAGAATTCAATAAAGTTTTAAAAAAGGTCTTTTGTTACCAATAAACTAGACTACTTACTTATTGTTACTTACATCCAATGCCATTTTAGTATTTTTACTGGATAACAACTGTTAGTGTTTAATGATTAAAGTTAACCTTCCCACTTTTTCTGGATACTTGACTCGGTAGCGCTAGCGAGGATAGTTAACTATACCACTTGAAAACTGATGATCGCTCACTGTATACAAGAAAGAGCATACGCAACGAATCAGCATTGCCATTCAGCGCGGCAATGCTGCCAGTGTCTTGGGCACGCTTCCGTTTAGCAGGGGCTTGGATCATTTTGAACGATTCTTAACTATCTCAACTGGTTCTATGTATGTAGTAAAGTTATGTCAATAACTAGAATATCTACGGAACTCAATTAAAACATAATAATTTGACACGCGCTTCACAATTTTATATTTATAATGTTTTTATTGCGTCTCGGAGGCAGGGGTCATAAGGTCAGACCGAATTAATGACGTCATTATTATTTATTATTCACGATAAACTGGTTAGTAGTTGGTGGGACATATTGTTGGAAAACCCGAAGTTATCTTAGAAACAGCAGATAGCGAAAACTTCTTCCGGGCAGACAACGCAGCAGCAGCAAGATACCTAGGTACTGTTTTGTAAATGTCGATGTCGTAGCTAATTTCTAGAATATGCCATAATATTATATTATAGCTAGCAAGTAGAGATTTTTTTATAAAGGTTTAAGACTGGCAAGTCGTAATAGTGTTATGTACAATATAGCTGTGACATCGAAATTTATTTTTAGTACGTTAAACATCGACATTACGGCCATCTCAATAACCTATCTATCTTTACTTACTGCTGGTAGATGTTTGAAATTATTTCCATACAACAAATGACAAATATCTACCCACAGTGAGCAAAACCAAAGATAGATAGGTTATTGAGACTGGCCTTTAAACAACTTTAAGCTAGGCCTCGTTGTTTGTCATTCGATACGGTCAAAGTTTGAGTATTAATTCTAAACAGTCAATAAACAACTAACATGCATTAAGAAGATTAACGCGTACCTACGCCTAAAACCTCTATCTAAAAGACAAAATAAAGATAAAATGTGAAAACAAGCTTAAGGTACATTTATATTATGTATGTTCTATTATGAGCCAGTGGTCAGTTCTAGAAATTGCCTAATAGATATTTTGTTTTAATTTTTTTTAACAAAGGACTTGGGTAAATTGTGTTAGAAATAAAAATAACTTCTCTTGTTTTTCAGCAGAACAGCTAGACAATTTAGTTATTTTTAATTTAAAAAAGCTAAAAAAAAATAAGTTCTTTTAAGTTTTATGGACAGAATAATGACCAATGACAAGAGTGAATATGAACTACCTACTAGTACCTACCTATATGTAAATTCAAGTCTATCTATAATAACGTATATCTACATGACTTCCCTTCCCTAGATGTCTATCGCTGACTTTTGTCTACAAAAGATTTATGTAAAAATGCAAATTAACTTCTTAGATGATTTGAATAGAAATTAGTTGAATGAATGAGTCTAATAAATTGAGGCGAACTTTAGGTGAAGTATTTTGTCGGATCAATGTTTTTTAAGGTAATAATATGAAGTGGATTTTATAATGATTGTGAATGAAATTTTAATTTTGTAAAATAAAAGGTAATCTCTAGACTGCTTAAAATGAAAACAATCTACAAGACACATGTAGGCGTTATTTTGTAGATGATCTATTTACGGCAAAACTAGCAATTCTTCGAAATGTATTTCGCCATAGCCAATACCTACCTCTAACTATCCCTTAGATTTATTTATAGGATCTAAACATGCATAAAGATCTGAAAAAAATATGTTAACCGCACGGAAATACAGTCTTGATCATTATTTCATTTTTCTTCGGGAAAACAAAAGATATTGATCATTTTGATTGAACTTATTCAACATACCTACGTATCGAAAACTCCATTACAATCGGTTTGGTATAGAGACTCGGTAACATACATACATAGCCACTTAGGTATACATACATACGAGTACAATGTACCTACTTACTCGTATGTTACCTTCTTTAAGGTAGGTATTGTTATTGATATTTTTTCAATGTCCTAAATAAATACGACAATGCACTCAGTGAGAGAACCTCTTTTGTTAGTTGGTTATGATGTTCATGGAAATGCTTAGGTACCTACAGATAAAATCGCGGGTCGTAACTAGTTCTCCAATAAAAGCCAAACATGTGAGCCTTGTTCGTGATTAGTGATGTATGATTGGAAAACAGGTGTTTAATGATCTTGTTTGTGCTAAGCAAGGGCGGATCCAGGGGGGGGGTCATGGGGGTCATGACCCCCCCCTGGGCTGGGTCGTCCGTGTGTCCTCCACTATTTGAAATCGTTAAACATAGGTAATGGTTATAAGTAAGGATATATTTTTTCGTCACAATAGAGATTTTATGTACTTATAAATACCTTAGAAATACTTTCAATATTTAATCAATTTATTATAAATTAATATTTTGTATGATGGCAAACGCATTAATCGGGAACTAACGCATCGAAAATTTGAATTTTACCGCGCCTGTGGATGGTGAAGAATATTATAGGTGAAGCCGAATATCTGGATGGTGAAGTGGCAGAGGAGTTAGGACAGACCGCAGTCGATTTCAGAGTTTATTGTAAATTGCGACAGTGAGATGTAGGTATCCGAATTTAAGAAAGTATGTGTAGCGACAGCGGAAAGATCTTTGAATCTTTGATCTTGGAAACTCAAAATATGTTTATTCAGTAATAAGATCGTTTAAAGACCACTTTGAAACGGCATTTCCTTAAAACTAGGGGATTCTTTTGCCAAAACTACGATGCTTTTCCTTAAAAAAAATTTTACTAGGTACTTAATTTTAACGACGAGAATAAAAGCGAAAATAAAACCCTTAGTAAACCAAAGTGCCACGCTGCTTTTATCTTCAAAAAAAGTTTATTTAAAAATTAATTGTAGGTAAGTCTTGTATGCACTTTAGCTAAAGGACACACAGAAAAGTGTCTCTTACGTACCTTTCATACAAGATATTTATAGGCGTCGCGACACAAAACTTATTTTAGTACCTATGTAATTCCTCATCGCAGAATGAAAACCGACCGTAAGAAAAATGGTACTAACGTTGCTTTTATCTTAAAAAAGAATTTGCTCGCTTTTCTCGCGTCGTTTCACACTGAATAAGAGCCGACCGTAAGCAAAATCAAGTGTTACGTTGCTGCAATCTTACAAAAAAAATGTTGCTCGCTTCGCTCGCGTTGTTTCTCAGAAAATAAAGATCGACCCTAAGCGAATCGAAATGCCATTTTGCTTTTTTCTTTCAAAATACTTTCATTTCAAATTTCAAATTTCAAAATACTTTCATTTTGAAAGAAAAAAAATATAATTTTTATTTTTTTCATTAAAAAAATTTGCTCGCTTCGCTCGCGTCGTTTCACACGGAATAACAGCCGACCGTAAGCAAATTCATGTGCTACGTTGCTTTTATCTTTAAAAAAAATTTGCTCGCTTCGCTCGCGGTGTTTCACACAGAGTAAAAGCCGACCGTAAGCAAATTCTTGTGATTCGTTGCTTATATCTTTAAAAAAATTTGCTCGCTTCGCTCGCGTCGTTTCACACTGAATAAGAGCCGACCGTAAGCAAAATCAAGTGTTATGTTGCTGCAATCTTAAAAAAAATTTGCTCGCTTCGCTCGCGTCTTTTCACACGGAATAACAGCCGACCGTAAGCAAATTCATGTGCTACGTTGCTTTTATCTTTAAAAAAAATTTGCTTGCTTCGCTCGCGTCGTTTCACACAGAGTAAAAGCCGACCGTAAGCAAATTCTTGTCATTCGTTGCTTATATCTTTAAAAAAATTTGCTCGCTTCGCTCGCGTCG
This sequence comes from Xanthorhoe designata, assembly GCA_963582015.1. Taxonomy (NCBI): domain Eukaryota; kingdom Metazoa; phylum Arthropoda; class Insecta; order Lepidoptera; family Geometridae; genus Xanthorhoe; species Xanthorhoe designata. The sequence continues at coordinate 4,458,801 of OY757053.1, forward strand.
TTTCACACTGAATAAGAGCCGACCGTAAGCAAAATCAAGTGTTATGTTGCTGCAATCTTAAAAAAAATTTTGCTCGCTTCGCTCGCGTCGTTTCACACGGAATAACAGCCGACCGTAAGCAAATTAATGTGCTACGTTACTTTTATCTTTAAAAAAAATTTGCTCGCTTCGCTCGCGTCGTATCACACAGAGTAAGAGCCGACCGTAAGCAAAATCAAGTGTTGCGTTGCTGCAATCTTAAAAAAAATTTTGCTCGCTTCGCTCGCGTTCTTTCTCGGAAAATAAAGACCGGCCTTAAGCGAATCGAAATGCCATGTTGCTTTTTCTTTTAAAATACTTTTTACTTTATTGTATGATTTAAAAAAAAATTATAACTTCTTGGGACTTGACCACGACTATGTGACCCCCCCCTGGTACCAAAGCTGGATCCGCCCTTGGTGCTAAGCCACCCATACTCGAGTCGCTGATTTTGAGATTGCATTATTTAAATGTTAAATTGATAACTTTAAATCAAAAATATCCTTACGATTGTCTTCATATCTATTTATATCAGTTTTCATGTGGTAAGTAGGTATAGTACCTAGACTGTGCTCGATATCCGGCCAAGTATTTCAAATATAATCTAAAAATTGCCTAAAAGATCTGAAAGAAATGTCTACCGCTCCCTGGGATAGGTACAGTAGTGATCATTTATTTATTTCAAATATGTGGACTACACTAGCTTATAATAAAGATGAATAGAGAAGGAAGAAGAGAAGGAAGGGAGGCCTTTGCCTGCAGTGGGATGATTCGGGCTAGTAATAATAATAATAAATAATGTGGAATGTATAGTTGAGTCTTCTTATTAATTTCTTTCATAAATACATGTACACGGGGTTTTATCGCGTTATTTACCCCGTGTACATGTATTTATAAATATGAATTGTGATCGCGAAAGTTTAAGAAAAACTATTCTTTCATAAAAATTTATTTTTCTTTTTCCAGCATTCATGGAGCCAGATCACATCAGTAAGCGATACAGACGGAAGCGGTCGACTGACGCACACAGCCGGCGGAAACGAGACGCGCCTTACGTTATCTATCCGGAGATATTGGTCATCGTGGACTACGATGGATATAGGTAAATAAGCCTTTACATCTTTAACATTCCCTGACACGGTTATGCGGTGCTCTCTGAAGGATAATTATGCACAGCACATGCGCGTTGAACCAAACCCTACTGAACGTGTGTATAAGTTACAGATTTCTTGCTCAGGCCAAAATGACAGGACCAAGTTTCGAGTTCTGGGACATTGTTTGAGATGATGTAGGCTTTCCCGAAACGAGCCACTTACATTCGCGCGCGGAATTTCCGACATGAAGATTAATACATCTACTTTTATTATTCCAGGTTACACGGAGGCGATAACGTGCAAATCAAACGATACTTCGTATCATTCTGGAACGGCGTCGACCTGAGGTACAAGCTGCTGAAAGGACCAAGAATAAGGATATCAATTGCTGGAATAATTATATCTAGGGTAAATACCTATTAAACTGTAGACTATGGTCTTATAGCTGTCTGTATAGAGCAAAAATGGAGCCTTTTGTGGATATAACATCACACTGCGTTTTTACATGCACCTTCGTGAGAGTTGCTGTAACGAATAACTTAGGCGCGCAAATTCGTAAAGTATTTGTCAATTTTACAAGGTTTTACATTACACAATGTTTTTTTCTTGTCACTCCTGCGTCATTAAAAAGAGACGGTAACAGTTTTAGAAGCCAGCTGAGCTCTAGGAAGCTCAAACAGCTACTGAATACGCTGTTTTTTTTCATTAATAATTGATGAAAATATCGATTTTCCAAGAAAAAACATTGTCTAATATTTTTAACAGAAATAAAATCACTAAAACTTTACAGAAAATAAAGTTTATTATTAAAATTTAATCTTCTACACTGAGCTTACAAAACAATCAATAAACATAGGTACCTACTACAGTAAATTCTGAAAGTAAAACAGCCACAGACTAATTTGCTACTTTGAAGTTCACCATCTCATCGGTTTCTATGCACAGTTCATCTATCATAGTCTTCTTAGGTTTTGGACAACCCTCCAGTATTGCTTCAAGCATGTCGGAGCTCATTCTTTTTCTTTTCCTGTAGGATGACATTTATTGTTATTTGAGAATTTTGATAAGTAGGTAAGTTCGTATGAGCAAGTGGCCAACTCTGGTGACGAGAGTTTTTAGACCGCCTTAAGGCCGTCATGGCTTAACGACTTTAAAAGCCGGGACCGACAATTTAACGTGCCCTCTGAAGCACGGAAGCGCTCAGATATTAATGCCACTTGCGGTCACCCATCCAAGTAGTGACCGTTCAGAGCGTTGCTTAACTTCGACGATCTATCAAGAACGTCTTAGCAAGCTTCGCCACGAGCGCTTCATCAAAATGTTGATGAAGTTAAACAAGAGGAAAATTAATTTTACCAATGACCACAGTAGACATATTAAGTAATTAGACATCCTCAAATCTTTAAACATTTAATTCTATACTAACTAGTTTATGGAATAAAATAGAAATAACCATCTATAAAGTATCTAGCCCATAGGTAATAGATGCTACATTATATTATAGGTGCACTAGTAGCACTAGCAGTTGTGGTATAGGTAGGTACCTACCTATATTCTCTATACATTTTCTCATGCTCATCCAGAATCTTCTTCTTCTCTTCTCCGCTCACAACTTCTGTAGAATTCTTCAGCACTTCCAGTTTGTTTTCCATAGAGCGTATGGTCTCCTGCACTTTTTCTATTTGAGCTTTAGCCGATAGAGTAGTTGGGGCTGATGTAAGAGTCTTAAGATTGGTTTCTGCTGTTTTTAAAGCAGTAGTCTTGTCTGTAATGGCTTCTGAGAGAGATTTTACTTGAGCGTCAAAATCTGAAATTTTACAAAACATAAAAATTTTATACTAAGTAGGTAGGTACCTATTAAAATTAGAAATGGGGATGTAGGTAAGCCATTAGGTACCTTACCTACTACTTATTTACTTGAAATGTAGTCTTTTATGTAGGTAGGTACCTACTTATCTGCCGACCTTCAATGGTAGGTAGGTACCTATACCTACTATGAATCCTATGAATATTTTTAGAGGTGTTTACCTATTGGTACGTTTCCAGCGATAGCTTTTTTTTCAGAGTTTCAGAAAAGTGTTGCGAATGTGAAAATACTGTAGGTACCTACCTTCGACATCATCATCCCCTGCAACAGTTTCTGTTTGTATAGCAGCGAACACCTTCTGCTTTCCGTACAGTTTACATCGAATCTTTCCACTTTCGCTCAACGCATCGAGAGTTTTTTGTACAACACCTTTTGAATAAACGCCGCGCAAATTCACTGTTACATCGGCACATGAATAGGGACGATTTGTGTCCACCAAGTACTTTAACACAGCTTCTTGTGCCATTATTTCAAAAGTTATTGAATACAAAATGAGAAAATGATAAAGTTTTCAATTTGCCACCATTTTATTTCTTCTTTATTTTGGCTTCGCACGGCTTTCGATTTGGCGCGCAAAAAAATTGTTTAACGTTGACATTTTCATTTCAATGCGTTCCATTCCACGCGAATCATTGGGTTGGACTAGGATAGTATTTACTACGATAAATAATTTGGGTAACAAAAAGGACAATGTCCATTTTTAATCTATTTCAAACAAGGAGAAGGTTCTATTTTCTTCTGTAGGTATATACTTAGGTATTTCTTTTTACTTTATATAATGTAGGTACCTAAGTATGTTCAGTTGACCGATTATTTCGTCGAGGCCCAATAAACAAAAATGTTTGATAGAGTACAGTATACTCCAGTGGTGGTCCTATTAAACATTTTAAAGGATCTGACGAGGAACTTTATGTGTTATGAACAGAAATGCACCTCGAGAAGACGATAGTGCCGAAAATAGCTCTTCTTGAAGTTGGTTTTTATTAAATTTGTAACTATTTATCGTTCAAATGTTCCTCGGCCAACAATCTATTTAAGTACTTATCTACTTACATGGTTAACATGCTGTGCTAAAATTGTTTTTGTATCTTTTCCCAGGGTAGAGACGCAACACCATACTTAGAAAGAAATCGAGTCGGTAGAGATGCTATTGATTCTGCCGCTGCGCTCACAGACATGGGCAAGTATCTGTTCAGAGAGAGAAGGCTGCCAGTGTACGATATAGCTGTTGCTATCACCAAGTAAGTTTTACATCAACACTATATCCAGTTATGTATTTGTAACGGCCAGTTTCTATGTTCTATTCTAAGTAGGTAGGCACCTAGCTAAAATTTGACTTTCTGAGTTGTTCCATCATCCTACTTACCTACTTATTAATGTTTTTATCTATGAGAACCTACCTTACCTATCTCATAACAGTGATTACAGTAAGTTAACTGATTGATAGAATATAGAAACTGGCCCATATAATATTCGTAAATAGACACCTCTCTAAAAAAAGGCTCGTTAAAATCAAATTATGAGATAAATTACAGAAAGGAATAATTTTTTTTTATATTGAAATCCTGATTTTGCAAAACATTTGACTATTCAGAGGTCAAGATTCTCTACTTAGTAAGTAACATAATTTAACATAATATGTGATGAAAAGCCAGTTTTAAAATTAGAAGCTTACAAATCTTGAGGAATAGGTATACTAAGAATAGGTAGTCATTTAAATTTTTATCGCACTAAAACTCGATAATCGTAAATACCTATCAGGTTTATGCAAAGTGGAAGTTACGACATAGGTACGTAGCCTACTCGTAACTGTCACGGTTTAAAGGTAAGTAAATTCTGATAAGTGGGAAAAGATGCATTCAATTCTAACATTTTAATGAGTGATCTTGACCTTGATCTTGTTTTAGCAGACCAACTTATTTACATACGCTCTTTTGAATTTGCACTGTGGTGTTAATTTAAACTTTTACCTATGTATTTATAAGGAATTAATGGTACCTACAGTAACAACTGTGTCATATTATGTAGGTACCTTGTTATTTATTTAATGTTTGCTTAATTTCACGCTTTCAGATGATACCGTAAGTATGACTTCGTTTTCGTACCTAATTTGAATTTGGCGCCATTATTCCAACATTCGATTTATAAATTATGTTAAGTAACGGTCAAAACAAACGAACCGCGAACCAAAAAATGATTTGACCAACAGGTACGACATGTGCCGACGACGCAAGGGTGGTCGCTGCACAAAAGGCACCGCTGGTAAATTCATTTTATGACCATGGATGAGTGGTATCAGCATTAACAGAATGCTTAGTGAAACATTAATTTGGCTTAATAATTTAATTCATGAGGTAAAGGATTTGGTAATGGCGCTGAATACGTTCTACACATGAGACCGTTTTAGAGTAGTACAATGCTTTTGACGGTAGTATGAGCTTTACGTTCCACATGATCCAATGAGATCCTGATACAAGATTCTTGGATCAGGATCTTGGACCAAGATCAAGGAAGTTAGCTACGCCAAGTTAAATTTATAAAAAAAATGTAGAGCGTGGAACTCTACATCCCGCCTGAGCATTATGTACCTACCTATTCTCACTCAAAGTGCTTGGACAACGAAAAGCAGTGTCTTTTATGATGTTTCAACTTAGATTGAATTAATAGGTTTTTGTTGGGGTCTTATTGTTCACTTGTTCCGTAAATATTTCAGACTAGACATGTGCAGAAGACAGTTTGCGAACGATGCGTGCAATAGAGGGACAGCAGGTAGGCGTGTTACAAATGTATTTTACAAGAGCACGCCTTTACTATTTTCATCATGTCCCACACCCATTATTTATTCACTTTGGGAACAAATTCCACAATACCCTTATCCGATTCCACAAAATATCATAATGTATTCGCACTTGTGAATAATATTCTGTCTTTTTCCGCAATACATTGTTGTTGTTTTTCTTCTAGATTGTTCTTACCATTATATTTTGTAATATATCTTTATAGTTAAATCTTCCATTTTGTAGTATAGCCACGTCATGATGTATTATATTTTATTTACCTTCATAATCCATTGAATGCCTGTCTCATGTTTTATTTTTTCTAGACATTTGCAATCATCGTTTGTATGGCTTGCAAATCACGTGAGCAATATTTTAGCTTTATTTTGTTGAATGTAAAGTTACAAGAATTAATATGCATGGGTCACCTTATTTTGTTGAGGTTTAAAATGTCGAATTTATTAGGAATATAATAACTGGTACTTGATACCTAGTACCTATATAAATAGGTTAGTGTCATTATGTTTAATATGAACACTGGTATAAATATTTCTCTCAAGTTTTATACGATGATCCTGATAATTGTTTTTTTTTAAGTAGAATGCTACAATTTTTTTTTCATGAGAGTGGGACTATGCGAGTAACGGAACGTAACGTAAAAGGATGGTTAGTTGGTTGAGTAATGGGGTCCGCTCTCTCGGCGGGAAAACTTAATTTAATCTAGAATAGAATTAACTTTGGTGCGACGTTTTGTTTTATTCTTACTAAAATGTTGTTATACCTGTTGAAAAATTGCAAATGCATTAAAGGAGAAATAATAACTGATTTATGGTGATGTTCAGCTGCATGCTTGTTTACATAAAGCTAATTTATAATGCTACAAAACCTGCTTGGATGATCTAACATTTTGCTTGCACACCTATTTATTTGTAAGTAAATAAATTATCCTTCTTCATCGTCTATGTAAGTACATACCTACCTAAGTACCTATTTATAATAAACATCTCAGCTGCTACTTGTAAGTATACCTACATTATTTTATATATTTATCTACGTTTAACCAAGGACGATATAGGTAAAAGGACTGCTAAATGCTCATCCAATACTTCAAAATGTGATTCTATAATGAAATAAATAAATATCCTTGGACATTCCACACAATTAGTTATAGTAACCAGGTCCATAAAATTGAATAAGTTGGAAATTCCACCCTTACGCGCGCGTTATGACAATATTTGAATCATCCTAGTAGGTACCTTGTTTTATTATTATTATTATTACTTATTTATGTAAGTACCTATTGTTTTGTTATGTCCTTTCTTTTTCTTTTATGGTGTGCAATAAAGTCATATTCTATTCTTATTTATAATATAGTAATTTCCCGAGTGCTAATATAATGTCTAATAGGTACAACTCATCCTAGTACCTACCTACTAACGGACATTAGTAGTCTTTACCTATATCGTTCTTGGTTTAACTAAGTTAGAATCATTATTTCCCACAACCAAAGTTACCACCTACCCTACCTATAAAGGTTATTGATGCTCAATTATTTTAAAACTTAGTTCTAAGGACCTGCATTTTATAATTTCTATACCATACGAAATATATATATCAGGGCATCTACTCACGAAGCTAAAAACGATATTTCGGGCCAATTTTTTCAGTTCAGCCTATGCTGCGAAATATTTCAAGTTCAACTTACTCTACCTACCTACACCAATATAGGTAGGTATAGTAGGTACCTAGGTGAAACCGCAAAAATTGCCCGATATAATTGATTTTGGATTTGTAGAGTAAGGCTCCTTAGAAATGATGAGTTAAGTAGGTATACCTACCTTTAATGTCTATTTACAGTAACCTACCTATTTGATATGGATTGATTGATATGAAAATGGCAAGGAGTGAGACCTGCCAACTTTTTGTGTTATCCTATGACCAGCATGGACTGCTATTATTATAGAGCCTACTTCTATTTAATTATAATTTACCATTTACTGATTGATATTTCCTTTCTCTTTGATTTAAGCCACCAAAACAGTTAAATTCAAAAAACATTCACCTACCCGCATTTTCAAAAATAACACAACCTTACGCAACAGGGTTCGCGTATGTCGGTGGCGCATGCGTTGTGAACAAACGACTCGAAAAGGTCAACTCTGTGGCCATTATTGAGGACACCGGTGGCTTCTCTGGCATCATTGTCGCTGCCCATGAAGTTGGCCATTTGTAAGTATAAATTACCTACATTTTTCGCAGAAAACTATTGTTACATTTTGGAACGATTTGTATACCTAACCTTTTCGAAATAAATAAATATCCTTGGACATTTTACACGGCGTCATCTAGTCCCAAGCTAAGCAACTTAATAATTCTAGTGTTTTGGTAACCAGATGACTGAGTATGTATACTTAATACTCAGATACATTTTTTTGTAAATACATAGGTACACACACATTATAGATAGAAAAACACCCAGACCTGGAATAAATATCTGCAGAACATACAAATATTTGTCCCGCGGCGGGGATCGCAACCTCCGTGTCTCGAGCGGGCCTTCGCCCACTGCGCCACAGAGGTCGTCAAATGAAAATCAACCTTTTATATTCCTAAAATACTATTACAATCTGAAAATCAACCTTTCATGTTCCTATAATAGTATTATAATCTGGTTATTCTGGTCATCAGACTAGGAGCAGTCCACGACGGCAGTCCACCGCCATCCTACCTCGGAGGACCCGGCGCTGAGAAGTGTCGCTGGGAAGACGGCTTCATCATGTCCGACCTCAGGCACACGGAAAAGGGTTTCCGGTGGTCACCCTGCTCTGTCCAGAGTTTCCATCATTTCTTGAAGTAAGAACTGCAGTGCATTACTCCAGGTGTATTATTCTGTCAAGACTGTAGAGGCTGGTGCTAGTGAGTCAGTGAAGATATAGAATATACACCAGATGTATATTCTAGTTGTGTAGACTTTAGATGCTGGTAAGTCTCTCAAGGCGTAGAATAACAGTGACGTCAACATCAATTCTTAGCTGCCAAAAGACTCATGGAAGACGCTATGTCGGGAGGGACTCAGGAGTTTTTCATTCTTGATGTAAGTTCTTCCGTCCTAGAAGGTAACTCTATAACACGCTTAAAATAGAGCGTCATCTGGAGCGGGAGCGCGATTATAACAATATTTTAATCACGGTACCTTCCTAGTAGGTATGCATGAATGAACATGGTAAGGGCGAAGGAAGAGTAGGTACATATTACTTTGCCCTGGATTCAACGAGAGCGTTCCCGGGTCAGATTCCTTAGCCATAGGATCTTGAGAGACTGGATGTAGAACAATAGTAGCGCTGGGTGATTTTCAGTTTGCGACTTAAATCACTACGTTTTGTGACTAAGGCCTGTAATCAGAAACCTAACTCAAGCGTCGATCTGTGCTTGAGAGTCGACTCGAGTAGCGTTTCTTATTCAAGAACGTTGCTTGAGGGTAGTTCAGCTGATCAGAGTTCAGCTGAGTAGAGATCAGCTGAACCGAGTTCAAATCGACGCTTGAGTCAGGTCTCTAAATACAGGCCTAAGTTTAACTTTTACTTTCAGCGGTGACACAGCGACTTGCTTGTACAACTCGCCACACGAAGACGACTCGTTACCGCGCGTGCTTCCCGGCCGTCTGCTCACGTTAGACGCGCAATGTCGGAAGGATAGAGGCACCAGGTTTGTACTCTTCAGAATTATTGTATTGTATTGTTTATTGAGCACCTTAGATAAAACAACAAAGTAGTGTTATTACAGATGAACATTATTGCTTAGCCTAAGGAAATTACAAGTTTCACAATGAGATACAACTGATACCTAAACTAAGATAAAAATAATCCTGTATGATAGGTATTATGGATGCCTTAAAGGGCTTAAAATCAATGTTTCTTATTGCCTCTCAGAACCTTGAGACCCAAGAACTCCGTCATTAGAATTGGGTACCTAATATGCCTATAGGTAAAAAAAAAGACGTGTGGCACTCGGAGACTGCCGCGGTAAAGCTATTGCATAGCATTTTTTCGGAGTGGGTGGGAGGTTATTTTCGTTACGGAATTTCTGAATTCGGTCTCCACGCTCAAGGCCCGCGATAGAAGCTATGCAATAGCTTAAAATTCTCTTGCACAACACAAAATTTGACATTAACTACGTTATCCTTAGAATCCAAGGAACTGTCAAGGATAATGTATATAATAATCCAATGGTTGTGCAAGCCGGCATAAGTCATTTTAAAAATAAATTTGGCGCCTTAAAAATATCCCTAACAGTAATAGTATGGAGCACAAATAACGTCCCGTTCAAGTTCCGTTCTTTTAGCGACCACAGACCACAGATAAGATAACCACAGATAATATAGCATAATAACGTTCCGTTTGTTCCAGCGCGTGTTTCAAGGACGAGCGTGTTTGCGCTCAGCTGTTTTGCTTCGACGCAGCGAGCGGGTACTGCGTGGCGTACCGACCCGCGGCCGAGGGCTCGCCTTGTGGAGACGGACAGGTGAATATCATTAAAAAGTTAAAGGTGGAGCCCATTGAAATGAATTATAGAGCCACAATCAGACAAATAAAATGTAAACGCCAAAACTCGGCGCACGCTACGTAGTGCGCAGTTTTTCTTTTTTGCGTACAAGCGACATTGAACATTAAAACAAACGACATAACGTCTACATTCAAATGTCAAATGTCATTGTAGAACATTGAATTTGCACGCACATTTTTTGAGTGTTGTCAGCTATTAGATTGTGACTCTTTAATACACATCTCAATGGTGGAGCTACGTAAAAAGAGCGCTGGCTGTCAAACTGCTCCGTGGTCGATGATTGGTGGAGAGGTAACGCGGCGCACTTCATACCATTGATTTAGCGAGTGCTATTAGTTCGTCGGCGAGTGAACACAGGCGCAAACATACCCCCGCTACTTCGCCTCAGCGCTCTTTATACGTAGCGCGACCTATTATCTCTTCTGGGTTGTTTAAGGCTCAAATAACACCGAAGCGGCAAATCTTTATAAATAAGACCATAAACTTTATCTTACAATGCGGGCACCACACCTTGGCTTCAACTTTGTTTCAACATTAGAATGGCCAATGGCAATGCTCCGTTTGTGTCGAATAACCGTAAACGGAGCATTGCCATTGGCCATTCTAATGATGGAACAAAGTTGAAGTCAATGTGTGGTGCCGGCATGATACATAGATCAAAACTCACAAAAAACTATTTGCTTGGGAAAAATATTTATGAAGCTAAATGATTATTATTATTAATATTTCTTGCAAATCAGTTTTGAAACGTGATTTGATTAAATGATTAATACTTAATCACACGCTATGATAAAGTAAGAATTACATAATTATTACATAACGTAAAACGCTTCATACATATCGGACCACGATCGTCAGCGTGACTTTAAAACCAGTCTTACGAAATAACTAGAGAGTTTTTAAGGATTTTTCATACTCATAACGATGAATAGAACAGAATATTTTTTTTTATCAACATTATTACATAACAAAAATGAGAAATGACTTCTTTTTTGTAAGTACCTACCTATTAGGTAGGTTGAATCGTTTTATGATACTTAAAGATATTTACAGAAACTAAACTAAGTCTTACTTACTACATATTCACATAACTGTACAAAATACAGAACCAGTTGAGCCACCCGAGGATCGTTACAAACGATCTATAGCTCAACTGATCCAAACCACTGCCAAACGGAAGCGTGCCCAAGACACTGGCAGCATTGCCGCGCTGAATGGCAATGCTGATCTTTTGAGCCAAATAAGTGCCAGCCCTTGGATTACGCGTCGCTTCGACCAGACGAGTTTATGATCAATTTGATATTGAATAGTATACGTATGGTCATTAATAATATGATTTTAACCAAAGACGATTCATATCTAGAAGACAGACAAAGGCCATACACAAAATCGTAACCCGATCCCGCAGTACCAGATAGCCTGAAAACTTTAAAACATCAATTTTATCCAAGAAATTTCAATACTTAGTAGGTACTAGGTAGCAACAATATTTAATATTTAAACATTTTTAACTAGAAAGTAATTGAAATTTCTTGGATAAAATTGATGTTTTAGAGTTTTCAGGCTATTTTTTAGGGTTACGATTTTGTGTATGGCCTTTGTCTGTCTTCTTGATATTAATCGTCTTTGATTTTAACATAATATGTTATTTATATTTTGCTCTTATATTTCAGTACTGCATAAACGGGCGGTGTATAACGGAGCACGAGAATATAATACCGGACTACTCACAGCACACGCCGAGCTATGTGCGACCAGAAACGAGTCCATTCTTCCAGAATATTACCAGGTAAAACCTAAATACTATTGTCTGAAGGGTTAGTCAGAGTCATGACCAAAACATACTATAGTCTCAGTCGTGTGTCATAAAGATGTCTAAGTAGAAATGTCGAATCTTAAATACCTCAAAAAAGATCTGAGACTGAATTTAATTTGTTAATTTGTCTGATAAAAATTACATTTTGGTATTATAGAGTCCAGGACCTTTGAAAGACATGCCTGGGCCAACAGACCCTTTTGATTGCAATAAAGGTCGTTATGTAGGACGCTTTAAAGTTCATTGATAAAACTGGTGACGTCAATGGGCTTATTGATTGGCATCATAATTATATAAGACTCAAGTCATATATAGGTACCTACATGATACTGTCCTTATAGCTATTGGGCCTTTATTTTCAAAAAACTGATGATAAAGGGACATGTACGCGATAGATGTTGATAGTGATAGGCGTCATCAGAATGATAGTTTATTCTTAGACTATTGTGTCTGATAGATTTAGGTACATTGATACTGTATTATGACATCGATATTTCTACAAAAGATGACCAAGCTATTCCTAAAATGGATAAGATTGGTAAAATCACAAACACAGATAAAAATCACAAAACTGACATCAGGAATGAGATGATCAATATCACATTCCCGTCAGCGTGTGTACAAAACACAAAGAAACTCACAAATACTAATACCAAAATTTTTTTACAACAACACAAACAGTTTCGAAGCAACCACAAAGCCATACGTAGCTAGTACACGAGCAACAAACTATTACTCCTATCGAAAGACAAGTCTTACAACAAGTCCGTCGACAATTAGAACAACAAGTCCGACGCCAAGTCCGTCAACAGAAAGCGTCTTCAAATACTACCAATACACAACGAGAAAACCTTACTTCTTCACCGAGAAAACCACAACAACACAAAAAACAACAAGATTCACATACCCACCATCGGTTAACAAATACTCAATCACATCAACGAAAAACCCATATGACTTCAAAGATTTCGCCACGCGAGCACCGAAGATAGAAAAGCAGGACAGAAGTGAAAAAACGAACTTCAACAAAGGGGTGTTCGACACATACCTATCGCGAACGACAACGAAAAGTCCTTACCAAATCAAAGGAGTGAACCCAGTTTTCAAAATAGGGACTTTCTATCAGAAATCGTACGACAACTCTATAAGACCTGATGCGAATTCGCAACAGGTGCAAATAGAACCGGCGAGGCTGGTGTTCTCTTACCAAAGGAATTTAACAACTGGGGAGTTACAGCATTGATGTGCCATTTACGATTATTGGTAAGATGTTCACGATCATGGACGCCATTTTCTGGGACATCATACAAATCACACTTCTTACTCACCAGACTTCATACATTGTACCTACACCTACATCATCATGACATATTAAGTAGTTAATCAACAGATAAAAAATGCATGGTATGCATATTTATTCAATGTAAATAACATAGGTACCTACTATTACTAAACTATTGTACATTTGTGAACTGTACCTATATTGAATTGTGCTATCAATATTTGTCTTTTTCTTCATAATCTATCGCTCGATTGATTAGGTACCTACCTATCATCAAAGTAGACATTAATTTAGATTAGAAAAAGTATGTTTTAAAGAAAAAAAGTGTCTTATGCTGTCTGTATACCTATACTTTTATACCTACCTATCCAATATAATATTCTTAAAAATTATTTCAAGCTTTAAAGTCCTTTTTTTTAAATCGCAAACACGACCGGAAGTCGTTAGGCGGCTTTAATACTTCGGCACTAGACGAACTTACTTATCATAAAGTTCGTTTCTCCATCTTCCTGGAAGTATATTCGCAGACGTTATTAATTTAATAAACTTCAGTCATTAGCTCTTCAACTTCTTGCTCAAACAATAGTGGCAATTCGGAGTGTCGCAAAAGCTAAACTACCTAACTAAAATTAATGCCATCCTTTTTATTCCCATTGCTATGAAAGGGACGGCAACATTTTTAGTTAGTTAAGTTTAGCTTTTGCGATGCTCCGAATTGCCACTAGTATCTGAATGCATCAAAGCTAAAAGGTTTTTAGAATTATATCTGTACCTTTTTTCCATATTTCTTCTTCACTGACTAACCTACCAATATAGATATTTAACTATTTTTGTTTTCTCCACAGCCGCCATTAGCATATCGAGCGGATAAATATATGAAGACTGCCGCTGGTAACAAAGCGACCCAACCGGCCGCCTGTGTACCAGCCAAGAACTACAATAAAGATTGTGTTAGCGCATTACCCCATCTATTACTATGATATTCTAAGCAAACTGGGAATTTCTGAGTATCACATGATGATAAATAAAATCAAGCAGATATATCTTTGCTTGTTTTTATTTAACGGGTAAGGGTATGCGCCTGTGTATAGTGAAAATGTGTCTGTAGACTGTCAGACACTGAAGTGGGTGATAAAAATGTGATTGTGTTTCTTAAACTATAAGTACAGTAGTAATAATGTAGATCTGACTATCAATGCGGGATAGTATCCTTTTGGATATACAGAATACTCCTAAATATAATTGTTGTAAAAATATTGTAAGGTTACATTAGAGAAACTGCCACAATGTGCCTTTTATACACTTTTAAGAAATTGTAAGATAGGTTTTATAGTTCTCGCAGTTTAAGGGCGACTGGCTCGCTATATTTCGATCAAACTAGCTCTTAATTATCAATTTATTAGGTTCTAATCCAACATATTTTAATTTTATACTTTTGTTTTCAAAATTCAATTTTGTTATTATTTAAGCCTGTTTTTTAACTCTTAACTTATTTATGTGACATAGATACTAAAGTTACCAATATACTTTAAAATTGACAAAAATATTTTGAATATGAAAAAGACTATGGAAATGCAAACAGTGATATTGTAATTGAGACATCACTTGCCTTCGATATAGATTTATTTATATTAAATCAAACTATTTATGTATGAATCCATTCTTATTTCCTCAAAAATTATATAAATTTTAAGAGAGAAAAATATAGAAAATTGAATTGTGAATCTGTGTAGTTTTAATATGACTGACGTATCCTTCCTCTTAGTTCCCATTTGCTATCTACTAAAGTAGGTAAGTACCTACCATGGGGTACCATTTCCTTATAAAACGCTTGCAGTGCCAAAAAATAATAATAGATAGCGTTACGTGTTGCGATTTCGAAATAATATCTCTGGAAATTCATGTAAACACTAAAACTATGCCAGAATCATACATTTTCTGTTTTATTTAAATATATTTTTTTCAATATAACGAAATAAAATATCCCATTATTTTATTTCCTAGATCAATTTCTACAAAATAAAATAAAATTACATGACATGAACGCTAGATGGCGCTGACTCAGAAACACAGGTAAAACGGGATAGCCCGACGAATTGCCCGCAAATTCAGGATTGTTTTCAATGTTCTACATGAGGCATCTGTACTAGTGTATTATATTATCTGTGGTACCTACACAACTAACCTATTTTGGTATTGAAATTCTCCATGTTTAATATCTACCTAGCAAATTGAAATTGATTTTTAATTATAAACTAGGATAAGTACATTAACTGAAAATAGAATTGTATTTAATCCCAACACCACTTTATTCATCAAATAGTAAAAAATACACAACATACGTCCATTTCCTACTAAACATTAGGTAACAAAATGCAAACAGAATAAATTATTCTATAACTTATATACAGGGTGTTACCAGACCACTACCGAAAACTTTAGGGGGTGAAAGTACCCATCAATATGAACAACTTTTTCTAAGAAACCAACACTGTGAACGCGATAAAAAAACAGCAGTTCCATACATAAGTTCAATACCTACTTGGCTAAAGTGTATGAAACAGCTGTTTTTTTTTTCGCGTTCACAGTGTTGGTTTCTTAGAAAAAGTTGTTCATATTGATGGGTACTTTCATCCCCTTAAGTTTTCGGTAGTGGTCTGGTAACACCCTGTATTATATCATTTAAATTAGGAATTCTTATCATTAATGAACCGTCTTAACCGAGTTTATCAATTTTTTATTCATATTGATAAATCAGATTGCTTTGATTAAAATTCTGATTAGGTACTTGGGTGTTTTACGTTTAGATAAAATAAATAAAATAATGTCCACCAGAGAACAATGCTATGAATGGATTGTTATTTCATTTAAAGTTAAACAGCTTGGAAGTTTAGTATAGAAATCACCAATCAGATTACTGAAGATTAAAAAAACATATTATGGAAATTCATTTTCGTTTAAAATGTAATTTCCTATCTTAAAGCAAGCCTATAAACACACTATAGATTTTCAGAAGATATTTGTTTCTAAATATTAGAATTCCTATAAGAAATCAGAGTATAAAGTTCTACAGATAAATATCAAAGACGATTAATATCTAGAAGACAGACAAAGGCCATACACAAAATCGTATTATTTTTTTATATTGAATATTGTTGCTACTTACTACTAGTATTGAAATTTCTTGGATAAAATTGATTTTTTAAAGTTTCCAGGCTATCTGGTACTGCAGGATCAGGGTTACGATTTTGTGTATGGCCTTTGTCTGTCTTCTAGATAGTAATCTTTGATAAATATTAAACTTTGTGCTTAACTTCCCTTGATGGGGGACGGGCTGGCAGCTACGTTGTTGACTAATAATCTGGCTAACATACCAACAGAGAGCACAAACACCAGTCCGGCAGGCATAAACTTGCCGCTGTTGTAGGCTCTGCAACAAGTAAAAAACAACACTTATAATTCCTAAAGTTGAAATTTTGTCTCACTTTCAAAACTATCGTGAGTTGTTTCACTTTCAAAACTATCGTGAGTTGTATTAGACATTATAATAGCACACGGGAAATTACTCACGTAAAATTATCGTCGATTTAGATACCGACAATGTTTCGATTCTTCCGGAGAATCTTCATCTGGGTATGAGTGTGGTCACTCCTCGCGGTCGCGTCTCACACTGACACTAATTTTACGTGAGTAATTTCCCGTGTGCTATTATAATGTTGAAATTTTTTGTTTGTAAGTGTGTAAGTATGTAAGTATAAATAAATAAATAATAATAAATATCCCTGGACATTCCACACAGCGTCATCCAGTCCCAAGCTAAGCAATTTAATGCTTGTGTTATGGTAACCAAATGACTGATATACTACATAGATACATTTTTTTTTTGTAAATACATATATTATACATAGAAAACACCCAGACTCGAGACAAATATTTGCAGATCATACATTACAAACATTTGTCCCGCAGCGGGAATCGAACCCGCAACCTCCGCGTCTCAGGCGGGCTTTCGCCCACTGCGCCACAGAGATCATCCACCACAGAGGTCGTCGAAGTATGAATGTTTGTTACTCTTTCCCACTCAAACAGCTGGATGGATTAGAATGAAATTTGGTACCAGGATAGCTTATATCCTGGATTAACACATAGGTTACTTGGGAAACGCGGGGGTGCTCATCACATCACAATCAGTAAGTATGTCTTATCAATCACATACTGGGACCTCTCAACAAGCCCACCTTCCTTATCAAGCGCCAATTGGATTCTTTGTTTTCACAATTTTGTTGACTCATGATGAGCTTTGCCTCTGCAAGAAATGTATTTTCATATCAGGTAATATTGTAATTATTATCTATTTAACTGACTGTGTACTGCAAGTCATTCCCTCTGACAAATATAATAAAATAAGTTTGTATGAGCAAGTACCTACGAATATTGACCTACGGAGCTCAGACCTGGTCTTTGACCGAATCACAAAAGTCTCAACTCAAAATTTGCCAGAGAGCAATGGAGAAGAAGCATCCTCGGCGTCAAACTTACTGATCACGTTAGAAATGCAGACTTACGCTCTAGAACGGGTATTGAAGACGTGGGCATCAAAACAGCTCACTTGAAGTGGGATTGGGCTGGCCATGTGACTCGAATGCATTCAGGACGTTGGGCCAATCTCGTTACACATTGGGTGCCAAGCGGGCAACGAAGACGCGGCAGACCCAGAAAAAGATGGCGAAATGACCTGGATGCGTTTGACTCTACATGGCCGGAAACAGGAATGGACCGGGATGTGAGGAGGGAGAAAGGGGAGACCTTTGCCCAGCAGTGGGACATGATAGGTTGATTTAAAAAAAAAAAAAAAAATGAGCAAGTGGCCAACTTTGTCAGAGTTTTAAGGCCGCCTAGCCTCTGGCTTCCTCTTCCATGAATCATTGTCCTCAGTGCTGAGGGTCGTGACCTCCTCCAAGGACCACATTGGATTAATGACTTTAAAAGCCGAGAATTCAACATGCCCTCTGAAGCACGGAAGCGCGCAGCTGTTATTGAAACTTGCGGTCACCTATCCAAGGTGTGACTGCTGAATGTTGCTTAACTTCAAAGAACTTCTTACCTTCATCAAAAATGCATCCAGATAATGACTCTACAGATGAAACAGGGTTGACACTGTAAATTGTACTATCAAGACCAATATCATCATTCTCCTGCCCTTATCCCACGCTAAGTGGGGTCGGCACAACATGTTTTCCAACTATCAAGACCAATAATAGAAAATATAATTACCTGTATCCCATAAGACCGCCCAAAGCAGTGGTAGTTCCCAACATAAGACCATAGTTAGAAGGATTCTGACTAAGCTGGTATGCTCCAACACCTGCAGAAATTATGTCAAAACCTTAGTAAGTTTATATTTTTTTTTTTTTTTTTAAGTATTAGACCACGCTTGCACCAATGTAAGATTTTTTATTTCATTATAAATAAAAAATCTTACATTGGTGCTTTAATCAAGAAATCATCTGACTAATAGTTTTAGCTCTCGGCGTACTCGGTTCTATAGCCTAGTGGCAGCTCAGCTTAAGAGCGATTGCTTGTAACTATGCAGATTTGAATCCTGCCGGAGCTGTTAACTTTTAGTAAGATTTTTCACTTAGTATGTTTCTCAAAACAAATTTAAAAGACACCTAATACATGAGGTAGTGTAGTTATGAGTTTATCCATTAACAGCTAACGAAAACTTCTGTAATGCTTTCCAAATAAAGATAATACATGTAATACATCATGCAATTAACACAAGCATTAAATTGCTTAGCTTGGGAATGTCCAAGGATATTTATTTATCTACTCAAACTACACCAGCCACCATGTATTACCTAAGTAAATGTATGAATAAATTCTAATTTCTATTGACTTGCCTAAGCTTGAAAAGATATGGTAGGTAGTAAAAGTAAGTAAGTTTGTTTATATTGAGCAAACCAAGAACGATTATCATTTTTGTTAGTACCTACCTACTCTTCATTAAAAAAATTATATAATTACCAAGGATTGATCCAAATATTAAGCCTGCACTCAGTGAAGGTACTGATCCTGAAATAAAACAGAATTATTAGTTGAGAATGTAATACACAATTTAGAGAAACCGGCTTTTTCATTAGCAAAATTCTGCATTCTTGATAGAGTTTTCTTAGTGCGAGTTGGGAACTGCTCGTAAATTCTGCTCCAAAATACTTACCAGCTTTAGCGTATCCCATGATACCGCCAGCAGCGACGGTAGCAGCGTATGCGAAGCCAAGAATGTCGACACCCATTGCAATTGCAAGTTTTTAAGAAAATATCAAAAATGAACCACTCTTCACTTGTGCACGTAACTTTCGTTTGAACAAAGAAAGTTCCCGGAGTATTATTTACTACTCTTTTGCTTTGGTTGGATGAAAGAAAATGAAATGAATGATTAAATGAATTTTGACGCGACGTAACGCAACATAACAAATTCGTACGTACTTACTTTAATTATGTCAAAGTCAAGTCAATCAAAGTCAAAAAAATTTGATGACAATGACATTCTCTTTCATTTTACTACATTCAAATGTTTTGTTCCATTTTGTACTTCCGGTTGTCTCTTGTATCCACTTTTCCAAAAAATTATTGACAGATGACATTGTTTAATTGACACCTTGTCACTATCATCACAATCAATCAATCAAATCAGCTGACTTTTCTTCTTCTTTCCATAGTTCTTTCATTCCCTAAAAATAGTTTTTTGCTTAGTTTTCTTTACAATTTCCTACATGGAAATGTAAAGTTTTGAAATTCTAGTTCATTTGAAACTGAACCAAAATATCTTGCAAAATATCATCAAGGCCTGTAGCAGGCCTAATAAAACCGTTAAAACGATGATATCACTTCCAATTTCGTCATAATTAGTAATAGGTACATTACGTCAGGATTTACTCTCAGTACCTATCTATTGAATAAAACTATGAGTTTCAGCGTGCTATGCAAAAATTCAGTACCACGGCAATCTCGATAGCGTTCAGTCGCTGCGTCCCGATTTAAACATCGAGTTTTTATGTATTTCGGCAGCCTTGACTTTTGAGGCAGTGAGATAGGTATAGAATTTAATTGAAAGATAAACTAGACGGCCACGATGCTTAAAAGTGCGTCTAAAGTGACAATAAACACTGGAAATGTGCTCAACTTGATTGATATCAAGAAGAAAGCTGGACAGAATGTTACCGAAGAGGTTAGTATTTTTTTAACTAATACTTAGGTACAAAATGTTTTTGCTCTATTTACTTGGTCTTCTATTTAATACCTAAGTACTTTACCTTCACAAACTATTAGATAAATTATTAGTTCTCTTTATATTTGACCAGACCAGACCTACTTACTTACTTAACTATATTTTGTTGTGTAGGTAAGCTTAAAAGTATGAAGTATCACATGAAAAACTAATTGTCTAAACTCACAAATCTAACAACTAAGAACGTCATAAATGTTTATGTGCTCCCAAATATTTAATGTTTCAGTATTCGTGTTTTAGTCTTTTGACTAGTGACTAGTTCCCGTTCCCATGGGAATACCGGGATCAAAAGTAGCCCATTTTTAAATCCAGGGTATAAGCAATCCTGGCACCAAGTTTCATTCAATCCGTCCAGCCGTTTGAGCGTGAATGAGTAACAAACATTCACACTTACACATACACGTACACAAACTTTCATCTTTATAATATTACTATGATTTTGTATATCTAACTACATCAAGCAATACCTACCGCAGATAGGTAGAATACAGGTACTGGCCAATCATTTCCTCAACAAATTGCCCAAGGATATTAAAACTTCTGAAACATACCTTAAACTTAGCGCACAAAGTTGATTTTCCTTAAAGGCTTCTACTTCCTTCATGTTCATGTTGACATAACAATAGTGTGTTTAAATTCAATATGTCTCAGTGAATTATCAAGTACTGTTAACATCAATAGTTTCCGGTTTTAAAGTAGGTATATTATCACTTAATAACATAAGTAGATTTAATTTTAAAAAGGTTTTAAGTTTCGATTTGAAAATAAAATATAATTTTTTTATGTTAACTTTAAACTCGTCAAAATCATTTTAAAAATAATGATGATTCAAAGAGGAAAAATTAACTAAAAACCTTACTTACCAAAGTTATGATCATGATTGTAGGTAATTGTTTTTTCTTTGAAAAAAACTTCTGAGTTTCCAAAACCTTGAAATGTTTAATAACTGTAAGTTTAAATATATGTGTGACATACTAAATCTAAAGTATAACTATATAACCAATACTAAGACTAAATCTTAAAAAGGTTAAGTGTGATTTTCTCCTAGCTATGACCTGTTTTTTTGGTATAAATATGAGTAAGTATTACTATGTTTTCTATGTAGACAGCTAGTAAATAACAATAGCTTATTTACTAGAACTTAAATAGGTACCTACATAATTCAAATACTTACTCGGTAAACATAGATTTTCGTAAGTTCACTACATGAATACCTACTTAATTTTACTTACTTACTTACTTAAGTAGGTAGGTACTAATTATTGAATCATTGCTTGAGATTCACGTTGAGTTCGAAACCATGCCTAGATAATCATTCTCAGATGTATAAGTAGGTACCTACCTACCAAAGACGATTAATATCTAGAAGACAGACAAAGGCCATACACAAAATCGTAACCCTAAAAAATAGCCTGAAAACTCTAAAACATCAATTTTATCCAAGAAATTTCAATTACTTTCTAGTTAAAAATGTTTAAATATTGAATATTGTTGCTACCTACTACTAAGTATTGAAATTTCTTGGATAAAATTGATGTTTTAAAGTTTTCAGGCTATCTGGTACTGCGGGATCGGGTTACGATTTTGTGTATGGCCTTTGTCTGTCTTCTAGATATTAATCGTCTTTGCTACCTACATATGCGAGAATAAAATAGATGTTAGAAGTAGGTAGTTAACAACCAACCATGACTTTGCAGTATTACAGAGTTACATTCCTAACATCAATAAACTCGGTGGCATATTAAAATAAGTTCTACGACTTTTCATGTCTTATTACAAGTTTGATCAAACATCGTTTTTGTATTCAAATAATGGAGAGACAGGGATGGAAATAGGGATCATTACGCGGAAGGTCAAATACACATTATGTCAAAAACTCAAAATGACGAGAGGATGTAATTTTTCGCAAAATGTCAAATACGCAATATATTTTTATTTATTTATTGCACACTGCGCGTTTCATTTGCGTTTGTATCGATACATATAAGTCGCGCCACGTAAAAAGAGCGCTGAGGGGAAGTAGCGGAGGTATGTTTGCGCCTGTGTTCACTCGCTGACGAACCAATAGCACTCGCTAAATCAATGGTATGAAGTGCGCCGCGTTACCTCTCCACCAATCATCGACCACGGAGCAGTTTGACAGCCAGCGCTCTTTTTACGTGGCGCGAACTATACGCGCAGTGAGACGGCGCATTTAAAAAACGTGGTTTGCCTAGGCTCTATTGTTTAGTAACTCGTGTCTACAACCCGGCTTCCCGCGATACAGGCTAACGCCTCGTGCGACCTCCATTAATGTTTAGTGAACGTTTATTTTAGTAGGTACCTACCTAATACCTAAATATATTGAATCTTTACTCAACTATAATCAATCGTGACTTTGCATTATGTAGAGATAAATAAACCAATATCAAGGTTATATTGACTTCCTGCTATAACCGTGTTGGTTTGGTTATTGGATTATTTGGGATGTGCACTGTCGGCATGATTAGATTGAATGATAGCGAGTTCGACTCTGGCTTGATGAAATTTATTTCGGGTAATTAAATTATACGCATCAAGAAGAACTCCTGATTCTGCAGGTCATATTGCAAAGAGGTGAAGGCCTCTAAATAAGTTAATTAATTATAATAATTATTAATATCCTTTGAAAATTACAAGGGGTCTTAGAATAACACTAGCTGCGCCCCGCGGTGCTACCCGCAGTGAATAGTTTCCTTTCCCGTGAGAGTACCGAGATCAAAAGTAGCCTATTTTTTAATCCATAAGCAATCCTGGTACCAAATTTCATTCAAATCCGTCCAGCCGTTTGAGCGTGAAAGAGTATTAAACACACTTACATAGGTTCTTACACAATTACACTCACAAACTTTCACGTTTATAATATTAGGTATTAGTGTGATGTGATTAGTGTGATAGTGTGATTAAAGAAACGTTTACCCCTAGCTTTCTGAAAACTATGAAATGCCAACTTCTGTCTTATGCGGACCTATGTATTTGGACGTGCTTCTGACTACCCCCTAACGGCCGGTTTCAATATTAAACTTACGAATGATCGTAGATTGATCGCCATAGCAACTTTGTTTAGACAACTAAAAATGTAGGACACTTTTTGACAGATAACAATCTTACTATGGCGACAGATCCACGGTTATTAGGTAGTAAGTTGAATATTGCAACCCGGCATAAGACATCTTCAAATGATCTTAATTAATCTCAAATCTTAAGAGTCTATCGTGGTTTGAAGATACAACCGTCTCTTTCATTTCCCAGCTATCAGAGAGCATCAAACTGACACTCTCAGAATGGGGGACCCAGAATCTACCATCAGCTCCAATCCAAAACGGAAACCATCCATCCGAGTCCCCTAAAACCCCAGAACCCTCGGACTACATGGTGCTTCCCACCACCACTCCGGTGATGAACATCACCCGCCCTCATGATGATGTCCAGAACAAGATGGCCGAGGAGGAGAGGAAGAACCTGAAGATTGGAGTGAAGATATTCATAAATGAGGATAGCAAGGAGGCTTTGACGGAATGTTTGGAAAATGGTGAGTGTTATCTCTTAATAGATAGTTCCGGCTTTTAAAGTCGTTAAGCCATGACGGAGGCCTTTAGGCGGCCTGAAAACTCCGTCACCAGAGTTGGCCACTTGCTCATACGGACGAACGATAGATAGTACAAGCACCGTGCTTCGGTGCTTCGGAGGGCACGTTAAATTGTCGGTCCCGGCTTTTAAAGTCGTTAAGCCATGACGAAGGCCTTTAGGCGGCCTAAAAACTCCGTCACCAGAGTTGGCCACTTGCTCATACGAACGAACGAACGAAGTAGGTACAAGCACATAATTAAAAAAAAAGTGTACGTACCTAATATGTACGTACATATATGTACCAATGTATTTGGACGTACCTACCTACCTCTGACTACCCTCTTCATCATCATCATCAGTAATTTTTAACTGCTGGCATCCCTTCGTGAATGCCATTACTATCCCCTTTTCGACATTGAACTCATCATTCCATCATTTCAAATGGTCGCCGTAAATATCTAAAATAATATGTCTACCGCACGTTGGAAATACAGTTGTAATCATATTTTTTTATTTCATTTTATTTTACTAGCATTTTAGTTTTCTAACGATGACTTGTCATAATAAATCTATACGCTACCGTCATAGTAAATTGACTATTAATATTTACTAGGTACTATACCTAGTAGGTATCTTCAGTGCCTCTAGCGGATAGGATGAAGAACTAAAATTGTACATAGAACAATAATTAAAGTAGGTACCAAGTGTTAGCACTCGCGTAGTTTTGCAAGTCATGGTAATGAGACGATATTTTAGAATTTGAAGATTTCCGCTAAATCACGCCTAAATCAATAAGTTAGGTAGTAATTTGTCTATTTTCATGACTTCTGAGTCACTAGTGCTTAGTCATCATTAGCTATTCATTGGCGCTGATTTTGTTGTAATACGGACTAGAAGCGGCCCCTTAGCCAAAAAAAAAATGGTCTTACGGTAAGACGTTATGCGTTGATTAGTATATTTTTTATACTATTAAAGTGCTTAGCTTGAGGCTTGATGACGCTGTGTGGAATGTCCAATGATATTTATTTATTTAGGTGATCTGCGTTCGAGAATGCCTATAAATTTAACATAGGTACTTACGATTAATGAAGAAGATTGTTTTAAATGGGCGTTTTTAATGGTTTTAAATTTAGACGATTACAACCTATGTATGTACCTATTTGTATTTATGTAATATAATATATAATAAAGTTTATTACAGTCTGGCGTCTTACTTAATGACGTGAATACAATAAATTTTATAGCAACCATATCTCCGTATAGTAAGGCTCAGATTAAAAATAAGTAACTTTTAAGGCTATTAATAGTTTCAATCAACATTCAGCTGTTATAACAGGCAGGTTAAGGTTTAAAAAATATGTTAAATTTTGAATACCTAAAGAAGTTAGATAGAAACCACGGTTATTTCGCTTAACACGACCACATCACGACCATTTGATTGGTGGTAGGGTTATTTTTGCTTATCACGTTATTACTTACAATTTATCATTTTGATGTAGGTACCTACCTACTCAATATCTTGATTACTCAGTGATACGATTGTATTAAGATCCATTGATATATCAATTACCTTTTATCAATTACTAGCTAACTTGCCCGTGGCTTCGCTCACGTACCTTGATAAAATATAGCCTATGTTCATTCGGAAAGTCTAAGCTACAAATTGGTAAAAGAATTTTTGAAATCGGATGAGTAGTTTCGAAGATTACCCCAAACATACAAACAAACAAACAAACAAACCAACTTTACCTCTTTATATTACTGGTATAGATATAGATTAGTATAGATTATAAGGCATATCTAATTGATATAGGTATCATTAGATATGCCTTTGCTATCACCGCATGGTTGATATCATTAGAATCGCTTTGGTTGTGTTCAACTATCGATCCGATTTGATCCGAAGATAATGTTTTGAATTTTAGTTAATCCTGGATTAAGCTATCTTGGTACCAAATTGCATTCAAATCCGTCCAGCCGTTTGAGCGTGAAGGTGTGATAAACATTCACACTTACATACGCACAAACATTCACCTTTGTAATATTGAAAGAAAAAAAATCGTTTATGTTGGTAGGACCTCAAGGATCACTTCAGTTTCGTCTTACATGCTAGGTGATTCTAATGCCTGTTCCATCGCGACTCCCTACACCAGGGAAAGAATCAGGCAAGAACCTGGTGGTGTGGGCTTAGCTTTTTTTTTAAAGCGATCCCATAACAATCTAAATAGTCAAGCTTCAGCTAGAAGCCAGTCAAACAAAGTAAGGCATGTCCATCAAGTAAAAGTAATTATAAAATTAACAAGGTAATAACACCTCAACAAAATGTTGTCTGGCATCACACGCTACACTTGACTGACTTGAGTGGTTTAGGGGTTAGATTGTTTATGCTTGATGGGTTACCTACATAGTTATGTTGTTGCAAGAGGATCACAAATCATAACTTCCATTTTGTAAATTATTTTATTTCCACGATATAACAATACATGTTCGGTCCTAGTGAGACGACCTGTGGCTACCTAGCCGTCAACAAAATGATGTCTGGCATCACACGCTACACTTGTCTGACTTAAATGGTATTGGTGTGGTTATAGTAGGGATATTAATTTATTTTTTTGTGTTTCAGTGTTTGCAGCCCTACATACAGATTATATAGACAACGTGACGCTCGCATACAACCCCGAAGTGCTGAACGATATCGACATCAACAACGATCCCAAGAACCATTCCACTAAAGCCTCCCCTATCTCTTTGGGGAGCAATGTCGGTAAGTTAGTGGTTGATAAACTTATTTAGAAATCCTACAAACTAACATTATAAACGCGAATGTTTGTGTGTGTAAGTGTTTGTTATTCTTTCGCGCGCGTGCCTTGGACATTGTTGAGATGGAATAGGCTTGTAACACCAAAACCATCCTCTCAGCTTAGTCGGCCATATCCACAGGAAAGGCAATGGTCAATACGTGTGGGGCTGACTAGCCGCGGGTTTCCTCACGATGTTTTCCTTCACCGTTTAAAGCTCGTGTTAAAGTGTACCTATATAAAAATATTGACACGAAAATTCCATTTATTCTTAGCTAGCTGTTACAATAATATTGTGACGTTATTATTATATTCCAGCACGTAACGCCAGCACGGAGATGGAGGCAGACAGCGAGGCTGACGCGAAGAAATGCGAGGCCATGATGCCCGGCGTCATGGTACTCTGGGCTGTGCTGGAAGACTACGTCAAAGCAGGCAAGTGACAATACCGTTAACGTTAGCACAAGCTACCCGCTTCGCTCTCGTAGTACTTTCCAGGATTAAAAGCCGCCTATGTGTCTATGTGTTTTTTTTCTGTTAACTATAATGTGACGAACTCGACGAGTACTCCACCAGCTGGCTGACAGAAGCCCTACACCGAGGCGAATGGAAAAAGGGAGGGGAGGCCTTTGCCCAGCAGTGGGATCCAGTGGGCTGTTTAGATTAGATAATATAATGTGTAAGTGGAATTATGCACCTTAGACAAACCTTAATAGGTTTTTAAGGTGTTTTTTACTAAGTTTGTAATTTATCTTTCATTTTGTTAAATAAAAAAAAATGTGCTATTTCAGGGCAAAACTAAAAACTCAGGTCTTTACATCTTTACTAAATTATTTATACAGAGTCAGGAGGCAAGCTTTGCCTACACTTAACGGGACACTAGTGCCTGGGACATTGTTGAGATGGAATAGGCTTGTAGCACCTAAACCATCCTCTCAAGCTTAGACGGCCATATCCAAGGTCAATACGTGTGGGGCTGACGAGGCTGCGGGTTTCCTCCCGATGTTTTCCTTCACCGTTCAAAGGTCGTGTTAAAGTGTATATACATTTTTCAAAACGAAAAGTCCATTGATGCACGGCCGGATTCGAACTTCACTTGGCCAACACAGTTTTTTTTATTAGTATAGATATAGTATACTGGGTGGAAAAAGACTACTAACGAAAACTAATGGGTTGCAATCAGACCATTAGTACTGAACATAATTAGCGAAAAAAAAAAAGTTTTCGTTTTTTACCCTTGCTCCTTTCTATTTTTTAGAAGAATATATTATATATTAGAAGAATATAAGATAGAAGTAAATGTAAAGGGCTAAAGTATATGTAATCCTTCCAGGGCGCGTCCAGCAGTTAGGCGTAGCGGACGTGGGAGGGGGTTGTCTGAGGAAACTCCACGCGTGGTGTCGCGTGAAGCCGGCCATCGCTCAGATCAACCTGGCCTCGTGCTGCGTCGTGCCGCCTTCTCTCCACGCCTTCTGCAGAGCCAATGATGTACAGCTCCTCACGCATGCCGACCCACCTGGTAATCATTCTGGCTAGGCCATTATTACTCTACCTCCGTCATGGCTTAACGGCCTTTAGGCGGCCACTTTCTCATACGAACGAACGAACGAACCTAAGAGATCCCATTTTAACGACAAGGCCGCTCATTGTACTTAGAGATTAAATTAAGAGATCGCTTTTTAGCGATTCGCCATTATTACTCTACCTCAATGGCTTAACGGCCTTTAGGTGGCCTAAAAACAATGTCACCAGAGTTGGCCACTTGCTCATACGAACGATGTATAAACCCCTTTTTTAACAAAAAAAATTTATCAGCCCAAAATTTAGTTTTTTTTAAAATACATTTGGTTTGACGCCAAAACGCTCGCAAATCATTTCGCATTTTTACTAAGGCGTGACGTCACGTCTGGGTAGGAAGTCCAAAGTTTTCACTAAATGACAAGAAAGTGATTTTACTTAGACGTGACGTCTTGCGCTCTGATTGCTGCTTTACAAAACATGGCGACATTATATCTTTGATTTAGATGTTTTGATTCTTCAGAAGAATCTTCGTCTGGGTGTGTTCACTCCTCATAATATAAATTCCCTTAAAGTATTATAATTGTGATTCAATTTTCAGATCTACTATCGACCGCAGCTGTCAAAACTCTGTCAGATGTGGGCGTATTCTGCGACAGTCTTGAATGGTGTGCTCGCTACCAGGTCCATATTAAGTGTAGAGGCGTGCTCGCTTTGAAGGGCTACGTATGCAAGGCTACTCTAGGGAATAGAGAATAATTTAAAATTACAGTGAAAATATAGAAAAAATTGTAAATGGTTTTCATAATCAATTGTAAATGCATTTAAGGATGACTGATGAAGTGATGAGCGCAGGAGAAAGTTTCTGAAAAATATTTAGCAATGAAAGTGATTTCTTTTGAAAATTACCTAATGATTCCATTTTGCAAATGTTTCTGCGGACTAGTTTTAGTCAAAAAATATACAGCATTCGGAAATTAATTCTCGATTCAAAAACTGTTAGGTCACCAAACATTTTTGGTATGATTGAGTCAATTTTCGTTAGAATTTCTATTCAAGCTGTGTATTGATTCAAGCTATATCCATCTATTTTTGACTTTTAATAGACATGATGACAGTAATCAAGAATTACTATAAATAATTATTAATTACAAGCTGCTTACCCGCGGTGAATAGTTCCCGTGGGAATACCGGGATCAAAAGTAGCCTATATGTTAATCCAGGATATAAGCTATCTTGGTACCAAATTTCATTCAAATTCGTCCAGTCGTTTGAGCTTGAAGGACAACAAACACACACCAACACAAACTTTCGCCTTTTTTAAGTGTGATTTTCTTTACAGTCTACTTTTTATCCCTTGAATACTTTAACAAGTAGACAATATTTAAAATCCTAGAATTGATTATGAAAACTTAACTTCGTTTGCTGTACCTAGCAGTAATTTATGTGATATATCAATTATATATTGACCAGTGCATTCATACGTAGTTTTAAATCCCAATATTCATTACCAGCGAAACAGACAATCTGTTTCTATTTTGTGGTTCAGACGATAATGATTTTAAGTTACCTAAAATTTATAGTAGATTTTTAGAAGCACAAATGATTAAGCTTAATAATTAAATATTTAAATTGGTCAAAACTGTACTTACATTTTATATTGACATGGAAATGAAAACTTAAATATTAATCAATAAGTAACTAAATACAAATTATGATAAAAAACTGTTT
Source organism: Xanthorhoe designata (assembly GCA_963582015.1). Lineage (NCBI taxonomy): Eukaryota > Metazoa > Arthropoda > Insecta > Lepidoptera > Geometridae > Xanthorhoe > Xanthorhoe designata. Next base: position 4,489,144 of record OY757053.1, read on the forward strand.
GAAGACCTCTGTGACTCTGTGTACAGTAAACAGGTTAAAAGCCGTTTGCGGCGCAGAGGTTGCGGGTTCGATTCCCGCCGTTTGACAAATGTTTGCATGTTCTGCAGATATTTGTTCCGGGTCTGGTTGTTTTTCTATGTATAAATGTATGTATTTACAAAAAAAATTATCTAAGTATTATATCAGTCATCTGCTTACCATAACACAAGCATATTTGCTTAGCTTGGGACAAAAAAAAAATCAAATCAAAAATGTTTATTTGTAGCTTAGAATTAAACACAACACAAACAAAAACAACAATAGAACAATCAGCTACAAAATGGTCCCAACTCAGCTTTTGCAGATTCTAAAAAAACCTACGCTGGTTTTCTGTTACTAGATGATGATTATGATTTGTTTGATGTTGGTGACTAGATGGCGCCGTGTGAAATATCCAAAAATATTTATTTATTTTAAAATGACAACTGAATTATTTTCGGCTACTTATTTGATTGGATTTATAATCTAATTACTTTGATTTGTAATTTTGAGTAATGTCAATAAAATGTACGTACAGTGCGACAAACTTATCTGGACCGGTGACAGAGGAGCGCTGCTGTAGCTCTAGAAAGATGATTTATATTAAAACTTAAATTTACGGCTACTTATCGCTATTTAGAAAGAAGGAAGAAAGAAAAAGCGTTTATTTGACACACACACAAACTGAAACAAAACACAAAAACATAATGTAAAGATACACAATGTGTCCCAAATAGGCGTCCAACTCAGCATTTGCTGTTTTGCGCAAGACAAGACAACGCTGATCTTCCGTTGGAACCTTTTGCGAGTCACAGATGTCCCTTTACATAGGTATAGGATAAGTACATACTGAGATTGACTTGAGATTTACCTTTATTTTATTTTATTCCGACGTTTCGACTGGATTGCACCCGTGGTCGCAAAATAAAGGTAAATAGCGATAAATACCCGTAAATATATATATGTTTTACCATGTGTTCTGATCGCGAAAGTTTCAAAAGGTCTAAAGATGATATGATTATTGTTAGTTCCACTTTCGGCCACCAGTCCAGATAGGTTTGTGGCACGCATCACTGAACCAAAATTATAGACAATTCTAATGTTTTATTGTAAGAGATTCACTTTAGTAAACATTCCTAAACATAAAATACCTGAAAATGTTGTTTTTCGTGACAAATTTCAGTTCAAATTTAATAAACTGTTCAAAGCAAATAGAATATAAGTTTGAACTCTTACATCTGAAATATAAAAAGGTAAATAATAGCCCATTTATAAAAATAGATAGCCTATAATAGAAGTGGCCATTCGGAGTGTCGCAAAAGCTAAACTAAACTAACTAAAATTAATGCCATCCTTTTTATTCCCATCGCTATGGATGGCAACATTTTTGGTTAGTTAAGTTTAGCTTTTGCGATACTCCGAATTGCCACTATTACGTACTTATTTTACCTAATTTTAGTTTCTAACCTAATTTAAAGGTATTATAAATTATGTGACATAAAATATCCAGTGTAATTTTAAGACATAGATATGTGGTGCTGTTCTAAAACTTATATTAATAAATTAATATGTAGTATACATTTATAATAAGACATAAAAATACAGTACTTATTTAGTTCTCAATTATTGTGCGTTTGTAAAATAAAAATTTAAGTTCCAATAAGAGTTTTTTAAGATACCTTGTTTACGTAAACTAACAGCATTTAAAAGTTTTCGGCACATTTTTTCTGCATAATTCCACTTGAGTTGGTTCAGATTTGACTTCAGATTTGACTTCAGATTTGACTTGACAGGTTGACAGGACTAAACAGTATAACTTAAGGTGCCTGTATGGGTGAAACTAGCGACACCGCCTATTTTATTTTATTATTACGTTGAACAAAGAAATAAAAGAAGCTTAATGATAGGTTTCACAAACTACATTCAGTTTTTTAAATTCCTTTGTTCAACGTAATAATAAAATAAAATAGGAGGTGTCGCTAGTTTCACCCATACAGGCACCTTAAGACCATCTACGGCTGTAAAAGCGATTGTGGAAATTGTATGACGCAATTAGCGTTACAAGGGGCCTTACTCCGGATCAACGGAAACGAAGTTTCGTGACAATTCTCGGCTTCCAATTATGTTGGTGAAATTACGAATTCAGTATCCACCAACATAAGCTGACCCCGAAAATTGTTACGAAACTTCGTTTTCGTTGATCCGGAGTAAGGCTCAAGTTCTTTCTTTCTTCATTGTCACTATAATTTAGACATACTCACGTGGCATGTACTGTATTTTTTTTTAGCAATTTAATACGAAGTTCACTAAGTTTTCTGCATTTCAGTATCACAAACGTTAAATGTGTGACAAAATTTGATTACCTATACGCTTAAATTCTGTCCGGCCAGAATTTCGCAAATTACGAAATCTTAACTTGGCAAGTTCATTACCTTCAGATTAATCATTTTTTCAATACAATTGGCAATTCGGAGTGTCGCAAAAGCTTAACTAAGCTAACTAAAATTAATGCCATCCTTTTTATTCCCATCGCTATGAAAGGGACGGCAACATTTTTGGTTAGTTAGTTATGTCACAGATTATATAATACACTAGTAGTTATGATTAGCTTTTGCGATACTCCGAATTGCCACTGTCGAACTGTTAAATCTGTCTACATAAATAAATTTGTATTAGGTATTTGGGTAGATAACTGTGGAAACTGGTACTAGCTAGTGTAAATTAGTACTTATATCACTGGAATAAGAATTTAAACAATATTGTGTTAAAATAAAAGTATAACTATTTATTAAAATCTATTTTTCTTCGATACCTTTACCCGAAGTAAGATCAGGTTATCTAATATTTTAAATGTTACACTAAGTCTGGAGCTAGTATGTTGTGTATTAAGTATAGGTACTTATGTACCTACATCAAATACGTAGGTACCTACTTGTAAAATAATACTTATACCTACTTGTATCCCTACTGACACCGTATCTTTCTCAAACATAAAAATGTACCTAATAATAGGTACCTATGTATGGTAACGGTTTTTTCTAAGTACTTAATAATTGGTGGGCAGGGCATGTACCAAATATATATTTGGACATACCTCTGACTACCCCCTTAGACATCTTTAAAAGGATCTAAAAATTGCCTAAAAGATCTGAAAGAAATGTCTACCGCTACCTTGGGATACAGTCGTGATCATATCACATTTTTTCATTTTCTTAATTATTGTCAAAATTAACGATTTGATTTAATTTTGGTAAGTTACTTCATTGGTAAGTAGAATCGATTAAGATCAAATAGTACCATACTTTAAAAAAAAAATCTAGTAGGTACCTAATGTACTTAATTATTTTATTCTATCTTACTGTGAATTAACTTACTGCAGTAAGATTTTTCATATTTTCGACATAATAAGACCAAGAATCCAACCAGCAAATCACAGAGAAGATTGAAACTGGCCGTAAGTCATGTCCAAAAGCAGTAAAGATAGTCTCAAATAAAAAAGCTAATAGCTTGTAAAAACATTATCACGTTCACGCGTCAATTACAAAATCCTCGGTAGCCGTCGGTAGGACGTCCGGTTTCCTGCTGCCTAACCCCTTTTTATTTACAATATTGTAAAGTTATTCGCTTCATTTTGACGACGGTGAATATTAATTGAGTGAGGGTTGAGGGTGGTCTCCGAATAATGTCGTAAATTAAGCGACTTCAAAAAAGGAGGTTTTAATAATAATATGTTCCACGGTAGAGATGATGTGTTTTTTTATGTCTGTTTACAGACTTTTTAGTTATTAGAGCGCCTTCAAATTAGCCGCAAATTGTCGCGCGGAGGCAGCGCGGCTTTAGTGTACCGGCCCTTAGTGTACCGATAAAAATTTTTGGTTAAAAAGGGTGTCTATTCCCGTTGTCCCCGTATACCGTGTCCCCGTACTACGGGGACAGCGGGAATTTGATTAAATATTTAAAAATACTTCCCGTTGTCCCCGTACTCTGTCCCCGTAAATATAGTTGAATAAAAGGGGAAGTACCTATACTTGCGAGGTTGTCCCATAAAAAAAATTAAGGATCTGAGATGATCATCGGAGCTATGAACAAGAATGCGTTTCGGGAGTGCATAAAATTGCTTTCATCTTACGAAATTGAAGTCGGTTTAATTAATTTTGCCACCTTGTTGATTTGAGTTGATGTAATCTCGGTAGTGCAGTGCATTTTTCGTTTCAGAAACTTGATTGTGATTGTAAACTGTAATTGTGAAGGTGTAGGTAATTGTGATTGTAAACTGCTTTGTAAACTTATTAGGTACAATAAAATAAAAATAAATAAAATAAATTTGTACAAAAGCCTAAATAGTGAAGGAAGCCTCTGCTTCAAACTCATTTAATTTTGTTTCTGTCTTGCGTGAGTTCCCTCTAAGCCCTATCAAAAGCGAAATCGTCCGAGATGAGATCACGAAACAGGGCGCGTATAGACAAGTGACAAAATGTTTCGTATCTAAGTATTCTTTTTCTATCATCGCTGTAGCTTTGATTTTACATTTCTGATCGTTCGAGTTTTCGTCATCGAATGTCAATTACTAACACTAAGTATGTACACCTACCTATATATTTTTTTAGTTTCTACTCTAAAGCAATTGTCGAAATGTAACATAGCTAAGGCAGCAGGATCTTAGTTATATAGAATTTTACCTAGGTACCTAAGGAAATTATATAACGGCTAGGTATTTACCCCCAGATCTACAGTATATACAATGTAAACAGAAGGTCGTAGACTCGAACAATTTGTCGCAATTAAAGCGAAAGGAAGGACGAGTATCTAGCGACATCGAGAAAGTAAGAGTGCGACAATTTCACGCTCGCTGTGCGCACGCGCAGCGAACTTGTATGGATCATATTGTACAGAGTGCAGACAAACTTCTAGTTTATAGTACTTATTTATACTCTTATTAGTATTTAGACTGCCTTTTATTCTGCTTATCGGTTCTACCAGACCAATGGATCGATGGTATCGGACGTTGGTGGAATCGATTGATCGTTCGTATGAGCAAGTGCGCGCTCAGCTGATAATGCCACTTTGCGGTCACCCATCCAAGTTGTGACCGCTCAGCTTAACTTCGATGGTGTATCAAGTCTTAGCAAGCTTCGCCACGACCGCTTCGACGCTTTGATGATTGATGACGTCGATTGCTGCTTTCTACCACACTAAAAACTATAAGTACCTACCTACCTATAACCAAAGACGATTCATATCTAGAAGACAGACAAAGGCATACACAAAATCGTAACCCTGATCCCGCAGCAAAGAGAATATAAGCACTACGTTTCCCGCAGTACCAGATAGCCTGGAAACTTTAAAACATCAATTTTATCCAAGAAATTTAAATACTTAGTAGTACCTAGGTAGCAACAATATTCAATATAAAAAAAAATTTTACGACTTTGAAAGCCGGGACAATTTAACATGCCCTCCCAAGCACGGTGTTCGTCCTCGTAGCCAAATCAGTTAGGCGAAATAGTTTGGCCACGAGGAACAGCCCACGGAAGCGCTTAGCTGTTAAAGCCACTTGCGGTCACCCATCCAAGCTTTCGCCACGAGCGGCTGGTTTCCTCACGTTTTCCTTCGCTGTCTAGAACTACTAAGCCTTCTTGGATATAAAGTCCCGGTATAATTCATTATTTTTATTTTAATTACTTAGGTACTTATCCTTTTTTTACAATAACTTTTACAAAAACAGCCGTGCTTCTGCTGCGCAATTTTTTTGAGAATAGTTCTGATTTGTGTTAAATTTCTAAGTTGAGGTTAATATCAGTAATTTTTTCTCTTTTACTAACTTAAGTATTTATAACAATACTTTTTATAAATAAAAATATTTTTTATTTTTTGAGTGTAGGTATACCTAAGTTTACTTTTTTACTATCGCTACACCAACTTAGGCAGGTGATGCATGCCCAGATCTCACCAAAATTGTCTGCGCACAATTTGCCGCCGCTTTCCACATTGTGTAACTTCGGTAATTCGATTATCTAACTGGTTTTGGTACCTGCCTACCCCTCTATAACACCTGTAGGTATATAACATGTTAATGATGGACGTAGGTAAGCTAATAAAAAAAACTGGCTTTTACATCTTTAGGTAGGCAATCTTTGCCTACACTTAACGGGACACTGTAGTGTCTGGTAGGTACATTGTTCAGATGGAATACCTAGGCATGTAAATTTTCGAAACGAAAAACCTATTGATGCATGTCTGGGATTCAAACCCACGACCTTTGGATCAAAAGTCGAGGTGTATCCCACTGCCAACACGGCTTTACCTAACCTAATAAAAAATACTTAATATAAGTAGAAGTAGAATCAAATTATCTATCTAACCAAAACTAAAGATAAAATTAAATTACAAAAAGGAAGTTAAATATAGATACCATAAGAATCCTACAGTCGCAGCTAAAAGCAGTCGATCCTGACTGCTTCAAGCTGCTAGTGTATGCAAGATAACTCTGTATTGACGTTTGTCGGTTGCTCACTTGCCATGGTTATGCTCATTTTCCACTTTCACGACCTTCACTCAGTGAGCTTGCTCTACCAGAGCACCCGTTTAAAGTCCTTAGTCTCGTTTGCAATATTTTGCTACATAATCTATAGAGAACTGGCTAACAAAACGATGCTTGATTATTCAAAATAGTAATGTTCAAATCAGTTGAAACCGAGAGAGATTCCGTAATTCCAAGGTAAGCGGGCTTTATCTTAGGCCACACTGTTGCAGAATGTGCTCAAGCAAATTTAATTACAGTTTAAAAAAATGTTTGAAAACTTACAACTTACAAAAAAACTTACAAACTACTTACTACTTACAAAAAATATGACAAAACAGCGCCCTTACTCTACAGGTGATTATCGCGCCTACCATGTAGGCACGCTTTTACTTTTAGCTTCAGAGTAAGGGCCCTGGTTTTAAATCATTTTTTCGCTCTATGAATTTTGAGTTTGGGGCGCCACTGCCGCCCGAGGCGAGTGCCCCGATTTGATCCGGGCCACAGATAAAAGAATCCGGGCCTATAGGTAGGTAAACGTCAAATGATGGTTATATACAACCATACTAAAAGCTATCAATCAACGCCGACTGGACCATTCTACCTACTGTCGTCGATGCCGACAACCGCCTGGTCCGGTTACACCCGGATAAGATCAATTGATTTCTGGTATTAGGTATTCCTTTTGATTGAAGATTCTTGAACTTATGATCCGAGGGAAAATATACCGTGACCGAAAGGCTACAAAGTTTTATAAAAAAAATAGCGATTAAGTTGTTACGTACCTATATACCTACATAAAAAACAACATAATTGTAAATTGTTTGAACAATTTACATATTTGTAAGTACCTAGGTATTCTTGGTTATATCTGTGACATTACGTGGATTTCTGGATAGTTTGTTTAAGATAATAATTGATTATTTACCTTACTTTCTTTTTTTTTATTTGTTTGTCTCCACAAAATAGAGATTTGTAGATGTGCTACGAGCGCGTAGCAGGTTCGTAGCACTTTCATAGACATAATTTGATTCTCCGAAGAGCCGAAATATTGTCGGTATCAATATTTTCACGAGAGTAATTTCCATGTGTCTTTTTCCTTGTATTTAATGTCAATTAAGCCTACAATTCATGAAAGCTACATAGCTCTATGTGGACGTTTGTGCACTAGGTACCCGGGTTTTTACTGTTTTACTTTATGATTTTTTAGTGTCAGATTTGCACTATTCGGATTTTACAGTAAGTATTCCGATATTTTTAAATGTCTTTCTATATCGGTAATAATTATATAAGTAGGTAAGTATATCTGTCACATGGACAGTAAAAAATCGGAGATTAAAACAGTAAAATTCCTTGTAGTGCACTACGCCAACAATTTCATATCAGTCTCCGTTATTGATGTTAAACACAACATCGAAACAAAAAAGATCTGATTTATTACAATAATAGGTTACAAAATGTATGTTTCAGAATAACTTTGTCATCTTCATGTTACGCACAAAACGTCACAAGTCAAAATCCTACAATTCTGCGTGCGTTGAGACGTTGACAATCAAGATGGTATCTGGGGCGTGCACCTCATAACTCGACAAGTTTTCACATTCGTCGCCGCTCATATGAAAGCTAGCTGTTATAAGAACTCCATAAACAAGATCTGCATAAACGAGTTTTCTAAGGTAATATTCTAAAACTTGGTGTAGGTGGGTAAGGCCAAAACTTAACGACAAAAACTTAACCTAACTTAACAAGATGCGAAGAATGGAGCAAGAGAACTTGTTTTTTTTTGCGGAGATTTAAATATAAGTACCTACTTACTCGACTTTTAGGTAATCTTAACAAACCTACTTATTTTCTATTCATATTACCTAATGATAACGAAGTTTAAATGTATGGTGTAGGTATCTTTCGATTCTGTTTGTGTTGTGTAATATTATGCATGTAGGTAAGTAGGTAATCGATAATAAGTATTTTGTTTTTCACATGGTAGGTAGGTACTTACTCCAATTCATAAGTCATGAGAACTGGGCAGGTAAATAACTTGATAGCTAAAGGTTAGGTAGCTATCATCAAATTTTGAATTTAAAATAAATAATTACCTACTTTATATTTTGGGAAATTATGATTAAGGTATTTTATTGTGTTTTTAACCTTCTTTCCATCCTGATTAAACTTTATTATCTTGCTTAAACAAGGTCAATATCGCGATAAAATCCCGTGTCCATATAATAATATAGGTACTTATAATACAACTATACTTAGGTATAATATACTTATAACTTCTAAGAATTTTGATCGCGAAAGTTTAAAAAAGACCTAAGTACTTACTATGTAAAAAATAACGAATTGTCTTTTCCAATTATGTACCTACATAAATAAGGTAGGTTATATTAAAATAGTTAATTTCTAAAATAATCTAGTATCGGTTTATGGATGGCCTAGGTATTTATTAAACAAACATCGCAAACAAAATGTGTAGGTACCTAAACAACAAAAAATTAAGTACCTATAAATTCTTTAAATAATGTTATATACAAATAAATTATGTAACACAAAAACTGGGTCGTTATGTAAAATAACTGTAAAACTATCTGTAAATATCCTCCTACAAAAATTAGCCGATCTGGGAAGAACCCGACAAAGCCACGTCTCTTTGGTCCATAAAGATGTAAACATAATGCCGTCTCGCTCTCTCCCTAAATTACAAACGATGCTAGAAAGAGACAGGGCACAAAGATTCAGCCTCGCAACTAATCAAACGTGTCCACTGTCCGGTTGCGCCTACGCATCCAATTCAGAAATTATCTTATATAGCTCTGCAAGTTACTTATTTTAAGTTTAATATTCTGCAGTAATGAATACAGTTTAGAAATACTATTGTTTGTGTAATGAGAATTAAGCTGCCGAAATTTGCATATTTCCCAAATTGTTCGCTTACTTAAAACTCTCAGATTTAAGATAAATACATACAAAAATGTATCTTAATCTAATTAAACTAAAGTTCAAAATCATTCGGCAAGATAATACCAGACTTATAGCTTTGTGACATTGCACCAATTAATCAAGGTCCATGTGAGATCAAGTATAACAATACAGCTATCTCTGTCTCTCGCAGGCGCATTTGAACCGTGTCGGACAAGGAAAAACATATTTTTGTGGTCCAAAAGCCTTTTAGCACCACAATCGTTAACTTAACAGGTTTTTTCCAGAGGTGATGCACTTTTGGCTCGACATTGTAAACAGGAAATTGTTTAGGTTCATTTATTGTGAACTTTGACGTGTGAAAAAATGTTACTAACATAAATAAATTCTATGAATATGTAAAGTAAAATAAATGTTTCGTGTTTTACTTGTTTTACTAAAAATGCGAAATAAATGCTAAAGTATGTTTTAAACATGATTAATATTAAAGCATTTAGTTCGTTTTTTTTATAAACTATAGTTAAGTTTAAGTACCCACTAGTGGCAATTCTGAGTAGGTATCGCAAAAGCTAAACTTAACTAACTAAAAATGTTGCCGTCCCTTTCATAGCGATGGGAATAAAAAGGATGGCATTAATTTTAGTTAGTTTAGTTTAGCTTTTGCGACACTCCGAATTGCCACTACTGCTTAGTTAAAACTTTGGTATTTTTACCAAAAACAATACAGCGACCTAATCATTTATTTTTAGTAACCTACCTACTTTATTCTTGTGAGTAAGGACTCGCAAGAATTTTCATAAAAATGTACCTACTGGTCACTGATCTATACATTTATAATACATTTACTGATCAATCTTGTTTTCTGTTATCAAAAAACGCCGTGCGTAAGACAGGGAAAATGTTGTCGATGCCTTCGCTCAGCGCAGTCGAACCCTGAGCTGCGCGTGCGCCGCCAGTCGATTGCGCCCGTCCGGTGCTCAATGGTGCCGTTCTCTTTTGAAATTTAAATTACGAACTTTCAACGTAAGCCTACCCGATTCGCGTGATTTAAAACTAAACGTGATAGTGTCAAAGTGCAAAGTTGTATAACCCGTGATTTAAATTTTTTCATTCGTACCTATATGTGATGTTAGTGTCAAGTTACGGTTAAAGTTCACTTGCTCGTGGATATTTTCATAAATAGCAAGTGATTTTAATTGATTTAAGGTATAATTTAAATGTGTTTTTAAAACGATTGAAAACAATTGTGAGAGACTTGGCCAATCAACTCGTTTTGTGAAACAGGTGTGTATTTATATAAGATATTGACATAAGGGACAGATAAATATGTTTATATAATGCGCCGTATTGCTTTCAGTAAATTACTTCTAAAACTACTAAGAAATTGAATAACTAAAGCCTACCAACTTTTGTAGTTAGGTAGGTATTCCTAAAAACCTAAAAATATAGGTATAAGTTATTATTATGTTGATCTACCCGTAAGCTTCAGTTTGAATGTATTCATGTAGATAATTTGTAGATACTGACAATCTGTTCTGTTTCTGCGTAATTTTTCTAAGTACCTAGGTATAAATCGTCTTTTTCGGTAACTTTCATGAAATATTCAAATAATTTCCAAAATCGTAAATACCTATAATAATTTGTGTCAAAGTTACTTAAGTATATAAATAGTAGGTACCTAATATCCATGCGACCGATATTACATGGTAGTCGATCAACAACGCGTTGCAAATTTAATGCGAATAATTTCACCTTGACTAACTAGAACAATTTAAATGGAAAAAGCCTATTCCATCTCACCAATGTTGCCGGCACCAGTGTCACCAGTGTCCCGTTAAGTGTAGGCAGAGATTGCCTCCTGACACTGAATCAACCATCAAGTAAAAGATGTTAAGGCCTAAGTTTAAATAGAAAAAAATATGAAATCTCTAATAGACATACCTACGTCTACCTATATAATTAATATCTTCATTTAGACTGAACTAGCGGCACGACGCAACTTAATCTAAATAAGTAAATTATTAAATAAAGTTTTTACAATTGTTTTTGTAAGCTGTCAGGTTTTACATATTGTTTCTGCTGGATATCAACTTAAAAAAAATAGAATCTCGTAACTAAGTAATCTACTAACCTATACATAAGTATTCAATTAACATTGTAATGGTACCTATATTTAAATACCTACTTTTCCCATGATTAAAGAATATTCTGAGTAGGTACAAGATTAATACTAAACTACTGGTTTGGTTTTAAAAAGTTAAAAGCTTTAAAGCCATACTATTAATTAAGCAATTAGCAAATTATACTTAGAAAACATGTTCGTGCTTTCTATCACGGCTTTACCATATTAACGCTGTTAGGTACCTAAATAACCAATTTTAATTCTATGTATGAAATTGAATTTATTCGCAGTCATTGAATGATACACACATACCTACTAAAAATCACTGCACCTGAAGTCATTTATTCATTAAGACCTCTAGAATAGTTTTAATCTTACTTAAAGCTGGATAGTTCATTCTCTGTTCTTTTTTTACTTAAGTTATATAGGTAGTTAAGAACGGAAGAAAACAATGACATGGTTTAAATTCTAACTTTTAAAGTCAATTAGCCAAATTGTAGTGTGATTGCATTCAATCAAATAAAGTAAAATGGTAAAAGTTTTCCTAGAATTAACAGAAACTAATGCTGTACAATTATAATAATATAAGACAACAAATTCTTAATCTAAGTGTAGTATTACCTGGATTAAACAGCCTAAAACTCGTAGGATTTAGTTGCTTCACAAGTCCAGAGATTACCCATTAGATTTACACCATCTTAAAGACAAATACCTAAATATAATATTTTACCTCTTAATGACATTAGTGTAATAAGTCACTGTCAAAAGTTATTAGTTAAATTTAGTAAATTTGTATATTTCTGGTTTTAATTTTTGAGGCTAGTCATAAGCTCATTTAAAATTCTAGGCAAAGATAAGGGTTTGTAATATATTCAACCTCTCACCTCCATTTGAATATGCAGTGCCGGTGATGGTAACGACTACGGTTGAATAAACTTAAAAGAAAACAAGTGACAAGTATTTGACATTTTAAATATTTTATTTAGAGGTTAGAACAGTCGGTCAATACACCTTAAAAATACACCTTCAAACTTTACAAACACTGAAAATACCGGAAAAATTCAACGTATTGATATTTTTTGACTAATGTCTTCGTTGCTTAAAATAATAAAATCGTGGGTTACACAAATACTGCAGTCTTCCGTCGAAAACTTCGTAAAACAGTAATTATTTTTACAACTTAGGAATACCTATTTTAACTACATATATTGAAAAAAAAAGTACCTATCTATGTAGTAAGTATATCAGTCATCTGGTTACCATAACACAAACATTAAATTGCTTAGCTTGGGACTAGATGGCGCTGTGTGGAATGTCCAGGGATATTTATTAATTTATTTATTAATTTGCAGAAAGTAATTTAAAAACCATTGTAAACTAATCAAATTAAAAACTCAGATTTTATGTAAAATAATTTTGAAAGGGTGTTAGGTGTGTGAGTTAGTTTCCAACTGTTCCAGCGGAACAGATGATATATTTTCGTTCGAATTTCTGTCATTATTTTCTTATGTAGGTAGCGTATTATAGACATACACAATTTTGAGGGTAGATCAAAACCGTTCACAATATTTCTATTGGCTGTTTTGGTGTGACGCCTCTATTGTCTTTCGAAACGGCGAAAGGAAGCCATTTTGAGAGTTGCTTGTTCGACGCCTTCCGATACAGCCGCGCGCGCATCCTTCGTGTTTTCGCACAGTGCCGCTCGCGCTTCAATATCATATAAGACCTCTAGTGATCGTTCCATAAGAGACACAAACTACAGTCCCAGCATCATTCCTCACCTATGGACCTAGAAAGTGCGGTGAATTCTCAGTGCAAGCCGGACACGACCCTGGACCTGCTAGATTGACGAGACCAGGTTAGTTGCGCCATACAGCCTACTGAAACTCCCGTACATAGTTTTGATCCTTCGATCCGGATAGTACCTATCCAGTTTTGATTCCTCCAGATTGTGTCGTCTTTATTGCTACACTACGTGTACATATTTTTAGTATTTTTCCATTGCAATCGTAAGTCATCTTTGTTACACAAAATGGCGGACGATTCGGCTATTGAACAAGACATTTTCGAACGAGATATTATCTTAGAGGATCTTAAAAGAACGTTGCTTTTTTCCACTACTGATATTTTACAATTTAAATCTAGATCTACTGATCTCACTTCTCAACAAAGAAAGTTTGGCAAACTTCAAGCTAAAATAGAAAAAGCTTTGATGAAATCTAAAACCTTTAACAAAGAAGAACAGTTAAAAATTCGTAATGATTTTAATGATTGTTATTACGCGATATTAGTACATGTTAATAAATTTAAACAAGCCGATCAAGAAGGTAGACGCATGAGCCGTATTACTACGCAATCGTTGCCTTACACACAAAATCATTGTCTTAACAAATTGCCTACGTTGCCATTGCCAACTTTCAGTGGAGAATCTACAGATTGGCCCTCATACTACGATTTATATCGTGCCGTTATCCACAACAATGATGCCTACACATCAGCGGAAAAGTTTAGATACCTGTTGTTAACTCTAAAAAATGAGCCACATAACTTAATTAAATCCATTCCAATCACAGATGAAAATTATACTGTCGCTTTAGAAATTCTTATAAATCGGTATGAGAATCGTAGAATCATTGCTTCTAAACATTTAGATCGCATTCTTGACATAGAAAAGTGTGCTAACGAGTCTTATGTAAGTTTACGTAAACTAGTTAACGTTTATATGGAAAATATTAAAGCACTCGAAATGATGAGATTTCCAGTGCACGAATGGAGTTTCATTTTGTTAAATATCTTACTGCGTAAGATACCGCATTCAGTTCGTAAGCGTTTCGAGTTATCGCTCAATAAAGCTTCTGATATACCTACCGTAGATATACTCATAAGTTTCTTAGAACAGGAAATTTCAACGTTTGAAATTATGTCGAACAGTGATTCAAAAATTGTTGAGGGTAGGTCTCGCGTACCCAGCGTGAACTCGTCCCGAGCCAGCGGCTCCGGTGGCGCCGCTAACGGTCATTTTGGTGTTTCAAAGCCAAACGGTTTTACTCCGCGACAAACATTCGCCGTTACGGAATCAACCGATGTTCAAATTGGCAAACGATGCATTTTGTGTGACGATCAACACATCTTATCAAAATGTTCGAGATTCTTGAATATGTCTCCACAAGATAGGTACAATTTTGTTAAAAATAAAAATATTTGTTACAATTGCTTGAATGTAGGTCACGATTTAAGAACTTGTAGGTCGAATTATGCATGTCAAACGTGTAATAGACGACATCACACATTATTACATTTTGAAATTAAACATAACAACTCAAACAAAGCATGCCCCGTCTCTTTCCCTCCTACGGAGGAAGCTACGGTCGATCCCGGCCTCACTACCATGTCACTGCAACCGACTAACGTGAATCATGCGATGCGCGAGAGTGGCGAGTCGTCCATTGCGCCGTTGGTTAGGAAGTGTACAGTCATGCTATCTACTGCGCTCGTCAATGTATGCGTTGGTTCAACGAATCACTCAATTCGTTGTTTAATTGACACCGGTAGCCAAGCGAGCTTTATGACGGAAGCGTGTTCTAAGCGTTTAGGTTTGAATCCTAGGTATGTTGGTATTCCAGTGTTTGGGATCGGGGAAGAAAAACCGATACAACCAAAAGGAATAGTTTCGTGTGTTGTCACTCCTCGTGGTTTAAATATTCCAGCTATAGCGGTCGAAGCTTTAATTTTACCTAAATTGTTTTCGCAATTTCCAAGAATTCCGTTACCTATCGAAGCGTGGCCCCATATTCAAAACTTAAACTTAGCCGACCCTTATTTCAACGCGAGTAACGCTCAACCAGTTGAAATGCTTTTAGGTGCTGATGTTCTTTCTCACATTTTGCTGGGAAATATTGTTAAGGGTCGTCCTGATGCGCCAATAGCAATTAATAGTGTTTTCGGCTACTTATTGATGGGAAAAGTATTTTTCGATGTTTGTCCTACTCCGTCTCCACTCCAGGTGTGTCATAGCTCCTTTTTCGAGGACAGCGACCTCCAACGTTTTTGGGAGCTGGAGGCAGTTCCTGAAGATAAATCTTTTACCCCCGATGAGAGTCAGTGTGAATCGATTTTTCAAAATACACATTCTCGCGACGAAAACGGTCGATACGTCGTAGCACTTCCATTTAAAACTGCACCTATACTAGGTCAATCACGTGACATTGCTCTCGCTCGTTTTCGTAAATTAGAATATCGCTTAGAACGTAATTCGTCCCTTAAAAAGGACTATCACGCTTGTTTACAAGAGTACATTGATTTAAATCAAATGGAACTCTGTAATCCTCCGT
This sequence comes from Xanthorhoe designata, assembly GCA_963582015.1. Classification (NCBI taxonomy): domain Eukaryota; kingdom Metazoa; phylum Arthropoda; class Insecta; order Lepidoptera; family Geometridae; genus Xanthorhoe; species Xanthorhoe designata. The sequence goes on from OY757053.1 coordinate 4,505,054, forward strand.
CTTACGACGATAATTCTAACTATTATATTCCGCACCACTGCGTGGTCAAAGAATCAAGTGAAACCACCAAGTTGAGGGTGGTATTCGATGCTGCTTGTAAAACCACTAACGGAAAATCGTTAAATGATCTTTTGCTCACGGGTCCGAAGTTGCACTCTGACATAGTAGATATTTTACTTAATTTCCGGGTTCACAAGTTTGTTTTCACAGCTGATATTAAACATATGTATCGCAATATTTCTGTTCGAAAATCTGATTGGGAATACCAGCGGATTGTTTGGCGGCCATCTCCTGACCTACCTATTCAAGATTATAGGTTGCGCGTCGTCGTTTTCGGCATCAGTTCATCTCCGCACACAGCGTTACGTGTTATACAACAACTCGCACGGGATGAAGCTGAGAAGTTCCCACTAGCGTCCTCAGTTTTGATGAGGGATGTTTTTGTTGACGATGTCGTTTCCGGGGAAGACAGTGAGATGAACGCACTCAATCTACAAAAACAGCTGATCGGTATTTGTGCAAGCGCAGGCTTTGAGTTGCGCAAGTGGCACAGTAACTCGCCGGCGATACTTGCCGCAGTGCCCTCGGACTTTCATGGTGAGCGGCCTGAAGCCTTATCTTTCGCTGATGTAGAAAAAGATCCCTCGATAAAGGTTCTCGGGCTTCAATGGAACCCCACTTCAGATAGTTTTTCTTTTAAAGTCAAAACTTCTAATTTAAATTGTACAAAACGGGCAATACTGTCAGAAATTGCAAGAATTTACGATCCGATAGGATTTTTATCACCGGTAATATTACACGCTAAATATCTAATGCAACTACTTTGGATAGCAGGTACAGGTTGGGATGAGTCACCTCCTATTGATATCGTAAATGCTTGGCTAAGCTTTGTCAAGCAACTTCCACTCTTATCGCAGTGTGTTTTTCCGCGTCACATATTTTCTAATTCAATTTCTATTGAACTTCACGGTTTTGCTGACGCCTCCGAACGAGCTTATGCCGGGTGTGTGTATATCCGGTGTAAATGTAGTGATGGTCAAACTCGGGTCTCCCTTGTTTTGGCAAAAACAAGGGTTGCACCTCTAAAACGATTGTCGATCCCCCGATTAGAACTTATGGCAGCGCTATTACTAGCGAAGTTAATTAGTAAAGTTATGCTCGCCTACGGCGACCGAATTCATTTCGATCATGTCTACGCATGGTCCGATTCCACGATTGTGTTAGCATGGCTACGCTCATCGCCACATGAATGGAAGACGTTTGTGTCCAATCGCACAAGTGACATACTGTCACGAGTGCCTGCCAGTTGTTGGCGACATGTACCGTCGTTTGATAACCCAGCTGACTCGGCTTCCCGGGGAATGCTGCCCGCGGTGTTCATCGAACACTCCTTATGGTTTCATGGTCCTAGTTGGTTACAAACTGAGCCAAATACTTGGCCGGTTCTTAATCAAAATATAAATACTATGGAAGAAAAACGTAATCTTCCCATTATTGCACATCCTTCTTCTGTAGGTAAAGAAGAAGAACCTGAGTTTCTTTCAAAATTTTCTTCTTTAGGAAAACTTGTTCGTGTCGTTTCTTACATTTTTCGATTTTATTACAAGTGTAAAAAATCACAGATTGCCTTTCCTCGGCACATAACGGTGCTCGAGTATAATTCTAACTTAAAAAAGATTATAGGTATAGTTCAGCAGTCTACTTTCGTAGAAGATATTAAAAATATTTCAAATAGTAAATCGCCTACAAATCAATTAAAACGCTTATCACCATTTCTAGATAAAGATAATTTGTTGCGTGTGGGTGGACGTTTGCATAAATCATTGCTTTCATTCGAATCAAAACATCAATTGATACTTCCGAAGAAACATTACTTAACTACGTTAATAATCGATGATGCTCACATTACACACCTACACGCAGGTCCTCAGTCCACACAGTACTTATTGTTACAAAAATATTGGATTTTATCTGGGCGGGATATAGTTAGACAGCGTATACATAAGTGTGTTCCGTGTTTTCGCGCGAGACCCACACACACACAGCCACAGATGGCTCCGTTGCCGAGCGTACGCGCACAGTCAGCGCGTCCTTTCATTAAAACAGCTGTTGATTATGCCGGCCCGTTCTATGTTCGTGCAAATAAAGTTAGAAATGCTAAAATAATAAAATCATATGTTGCGGTATTTGTTTGTATGAGCGTAAAGGCAATACATTTAGAATTGGTTTCTGATCTTACGACAGAATCTTTCCTCGCGGCCTTACGACGATTCACGTCTCGCAGAGGTTTATGTGCAGATATTTATTCCGATAACGGAAAGAACTTTGTAGGATGTAGCAACCATCTTCGTGAGTTGTATACATTTTTAAACTCAGACACCGTTCAAAGGACATTACATGAACAGGTACTTAAACAAAACTTGACATTTCACTTTCAACCTGTTACTGGGTCACATTTCTGTGGTTTAGTAGAAGCAGGCGTTAAAAGTTTCAAACATCATTTACATCGTGTAATAGGAACTCGTACTCAAACTTACGACGAAATGCACACTTTACTCTGTCAAATCGAGGCAGTCTTAAATTCACGTCCCTTGTGCGTCTTGAGTTCAGATGCGTCAGATCCACAACCGTTGACTCCAGCGCATTTTTTGGTTGGTGGACCTCTTACGGCCCTACCTGACATTTCATTGACAGAATTCACTACTGATAGGCTTAATCGTTGGCAGTGGGTGCAACAATGCATTCAACATTTCTGGAAGAGGTGGAGTCGTGAATATTTACACGAAATCCAACAAACACATAAATGGTTTCATAATCGCGGCCCTCCTATTAGTGAAGGTATGATTGTTGTTGTGCGCGATGATAATTTGCCGGTTTTACAGTGGAGATTGGCACGGGTGCATGCTCTGCATCCAGGTACGGATAATATAACACGTACCGTAACCCTTCGAATGGGCAACTCTTATACTAAGAGACCTGTGGTAAAAATCTGCCCCATTCCTTTGCAATAATTTTTCGTTTCTTTTTCATTAATCAGCAGTACGTACATACTCATTATTAGTTTATAGTTTTCTTTAGTGTAGTATAATTACAAACAATTTTCATGTTAAAAGCAACCACGTTCTTTTAAGGTGAGCGGCATGTTCCAGCGGAACAGATGATATATTTTCGTTCGAATTTCTGTCATTATTTTCTTATGTAGGTAGCGTATTATAGACATACACAATTTTGAGGGTAGATCAAAACCGTTCACAATATTTCTATTGGCTGTTTTGGTGTGACGCCTCTATTGTCTTTCGAAACGGCGAAAGGAAGCCATTTTGAGAGTTGCTTGTTCGACGCCTTCCGATACAGCCGCGCGCGCATCCTTCGTGTTTTCGCACAGTGCCGCTCGCGCTTCAATATCATATAAGACCTCTAGTGATCGTTCCATAAGAGACACAAACTACAGTCCCAGCATCATTCCTCACCTATGGACCTAGAAAGTGCGGTGAATTCTCAGTGCAAGCCGGACACGACCCTGGACCTGCTAGATTGACGAGACCAGGTTAGTTGCGCCATACAGCCTACTGAAACTCCCGTACACCAACTTTAATAAGGAACTGAATTTACAGGACTAAAATCATAATACATAATATAATAATGTACCTATATTGAGTTTGTATTTTGAAGCACAGAAGCGCGCAGTTGTCTATAAAGTTCAGACTGTTCAGTTGTTAATGCCACTAGCAACGGAACGAGGCTATTAAATAAAAGAAGTAGACATAAAATAAATAGACACAATAATGTTAGCACATCACTAAGTCATGCCCGATCCCTATATCCAACGCACAGATGACCGTCGATTTATCTCTATAGAAACGTTGTAGGTACATATAAGCAACACAAAATGTATGACACTTTTTGACAGATAACTACGTTGCTATGACGATCGACCTACGGTCATCCGTACGTTGGTTAGAGGAACCGGGCATAAGAGTGTCGCCAAAGGCTTGTTTAAACTGAAAGCTTGAGCCGTGTTGGCTGGGTGGGATTTACCTCCGATCCGTGGGTTTGAATCCCAGCCGTGCATCAATGTATTTTTCGTTTCGAAAAAACTACTTAGGTACTTATATGCGCATTTACATAGCTAAAATTGATGAAGGAAAACATCGTGAGGAAACCCACGGCTTAGTCAGCCCCACTATTGTCTATCTATCTTTCTTGTGGTTCTGGAAGGCTAAGCTGAGAGGTGGTTTAGGTGCTAGGCAAGCCTGTTCCATCTCAACAATGTCCCAGGCATTAGTGTCCACTGTCCCGCTAAGCGTAGGCAAAGATTACCTCCTTGGCGCTGTATAAATCATCTATACCTAGTAAAGATGTAAAGGCCTGAGGAAGTATGTGCATTATGGATATCTATGTCGTGATTTCATAACGTAGGTATAGATGCGTTTTTCAATGTGTAAAAATTAGGTTGTAGACCTAAATACGAGAATCTAACTTAGACAATATATAGGTAGGTATATGCACAACTACCAGAGTTGGCCACTTGCTCATACGAACTTACTTAGGTAGGTACTTACTTACTATAATCTTGAAAACAAAGAAAAATCACACAGTTACAAAACAGTCCTAAACATCTGATCCTAATGCCGGCACCACACACATGGGCTTCAACTTTGGGCCAACATTAAAATGGCCAATGACAATGCTCCGTTTATGTCTAATAAACGTAAACGTAGCATTGCCATTGGCCGTTTTAATGTAGGCCCCAAGTTGAAGCCCATGTGTGGTGCCGATGCCGGCATAAACAACTAGGTACTTAAATTAAATTATTTTAGGGCCTAGATTTTAAGCTTTGCAATAGATCACTCAAAATGATTATTAAATTGCTTGCCTAGAATGTTATTTGTAAATCGATTTTAGTTACTACGCGGTACGGTCTTAATTTGCGTGTGCAAATATAGGTACCTACCTATATACCTACGCGGCTAAGGATATTTAATACTTACCTACTTAAGTATTTATTTATGTTTGTCGTAAAATAAGTTATGTTATTAAGCTATATAAAATCGGGGAATCCTTCTGCTTAGCGTTATGTTATTTATTTATCGTATAGGTACCTACATAAAAATAACCTATTTAAATGGCTGATGTAACAAACCTATAATCTTATAACAAATGTTACTGGATGGTTTTCCTTAAAACTATTAGCACACTGCACCTTCTTTGAGCACAAAATAATGTGTCTTAATGCAATTGATTTTTTGAGGTTGGTACCTATGGCCTTTATGCATTACCTACAGAATAGTACCTACCATAAAATTTTTTTATTAAAGGTAATTCTGCTATTAAAAGAAATCAAATAAATTGCATAAAAAAAATAACTAAATAAATATCCTTGAACAGTCGTTATCATTCTAGTCCCAAGCTAATACCTACCTACTTATGTAAAAAAATTTGATTAGAAAAATATATAAAATCCAGTCGATTTAAAGTAAGTACAACATTAATACCTAACTTACTTATTGCAAAGTCACCATCAACATTTTGAATTATTTTTAGAGAAGCTTTCACCAACACTAAGCGCGGAATTAGTATCAGTGCGCAGGCGCGGCGTAAACGCGTCGCGTTGCCGCCAACTCTTGACAGCTGTCAATCAGATTCAATATGGCGGCCGGCCGGTTCTCTATCAGATCTGAATCAGGGGACAGTGGCTGATGTTTTTAGATACGATGACCCATTTTAGAGTTGATGAATTTGAATTGGAATTCGGCTGCAAAACGACACCCAAAATAGATTAGAAAGATTTGGTATCATATCATTAAATTTAATTGTCTTAACTTTGTTAACTATTTTTATTAATTTAAATGTTTTTATTAACTTTATTAACTATTTTTAAATCTAAATGTTTTTATTTTTGGACTAATAGTTTTGATCTGAATGGATTTAAGTAAAACAAAGGTAGACACATTTCGAAGATGTTTAAAACCAAGATCCTACAACCTAGGTGTTTATGGTATAGCTAGGTATAGGGAGGTACCCACCTACATACCTACCTACTACTGCTCGTTACAATTCCCTTCTTTTTTTTAAATGGAAAACATAGAAAAAAACTGGCATGCTTTAAATTACAACTGGCAAATTAAAAAAAATATTTACTTACCGACTTCAATTTCGGAAGAAGAGAGCAATTTTCTGCACTTTGGAGGTGCATTTTTGTTTATAACTCTGAAGATCCTTACCAGATCTTCAAAAAAATTTTTTTATGAGACTACACGGAAAGCAACAGCTTTCAAACAAAATAAAAATTTTGAAAATCGGTTCACCCAGTCCAAAGTTTTGAGGTAACACTTTATGACACAAAAACTAATTGAGAATCTCTCTTTTTTGAAGTCGGTTAAAACTCAATTTACCAAAGTAAACAGTAGCCATTGATTGTTCCCTCTATAATTTTGGTTATTCTCTCAATAATTAAAACAAAAACCGTTCCATTATCAAATTTCAAACCTTGTTTCAGATGACATTCAATCCTCGCGGCTAGTGATGCACCATCACTCACACGTCGCGTCTTATCGACGCGGGACTCTAGTGTTGTGAACTGTCGACATATTTACATTGACATCGATACCGATTGAAACCCATGAACGCACTAATGCTCACAACTGGAGGCTCGGTGGAAGACCAGCCCTGTGACAGCAATATGGCGTTCACATCTTACAAGTAAGAACATTTTTATAGGTCACATTTACTTGTAGGTATATGAGCTACAATTTCTTCGTGTAGAAACTGTTTTTGTGATGCATAGAGCTTTCTGTGCTTCTGAGCGCACTCGATAGATTACCTAAGTACCTACATTTAATAAATATCTTTCGACATTTTACACGGCGTCACAAGTTAAGCAACTTAATGCTTGTGTTATGGTAACTAGAACCAGATCACTGGTTACCATAACACAAGCATTAGATTGCTCAGCTTGGGACTAGATGACGCTGTGTGGAATGTCCAGGGATATTTATTTATTTATATTTATTAACTACTATGACTGAAAAACATCCAGACCCTATTTACCTACTTATATTATTATTTAGCTGAAATTTCTTCATGTCAAAACTATTTTTATGATTTTTAGAGCTTCCGTGGCCTTATGCGGCCTAAAATATTCATCACCAATAGCATAAACTAACAATAATATGTCTTGCAATCACGCTGAAGTCATATCTTTGTTTTATTATTACAACAAAGTCATAAACAGTAATCACTTGACTTTGAGATGGAAAGTAGATTTTATCACAAAGAAGTAGCTTAGTTACTCAGAATGTCACTTACCTTACAAGGTACCTAATTAAATGTAATCTTTATCTTGCACGCTTCTACTTCAACGTAATGTCATAACATAAATATAAATAGGAGAGAATACCTACACAACGTCATGAAAGATCTATTGATCCCGTTTAGCATATAGGTGAATGGTAATAATAAGTAATAAGTAATTTAAATACTGATTAATCGATTAAAAGAAAATACTTAGAATAATTATTCGAGGTTATTCGAGTACCTAGGTACCTACCTACATAAATCAAATAGATTATTATCTAGGTTTTTCCATTAGATAATTCCTGAAAACTATTAATTTTGCATCTCAGTCTCTAATTTACTCAGTTTTATGATGGCTCATAAATACTTACACAACGGAAAATATTCTAAAACATCTAGTAGGTACATTTATTTTTTTTAATGATGAAAAAAACATTGTGTGGAAAACTAACATGAAATAAGTAGGTACTTAGGTATGTAGGTACTTGCTAATGTAAAATACACACAAATACATAGTACGTATGAAACTTTTTAAACTATCGCGACTTGAAAACATATTTAAAAATATTAACGAAAAATATTAAAAAAATATTATTATTATTATTAATTATTATTGATTTCAATACGCGATTAAGTCCCGTTAATATTAGTACGTATGTACACAATGTACACGTTACATTCAGATCTAGTACATTTTTTATACTTAACACAATAAAAAAATAACTTCAATTAGCGTAAAGACAGTTTCTTTTAAGAAAAACTGCGCGTGATAGCACGTTATAAAACAACTTACAAACAAGCAAGCACCCTCTGGTGCTATCATGACCGCTTTCCTGACGTTTCACTTACAAAACGATATTAGTGGCAATTCTGAGTGTCGCAAAAGCTAAACTAAGCTAACTAAAATTGTTGCCGTCCCTTTCATAGCGATGGGAATAAAAAGGATGGCAACAATTTTAATTAGCTTAGTTTAGCTTTTGCGACACTCAGAATTGCCCCCATTGTCTGAGTAATTATGACTAAGTATTTCGGATTGCTGGCATTCTTTAGTCAAATCGGCACGCAATTTTTGTGGCGAAAATACCTTTGGTACAAGAGATAGTGGTAATTTATTTACGTCATACCTACTCTCAAACACACAAGTGCTGAAAATTTAATGATATTACGGACTATCTCATCAAATTCATAAGAATCAAGACTACGTAAACTACGTATTATAACTAAAACATAATTTCTCGTCAGGTATTCCAAAATTGAATACCTAGGTACTGTTTATCTACGTCAGTCCATTTTTCTCTGCAACTTCATTAGCAAATTATGATGTAAGTATTTAACTACCGGCTCTCAGGCTACTTGTGCTACTTTTTGCTGCTTGACATAATGAAATTATCGTCATGAAACACGTAAAAAGCCGTCATAACCATAACTCGAGGAGTCACGACAGCGTCCCGTTGGGAAGATGAAGCCATTTATCCAAAAACTCCTGGTACCAATCGCATACGGAATTCTGATGCCAAGATTACTTATACTTGGAAATCGAAGCGAGTTTCCGATGCATCATTAACGACATTACTTGAATTAATTACTTTTTTCGTGCATCACTAGTGCGTCGCCATTTTAGCGGCAAATCGATGTTTTGACGCGTAATCGATATTTTCGCCTTTTAACTCCAAGGTGAGGTTTTATTTGCGGTTTGACAGTAAATTTTATTTATTACGAGATGGATCGACAATCACTGCGGAGGTCACGCGCTTAGTACCTAAGTACATGGAAATCTTAACCTATAAAACAAATACAGCAATTACGCCGCGCAAAAACTCGTTGGCCAATGAATTCGTCAGGCGGTTACAGTCCTCAATCGGGCACCTTTCATTTAAAAAAAGAACCATACGCCATTTCATGTCAATTTTTGAATTATTCATTGGGCGAATGCGCGAGCGCATCGATTGATGCAAACAAAAAGCGCTCGCTGGCTAATCTTCGCCCTTTTTCGCGTCGCTTCGGGCTTCTTCGGGCTCCAGTGTTGCCAACCAACGCATTTATTATTTAACTAGTTTTTGCAGTCACGCTGCGCAAAGACATTACAGAGAATGCATTCATTTGTTATATGATATTTTTTTCTTTCAAGATTCCGAGAGCAATGATTTTTTTCGGGTAATTTTTCGGTGTCAATATTGGGGGATTCTTTTGTTACACTGGCAGCTTCATTCACTCGCCCATTCAATCAAAAAGGAATACATATTGCTGCGTCATATAATCCGAGCGTTCTCATAACAATGTTCCGAGAACTCGATCGTAGTATTAATTTTATACTTCTCATATTGATTTGACAAGATTAACTACTGAGTTTTTTGTATCGCTACATTCTAACTAGTTGGCTTATGGTATACGCGGTCGTGATAGCATCTGGCGCGTGTAGTTATCTCCTAATGATTGATGGATATTGGAGCCCATTTCAACTAAAGTGCTAATTTCTAGTTGAACCAGTAATGCGCCATAAATAATTAATCGCATTCTAAATTCGTTATTATTGACCGTCAAGCCAATTACAAGTAGCATTGCGATGCTTTGAGTGCAGAAAAAATATAGTATTCGAATTTCCGAGCGTTCATCCCCCGCGCCCGCACGTCCGCCGCACTTCGACGCCGCGTCGCGACTGTACGTGATTGGTTTATTAATTAGGCGAATCATCGTCGGGTTTCATTTTTAAAAATAGGCGGGATTCTTTCTGTGAGACTTTTCCTTTTAATTTTGGTCGGCGTTGATCGCAATTAGAGGTTGCCAGTATTGGTTTTTGTCATAATCTCCGTTTGGCGACAAAGTTTGTTTTAAATAGTGCCTCGATGCTTAATTAATGAGGCAATCCAATAGCCTTCTTAAATTCTAAGGACTGACTTGCATAACTTAATTGACGTCATTATTCCTATAACTGAATAAATAAATACCAAGGTTTGATTTTTTTCGGGTTTTAGATTTATTTGATGGTAGGTACCAATATCATGGGTGCGCGTTGAAGTCTTTTGTATGCATTTAACTGTTCTTTTTTTCAAAAACAAAAACCAATTGTTTAGGTATTTATTAAGTTATGAAGATTTGTGTTCAGAAACATTACGAGTTGTGAAAAACACAAAATAAACATTGACTCAATAGTAAAATTTTACGAGGTACAAAAAATATTTGAATAATACCAATCAGATAAATCGCAAACAAATTCATAGACAATTTAAATATCGATTAAGAATTCAAAAATCGATTTCGACGGGTCATTGAAAAAAGAAAAAAGTTGTTCGCAGTCCTAAAGTTATGTCTTTGGACGCTGGTTGAATACCGTTAGAATGCCATGGCCTTTAAAAAGTAAGAAAAAACATTAAAACTATTCCAATTGCCAGGATTTGGAATTCGTTTTGGTCTGGAGTGTTTTGAGTTTGTTTTTGATATGTTTGGCGGGAAATAGCCGTGGAGGTTATCTTGCCATTTTTACTGAGTTTAGAAAAGTTTTAATGTTCTAGTATTTTAGTGAAAAGTTTTTTTTTTAGACAAGCTTAATTAATACAATTCAGCAATCGTTGTGCAAGCAGCCCGTAGTGAAATAAAATTTCTGAGACATGCGTATATTTAATATTATTTTTAGAGTTTAAATAGGTTGGTACCTACGCGCTTTATACCTAGGTACTACCTACGACACATAGGTAGGGTCGTTTTTAAATTAAACACATAACTACCAAAGTCGTCAGTCAAAAATGTATATTAAAAACATGAATTAGTACCTATTACCTACAATAAATAAACCTTTTTTTATTTTTCTATTATAATGTCTAATACAACTCACGATAGTTTTGAAAGTGAAACCTTTTTTTTTCCAAAGAAGGATAACGGATAACAAATCAAACCTGCTTAAGTATTTTATTTTTGTCAAATTTTATCCCGTTAACATTTTTTACGAACATCAAATTAATTTAACCTCTCAAAAATTATTTCCAAATTCAAAACTGTTCAGTGATTTATGCAAGCTTCTAGAAAAACAACAAAACTTTATACTGGCCAATACGAAAAACTCACAAATACGTGAACAGATATCGAAACCTTTTAATACGCATACAATCGATTAGGCTGGTACAAGCGTATAAACATAGAATCATATTTAATTCATATAATTTTATTACTTACAATTTGTATGAAATAGGTAGGTACTTTAAAAGTAAAACGAAGTTTTAAAGCGGCCTTAAGGATTACGTTGTGGCTTAACGACTTAAAGCCAGGACCGACAATCTGATTCCCTCCGAAGCACGAAAGCGCTGAGCTGTTATACCACTTGCGGTCTCCCATCCAAATTATGACCGCACGAACGTCGTTTAACTTCAACGATCTATCAAGTGAAAAATAAAACAAAATAAAATAAAGCTTTATTTTTTCAGTATGCTAAATACATATTTAGGATGAATTATATTATATATAACTGTATATATTTTAACCCCGCTGCGTCTTTGACTGCCGAACGATGTTATCGCAAAATTATTTCCAATTTCACCATTTTGCGTCTCGAGCGGCGAGTTTTATTTTTAGAGTTCCTTGGGGCGATGCTGGAACGGATTTATGGTGATATTCAGTTGTCTACTTAATTCATGCAGCGAATTATGTGCCGCCAAAGCTGAAGGATTCGATGTTGCGTTGATAGGGATGTTGGGTAAGGTTTTATACTGTTTGTTCAGGTTAATAGTGCTAACCTAACCTAAGTTTTGAGGTAATACTTAGTGAAGGGTGTAAATAAGAAAGATAGATAAATAGATAGAAAATAATTTATTGGACACCGTATTTTTTTTTATAGAATGTTGTTAAAAAACGAACTGAGTGGAGGAAGGGAAGGGAGGCCTTTGCCCAGCACTGCGCATAGGCACAGGCTAATATTTTTAACAATTACAAAGATAACTTGACATGAGAATATCGCCGGGCAATACAGCAATTATTGCACTGTGTTTAGCTATCTAGTCAGCAATTAGGCAGCTATACAAATTGCAGCAAGAAATTGACAAAAAATTGCCCGTGGGCTTCACGCTTACTCTAAAAACAGAATAATACAAACTGTGAATAAGAAATAGTACTTAGTCAATAGTAGTCAATAGTATTTTATTTGTAAAAGGTTTAGATTTTACAGGTTGTAGGTATCGTTTATATACCTACAAAATCCTACAGAACCCTCTATAAATCGAGCACGTCACCCAACCAGTTTAAAGTTTTGTTTCGTCCAAAGGTAGTCGTGCTCTTTGCCATAAATTATAGTTCGGTAGCTCTAAAGGACTCGCCATTTTTATTTCGTTTTAGTCCATTGAAGAATTTATGTCCCATCTTACTTAGTAGTGGCCGGCCGACCTGTGTGTCTGTACAGATTCTGTGGAAATGTTTTAGGTTTTTTTTATATCATTTTTGGACAATTTCAAGGTTTAAAAGGTAACTGAGGTTAACTTTTGCGACCATTAGGTACTTCGAGAAATTTTATCGTTTAATTTGCCGTTTTTAATAGTATAAGTGTTTTAGATTATTTTAAATAGCCTTAGATATATGCACTGAAATTAAATAAAGTAAAACCATAGACAAAATCGAATCTCTGGTAGAACTCATAAAATTGAGTTGCTTGCTAAGGCTTACTTTTTGACCGAGTTGATATTACCTATTTTTTTATTGAAGGAAGTGGTCACAAATGCTCGATAATTGAGAAATATATTATGTATAAAAATCGTCAGAAAGAAAGTTATTTTAAGGTTAAGACTGACTGACAAACAGCACATCAAATTTGGCTGAAGTATAGGATCTCTTTGAATATTGTTAATTGGAACTCTAGCTGTGATTTAAGACATCTACTTGGGGACAGTCAAATCTTTTTAATAAGATCCTCATAGTTAAGGATATGTCTGGACTTGTTTCTGACTACTATAGACATCTTCAAATGATCCTGTTTGAAGATCTAAGAGTCTTCAGGGGGTCAATCAGGAGTTTACCGTAGTATTTAATACTGTATTCTGTATCCTCGATACCGAGTCAAGTATTACAATTACAAATCCAGTGCAGCGCCGCTCTCGGTAACTTGCATGAACTAATAATTTCATACTTATAAGATACTGGACCTGCGGCCCTAGCCATGTTACATTTCGACAATCGCTTTCGATTAGAAACTAAAAAAAATGTATAGGAATTGACATTCGATGACGAAAACTCGAGCGATCAGAAATGTCAAATCAAAGGTGTAGCGATGATAGAAATCGAATCGCTTCATAGCGAATGCCGGTTGGCTAGGCCCTCTGGGCGCGTTGACAAGTGACAAATGTTTCGTATCTATTCTCTTTCTATCATCGCTACACCTTTAATTTGACATTTCTGATCAATCGAAAGCGATTGTCAAAATGTAACATGACTAGGGCAGCTGGTAGCGAGGATTCTTAACTATACCACTCGAAAACTGATGATACTCCTGTTGTAGAATACAGTCGTGAGCCTCTTTATAAGATCCAATAGAAATAAGGTCCAGTAGAGAACGTTGGTGATCGCACGCGCCGCGTCGTGACCGTGTGCAACCTGATAATTTTATTTACTATCGTTTCAATGTTTACGAGTAATTCTCAGTAATGGATCATCTGACGCGAATACTTAGCTTGTGTTTTACTCGAAATATTCACATAAAGGTAAGATATCAAGGGAGCTAAAAAGCCGTTTTAGCTGAATCATATTATTTATATTATCTTTCCATCCAAAAGTTGCCTGGAAGAGATCGCTTCATAGCGATAAGGCCGCACATTGTACATTGTTAGGTATCATAAGTTGTTTTATCGTCGTCTTTGATTACTCTTTAGTCTTTGACCTTTAATAAATTTTAGAAATCATAAAATGCCTCACATTAGTAACAATTAATAATTTTAGTGAAATTCAGCCTCTTTGATAGTTTTTTGTGGAAAATCATCGAATGGCTCACTAAAGAGGAATTGCTTTTGTATTCATAAAAGTTTCTCAGAGAGGAACATTTTTCACTTCGTGGATTTCATCGAAACAGCCTTTTTAGCCCCCCTGTATAACTTATGTGCCTAATTGTTAATCTTTATTATGGCCTGCTAAGCTGAACCTGGCAAGCCTATTCCATCTCAACAATGTCCCAGGCACTGCAGTGTCCCGTTAAGCATAGGACTAGGAAAGAGTGCCTCCTGACGCTGTATAAATGCCTATTAAGTTTATTAATAATTAAAGGCCTATTAAGTTTATTATATAAACGCTAACAGGATCACGATTGGATCCATAACGTGATATTGTCATTTCTCGGCTTCTCAAATAACTGCAGCTATGAAAGCAAGAAAGAGTCAACAAGGTTTTTATAAAAAAACGACCAGATCGATTTAAAGCCATAATGTTTAGTAAATTAGTAATTCATTTATTTAACCATATAAGTAGTTACATTTAATAACATAGGCATGTCAAATTGTAGGTACATAATTTTCACTTAGTTAATAAAAAGTAAAAAAAAAATCATCATAAATATAAAGTTGTACCTATAGTACCTAGCTTATGTTATTGTCTTTTGTTTCTAAAATAAGATACTTTTGCATAACAGAAAATGATATGAAAAAGTATCTTATGTTCTGGTCATATCAGCCTGAGTAGGCATCCTATATGACAAAAGGTATCTATAAAGTAAAGGCCTTAGGCGTTGCACTCTGCAGGAAGACGTGCAATGACATTGTTTGAACGTTGATAGCAGATACCTAGATAGTGTGGAGTGCTGTGACGTCACTAATTACTTACTTATTACTGTAAGTAGAGCAAGTTTTTCTAAGTAGCCGTTCTCTTATTCAATGTATTAAATGTCCTTTACTGTTCGTTGGACTTTCTACTGGAAATTAATAAAAAAACCAAGTTTCGTCCAAATTAGCCTTTTCTTTAATCCAGTGTACAAGCTATTCATTCAAATCCGTCCAGCCGTTTGAGCGTGAAAGAGTAACAAACACACTTACACACAAACTTTCACCTTTATAATATTAGTGTGATTGAACATACGCTATCACTGTTGCTAGCAAATAGCTAGATTCCACAGAATTTTCCGCGAAGAGCGTGTTGTGGCTTGTTTTGTGTACACAATGCATGTAGCGGGCGCTTCTGTAAACTAACGCTTGTGAGAAATGCATTTCTCAAGAAAACGATATGAGCTAGGCCTCTGAAGAACACTTTCAGGCCACCTGAAGGCCTTGGACACCTTGTTTATAAAGATGCGACTTATACAACTTTTAAAGATACCTGTAAAGTTACAAACTTTTTGAATAAATAAATAAATATCCTTAAAGATGGCGCGAGATCTTGAACCAAGTTTCGTGAGTTTTAGTCTTAGATAACATTAGAAAAAAACATTGGATAGTCCTATTTACCTACTACGCCAACACGGCATTATAAATCCTTAAAAAAGGTTTTATGCATAAAAGTAATAAGATTAAAATGAAGTCAAAAATCTGATTCGTATCATGTAAAAGTGATACCTACTGGCGTGATTGTATTATACAATGCTGATATCTAAAACTATTTGATTCAGAGTGAGTCTCGGTCCGTTGCATCCGATAACGGATCTCTTATCAGCTGATAAGGTATCGCTGCACCCGCTGCAGTTTGCCTATGTCTAAACATTTTCTGTCTTTGTAACATGTGCAAAATAAACACCAAACGGCATTCGCAGGAATTCGTAGTGCCGTAGTAGTCCCTTGTCCTTGAACTTAGCATCCATAAATCATCTCCCAGCATTATCATATTTTTACGTTAGTTCTCTTCACGTGCAGATGAGTTCATGATACATATAGCAATAGTTCTGAAGCGCTCAGCTGTTAATGCCACTTGCGGTCACCCATCCAAGTTGTGACCGCTCAGAACGTTCTACCAAGAATGTCTCAGTAAGCTTCGCCACGAATGCTTTGAAATACCTGACTGACTGATAGTATACTTTTCTCTTTATTTTGAAAAAAAAAATGTTAACAAGAAATACGAGTATCATGTACTTACTTATTACATCTGTCTATACTGTAAACAAGGCCAATTAAACTTAGATGTTTTTTTTTGCTGGTAAAGCTATTTCAACAATGTTCAGGTTTTATAGCCTCTCTTTAAATGCAAAGTGTATTAGGTATATAGATTAAATCCTGATGCTGTATAAATCATAATAACGATGACTATGATAAAACTAGCTGCTCACGGCTTTCCATGAACAAAATGTAGCTATGTCCTTCCCCAAGGTGTAGGGTGTAACTAGTTGTGTTTTTGTACCAAGTTTCATCAAAATCGGTTCAGTGGTTTATGCGTAAAAGTGTAACAGACAGACAGAGTTACTTTCGAATTTACAATATTATTAGTAGGGATTATGAAGCACTTTACATGACTAACATTTCCCCTCACGGGTTGTTGGGTGATGTCCACAATATTTTCAAACACTGCAAGACAATGCCTATTGTTGACAAAATGAGCTGACAGAACGCTGAGATATAAAATCGCTGAATAGAATTCAATTCTTCTCTTTCAATTGCCGACGAGGCTTTACAGTTTTCGTTAAAGCACGAGGTTAGACAGAAATAATGAATCATTTAGCTTAAGTCTTGATGATTCATTAATTAAGCTGATATGTCAGACGTTAAAATCCTTAGCTTGGCTATACGAGTACGTATGCACTTATATGGGTATTATGTTTGACCAGCTCTCCACTGAAGCTAGGCTATATATTTATATTGTTACGGGGTCATAAAAGGTTAGGCCCACACCTTGTGTTTCTTGTCTGATTTTTTTTTCTAGTGTCTTGGGTGTCACGTTGGAAAAGGCAAAACAAAAATTATACCTATGTAGTATATTAGTAATTTGGTTTACATGCACAAGCATTAAATTGCTTATCTTGGGATTAGATGATGCTGTGTGAAATGTCCAAGAATATTTATTTATTTATAACCATTACCAATGTTGGGAACATAACAGCAAAGCTCAAATAGGACTGGGCAGGCCATATCAGCCGGATACAATGTGAAAAGTGGGAAAGGAGTGTTAATACTCCTTGGGTACCCGAGGCCGGCCGAGAAGGCGTTGGCGGGACGATCTTGAGAAGAAGTTGTGGGATTCGCCGAAGACAGGGGTCAGAGAACTGAGGGAAATCTTTGCCCAGCTGTGGGTCATAATAGGTTATTAAAAATCATGAATATAAATGGGAATGTTTTCATATCGTTTCTTCCCCACTGCTCAACTAAATTGCATTCCGGATAAACATAGACTTCTGGATAAAACAGTACAAAATCGATCAAGACAAGACATGGTTGAAAATCAAGTAGGTAGAGTTCATAAAATGAACTCTGGCTTGAAAGAAAAAAAAATTGTGTTTGAAAGAAAGAAAGAAAAATCATTATTCTTGTAGGACCTCAAGGATCACTTAAGTTTCGTTTTACATGCTAGGTGATTCTAATGCCTGTTCCAACGCGACTCCCTACACCAGGGAAGGAATCAGGCAAGAACCTGGTGGTATGGGACTAGCTTTTTTTAAAAGCGATCTTGTATACATTTTATACAAGCTCTAGATTTCATTTTCCTATTCGTGGTTTAAGTACCCTATATTATAATTACTTGCACATAATTAGACCCCTATCATTTTTATTATACCAGGAAAACATAAGATTCCTATATCATTGCATTGTCATAAACACGCACACTATTGTTTTTGTGTAAATATAAATATAATCTGTTGATAATCATTAGAAATCGCACATTCCACAATTTCTAAACAAATGTCAAAGAATGAGTAATAATGAGTGATAGCTATTGTTTAAGAATGTTTGATGATTTTATGATGTTGTTTTTTTATGTTGGGTCACCTCTGACTTCAAGATCTTCAGATGATCTTAAAATCAGTGATTTTGTTATTAAGAGAGCTTAGAGATTATAACATTGGCTATATTATGTACTATCCCTAGATATGCAGGGCTTTACATCTTTACTAGATGATTTATACAGAGTCAGGAGGCAAGCTTTGCCTACACTTAACGCGACACTGTAGTTACCTGGGACATTGTTGAGATGGAATAGGCCCAGCACTTAAACCATTCTCTCAGCTTAGCCGGATTATATTTAGGAATAATTTTATTCATTCATATCAATTAGTCGTATCACAATAAATGCATCCTACGCAAGCCGAGCTGATGATGCACCGAATTTAAAGGAAAGTCTCCAACGACACCGCTTTTTCTCGGAACGGCGCCGTGTGGGAACGCCATTGTTGTTCAGATTTCACTCCACTCTTTCATCTTACATACTCATAACTAAGTAAGTGATACATGGGAAATGGCGCTATGTCTACGTTAGTCTTTGACCCTAACTGTAGGGCTACCGCCGGTTTTTGTGTAGTATAGCGATGGTCGAATGACATCGTCTTCGTGGTCGGGAATCAGTGGATGAGACTCGCAAGGGATCCATCTCAACAATGTCCCAGGCACTAGTGTCCCGTTAAGTGTAGACAAGCTTGTCTCCTAACTCTGTATAAATCAGCTAGTTAAGATGTATTAGCTAGTTAAGGCCTGATTATTTAATTGATATTCAAATATATTAGGTAGGTACTGTCCTACCTTTATATCTCATACGATCAAAAAAATACATACATACATAAAATCACGCCTCTTTGCCATGGGAGTAGGCAGAGACCAGATAAAATATTGTTTCCTTTCAACAAAATCCTATCTCCTATCTACAATAGGAAAGATTGTAAATGGGCCGGAAAATTGAGAAATTGATTATTTAAAGTGTATTTTTATGAATTAGATATTTATACAGTACGTCTATCGAGTCTGTTAGTAACGATTATATATAAACTAATAAAAATCGATATCTAACACATAAAAAAGAAAACTACTACTTAGGTACTTTAAAGATTATCTACTTCATAAACATGAGCCCTAGTTATCCACAATTCCTAACCAATATCTAGGTATCACATTCAGTGATAGGCCTCCTAGGTGACAAGCGCTCCTCAACTTACACCTTTCCTGTGATCGAGTGCGGTAGACGATACTCGGGATTTTTAGAATTCCGTGGAAACTGACTGATAGCACTGACATTGTTTCGAGAAACGGTGACCGTCATAAAGTCTCCGTATTATCTTTATAATCATGAACATTCTCACACGTTTATGTGTACCTACTAGGTATCAGTCAAGATATTTTGCTAATTTAAGGTTTTTTGATGCACTTGGTAGAAAAACGTTACGATAGGGTCCTATAAAAAGAATAAGTAAACATTAACAGATTTAATAAAAGATTGAATGAGTTTCTTACTTTAAATTGTAACTCGAATCATTTAACGAAAATATAAATTAAAATAAATATAAAATAATACTTCACGATTCCCAAGGTGCGGTTGACAATTTTTTACAGATCTTTTTAATTATTTATGATCCTTTGAAGATGTTTAAGATTTAGCACAAACTAACTTTTTTCACTTTCGCGATTAAAACTTTGGAAAAACACAACAAATATTACACTACCTCACCATAAATGCATAGTCACTTTCCTTTTCCACAAATAATCTCAAATACAATGATAAGTCGTCCGTCACATGCCTGCCTCCGTTTTCCAAGAAGCAGGAGGTATATAGACGATCGGCGTAATCACTGGTGTCCAATATAGAGACTGGCGTTGGATCGGGTGTCGTACATCGAAGCGGACATGACACTACTACACATGAGACCGAATCCAATCAATGAATAACTTAGGTACTCATATTTTGGAAGGTAATTGGTTAAGACAAATTCATAGATACGTTTTTTTTTTCATATTCATATTCATTTATTGCTTCAAGTTGGTACATAATGATCTTAAAAATTAGGTGTAGCCGCAACAAGAGCGCCGTTGGGACACCACAATGTTTGAGGAAATAGTAGTACGTAGTATCTAGATACTAAAATAAAAGTATCTTCATTTTACCTTACTTATTTTAATTTATTTTTAAAATATTTAGATCTGGGACCGAAGCTCCAGCTAAGAAGTAATATTACTGTAGGTAATGTAATTTAATGACAGTTTTCTTCATCAAAGAAAATTTGAAATTTAGAAATTCTTCTTCGAATTTAGCGAACTCTCATGAAATAACATTACAGTAATATTACTTTTATGAGGTGGTGCTACGGCTCCAGTATCACGAACTCTAAACGGTGAAGAAAAACATCGTGAGGAAACCAGCTAGCTTTTTAGCAGCGTCGATGGGCTTGCAACCTTGTTACGTATAGAATGTTTACTTCTGCAACATGTGGAAATGGACCAAAATGTATTTGGACCTACCCCTGACTATCCTTTAAATATCTTCAAAGTATCTAAACTTGCTAAAAGATATAAAATAATATGTCTACTGAACCTTGGAAATACAGTCGTATAATCATATTTCATTTTCCTAAACAATAATTACCTACTGTTATTATTTGATACTTAGGTACTGTATTTTCTAACTCGTCTTTTTGTTCACAGCATGATGGACTCAGGAGGCGCCGGCATTGAATCTCCCCCCACCTACCACCGGACTTACGAGCAATACGTCCAAGGAGGAGTAGAGAACGGCGACTCCCAACAGGAGCAGACTAGTCCAGAACTGGTAGTGTGGTCCACTCTCCCCTACCCAGCTCTGGATTACAGGGCCCAGTACGACTACCACAGGGCCTATGAACCAAGAGACTACTCACCTCAGCAGTACGGAAGAGCACCCTTCACTTCGAAGATGGGACAGGCCAAGGCGCTGAAGGAAGCCAGGATACGAAGACCCATGAACGCCTTCATGGTGTGGGCGAAGGTGGAGCGGAAGAAACTGGCTGATGAGAACCCGGATCTTCATAATGCTGATCTGAGTAAAATGCTAGGTAAGTTTTTTTTAACTTTGTTTTTAATTTTTAATCTGTTTTTTTAACGAATCTTTTTTTTTTTAAATCTAGAAGAAACCAATATTTTCTTAGGAACCAAACTTTCTTATAAAAAAGGAGAAATAGTCCTCATGAGACCAAATTTTTGCCCCCCTGTGTATACACCTACTTAAAAAAAGATTTATGAGTCGAATAATTTAGTCGTTCATAAATACTTGGCAATAACAATACCAACGTCTAGATATACCTAATCTTAGATTATTAATCTATAAAGTACTGCCGTTCAATAACCATAATATTTACGACGGATGTTTAAAAACTTTTATTCACAGAAATAAAAAACAAAACCTCGTGAAAAAAAACTCAGCCGTCAATGAGTCAGCGCAAAAGAGCAATCTGTAGTCACATTTGAAAGTCAAATTCGAAACTTCCTAACACAACTTAAAAGTTACTTATGCATAGAATAATCAGGTATTTTTTATTTAAAGGTCTCAAAACCTTCGAAGTAAATATTCTTTTACAACAAAATATCAAGAACGTCTTAGCAATCCAGTTGAAACGTCGGGATAAAATTAAAAAAAAAGTTAAATAGCGATAACTACCAGTAAATATAATTATGTTTTGTCATATTGTTAAAAATCTATAATTTAAGTTTTTATGACTACGCAAATGGATAATAATATGCAAAAAACTCCGTCACCAGAGTTGGCCACTAGCTTTTAGGAACTGGATTTATAAATATTTTATTTATATTAAGTATAAATAATTTGCAAATAAATACCTATTTATTTACGTTACGTTATCGGAGCTCAAGCTCAACATGAATGGGAAATCCACTGTTTCTGCTGGTTTTTAAATAACAACGGGTAAATTAATAAATTAAACAACAAACAATACAATATTTGCATATATGGAGTGTGCGCATGAATGTTTATATTTTGTAAATTTAGAATAACTTTTTAATAACGTAGTTTAGATACTAGCTCTAAACGGTGAAGGAAAACATCTATCATACTTCCTTAAACGGTGAAGGAAAACATCTATCATACCTCCTTAGATGTATTTACAGGATCATTGAATGCCTAAAAATCTAGAGCTCTACTAAAACGATTTTTTTATTCGTTACAATTCACTAACATAAGAATTGCCTAAACATCTAAAAGAAATGCCCTGGGATACAGTCGGCAGAGGAGTGGCAGTAAACGCGTTAATTCACTTATAACATTAACTGGACAAAGCCTACCATATTTGGATAAGTAGGTAATATAATATCATTTGTTTAGCCCCCCTAAGTCGGATGCATTTATAATTATGGCGACCTTACTTTCTCTGAGATAAGAATTGACGTGAACTGAGGTACGGCGCTACGCAACGCTCTAAACCTTGTACAGTTACGATCAAAAATACTAACTATTATATAAAAAAAGATCAAAAATAACTGCGTACATAAAAAATGGCATACCTAACTATGTACCTACCTACTACTTAATGGTGTCAATTCAGATGTCGCAAAAACAAACTAAACTAATTTGTCAGTACTAAAATTAATGCCATCCTTTTTATTTCGATCGTTATGAGAAGTAAGGCAAAAAAACTGAAAATAACAAAATAATTAATTGCTCATGAATTATACTCACCTACATTACCTACTGATGTTTAACTCCAACATGATACATTCATAAATCGCTTGCCATCTCACTAACGCGCTGAAACCGGCGTTTTTATTTAAATTACTCCAATTTTTAGGCACATTTAAACCTTGAAAACTTTGTGATAGATAAATATTAACAATTTGTGACAATGATTATTATCATTAGCATCTGCTGTTACTGCCCTTTTTTGGTTGTCACAAAATAGTGGTGTATGAATGTAGAAAGTACGGTACACAAATATTTCTAGAGCTAGTATAGTAACTGTTTGAAAGTCACTTTGAGTTGTACCTAACTTCACAGAAAGATCAAATGAGCAACTCATCATAACATAAACTGCGTATGTTAATACCACCGAAATACATTAACACACATGCCTTTAAATAACAGTGACACGACTGAAAAACCAATTAAGTTTGCAAATAAATTAAGTTCAAAATATCAGAAGTTCCCACTTACGTCATTATTGTCAATATGCTTAATTATAAACAATAATAATGTAATTATTAACATCCTACAGTTTGTTACATCATTCTTGCTACGTCATAAAGTTATACAAGCGCACTATTTTATCACCGATCGGCTTCGGCTTTGTTCACAAGGTGTAATGTCTAAAATTCATTGTAAGTTTCATCAAAAACAGTCCAGCAGACGATGTCTCGTTGCAACATAAATGCGGCGTTTACACTGGTGAGTAGTTGGTTGATTTCGCGGTTGATCTTTGTAAATTTTCGTCATGCGGCTTGGGAGACTTGAAAATATTTATGAAGATCGACCATGAAATCGACCAGCTAGTCACCCGTGTAAACTCCGCTTAACAGAAAAATACAATTTATTTTATTTAAATACCTTCATTATTACAATGGGATAGGATCAAACTTTTATAATTACCTACTAACTTCAGTTTTAACACAATGCTATGCTATGAAACTATGGATTACTGAAACTTACCCGTAAAAGTAAAATAACTTGTATTCTACATAATACTACTTAATTATTAATATCGCATAGTTCAATCATTATCTGTCGGTAGAACGCATCACCGCGTCTTTTTATGACGCATGTATGACGTAAAACTGACAGTGTAGATAAAGCTTTACAATGACTGTTTGAACTTAGTCATTTTAATTGATAACCATTGAGGCCAAGGAAATGACGTTTCATGAAGTGACGTTTGCATCAAATTTTATGATAATTCGAAAAAATTTAAAACTGTGTGTCACACAGTTTAAGCGATCACTTTGTAAATAAAAATTAAACTTACATTAAGATCGAAAATATTGACTTTTCCTAGTTAAGTTTGTATTATTTCAACTTATTTATAAATTGTTATTAACATTTAGCGCTGTCATTTACACGTGTCTAACCTTTAACTTCAGCCTTTAAGCGCCATTTTAACTGTCAAATCTAACAATGATTTAGTACAATGTTTTTAGTGTTCACTAATTAAAAATTAACTAGGTTTAGACATCTTTACTAGATAGTATACACAACGTCAGAATACAATGTAAGCCACCAATAAAATACTTAAGTAAGTACTATACAAAAGTGCAACACCACAAAATAGATACAGGACAATGACAAAAAATTAATTATTTCCGATTTAAAATACTTTTCTACACACCATTACCTACTATGGTTTCATTCCTACTATGCTTCATATAGCATTGTTGACATGTAGATTTGCCCAGTAACTTTTTTTGAACGCTTAAAAGCGTCGAGTATTATTTCCGGATTATATTAAAATACTTTTGTACACACCATTACTATTACAATGCTTGGATATGGCGAGTCACTACCGGCGTGGGTGGTAGATGCTATCTCCGTAATGAAATGACGAATAAAAACTATGCCTTTGAACCTTAGCAGTCGTAGAATCTAGTTGAAATTATAATATCACTTATCGTATGCCGGGGTTTTACGAACTCGCTAGCGGTTGTCAAATTAGTTTTAGGTTATTGAGCATAATTCATAAATCGAATGTCGAAAAAATAATTAAATCATGTTCTAAATTCAAAAATCTAATTCATTATGCAGCGTCTATACTTACTCTGTTAGTTTAATAATAAAGATAATTAAAATAATATTATAAAATCCTTTTTTGACATCCTGAGGGAATCTCCAAACGTGAAATAATTAAGAAATTCAGATTTAGAACAGATTTTTGTAAGTAGGTATTTTTTATGCATAAATACGTAACAATATATTATGATTACAATGTATATTAATAATTTTATGTATTAAATAAGCTTGTTAACCTTATCGACATGGAATTACCAGGCTAATCAGGAAACTCCAAGATATTATTCAATGCAATTTAACACCTATCACCATGGAGATAAAGTTGTTGTTTGCAAATCATGCAAGGATTTTTTTAAGGCAGGTAGGTAGGATTTGTATGTTGCCAAAAAAGGTAAAAATTACTTAAATAGGTATGTATTTATATAACAGCTTATGACCTAGAATAAGATATTTAAGAGCAAAATCGCGGACGGCCAGATTAACAAAAAAAAAACAATGAGTAGTAGATACGACCTCAAGAATTAAGTTGCTTTGCTTAGAACTAGATGACGCTGTGCTAAATGTCAATGGATATTTATTTTTTAAATAAGATCAGTAAAAAATTTAATCATTTATGTTTTATTACAAACCCATTACTAGAAGCTGCCGTTACGTAGGTGCTCAAATGGGAACAAGAAATCTATTTTTTCTTGTTCCTATTTTGAGCACCAAGTGAGCTACGTCAAAATTTTGATGGGTGCTCAAATGGGAATAGCTTGGGTACTCTATGCTTAGGTGCTCAAAAAACAGGTGCTCACTTGGGAATACTTCATTTAAATATAGCTAGGTATACCTATATCCGTTACTCCGCTCTGCCAGCTTGGACAGGCAGCCTTCTGTTCTGTAAATACTAAATACTAAAATCTGAAATAAGTAAATTATAACTTGTTTTTAAACCTAGACCCTCGGAATACCTAGACCTTCACCACACGTCTTATCAATAAGCGCGACCTTGGGACCCTCATTGGCTGAATTGCACTCCATTTAAGGGGAGGCGTTAATAACATCCTTGTGTCCACGCCGTACATACTTATGGCCCTTAATTAAATGCTTGCGCCATTTGTTGAGTCATTCTGTCAGTTTTACCCTCAATTAATGATAACAGGCAAGTTTTAATTATAAGCCAGTAGAAAGAAATATAAATATAAATATCCTTGGACATTTTACACGGCGTCATCTAGTCCCAAGCTAAGCAATTTAATGCTTGTGTTATGGTAACCAGATGACTGATATACTACTTAGATACATTTTTTTTTTGTAAATACATACATATTATAGATAGAAAAACATCCAGACCCGGAACAAATATCTGTAGAACATACAAACATTTGTCCCGTGGCGGGAATCGAACCCGCAACCTCCGCGTCTCAGGCGAGCCTTCGCCCACTGCGCTACAGAGGTCATCAAAATATTTTCAAGACAACCGAATTTCTATTTATTTATTTATAATTACTCGTAACTGCCCCCCGCGGTGTTACCCGCGGTGAAAAGTTCCCTTTTCCGTAGGAATATCGGTATCAAAATTAGTCTATGTGTTAATCCAGGATATAAGCTATCGTGATACCAAATTTCATTCAAATCCGTCTAGCCGTTTGAGCGTGAAGGAGTAAGAAACATTTAAACTTACATACACACGCACATACTTTTACTCATAATTAGTGTGATACGCTTTGTTTCATATTATTTTATTATTAGTCGAGGTCGTCCTTCAAATTGTTGCCAAAAAAACAATTTAATACCTAAACGCCTATCGGCGTTAGTGGTCGACTGTACATACCTAAACTAGGACTGAACCAATTTGAATAAAACTTTATATTCTAATTAAAAGGTCTAAGAACCCAATTTTTAGTCTGTATATGGTATGATGATGGTATGAGGTGTTAAGTTAATGTTTTTTTTAAATAAGAGCTACTTCTTTGAACTATTCAAAGTAGTTAAGTATTTTGTTATTTAAAATTATATTGCAAAAAGAAGCCATGTTGACTAATGGAATAGTACCTACATTCGTCATTCGACTTAGAAATTTTATTGAAAAATTCCATACATTTAAAAACTTGACACGTGAGCGAGGATAGATTAGGTACTATATATACACAAAAATAGCCAGTAACCCTACTAGGAGTAGGAGCAAACTCTGGTGATGGAGTTTTAGACCACCTAACTCAGGCCTTTACATCTTTACTAGATGATTTATACAGAGTCAGGAGGCAATCTTTGCCTACACTTAACGGAACACGTAGTGCCTGGGACATTGTTGAGATAGAATAGGCTTGCCCAGCACCTAAACCATCCTCTCAGCTTAGCCGGCCATATCCACAGGAAAGACAATGGTCAATACGTGTGGGACTGACTAACCGCGGGTTTCCTCACGATGTTTTCCTTCACCGTTTAAAGCTCGTGTTAAAATGCATATAAATAATCCTAAAGGCATCCGTCATACTCCGTCATTTCTCAACGACTTTGAAAACCGGGACTGACATTTCAAACACTCTAAACATGACACATGCATGCACCAATACAACATTCTCAAAATACTTACTATCTGCGAAAGCGTTTAAATAATTGCGGCCATTATAAATATATTCCAACAATGCTATTTGTTAAGCTAACATCGTGTGAAGGACTGTACATTTTTCTTACATTAACCGCATAAGTACTAATAGCTTGACAGCTAATAAACAATAATGTACAGTTGTGCACAAATATACATTCAGAAAAAACGTTTTTTTCAAATTAACACTTTATGAATTCTACAATCCAATGCACCAAGCGCCGAACAGAAAAAACGAGGATTTATTTCGATTTTTTTGAATAAGTTGTTTAAAACTCGTAGATGCTTTGATTTATGTTAAGTATATAATGCAATTAATTGTCAAAATAATTATTAGCTAAAGTATGGATCCTTAGACATCTTTAAAAATATTAAATGCCAAAAAAAATGACTTTAGAAAGTCACCCTGACATTATGGTTTTGTTTTCGTTAAAAATCACGATAAAACAATTCTCTACCTGACTGTACCGCTAAGATTATTGACTCCTTATAAGAATTATCTAAAGATGGTGCCAAAGAATGTTATACAAGTAATTGGACAAGCTTTAACGCCCTGTTAGTAACTATAGCTATTTTTTAGGTACACTAGAAACACGTGTATCTAAAACATCCAACCAACTTACCAAAGACGATAAATATCAATAGGACTGACAAAGGCCATACACAAAATCGTAACCTTGAAAATAGCCTAAAACGGGAGTTTAAAGTAGGTGACAGCCTGATAGCCTGGAAACTTTAAAACATCAATTTTATTCAAGAAATTTAAACTAGGTACCAACTTACAAATCAAATGATGACGGTAGCGGTAGATGTCGATGATACTCTTTCTTGTACTCCTTGACTTCTTTTGAGGATCTTGACTGAAGGTCTGAGAAAATGGTGTACGATTATCACAAACACAAGCTTACCTATTTTGATCTAGATGGCGCTGTTCTGTTACAAAAACAGGATAGAAACCAGCTATTTAATGAACTACCTACCAAGATTACTCATATTAACATAAACGCCTTTCACTGTCGCTAATTACAGCAGATTTACCAAACAGGCATATCTAACACTCTTAAAGCCAGAAATCTCCTTTTGGTCACCTCCATTTTGGGCAAATGGTCACTTTTTATAACTCTTAATATGGCCCTTGACTAGACATAGAACTGTCAAGGGAATTCCATCTTTATTTTAAGGGAATAAGACTTCAATTTGCAGTTCGTGAATTTTATTTAAGGTCATGTCTAGTCTGGCAAAGTGTTTTTGTAGTTTCATAAATGAATTGGAGTCCCTATTCTTAATTATAAGAGCTGTATGTGTTGGCAACATTGAAGTTACGTGGTGTTAAAACTAAAAATGTTGACCGTGGTTCAACTTATATTGGTTACAACTGAGCTTAAAACATATCACCAACATAAACTAAACTGGGTCCCTACTCTTGAGACTAAAAACGAAATATCGTGCGATTTTTCGTACTCGTAGTTCAACTTAAACTGGTCAAAGACTTCTTAATTATTCACACTTGAATTCAGAACTATTTAAGTATGTCTGACTCATACGTAGAACTTATATTGATAAAAAGTAACCTATGTGTTATTCTAGGTCATAAACCTATGTTTGTTCCAAGTTTCAGTCAGATCCATTCAGTAGGTACATTTACCGTGAAATAGTACCTAACAAACAATCCATACAAACTTCCGCGTTTTTTAATATAATCGGGATTGTTTCTTGTAATTTTCGTGTCGAGAAAATAAATACAGCTATGAGAAAAACAGTAAAGTTACTAAAATTGTTCACGACTTTTTTCAATGCAAAATGCATAGTCTATTTCTATTCCCTAGAATTAGACAATCCATCACGCTCGCTAGCTTCTAGGAACATTCCTTAACATGCATACTTGAAAACATTCTAGGAACCTCAAAAAGAACCGACAAACGTAGACAAAAAACCGCCAAACTACAGACAGTATGAATTACTGGCAACACTATATTTTTTTCCGCGCAATTTTAAACTTTATATTTCGAATCTGAAAACTAACATTCCTTTTGACAGTTAGATGACAACATGACGTTTTTTTGATTTAAGCTCGAGATATTAAATCTAATTTCTTGGTGAATAAAGTTCAATTTTTATTAACAAGTTAGTTAGTTACAGAAGCGTTTTACTATTCCAATCACACGCCAATAATAATACAATTAATTCTGTTTGTTATATGGATCGCGATCTTCAAGGCCTTATATGTATGACTATATGGTCGAAAGTCGTTGAGATAATTGAGGATGGCAAATTGATGTGACGATAAAGTTAGGCGTATAAGGAACACGATATGGGAGGCTGTCCCTAAGGAAAATAAGATCTGCGCTGTTTCCTGACGATCAAGGTTACAAAAAGGTTAGCTGGATAATATTGATAAAACCGATTACCGATCTTTTGATAAAATTACGCCACCACGAGACGGGGCGCGATGCACTGACAGGCCCTACGAAAACGATATTTCGTGTCAATTTTCGGGTTCAGCTAACGTTGGTAACCAACATAGTGAAATTTGTCACAATATTTCGATTTCGTTATTCCAAGTAGGGTCTCTGTTTCCACGGAAATCGAGCCATGAAAAAAGGTGAAAATAATCTATATTAATAATTTCGTGCAGGGGTACGGTAGACTCGATTGAAACCATAAAATAATAATAAAACACTAAAAAAAAATGATTTCGAATCGACAACATATATCCGCAAAATTCGGATTGTCGAGTATTTTGTTAAATTCTAATGATTATGACAAATCGCAGTCGCCATTGAACACTGGACTGGAGCAAACGTCACTGTCACTGACACCGGATGACATTGACATCTTGAGTAGACGTCGCGCCATTCATTTTAAAAACAAAGTGTCCATTACATAGAACTGCTATGACTTTGACTTGACTTTCTTAAAATGACATGGTTGTGGCTAAAGTCGGCGAAGTCAAAATAAAGAAGAAGAAGCCATACAGCAAAATAAAGATATATATTTTTTTGTCGTTTCGCAAAGCTATTGTTTTGGTCATTTTTATAGGATGCGTTCTGTATTTTTTCTTAAAACCTGAGATTGGCCGATTGCCAAGGGAGAGGGAGAGGGAGAGGGATTTTATAAAGAACAATAGCAGTTCGGCATACCTACATTGTTTTAGTTCACATAAAAATCTCGCGTCATAGTGTAAAAAAAAAATATAGGTACACAATCCACAGAAGTCGTTAAAAACATATATCAGAAAAAATATTTTTATACACCGACGTTACAAATAAATCAGTACTTTAAAACGAACATCGCCACAGAACATCCTAACATCTCATTACATGCTCTTTGACATCTCGCCAAAATAGAACATGACATGACATGACATTGAAAACGTCGAATTGGTATTGCCATTTTTTAATTATAACCTACAGTAGGTACTATAAATAAAGTGCTTGACATAGAAGTATTTTCTGTCAATTATTAAATAATATTGTAATTTACATTAATTTTTCATGATTTAATTATAGCAATTAACTTACCACAAAATATCAAATCAAAATACCTACCACAAATTGAAAAGGGCCATCCAATAGCAAAAACTTCTAATAGATCTAAGGGGCTTTTATTAGCAACACTAACATTGCAATGGAGAAGAAAAATCACATTTTCATAACTTTTTATTCTGAATATCGGTAAAAAAAATTAAAATAATTATAAATCTAAGTACCTACCTACTTGAAAATGAAGACTTTTTAAGACGCTCTTGAAATTCGGCATAAACAACTGCCATGATTCTTTACTACTATTATTAAAGATGTGGGTTCTTTACCTACTGCAGTATTAGGCGCGGGACACACAGAAAAGACGTAAGACGAAGATGGGGCGCGGACATTTGTCTCTTCCGCGTCCCTTTCATACAAAATGTATAGAAGCGTCACGACGTAAAACATACAGAAGAGACGGAGCGCGGGCGCAACGCTTTTACGTCTGCGCCTTTTGTTCAAAACACACAGGAGAGACGGGGCGCGGACGTGGCGGGGGCGAGGACGGGGCGCAGGGTGGCATGCCTGCCGGGCGGGTCTCGCACGCTCGCACTGCGTCGCGTCCGCGCCCCGTCTCTTCTATATAATTTCAAAAGTCGCGTCCGTGTCACGTCTCCGCCCTGTCCGCGCCCCGTCTTCGTCTTACGTCTTTCCTGTGTGTCCCGCGCCTTACATGGACTTTTTGAGAGACTCGAAATATGTTCATTGTGTTTAATAAATGTAGTAAATTTATACTTTTATTTACTTACTACTTACCTATATAGTTTTTATTTACTATATTTACATAACTCTCCGAGTTGCGCTCCAGAACACAGATCGCCGATGTAGCCACCAAAGCCGCTAAGCTTAAATGGGACTGGGCTGGTCACGTTTGCCGTATGTCAGGAGACCAGTGGGCAAAACTGACCACCGAGTGGGCCCCTGATACGTCGCGACGACTTCGTGGCAGACCGCGAACCAGATGGAGGGACGAGCTCGCCAAATTCCGCGCCGACTGGACCATATTAGCGCAGGAGAGGGACGAATGGAGAGAGTGGGGGGAGGCCTTTGCCCAGCAGTGGGACACTGAGGGCTACTAATAAATAAATAAAATAAATTTACATAACACAATGAACGAAGCTATAAAAATCTATGCCTTGCTTACCTTTAATATTCCTTGAGAACCGATCACTACAGTAATATATACATCTATATTTTGTACCTAGATGTGTAGGTATTATGAGTCACATTTCACCCGAGCGAAGCCGGGTTTTCATCTAGTTAATAATAAAAACCGTATGGAACGATTCGTGAAAGTGAACCATTGTGTTTTTATGAGAATAAAGTTCTTTAAACCTAAAGTGCCTACTTTTTCCACTTTTTGACACAAAATTACAACATTTGTTGAGGTCGTTTGATGATAAAAAAAATAAGCAACGTTGAAATATCGTAGGCAGGTACCTGTAGGTACCTACTTATAGTTAATGCATACAACTATTTTCAAAAAAGTTAATGATTTTAAATCAAGACATCTTTCAAACTATAAGAATCATTTGACAATAGTGGCAATTCGGAGTGTCGCAAAAGCTAAACTAAACTAACTAAAATTAATGCCATCCTTTTTATTCCCATCGCTATGAAAGGGACGGCAACATTTTTGGTTAGTTAATTTTAGCTTTTGCGATAGGTACTCCGAAATGCCACTATTATCCTATTACTTATATTCCGAATTGCAACTTTTATACTATTAAATTAAACGTAGCTTATTAATATTCAACGGGTACAACAAGCCCAATTAGAGTAGGTACCTTTGTAATTACTTAAACTAGGCAAGTCTCAATACTTAGAGCCTACGCAGAGAATAATATCATCATTAATTGTACGAGTAGGTAAATACCTACTTAGATTTGTGTAATGACGTCACATAAGGTGCACCGCGCACCTACTTACCTAATTATTTAATGGTACCACCGAACCTACGTTTAGCAAAATGTTTTTTTTAGGTTTTGTAAGTTTATATTAGGTAGTGGCAATTCGGAGTGTCGCAAAAGCTAAACTAACCTAAATAAAACTATTGCCATCCTTTTTATTCCCATTGCTATGAAAGGGACGGCAACAATTTTAGTTAGCTTAGTTTAGCTTTTGCGACACTCAGAATTGCCACTATTATTTGGTTGTTAATTTGTTGCCATTTTCAGACAAAATAATTAGGTACCTAACAGATAAAAAACTTACGTATCAGATAATATGTCCATAATTAATGTTAATTAATAATTATAATTATCTGCATAAGTTTTTGTAGTGACGTAAATGTAGAGACAAACAAAACGAAACGAGTTTTTAAAATTGACAAAAAAATTGATGGACGCTAATGCATAGGCATAAAAACAACATCAGTTTCATAAAACAGTGAACAGGTTCACCACTTTATCCCAACAACTTTAAAATTTACTTCGACTCACAGGCCTTCAGGTTCTCGAAAATGTATAGTCAGCGCCAAGTCCACAAACAAGTTCCCATTTCAATAAAAAATGAGGTTGAAAAGCCAAAGTGTAAAAAAATAAGTCGAAAAAGTACCAAATAAAATGTCAAATAAAAAAAGAGGTTTGTTGGTTAGTTTGTGGTTTTGAGTCATTGCCTCAATTCCACGGAGCCATGTCACAAAAATATTAAATATTCATGTCGATGGTAGTGAGTGGCGTGGCGTCCGTCTCGTATTCAAATGGTACCTACTCTTGACATTGACATTTGACAGCCGAACTACAAGACTACAACCTTGTTTACAAACGTCACTGTCATTGTCAATTTTAACTAACCGACTTCAAAAAAGGAGGAGATTAATTCCCTCGCTAATCCTGATTTATGAATACCTACTGATTTTATTTAATACAGACCTAAGCCATGGAATATCTTTAAAGACTGATAATTTTTGTTAATTAAAAAGAAAGAAAAGGTTCTACACCTTGTTGGCTGCCTGATGCTGTGTAGTTTTGAACCTTTGTAAGATATTTTCATCCACACTTCATTCGTCAATATAAATAAAGCGCAATAATCAAATCTAGTTGCTAAAGACAGCGAAAGCTAATAAATAAGTACTTACTTACCAAGAAATTGAATTTCGAATCACCCGTTCTTATTTGATGGACAGATCGTTCCAAATTCAAAATATAAATCAAAATGGAAAATGAACAAATCGATTCTTCGGCATCGATTAATTCGTAATAACAATTTGTCGCCGAGTCATATCTATCGAGTACTCGCCTACTTAAGTAATGTATTCGAGCCTACGTAGCGGTGGCTATGTAGGCGCGTGCGCAGGGAACTAAACGTTTTGATACTTTGTGTCACGATATTGACAACAGCTCATAAACTAGCAATGTATTCATAAATTGTGACTATTAAAGTCATGGAGTTGGTATTAAAATTATAACCTTATTCACTCAAAACTGTAACAAGTAGGTATGTAAATGTATATAATTGTACAAAGTTAAGGTTATTTTATTATCAAAATTAAAAACACTTTATTACTAGTTCTAAAATTAATATTGTGGCTGACCTTACAATATGCAATCATTTAACTGTAGCCTTCAATAGGATGGTGATTAACAAGAGGCAAAGACGATAAAAATTAAATATTCTTTGCAAGAGGTAAAAAAACTAGCTTACTCGCCCGCACCTTTGCTTGCGTGGCCTGGAACCTGGATAAAAAGCAGCCTGTGTGTTATTCTAGGTTACAAACTATGTATATTCCAAGTTTCAGCTAAATCCGTTCGCTTCCTAAACTTTCGCTATAATTTACTTTCTATCGACAACACGTATTGACCATTGTCTTTCCTGTGGATATGGCCGGCTAAGCTGAGAGGATGGTCTAGGTGCTGGGCAAGCCTATTCCATCTCAACAATGTCCCAGGCACTACAGTGTCCCGTTAAGTGTAGGCAAAGATTGCCTCCTGACTCTGTATAAATCATCTAGTAAAGATGTAAAGGCCTGAGTTTTTTTTATTTACCTAAGTAAGTTCGTGTAACCAAGTGGCCAACTCTAATGAAGGAGTTTTAAGACCGCCTAAAGGCTTCCGTCGTGGCTTAACGACTAAAAGCCAGGACCGATAATTTAACCAGCTCTCCGAAGCACGGAAGCGCTCAGATGTTAATGCCACTTGCGGTCGCCGATCCAAGTTGTGACCGCTCAGAACGTTGCTTAACTTCAACGATCTATCAAGATCGTCTTAGCAAGCTTCGCCAGGAGCGCTTCTATTGGGGGTTTATGAATATTAACTATCAACTCTTTCAAAAATCCAATCCTTATAGTCTAAGATCCCGTCATACAACGACCTTCACCGAGATGTTTATTTGATGAAACGTATTTTATATGTAATTTAATATGTAAATAAATATATTGCATATGGGTTAACATATTAAATTACATATAAAATACGTTTCATTAAATAAACATCTCGGTGAAGGTCGTTGTATGACGGGATCCTATACTATTAGTAAGGATATCAATTTTAGAAGTGATAGTTTGTTTACAAAGTTGGCACGGCCAATATGTCTGAAGTAGAGATAAAGCTGGCACAACACCGCCAAGAGTGGCGTGATAGAGAAGAGGCCTTTACCCAGCAGTGGGTGTTACTGGCTGATTAGATAGATAGATAAAGGCTTTTAAGACGATCCTAGATGTCCTAGCCAGAGGCCCTAGCCATGTTACATTTCGACAATCGCTTTCGATTAGAATCTAAAAAAAATGTTTAGGAATTGACATTCGATGACGAAAACTCGAGCGATCAGAAATGTCAAATCAAAGGTGTAGCGATGATAGAAATCGAATCGCTTCATAGCGAATGCCGGTTGGCTAGACCCTCCAGGTCCTGAATAAGTGATTTTAACTTTGAAAAACGAAACTTTTTGTAATATAGTATTCAAAAAAAGCTTGCAATCAACAAAACGATCAAGTCTAAACATCCATCAACCACAGCACGCAATCAAAGCTCGGCTGTCACAGATCATCCAACAGTTACTATAAACATAGTATACTCTATAGTCTATGGGTCTGTACCGTGTCATGACCCTATTGGCGTATGACTCATGTGAGCGGCGCGTGCGCAGCGGCGTTTTAAATTTCGAATTTATACGATAAGGCATGTTTGTAATATGATTTGGTTGGCAACACTGAGGTAGCGGAGTAAGGCGAGCTTTTATTTATATAAGTGGAGGTTTTATTTGAACCGTGCCCAAACGTTTCAGATTTATACAGGTCAAATAATTGTTGAGTACCTATTAGTTACGTAGTATTAACAATTGAACCATTTTTCAAATGATTCAATTAATAAAAGCCGTGTTGGTCAAGTGGATTAGTACTTTCGATCCGAAGGTCGTGGGTTCGAATCCGGCCGTTCAATGGACTTTTCGCATTGAAAAATGTATATGCGCTTTAACACGAGCTTTTAACAGTGAAGGAAAACATCGTGAGGAAACCAGTTAGCTCTCTAATTAGCGTCGATGGGCTTGCAACCTGTCATTTATGGAAAGTTAACTTCTGCAAGATGTGGGCATGTACCAAATATGTAAGTAAGTATTTGGACATACCTCTGACTACCCCCTTAGACATCTTCAAAAGGATCTAAAAATTGTATTAAGATCTGAAAGAAATGTCTACTCATCCCTGGGATACAGTCGTGATCATATTTCATTTTTTTTTATATTTCAATTAATAACAAGTGGCAATATTAAAAATATTGTTAAACCGATTTCAATTGCGTAAGAAGAGTGCAGTTTTCTGACGGCCTATAAACTCTTTCATCATGGCTCTACTACACTTACGTACTTAGAACAGAATTTTTACTGGACTCAGTAACCACGGGTTAGTGTTTAGTTAAACAAGATGATGTTCATGACCCAGTCACTACTTACCTATGTTATTAGGTAGGTAGGTACGCCTCGTAGGTGGTAGGTACTGTATCATGTTCACAGCAATTATTCCTCGATGTACTAATTATGTCGTAGACTGTGATTTATAGCCGGCATTGTTACAGCCTCATTATCATCATTCGCACTTTGATTTTATATAAGTACCTAGCTAGTCCTCTTTTAAGACTGGCCTCAATGCTAAATACATTCCCTGCCCCGGCTCTGTGGTGATCTCTGAAGTAGCAGGGTTAGTGTCAAAATAGCATAAAAACTCGGGCCTTTACATCTTAACTAGATGATTTATACAGAGTCAGGAGGCAAGCTTTGCCTACACTTAACGGGACACTAGTGCCTGGGACATTGTTGGAATAGACTTGTAGCACCTAAACCATCCTCTCAGCTAAGTCGGTTTTAAAAATAAACTGTCAATTTGACAACCCTCAGAATGAAAACGATTTTAATAATAAAGAATAGTGGGTGAGCTCAGAGCATTATGATGCAAAAAACGTATCTTTCAGAGCCTAGGTACAGATAGTACATTATAAACAATGTACCTTTATTTGCTTACATTGTTTGCAACGAAATAACAAGTTAATGCCCTAGCTCACGTATTCAGTACATGAGTCAAACGATGGGCTATAAGTGACAGTCGGCTTTAAGTTACAAATATTAGACAATTATAACCAGATAAAAACAGGGTTTGTATTTTCGATTGTAATTTGTACAGAAGCGCTCCGTGGCGAAGCTTGCTAAGACGTTCTTGATAGATCGTCGAAGTTAAGCAACGTTCTGAGCAGGGTCACAACTTAATTGGATGGGTGACTGCAAGTGGCATTATCAGCTGAGCGCTTTCGAGCTTCGGAGGGCACGATAAATTGTCGATCCTGGCTTTTAAAGTCTTTAAGCCATGACGGAGGCCTTAGGCGGGTTAAAAACTCCGTCACCAGGGTTGGCCACTTACTCATACGAACCTTCTACTTTTCTGTTAATATGTTAGTAGGTATACATAGTATAGTAGGTACTTAAGGCTTGAAAAAGTAACTTAAGAATCCAGGATAAAAATAAGCAGTACAAAGTTTACCTAGTTGCTAGACTGATGTCGTTGACTGTACCATCGTTGGCGATTCAGCAGAGGTCTGCTGTCGCGTGCCAAACCTATGCTATACACGACATCCGACTAATTTATTTATTGAAATCAATACTAATATCTGAGGGACAATGAGAATACGCTTATGGCTCGTCGGAATGCCAAACGAAGTCGTCATTCGCCATTTTGCATAAAATTTTGAGGTTATTAGATGCAATCGGCCGGCCATATTTGTTTCTGTCGGCTATATTCGGGCGAGTTCGGCTACTGTCGGCGCTTTACGATTTCCACGAAGATAATTTGATTCATAGGGAAATTGATATCAATGGATACCGATGTTCGATTGTTTTTGCTGTAAAATGGGTTATGATGTTTTGTTTTGGGTGGCAAGTGATTAGTCATTGTTGTGCACGTACTTAAACAATTAAATGTTAATAAAATGAGTATTAAAAAATTGGGTGACATTTTTATGGCTCAGTGACACCTTGTGACAAATACATTGGCGCAGTTTAACAATGACATGGTGTCGTTGACTTTTAGATGACAGTGAAGGGTAGCGTGACAAAGTTTGATAAATATAAGTAGAGTTCTTAAAGGAACAAAAAGAAAAAATGAAAAGGAGGTTTTCATTAAAATAAGAATGTATCTTCAAATCTCTCCCACTTTTCTTGCCCATTCTCTCTCATACATTAAACATAAGGTACTGTGGGTGATTAACGCCCACCTAACTTTAATTTCAAATAATTTCCATATTTACATGATTATGAAAACAAAGAATGCTTATAATCAATGTTTTTTTTAAGTGAAACAATAAAATAATACCTTACGTTGAGTTTTATTCTTAATACACATGTTTATTCAGTTTTTAAAAAAGGTCTATTTTGGGCGTTATTAAAAGTTATATGTCTATTGACGCCCGTTTCATAAACCAGGCTTTAAATGCATAAAAAGGCTTACAACAATAAAAAATAATCTCACAACAATTATCTAAAGTCGCATTACCGTAGATAAACTAAAAATATAGAAACAAAATCAACATTTAAGATTAACTTTAGTCAATTTAATAATACACCTTACATCACATGGTATATTTGTATTTGGTCATATTTATGGAACTTTTTAATAATTTCTATATAATACATCATGAGCACATTCCGTATTAACCGTTTTTAAGGCAGAATTAAGATATTTTTTAAATGTTCATTGGGCGCTATTATGTAGACAGCGGGTAATAACGCCCGGAGATATTAGGTAAATAACAAAGTTTTTTTTATAAATACAAAGTTCTTCGGCAAATCTACCAAATAATATGTAATTGGCAAAATTAAAAAGAGAATTGTCTAATAAATTTATAACACTAAGGAACCACCTCCACGGGTGATTATCGCGACGATTTCGTCCTCCTATCATCGGGTAATTTACACGGTAAGGCGATTATCATAAGAATTAAATTTGCAATTAGTAGTAAAGTCGTTTTGGACATTATGTACTATTATAAAAATATTATAAAAATGCTCTCTGGTTATAACGCCCATGCAGGCTAATAGCGCCCAACCGTCATTTTACCGGGCGTTATTCCCCAGCCGGACGTTATTATTTGACACTGACACGTTTTTGTAAAAAAACATAGAAATCGACACAAAATATTTAAGTAATAGTAGAACAAGATTATCGTGAATCTCTTTAAACCAAAAATCATACCCAAATTGCAAAAAATATATGAAAAACTATACTATTTGTCGTGGCATTTATTATAGTAGCGCGGTACTTGACAGACCCTGCCGGGACGAGGCGTCACACTGCCACAAATGTGGCGCGAGCGTGCCGCCGCTCGCCCTGATCTTTCTTATTGATTGATTCTACCTATGCGTGGAGTGTCAATTGAATAATACGATATTTAGTGTGTTTTCTGCTACCCGGGCGTTAATAAACAGCGGGCGTTAATCACCCACCCTACCTTATAACAAGTTGTCTCTTACTCACAAAAACATCTATTTACGTGCAGATCGGAAATCGAAGCCTATTTATTAATCTAAGTAATATTTCTGAGGTTGCTGTCAAAATATTCAAATTACGCTGTCAAATAGACACTGACATTTGGCTGACTGCTTACATCTGAATAAATTAATCGGATATTAACTCTACCTTAACCTACACATAAAACTGGTTTCAAGCAAAATAAGGAAAAACAGCGAACTCAAAATAATCACGACCGTATAATTTTTAAAAATAATCAAGACTTCCATCCACCTTTTTTACTTAATTGTAAAAAAAACATTAAGCCATAGACCATAATAGATACTTCGTTCGTTCGTTCATATGAGCAAGTGCCCAACTCTGGTGACGGAGTTTATAGGCCGCCTAAAGGCCTCCGTCATGGCTTAAAGACTTTAAAAGCCGGGACCGACAATTTAACGTGTCCTCCGAAGCACGGAAGCGCTCAGCTGATAATGCCACTTGCGGTCACCCATCCAGAATGATGTATAAGAAAACGAGTTTAGGACATCATCTCGTAGTGGTTTTAATCTAAGTTTAAAATTTATGTTCATTACAAATCTGTTTTTTTTTTATTCTTGCTAAGTAGGTAATGTTATTTGCTGTGTGTATTTGTGTGTTGTGTGTCAGATAAAAGTTTTTCTTTCTTTCTTTACTGTTTCGCAAATGGCATATCAAGAGCTGAAATTTCTGATGCGATTCAAAGAATATGAAAAAAATATTTCACTGATAGTGGCAATTTAGAGTACTTATCGCAAAAGCTAATCAAAAATGTTGCCGTCCCTTTCATAGCGATGGGAATAAAAAGGATGGCATTAATTTTAGTTAGTTTAGTTTAGCTTTTGCGACTCTCCGAATTGCCACTAGTTAGCATTTATTATTTTGTCCTGTTTTATTAAGGAATTAAGGAAGTTAAATTATCCCTATTTAATATTCTTACATAAGAAGGTACAAGTAAGGTAGGTAGGTACTTTACCTTATCACAAAGAGCAAAACAACGAGGTAGAGGTACCTAGAACAATAATACTTTGTGACCAAAGATGTTTTTTTATACACTACTACTAGCGAATTATAACGCCTCTCAAATTTAAAATGGCCTCTATATCCGTTTTCTATATAAATGCATCCAATCGTTTATCAAACGAGGCGCCAATTTAAATACCAAGTGCTGATTTTAATAACATGTTGATTTATATCTAAAGGATATAATCATATTGTCGTAAGGATTTATCTGCCTAAGATTATTATATCAGGGATAATGATTTGTGACATAATTATTTTAATGTTATTATTACCTACAATGATTATATTATCTAGGTACTCCAAATCCTTTCAATTAGAGCTTTATTTTATATACTATCGGGTTCAGTGCTCATGCCGCACATACGCTATACAGGCTTGGACTTTGGCAGGAAATGGGCTAAGCTTAAGGCAATTAAACGTTAAGTTTGTTAGGTTCTGCTGTAATATAGGTACATGACCTGATTCATAGCTGAAAACTCAGAATTACTTAGAACCAAGCACTGTTTGATATTATGCTCTAAAATAGATTCTAAATTAAAAAAAAAAATTATCATTATGTACCTACCCACTTAAAATACGTATTGTGTTCTAAATTTAAAAAGCTTGAATCCATTTATAGATCGTCCGGGAAGGTTAGTAGCAACGATTATTTTTTTAAATTTAAAAATCGATTGCAAATACATAAAATGCGGTTCTAGCTCATTGGCGGGAATGTTATTTAAATAATTCATTTCCTTGGGCAAAGGTGGTTCGTTGGTACACTGCCAACTTACCAAAGATAGGAGGGACCACCACATTGTATTAACTGATTGAGCAATACTGACACACTTAAGAGAACAAATAAAATATAGTACTTAGCTACTTTTGTTCTGATAAAAAAAAACATTTATTCTGTTCGCTTGATTGACTTTTTTAACTTTTTTGTCTTATATTTATTTACGTTGCAAACGTTTCACAAATATTTTGCTATTATAATTTGAGGATCAGGGATCAGAGGCCGTACTCGGGATCAACGAAAACGAAGTTTCGTGACAATTTTCGGGGTCAGCTTATGTTGTATCCTACCTACTGAATTCGTAATAGTTCACCAACATAATTGGAACGAAGTTTCGTGACAATTTTCGGGTTCCAATTAATGCTCTCTTACGAAATTAAAGTTTTATAAAAATAAATTATGCCACTTGATCATCAAGTTTCAAATGTTTCTTTGCCCCTTATTTTTCTAGTTACTCGTAACCAAAATAAAAACCAAGTGGTACCTACTGGTTTTACGGAACCAAAGTAATGTGAGACTAAAGTACAATGAATGTGTCAAAGCAAACGTCATCGTACGCAGGAATTTCCTCTGCGTTTATGATTTCCTGGTACCCCTGACGAAGAATGATTTATTTTCGCTTATTTTTGGCACTTTATCCTCATTATTATTATTATTATTATTTTAAAGTAACCTTACTATGTCTCACTGCTGGGCAAAGGTCCTTAGCCATATTTAATTATTATTGCATTGAACTTATCAATCATTTAAATTTTCTGACTAAGAAAGCACATTTTAATAGTGTAGGTAAATAAATAAATAATAAATACATAAATTTCAGGAAAATTCGATGTGCCAAATTTGTGTTAACAATATAATAATAACTTATTGTTTTTTATAAATAATATCTTTCTCAAGGGGATTTTTGAAATTGAGACCACTCTCTTCAATATAGGTACATTACTTACCATCAATTCTGTAAAAACCAATCCTTAGGAACAAATTTAATTTTATCAGTGACAGTTTGTGTACATTTGCACGGCCAAATTATCTAAAGTACAATACTAAAAGTTATGTTAGCATGCTTCATACATCAGCCTTAAATCGGCACCTTTGTAGATCCTACTAATCTGCCTACATTCTGCAGATTAGTGATCCTAAGATCCTAAGTGCGGAGCGATGTAGCAATTACCTGCCGATTACCGATTGAAGTGCCGATTACAGATTATTTGCGAATAATCGCCATCCAATAAATCGCTTGATTAACGATGTTTAGATGCTAATAGCAGTATTGAGGTGAATAAATACTCCGTTTTTTCGCTTCGATAGTGCACAGATAATACATAAGCCTTTTAAATGTTTACTAGATGATTTATACAGTGTCAGGAGGCAATTTTTGTAATACTGTAGGGATTGTTGAGATGGTAGGCTTGTCCAGTACCTAAACCTAAACTTCATAGAATAGGTACTGTGGAATATCATAGAAATTAGTCCAAAATTTCATTTTAAGCCATTGAAATAAACAAATTTATTGTCAATTATAGTGGTCAGCCATCCATTATTGTGCAGAATGTTTCAATTTAGGCGTTGATAGAACCTACGAGTGTTCAGTAAAAACATCAGATACTAGATAGTTTTTTTATGGTAGGTAGGTACACCTAAGGAAATATAGGTAGGTACCTACAATATTTCCTTAAGTTTCACCACTTCTCAAATTATAAATGAAGATGAAGAAGCATGAGACCAAACGAACAAAAATTTACATTATAGAAAGTGTTTTAACTTCTTGTAACTATAGAACCTCAAAAGCATATTCCAAAAAGTACCCAAAAACCAAAGTCAGGGTCTGAAAACCTTCCAAATTGCAACTCAAAATACACCAAAACTGAATCTAAATGATCACATCTTATATCATAATGCCTTATAAAGCATAAAAACACATAAACAATGGCTACCAAACGACGAAAACCAAAACAGAGTACCAGGCGCACAGAAACACAGCGGAGTACTCATCTCAGCAATCATCATACATTTCCCCAGCATACATTAAATCCATATTCATAGACTGACCAAGACACCTGTCAGTGCGCGGACGCCGCCTCTCCCTTTGTGCTTGCCGACCGCGCGAGTGGACCAATCGCGACCGCCCGTGCCGACCAATGGGTATCGTGCGCAAACGCAAGAATTAAACGCTTATTGATAGGGTTGGTAAGATCTTTATTGAGAAAATGTGCAATAAAGTCGGGTGAAGAGTTTTTTGATGTAAGTTCGGTTGGCAGTCTGATTTTGAAGTCAGAAAGGTCTTATGTCTTCTGGGCTCTTATTTGAGATCATTAATAGATAAGATAGTAAAAAATAGAGGTAGGTATCTAAAAACGTTATGAAATCTTGTAGGTAAAGAATCATTGTGTTTGTAAAAGTAAACCACTTAATAACGAGTTAGGTACACGATCTATAAGCATTGTGATTTGCTCGTAGTAACATTTTCAGCAAAGATCGTCTGTACCTATGCAGTAGTTCCAAATAGTATCCTCCACATACACACAAACTCAGAATTCTGTCTCTCTTTATTACAACATTCATTTCATCAGCGGTCCAAGTTTCACCTAAATCGAACCTCTGTATCGATTTTTTTATATATCTAAACTGAGTGATGAACTGAGGGCCTAGACAATGTAACAATCGATTAGCGAAAGCGATAGTAGAAAAGTCCAAAA
The DNA here is from genome assembly GCA_963582015.1 of Xanthorhoe designata. Classification (NCBI taxonomy): domain Eukaryota; kingdom Metazoa; phylum Arthropoda; class Insecta; order Lepidoptera; family Geometridae; genus Xanthorhoe; species Xanthorhoe designata. Next base: position 4,549,482 of record OY757053.1, read on the forward strand.
TGTATTGGTTTGACATATGCCTTCGATATGTCACGCTGATCAATCACCGCTTGAGACACAATAATTCACGCTTAAGTATGAACTCTGAATACGAGCCTTAGACTTGAAACACAAACATCGAATCCTACTCATAAACTTTCAAAATTAAGGAAAAACTTAGGCCTTAAATACATCTTTGCTCTTCACCAAAGACGATTAATATCTAGATCTATTGATGTTTTAAAGTTTCCAGGCTATCTGGTCAGGGTTACGATTTTGTGTATGGCCTTCGTCGGTCTTCTAGATACTCGTATTAATTGTCTTTGATCTTCACTAATGATTTATTTGATACAACGTCATGAGTCGATTTATCGGGGCTAACGCCAGTTTACCGCAGTATTGGCTAACTGTCCTCGATACCGGGTCAAGTAGGTATCACATACTTATGTATGAAAATCCAGTGCAGCGCCTCCCCCGGTAACTTGCGTGAACTAAAAATTCCATACATTAGGAATACTTGTGACGTGAGCGAGGATAGATTACTTACTATACTTACTTACTTCACAAAAACCGCCCGAAACCCTACTGGACACTAGTGCCTGCGAAATTATTGAGATGTAGGTAGATTAGAACGAAGTAGGATAATTCATTTAGAAAGAGATATTTAACTCGTAAACTATTTGGAAACCTATATAGATTAGAACGAAGTAGAATAATTCATTTAGAAAGAGATATTTAACTCGTAAAATATTTTGAAACCTAACACGGATACTAAGTATTTTACCTGCGGTGTTTTTCACAAATATCATTTGCATTATTCCTTTGAACAGTGACGTTATTATATTTAAATAATTTCCAGCTACTTAACACCTTCGACGATGACTTCTAAGAAGCATTCTGCTCATGGAAAAGCCATTACACATATTAAATTTAAATATTAAAGAGTAATAGTTACTATAGTTAGACTGCTACACAGTTTATAACTTTTGCAGTTTCATCGTTTTACTTTGATATTATTGTGCACCTTGTACTTTGTTCTGAATAAAAAAAATTATTTATTTAATAGTGTTTTTGTCAATGTGTCCGTTTGTCAATAGGTTTCCTGGAGTATGAAAATATTTAATTTAATCTACCTAAGATCTAATCTACCTTGGTAGATAGGTAGGTTACCTATACCTATACCTTATTCGGATTTTATATTTTAACACTTTTTTATGTTATTTAAAACAAACAGTGTTTAAAATGTCAGTAGCTACCTTCCTAATAAGTTCTGAAGAATACTATTATGTGTAATTTCAAGGCGACAGGGCTCTTTCTTTCTGTAAAAAAACTTTAGTACCTACTTAAAAGTAAGTAAGTTTGTATGAGCAAGTTGGCAACTCTACGGAGTTTTTACGTCGCTAAACTTTAGTTATTCCACATATTCTAGACCGTAAGCAGAGGGGTGATTGCCTATTTTATCATCGAGATCATGACAACATGAAACAGTTTTTTGGAGATTTTTTGGAGAGGGATCATGCAGTTCGTTTGATCATTCTATTGTCTTGTCATCAATTGGTCATCAAGTTGTCACTTACGGAATTTTACAACGTGAAGTTGTTTGCAAATCATCCTAACCCGACTTATTTCCGAAGTACTATTGTAGCAAGGACCGGGTACGAAATGTCTAACCAACTTAAATCAACAGCATTATCTCAAAAATCTTGTTTGCTCTGTGGTCTGTGCTGTGTAAATGACTGACATGACAATGACACTGACACATGCATGATGCATGACTGACTGATAAAAAAGTTTGCTGGCCGGCGTAGTGGTTGGTGTTAATATTTTTGTTTGCCGGCGTTTTTCAACTGTGTAATTTTCGCATTTCCAAGTTCTTGTTCCTTCATGATCATCCTGTATCTTAACTCTCTCAAGTTCATCCATCTACAAACGATTTTTTTCAAAGCTTGGTGCCAGTTTTCCACCTGACTTTGGGAATCGACTACTCATTGAGTTTGTTGAAGGCAATCGAGCTATCAACTTCAATAGTGGGGCGGGCAGGCGTCCCTTCGTGCAACAAAGGGCTGTCAAGGCATGGGAAGATTGTGCCCGCAAGCTCGAAGGCGTGGGTGACGGCCTCGGGCCTCCTAAAAACTGGCGGTCAGTGGTCGTCGTGACGGTGGAGGCTGGATCGAATGGTTTGCATGTTTTTTTAATTTCTATTATATTTACAAATTCACTCATCCTAATACCTAAATTATCATTAAAATAACAAACTTTGCAAGGCTCCTTTTTGTTATAATAACTCAATTGCTTTGTTACCAACAAATAATTGGGATAAAACTTGGTTGATAATGTTCTACACTACACTACCTACTGTTTGTTTTGAAAAATTTTAAAAAACAAACCTAATAATATAACATAATTAATCGGGTGGTTACAAATTATACTAAATATGAAGAAGTGCCTAGTGTTTTTAATTTTAACCCTTTTATTAAAGTATACGTAAATTTTCAGAAATCCATAATTATTGTACAAAAGGAAGGCGGATGACCCTTATGCCTACCTACCAGTCACAATCATTGAAATGGTCTCGTCACATGGTAAGAATGAACATTAATAAAAGTAGGTACATAGAAATATTTTGACTATCAATAAAGTAGGTATACTCCTTAGTATTACTAATGGCCATTCTCAATGACCATTTGGCTTGCCGTGGTAAGCTATTAGCATTTCTATGATAGAAATATTGACAAATATCAAACCACAGTAAGCTAAACCAATGGTAGATAAGTTGTCGATACTGGTGGGAGTCTGAGCAAGTAGATTTTATTTACTTGAAAAGTCTCAAATAAATAATATAAATAAATGAACTAAAGATTTCACAGTTTAGGTATTATTATTTTCAATTTTCTTGTTTTTTTATAGATCATAATGATGCACCTTGCTGGGCCAGGAATTTGGAGGCGAATAGAAATAGAAGAGCAGATGGTGAATGATGTAACCAATATCAACCCTAAGGCACGAAGCATTGCAAGAGTTATATGTTTGCATGAGCTAAAATAACATAGAAGTTTTTTCTGTCAAACATTTATATTTTGTAAAAGAATTGATCTCTGGATTTTATATACAAAATATTATTATTTACCTACATCTATTTTTGTTCTCTATATTTCAAATGCATCCTAATTCACCAATAGGGTATTCTATCTAGGTCATGAATAAAACAATTGAATGGATTCCACTGAATATATGTAATTTTATTGTAAGTCTTATTATTTAAATAACATTAACAAGGTATATATTTATATTACAATTAAATGCAAAATACCTTTATCATTTTATTATTAGATACATTATGAGGTGGAGCAGTAAATAAGTCCAAAGCAAATTTATGATGGAAGTTAGAGCTACACAATTAAAATTTCTCATTAAATATAATTAACATGCACAGGGACAAACACATTCACTGCTAAACACACTTTCAGGAAGCATAGATATTGTATTAAGTACTTTTCAGCAGTTCTTAAAATAGGCCTCATCATAAACGGCTTCTGTGCATAGTCAGAATCTCCTGTAACAAGTAATAAGCAATGTGAATAAATAAATATTATGAAATAATAGTGCACTTCTTATTTATCATAGTTTTACTCAATGTAATCACACTAATATTATAAAGAAGGGGGTACCGGGTAGGGAAGTTTATGTACTTCCTCAACACTTCTGCGGAATTGAGAGCATGGTTGACCACATCTCAGGCCATGCCATGTTAGAATAGAATAGAATAGAATATTTATTTCCTCAAAAGAATTACAATGTACATGGCGCTAGATCTAGATAGTACATAACATAAATATCAGACAGAACATGTAGGTACAAAACAATCCGGATCAGCACCATGAGGTTTATAGGACTTACTTCCCGTGCTAGTATTAACTGTGTTACGGCAAAGTAGCTCCATTTCCTCAATCGGTCTTTAATCAAGAATATTTTCTTCCCCACATTATCCCATTAACTTCATAGTATGTAGGTATAGTTTTAGATACTAACTTATTATAAATTTGTAATATTCATGTAGGTACAAACAAAAACATGAACAGAAATACACAGTAGGTATTAAGGTTTAACGTAAACAAAAAAAAGAGATATTGCATACGGCATGCTATGTTGGTATGAGCAAAGCCGAAAATATACTAACCTAACTAATAAATACAGAGTCAGTAGGTTCATTTGATCTAAAACTCCTATTCTACAAAATCATACCTAACCTACAAGTAGTCTTTGATGAGCTAGAGAACTTTGGACAAAGAACTTACCTTGTTAACACTCCTAATCACTGTCGGCCGGACACGTTCGGAAAGCAAAGGTATTACATCCCGCGAACGCTTCTTTGTTGAGCCGATAGGTATCTTGCCGTGAAATCTTCTAACACTTTCTTTGTACAATAATTTGCAAATTTTGTTTTTATAAGTTTGGGCAAGACGCAGGAAAACAATCTTGATCTTGTTCTATAGGTAGCGTTCGAGGTGTTTCCATTTTAAAATTCGAATTCGCACTTCTTCAAACACTTTTTTTACAATAATTTGCCAATTTTGCTCTAAAACATAAGTTTTTAGCTGGCAAGACGCGCTTGCAGACAGCCTTCGAGGTGTTTCCATTTGACAGCCATTATCAGCGTAAAAAATCATGGCGAATGTGCTCCACAATCACGTTTACATGGCCTTTCTATTGGCCGTTACATCATTCTTGCAAAGAATTTGCTGAATGTCATCAATGCTTTCTCAAGGCGTTCGTTGATCGCTGGACTGTCAAATCTGTCAGATTTATCGTGATTTACTGTCATATTTGATGGAAAGCGCTGACTAACTTTGTCTCCATAAGTTCGCCAATCACCCCTCAGGACATAACATTATTTGTCAAACATAAATGTTACCAGTCTAAAGTTGCCATACTAACGAACGAAAGTTCCCTATTTCCGTAGCCCTCCTAATAGACCGAACACTTGTACCGATCACGAAACAAAGTCTTCAGATAACCGTATTTGCATTTAGAGTTGCCAGTTTTTCGCCGCCAGTTATCGATAGCACACAATTAGTGTCCGACCAGTCAGAGGCCTTATCGATAAATAATGTCGACATTCGAAGACAAAACGCGATGCTATCGACTCGAGCTTACGATAAAGGGTTGTTCTTTTTTTGAACCACTTTTCACTCGTCCTGACAATATGGCGGTTAGAAGTTCGAACTGGTAAAAGGTTGGTAGGTAAGGTAGGTACCTATTTTAGTGATGGGAAAAACTACTGAAATCGAGTAAAGTTACGACTGATGTTGTATTAAATTAATTTATTTTTAAATAGGGTTTTGAAATATTATCAGTCGCGTTTTCCTTGATAAACTAAAAAAAAGTGTCAAGTACCTTCCTACCTTATTCAATGTAAATGAACTATACTTAGTTGAAACTTTTTTAAACTGTTTGTGATAATTAGGTAACTTAGGTTAGCTCTACATAAAACATGATAAAATAATTTCACGTTCAAAACATGAAACTAAAATGTAGACATAGTAATTATTATTCCCGCTCTTAAAGAAATAGGCATAACTTATCATGTTAAATTAATTTTATGTGCGTAAGTGGTTACGTCAACCGACGTGTAGCTATTTGGCATTATGAAATATGTTGCTGCAGCCAAAAATGGAGGCACTAAAATGTCGTACCGACTGATTGGTGTCCAGTAAGGCATAAATACCCAGGTAGTAAATAAATGTAGCTAATTGAGACATCTAGTATGTTTTATACCTACTGAATGTGGGTTGCCTTGATGCAACAGCTACTGCCTCGCCCAGTTTTTGTTCAAGCAACAAAGTAAATAATAATTAAGGTATGACTTTGTACAAATTACCTTAATAGGTATTAATAACGTTAACAAAGATTCATATCTACTTTTTATATCTATTAAACTAGACATCAAGTACTAAAAATAGTATGACGTAGGTAGGTAGGTACTCGTATCATGATGTTATTTTTTTAATTTAATCTCATCATAATTTTTAATCTACTTAGCCAAACAATGTATCTAACTTAAAATGTATTTCTTTGTACTTTGTACTTCATACATGAAATGAAAAATAAAATATGCACGACTGTATTCTCAAGGTGCGTGCGGTAGACAAATTTTCATTACTTTAAGTACCTATACATAATAATGTGAAATCAAGTTTGTAGTGCTGAAAAATAAAGTAACTCACAAACAATTTTACCGAATCTTACTGCGGCATGGTTAAAAAATAAAAGATTTCTCTCTGGTTCACTCACACACACGCCCACGTTAGCAAGAGGCGTTCGAAATTTAAACTTCGAATTTGCAATTCAAATCAGATGGGGTTGGATGACGTCGCAGGAAATAAAGTAGGCATCCGAAATGTCACAAGATCTCGCTTGCCTCTTTTTTAAAAAAAAAAATGAATTAGACACGAGTTGAAATTTATGCTAATCATTATCAAAACTTTACATATTATAATGCTGTAGGTATGTACGCATATAAAAAACTTCAATAAAATAAGGCTAGAATTACAAATATTGCCATAAAAAAAATCTTCCACGACTTGGTAACCCAAGCAGTTTCATTGTTCAGAACTGATCATTTAAAAAATAATTATCTATTAATCCCATCGCACATATCCGGTATAGCACGCGTGTTGCCAGCAACAAAAAACTTTACCGTTATTCGCGCGCGTGGGAGGATGAATGGATCTGACGTTACTTATTATTTCGAGATCACGGCCCGATCGACATTGTACGGTACATGAAAGGTTAAATGTCGAATGGTCCTAGTTTCGACACGTGTCGACGTCGTGATAGAGGTGCGAAGGAAATAAAAATATAATTGTATGTTAGTTCGTTTTAAGCAAGTGGACGACTAATAGTATTTGACTTAATACAATCAAAATTGTGTATAATAACTGATGCGATACTTAATCATAATTATTTTTTCAAGAATCGCCGAAAATTCGATGAATTTGTGCTTCAAAGCTCATCTCATAAAATATTTAAAGCTCTTCTCAAACTTGAGTGCTTTTTTACGTATTTGCGTTGTATTAGGTAGTTACCTACTGAAGTATTTTAATTGTATTGTTGGTTTCTAAATCTGTTAAGGTGGTAATTGAATACCTACTCTTGCATATTTTTATTTTTTGTATTAATTTATAATTTAAATGTAAGCACCTACATACTTTAACTTGTTTTTTTTTCTTTCAGGTAAGTCAAAATAAGAGGATATTCAACTTTTTGCTGTAGTTTTACGTAGTATCTGGTGAGTTGGTCATGATATAATTTTGGTCTATTAAAGGAAAATTATTTTAAAATAGTGAATCATTCGAATAAGTCTTAAAATAAAACTGATTCATACTACTATTTCATTTATAAATATTGTCATTTAATTGACCTCTAGAAATCATTTTAAATACACATTTAGCGACAAATTATACTGATTAAAGTTGAATCCATGCGTCTCTACTAAAAGTTTATTCAGATTGACGCTAGTATCTACGTTAATAGGTACCTACATACATTTCCACATATTTTTAGTTAGTTCCACAAAATTCGAATATCGAACACTGCAAGCTGAATATATTTTACTTTTTGAAAAAAGAACATACCTACTGTTTATTCATTCGACAGCGGTGATCCTTCTAGAATAGTCGATAAATTTATTAGGATTGCGGTGTATGTAGTCCCCGCTACATATTAATATCTAACTATTTATTTTTACCTAGCAATTATTTCCGAAAGTAAAAAAATGGTTTCGAATCGAGTTACTTGGTAAAGTACCTACTTAGATACTAATAATAAGCTGTCAATGCTACATTTCTGTTTTCCTTGTTTTTTAATCAGATTGACGAAGACAGATTTCAGTCGTAGTAAGGACATCCTTGCGTGACGGCCTCACAAGGTCATTCTATGAAACTACTTATACTGATTAAAGAAATAAGTGGCTGATTGATGACTTCTAGAAACATGTTTATACTTAATTATTGTTTTTGTATATTGACAGAGGAGAGTGGAAGAGGAAAACATGTTGTGCCGACCCCACTTAGCGTGGGATAAGGGCAGGAGAATGTGATATTGTTTTTGTATATTAATTATGAGATCGGAGTAATTGGAAAACATTTTACCCGAAAATTAGGGTGTACTTATCCATTTAAATGGCAACTCTAATATATTTTATGTAAAGTCGAACTTCATGGTTTGAAAAAAAATTCGAATGTTTCAAGCCCATCAATGAAATTAATCAATACAAAATAAAAGTTTATAACCAGTAGGTACTTAGCTCAGTCTCTATGTAAAACCTTATTTAGTGTTCGCTAATGAAAGAAAAGTTTTAAACCGCCATGTTATTTAAAATTTTACTTAAATAGATGTTTACTGCTCATTAAAAGCAGAAACAATTATTATTGGCAAAAAAAAAACTTTTAACGAAGTTTTTAAGCCCTACGAATTCCATAATGGTTATAGAAAGCTTAATTAGTTGGTGCTTGATCAAAATGACGTTTAGTTAAAGAAATGTTTATTTGTGTCTTCAACACCTTTTGTTATTTATGTTGTAGGTAAATGAAATATTAATTAGAAAACATTTTTTATAATCCTTCACTATCACGCACGTCCCACTGTCGGGCAAAGTCTCCCCTTTTAACTTCCACTCTACGCTGCAAAGCCACAGTCTGTTTGTTTGGCTCAAATGCATCTACATCGCCTCGCCATCTTTTCCAGGGTCTATTTTAGTTACGTTTAAATAATATTTAACGTCCAAAAAATATACTAGTTACTATGAACTAGTTAAAATCTGTTTTAATTTATTAGTCTCCTGAAGGCTGAAACTTAAAGATTTTTGATTAAAAATGTGCTCTTGAGCTACTCAGTGTTAATAGCACTAGTTCTTTAAGAGGAAATAATTTGCTCTCTAAAAAAATCAAGCTCTACGCCTCTACGTAGCTAAATAGTCATTCGAATTTCGAAGCCTTCACTTCAACCGCCCATTCATGAGCCGTCACGGTATGACGCGTGTCGCATCAATGGCGGGCCTTTGTGAGGTGACAGCTAACGTACTGACTAGAATTTAATTTGTTCTACCGTAGAACTTACGTCCTTTATTTAAAATTTCAAACGTAGAACTTCTACGTTTGAAATTTTAAATAAAGGACTTTATTTTTTGTCCAGTCAGCTAAGCTAAACTTTGTCTTGGCAAAACGGTTAACAAAATCTATACATAGTTTTAAAAAATAAATTTAAATTAAATATTATGATCACGACTGTATCCCATTGAGCGGTAGACATTTTATTAAAGTTAAAATAATGTTTTTAAACAATAATAATTAAGATAGTAGTCATTGGTGAGTGCATCACTTGATAATCATTGCCGAATCATTTATGTTTAGGTAGGTACCTATATTAGTAACAAACATTTAAAAATAAATAAAATAAAGTTTTAAGGAAAAAAAATATTGCAAAACTTGTCCAAAAAATTACAAATATCAGGAAAATATGAATGTATTTTTTTCCTATGAAATTATTGTCAGGACAACAACCGTCGGATTCGCTTATTAATTAATAGGTACTAATATTCACCTAGAATTGGTGTTTATCATTTTCATCAATAAAGTAAGCAAAGCAGTACATTTATGTCTTGAGAGAGATTAAGTAAGTACCTACTTATAATAAAAACTAGGCCGGTAATACTTTTCAAATTCTTAAAATACTCGTAACATTCGAAATTCAAACGCAGCTCTACATCAACTACGCTTAGTACCTATTCATTTTGCAGTTATTCTAATTTAAACCTAATTGCTATTGTTATAAATGCTAATTGTTTCACTATTAGCGAGCAGTTAGTCCGTTTAGTCGCGTCGGTATAAATGCACTCTGCATATTAATTAATGTAAGTACAATCAAGACCTTGTTTTGACCAATGCTTTAATATTAATATATTTTTGTCTGTGTAACCTTATTGCTTTAAGTTTTCATATAATATTTATAAATGTACCATAAATGTACCATACCTACTTACTTATACTTAAAAACTAACTTAGGTCAAAGTCAAATAAGGATTTATTCTGTAAGAACGTTTGGATTACATACGGAATAGTCTTGTGCTAGATGTTTCTTTTCCTGTTATTTTGCGATTTACCGTTTACATTATTTCAGATCTTTCTAAGATATTAAAGCAAGCCACGTGAATATATTATGGTTGGCAAAATAAGTACCTATTTACCTACTTTTTCAAATATCACACTAATAGGTAAGTACTTAGGTATTATAAAGGTAAAATTTTGTATGTGTGAAGTAAATCCTTCACGCTCAAACGGCTGAACGGATTTGAATGAAATTTGATATCAGGTTACCTTATATCCTGGATTAACACATACCTATGCTACTATGATAACGAGAACTATTCACCGCGGGTAACACCGCGGGGCCAATAATTTTTAGGACTTTAGGCTTCTTTAAATTCCATCACCAGAGTAAACAATAATACAAAACTTACTTTATTAAAATTATTGAAAATAATCCAGAAAATTCAGCTTATTACACAGCACGTTATAGTAAGTGAACCGTTAGTTTTTGATCGATTTAGCAAGCTCCTATGCCGTTGGTCGCAGGTTATCGATCACTGACCCGGACCTTGAGCAAGTAAGAATGAAAATAATGCTATATTAACTAGAAAATGAGTTCAAACATTTACTTACACAACAATTTGAAAATACTAACGCGAAAAAGCGCATAAATCGTCGTGATAGTTGTGAAATTATAACATTTTCATCTGCTGGGAAAAAGTTTGCTTTATGCTAAGAAAACAGTAAGTAATAAAACGAATTTAACTAATTCAGTCAAAAAACGTTCAAAATTCGAATAATGTTTCAACTGGCCGCAAAAAATCGAAAAAATCGGCAAAGTGCCAACTTATTGAATAAAGAATCTTTTCGTGCATCATTCGATATTCAAACTAACCACGTAAAACCTCTTTCATAAAACTGCGCAAGTGTCAACTCAATGACGAATTCCACATTCATAATTCGAATTTCGCTCATTCACCCAGATCAGTCTAAACACGGCTCAAGTTCGCCCATGTTTCACCTTATGGTTTTATAAACACGTCGTTGATATTAAAATATGGCCGTGAGAGTACACTTTGATTATATAACGATATAATAATATTGAAGTTATTGCTGCGGAAGCTAAAATTTAAATATCGGGACTGGGTTGGTTGAGCGGTGACGTAAACAGTAGGACTTGTCATACTTAGCATCGGATTTTTTAATATATTTTTTTATAATCAGTCTTTAGAGTCTGCACTCACACTTGAGTCTAAACTCAATCATCAATCGACACTAGCCCTGAAAAGGAAAAAATCGTAAGGAAACCAGTTAGCTTTCTAATAGCGTCGATGAGCTTGCAACCTGTCACGCATGGAATGTTAAGTTATGCAAAACTTGGGCATATTCCAAATATATACCTACCAGTGTATCTACATCTTCAAAGGATCTAAAATTCCTATAGATCTGAAAGAATATCCCTTATAAACAACTAACAGGATAAGTCATAATATTCCTTTATCCTTTAACGTCAGATTTATGACGTCACACGTAACGTGACGTCACATTAACGTCTTGTTACGTCACGAATAGATAAAGGCATTAGAATGCGCAGAAACTCACTTGCGCACAGAATTAATATCACAGGATATTAGTAATTTTGCTCTTCTTACGTACATACCTAATAAATTGTTTTACAGCTACAGGAAATAAAATTTTACATCTCTGTGGCACAGTGGGCGAAGGCCCGCCTGAGACACGGAGGTTGCGGGTTCGATCCCCGCCATGGGACAGTTGACAAATGTTTGCATGTTCTGTAGATTTTTGTTCCGGGTCTGGGTGTTTTTTTTTATTTATAAGCTATGTAGGTATTTATTTCAACCATAGCCATTTAGTTTTACCATAGCACAAGCACTTGGGACTAGGTATACTTAGCACTTATTTTTTTCTCCTAGTTTCAAACCGATTTATCATTAAATAATAAATCAAAGTTTTGTTATGATTCACGAGTTCCATTACATAGTCGTGTTTCATACAAATCAGTGAAATGACATTCCCGCCAAAAATACATATCAAAATAAAGAATTCCTTCGAGACGTACGTGCCTTGAAGAGGCTTTAATGCTCAAAAAGGAGGTAAAAAAGGCCAAAATGAGGTCGAATGGTCCCCAGGGCCGCAAATGACCCCCCGTGTTAAATTAACGTGCAGTTTTCAAAATGGCATCGTGTTTCGAGAATAATATACAGACTTGTAAGTATTTTGTAGAGCATGAATTTAAATTCGTAAACATATTGCTCGATTTATACATAGGCCTTTGCCCTGCAGTGGGACAATATGGGCTAGAATAAATAAATAAATAAATAATATTGCTCGATTACTGAATAGTTAAACTACAAGTACCTAGACCATATTTTCAGCTCGTTCCTATGTTTAAACTGGCTGGATCAAACCATAGTCAGTACGGCTGGTATTACAGATTGATACTCAAGATACTTTAAACTTCACTTGCATAGAGGCTTGAGCTTAATTATGCCTTAGGTCTTTTTTTAAAACTAAATTTCTCTATTCTAAATTTGTAAGTAATAGCCGCCATTTTGAAATAAGTATTGCCAACATGCTTAAACAAATACTGTACTGTATGTTTAAAACAAGAAAGCTCGTCTTTCTACGGATTAGGTACGGCTTGTACTTCTGGCTTATAACTTCAAGATACAGTTGTGAAAGTTAACCTTATAACATTTATTTATTATTTTACAGTGTTAAACCACACTTAGGTATTGGAAATTTCATTATAAATGAAAAATCTTACTAAAAGTTAAAGGCTCCGGCAGGATTCGAACCTGCGTAGATACAAGCGATCGCTCTTAAGCCGAGCTGCCTGACCACTAGGCTACGGACCCTCTAAGCCGAGGCCTGAAACTATTAGTAAGATGATTTTGTATCGGTTAAAGCACCGATGAGCGCCATCTACAGGGATATTAGAATATCACCTGCTCATTGATTGAAGTTGCATTCAACACAAATGACCAGAGATGTCGCTACGCTAATTCTATAATTTATTTATTATTTTACAGTGTTAAACCACACTTAGGTATTGGAAATTTCATTATAAATGAAAAATCTTACTAAAAGTTAAAGGCTCCGGCAGGATTCGAACCTGCGTAGATACAAGCGATCGCTCTTAAGCCGAGCTGCCTGACCACTAGGCTACGGACCCTCTAAGCCGAGGCCTGAAACTATTAGTAAGATGATTTTGTATCGGTTAAAGCACCGATGAGCGCCATCTACAGGGATATTAGAATATCACCTGCTCATTGATTGAAGTTGCATTCAACACAAATGACCAGAGATGTCGCTACGCTAATTCTATAATTTATTTATTATTTTACAGTGTTAAACCACACTTAGGTATTGGAAATTTCATTATAAATTTCTTCAATCAATGAGCAGGTGATATTCTAATATCCCTGTAGATGGCGCTCATCGGTGCTTTAACCGATACAAAATCATCTTACTAATAGTTTCAGGCCTCGGCTTAGAGGGTCCGTAGCCTAGTGGTCAGGCAGCTCGGCTTAAGAGCGATCGCTTGTATCTACGCAGGTTCGAATCCTGCCGGAGCCTTTAACTTTTAGTAAGATTTTTCATTTATAATGAAATTTCCAATACCTAAGTGTGGTTTAACACTGTAAAATAATAAATAAATTATAGAATTAGCGTAGCGACATCTCTGGTCATTTGTGTTGAATGCAACTTCAATCAATGAGCAGGTGATATTCTAATATCCCTGTAGATGGCGCTCATCGGTGCTTTAACCGATACAAAATCATCTTACTAATAGTTTCAGGCCTCGGCTTAGAGGGTCCGTAGCCTAGTGGTCAGGCAGCTCGGCTTAAGAGCGATCGCTTGTATCTACGCAGGTTCGAATCCTGCCGGAGCCTTTAACTTTTAGTAAGATTTTTCATTTATAATGAAACCTTATAACATTATAGAAATAAGGTTCATGTTTAATTACATAATAGTGACCTCGCAACAAGAGTAAAGTTATTTTTCTACAAACATGCCGATTATGGATATTTAGCTGTCAATTTGACAAAACTTTAATTAATAATCTTAATAAATAGGTTCTTTAAGAGAAAATATCTAACTACCTTGAGGAACTGAATGACCCTGTTTTATTTGCTTTGTTGAGCAACGTTCTGAGTGACAAGACGCATTATCAGCTGAGCGGTTAAATTGTCGGTCCCGGCTTTAAAAGTCGTTAAGCCACGAGGGAGGGAACACTCCGTCATCAGACTTAGACTGCTCATGAACGAACGAACGAACGATTTGATTTGTAACGGAAAAAAGTAGGAGGTACCTCAATTCGTATATTGTGACTTACAATATTCCGAGGACATTACGCAAAAGCACACCAGTCATTCAAACGCATTCCCAAAAAACATTTTCATTTTCTCGGAACAATTTAAGTGGATGGTATTATGCGGTGGACTTTACGACCACTACAGTGTTGCTAGCAAGTGATTTATTGAAACTTTGGCACTGCTTTGATGGCAACATTAGGTGTCATTACTTTGTGTGTAAATGGCTGAATACTTTTTGAGTACAATTATGACCATTAAATTCATATAATATTATATTATGTAGCTTCTGTTTTAAATAAGCGTGATTTTTTTTTGATACTATTCTTTCGTAATTTTGCTAGTTGGAATTTAGTGGTCGACTAATGGGTGGGTGACAGCTAGTCGCTATGTATAGTCCGCGCCACGTAAAAAGAGCGCTGGAAAAAAGTGGAGGGGGTATGTTTGCGCATGGCTACACTCACGCACGAAAGTACTAATCATAATGTAGGTAGTATTGTAGCTGGGCGGCCGGCTCGGGCAGGCTAGTATACACCGTTTTAACACCTATTTTTTATTGTCAACAGTTGATCTGACTACTTTTGTCAACACAATAAATATTATGTGTGTGTAATAAATATTTTACTCATTTCAAAGTTTAATGTCACTGTCTTTCATGAATAAAATACTTAAATACATTACTTAGATGAATATCATTAATGGAATTATTATTAAAAACATGTTTTAGTCAGTGTTAATTGTTAAATTTAAATAAGTAAGTAAGTACTAACCTACAAAATTCAGGTATTGTTGATACATTGTTTTATTATGATCAACAGCATTTTTAACAGCCTCTCTCTTCATAAAACTATATACCTACGTCATAAATCATTTTTCTGATATTTCTATGTAAAACCATTTTGTAAGCGAAAACTTTTGTACGCGATGATATTTTGCGAACGAATTTGACGTAGTGACAGCGCGGGAAGCTAAGGACTTCTGACGAACCAATAGCATGCGCCGAATCAATGACAGCGTTACCCCTTCACCCCGCGCCGCAGTCCACACCACCAATCGGACCTAAAAATCGACTCTGCGCAGCTTGTCAGCCAGCGCTCTTTTTACGTGGCGCGACCTATAACTTAGCGCTTCCCTGCTTGCTAAATGCAATGTTTTTAAAATAAAACTGCACTTCAATAACTCAGCTTAAAATAAAAACATGAGTAAAAAGTGTTTCCAAAAATGCAAAATTCGCTCCACATCAATGCACGTTTCAGCAATAACTTTGACACCTCCATCGTAAAACTGATGCGATTACCTGAAGCCCTGTCAAACCGTCAAGCACGTCAATCACTAATGTAAATCTCGTGAAGTCATCGGTAGATCGTAAAATATACAAAATATTGGCACGGAATATTATTTACAGATGTTTGTGATTTATTCTGATTTCATTGCTTGAGCACTTTACCAAGAAATGTGGTTTATAAATTACAAAATCGATAATATTTTTGAAATTTATTTTTATTGCGCAACTATTGATTTGCTCTGACATTGCTCGGGTTATCAAGGTACTTAAGTAAGTTCTTATGAGCAAGTGGCCAACTTTGGTGACGGAGTTTTAAGGCCGCCTAAAGCCCTCTGTCATGGCTTTAGGACGTTTTTACTTGTCAGATTGTAGATTTGTGTAGAGTACATAGGTACTACACTGTAGACAAACGCAAAACAATGTTAAGTACCACTTAGATTGGTAGCGTTTCAGTATTCGAGCGTAATCCAATGCTAAAACGCTACTAATGTAAGTGGTCACTTGCGGTCACAACTTGGATGGGTGACCGCAAGTGGCATTATCGGCTGAGCGCTTCCGTGCTTCGGAGGGCACGTTAAATTGTCGGTCCCGGCTTTTAAAGTCGTTAAGCCATGATGGAGGCCTTTAGGCGGCCTAAAAACTCCGTCACCAGAGCTGGCCACTTGCTTATACGAACGGACGAAATGTAAGTGGTGCTTTTCAATTACATATTTGAAGTTTGTCGACACAATAAATAGATACTAGCATTAATTTCAATACTCGGACGAGAGTCTTAAAACTGGCCTTAGTGGGGTTACAATTAAAAAAAAAATTATAGGGTTACCGGCGGTTTTTGTGTAGTAGGTACTCGTATAGTAATCTATCCTCGCTCACGTGTCAAGTATTCTAATGTATGGAATGTTTCGTTCATAAAGTTACCGGGGGAGGCGCTGCACTGGATTTTCATACATTTTTGTGATACTTGACTCGGTATCGAGGACAGTATCCAATACTACGCTGATGCATTTTGCGTGACAACTGTAGACAAGAGTCGACTCATACGCAATACCTACAAAGTTCAAAGTACTACACTATTTAAATGTAGGACACATTATAATTGTAAATTTACGTTTAATTTACTTGAAGGTACAGTCTTGAAATCGAGATTGTAATTGATAGTTTCGATTCGTTCATTTTATTAGGATACCTAGCTAGGGGCATTGTTATTGAAAGAAACAAAGAAAAATCGTCTATTTTGGTAGGTAAAGGGATCTCTTCAACTTCGCCTTACATGCTAGGTGATTCTATTGACTATTCCAACGTGACTCCCTACACCAGGGAAAGAGACAGGCAAGATCTCTCTTTTTTTCTTTTATAGAGGAAGAAAGAAAGAAAGAAAGAGAGGGAAATCCACTTCATAGAAAGAGACTCCAATTGTTTGGATTGGAAACGACATCGACTGGTGTGATAGCAAGATATCCATCGACATCGACAATCCACCACGAACCTGCGGCTTTATTTATTTATTTACTTTATTTATTTATTACCCAATAATCCGTTCTGATTAGGTATAAGTACTAACATTACATTATTTTATTACCTATAGGGAATTAGCCAAGAGCTATATTTTTTATTATAGTAGTAGTTAGGTAAAACTTTTTACTTTAGTTTCTCACCTCAGATTTGATAGCTACTGGTTTTTTATGATAAAACGTGGTATTGACACTACTTTACTCATCTCTTTACTACAGTTGTCAAAGTGGATCTCGATCACGAGTTAGACAATGGCTGCGCGCGCGCATACAATGGCGCATTGTATCGCCACGTGGTGGTGTTTACCAATTGTTATCTAGGATCGTCCTTGCGAGCCTGTTGACCCCTGGAGAAATGTATTATTTCGAGATAAATCTTTAAAACAATAAAAAAAGTAAGTAAGTACATAATTAAAAAAAAATACAAAAAAGCAGCAAATCAAAAAGCTTTAATTTATGTAGAAAAAAACTAGTGTACCTACATGACTGTATCGCTAGGTACTATACCGACCGTAGTCTATGTTCTTTAGCCAATAGATCTCCAACGAACATTGAACCTTAGACACTGAGAAACTAGAACCTTTTTTGTACCACGATTGATGCAACAACTTTCATTCAACCAAGTTCCACCGAAAACATGGAGTCCATTATTGTGTCGGTTTATAATTAATCCGCTAAACGGAGGTGGTCAAAAATCACTCATGGATTCAACCTTGCCGTGCTAATCTTATCAAAGGATCTAACAGTTATACCCTGGGAGCCGTCATTTCCCTACAAAAACCTGATCCCACGATCAGCTGCCATTTCGGCCACCAGTGACCCATATTCCGTATGACGTCAACAACAATAGGGCATTGTTCTTTTATATTTGCGTGAACATCAGGGTTCCTCAGTTCATTCACAATATTCACATGCCACAGTTCATACTAGTAGCTGACGTCATAGACACTGCATCAACCTGTCGCTAACTCAAAAATCTAATAAAAACTCCTTAACTCTTCAATATCGAACGAATTTTCGAAAATTCGTTCCGTTTCCGAAATATTTAAACGCTACCAATTCGAAATTTAAATTATTTATGACTGAATGTAGTTCTTAATTTGACGTGATAAAGATTGTTTCACTTTGAATGTTAGAAGTGACACAGGCAACTTAAATAGGTTCATTTATTTTTCGTCATTGTTTCCGATCAGCTGTTTTCACGAGATCCCTATCTACCATTGATCAGTGAAAGAGAAGGTGTTACTTGAACTTAGCATTGTTTGTGATGAGTATTAAATTGTATTGTGACGTAAGGCTTGTGCTCAATTGACGTTTGACAGATTGGCTTGTTGGTTTATTGTTTTGTTTCGAGGTTAGAGTCATTGTGAAAAAGGTTGAATGGACTGGGTAATGTTGTAGAAATATTTTTACTTTGCTCTCATAATACTTTCTTGCGTTAACAAATCTACTCAACTGCAGTGATAAAAGTTGTAGTTTTTTACTATAACGTTCTATTTTCAAACTTACTTTTTAATTTAAAACTTGCGTCTAGCAAAAAACTGCGCGCAATCCATAGTTCATAGACTAATAATTCTTTTTTCAAATCTGTCATCAGCGTAACACCATACCAAGGAGGTTGTAGCATCGCACGGTAGTGAACAAAAAAGAACGAGTTGATGATAAATAGTTCTAGTTAATCCGCGCTTATCGCCCGCCGCGCCGCCCCGTGCGGTCCGAAAATGAGAGATGGACCTACTCAAGTAGATAACACTAGTGAGCCGTGGAGAGGTCTAAGAGACCATAGATACTTTAAAATCGTAGAACGTTTTAATTCATGATATATTTGAAATCTTAGAACATTTTTTTTACTTTTTCACTGTGGTCTTGATTTATTGATACCTACTTCCATAATATTGATACTGACAATGCAAATTTCATGATTTTATTCAAAATTTGAATCTTTGAACGTTTACTTTAAACAATAAAATTGAAAAAATCCACTTCATGTTAAATAATTATTCTAGCAAGTTAAAGGCTGCCAAAATCTATAATGTTTTGTAACGGTATATATTTCTTGTTACTTGTTTGTACTCACACTTCACAGCGAATAAATTATAACCTAAAACAAAAAATAGGGCCTTCGTTTCATTAATTGCCAGCGTAAATAAAACTGCTTAAATCAATATTCTTTCATTGCAGATATGTTCGGTAAACAGAAAGGGTGTTGAACTTTAGATAGGTAATCATCTTGTACAGTTATGGCGTGCGACCAGATGACCAGAGCGCGAACAATGCACAAGTGAATATTATGTACAATTAGAATTTTCAGATTAACACTTGAACTGTTAGTTTTGTTTGTATACTAGGTATTATACTTACCATTAAAGAATTCCTAGTTCTTGTAGAGAATGCTTAGTTATAATATGTTTATAAAAGGAATCTTAGAAAAGTCTACAAAGCGAAGATCGCTTTCAAAGGAGCTTTTGAATTTTTTTTATCTAGGTAACTATTATTTCTTTAAAAGGAACTGCATTTTATGTGTTACAATTAAAAAAATTACATATTTAATTAATAATTCAAATCATTTAACCATCACACACTACAGTTTTAAAGTTTCTAGAATTTTTTAAATTTAGAACTCCACTGATTGAGTTCTTTATTCAAGCTGATCATAACCTCTTTTAGCTATTAAAATATTAACCTATACTGTCTCACGTGTATTTAAATTTCGTTTTTGAAAATCGAATTTAATATCAGCTCTATGCATCTGAGTTCTGACCTCGCGACGGCTATGACAAATGCTAGTAAATGTTGAGTTAGCGCTGCCAGCCTGCCACCGATGTATCGATACAGCTAATTGTGACGGTATTTATACTGCCAGCGATGTCTACTTAACTTGCATTGGATAGGTGACCTGTATTGATACAAACTGCTGATTAAGGCAATGTTAGACCCGTTTAAAGTTTCATAGGTGGCTAAAAATAACGTGAAAGTTGGCCATAGCTCATTAAACTAAAATAAATGCTAATCCTAATTTTATATGAACCTAGACCGATAAGTTCCGTTTGATAATAAAATTATTGTATTTACACAGTTACACAGTTATTTACACAGTTCTAAAAGAATAATGAACAGATGAGCGCGTTGATGTCTTTTGTACTAAAATAACGTAGGCTTGTGATGTGCTTTTGTCTGTTCCGATAATTTATGCCTATTTCGAAGCATTAAAACATTTTTCAGATTATATTACTGAGTTATCAATTAACTTATTGTTTAGGTAAGTATCTCTTTTAAAAGAAACTACTACCTACTCGTACCTACCTATTTCATAGCTTTTCATCGATATTTCTACGTAAGTCTTCCCTTTCATCGACATTTCCCCTCACTATTCGTTATTTGTCGACGGGGTATTATTTATTTAGTGCGTTGGTAACATCGATCAATGAGTATCGTGACGTATGTTTAAGATAGTGCTACCTTATTAACTGTTCTATGCTGTAATATTATGTTCATAAGCTAGTGCTTAACTCTGGTGACGGAGTTCTAGGCCACTTGTAGGGTTACCGGTGATTTTTGTGTAGTAAGTATAGTAATCTATCCTCGATCACGTGTCAAGAATTATGGAATTTTTAGTTCACGCAAGTTAGCGGGGGCGGCGCTGCACTGGATTTTCATACATTTGTGATACTTGACTCGGTATCGAGGACAGTATCTAATACTACGGTAAACTGGCGCTAACCTGAAGGTCTCTTAAAGTACTAAAAGATACCAATTAAAATGAACAAGATACACCGAATAAGTGGGACTTGCATCACAGTGAATGCTTCTAAAATGGCGCACGCAATCGACTGACTCATAATATTACATAATCTAACATTTCATAATATAACTCTAACAAGGACTTTGGTTACAACTTTCAGTACATTTTAGAGTCTCACCACGGTTTTGAAACGCGCCGTCACGCGTTTATTGATACAAACGCATATGAAACGCGCAGTGACTGCGCGTTTGTGTACAAACGCGATAAAAACTCGTGGCGAACAAAATGTAAACGGCAAGCTGTGATCTGCACACTATCCTCGCGTTTGTGAAACGCGCTGTGAACTACCAGGTGACGCGTTACATCTTGGTTTTTTGTTATTTCTACGTTAATTAATGTAATTTTATATAATATTTAACGAAGACGCGGCAGACCCAAAAAAAGATGGCGAGATGACCTGGATGCATTGACTCTACATGGCCAGATATGGAAATAGACCGAGATACGTGGAGGAAAAAAGGGATACCTTTGCCCAGCAGTGGGACATGATAGGTTATTGAAAAAAATAATACTTATTTTAGAATATATGAGCTAAACGAAACCTAATCTTAAAGGATATTTTGAAGAATCATGGCTCTATAATCTTAGAATATTCCATGACTGGCTTTTCTTCCGACCCCCTTGACGCGACATGATAGCTGTATCAATATTCATACATACAGCTAGGTCACTTTAGTAAAAGTAAAAGTAAGTTCGTATGAGCAAGTGGCCAACTCTGGTGACGGAGTTTTTAGGCCGCCTAAAGCCCTCCTTCATGGCTTAACGCCTTTAAAAGCCTGCACTATCAATTTAACGTGCCATCCGAAGCACGGAAGTACTTAGCTGAGATTTAGATTTCTAAAACTAAGTAAAAAAAAAAAAACAAAGAATTACTTTGTGGGAAGAGTTAGACAAGACCCTTTTTTATTGTTTCTGACTAAGACTACTTGATCCTTTCAGTAATATAATTTGTTTAATATCGCGAATTAGGACGCCAGATTTGCTGTAAGTTTTTTTGCATCATTTTTTAATTAGTTTTCACTTTCTTTTAAGTTGTTTAACCAATAAAGTAAATTATAAGATTAATTTAAATATTGTTTATATAGGCATTTTAATACTTACATAATTATAATATATAGGAGATTTAATGAATGTTTTTTTCTTGTTACTCCTATGGCAATGAAAAGAGATAGCAGCAGACTTAATATCCGTTTTAGCTAATAAGTTTAATAGTCCAATGAATAACGAGATACATTTTTTGCTACAAAAAACTACGGTTAACATTTGAAGAAAATGAGTAAAAAAATACGGTTAACATTTGTAATTTTAAAAATTTACAAACTTAACCAGCTAACTATTTCTTTAGCTATACTAATAGCTTTAGTATGATGACTATCTGTTTTATAATTCATTTTTATCAGTCATTGTTATGGTAAAATTAGGTGAAAACGTTTAATGACAGCTTTCAAATGCCTTCTTATTGTAATTTATTTAAATTAATTCAATCCTTTTATTTATGTCATAAATTACGTTAAATAATAAAACTTTTGACATTTTGTATAAAAACTGAACAAGACTGTAAAAGTTAATAATAATATTATAATTTATTAAGTTGCGAACTAGACGCCTTTGAGAGGGACTGGCGGACGAAGGCACTGGATCGGCGTGACTGCCGAAAGTGGGGGGAGGCCTTTGCCCAACAATGGGACAGTATGGGCCAGTAGTAATAAAAAAAAACTCAGGCCGGATTCGAACCCACGACCTTCGGGTCGAAAGTCGAAGTACTTATCCACTTGGCCAACACGGCTATAGTAGTAATAGCACAGATTATATAGTACACTAGTACAGATGCCTCATGTAGAACATTGAAAACAATCCTGAATTTGCGGGCAATTCGTCGGGCTATCCCGTTTTACCTGTGTTTCTGAGTCAGCGCCATCTAGCGTTCATGGCATGTATTTTTATTTTATTTTGTAGAAATTGATCTAGGAAATAAAATAATGGGATATTTTATTTCGTTATATTGAAAAAAAAATATTTAAAACAGAAAATGTAATAGTATTAATAGTAATAATATTATAACACTTGAAAATAATGAATTTAAAACTTTTACGAAAAACTGGTCACTAATTTACTGATAATGTAGCATCATGAAGATTCTGTAGAATATGTAACTTCGTGTGAGCTAGTGCCTAACTCTAGTGACGATGTTTTAAGGCCCCCGAAAGGCCTCCATAAGGCTTAACGATTAAAAAAAACGATGTTATCTACTTGCGGTCATCTATCCAAGTTGTGACCGCTCAGAACGTCGCTCTACTTCGACAATCTATCAAGAACGTCTTAGCAATCTTCGAGCGTGGATGAATCGACTCATTGTCAGTAATTTTAATAATTTCGCGTAACCCGATGTTTAAAAGTCTTTAAAAACACTCTTAAAGTAATATAAACGTACATACATCACATACATACATAATGTTGGTGCGTGGAACGTTTCAAGTGGAACAAGTTTGGGTCGCTCCGATTTCATTGCTATTTTACTTACTGTGTACTGGCAAGAAGACAAGTGTCTTGCTAAAATAATTTCTTAAACTAATAAAATCGGCCTAGAAGGAGATGGCGTAATAAGTTGGATGCCCACACATCTTGGCCTGTAGCAGCGTTAAATCGCGAAGAGTGAAGGAATGGAAGGCCTTTGCCCTGCAGTGGGACAGTAATGGCTAATAAATGAAATAAATTAATAAAATCAGTCATGCTGCAAAGATTAATTACGATGACACGCAGATTCAAGTTTAAAAAGAAAATTTATTTAATTTTAAAATTTAAAAAATAATAACTAATCTAATCTTCATTTTTGAAGATTGAAGAAATAATTTGGTACTTACTAACTTATACAAATTTATACAGCAAATAACTAACCAAAAAACTTGTAAGATAATGAAACACGCTAAGCGTGTTGTGCTCGCCTGTACCTCATAAGACTCGGAGGCTGTGGTGGAAAAATCGTTAAGCGCGAGCGTAACCGCAGGCGGACGCACGTACAGACAGCAACACAAGCTTGCTAAATTTTTACAGAATTATGAAGTTTTTGCGCTGTTTTTTTAATCAAGCACGTAAGTTCAAAAGTAAACTCTTTTTAGAGTTAAGCCTGCCTTTGTACATGCCCTTACAATGTGTATTTTTATTCTATTATTATATTGTGTGTATGTACTGTACATTATAATAAAGAATAAGTTCTGACACGACGTTTCGATAACTCTCACGGTTTCAGACTTCCCCTCAGTAGATTTAAAAAAAAATATCATTTGACATTCCACACATCGTCATCTAAGCAATTAAGTGCTTGTGTTATGGTAACCAGATGACTGTTTTTTTGTAAATACATACTTATATTAGTACATAGAAACCACTCAGACTCGAGACAAATATTTGCAGATCGATACAAACATTTTACCCGCAGCGGGGATCAACCCGCAACCTCTGCGACTCAGGCGGGCTTTCACCCACTGCGCCACAGAGGTT
This sequence comes from Xanthorhoe designata, assembly GCA_963582015.1. NCBI lineage: Eukaryota > Metazoa > Arthropoda > Insecta > Lepidoptera > Geometridae > Xanthorhoe > Xanthorhoe designata. The sequence goes on from OY757053.1 coordinate 4,573,979, forward strand.
GTCAAAAAGACAACAACAAGAGTTTAAAAAAAACTCACTCTGCGTATAACAGAAGCACAAATAATTCGTCAGTGTTGGTCGCCAAAGAAGATGACAGATGATGATGATGAGCTAAGTGCTGAATGTGATAGGTACCAGTCTTATTGGAAAAAAGTTTTTTTTATTTTAAAACATAAATACATACAATAGCTTTACTTTTTTCTGTACTGTACCGTGCGTTGCTTCTACATAAAAAAGTAAACGTTGTATTTTCGATCTGTACAGTAAAAAACAAGATTTATTTTGCTCACCGTACGCATACTGCAATAAAATTGAGTGAAGTCACATAAAACCTCTATGTGATTTACTATGTATTTAATACGGCATGTGGAAGCAGGTATGTGCATGCAATAACGCGAAACGAGTACATCTTAATATTTGATTACTTGTACTTCTCAATTTTTGTATTAAAACTTCTATGGTTTAGTTTGTACCTACTTGTATATTTCTCCACATTTGAACTTATCTTTTTCTTTATACTACTTCTTTGTTTTCAAAGTAATATTGGTACCTATGGATTGGACTTTATTCCAAATTCAAATTCAAATGTATTTATTTGGAACTAAAAAAAGGAAAAATGACAAATAAAAAAGTATGAAACGTTGGCAGCTGCAAAAGTTAAAAAAACTGTGTTATTATTTATGGCTCTTGTCTTTTTTAATTTGTACTAGTATGTCCTACCACAGAAATCAATACACAGTAAGGTTTTATTTCGTACACAATAAAAAAAATCGTTTCTGAAAAAATATTCAACAAGAGCGAAACAGTGAACGAAATCATCATGACAAAACTAAAGGCAAGTGATTCGTCACAAAGGTACCTTCATTGGTACCTACCATTTAGGGCATACTTTTAACTACACCTTAGTCATATTTAAAAGGTCCTAAGTTCCTAAAGATCTGAAATCTACCGCACTGGAAAAACAGCCATCGTCGTTTTGAACACTTTAGCTACGATTCTATAAATCCAACATGCTTCTATACCCGATCAAAATGTGAATGAACTGTACACTTCCGCACAAAAGTCTTCAACATCAACTTCGTATTACAAAGGTGGTAGAGTCGAAACATTTTCACCCGCCGTACCTTTTTCAAACAAGTTTGTTGGTCACAATCCTTTCTGTTTTGACATGCCATCATTTATCATTATATCGATAGGTGATCGACTAGCTCCATACAATTATACTAATACAAACTTTATTTACATCTACTAAACTTAGCAGCTATAGAATAACTCTTATAACAACAGTTTAGAGTCTATTTTCAAAACTGCGTTCAATTCTAACTGATAAAGTACAGTTGTCGTAAAAAGAACCGCTCGATTTCATTCACACTAGCAATACGTTTATTAAAATTATATATCCCGTCTTTATTGTGTCGTAATAAAAGCTAGTTTTGGCTAATTGATAAATAAGTACAGATCGCAGTGGTAGGTCTGATCTAGTTAGGAAATAAAAAGATGTAAGTAATCATTTTTATAGTAGTAACTATTCATTAAGCTGTCGTAGTAGGAAGTTAGAGCTTTAATAAGACATTTAATTCAATTTAATTTAATCTAGGATTTTCTATGACTTGAATCTTATTTCTCTATGTACCTACTTATAAGTACCTAATGTATGTATTTACAAAAAAAAAGTATAGGTATAAAGATGTATCTATAGACAGTCATCTGGTTACCATAACACAGCATGCAATGCATGCAAGCAATTGCTTAGCTTAGGACTAGATGACGCTGTGTGGAATGTTCAGGAATATAATATATTTTCTTTTGATAATGTAGATTATTTTGTATCTTACTAGTATTTTGAGAAAATATCTCTCCTACTCAGACCTTTACATCTAAATTAAATGATAATCATAAGTTTTTAACAAGCATTAATACTTTTAAACACACGCGGTACTTTTCATGAAAATTGATAGAAACATACCTTTTTTTTGTAATATCATAATTGTAAAGTACCTAAATGAAATAAAATATACGTAGGTACATTGAACGAAACGCTGTAGGTACTGTAGAGTCAAAAACGTAATAATTTTAATTACCACCTAAACCCAAGTTAACCATAAGTTGAGAGCAACTTATCGGCTTCACACATTAGGATGAGAAATAATTTAATTAAAAAAACACAACAATTATGTTTATCCATCAATTAACTCGTTAGTTTTTAACATAATTACGTAATTCTAAGGAAATAAGTAATTTATCAAATGATTGACCGACATTTTACCCTCTTCTGTAAAAATAACGAAAAGGGGCCGCGTATTATCATAAATTAGTATTATTAGCGTCCTTGTAGTTTACGCTTCATTTCACGCAGAGCGATGGGTTGCATAGGGTGATCACTGAGTCGATTGAAACGGAACGTAATAAAACAAGCCACGGCTCCCTAAAGTACGGTAGACAATTTCTTTAAATCGTTATAGGGTGGCTTCGGGTCTTTCCGAATGTCGTTATATTCCGCTAATTAAGATCTAGGTAAGTACATTAGACCACATTAGTTATCACTGACAACAGTAACTGATGCGGGGAGCGAATGAACAAAAAAATGAAATAATTGACGGCTAAATGATTGTTGCCAGTGCGGAAAATAGTGCCGCGTTTGGGTGTAGATCTTAAATAACGGAATGTTCCGACTATCGGAATTACCCGAAGCCACTGTACTTATATTAAATACTTATCCTTTCAGCGAAGAGGTAGTCAGAGGCACATTACATTATGACAGATTTAATTGAGTAGCGAAGGGTTTAAATCTTAACACTTGGAAAACTGACTTATAAAGTTGAGATGTGTTAATATACCTACCTACTTGGTGACTATTCGTGCTTTTTCGCGACTAATAAGTAGGTACTACCTATCCTGAAAAAATCACACGATTGGACTACTTACTAGTTTTCTTCCGGTGATTCTGTCAAGTTCATCTTCTTCAATATACTGCTAAATTCCACTTTTTTATATACTAAATTTGATTTTCTACGACTGTCAACTCGTGACGTGAGCCTGTTTGTTATGATATAATTGTATTAAACATCCTGTGTGTTGGTCATACGGCGATGAGGAGTGGCTTTGGCCATCCGTGGCGCGACCTTCCAACGATGTATGACCATCATTCTGAAGCGAACTCAAATAAATAACTTATTTATTTATACTACTTCATTTATCTAAAGTAGGTATGTAGGTATATCCGTAAGTTATGTTTTTAACTTATCTATTTACGTGAATAAAGAAAATTCACTCTGAAACTCATAGACACGAATTTAAAAATAAAATAGAAGCTTTAAATAAGACTGATGACTGGAAATAAAAACGTTTTACAGTAAGAAGTATGTAGTTACGTTAATTGATTTTCTTGTTTTTTTTAATTATGGAATTCCAAAACTTGTTTATGTTTTTTCGTTTTCTGAGTGGCCTTCAAAGTCACTGTCCTTTTTAAAATTACCTACGTTAAATTTCTTGGAATGTAATCCTAAGTTATTGTATTAATATTAATCATTTTTTCTGTATAAGTAGGTATCTACATTAGTGGCAATTCGGAGTGTCGCAAAAGCCAAACTAAACTAACAAAAATGTATGCTCCCATCGCTATGAAAGGGACGGCAACATTTTTGGTTAGTTAAGTTTAGCTTTTGCGATACTCCGAATTGTCACTATTGGGGGCAATTCGGAGTGTCTGAGTGTCGCAAAGGCTAAACTAAACTAACTAAAATTATTGCCATCCTTTTTATTCCCATCGCTATGAAAGGGACGGCAACAATTTTAGTTAGCTTAGTTTAGCTTTTGCGACACTCAGAATTGCCACTATTAACTACTTATTTTGATCAGAAAATGGAATTAAAACTGATTTGAATAATTTCTGTGCAGAATATAATTGAGTGCAGCGAAGCATTACGACGTTCAAAAGCTACACAAATACTTTTATTTAAAATTCATTTCCAACCTGAAAACCGCTGCGCCTTTATTTGCAACAAAAGCAACAATAATTAAATAAATAAAATACACTAAGTACCTACCTACATTATAATCACTTATGTACCTACATACTCAATAAAACACTTTTATTTATTCTTCAATCATAAGAGAATGCACCAGACAATCAAAAACAGAAGTTCGATTTTTGAATTTGAATAAGTTCCATGTTGACATTCGATTTTTTTAAGGTAAGTATGGCTACTTATTATTTTTTATTCTTCCTTATTTAAGGCAATATGATTATTCTTATTCTACCACACTGGTTAGTATTTTCATGATAAGCCATAAATATAGCACTAGGTATACTGAATTTTGATATAACCTACAATTTTGTTTGGTTAGTTATTCGTTGCAGAATATTGTCAGATATGGGTAACTGCCTGCAAGTGACAATGAAAATAGCTGAGAGTTTTTGCGTTTCGGAGACCACTTTATTTTATTGCTCCCGGCTTTTAGGTCGGTAAGACAGGACTGAGTCACCAGAGTTAGACAAAAGGTCCTTAAATGACACTGGCTAATAATGTCAAATTCGTATCTTCTCTATAACTTTACTCGTAAATCGTGTCCAAGCTGTTCTTAGTTGAAATCTCGGCTGTAAAATACTCTTTGTCATTAGGGATCTATTTTCATTTAGACTGCTTGCATCGAAGTATGCAGAGTCTAGCTAGAGTTTTAAATAGGTACCTAGTTTTCAACTATTTAATGACACTGACAGTGACATCTCAATTCTCAATGGCGAATTCGTAGTGTAGATTTCGCTTATTTTGCTATAGTTCATCGTAAATTGTGTCCAAGCTGTTCTCAGATCTGGAATCTCGGATGTAAGACACTCTAACTGTCGTCACGGGTCGCGGCGCGCAATTAGCCCGCGCAGCCACCCGTGGCGGGCGCCCTCGCTCGACATACCTTCGGGAGTTTACGGATTTATTCGTCGATATTTAAACCTTTGGAAATTACGATAGCGATTCTATATTTGAATTCAATGTAATGAAGAGTCGATAAAAGAGCTTTTAGATTTTGTTGAATCGATTTTCAAATTTTTGTTTCCTTTGGTTATCCCATCTTCATTACCAGCGACCACGCAACCCATGTTAGAATAGACTCTGTTATAATTAATACAATAGGTAGGTACAAGCTTTAGAGTCTAACATTCCATTTTAATGTTAAGTAAACCCATAAGTAATAAATTACGCTCAACGCATTAAATTTTAATTTCTTTTACCAACAGCTACAAGCCTTAGGTCATACCTGTAGCCTAGCTTAGGTCACTCAACTATTTAACCGGACGCAACGCAAATTAATTAAGCTGTAGAATTAGCAACACCAATTTCATTTGGAAACTTAGCCAAGAGAACAAAGCGCTGTAAGGAGGCCGGATGAGATCAGTTAACCGGCAAAACTCGAAATCTATCAAACAAGAGAACGAGAGATATCCGTTCCATTTTCGCAACTTTACACCAATGGGAGGCGTTGGTGCGTTTCCGAACGTTACTAATTTGAATTTCGAACGGGGTTACGGTCTCTGAATAGGGCATTATTTTGCGATTTATTTCGAGATAACAAGAAAATGTGTGGTTCGATTTTTAAATTGATGCAATAAACGAGTGTGAATGAATTTATAATCATGCGTTCTTCAATGTAACGGCCAGTGCTTCAGTATTTTTCCAAGATTTTCGGGCCGACGTATAGGGTTCTGTGACTAAGTTGGTTAAAGCACTCCGGCTTGAGGAGGGTCAGTTCAATCGGGTTTGAATCTCATCTTACATTTTGATAATAATTTTCATTTTGGACCATTTATAGGTAGGTACTACTTATTTCAATGTGTTTTGATTGTGTACTAAATAAGTTATTTCTTTTATTCACAGGTAAGACTATGAACTACTCCGTTGACTTTCATCATCATCATTAAGGTAAAAAAACATTAAGGTAAGTAGGTATTTAACAAAATAAATCATTAAGTATTATAAACGGCATTACCTAAGTAGGTAAGTACTTTTGACTGTAGCTAGGTATTTTTTAGAAAGGTTAACCTTTCATTAATTGTGTTGATTTTAGAATATACTACAATGTTGTAAATACCAACTAAATTAAAGGTTGTACAAGTAGGTAAGGTACTTACAGGTATTAATCTTATTATAAACAAATCTGTGTAAAGTTTGCCACGAAAATATTCTTGCCTAAAGCCGTCTACACATGGGCGTGTTTAACGTTAGTTACATATTTAAAGTTTCAAAACTTGCTTTAACAAAAAAACAAGCTATTAATGGGGGCAATTCGGAGTGTCGCAAAAGCTAAACTAAACTAACTAAAATTATTGCCATCCTTTTTATTTCCATCGCTGTGAAAGGGACGGCAACAATTTTAGTTAGCTTAGTTTAGCTTTTGCGACACTCAGAATTGCCACTATTGTCTATGCAAAAATAATTAACGGTTTCGCATATTGATAAATCAACCTCGCGTTTTTTCTACTATTTTCATAGAAATTTTCACACGCCCGAAACGCAAATTGAGCTTTAAATAGGTACCAAATATATACTTACTTAGTTACTATTTTAACCAGAATCATCACACTGGCCTCCATTTAATCCTTCTTAAAAATGTTCAGTAAATTACCTAGGACATAATTATCTCAACTTACCTACACCACTTCACACAAAATGTTTACCCCCTTATTCATATTGGTTCAGTAAACCTACTTTAGCTAAAACGAATATTATATCTGTTGCTATCTCTTTTCACTGACATAAGACAAAAAAAAACCATTCTTTAAATCTATATTAAATTGACAAATAATTATGAATAAGGCCAATGTTTACCTCGTTCGTGCCTCAACTTACAAACGTTTCAATCTCGCACACTAGTTATCTCCACAACACATACTAAATCATGCCTCAACTTTGCCTCATCCCGCCTCAACCTTAACTCGTCTCAGTGTGAATCATTCCTAACAAGATGGCGCGATAGTAGCTCCAATGGCGTACACAATTAATACTGCACTTATCTCTCTAATTAGACGACTACGACCTAGAATCTGTAATGAGGCTGTGGCAAGATCCGCCAGATGCCCAGATCAATGGTTACGCGTGGTGAAACACAATGAGATTTTTGGCCAGTGCGGAGAAATAGCTGGCGTATTTGGCTATTCATACGACTAGCTATTCTTCCGATAAAAAGGATTTATGTTTGTGATGATCGAAAGGAAAAAATGAAAACTCGTACTAGAAATTGGATTGTGCCTGTTTCTTTTTTGTTATTTCTACAACTTAGCTATTTTTATGTATAATTTTGTAAGTAAGTACCTATGTATTTACAAAAAAAATGATATCAGTCATCTGGTTACTGTAACACAAGCATTAAATTGCTTAGCTTGGGACTAGATGACGCTGTGTGGAATGTCCAGTATATTTACATTTATTTATTTATTATTCTTCTAATAAAATAAATGTAGGTAGATAAATTTGATAATCGAATGGCATGTGCTTGATGGAAAATCTTGTCTGGTCTCTAATATTTTCAAAGGTCTTCAAAGGCTGAAGATATGAAAACATCTAGAATGCACACAGGGAAAGAATGAAGATTTTTAAGCCGGAAGATTATGTAATTATTTTATAATTTCAACAATTAGTTTTTACTGATGAGTTTTTATTATTAAAAGTGAATAAAAACCATCGCATGACATCGACTGTTCTAATTGTACCTACTCTGAAGGGTACTCGTGACAGAAAACATACAGTGCCAAGGTGGAGTAGGCTTAATTTTAGAGAGGTTCCGTATTCAATGTTTAATTTACTCATAAAATTTGGTTTGTCAAGGGGATATAAAATTAAAATAGTAGTTCGCCCTGAACGAGATCTCACGCGCCGTTTATTTTGTTCTTGCTTCTGATTACCAATTTTAACTAATTGATAGTTCATACATACTATGAAATCCGACTACGAGATTTCTGCTTTCATTTCATAGATTTTTTCATAATTTTAATAGACAATAATAATAGTAATAATGCAAAAAAATGATATTTCACATTCTTTAAAAATAAAATTTTATTAAAAACTGAATTTGAGACAGCGACTCAAAAGCAAAACTCAACGCACCTTCTGTGCAACAATGTTTTTACACGAAATATTAAAAATTACTAAATATCGTTTAATCGTCATAAATAACTGTAGGTATCCGATTAGTTACTACCCTTCAGCTATTATATTTTCGCTTGAGGGCATTTTTACGCTTAACTGTCCTTATGTCAAAGTCAACATTTTGAATACATTTCAAAATAATACTTTTTGATATGCCGAAGAAGTGTAAAAAATACCGTTTTTCCTACTCCCCGCGGAACCCCAAAGCGCTACGCGACTACGGCGTAGCAGTAATTTTCCGTTTTCCTCATAGTGTGTAATTATCTCTTAATTTATTCGGTTTTCTTATTTATGCTAATAGTGACGGCAGCTAGTTACGTCGTTTTAAATATTGCTTGAATCGTTTCCGACAGATGTCTGCGAGACTAGAGATATAAAACACAAGCTGCCCTAGCCATGTTACATTTCGACAATCGCATTCGATTAGAAACTAAAAAAAATGTATAGGAATTGACATTCGATGACGAAAACTCATGCGATCAGAAATGTCAAATCGAAGGTGTAGCGATAATAGAAAGAGAATAGATACGAAACATTTGTCACTTGTCTACGCACCAAGATGTGCTGGCTTAATGTCGGTGATCAAATGTTGGCATCGTGGAAGAGTGAACTCACACAAAAAGAAGTCACTTTGCAATAATGCAGGAAAAAGAACGTCGCTATTTTAACTTCAAAAAGAAGGTGTCAAATCAGAGGAATAGTAAGTTAGTAAAAAGTTTAAGTAAGTAAATTTCTTTTTATGGAATCTTCAGTTATTATATAAATAAAACCTTCCGGGAAATAGTTGTCCAAATGAAATTGAATAAACAGTGGGACCTGGGTATACGTCTTGAATACGTCCCGGGTACCTAAAATCAACAGATTGATTGCCTAACTTGTCGCGAAAACGAAGTTTGTCGCCATCACAAATAAAAATGGCTTAATTACTAGTAAAAATGGTTTTGCTGTCAAATCTGACAGCTGTTGTTTTCGCGTTCTAAATGGTTAATACGCTCTCAAATACTTAAATAGCGTTTTAGTCGGGTAAATCATTTATATCTAAACATCCCAGTTTTTCATAAGTGACTGCAATTTGACATGCCCTACAAATTGTCTACTATGCTATGTTTAGTCCTTACAATACATGTCGCAACGTTGCGTCACGTCTAATTTCCCTTTTTTCGTGGGAAACTCGTACAATACCTTACCTTGAGTGAGTAAAAGGACTTTACGTACGTTGAACTAACAGGTTACACATTTTTGTGTTATGGTATTGTTTTAATAGTTTAATAGCTAATTGAGTGTCTAACAGCGAATTTGAACGATTAGATTACGAGATCTAATTTTAATTACTTAGAAAAAAATATTGTTTGTGATACTTGAAGATAGATACTTGAAGAGTAGCGAAAACAGCGTTTGGTGGCCATCAAGTGCAACTTCGGTCTTCCTAAACTATTTATATAAAATAAAACTATTACCTACAGAGGTATTAAAAAAAGCTTACTTATGATAGGTTTCACAAACGGAACAATAATTTTTTTAAATTCCTTTGTGTATAAGATAAAATAGGCGGGAAGATAAATAATCGTGTCCTACTTACTGCAGCTGGGCAACTAACTATGATCTCTATAATTATAATTTCAACAGTTTACAATAAAATGATCTATCTTTCTATCTATCTTGTGCTATATTGCACATATTGCCTTTTCGATGCAAACTGTATGTAGATTACGATTTTTTGATTCACAAAGGTTAACTCTTACCTATAGATAGTCAAACTTCGCCATAAAACTCGCTTTCCGTACTTTTCAGATTTGTTTAGATTATTGTGATATTCATCTTCATTTAGAAACAATAGCTGGAGTATAATCGGAGTAATAAATTCAATTAAATAATTTAATTTGATCTCGGCCCATTACCCAGGCCTTGGATTGTATCAGTTACTCTGTTTAATGAAGAAACACCTATTTGTCGAAGTCAGAAGTAACTTCACAACTTGTGCTCTCAGAAGTAGCTTAGCGATGGAATAAAAAACAACCTTACGAATAAGTCACTACTATTATTCATTGTGAAATATGTCCAAAGTTATTTATATTTATTTATATTTATTGAAAAAAGGTTTTATCACGTCATAATATGTTTTAATTCAAAAATCTAAAAAACCTTAAACTGAAAAACGTATTATGAGTATTTATATAATTTTGGGTATCCATTAAAATGTGTTTGACCTTGTAAACAAATTTAATTACCTTATTTATTAAAACGTTCCTTGGCACACAAACAAACAAAAAAAGTACTTAAATTAAATCACTGACAATGAACCCTTGGACTTATTATTAATGGAAATTTCGAATGTCCTAGTTAAATAACACAGATTCGCTACATTTTTAATTTAATTGAAATGAGTTGGAAGTTGCGCCAGCGCTGTGGGTTTCAGAATTGGTTGGCACACGTAGGTTTCAAAAGTAACTTCATGAAATTGTAATGTAATTAAATGACATAATTATAAAATAAGCATGAGACCTAAAAGCCGAATGGAATAGTGACTTTTGATCCGAAAGTTAAGCTACGAATCCTGACTGGGTCAGTTGATTTTACTTTCCAAAAATAATTGTTTACGCTTAACGAACTATTTACGTACCTATACTATAACTTGGGAGCATAAGTCACCCCTTTTGCAAACTTGAGCCACATATATTCTTGACTAGCTGCGCCCCGTGGTATTACCCGCGTTGAATAGTTTCCGTTCCCGTGGGAATACCAGGATCAAAAGTAGCCTATTTTTTATCCAGGGTATAAGCAATTCTGATACCAAATTTCATTCAAATCCGTCCAGCTGTTTGAGCGTGAAAGAGTAACAAACACACTTACATACTTACACACACACAAACTTTCACCTTTATAATATTAGTAGGATAGTAGGATTGTACCTCTTACAACCCTCTGACAACTTCAAAATGTTTTAAATGCTTATAGCATTGAGATATTAACTAACAGCGTATTTGAGATGAAGTCGTAATCATGGTGTAGTTTTTCGTTTCGGTTATATAAAATGTGCCATTCGATATTAAAACCGATGTGGTCTGAAAGCGCATACGCATAAGACCGTTCATCGCGTCATTTTATAGAGGAAGCTTATGTTTAGTATGTTTAGCAACAGTCATTTTACCATTAGCGATACATAAAAACATTTCTTAAAACACTTTGTTTTAAGAACGATTAGGTTGAAAATCGCTCAGTGCTTAATTTCTTATTTCACGCAAGTAAGAAACGCTTAAGTTTTAATAAATAAAAAGCTAAAATTCACCATACATCGGCAATGCCCATCCTGAATACTTAAGTGCACGTGACGTAACTTCCGCTGGCGGCCGTTGGACTTGTATCAGCTGATGTGAATTCTTAGGTGTCTATTCTACTTATTATTATACTTTTTAAATATAATTTTGATAGACTTGTAGAAATTTACCGTCTAAAATTAGTCCTAAGTAAGTAAGTTCGTGTAAGCAAGTGGCCGACTCTGGTGACGGAGTTTTTAGGCCGCCTTAAAAAGTAATGGTCTTATCCATAAAGATTTGTCAATTTATAGATTTAAAGAGTGTTTTTTTCATGTTATTCTTCTCTCAATGAAAAGATAGCAACATAATTATATCAGTTTTGGCTAAAGTAAGTTTACTAAACCAATATGCATAAGGGTTAAACTCTGCTCACTAGATATACCAAAGTGCCACGCTTTGGCATCTAGCAATTAAGATTACAACATTTAGATATTAAATTATCCTAGGCATTTCTTATTACAAGGATGTTTAATAAGATATTGGAAATTAGGAAACAAGGTGCTGAGTAATAAATAAATAATTGTGAAAACATTGGGGAGCGGCTGAGTCAAGGATGGCTGCGCAAACGAAGGTGCCGCAACCCATTAATTGCTTCACTTCACTACACAGGGTGTTTGTAACTGTGGTAACTTTCAATACGTTGAATTACGAATTAACTTGAGTAGTTTAGTGCGAATCTAAAAGTTTAAATGAGTGGGAAACCATGAATATATCGACATTTGTTTCTTTTCTTTCCTTTAATTTTTTTTTATTAAATAAATTAATATTCTTAGACATTTTACATGGCGTCATCTAGTCCCAAGCTAAACTGTATTAAAGCCCGCTGTAGTTACTTTTACAATTTTTTAATGTATGCATGTTATATCTCGTTTTAAGTTGCTATTAGAAGTCTAGATACGTCTACGTCATTACAGAGAAATCACATTAGAGCACGTTTACCACGTCAAATCCATAACCACCTGTACATTCACAGTTAGCACCGTGCGAAAATCAGATAACTACTTTATGTATGTATTAAAGTATATTTTTTCCAAGACAATAGCCGTACTATATGTACGGAGTTTTTTTTTCTTAATTATCCGTAATTTACCTTTCTAAACTAGAGGTTAATCGAATTAATTTGTCGAGTTTTGAAACTTTATTATTTTGGCCTAGAAGTTTCGAGAAACTGTTCCCAGGCAAAATATTAAATAGTTTAGTGGATAATAAAAACAGCATTAGTGTTGTTTTATACGTAAAGTCATTTTTATTATTTTAATTTATCTCTGTCAAAAGAGTTTCTCTTCATAAATCATATTTTTTTGTTACTAACATTTTTTTTTACCTAAATTTAAATACATTTTAATTTCTCAGCTTATAAATTGTTATAATTCATTTAATATGTTTGCTTACAGCTTATACCTTTCAAGTACCATTATTCCATAATAACTTCATTATTTATTTAACCAATACTTTTAAATGTGCAGCTACATATGAAAACGCATAACTCGCTACAAAAAATCCAAAAAATTTGGAATTTAAACAAAACAGTATAATAGCAATCAGAAGCCCATGATCTAAGAAAAACATAAGTTATTTTTATGTGTTTCTACCATTCTCTAGTTAACGCGAGGTCACTCTCAATATACAAATGATACAATGGCAACCTTTTTATCAGCTTAGTCATAATTAGTAGGACATGTTTAGACATAATATCGGACGGCAAAAACCTATTCTATTACATTACACATGACAATCATAGTGGATTGTGCGATTGTAGCTTTGTTAAAAACGACAGCGGAATATAATATAGCGGGTTTAGTTATTATGTTAAGGTATTTATGACTTTATAACTATCAAATTTCAGAAAAAGTTCTAAATCTCTACAGACCATTACAACTGAGTCTGCTTCCTCTTGCAAAAATACCTTCACATTCTCAGTCAAGTTGTAAAGGTAATTATGACCCAATATTTTTAAGATAGGTACCTACTATGAAAGAACAATAATATAATTATGATCATGATTTCAGTTATAATAGGATGCGTTACTTTTAAATGACACCGAATTAACTCTAAATTTATTGGCTAATTCGGTAAATTCAACTCTATCGATCATAGAAAAATCATAGGTACCTACATAGAACGCTTTCTTTTTTTTTTTTTTTTTTTTTTCGGACTGATTTTTATGTTAAGTGGTCTTCCGGACCTTTATAACTTCACCGGGCTAGAACGCTTTCCATTTTCATATTTTCAGACCACAGACCAAAACACCCACCTAGACAATGCACCCTTCGCTAGCGCAAACGCTTTTTTGCGCAATCGCCTTTTTACGCAACGCTTGCAAGTCGTGCGAAAATACTTCTTATTACTGAAGTTTCATTGTCATGTGTTGGCGATTTATGAATGTGTGAGCGCTGAGTGCCCATTCAGATTGGTCGTGATAATTTGTTGGGAAATCGGTGCTTTATGTGTGATTTCTGTGCTTAGCGCTTGTCCTAATACATAAGTACCTACATGCCCACATTTTTCAGAAAATATCTTTCCATACGTGACAGGTTAAATACATTAAAAAATTGTGGCTAAATGCGTGGCTCAAGCCGTGCGAAGCCAAAATAAAAAAGAAGAAATGCTTATTGACTTTGTCATCAGGACTTAGGTAAGATCTGGATCCTAGGACCGAAAAACAACCAGTGCCGGGTGAATCAGCATATAGTTCAATTGAATTGTATTGAAACAGTGTCGGGTGGCGACCTATGCTAAACGCTTGCCCAATCCGATGTGACGAAAGTGTATGACCTGTCCAAACTCAGTTTGACTACCTCTGTGGCGCAGTGGGCGAAGGCTCGCCTGAGACGCGGAGGGTGCGTGTTCGATTCCCGCCATAGGAGAAATAAATGTTTGTATGTTCCAAGTACAGATATTAAATCTGTACCAACCTACTTAGAATATTATGATTAACAATTTTTTTTTGTGAATACATACTATCATAGATAGAAAAACATCCAGATGTTGATGTTGTAAATATGTATTTACAAAAAAATGTATCTAAGTAGTATATCAGTCATCTGGTTGCCAACACAAGCATTAAATTGCTTAACTTGGGGCTAGATGACGCCGTGTGGAATGGCCAATATATATTTATGTAACGTTTATAGAAACAATCTAGCTCAATTTGTGCTTGGGGGTTTAATGTGCAGTCAACGAATGTGAATGTGGAACTACCCCCTGATTGTGTAACATTGTATCAAAGTTGTATCAAAGCAAAAATCACAGTTAATTCGGGACTGTTACTATTTTAAAAAAAAATTAATCGATCCACTATTGACGGTACAATCGCTGAACATAACATAAAATACATACAGTGGAACATAGAACCTCATCATTTTTAGAAGTCAGTTAAAAACTCCTCACTGCACGCAGTGGACAATCCACTTCCCTTATAATTACGCCTACTTTACATATCAAAGCAATATCGGTTCAAGACACTACGGTTCTTTTTCCATCGTAAAGTCAAAGGTTAAAGGTCGAATGGACCTTAACACCCCCGCATAAGGTTGAGATTGGGGCGGTGTGCTCCGTCACGGATGGTTGGTAGCGCAAGTGGAGCAAAGGTGAAAGAACAGGCCTTGTTGGTGTGGCAATGACTTGGCTGCGTGGTCTTAGCAGCATACGCTGGAAACACATAGAAAAGACCTATATCTTACTAGCTGCTACTAGTTACCGGTGAATTGTTCCCGTTCCCGTGGAAATCCCGGGATCAAAAGTAGGCTATTTCTTAATCCAGGGTGTAAGCAATCCTGGTACCAAATTTCATTCAAATCCGTCCAGGTGTTTGAGCGTGAAAGAGTAATAAACTCACTTACACACAAACAAACTTTCTCCTTTATAATTTAGTGTGACTAGAAGATTTCTGCAATGAAAAGTCTGCATAGATCACAATGATCATAGATATACTTGACGTGACGAAAATCCAGGAAAATGTGTGGACTTGCCCTAGGGTCATTGAAAATTAGTCTTGTGCGCTGGTCATTGCGTCGACTGAGTTGGCCACTTGCTCAAACGAACTTACTGTTCTTGTGTCAGCGAGGGACTGCCTAGCCGCCGATATTTCAATGAAAATAAAAGTGGTAAAATTAAAAAACTATTAAAGTGACTTCAATTTCATAAGATAAAAGCAATTTTCTGCACTCTTGAGGTGATTTTTTGTAGCATAAGTCTGAACATCCTCAAAATCTTTTAAGGGACGAACCACACGGGAAGCACCAGCTTTAAATAAAAAAGAATCATCAAAATCGGTTCTCCTAGTCGAAAGTTAAACAAACATAAACAAAATACAATCGAATTGAGAACCTCAAAAATTATAAAATCCTGAGTCTACCTTTCTTTGAGTATCTAGCTTTTGAGCTAAGAAGATGTCTATCGTACCTAGAGATTGTTTCCAACGGTAGGTGGCAACTGTAGGCGTGGCACGATGAGTTATAGCAGATATTACTCCGTTATGCACTACAGAACTCTATTAGCTGTGTCACGGGTCATGAACACGGGAATTAAAACTTTAGTGCTAATAAAATCTAGTTAATTGGTGAGTCAAGAGTCAAGACTGATGAGATGAACTCTTTGGTAAAAAACAAGGAAAAAAGTCTGTCGAATAGGTATAGTCTCTTTTTGGTGTCGGTTAAAATAATATCTCTTTAAGCATTCTTTACTTTTCTCCAAACCTGGTATGATGATATCAAACATAATTAGCCTATCATTTATCACACTGCACACACTATGCATACAGTGCTTCACGGAATAACCTAATGTTGGAAATATATTAAGAGACTACTTGGTATGACCTAGTCATTAGCTCTTGTAGAGTTATAAGGTCGCCTATATAGGCCTCCATAACGTGATAGTTTTATAGAGCGCACACAAAAACCCAAACGGCATACACAGAAACTGAAACAGGCATTAAAATATACTAATTAGCTTTAGCAATCTCTGCAATGTTAAAACTAAATTAAATGAATTTGGTGACACAATTAATTAAATTATTCGTGAAAGTCAAGAGCACAATGGTGCGAGTCTCTCACGGCATGTCATGTCACCTACTTATGAAGCCCGTGATCTTAATTTCAGAGGTAGAAACTTGCACACGTGGTAAACATGATTTTTCTATAAAACTGGCTAGAATATTGAATCATTTGTGAAAAATAGGACACAAATATATCCCATCCTCTCCAATTATACAAAACAAGATAATATTCTCATAATATTATGTAAAACAAACTGATGTAGAAATGTAGGCGATTTAGATACCGTTATTATTTTGATTCATTCCAACAGATTTACTTACTTTTTATTTGAAAAGATTCAGATTCTTCCAGATTGGTCCTATTTATGGATGGGTGACCGCAAGTGACATTAACAGCTAAGCTCTTCCGTGCTACGGAGGGCAGGTTACATTGTCGGTCTCTTCTTTTAAAATCGTTAAGCCATGACGAAGGCCTTAAGGCGGCCCAAAAACTCCGTCACCAGAGTTGGCCACTTGCTCATACGAACTCACTTTATGACTTCATTTTATTTAAACTTGACGCAATTTTAAATATTTAAACAAATCATTCTCCAAGAATGTTATTCTAAAACACCCCTGTTTAAATAGAGCAGAAAAATATTATGATAATTATAGATTTACACAACTTTATTATGAAAACATAATTATTTACTAAACAGCAAATAGACAATATTTACCAACCGTTTAAGACTCATTACTGACCAAGCCCATCAGACCACAAACAACATATTCCTTAACTCTTTGCAATAAGATTGAGATTTCAACAAATTTTCTGTGGTCACTGTTTTAATTAAAAACCATAATGATCCAACGGTATTTACAAGAATAAACTTTATGGTTGTAGATAGAAGATTCAAAATCGGCTGTCTTTTTTAATAGTGGGGGGTAACAATTAGTCGCTAGAGTGGTGTTAAATGGATGATAATATATTATGTGGTTGTTATGAATGTATGTTTATCGCACCATCTACAACTTTTTTAATGTTTTTCTATTAGTAATCAGATCCACATACTGAAAAACTTATTAAGGGAAGTAGTGATAAAATTAAACTGTCGTAGGTACTTACAGTGTCGTATATAAGTAGATACTTAAGTACCTACTTGTGATTTTTAATTATAGGTTTCATTACTACAAAAATCAATAAACTAAAGTTGATACTCAGGTCCTTACGTTTTAAATTGAGTGTAGGTAGGTATATTTTCTAACCTAACTTTTAGTGTACCTACCTAGTAATAGTTAGCTCGTCTCTTTACAAATCCAATCCATTTTCATAATAATTTGCCTATATTGCAAGGCTTTTAAAAAATAAATGTACTCGTCACTCATGATGTCAATGAAAAGAGTCAGCAACAGATTTAACAGCTAATTTGAGGTCTAGAAAACTTAGTATAATAGTAGATGATAAGGCTAATGTTTTTACTCTCAACCATATTCAATTCAAACCAAAAACAGAGGTTCTTCAATGCATTTTAATTATTTGAAAATAGAAACAGTTCCGCGCCAAAATTCATATAAAGAACATCTACCAAGGTCAAAGACCAGCGACCTATAACCGCGAAAAAACGTACAAATAGAATCGTATAAAATATCGTACAGTTAGCTTCGGCCAGCGTCATGGGAAAGGAACCTCATGCATATTGCACTACTTCTCCATAAACTTCTTATGCCTGCAATTATACAATAATGGTTTTTAACAGTCTAATTATACAGCACATTATGCACTGATAGCTGCGTGCGGCTTTGTTGGTTTTCCGGGTGATTTTGCGAGGGAAATGAATTTTCCCAGGTTAAAGTTGAGCACGCTAATGGGGTAAGACCAATTATATTTTTATTAGACTGGACTATAAGTCTAGGACTAGTGGACTCGTGATACGATACGATAGGTCTTGAGTTCAAATCACGGAATGGTTTTTAGTATTTGTTGTGACCTCATTTTGATTTTTACATACAGGGTGTTACCAGACCACTACCGAAAACTTTAGGGGGTGAAAGTACCCATCAATATGAACAACTTTTTCTAAGAAACCAACACTGTGAACGCGAAAAAAAAACAGCAGTTCCATACATAAGTTCAATACCTACTTGGCTAAAGTGTATGAAACAGCTGTTTTTTTTTTCGCGTTCACAGTGTTAGGCCGGTATTCAGAGACCTGACTCAAGCGTCGATTTGAACTCGGTTCAGCGGAACTCTGCTTAAGCATTGATTCGTTGCTTAAGTATCGTTTGTATTCAAGAACGTTGCTTGAGTAAATGCTCAGCTAAATCGAGTCTCAAGTGTCGATTCCTTTTTGTTTATGAATTCAGTCTGTTCTCATTTACATTTTTAATTTATTTTGTACTTCCATTCCGTTATACGCAGAAATTCAAAATGCCTGGATGAAAAATTAATGGCGACTCTCGAAAGTGAAGTAAAAATAACGTGTAACGGAACGACTTTAGAAAACTGACAAATTCATTTATTCATACGTCAGTCGTCAAGCAAGTCAATCAAATTTCAACAATCGCCAAATCGCGGGATGAAAATGTGAAATCAATGAATTTATTTTTACGCTTTGACCAAAGACAGGTAATACTGCTTGGTTATCGGCGGTAGTGCTTCTTGCCCTGGTCTGATGCATTATGTAGTGTTTGTAGATACAAACGTTGTGGAAGATAGCACCAGCACTCGTTGAAGATGACGAGACACGAAGGATCTCTCTCAACAAGCTTAGCCTGGACATGATCTAACGATTAGCTGTTTCCCGTGACTCTATAAACTTTATTTAATACGTTTTAAATAAGTGTGTGTAAAATATTAAATAAAAACATTATGGTAGTTTTGTCAATATATTTTTTATTTTACCCCAGCCAAACCAAATGTGTTTAGGTTATGTACGTAGGTAGAATTTTCGACATAAATAAAGTAGGTAAGTAATCCTTATGAGTACCTACCTACCAAGACTAAACTAATAGTACCTATTCTTTTATCTGTGCTAATACTAACTATAAATTCACAAGTCCTTATAACATTTGTCTGTATGAAACAGAAACAAGGTCCCCATGCATATTTTGAAGTCTTGTCTTGTGTGTCCGTTATTCTAGCATGCTTAGATGACCTCGAAAATACAACGAATCGAATATATTATCCATTTTTACTGAAAACAAAACAAAAATGCTATCTGAGTAAATGCTCAAGCGTGGTCCAGACCACTCTCAAGCATTTACTCAGATTCCTTTGAAAAATGTCAAACTCAAGCATCGATTTCACTTGATTGAGGTTTCTGAATAAGGAATTACTCAGGTGAACTCGACTCAGCTGAACTCGACTCAGCTGAACTCTGATCAGCAAAACTACTCTCAAGTAACGTTCTTGAATAAGAAACGATACTTAAATCGACGCTCAAGCACAGATCGACGCTTGAGTCAGGTCTCTGAATACCGGCCTTAGTTTCTTAGAAAAAGTTGTTCATATTGATGGGTACTTTCATCCCCTTAAGTTTTCGGTAGTGGTCTGGTAACACCCTGTATTTTTTTAAATTTTCGTTTTTGTTAATTACTTACTGATCTATTTTTAAACTATATTAATGTGATTTTTTTTACAACATCGTTTCTGTTGGCTTAGTTTATAAATGTTTCTTTCAGCTTATATTATAATTTGATCTTGTAGTTATTATAAGTGGTAAATGGCATCGATTCTGTTGCAACACTGACTAGTTAAATTATTCCTAAATCCGAAAGCTCTTATTTCGTTTAAATTTCAAAACAAAATAACAGCCTGAGTGACATCTTTAAAATTACTAAAATTTAGTAAAATTAAAGTGAATGTGGGTAGAATTGATCAAGACCATTTTTACTTCTGACTAAAACTACCCGCAAAGATGAAAAAGAAGGTTAAAAGTAGGTACCTTGTTCTTCAAATGTTATTTTCAGTGCTATGCTAAATTGGTCTTTAGCATGAACGTAATAAAAGCTTTCGGACTTAAGTCCGAAACTAAATACTAAATTATGACTAAAAGTCATAATTTAGTAGCTAGTCAGTGTTCCAACAGAATCATTCGCTTAATTTTGAAGCTTCCAAGTAACTAGGTATTAAATTTAAAAGTGTAATTACCTACTTTCCCAAGGTGTGATAGTACGGTAGATATTTTCACAGATATTACTTTAGCTTTATTTAATATTGGCTTTAGGCTTTTATTAGTATTAGGTACCTACTGATAATATTATAGTGTTAAGCCACACTTAGGTATTTCATTATAAATGAAAATCTAACTAAAAGTTACGGATTCCGACGGGAGTTAAGATCTTTTAGTAAGATTTTTCATTTATAACTAAGTATAGACATATTTACATAACTGTACAAAATACAATTCGAACCAGTTGATCTATAGGTAGCTCAACTGATCCAAACCACAGCCAGACGGAAGCGTGCCCAAGACACTGGCAGCATTGCCGCGCTGAATGGCAATGCTTGATCTTTTGAGCCCAATAAGTGCCAGCCCTCGGATCACGCGCTTCGACCAGAATAAGACAGACCAGTATAGACATAGCAAAAACTAACAAACATTTTTATTATTATCATTTACTACGTTGGCTAAATAAATAAATATAAATCATTTTACAATGCAAACTGACAAACATACCTTTTAAACATCATAATTGCAAACTCATCGCCATTTAATGGTATTCCATAATTGCAAGCTAAGATTAGTCAACCCATGGTTTAATGTTCCTGTCTTAGCCTCATTATGTAATTACTGTCGATTCCCTTCGACCTGTCGCAGGGTCCCGTGGCCAATTATATGCGTAATTACAAGGAACCCTGGAAACTGCGTGTAGGGATGTACCGGTATTCGGACTCCTAAACTTTTATTTGATACAATCCGAACTTTGAGTGGGATACTGCGTTTATTACCTGTCTATGAATCATCAAACAAATCTACAGCGATCACGAAGTGTCTTAAATAATCCATTCGAGCCTATCTGAAGGTCTTGAGATCAAATCTAAGCCGTTTTTGAATGAACTTTTGTTTTCGGACAATTTGTATGCGCTTCATACGAACTCAAAGACAGGCTTAATCGGTTCCGAATTTATTGGATAAGATGTTTGTTGATGTTGCTGTTCAATCTTGATTTAAAAAAAATTCCCAGGTTCTACAACTTTCCATTGAGGGTAGGCTAATTTGTCTGACGCTTTAAGACCGAATCTATGATCCTCTTGTGCTAGTGTGCTTACACTTACGATGACAGATACTTTGTAAATACTTCTTAAAATGATATAGGTAAAGGCCTAAGTTACTTCGAACCCTTAGGTCTTATCTAGCTAGGTCTTACAGAAAGATTATCTTTACCTTTATTGTACACCACATGGACATTAATTATTATTTATCTAGAACATTTTAAATAAAGTGTACAATGGTGGCTATTCGGGATGTCGTCTAAACTAAACTAAACTAATCTGTCAGCACTAAAAATGTTGCCGTCCCTTTCATAACGATCGAAATAAAAAGGATGGCATCAATTTTAGTGCTGTCGAATTGGTTAAGTTTAGCTTTAGCGACATCCCGAATAGCCACTGTGTGCGGTATAATCGCTATGTGCGATTTCTTCGACAACTGTAAGATGAACTGAATTTACAGGAAAAAAGAATAATTATCATTGTATTATATAAATCATCCAGTAAAGAAGTAAGTTACTCTGAAGTGTGTTTTTACTCCGAAGTGTCTACATCCCTAGTCTCGGTCTCGTGGCCGGCAGTGCGTGAACTTCCGGGTTACCCGAGGGTTCACACGCTATTACGAAGAAATGACAAATTGTACGACCTTACATAGGATTAGGTTATTGACTAACAGTCAATCTCAGTCACCTATCTATCTTTGGTTTTGCTTACTGTCAGTAGCTATTTGACGTAAGCAAAACCAATGATAGATAGGTTATTGTGACTAGCTGTTTCTTCCGTTTCTTCTCTGTGACTTCAAGAAAGGAGGTTCTATTTCAAAGTTCGATATATATTTTTTATGGATGTTCCCCGATTACTAGAAGACGCCTTGCCACTCCTTATACAATTTTTGTTGTAATCATACCTCTGATGACCCTCTTACACCATAATGCCTTATTGTAACTAACTTCTTCTCTTCTCTCTTCATCTAACTTGATTGCTGGCGCCGACATATTCAAGTCAAAGTCTTAACTTAATTTTTTCAACAGATCATAAAGATAAACATCTGAAAAGCACCTAGCTTTTTAGATGTTTATCTTTTACTCCTGGTCAAAAAATGGTTTTTTAGCCTAGTTATTTATTTAGGCTCTTTAATACAGTAGGTACATTATGTTTCAAAAACCATGACTGAGGCTCCAAGCGGCCTTAAAACTCCGAACTTTTCCACTTTTCATACGAACAATTATAATACCGTGCTAAATTCAGTCTCAAATTCAAGATTTACTGACTGTCTTCCATGCAGGTCGAAAACTAATTAATATTCCCAACATTTTCGCCGACATCATAATATGATGTGATATTATCACGTACTGCATAAAAGGTTTTAACAGTACGCTTATACGTTTGACTGGGTATGTTGTGTTATACCTAGAAAGAATTATTTTTCGTAAGAGGCGAGCGGGCGCTCAGCGACCCGCGACCACGCTTCCTGTTAGGTGCTATGACCCCGAAGAAATGGTTTCTACAAGCGAACCTTGCCTTTATACGTATTTTTTTTCTTAATTCGACAGGAAATTGATCGGTGTTTTCGACCAGTACTCATTTAACGCTTGGCTTCGTTCTATTTTTGAATTTTAGAACCTCATGTTCGAAATTTTAATCTGTGTGTGAAATGTTGTTTTATGAAATTTATTTCTGCAATACAAATTAAGAATAAAATAGGTTTGGGATGAATAGACTATAGAGTAGTATTTGTTTTAAATGGATAGTTTTTCGTCGAATGGAGGGATGAAAAAAAAATTTCTTTGTATTCTTTCTGCACACAAATCACAAAATTTGCCGGCATAGCTCCCAAGGTATTTACTACTTTGAAAAAATAATAGATCGAAAAGAATTCAAGCTAATTTTATTCGCATGGCTAGATGTGGAAAACGCGGTCTCTTTTTACGATGCATTTCTTTTCTAATTTCCATTCCACATCGCGAAAAGAAAGTTGACCCGCAACTTTTCCCATACTCCCTCACAGAATCGATTAACCGATCCGTCATAATCGTAACGAATAGATGTTTTTATATCGATCATTAACGGCAGCTTCCGTGTATATTTTTTCTCGATTATGTTTTAATTGATTGTAATGACGGTTCGTTGAATCGATTATGCTTGGGTCAGCAGTGATTCAATAAATCTTAATTATTGTTATGGGATTGACTTTTCATTTTGTAATTTTTATTGCAAATAAGGTATTTACTTACCTATATCATTTTCATGGTTAGAATAAATACTGAATAAGTAATATAATTTCAAAGCTTAAATATTCAGATAAGTAGGTACCTACCTATAAGTAATTTGTAAATTGTTTAACTTTTGTAATATTAATTTACAATGTTTTAGAAATTAGGTATCTTAATCTTTTATTTATGTTTAAAGAATTAACTCGATCAGCTATCAAAGCAAAGAAATCCTTTAATGATGATTTACCGCCACTGCCATGCTAAATTAAAAAGAAATATTTCGAAAAAGTATCCATTCATATTCGCTAACGCGTACCGGACAGTCGCATATTTCTCGTTTTGACGCTGTGTGTAAACAGGCTCATTATAAAGCGATAAATAAAATTATCACGCTTTCATGAAAGCCGTTGAATCTGTGACATCGGATTAACGTTCCGCTTATTTTATATCATAAATATTCCCTGGATAAGCTTTATTCGAATTTCAACAGTTTTTTTACCTATTTTTTAACTTATTACCAAAACACAAGCATTAAGTTGCTTAGCTTGGGACTAGCTGACGCTGTGTGGTGAATGCATGGTATTTATTTAATAGAAGATTAAAGATTGATATTTCAAAATTCGATTGCATTATCTTGAATTCTGAATAATAACTGGCAATCAGAGACAATTCATTATTAAAAAGAATATCATTGTCGCACGTTCGCACCATCGTAATTTCATATTTCGAACACCCACATCGACCCTGCCCTCTCACACGTATAATTAGAGAAACGATCACGGACTTTATTCACGACAAGCGTCGAAAAGGCTGAACCATGTCCCGTAAAATACGACCGAATTTTCATATACCACTAATAAATGCGCTCATAAAATCGAGGACCTTTTTATAATAACTCTTTCAATAGAATGGTCTTTATTATAACGTATTGCTGTAAATATTTCGCTTGGATTGAATGAGTCAGGCTTCATTCACTTTAGCAATCATTTTAATAGCATAGAATCGTAACTTAATGTTGATATTCAATTATTCTTAGAAATTCGACCACACGCAATCACAGACGAAATCGATCGATTTATCGATGTAAAATCAAACGGTTCCAAATTTGAAACCGGCGTGTTCTTCTCTCTAATTCTGTTTTCCCGCCTATAATTGACACTGACGCGCCATCTTTTATCTTTATCGAACAAACGTATCGTGCGTATTACTATCCCTTTCTTGTGTCGGTGTCACGTGCGGCTGTCATCGCAGTGACTATTTTGACAATTATGTCATTTGGTCGTCACGGGCGTGTCATTTGGGCGACGAACGATTGAGGCTCTGTAATTTTGTTTTGAATCGTGGAATTTTCGGGGTCACTGACATGTCCGATGACGTATGGGAACAGCTGCGTGCTGGGAAATGCAGCGATTAGATGACAACTTGAAAATAATAGTTGTTTCCTTCGAAACTACACAAACATTCATTACACATACAATATACTTACACGCAGGCTAGACGAGTACTTTTTTACATTGAATTTGGTCCTTCAAACCATAAACATAGTATTGCTCGAAGGACCACTCCTGTTATGTAAAACAGAGTTCAATACGAATATTTCAAGATGAGTATTGACAGATAGATACTTCTAAGATTCAAGATATTTGTCAAGCAAATTTAATCCATTGTTTACAAAACACCGCGGAAAGGCGTCAATAATTTTCTCAGGCGCGTACATAACTTAGAAAAGCAATCTCATGCATGATACATAAACGCATAAATGTACATCTATGTAACGAGTTCTACTACCTACCGTAAAAGTTTTACAGTTGCATTATTTTACCAGCACATTTCTGGTTGAAGTTACTACTAGGGTAGGTATTATAAATCCAAGAGTAGAAGTTAAATTAAAGATTGCTTCAATCACGTGTCATACCATGACCGTGTCATGGCCGTATAAAGCATAGAAATACTTTATTAGTATAGTATTGATCGTCCCGTCATGGCAGTCTACTCACAGTAAGCAAAACGAAAGATAGATAGGTTACTGAGACCTGAGACTGGTCGTAAGCCGTTTAGCAATCACCGGAGGCCAAGACGGCATAACACCATAGTAGGTTTTAAGATACTTTCCGATACTTTAAAGTTATTTTAATGGAAGTATTAGAAATAAATGGTGGCTACCGTTACGGCGGCCCTTTGCGCATGCTAAGTGAGCCGGGACGTGTTCTTTGAGAAGCCGACGCATTCTATAGTCTACGGCACTAAGTAGACATTTGCAATTTGCTGGCTATTCTGGGATGTTTTATAGGGTAAATTAAATAAACAAATAGGTATTATAGCACACGGGAAATTACTCACGTAAAATTATCGTCGATTCAGATACCGACAATGTTTCGATTCTTCCGGAGAATCTTCATCTGGGTATGAGTGTGGTCACTCCTCGCGGTCGCGTCTCACACACATTATAATGTCTAATACAACTTACGATAGTTTTGAAAATGAAACAAATAGGTACCTATGTTAAATTTGCAATTCTGGGATGTTTTTGTCAAGTAAGTTTATATGGTAAGTACACAAATATGTTCCTTACTTTGGTGGAAAAATAAAGCTAAATTTTGTAATCGTTGATTAGCTAAAAATAAGAAATATAATCGGTGCTTTAGCGAAAACTTCTTGTTAATCATTAAATTCCGGAGTTCAGTTCCGTGGACGAGTGGTAAGGCAGTCCGGCTTAAGGACGATCGCTTGTATTTTCGTAAAATAAAACGTAGAAAGTCACAGTCGCCGTACAAAAGACATGAACGCACTCCTGATGCATTTACGCCCAGTGACTGGACGTAAATGCAGGAGTGCTCTGAAGTCACTGAACCACTGAAGTCTATCCATCGTTGTCTAAGGGTCAATCTTAATAACCAATCTATCTGTGGTTTTGCTTAATGTAGTAAGATGTTTGACATTAGGTACTTCCATACTAAAAATGACAAATATTCAGCCACAGTAAGCAAAATCACGGATAATGTATTGTGACTGGAGTTTACAATTGTCTATTTTTTTTCAATATTTTTGGTATTATTCCTTTGTGCCTCAAAGGAAGGTTAAGTAAAGGTGGCCGCACACGTGCTCATTACGGACGCGTTTATTCGCGACGCGTGACGCGCGCGGTCACGTATTCCGCACGCGCCGGTGACGCGTGTTTCCATTTCACAACGATTTAGTGGTGAAGTTTTATAGAGGGAATGAAAAAGGCTGACATTCTTTACTTCCTTACTCGATTATTTATACAGCGTCAGATGCAAAGCCAACAAAAACATTAAACATTACACAACAAACAACAACATTTAACATTACCTACAACGAGACGTTATAGTGTCTGACGTGGGATATTGTTGAAAGGACTTGCTCACCATTCTTTCAGCTTAATATAAAGGAAATGTTTAGCCATTTATATTTATACACCAACACTTCAATGTTGTCAAGATAAATAATCGATATCGGAAACAATCGTATTTAATTACAAAATACGATTGAAATAACTTGGTAAGACGAAGTAATGACAGGTGGAAATGATGAGTAAGGCTTTGACTGAGTGGTGGCCAAGAACCGGACATAGAAATCGAGGACGTCCAAGAGCTATCGAGAAGCCGGTCTTCAAAAAACACTGCCAGTAGGTACAAAAAAAAACTAATTCGTAGTTATTTCAAGTATTTATTCACTATCGTACGTGTTATTTTATTATTTTGCGTTAAAAGTAGTACGAATTAAAATGGAAACGCGCACTGTCTTGCGGCATACGCTACTAAAATGTTCGTATACAGTGCTATCTAATCTGTGACATTGTCACCTACCGACTATTCTATGACATGTCACCGTTGACTATTCTATGACGTAGTGACGTCACTTGAAAATAGAGTGCCACCAGTATATCTATTTAAGTGGGAAAAATGAAACGTAAGATACGTAAACAAATGTAATTAACTTGTTATTATTTTATTATTATTTTAATATGGATGTAATTTTTGTCTGAAATAAATAAATTGAATTGAATTGAATTGAAACACATAATCTGTAATAATCCAGAACAAAATGAAATTTTCTTTTATTTTATAAATACATACACATTAAAGATAGAAAAAACACCCAGACCTGGAACAAATATCTGCATAACATGCAAACATTTGTCCCTTGACGGGAATCGAACCCACAACCTCCGCGTCTCAGGCGGGCCTTCGCCCACTGCGCCCATAGAGTTCAGCCGAAGGATTCATTCAAACGACACACGTCTACATTATAACGCTGTCAACTGAACAGATATACCGGTGTCACTGGATTGTCACGTGGTCGCGGCTAGTTCAGCGAATCTGCCAGGATGCTAGTGACGTGAACTGGATTTGTTAGTTTTAACGTGAAATAACTCGAAAGGAATAAGTAAATTGTTTATGGTCCTTTCCTTGTTGGCTTACAGTTCAAATTACGTTGGTAAATAAGATTACCAGTTCTATTTTCAAAAAATAAACTAATTTAGTTATATTAACGTATTTATAAATTTCTCATCACAAGAAAAGTTTTTTTTTAGCCAAGATACGCGTTGATGTCTTTTATATAGAACTTTCATATTTAACCTATGGCTTTCATTCATGTGCTACATCGATATAATACCTAATATTAACTCGATGGTGTGCTACGACGTATTTAAAAAACAATTTAGGTAATTAATTACATATTTAAAGAAAATTGATTTAATACATAGTATGTAAATACCTATAGTTAAGTAATATTTAAAAGAAACTCTTATTAGGTACATATAAAAAATGCAAAATTTAAAATGTCCAAGGTCTAAGGTCCAGATACAATCTACAGTCTAACAAATTCAAAAGTTTTAACATTTCAATACATTTTAGAGATATTAACGAAGTCAAGAATGCGTCAAAATCAATTCCTATCTTCACTTATTACCTCAGTATTTACGTCGCCGCTAAAAACAAAATGTCGAAGCTTCGCTCATAAAGCACAAATTGCAAGCAATATGAACCAAGCAGAACAGTAGTGTCTACAAATATTTCAATGTTCGCCGACATTCCAAGTTATATTCTTTTTCACTTCTCCGAAATGTGGACGTTGAATACATAAAGTTGGCAACCCTAACTCACTGCAAAGATCGGACGATGCAAAAATAACCTTAACTCTATATTGTTTTGAAGCTTTATTGGCAAATTTAGAGATGTATTTTATCCATTCGCGCGTTGATAAATAATTAAGTTTTTAATTTCATTATTTTTTACTAGACAATTATAAATTTGAATTTAGAATCAATTCGATTATTTAAAAGAAAAATATTGTGAGTTTGGATTTGGAACATAAATAGAAAAAGTAATCACCTTCTACGTAAATTTGAACTGTACCTCACCCAACTTAAGATTATAATCGCATGTTTTAAAGTAAGTCGATAGTGGAAAGTTAGTACAACTGGAGTGTTGTATATTCTGTGGAGTTGGGTTTTATTCGAGGCTCTATATTGGCGGAAACGAATGGCTTACACTTTTGTTGTTGGGACTGAAACACGAGCGTAAGCGATATTTTTACATAGTCTTCCAAGTAACATAATGTAATATCTTTGTAGGTTATCAGCCATCTGGTTACCATAACACAAGAAAATGCTGAACTTTGGGACTAGATGACGCTGTGTGGAATGTCCAAGGATATTTATTATTAATTTATTGTATACGACTTGAAGATTTAATTCCATAAATCGCGTCCTCCCCCGCTTCAGCTTGTATTTTCCCCCCAAATCAGGTAATAAACTTGAAGCAGTGCTGCAGGCAGTCCTCATTGTGCGCGCGCCCGCCCCCCGCTTATTGCTTAGAATCTATTTTATGTTGCGACTACCCACGTAATAAAGTTTTTGTGTTGTAAACGCTTAAGTACTTTCAGGAATTTAAAGGGCGGGGAAAATTGATGAAAAGCGCGTCTTTGATATTGTAATACGACATTGAACTGAACTTAATCTTCGCGTTGTTAAGATTTACCTATACTTATCCAAAAAATTGCACCCAGACGAGATGTTAATGATCTCAAGTGTGAAGTTTAACATTCTAAAATAAACTTAAAATAAATCAACTTAAAATTTAAATTGATGATGTTTTATGCATGTACCTATTACATTATAAATGAAAAATCTTACTAAAAGTTAAAGGCTCCGGCAGTATTTTAACTTTTAGTAAGATTTTTCATTTATAATGAAATATCCAATACCTAAGTGTGGTTTAACACTGTAAAATAATAAATAAACTATGTACCTATTAATTACCTAATAATAATTAAGTATGTTTTTTTCTTATATTTTGCCTCGAACTACCTACATCATCACAATGTGTAGGCAGGTACCTACCTAATAAGCAGTCCTTTCCCAGATTTTATCAATAAATAATTATGTGCTTTATGGGCGGGAAATGCTTCGACATTAATAAGTGAAAAAATGGTATTGATTTTGACGCATTCTTGACTTCGTTAAAATTTATAGAATGTATTGAAATGTTAACTTTAGAAATTGTCTCAAAGACTGTAGTGTAGAGCATTATTTGGACTTTGGACATAATAAATTTTGCCTTCTGAGTTTTAGAAAAGTCTTTTTATTTTTATCCTTATAAAAATAAAAAGACTTTTCTAAAACTCAGCAACTCCAAATCATGTCGCCAGCGATATTTATTTTCTTCTAATTTAATTGCATTTCTTCGGTCGTGAGTCGTGATCATTAATCATAGACCTGTCTCACTTTAATCCGTGATTCGAGTATATCACCATCTCTCTCTATCGTGTCAGAATTCCTCGCGCGTACGCAGACAGACCCGCGCGTGCCGAGACGCTTGTTTTTTTTTTTTCGATCAAAAGAAAAAGCATAAAATCAATTTTATGGCTTTAGTAGTCTATTTGACTTCCGTTAGATAAATGGAGCAGGATTAAAAGGATACTCAGTTGACTTTTTTGAAGTTTTGACGTGCTTTTTAATGATAGTGACTCTTTATTTAAACGAGCCCTTTAAATGCACGAGAACACAATGACCATAACCTAGAAGGAGACTAGTGTCATAATTATTATTTTTTTTTTTTAAAGGAACGTATTTGCTTTGAAAAAACTGACTTTTTCTGCAACCGGCAAACTCAGAATATAAATAACTTCGTTACTGTGTAAGTATTTATTCTTTGTTTATTAATAAACTATCATCTAACTTACCAACATTTTAATTTACATAGAAACTATTGAAGGTACACCTGTAGCTAGTGTTGCCATTGTTACCACCAAAGGGCGCTACAAGACAAATGAGTGCTATTCGCGAATGATGAAATCAATACAATGATTACTGGTGAAATTTCTTATTTATGTTCCAAATCAAGACGGACAGCGCGTCTTGGGTTTTAGAATTACTAGGGACGTTAAAAACGGATGCAAATATGACTTAAATAAGAAGAAGAAGAAACACTTTATTGTACACAAAAGAAAACAAATAAAGGACATAGTTTACAATACAAAGAACAATGGGCGGCCTTATCGCTAAGAGCGATCTCTTCCAGGCAACCTAAATAACTAAGGAAAGTAGGTTTCCTGTATCTGTTTTCTTGTGAAATGTTAATATTAGTTTACAGGCAATAACCATCATCTTAAAAGGTTGTGGCTCTACCTCTTCTTCTTCCTGCCCTTATTCTACTATGTGGGGTCGGCACAACATGTATTCTTCTTCCATTTCCCTCTATCAGACGTCATCTCAGCACTCACTCCTTTCTTACTCATGTCATCCCCTCACACAGTCCATCCATCTTTTCTTTGGCCTACCTCTACACCTGTATCCATCCACATTCATACCTAACACTCTCCTAGTAACATGACATTCTTCCCTCCTCATAACATGACCATACCAAGCTAACCTATTACTCCTCATCTTTTCATTCACTGTGAGTTGAGGTTGAGTTGAGGAGGTGTTGAGAACACATTGAGTTGTGGCTCTACCTAAATTTATATAAATAGTTGGTACACTGAATTTTGTAGGGGTAGCAAAATCTAGCTGTGCTAGTTTGCACTAAGATTTTAAATATTTTTTATACCTAGTCTAAAAATTGTTATTTGGGTGGATCAACTATTTTATGTCAAATCGTGTCCCTGATATAAAAAAAATCTTGAAATGTCCTGTGTTTGTTTAATTGCTGGTTTGACTATTTAATAATTAAATCAGATCCTATGTAGTTATAGCTATTTATCATTATGTTTAAAATTTTTGATAAAATATATAAAAAAGTTGTGACCCAGTAGACCAAAATTGAGTTTCATACAAATTCTAGCTGTCCCTAAGGCACTTTGTCTATTTATGTTTGGATGTTGTGTAAAATTTTTCCTTGACATGTCTTTATATTTTAAAGTAATAATAAGCTACAATATACCAGCATTCTAAATATTGATTTGCAAACAAAATAGTTTAGTTTTAAGTAAAAAAAACACAGTTTGAATAGTTGTCCCTAAAATATCACAAAACGCGTTGTCTCCAGGGAGACCTCAAAAAAAGTACCATAAAGTGTGAGTAATATTAGACAGTGGACAGCTAGGCCAATAAAGAACTGATCTGATTGTCGAATGATTGCATTCAACCTCACCTTATCATTATATGGACTTGGCCAATTCGTTCGTGGCTCGGCGCGGGAGTCGGTGTATTTGTTGTGGATCCGCTGACTCACGATTAAATTCCGGTAAATCACGGTAAACCTTTAACTTTTTATAGGAATTTGGTTATTGTATTGTGAAATTTAATTCTGGAATGCTTTGCATGCATGTATTTCGTGATATTTATATTGTTTGTTGAAGAAAACATTAAAAAAACCGTAGTTTTTCTCATGGGTCACAGTTCCACTGGCTCACAAAAACAGTGACCCAGGAGACAATTTTTGTGACCCAAGAGATATTCTGCACAAAATTTTTCATAATATCTAAGCGATATAATATGCAGAATAATGAAGTGTCTTATGCAAAGAGGATCATTGCAGATTTTTAATTGAGAATAGTAAAACTTTTGAATTTGAGTTAAAATTCGGTCAAATATGACGTAGAAGTATAAGTCTCTATGTAGGGTACGACACAAACTGAACCTGCATCAATTTGCCTTTATTAGTCATCAAACACTTACTTTTTTCGATTCATCTTACACGCCTTCCACGTTTACACGTTTTTTAGCCTAACATAGTCAGAATTCTATAATTTCTATATTAAACACCCAACTGGAGATCTGGAAAGTGGCCTGGAAATTGTCACTTTTATAATATTCTTAGACTTACTCAAGAAAGGTTCAACGAAAACATGCGGGAACTAACGACAGTGGCACTTTTTTTTCATGCT
The DNA here is from genome assembly GCA_963582015.1 of Xanthorhoe designata. Lineage (NCBI taxonomy): Eukaryota > Metazoa > Arthropoda > Insecta > Lepidoptera > Geometridae > Xanthorhoe > Xanthorhoe designata. The sequence continues at coordinate 4,607,185 of OY757053.1, forward strand.
ATACTCTACTAAGTAGTCAATGGACGTTTGAGAATCTTATATAATACGACAGATACCGAGGCTGGTTTTGTTAAAGGCCAAAGCATCAGAGAGCAAACTGCCAACGTCAGACAATTAATAGAGAAGAACAAACGAGTTTAATGATCATAATTTTACTTTTGTGTTTCATTGACTACTCCGAAGCATTAGACTGTGTATGATGAGACTGTTTGTAAAGAATGCTCAATGAAATGGACGTTATTAGGCACTTAATTACTGTAATCGCATCTGTACTGTATGAAGTCGGTGAGTCAATGGCTAGGGTGAATGATGTGGTGTCAGGACCTTTCAAACATTGAAAGGGAGTTTGAAAGGGATGTATTCTATCCCCTCTTCTTTTTAACATCTATGACGAATGGTCATGAGGAAAGCCTTAAAAGAGTGGGAAGGAGGGGTCTCGGTTGGGGCAATAAGATCAGTAACCTTCTACACGCAGACGACACTATGTTTGCTGCATCGGAGCGGGAACTAGCTGATTTATTTGTAAGAGTGCAATAAGCAAGCCAGATGGTAGGACAATTGGTCAACACAACAAGTGAAAGACTAAAGTCATGATCATTGATCGAGCTGGAGTTCTAATACGCGCAAGAGAGCTCCCAGATCGTCAGCAAATTTGTGTACCTACTGGGTCTCGAGTCTCTGATCTCTGGTGCTCGAGGATGTAATTAAAACACTCAACTGGAGTGAGATAGGTATAAACATCGATGGCCGCAAAATATCACACCAACGGTTTGCTGATGATTTAGTCCTCATAGCTCAAACCGTGGACAACCTCCAAGAAATGCTGGATGACCTACATCAAGCATCGCAGCAGGTGGGCCTAAAGATGAATATGTCCAAGACCAAGGTGATGACCAACCTTAGGGGTCCTTAACCTAACATAATTGTAGGTAACTCCCAAATAGAGGTAGTGGACGATTACCATATACCTTGGACATTGTTCATCTTTTGGCCCACACTCTCAATTGAAGGAGATTTCCAGACGCACTCAATTGGGATGGGCTGCCTGTAGAAAGCTGGAGGATATCTTCAAATCCAAAATCCCCCAATGCCTGAAGACCAAGGTGTACAACCAATGTGTCCTGCCCATACTCACCTATGGTTCCGAGACATGGCCGCTCACAAAGGAATACATGCACAAAATAAGAGTAGCACAACGGGCAATGGAGCGAGCCATGCTCGGAATCTCACTTCTCGATCACATACCCAACGTCGAAATTCGACGTCGTACAAAGGTCGTGGACGTAGGTATGCGGATCGCGAGACTAAAGTGGAGTTGGGCTGGGCACTTGGCTAGAAGGGACGATGGAAGATGGACAAAAGCGATTACTGAATGGTGGCCCAGGGACACTCAACGACCAAGAGGCAGACCACCCGCTCGATGGTCGAACGACATTGTCCACGTAGTCGGGAATCAGTGGATGAGACTCGCAAGGGATCGGAGAAAGTGGCGTGATACAGAGGAGGCCTATACTCAGCAGTGGGTGGAAATGGGCTGAAATGATGATGATGACTGGGTCTCCGATCAGCGACCAAGGAAGCTGTGATAAAGAGATCCGAAGAGGTACACAGATGGCTAAAGCGGGCCATTGAGCAGTATGACCAAAATTTGGCAAGACAAATGATTCTTATTAAAAACCTTCCTGTTTTGTCAAATCTTGTCACAAAAAGGCAAGGCTACGGTTTTTGATGTTCATGTTCTAGATTTTTTTACGGCTCAGAATCAACGTAAATTCTCACGGCATATCAAAAAAAGAGCGGGGCTTTTGAGATGTGGCGTTGGTGGAAAAATTCAAACTCAAGATCAAAAGAGAGAGAGAGAACCCGACTGTCCACGATATACTACCAACGAGTCCTAAGGATTTTTAGTCATATCGTCCGGAGACACGCAGATATTACAAAGCTAATTGCGTAAGGACGTCGAGTGAAAAAACCTTGCGGGCGTTTACCTAAACAGTCAAACCAAATCAAAACAATAACGGGACTCACTATACCTTCTATTTACCCTGAGACAAGCTCAGGATAGAGCAATGTGGTAGAAACTTGTCAAGATTTCAGTCAAACTATTTCAGAATGGGCGCGACTCTGATTAAAAATTAACGAATAAAGATTACGGCAAGGAAGAATGTTTAACAAATTGTACTTTGCCTATATCGTAATACCATTGTGTCTCTGGAGTCACAAAATATGTCTTCGGGCTCACAAAGTTGTCCCCAACTTTTATGGCATTGATAGTAAGATATTAAAATAAATAAAGGCTATTACACAATTTTTGGTATGAGAATATATTTTAAAACATTTAACAGTGGTTGTGTAAAAATTGCGTCCTTATTGCGTTTCAGTTAACAGAAATATGAGGAAAGTTAAGACAATTTCTTTTAATAAGTGAGCCCAGAGACACAATGTGGTATATTTAAAAAAAAGTTAGAAGGTTATCTTTACCTTTAATCGTTCAATATTGATCCATTTGACTATTAGTTGCCATTAAAGCAGAAAAACTGTTTTAAAAGTTGTTTATTATTTGCTTTTTACCGCGATTTATACTTGTCAGCTAAGAGACATTATTGGGAGCCACTTTTAGAATATACGCTTAAAAATCTATGAATGCCACAAAAATGTTCGGTGCACGCTATAGATTTATAAACTACATGAATTTGTTTAGCAATATTAGGTGAAATTAAAGCAAAATTACAATAAAAAATAAATTACACAAAAAGTTGATTCATGACAGAAAATAGTTGATCCACCCATTTATTGATACCTACATTTTAACTTAGAGTTAGAACCGTCATATAACGGATATTGTTAATAGAAATCTAAACACATTAGTACAAATGAACAAAGGTTTTAGACATAAAGGTTGTACGTGATTGAGTGACCACACAGATGCCGTTTCGTGATATACAAATGTTAATAGTCTTAAAATTTCAAAATATAAACGAAGCTTGAAATCTGAAAGCTGAAAACAATCACTGAAACACGTGCTCTAATAAATACTATGTGATTTTGATCTTTCTTTAGTATAAATAAGCATGTTTGTTTGTGCTATCTTTGTTGATGGAGTAAAGTAGGTACCTATATGAATTAAAAAAGCCGACATATACCTATTATTTAATTACCTACCGCTCTTATCATCACGTTAGTGTTTTTTTTGCTAAAATACTCGTAGTTATGGCCAGTACTGGTTGTTAGTTTAATTAGGTACTGACAGATTTTTTTATGGCAATAATGGCCAGTAAAATATTTCAAAACTAATCTTCTCAATTCGAAAGTTCATTCCACGATCGAAATTCAAACTGTCTCAAGATTGAATCGAAATTCAAAATCGTAAAGTCGCGTTCAAACAAAACGAGCGAGCCACTGTCCGCGTATGAGACAGGCACACTTTTAAAAAACGAAATTGACCACGCACCGTAGAATAATGGTAGTTATAACACAGATATATCACTTTGGGGTCAAGAAATTGGCATAACAAAGTATTCTAATTTCCTATTTGTTTGTAGGTACACTGTGCCCGGCGGTTTCAACCGCCATAATTGTAATTTTATTCTTGATAAGGTAGGTACCTATATAAGGTTGAAAAGAGGTTCTTTCAAATGCAGAAATATTTTTCGATTGCAATCGCTTGTGTTCTAATAAACACTTAGCTTTTTAAAAGGCAGTTCTTTGCTGACTAATAAGTTGTAGTTTTTTAGTCTGCGTATTTTTTATATAAGTAGGGTTTTACATAAGTACTTACTACATTTAAAAAAAATGCTATTTATGCTTCAAACTTGGCTTTTACTGAAATTATTTTCATAGTTAATCTGAGCAAAGTGATAGTCAAGTTGATATTTAAATGTATTTAGTTGGTATTTAAGCTACAAACAAAATGAAATTTAGAGTTAACAAAATAAAGTCTATTTTTAAATCAATAGCCAATCCCGAATGACACAGGCCGGTACGCACACGGAATCGAAATGCAAAAAAAAATATTCAGCAGGAACGAGACGCAACATTTTTAACGTTTTACCCGAAAGAGATGGGTATAAAATTTCGAATTTAGAATGCAACTCGTGCGTTCGACATCCGTCGCAGCAAAAACAAATGCTGCCATCTAGCGGGTGAGTGCGACACTACAGTTTGCAAAAAATACATTTTCAGTTTGATTAAGCGATATTGGAGATTATAAATTATTTAACAGATTAACTGATGTGCAATGTGGCTGCGAATGTAATTACTTAAAATGCGAGATGGAGGCTTTTTCTTAGTTAACTGCAGATTTAGGTGGATGAGAGAGGTCATTCGATGTCAGTAGGACGTTATACATGTAATATCATTGAAGTCGCTAATTGTCTTTGATAAAGTATAATTATAAGGGTATTGCTATTAAATATGTACTGAACTTGCAAGTAGGTAGTTAATATTCCGTGTGACAGATTGCAAGCCCATTGCTGTATGAAAGAGTCTTCCTACCTGTACCTTATTGACTATAAGGCACTTTTTTAACTTGAAGTTAAAAACGTGAATTAAAGTAGGTACCTATGTATAACATTTTAATTAAAAAATAAATAAAAAGTTAAAAAAAATAAAATGTCAGTCCTTAGCAAAAAAAAAGATGTGTGGCACTCGGAGGCTGCCGCGGTAAAGCTATTGCATAGCATTTTTTCGGAGTGGGGGGTGTTAGGTTATTTTCGTTACGGAATTTCTGGATTCGGTCTCCACGCTCAAGGCCCGCGATAGAAGCTATGCAATAGCTAAAAAAAAAACCTGTAAAAAATAAAAATTGGTACTTACCAACTTACTGATCTTAGTTCTATAAAGTTTCTCATATTTGATTAACTATTACTTCCTAAAAGACAGAACTTAAAACAAAACAATAAAGAACAATCCAAGCGTAGGATGCCCTAATAATTTATTCACGAATCGTTATCCACAATCATTAATCGCGCTCTAATTAATGATAACGACCAGATCATAACAGAAATGATGGATCGAATCATTAAAGTGTTGATGTATTAAAAATAGTTTAAAAAAAAGATTTTAATCTATGGTCGTTGCTACTGGAAGTATACTGGGTGCACTAAAATAACTCCATAAAAATAAGGTCACAAGCGCATCAAATATTCCTTTTTGATTTTCTTTTTAGTTTTTACCACAAATAGATGATTATTTAAAAAAAAAATTTGATTCCTCATTTTTAATAAGTGATTATTTTATTATGTTTGTGAATGAATTTGTAAAAAAAAATTGTGCGTTAGTTAGGACAAAGACTTCTTGATTATCATCTTATTTTAAATGATAAGTAACATTAACTATTAGGTAGGTAGGTAATTGCATTATTGTTATTGTATAGTATCTAGGTACTACGTAGGTACTACTATTTCCTCGAACATTGTGGTGTCCCAACGGGGCTCTTGTTGCGGCCAAACCTAATTTTTAAGACCTTATGTACCAACTTGAAGCAATAAATTAATATGAATACTATAACTTAGCAAAACAAACATTATACCTAAGCATTTCTATTTTTTAACTTTTTTTTATTCGAGCTCTTTACAAGAAGTTAACACTTTTTTTACTTTTAGAATTTTTTAAATATTATTAATGAAATTTATTTACTTAGTCCTTTCTTTATTTTAATAATAATCATAATATAATATAATCTTTATTTCAGGCAACTAAAGATAAGTAACAAGATGTTAAATAGGTACTTAATCTAAGGCCCATATAATAAATACCTTACAGACTAACATACATATAATATTTTATAAACTAAGCACACGTTTGTCCGGCGACGTGAGAATAATTTTTACCTTCAGGTTCAATATCTCACAAACAAAAAATCTATGTTTACATTTAAACATCACATATAATTCTGATTGATGCACGTCATCTGAGCCCACACAGCCTCGTATCCGTCAGACTCCATCTTGGACTAATGACTTGTCATTTATTAATATTTGGGTGCTTTCTGGAATACTGATTAGAATCGAAAGTATTTGTCAAAATAAAAAAACGGTCAAGAAAGCTGTAAAGTTTAACCCCCTTATGCATAATGGTTCAGTAAACCTATATTAGCTAAAACGGATATTAAATCTTTTCATTGACACAAGAGTAACAAGAAAAAAACATATTTAAAATCAATATTAAATTGACAAATCTTTATGAATAAGACCATTAAGCTTTAACAACTATCTTCAGCCTAAAAAATGTAGGTAATTACCGTATCTACTTGATACCTAGCTCTTACCCAGTTAGCTGATACGTTACATGTAGGTACTCATTTAAAAATTATGGACCTAATCTTAAGTTTAATCGTGAAGTTAATAAAATTATGGATTAACTTAGTGTAGAGTCAGCAAATACTCGTATCATCACTCATTTCAAAGTGTTTTCAACAATTTCTATAATAAGTTTTACAATTAATGTTGTCATGATTTAAAGTAAATCGTAACCAGGCTCACGATTTTCTCCAAGAACATAAAAGATTCGTTAAAGTAGGTACTTGAAAATAAACTCATATAAATTACTTGCTGTGCTATTATTTACTTTAAAAGCTATCAAATCCAGAAATAAATTTTGAAATTCGACTAGTTTAATGGAATAATCATGTTCAAACAAACTCTTCCACTTTTTTATAAGTATATTTTTTATATAAACTTTTGTTGTTGTCTGTACAGTAAGGTGACAGTGTGACAGTGTGACGGTATGCAGTAGTCGATGGTATCTGTCAACTGACAGTTGACTAATTCGAACAAAAAATACGAGGTGCTTGAACTGTACCTTGTAAATCTATTGTTGGTCTAATTCTTATAAAAAGAGGATGTTGGGATGTTTGTGATTCAATCACTGAACAGATTTAGTGATCTTGGGATACTGTATTTTTTTCAATAAATATTTTTCTATTTTTAATTGTATCCCAAACATTAAGTATTGTCTTGACTACATCTAAAATGAATTTACTTATAAATAAAATACTTAAGCAAAATGTTGACCTAAGTACTCGTATCCTAAATGTTACACATTTATAATATTCGATGTATTCGAAAATGTGTTTTTTTTTCGAAACATCCACATACCGGGTAGCATAATCCAAAACAACCTCATAAAAATGTTAAGTTAATTCTTTTTTACAGGGAGTAAAACAATTACCTTCAAAAACGTAATTATGTATTTAATGAACTGTACAGTACCTACCAAGTTTGAAATAAGTAAAACTGGTTAATGTTGAAATTCAACAATTAAAATCAAAAATACTTAATTGATGAGCGAAAAAAATATTCTTACAATAGACTTGACTGTAAATATTTATATTTTATTGCTAGTGATGTTTCAGCTAATATTTGTTTATAATGTAAATGCCGGATTATTATGAAATAATAAATATCCCTGAACATTTCACTGATTTCACACAGCGTCATCTCACACCATGCTTGTGTTATGGTAATCAGATGATTAATATACCTACTACTTATATTAATTTGTAAATTGTAAATACATACATATTATACACAGAAAACAACCAGACTAGAGACTTTTTGCAGTTCATACAAACATTTTGTCCCGTAGCGGGGATCGAACCCGCAACCTCCGGGCCTCAAGCGGACTTTCACCCACTGCTCCACAGAGGTTGTCGAAATAATTCCAAAAATTAGTATTGCTCCACAGAGGTTGTCGAAATTATTTTAAAAATAAGTATTGTAGCCATGTATTTAAAAAATACGTATTCCCCGCTGACAAGACAACCGATGTTAATCACCGAGATAGAGACTAATAAATCATTAATTATTCGGCCATATCGATGTTTTTGTATCGATACCTAGCCCACACTAATGGACGCTATAGGAAGCCACTTCCCGCCATTTGTCAAGATGACATTAGACATCATTTAGCCAGGTCGGATTGGCGTGTTCTACTGGTTTTAAAATTATACTGATGCAAACTTGATTTGGTTTTGTTTAAGAGCCTATATACATCAGAACTTGTCTTTTTCTCTCCACGCATCGGCTAGAAACATAAACTCACAAAAATCGTATTTTGTTATGAAACTTTAAATATATTATGTACTTAAATCGCAAGTTGTAATAAAACAATTGCATAATATCGGCATCATGTGAACCTTATTAGTGAATGTGAATTTTAAAAAGCAGTCTAAAGCAACTTTAAATAAAACTACGATCTTAATCTATATTTTTCTAGAATTCCTCGTTCAATTTCTAGAATAAGCTATTATAAATCCAACCACCTTTAATAGTGCGTCAGGAATGCTATCGATAAAAGCATCGATAAACCATCGATATTCCACCTTACTAAAGTGAAGTTGTTTGTTTGCCGGTAGCGAGTAGTGTCGCGTTGATAAATATCCTTAAAGATTGTATGCTCTCTCGATAATTTTCTCTTGGACCTCACACTCTTTTCAACAATGAATTCTATCTTCTACCTCTTAAAAATAAGGTTGAGAGTCAACTGTGAGTGTTTTAACTCGGTAGAATGCGGCGAGAGTTATTAATGACACTCAAACTACGTGTTTTATAGTTATTTGATAACACTATCGTGATTATTTAGACTTTCTGACACAAGCTCGTATATACACCTCTAATATTACCCCTTATCTTGAGGATATACTGGCTTATTAATAAAATGTGGTGTTAAATTTCGGACTAAAGAAAATAAAATTAAAGCACTTTTGACTTAATCAATGAATTATGAACTGAATGTTTGAACTTACTTCACATCATGTTGATTACAGTTAGAAGCATTCCATTTCATGATAAACAGCTCACAGTAAAAAGTAATATGCTCAAACCACGCACGGCACGTCAATTTTCTCCATAGGCAGCCGGATAAAAACGTGTAAACGAAATCCTACACAATCGGTTAATTTGCCTTTTCTTTTGCAGGTAAAAAGTGGCGATCGCTGACTCCGCAAGACAGGCGGCCGTTTGTCGAGGAAGCTGAGCGGCTTCGAGTGATCCACATGACGGAACACCCCAACTATAAGTACAGGCCTCGACGGCGGAAGCAGAACAAGACCAGACCCAACCAACCAGCCACGCCGGTCTCCGCCCCGCCCACGGCCTCAGCGACCCTCGGATCGCCGTACGGCAACACAGGGTCTCCAGACCGCTTCTCACACAACCCTGGAGCTGGCTTCTCTCCGTACAGAACCTCTCCACTTGCTTCCGACTACAACCAGTTTAATGGACACGTTCAGACACCAGAATCATCCCCTGCTAGGTCCCCAGAACCAGGCAGACGGAGCGCTCCGGCTGAAGCTCCTCTGCCTACACCTGATGCATCCCCCGTGGAGAACGAGAAGGAAAACTTCCAGTATGAGGAAAGAAGGAGAGCGCTGAACGCTTCCTCCATGTCAGACTCTTACTCCCCGTACAAAACGTACCGGAACCCTGGGTCTTTCTCCCCAGCGCCCGTCGCGGCTATGGGCATGGCCAACGGAATGTACGTGATGTGCACTCAGAGGACGTTGACTGAACAGCCGCCGCTCGTCACTGGGACTTTCTTCCCTCCGGTAGCGACGTCTCAGGATCAGCAGACGCTAGGTACTTCGACTCCTCGAGTCACATCAGCTCTAAGCGGAGCTGCTTCCAACGAATACGGCGTGCAATACCACTCATACGAGCAATACGAGCAGATGTATAAAACTGAGGACTCGTACGTCCACTACCCTGAGCAGCCTAAAACAGAATACGACACTGGCGGCTCATACTTCTCCGAGGAGCCTCCGAATCAGAACCAAGAGGAGGGATACATGCCTCGTCCGGAAATAAGGACTGGTTCTCCAGAGTCCGATGTAGACGCGAGGGAGTTTGATAAGTATCTGGATTATGGGGCGGAGGGTGCTATGGAACAGCACCAGCAGTACAGGTACGAGCAGCAAGGATACAGGCCGTATTGTGAGCAGAATCCTGGCCCAGAGTACTGTTCTGAGAGGATGTATCCGTCTCCATACGCCTCAGTGATCTCGGCGCCACCGCCGGCGACGTACGCACCAGCTACTCCAGGGGAGCCTGTCCGTCCTGAGGATGAGTTCAGCGTCATTCTGGCTGGGGTTAGGCAGACCTGCTATAGCAATTGACTGGGGTAGGATAGTCTCCTGATAGCCCAAAGAGTTTCAGCAGGGGTTTGGACCACTCAACACTGATAGATCAAAATGTAATCGTAAAATATTACCGTTTTTTGTCAGTGAATTGTCACTGGTTAGATTAGGGCATAACACTTTGATTTTTGAACGAGCGCTTAGCTTATATTGCGCATTTTTTTAAGAAAAGTTGAACTAAAAAAATACTTCTGTTACCTACTACTCCTAGCAAATGTATTCTTTGATGGTTAGACAATTGGAGAAACTTTGTTTTCGCTTTCTATCGAGTGGATTTAAATCTCTTGCAGATCTTCCAAATGATATAAGATTGAATTTAACTAAATATTTTCGTAGTGTGAATTTTATTAATTTAAATGACATGGTTTTGTGAAACAACCCCTATCTATCCCCTATCTATCTGTTATTTTTCTCTTTCGACTTAAGTATTGTTATTTACATTACGGTAGAAACTTTCTGACATAATTCATATTTGAAAAAAAAAGAGTTCTGATGAAATCTCTATTGTGATTAAACATTGTTTACTATAACTCAAATTCATACTTATTTTATAGTTAAATAACTTTGTATATTTGTTAAATAGGTTTTAAAAGTATTCTTCCAATGAGGTTCCTATCCAAATGTTTCTATAGGTTGGTTCAAAAGTAGCTATTTAAATCAATAGTAAAATCATTGTTGACTTCTGTGTTAAATATAAGTGGATGGAACAATTATATTTACACCATAAAGTTTTTTATGATAATTAATAAAATATAAATAAGTTTTTTAATTTCAAAAGTACTGAATTATGAATTATACTCTACACATGCCTCTTTTTAATATTAAATGCGTTTATTTTTAGTTTTTTGATTGTATATTAGCAAAAATACAAATTTTATGGTTTTATCACCATTAAGTACGGTGATAAAACCATAAAATTTGTCAAATTATTCGTCCAATCCTTACCATTGAGGTAGCGCTTACGATTCCTATAAAATATAATTATTTATTTGTAACTATTTTTGTAAATTTTATGAATTAGTTAATATTATAGAAAAATATGAAAACATTCGAATTATAAGATCTTCCATTAAATCTGTAGATATATCGTAATTAATGTTGTTTAATTTAGCAATAAGTTGTATTTTTGTATAAATTGTAGTGTTAATAAAATAAATATCTCATTGATTTATGTACTTACTAAAATAACGTAGATATTTTAGTATACGTAGATTTTCTTAGTTTATTTTTTTGTAATTTTAGTTTAGTGACACTCGCACTGCGACAGTTCTTCTTAATTTTAAGAAAATTTATTAGACGCAATAAAATTTATATTCGAAAACTTTGTGTTTATTCTTATTATTTATTTATTTATTTTCTTATCTTTTATTGGTAACCTCAAGCAGGCTCAGAATATTTGAACTATGAATTTCCTTGTTGTTCTAAAATGTCAAACATTAAGGCTCATATTCAGATTCTGCTCTCTCAAATTTGAGTCTTTGCTCAAGTATCGATTATTTCACAGATTCATGCTTTAGTATGTTCTCTGAATACGGACCTTAGAATCCAATTACACTTATACATTATAAATGTAAAAGTAAAAGTGCTTATATCCTGGATTAAGACATAGGCTTTTGATCCCGGTATTTCTACGGGAACGAGATCTCTTCATCGCGGGTAACATCGCGGGTAACATCGCGGGGCGCAGCTAGTATGTTATAAAACATAAATGATCACGAATATCTCAAGTGATAAAAAATTGTTAGGAGACATCACAATTTCGGAAATATATATAATCTGAAAATGATATATAGAGCCGTGTTGGCCGACTGGGTTAGTGCCTCGACCTTCGACCCGAGGGTCGTGGGTTCGAATGCGGCTGTCAATGGATTTTACTTTTTTTTTAAATGTATTAGGTACACGTAGGTACAACGAGCTCTAAAAGGTAAATAACATCGTGAGGAAACCAGTTAGTCTGGTAGCGTCGATGGATTTCCAGCACGTATGGAATGATAACTAAATAATATTTGGACATACCTCTGACTACCCCCTAAGGGAGAGGTAGTCAGAGGTATGAGATGATCAAACCTGTATTTCCAAGGTGTGATCATCGAGCGTTTTAAGTTAGGTTAGTACCTAAGGCATCTTTATAGGATCTAATTGCCTAAAGATCTGAAAGAATATGTCTAGCTTGGAAATAAGGCGTGATCATAATTTCCTTTTCTTTCTGAAATATAAAGGCCTTGCTGATTTGGTATAGGAGACAGACGCTTTTTTCAAAAACCGTTGCACAGCTTTCAGGCCTTGTTGGCAAAAGAGTACTTATTTTGCTATTTTCTAACATAGCAGCTTAATATTCCAAATATCTCGGAACCATTGCAACTAAGACCTAACCTAACCTGTGATAATAACTATAAAAAATAGTGTTTTTTTTTTAGAGACTCAAATTTCAGGCAAAGTCTTGAATCCAGAAGCAAAGCTACATTTTAAATAAGTCCTAATCTTGAAAATACGTAAAGTTAAAAGGGTGGGTCAGACTTGCAAGTATAAATCTGGTGACTGCCTACCCTGACGGGAAAGAGGCGTGATATGTAAGTTAAACTCATTCTGTGTGAGCTTTAAATCAACGCTATCTCATAATCAACCAACAACTACTCATTTTGGCGATACGATCGACGCAAATAATATTACAAATCATTTTATTTTTAACACTATATCTTGCCACACGCAAAGTGTATTGCATTAAGTATGTTCGTATGAGCAACCAACTCTGGTGACGGAGTTTTTAGGCCGCCTAAAGGCCTAAGCTGAAAGGGGGCTCTGATGATAATGTGAAATGAATTATTTTAAAGTTGAGCTACCTATAGATCGTTTGTAACGATCCTTAGGTGGCTCAAACTGGTTCTAATTGTATTTTGTACAGTTATGTAGTAGTTTAGTTTCTGTAAATAAATTATATCTTACTTTAAAAATATAGTTATAATTATGGCACTACAGTGTCCCGTTAAGTGTAGGCAAAGCTTGCCTCCTGACGCTGTATAAATCATCTAGTAAAGATGTGAAGGCCTAATTCATTCCTAAGATGCGGTAGACATATTGTTTGAGAGCTTTTACGCATTTTTAGTTCCTTTGAAGATACTTAAGGAGATAGTCAAAGTAATGTTAAAATACTCATTTTCTGAATTAAATAAAACAGTTTTAACACTCGAAATTCATTCCATGATAACTCAATTGATTTAAAAATAAATTCCCTTGCACCGTCAATACATCAATATTGTGGGGGCGTGTTAGCGGCTCCATAATTACAGGAGAGGGCGCCGCGAGCTCGTACTCGCCCGCAAATTATTTAGTGATTTTAATTTTATTTGTGTTTATATGCGAATGTATGGTTTTTGTAACTATTGTCGCACGCGCCGATTGCAAGACAAAGTAGTCTTTTTTTACATATAATTTGTCATTACAGTATTTCAATATTGTGATTTATTTGGCCATATTTTTTTATAAGTGTATAGGTTATTGTGTAGCATTCAAACACAATGTAGGTATATTTAATAAATAAATAAAAGGATAAGGGGCCGTAGCACTACTTAATAAAAGTAATATTACTGTAATGTTATTTTATGACAGTTTACTAAAATAAAATAATAATTGCTAAATTTAAAAAATTCTTAAAAGAAGAAAATTGTCATTAAATAACATTACCTACAGTAATATTACTTTTATAAAACATATGCAAACGGGTATTTATCACGAACTTTACCTTTAATATTCGACGTTTCGACCGGATTGCACCAGCCGTGGTCGCGGGAAGACTGAAGCTCACTATTACTCCGCTAGGAGTAATAAATAGTGTTCTAAAAATTCAAAATACAAAATGTATTTAATCAGTACGATCGTTTAAAGACCACTTTGACATGTCACGTTCTTAAAACTAGGGGATTCTACTGTAGACTGAAGTATTGGAGGTACCGCCACAGCAAAGCGAAAGCGTTTATTCAACTACCCTCACTTAATTCTCATAAATGTCAATTATGTTTAAAGTTTAAAAAAGACAAATATTACTTTTGTACTGCTACGGCCCCCGAAAATGGTTTTTGATTTACTTCTTTTGTCATCAAAAGAGCAACAGATTCTGCAGTCATCTGAGCTGAGCTCTGAAGCCTTAGAGCGTGAATCAGTAAAGTAAGGAATACGCACACATTGCAGGTGTTGGACTCACCTTTTGGTCAGATCTACAATACTTTTGTGGTCAAGAAATGTATTAAAAAAAACGACCAACTGCCGGCTCTTTTAATGGCACATAATTTTTTTATGCAATAGATTGGTACGAATATAAACGTCAAAAGTTCGTCAAAATTTCAAACATCCGCCGTACATGCTGTTTGTAAAATTTATTTACAGAAACTAAACTACTACATATTTACATAACCTTACAAAATATAATTAGAACCAGTTGACCACCTGAGGATCGTTGCAAACGATCTATCGGTAGCTCAACTGATCCACACCACTGGCAGATGGAAGCGTGCCCAAGACACTGGTAGCATTGAATAGTTGAGCTTTGCGACCTTGTGACCTGTGACTGATAGATGTCTTGTGCCATTTTAATACCCGGGATCTATAAATAAATATTTTTTAGACAAAATGAATCAGGATTGTGGCCGATGATTCCAATATGCGTAATAATTTTAAGATTACTGCATAAAAAATACATTGACGTAGGCAGGAAAATACAAAATATATTAGGTACTTACAAGGTTACTTCTAAGTAGTAAGGTGTGCTCATAGTTAGTACAGTAAGTTGTAGAAGTTGATTAAATTTGTATCGCATGCAATCGCATGCAACTTCCCTAATGGCATCTGTTTTATTCACATTAAGAAAACATCGTGAAGAAACCCGCAACAGTCAGCCACACGTATTGACCATTGTCTTTACTGTGGATATGGCCGGCTCTGCTAAGAGGGTGGTTTAGGTGCTAGACAAGCCTATTCCATCTCACCAATGTCAAAAAAACATACAGTGAAACATAGAACCTCCTTCGTTTTGAAGTCGGTTATAAAATGGTATTTAATTAGAACTTAAACAATCGAAAAAGCAGATGTAGGTAGTACCAAAGACGATTAATATCTAGAAGACAGACAAAGGCCATACACAAAATCGTAACCCGTACCAGATAGCCTGGAAACTTTAAAACATCAATTTTATCCAAGAAATTTCAATTACTTTCTAGTTAAAATTACCTTAAATATTTTTTATATTGAATATTGTTGCTACCTACTACTTATCTTGAAATTTCTTGAAATTTCTTGGATAAAATTGATGTTTTAAAGTTTCCAGGCTATCTGGTACTGCGGGACAGGGTTACGATTTTGTGTATGGCCTTTGTCTGTCTTCTAGATATTAATCGTCTTTGGTAGTAGGTACCTAAGTTTGTTTGAGGAACAGGATCCAAAGAAAAAGTTTCTAGCAAAACAATCAATGAAATGGATAGAATACAGAGTTTTATTTATTTTGTTGTTTAGGTTAAAAAGTGTAGGTATTTTTTGTTCCTGCGTGTTTTTTTTTCTTTGTTCATAAATAAATAAATAAATATTGTTATGAAAGTATTATGCCAAAAAAAAAAATGAAATAAATCCAACATTCATTTAAATAACGCCCATTTTGAAGTAGTATTTTTCGTAAATATTATTGATACTACACGTGCGCTATCCAAACAGTCCTTTTACCTACTTCTGTAAACCAAAACACGGTTTACGAGCCATTGTGCTTCATTAAGTTCTTAAACAAGTAGCAAAATAAAAGAGATCCTACGATAAGCTAATCTAAACTAGCCCTATTTATTGAAACGGGTGATTTAAAAGATTATACTTCATTTCCTAGCCATTTAATGCAATCGCATATGGTAGGTATCGGTACCACTTCGTTTCTCTCTCAACAAAAAACTAGTTTTGAAAATAATAATAAATATCCTTGGACATTCCACACAGCGTCATCTAGTCCCAAGCTAAGCAACTTAATGCTTGTGTTATGGCAACCAGATGACTGATATACTACTTATATACATTTTTTAATTGGTTCTTTATTGGCGGAATAGTCGATGAACGAACATACATAATAATAACACTATCTATTTTTTTTATGACCTCCTAAAAAACTTAGGCCTTTACATCTTTACTAGATGATTTATACAGAGTCAGGAGGCAAGCTTTGCCTACACTTAACGGGACACTGTAGTGCCTCCTAATCCCTCATATAATCATATAATCTCCTCCTTTTTTAAGTTGGTTAAAAACATGTTAAACGATATGCAAAGCAAGTTGACAGGATGTGAGTCAGCTAAAACCAATTGAAACGTTTTGTAAAAAACTAGTGAACTGCGACAAACGGACTTTTTAGTGCGGAATGTTTTGCGAATAGAAAAGAAAAATCAAACAGGCATAGTTCCTTGAGTATTCAATGAGAGTTATAAGTCTAAGTTAATTATAAGTCTCCTTATTTAAATAAGATCTTGCTAAGACGTTCTTGATAGATCGTCGAAGTTAAGCAACGTTCTGAGCGGTCACTACTTGGATGGGTGACCGCAAGTGGCATTTTCATCTGAGCGCTTCCGTGCTTCGGAGGGCACGTTAAATTGTCGGTCCCGGCTTTTAATGTCGTTAAGCCATGACGGAGGCCTTCAGGCGGCCTAAAAACTCCGTCACCAGAGTTGGCCACTTGCTCATGCGAACGAACGAACGAACTCAAATATATCACGCGGAAGATGATCATACGCAACATTCCTAGGTCTGGGGAGGAAGATCCAAAAATAAATGGATGGACGTGATCAGAAAAGATCTAGGTATTGAACTGCAGTGTTTCCCAGGGAAAGACACTTACCTACATCATAGATATTTCTTATGTTTAAACTTAAATATTAATAGTCATTTTAAGGTAGCATTTTTACATTATTATAACAACTTTTTGTAATCTGAGAGAAATATTCGAACAAGATTTTGGCACGTGCTAATAAAAATATTTCAGAACATTGAACTTTGTTTTCTTCAAATAGTGTTTTTATTGAAAAAGGAATTAATCCTCTATAGTGACTATGTGTTCGCAATAAGGTTGAGTTTCGAGTGATTGTTGACAGAAATTACCATTTAAATGAGTGTGTCTGTTCGTGATAAGTATGTGAATATGGGTTTAAAGCTTGGGGTGGTCTTTTTTGTTAATGTAATTTATTTATGAATCGAGAGAGTTCTTAGAGGGAGTGACTAAAAATGCATACAAACAGTCACCCATTTTCCAGGTATTTTTTTTTTCAGGCAGATATTGATATTTGGTAGACCATATTTATAACCTAGATATAGGTCGCGCCACGTAAAAAGAGCGCTGGCTGACAAGCTGCGCAGAGTCGATTTTTAGGTCCGATTGGTGGTGTGGACTGCGGCGCGGGGTAAAGGGGTAACGCTGTCATTGATTCGGCGCATGCTATTGGTTCGTCAGCAGTCCTTAGCTTCCCGCGCTGTCATTACGTCAAATTCGTTCGCATAATATCATCGCGTACAAAAGTTTACGCTTACGAAATGGTTTTACATAGAAAAATCTGAAAAATTATTTATGACGTAGGTATATAGTTTTATGAAGAGAGAGGCTGTTAAAAATGCCGTTGATGATAATAAAACAATGTATCAACAATACCTGAATTTTGTAGGTTAGTACTTACTTATTTAAATTTAACAATTAACACTGACTAAAACATGTTTTTAATAATAATTCCATATATTCATCTAAGTAATTTATTTATTTTATTCATGAAAGGCAGTGACATAAATGTTGAAATGAGTAAAATATTTATAACACACATAATATTTACTGTCAACAGTTGATCTGACAAAAGTAGTCAGATCAACTGTTGACAATAAAAAATAGGTGTTAAAACTGTGTATAATACTAGCCTGCCCGAGCCGGCCGCCCAGCTACAATACTACCTACATTGTGATTAGTACTTTCGTGCGCGAGTGTAGCCATGCGCAAACATACCCCCTCCACTTTTTTCCAGCGCTCTTTTTACGTGGCGCGGACTATACTCCATATTTGAAAAACTGTGCAAAATACAATTAGAACCAGCTAAGCCACCTAAGAAGTTAAAATAGAAAATAAGTACTTAAGTATATTTATCTATTTCATTTTGTGTCTGGGTATTTTATATGTAAGTATAATTATATTTATAAATACATGTACACGGGATTTTATCGCGTTATTTAGGTACCTTATTTCTTTTCTTCCCGACGTTTCGGCTATGTTGCAATAGCCATGGTCGCGGGTGGACTGGAGTATGCTTCAATTTCATTAAAACCATTTTTACTCCTCTAACGAAGGTGGCTAAGTTGTTGAGATCGCCGAAGGATGTCATACCGCTACAAGTACCTGGCGTGTACAAAGTAGACTGTAGCTGTGGTCGCTCATATATTGGCCAAACTAAGCGTACTGTAGCCGAACGAATAAAGGAGCACATTGCAGCAGTTAAGAACCGCCAGGTACATAAATCAGCGATAGCGGAGCACCTAGTGGATTCCGGGCCCAATCACTGGATTGAACTTCACGATCCCAAGATTCTTGCCAACGAACGCCAATATTATAAGCGAATGATTCGTGAGGCAATTGAAATCAAGAAGTATCCGAATTTCAATCGTGAGGATGGTTTTAGGCTCCCATCATCTTGGAATCCTGTGATTAGTAGATGCAATGCACGTCGTAATATGACTTCTCGGTGTGAAGATACTGTTAGTGTGGTGTGTTGCGGTGTAAATGCAGCCGATCCGAATTCTAAAGATCTGTGAGGGTAGTTTTACCAGTGATACAAAACTACCCACCCGCTACACAACGAAACTCAAATTGAAGCATACTCCAGTCCACCCGCGACCATGGCTATTGCAACATAGCCGAAACGTCGGGAAGAAAAGAAATAAGGTAAATAACGCGATAAAATCCCGTGTACATGTATTTATAAATATGAATTGTGATCGCGAAAGTTTAAGAAAAACTATTATAAGTATAATTATGTAGGTAGTACCTATGTATTTACAAAAAATATTTATATAATCTCATCTGGTTAACATAGGTACATTATATACACAACACACAAGCATTTGGGGCTAGGTGACGCTGCGTGAAATGTCCAAGAATATTTATATTTATATTACTATATTTTCTATATTAGCTCCTAGTGTGTTAGCTTGGTTATCACCTTTTCCGTTGATGAAAATGTTCATCATCATCATCCACCGCCTATAGGTACTAGGTACCCACTGCTGGGTGTAGGCCTCCCTTCGTAAACGCCACATAATCCGGTCCTGAATCCTCCACATAATATGAAAAATGTTGGTTATTATTTATCCTGCCTATGCCTGCGTCAATATATTATTTATCGGGCGGCCTTATCGGCGATATCTGCTGGATAACGGCAGGTAAATGAGCCCTGAGGACGCCATTACGCGACCATGATATACTGCCAGGCATAATCCAAGGATAGTCTAAGCAAGGTTTCAAATGTAAATTGTATATAGGCTGTAAAGCGGAGCGTCCACCGCCAGCTAAACTAATTAACTAATTAAGAGGCGAAATCCGAGGGCTGGCACTTATTTGGCTCAGAGGATCAGCATTGCCATTCAGCGCGGCAATGCTGCCAGTGTCTTGGGCACGCTTCCGTCTAGCAGTGGTTTAGATCAGTTGAGCTTCCTATAGTTTGTAACGATCCTTAGGTGGCCTAACTGGTTCTGATTGTATTTTGTACAGTTATGTAAATATGTAGTAGTTTAGCTTCTGTAAATAAATTGTAGGTAGGTATATTAAAAACTAAGCTTAGTGAACTAACGCCAGTTTACCGTAGTATTGGATACTGTCCTCGATACCGAGTCAAGTATCACAAATGTATGACAATCCAGTGCAGCGCCTCCCCCGGTAACTTGCATGCTAGCTTACTCGCCCGCGGCTTCGCCCTCGTTTTTCCTACCTGGACAAAAAGTAGCTCGTGTTATTCCAGGTCGTAAACTTTGTAATTGTAGTGTAGATATATTCCAAGTTTCAGCCAAATCCGTTCAGTAGTTTTCGCGTAAAAGAGCTTCAAACATCCATACATCCTTTCATACACATTCATACAAACTTTCGCGTTTATAATATTAGTAGAATTGAATTATTTTACAATTTGTTAACTAGTGATTGTAATAGTAACTTTTCGATTTAAATCTGTAGTCAATTGACCGTCTGTTTCCGCCGGAAGTCAATTATGCAATAAATCTGAGGCGGGCGGCGCGTAGATTTACATACGTCGGTTGCCTTGAGTGTTGGTGAAGTAATGGTGAAGGAAAACATTTGTATGTTACTTTTACATTATTTTGTGTGCCGTGTTGACTTCCTGGGGGCCATCCTGACGAATTGAGCGTTATAAAGACTTCTAGCTGACCCGCCGTCTCCGTAACTCCGTCACCAGAGTTGGCCATCTTGTTATGAGTAGCATAAACTCGTAACAAGATGGCCGAGATGATATTAATATTCTTGTGTCATTTCATTGTGTGGTCGCAGAGATTATCTTACAAAATACCAAACACATCTTACCTACTAAATTCACATTATCTTTTTATAATAGTTTTATCATCCTAAATAGGATTATAATGACAATGGTCTCATTGCCCGTAATGAATTGGCCGGTGATTGAGAGCCGACGACGTGCTGATCTCGATTGAGGAGGTATCAAGCTGTAGATGCAGAGATATGCTGATCTGATAGGGTAAAGCTTCGGTTCCAACGAGTGTAGCATTAAGTATTTCCATGAAAAAGCATCAGTGAATTTATGTAAGTCAGTAATCATAAAAAAAAATTGCCATTTGTAAATGCCAAATTTTTGAGTAATTTTTTGTCAAGGTGCATTTCTGTTCATGACTACGAAGATCCTAGTAAGATATTAAATTTTTTTATGAGACCACCTCGTTCAAATAAAAGAATTTAGAAAATTTATCAACTATTGACGGATTCATTGGTGAACATACATTTAAAAAGAAAACATGCAGTGGAACGTCTTCCTTTTTTGAAGTCTGTTTAAAATGGTTTGCAAATAGGAAATAATACGTAATATCTTACTTAAGATTTTTGATACCTTTTGGTACATTTTTGTAGTAAGGAAAATAGTTATTTTCTTAGAAAAATCACAGGATAAATACGCCACATCTAGGTATTATGGGCACCACAGAAGTGATAGAAAACGTCGGTATTGGTTTTTGTTTTGATGAAAGTTCGTGATTTTGTTGATTTTCCGCTGAATGTCAGTTGTATAAACATAGAGTAGTGTCTAATTTATTTACTATGAAAATCTAAGCATTCAGGGAAGGTTCATATCTGACGTAAAATACGCCGAGCGTATCATCATAACTATATCATCGCACTAACGTATCATCGGTTGAGTGTGAACGGTCAAGTGTTTTTCTATACATTTCTCTGTTCTGGCGTTACGCGACCGATAATACGCGACGCATGTTCCGTCAGATATGAACCTTCCCTTAAAGTGGATACTTCTTAGAGAGCTGCGTCTTAAGTCGGCGTCCCTGTGGTCCGACGTGATGAGTGCGATCACTAAGTACGTAGGTACAATGAATTAGGGCGGCCTCTGTGATGTTCATTAACAGGTTGTGCTTGGCAAAGCTTTATAGGCATAAAACTAATAGATACCTGTCTAGGTACCCTAGAAATTACTAATTCCTTCCTGAACCTGCAAAGCTTACGGACCATAATACCAGAAAAAAACTACAGTCTCACTCCATCGATATAGGGTGAGTAATTGAAAGCCAAAGATGTGTGCGGTGTTGAAAGTCAAAGAAAGGGGTATTTATGGGTGGGGTAAAGGCAAAGATGTGTCCTTTTGTGCATTGGATACCTACCTACTTACGTTTTGCAAGATTTATTTTTCAAATCACCAATACCTATAACAATTCTCGCAAAAGAAGAAAGTTATATATTGCCAAATATTGAAGTCATTTTTTTGATGATGCTAGCGCCGAAATTCAAAATGTAGATAACTTATAATAATGTCCGTTGGTTACATTTATAAGCTAAACATTGATATCCAAGGTGATATCCAGCTTTTATTCTTTGTTTCAAAATCTACTTATTCCATCTTTGTGGTACGTTCCATCCAAAAACATGTAGGTACTTTTGGAATACCAGTAAGATGATAGATGAGAGGGTAAAAATTACAAAATAATTCAGGTGATCCACAAGCACCAACTTATATATTATCTATAGAATACATTTCAACCTGTTCATATACCTACCTATCTATAGTTAGGCTGCGTCGGCCGGTAGCCTGTCTCCTGACACCGCTTTGTGCGCGCCGAGACACCGTCTCCTGAGTATTGCCCACTACTTATCTTGCCGGTCAAACAAACAAAACAAAGTGCTTTTATATACTGAAACTGCGGTAAGTAGGTATTAGTTAGGTATATGATTGTTATATCGATGTTTTATGAGCAATTTTTTTATTACATTTGAGGTTTGATTGGAGAGGCGTGGTCAGGCGCAATTTTATCGGACTTTTTTTTAGTTTATTATTGGAAGAGCGTGGTTGGAAGTCCCGGTCATCAATGAGCTTTGGAGAAATTGAAAGAATTTCAATATGAATGTGTGGAAATTCTTCTGGATAAAGCAGATTAAACTGAGAGGATATTAACCATTTAATATGCAAGTTATCCCCAATTTCAACACTAAAGCGTTCAGTTCAGTGTACCTAGGCATTGGTAACACTGTACCTACAAATCTTATTAGTTAAGATGAAAGGCCTAAGTTTTTAAGAAGGGTTGAAGGGTTTACTTTAGACGAAAACGGTAGTATCTCTCTAGGTATTATATTTACCCTTTCGTTATACATCCTTAATATATCACGCAGATCCTTTGCTATGCAAATTTATTCAGGGTCCGAGTGAACCGCGGTAGTGGCTTCGTTTTGGTCGTTTTCTCTATTTACCGATCGACGGCTACGGCGGTACTAAATAACAGTGTCGCGCGCGCCTTTACACGCACCGCCTGGACGGTTTTATGTAGTATTGAGGCGGGAAAATGTAAAAACATCGTAACTTTACGGTGTTTTTATATTTTTAAATTTTCCTGGATAGGTCAGAAAGTATACACTATTAGAAAATCTAAACAAATAGACAAGACGTTATGAGATTATTTATTATTATTCACAAAAATAAATAGCGAAGAAAAAAAACTCAAATTAAAAGGTTTTCTTTGAATAGTAAGTACTTACTTAGGTCAGTAGGTACCTATCTCTTCTTTGTTTTTTTTATCAGCAAGACCTTATTAAACCTCATTAAACTTAGTAAACTTTTAATAAAAAAAAACCAATAAACTTTTACGATGAAACTAGAAATATCTCTAACGTCAATGAGCTAAGACTAACCTGTAGGTAGGTAATCACACTCCTTAGATATTTTGAGCTATTTACCGGCGATCGGATCCGCCCGCTACTAAATAACAATGTCACGCGTGCCTTTATTCGCACCGCCTGGACGGTTTCATGCAGTATTGCGGCATGAAGATAGTTCGAAACGTGACTAATGATGAAATTACAACATTTCCTGTATACTGTACCTACACTGTACCTGTTACTGTATTGTACGCGTACTGTACGCGTACGCGTTTAACTGTAGGTACGCGTTGATGTCTTTTGTATAGAGAAAAACTCAAACAACAAATGCGTTGTTGATAAGCTAGTTTTCTGCGTGGCTTCTACTTCTAACGTTCAAAATTCACCGTTTTTAATGTGTGAAAATGTCCAAGAATATTTTATTGTAATGCAAAATTTCTCTTGGAACTTTGTATGATAACACCATAGAAAACAACAATAAGTTGTAGTTAACTAAGTTTAGTATACTTTGACTGGTTTACGTGCAAGCAATATCTATAAAGCGACGAGCTCTGTGGCGCAGTGGGCGAAGGCCTGCCTGAGACGTGGAGGTTGCGGGTTCGATTTCCACCGGAACAAATGTTTGCATGTTCTTCAGATATTTGTTCCGGGTCTGGATGTTTTTCAATCTATAATATGTACCTATGTATTTACAAAAAAAAATGTACTCATCTTAGTATTAATCAGTCATCTGGTTACCATAACACAATTAAGTTGCTTAGCTTGGGCTTACATCACGCTGTGTGGAAAGTCCAAGGATATTTATTTATTATAAAATGCATGGCGCCATCTTGCATACCACCATCATGCGCTCGCGCGCCTTTTTGCGCACTCGTATTTCGGCTGCGCTTTTATCGTATCATCTTGATACGCTATCCGACTGGATCAGATATATCTGGACCCAGCTGATTAGCTGCAGGGCATCTAGATCTCTAGGATGCTGGGCTAATGGTCCATATGACGATTAAGAGGGTTTAGAGAACACGGGAATAAATTGTGTAATTTATCTGAGTTTAAACTGGAACCCTTGATTAAAAAATAGGCTACTTTTGATTCCGGTAATCCTACGGGAACTATCACCGTTGGTAACACCGCGGGGTGCAGCTAGTATTTAATGAAAGTGAAACTTAGCCAAAAAATGCATAGGCTTTTTAAAATACTGATAGCTCACAAGCAAAGCCTCAAGCGGAGGATTATTAATCAAGTTAGCTGAAAAAAAAACAGAACTTATATAATGCCTGTGTCCGCCCGCAGCTTCGCTCGCGTAGTTACCTACGAAACATTTTTCAAGTTTTAGCCAAATGTTTAGTAGTGTAGTCATTTTTCAGTTACAAATCCAAGCTTTTCCATTTTTGATCTACTAATACTAATGTACCTACTAATAATATTATAAAGAGGTAAAGTTGGTTAGTTTGTTTGTTTGTTTGTATGTTTGGGGTAATCTCCGAAACTAAGTAGGTACCTAGGTACTCATAATTTTTTTTTCCGAATGAACATTGGCTCTATTTTATCAAGGTAGGTACCACGTGAACGAAACCGCGGGCGAGTAATCTATAGTATAAAATGATTGTATAAATTGCATCGACATTTAGCTGATATTTTCCTTCATCGATCTTATTTTACGCTTGCGTTTCAAAACCTGTAAATCACAAACTTTGTAATCCCGAGACGTCTTATTTCGACGTAAAATAAAAATTGCATGTATTTATGGTTTTACATACACCTCAAACACATTAACTTAAAGGCATATCATTAAAGTCCAATTTTATTACAGTTCTTCTGTGTAACCTGGGTTTAAGCTCACCTACAAAGTAGATGAAAAGATTCGATATGTATTTTGGAACTTGGTACAAGGGGATAGAGGTGGAATCCGTTTGTTAGAGCACAGATAATCTGCAGAACAGTTTACAAATTAAAGACTCCTAATGGGGTATTTAAAAAATCGTTGATTGTAGCGGGACGGAGTAGCGTGGATAAGACTTAATTTTAATTTATTTTAAAATGTTTAAATCTCGGCTCTTATATTAACTAAGCTATAAAAGAGGTTATCCAGCAGCTCCAAAAGTCCGACTATATCAGTCAGATGATACTGATAAAGGTACTACTTAGATACTTTTTTTTTTTTCAATTAAGTTGCTCAGCTTGGGACTAGATGACATTGTGTAAAGATATTTATTTTTTATAATGTCCAAGGATATTTATTTTTATAATTTTATTTACTAATACATTCCAAAAATGCAGTCCTTTAAAAACATAGAGTAGGTACCTACTAGGTGCTCCCCGAGGCTTCCTTAGCATATTATTGGGGGCAATTCGGAGTGTCGCAAAAGCTAAACTAACCTAACTAAAACTATTGCCATCCTTTTTATTCCCATCGCTATGAAAGGGACGGCAACAATTTTAGTTAGCTTAGTTTAGCTTTTGCGACACTCAGAATTGCCACTATTATGTCCTTTCTCAATGTCTAGTCTATCTCTATACGTCGTACCCATCAAAATGGTTTATGCCCAAATTCCTCTAACTACCTAACGATCTGAAAGAAATGTATACCTACCGCTCCCGGGATACAGTCGTGATCATATTTCATTTTTTTCATTTTCATTTCCTCTATAGGTATACCTATCTAACGTACGGATGACCGTCGATCTATCTCTATAGAAACGTTGTTTATACGACACAAAATGTATGACAGTTTTTGACAGATAACAACGTTGCTATGACGATCGATCTACGGTCATCCGTACGTTCGATATAGAAACCGGGCATTAGTGGTTTAGGCGTGAAAGCGGTACAGACAGAGTTACTTTCGCAATTATAATATTAGTAGGGATTATGGGCATGTCCACAACATGCTGTCGTCGGTGGGTCCAGTAGGATCGGATCTGTGATCTTTCAGGAAGGACACGGCGCGCGATGCCATCGCGGCTTTGCGTTTCTTGTTCTACCCGCAAATTCATTTAATTGTTTCGTGTTTTACATGCATTCATTAGCAAAACTTTTTTGTTAAGTGTTTCAATAATATAGTAATTTATGAATATACTGACTGAGAAATTAAAAGATTATCTATGTTGAATCCACCTACCGATGAAGATCTCAAATAGGTAGGTAAATCGTCAATTAAAGTTGAGCCTTACGTTATTGCAAAGTAACAATAACAAGACTATTATTTATTTAGGTATTGGTTAGGTACATAAAGGATAAAGTTATTTAGACAATGACCAAGACTAATAAGAGCTATTTAAGAGTAGTATAAAAAGCTTTTTATAAAAAGCTTTTTAAGAGTAGTAAACAATTAATAATAGTTTAAACAGTTAATTTTATAACACAACTAAACTAATTCTGTATTTATTTCGAAATTCGAACCACCAATAAAAACGTGCTCACAACTTCACAACTGGCAGTCCGAACAAAAACAAAACAAATCGAATCTGTCCAACGTATTTTGAATATGGAAGCTTTTTTATTCATAAAGTCAAAGGCTCACCGTCGCAAACATACTGCCAAATAAAGCAGAAACACACGAGCCCGGCATAGTTCGTAGAGATGCGCCTTTGATTACGATTTCGAAATGTTGATTTGTAAGAAGCTTATTTATACTAAACAAATTTTTCGTTTTTTTTACATTAACAAGTAAGTAGATTATTTTATCTTTATCTTTGAATTTCCAGTATATACATAGGTACAAAATAATATTCTATTTTCATTACAATAAGCTCACACTACCCTAAATGTCAGTCAACAAATAATATGGTTGGTAGTCGTTAAAAGTAGGTACTTACCTAAAAGTACCTAAGTAGTTTTATGTCATTAGTAACATATTTTTTACGATGTTGAAAAAAAACACTAATTGCAGCCAAAAAACCACTTTCTTCCATCTCTTCTCTAAGATATTCCATCTCGCCGAAGACTCCGAACCAGACTACATTATTCCGTTTCGGAGTTCATCCTATCAAAACGATTCGGTTTCATTTCGGAGTTCGGACCAACTTTATCCAACTCTAATCGAGGTCCATGGAATAAAATAACAGTCTTTGTGCCCAAGGGCTTAAATCAGGGAATAGCTTAAATAGTGGCCGGGTTCACGTCGTGAGATGCCGAACGTAATTAGCGATAGAACTAATTAAACTAAATTATTTATAGGACCAGTTGCACTTATGGTTAAAGGTTTGATTTTGAAGTTTAATAGCAATTTAAATTAGGTATCTACTGTTTTTTACTTTTCTCTTAAAGCAAAAGACCGATTGTTAAAGGTTTACATGGTTTTAACCTTGGACATGTCACACACAGAGGAAGAAGGTATGTCACCTACCTACTTGGCGCATAAGGGTAAGTTATATAAGTAATATATAACCTACCCATAAGGGTAGATTAGTAAGGGAAGGTCTCTGCTTAGCCTTATGAAAAAAAACGGGCAGGCAAGCTTTGCCAAAACAAAATAATTATTATTTATTATTATCAGCCCTCAATGTCCCACTGCTGGGCAAAGGCCTCCCCCCACTCACACACACAAAACAAAATAATAATTGCTAAAAATAAAACTAAAGCTTTTTAACGACTGATTAAGGTTGTGCTACTGGTCACGTCCGAACGGCGGTAACGTCTAACGCATGCTCTTTGATCTTTAAGGATTTCTAGAACTTAGCAGTTGTACATTTATACCTACACTTTCTAAATAATTTAAGTTCTTAAATAAATTATTCAAATTCAAAGTTAAAAAAAACATTTATGCAGTACCTAAGTACTTACCTAAGTAGGTACCTCTAGGGTCACATTGAAACGTCTTTTGAGCTAGATTATTGTAGGTACCTACTTCAGTTCTTCGTGACCGTAAATAAATAAATTTAAATAGTTAAACTCTAATGTGGCCGTGGGGCTCCAATCGAACAAAGTTTTTGGTAGGTAGTGCCATTACAACATTACTTGAATGTATTTTTTAAGAAACATAACATTTCCTGTCATCTCCCTATGAATCCATCACTGGCAACTAACAAAACATAAAAAAAATAAAAGCAATTTTACCAGTTCCATATTCA
The DNA here is from genome assembly GCA_963582015.1 of Xanthorhoe designata. Classification (NCBI taxonomy): domain Eukaryota; kingdom Metazoa; phylum Arthropoda; class Insecta; order Lepidoptera; family Geometridae; genus Xanthorhoe; species Xanthorhoe designata. Next base: position 4,635,770 of record OY757053.1, read on the forward strand.
AATCACGGCGCGACGATTAGCATCCAAGATGGCTGACACGAGATTTTCGGCCAGTGATACAAATTTCAATTTCCTGTTTTAGTTATCGCGTCAGAATGATCTAAAGTTTGACAAATAAGTTCATTTTGACGAGTCAGTGACTGATCGGGTTGTTTATCATGTTAGAATCGTTATTAGAGTCGGTAGCTGTTGGAAATCCGATAAAATTCGATGTATGGTGCAGCTGTGAACCTTTTCTACGCGAGAAATAAGAAAGTAAAAAATGTGGTTAAAAACTTTATCTCGTTGTCAAAATATCATGGGTAATTTTATAGATGCATCTGAAAGTTTTCATATTAGTAACTCAAACAGCTTCTGGATCTAAGAAAAACTTTAAGTAGGCTCTAGAAATCAATCTACAGAAGACTTTTAAAAAAATTTAAGATTGATATATGAGGGTAGATAGAGGTGATTCCTAATCCTATTTGAGATGATGTTTTGCGTAGGCATAAGCCTTTTTGTTTATTTTCATCAAATTTAGCTCATACAAAGTTTATTCTCCCAAGTTGAACTACCAGACCAACATAACACGCCAGGAGCCGGGCAGCTGTCATCGGCCTGCGCGCGCATAACACGGCGACATTCTTTACGGACGCCGCACTGCGCATGCGCACGGTATTCAGGAAGCCTTTTAGATATTCAGTTCGTTATAAGGTAATTATTTTTAGTTATATATGGAGACTATTTAGGTGTAGAAGGTTGCCTAGAAGTATGAGTTTCTGATATAAATGACTTCATAGGTAGGTATATGTACCTACCTATAAGTACTTAAGTATTTTATGTGCAAATAGGTACATAATGATCTAGGATTATTATTTATTTGCGGGTCATAGATCCCAATGCAAGAATCGAACCCTTGCAGTAGCTTACCGTACCTACCTCCCATCGAAGGATATGCTTTTTATTCTTTACTTAGGTACTATATACAATACACAAAGAAAAAAATAAACGTGGCAAAATATTAGTCCTCTAGTCACAGAATTTAGCCTACCTATATCAACGTCTGCGCTTTAAGTAGGTACCATTTACATGATGCCAAGGTAGGTACTAGAGTAATAATTGATAATTACGCGCACCTAATTGACGCTCAATAATTGTCAGCAAGTCATGATAAAAGTCAATTTACCTAATCATATGCAACAGGAAATAATCTTGCATCGTGTAAATGCATCGTGAAAACTCTGAAAATATTATTTTTCTCAGATACTTAACTACAATATATTTAAAAGCCCAGTTACTAAACAATCAGGACGGGCAGCGCAAAGGAAAACGCCGTCGCGGCAATAGCGAAATAATTGCGACGAAGAGGCCGTAGGTAGCAAATATGTGGTTTGAATCGTATTAGATCTCAAAATCCGTGAAAGATACCACCTTATAATGTTTGGAGAAATTAAACTTTGAACTTTTATCTTGCGTTGTGGTTTTTTAGAAACACGATTGGTAAAAGTTTTCTCGATCATATATTTTTTTGAAAAATACATGTTTTTCACACAGTTTGCTATTTATCTCAGGAACAGAACGCTATTTTAGTTGGTTTTATGTTTTGACAAATAGCCTAGAAGTATTCATTTAGTTCTGGTTTTTTAATTTTTCGATTGCTTGTTTAATTAACTTGTAATTAAATAAAAACTGTTTTTTCGCTCTAGATTATGTTGCGTGTCTATCGTTCTGCGCTTCTCACTCACGAGTAAAAACATTATTCGCTCTCCCGCTCATTCCTCGGCGTTATGGCACACACTTAAATCTGAGCGCGCGTCATTTGTTTACGATTAAGGGCCGCTTGCCGCCGCCTTTTAAACTACCAGGCGCAACTTGAAATTGGGACGACATACATAAATAAATAATAATTTCATACTATGTCTAGTCTAGTCCCAAGCTAAGCAACTTAATGCTTGTGTTGTGGTATCCAAATGATAGGTACCTACCTATTACTACTTAAACACATTTTTTTTGTAAATATTATAAGTATTAAATATTCATGTGGTTTAGGTGCTGGACAAGCCTATCCCATCTCAACAATTAGTGTCCCGTTAAGAGTAGGTACCTAGGTAAAATTGCCTCGTGACTCGTGACACTGCATCTAAGTATATTTTTTACTCTTTATTAGAATGGTAGGTAATTAAATTCTTAACCAATCTAAAAACATTACATTAAATATTATTTAACTGACTTTTAAATGAACTAACAAAACAATGACCTTGTCTACACAACTTTCCTTCGTGCTAACAATTCTAACATAACCTTTATTCCTCACGATGATTCCATTAACAGGTAATAATTGCTAATAATTATTATTGAATAAGCAGGGCAGGTTATCGAGCTGTGTGCGCATCTGGTCTCACCCCACGCTGCGCCCACGGTACCCGTGGTGACAAGCATTTTACATTTTAAACGGACAAAATGGTTCAATGGGGGGAAAATCCCAATAGTTCTGTCAACAGAACTACTCAACAGAACAGGTGGGAGTAAACGTTCTTATCGGGCAGTTATAGAGTGTGTCATATGCAATTTAGTCATTTACCAGTTCTTAATCCTTATTTATCTCAGAATTGTGTGAAAGCTCCGACCTTAATATTTGACGAAATGATACTTTGAAATTTATCTTGGGTTATGTGTTTTAAAAACACGATTGGTAAAAGTTTTCTTAAAAATATATATTCTTTTTAAAAGTACCTACATGTTTTGCACACATTTTGGTATTTATTTCAGGAATAGTAGGTACACAATTTTTTTGGGTTTGTTTTGTCAAAAAACCTAGAAGATTTCTCTAGTATTTTTTTAAGTTGTGTGTACAAGAGATATAAGTACCTAAGTATAAGAGATATCTTCAGTTGATAGATACCTAATTAAATTTCTCAAATGATGGTCACCTTAGCTCTGTAAGCACGATTTTTCCCTTCAATCAACGAAACGATCGCTAAACAATCGACGAACCATTTTGCAAACGTACACTCTTATTCTACTATCTATACGTAAACCCATTGAAGAGTACCTACCTATAATATAGCTATAGAAATCACACTAATAGGTATTATAAAGGTGAAAGTTTGTGTGTGTAAGGATGTTGCACTCCTTCACGCTCAAACGGCTTATATCCTATAGCTGCTAGCTTATATCCTGGATTAACACATAGACTACTTTTGATCCCGGTATTCCTACGGGAACGGGAATTTATTCACCGCGGGTAACACCGCACAAATAACACCGCAAATTTATAAGCTGTGTTGGCCGAATGGGAATGTGTCTTAGCTTTAGATCTGATAGTAGGTACCTACTCAATACCTACCAGCATGTCATTATCAGTCCTGGCTTTAAAATGGATAAGCCATGACTGAGGCTTTCCGGCGGCTTAAAACTCTGTCATCAAAGTCAGTCACTAGCTTAAACCAACATAATTAATCGGCTTAAAATCGGCGGCTTTTATCACTTTAATTAAATGCATAAATTGATTGGTTTTGCAATAAGTAACTCATGTTCGCACCTACCATTAACTTGGGTTTAAATAATTCCGTGGGCTATGTAATGTTGAGGTATGGTAATTGATTTACACATCATAGGTAAATAAAATTAATAATTAATGAATACCTAAATGTGTTTTTCTTTCTTTCTATCAAAGACGATTAATATCTAGAAGACAGACAAAGGCCATACACAAAATCGTAACCCGATCCCGCAGTACCAGATAGCCTGAAAACTTTAAAACATCAATTTTATCCAAGAAATTTCAATACTTAGTAGTAGGTAGCAACAATATTCAATATTTAAACATTTTTAACTAGAAAGTAATTGAAATTTCTTGGATAAAATTGATGTTTTAGAGTTTTCAGGCTATTTTTTAGGGTTACGATTTTGTGTATGGCCTTTGTCTGTCTTCTAGATATGAATCGTCTTTGCTTTCTATGTATGTAGATAGGTACCATGTAGAGAAGCTTTTACAGCAGGTAAGATACCCATCGTTAAACTGATACAAATCTAAATACTTTTTATCAGTCAAACGAATAATTTTTAAAATACCTTCGTGACGTTTCTCCAAAAATTCGACAAAAACCCTTTTTCCCACATAAATCAAATCACAAAAAGACCTAAACCTGCTTGTATAATTACCGCTAATTATATTAAACTGAGCAGAAAATATTAATTTTTAATTTGCATCTTCAACATCGATCTTTTGGATTAAGTATTCAATACTGAGGTTGCTTTCGTCCGCGGTTTCATTCGCATAACGTTTTCATGAAAACTTCTATGATTGAGGATAACAACAGTTGTTTTAAATCTTAGGATTAGTCAGGGCGTAAAACATAACATGAATCCACATTTTGCAGAAAGTCCATCTTTGAAGTTAAAGTGTCACTTGTCACTAATTTCTTCTCATTTTTTGTTTTTTAGGTAGGTTCGTTCGTTCGTTCGTAAGAGCAAGTGGCCAACTCTGGTGACGGAGTTTTTAGGCCGCCTAAAGGTAGGTAGGTAGGTACTTACTAAGTATATAATGCCCGAGCGTGTAGGCTGTCAGTCAAGTTTATGTTTTGGTTTATGTAGGTAGGTATTAATTTATGCAACTGATTGACAAAAAATATTATAAGACATTCATGAAATACAAACACACAAACATGAAGATTCATTTTAGCAGATGTTGAAGTATAAAGGCTTACTTAGGCAACTATTATTAATCTGTGCTTCTCTGATGCTGGTGCTAAGATTGGGATGTTTGTTTTAAACGTTAACTGGCCAAGTTGAGAAGGCATTTCTATTTTGATTTCCTTGAATAGGTACTTAAATCGAGATACTCCAATGAAATCAGAACCAAAAATAACACATAAGTAGGTGTAACACTTACTTACATAGGTAATTAGGTATACATAGAAAACACCCAGACTCGAGACAAATATTTGCAGATCATGCAAACATTTGTCCCGCAGCGGGGATCGAACCTTCAACCTCTATGCGTCTCTGCAGGCTTCACCCACTACGCCACAGAGGTCGTCAAATCAAAAAACTTGACTCAGTGGTTTTTGACAACAGCATCACTAATAAATAGCCGAGCTCTAATAAGTCTACCATCCATGGTCACCTACATGTTTTTCTGTTTTCTTTTTGTACCTACCTACAGTACCTACCAGGTATCTGAACACTTTTTGAAGCACAATCAGGAAATTATATCATTGCTAATGTTTTTGCACAAAATCACAGCTTAATGCAAGGCATAATGGATATTACAGTCGGGCGGGTTATAGGTACAAACTTGCGCACACCCACTGTATGTTTTGATCAGAGATTTGGCTTTCTTCGTTATTAATAAATGCCTGCAAACGATGCCGTAACGGCCGGGTGGTACAGGGTGTTCTGTTTTTCAATCGTTAATATCATCAGCTATATTGTCTACTAGTTTCTACCGAACCTAAGTTCGTATCGTAGGTATAGTAGGTACCTAAGTGACAGCATGTTTGACAACATAAAGACGACTTTATATTTACGAACTTAACAAGCTTTCAGAGCAAAGTTTACTCTTCTGCAATGGGGTGATAGATTGGTTTTCCTAAGGCTAGTCAAAAGTAGGTATGTAAGTCCAAAAATGAATTTTGTAGGTTAAAAAAATTTACGTGCCAGTGCCAGGGTTGTAAGCTGCAAGCAACCTGCATGGCGACGTAAAAAAGTTTCTTCACTGCGTACCTATATGTTAACGCGCACAGGTTTATTTTTCGTTAGGTAGGTACGGCCAGGATTTAAATCCTGGGATCGTTAAAAGTTGAGACACGTCAACGTTATTATTGCAAAATAATAAACAACAGCCTTTACAAATGTGAATGGATAATCCGAACAAATAATACATGATCGACGGGCGAGCGCATCGCTCAATCAGCGAATGACGTCACGGCTCGTGACGCGCCCCGCCCAGAGATGGCGCTGTACGATGCAGTGTGTGGGGTAAGGTCAGTGAACTCTGTCGAAAATAAACAAAACTGTCGTAGGTTTTGACCCTGGATGGTTCCTAACTTCCTATAAAATTTCTCTGTGTGTTCTGTGTTGCAAAAACATTTGAGGTTTTTTTTAGAAAACAACAACCTACTTACTTATATGAAATAGGTAGGGGAGAGGGGGGCACCTTCGAACACTTTTTAGGTTTTAAATTATATCTCTCTTATGGCGATATAAATCAAGATGTATTGTATTTTATAGATAAGTATGGGGTTTTTACTTAATAATAAAAATTATATTTACTTATTTTGACCCATAGAAATCCAACAATTTCCATTTAAAAAAAATACTTTTTTGTTCAAATGTGCCCCTTCCGCGGGGCACATTTGAAACCCCTAGGGGCAGTTTTGAAAACCGAGGATAAAATAAAATCCAAGTAACTTGAAATATAATAAACACTATATTTAAGTTAATTGAATTATACATTATCATCGCGCATTGCACTCTTATTCCTACACTAATAATTAGTTACAAAAATTAATAAAACTCGAAACAGTCTGGGGCAGTCTTGAACAAGATCAAATTTATTTATTTTTATTCGTTATAACATAGAGCAAAATGAATATTGCAAAACAATCATATAAAATAATCTTTATGATACCAAATCTATAAAAATATAACAAAACAGTTTTAGAAACGTACTTTAAATGCTTTAACTATAAAATAAAAAATAAAATAGCCTCAATGGCTTTCAAAACATTTTATTCAAAAGTGCCCCAGTATTTTATTTCAAATCTGCCCCAATACCATATTTCATAAATAATCATCTCTAGATAAAAAACTTGCTTGAGATCAAATTAATTTTCATTTGATATACACGGTCTATAATATAAACAACACTATTAAATAATAACACATTGAAAAATATACCTACGTTGTCACTAATTTGCTTACAATTTTTAAAAATATTCTTTATCACTGACCATGTAAACCAACCGTTGAATTATTTTCAAAACGACACTGTCTTTGACGTTAGTTGGTAACTGACAGATGTGAAGTTCGGTGTTAGGAGTATTTCTAAGATTTCGGAGGTTAAGAAAGATAAAGGATGCATTCATAAAACCACTAATTCAAAACTGCCTCTGTTCGAAGGTGCCCCCCTCTCCCCTACCTACATAGGTGGAGGTAAGTACCTAAGTATCTACCCTAAGGTAAGTCCTTACCTACCCTACTTCCAGGTCCTGGTCTAAGTTTTTCTTGAAAACTCATTGATAATGAAATAATGATATTAGTGGCAATTCTGAGTGTCGCAAAAGCTAAACTTTCATAGCGATGGAAATAAAAAGGATGGCATTAATTTTAGTTACATAAGTAAGTACCTACCTAGTTTAGTTTAGCTTTTGCGACACTCAGAATTGCCACTATTGTCTGACTGAACTGAAGATAACTTAAGATAACCTAAGCCTCTAATAATCGTTTACCTACCTACTTACTAGATAGTAGGTTGTCAGGAGGCAATTTTTCTCTTCTACCATCCTCTCAGCTTAGCCAGCCATCTTCTTCTTCCTGCCCTTATCCCACATTACGTGAGGTCGGCACAAACATGGTATTCTTCTTCCATTTCCCTCTCTAAGTTTCCATCTCAACAGTCCATCCATCTCTTCCTTGGTCTAACTCTACCTCTACCCATATATCCATCCACATGCACATCAAGCACTCTTCTAATTTACATGCCATTCTTCTCTTTTCTTAACATGGCCACACCATGCTTAGCCGGCGTTAAGTACAGGAAAGGCAATGGTTACGTTACGTGTGGGGCTGACTTACGGCTAGTCTCAATAACCTATCTATCTTTGAATTTTCTTACTGTGGGTAGATATTTGACATTTCTTTCATACAGAAAACGTCAAATAGCTACTGACAGTAAGCAAAACCAAGGACAGATAGGTTATTGAATCTGGATGTTAGCCGCGTGTTTCCTTCACCGTTTAGAGCTCATAGTAAAGTGTAGGTATACCTTATACCTTCCTAGTTATGTAGGTACCTATAGATAATACATTTTTCGAAACGCCAAATATGATCCATGGCCGTGATTCGAACCCGTAACGAATAGTACCTACTTACCTACCTACAACAACGGCTCGGTTAATGAGGTACCTACCTATGTATCTAGTTTATTTGAACTTATTTGCTTGTAATGCCATCTAGTGGCAACTACTGAAACTAAAATTAACATTTTACGTTACAAACTACGCATCTAGATTTAGGAAAAAAAATGCATTTTTAGGATCATACTCAATAGCATTTAAGACGACCAAGGGGTTTCTTACATTACCTATTAAATATTTATATTAGGTTTTAGAATAGAATACGAAATAAATACAACCTATGAATATGGATGAGTAAAACGGAACGTTCGTAGGTACATCGAATGTCATTTTGCAAACAAAAACTATGTCAAAATTATTTCTAAATTCTATGTAAAAACAAATTACAAAACCAATCCAAAGTTAATTTTCAACGATCCATGGTATCTGTTTATTACGCAGATCATTAATTATCCACGGAAATGGCTGAAAAGTAAGTAGAAATAACAATTTTCTTACATCCTCGTTTCTTGTTTTCTTCTCCACGACCTATTATAACTTCTATACCGTTTTATTCCTGATTTATTTCCTTCTGTGCTACCGTTAGCTATGAATTACAATCCAAGATGCTATTAAAAACTAGGTACTTAGGTACACAAATTTTCAAAGCATAATCACTTGGACTAGTTTGATAAAAATACTGATTTGTTCCGCCATAAATAAATAAATAAACGCAGTTTACTTTATCAAACAACGACATGCTTACCTGTAATTCTTGTGGTATGAAGTCAGCAACATGAAAAATAGGGAGCATTTTTTAAGGTTGACCTCAATACGGTAAATATTAGGTAGGTATATTTTATGTGTTTAGGTACTGGTCCACCTTGGAGATAATACATTGACACATCAAGCTTTTAGGTACAAGTTTTTCTAAGAAGTTATCATCAGATCTAGATTTTTACAGAAATCATAAATTAATTTGGATGGTAAAACTAAAGTCTTAAGTATACCGAGACTATTTACCATGTTTTGCCCATGGACATAGAAAGAAAGAAAAAGCCATGCTAGGATTCTATTGCCTGTTCCAACACAACACTCAATACACAGGAAAAGAATCAGGCAAGAACACAGGATTTCGAGATGACCTGAGATTTACCATTGTTTGAATATTCATACCACTCATCCCAGGCATTATTGAGTTCTGCAGCATTCTAAATTTAAAACTCACTGTGGATTCCGCTCATACGAAATTAGTTTACTGAATAACTGATGCTGTAATCATGAGAACCATTTCACTCAGCCAACAATGCTCATCACACATTCTGTTGAAATCATCGAGTTAAGATGCTCATGTTTTCATAACCCTACTATTATTATAAATGCAAAAGTTTGTAAGCATGGATGGATGTTTGTAACTCTTTCACATGACAACTACTAAACGGATTTGGCTGAAACTTGGAATATACATCGTTTATGACCGGGAACAGGCTACTTTTGATCCCAGTATTCCCACGGAAACGGGAACTACTGCGGGTAACACCGCAGGGCGCAGCTAGTACTATGTAAACCGTTTCATTGCCTAGGTCTGCCGAAGCGAGCCCTGGTGAGGCTACCAGCAGTCACCAGGATGAGAGGCCATCTGGGAACTGGTGGGACAGCTGGATCAGCTCTGCCAAGACTAAAGTAAGTAAAACACTGGATTCTTAAAACAAATGAGAAAAAAAAAAGGTTTATGCTTAATACTTTCTTACATCAATAGCAGATTTATATAGTCAAGCCAAAGCCACTCGGCAGTAAATGTGAACTGCAGTCCTAGCAAGGCTTCTTATTGTCAATTGTCTTGTTCTCATATCCTTGGACATGCCACTCAGCGTCATCTAGTCCCAAGCTAAGCAACTAAATGCTTGTGTTATGGTAACCAGATGACTGAATACTACTTTTTTTTTCTCTCTATACAATACATATAGAAAAACACCCAGACCCTGAACAAATATCTGCAGAAAATAGAAATATCACTCTGCAGGGATCGGACCCACAACCTTTGCGTCTCAGGTGGGCCTTCACCCACTGTGCCACAGGGTCATCAATATAAGCAGCATGATAATAGAGTTTGACATTTACCAGATATCTCTTTTCTCATCTTGACATGTTAAGCTGGAATAGATAGACAGATTTTCTTAACTTCTAGACTTGATACAAACATTTGAATTTATAATATTACCTAGTAGAATGTTGTGAACACAACATAACCTCGTCTTGAGCACACTTCAAACAAAGACAAAATTAACATAAAATTAAGGCTAAGCATTTCCCAAATAAATTAAACTTAATATATTCTATTTAAATAAATGTTATTTACATTTGAAACAGCCTTCCTATTATACGGTCATGCCACATAAACAACTCTTTTGATGAAGTTTCAAGACATATCTCAGTCGTAGCTTAAATACTTTTAGGACAAAATAGCGAAACAATTAGCCATAATCAATAACTTAAAGTTGGAAATCCATGATCTCTGTTTATGGGAAAAAGGCAATAATAATGTATTGTAAAGTCTTAAGAGTCATGTAATTCTACTGCAGTTCTTTTTTACCTACCAAGCAAGCTATTCCATCTCAACAATGTCCCAGTACTACAGTGTCCCCTTAAGTGTTGGCAAAGCTTGCCTCCTGACTCTGTATAAAATCATCTAGTAAAGATGTAAAGGCTTAAGTTTTCTTTTGTACCAATACCATGAATAGAACAAACACATGTTGGTGCCTAGCTTTCTTCTCACCATTTCATCCTCTTAAATCTATATTGTTTAAGTCTAATGGGGAACCAATCAAACAAAGGGGAAGAGATGATAATATTGTATCTATGTGCTCGATCATTTACCAGTATTTTCAATATTTTTCAGGTTCGTTCAAAGGTTTGAATAAAAAATCGCATATTTTTTTATAATAGGAAAATAACTGTAAATTATTACTGAAAAAACATGCCGATATAATTTTTCTTATTAATTATATGCGCTCTAAACAGTGAAGGAATACATTGAGAAGAAACTGGTTATTTTTCTAATAGAGAACATGAGCTTGCAACCATTTGGACATTATGATACCTCTGACCACCCTATTGAACATCTTTTTTACAGAAATCAGAAATGTAGTATTAAATGCTTATGATACCCCGCATAAAGGACCACCTTTGAGTCTAAATACGGAAAACGGAGTCCCCATACATACATTGCTTATGATACAGTCATGATAATTTTTTCGTTTGACATTCTACATTAGAACTATTGTCTGTGCATATTTTTTAAAGTTATTTTTGCAACTTAACTAACCACTGTCAATTTCAGTCTGCGGAAGTGTACACAATGGTGAAGAAGGACTTGGACGAGATAGGGAGCGCGGTGAAGAGCGAAGCGAGCCACGTTTTCAGCAGCACTTCTACTGTCATCGGAAAGACTCTGAAGGTAAACCTATAGAAATATGAATTTAAGTACTATGTAGGTACTGTCAGTGATGTCACATTGTTCTTGAATGAATGAAAATGTACATTGTTCTTGAATACATTGTAGTTGTTATTTCAGAGTGACATTTTCATTCATTCAAGAACAATGAACTTACATTGTTCTAGAATGAATGAAAATGTACATTGTTCTTGAATGAATGAAAATGTCACTCTGAAATAACAACTACAACAAATAACTCTTGAAATAAATGAGATTGGTTGTCCGAATCAAAAGTTAAAAGCCGTCCATTCAATAAACACTGATATCACTTTGAATATTTATCATTAAAGAACAAGCAAATTGAATTAAAGTTTGACTACTATAATTAACAAATAAACAAAATTTTTTCAGTTGGAAAATCCAGAATCTCCAGCAAATGTGATGAAGAAAAGTCTCAGTACCTTCATTGGTAAGTAATTTAATAGAATTTGCATTAACATTTATAAAAATTATTAATTTAATAAAAAAACAATAACCTTAATCTTAATTGATGCCCATTTTAAAGCTATCACTTAAGCTTATCGCGTTTAGTGCCCACGACGCACATGACCAAGTTGAATGCAAAGTCTCCTTAAAATTGCACTTTGATAGCTAGGTTGGAAATGGCTTTTAACAATTTTGTTTTAATAGTAAAATATGACCACTTAATGGTGTCAATTCAGATGTCGCCAAAACTTAACTAATTTGACAGCACTAACAACATTGTGTCCGTCCCTTTCATAACGATCGAAATAAAAAGGATGGCATCAATTTTAGTGCTGTCAAATTGGTTTAGTTAAGTTTTTGCGACATCGGAATTGACACCCTCTTAAAATGTGTTCCTCAGGTCAAGTAAGCACTGTCCTTAACCCGGAACCCGATGATGAAGACGATACGGAGGTCATTCTTTCCTCCGGAGACACCACTATGCTGTCTACATACAAAGTAAGCATTACTTTGCCTATCAATGGGACAGTATTAGATCGCGCCCCGTAAAAAGAGCGCTGGCTGTCAAACTGCGCAGTGGTCGATGATTGGTGGAGAGGTAACGCGGCGCACTTCATACCATTGATTTAGCGAGTGCTATTGGTTCGTCGGCGAGTGAACACAGGCGCAAACATACCCCCGCTACTTCTCCTCAGCGCTCTTTTCAAACTCGGCGCACGCTACGTAGTGCGCAGAGTTTTTCTTTTTTGCGTACAAGCTACATTGAACATTAAAACAAACGGCATAACGTCTACATTCTAATGTCAAATGTGTGTAGATTGTGACTCTTTAATACATCTCAATGGGCGCGACCTATGCTGATTGTTTATGACTTCCAGAAAGAGCTAGAAGCTCTTCAGCGCGTGGACGCGACCTTCATAGTCCCCGCCGAGTCCCCCGAGTTCTCCGCCTGGCTGGCGAGCCTGGAGGGCGGGGAGGGCGCGCTCAACGTGAGCGCGACCTCGCGTCGTCTCTCCTCCAGCGCCACGCTGAGGGAACAGTATCATAGACTGGTGCCCGACGCCGTCACACACGAACACTTCTGGCAGAGGTGAGGTTTCTATATCTCTATCTATCTTCTTCTTCTTCTTGCTCGGTACACTCTTGGCAGAGTGGTCGTGGTCATCAGTGTAGTTCTCCCTTTGTGGCTTCTATATCTATACTTCTATACTAATATTATAAAGAGGTAATGTTTGTTTGTATGTTTGGGGTAATCTCCGAAACTACTTATCCGATTTCAAAAATTCTTTCACCTATTTGTAGCTTAGACTTTCCGAATGAACATAGGCTATATTTTATCAAGGTAGGTACCACGTTAGCGAAGCCGCGGGCGAGTAAGTCATAAATAAATGGACATTCCACACAGCGCCATCTAGTCCCAAGCTAAGCAATTTAATGCTTGTGTTATGGTAACCAAATGGCTGATATACTACGTAGGTCGTAGATAATTTTTTTAAGCTATTGCATAGCTTCTAACGCGGGCCTTGAGCGTGGAGACCGAATCCAGAAATTCCGTAACGAAAATAACCTAACACCCCCCATGCAATAGCTTTACCGCGGCAGTCTCCGAGTGCCACACGTGTTTTTTTTTGTAAATACTTATACAATCATATATTTGTTTCGTGTCTGGGTGTTTTCTATGTATAATATGTATGTATTTACAAAAAAAAATGTATCTATGTAGTTTATCAGTCATCTGGTTACCATAACACAAGCATTAAATTGCTTAGCTTGGGACTAGATGACGCCGTGTGAAATGTCCAAGGATATTTATATTTTTTTTTATTTTTTTTATATTATACATAGAAAACACCCAGACACACATCGGTGTGACTATAGGTAAGTGAGGGCCCCCCGCAGTTCTATAATCTATCTGCGATATTTTCCTGAATCTTCCTGTATTTTTTCCAAGCTATGTACTAATGTAAGATTTTTTTTTAGATATCTATTCCGCGTGGCGTTGCTTCAAGATCGTCTTGCCGCGGCCTCGCGCCGTCCGCCTGCGCCCGCGCCGACCACACTGGACCCAGTGCTGGCTCACCTGCCTCTGCAGTCCGACACGCCCATACTACAGTGAGTATACTACATACTACAGTGATTATACTACATACAACAGATGGTATACTACATACTACAGTGAGTATACTACATACAACAGTGAGTATACTACATACTACAGTGATTATACTACATACAACAGATGGTATACTACATACTACAGTGAGTATACTACATACAACAGTGAGTATACTACATACTACAGTGATTATACTACATACAACAGATGGTATACTACATACTACAGTGAGTATACTACATACAACAGTGAGTATACTACATACTACAGTGAGTATACTACATACAACAGATGGTATACTACATACTACAGTGAGTATACTACATACTACAGTGAGTATACTACATACAACAGTGAGTATAATACATACTACATTTAGTATACTACATACAACAGATGGTATACTACATACTACAGTGAGTATACTGCTTAGTCTACTTACAACAGATCGTATACTACATACATAAGATGGTATATTAGGTAGGTAACATCAGAACTATTTATCAATGGGCCTTATAATTCGATTTTTACCATCTGTACTATTCCTTCGTTCGCTCGTGGCATAGTTTGCTAAGACTTTCTTGATAGATTGTTAAAGTTAAGCAGCGATCTGTGGTCACAATTTGGATGGGTGACCGCCTGTGGTTTTAAATTAACAGCTGAGCGCTTCCGTGCTTCGGAGGGCACGTTAAATTGTCGGTCCCGGCTTTAACAGACGCCATTGGCCATTTGCTCAGAAGAACTTTCTTTATTTCAATAGATTATTTTTTTTTTTTTTTTTTTTTTTTTTTTTTTTTTTTATTTATTTGGGTAAACAAACAGTAACACATTACAAAAAGGGTTACATTCTTATTGATAAATGACAACTAAATGTGAGACCAACACCGTTTACCACGGATTACTTATATATTTTACTTAAGTTTAGGTATAGCTAATGATAAGTAGATAGTGCTTATTCTATGAGAATTTTAAGTAACATTTTTTAAGGTAGGTACTAGCTCGGGTTAAAAGGTATAGTTAATTATACTTAAGTAGATAGTGCTTATTCTATGATAATTTTAAGTAACATTTTTTTGAAGGTACTAGCTCGGGTTGCCGGTATATCCAATGAGTTGAAATTAGTGTTAAATGAGTCAACAAGCCGGAACAGCGGCGATCGCATGCCAGCATTGGTACGACAGCGAGTTGTGTAAAACATACGAGAAGGGTTGCGGCAATGCGTTCTAGTAGGAACTATATAACATAATTTATTAATTATAGGCATACAATCATATTTGTTATTGCAAAGGGCATGAAGCAGCATTGTTTCAAGCAGTGAGCGTCTTTGTTGGAGATTAAGAAGTTTGTATTTATGAAGCAACTGTTTATATGACAAACGTTCGTGAAGACATTTATAATGCATACAGCGGAGAAATTTCTTTTGAACTGATTCCAGAGCAATGTGATACTTATTATAAAATGGGTTCCAAATGGGCACAGCATATTCTAATTGAGATCGGATTAGTGATTTGTAGAGATAAAGGTAAGTAGATGGTCGCTTGAAATCAGAGCTAGATCTCATGACAAATCCATACATTTTGAATGATTTACTAACAATGTTCTCTATATGTTCATTTAGGTGTAACTTTCTGTCAAGTGTAATGCCTAGGTCTTTAATGGATTCAACTGAGTCCAGTTGGACGTTGCATAGACTGTAGGGATATCTACTAATAGTTCGTTTCTTTGTGAAGCTGATACTTTTACATTTGTTTAAGCTAAGATTAAGTTCATTATTGGTACAGTAGGTGGAGAAGCGATCGAGATCGTCTGAGATTAAAATAAAACTTGTATAAATCGTGATACGTGATCAGATAATTTATATTTCCAGGAGCCCTAAGAAAGTGCTGTCGGGGATAGACAGCGACAAGTCCTACGACACCACTTCTTACGAGACTCCGGACGTCGACAACGTAGCGGTGGCTTGGGAGGATGGTAAGTCTAAATAAAACTTTCATCGCGTCAAATAACTTTACGGGTATTAAGTAGAAGTAGAGTCACCATTAGTATGCACAGATATGAAAATGAAAATATGTTTATTACAGCGAAAAACCAGTTATAAAAAAAATAGTTGTATTTAAGTCTAGGTACAAAAGTATAGGTAGGTACACAAGACAAATTTCGCTGACAGATTTTAACTGTATTATAACATTTTCTTTATAATAAAAAATCAATTAGGTACAGTCTTGCTAATACAGAAAAATGTCTTGACTGTTATTTGAATATTCATTAAGTTTCGTTCGCTTGAATACAGGGCCGCTAAATAATTGCTAAACTCAAAAGGATAGCTGATATTGAAAAAATTAAATTAAGTACATATAATCGCGGTATATTTTACGTATTAAAACAAATTCGTTTTCGTATCATGTAATTTAGCGAAAATGGATATCAAAATGAATGCAAATTATTTGAAACAATATATTTTTTCTTGACAAAAATCATTATATTTTTAGAACTAGGTACTCGTAGCAATGCAAATTATTTAAAACAATATATTTTTTCTTGCTTGACAAAAATCATTATAATTATTATCAGAACTACTCGTAGCTATTTAGATTTAATATAATTCTAGTATATTATATACAGTAACTAAAACCCGTAAAGTAATTTTGACATTAAGTGTGATGCTTTCCTTCATGTAGGTACGTGTTATTCTATAATGTTTTTGTATTATAATTACAAACATTACAAACATACATTCATTTTATATAGTTATTTATAGTAAGCTTTTCGAAAATACTGCGTCTTTTGAATTGAGATGTATTGTAGAGCCACAATCAGACAAATAAAATGTAAACGCCAAAACTCGGCGCACACTACGTGGTGCGCAGAGTTTTTCTTTTTTGCGTACAAGCGACATTGAACATTAAAACAAAAGATATAACGTCTACATATTTACACGCACATTTTTTTAGTGTGGTCAGCTATTAGATTGTGACTCTTTAATACATCTCAAAGGCCTTTTGGTATATTTTCTGTAGTATCATATAGGGACCAAATAGTATAGCAATTTTATGTAAGCATGATTTTCTATAAGTGAAATAGTCTACATTAGAATTGCTTATCAGATGTGTATTGCTCATACCATTGTTCTTCGAATAAATGCTTACAATATAAACTTTTCTATCTCTTGACTAAAACAACCTTATTTCCTCTACCTTAAGAGCGGATTCAGTCTGACATTTTCGCAGAGGACTTCGCACACGACGTTGAACTAACAGAAGAACAGCAAATACTACTTCTTGAAGAATACGAGAGAGAAATATCTACAAAAAAGCAAATAAAGAAAGACGCAACCAACAATAATACAAAACAAACGAACACAAATAATAAATCAAAGACAAAGTCCGCGCAAACTAGAGACAAGATGAACAATAAACAAACAGCTACAGAGAAATCCCCGTCCATAGACAAGAAGAAAGATGGCGGACAAGCCACGCCGAAGAAAATAAAAGATGTGTGCGGAAATGACTTAGTTGAGGATCACTTCGCTGAGAAGGATGATAGTAATGATGATACTAATTCAGATGAGAGTTGGGAGAAGGAGTTTGAGATAGATGAGGTTGAACAGAAAGCTTAGTCCGGCCATAGACAATAACAGCTGGTCGCGCAAATTCTTGCTAGGGTAACTGGAATTAACTGGATACTTTATTCCGACAAGTAAAATAATTTATAAACTTGACAACTTGACAGCTAGCTAATGTCAGCCCAAAATAATGTTGCCTACTTCTGTCTGGTTTGAAATTGTTTTATTAGTCAGATATAAATAAAAATATACTTACATAAAAATCCTAGACAAGGTTTGTCTATAGAAGAATTATGCGACTTTATTGACATTTACGTCCATTTATTTTAGCAAGAGACACGGTTATTTGTACATTTGGGAATTTATGGCAACGTGGTAGAGATCAGAATTCTATAAGTTGTCAGCATAAAAAAAATAGAAAATGTACATAGTGAAAAAAGATCATTTAAAATACAAACACACTAGTGTTATTCTTACATCAATTCTTAAAATTCTACTATCAAGTGTAAAGTTATAGAAGAGATATCTTAAATTATAAATTTATTTTAGCTTTTAAAACTTTAATTTAGTTCTGAAATGCATAAATACTGTGTCTCTCTTCGAACCGGTCTGTGTTCAAAACTATCCACACAAAATAATAGAAAGAACTTTGTTTTGTCACATAAACCTCGCTAATCATGCTGTCTCGCTCTCTCAAGGTAAAAGTATAATTCACCATCTCACTCTGGTTAATGGACGCAAGGTTTCCCATCTTAAATGAATCATTACTCGACAAAGACCATGTTAAAAGCTGTATAAATACCTAATTAATACCCAGTGGTAGTAATGCTTAGCTTTTGTACGGTAGGTACAACTGTACTGTAATCCTTATTTAGCAGAGCCATAAAAACGTAAATCTAAATAAGTAAAAAAAATGTATATCCGATTTTTTTATGTCATATATTGAACTACAGTTTATTATCTCCGGTTTAAATTACAAACAGTGTTTGTACTGTAATGTCGGTCACTTACATTCGCAAACGCAACCATAAGTGTAGGACGATAGAATGCTTTTCTATTCAATGAAGAAACAGATCGCACAGTTGAGCTATATCTATCTTGCTTGAAAAGAGAGATTAATAGAATGAATGAAAGAGATAACTATAGGTCAGACTGCGCGTCACGGTTCGCTTCTTCTGTGAACCAGGTTGTGAACCATACTAAATGAAAAACCTTCAGAGAATAGTAAATGTAAAAGTGACTGGTGTGTTAAGTTTTTTTACTAAAATTATGTAGTTTTATGACAGCCGATTTGACAAACAAATTGTTTTATAGTATTTGATAGTTTTGTTTCGATATAATCCTGTATTCTTAGATGCACATAAACCTTTTTAACTCATTTCCAAAGCTATAATTTAAATTTTCAATATTTTATCTAAATGGTGGTTTTGCATTATTATTATACAAGAAATATATAAATATGTAACCACAGATAAGAGAATATTAAAACTATGTGTTAGTCCGTCATTAAACAGAATAGCCCAATTTATAATGTTCTTATAGGCTTCCTAAAATGGCTGCTAAATCTGTTGCCATACTTCATTGACAGGATTGACAAGTAAAAACATTATCTAAAGCCTTGTTAATTGTAAACCCATAGTACATAATTATATCCTACTGCATTTATTTTACTACTTAAATAAGTGTACCTATTCTGTAAGCCTCTATGTCCTAGTTTTTAGAATTTTTATTTTGTCCATTCCAACTTTTGATTTGTGCAATTTACAGTGTTTTGATAGAGTTGCTAATTTGTAGACCTGCCTGGATATAGTTTGTTAATTTACGCGCTATTGTTTTTTTACAATTAAACAAAGATTTATTTATAATTAAACATGCACTTACACATCAATATAAATCACTTTTAATTAGTTTCTTTGGTTAAAAAACAAAAGCGCACCCCACAATTTAATAAATCGCAGATGTCCGTTTATTATAATTAAAATAACCTAACTATTGTACATTAAAATGTAAAGTGTGATATATAGGACTTTTCTACTGCTCAAAACTTTAATTCAATATATTAAACGAATTTTGCTGGTTAGTTTTGGGCAGTACATAGATATAAAACTAGTGATAATTTATTAGATTTTTTTTCTTCTCGATTTAGAAGGTATTCGACAATACATACATTTTGTATATCTGTTTTTGGCAAAAGCGAAATGAGGTGATTTCAAGCCTGTATAGAAATGCTGTGTCTATTTATAATACTATAATTTAAATTGGTATTTATTATTTTGTTTACTGATAACTATAAACGTAAAATGTGAATGTCTTATTTCTGTCATGATAAAGACTGAAACAGCTTTTAACAATATACACTTAACCCCAACGATTTGAAAGCCACCTTCCCACATACAAGCAAGGAGGTGGTAGTGCACACGTTAAAGTGGCATGTCTAAAAGTATCTTAATTCATTCAAATTGATGTCACTTGTTGGAAATTTACATAAAAAATGTTGATTATGTCTACTGTTGAACTATGCTAATTTGACTCAAATAAGTTTATTTCAAGTTGAAATGTCAAAAATGATTTTTTTCTATTACAATATTTTAGTAAGTCAGTAAGCAATAGAATATTAAATAGACACAGCATATTAATCTCCCAAGTATCTGATACTGCTTATCTCCGCCTCAAAATTAAATTAAGTGCAATATAGCTTTTGGCGACAAATTATTTTTAACTAGGTTAATCGTCATACACATGACTCTAGATTTCGTTATGTTTGTGTAAATTATAATTATTATGAATATGAATAAAGTTATTAAAAATCGAATTATATTTTTTATTATAAAAGTCAAGTGTTTTGATTTGAAGAAAGTTCTCACTAACAAGAAAAGCTAGGACACAAATCGATATTCATTTGTCAAGATCTGATGCGCTCGAGTTTAAACATTTTTTTTACATTTTTAAAAAGAACTGCCCCGCTAGCTTCCACCTTACCACTAAGGTGGAAGTTAGCGTGGCAAGTTTACCAATTTCCAGTGTGAGCATCAATGAGAATCACAATCATTAGAATAACCTAACATGTAAAACGAGTGATCTTTGAGGTTGTGAGTCAAAAAAATCTATTTTTGGTTGGCAAAGGGACTCGTCTCTGGTTAATGAAAGTCATAATACATAGTAAACATTTATTCCGGTCTCGGCAACTGTCCTTGTCCTGGCAAATGAGTCTTTCTTGGCAAGTGCGGCGTCTCCAGAGGTACCTCGTGCGGCCAGTAGCTGCCGGCGGGCGCGGGGGCGGGGTGCGGGGCGGAGGGCTGCGGGTGTGGGTGGTGGGGGGGCGCACCCATCCATTGAGGGTACCAGTAGAGGCCTTGTTGCTAGGGGGATATGGGTCAAATTAGCATACCGATTTCCAGTGCGTAACATAAAACTTGTTGCTGAATAAAAAAATCGACTGCGCTCGAGTATGTCAAGTCGTCTTCGTATTCTCGAGCACTGTCGAATTTTTATACCTTGTTGATGCCATGACAGGTGAAGCGGTACTCGTTGACAGCTAGAGGGTCGAGGTAGCTGATGCCGGCGATGGACCCGTAGTTGGGAGGGAACATGAACCAGCACCCGTCTAGTGTGTCTGCAACATTTGAATTCCAAAATTTCAGGGTCTTTGAATCATGTAACTTCTAATGTTATCAACTGGGACGAAATCGGAACGTAGGTACGAACACCTAAAGTATATGTTGTGTATTAATTTTTATGATAAAGCGCACATTGGATTGGCATATCTGCGCCAGAGACCGGCTACGTAAGTACGCTCCGATTTTTACCCAGTGAACGTGAAGCTTTAGAAGCCGATAAAAAAAAGGTATGCAGTGGTTCAAATGTCGAGATCTCGCGAGATCCAAATTTCTACTCGCAAGGTCTAGACTTTTCGGCGCCTAGAGATTGCATTCCTTACTCACAAGTGATATTAGGGTTATCGAAGTCCCCGTCGTGAGGGTAGGCGGTCGCAGACGGCGGCTCCGTGGAGACAGTCTCCAGCCACGGCGGCACCGGGGACAGGCCTGTTCCCGGGTCTCCGGGGATCGTGAATGGACCTGCAGGACGATGCATACTATACAAGTCATAATCATTCATCATTATCCTGCTTTATTACATACTATAGGTATACGAGTCATGGTGAAAATATCGTCGATTTACGCCCGAAATTAATAATGTATCTTCAATCCGAGATTAAATTCAATCTTGGATTGCTGGGTATCTCCCGATCGATCTCCTATCCGCATGCCAATAACCTATCTGCTATCCCAATCTTTTTTTTTGGTGGCAGATTGCCGGCAATCCTTTCCCTCTTTAACGTTCCGTTTTATGTAAAATGTTTAATGGAACCACAATATTAATTTGGAACCACAATATTAATTTGAGTAATATAAAAACAAATAATAAATAAAATTAATTAACAAGTTGTAGATAGTAATATTTATAGTTCAAACAAATTGTTATTTGCCTAAAAACTTGCAGATTTAACAATCTCAATACTTATACACAAAATACTTTAACTGAAATGGAACGTTCAAGTTGACGAATGGTATTTGACAAAGAGAATATAACCAAATATAACCACTACTGTACAGTTATTTGTTGCGAAAATTAGGTAAATAAAACAGATGTGTGTTGTGTGATCATTTCATCAGCATTACTTCTAATGATGGATTCAGAAATCGTAAGTTACCTACCTACCTACCTACTGGTTTTTATGGAAGTTGTAGAGATGACGCCTACGGCCTAACTTAGCAAAAGCACACCAGGTTCTTGCCTGCTTAGAGAAATTCTGAGCTTGCCTGTTTCTTTCCCTGGTGTAGGAAGCTAAAGCTACGAATAGCCCTCGCACATGATCCATTTTAAAGGCAGCAGATGCGTTTAAAATGGGAAAATTTAAAGAAAAATGCACGTATGTTCATTCCCTATTAACCTCATATTTTCTGTTTTTCAGTAAAAAAGAAATTGAAACCTGATGAAGGGAAAACAGCCAGAAATAATGCAAAAGCAGAACATTTTGCTACTAAAAAACGATGTCTGGACGCTAATATAAATAATACAATCTAGAAAACAATAAAAAAAACACAGCTTACTTTGAATAACTTAGAATTAGGATTACAGAAGTGGAAGGAGAGTTTGTAAGGTGTTTTGTTAAGTTTTTAAACCTTTTTGATTTATGTATTTAATTGTTTTAATTAAATATTATATCAACAAACATTTCATTTCATTTCAATTGTCCTACAAAACTGTATTTTGATGGTAACATGATTGTTCTGAGATATGAATAATCTTTTGACTTATTATTCCTAGTAGGTAGGTATTATTGTTTCTATAAGATAATGTAGGTACTAAGTTACATTCCTATCTCACATTACCTACCACCTACTACAATTGCTTACCAAGGGTATTGATAAAAAAAAAAACTATTTTGTCATTTATTATAGTAGTTTTTATTATTAGCACTGTTTAAATCGTCTTGCTAGGTAAAAGCCTGTGTATATAAGTAACTAAAATAATAATTTATGAGAGCTGCCCATTCTGTAACATCTTGTTCTTCCGTAGGTATTATTCTCTAGATTCTAGAATAATATCTGCTGCTGGTAGCTATACTTCAGCCTAACCGAAATCTGAAGGTGAATAATTCTACATCCTCGAGGGTCTGCATAAAGTTCACCCTTCTGATTCTTCGTGAACTTCTAACTTCGGCGTTGGCGTCGATATCATCACTTTCCCAATCCGATAACTGAGCCAGAACCTCCAAATCACTATTATTATCACTATCATCACTATCACTTGAAAATTCCGACAGATTTATTAGGTACTTTTATAATAAATATAATAAATTTATCAAGATTACAAAATCGATCCTTTGGCAATCTCAATCTGTCAAGAAGAAATCCAACAAATTTCTCGGATTGCAATCTGCGATTGTTTTCACCTATCAAAGCAAACGTCAAATAGAAAGATTGGTTATTGGCAAGCTCAAACTGTCATTTTCGAACAGAGGCCAATCTTTAATCCGTGATCCGACCTCCCAAAGATAGCCTGGTTTTTTGGATTGCAAACTCAATCCAAGGATTGGTTATTGGCAAGCTTTTTCTAGAAAAAAGATTGAAATGTCAATCTCAATCTTCAAATTAAGGATTAGGATTGAATATTAATTTCGGCCGTTAAATACCGACAATGTTTCTCTTCATCTGGGTATGAGTATGGTCACTCCTCGCGGTCGGGTCTCACCGAAAGTTTCAGGTTGAAAGTGAAAAAGATTCATACCATATTTGAAGTAATTAGGTAATAAACACTATTTGCACACCAAATAAAAAGTAAGTAAGTTCGTACGAGCTACTGGGCCAAATCTGGTGGCGATGTTTTAAGGGCTGTAATAGGCCTTCGTCGTGAACTTAAAAGCCGGGACTGACAATTTAACGCTTTAACAGCACAGAAGTTCGGTTGCATCCGATATCGCAAAACTTTGTAAAGTGACGAGTTCGAATCGAGTGGCTTTTTTGCTGTACTACATAAATACCACTTGCGGTCACCTACACCTATCCAAATCCAAATCCAAATTATGACCGTTTAGAACGTCGCTCAACTTCAACTCGAGCACCTCAGGTATTTATTTTATTTATAGAATATTACGGTCAAACCTCCATAGAAGTTGGTGTTATTCCACTCGCAGACGTGGTGGTCGCAGGCGAGGGGGGAATACGGCTCCTTCGTGTAGTACGTGTAGCCATTTGGGAGGTACTGCAATAAATAGTTGACGCTTGACGGAAATTCCGTCGCTGATCTTCCGTTGTTGAAATCCCGTCAAGGTTCTCCGTTACTTATTCTTGCATATAAATAAATTACTAATAGCGGGCATACTGCCGTGACGTAAGTTCAGCGCCGGATTCTCCAGATCTTATAAAACATCGCCTTCTGACATTATAATTGACATCGAATATTCCTAATAACAAGTATTAGTGACTACTGCTGTGGCGCAGTGGGCGAATACTGAGACGCGAAGGTTGCGGGTTCGATCCCGCCGCGGGACAAATGTTGTATGTTCTTCAGATATTTGTTTCGGGTCTGGGTGTTTTGCTATCCATAAATGTATGTATATATTTACAAAAAAAAAAATATCTAAGTAGTACCTATATCAGTCATCTGGTCACCATAACATAGGCATTAGTTGCTTAGCTTGGGACTAGATGGCGCTGTGTGGAATGTCCAAGGATATTTATATTTATTAGTGACTCACAAGCAAATAATCGTAATGCCGGAACCTAATCCCCTGGATATTGAAGTCGAGGATAAAGGAGCCCGAGGTGATGACGCAGGAGGCGGCCGACAGCGGGGGCAGCTTGTACATCACCAGCCCGCACTTCACTATGGCTTTGGGAAGCGTGGCCACGTCACGAAGGTGTTGTAAGTTCTTCTTGAATGGAAACCTGGAGACGAGGATGTAAAATAGAAAGAGTAAACAAGACAGTAGTGGCAATTCGGGATGTCGCTAAAACTTAATTAATTTGACAGTACTAAAATTGATATGCCATCTTTTTAATTTAGATCGTTATGAAAGGGACGGCAACATTTTTAGTGCTGTCAAATTAGTTTAGTTTTGGCGACATCCAGAATAGCCATTAATATCACCAATGAAGCAATCAAATCAGCAAGCATACTTCTAGCTCCTTCTCAAGCAAACTTGTTTAACCAAATCATCAAAACTGCAAAAACATAATCAGAATCTAACATTACTCTACAAGTCTTGGCTTAACAACGTAGTAGCCGGGATTGACAATTTAATGTGCCCTTAGTTTAAGCCAGGACCGACGATAAACGTTCATCTAAATAGATCTAAATAAACAAATTCCCAAAAGATTCTTTATGCGATCCCGTCTGATCTTCCAGTTGCTAAGCTATGACGGTATCATGGCTTAATGATTTTTTAATACCAAGAATTAAAGTCTGAGGATACAAAATCCCAAATGGCTCTTCACGTGATCGCGCTGTGTCCAGTTGTTAAGCCATGACGGCATCACACGTAGACTCACTTTCCCAAGTGACTCCATGTGATCTCGTCCTAGCGTCCATTCGTTAAGCCATGACGGGATTTTCTACAGACACTCGTCATGGCTTAACAACTAGCATCAAATACTCACCTAAAGATACAGATCCCCAAATGGCACTCCATGCCATGGATATAGTTATCCATCTGGAAGGCTACATTGGGATCCTCCTCCAGGTAGTAATGGTTGTCCTCCAAGAAGTGCACGAAGCCCATGAAGTGGAAAGCCCTGCCCTTGCAGTAAGGGGCTGGTCCTCGGCCCATATAATAGATGTCACTGTATAGTT
This sequence comes from Xanthorhoe designata, assembly GCA_963582015.1. Taxonomy (NCBI): domain Eukaryota; kingdom Metazoa; phylum Arthropoda; class Insecta; order Lepidoptera; family Geometridae; genus Xanthorhoe; species Xanthorhoe designata. The sequence goes on from OY757053.1 coordinate 4,661,764, forward strand.
CCGACAGGAAGATGTACACGTTTTTGCCGCAGTAGTACTCTGCAATAAATATAGCAAGCAACTTAAGAGTAGCGAAAACAGAGTTTGGTGGCCACCAAGTGCAACTTTGCTTCTCTTCCAAAACCAAAGACGATTAATATTAATCGTCTTTGCCAAAACTAAACAAAATAAAATTATTACAGAAGTATTAAAAAAAGCTTATGATAGGTTTCACAAACGGAACATTCAGTTTTACGTAATAATAAAATAAAATAGGCGGTGGCGCTATAGTTTAGCAGTCAGCTAGTTTAGCTATCATAAGCTTTTGATGTCGCCAAAGCTAAACTTAACTAATTTGACAGCACTAAAATTGATGCCATCCTTTTTATTTCGATCGTTATGAAAAGGACGGCAACATTTTTAGTGCTGTCAGATTAGTTTAGTTTAGCTTTGGCGACATCCCGAATAGCCACCATTACCTCTGTAATAGTTTTATTTTGTATTGTTTAGGAAGAGTGCCACGAGGAACGACCCGTAGCGAGAACAGTGGGGGCAATTCGGAGTGTCGCAAAAGCTAAACTAACCTAACTAAAATTATTGCCATCCTTTTTATTCCCATCGCTATAAAAGGGACGGCAACAATTTTAGTTAATAATAGCTTCAATATGCGAAAACCTCTAAATGGTCTTTAGTGTTTATACTTAGTTATTTAATTTGTTTTTTTATGACTGTTTGTTTTCCTAAGATGTAAAAATAAAATAAATAAATAAATAATTAGCTTAGTTTAGCTTTTGCGACACTCAGAATTGCCACTAATGTCCTCCTAAAAAGGCGCTAGTTTGACACATACAGACACCTTAATACATTGCGGTATAAACTAAATACCTTGGCTGATATAAAACTCGGAGGGCACGGAGCCCCCGGTGCCCGAGTTGTAAGTAGAAATGCGCTCGTTCTTCAGCGCGTTGTGGTTGTCATACATCGTCAGCATGTTGTCTACTGTGTCCTCTAGTGCTATAAGCAGAACCTACAAAATAAATAGACAGTATTTTCAACTCCATTATTCATAATGGTTTGTCAATTTAACAAGGCTTTAGATAATGTTTTTTGTTGTCACGTAGGCAGTGCAAAGTAAATGAAAACATACAGCCTAACTCAGAATAAAATGTCATTGCACCTAAACATTTTTGAAACCAACCTCGATCAAGCACGACTGCATGGGTTGCATTCCAAATTCAAATCACATTATTTCCCATGGGAAAAAAATATATTACGAGTAAGTACAACATTATGACCGGCCAGACGTGGGATGTAATGGCTTAAATTAGGAAAGGTTTCCATTATGCCATTGACAAGCAGGTAGTATAAAAAAAGAAGAATGTGTTTTTTTATTGCAAGCTCAATCATTCGGGAAAAATAAGTTCTCAACAGCGTCATAACTTAAACGTCATTTCGTAGCAATGCTACGAGATCCGTAGCACATCTACGACGTGGCTACGTTGCGTAGCATAGAGTTTTTATTCTCATAAAAAGTGTTTTAAAATGAATCTATGCAATTTTAGTAATGATTAAATCTTGAAAACTTTAAATTTATCCAGTCTAGATCTGGTTTTAATCTAGCGTCTAGATCTTAAATCGAACGAAACAAATCTTGTACCATTGCCAAGTATTTTGTAAGTAAAAATCTGTTGTAGGTATTAGATAGATAGATAGTAAATTAATTCGCAACAAGACGACACTGACACTCGACACAAATGTCGACACTATAGTGCCGATTGTATTGGTTGACTTCGCCATTACATCTGCAACTTTAGTGTCGCAGTGGACGATGTATACACTGAGTGTCTAGTGTCTGGTGTCGTCGTGTATACCTTAAAATGTCAGTTACCTTTAGTTCTTTTATGTGCAAGGTGATGAACCTGCCCAAATGATCTGTCGCTATATGTACGTGCTCATTTATTATGTACTGAAAAAAACAATAGTTAGTTATTAGAAATGCAAATCTAATATCACACTAATACCTACTATAAACATATAAATTTGTGTTGTTTAAGTGAGTCTGTGTTTGTTACGTCTTCATACTCAAACAGGCTGGACGAATTTGACTGAAATTTGGCACCAGGACAGCTTATATCCTGGATTAACATATAGTTTACTTTTGATACCGGTTGTTATTTCCACGGGAACGGGAACTGTTCATCGCGGGTAACACCGCGGGGCGCAGCTAGTATTAAATAGTTGAGAGAGAAATAAGTTCAAGATTGTGCCTACCTATTCCCAAGGGTTCTTTAGGCAGTGGTCCTATTAATGGGACAAAGTAATGGGACCACCAAAAAACGGCGATTTAAAGATTCCTTGAAGATGTCTGAATGTGTAGCCAGAGGAAGTGACACATCCATATCTTGCAGAAGTTAACATTCAAAACGTGACAGATTGCAAGCACGTCGGCGCTTTAAGAAAGCTGAATGGTTTCCTCACGATGTTTCCTTCACCGTTTTGAGTTCATTTTAAGTCGCATTCAATGTTTTGCACGATATTTCGATCAGGAGGTCGTAGGTTCGAACCTCATACCTTTGTCTACCTCATTATAAATCTTCAAACGATCTTAAATGCCTAAAATCTCAGTGTCCATGCCTTGGAGAATCCTTTTGTTTTTGTTACCTGATCCGGCGCCCGCTTGATCTTCATCATCTCTATCTGGTAGTGCGCTAGATGGTCCAGCTTGTCCGTGGGGTCGTGCCCGTAGATCTCGTACGCGTCGATCAGCATGGCCAGCGTTATGTTCGGGCCGACGTCTTGGCAGCAGGGGTGGTTGCTGACCAGGTAGCCTTGCTAAAGATAAATAAATAAATAAAATAAAAAAAAATATCCTTGGACATTCCACACAGCGTCATCTAGTCCCAAGCTAAGCAATTTAATGATTGTGTTATGGTAACCAGATGACTGATACACTACATAGATACGTTTTTTTTTTGGTAAATATATACATACCTACGATACATAGAAAACACCCAGACACGAAACAAATATTTGCAGATCATGCAAACATTTGTCCCGCAGCGGGGATCGAACCCGCAACCTCTGCGTCTCAGGCGGGCTTTCGCCCACTGCGCCACAGAGGTCGTCAAATGAGATAGATGGAAGAAAAACTTGCCGAATTAACCTGTTCCCGGCCTGGCTAGCTAGTCTCTGAAGGTGACCGTGGTCGACGGCTCGTATAGTAGGTACACGTGCGTCATGGGCAGTGAACGCGGTTGTGTTTAATGAAAATTTACTTATTAATACACTAAATCAGCGGTCGGCAACACGCGGCCTGCGGGCCGCATGCGGCCCCCGACCTCTTACTTGTGGCCCTGAATGGTTTGTAAATAATTTATTGTATCTTGTCTGACAGATGAGCATTTGAGAGCTATTCCAGTATACAGATAGGTTTAACGTATTGCAACAATAAATATGATTATATGACAGCAAACATACAGATTTGCCGCCTTGTGGCCCTTGCCTGCCAAAAGGTTGCCGATCGCTGCACTAAATGGTTAATATACCTATTCTTAATTATTTATAATTATACTAATCGTTTCAGTATTCAGACGTTAGGTTGTTTTTACAAAAGCTAAGATTATTGTAAATGATATGCTAACTAATTATGATAATTAAACATTTCGTAATAATCTTACCGTATCACTAAAACTAAATAAAAAATACGTAAGAAATATAAAAACATCTTTGTGTCTATCGCGGCCCATACTGACCACTTCTAACGACTATTACCTAATCTGACTTTGTGCGAAATAGCGATACTTTAATTGTTTTTAACAGCCTATTAATAGTTATGGCCTATAAAATAACACAAGCAATTGTTACAGTTTTCTTTGATTGATCGAAACTAGTGACAGCTCACGGTTTTGCTCACATGATAAAAGGGATAGTCAGAAGTACAAATACATATTTCGTAATCTTTCTTAAACTTTCGCGATCACAATTCATGCTTTTAAATTCGAGAAACGTCGGGAAATAATAAAAGGTAAATTACGCGATAAAATCCTGTAAATGACATATTTCGTACATAGGTATAGGTAGGTACCCACATCTTGCAGAAGTTAACATTCCATATGTGGCAGGTTGCAAGCCCATCGACTGGACGCTGGTAGTGCTAAAACCCGGCCCTGCCTAACTTATAGCCTCTATTATCCTAAGCGGCCCTATAAACTTATGTGTACGAGGGCACATCAAAGAAATGTATTTATTTTCTTCGATTTTAATCGGAAATCAGCTACAATCATGGTGTTAATAGCATTGTGGTAGGTAGTACAACAATTTCTACGCCAAATCAAGGGTTTACTAAACTAAGTAGTAAACAGGCATTCCCGATGACCTGATAAAGTGTGCCATGTCCTTGCATACCTCGTAACACTAACATTGTTCCTGCCCCGATCTATCGATCGACTCTTCGCGCAGAACCCGCGCCTAGGGAGGGGGCGTGACGTCAGGCCGGAAAGATGTCTTTAAAAGACGGAGAGGGATGGATGGAAAGACAGTTTTAGTGGTACGAAATAACAAAATGTTTCAATAGTAATTCAAAGATCCGAATTTGAATATTGTTTTAGTTTTTAAAACAAAGTAAACGTGGTGGAGTACCTACGTAGCTTACGTATTACGTACCGTGATTTAACTGACAAAGATTTGGCTATGACCCTGGGTTCAATAAAAAAATTATTTCAGTTTATTTATCTATTCACAGTATTCAATTGCAGTTTTACAATACGAATTATGAATTTGAGAAGAATATTATATCGTATAAATATAGTGGATTACTTAAGTGACTAAGGATAATTTTGCCAAAGATGTGACTAATTTAAAATAGGTAGTTGTTTTCGTAAAATTTTAAACCATAAGTTTTTACTGTTTGAAAATTAATAAATCGTCGTGTATAAAATTTGTGTATTAATTTGAACAAGGTATTCCATATTAGCCGGACAATAACCTCTAAAGCCGGTATATTACGGGAAGAGACAGCACTACCCGCGCAAAGGGTGGCATAACCACCCCTCGAAAACCGTGCCGAGCAGCCATTACAAAAGAAAACCTCTTCAAAAATGATAAAACCTTCCAAAAAACTGCACAAAAACCACTAACGAAGCAAGCATTAGTGATAGAAAAGTGAAAAAAAGAGTTCACAGAGAAAGAGAGTGAAATGTGTGTGAAAATGGAATAAAAATGGCTGCTCCTACAAAGGCACCTTGATAGAATAAGTAACGTAGATTAAGGCGTAGAATAGTGTAAAGAAGTCTTCCAAATTAGTGATATAAGTCAAAGTTCTTCCAAGAGAAAGTTTACATAAATTATACAAAGTTATACAATAAGGCTTTCAAGATGAACTTCGGTCGCTTCAAGTTGCCTCCCCTGAAGAATGCCCTGGATGTGGCGATGCAGACCGTCAGGCAGCAAATACCTGAGAAGCCTGGCACATCAGCTAGGCCTCCGCAAAATGTCCGATTTGCGAACACCGGTATGTTACCTTTACAGTTTTTAAGACATAGTTGAGTACCTTGGGTGAGCATGTACCAAAACAGATAAATTAAGTAGCACATTTAAAAAAAAAGAAATTAACAGATTTCTTTTCAGAAACATAATAATTCAGCTAATTAGAGATTCAGATCATATTGAAACGTCGTAAGAGTAGTCTCATTGTGAAGTCTAGGTGATTCTTGTTATTTCGATTCACCATGACGATTTGAGATAATGTCTATCTTCCCCTTGGATGGAAATTGATGGAATACAATCGTGGTCCTGTTTTCGTCGTGACTTACTATTATCTAGGACTAATCTATTAGGGCTATTGGCTACCTCACTAGAGTTCAGCCTTCAAAAGCTTTTTTTTGAAACCTAAAGTGCCAGCCATTTTTCCTTGCATAATGTCAAGCCAAGACTTACAATTTCTCATTATATTGCAAGTTATGGGTAAATGTAACTACTGTTTTGTTAGTATTTCTTACTAATTTTCCTGTAAACGGGACAGTTTATACTAACTTACTAATGGCTTAAAGTTAAAATTGGCCAAAAGCCAAGTTCATAACCTTTGACATACAAAGTACGCCCACATAAAGTTATTCAACTTCCAGACATGGGCGAAAGCTGTGAGCTTTCGACAATGAATGAGACCACTTCGCCAGGATACCAGTCGACTAACCCCACCAATCCCTTCCTGAGCGGGGAGCTACAAGCTGAGGATTCTTTCACCAGCTACCAGAACACGTTTCCTCAACAAGATGGAGCACCAAGGTATACCATCATCTTCATGCCCTTCATTTTCTAATTTCATGCCCTTGTTCCACATTTTGTGTGGTCGGCACATTTGTATTCTTCTTTCATTTCCCATTCATCAGCCGTCAACTAAACTTTTATCCCTTTCGTTAACTTACACAATCCATCCATCCCTTTTTTTCTAAATACTATCAATATGTATGGCTGGACAGATACCTATATGGGTAGATATAGGTATGGTAATTTCATTATAAATCAAGTTTTGCCTAAAATCTATCGAGCCTGCTTAAAGGCAGTGAATGATTACAGGACTCAAAGCATGCAAAGTGTGGATTTTTATGCCTCGTCCGAGGAAGGAGGGTTCGAAGAAGGGGGAGGCCAGCCTGGCCACAAAATCAATGAGTTTCAAGCTGCTTGGAACGTCACCAATGCCATCCAGGTAAGGCTATTTCAGTGAATGATACTCTCTGTCTTTGAATTGTGCAGCAGTTATGAATGGTGTGTTTTCCACAGGGTATGTTCGTGGTGTCTTTGCCGTTCGCTGTCCTCCAAGGCGGCTACTGGGCCATCGCAGCCATGGTCGGCATCGCCCACATTTGCTGTTACACCGGAAAGATCCTGGTCGAATGTCTTTACGAAGACGACCCCGTCACAGGTCAGAAAGTAAGAGTTAGAGACTCATATGTCAGCATTGCTAAGGAATGCTTCGGCAGAAAATACGGCGCCAGAATCGTAAATCTCGCCCAAATTATCGAGCTGTTGATGACTTGTATTCTTTACGTCGTTGTGTGCGGTGATCTTATGATCGGAACTTTTCCTGATGGATCCATTGATACTCGATCTTGGATGATGCTAATGGGAATATTCCTGCTCCCATTAGGCTTTCTTAAGTCCCTGCAAAGCGTCAGTATGCTTTCTTTCTGGTGCACTATGAGCCACTTGATCATCAATGCAATTGTTTTGGGTTATTGCATTCTGTATATCGGTGATTGGGGATGGGGAAAGGTGAAATGGAGCTTAGATTTCGAGAATTTCCCGATCAGTCTTGGTGTTATCGTGTTCTCGTACACTTCACAGATTTTCCTGCCAACTTTGGAAGGCAATATGGAAGACAGATCAAAGTTCGAGTGGATGTTGAACTGGTCGCATATCGCTGCTGCTGCTTTCAAAGCAATATTCGGGTATCTTTGCTTCCTGACTTTCCAGAACGATACTCAACAGGTGATCACTAATAACCTACGCTCAGCTGGCTTCAAAGGGCTTGTGAATTTCTTCTTGGTGATCAAAGCTGTCCTCAGCTATCCTCTGCCATATTATGCTGCTTGTGATCTTCTTGAACGTGCCCTTTTCAGAGGAAAGCCTAAAACCTTTTTCCCTGTAATTTATGCTCTTGATGGTGAGTTGAAAGTTTGGGGATTAGCTTGGAGACTTGGAGTGATAATGTTCACTATCATGATGGCTATATTCATCCCCCACTTTGCGATTCTGATGGGTTTCATTGGCAGCTTCACTGGAACCATGTTGAGTTTCATCTGGCCCGCGTATTTCCACATCAAGCTGAAGGGTCCCCAGTTAGACAGCACAACCATTGCTTACGACTACTTCATCATCTCCCTTGGCGTGTTGTTTGGTGTCATCGGTATGTACGATTCTGGTTCTGCTCTGATCAAGGCATTCAAGATAGGTTTGCCGTTTTAAATAGAAGCAACTTATGACAATAATTGTTGAACTATTTTTAGATGTACGCATAGTAATTCATATACTTTTTCGCTGAAAATGCGTTTTGCAATGTTAAGATGCGAGTATGTCTATGTACTAAATAGCTAGCAGACCAGTGTTATTATAAAGTTTGGCTTAGTACTGATTTAGAGTCATTTTGAAAAAAAATATTTCATACAAACGATAAGATGTTAGACAATAGAAAACTATTATTAAAATAAATATAATATCTTCTTATACATGTTATATCCAATGTCTTCCAAGATATATAACAACGAAGTCTTCCATTTATAATATAAAGCTTTATTTTACAATAAAATAGGTATATTATACCTACCTACCTTATTATTATAATGTATGTTGCTATACCTACTTGCACAAAGTTGCAAATACCTAACTTGGACAGTACTTAGGTATTTAATTATAAGAGCCTAGACTAGGTAGTTCAATAATTGTTTCTTTGTACTAATTTAATTGGATTACAACAACAAAGTGAAAGAAATATAGGTACCTACATTTTGCTTTAGTAGGTACTTCTACAACATTATTTATAATATTAAAACTTACGTAAATTGCTTTATTAATTTAATGTTTTTCAATATGATACCTACTTACAATTGAAAAACCAAAAATTCGACGATGTTATTTAGATAACTTTAATAGCGTAATTTATGTTCTTTATTTTACGTTTAATTTAGAGAATAAGTGTAAGTTACATTAATTAAATGTAATCGAGTCTTCCATTTTTAGCATAATAAATATCGTTGTTATTATAATTATAGAGAAATGTAATAAATATACAAGTTGATTAGATTTAGATTGGAATGGTGTTATGCATGTGATAATCAGTTTTATTAGCTGTTTCACTTTTCATAGTTCTTGTTTCAAATTGCATTTTACTACTTATGTTTACAAAAACATAAATATTTAAACCAATGTCTTCCATTAGGTATTATAAACACTATTAAATTATAAATGTTTCGAAATGAATTAAACATTCTGGAGGTTTTTTTATCCAAAACTAAGGTTTTACTTTCATAAAACTTTATAGACATGTATTTATTTGGACATACCTACCACTGAACACCCTCAAAAAATCTAAAATGCCTAAAAATTCATGTCTACCGTTTGGAGTTAAAAAGACGTGATCCTTTTTAATTTTTCTTAGACGTCCTAAAATGTCGTTTTTTCAAAGTAGGTAGAGAAATATTTAAAGGTTACCTTCTGCCTACTACAAAACCTATTAAATTATGGGTTGACATGCTCATTTACGTCAGTTTTCCAATACATTTGATATTAATTTGAACAGTATAAACCTACGAATAAAATCGATTTTGCCATGCGAAAATGTTTTCCCTAGTGATATTTCTCGTTGTACCCTATAATAATCTGTTCGATGTTTGCTTGCAATTAAAGTTTGTATAGAGTATTCAAGCGCAATAATGTATAAAATAAATTATATCTACGTACTAAATACATGTATTGTGATGAAACGATTCTAGGTGTGTATTTTAAACAATAAAAAATGTTATTCGACATTTATGTTTTAATTGACAACGACCTCACGACACACAGATAAAATAGTAAGTATTTTTATTATATTAGATTTAAACTATTAGTTAGACAAATCTGAAACTTTAGGTAGGTACTTATGATATTGGTTGAAAGTTGGCGAGTAATAGCTTAATAAAAACATTTTAAAGGCGTTAGCTATATTAAGGCCATAAGCTAGTTTGAGATAATTAAAAATACTGGACATCCATAAGCCTGTCCCACGTTGGGCGCCAGATAATGTAAAAACAATGTCATTGTCGTCAAAGCTACATTGTACTACAAAGTTTTTTTATTGCTATGGATATTACTTATGATATTGTTAAAAGTTAAGGACAAGGTTCAGATAAAGTAACAAATTGCCAATTACTAAATTGGACCTTTCCCGCGCATTTTATCGCACGCCATGTTGGCAAAATGGAGGTGTGTATTCGTGCAATCGCTCTATTCGCTTTATGTTTACTTTGGTTACACTTAACGGTGAGTCAATACTTTGAAAAACTAATAGAATAATGAAAAAGTATGGTTCGGTTTCTATCAGAAGTCAGAACCATTAACACGTTGAGTTCCATCCACCAGTGCACATGTTTTACCTGAGTAGGCTGCGTGTCGTCTTCTTCGAAGAACACGTCAGAGACTAGCAATAAACAAATGTTCTGATCTATCTAGACTCCAAAATTGAAATCGTGACTGTTCAGAAAATCGCTTAAATTCAACAATATATCAAAAACATCTAAGGAAGCTACGCACGACCGGTCATTATAGTCATTAAGATCATCTCTAGACCCCGTACAACATCCGCAACCACCCATGTTGCCTGGAGCCCGGCGAGAACCTGACCCTGGCGATGATCATCGACGCCTTCGAGATCTACGGCCACGACCCCACGGACAAGCTGGACAACCTGTGGCTGTACCAGAACGAGATGATGAGGATCAAAACGGCGGAAGACCAGGTAACAGTCAAGGGGTTTTCTGATTACACAACAGTTAATTTCGTAAAAGAACAAAAACTCATGAACTGGAATTTAATAACAATCTGATTTCCTACGACCGATTTTCTACGTGCAACCTCCCCCTAAATAACCTCTTTACTTTCTGACTTCAGTACTTGATCAACGAGCGTGTTCACATCGCCACTGATCATTTGGGACGCTTTATAAAACTGCACATTCAAGAGCTAAAGGTATGTAACTTTACCTGCAAAAAAGTTAAAAAAGAATTTTAAAGAAATGTTGACGACCGCTGTGGTGGGTGAAAGCCCGCCTGAGACGCAGAGGTTTCAGGTTTGATTCCCGCTGCGGGGCATGTATTCTTTTCTTAACTTTAAAGTTTAATTTCTTCAGGTCTTACTGATCACACTAGACGATGTGATAGACAACATGCTGACGATGTACGAGAACCACAACTCCATCGCTGCGGAGAGGAAAGCTACTTACACGGGGGGTCCTGTGCCCATGGAGTTTTATGTAAGCCAAGGTCAGTATAGATCTTAAAATTATATGCTAATCTTAAGTTGTCAAGACACAAGGGCGACCTTCTAAGCAGCGCTCAACAATCCCAGGTAGTGTAGCGGTCCGTTGGTTATAATGTTCCTTATACGATTATTATCTAGGAGTGTGGCAATAAAAACAATTATTAGGTAATTCCACTTAAGTACCTACCTACCTACTTACTGGTAATTTTGTGGCTGAAGAAACAGTAGCTTTCAGAGCCTGTTGGTTCCAACACTCCAATGTGGGGTTTGATCTAGGACGGTTATTGGACACAAAGGGAGCAATACCATTGGCCATTCTATTCGTAGCCAATGTTGGAACCAAGTGGAAACCAATGTGTGGTGCCCGCATAAGAGTAAAGGGCCTGCAATTCTCAATTGTACGCATCTCTAACAATGATTCATACGCAAGTAGATCCATACGTAGGTATATTGTTTGACTCCAGCTCAATATAAAGATTCAAGCCTTTGTCTTCCAGAGTACTACTGCGGTAAGAACGTGTACATCTTCATATCAGAACTATACAGCGACATCTACAACATGGGGCGCGGCCCGGCGCCATACTGCAAGGACCGCTCGTTCGTCTTCCTCGGCTTCCTGCACTACCACGAGGAACAGAAGTACTACCTCCTGGACGATCCAAGTATATCCTTCCCGACGGATAACTATCTGCATGGGCTGGAGTGCCATATTGGTATATGTGTGTTTAGGTGAGACTTTTGATACCTCTTCACTCCTTAATTAGATTGAAAGTCAACTGAATGCTCCATATGAATTGGGTTTAAATGATGATAAACAGGTAAAGGTTCGAATTCACAACTTCTTAAGCCTCAGGTATTTATTAACCTAGAAGCTACCTCAAGGAGTCACCGTACCCTCTTACCGAGATGAAGATTCCTCGGATGAATGGGATCCGTTAACTTTTAGTAAGATTCCTCTCGTTCTACGTCAACTTATGAATCTACAAAATAAATATATTTTCTGGCTCTGAGTACCATCATCGTTATTTCAGATTCGTATGGTACATACTATAAATAATCTCCACTGATAGGGACAGCTTAGTGGGGATTGCGACAATAAACCTATAAATATATTGTAGGTGGAAACTGGCATTTGACTGTTGAGTGCCTACATTATTACCAAATAACTTAACTATGGCTAAAGTCAGCTAAAGCTTTGAGAGACAAAACACCTTCTCTTCAAGGTTCCCCTTCAAGAAGTTGATGCAGCAAGAACGCGACATATCAGCCCTCCCCAAAGCCATAGTGAAGTGCGGGCTGGTGATGTACAAGCTGCCCCCGCTGTCGGCCGCCTCCTGCGTCATCACCTCGGGCTCCTTTATCCTCGACTTCAATATCCAGGGATTGCGGTACCGGCATCACGATTATCTCCTGGTATGTTCTTCAAGATTTAGCTGCCCTATTCCTAGATCAGAGTTGACGAGTGATAGAGTAGAGTGGAAGAGAAAAACATGTTGTGCCGACCCCACTTAGCGTGAGATAAGGGCAGGAGAATGATGATTCCTATTGTAGGTGCATACACGCTAATTTAGGTACATCATCAGATCAGTCCATTTTCAATCCAACCCCTCCAATACTGAGTAAGTATAGTATAGGATTCCTCTTTGTTACATTCTCCCGCGAGTCTCATACATCACAAGTTACCAACTAGACAACCAAATAGTATGAGTCACTTCTTGATTGTATCTTCGTGTACCTACGGTAGACATTCTCTACGATCCTATGAAAATAAACCGAAACCCATCTCTTGATTGGACTGAGACATATAAATCATCTCACGATGTTAAGGCCTGAGTTTTTTTCTGTTCCAGACTTGTCCCAACGGGAACACCTTCTACACGAAGGAGCAGGGCTCCCCCCTCGCCTGCGACCACCATGTTTGCGAGTGGAACTACACCAACCATTATGGCGGTAAGGCTTTTAATGCCTATACGAACATGTCCTCCTTCACTGCAGTCTGGGGCAGAGAATGGGTTAATCTATAATAGCTCTAACAAGCAATGAAAAAATGAGTTTAGCTAAGAACCAAAAAGTACAGTTTCAAAATATGCTTGGCAACTGCGGCCATCGATATGGAATGGAACCCGTCACTTAGGGAATGCTGGCGCTTCTTCGATATGGGTCTATTTTTAAATCTCTGCCGATCATTTCTATCTTGAATTTTACACAATTATTCCCAATTGCCTAAAACAGCCATCGTTGGAAAGATTTAGGAGGCCTTTGCCCAGCAGTAGGTCACGAAGGGCTAATTAGCCCATTAATATGATTATACCTACCTATATAATGGGGATATGGATGGCTGGGTATGCATAATCCTGTTTCGTTTCCTTAAACCACATTGCAGGTCCATTCCTGATCCCGGGTGATCCCGCGCGGAACATCGAGCTGATCCCGCCGTACATCGAACCCACGCCCAAGCCCGACGAGCCGGAGGAGGAGGACAACATCACTGTGCCTTGTAAGGTTTTTACATTAACATGGATTTTATCAGCTGGCCAATACTTAATTTTAACTTTGTACGGAATTAACATGTTAATTGACAACCTATCTCATGAGTAAACTAAATAAATATCCTTGGACATTTTACACGGCGTCATCTAGTCCCAAGCTAAGCAACTTGCTTGTGCTACATTTTTTTTATAAATACATACATATTATAGATAGAAAAACATCCAGACCCGGAACAAATATCTGCAGAACATGCAAACATTTGTCTCGTGGCGGGGATCGAACCCGCAACCACCGGTCTCAGGCGGGCCTTCGCCCACTGCGCCAGAGGTCGTCAACTGGCGAATTAGTGAACTGGTGAATTAGTGAAATCGACGAGTAAAGAAACTGACCAGTGGTACGCTAACTCGATAAAAGGTGCGTGTCTCGACTTTAGACAATGTGGAAAACTGAGTGAGGAAACTTGCAATTTTGGTGGTGGACAAGTTACTGTTACTGTTTTACTACATTTCAAAAACACAACAACATCTTGATGAGTGTATTGTGTGTGTATTGGTTCCCACCACCTCTGCGTCTCAGGCAGCTTATTTTTAACCTAATAACTCCTCCAGGCGTTGTCGGTGCATCCAGCGATTTGTTTAATTTAAATAACATTCCGATCTTGTAAATGTGTAAAGGATAATAAGACTGTAATATTTATTATAGATAATCTAGACGGCTGCCTGTTCATGTACCCCCCGAACTACGGCTCCATCGCCGGCAAGAGCTACCTGGACACGGTAGACCTGCACGATGATAGGTTCACCTGTAACGCTGCAGGCGGTAATAAGGTAAGGACATCGTTCCGTCCTCCATAAAAAAAACTATTACCGTCCCTTTAAGTAGGTACAGGTACCTAGCATTCATGCTAGGTACTATATTTATGCTAGGGCTATATTTTATGACGGGTCCAGTGGCTAAAAATACAAATGCAAGAACCCGTCATAAAATACAAATGCAAGAAAACTCGTTCAACCAAGTGCATAACGCACACAATGATTTTATTACATTATTATACACACAGATAGAAAATTAATAAAATTCAGTATAATTCTAGTGCTTGAACGTAGTCGATAAAATACGTTTGATTAAATTTTGTGATGAATAACAATAGATGTTTAAAAATAACACTAACAAGTGAAAGGAAATAGTGCTGCTTCCGCCACTTAATGCCACTTGCGTTGACTCTACGCGGTGACCGCCCAGAGTCAACGAATAAATCGTGATCGATCTTTCTGTTTGTTTCTAGGGTCTATACTGGTACCCTCAATGGATGGGCGCGATGCCCCACCATCCTTACCCATCGCTGGTTGACGAGAAAGACTCCTTCGAGCCACCAGGCCCTTACTACCCGCATCAAAAAGGATATGACTTGAACGAACCCGATGTAGACTAGTGTTCCGCGAAAGAAGTCCCACGGAATTTTGCGGAACTAATCAAAGATCTATAGCAATTTATTTTTACACGTCGCGCCGCTTTGAAGGGACATCTTTCGTAAAAACTGTTGTAAAGATATAGATTGCTAGTTGCAGAGGTAGAGGTAGGTATATCTATTTCTACACTGTGGTATAAGAATTGTCAAAATAAACTTTCGTATAAATAAAGATAATGTTTTATTTATATAAAATAAAATCCCACTTAAAATAAAATAACATATTGTAACAAAATAGAAGGCAAATTGCCTGAGGTTTTTATCAAGTAAAATCATTATATTTAGGACATTAAGAATTTCTGAATTTACGGATAGAGTACCTTATATTTCTTAGAGATATTATTCATAATCTTTTAAAAATATTTTCTCAGCATTACTACCCCTAGCAAGTATAATAAACGAGGCATAACCACCTTTAATATGAAAGTATTTATCAACCACCAATTCACTCAGCAATTTATTAGGATTCACTGGCACCAACTTCATATTATATCCTTCATAGTACACATTGATATTTCCTAAGCTATACTTTCCTTCTTCATCCCAGGGAGCGGGAAACACTTGTTCTATATTACTGAGTAAAGAGTGAGTTTCCGGGCAAGCAGATACATAGTCCGTTACTTTATATTCAGGGTAGACGAGTAAAACCGGCCAATGGAGAATACTTTCTTTCACGTGCGCCATTTCGAGAGGATTTGAATTTGATGTGTTGGTTTCCAGAAGTGAATATTCTTGCTCTAAGTCCAAATCTTCAGTTTTTCTCTTAGTCCATTCGTAAACTCTTACTCCTTGTGTTTTGATTGCATTAACTGTTAAATCTCGCTGCTCAGATATGATAGCATTAAGTCGTTTCTTTCTTCGCTCATCGCGATCTTGAACTATTTGCTTCTGTTTTGCTTTAGCGATTAAATCAACTACTTCTTTATCTTCCGGTTTAGTAATCAAAATCCTCTGGCAGTATTCCACACATTGGGTGTATTTCATGCACTGGAACGCAGCTTTCGCCGCGCGAAATAGTGCTTTGTAGTAGTTAGGGGCGAATTTAAGAGCTTTCTCACTGTCTAGGAGAGAGGACCTGTAGTTTTGTAGGTGGAAATGAGCCGTGCTTCTGTTTTGGTATAGAGTTGCATTTAGATCATCGCTGTTGCATTTTTGTTTGATTCCTTCAGTATAGCTGGAAGAAAAAATACTATTTATAACACAGGTATGTTGAAAATCATGTACAGACAGTCAGACACTGAGCTGAATTGTAAACTCTTATAAAAAATTTCAATTCAACAGGATTCAAACCAACACTGATGAATCAATTTCTAAGGTTTCAATTTCAATCAAGCAGTGTGATTTAAAACTTAAAAAAAATATAAAAAAATACAGAGCTGAATTAATAATGTTGATGGTAAAACATAATGTAAGTAAAGTAGGTTGAAAGTAGGTTAGGTACTCAACTCAAGTAAAACTTCTATTTTGATCTTTTTCTGTCTTCTTTTTCAGTAGCAATGATAAAAAGCATTTCACAAAACAATAGGATTTTCATGAAGTATGCAATAAGTTGAATAATGTATTATATTAAAAATGGTCTGTGGTATGAGTCAAGTGACCTTTAAATTAAAAAAAAGTATTAGTAAGATAGATTTTTAAATGTTAAGCAAGGCTTTAATAAACTGTTTAGATTTTAATCAGTTTTTTTAAAAGGATCTATGGATCCTTTTGCAACCAACAAATACGAAAACTTACGCAATGATAGCCATCCTGTAGTTCTTATGCTTGAAATTGAAGTTACCATCTTCTTTATAGCTTGTAGCGAGTTCCAAAGGGGTGTTCTCTTCAGGGTCATACTTGAGTTTAGCGAGACCCTCCACCAGTGGAGACATCTCGCCTTGCTCTGGAACTGACTTCATGAAGAATGGGTGCTTATCCATTTCTTCCTATAAATTAATGAGCATCTTTAATCAGTGCTTCTGATGAAAACTTGGGCCTCTATGCCATAATCTTGTTGATTGAACAGGCAATCACACTAAACAAGACACTGTTGTAGTGCTCGAGATATTATTGGATAAAGCAAGTTCATCCTTAATTAGCCTTGTAAGGACAGATGTTCAATATGTGTGGACTAAGGTTTAGAACACATACAAAATTCTGATTACAGCTCGCTTCAAAGATGTAAAGCAAAATAATGTAGGTACACTACGCTCGTGAGTGATAAGAAAAAAAATGCAAAGGTTCTATAACACAGAATCTCACCTCCCACCGGTCTTCCGACCATCCATCAGTATACCTCTTCTTCTCCAAGCCATTTATGAACTCATCGAGCTCATCATCTAGCTTCTTCGCTAATGCGATTCTTTCTTCATCAGTCATAGGCTTTGTTTTTTCTACACATCCCTCTGTTTTAGATGGATCCATCGCTGTTGAATCCTCAGCCATCCTAACCCTAACCTTTTACTGAATATTTACAGATATCGTAATAATACTAAAACAGCGAAGTCACACTGTAAATAAAATATAGTTAAATTCGACTTGGAAATTATCCTCTCAAATTTCAAGCTATTTTATTAAAATAATTACGAAAATTT
Organism: Xanthorhoe designata; assembly: GCA_963582015.1. Classification (NCBI taxonomy): domain Eukaryota; kingdom Metazoa; phylum Arthropoda; class Insecta; order Lepidoptera; family Geometridae; genus Xanthorhoe; species Xanthorhoe designata. The sequence goes on from OY757053.1 coordinate 4,679,284, forward strand.
GCTAAAACACGACACAAATCAACACACCGCTTCCGCTTTTTACTTACTGTCAAAGAGCATGTAATAGTACTTACTGTTTTCGTCACTGACATAACATCGACTTGACATGACAAAACTGACATAATTTTGACAGAAAGTAACTGTTCCTCCAGTTCTTAATGCAAGAAGTTGATCAACAAATATACATTTTAACATTTTTAAAAAGTAAACCTTTATTTTCTGTTGCCTCGCTATGAGATGAGATTAACATAATTCACCACTATGCCACTTTTGAATAAACTCACACTTCCTACACTCACGCCTTGCGAAATACTCCGGATATTGAGCTTTTTCTAGAGGATGCCAATAATCCAAGATCCAATCTGGCGGAGTTACGACTCGCTCAGCTGCTACACCAGCGGCTAATCCTCCGTAGGAAAAGGGGACTGAAAACATACAAAAAGCCTAATCATTTACTTTGAAACTAGGTAGAATTCTTTTGAAATCTACAATTAGTGTTTCTATCATCGTAACACCATGTTTTTTCTTGTTACTCTGGCAATGAATTAATGATGCCATCCTTTTTATTTCGATCGCTAAGAAAGAGACGGCAACAATTTTAGTGCTGTCGCTGTCATATTAGTTTAGTTAAGTTTTGGCGACATCCAGAATTATTCGTTTTATCTAAAGTAAGTTTGCTAGTCCTACTTATAAAGGGGTTTTAAAATTAGGTAACCTAAAGAGCTTACGAGGACTTTATCATATAAATTAGGTTGAATTATTGAACCTTAGCAACTGAACTCTTTTTTTTTTCCAGTCCCCAGTCACCCCTACGATGATAATTTGTGACCTAGGTATGTAGGTAGGTACCTACTTAGTTAGGTAGGTAGGTACTACCTACATTTCATTGGAGGAATCGGATTGGTTTTTGCAAAAATTTCATGTTCGCCCAGCCAGAGCAAACGTCGCTGCTCTTTAGGATCCTCGACACATCGGTTACAGTCGAACTCATTTCTCAATATTACTTGTTGGTAGCGTATACAGGTTCTGGAAATTAGACAGCAGGTGTAGGTTGACACAATGATTACAAAATCTTGCAAAACTTAATTAAATTACAAACGCGTGGAACACGAAAAACGTATTAGAAATCGTCCTTACCTTCCTATGTAGTAGCCTTCTATCAGTCGCATAGCTTTCTTGTACAGAGTGCATACTTTCTGAGAGTGTGTTCTCAATTCCGGAGCAAATGGCATAATAGGGTATGCAAATCTGATGGAATTATTAAAAAAATACTCAAAAGTTTTAAGTAGGAGTTTTTCGTTTCGAATCGTTTACTCAGTTTGACTTTGATTGAAATTGAAACTATTGAAAAAGTAATCAAGCAAAGCTTACCACCAGTAGCAAAATGTGTCAGAATAATAATAAAAAGTTCAAAACATATAGATACTATTATGTTTGTAGGTATATACTTTTACTGTTTTTTTACAAAAAGTCTTCAGTTACTATGATTTATAGACTAGCTAGTATTAGCCCTAGGAAGATGTAATACATCCATGGATTAGCCAGACTCAAAGTTTAAGGCCTTGCCTTTTTTATGGGTTATGCAGATTTGTAGTTAAACAGTAACACTGAATTTGGTAGCATTTCATTTCATTTAACAAGCTCTAAATAGAGCGTTGCGGGCACTGAACTTGTTAAATGAACTTGTTAAACTTGTTAAAAGCAAACAAAAAAAATTGGAACAAATATTTAAACTGTCAGTCAACTTTTGCTGTCAAAATCAAACCGCAGCGCAGGCAGCGCAGCTGCTCTCCTCCTTCACCTCCTTGTCTTTGTCTTGTCTGTCTTCGTCGTATCGTTCCGTTCGGCTTCTCGTAATTTTTCTAAAAATAAATAAACGAAAGGCAATCAAATTCCTCTAAAAACGAATAAAACAAATTCACAAAACCAAAATCTGAGCGAGACACAATGTAAACTCTCACTTTCAAGCAATTTACAGTGATAACTCAGTGCCGGTATTTTTGTTTACGATGTCGGACGCTTGGGAGGAGATTCAAGCTGTGAAGAGTAAGCGGAACAGCTTGAGGGAAAAGCTAGAAAAGCGGAAGAAGAATCTGCAGACCATATTGAGCAGCACGAGTCGCGGAGATACCGCGGAGAGCTCCGGAAGCGGAAAGGCGGCAAGTAACCCCACGCCGAAGGGCGAATGTAAGTTGTTATTTTTCCGGCCTTTTCTGACAAACACAATGCTGTAGGTATCTACTGACTAAACAATTAATTTAAAAGTTCTGTAAACTGTTATGAAAATCAAACTAATTATATGATAAACCTACTTACTTATCTTTAGTTTCAGACAAGTTTTATAGCTTACTTATTTATACTGTTAGTTTTGGAAAAAATCAAAATACTTAACTAAGTTTTTGAAAAAAAACCTTACCTCCTTGCATCCGTTCCATCAAGGTGTAACTAATTATGGATCTGTCACATAGTACTTATCTTAATAATTTCTTTCCATATTTCAGCACCAACACAAGACAAGCCCAAGCCGGTGCCCTCAGCATCACTAGAAGTCCAGCTACTGCAAGTACTGTCGGACATGCAGCTACAACTGCCGGCAACCGCCAGTGCACTGCTGCCTGGACTCGGAGATGTGGATGCTGGGATCCTGGCCAGTTTGCTACAGAAGTTTGCCACACAGAAGCTTATAACGTAAGAATTTAGTTAGGTGTTACTTTATTTATTTATATATTAGATGATAGACGAGCAGCTATAGCTGGTATGTCTATATCACGTTGTCTATATCACATGTCTATTTAGCATTCAGTGATATCATATATTTATGTTATGTTCAATTTAGTACCTAATGTATTTACCATAATAACCACTGGTTAATGTCATCAGGGAGAGTACTGTTTCCTGGGCCACAGCAACGCTAATTCTACTCCAGGATACAGAGTCTCAAAAAATTGTAATTTACCTTTTATTATGACCAATAAAAATATTTCTATTTCTATTTCTATCACACTGTGTTGGAACAGTCATTGGTAGTTTATGATTGGTTAATCTTTTTGAGCATAGTTTTGTTAGTTTGTAGCCAGATGTCGAACTTGTTTTTAAACGCATTGATAGAAGTAGCTGTAACAATGTCATCTGGTAGTGCATTCCAGTTATGGACCACCCAACGCGTACGAACGCGTTAATTGTCCGTGCCGACTGAACGACAGATTCCGTTTCTGTCACCGTCACATATAATGTTGTTTTTATCAGGATAAAAGAACGCACAGAAAGTACAACGGATGCTACAATAGAGGTGGAAAGTGCGGAGTCGGTCAGGCTGGCTGCGGTCCTAGCTGCGTTGATTGAGGAACAGACTACCACAACTCATAAGAGGAAAGGTGGGTAGTATTTTGTACTAAGACTAGCTTACTCGCCCGCGGCTTCGCTCGCGCAGTACCTACCTTGATAAAATAACCTATCTTCATTCAGAAAATCCATGCTACACATTGGTAAAATATTTTTTTAAATGGGATGGGTAGTTTCGGAGATCACCCTAAACACACAAACAAACCAACTTGACCTTTTTATAATATTAGTATAGTTATAGATATTAAGAAATTGTTATTGCAATTGTTGAAAAAATATTACCTTAATCATAACATAACGCACAGCCACTAATCACTTGAAAATATAAACAACTAGCTGCGACCCGCGGTGTTACCCGCAGTGAATAGTTCCCGCGCAAATACCGGGATCAAAAGTAACCGATTTTTTAATCCAGGGTATAAGCAATCCTGGTACCATTTGAATTCTATTCAAATCCATCCAGCTGTTTGATTGTGAAAGAGTTACAAACACACTTACACACACACAAACTTTCACCTTTATAATATTAGTGTGATAGTGTGATGTAGTAGTTTAGTTTCTGTAAATAAATCTATATTTATGTATTTAATAATAGATTTAAAAGCCGTGTTGGTCAAGTGGATTAGTACCTCGACTTTCGATCCGAAGGTCGTAGGTTCGAATCCGGCCGTGCATCAATGAACTTTTCGCATCGAAAAATTTATATGCACTTTTAACACGAGCTTATAACGGTGAAGGAAAACATCGTGAGGAAACCTGTTAGCTCTCTAATAGCGTCGATGGGCTTGCAACCTGTCCCGTATGGAAAGTTAACTTCTGCAAAAAGTGGGCATGTACCAAATATGTATGTATTTTTGGACATACCTCTGACTACCCCCTTAGACATCTTTCGAAAAGATCAAAAAATTGCCTAATGATCTGAAAGAAATGTCTACCGCTCCCTGGGATACAGTCGTGATCATATTTCATTTTTTTTCATTTCATAATGATTCATTTGGAGAAACTTAATCTTACCTAGATTAAGTTAGATTAGTTTAGTGGGACTTGCTATACTCCTCGCGATCGCGTCTCAGAGGGCCTAGACAATGTAACAATCGATTAGCGAAAGCGATAGTAGAAAAGTCCAAAATGTATAGGAATTGACATTTGATGACGAAAACTCGAGCGATCAGAAATGTCAAATCAAAGGTGTAGCGATGATAGAAATCGATTCGCTTCATAGCGAATGCCGGTTGGCTAGGCCCTCTGGTAAAAAAAGTAAGTAAACATTTATATAAATTAAAACTATATTAATTGTTTAGGAGAAGACCCAGTGGAGGAAACAACAAATCCCAAAGTAACAAAGACAGTCGCGGACGAAAAAAAAGCCGCGAAAGGGGACACCGATTTAATGGTAAGGTTTGAAAATGCTTCTATTCTAGTAAGATTGTATGAGCAAGTGGCCAAATCTGGTGACGGAGTTTTTAGGCCGCCTAAAGGCCTCCGTAATGGCTTAACGACTTTAAAAGCCGGGGCTGACTTTTTGAAGACAGGTTATAAATGTTTTTTTATCAACCTATATCATCCTATCACTGTTTTTAAAGACTTCCCACCAAATTATTACCATATTTTTTTTTCTATTGTAATATTCTTCCAGTCGCTACTGGCAATGCCATCAAGCAGAGAGAAAGCAGTGAAGAGGGTGGGCGAAGAAATAATGGATCTGTTGAGCAAACCCACCGCTAAGGAGAGGTCGCTTGCTGATAAGTTCAAGAGCCAAGGAGGTTAGTGCTTTTACGCCCAAAATCGGCACAACTTTAAAAAGCAACTAATATTACTATTTTTCAGATTTTAAGGGTGATTTTATTTATTTATTAAGGCTACGCCAACAGTACACAATAATTACACATTGTAAAAAAAACATTCATATAAAAATACAATGATAATGTACTTCAAATCCGTCGAGCCGTTTGAGCGTGAAGGAGTAACAAACATTCACACTTACACACAAACTTTCATCTTTATAATATCGCACATCCTCTGAAAAACTGTTGTAACACATAAAATGTGATGTTTGAGTTAAATATGCCATTCGATTTCAATTTTTATTTACTACTACTCAAGAAAAGCGTCTTAACTATAGTGTGAATAAAATTAACTAGGTGGCGCAAATGTCAGTTTTTTACGGAGCGACAATACGCTGACTCCAATCCACAACAGTGTTGTATTCAGTGCTTGTGACATGTGTTCGAGTCTTGGTGCTGCTAAAAAACGTCGTAAATTATGTTATGATGTTCTTTTCGGTAAGTATTTTTGCAATACTTGTGATTGAGTGAGTAAAAAACTGTTTTAAGATGTTATACTACTGTGTTCTACTTTTGTTATATTTAGATATTACTTTTAATAATCTGAAAAGCTGTTATATCACAGATCATGACACTATGTTACTCATTATCATAGTAATGTTTGTGTTTTATTAAAAGATAAATAGTTGTAAGCTATGTTAAGCCACTTTTCTGCACTTCTGAGCTTGTTTTTTTTTTCAAGTCTATGGTATTTATGCAGCTATCCATGACTTATGACTATTTTTTTACACGTTATGTTTTCATAAACTGAGGATAATCATGACTAATATACTGACAAAAGCTACAAAATTTGGACTTAAAACCGTATAATAAAAAAATAGTAAATCTTCGGTTGTCTTATTAGGATGATCCAGTTTAAATAATTTCGTTGTTATAAAAAATCAACTAATTTTTAATTTATTTTTAACTATAGAATCCAAATGGCAGACAGATTTAGAGAAAGTCGCGCTAAGAAGTTAATACAACTGGTAGAAAATAAAATAAATCAACAGCATGAAAATGATAAAACAGGTTTGTAAAAAAATGTTTGACTACCCTCATTTTACAAAGACCTTGTAGGAGAGAAGACCTGTTTTATTTACTAAAATTACTTTTTCAGATCACAGAGCTATTAAATTATTTTGTGTTTTTTTTTAGTTTTTATGGAGAATTGAATTTTATTTTGTTTTTATTACAGAAAGTTCTGCTATCAGTGCCACTGAAAAAGTCCGGAAAGACACTGAACCTATAGCACATTGCAGTAACTCTTCCCCTGAAAATCTATTGACAGGAACACTTGACGCTAATGCATCTTTTTCGGAAGATGACGATGATTCTGTGAAGGACCATAACTTCAAGTCATCTTCTTCCAGCAGATCTTCTAGCCGCTCATCGAGTTCTTCCAGTAGCTCATTGAGATCTTCCAGTAGGATCGTCGTCAAGCTTATGTATCAAGATCTAAATCAATGAAATTTATTCCAGCTCGTGCCATGAAACCTCCGTGTGATAATTGCAAACTGAATTGTTCTTCCAAAATAGCCGAAACTGACCGCGAAAAAAGATATTTACGAAATATTGGGAGTTGGGTGATTTAGGAAATGTTATCTGCTGAAAGTCTGATTATTTTTAATTCTCTAGTGATCTCGCAATTTATTAGTGATATTGATAGTTCCTACGCCAAATAGTGAAAGAGTTTTGTAAAAAAATATAATAAAAGAGTTGATTATTGTTTAATTTTTGTTTTACTACATAGCAATTAAGTTCCGATTAAATGTGAAAAAGGGTCATAACTTAGGACTTTTTTCAGTTTTCATTGAAAATAATATAAAAAAATTGCTGACTTCCAAAAAATGCTATATTCCTCGAATATATTGATAAATTTCACATACAATAATAACAATATACACTTAAAATTCATTATCATTCGAACATAGTAGCTCATGTAAGGTAAAAAATTAATTAAAAGGCGTTTTTCTCAAAACTGCTTTTTTTGTTTTGTGACAGTTTTTCAGAGGATGTGCGATATGAGTTTTTATTTACTTCTTTTCTCTTCTTCTAAGTCTTTTCTATAGTTATCATTTTCTTTCCCGTTAAGTTTTCGTGATTAATACATGTATAGGTATATGTATACCAAGTTCCTGCTATAATTTACGAGACTTTGTTAAACCCTATTTAAAACAACGAAAACTGTTAGCTTACTGTGCATGTTGTGTTTACCTGTAATTGGTTTCGCATGTAGTTTTAAGACGATTGTTTGTAACTAATATATTTCTTTCATGTGTAAACTGTTGGTGAACCTAATAAATAAAAAAAATGAGTGTGATTTACCCAGGCGCGCAAGTAATGGAGTTCTGTCCGCACGGCACCCGCGCGGAGTGCGTGCGAGCGTTCGGTAAGCGAAGCGAGCCGTACACTTGCAACAAGCTGCACTTCAAGAAGATCATACAGGGACATACTGACGAGTCGCTTGGAGACTGTTCCTTCCTCAACACCTGCTTCCATATGGACAGCTGCAAGTAAGCTGCAATTTTTTTTAAATTATATTTTTGAGGTAGAAAAGTTGTGAGTCCAACTAGTATCTGGGAGTAGCTAGTAAAATATGGTCCCGGAATTATACTTATGCTACTTTTAATCTAAGTATCAAGAGTTATAGACAGACATATTTGACTGGCCTATGTCGCACATAGATTAGTCAAAATGTCACTAGAAATACTTTAAGTAGGTAAGTAATTGAGCAGTAGTAAGCGAAGCGAGCCGTACGCTTTCAACAAGCTACAAGCAAGCTTCAGACTTCTTCTTGCCCTTATCCCACTATGTGGGATCGGCACAACATATTGTGTTCTTCTTCCATCTCCCTCTATCAAACGTCAACTCAGCACTCACTCCTTACTCATGTCATCCCTCACACCGTCCATCCATGTTTTCTTTGGCATACTTCTACACCTATATCTATCCACATTCACATTCGATCTCTATTCAGACTGATATAATAACTAATATTAATAATATTATTCCCAGGTACGTACACTACGAAGTAGACAACACGGACCCGAACGCAAAAGCGAAACAAACAGATTCAGGCTCACAGAATGGTAAATATAAGTTTTCTACTTGAAACTCTTGCACTTAAAGGAGGTACATAATTCAATTTTAATCGACTTCAAAAAAAGAGGAGGTTAATAGCTAGGTTTTGAAACACTGCGCGTGAAAACTTTAACATTATCATATCCTTGCCCTATATCTACATGGGGCCCACACATGTTTCTTGTCTAATATGTAATGTATCTATCTATAGTAGTATATCAGTCATCTGGTCACCATAACACAAGCAAAATTGCTGAGCTTGGGGCTAGATGACGCTGTGTGGAATGTAAAAAAAAAATGTTTGAAAACTTAGCAATGAAATGAATTATTTTATTTGTACCAGGTGCATCTTCAGTGTCGAAACCTGACGGAGTATTGACACTGACCCCTCCACAGTGGCTGCAGTGCGACCTTAGGTATCTTGACATGACGTTTCTAGGTGAGTGCACAAGTCAATAAATTTTATTTAGTAACCCCCGACATTAAGGATGTATGCGTCAAATAGCGCCTACCTTGATAATATAGCCTATGTTCATTCGGAAAGTCCATGTTACACAACGGTGAAATAATTTTTAAAATCGGATGATTAGTTTCGGAGATTACCCCGAACATACAAACAAACAAACCAACATTACCTCTTTGTAGTATAGATTACGTTACGGGCAATGGAGTGAGCCATGCTCGGAATCTCACTTCTCGAGCACATACCAAAAGGTGTACAAAGGTATGCGGATCGCGAGACTGAAGTGGAGTTGGGCTGGGCACTTGGCTAAAAGGGACGATGGAAGATGGACAAAAGCGATAACTGAATGGTGGCCCAGGGACGCTCAACGACCAAGAGGCAGACCACCCGCCCGATGGTCGAACGACATCGTCAACATGGTCGGGAATCAGTGGATGAGACTCGCGAGGGATCGGAGAGAGTGGCGTGATAAAGAGAAGGCCTATACTCAGCAGTGGGTGGAAATGGGCTGAAATGATGATGATGATAACGTTATGGCGACAAACAATTTCGCGACAATTAAGGCCTTGCTGATCTAAGCTTTTCAATAATGTGCTCGTGCTGATTTTCAGGTAAATTCGCGGTGATAATGGCGGACCCTCCCTGGGATATCCACATGGAGCTCCCGTACGGCACCATGTCGGACGACGAGATGCGCTGCCTGGGGGTGCCGCAGCTGCAGGACAGCGGCCTCATCTTCCTGTGGGTCACCGGAAGGTACGTGGGGCTAGTCAGAGGCACGTCCCTACCATAAGGGCACACGGGGCCCATGCCCGGGGCCCCCGATCCTCATGGGGCCCCGAAGAACGAACCTGTTCTCTCGCACATTTATTCTCAAAAGATTTTTGTCGGGCACACACACAAAATATAGACGTACACTGTATTTCACAAAAAGTTACAACTCTATGTATATGAAAAATCTAAATGTAATTACAATTTAGGTACTTCGTACTTTTTCCAAAAGGGCCCCAAATTCTTTTGTGCTCAAGGGCCCAGCATAGTTAAAGACAACCGTGGGTACGTGGGGGTAGTCAGAGGATTTCCACATGGGCATGTATGAACATGACAATAAATTAATAATACACAAACATGTCATGTATGTTTGTTTACAGAGCAATGGAGCTAGGTCGTGAGTGCCTGAAGCTCTGGGGCTATGAGCGAGTAGACGAGCTTATCTGGGTGAAGACCAACCAGCTACAGCGCATCATACGCACCGGCCGCACGGGGCACTGGCTCAACCACGGCAAGGAACACTGTCTGGTCAGTACACAACTTATTAACCTTTAACTGGTGACGTGGTATTTGTGTAACGTAAGTGGTGACGTTAGGCCTGACAGGCCTCGGTTGAATATACGTATAATTCGCGATGTACATAAATATTAGTGACTAACTTATTTATTTGTGTTAATTTGGATATTAAGGTATTAAATAAAACGATTATGTGTTTCTAATTATTACATATATTTAGGAACAGACATATTAAAATTTGCTCTCGCATTGTTAGAAAAAACGACATGAGATCAACATCTAGTCACAAAAAAACAAAAATCAACATTCTTATTTAAAATAATATTTTTAGATCATAGAATAGACTTCAATCATCGTATAAAATAACATAAATCTCTTATAAAATTTATAATTACAAAACTGACAAAGGGTAAACTTGTCAATTTTTTATTGACACTCAGGATACAATTGTTTCGCGCACTGCAGGCATACATGCTTTTTACACAAAATACAATGGTAACAAGATTACCGGTCCAGCTTAGGTAGACAAGTGGCACATCTCTATAGCGTCTTCTGCGTGATTTGTGGCTCAGGTGGCAAATCTGAACCCAAAATTCGTCAGATGTTCAATCTTATTTCAAGTGACATTCGCGAGTTATAAACTCTGCTTTTCATGTGCTGTAAAATCATTCCTCTGGCCAATATTTCATGAAAACCCCTCTCTCAATGCTTCTTTTCTTTTCAAGAACATGCACGTTCACCGTAGGTACCTACCTACTTATGTATAGCATGCGATAAAAGATCACCATGGGCCATCTTCGTGTACGGTGACTGCAGGTTTAGATTGAACATTTTTTATCAATCTCGTCCATCCTCCCTTGCTAAAATTGTAATATGTTAATCATTTCAAGCTTCCTGATTTTCTCTGGAACGTACTTTTCTCCTAAATCATCAGCTTCAGAACCACTGGAGTCTTCACTCCACAACCATTCTTCTTATTGAACGACATTTTAACTGGTTCGCGATAAAACCTGTCTACTAGAAGGTACTTGGAACTGAATTTCTCTGCTCCAGTACTGTACGTCATTTTCTAGGAGGTTCTGTATCATCCATCTTTTATGTTTGCAGGTTCACGCTATAATAAACCACAAATAACAATTTTATAACACTAACAAAAAAGTAACGTAAGAAGTGACTTAGGGCCTGAGAGGCCTCAGTAAAACTTTAAATACGCATAACTCACCGAATTTGCTCATGCCGACACTATTATCGCTGTCACGGCTTGGGTGCAACTAAACTTGAAGCTACTGAGACGCACAAACCCGGGACGCGCAGGGAAAGGGGTGAAATAACGTTTTGTTAGTGCTCTCGGGCCTGTGAGGCCCGACGTCACCAGTTAAAGGTTAAAGCATACACCAGCCCCTGGATTGTGTCACTTGTCTAGGATTGTATCAAAGTTGTATCAAAGCAAAAATCACAGTAAATCGCGAAAATAACTGTCAGATTTAACGCTGATTAAGTAAATTAGTAAGAAACTTACTTAATTACTATCATATTTGACAGTTGTTTTCGCGATTTACTGTGGTTTTTGCTTCGATACAACTCGGATACAATCCAAGACAAGTTACACAATCAGTTCTTGCCTGATTCTTTCCCTGGTGTAGGGAGTCGCGTTGGACCAGGCATTAGAATCACCTAGCATGTAGACGAAGTTGAAGTGATCCTTGAGGTCCTACCATAATATACGATGTTTCTTTCTTTCTTTCATAATACCAAAGACGATTAATATCTAGATATTAATCGTCTTTCATAATACTGAATGAATAACATTTTTGGTGTATTCAGGTGGGCATGAAAGGCAATCCCGAGAACTTGAACCGCGGTCTGGACTGTGACGTCATCGTCGCGGAAGTGCGCGCCACATCGCACAAGCCAGACGAAATCTACGGCATTATTGGTAACTACCCCCAATATATAAATCTTAAGAACTTAGCTCTTGAATATCCAGTTCATCCTAAGGTTGTCTGGAAGAAATCGCTCATAGCGATAAGACCGCCCACTGTACTTCATTTTTAATATTCTTCGTGTTTGTTATTTGATGTAATGTCCATGTGGTGTACAATAAAGTGTTAATCTATCTATCTATCTATCTCTTGTCGGTGTAACGATGCTATTTCCTCACGACACGATACTACATGACAGCGACCTTCTCTTTTATCTGACTAATGTAATTAATTCTCGGTCTTCCCCTTCCTCGTCTTCCTTCTACTTTTCCTTCTATGATGTTCCTTATAAAGCTGTCATGTCTTATACCACCAATCATTTTTCTTTTATTTTCAAAGAATTCATTAAAAATCTACCCCCAAAGATAATATAAATACTACTTCTATTCATTATTTGCGTTCTTGTTTCAAGGGTCAATGAAATTTAAAAACATGTTATTGCCCAGCAGTGGGAAAATAAAGGTTAGAAAAAAAAATATTACAAGGAACAAAACCAAATTATTATGAAAATGGGATTAAAGAAATCAATGACAATACACAGTACCTACAATGAAAATATTGCTTTTGTTTACAGAAAGACTGAGTCCAGGAACAAGGAAAATAGAACTCTTCGGGCGACCACACAATGTTCAACCTAACTGGTAGGTAGCATTCATCATATTCCTATCTTTCCTGTGAAGCAATTTAGGACTTCGCTAAACTCGTATAGGTCGCGCCACGTAAAGAGGCTGTCAAACTGAGCAGTGGTCGATGATTGGTGGAGAGGTAACGCGGCGCACTTCATACCATTAATTTAGCGAGTGCTATTGGTTCGTCAGCGAGTGAACACAGGCGCAAACATACCCCCGCTACTTCCCCGAACCGCGCTCTTTTTACGTGGCGCGACCTATAACAAAGGTTTTTAAACAATGTGCTTAAACCAAAGTGGATGTGACTGGAGCGGAGTGGCAATGTGTACAATATTTTTTTTAATTCCTTTGTTTAACGTAATAATAAGATAAATGGTGGCGCTAGTTAGACGCATACAACCACCTCAAATTATATTTAAAATGTTACATTGCAGGATAACTCTGGGCAACCAAGTGGACGGTGTGCGCTTGGTGGACCCTGACCTAATAGCGGCCTTCAAGAAACGCTACCCCGACGGGAATATTACCGCGCCGCCACAGCCCGACGCTGGCCTCTCGTAGGCCTCTTCTAGGCCTCTTGGACTCCAGACTCTCATAGGCCAGTATTCAGAGTCAGAGGGGTGACCTTGTCAAAGCGCCTCTAGCGGATAGACGGAGTACTAAAATTGTACAATAATCCGATTACACGGGTAGATATGCAATTTTTGGCCAAAAACAGGTGTCCTAAAACATTGTAGAGCCTAAGGCTCGTTTAGTTTTGTAAATAATAAGTCAATGTGTAAATAAAACATTATAATAGTTAAACAAATATTTCACTACAATTTAACCCCGTTATTTATAATAAATACCAATTTACCTCTAAAGAACGTTATTGTCTTGTTACTATACATAAGACTGCAAAAGTTCTAGCAGACATCTGAGCTCTAGTAAGCCTCCACGTCCATTATGAATAATAGGGCAATAGTTCAGTAAAAGCTTGGCGTCCGACGTCCCTTGGGCGAGGCCGGGCGCGCCGGGCTGAAGGCTCGGGACGTGGCTGCCTTGTCGCGACCGAAACTGTAAAGAAACAATAAACTTAGTGGCAAAATTATTATTATAAAACATACCTATGCAAACGAATTTTACCTTTAATATTCGCCCGACGTTTCGACCGGATTGCACCACGGTTACGTTGGGCGAATATTTACGTTTGCATTATGTTCTATAGAAAAAAGTCATATTATTATTTTTATTAAACCGACTTCAAATTCGTAAGAGAGCAATTTCTTGCACCCTGAGGTGCATTCTGTTCCTAATCCGAAGATAAAATGTTAATGATCCTCAAATTTTAATGGGACCTCGTGTACCTCGAGTAGCTCTTTCAAAAAAAAAGAATTTTATAAATCGCTTAACTCACGCTTATAATTTACAAACAACTCATTAGACGTCTACCACAAAAACCACTTAACCACACTACTTAAAAAAAACACTTAAGGTGCCTGTATGGGTGAAACTAGCGCCACCGCCTACTTTATTTTATTATTACGTTGAACAGTGGCGCTAGTTTCACCCATACAGGCCACTTCATCCTCGTGCTCCTACTAAAAACTCCTACTGATAGGAGCACCAGGACACCCATGTCCTGATGCTCCTACTGAAAATTAAAATTATGGGGAATAATGTAATATTCTAAATTTAATTCCTCCTGTTCCTATCACATAACATATTGTACAGTTAACAACAAAATACTTTTTATGCAACTAATAAACAAATAATAACTACTCTTATACCTAATCACTAACCCCGCTATTAATCAACGCTATGTAAATTTAATCATTGCATAAAGTTATTGCCATCTTTCACCACTGAGTAACGACAAACAGAGACAGTGCTAACTTTAAGCAATGATTAATTTTCATTTTCAAAACTTTCGTGAGTCATTTTCGAAACTCGTGAGAGACACATAATGAATAGCTTTAGCTTATCTATGAATTTCCAAAAAATGACCCACTGTTATGTCACCATGTAAGTAGAAGTGATAACTGAGTTTCGTAAATTATAGTGTCCTTTTCCATTTGATCATGACGTCGTTTTTTCGGAATACTGCCTTTTTCATCGGTTGCTTTCGAAAGAAAATTTAGCAAGCGTAAAATGGTCACATTTTGACTGAGTGCTCTATTCAACGACATATTCCAGCTCTCTGCGACATTGTTATTTCGATGTCTTTCTTGATGAATGCACCATTGTTTTTGGAAATCACCTTTTAGCCAAGTTTGATGCACATATTTTTAAAATTTATTAATCTTTTCGTTTTCTGCGAACGATTGACTCATTAACTGAATGTACTCCCAACCTTCGTCAATTAAGTTTTCGGGCACAAGCGCTAAAACAGAACATAATCCAATGAACCTGCGCTCAACTTTATTACATATATTCAAACTTTTTGCTTTTTTATACAAGCATTTTGTATAATGATAAAAGCAGCCTTTAATGTTTGCCTCGGGAAACTCTTTTTTTGCTGCATTTATTATAGCTTTCTCATAGTCTGTGTGATTTTTTTTTGGCGCCCATTCTCTGTTCTGCGATTTGATTATTTCAAAAACAGCTACATAGCTCTCTTGTTTTTTGTTGGGTAATAGTAGTCGGGTAACAGAAATCTTCTTTCATTGTGAAATGACTCTTAATATTTAATAGATAACTGCATTCACCTGTACTTGAATCAGAGTATGTCTATAAGTAATTCTATTTTCGTTATGTCTCGATGCTCCTACTTAGCGTTTTACAATTTCCTTTTGCAGTAGGAGCATCAGGACATCGATGTCCCGGTGCTCCTATCAGTAGGAGTTTTTAGTAGGAGCACGAGGATGAAGCGATACAGGCATCTTAACTAACTCACTTCATCTCCAGATTCGTAGACGGCCGCATGCCAGTGCTTGTTCTTGAATTTACATGCTTTATGGTCACCTTCTCTTTACTCGTCAACGTGCTGGAAAACAATAATTTGTTCATAAACTGTTTCATTATTCTCCGATAGTGTCCCCCCATCTATTATCCAGGCTCGAGTTTTTTTCCCATTCTGGCTGTCCGACCTTGGTGGCAAGTTAGGGGTGACACTTGAATCCAGAAGCCATACAATGCGGGCACCACACATTAGTGTTGGAACGTGGTTAGTTCCAACACTCCAATGTGGGGATATCTTGTACGGTTATTGGACACTAACGGAGCATTGCCATTGGCCATTCTATTCGTAGCCAATGTTGAAACCAAGTTGAAGCCAATGTGTGGTGCCCGCATAGGACCTACGATTATGATGATGATGATCATCACCAACAGACGGACTTCACCTACAGGTATAAATAAACCTCCCATTGCGATGGCCAAAGGTTCTGTCTAATAGTCTATAGATACCTACATTGTTAACTTTTATCATCTGCGTTTAGCTGAGAAACGGCTGGATGTGCAGCAATTTCAAATCAAAGCAAATATTTTCTAGGCCATGACGGAGGCCTTTAGGCGGCCTAAAAACACCCTAAGTCACCAGAGTTGGCCACTTGCTCATACGAATTTAGTAAACTTAACTGGATCTACTTATTTTTTTAATTTTCAAAGCAGGTTTCTAACAGAGTAGACCGTTGTAGAAAGTTATACTCACTTTGTTTTGTTAGTACTAAAAACACTGGTCAGCTTGTCTGAATGCAACGAGTCGCGCAGTCTTCTTTGAAACTAAATAAAGCAGATTTCAAAATTAGTTAAGTGAGTACCTACCTATCCAAGTACCTACCTAACTTATTTATCCCTAAGCAGGAAGACGATATTTTATCTAACTAGGTAGGTAGGTATCATCAACAGTCACTGGGTGTAGTTTTACGTCCTTTGTAAAAGTTCACGATTATTTACAAACCTAAACTAAAACAGGCACTAGTGATTCATTCATAATAATAACGCAGGCAGGGAACGCGTTATTCCTGGGCGCAGACTATCCTGCAGCCCTGTCTGTCCTGCGGAGAGCATCGCAGAGGCGGGGCAGGGAATGAGCGACTGGAACTTCGTACGTCAGAAAGGCTCTACTATCCTCAACCAACAAAGCTCACAATTTGAACCTGAAAATGATCCCCATCTCATATCTTGCTAGGCATATCTGTGTGTCGTGGTTGATCGTTAGAGCGCGCGGTGCCGCTTCTTGGATAAAGGGACAAAGGCGTGTCTTGTCGAGCGACGCCGCCCCCGAAGTCACTATAGATACCAACCTACGTAAATTTGCACTCTGATGATCTGTAGGTACCTTGATGCTATTGAGCATATCTCCCTGCGTAGCCAGTGGTCGTTCGTCGGAGCGTACGCTGGGCGCTTGCTTGGGCACGGGCGCGTCTCGCCGAGCGCCGAGAGACGCGGCTCCGACCGAGGCAGCACCAATCG
This sequence comes from Xanthorhoe designata, assembly GCA_963582015.1. NCBI lineage: Eukaryota > Metazoa > Arthropoda > Insecta > Lepidoptera > Geometridae > Xanthorhoe > Xanthorhoe designata. The sequence continues at coordinate 4,696,289 of OY757053.1, forward strand.
ATCCGTCTCTGGGCGTTGTCACTAAACAAAATCACTCTTAGTTTGAAATTAAGCCCTAATCTCTGTCCCTAGAATTACTACAACCTCAATAGTTTTATACACTATCCCCCAACGAAAAAAATGAAGTGTCATAAGTTTGTAGAGTATAGGAAGTTTGTAGTCAGCTGAGTCAAGCAGCTATCCAACTTATTTTTGATTCTTTTTCATCTCTAGAGTTAATGTGGGGTTTTTATTAAAGTAGGTACATTTTTAATTCAAATGTTTCATCCTATCTTCTACCTATTATGAAATGACTACATACTAATAGGTATTCCTGAACCATTTATAATAAAACTTTAACAGGTTAGCTGTCCGATGAGGCACATGTGCCTCATGGGTGATTGCACTGGTACGTCCATGAGGCATATGTGCCTCATGTTAGCTGTCATTATTTACTACGAGGACATGTACAAAGAAGATCGAAACTTGCTTCGGGACAGCTAACCTGTTAATGACTTTTTTTGTTGTTGATTGCCATGCAAAGTTGTAAGACAAAGCACACCTTAGTAAGCTTATCAGATGTGATTTTCCGTTATTAGCTAGGATACTGGAAAGCTCATCAAATTTTAATGTTGTTGCAAGAAAAATATGTAGGTAACTGTTTCAACAAAAACTTTATTTAATAATTTTCTACAACTAAATCACATTACCATAGCATATTTATAGGTATTACAATAAAAGTAACTATTCATTAGTTAAATTATTCATTCTCTTCTAATAATGAATTCTTTAATGATAACATTATTTACATTTTTAGCTATGCAAAGGGTACCTAATTTCAGAACATTGAGTACTGCAAACAAAATCTGAAAAACTAAAGCCTGTTTTATATCTCCTGAAAATAAAGCAAGTTATTCTGTTAAATTTCACTTTGCAAACTCATTTGGTAACTAAATAAGTTTTATACATCTTTCCGGAGGATTGTGTATTTGTATTTACCTAGAATAATTATGCTGCACCTTTAATTTGCTTACTATCAGCTTCTACGTCAGCACCTGTGCTTTTCTTATCCTCTATCGTGTTAGTCTTTAATTTGTAAAGCTCCTTCCTCATCATACCAGGACCAGCAAACAGAGCAGGGGAGGTCTTTGTCTCCGGTATATAAACCTCATAAGTCTTAAAGTATTTCAAGATACTAGCTACATTTTCTTCCTTTAACTTGTATTCAAAAGCTATTTTCTCATTCGTAGCTTCCTGAGGATCAATCTGATGTGCAGATATAAAGGTTATGGCTTTCCGTAGTGTTGTGTACCCATATTTGACTTGGTCTGGCTCTTTGAAGCCAAAATCGAAGTCTTCCACTAGCTTACGGTCTTGGGGCAGCGGCCGGGTCTTGCTTTGCTCTTGTTTTTCCCGCGTAATGTCATCTTCCGGTCTTCCAAATGAGGTTACATAAACATCCCGTAATCTTACGTCCAGCGCTTCGTTTTTTTTATCGAGTTTCTCGTCTATATCAGGTTCCGCTTCAAGCGTCCGTTTCAAATCTACCAAGTTTTGTGCATATGTAGGCGCCGGGCTAGGTTTTTCTTTAGAAATAACCCGATGAGCTCTGTTTTCGATGTTGAAGGATTTTATCGGTCGTAATGCTTTCGTCACTAAAGCACCCATCTTAGGTGGCAATAGTTCAATAATTGTAATAAACGATAACTGTAGTACTGTAGAAATTACATTTTATTTTGAGAAATTATTATTTATGTCGCCGTACCGTAGTTTGGTTATTTTATTATATTTGACAGATTCCAGAATTTGATTGTCAAATAAAAATGAAAATTTATTGACATGACAGTTGACAGTTCGAAATGTGAAAATGTTGCCAAGCTCCTTAATTTTTTTTCACGAAGAAGGATGGTGTTATGAAACATGGAATCATGAGCACGAAATGGTTGAAATTGAATAATTTAACGACCAGAAAGCCCAGTCCTCGTCGTAGACTAGCTGCGTGCAACGTGAACTCATATCCATGTGGCATGTCTATCAGGGAAAGCCATGTAGAATTCTTCTTTAAAAATATCTTATTTAAAAATAGTAATAACGACAATGATTTTAAACGAGTTTTAAATCACTCAACCCAATACACCTAACTACATAATATTTTTTAATGTTACTAACATTTCAACCTCGAAAGAGCATCTCTCAATGCAGATTTGGAGGCATCCTTCGAAATAAACTTTTGCGTCGTCTGTGGTGTGATTGGTGTATTTGTGGCTCTTGTCTGTTCGTTAGACAAACGTGACTGAGGTGGACTTGGACTACGGCCTAAGCGCCGCCGCTGTTGAGGCTGCGTCGTTCTAGAAGCTTTTAAAAAATAATTTATAAATATAGTTATACTTACCCGTTTGTAATATCTTAATGGGAAGACAATTCATCTTTAAGACTATGTTGCCAAAGTGTGAATACCTGAATTGAAAGAAGGAGTAAGATGTGCCATATTTCCAGGTGTAGTGCTCATATAATTAGGCACTCGCTGTGCGTAGTGAGGAGTGACAGTCATTGCGGAATTGAGTTGCCTCTCTCGTTCTTCATTGTAAATGCTTGATCTGATAAGAAATTTCTAAAAACAAACAAAAACAATATACCTAGGTAGTTATATATTTAAATTAATATTAAAAGCACAGCCGCCTGAAATGAGAGGATTACTAACCTTGGCATCATTTACGTTTTTTATAACTGGACCATTCGTTGATCGAAATGTAGTTATCGTTGGATGGAAGCCAGTTATAGTCTTTGTGTTGGATTCCTGCAAAATTATCGGCGAGTTACTTAATACCTTATAGTACCTATAACCTTATAGCTGTTAGTAGCCAAACATTACATCGTAAAATTACGATGACAATATTATTCTTACGTTAGATTTAGCGCTATTCCTTTGGCCAGACGTACGAGCTGCAGAGCTTTTCGAAAGTGATCGCGGTAGACGTGGTTCTCCTGCACCACTACCTTTTCGTAAAGCTGTTGAATTTCCTTCGCATTGCTCTCTGTTTAAGTAAGCAAAACATAATTAAATAAAATTATAAGTAGTAGGTACCTACATACCAGTAGGTACTTTGTATTGTGTGTGGCTTACTTTTTGCCAGTTCATGTAGGTACCTACCTATTAATTAATATTAACCGACCGCTAAACCAAATAAACTGATCTAGTGTTATATGGGTATATTTGTATAAAACAAAATGCAATCACTACTAAAACAAAAATAATATTGTTATCTTCAATAATAACCCTTTTTGTGATATCCTTTGCGTGCTCATTTTAGAGGACCTCACGCGCCAGTCGTATTGTTCCTTCTCGGTCTTGTTAACAGCTACCTCGAAAAGAATATAGAAGATTTTCAATGAAGTGAGTGAGATTAACAACAAAGTTTGTAGGTCCTACTCTCGTTCGTTCGTTCGTATGAGCAAGTGGCCAACTCTGGTGACGGACTTTTTAGGCCGCCTAAAGGCCTCCGTCATGGCTTAACGACTTTAAAAGCCGGGACCGACAATTTAACGTGCCCTCCGAAGCACGGAAGCGCTCAGATGAAAATGCCACTTGCGGTCACCCATCCAAGTAGTGGTCCTACTCTAAATAACATTTATATCACAGAGGCACAATAGCTCACCATATCACAGAGGCTGCAAAACCTATTGAAGTAACAAGTTTCTGGAGCCACTCTTGCACAACGCACAGACATTGTCCAAACAGCATCTTGTAAAGTTTTGAAGCAGGGTTTGCAGCACAGTAACTTTTTCCAAAGCCTTGTAGTTATTTTTGTATTATTGACCGGCTCTTCATCATTATCTTCAGAAATGGTATTGTTTCTGATAATACAGCCCTTAATCTGAGTCATTGCTACAGTTGGTTTGACGGTCAAGTCACATGAAGTTAAAAATATTTCTTCGTCTTCAACTTCCACTTTATCTAAATTTAAAATAACTAGTGATATTTTATTATTATCGTTGTACTCGTTTTACTTTGATGCAAAATACCACTGTTGTGCTACGTGTTTGGCAATGGTGCGTTGTGCAAAAATTGCTGGAAAGAAATTTAGTTGCTCGTAACACAAACAGTGGTACTTTCATCGAATTTACTACTTCAACTTAAAAAGAGCTAAATCAACAAAACAACACTGTTTGAGTTAAAAGTAAACTACTATTTTAATCAGATGATTCTTACCTTCTCTTATCTTCGAAGATTGAGGGCGAATAGACGTTGGCATTTCAAGTCTAGGCAATTTCTGCATAGGTGGTGGTGGCGATGGAGATTTTTGAAACACAACAGGTCTTTGTTTCTTATTCTTTTCCGAAATCGAATAAATGCCGAATTCGTGGATAGGCATCTTTTCGGTGTCATTAAATACACGTTTTCTGTAAAATTACATGAAAATTTATTTCAGGATTGAATAACGGCGCTTGTACACGCTAAGAAAAAACGCCGGGCCTACCCAAGAATTCGTGTCGTAACAAGAAAATAACCGTGTACACTGCTCGCAGCGGTGCACGAAAAAAATCTTATCTGCGCCAGACACGACGCGGCGAACGTTGTTGCGGAGCGGCGGGGGGCGGTGTAGTAGGGCTGGCCCAGCCAGGAAGCTTACCCTTAAGTTCGAAAGTGCGATTCACAAATGAAAAAAATTTAAACGTAATTACGTTTTAACGAAGTTCAAATCCATAGAAAAAATTATATTGATACGCGATTAAGTCCCGATAATATTTTTAAATTATGTTACCTTTTTATTTTCGTAAGTTTAAGAATTTTGTTAGTAATTCAATTAAAATGGCTGCCAGATAGATGGCTTTTAATCAAGGCTGATGAGCCTGAGGAAGGTCTTTCAAAAAACGCTTACCTACTTACTTACTTACTTACTTACTAAGAATTTAATATTTTCTAAATTTAATTATTTTTTGAAATATTATACTTGCGCGCCTTACGCCCGACTGACGACTGCAAGAAAAAAATCTTGTCGTGTACACGTTTCGATTTTTCTTGTCTGCGGAAGACAAGAAAAGTTTCGTGTGTGGAACAGAAAAAATTCCTGTCGTCTACACGAAGAATTTGTCTTGTCTGCCGCAGAAACGGCAAATTTTCTTAGCGTGTACAAGCGCCGTCAATCTTATAAAATCTGCACCTGTCATTAATATAGCTATAAGTAATCGATTTGCAGAGTTTATCTCTATTCTAGTTATAAAGTCTTCACCTGTTTACCTATATAGATTTCCTTGTTTGATTAGCCAAGCTTCTAATTGCTCAAGCCACCCCTGTCAAAAATAATATTATTTTATTACTTACTGAAATTTATCAAATCAAATCATACAAATAAAGTATTGAAGAAGTAAACTTGGACGAACCTGTTGATGGCCAATCACAGATCCTGGTCGACAAACTCTCATCCATGCTATGGCTTCATGTGCAGTCATACGGTAGTGTTTTATTAAATAGCAACCTATCAAGGAACCAGTGCGCCCTAGACCTGCCTAAACAAGGAATTCGTCAGTAAATTACTCGTAACGCAAAAAGATCTTACAAATATAAAACTTTAAATTCGAAAGTTTGCAATATTTGCGAGACACAAAAAACTTCAACCATAACCTTGCAATGTACAGCCATAGCACCATTAGATTCTTCGCTGATTTGAAGAAACTTTTGTAGAATATGCCTCGGTGGACATGAACCGTCAGGGAAAAATAAGTCATAGTGAATTATACCAGCATTGTTGAACCTTATAAGGGAAAATTAATAAGAGTTTCAAAATAATTATATTCTTGTCAATTACATTGTCTAATCAGAATATTAAGAACTTACACATTGCCATCGTAGAGTCTTTTATTCAATCGGATGACTATTTGTACATTATTGTCACGGAAGTAGTCGAGGTACATTTCTGGTGGATGGTACAATGATACACTGTAATCCACGGGACCAATAAAGGCAAGAAACTTTCCTGAACAAAAAAAATAATAGATACTTGGCCTGTTCCAGAAATAAATAGAAAATGTTTGTGTGTAAATTAGGTATAGGTATCATAATAACCTGGCAGAATCCAGTTAAGGTCCCCTCCTTGAATTTTATCTAACCTATCGTATTCTTCGTAATTAAAATCTTGGAAATTGAACAATCCCAAATCTCTTGCTTTTTTTACAGCTTGCAAACAATCTATCAGAGATATCGTGAATGCTGAATCACCTTGTGTTGCATCTTGAAACGGCCTAAAAGAGATGACTATAAATTAATTAATTCTTAACAGAAATATCGTGATGTTTTGTTGTAGCTAGATAATATTGAATACCTGTAGCTTTGTCCATGAACGAGTAAAGGCTTCAATGCGTCTCTTGGAGGCAGGCTCAAGTAGAGAACACCATAACATCCTAGTAAGAATGCTGAATTCGCTTTTTTCTTTGGATCAATCACTGTATAGTGTACTAATATTTGCTTATTGAAATAGTGTTTTAGTTTATCATTCAATATTTTACAATATTTATAAACACAACCAAGATTCAGTGGTCCAAAGTCAGAATAGTAGTTTTCGTACACTAATTCGTTATCAATAGAAAAATAATGTATATCATTGGTACTCTTCAGGACTTTTCCTGTTCTTACCGTAGCGAAATACAATACATTTTTTATATACTCAGCCATAAACAGAATGTCTGGACTCCGATTCATCATTATAAAATAAACAACACATTAGAAAACACTTGATTGTGCATTTTAAGCCACTAGAAAACAAACTAATAAAATCTCATATCAACTGTGTAAAGATATGTGTCTAATTGTACGTAAAACCATTTTTTTAATTACTCAAAAAAAAATCCTCGAAAAGCTATACAAAAATTATGAAACTGACTGAAAACTGACGTTGGTTTGGTTGTTGGCTCTCTTCTGTTTTATTTTTTCCGCTTTTTGTCAGTGTGACAGTTTATTGCCAGTAATAAATAGGATGATTTTAATCGACTAAAATATTTTGTAAGTTCATCCTTGTGTGAGTGAGTTGGTTGACTATTTGAGTAATGAATATCTAATCTACACAATGAGAGGAAAACGGATAAAACGGAGAAAGATACATGTGCCATTTTCCTAAACCTAACTTCTTTAGTACAAGGATCGTTGCAAACGATAAAGGTAGCTAAAATCTTTGTATACTTGAAAATTAGTCGATTGATACTTATCGATTCCAACTGACATTTTAACTGTCATCGTATACGTATAATGTTTATCAACCCCTACCCCTAGTCTTTTGGCGGTGCGCAAGGTAAACTGTCAAACGTTTCGTGATGTATTTCTCTGTAAATCTCGAATTATTTCAGTGATCTTTGGGTGTACAGTGTTTTTAGATATTGGAGTAAAATGTTGATAAATCATTCAAACCTTTGTATTGCGTATTTCAGGTCGTTAAATAGTAAAAAACCATGGCTGAAGTCGAAGTGTAAGTACACATTGTTTTCGTGTAATTTAGCTACTCATAGTCTATTTCTCAGTTTGATAATCATAATTTTAAAGCATCTTCATCCTCTTTTACTAAAATTAAACTAAATATAAAACTAGACTCAAAAATCCAGATTATTCAGGATGTCAACATAACCTCTCTCCACACCTATTTTTTAGTCCTTCATTATTTTGTTTACTACTACTACCGTTACTGTGCTAAATACACAAATTACTGCAATCACAACTTACTTTACCACCTTCACTAGTTATGAACAAGCTTATATTCTTGGCCTAAGTCAAAAAGATAATATGATAAACAAAACCTAACCTATCAATGTGTTGCAGTGAGGTTCCCGCAAACCCCGTCCTGAGCGGAGGAGCTATGGACGTAAACCAGGCCTTGCAAGAAGTCCTCAAGACCGCCCTTATCCACGGAGGTCTCGTACATGGACTCCATGAAGCCGCTAAGGTTCTTGACAAGTAAGTTGGTGGTGTTTCGTGAAAACGGTGTCATGCTCACGCAGAATAAACAAAGAGATGTGTACTTATTTTGAAACAGACTTATAGTATGGTGTAAAATTATTAGTTATCCTACTGTATTTACTTAAGGTCAACGTGGGGAAGTCCGGCATAGTATTCTTCAACTCAATTTCAATTTAACTTTATGAATCGAGAAACGCTTTCTAAGTAACTTGAGTTAGCGGAAAATATTGGTAATATATTAATCTACTCAAAATAGGCCGAAAACAAGGTTAATTGTAATTAACCCATTAGATAAAGCATTTTTTTTTAAACTCGGCGTGTAGACGGACTTCCCAAGCAGTTTGAGGTAAGTCCGTCTAGTCATTTCATCTCGCAATAAAATCGTAATTTGTGAGCCAATATGTATGAAAACAGTATCAAACAAAGATGAAAAACTGCCGTTGCAATTTGTGTTTCAAGTATTTGAGAGTAAGGTATACTTTTCAAGGAAAATAAAATTATATCTAACTAAGGGCAAGACCGGCATATTTTTGGTGACAACGTGATTTCAGTGGTTGCAAACATTTTTACGAATTACTTCCCTCAGTATTTTTTTTATAAATAAAACATAAAAAAATAAAGGAATCTTTATTTGTGTAAGAAATTGGAAATGATAACTACAAAATCATCCTTAAAATTCATGATAATCATAAAAGGGGTTCGAATTTTATTCAAATCCTGGCATAACCTATCCACTACCTAACTCAAAATGGCGAAATTATAAAAGAAGAATCAGATCTATGTAATAATACGATCATTGTTTATAAAGTCCGTGCCAATTCCAAGCTGCTTGCTGTGTAAAATTATCGAAAATAAAATAAAATAGGTATGTGCCTAAACATTCACAATTTGTAAGCAAGGACAGTTAAACGTAATGCTAGTCCTACTGCAAACATTCCAGTGCATATTCTTCAATAATTACGTAGACAGGTGTATAATAAAAAAATACTACACTTCTAATAATACTATCTAAAATAATTTAAAAAATGTGAACTATTGAAAAGGTTGACAAAATCTGATAAAAAGGCAAGACCGGCATATGACGGACTTGCCTTATCCATGGTAGACGGACTTCCCAACTTGAAAATTTGAATGTAATATTTTTTCAATCGGTAATAATTACTAAATTAATGCCTAATTATTGAATCGAACAGCAGAAATCAAATCTTGGATCTGCAAATGCCTTACGTTATCAAAGACAATCGAAAATTTCCTTAGATTTTCCGCTTTTTTTTTATTTTTCGACAAGACGTCAATCTCCAACTTTGTGCCAAATTCGCGCAAAAAAATGACTGTCAAGTTTCTTCCAACATATAGATATTAGGCCATCTATGATCCCAAGTTCGAACGAGCTCCATGATGCTGTTTTACCCACCGAGTTATAGGGCTCTAGCTATTCAAATATGGGAGTTATTGCCACTAGACGGACTTAGAGCCTAGACGGTGTTCCCCACGTTGACCTTACTGATTAAACTGGCTGTAGCTCTCAAACTATTACAATGTGGTGATAAATTTCTCATAGACACATACTATTTATGTCAATTCACCGGCAATAGAGCCCCACCAAAACATTCACTCATTGTGTGGCTGTTTTAGTCATACAGTGGGTGGAAATATGGGGTTTGACTTCAGTCCAGTTCCATACCCTCCATTGCCAAGAGCAATGCACACGCATAGTACCACTACTTGTTTGTACGGTCTGTGGCCTCCCATGTGTGCTACATACTTGTAATAAGAAAGAAATCTATCTATGTTAGACAGCTTGGGCTCCAACAATTTGCATGAAATTTAGTATGCAGGGGGTTTTGGGGGTGATAAATAGATCTAGCTAGGATTCAGTTTTAGAAAATGTTGTATTATCCATATTCTCAGGCATACATACTATTGAAATGTATTATGCCTGTATTATTGAAATATGCATTTCTAGTCCATCACCGACTATATACGTAAATTACTGGTGCACTGTTAGCTTTGAGTTACCATGTGGAAATGTCAGCATGAATTAGCAACATTTCATTAAAAGATGCAGTTAAGGCATAATTCGGGGCATCTAATATCAATCTTAGGATTGATGCTGTGTGAATGTCTGAGGATTTTATTTTAGTCTTGATTTATACCAACGTCTAAGTCACTATTTATTAGTTACCATTATGTAAATTATGTGTGGTTTCATATTCAGTAATTGGTATTTGTATTGTAATATTTGGTGTAGTATGTATGAAGGTTTTTGTTCATATTTTAGGAGGCAAGCTGTCCTCTGTGTCCTCGCTGAAAACTGTGATGAAGCCGCTTACAAGAAGCTGGTGCAGGCCCTCTGCAATGAGCATCAAATTCCCCTTGTAAAGGTATGTGTTTTCATCAGAATCTATTTCAATTATCAGTATTTTTCTCCTCTATTGACCCTGCTATTTGGCAATAGATGGCGTTGTACTAATATGTTTCAGCGTTATTATTTAGTGTTTACGTGAAACTCGCTACTCGCCAATAGATGGCGTTGTTTGTAAAACATTTGCACTGCAAAGCACACCAACTGCTAAACTGGCATTTGGTGCCGTAGTCAGTGCAACAGAAAATTGGGTGTCAAAATGTGTGGTATTCATAACGAATGCTTCTCATATGCAACACTTCATACATTTTATTTCCTAAATACATCTGTTACTTTCCTCATAATTAAAAAATATTAGCATTTAAAAATTTGAAAAATATCAGTAAATGGTTGAGATTATTAGTATAAAATAGCTTATTTTCGTGTTTTCAGGTTGACAACAACAAGAAACTCGGCGAATGGGCTGGTCTCTGCAAAATCGACAAGGACGGCAAAGCCAGAAAAATCGTCGGCTGCTCTTGCGTAGTTATCAAGGTAGTCCTCACAAAAAACATTTTGCTGTGAAAAGTATCTATTTCCGATAAAGGTCGCGCCACGTAAAAAGAGCGCCGAGAGGAAGTAGCGGGGGTATGTTTGCGCCTGTGTTCACTCGCTGACGAACCAATAGCACTCGTTAAATCAATGTGTAAATCAATATGAAGTACGCCGCGTTACCTCTCCACCAATCATCGCCCACTGCGCAATTTGACAGCCAGCTCTCTTTTTACGTGGCGCGACCTTTACTAAGTTTGGAAAGAGGCAGATCATAATAAATATTAGCATGCTTGTTAACATACACATTTATAACTAAACTAACTACCTCTTGCCACACAAAACAAAAAAAAAAGTTGCAATAACAACTTTAATTGTAGAATGATATAAACTAAACAACAAATTATAGGTAAACGGTATGATAATGCGCTGCAAAGCACACCAACAACTACCCTGGTTCTTGGTGCCGTAGTCAGTGCAATAGCAACAGAGTGTTTATTAGAGAGTTACAAACCTACTGAATGTTATTCTTACGCAACACTCTTACATTTTATTTTATTTTATATAAATTATCAGTTAAACCATGTATTTTATTAGATTGTGCCCAGTGAATCTCAGCGAATGGAAAGACCCCACAACATTACTGAAAACCATAAATAGCGAAACCAACATTTACGCTATTTGTTAGAGATGCATTTCATGTTACGCAAATTGATGTTATTTTTTTCCTGGGAGATTTTCTTACTTATCTAAACCCCGCCGACCACGTGTCTCTTTGCGTTGGATCATTTTCTATCAATGTTTTACATGCTGTTCATTCTGATCTGGAAGATGCTGCTAAAAAGGGTTAGAAGTCTTAGACGAACATGCTAACCTTTTTTTTCTTTCACAGGACTTCGGTGAGGAGACGCCAGCGTTGGACGTGCTCAAAGACTACCTCAAGGTCTCGAGCTCCTAGATCTTAAGCTATGTAATAAAAAACCAAAAAAACTAACATTTGTTTTATTGCTTGAGATACCTTGATACCTTGTTATATTAAATGTTCAAATAATTCAAAGTAAAACTACGAAAATAAATAATAAAGTTAAGTATCTTGTAACATTTAAAGTTCCAATAATTGCCATAATTATTGAGAGTAAAACTAATTGAATACTTATGAAAATAAATAATATCTTGCATAGAATGGTAATTAAATTAACCCATTCCCGGCCCGACTTCCACGGTGCTGCTGTCTCCGCCTCGTCATGGGCAAGTGAACGCGTTAAGAACTTTATAGAGCAATATCAGAAAATTGGTCACAAATCTCCTTGTGTTTCGGCCATTGTTGTACTTGGCATTCCCTGAAAGAAAACTATTGATAAAAACTTGTAACGGAGGCTGCTTAGAATCTCGAGTGATAGGTAATAATCTTGTGCTTTCGAAAGGCCGCCTGAAGGTTTTCATTGAATAGTATTGTAATAAAAAATCTTACCGCTTGCTACATCTACATATTTTCATCATAGAATAAAAACCAAATTACCTGCCGCAATACCACTCAGTTTTGCACCTTGAGCACTTCTTACTAGCCTTCTCGCCACAGCGTCCACACTTCGCGCCACCACTGTCCATCACCAACGCCGCGTCGCTAGTGTACGATTCTAGAAGTTTCTTTGCCATCTCTCGAGACTCGTCGGAGCCGTCGAGATGGAATAGGCCGAGTTGGGCCTTCGCTAGCGTCTTTGTACGCTTGTGGACTTGTTTTAGGTAGGTGCTTTTTATCTGAGGAAAAAACCAGAAGCAATCTATCAGAATCCCCACAGTTCTTGTTTTAGCGATACATGGTTATTGATAAACAAGGGATCACTTTTAGTACCTTTTTTCAAAAAAGGAGTCTGCGTCTAGCCATTATATAATCTGTGGTCTAGCTAGAATATAAGTATTCAAGGTAAAGAAAAAAAAAAACCATGCAGTACACTCCTCTACTTGTCGGTAGATGGCGCTATGTAACTTCTAATCCACCAACAACTTTATCAATTACCGATAGATGGCGTTACCTGAGGTATTATCTCAATCAGTGTACATCCAGGGTTCTTGACGCCATTGCCGCGGTTCAAGCTCGAGTAGTCGCCAACGGAGAGGCGGCAGAGGAACATTTTCAGGTCACCCAGTGGGGGGATTTGGTCCAGCATCGGCTCAGATATCTTGGCTTGGAGCTAGAAAATAAGAAATACTACTTTAAATTGAACTAAATTCCTTGCAGCAGTTAAAGTTTTAATATTTTTACTGATTAATTTGTTATTTACGGCTACTAAACTCCAAAGTTACATACCTAACATCAACTACTCAATCCTCGTACTAAAAGATACTGAGCCATCAGAGCTCTAGGTGGCTGGTACGTCCAGAATAATGAAATTTGTATCTCTGAATGCATCTACTCATAAACCCTGTTTTTATTATTTTGGGTATCTATTATACATTTACCCTGCAGAAGACCGTTCGGCGAGTGTCCTCGATGGTGTAGTGGTGAGACAGACGCGGTTCCAACAACAACTGACGCAAACAGAGCCACAGCTGCGCCTCGCTACGATGCATCTGACTCAGGTCTTCTGTGGTAGGTTTAGACCAACGCCCGACTGGAAATAATATTTATCGAGTTCGTATGAGCTTGTGCTCAACTTTGGTAAGTTTTAGCTTTTTAACTTCCGTTGTATTCAGTGCTTGACTGAAAGTAAGCGCTGAGGTCCCGCGAGCGTATCTAGCTGTTTCAATAATAAATTATGGATGAACGACTACAGTGCGCTAATAAATTACTTCGCGCGTACAGTTTTAAGTTACGCGACGTAAGATCAACGCGTAGGTACCTATACCTACGGTTGACCAAACACCGCATTACAGCAGCAGTAAATAAAGATTCTGATATCTTTTAATAATGGATACCAAAAGACCCAGTGACAGGAAGTGACTTACATGTAAAGAATTCTAGGTCCCCCTTATCGTTAGTGCGTTGCCAGGGCTCTAGTTGCAGTAGGTGGCCCATCAGCGACGGTACATCGTACGTCTTGTACAGACTGGTGGAGATTAGCGCGCCGATACCCGCCGTCTCCATGTGCTCTGCTAGGTAGCTGGGGTATAACACAATGCATGACTTTATAAATATTGTTGATGTCTGAAGAAAGTGGTGAGAAAGATCTAATAAATTAGTTGTGAATGAAGAATAAATATATTGTTTCAATTGGCTCGAAGAAGCATATTCATAATATTGTGTACGATATGGTCTCCACCGTCGAAACTCATTGATGTAGTTCTAAGGTTGCGTTTATTTAATCGGTTTAGGTGATTTTTTTCAAATCTATATAACCTTATCCATTGCAGTAAATATTTATTTCGAAATATGTAGCTATGGTCTCTTTGTTCCGATTTGTGTAAGATAGTAAATTTTTTACACTAAAAATATTTACGAAAGTTTTCAGTAGGTACCTAACTACAACCAAAGACGATTAATACCAAGAAGACAGACAAGGCCAATACACAAAATCGTAACCCTGAAAATTACCCAAATCATCTTTGCTACAACGTTAGAAATGTTCCAAGATACAGACCGTACAATAGAGATGCAACGCATGCTGATATCGAACTGTAGATCTTGCTTCTGTCTTTCCAACTCTTCAGCGGCAGTCTCGCACTCCAACTGACGAGTAGTCAGCGGTGTCAGGTAGCCGTTGCTGAGAACATTAAATTAGCGTGAGTAAACAAGAAATATAGGTAATAACGTTGAAATATCGTACAAGCTAGCATCATAGAAATACTTTAAGTCAGTGCTAAACTAAGCCGTCTACACACTAAAGTTTGAGAAACTCCACAGTTTCCTAAATTTATAAGAATAACATTGTCAGATAACTACTTTGTCAGCCCAAACATGGCCTACTTTAGTACAATAACCATCTATTACTTAGGTACCTATACGTTATGTGGTAGGTAGGTAAGTACCTACCTATAACTGCTGAATTCTCAAGAAGTTTACCTTAACTTGACTACAACAAATATAGGAGACCATGATCCCAGTACGTCTTACTTGATTAGAGCCAGCAGGGTAGTCAGCTGCTCAACAGCGTAGTCTATGAGATCTCCGGCCACTTCAGAGACGCATTGCGCGCCGTCTTCGTGGAACAGCACAGTCTCCAGCAAACCCACCGCCGCTGCCTCGTGGTACAGCTGAGAACGAGTGTAGGAAGACAATGGATGCCAATCAAATAAGGAATCGACGATAAAACTAGAAACTGAGCCGCTGTGGGTGAGTCCAAGTTTGTCATAAACGAGAAACTAAAGAAAATGCAACACACTTTACATAATGTAGGTACATTCTTTGAATATTATCTGAAGGGTCCGAGCGAGTAGGTACCTATAGCTACGGAATAATCCAAGATGAGTCCGTAGCTACTCGCGATTGGTAGGTAACTTAAACATGTCCAAATTTTGCCATACTTATTACCTACGATAGGACAATATATTCAAATAGGTAAAAACATTTAAAAAAAATATATTACTTAATTATTTTAATATAATGAAAAATTAGTGGCAATTCGGAGTGTCGCAAAAGCTAAACTAAACTAACTAAAAATGTTGCCGTCCCTTCCATAGCGATGGAAATAAAAAGGATGGCATTAATTTTAGTTAGTTTAGTTTAGCTTTTGCGACACTCTGAATTGCCACTATTATTTACCTACATTATAATAATATCTTACCACCATATAAATTCCAAACGTATTAACTGGGGCCGGCTCCAGTTTCATGATTTGCGGGTAGATTTTCAAGCGCCATACTTGTATACAGATCACTTCATAGACTAGAACACCCAACTGCAATCAAATTTAATTAAGCGCCATCTTTAAGTTATATTTTGTAATGCTATCCGATAATAGATGGCGCTGCCAAAAACTAAGTAATTTTGAAACGTTAGTTTAGTGTTTTTAGTCTATCTTTGATGGGTTTTGTTTCAAAATGCTACCCTATACCATCTATATGGCGTTGACTAGAACGAAGTTATATGATTTTTTTATTTATTAACTAAGTGTAAAATAATCATGTAGATTATTATAATACCACAGATAATATAACACTAGGTATACATAATACACAAAACAAAAATAAGTACCTTTCCTGCCGAAATGAGAGTTTCTTTAGTAAGTTCTTCTTGCATGGACGAAGCTTCGAGGACGGCTTGTTGGTTCAACTTCTGTAGACGAATATGCCAGTCAACCCAACTGCAAATAAAAAGAAATTAATAATAAAAAAGATTTTATGAAATCATGAAACCTACAGAATTAAAGTGTTTTCAATCAACGTACGATTGGTTTCCTATGGATTCGATTCGCGATGGCTCCATGCTATCAACAAATATATCCAGCTCGCCAACATCGAGGGCACTTATCTGAGGATCTTTCTCAACCATTTTCTAGTGTTTAAATTTCGAGAAATTACAATTTCATGTAAAACTTGGGAAAATATGAATCCGTCACTATGACGACGTCTTTTCAATAATTTTAAACGATGCCGCGTCAAAAACAAGAAATGACGTACTGACTGAGGGACTGTTCTGTTCAGTTACTACATGTTTCATTTTTTTTTTACCATGGCAATTTGTTTAATTCAGTATTTTCATCGAGGTTCATGGGCGATTTCCTTGTATGAATATAAACACAAAAGTTTTAATTTCAAATCAGTTTTTTTTTATTTATTTACAGCAATATTTTAAGGTTTTGTTATAATTTGACAGACATAACTCAACGAACGGGATATGAATCAAACGCACTTTTTACTGTGTTGCCAGCGTAAAATTCAAAATGGCGTTGGGCAACGGAAGTCAAAAATCCGTCTTTTTGGTATTTGACACACGTGCCGCGTGGAGTTTAGCCCCGCAGGTGGAGATTATTTAGTTATTTACTAGTTATTTAGTGCAATTATTGATTGAAATAGTTTGTAGAATCTCTCTACAGTGGCCGTTTATAAAAATGTTGAGTGGGTTTTGTGAAAAGTGTTCTCGAAAGGATGGGCGGAATGGTGACATGCCGCCTTGCTACGAAACTCTTGTTTTTCAGACTTACTAATTGATATTGTCTCGAATTTCTCTTAGTTCTGTCTTTCTTTTGTCTCTTTACATTTCTCCATTCCTATTGTCTTTATTTTCAAACAATTTTGACCAAAAATATCACGTTTATTTTCGTCCACATAACCTCAACATCGCTACCTTTTTAGAGCTTTTTGTTTTGTAATAAATATTTACTTCAACTTTCTACATCATTAGCTTCGACGAAGACACAGTTTGAATGCCTTATCAAGTAGTTTTCTCCACTAACCTAAAACATCATCAGTGCTTTGTTGACATGATCATTCTCCTCATTCTGTCTGTTTTTCGTTGTTCATATTTTCTGGTCTCAGCTGGTAGATGACCCTTTACATCTAACACGTCCTGATGATTGTAGGGAGTGTTGTTTAGTCCATGTAGTCTTCTCCAGACTAAACTTAGTAATTTGTGATGTTGGTACAGATAAATTTTCCGGAGCAATGTGCTCTGAATATCTACCGTCCCTTAGAACCCATTCAATATTTTAGAATCTAACAAAATTCAAATCACTATAATCCACCAAATACCTTACCTATTGTTTATTAGCAACAGTTTGTACCCTAGACTTGGGCTAAACAACCATTGAATTGAGTCTTTAGAAGAATTTCTAATTGATCTTAGTTTTGAATGGTAAAACCCATGTTTTTGAAACATGTGAGACTTTCCAAGTAATTATTACCATTGCCTATAATTATAACATACCAACCATTATCAGAGAGTATTTCTTCTATCTTTCAACCCATTCACTGCCCCTCTTCTGTGGTCTGATGTAGAACTGCTCTTGAATGGCATAGTATCACGGGTACCTACTGAATGTAGTGTACTGAAAGTTCTCTATCTTTCTAGTTATTTTCAGAAGTTCCTAAAGTTCTGTACATTTTCAGCACAATGGTTGCCACAACAGAGAAGAAGGCTGCGGCCCCCAAGGTCGTGAAAGGCAAGGAGGACAGTAAGAAGCTGCCCGCTGTACCCGAGTCCGTGCTCAAGCACAGGAAAAGGAGAGAGGCACTTCGCACTCGCCGCCTACAGGTAACTTATTGGTAAACACTGTATTTAGGACAATTACACTTGTATTTGTAACATGTTCCACCAAGAAACTGGACAGATCAAAAAGAAGCCATCTCCATAAATTCTGTGATTCTGGGTGTACTAAAAAGTGAAATCAAAAATGATCAGTATAGAAATACAGTGACCATGATCCTTGACAACAAGGAATTTATTAGTCTAATTGCTAACAAGCTTAAAATCCTGAAATAATATATAATTTTACCTAGCTTTTTTCAAATTGTTAAGAGAGACACATTTGGTTTATGTCTTTAAATTCTATTCTAAAACTGAATATGATGATACAAATCATTGAAGGCATAGTTCATCTGATGCAAAGTGCTGTTACCCATCAATACCTGATATAAAACCTTATTTCTTTCCTATAGCTAACTCCAAAGAGTTTTTACTAAACAATATAAAATTCCCCAGGTTACCCTCAAGAGGCGCTCAACTGCCATCAAGAAGAAGAAGGATATCTTCAAGAGGGCTGAACAGTATGTTAAGGAATACCGCATCAGGGAACGTGATGAAATCAGGCTAGCCAGACAAGTGAGTTTCTTATTTCATTCACCTTTTGTGTCTTTGATATAGGTCGCGCCACGTAAAAAGAGCGCTGGCTCTCAAACTGCGCAGTGGTCGATGATTGGTGGAGAGGTAACGCGGCGCACTGTCACTATTTCACAGAATATGCAATACACCACACAACCTATCTATAGATTTTTCATCTTGATATAATTGACTAATTGAATATTTATTAAGCGCTCCGCACGAACCGCCGCGATATAATGTCGCTGTCGGTACTTAACGAGCGCAGAGTGACTTGAGCGCCCCTATGGTGGCCCGCACCATGCGGAGTCAACTTTCCTAGTGCTCACACATTCATCTCTAATATTCTTTTATCTATGAATGATAAACAAAATAGACTTTGCTAAAATAGCCAGAGTTAGGGCGTTTCTCCACCGCCGTCGTCACCGGGACGTCAACGAGAAAAAGGTGACGGCGCCGAAGTACTGATACATAGACTAACTATAGCCGCGTGTCTACCGCAAGGCCGTCACCTCATCTTAAACTCGACCAGAAATAATCTCGTTCTCGTTGACGTCCCGGTGACGGCGCCGGTGGACAAACGGCCTTAGACTGGGCAGGATGGGCTCCTGTAGTTTGCTACTGCCCAGTCTGCCATTATCCAGGCATGGGCTCCGAACCTAAAACCTGGATATTGGTAGATAGGATTCTATTATAGTGATGAAATAAATAAACAAATTAAGTATGCATCACCATACCCAGTCCTCCAGCTAGTAAGGCCCGTGGGGGCCTGCTGGGCTTCCTAATAATAAATAAATAACATTCTAAAAACGTTTTATTTCGCAGGCACGCAACCGCGGTAACTACTATGTTCCCGGAGAAGCTAAGCTCGCATTTGTCATCCGTATCCGCGGTATCAACCAGGTTTCCCCCAAGGTAAGAACAATCATTATCTATTTCAATATCAAGATTAGAAAACAACTGTTGTTCTTATTTATATAACACGGGAAAGAAGGAACAAAAATGTAGGAAGAACATTCAATGCAGAAAAGTAGATTTCAACTCATCACTCATCTCACGAGTGAGCGTAAAGTTGTTTGCAAAATTATTTTCATTTTATTTGGATAACATTCTTACTGCATTTCATTGGATTTAAAACATTTCTTCATAACTTACTAAAGTTATTTCAAATTAATTCAGAAGTGAGAAGAATCTGTTTAGATATCGCTCTGCACGAGCCAATGCGTTCTGTAATGCATTCGGCACATCACGAGCGTAGAGAGACCAAGCGCCCCTATGGTGGCCCGTAACCTGCGGTGTCAACTTTCCTAGTGCTCGTACATTACAACTCAAAGACCTATGTCACTTGCAAATTGTTAGGACTAGTATTGATAGTCCTTTCATAATACCCAGAATCAATGTCATTATGTATCCACAGTAAACAAAATAGATAAAACTAGCTGCGCCCCGTTCCTGTGGGAATACCGTGATCAAAAGTAGCCTATGTGCGATTCCCGGTCATAAACTATGTATATTCCAAGTTTCAGCCAAATCCGTTCAGTAGGTTTCGCGTGAAAGAGTAACAAACATCCATCCATCCATACTTACAAACTTTCGCGTTTATAATATTAGTAGGACTAGTAGGATTATATTGAAACTAGCCGTAAATAATTTTGACAATCCCGCAATTTTATTTACCTCTACATCTGGTTTCTGGAGCAACTGATAATTAGGAGCATTAAGATTATGACATGAATTTTTCATATATTGTTTACTTAATAATATTCATTTAGAAGTCTGGTTTTATCCAAGAACATTGATCATTTGCTTGCATTAAACATCTTCTTCTTCTTATCCGGTACGCTCTTGACAGAGCGGTCGTGATCGCTATGCAGTATCAGTACTGGGAGGGGCAGATGTGATGCGCCTCACGATGTTTCGCCACTTCTGTCTGCTGGAGGTCATCCTGCTGCACTGGTTCAATGAACCTCCGACTGCAGACTTGATCTGGTCAGTCCATCGCGTGGGTGACCTTCCGCGTGGTCTAGAGCCTTCCACTTTTCCTTGGACGACAAGGCGCTCTAAGGACTGATTATCCCGCCGGGAAACGTGTCCGAAGAATGTAAGGATGCGAGATTGCACTATTGAAAATAAACGCTGCCGGATACCGAGTTCTTGAAGAATCGAGACGTTCGTTCGAAACTCAGTCCACGAAACCCCAAGCATTTTTCTCCAGCACCACATTTCCAGAGCATTTATTTTCTGTTTTTCCACATCTCGCAGAGTCCACGTTTCAGCTGCGTATAAGAATATGGGGAATACAAGTGTCCTCACGAGCCTGGTTTTCGTGGCCTTGGTTATGTTTCTATTCCTCCATATTTTCTTCATCTTGTCCATGGCTGTCCTCGTGATACCCATACGTCTTTTAATCTCATCGATGCACCCACCATTGTTTGAGATTAAAGCCCCAAGATAAATGTATGTTTGGACCACATTACAATTTGCAATCTGAGTCACTTCCGGCAAATTATTTCTGGATCGGTCGACAATCATCACCCTGGTCTTGCTACGGTTGATCTTAAGTCCAAACTCATGGCTTACTCGTTCCATCTTTGACAGCAGCTCTTCCAGGTCTTGTGAACTGGTTGCAAATAAGGTGGTGTCGTCCGCGTACCGCAAGTTTGCAATCCTGTACCCACCAATTGTTACACCGTCTGTCCAGGCATTAAACATGGCCTATAACAAATTGTTCTATGCTATCAGGTCCGCAAAGTGCTCCAGCTGTTCAGACTGCGTCAGATCAACAACGGTGTGTTCATCCGACTGAACAAGGCCACCGTCAACATGCTGAGAATCGCCGAGCCTTACATTGCATGGGGATACCCCAACCTCAAGAGTGTGCGCGAGGTATGTACAAAGTTACCTTTAGATAAAGAATTGAAAAATTTGAACAAACCTATCCAGGGTAAAGGTATTTAGGTACCTAAATCAATGAGCATACATAAAGTATGTGAGAGTACATGCGACGAATGTGCGCGAGGTATGTTTGGACCTAAAGAGGCCGTACTTCGGATCAACGAAAACGAAGTTTCGTGACAATTTTCGGGTTCCAATTATGTTGGTGAACTATGACGAATTCAGTATCCACCAAGATAAGCTATCTATAATTATTTGAAAAATTTGAACAAACCTGTCAGGGTAAAGGTATTTACCTTAAGAATCTAAAGAAGTATTTACCTAAAGAAAACAAAATTTACCTGAGCATGCTTGAAGTATGTGAGAGTAGATGCAACAAAAGATTAGCAAGTAGCCATAATTTCTGCTTTGCTAGAATGGTCATCATTGCAAAGCAGAAATTACGGCAAGGCTCTTAATTAGGAGGTCTAAGTTGCAATTTATGTAAAATGTTATGTGGGTAAATAAAGCTATAGTACTAATAGTGTCGAAATAACTCTTTTTCCTTGAAAGTTTTACGCTCTGCACGAGCCTACACGTTTATTTGGCGTGTAAGGCTTTATTGAGCGCAAAGTGACTTGAGCGCCCCTATGGTGGCCCGCATCATGCGGAGTCAACTTTCCTAGTGCTCACACATTCTAATAAAATATTTCAATTAGTACAAGCTTGCTTTGGTAATGACCATTTCACCAAAACCATGTATATTCGCAGTTGATCTACAAGCGCGGGTTCGCCAAGGTGGAAGGAAAGCGCGTTCCCATCGCCTCCAACACCATCGTGGAGGACAAGCTCGGCAAGTCCAACATCATCTGTGTGGAGGACCTCATCCACGAAATCTTCACTGTAGGCGACAAGTTCAAGGTGAGATGCCACACTTTTGTATCACCATCACCCACAGCCTCAATTACACCCACTACAGAGACACCCTCTGTAGTGGGTGTAATTGAGGCTGTGTATCATTAGTTTTTGAGTAGTATAGTTAACTATCCTTGCTACAGAGTCAAGTATTGTATGAAATTATTAGTTCATGCAAGTTACCGGGAGCGGCGCTGTATAGGATTCTCATACATTTGTAATACTTGACTCGGTATCGCGGATAGTATTCAATAGTACGGTAAACTGGTGATACCCAGGCCTCCTTTAGCCCTCCCTTAACTTATATTCTGGCAAATAAACGAATCTTATCTTATCTTATCTTATCCCTGTGTAAAATAAGCACTACGGGAATACTATTCGCGGAATTTAGAGTTTTAGTTTTTCGGAATATCTACAAAATGCGCTCTGCACGAGCCTACACGTTTATTTGGCGTGAAAGGCTTTATTGAGCGCAGAGTGAGTTGAGCGCCCCTATGGTGGCCCGCATCATGCGGAGTCAACTTTCCTAGTGCTCACACATTCTTAAAACGAAATATAATCACGACCGTGTGTTTCCAAGCCGAGGTCCTAAAGAGGTAGGCAGTGACCACATTTTTACACTTGCTATGATCCCAACACAGCTCTTTCGCATCATTTACTTATCACTCTCATTACGACCCCTGTTTAGAGTTATTATTTTGTTTTATAAATAATACTCTTTGTTCCAGTATGCAAGCAACTTCCTGTGGCCATTCAAGCTGAACAACCCGACCGGCGGCTGGCGCAAGAAGACCATCCACTACGTGGACGGCGGCGACTTCGGCAACCGCGAGGACAAGATCAACGAGCTGCTCCGGCGAATGGTCTAAATATAAGCGTATTCTAAACTATACTGCTCTTTTATTTATTTGCATGATTAATCATTGAAAACCCTTATCAAATTAAGTATAAATTAAAGATATACCGACACGATATTGCGGAAAAAGAGCCGCGATGGCAGAGTGGGTGTGTTAGTGCCTTAGGCTTAGTGGGTTCAAATCCGTCCGTGTTGCAATGTATTTTCTCGAATAGAATATATGCGCATAATCACGACCTCTAAACGGTAAAGGAAAACATCGTGAGGAAACCAGTTAGCTTTCTTTTCTAGCGGCGTTGATGGGCTTGCACCGTCTCATACGAATACTAGCTGCTCCCTGAAGCTTCCCACGCGTGGGATCCAAACAAAATGTAGCCTGTCCCTTTCCCAAGGTCTAGTCTATCTCTGTACCAGATTTCCGCCTGGTGTCTATATTAGTACCATTGATTTATGCATTAGTAGGGATTAACTGCTGCAAAATTGTGTGGACATGTGTGCCAAAATTTATTTAGACATACCTCTGACTACCCATTTAGATAACTTCCAAGGATTTATTTTTAAAATGTCTATAGCTGATGAGAAAACCTAAAGGGGCTGGACATTTATTTATTGATAGTTATAAATTTAGTGATTAGGAGAACGTTATAATAATAATTCCGGCACGTTAGGTAGGGTTTCGTTTGAAGGGGAAGTTTGAAAGTGGCGCCCATTAACGAAAAGTTGCGGAGTGCACGATTATTAGGTATGGACACGGTAATGAAAAGGGATGAAAAACATGTCACTAAACGAGCTTTAAGTATGAGTGTGGATGGGCATGCAAGTATAGGAAGGCCGGAGAAAATGTGGTTTGACTGTGTGAAAGAGGATATGAATGTGAGAGAAGTGGATGAGTTGACGAATCATAGAGGTGGGTGAGCTAATGGTAGAAAAAGTAGAAATTCTAACTACGCGCCATGAACGAATTTGCGCTTATAAAATCATCACTGTAGTTCATGCATTGTCACATTGATACAGCACAGTATTCTCGACCGAGCTCAGCGGATCGCTCACTGTCCGGTTGATCACAAAATGAAGACAATCACTCATTAAATGCCTTTAATGAGCAAATCAGGAGGATCTTTTTCAAATTGGAAGCAATCCAATGATCCTTTCAAAATCCTCCTTTAATGGCAAGAATTCGTAGTAACTGGCCGAATTTGCGATGCAGTCCTTCACATCTTTCTTTAAGTTCTGAAAAGATGAAGATATAATGTTTAGAATAGAATAGAAATGTTTACTTTTCCATGTTTATTATTTTTAACACAAATCATTTAGTAGAAAGAAGGTCTCACGGAATGATGAGTCCACAATCAGGCATTAG
The DNA here is from genome assembly GCA_963582015.1 of Xanthorhoe designata. Taxonomy (NCBI): domain Eukaryota; kingdom Metazoa; phylum Arthropoda; class Insecta; order Lepidoptera; family Geometridae; genus Xanthorhoe; species Xanthorhoe designata. The sequence goes on from OY757053.1 coordinate 4,720,804, forward strand.
AATCGCCTAGCTGCTAGGTGATTCTAATGCCTTGACTAGAGACTCCTCAAGGATTACTTCAACTAAGTTTTACATTAGAAGGAAAGGTCGAGAATTCGAATCAATGTTTCAGTGAGCGAAAACTAATTTTAAGAACACAAAGATACTTTAGGACAAGTAATTGCATTGAAGAAACAAAGATTTGTATTTTCAATGAAATTACTTGTCCTGAAGTATCTCTTTGTTTCTTCAATGAAATTAATTGTCCTAAAGTATCCTTGGTTTCTTAACACGTTAGCTGTCCATGCACTACATTTAGTGCATTTTGGAGTAAGCTGTGAAGTCCGTGCACTACATATAGTTCATAGCTCTGTTTCAAATGCATGAGATGTCAGGCACTGAACGCTAGAGCTACGAGGTTGAATTTCGGGGGACGTATAGATAGGTAATTTGGTAAAATAAAACACGATGGACGTGATGATTTTTTTTTATTTTTTTTATGAAAATGAGGGCTAAAGTTGCGTGCACTACATATAGGTCATAGCTCTGTTTCAAATGCATGAGATGTCAGGCACTGAACGCTAGAGCTACGAGGTTGAATTTCGGGGGACGTATAGATAGGTAATTTGGTAAAATAAAACACGATGGACGTGATGAAATTTTTAATTTTTTTTTATGAAAATGAGGTTCAAAGTTGAAGATATAGTATGGACGCAGTGTGGTATACCCCAAATTATCTTGGGACAGCTAACGTGTTAAAATGAGTTTTCGCTGCCATGCTAGTAAGTTTTGGACCTGCTCACATCATAGATATTATGATGTGGGCACTGGGCAGGTCCAAAACTTACACTAAGTATAGGTCGCGCCACGTCGATGATTGGTGGAGAGGTAACGCGGCGCACTTCATACCATTGATTTAGCGAGAGCTATTGGTTCGTCAGCGAATGAACACAGGCGCAAACATACCCCCGCTACTTCCCCTCAGCGCTCTTTTTACGTGGCGCGACCTCTACATAATGTAAAAACTGCTTACCTCAACAGCAGTGTAAAAATTTAGCTTTATAAAGTCTTTCCCAGGATCACAATCATTGTCTCCATAGATAATATCAGAGAAGAAGACTCTTAAACTAGAGGTCACCTTTATCGAGCCGCTCACGATTTTTAATCGGGGCGTGCTGAATCCATCATTCTCAATCAATATTTCCACTGCTTCTCTACCAACTAAAAACTTAATTTCATTATTTGACTTCAAAAACTCATCCTTACTTAATATATCAATCAAAAACTTAGATTTCATCTTGCTTAAGTATTTAGAAAAGTCAGAATATTTGAATGCCCGTGGAAGTCTGAAGTACATAACATAAGCAGAGTAAGGAGCAGCAGCTGTTGAGTCGCCAAAATCGAATTCTTTTCTTTTTATGTTTGTACACTCAATTAAAGCTTTATCAAAATCTTCTGCCCGCTCTTTCACACAGAACAACTTTGACTGATGAGATTTATGGTAGCTAGGTTGGATAAAATTCTCTACAGTTTTTTTGATATCTTTTCTGTACAATTCTATCCATATTTTCTGGTTTTTGTTGTATGTGCCGGGAACTCTGGCTACCATGCGAATATTTACATTAATTTCAGTCTCATTTTCCATGTAATGTGGTATTAACAAGTTCATTCTGCTGATTTGTACACTAGCGGTTTTCAATATTTTGGTATCATTTGATAGGGAGACATGAATTTCAGTTTCACTGTTAGCTATGATGTCCGAGACTATGTCGTACAAGCTTCCTTGTGCCTCCTCAATTTTCACTTTAATGAGAAACAAGTACACAGATGTCTCCATGTATTTAGATAAATCTTCAGGCAGCATCACTTCTTCATTTATCTCTTGTAAAACTTCCTCAAAGCTTCCACAGACAGTAACCGAGACAGATATGGCCTTGTCCATAATCTCTTGCCTCTTGGAAAGGGACATGGCAGCTATATAAGATCCTTCGATGCTTAACTGCTTTGCCAGTTTCTTGCTATTTTCAACCTCTTGGAATATCTTGTTTAAATACTCTGAATTTTTCAAAACATCATTAGCAGAATTGTAATCTTTGTTTTCCAATCTGAGGTAGGACTCTTCGGCATCTAGTGAAAATGTGTAAATCATTTTAGTAAATGTTGTGCAGATTATGATGTCCCCGTGTAGTATGAAGTCATTGACGTTTTTCACAAAGAATTGCTTGAATGTAATGTCTTTTGTGAAGACATTGTCTGCTCGCCACATAGTCACTCCATCTGTGTACATGAAGGTATCATTTGACACCAGAAATTTGTGTAACGCTGAGTTGAGGTGAATAGCATCTGTTCTCAGTCCCATGGGAAATGAGCCACAACAGTGATTCAAGTCATTGAGTGCGAGTTGTATTACTGTGCCCATTTTCAGCCCTATTACAAGGTAGGTGTTTTCGGATCCTACTATCTCTATGCTGCATATTTCAGAAGGACATGAAAATATTTTTACGAGATCTATTTTATCTTCATTCTTGTTCAAGTCCCAAAGACATCCATATACAGTGTGTTTATCAAATGATATAGCAATAAAATTAGCATTGATGGTAAGTGACTCAGTGTTGAACAATTTTTGGAACACTTTAAGGCAATGCACGTCGATTTTCTTGTGAGTTAAGATGTACTTATCTTTCGCACCATCCTGTAAAGGCCAAGGACCTTTTGTGCAGAGTTTCACTTTCTTCAGATCCTGGTAATCAGAATGTATCTTATTGACGCACAGGTAGTAGATATCAGAATCATATTTCAGGCTTAGACATTCAACTTGACTGTAAATTACGCAAGCTTTGATACCTTGAGCTTGTGGTTGATGAGGAAGGATCTGATCAACGTTTTTAGTAAAATCTGTTACATGCACATATCCGTTAGTATCGAGGCACAGAAAATGATCTTCTGTGACCAGTAGACGATGCACCCCGTACTCAGGTGCAAATATCTTCGTTGGAGACTCAAGCGATCCTTCGTAGACAAATATTTGATATTTATTCCACAAAATTAGCAAGTTCGAAGGTGTGCATTCAATATTAAGATTATTCCAAAGTTTTGTGCATTTATAGCGATTCGAAACCTTATGTACACTCATTCTTGATGATTTATTTTCAATATTTGGCGTAAAAAGCTCTGACTGATTTCAATGTACTTTCAAAGAAAAGTCGTATTTTTATTTTCGCGCAGTTGATCACTTTAAAATCGCTACCGGTTCCGAACGAACTATTCCGAAGTTTGTTTTGTTTAGCGTAAAACCAAAGAGAATAAAACACTACGTTTTGTTCGGAAATTGACTGATCCAAAGATTGTGTTGTGACATTTATTTATGGCTGACAGTGACAGTCAGTACAACGAAAACATATTATACTCCAAGTCCAAGAAAAAAGACAGTACTTTGCAGTTTTAAAATCTATCTATCTTTAGAAAAAAATAATCCTATTTCGTTGTCACTCTTAATCGAGAATGGCTGGACTGATTTGGATATTTTTTTTATGTTTTCTAATAGTTCGTGCAATAAAAAAAAGAAAAAAAAACTATGGTGGTACCACAGACAAAAGAATACTAGGTAGGTGGTACCATGCTCTTTGGGTGGTACGTGGTACGAAATGCGCCGGGTCAGTTTGTAGGTAATTATTTATAAAACTGAACCCCCAATATCTTTTGGTCACGCTTTAACTTGAGAACGACTTTACCGATTTAAAAAAAATGTTTATGTGTAGGTATTTGATAGCTTAATTCTCGAGGAAGGTATAAAACTACTACAAGTCTTCAAAGGTTTCAAAAATGGGTTTGTTTTCTCTGTAGAAAGTATAGTAAAGCAGATGGCACACCGAGTGCACACAAAATGAGAGGTTTTATATTAATATGTAGAGGTACCTTTCAGTAGACTCCGTGAGTACCTACACGGAGTTTACTAAGTTTCAAGCTATTGTAATGGTTATTATTATTTTTGTTTCTTTTTTCAAAGGTTAACCAATAAATAAAATTATTTCTTCAGACTACCAAAACATCTTAGAAAATTCAAGGGACAGGGTTAAAAAGAGTCAGATTTTGAAAAAATATATAGGCAAAGTTGTAACTTTATTAGTAGGTGTTTATTTACAAGCCACAATAAATATTAAATTACATAAGACATCGGAGATCCATAATGGACGTTTCCATAAAACTAATTGGCACACTTTCACATTGAATCACTAGCAAAACTATGTCTAAATTACAAATTACTATCTAAGAGAGGTTCTGTAGTTTGTTGGGTTTGGGGCTGAGATGGGAGACGTAGGTAGGATCTTTTTTTGTAATTAAAATAAATTGTACCAATCATGATATTAAATTAATTAAATAAAAATTCGTCAACGCTATAAGTGGCAATTCGGAGTATGGCAAAAGCTAAACTTAACTAACTAAAAATGTTGCCGTCCCTTTCATAGCGATGGGAATAAAAAGGATGGCATTCATTTTAGTTAGGTAGTTTAGTTTAGCTTTTGCGACACTCCGAATACTGTGTAGGTAGGTACCTAAGCTAACTTTGTATAATTTTTTTTCTGTTTTTTTCTACATTTTATAATTTATGACCAAAAAGATTAATGTTATCATAACAATGTCATTTAATTATTACAGTAAGTATTACAGTATGATCTAGCTAGACTAATCTAAAGAGAGCAATCAAAGATTACCTAGGTACCTTTAGTTTGTTAGACAAATTATACACAATATTATTTTTAATACTTTGACAATTTTAAAACTCGTTTTGTAAGTGTTCAGTCTTAGCCCCACCCAACATTAAAGTGTAAAAATGTGTTTATTTTCAATAAAAATATTATATAGGTACAATCAGCTTGATATGTGTATTTTACGGTGGATAAGAAATGCACTTGAAAATCCATTTAAAATCATTGAGTTGGAAAATGAATTAAATCTATAAATGCTAAAATTAATACTAATTTATTCTTAATCTATATTTACAAATTCTCACAATCATGAGTATTTTAATTGCACTTTATTTGAATGCGAGTCGAAATCATCATATAAATAAACGCAGTGTGGCAGTATGTGATTTCTATCGACGTAAAGAAATTTCAAATAAGTTTCTAAACTGGATCATTGTATCGTTAAGTACGGTAGGATCCAGATCTTCGAAAGACAAGCCTTTAACGATAAGGGTAATATCAGAAGGCCATCAGATTTTTAATTTCGAGAAATTCAAAAATAGTTCGGTATCGACGTTGCCGTCGTCTCGCATTTGTTACTTTTTGATGTCGGGGTCCATTTTCGTTTTGTCCATTGATGAGGACACCATCCCGCTTTGAGGGTATAATTTGTCTAAATGCTTCAGTGATTCGTTGAGGAAATTCTGAAACAAAATATACCTAATAATTAGAAGAATTACATCACAGTTATATAGAAAAAGCTTAGAAATTAAGCAGTACTTGAGAGAGAAGAGTGTACAATAAATAATTTTTATACATTCATTCAATAAGACACACGCACTGTAAGTAGGTAGGTACCTACCTATTGAAGTGCTAGATCTGTATTCTGTGGTGCTGTAGTGCTGGCATAGTTTTCTTGATAGATCGTTGAAGTTATTTTCGTCTGTTCTCTTTTTATACCTTATTCTATTGAATTGTATTTACCTGTATGGCAGTTAGCGCGGCTACAATGGCAGGCCCTCCGAAGCCGTGGCTGATGAGGGAGAAGTGGGTCAGATGGCGCTGGACCGCCGGCTCCAGCAGGTGCGGCGGCCGCGTGTTGCATAGCGGGGACCTGTCTTGGTTCAGAACTTCCATCAGCTCCTTTGTCACCTGTAAGGAATGGAGGCATAAGTCAAAAGTAAGTAAGTTTGTATGAGCAAGTGTCCAACTCTGTTGACGTTGTAGTACTGTAGTGCTGTCAAATTGGTTTATGCGGGTTCCTATATCCAACTAACGGATGTCCGTACGTAGGTCGCCATACATCCAATTTCAATAACCTATATCGTCCCTGTAGTTGGAAAACTAAATAACTAACACATTTTGCCAAATCGACTTTATTGCACCTTCATAAAGTCCAATTCAAGCTGCATCTTTCTGTGTTACTAAAGTTTTGATATCATATTTCAATAAAAAAATAAACAAAAATGAACCTGTCAAGGCGTCAAAGATGGAAAAATGCATTTTGAAGTAATGATAAAAAAATAGCGAAGGAGAAGTAGTTAACTCGGCAATAAAATAGCTAAGTGTAATTATGCGTTACTTTACGGCGAATAAAATGCATAAAGTTACTTATTCAGTTTTCCTTCGACACATTTCTACGCTGTACAGGAACAATGCAGTTAGGAATAATTAAACAAGAGCATTTATATAATTTTCGTGTAACATGAATTGTGTTATAAGTACCTTTTATTCAATTTTCTACTAAATAAATCTCTCTAACTGTTTGGAATTTTAGTTAGGTAAAATTTAATATAAGACTTTGTTCAATATTATTGGACCAGCAGAAACACAAAATGAACACAAGCAGAAACACAAATGGTAGAAATTAACGGAAAAAGAGGCAGTATAGAAATTGCTTCATCGATCGATGAAGAGACTTAACACAAACATAATTAATAACACCATTAAGGCATATAGAGGCCCAAAAGTCTTTCGTAGAAAAACTTGTACTGGATCTAAACAGTTATTAAAACTTAAAGATGATCACGGAACTACTGTAACTGGGGGCCTACCACGAGCTCTTAGCGCGATCCAGTTTAGGACCTAAACTGAATTGTTCTTCTTATGACTTCAGTTTTACGATTCAATTTAGCACATGACATTTGAAAGCGATTGAGTTTGATAAGGTCATGGTACGGGTCCTGATCGAAGCCGAATCGTAACCATTGTGGAAGAGTTCTATGGGAAACTTTACGCATCGAATGCAGCAGAACCAAACTCACCTGATGGCGTTAGAGCTCCTCCAATTGAACACCATGACACGGAAATCTTACCACCTATCTTGCCGTGTGAAGTTACAAGAGCTCTCTACGCCATGAAGACAGATAAATCTCCTGGGGAGGATGGAGTTACTATCGAAATGCTTAGAGCAGGTGGAACTCCCGTTTTTAAGGTTCTCGTGGAGCTCTTTAACATGGTTTTGTACGAAGCTCGCACACCGGAACAGTGGAAAAATGCAATATTACACATAATACACAAAAAAGGTGACATTGCAAAATTGGACAATTACCGTCCAATTAGCTTACTATCACAGGTGTACAAGCTGTTTGCCAAAATTCTCACCATTCGCCTTACACGCCAACTCGATGAAGCTCAACCCATAGAGCAGGCCGGCTTCCGGAGCGGTACCATCGACCATATTCACACGGTAAAGCAGCTGATGGAGAAGTGTCACGAGTATAACAGGCCCCTTGTTATGGCCTTTGTCGATTACGAGAAGGCCTTTGACAGTGTCGAACATTGGGCCGTGTTCCACGCTCTCCATAGCTGCCATATCGATTCACGTGGATGTGCTCCGGGAGCTGTACACGTCAGCTACTCTGCAAGCTCGAGTGCATAGTCTAACGAATCCTGTACCGATTAAGCGGGGAGTGAGACAGGGAGATACTATTTCACCCAAGCTTTTTACAGCAGTTTTAGAAGATGTAGTAAAAATGCTTGAATGGGAAAAATTTGGAATCAACATCAATGGTCTCTCTCTGTCACACTTAAGATTCGCGGATGATCTTGCTCTTTTTGCAGAGAGCTTCGAAGATCTCCAGCTCATGCTACAACATCTGTATGATGCGTCTTTGGAGGTAGGGCTAAAGATGAATATGTCCAAGACGAAAGTCATGGGAAACCTCTCCGGCACCGCAGTTTCTGCTGTTACAGTTGGAAATGTGAGGTTGGAGATGGTGAAAAATACATTTATCTTGGACATACTCTATCTTTTGGCAAGGACCATAAGAAAAAGGAGATCGAAAGGCGAGTACAGCTTAGGTGGGCTGCATTCGGAAAATTCGACGACATTCTGAAATCTGTCAACGTCCCACAGTGTCTGAAGACCCGTCTATTTAACCAGTGTATACTGCCCACCATGACTTACGGTGCCGAGACATGGACCCTCACCCAGGAGGCTGTGTACAAAATGAGGGTTGCTCAGAGGGCCATGGAGCGTGCCATGCTAGGCATTAAGCTTGTAGACCGAGTTCCCAATACCGAGATCCGAAGACGAACCAAGGTCAAGGATGTCGGTATCCGGGCAATGGAACTCAAATAGAGTTGGGCACCTGGCAAGACGTGGTGACGACAGGTGGTGTAAAACGTTGACAGAATGGTTGCCGAGGACTGGCAAGAGAAGCGTCGGACGTCCAGCAGCGCGATGGGTCGACGATATTATCAGCGTCGTGGGCCGGCAGTGGATTAGGCAAGCGCAGGCCCGGGAGAAATGGCAAGAACGAAGGAAGGCCTATACCCAGCAGTGGGAGAGATTGGGCTGCGGATGATGATATTTAAAAACAAGGAACTAGTTTTATTAAAATCCTTACCCATGGCAAAGACGATTAATATCTTAATCGTCTTTGCCCATGCGTAGAATAATAGGGAAATAGGAGTAAAATAAATAAATAATAGGTCATATTATTAATTAGATAGTGTAGGAAAATTAAATAAAGGCACTTAATGTTAGCTTTTTTATGTTGTATAGAGAACATTGACGAAGAAGAACTAAACAACTGACATGAAAAAATAAATAAGTGCTTAAAAACTTTAAAACTTTGTTGAGGGAAAATTACATAATCGCTTTTTATTTTTTTTCTTACAAACAAATGAGCTAACGTATAAGACTGTTAGATTGAAAAATAGGTTAAATAACAATCTATAACATAGCAAAAGATGCATAGTAAAAATGTTACCAAATAAAATTTTATAGCCATTTTACACGCAAAAAAATAGTAAATTGCGTTTTTCTCCCGATTTTGGTTTTGTTAGTTATTTAGTTTTCCAACTACAGCGACGATATATCCTTGGTTTTGCTTACTGTCAGTAGCTATTTGACGTTTTTTGTATGAAAGAAATGTCAAATATCTACCCACAGTAAGCAAATTCAAAGATAGATAGGTTATTGAGACTAGCCGATAGTAACGTTGTTTATTCAACACAACATGTATGACACTTTTTGACAGATAACAACAACGTTGCTATGACGACCGACCTACGGACATCCGTTAGTAGGACTAGCCCGGCATTAGTTACCTAAGTTTTGGCGACATCCAGAATTGCCACTAGTGTCGGTCAACTTGTTCACTTATTGTCTGTCTTTTAGTCCCTCCAACAAGCTTACATCTGTAATAGGTATACCTACTAACCTGTTTGGTGGCCTGCAAGAGGTCGCGTCGCCGCCTCGCGTCGTGCTCCGCGTACTGCCTCGCGAGGTACTCGGCGAGCGCGCGCGCGGGGAACTCTGTCTCACATACGTAGCCGAAGTCGCGGGCTAGGTGCACTGCTTCCGCTGGACATACAAATAAATAAATATTAGCACAGATTATAAATAATACACTAGATTAGTAAAATATATACAGAGTGGGGCAACGTTTTTGGACATTAATTTCAATCATTAATTAAATTTTGGCCTTTTCTTTTTTAGTTAGAAAGTTTTGGTGGAAAACGTTGTTTTTTTTTATAAAAAGCTATTCGTATTTTTAGGTTTTTGAAAATAAGTAAAGATCAGTAAGTAGGTACTAAAAATTACAAGTTTATCTAAATTGACTTTATTCCACTTTTCCACTTTTTTTCCGAAGTAACTTACCCAATCAATCGATTTAGCAATTTCACCCAGTGTGCTCTCAACTTTTATCTACTCCAATCTCAAAAATATTTTCAGTTCGTTTCTTAAAAAAATCCGCGGCGCTAGTATCTACGTGAATACACTCGACTATAGGTTATAATTAGTTCTGCAGAATTCCGCGAGGTTTCTTTCGAAAAAACTACTTTTCACAATAAATATACAGGACATTTTGGTACTTATTAATGTTCGTAGTTTATTTATTATCTAAATGTGGAAATAAGATGGATAAGTAAAGAAGGTACCTTCTACTAATGATGTGAGGAGTGTCACGTTGGCCGCTTTCCGTCTCCCCGCGGGCAGGTTTAGTCCTATCTTCTCTAACTTTTCTCTAAGTAGTCTACCGCCATTTTTGCTCTTTGCTCTGAAAAAGAAAAAGAAAAGTAAGTTTAGTGACCAAAAGGAGGATTTAATATAATTTTTTTTGGCTCTACCACAGATAAAAGAATACTAGTAGCTACATAACAATAAGTTCTACTACTCCCCAATAGATGGCAGAAGTAGTACAATAAAGCGATGTTGTCTTGAATCAAAATCGCTTCTTGAAGAGTTGCTGTGACCAAAAGAAGCCAACGAAATCTTGGTAAGTAGGTACAACTATTTTTAATTTTATTTTTAAGTTCTACATAGTCAGAATTAGTTTTAATATAAAAAAAGGAAAATGCCTAGAAAATTTAATTACTTATTCCGAAAAAAATACATTTAGTGGAGTAGGTATGTATTTCTAAGGATATTTTTGTAAGAGAAATGTGAGCAAGAGCTGTTCGTTATGCCACCATACCCACCTAAGTAAATAGTGTCTAATCAACAAAAAGTAGGTATTAACGCGTCAAAAAAAACTAATAAGATTAATTAGGGAGAGTGGTCAAAATTATTGGTAGGTAGGTACCTACCCAACAAAATATAAAGTTTTGTCTGAAAGCATCTATCGTTATCCAAAAACCTGGCCCTCACCTCGATAATAACAACCACCCACAGTAATCTACATTAATTTCCCAGGAATTTGTTCGCATTCCACACGGGACGCCATAATGTAAAATTGAGCTCAACTACCTACTCATCCTGTTCGAGTTTCAATAAATTTGAAATTGTGAAAGGATTTTAAATTTGTGCTTTAGTTCCTGTGTTATTATTATAAGTACCTACTTAATTATTTATTAAGTGCTGGTAAGAAAGATAAAATGAGCATATTTAATCGATTTCGAAAAGAAAGGAGATGCTCTAGTTTTTTTCAGCAGCTAAGTAGTTTGCCGAAAAAAACTAAAAATAAATATTACCTAAGTAGGTACCTTTTATATCGACTAAATTTATACATTACCTACTGGATGCTATTTAGGTATATTAAGTACCTATAGGTATAAGCAAAGACGATTAATATCTAGAATACAGACAAAGGCCATACACAAAATCGTTACCCTGATCCCGCAATACCAGATAGCCTGGAAACTTTAAAACATCAATTTTATCCAAGAAATTTCAATACTTAGTAGGTTGTAGGTACTAGGTAGGTAGCAACAATATTCAATTAAAAAAATTTTTAGGTAAGTAATTTTAACTAGAAACTAAACTACCTTCCGTCCAATAGTAACTTTTTAATCAATCTGTAATTTATCATCTATACAGCCAGCGTTTTTATGGTAGATACCTACCTACATACTTAGCTGATGATATTTCTTTCTATTCATATTTAAGAACGCATAAAATAAAACTTATACTTAATTAAATCCAATATTTTGAGTGTGAATACAAAGAAAAATCAGATAATTAGACAGCCGTAGAATTTGCTTTGAAAATAATTTTCACACGTTCGTTTAACCATCGACAAAAGAGTAGAGACGAAAGCGCGCTAACGAGCCAAACAATACATTTGAATTTAGAATCAAAGGTTTGGCTTTGAAATCAATGGAAAACTAACTCGAATGAATCGACATCTTTGAGTATCGGACGTCATGGAATATCGATTAGAAGAGTACCTAGTGTCAAGTACCTACTACCAAAGACGATTAATATCTAGAAGACAGACAAAGGCCATACACAAAATCGTAACCCTAAAAAATAGCCTGAAAACTCTAAAACATCAATTTTATCCAAGAAATTTCAATTACTTTCTAGTTAAAAATGTTTAAATATTGAATATTGTTGCTACCTACTACTAAGTATTGAAATTTCTTGGATAAAATTGATGTTTTAAAGTTTTCAGGCTATCTGGTACTCCGGGATCGGGTTACGATTTTGTGTATGGCCTTTGTCGTCTTCTAGATATTAATCGTCTTTGCTACTACTAGTCATTTACCCACCTACACCGTTTGTTTTGGATACCTACAGCTTTAAAACAATATTTTAATAATGTGAATAGGGTTGACAAAAGTATGATCAAAACTTGAAACGTGCAGACTTTTAGTGGTTTATCTAGCTGTGCCTAGGCAATTAGCCAGCTATGCAGGTGTCCACAAATGTTTCAAAAAGTATTCTAATTCAGACAGGCAGACAATCTCTCAGAATTCTCAGATCCTCAAACTAACTAAGGTAGGTAACAAACAGCGGAAATTAAAAAAAATCCTTTTAAATAAGTAAGTTTACAATCATATATAATCATTATACAAAATCAATACGCAGATATCCACGCAGATTTTACACATCAGCCCAATTTATCACTCACTATGAGGCACACAATCATTAACATTTTAATTTTCTCATGTAGCAACCCTAACTGATAATTTTGGCAAAATCACCGTTACGTTACGTTATGTTTGGCGGGCTCTTTACGAGACATTTAAATGACACTTAGTACTCGCTCGTAAAGTAATCGATATTTAGTTTTAGAACGCTGTGGTTTCGATTAGGCGGTGCATGGGCGTTGAGTGATGAAGAACCCTTGACGTTTTCTGTCAACTTGACCTGTCTTTTGTATAAAAGTAACTTTTTGGGTACCTTAATATTAGTTATTTGAATACTCTACCAAGAAAAGTACCTAGGTAAAAAAGTTTACTTTTTGAAGTCACGACAGAGTACTACCTAATTATTTTTGCCTACTGGTAGGTATCATCAGTTTAAATGTTAAGATAGAAATAAAAGAAATTTATAGACTCATTTTCTTTGGATTTATTGTTTTTTTTAGTTCATTAGGAAGTTAAATTGGTATCTACCTATAGATAGTTATGAACGATATTTTATTCGATGGTCAAATCGAAAAAAGAAACATAGATAATCGTTCGCGGTATGACGCATCTATTCATGACAACATATTATTACCTATGTCTTTGTGCAAAGATGGAGGCGAACAAAAATACTTTTTACGATTGATTAATTCCCTTTGTTAAAATTTTATTGTAATAGACACGTCTTGATAAATAAAATTAATGGGTAACGGATTAGAAAGTATCAATTTACGGAAGAATATTTTTATTCCGATTTTATGACAGGCCTTTAGAAAAGTTTGAGTTGGTATCGGTAAATAAATAAAAATATGTATGTAGAGGGTATAGTATTATATAATCTGTGGTAGAGGTAACTTAATTGATGAGATGAGAAATTCTCTATGACTTCTGTGGCGCAGTGGCTACAGATCGCCTAAGGCGCAGAAGGTTGCAGGTTCGATCAACTGCTGCAGGACAGTTTTGGATGGTCTGAAAATATTTGTTCCTGGTCTGGGTGTTTATCTATGTACCTACCTACCTATAGGTAGGTACTCAATACTTTTTTCTAAAACATACATAACATAATATTATACAAGTTGCTTGTGGATCAGGCAAGTGCAGGACCGGGAGAAATGGCAAGAACGAAGGGAGGCCTATACCCAGCAGTGGGAGAGATCGGGCTGCGGATGATGATGATGATGATGCTTTGCGCAGTGCCTACGTTGCTTTGCTTGGGACTAGATGACGCTGTGTGGTGAATGTCCAAGGATAGGTATTTATTATTACCTAAGTATTTATTTAATAACTACCTACTACCAAGGACGATATATATATAGGTACTTATTATATTACCTACTACCAAAGACGATGAATATCTAGAAGACAGACAAAGGCCATACACAAAATCGTAACCCGATCCCGCAGTACCAGATAGCCTGAAAACTTTAAAACATCAATTTTATCCAAGAAATTTCAATACTTAGTAGTAGGTAGCAACAATATTCAATATTTAAACATTTTTAACTAGAAAGTAATTGAAATTTCTTGGATAAAATTGATGTTTTAGAGTTTTCAGGCTATTTATTAGGGTTACGATTTTGTGTATGGCCTTTGTCTGTCTTCTAGATATTAATCGTCTTTGCTACTACTAAGTATGTAGGTACTACGAGTATGTCCACATTCCAACAATTTATATACAATAGCACAATATTTTACTTTACCAATTCATTTTTATGACAATCGGTGTTCTTATTATTTTTAAATTGATACCGGTAATGAGCTAAGCTTAAAATATTCCAAATTCGAAACAATGTGTGCGGTCAGCTGCTTTGCCGCCAATTATTTGTAACGGTGTTGCCATCTACAAGAATAAATTACCTTTTTTTTCTATTTGCCGCGTACTGGTTTGACGGGCGTTTTGACAACGCGCCTTGTCGTGCGTAATGACGGCAGTTAGACATGCGCATGCGCAAGACTACTGTTTACTGCTTTTTAATTATAAAATTGTTTACGTCCCGGTATTTTGAATTAATTGTTGAATAATAAAGCACTTAAATTGAAATATTAAGTGTTTTTAAGTAAATATTGGTGGCAATTCTGAGTGTCGCAAAAGCTAAACTAAGCTAACTAAAATTGTTGCCGTCCCTTTCATAGCGATGGGAAATAAAAAGGATGGCAATAGTTTTAGTTAGGTTAGTTTAGCTTTTGCGACACTCCGAATTGCCCCCATTAGGTATTTAATTTGCAGACAAGGAATTTATTGTACTTAGTACCTACTTATCTATAAAAGAAAAGCACAATGTAAAAAGCAGACTAAATCAACAGTAATAATGAGTAGGTATCTCCAGTAGGTACCTAGGTAATTGCAGTGCACCAATCACGTACCACTTGGTACACGTTGGTACACGTACCAGCTAGGATGTGCCGAAATAACTTCACACTCACATTAAGATACGATTACGGCTTCCTTTTGAGGTATGATTGGATTTTTTATATAGGTAGGTATACGTAGGTACAGGCAACACTAAAAAGATCTGAGTAGAAAGTTAAGTAAAGAAAAAAACTTCATAATAAAGAATTTTAGCAAGTATATTAGAAGTCTATATTATCCTGTGTGCTTGTTTTTTTACTGTTTTATATAAACCGAAATGAAAAATACTTTTGACAAAAAATATAAGTAGGTATTAGGTAAATGATAAAATAAAAGTCGTGAGAAACATTTTTATATTCATGTAGGTAATCGTGGACCTGGGTATGTAGGTATACTCGTAGGTATGTCCTGCTATAGACGCTTTTATTTTCTACTTTTTAAATGAAGGCTTGTAATTAAGTATTTATATTAATAAACATACAATACTAGATACTCCTAGAGTCGACTGTACTTTAGGTGCTATCTGTGTCAGTTCATGATCAGACAGTTTTTTGTAGGCCTAACGTTTGCCATTGTGATTGAGCAGTTAAGTTAAGACTGAGGCAATTGCTCTTTCTAGCACGATCTGATTGGTTGGCCATTGCTTTATTTTAAATAAAAGTTTTAATTAAAAAATAACTTAGTGATTATTTTTGTTATTATCTACAAGGTTACAATAAGTACAATTATAATACGCGTGTATCGAGGGTATCGAAAAACTGTAAGTAGGTAATTAAGTTATTAATAGGTAGGCGACGTACTTAGGTATTTTAATTATTATATCTCCTAAAATAATTGAGAGCAGTAAGTTTTTTTACCATAATTGATACTAATTTTTCAGTAAAAAAAACTAATAAAAAAATTGTAAGGCAATCTTGTAAAAAAAAGTTTTTTTTTTAAATTTCGCGATCAGAACACAGTCATGATATAACATACATTTACGGGTAAGTATTTACTTATGTTTTATTGTAAAAAAAAATACTTTGAAATATTGAATTCGGAAATAAAGCTTGAATAATAAACGCTTTAAATTTTCTTTAAAACTAGGTAAGTACCTACCTAATAAAGATAAGTAAATTATCTTTACAAAACACTACAATAATTTTTATTTAAATTCTTTAAATAAACCTGTCTATCAATTTGGTCAATTTTCAGACTTCTATGAATGAATTTCAAAACTTCACTTTTTTTCGCTGTCGCTTCACGTGAAATTCAGGTGTCTGATAAAGGTCAACTACGAGTGCAATAGTTTACTAAGTATTATCTACGAGTAATACTTAGTCGATAATTCCATCGAATAAACATGGAAAGGAAGTGTGGTTTTGAAAAGTGACCACAACGATATTAAACCAACTTCTTATAAGTACCTAGGTACCTAAAAAAATTATTTTATGTAAAAGATACCTAGGTACTACCTAGTCTCTAGTCTAGAGACTATACCGCCTGCACCTTTCTGAACTTTTTCAAAGGTAGGTTGGTACCTACATTTTTTCATTAAATAATAAAAACATCATAAAATCACGATTGTGTCCACAAAAGGTTATTCTAATTAAATTCGCATTGTTTAAAGTCGCAGAAAGATATTAAGACGAAGTGATTGATTAGGTATTGTGAACCCTATGACCTGGATCTAAAATAGAGTAGAATCTATACTACCTAACTAATTACCTACGTGAATACCTACTTATCTCAAAATCTAATCGGATTGTATCATCACATCTCATTAGACATGGCTAAGCGGCATCAGATGTTCCACTTATGTGATGTAGATAACTCAACCACTAAACGTAAGTAAACCACTGATCAATAAACATGAGACAATTAGATCCCCATTCCCCGCCATCTTGGATTACAAGTACCCAGCTAGTTATTATTTTTTTGCAATGGCAACACTTTACACGTTGCGGTTGGGAATAATCGCGTGTTTGATCTTTTGATCGAGCCGTTTCGGTTGGTTTAGCGGTTTTTAAGACAGCGTAGTGCGAGGCCTAGTTTTTTACTTGATTTAGTATTTTGCATTAAGTAGGTACATACAATAAAAAAAAGTAAAATACAACAAAGTAAATCAGTAACTGAAACTGCCACCGGATTGTGTAACTTGTATCGATAATTATCAAAGAAAAAATCACAGTAGGTAAATCCTGAAAAAAACGGTCAGATTTAACGCTGATTAAGTAAATTAGTAAGTAGCTTACTTAATTACTGTCATACCTATTCGCAATTTAGATACTGTAATACTGTAATTTTTGCTTTGATATAATCGAGACAAGTTACACAATCATGGGGCTGGGCTGGGTCCGGTCAAACTTTGAGCTTGTAGGTTCTTGGCAGCATCACCACACATTAGTTTTACAGTTTATGTTCACTTTTCCTTAGAAATTCTTACCTCCTCAGCACTCCACTGAACAGTGAGGCGTTGAGGCACTCTGGAGGCGAGAGGCGCCGCGCCGCTGCACCTCGGCTACTCTGACCTTGTACTTGCTGGTGGAGGACAGTAGTCTATGTTAACATTTCCTAAGTAAAGTCTTACCTCCGTAGCAGTCCGCCGAGTAGTGAGGCGTTGAGGCACTCTGGAGGCGAGAGTCGTCGCTGCACTTCGGCTACAGTGACCTTGTACTTGCTGGTGGAGGACAGCAGTCTATGTTCACATTACCTAAGTAAATTCTTACCTCCGTAGCACTCCGCCGAGTAGTGAGGCGTTGAGGCACTCTGGAGGCGAGAGGCGCCGCTGCACCACGGCTACAGTGACCTTGTACTTGCTGGTGGAGGACAGCAGTCTATGTTCACATTACCTAAGTAAAGTCTTACCTCCGTAGCACTCCGCCGAGTAGTGAGGCGTTGAGGCACTCTGGAGGCGAGAGGCGCCGCTGCACCTCGGCTACAGTGACCTTGTACTTGCTGGTGGAGGACAGGAGGGACAGCCGGCCCGGGACGGAACAGAACACGTCGTTGGGCGCACAGGAGCCGCCGCTGAGGCCGTCGCGGCCTTTCATTGCTGGAAATAAGATACTTTTATGATAAACTCGTTTCGAAGGTTTAGACGTTCTTGATAGATCGTTAAAGTTAGCAACGTTCTGAGCGATCCGCATGGGTGAGTGCAAATGGCATTAACACGCTTTCGTGACTTGGATTGTCAGTCCCGGATTTTAAAGCGTTAAGCCATGATGGGGGCTTTTAGGCAGCCTAAAAACTCATACGAACTTACTTACCTACTTATTAGAATTATCGCGCAATAATAATTAATTTATGTGTAAAAAAATGATACCTAATAAGTAACTTACCTAAGCTTAAAACCCATATTTTCTTATCAAAGCAAGATTTCTAACAAATGAGTGAACGCAGATGTTATTAAAAGCTAATTAACGAAAGTGTGAAGTAATTTTCACCATAGGACACTATAGCAGTTACGTTCTACAAGAAATCACAAAAGCTCTCAGCAGGTGCTCGAAAAATTACGATTATAAAATTCGACTTTCAAATACCAACAATGGCGATACCACGCCCAAAACATGCACTCAGCGTGATCGCCTTTATCATTGTAATATTTCTTTATGGCAACCCTAATACAATAAACATTAGTTTGTCATTAGCCTGCATTGCACGAAGCCGCATGCCCTTTTGAAAATAGAATAAAAGTAGCGGAGTTCGAAATTCGAGTACGAATTACTTATTTTCTTTTTTATTCTGTTCAATAATAGGTACTTAGTTTTAATTTCGCAGAATTTGGTGTAGGTAGGTAATTGTACATTTTTATTGGGACAAGTAATTTCATTTTATTTAATCTAACTAAAGTACCTACCTAGATTCATGAAGGTTGTCTGAACTGAAACGAATTAAAAGTAATCGACCAACAAAACGACCAAATAAAAGAAAGAGCTTCCTACCTATTCAAATATCGAATGATTGATCGTTCGTTACGTCTCCGATATCGATAATTTTCTGTAAGTAATTTTGCTTTGTATGAACAATAGAGGTACAAACAACGTAGGCACCTACAAAACAATTTATACTTGTCTTATAATAATGATAAATTTAGGTCAATATGCACGCATAAATGATTCGATTTTCGTACTTATATCGAACGCGAAGTTGCTGCGCGTTTGTACTTTACATCGATACAAACGCGATACAAACCCTGCAAACCATCCTCGCGTTTAAAACGCGCTGCAAACTAGCAAGTAAAGTAACGCGCTATACAAAATCGCGCAGTGACCGCTCGTTCGAAAAAACGCTTCTTAATAACCTATCTATCTTTGGTTTTGCTTACTGTGGGTATATATTTGACATTTCTTCCATACAAAAAACGTCAAATACCTGGCTACTGACAGTACGCAAAACCAAAGTTTTTTTTTTTTTTAAATAAATAAATATCCTTGGACATTTCACACGGCGTCATCTAGTCCCAAGCTAAGCAATTTAATGCTTGTGTTATGGTAACCAGATGACTGATAAACTACATAGATACATTTTTTTTTGTAAATACATACATATTATACATAGAAAACACCCAGACACGAAACAAATATTTGCAGATCATGCAAACATTTGTCCCGCAGCGGGGATCGAACCCGCAACCTCTGCGTCTCAGGCGGGCTTTCGCCCACTGCGCCACAGAGGTCGTCAAAAAAAAGTTAGCTAGGTTATTGAGACTGGCTGTAGGTAAGTGGCACTAAAGTGCACATAACAAAGATCAACGTCCCAACTTTCTAATTGTTATTCGGAATGAGTTGTATTTTTTCCGATCTACTTATAAATCGATACACCTATCCGATAGTGTATGAGGCCTAATTACAGTTTTATCGATACCGGCCATCGGCAGAATAAAATGTTTGATGAGTTAATAGGATCGGATGTTGACCACGTGGTTGAAAAGAAAAAAAAAACTGATGCATTGACTGAAATATTTTTGCGTGACATAAACTGATTTTGTTGACTAATTTTGAATTTTTGTTTTTCGAATTTGTTCCTAATTTGACACTATTGATAAGTTAATTTTGAAGGTGATCTGCGTTCGAGAAACCAGCTGTAGGTACATAAGTAATTATTTCAGATAGGTAGATCGGAATTAGCCCAATAACAATTAACAAGGCGACAAACTCACTTTTCAATAGAGGTAGATCCGTCATAAAACCCGTAGTATCATCCATCGCTGCATTCTGCAAAAGAAAAACACTGAAAATGTTTGCGAAAATAAAGAAATAACTTAAGAAATACCAGACCTCCCGATACATTTTTAATTTTGCTTAGTTTATTAAATTCCTATACATGATTCCCAATTCCGGCCAGTTCGTACGCAAGGGCAAGAAATGAATTGAATATTTGGCATTTTTATACGTCCGCTGTTGCGATGTGAAACATGGTCAGTCAGTAAATTAAGAGTATAATCTATGCACACTTTTGTAGTTATCAATAGGGAACTGTGTCCCAATAAGACGATGTATAAGGATGTGCTGTACCTAGGTAATTATAATTAAGTACCTAGGTACCCAATAAGTAACGTACTAAGTTGAAAAGCTTGAGATTTCACATCATAATTAGACGATTTTATGTAAAGTCAGGAGGCAGCGACTGCCAACACCAGGGAAAGAATCAGACAAGAACCTGGTATAAGGCCTAGCTTTTTTTTTAAAAGCGATCCCTTAACAATCTAAATAGTCAAGCTTCAGTAAGAAGTCACTGAGTGGGAAGTCAAACAAAGTATGTCTCTACCATCATCATCATCTTACCGGCGCTTCCTCAGAGTGTAGCGCGTGATGTAACGCCAACTCGTGTTGTTCCCGCGCGCCGTAGTCCGCGCGTCGCTCGCCGCCGCCACCGCCGCTGTAGCCGAACCCACCGTGTGATAGCTAGATAAATAACATTATTCAAATCAAAATATATGATAAAATATAATAATAACAAAATATATCAAAATACGACATGACGGACTCTGACTTTGACTTGACTAAACTGACTTGAAATTATAATGACATGGTACTGGCTAAATGCGTGGCACAAGCCGTGCGAAAGCCAAAATAAAAGAAGTGAAGTGAACGCGACATGACGGCTGGGATTCGAACCCACGAAAGACGAGGTACCTACTCACACCTCGGCCATCATGGCTATTAAAATAATACCTATACCTACGTACTTAGGTTCTGGGGGGTTGACGTCAGTTTACCGTAGTATTAGATACTGTCCTCGATACCGAGTCAAGTATCACAAACGAATGAAAATCCAGTGCAGCGCCTCCCCCGGTAACTTGCATGAACTAAACATTCCATACATCTAAAATACTTGACACTAGGAAGATTAAAAAACATCCTAGACTTGACACGTGAGCGACTATAGAAAGATTAGGTACAAAAACTGCCGGTATCCTTACAGTTGGAGGTGCAATTCAATTGCATGATTTGCTTCATAGGTACATACATAAACAATAACAAGAGATAAGTTGAATAAGTAAAATCTTGTAAGTAACGATGCCTTTCTGCTGTGTTTTGTGATAACGTTGACATAAGTAATTACAATACCTACTTATTCAATCAAAAAGTAACATTGACGTGCTCTACATTTTGTATCATCATCGGCCAATATGGTTAACAAAAATTAACACATCTTATTTTGAACCTAACACAAAGCACCAACTCTAGCAACCCAATGACCTCTAGATTCAATTAGGTACCTCTCTCAATCTCTTTTCCAAGAGCATTCGATCTTTACAAAATGAAAGTCCAAAAGTCAACTATAATAAACCAAAATGGCTTTTCAATCACAAAAATATCGGTCTACCATAAATACTCCGAGGGATATATCGAATAGCCACGATCCCAAACCGGAACATTACGAGCCGCTAATCTGCTAAAGTGGCCCATCATAACCTATCCATTTCTGAACGTATTGTTGGCTGAATAATAACGCTGTCGTTGCCAAGAAAAATAAACAGCTTCTGATTTTGAAAATCGAACAACGTGACATTAGTTTACTTTATATTTTAAGGCACCACTTACGAATTTGAAAATCGAACAACGTGATATTAGTTTGCGTTTGGGCGCCAATATTGAAGCCTAATTTTAAATTTTACAAGATTAGGGTTCTCTTTTAGTTGAATGAAACGTTTTTACTATATAGGTATTATCTACTATTACTATAACGGTAGGAAGCTTGTTATAGTATTACAATATCGTGTAATTTACTCTATTTTTAGCACAATGGCTAAGTATTTACACATTCGCTACCTGCAGCGACTTACACGGAATTAATAACATAATTCGTCAGTCGAGAGGGGCTGAACTATGCCAAATCTCCGAGGGTGCATACCGAGAGCGCAAATAGTTTGTAGACGTGCATACTTCGATTTATTATTGTTATAAGTATTTGCTACAAAGATTTTGAAGGTAATTTAGTTAGCTGAATGTTCAGTTTGTGAAACCCATCATAAGCTTTTTTTTATACCTTTGTAATAGTTTCATTTTGTATAGTTTAAGAGGAGTAGCGAAGTTGCACTTGGTGGCCGCCAAAATCTGTTTTCGCTATTCTTCATCAATAATCAATAGCCTACTTTTTTGACGTCGAAGTTAAACCTCGCCAGAATTGCAGAAAAACTACGGCCAACACAATTAGGATTGCCTTAGAAGGTGGAGGAGGAGGTACCGCGCACAAAAATACAAACCTCAATAGCCAACTTTTCTGACGTCGAGGTTAAATCGCGCCAGAGTGGCAGAAAAACTACGGCCAATACATTTGAAGGTGGAGGAGGAGGTACTCACGTGGTGCGCGTGTATGTCGTGGTGGTCGCGGTGGTGTCGCAGGTGCGCATGCGGCTCGTGGTGCGCGTGGTGCCGCGGCAGCAGCTGCTGCGGCGCGTAGTGCTGCGCGTACTCCGCGCCGCCGCCGCCGCCGCCGTACTCCATGCCATGACTCTGCGGGTAGTTACGAATGTTAGAGGCTTCGTAGATATTCTAACGGTCGCCGCGCTCGCACTGCTCTTCGCTATACACAGGTACGAGATCCTACTATATTATAAAGGTGAAGTTTGTGTGTGTGTATACACAAAAATGTTTATGTCGGTACGGTATCTACTTGCAAGACTTTTAAAAAGGCATTATAAAACTCAAATTTTAATGTGTTTTTTAATTTTTAATAAGACATGTCAATTAAAAAAGCTTTACGAGATTTTTAACTAGAAAATTGTATGTTTGTCTTAGCAACTAGTGATGCTAGGATTGGATTTAATAGTTCTCGTGTTCACGTGCTAATCGAAGCTAAGCCTCTACTATGCCTTCCCTTCTAAAATAGGCCTTAGCACAGCCTACACAAGTAAGTAGGTAAGGCACTCCACGTGCGTCGGCGGCACTCAACGTGAACTGAATTCTTCACCTCTTAAACCAAATCCTAGATAGGTACTGTAATTCTATGTAGAGATTTAAGGAAAGATCACGGTAGAACATCAAAATATTTATCCGCTCAAGGTACATACCTAGTGAATATGTTTTAAACCTCATTTTCAAGCTTTCCTGCCCCTAAGAGTTTTTAAGTATTACCTGCTGCTGATGATGCGGGCTGGCAGGATGTGGTGCTGGCGCGAACGGTGGCGGGAAGTAAGGCGGCTGGAAGTCAGCCAGCGAGGGCTGCGCGCCGCCGCGGAAGCCGCCGCCGCCCAGGCCCAGTCCGCCGCCGCCTAGGCGCTCCTGACAACAATAATGAATGTTAGCAAACTTAAACTCAAAATGTATAAATTATTGAGTATGATCGTTTTTTAGACCACTTGGACATGTCACGTTCTTAAAACTAGGGGAGTTTACTGCCTGTTCAAATATACTTTTAGGAATGCGAAACTGCGGCTTAATTATTATTATACCATTTATGCAACCAGGTATGGTGAACCATAACAAAGAAGGGTAAACCATTCTCTAGCTTTGGTCTCATTCACACTATAGTCTACTAGGTACGTGGCCATACCCTCTTCATAAAAAAAGACATTGATTTCAAGTTTACACAAAATAAAAACACTTAACATTGAGGAACCCTCATAGCCTTATTATATTATCTTACCAGATAGAGTTCCGAATTTGAATTCAAGAATTTTCTTTACGGGCTTATTCTCGCGTCATTTTTCATACGACTTTAATGATTACTATAGTCTGGTCTGGTAGGAGTGGTAGGATCTTGTTATTCTGTCTAGAAACGGTAGGTTTAGGTGTGTTAATTGGCAAAAACATTACTCTATCATACAAACAATTCATCTAATGAACTGATAGCTTCGTTAACAACTTATTTATCAAACTTTACAAATGAAAGGCATTCTTCATCGAATAGTAATTATAATCGACTAATTATCGAATCAACAGGCCATTACACCGATGGATACTATTGTAAGAACGAATTACAGGTCAATTGGATTTTTCGTTTGGTAGGTACCTCGTTAAGCGGGAATTCCAGTTTTTGGTGGTAGAAAGGCGTTGTGTATTAAGTACTTAATTTAAAAAAAATAGGTAGGCATGTTTAAAAAAAACATTATTTTCATAGCTTTATTTTAACTCGTAGACACAGGTACCTATATCTTTCAAATTTGTGGGGACAAAGTAGGTAATCTAATCATAGTAAGCTATGCACGAGTCTTACCTTACCACGATAATGATTATGATTAGATTCGGTGAGAGTTTATTATTTTTAGTTGCAACTTTTGTCAGTTTACTACAATCAGTCTACAAACTATCCTAATTATAAAACAATGTATTTGATTGTTATTTTTACAATTATTATGATTGCATTATGGCACGCGATGTATGAATTAAGTTCACCTCTTTTAAACTTAATAACAAAACAGAGGTGTTATCTTATCTATGTTATGATGAAGCGTAGCTTAGATTAAGACAGCTTGTTTCAACATAGTAGTGGCAATTCGGAGTATCGCAAAAGCTAAACATACCTAACTAACCAAAAATGTTTCCGTCCCTTTCATAGCGATTGGAATAAAAAGGATGGCATTAATTTTAGTTAGTTTAGTTTAGCTTTTGCGACACTCCGAATTGCCACTAGTATCTCTAGATTTATCCCAATTAACTACTTTTTCTCTGATATTTACCCATTTTTTTCATGACCTATAACATTTAGTAGATATGGCCAAGTCACGTCACGCATGTAGGTAAACTTATACACTGCTACCATAATAGGGGCTCGAAAAGTTACGATTTTCACGTCGCGCCTGTTTGTATATTTTTTCTGTCTTGATTGAATCTTGCCTTAAGAATACTTGCAGGCGATATACCTTTGTGGTTCGTGGGCAAGGGTTAGTGTCAAGGGGATTTTGGGAAATTTAGTGTCATAATCCCCTTTAGAGCTGAAGGTTCAGAATGAGGAGGATACACTCTAATTCTCAAACTCCCCTTTGATTGACTAAGTAGGTAGGTACCATTCTATTAGTAATTCTATGTTAAACTTAAAGCTTTCTACAAGCTATTGCGAACTTGTGAAGTAATCCAACTGATCAAACGAAACTGTGGCTTAAAATGCGTTCCTAATGTGTTGAGTCAATTGTACCAAAATTAAATCGTACGATTCAATTTTGTAGTCAACATTGTAATGATATAGAACCATAATGATCTGTATAATAATGATTTGTTACAGTTTGACTCAGTATAGGAGTCACATCAGAGGATGCAAGTTAAGTTAAGTTGAACGTTGAAGTTTGAACTTGTTCGATTTTGAAACAAACTACTCGTTGACGCTTGTGTTTAGGTACTGCAAGAATGCTCATGCAGAAAAGCTTGTGTGTTCACAGAGTCAAATCGTTGTAAGTATAAAATATTTTCTCTCGGATATTCATCGAACAAATTAAGAATATTGCTGGCGAGACTTCCAAGATGAGTCGTAATGTGGATTCTAATGATGAGTTTGCAATGAATTGCAATTTCAATAGTACCTTTACTCCATTAAAAGTCAGTCATTATAGTTTATCCTACCGGTCACATCCGCGCATGCGCAAACCACATTGAATGTTTTCAATTCAGAAAGATCAACGAGATCTAGAGCTATTCTTTAAACTCATTGTGTCATCGCATCGGCGCTAACTTGAGAACGACTTTAGCGATTTCATCCATCTTTCTTTTCGAAAATTGTGCAGAAAAAGAAAATTTTACGCAGAAGTCGCGGGCGGGAGTTAGTCGCCAATTCGTTACTTTTGAAACTAGGCTTTTCTGACCAGTTGACGAAAATGAAAAGAATACCTAGGTAATATGATTTAGTTTTTTATACATATATTTTGTAGGTATTATAGTGTTAAACCACACTTAGGTAATCAGTGCTTCAACCGAAATATCATCTTACTGATAGTTTAGTCTTCGGTGTCATATGCTTCATGGCCAAGTGGTCAATGGCAACCCGGCGGAAGGGTGATCGCCTGCACCACGCGGGTAATCCCGTCGAAGTCATAAACTTTTAGTAAGAATTTTCATTAACTTATACTTAAGTAATAATATTATTTGCTAGCGATAAATAAAATAAATCAAATCTAGTAAAAATATTTGTCCTCATAAAATCGATTACGACGTAGCAACTTGCCGAAACCCGTTGTGTGAATGTGCTCCAGTTTAGAAGGTGGTATTAGATTTCAAGAAATCTTGGTCATGTAGGTATGTAGATCATAAAAAATTATGCCATCGTCTCGGTGAGAAATCATTAACTACATTCGTCCATTAAAAACTAAATAATCAGCCAAGTGCGAGTCAGACTCGCGCACGAAGGGTTCCGTACCATTTTGTAAATATTTCAAGCATCTGTTATAAGTAGCTAGGTACAGTGACGGTTTGAAAATGTTTGTCGGTTTTCAACTTGATTCGTTCAACAAGCACGAGCACATAATACCTTTTGAAACTTGAAAAAGGAACGTCACTGATAATTATGTTGGTACAATAAAAATTGATTCTTGCAATCTGGTGCAAGCGAAAACCGACTCTAAGGTGACGGACATTTTCAAACCGTCAGTGTACCTAAATGTCGAACAAGAAACAGCAAAGCAATCACGTTTGTAGTATGGGAGCCCCTTGAAATATTTATTTTATTCAAATTTAAGTAAGTATTTCATTGTTTTTCTTAAACTTTCGCGATCACATTTCATATTTATAAATACATGGACACGGGGTTTTATCGCGTTATTTACCTTATTTCTTTACGTCCCGACGTTTCGGCTATGTTGCAATAGCCATGGTCGCGGGTAAATAACGCGATAAAACCCCGTATCCATGTATTTATTTATATTTTATTGTTGTTATAGCGGTAACAGAAATACTATCATCTGTGAATATTTCATAGCTATCAAGGTTCGTGAGATACAACCTGGTGACAGACAGACGTAGACGGACGGACAGCGGTGTCGTTGGGACGGAAAACGGGACTCTATTACTAAGGTAATAGAGTCACGTTTTTACCTACGAAGTACGGAACCCCAACAATGCCTTGGTAGAAGATTTAAGAAGAAGGGAGTAGTCAGAAGTATGTCCAAATACATTTTGACACATTTTACAGAAGTTAATATTCCATACGTGACAGGTTGCAAGCCCATCGCTGCTAGAACTGCATAACTTTCCAATGCACACTGACGCCTAATTTTAAAAGAAAACGAAATAGGCCTAAGATGTTTATAACTGTCAAATAAGTCAATAAACACAACACAATAAAAAGTATAAGTAGGTAAGTACAATTAGATAGTAGAAAGTGGTATTGTTTGGTTGAGGTCGCTGCGGGTCATCTGATGATACTAGTAGCTGGGATAATGATGGATATAGATATTGGGGGCAATTCGGAGTGTCGCAAAAGCTAAACTAAGCTAACTAAAACTATTGCCATGCTTTTTATTCCCATCGCTATGAAAGGGACGGCAACAATTTTAGTTAGCTTAGTTTAGCTTTTGCGACACTCAGAATTGCCACTATTATATTTTTAATGAGTACCTAGGTATCTATAGGTATAGGTAGGTATTATACAAGATCAGGATGTTCCGCATATACAGGTTGGCTCAACAGCCACGTAAAAGAGAAGTAAGTATCTTAAATAATTGCATCTGTAAAAATTTGCTGTTAGGGATCACTATTTTATTTTTAAAAGTCGCTAAGGGCGTTTGTGCACCATACGGTATTACCCCTTCTAACTTATCGGAAATAAGGAGACAAGAAAACTGTCAGCCGAAAAAAAGTATAATTCCTTCAAAGACATACCTATAACTACTTAAGTATATGATAATTATAACGATAATATACTTCATTCAAAGATTTTCTAAAAATTACGTGCTTTGAACCAAACTGACTAAGTAAATATGAAAAAAATAAACACTCCTTATTTTTATGATGCCAATCGAAAGGAACAAAATAATCTACACATACATAATATATCAATACAGAATAATCCTTTTTAAACATCATCATCATCATCAACAGACCTGTGGTCGGTAGAGTCCTGTTGGAGTTTCTCGCCATCTTTCAAACTAAATTTGAAAAAAAAACTATACTTAATCTATATCTATGGTGGCTCAACTGGTTCTAATTGTATTTTGTACAGTTATGTAAATATGTAGTAGTTTAGTTTCTGTAAATAAAAAAGTTTATCTATATCTATTATACACTTCTATACTAAAATTATAAAGTGGTAAAGTTGGTTTGTTTGTATGTTTGGGGTAATCTCCGAAACTACTCATCCGATTTCAGAATTCTTTCACCGATGTGTAGCATGGACTTTCCGAATGAACATAGGCTATTATTTTATCAAGGTAGGTACCACGCGAGCGAAGCCGCGGGCGAGAAAGCTAGTTGAAAAATAAATAAGATAAGTTTGATTTATCAAATCGAATCAGCACGCTACTTCGCACACATTCTGATCGCCCGTCAATAATTCCTTTCATCCTTCCATTCATTAAATTGGCTGCCAGTTTTCAAGACTCAATCAACCAATTTCGAATTCTTCACTAGTGATTGCTTGTTATCGATGAATTTGGAATTTAAATTGTGTTATTTAACCTATTTATTTAATGTTTTCGAAAGAGCTGTTATCATCTACGTGGTGAACTAACAACCTTCCAATTGAGAATAATCTGTAGGTTGCTAGTTCGAATCCCGGCTATACAACAAGGATTTCAAAGACAAAGTTTATTGGAATATTTAAATTAGTTTATATTTTAGCTCGATGGAAATAAACTCTTAAAAGTTTTATTTCTAAAATGTATCTATCGTTTTATATTAAAAAGGGGGTTATCAGAGACAAATTACTTACATTTGACAACACGCCCACACAAAATAGTTTGTTCAATTATATGGAAAGATGAAAGCTGCTATTTTTTCCTCCTACACACACAACGCCATTTATGACCTTATCTATCTTGAGAAATACGGCAAATTAATTTAAATCTTAAAAGCATTGGTTTAAGTTCTAAATTATTAAGATGCTTGCTATGTATCGAACTACCGGAAATTATCGATTGAATCGGTTTGTACTGTTACAAATCGAAACAATCAATCAGTAGTGGAATGCATATTGATACTTGGAGGAGAAATAAATACTATGCGTAGAATTGTATTAATAAACAAAAGTTAAAATTCAAAAGAATTTATTTAAAAAAACAACGGTTTAGTTAGAACGACCCTCAGATGGCTAAACTGCTTGTAGGTAACTACTTATTTTTTTTTGTGGAAACCAAATTCAGGATAGATATTTTAACAAACTAAAGTTTTAATTATATAAATATTTTTTTTTAAGTCATCATCATAATCAGCTCAGGATGTCCAATGATGGACATAAGCCCCAGTTCCTATACATAAATGTATTAACTTCGTGTTCATAATATTACATTTTTACACTTATGTTACTGTTGTGTAAGCTCGGTTCATGTTTTGTACAGCTTCTAAGTATACTATAGGTTGCTCGTTATTACTCTGTATCTTATAGTATGCAGTAGGTAGATGTGTGTCTAATTAGCATACGAAATGGACTTCATTGCGGGTGGCGTTTTTGTGAATTACAAATGATGAAAAAACAATTGATTATTACATTACAATTTACATCACATAATATTATTTCTCAAAATTAACGGCAAGAAAATATTAAAAGAAAAAGCTCAGGTAAACACATACTTTTTTAAATACATTACAAAAACTGTACCTAATTTCTTTTTTTGAATTTCAGATGAAATCTCATTTTAAAGTTGAAGAATATTTTTTTATCGATAGGGCCGGTACATCACTAAAATTGAATTGGCGAATATTGTTAAAAGTTTTAGATTTTTATAGTTTTTGAAATTATGTTAAACGTTTTATAACTTTAGAGGAAGCTGATAATTGGTCAGAATTAATTAATACAGAAATGAAATTAGCAAGAACTTGATTTAGTTTCTCAATACTTGAGTTTTATGTCCAAATAAACAGTTAACATGATTTGATAATGTCAATTTTATTATGATTATATAAGTTGAACTTAGTGGAACAGGTCGTTAGATGATTAACGGGATCGATCAGGAGAAGTGTGAATTGACTTTTAACTGACTTCAAAAAAGAGCAGGTTCTATGTTCCATTGTTAATGGATCGCTAAAGCTGGCCCACACCCACACCACTCCAGGTTTTTGCCTTTATGATTATATACCTAAGTTGAACTTAGTGGAACAGGTCGTTAGATGATTAACGGGATCGATCAGGAGAAGTGTGAATTGACTTTTAACTGACTTCAAAAAGGAGCAGGTTCTATGTTCCATTGTTAATGGATCGCTAAAGCTGGCCCACACCCACACCACTCAAGGTTTTTGCCTGATTCTTTCCCTGGTGTAGGGAGTCGCGTTGGAACAGGCATTAGAATCACCTAGCATGTACGACGAAACTGAAATGATCCTTGAGGTCCTACCAAAATAAGCGATTTTTCTTTCTTTCTTTCTTTTCAGTGGAAAAATCGGAATACTTAATCAGTGAAAATAAAAAAATACCACTGTATTACTTAATCGGAATAATCGGAATAATCAGTGAAAATAAAAAAATACCACTGTATTAATCGGAATAATCGGAATAATCAGTGAAAATAAAAAATACCACCGTACCTATTAATCGGAAAAATCGGAATAATCAGTGAAAATAAAAAAATACCACTGTATTATTCCGACAATAGCGGACCGATTTTGAAAATTGTTTTTTTAATTAAAGAATATATTTTTGAGCTGGTCCCATACAAACAATTTAAGGAATAACTAGGATCTTCAGAGCTATGAACAGAATCGCACCTCGATAGTGCAGGAAATTGCTCTCTTGCAAAAGTCGGTTTTGATTATTTTCAATTGTGAATTCGTGACACTCTTATTTCGTGTAGATTTGTGTGATTATCACCAGAACCATTTTGTTAAATTTAACTGCCGATGTAGAGGTGTTAAAAGTTTGTGGTGTGCATTTGTTTACTTGACTTGAGGCAACTTGGCTCCTGAAATAGACTTAATTTTTTACAATAAAAAATGCGTGTTTTTTCCCCTATTCGATCGCGTTGACGTAAGTACGTGTGATGTACGCGTTGTATGAACAAAGAGCGCCATTTAATAATAATTATTCAGGTATAGGTACCTAACTTATTAAAAACAAATCCTGAGTTAACTTTAATACGGTCTAATAGGAAAAAATAGCATTATTTTAGAGATTTCATCATTAATTTTCCTCGTATAAATAACTTTATGCCTTGAGCTGAGTGTAATACCAACATAGGTAAGTACATTACATACCTACTTATTTTATAAAAACGCGATCTAAAAATACTCAATTGAGATAACAGTGCGATAGCGCGATAAACACAGTACATTTTATGTTATGACGTCAGTTTGTCATTAATGATATTTAAATGTTTATATACGGTAATTTCGAAGTTCTTTACAAGTCTTCGGTAGTATAGTGGTAAGTATCCCCGCCTGTCACGCGGGAGACCCGGGTTCGATTCCCGGCCGGAGAGGACCACTTTTTGCAATTTTTTTTTAACATTTTACCAACTATCGATCTGCATTGCTATCGCGCTAAAGATGTTTTGAGGGCTCAACTGGAATAATTTACTAGTAAAGAAAAGGCATCGTAGAATATTTTGTTGTAGGCACAGATAAAATAATACGTAAATGTTTAAAATAGATTTTAGTCCATGCATGTCTCTCCAATGCCAATTTTCGCGGTTCATCTACAAGTCTTCGGTAGTATAGTGGTAAGTATCCCCGCCTGTCACGCGGGAGACCCGGGTTCGATTCCCGGCCGGAGAGAAACCCTTTTTGCAACTTTATATGTATTTGTCTTTTTTTATATGTATTTACCTGGACCTCAATCATGCTGGCTAAATCCACGTACGCCAGCGCCACTGTTGCACTTCACTTTTGATCAAAAAACACTTATTTTAACAGATATTCTTTCTGAATTTAGGTTAAATTCACATCGTCAATAATTGTTAATTAATATTTAATCCGATCTTAGTTTACACCTAGAAGTAAGCAACTAGTAAACAACAAGAATAAAGTGTATATTGTGATAAGTATTTTATAAAAATACGGTTGAATTCAAACCTATTTTTATATCAATGATATTTTTATTATCTCTACCTATGTGTTCAGTTTTATAAATCATCGAAATGATTTGCTTCAACAAACTAAGTATTAAAGATACAAAAATTGAGAACAGCTAGCTTGATGATAGCTTACCTACCTACCTACTATTTATTCTGTAATGAAATTCAAACAATTTAAAATAGACCAGTAATAAATCTCTTCAATGAAAAGTCGATTAACAAAACGGTATTTAGATAAATTACAATCACTAGTCTAGTGAGGTGAAAGTTTTGTAAAAAACAATATGTAAATGTAGTCGATATCGATAATTATCGGTCCCTTAAAAGGTAGATTCGGGTACAATCGGTTAGTGATTGCTTTTTAAATTGCTGTCTTGCGCGGCTCGATTCGATGACCGACTACCGGGTTTTTATTTATTATACTAGTGCTGAGTGTTTGTCGATAGAATTTTTATTTCTTTAGACAGAAAATGAACCAGAATGAGAGCGTGTACCTAATTATGTTAATTATATTTTCAAATTATTAAAATATTCACTATGCACTTTACGAATAGGTCTTTAACCTACCTATCTACCAAAATTTACCTAGGTATACATTTTAGCATTTTTTTAACAAGTTTTAATAATAATCAAAAGTTGCGCCGCGATTTAGATTAAGATAGCAAGCTCATTACTGTTCATAAAAGTAGGTAGATCTTTATCGATACAAATAACCCATCACTATCTTCAAATCGTTCGCAAATAAAGCTGAATAAATCGATTCTTCACGGCGTATTAAATCGATATTGTTAAAAATAAAATTAATCGATACCCGTGGTTAGTTTAAAATTAAGGTAATAGTTATAGGATTTATTAGAAACATATTACGAGAATTTCAATCATTTTTGTTTATTGTAGGAAATTAATCAATTTTAATATTTTTTATTAAAAAGTATTTAGAGAACATAAAAGCGTCAATCAAATAACTATCTAATTCGAGCTGACTCGAAATTAAAAAGCCTACATTTAAAAACAGAAATTACTCGATCTCTTCTTTTAAACTTTGACAATTATATTCAATCGATTTATGTCAGTTACTGATGTTTAATTTTTTATCATCTATGCGCGTTATTATACTTATTTAAAAAAGTAATCGAATAAAAACACTTTTCACACAATATTCCTAACTCACATTATAAATTTGAATTTAGAACTATGAAATAACAAGAATAACGTTCAACTAGATTTTTTTAGGAGCGCGGTGAAAAATTATCTCGGTATTTTGACACAATCGCGAAATGCGCTCCTTTCTTGCGATACGATGTAATCGTACGATCGGTCGGCGCGCTCGAGGCGAACTGCCGGAGGGCGGCGGTTCCGCCCTCGGCCCTCACTTTGTAACGGGCGGGTTACAGCCATTGACATTGTAACCCTTGTGTTCCTACTATGAGTTCCAATTCGAAATGCGTTCGAACACTATGATGATACGTACGTGATAAAAAAAGGGTAATTGTGATGAATTTACAATAATAATCCTTATACTTACTAATAACCCTTATACCTATCCGTGACGAATTTATACATATTTTTTAATGCAAATGACGAATTAACTGTCTCGTTGAATGAAGAAAGCTCGAATCAAACACACAAAATTTTTATTCGACTAATAGAATCCGGGTTCGAAAACTTAGAGTAGGTGCGCATCGTACTATTTCTGACGATTACAAAACAGAAAGATATTTATGATTTATAACTAGCTTTAAAAAAGGAGGAGGTTCTCAATTCATCAGAACCCTAGGCTTTATTATTACATATTTTATGTAATATGTTTCTTGATTAGGTACCTACACCGTCAATAGTGGGTCGATTTTGAAAATTAATTTCTTGTTTGAAAAAGAATAAAGGAAAAAGGTCACATAAAAAAAAACTTGAGGATCTGATGAGGATCTTCGAAATTAAAACAAAAAACGAAACGAAAATACTTACGAAATAGAAGTCGCTTTTAAAAAATAAAAAATTGCCACTTGTTTACAATCAAAACTCACATTTACTAAGAATAATATCTCGATGAACAGTAGCACGCATCTTCGAGAACTCATAGTAGCTAGTCCCCACCCTATAATTACTAGCATAATTGCCGATCTGCTATTGGCGATCAGTCAGACGAAGTAATTTTTACATAGGCAACATTAGTTAGGCTTCGTTTCATACACTGAGTGTCAGGTGTACCTACTAAATTATTGTCTAGTCTGACCACTGTAACAATTCTAAACTAGAGAGAGTGATGTGAATTTTGTGACAATAATTGAACCGCTAAAACCAATTAGATCAATCAAAATTGAAATAACGGTTTGTTAATAACTCGATCACCTGTTTTTCTAAAAGATACAATGACATGGCTTATATAGCTTATTAATCGTGTTTAGAGTCAAGTGCAATTATCTAAACTTTTTGGATCACTGTTATTTTATTTTTGATATGGTTAACTTCACTACCCACATTGACTAGTTACTTAGGTTAGGCTCTAGCACCATTATTTTTGACTTTGACATTAGCTAGCTGTCAAGTTTGAAATTGTTATATTGGTCAGACTATAGCTATTTGTTAACAAAAATTAATACCTAATACAAAAGTAGCAACTAAAACTATGAAATATGCCGGTTTCGGTCTAATAGCAATACTAAATAGCGAACTTTCAGAGTACAATTCAAATAGATCGCACGGTACTTGCTTATATAAATGCCATTCATTGGTTTGGCTATTTTCTATATAGCAAAATATTTCGCCAACGTTCACTGGAGTACCAACAAACTGATCGTCAGTAA
The DNA here is from genome assembly GCA_963582015.1 of Xanthorhoe designata. Lineage (NCBI taxonomy): Eukaryota > Metazoa > Arthropoda > Insecta > Lepidoptera > Geometridae > Xanthorhoe > Xanthorhoe designata. Next base: position 4,755,997 of record OY757053.1, read on the forward strand.
TGTCTGTCGAATTCACAGTTGCAGGGAACTTCGGATATAATTTCCCGCCAAATTGATGAAAAAGAAAACTAGTGATAGCCTCACAACTTATGTCCATTTCGTCACTTTTATTATAATCACGGTCTAGATTCACTGCACTAAAGCTACAATGTGTATTCTCTCTCGAAGAGTATTCTTCGTGAAAATCGAATATGGAACTGTTTGAAGAAACAACCGCCAAGTTGTAAAGCGCCAAACCAGCCAGTATCTTTCGATATTTGTTTTCTGACGTTCGATATTCAAAAATGAATAGTGGGATGTCAGATTTATTGAATACTGGGTATGTTCCTTTTTTGAATGCTGGGAGTTCAATACTGCCGGAATATTTGATTTGTTCTGGAGGTGCGTAGTATAGGCCAAGACTCTCATTATAGCGAGGAGAAGTGATTGCGAAAAGAGACTCATTTGTATATTTTTCAAGCAGATCGCATGGCAGTTGCTTTGTAGTTCTACTATGTTCTACGTAACATTCAATCAATGTTTCATTCGATTCCTCCAAAACCACTGGCAAGCCAGTAAATATTGCATTGTTAATTTGCATCAAATTTGCACTCGAATCTGGGGTCTCAGGGAAACCGGAACTCTCAAATGAATAAATGGCACTTGTCATGGCTCCGCATAATATTTCCATATCCTCTATTTTCGTTGCAGTATAGATCACGGTAAACTTACATATTGTAGTATTTTCTTTTTGAATATAAGTGTTATGGAATTCGAGCAGTGTCATATTTGTATTCACAACTGCCAAATTGTATAATGCGAGTCCAGCGAGTAACTTCCGATATTTATTCCCGCTCGTTCGATATTCAAATACGAATAATGGAATCTCAGTAATGTGAAACACAGGGTATGTTCCATTTTCAAATCCACTGATATTCTGACTACTGTTGTAGTTTATTTTTTTTGGAGGTAGATACACAAATCCTTGGCTTGCATTGACATTTTCATATTGATTTATTTCACAGTTCACAGTCACTAAAAGTGTTGCAAAATACAAATATTTCATATGAATTGCCATTGTACCTACGTGCGTTTGCGGTGTAAACTTTAAAATTATGACTTACATAAGGAAACACTGTTTAAAATAATACCTAACTGTTTAGGGATTTTCCTCATAGGTACTAAATAAGAGTTATAATTAATAATGTAGCTACTGATAAAATGTTGTTTTAATGAATGCCTATAATTATTTATTTTAAGAGTAGGCTTACGATCCGAAGGTCTCTAGTTAAAATCCTAACAGAGTATCAACGGTTTTTTGTAGAGTAAAATGTAAATGTAGGTAAGTAAGTAACCTTAATATCACGTAAGTTCGAAATAGTGAATTTTCTTCACCATTTCATCTTAACATCGCTTAACCGCAGCTTAATTAGATAGTCTTGCATGTAATGATCCTGGCTTTCCGGCCGGAGTATGAGGCCGACGAAGCAAGGCACTATATTTAGATAGATATGACATTTTGGTATACGGAAAAAAAAATGATATAAAAGAAAAAGATTGATGGAAAAGGAGCAATAAAACATGTATACTTAGTATCAAAGCCGATTAATATCTAGAAGACAGACAAAGGCCATACACAAAATCGTAACCCTGATCCCGCAGTACCAGATAGCCTGGAAACTTTAAAACATCAATTTTATCCAAGTAATTTCATATGGCCTTTGTCTGTCTTCTAAGTAGATATTAATCGTCTTTGATACGAGTAGTATGAACCAAAGACGATTAATATCTAGAAGACAGACAAAGGCCATACACAAAATCGTAACCCTAAAAAATAGCCTGAAAACTCTAAAACAACAATTTTATCCAAGAAATTTCAATTACTTTCTAGTTAAAAATGTTTAAATATTGAATATTGTTGCTACCTACTACTAAGTATTGAAATTTCTTGGATAAAATTGATGTTTTAAAGTTTTCAGGCTATCTGGTACTGCGGGATCGGGGTGTCCGTGAACTTAGCATATCATGTCCCAGCATATCATGTTTTTGCGATAGTTCTCTTCGCATGCAGATGAGTTCTATAGTTCCTGATACTTTTCAGCAATAGTTCTGGCGTTTTTAGCTGAAAAAAACACGTTTAAAAAAATGATATGCTAACTTCCCGTAGCATATCATTTTGCAGCAAATCAAAAATAAATGCTTGTTCCAGTCGCATGGAGGTGTGTTCTATAGTTCCTGATACTTTTTAGCGATAGTTCTGGCGTCAAAACGTCAGAAAAAAATAATTTGTAAAAATAATTTGCATAGTTCCACGTCCGTGTACGAAGACAAAAGTTAAATTATATCTATTTTAATCGTATCAAACTATTCTAGAATACCAGAACTCTTTCATTTCTCACATATCCGTAACAAAACTAGAACCTCCAATTCGAATCGAGTCCAGAACAAACGCTAAAGTGCCAGCATATCACGGTAGAGTAGTTGAAAAATCGAAATATTCAAATTTGACTAAGTCAAACAATCCTAGAAAGTCAGAACTCTTGCGTTTCATATACATTCATAGCAGAGCTACAACCTACAACTCGATTCAAGTCCAGAACTAACGCGTAAGTACCAGCATATCACGGTAGAGTAGTTGAAAAATCGAAATATTCAAATTTGACTAAGTCAAACAATCCTAGAAAGTCAGAACTCTTGCGTTTCATATACATCCATCGCAGAGCTACAACCTACAACTCGATTCAAGTCCAGAACTAACGCGTAAGTATCAGCATATCACGGTAGAGTAGTTGAAAAATCGAAATATTCAAATTTGACTAAGTCAAACAATCCTAGAAAGTCAGAACTCTTGCGTTTCATATGCATCGTACTTACGCGTTAGTTCTGGACTTGAATCGAGTTGTAGGTTGTAGCTCTGCTATGGATGTATATGAAACGCAAGAGTTCTGACTTTCTCAAATTGTCTGACTTAGTCAAATTTGAATATTTCGATTTTTCAACTACTCTACCGTGATATGCTGATACTTACGCGTTAGTTCTGGACTTGAATCGAGTTGTAGGCTGTAGCTCTGCTATGGATGTATATGAAACGCAAGAGTTCTGACTTTCTCGAATTGTCTGACTTAGTCAAATTTAAATATTTCGATTTTTCAACTACTCTACCGTGATATGCTGATACTTACGCGTTAGTTCTGGACTTGAATCGAGTTGTAGGTTGTAGCTCTGCTATGGATGTATATGAAACGCAAGAGTTCTGACTTTCTAGGATTATTTGACTTAGTCAAATTTGAATATTTCGATTTTTCAACTACTCTACCGTGATATGCTGGTACTTACGCGTTAGTTCTGGACTTGAATCGAGTTGTAGGTTGTAGCTCTGTTATGGATGTATATGAAACGCAAGAGTTCTGACTTTCTCGAATTGTCTGACTTAGTCAAATTTGAATATTTCGATTTTTCAACTACTCTACCGTGATATGCTGATACTTACGCGTTAGTTCTGGACTTGAATCGAGTTGTAGGTTGTAGCTCTGTTATGGATGTATATGAAACGCAAGAGTTCTGACTTTCTGGAATTGTCTGACTTAGTCAAATTTGAATATTTCAATTTTTCAACTACTCTACCGTGATATGCTGATACTTACGCGTTAGTTCTGGACTTGAATCGAGTTGTAGGTTGTAGCTCTTTTATGGATGTATATGAAACGCAAGAGTTCTGACTTTCTAGGATTGTTTGACTTAGTCAAATTTGAATATTTCGATTTTTCAACTACTCTACCGTGATATGCTGGTACTTACGCGTTAGTTCTGGACTTGAATCGAGTTGTAGGTTGTAGCTCTGCGATGGATGTATATGAAACGCAAGAGTTCTGACTTTCTAGGATTGTTTGACTTAGTCAAATTTGAATATTTCGATTTTTCAACTACTCTACCGTGATATGCTGGTACTTACGCGTTAGTTCTGGACTTGAATCGAGTTGTAGGTTGTAGCTCTGCGATGGATGTATATGAAACGCAAGAGTTCTGACTTTCTAGGATTGTTTGACTTAGTCAAATTTGAATATTTCGATTTTTCAACTACTTTACCGTGATATGCTGATACTTACGCGTTAGTTCTGGACTTGAATCGAGTTGTAGGTTGTAGCTCTGTTATGGATGTATATGAAACGCAAGAGTTCTGACTTTCTCGAATTGTCTGACTTAGTCAAATTTGAATATTTCGATTTTTCAACTACTCTACCGTGATATGCTGATACTTACGCGTTAGTTCTGGACTTGAATCGAGTTGTAGGTTGTAGCTCTGCGATGGATGTATATGAAACGCAAGAGTTCTGACTTTCTAGGATTGTTTGACTTAGTCAAATTTGAATATTTCGATTTTTCAACTACTCTACCGTGATATGCTGGTACTTACGCGTTAGTTCTGGACTTGAATCGAGTTGTAGGTTGTAGCTCTGCTATGGATGTATATGAAACGCAAGAGTTCTGACTTTCTAGGATTGTTTGACTTAGTCAAATTTGAATATTTCGATTTTTCAACTACTCTACCGTGATATGCTGGTACTTACGCGTTAGTTCTGGACTTGAATCGAGTTGTAGGTTGTAGCTCTGTTATGGATGTATATGAAACGCAAGAGTTCTGACTTTCTCGAATTGTCTGACTTAGTCAAATTTGAATATTTCGATTTTTCAACTACTCTACCGTGATATGCTGATACTTACGCGTTAGTTCTGGACTTGAATCGAGTTGTAGGTTGTAGCTCTGTTATGGATGTATATGAAACGCAAGAGTTCTGACTTTCTGGAATTGTCTGACTTAGTCAAATTTGAATATTTCAATTTTTCAACTACTCTACCGTGATATGCTGATACTTACGCGTTAGTTCTGGACTTGAATCGAGTTGTAGGTTGTAGCTCTTTTATGGATGTATATGAAACGCAAGAGTTCTGACTTTCTAGGATTGTTTGACTTAGTCAAATTTGAATATTTCGATTTTTCAACTACTCTACCGTGATATGCTGGTACTTACGCGTTAGTTCTGGACTTGAATCGAGTTGTAGGTTGTAGCTCTGCGATGGATGTATATGAAACGCAAGAGTTCTGACTTTCTAGGATTGTTTGACTTAGTCAAATTTGAATATTTCGATTTTTCAACTACTCTACCGTGATATGCTGGTACTTACGCGTTAGTTCTGGACTTGAATCGAGTTGTAGGTTGTAGCTCTGCTATGGATGTATATGAAACGCAAGAGTTCTGACTTTCTAGGATTGTTTGACTTAGTCAAATTTGAATATTTCGATTTTTCAACTAATCTACCGTGATATGCTGGTACTTACGCGTTAGTTCTGGGCTTGAATCGAGTTGTAGGTTGTAGCTCTGCGATGGATGTATATGAAACGCAAGAGTTCTGACTTTCTAGGATTGTTTGACTTAGTCAAATTTGAATATTTCGATTTTTCAACTACTCTACCGTGATATGCTGGTACTTACGCGTTAGTTCTGGACTTGAATCGAGTTGTAGGTTGTAGCTCTGCTATGGATGTATATGAAACGCAAGAGTTCTGACTTTCTAGGATTGTTTGACTTAGTCAAATTTGAATATTTCGATTTTTCAACTACTCTACCGTGATATGCTGGTACTTACGCGTTAGTTCTGGTCTTGAATCGAGTTGTAGGTTGTAGCTCTGCTATGGATGTATATGAAACGCAAGAGTTCTGACTTTCTACGATTGTTTGACTTAGTAAAATTTGAATATTTCGATTTTTCAACTACTCTACCGTGATATGCTGGTACTTACGCGTTAGTTCTGGACTTGAATCGAGTTGTAGGTTGTAGCTCTGTTATGGATGTATATGAAACGCAAGAGTTCTGACTTTCTGGAATTGTCTGACTTAGTCAAATTTGAATATTTCGATTTTTCAACTACTCTACCGTGATATGCTGATACTTACGCGTTAGTTCTGGACTTGAATCGAGTTGTAGGTTGTAGCTCTGTTATGGATGTATATGAAACGCAAGAGTTCTGACTTTCTAGGATTGTTTGACTTAGTCAAATTTGAATATTTCGATTTTTCAACTACTCTACCGTGATATGCTGGTACTTACGCGTTAGTTCTGGACTTGAATCGAGTTGTAGGTTGTAGCTCTGCTATGGATGTATATGAAACGCAAGAGTTCTGACTTTCTAGGATTGTTTGACTTAGTCAAATTTGAATATTTCGATTTTTCAACTACTCTACCGTGATATGCTGGTACTTACGCGTTAGTTCTGGTCTTGAATCGAGTTGTAGGTTGTAGCTCTGCTATGGATGTATATGAAACGCAAGAGTTCTGACTTTCTAGGATTGTTTGACTTAGTCAAATTTGAATATTTCGATTTTTCAACTACTCTACCGTGATATGCTGGTACTTACGCGTTAGTTCTGGACTTGAATCGAGTTGTAAGTTGTAGCTCTGCTATGGATGTATATGAAACGCAAGAGTTCTGACTTTCTGGAATTGTCTGACTTAGTCAAATTTAAATATTTCGATTTTTCAACTACTCTACCGTGATATGCTGGTACTTACGCGTTAGTTCTGGACTTGAATCGAGATGTAAGTTGTAGCTCTGCTATGGATGTATATGAAACGCAAGAGTTCTGACTTTCTAGGATTATTTGACTTAGTCAAATTTGAATATTTCGATTTTTCAACTACTCTACCGTGATATGCTGGTACTTACGCGTTAGTTCTGGACTTGAATCGAGTTGTAGGTTGTAGCTCTGCTATGGATGTATATGAAACGCAAGAGTTCTGGCTTAACCGAATTGTTTGACAACATTAAAATTATTTTTTTCGATATTTTAACTACTCTACCATGATATGCTGGCACTTAAGCGTTTGTTCTGGACTCAATTCGAATTGGAGGTTCTAGTTTTGTTACGGATATGTGAGAAACGAAAGATTTCTGGTATTCTAGAATAGTTTGATACGATTAAAATAGATATACCTATTTAACTTTTTGTCTTCGTGGAACTATGCAAATTATTTTTACAAATTATTTTTTTCTGACGTTTTGACGCCAGAACTATCGCTAAAAAGTATCAGGAACTATAGAACACACCTCCATGCGACTGGAACAAGCATTTATTTTTGATTTGCTGCAAAATGATATGCTACGGGAAGTTAGCATATCATTTTTTTAAACGTGTTTTTTTCAGCTAAAAACGCCAGAACTATTGCTGAAAAGTATCAGGAACTATAGAACTCATCTGCATGCGAAGAGAACTATCGTAAAAACATGATATGCTGGGACATGATATGCTAAGTTCACGGGCATGGGATCGGGTTACGATTTTGTGTATGGCCTTTGTCTGTCTTCTAGATATTAATTGTCTTTGGTATGAACTAATGAAAAACAACAAATATTTTTGATGTGATGGACGATACAACAAACTAGTGATCAACTTGCGCAAACTTATGCGCAAGTTGACCACTAGTTCATACGAACTAAACAACCAGCTAACTATGCGCAAAATCGTTGGATTTGGCTAATTTTCATCCATCTGCAACCCTCCGGCTGATAGCCCGAGGCGCTTTATGTACAATTCATTTAGTCCTTAGTTCTACATGTACATGTAGTAGGTAAGGAATGGGTGGTGGTTCCGTTATACGTATAATTTATTTCATGCAATATCTCAGAAACATAGTTATACCTACCTACTTAATTGAGAAAAACAAAAAAGTATCTGGAAAGTTATATACTTATGTAAGATCATCATCATAGTGTGAATAGGTAGGTACTTAGGACAAATTGTATTTGATATTTATGGAATAAAAACTTCTGTAGGCGCGTTGGGCATTTTTTGAACTTGCGCACTGTTACCGTAACCGACACCTCTAGTCTAGACAACAAAAAAAATACACACGTAGCCTATTGTTCAAGTTTTCACTTCTGTCGGCACTGCCGCGAGTGCTACTGTTTTTTAATGAAAATGAATGGCACCACACATTGGCTTCAACTTGGTTCCAACATTAGAATGGCCAATGGCAATGCTCCGTTTGTGTCGAATAACCGTAAACGGAGCATTGCCATTGGTTATTGTTGAAACCAAGTTGAAGCCCATAATAAGTATGTGTGGTGGCGGCTTCAATAATAGCCTTCCAGTGAACAATAATAATTTGTTTTATTGAAGTTGGTATTTGTGTAAGGTTTCTGAAGGTAAAGTTTAGAGCAAATGAGCTGCAAGCCAATTCTAATACTTAATTTACTAGTTAGTTCTTGCATTCCGCTGCGTTTCGTTTCGTTCAAAATGTCATTTGATTGAAATAGTTATGTAGGAATCATACGAAATCTTGTACTGGCACATAATAAATAATAAGTAAGTACTTAGACCAAGTAAGTAAGTAAGTAACTTACTTTTCTATAGATCAAGTAATATTGGTGAACGTTTTGCTTGTGGTTTATACAACGCTTGTTTAGGGCAAAAGAGCAGAGGCCCTACTTGGGATCAGCGAACACAAAGTTTCGTGACAATTTTATGGGTTCGGTTTATGTTGGTGAAGTGTTATGAATTCAGTAGGTTGGTATCCACCAACATAAAGCTGACCCCGAAAATTGATCCCAAGTAGGGTCTCTGGTCTAAATTGTCAGTGAACTAATTCGTTAGCCTTATCGCACATTAGCGTATTACGTTGTTTCTGTTTTTTACATATTAATAGACTAGCTCTAATTTATATTCGATTATTATTAAGTACCTATGTTAATTCAAGGTTTAATATTTTCAGATCATCAAAGGACTCCAAAAGCTAAACTTAACAAAATTGACCTTTTATTATAATAGCACTCCATTTTGCTAAGCAAAGTTCAATTACCGAACACAATAAAACTACTGCATGAATAGAGAAAAAAACTTATTGTGTCAATGTAGCTTTTAAATAAAGAACGCTCGTCGATTGGCTGGATCGCCCGAGGCAAGATGGCGGGGTGTCGAATTTTGACTCCTCGTCCGGAAATACGAATTCTATTTGGTTAATGACGTTCCTAATTCGAATTTGTGCCCTTGAAATATGGACATTTTGATTTGACACAGTAGGTTGCACTAAGGGGCGAAAAAAATTTTTGATTGGCTTAAATTAATAGATTGAATTTTCAGGAGAAACCCTGAAAATAAATATTTAAAACATTCGAAGTATTCGAACCAAAATGTTTTCATTCATATCAATCAACTGTGAAAATTCCCCGCGCAAATTATCACTGGCCGCAAAACAAAAAAACGTTAATTACGAAAAAATTCGTAAAAGGAACGCGAAGAAAGTAAAGGCGCGCCGACCGTTACTTCTCAGAATGAAGTGATTGATTCTGTGGCTAGCTGTGTGGGCATAAATTAGTCAAACAAAATTTAAATATTGCAAATGACCTTCATATTTGAGATCAAGCATTCGGAATTACATTTTATACGCGACACACATAAAATGACCACGTGTCTAACAAGATTTTCTGGGAAATAAGAAGTTTCGATCTGACCATAGTAAGTTCCAATACCGTGCATCAATGAAAATTTTAATTTAGACAGTTTTTTTTCCACACAGTTTTAAAAGTTCTTTGGAAACTTACTATTCCTGTATAGAAAAAAAAAACATTTTGATGATGTTATTTTTGGCAAAATGCGACCTCTATGAGTCCTGACCCCATATAGACATCAATAGATCTCAAATAATAAAATATCTATAAGTAATTATGAATACTATCAATTAAATTATATCTATAAGTATTAAAAATAAAAAAATATTGTACCTTTACTTAAGTAGTACTTATATCAGTCATCCTTAACACTAGCATTTAATTGTTTATCTTGGAAAGTTGGCAAGCACTAGATGATGCTGTGTAAAATAATATACCCAAGGATATTTATTTTTTATTTAAGTAATATTGCGCTTTATGGAAACAGCCATTATTATATTTTTAGATTAAATTAATTGTATTAATTATTTAATTATTATTTAAATTAATTGTTAGTCATTAAATTTTTTCTTTTTAATTAATTGCATTAAATCGTATTTGAAATTTCGAGAGTTATTGACACGAGAGGAGAAGAAGCCATTAAAACTTTTGTTCAGCAACTTATCCTCTAGTTTCGTCTCAAGTCATAAGTTGCCTTCAACTAGTCTTCGATGTTGAGTAATGTTGACAAGTCGATTTGGGAGCAACTTTCTATATGTATAAACGGGTATTGTAGGTATGTAACGCTGACGAAATTTGCGGCGGACTTGATCAACTTCGCTTGGGAATATGGCAATGAATTATATTCATAAACATATTACAACATTATAAAAATAACTATTTAAGTATTAAATATTATCTAAGTAAGTACCTATTACTCAGGCCTTTACATCTTTTCTAAATGATTTATACAGAGTCAGGAGGCAAGCTTTGCCTACACTTAACGAGACACTGTAGTGCCTGGGACATTGTTGAGATGGAATAGGCTTGCCCAGCTCCTAAACCATCCTCTCAGCTTAGCGCATATCCACAGGAAAGACAATGGCGTACGCGTGGGGCTGACTAGCCGCGGGTTTCCTCGCGATGTTCCTTCACCGTTTAAAGCTCGTGTTAAAGTGCATATACATTTTTCAACGCGAAAAGTCAGTTGATGCATGGCCGGATTCGAACCCACGACCTCGGATCGAAAGTGCTTATACACTTGGCCAACACGGCTTTTTATCTAAGAACAGCTACCTATTAATTCAATAATAAGTTTGATAATATCTCGAGCTACTAATTCTGATTTCATCATCAAATTTTTTTGCTGTCCATATTGCATTGCCGGTATTGCCAACAAGAGTCCAAGAATGTGCAAAATTTCAGCAAAATCGGTCGGGAGGAAATGGTTCAATATTCGGTTGCACTATTCGCAATCATCATCATTCTCCTGCCCTCATCCCACGCTAAGTAGGGTCGGCATAACATGTGTCTATTCTACTCTTTTCTACTCTTTCTCTTGCAATATTTGTCCCAAAAAATTTTATTTCGGATTTATGAACAAAATGCACCTTGAGAGTGCAATAAATTGATCTGTTCTCACGAAATTGAAGTCAGTTAATTAAAATAAAAAACGTGCCTCTTGCACTGTACCTAGGTATATTTTCTTGCACTTAAAATCAATAGGACCTATCTTTTTTTTGTACCACAATTGCGACATTAGATTGAACAGCCAATTAAATGATAACTCGTGACAAACGCAATCACAATAGCAAATGAATGCATTAGGTATTTCGATTTACATAACTGATAAATAGGTCAGATCTACTTTTGATTACATTTATGATTATTTATCATGGTTTGGATCAGTTGAGCTACCTATAGATCGTTTGTAACGATCCTTTGGTGGCTCAACTGGTTCTAATTGTATTTTGTACAGTTATGTAAATTTATCATGATTATTAAGTAAGTAATACCACAGATTATACAATACACTAGTAGTACCAAGTTATCGATTAAAAAAGCACATTTAGTAAAAAGTGGAATGTAAGTACGTACCTATGTATGTTCGTATACTGTGCTAGGACTTCTTAGATAGGTCACGCCACGTAAAAAGAACGCTGGCTGTCAAACTGCGCAGTGGTCGATGATTGGTGGAGAGGTAACGCGGCGCACTTCATACCATTGATTTAGCGAGTGCTATTGGTTCGTCAGCGAGTGAACATAGGCGCAAACATACCCCCGCTACTTCCCCTCAGCGCTCTTTTTACGTGGCGCGGCCTATAGGTATGAGGACACAGTCCTTATCGTGTCCTTTTTTGTATTTAAGTGTTGTTGTTTTTTGTTTTTAAGCTAGAGTTGGCGACTCATTTTGATCATACAACCATGCATACTTACCATGAATTTTTTTAATCGGATGAGTATATGTAGTTTCGGAGATCACCCAAAGCATACAAACAAACCAACTTTACTTATTTATAATATTAGTTTATATAGATAGGTATATACAAGAATTACTCGTTTATAGTATTATTATTTATTTACTTATGCTCACCGATAAATCCGTCAATAGTTACTTAATACCAGTAAGTTTATCAAACGGATAGCTATTGTATTATAAGCTACTAGATCTGTAGTCTGCTATCTATCAAATAGATATAATGAAAAAATACAATAGAGCTCGAATATATTATTGTAGGTACGATGGTTTAATGGTATGAACGTAGGTACTAGAGGTTCTCGAAAGAAACTTTTTATTTTAGATGTTGATTAATCCTACTAATATTATAAAAAATTGCGAAAGTTTTTGAGAATGAATAGATATTATGGATGTATTATGTTCGTTACTCTTTCACGCATAAATTATCAAACGGATATAGCTGAAACTTGGAATAGAGGCTATTTTTTATACAGGTTATACGTACCATGGGGGCGAAACCGCAGGCGAGTAAGCTAAGTAAGTAGGTAAATTAAATAGGAAGGTACATATTTATAAGAAGACAAAAGCGAACAGTGCCAAGTCAATAACGTAAACGTTCTGTGTGCATTGTGCTTCATCAAGACATAAAATGAATTGCACACGAGAACAGTAAGTAGCGTTTCGGCCCAACAGTTGTGAAACCAACACGGTATAGGCGTGCGTGCGTGGGCGTCCGTCTAAACACAACAACCATTATAAGCAGAGCCCTGTCGTATAAACACCTCGTAAAATTAATTGGATATTAACAAGTGGTTTGGGATTAGATTTAATTTTCATGTCTCATTTTAAAATGGATATGGAGCTGTTAATTTAATTTTTTAAGTTATAAATCTATTTCAAAAGTTAGAAAGCCCTTTGATGGGCCGTGAATTATGGAAATTATACAATTGATATAAAAAATGGGAAACGTCATTCATACGTAAATTATTAGTTCAGACGTAGATACGAATGATTTATTAAAAAGATTACTCGATTATCCATTACCTAGCTATGTTTTTTGGTGAGTATTTAATCTTTGGGCAGATAATATCATCGAAATGATGAGACATTCGAAACAAATCTAAAATATTTTATATCAAACGAATAGGCTCGAAATAATTAAGAATCGAATAACAATAAATCGAAGTTTTACCATGCACAATTAAGAGCAGACTACGGACTAGATCTCAAATCAGCTGACGATAGCCTAATTGGAATTTAGTTTTTATTGAAACCATTTACGACACGTAATTTGCAATACACACAAATCATAGTTGTTAAGAAACTGCCTTAAATTGGCACGCGGGTAATAAAAGTTGCACGATGTATGGTGAGTAACAGTTTTGAGAATTATTAAGATTATACAGGTCTGATGAAATGACCTTAAATGACTCAGATAGCCCGTAAAGGTTTTTACTTTAGCACTTGTTTTAATATTTTTGAAATATGCATACCTATGCCACTGCTGTTTACAGGTCTTACACTTTATCGTTCGTTCGTTCGTTCGTATGAGCAAGTGGCCAACTCTGGTGACGGAGTTTTTAGGCCGCCTAAAGGCCTCCGTCATGGCTTTACACTTATACACACTTACACTTTATATAAAGAAATAAATGATTACTTCAAGTGAGTATTTTAGTTTTTTATAAAAAAAAATATCACACCAAATCATACAAAATAATTATTTAGTTAATAATAAGTACCTATATTAATATATATATATAATACATTATTACTTTTTTGTAAGTAAGTACCTACATAATAAGATTACGATTCACAGGAAATAACGTGGTTTGGGATAGGTAAAACTGCGAAAAAATTATGTTTCGTTAGTTCCGAGTTCAAATGAGTATTACTTCGGTAGCCAACTTGTGAGGTCAACTGTCGCTGGTTGACGTTGAGGCAAAAACTGTACCGTCAAGCAGTTTGACACATTTAACTTATTGCTTGAAAGGTCGACAAACTCAAAACCTGTGAATAGTAAAGCTTGGTATGAAACAATTAAGTATGAACCTTATATTTAAGTATGATCATGTTAGTAAGTCTCATTGCATAGAAATTGTGATTACAAAAATATATCTTTACTGAGTTATTAAATAAGATTTATATTTTTTAATAGGTAGATATTTATTAATAAAAGTTAAGAAGATATAAAAAATATTTTCTAGACATTCTGATATATTTTATAGATAATGTTGCGTGGCTTCTTACTTTGGTCATTATAACTCTTAGACTAAAGAAATAACAATATACTGAGATTGATGTGCGTAAAAAGTGGTAGTGATAAAAATTTATATTTTTGAGATAGATGTTGCTGCTACTTGAGTTACGACATTGAAATCAAGTTAATAGATTCGAATTCGAAATACAAATAGATTCTTTTGTTACAACGTTCCACATTTAAAAAAAATCATCTTGATTTTAAAAATCTTACTTCTATTCTATGGTAGGTACCTAACGTTTGCTAAGAATATTTTAAATAAGTAACGATTTAATTTAAGTTGTAAACGGGCTAACATAATCACTTAGTGATTATAAGTCCTGAAAATAAAAGATGTACCTAAATAAATAAATAAAAACTTTTTTCGTCTAAGTCATTGTAATTAACCTTCATTAAATGAGTAAGTACAAAATTAATTCATGAGAACGCATTACGTAATGTCAAATATTTAAGATAATTAACCGGTAACACAAATCGTATGATGAAACGAAAAGGAAAATCAGGTGCGCAGGTGTTAAATTATAAGGCAAGAGAGTGCTTCGAAGATAAGTAAGGGTTCCGTAGAAATGAAGTCGTTAACATTTATACGCGGGTTTAAATGTATTTTAGGTATAGCTCAGCTGTTTTAGTTTGCTTCTGTCCACAAATTTAAGTTTCAGCTTAGCTTTTTTAACGGGATTTATTTATCTTTATCTATACTAATCTATACTTCTATACTAATATTACAAAGAGGTAAAGTTGGTTTGTTTGTGGTAATTTCTGAAACTACTCATCCGATTTCAATAATTATTTTACTGATGTGTAACATTGTCTTTCCGAATGAACATAGGCTATATTTTATCAAGGTAGGTACCACGCGAGCGAAGTGTTTTAAACTTACTTCTGTTCGTAAGTTAAAGATTTGTAAGTTAAGTGTTTTTTCGCAATTTTTGAATAAGTAATAAGGAGACCGTTGACCTACTGCAAAGTCCTTTGGGCCAATGCTTTCAGTAGGGTTACCGGCGGTTTTTGTGTAGTTTAGTAACCTATCCTCGCTCACGTGTCAAGTATTCTAAATGTATGGAATTTTTAGTGCATGCAAGTTACCGGGGGAGGCGCTGCACTTGATTTTCATACATTTGTAATACTTGACTCGGTATCGATGACAGTATCCAATACTACGGTAAACTGGTGTTAACCCCCATGTTCGTAAATTAAAGATTTGTAAGTTAAGTGTTTTTTCGCAATTCTTGAATAATAAAGAGTTTTACACGTGCAGGACTGTTGACCTACTGCGACGACCTTTGGGCCAGTGCGTTCAGGACACGCCTTCCAAGAAAGCTGCTCTTCTGCCAAATTATATTGCGGAAGCCATCCACATTCTGAAGCTCATAATTTTACTGTAAAGATTTGCAATCCTGTTTGGTCCGAGATTGTAATGTGAAATGTTTGTCTTGCGTTTTTCCGAAGGTTAATTACTTGTTTTTCATTTTCACTACCTACATAGTATAAAACAAAGTCGCTTTCTCTGTCCCTATGTACCTATGCTTAATATACCTATGCTTAAATCTTTAAAACTACGCAACGGATTTTGATGGGGTTTTTTTTAATAGATATAGAGTGATTGAAGAGGAAGGTTTATATGTATAATAAGGCTACTTTTAACTACCGCGGGTAACACCGCGGTTCCGTAGCCCAGTATCAATATAAAATGAAAAACACAAAAATAGGTAGGTAGGAGGTACCTACTACAACACATTTTAATGTAGATACTTAATAAAAGTTAGGTTTTCAATGACTTTTTGTAAGACTGTTCTAAAATTGACTTTACCTATACTTCTGCCACTAAAAATGTTTTGAAATGTAGTTTAAACTTACATTTTCCTGATTTTCAGTTCCATCGATGTATTCAGCATCATTGGTTAATTCCTTTCCATCACTATCGATCCCATTTTTCATAGTATAATCATTCGATTCTTCCAATCGTCCCTCATCGTTAATCGTCCTCTTGTATTCACCGTTCACGGGATGTCTCAACTCTAGTCTAATTGTTTCACTCTTATCGATTATTATATTCGATTCTACGATTTTACCCAAATCGTATTCGTCTTCGGGTTTACGTTTTAAATTCTGCGGCTCTTCTTTATCAGCGTAGATATGATTGTTGTTTGCGAATTTTGTCTCGTCTATTTCTGCCATAGGTTTTTTGTCCGTATCGATACTGTACTCGATTCTTTTTCTCTTCGGATTAAAGTTGAATATATCTTCGACCAAATTCTGCTCGGTCATGTTCGGCAGGGTGATTTCGTTTTTAGTCATGGCGAAATGATTTGGACGGCTCTAATTGGTCACATTGTGTTCAAGGGTTATCTTGTGCCATTGTCGGTTTAACACGGCGTAAATCATCGACAGATCATTATCAAGATGACCGCTATAAATGACCAGTGTAACCTGACCCCTAATTTCCGAACACGCTCTCAGCGAAATCGATTTGTATAAGATCAAGATATAATGGTCTCATTGCATTGTTGTACGTTAGGCAACTATCGTGAACTTTTACACGATTGTTGTACCATTACCATCGTATGAGAATTCTATTTTCTTTCGATGATTTTCCTCTGTCTCTGTTCATTGCGTACAGCTGTCTCGTTTTATAATAATGTTATTGTTTACTTGCCCCGTTATTACTAGGAAATTGGTGCTCAATTCCAATATGTGGTTATCTTCAATACATTCTTGTTTGATTGTATTGGAAATCTATTGCACCTTCACAAACAATTGATATTTTCGAACAAAAAACTCAAACCAAAAATCAAATTACCCACTAAAAATATTTCAATTTCAATAAAGCACATAAAAAATAAAACTTTTTCATGAAACTCCAGTATTATCAAACAATCAAATATTTTGCTCACATTAAAATCACAAATCACTGTTCTTAATTTAAAGTTCACAAAAAGTTTGCACGTTCAAAGTTCGCGTTTTTTTTTATTTTTATTTTTCCGCGTTTGGCTTGGCACGAGCCTGCGTTCGGCCGGCGGCGCGCGCTCGGGGCTATCACATGGAGTGACCATTCTACCTCCTCGCCTCAAGACATGATAAAGATGGGGATTGCCGCAGTACAGGTTTGGAGTGCAGAGTTTTAATATACGTTTCTTTTTGATTAATGAATGGTAAAGGTTTATTGCGTAACATGTTTTTTGCAGTGTAGGTATTCTTATTTAGAAACGTTTGTAATTTGCGTCAGGTCTGAAACGAATTTTGTTTTTTTTTTAATTTGTAATTAATCATGGGAAGCAGGCATTTTCAAATCACACAATAACGAAATAAGGTATAATAAATTAAAAATAATTTGTCAATTCACATACCTTATAGATATTTTCAAATTATCCTTTAAACTCTATCTACCTTATTCCAAAACAAGGTCTAAAGATAGTCTAGGTTTAAACCTCGGTATAGACCATGGTCTAACAAAAACGTTATTCCAAAACGAAGTTTTAGCACTAAACCATGGTTCGTCTGTGGTTTAGAGATAAACCTCCGAGACCCCTAGTTTATCTTTGGTACTAACCTCAAAATGTCAAATTTGTTTTGTTGTTTGTTGTAATGTAAAGTGAGTGTTGTGATTTTCTAAATAAAAATGGATTTGGACAGGATTGACCTCATTGATTTGGAAATGCTGGAGACGCCCATACAACGACGACCCCATACTCATCGTCATTGAATCAATCCCTTTGATATGAGTGACGAAGATTTCCGTTATAAGTATAGATTTACAAAACGCTTTGGCCAAAAAATCGTGGACCTGTTGCGGGAGAACTTGTCGCAGGATCCTCGAGGATGCCCCCTAAGCCCGGAATTGCAAGTAGTTTGCGCGCTACGCAACTGGGCACGCCACGAAGTACGTAGAAGTTATGTCTTATTATTCTATTGAAGAAGGTAGGTAAAATAACAAATTTACTGATACTTCCTTGTTTTATTGGTAGATTCAAGACGATACTGGTGATTTACATGAAGTGTCACAACCTGTAGTCAGCAAAACTTGCAAAAAAGTTGCAGAAATACTTGCGCGAAAGTCTCACAGATGGATAAAAATGCCTGCAACTTCGAACCAACAAGAGGAGACCATGGGGAAGTTCCGCACAATAGCGAATTTTCCAACAGTCTTTGGCGCTAATTGACTGTACTCACATTAGAGTAAAAAAATAAATGCTGATGGTGGTCAAGTTTATATTAGGTAATAGAAAAGGATTTTCTTCAATTAATGTACAGGTAATAAAATCCAATATGATGTGTTATTTATTAGTTATTACCTACCTACTATCTAAGATGAGATAACAAATAAAAATTTTTTTTTCAATTTTCAGCTCGTTTTTTTTTAGTATTATCCATTTTATTTAGATATTCTTCTTCTTGAATCTTGGTAGAGCAAAGGTTTTAGTTGAAGCTACGGGGAAAACCCCCGGGCTTCACTACACTTCTTTTCACCCCGGGTAAAATCCTTCTTCTTAGGGTAAAATGGTACTTTCAGACTTCGCGCGCATAGCTATTTTAAGCTGACACTGTCATTTTTGACATAAAATAGCTTCAGACGTGGCCAGCGAACCGAAATGAACGAATGGTTTTACATAAGTTTTCGTTTAATCTGTGCATATTATTTAAACCTAGGTTGATCTCAGGTTTAAGAAAACCTTCGTTACTCGTCGTTTTGTAATAAGAAACGGTTTAGACCTCGGTCTAACTTTAAACCCTAGACTACATAGTTCTGGTTTAAACCTAGTTTCAAGTCGTTTTTTGTAATAAGACCGTATGTTATCATAATGTCCAAGACCTATTTTCATTTGTAAAACAAGCGGCAAGCTACCCACAGTTGTCTGATTTCTCTACATTTACTGCACGTAAGCTCAAAAAGCTTCTTGGGATGTATAACAGCTCACCTTTCATATCAGGTTTCATTACTATTACGTGTGTGTGTGTGTATTTGTATGAGCGTTGCGTTGATGTGTGGGTTTGTCAAAAATTACGCGTGCACGTATTTTTAACCGACCTCGAAAGTTAGGTTCTACGTTCGACTCTACCTTTTTTTAAGATGGCTGCCAGAACAAAAGTCAGCCAGAAATAGAGATAGATGGAGGAAATGGAGGAAGATTTTTGCCTAGTACGAGACACGTTCGTCAATAAGTAATAATTAATTTTAAAGCTCAATAATAACTTCTTATAGAGTTATAAATAAGATACTTAAACATTTCTGTGTGTGAAGCTATCGGGAATAGATGAATATTATTTTTTTAATTGTAGGTACCTACCCACATACCTAAGTACTTATAATAAAAAGTTTTATATTAGGCTAAATAAAAAAAACAAAGAAAAACTATGAAAAAAAATACAAGTAACAAAAGACTTAAACGCGCTCATATTGCTACGTGCTACGACACGTCTACGAAAGAATGATCGCTGCATTTATTGTCTATTTTTTTAGTTTTTTTGTTTTTATGAAGAATTAAATTTACAATTTGAAATTCCATCTTGTTTTGTATTATGGTTCTGTCTAGTGATGATGAATTTAGCGGAGTTATTTATTTGTTTGATTTTATTTTCTATTTCATTATAAATGAAAAATCTTACTAAAAGTTAACGGCTCCGGCAGGATTCGAACCTGCGTAGATACAAGCGATCGCTCTTAAGCCGAGCTGCCTGATCACTAGGCTACGGACCCTGAAGTTCTATTATTTTTTACATGTAAAAACTTTCTACCTAAAAACCTACATAGGTACTTGTTGGATGCTTTAATGTTTATTTTTGATCAAAAGGGCTCTCAGGTCAACTTTGTGCATCATTGACATGTCAACGAGACACTCCATGAGTCATTGGCTCTTTAAACAGCTCCTCGTATTTATTCAAATATTTTAGAGTAAACAATTTCCTACTGTATATTCAGTCCTCTTTTATGTCTACTTTGTTATTTATTATGCCTAATACTCGTAATATATAATATATAAGTAATTAAAAGACTTTAACAATATGTACCATGTTAAAAAGTTGATGAAGATAAATAATTTAATATTTTATTCCGTAAGTAAATGTGTTTTACTTACAAAGATATTAAAAGTTATTGATATTATTTAAGCTGTACTATTATTATTTTAAAACATCAGTAGCTACGGATAAAAGAAAAGCTTGATCTTAATTTTACTAGTAGAGACATCTGTCGTCCAGTAGTGAAAGTTTTATAGCTTCTACTTCATTACGATTGCCACAAGTATCTAAGAATCGCTCATAGATGGCAGTGTTGTAAAATAAAAAATAAACCGTAAATTAATTACATTATTTTATTTTGATGTACAATAATTATGTGGTTTATTTAAAATCAGAAAAACAAATATCTGAAAACTTTGCAATTTTAAATATTAGTAAATATTTGGCCACCTATCGGCGAGTAGTAGAACTAAAACTAGTTTTCAACAAACTTACCCAGGTGGAGCTGCTGTCGTTGGACACCGCTTGAAACGTAGGAACACACCGGAAAGTCATACTTTGTCTATTTTGTACTTTATTTATAAAAAATATATTTCACAGCTTACCTAGAACAAAACAAAACACCAACTTAGTGATACAGAGTGACATTTCATTCAATTAGGTACTTAGCACAGGTTTTTCTTGTGGTTTGTAGCTCTAGACTTTAGGTAAAGAAAACAATAGTGGCAATTCGGAGTATCGCAAAAGCTAAACTTAACTAACTAAAAATGTTGCCGTCCCGTTCATAGCGATGGGAATAAAAAGGATGGCATTAATTTTAGTTAGTTTAGTTTAGCTTTTCCGATACTTTATCAGAGTAAAAAGTGGAGCTATATGAAAATTGTCGACTAAATATTGAATAATGACGAAAACCAGAATAAATGAAACAATTTGCAAATTGGATAATGTAGGTATTATGTTTACAAAGGTAAAACTCATATAAATGTATAAAGAACACTGTAATTCATTCACTACTTTCTGAACAAGGCTTTTTTCTAAATACCTACATTATTATTACAATTATTTATATAGACAGCTTAATTGGTGTCAATCATCTATCTTGAGGTATGAGTAGGTATTTACTTGTTACAATAGAATAGCCTTAGTAATTAAATTGGTGATTTATCTCGTACCGTAAAATAAAGCTTATCTTTACAAAACTAAAATTTATTTTACTAAAGTTTTGTAATAGTTACCGTAAAAAGTTTTAAGAGCTTTAAGAGAGCGCCATATGCAAATTAGTCGTCGAAATCCTTATTTATCTCAGTATATGTGAAAGCTACGTCCTTCATATTTAGGGAAATTATACTTTGAACTTTTATCTTGCGTTATGGTTTTTTAGAAACACGATTGGTAAAAGTTTTCTCGATCATATATTTTTTTGAAAAATACATGTTTTTCACACAGTTTGCTATTTATCTCAGGAACAGAACGCTATTTTTGTTGGTTTTATGTTTTGACAAATAGCCTAGAATTATTTATTTAGTTCTGGTTTTTTAATTTTTCGATTGCTTGTTTAATTAACTTGTAATTAAATAAAAACTGTTTTTTCGCTATAAATTATGTTGCGTGTCTATCGTTCGGCGCTTCTCACTCACGAGTAAAAACATTATTCGCTCTCCCGCTCATTCCTCGGCATTATGGCACACACTTAAAAGATATAGAGATCGTCAAAACAAGAAACAAAAAATTGATAAATGTTGTCAAAATTTTGAATACAATAATAATTTTGTTAATGTTTGTGTCTTATTTGATAATAATAATACTCTTAAATTATTAAGAAAACAGTAAACAGGAAAATAGATCTTAACTGTGATCGAAATATGGTTTGTATAACTTTTAATGTAACTAACTAACTCTACAATATTTAAAAATTAACAAAAATAATATCCTGCTTCAAAAATTTTAATAAAAATTTTGACATGACATGTACCTTTTAAAAATAATAGCTCAGCTTAATATTGACAGGTAATTTCAACCTGTACGTATCATTACAAGATTTAAGCGAAGATTTCTAGGCATACCTACCTTAGTAGAATGGACGGGCCCGTGCCATGCCTCAGGCGATCGCATCCAGTTTAAAAAAGTTCACTTTCTTTACAACCAAACTTCGAACTTAATCCCACAGTTTAAAGCCGATTTTACTTTAGCAGGTTCATAATTTTTTAGTTTTAATGTTTTTTGGGCATGGGCTTGAAGAATTTTTATGCCTGATTGTAGTATGTACCGAGTTATCATTACGTTTTTGAACGAACGGTGATTAATTCGAATGTTTTGCGAAATGGCGCGACGTTGGCCATTATTGGTCGTTACTCATTCATAGTAATTATTAGCTTAGTCCAAACTGTAGGTTATTAAAAGATACATAGGTAATATAATGTGGCTTAAATTTTCTCTTAAATTATAGATAATTCAAATTGACTCAATACATTTTAGTAATTTTCTTCGGTTCCTTATTTTTTATTAAGAGTTTATTTATAACATAAAATAAGAAAAGGTTAGTAAGTTTCATCATCATCATCATTTCAGCCCATTTCCACCCACTGCTGAGTATAGGCCTCCTCTTTATCACGCCACTCTCTCCGATCCCTTGCGTAGTAAGTTAAGTAAGTTTGCCCACTGCTGAGTAATAGGCCTCCTCTTTATCACGCCACTCTCTCCGATCCCTTGCGTAGTAAGTTAAGTAAGTTTGCCCACTGCTGAGTAATAGGCCTCCTCTTTATCACGCCACTCTCTCCGATCCCTTGCGTAGTAAGTTAAGTAAGTTTGCGTAAAAAATAATTATGCAGTTTGAAATAAGAACACATAAAAATTGAAAATGAAGCGTTCAGTAGACAAAACAATGGCGTACCATGACCGAATGCACAATAGGTCACAAACATTCAGACGCAGTGAATTTGATCTATATGGATGGACGGGAAAGATTATTATTGCTGTTTAAAATGTTCCTTTTTAATATTCAGAAACTCAAGAGTTTCAGTTTTTATACTACATTTTTGAAAAGCTTTTGAAGTAGGTAGGTAGGTACTTATCTTTGCATGTGAGAGCTTTTGAGTAGGTTAGTAGGTACCTAGGTACTTATAAAAACAGGATCATTGAAATTGTTGTCTAGAGACGAACGATTAGCGGTTTTGTTATTTGTTAGACCAATTACGACTTTTAGGTAAGTAGGTATAATGGCTTATCAAATGAAAATGTCATAAATACGTTATATTTTTGGGATTACCTAAGTACCTACCTAGTTGCTTTGTAATGAACGAAAGCGTTTTTCCCTCGTCACTTGACTAGAATCTTTAAACGCATTGTTTACTCAAGTAAGTACTTAAGTACCTATTCATTACACAAATCTCATAACATAAGTTTCTAGTGAGTGTGAACTTTGATTTAAATTAGTAGGTAAGTTTAACCCACAAACACGACTTTGAAAGACTTTGTAGGACTTAGAAATTGTAGTATTGAGCTGTTAATTTGTAGTAGGTAGGTACCTAGGACCTATAACTTGAACCAATTAAAATGAGCCTAACATGAGTTTTCTAATTTCATGATAAAAAGTTTGGTTTTATTATACTTACCTACTGAATAAAAAAAATACTATAAGTACCTCTACCTAAACAAACGTCCAAACATCCCAGCGACCTAATTAATTAGTTACATTAAAAACAAGAAAACAAATAACAATTTTTAATTATTATTGATCTTCCTGCCATATCTGATTCGTATAAAATAAACAGTGTTCTATTGTTAGGAAATAAAATCGTAATTGGAATAACAGTAGCCACTGCGTATTTCAAGGTGGTAGCCCGTTCATTTCAACATTCCAAGACGATCCATTTTTGAATTCAGGTGGTTTTTAAATTGCCAGTGATTTGTTTTATTTTTAAAACAGGTCAGTAGCTTTGATGGCGAGCCCATTGAAAATATTAAAATTTGAATTTCGAATGGATTAGTTTAAGGCATTTTGTACACGAGGCAAGTTACAAGTTTATTTGAGTTTTTCTTAGTATTTATACTTTCGTTTTCTACCTGAATTAACTTTTAAATGGAAACAATAATAAGTATTAAAATATTCAAATAGTTCTCGGGAAATTTATTAAATGTAGTTTTATAATTATGACTCCTTCATATATTTTAATGAAGAAATCGATACAAAAGACTTCAACGCGCTCATTATTCTATAGAAATACTATACTTAACTAATAACCTGTGGTATTCTATTACCTTCACCTAATTTATTGCAGTGCAACGGTGTGAATCAACAGCTGTTACAGTAATTTGCTGCAAAGCTAATGGAAGGCGAGTGATTGGTCATTCGATGTCGCAGTCAACGCCTTGGTTCTTTTCACTTAGTCCTTATTTGTGAAATAATAATTACAAACATTTGTTGCCAATGCACAAAGTATGAAATTGCTGAAGGCTGATTATGATGGTGATAATTTTTAAATTGGTAGGTAAGTGGCGACTGAATTATGGCTGATAAAATAGAATTGAATAGAAAATACTTCAATAACGAGGAACGTTCTAGGATAAAATAACACTGGAAATGTACTAGTTTATAAGATATTTAGGTAATTGAAATGAAAAACTTTTGAAATTGAAATAACGAGCAACACAGTAAATTAAAATAAAGATATATATGATATAAAGATTGTTTTAATTGCAATGTATGAAACTTCGTATCAATTAGGTCTTTGACGGTCAGACATCCGCTTCCTGGGGGGTTAACACCAGTTTACCGTAGTATTGGATACTTACTGTCCTCGATACCGAGTCAAGTATCACAAATGTATGAAAACCCAGTGCAGCGCCTCCCCCGGTAACTTGCATGAACTAAAAATTCCATACATTTAGAATACTTGACACGTGAGCGAGGATAGTTAACTACACCACTCGAAAACTGATGATAGGCCCCCTGGTAATGCTAATTCTGTAGTTTAGATTTTTCACGTTTTTACGTACCTATACATCCACAGGGATAAGCACAATGCCATAAAATCACGATTTATATTTCAAATGATTTGTTCACTCTTATTTCATTGAAAACAAGACTTAAATTAAATTATTTTACGTCCATTGGAACAAAGGATAGGTAGGCACTGAAGTGCTGAGTATTTTATAATGGGTAGTCAAATGAGTGCTAGGTGCCTGCATTCGTAGAGTAGAAATACTAACCATGGACTTTACGTACGAACGTAAGCTAATTCAACGTTTAGAAACTAACAGACAGATAATTATGTACTTGAGCACAGACGATGACCAATAATAACTCAAGCAGATTACAACTCTAATCAAACTACATAAGTACCTACCTAATTGACTAAGTTTTTACATTAACTTTGACCAATAAAAGTTTGTTTAAGTACATGTACCTAATCTTATACTAGAAAACAAATTATTTATATAATAATACTTGATAATAATCATAATCAATAATATTATTAACTTAACATAATCAACATACTTAATGATGTTATTATGTAAGTAGTAATTGGTAAGAAAATATAGTTATGCAAAATGTTTGAAACTTGTTAACTTATGGAATATCCTACAAGTTGCAAATACATAGCCGCTTATTACAATGCTAACAAGATCCACTTGAACACTGTTCTCCTCCAGCTCTCTTTGTAATTTCTTCTCTAAGACGACATTTGCCTGCGCGTGCGCAGTCATCCATCACGCGACCACGCCCCCTGCGCTACGAACGCTTAACCCCAAAGACGATTTGATTATTAAAAATGTTTTTGAAATAACCATCGGAATTTATTAATGTTCGTAAAATTGCTTTATGGGTAGGCTCATTTTAATGTCAGTTTGATTTTCATGTTCATGTTTTAGGGTAATATAATGATACTTATCTGTACTTGTATTTAAATTCATGCATTTTTATTAGAAGCACTAATTTTGTGAAAGTTTTTATCACTATCTTCATTACAAAGTATTCCTATAAACCCGGTCTGGAACAGTGTATTCTGGGCTTTAGACATAATATAGATTGTCGAGTCTATTTTAAATTTAGAACTGGCTATTTCTTTATAATAAAATTGACTAGCTGCGCCCCGCGGTGTTACCCACGGTGAAAAGTTCCCGTTTCCGTTGGAATACCGGGATCAAAAGTAACCTATTTTTTAATCCAGGGTATTAACAATCCTGGTACCAAATTTCATTCAAATCCGTCCAGCCGTTTGAGCGTGAAAGAGTTACAAACATACACGCACATAAACATTCACTCTTGCAATACATTAGGTAGGTACTTAGTGTGATTTTGTGAATTTGAAAATCGATCCTAAATTCCTAATTCAGAGGCTGCCAATATTGATCAGTGAGTTCACATTTTGGATAAAAACTAACATGTTTTTTATTGCAATAATGGTTCCATTTCCAAAACGTTTTTTCTCTAATCTATAGATGATTTTTAACGGCCAGTAGTGTATTATTTTTTCGATAAACACCAATAACCACTGATCAATCTCCCTGGTAACGCCTTGGAATTAATAAAAAGCAATCAGTTACCGGGATACGCAACGTAGCGCAGTGAGCGGGTCAGTCACGACTTTAGTGCAACATTACGCGCCAACAAATTAATATTGGTTTTCGGTAATTCGATGTTGGAGATAATAAACATTTTGTATGTGTAGAGAAAATAGAATTTCTGAAGTTTATTGACGTAAGTATAATAATGACGTATGTAACTGTAGGTAAATAGCTATATCCTAGGTACCTATACCTACTATTCAGGACAAAATGAAACTATTAAGTAGGTACTTAACTATATTTCTAATAAGTAGGTAGGTAATAATAAAATTGACATAATAAGAATTCGAAAAAACAATAGTACCTACCTATCAATTCAGATGTCGCAAGAACTAAACTAATTTGGCAACACTGATGCCATCTATTTTAATTTGTTAATGGTAAAAACTTTTTGGAAAACATGAAAGTAATTAGCACAATTATTATCATTTAAACCACGTAAATAGGTAGATAATATGTATTTCTATATTCACATAAAACTCAAAAGATCTACAAAACAAGCCACAATTAACCCACAGTCATAGGTACATAAGTAAATTTAATAATATCATCAAATTGTAGAAATTAAAAAGAAAGAGAAGGCAAAGAGAGAGACAGAAAAGTCTATTAACATAATTGATGGTTGTAAATCTAGAGGTGTCATGTCTTCCGGTACAAAAACTAAAGAGTTAATGTCGATGGCTGAGGTATGAGCCCATAGCCAATAATAGGACTCAAAAATAGTTTAAACTTTTTCCTTTTTTTTTGGCTAC
This sequence comes from Xanthorhoe designata, assembly GCA_963582015.1. Lineage (NCBI taxonomy): Eukaryota > Metazoa > Arthropoda > Insecta > Lepidoptera > Geometridae > Xanthorhoe > Xanthorhoe designata. The sequence goes on from OY757053.1 coordinate 4,783,389, forward strand.
ACAAAGACGGCCGCACTCATTATTTTTTTAATTACTGAACTATGATGACAGCCAATTTTTAGCGTTAAATATTGTTATTCATTATTCAAGTCATAGAGATGATGTGAGTTATGGTGCAGGTTCGATATCCGCACCTGGACACTTAATTCCAACAGTTAAAAGGACAAGCATTCAGCCGCGGCTTCGCTCGCGTGTTACCTGGATATTTGGATTAAAAGAATGTCCAAAGATATTTATTTTATTTATTTATAAGTACTTACATCCATACAAAATTATTATCACGTTTAAAATTTAATAGGATGTTGTGCTGTTAACGCGACAAAAGCAATGATCTATAACAATAAAAATATAAAGCTAAAACAAATGGAACAAGGAGTTCTGGTGTCTGTGCTCAACACAGTCATTATATCAAGCCATGCCATTATACCGTCTACTTCATACAAATTACAATACAGATAACAAAACTGGCCTAAAAGTACAATTTCCCCAAGTTAATTTGAAGTCTAAACAAAAGCCGCTCAATAATAATTTAATACAAGGAAAACGCCCTTAATTCAATTCTTCGGACGTGATGACGAAGACGGTAGAAACGAATAGCCGTCCAATTTTGAAATTATTTCAAAATATAGGTACGCGTTCCAATTTTAAATGGTTTCAGAATTGGATATGGAATGTGTATTGTTATCAATACTTTCTTTGGGTTGTTTAATTTGTTTTATTTTTATTTATTTCTTCTTTTTAATGGCTTGTTTTATTATAAAAACAGAGAAAATGTGAAAGATTAACTGACACAAGTAAGCAAATTTATAATAATGGCCAAACGAATGTTCTGTGAATAAAATGTAGTTATCGTAACGTTACTGCTCTTAAAAATTCAATAATCAGCTCCTATTGTGGTTACCGAAAATAATGTCATGAATAATTCCAAAACCCCAAGCTGTGAATGCATGCACGCAATACGAATTCCCGATAAAGAACCATCACGTTCGATATTTGAAACATTTAAATTGCACGTTATTGCTACTGTGCACGCGGCGGCTCATTCTGCCAAATTCCACTGCGAAGGTTGTAATTATTCCGCCGATTTGCTCATCCCAATCCGATGTTGCCAGGAATAAGAAATCAACTAATTCGTGAGAGTCGGGATTCTGAGCGTGAGAAATATGTTTGAAACAAATGGAACGGAGTATTCTCATATTTTAGGCTAATTTGGTCTTATTAGTTCAAGTTATTTTTTTCGTTCGTGACGCAAAATAATAAAATGGTTTTTAGGTAGGTACTTATGTAGTTACGAATTTGGTTCATGGTTGTCGATCAAGGTAACTCACGAGCTAATTACCTAGTTCCAATAACAGCGTCATCAGACAAGTGTAGAGCCAATTTCTAAATTAAAAAAGGATAATTCGAGCGGCAACGGATGCGCCCGCCCGTTGTGAGAGGTCGCGCTTCAAAAAAAGAACACCGTCAACCGAACTGTCAGTACGCCGGCCGTAGAATGAAAAATGTTGCCACAACAAAAAAAGACCATAGAGTACCTATTCATTCATAAAACCTTGACCACTAAGAAAATTAGTTATTTTAATTATTCGGTGAGTATTGTTGTATTAATTATTGAGTTTCGCTCGCACCGATGGACAATATATTTTATTGTCTTTCTGTACGGCCTGATTTATACGTCTAGTTAGTAAGTTATTCGAATTTTAATTTAAACGAGGTTTAATGGGTTCTTGTTGAATGAATTCTAATTAGGAAACAACTGGTTGGGATCTTATGAGTAATGTCTGGTATAAATAAATCTATGGCTTAGAAAAGTTGAGTGGCATCGCCGTCTGACCTCAACACAATGGCTGTATTTGCTTTAACAAATGTGCTTAGAAAAAATGGACGATGAAAAATTACAAGCCTTTATGCCTTTGTTGGTTTTACATCCACGTGCCGAACAAATGAGGTTCGAAAGTTTCGTAATAAAGTTTTACTACTGGCAATATTTAGTGCGCCATATAATAAACTGATTAAAACAATACTGGCATAGACAATAAGAATAAAATGGCATTGTTTTTACGATTTGAATTAAGAAGCTTCAAATAAAGAATTATGACTGCAGCGGTCATTACGTTTGAAAAAAGAATCGTAGGCAGTGACAATGATCAATACTTCATTAACTGCCGTTCTCTGTTCATTGGCAGTAAATCAAAGTATTAAAAATAAAAGGCGCGCTCATTTAGACCCGTGCCGTACACTATCCACACACAATCATAAAACAGAAAGGGGCTTATAGTCTGTCTTTTAATTTAGAAATAAATGAATAACGTTATTTTTAATATTGGTCGTAAGTTTAATACCGATCAATTCTGAATCACCTTTAAAGAAAGCTTTGATGTAAGACGATTGTATTCCAGAACGTTGGTAGAGTTTGAATAGTGTTTTAAGCAAAGATTCGTTAACGAGCTACAATTGAGTGAATAATAAGACATAATAATAAAGTATGTTTAATGTTTATTTCCAATTCCTTAAATATGTAGGTATGTACATAGTACTTTTTTTTTAATCTTAATAACTACATAGGCACAGTTCGCCCAATTTAATTACCCAAACAAAAAAGAAAATTGAATGAATACTAATGTCCAAAATCATAGGCTCGTATTCAGGGTCTATACTCAAGCGTGAATCTTGTGTCAAGCGGTGAGTCATCATTCAGTTTCCAGACAAGTGATTATTTGATACCAGCTGCGCCCCGCGGTGTTACCCGCGGTAAATAGTTCCTGTTCCCGTAGGAATACAACAGTCAAAAGTAGCCTATTTTTAATCTAAGGTTTAAGCAATCCTTGTACCAAATTTCATTCAAATCCGTCCAGCCGTTTGAGCGTGAAAGCGTAACAAACACACAAACTTTCACCTTTATAATATTAGTGTGTTGCCATACCCTTGTATCTGCAATATATTTTATTGAATACTTTATATAGGTAGGTACCTAGTTCTAACTAATTAGTTTTACCTATGGTACAGTTTAATTACAAACTATATTAATAAGATAGAGGCGTTTCTTAGTGGCATGTCATTAAAATTAAATCATTAATTGACATTTATTTCAATTTTAGCAAAAGCTAGGTATGAGATTTATGTTGCAAGCTAAATGATCTACATGAAAGTGGGTATTGTAAATTATGTTTGGACTTGTCTCTGACTACAACTTGATACATTTTTTATCGAATGCCCTAATCACGTCCCACTGTCATCGCCACTGTTATGTAGAGTAATAATGATAGTCATTTAGGTACATGAGGCGAAATAGGTGTGTCAGGATCGTAGCAAGTAGAGTTCTGTGATCTCTGACTACCCCTTTGAGAAAGTGGCATGTAGGTATATTGTAAAAGCGATATACTTAATAAATTTTATAAAGAAACTTAATTTGTATGTTTTGAATAAAACCTCACTAAACAATACCTCTGTCACAACAAAATCCGACTTCCAATGGCAAAACCGCTCCCGTTCCAAATTCAAAAATTCAAAATTAATGGCGGATTTGACAGCAGCGTTATTGTGGCGGCTAATTTAAATCTTATCAACTGATGACAGCGGCTTAATGGGATCGCGGGATTTTAAAATAATGTTTTCAATCCTTTTCAGGTTTTATTTGTCCTCTTTTGTAATCGCGTAAATTAATTTGGTAGTTGAGTTGTGATAAAAAATAGATAGGTATTCAAGCTTTGTTAATGATAAAAACTCCGTCATTAAAATTGGCCCTTGATACGATACGAACTTACTTTTTCAATAAGTAATATTTTTTTTTATTACTACTTAAATTACTACTTAACTATAATATAAAATTTAAGTACTACACGTTTGTTCGTAAGTAATTTGAAATACCCTAAGGATAATTTATATTTATACTAGCTTACAGTCGTCCGCGGCTTCGTCGACGTGGTACCTACACGAATAAAAAGTAGTCTATATGGTTATTCCCGGTCATAAACTATATATATTCCAAGTTTCAGCCAAATCCGTTTAGTAGTTTTCGCGTGAAAGAGCAACAAACATCCATACTCACAAACTTCCGGATTTATTATTATACTAGCTGCGCCCCGCGGTGTTACCCGCGGTGCAGTTTCCATTCCCATGGGAATATCGGGATCAAAAGTAGCCTATTTTTTAATCCAGGGTAGGTAAGTATAAGCAATCCTGGTACAAAATTTCATTCAAATCCGTCCAGCCGTTTGAGCGTGAAAGAGTAACAAACACACTTACATACTTACACACTTACACACACACAAACTTTCACCTTTATAATATTAGTGTGATGTGATAGTGTGATGTAAGTAGGATAGGAAGTAGGAAGTAGAATTTGTTTATTTATTAGCACATACCTAGGTACCTAGTGTGAAGTGATAGATCTAATGTTACTTAGGGTATTTTTTCAGTGTAAAGAATCTCGCACCAAACTCAAAAAAGGCTTTTTAAGAGCACCATATTAAAAATAAATAAAATATCCTTGGACATTCCACACAGCGTCATCTAGTCACAAGCTAAGCTATATATTAAGGTAACCAGATGACTGATAGGTATACTTACTTACACTTCTTAAATCCCTTTTTTTTTTAATAAATAGTTTCATGGTATACCTAAGTACATAGAAAACACCCAGGCTCGAGACAAATATTTGCAGATCTTACAAACATATGTCCCGCGCGGGGATCGAACCCGCCACCTCTGCGTCTCAGGTAGGCTTTCACCCACTGCGCCGCAGAGGTCGCCAAATATTGGGCAGTATTGGGCAGGTATAGAATAGAATAGAAGAATATAATTTATTTAGCACACACACATTCAAGACATAAATAGGTACAAAAGAAGAAACAAGGAGGGAGTTGAGAAACAGAATAGAACAAAGAAAGTACCTAGGTACCCACCAACAAAAAAGAAATTACAAGTAAACATTTAACACGAGTACCTACCTACCTAAGTAGGGGGGTAGGTACCTACCTACTCAGCGAAAAGAAAAAGAATAGATAAATGAGTAGTATGTTAGCCCCTCCCATGGTGTGGCTAAAAAGGTCCAATCTCAGCGTAATTCTACTTCCAAACACAAAAGTGAAGGAAGTAGCGCTGGTTTTCAGATTGGACCAGTTGCAGTGTGAATCAACAGACAGAGCGAAAACACGTTTTATTCAGAATGAGTATACTTAAATAAAAAAAAATAAATAAAATAAAAATAAGTACAATATTATAAAATAACCAGATAGTGTACAGTACATATCAAAGGAATAAAAACTGAGTTTAATTATGTAGGTATATAAAAAGTTTAAACTTTTAAATAGTTAAAAATAAATAGGTACCACCAAATGTCAAAGTACCTAAACGTCAGCGAACTGACACTGACTAGAAGTTCTATGTTTCTACAGCTAAGCTAATCGTAGTGTTGACATGTCATGTTACATTGTCTTTGCTGTGCTGTCATGTCAGCATGTTCGCCACGTTACAAAAAACGTGGCAAATTGACTTGGCAATTTTACAGCGAAGCAATCGTTTGCAATACAAAAGAAAAAGACGAATTAATTATGAAAAAAACGATGCCCAGTGTTGAGTGCTGGAAGAGGACCTGCCCACTTAGTCTGTTGGACATAAACCGAAAGGTAAGTAAGAGAGAAACCTAAGTAGGTACTTACTTCTTACATCCCCCTATCATTACGAAGTTTTTTGTGCAAGCAGATATATTTTTTTAAGATTTAGTTTAAAAGTGTGTAATGTTTTTAGGGTCCGCATCGGAGGAGGCAGGTCGTTCCAGCAGCGGGAAGCTGCAAATCGAAACGAACCTCTGAATGCTACAGTTCTATGTTTCTTGGTCACAAGAACTGGAGAGCATATGAATGTAATGCCGCGATGCGTCGCTGGGTTTCAGTCGGGGTCCGGCGGCGCGGCGCGACAAATGGTATACTATCGTGTTTATGGTATACTATCGTGTTTTCGTGTACAATTACGGCAAAAAATATTTTCTAGGTACTTACTTACCTACCTAGATACATTGCGGTGAAATTGTTTTTTTTGGACGGACTATTTGCGACGGTGATTTCATAGATTTTTTCCTAGCCTCTGGATTTTATATTAAAATTCAAATCATTTAAATTCGTGAAGTCAAAATAGGTGTTATTAGTTATAGTTAACAAGATTGAACAATAAAAATTCTTAATTTTGTATTTCCATAGAACTTTCTATGAATTGTTTAAATATATTTGTATTTTTATTTAACTTTTCAACTGAAAATAGAACTAGGCTGTAAAGTAAGTTTAGGAACTGTCAAATTCCAAATTATCTTGAGTCTAATGTTTTGAATTTCGATTCGTCATTAATCGTCGCTGTTGTACCATAACCGCACAACTCAAAAAAGTACGTTAACAATCATTGTTAACGAAAAAAATCACATTATAATTTAAAACAGAAACATATTTTACATGTTACACGTCATAGTAACCAAAGGTTGTCTCACCTATAATTTGAGCCAAGGACCGCCAATTAAATAAAAAAAGTATAACTTAGAGAGCAACACAAGTCTGTAATTATCCTTTTGAAGAATGTTTTAAATGTGGCAGTCGGCTTTCTTGCTACAATCTTTACTTTGTCTTTTAGTTTTAAATAATAATGCTTAATAACTGGACTGTGTGGCATAATTTTGTTCTTATTACAATTAGTTTTTAAAAATCGGGAATTGTGTTCGTTTAGCATTGTTTACTTGTATTCCAGTGTAAATTGTTTGTTAACAAGACTCAGTAATTATCTTTAATATGCATAATAATGACGTTTTAAGTCTTTTTTTATTTTGATTGATATTTTTTCTTCAGGATCTTTTAGGATACCAAGGAAAAATACTGAGTTAATTATTATACTCATAGTTTTCCCATGCCAGACCGGATGTAGGTATCTAGAGAATCTAGGTATCTAGTCGATTTAATAACACTGAGCATCCAACCGTTGCAAGGTGATGTCTTTCAGCTGCTGCTTCTAATTTAAAAACAGAGGGTTTATTAACCCCCACTGTTTGATCTCATTGATTTATTAAAACAGATTTAAGGTAATGAAGATTATTATATTATTATGATTAGTACCTACTGTATTTCCAGGTAACGGTAGACATATTATTATTTTCAGATCTTTAGGCATTATTAGATTTTAGATAAATGTATAAATAAACATAATTACAATTAAAAAATAAATCACACTGCCTAAACACGGAAAAATGTCAAACACAGTTCGCTTCGCTTACATTATACTAATCATGTCAAAGTCAAACTAAAACTGTTCATCCATACCTCACGATGGCACTGCATGTATAGGTTCATACCGTAGCTATCTATCTATACTAAGGCAAACATATCACAGAACACAGTAATGTCTCTCAAATATCACAACAACGACAGTTCTATCATAGCCTCGGAAGTGGATCTTGAATCGCACTTGGCTTTGTACATCGCTATCGATTCGGTAAACGCCCGAGGCGACGCGTAGATCACAGAATCACGCGTATGAAATGTAATAATAATCGACCATCCCGCGGGCTTATCTGTAAACGACTGCAGGCGAAAAGGTTTTAGCTGGGGGCGAAACGCCGTGCGTAGCTCCAGGCTCCGCCCCGGGCCGTGTCATTGGCCACAAAGCGGTAGCGGGCCTCCAACGCGCCTCCCCATTGGCTACTCGATAGCCCCCGGTGGGGGTACGGTGTCACATCCACGGACAATATTTTGACGTTTTTTTACCGGCGCGGTGGCATTTCTCGTCGAAGCGATTAATTGTAATTCTTTATGGCTATTGTAGGGTTAAGTGAGCAGTTTAACGTGACGTTTGTGTTCGATGTTTGAATAGCTTGTTTGTTGGATATTGCTGTTGTGTCAGATTTGCGCAAGCGCATTGCAGTGAGCGTTTTGTTAGTTTTTGTTGATATTTGGACAGGCCTTCAGTGTTTGAATTAGTAACGGTGCCTTTGTGCAACTCGTAGGTGGTGTGTAGGTACCTGTTTACTGTTCAATAGGTTGAAGAGTATCTTTTTCGCGAGATAAAAGCATTTTTTGAGTAAAACATGAAGAATCAATAAACCAATTTCTTAAGCCACAAACCGGTAGATTTTTGTCAATAGATACAATATATAGTGGATCGATTCTTTGGAATATGTGTTTTTTTTAACAGTTTCAAAGTATCGATTGAATATCAACAGCCCCCTGATTGTGTACACTTGTCTCGATTGTATCCAAGTTGTATCAAAGCAAAAATCACAGTAAATCGCGAAAACTACTGTCAGATTTAATGCTGATTAAGTAGATTAGTAATATAAGTATACCTACTATTTGATTAGTCAGTATACCTACATTTATAAGGGTCTATTCGGTCGGTTGTAAGTATAATAGTTACTACCTACTTATGTCAGTTTGCCCCATTATCCCAAAAAAGTAGCTCTGTAATCTAACACAACTCTGTAGGATTATTTGTGAAACCCTTTATATTAGGTAGCGAACTTTATAACCATAAAATTACAAACAGAAAATGTTTTTAATTTTATTAACATTTTCTGTAGGCACATAACATCACTGAACATGTTCAGGGCAAAGAAAAGAATAAAGATGCTTAATGTTAGTACATTTATGAGCCGTCCGCCTCTTTCATGCGAAAACCTTTTTACAGGATTTTCCTTTGAGGTAGTTAATGAGTGCGTTGTTGTGGTTATTTCCGTTTCATTATTTGCAGTAAGTTTTTTCGATGACTCGTTTAGTTATTAGGAAGTAGATACTTAATTTATTTTAAGTTTCTGAGTACACAAATGTTTCGTAGACACTATCGTACGTAACATAAACTTTATTACATTTATAATAGATACTTACGTATAATAGGTATAATAGGTAGGTACTATTAAGTACTTAACTTTTAGTAAATTTTTCATTTATAATGAAAAACCTAAGTGTGGTTTAATACTATTTAATATAATTTATAAACTACGTAGGTACATTATTTACTTTGTCTCAATCTTTCCGAAGAATTGTTTGTAAATCAGGTAAGTAGGATATATTACTATCTACTGTAATTAGTACCTTGGTACCTTACCTACTTAAACAAAAAAAAAAAATGTTTTCAAATATGAAATCAGGACAGAAGTATCAATACAACCTTTAGATTGCATTGCAATTTTGTATTTCTATTCTATAGCCGTTCTTATGAATGAAAGCTTTTAGTTACAAGCTGTTCAAGCAGAATGTCACAAGGACAAACTATACAAAAATCAGCAAAAAACGTCGCCTCGAGCCTAGAAAATTCAAATGACAGCTGTCACAGTATTGTGTGGTCCAAATTTCGGTGTTGCGGTGACATTTCCAATTTTCGACGACGCACCAAATAATTTGGCAAATAATTCGGAATTATTAATTTCTTGTGGAAACGCCCGCGTTATGTGTATTTAATAATAATAGCCTGAGGTGTCAGACATTTGGTCGACGACGGCCATTGAAAAAGTTTTCGGATAATTAAATTGAAAGTTAATTTTACACCCTTTTGTTGAATGACAGGTGGGTTTTTGTACAAGTGTTTATTTGATTACAATAGACGTAATTTTAATTCAGTTACGGTTTGATCATAATTATGGGTAATTGTAAATTCGACTGGTTTTCGCAATTTACAAGCTGCCAGTCGGATTCTTATCGGAAGTGCATTGTCTTATGTTTTACCATAATTATGCACAAGCTAATTAGTGCAATTTTGTAGACTGGCTGCTTATTATGCGTGTTACTTAGTTTTTACATTTTTACAATTTAATTCATGTTCAATTTTTGCAACAGTTTTGCTATACACAATCGCGTTCAATGCCCATGATGTTGCGTGCACTCTACCACGGCGTCACGGTAGCTGGGCACGGAATGAGTTAGCCATAATTGATGCTAAATTAATACCACACAACACAACACATTTTAACATCAGTCATCATTACTCATTAACTAACAAATCAAACCTGATTTGCCTTTAAACAACCTAAAATTATCTTTATTACATTTCAACAAAACAATAAATATTGCAATCTGCCTGCACTACTGACAAAAAAACGCAACACACATTAGCAGCTAATTTGTATAATTTACCACGGTGACCCGACCTCCGTGTCATTAATTAAAAATTACTAAAATGTCAAAATGGTTTGATAAATTCGACCGTTTTCCAAGTTATGAACTTTTTGTTTTAGTCGTCCGATTTGTCATGCAGTTGCGTGGGTGATTTCAAATTTAGAACTTAATAATTATAAGTAACGGTATTTTTAATGGAATTGGATTTCGGAAGTACCTAAATCATAATGAGATGATTTTTTAAACACTTGATTGCCTCTTTTTCTTGCAAAAGGACTAGGTAGGTACATAAATTAAAACATTGTAAGCTTGGATGGATAGATGGATATAATTATGGATGTTTGTTACTCTTTCACGCAAAAACTACTGAACGGATTTGGCTGAAACTTGGAATACTTATAAGTACATAGTTTATGTCCAGGAATAATACATAGGCTACTTTTGATCCCGGTATTCCCACTGAAACGGGAACTATTCACCGCGGGTAACACCGCGGGATGCAGCTAGTTAAGTCATAAAACTTAGATTTCCACGCTTTTTTTTTTATTTGAGTCTACATAAATATAATCTTATTGAATTTGTAAGAATAATCACACTTTTTCTAAAACCATCTGTTATTCAAGGATTTGAAGAGTGTTTTTTCTTTTCCAATGTAAGAAATAAATACTTACTTGAAATCTAGTAAGTCCAAAATGAACAAACAGGGCGTTTTTCATTTACTTCGAGCTGTCTAAACATTACCGAATTACCTTCTCTTACAATAAATGCAAATGTGGCACTTATCGGCCCTCAAGCGATAAAATTCCGTATTAGCCACCTCATACTTCTTAAAGATAAAATTTGTGATTTCCAAACATAAGATGATGGCCCAAGAAGATTAGTACTAAAAAAGGTCGTCAAAATATCGTCATCTAAATGATAGATGGCAGCACAATCACCCATAATGTGGGTAGTTGAGCTCGCGTGCCGCGTGTAATTGGTCCAAAGGTGAAATGTTTGAAATTTTTACTAAATTACACTTCTTAGAAGAATTTCGGTGTAATTTTTATAACCCTTCTTTTTGGATCTAATAGTAGGGACATGGTCATCTGTGAATTCTGAATATTAGGGATAGGACGTTCGTCTAGCTAGTGAGGTATTTTTACTTCGACAAAGTTCTTTTAAATCCGTTTTGATATTTATAACGTCAGCTTTGATCTTATGTTGCCAGTTTGAGTCCTCGAGGTGATACATTTTTAATGTCGAAACTAGACAAGCTAATATTTAAAATAAGTAGGTATATGAAGTAGGTACCAGTCGAATGAATATGTAGGTAAGTACCTATAGGTAGGTACATTTCATAATTTTTATTGATGTTATTTATGTACCTACTTATTGTGCTAAATATAAATAATTCGTAAGTACCTACTTACCATAATAGCTAAAATCACCTTTTTTACAGAAATTACGTAGGCACCTACCTTCCTATTTATATTCCAATTGCACAGTAAAAAAAACTAAAATCAGGATAGGTACCTAGTAGTGGCAATTCTGAGTGTCGCACAAGCTAAACTTAGCTAACTAAAAATATTGCCGTCCCTTTCATAGCGATGGAAATAAAAAGGATGGCAATAGTTTTAGTTAGCTTAGTTTAGCTTTTGCGACACTCAGAATTGCCCCCAATACCTACCTACATAATGAACTTTATAAACACTAAAAACAGGATATTTACCATGATTCGTGAATTTATGAGTTTCAAATATTTTGGCAGTTCACCGAATTCGCATACAACTGTAAAAATACCGTTTTTTGTTTCTAATGTTTACAACCATGATGGTTTAAACTATAAATAATAATAACAGAAATCAATCACAATTTTTGTAATTCTTCAATATTAAAGATCGTATCCTATTTTAGGAATGGTATTAAAATCCATTTACCACCAAAAGACCAAAAGTATAGCGATCACTTACACCAATTTGAGTCGATCACGTCCCTCGATCTCTAAGACAATATAATTTGACTGATTGATTGGAGCGATCACGCGAGATCCAAACTCCGAGGAGTACTGTTGATAAAATATATAAACAGTATCCAATTGTCCATCTTGTGATACTTATTATAGCAAAACTAGTTTAAAAAAATACTAAGTTAGTAGTAGGTAATTGCATTATTGTATAGTATCTAGGTACCTACTACGTAGGTATAGATACTACTATTTCCTCAAACATTGTGGTGTCCCACCGGGGCTCTTGTTGCGGCCAAACCTAATTTTTAAGATCATTATGTAGGTACCAACTTGAAGCAATAAATTAATATGAAGATGAAAATAATAAAGAATTAATTTATTCATTTATTTGCGACACTGTGTCGTTTGTACCTACTCGTTTGTGTGTAGGTAGGTACGAACGAATATAAAAACAAAACATAGGTACACACAAAACACAAAATTTAAAAAACACTACTAAGTACACTAAACAACGTAAAACGATGACATCACGTCCGCCAAATACCAAACTAATATAACCCGAAAACCAGCATTTTGCATACAAAAACGGTTTTCTTCGAAATTCAAAAATCATAAACAAAAACTTATCGAAAAGGGTCAATCGGACCATTATCGGATTAGTACAAGATCGGAATTATAATAATTTTATAATAATTTGGTGCTCACTATTATTTGAACCGTTTATTTTCTGAAATTATGATACAAGCGTTTTTGTAAATTGTGATTGATTATGATGTGAGCAATGAGTTCAAACAAAATGTGTTAAGCGGTTTTACGTGATTTTGATTCTATTTGTATTGTTTTGAAGGTTCATTGAAAAAAGTTCGCATTGGGGTTGTCTGATTTTATATTGTCCTGATTATTTTAATCTATATCTAGGTATAGTCATTGTGTAGGTATCTTGCCTAGTGATGGGGGTGGAAGCTAGTATTAAATAATGATTGCTAAGTTACAGTGTTATGAGACTTAATGAGAAGGTCATTCATTTATAAATGAACAGTTTAATACTCACGTTCACCTAAAATTTTTTAAACCTTAGATATCTATATATATCGATCATCTGGTTACTATACCTAAATCATTATAAACGCTATTCGGTCTCGCTAAATAACTAAACATTTTAAAAATAACACTTTCCTATCTAATAAAGTTACCTTGAAAACTTTATACAATTAACATTTATCCATAATTTGAGGAAACATTTGAAATACCTATCCCAAAACATTAATTGTTATTAACCTATATTTACAAAACTCAAAACTCAACAATACCGCGGTAATAAATACCCGAAATGACTATGTTTTGCCGTTGGACCGTCAATTAGAGGCCGTAGCTTGCAATTAAAGAGCGCTTTGTGATGTACGAGCTCGGACGGGTCAGGTCAGAGTCTGAGCCGCTAAGGAGATACAGAAATAAATACTTGTTTAAGTATTTTTGTGACTCAATTTTGAGCAAAGATTTTTTTATTTATTTTGTATGTGTTTCAAATCTTATAAATATTATCTTAGAAACATTTCAAAAGATCAGCTTAAAGTGCTATGTATCATGCTAAGTTATTATGACGAAGATGGATTATAAAAAAATATTTTGTGTCCTAGTTACTGGGTAAAATTCATCTTCAAAATGATTATTTTAATGGGACTTAGATTAAGTATTTACTACTAACTTAGTATCTCTTATAAGATGGTAGTAGGTAAGTTCTATAGAGCAAGAAATACGTGTCATCTAATAGGTAAATGGTACTAACTTTTGCTAAAATCTCTATGCATTTGTGAACCTACGAAGATCTGTAGGTTAAGGTTAGTCAGATAGACGTCCACGTTTAAAACATTGTTTTTCAATATCTACCTTTTTACATAATCGTGAACTGTAGGTATCTACACGTTATTAGGTAACGTCTAATAAATTGTAACAATCTGAATAAAACAGCAAAATAAAACAAAAAAGTGGAACGTTCTAAAATCAAATAAAAAGTTGCCATGCCAACTAAATTATTTCCATAAAAAACGTGCTTTTATAAAATGTGCATCAAAAGTTCGACCGTGGCATTTGGAATCGGCAATTTAAAAGCGATTTACCAAAATTGTGATTTATAACAGGGATCAGTCAGAGTGGCTGAGGTAATTCGCGTGATTTATTGATTTATATTATGAGAAAATTGGATTAAAATAATTAGATGAATTTGTTGTAGGTGAGTATGGTTCGAAATGATTGAGAACCTACAATCGACATGTCAAACTACAACAACATTATAAAAACTTAGTAAGTTTACTGATTAAATACGGACTGTATACCACAATCATTATTATTATTGTAAAAACTTACTCCCACATTCCCACTTTGCGCTTGATCTCGAAATAGCCCCTAAATCTGTACTAAAACGACAAAATTCGTATTATTTTCCTGTTATAAAAGGAGGCTTAGTAAAGATAAAAATGGGTAATTTCGTTTCCACTTCATATCAATTTCCTCACTACCCACGCTAATTAGGCAACAAGGTACTCTCAAGTTAACAACCTAATGCAAGGGACCTGTCAAAATTAATAAAGTAGTGATATCAAGTGTCAACACGTGGCTGAATGGCCTAACCAGCGGTGGCCGTAAAAAAACACGTGCCAAGCAATGTGGAGTATTTTTTTACGTTGGCCACCCACTAACCCGGTAATGGATGACGCGTGGCGGCAGAAGAGAGCATTGTCTGGCAACCCCCGTGGTGAGTGGCGTTATGATATCGCGCTGAAGGACCTGAGAAAACATAATTAATTCAAGTAATAATGTCGTAGACTTCAACTTAATTTTTAATAAAATAATAGTGGCAATTCGGAGTATCGCAAAAGCTAAACTTAACTAAGTAACTAAAAATGTTGCCGTCCCTTTCATAGCGATGGGAATAAAAAGGATGGCATTAATTTTAGTTAGTTTAGTTTAGCTTTTGCGACACTCCAAATTGCCACTATTA
Organism: Xanthorhoe designata; assembly: GCA_963582015.1. Classification (NCBI taxonomy): domain Eukaryota; kingdom Metazoa; phylum Arthropoda; class Insecta; order Lepidoptera; family Geometridae; genus Xanthorhoe; species Xanthorhoe designata. The sequence goes on from OY757053.1 coordinate 4,798,420, forward strand.
GGTACTTATCTGTTATTGAGTTATCTATAAATTAACATACTTATTCGGACAAAATACAAAGGCCACTGTAGGTACCTACATACATACCCATAAAAATGCATTTTTCATTTATGAAACTTTACATCATTATACAAATCTATAAACATGGCGAGAACAATCATAAATAATAATTTTTTTATGAATTGCTATCGCAATGTTTTTTCTTAACCTAAAGAATGCTTAAATTAATTGGAAACTAATTCTTAATTTTTGGGTTACAACAGTATGATTCAGCAGGCACGATACGACCACACACTAGAAATCGAAAGGATTAGAAAAGAATACCACTGGCATACAATCGATTCGAAAAATATGCAAAATGTGCGCGCTTGAGCCACCTGCCAGAATTTGAAATTCGAATGCTTCGTTCAAAAGTTATCCGCGTGATGGGATTTCCGCACGAATACGATACGAGGGTGCAAATTGGAGGGAATCGACCTTAGAGACATAATATTAGTTGGGGCAGGACATGTCATGGTACTTACGATCATCAAGAATTTAGTTAGGGGTAGGCACGTATTCGTATAATATGGGTACCTTACCTACCTACTTACCTAGGAATAGTTAAATAATTCTGAGTGTCGCAAAAGCTAAACTAACCTAACTAAAACTGTTGCCATCCTTTTTATTCCCATCGCTATGAAAGGGACGGCAACAATTTTAGTTAGCTTAGTTAAGCTTTTGCGACACTCAGAATTGCCACTAATAAGTTATTATATTACTCTCACTTTAAAACGAATAATCAAACACAAGTATGTTGCATTATTATTCTTCAAAGCGTTCATACTCAATCCACCAATGGATTATCTTGTTTATTCTTACTCCAAAACCTAAAGAATCGATGCTCAAATCTAATCGATTGTCAATTTGTTGCGATTTGAAAGAATACTTTGATGTTGTAGAAATGAATTCCACAAAAACAGGGGTTAGCAACTGTTATTTTTATTGCGATTCGTCTACAAATAGAAGCAAGTTGTGGTAGAGATTGCTGTTTAGCGATAAGGCTCTTTTAATAATCATAATTATAATAGGTATTGTTTATTTTGTAATTGGTGGGTAATTTATGATCTAATCTCCGAGTTACAATAACAACTAATTTTCGAATTTCTATCTCCAGTTTTTTCAATAAAGATTACTATCGTCAGTCAATGCCAATAAAAAACCTGTAAAAACGTGTTCAAAACAGGATTATGACTAAGTAGGTAATAGTGGCAATTCTGAGTGTCGCAAAAGCAAAACTAAGCTAACTAAAATTGTTGCCGTCCCTTTCATAGCGATGGGAATAAAAAGGATGGCAACAGTTTTAGTTAGGTTAGTTTAGCTTTTGCGACACTCCGAATTGCCCCCAATATCTTCAGTAATCGGAAGATACTAAGTATGTTCTGAGGTAGGTATATTGGCACTAAAGATCTTTTAAAGATTTTTGTACTTTCTTAACTTTACATACTATGTACTGTAGTACATAGTATGTAAAGTTATACTCGTATACAAAATGCATTAAGCAAGAATATAACGAAAAACCTCTGGTAGAATACAATTTTATCCGTGATCAACAGTGAAAAAAAAACTTCCTTTTTTAAATAATGATGGTCATAATAGTGATGGGCTGCACCTGTCCGCGATTAACATAATCGATTCGGACAGTGCGATATGGAGATCTACATAATGAGACGAAAAGGTCGAAATGGTTCCTTTTTGGTCACATTGTGGTTACTGGAAGTGTTGAAGGAAAACAGAGATAGACCACAAAAACAAACTAACTTCTGCAAAATGAGGTTATATAACAAACACTTAGCTGACTCGCCCGCGGCTTCGCTCGCGTGGTACCTAGACCTTGATAAAATATAATAGCCTAAGAAACTGTCTTTAACCGACTTCAAAATTAAATTACTAAACATATGCAAACGGGTATTTATCACGAATTTTACCTTTAATATTCACCCGACGTTTCGACCGGATTGCACCAGCCGTGGTAGCGGGAAGACTGAAGTATTGGAGGTACCGCCACAGCTTGTGTGTGCTTTGTTTTATAATGTGTTCTGATCGCGAAAGTTCAAAATTAAGGTTACGTCGTGACAAAGTAGGCACATAATGTTATTTTAATCTACTTTAGAACCACAATTAGACAAAGCTGTAGGTTTCTTTGATAATAAGTTCGTCAATGGAATACTTCCGACTGCGCAGGCGTTTGCCGCGGGGTCCCAGTGGGGAGTCCTTCGTGTTACGTCATCACCTCATGTTATGTCATCATCATCAGCAGTTACACTTCAGTTACTTAATCAATAAATAATTGTAAGTAGATATTTTAACCAACAAAAACTACATGGGCAATAGGTTTTTATAAGTACCTAGAGCTAACTAAGACGCGAGTTCCGATATTTTCTTCACCGTTTAGTTATAAGGAAAGTTATCCCATGGGGGTAGGCAGAGACCACGGATATTTTTAAAGACTCCATAATATGACTTGTTAAATATAACATGTGCATATTAATCTACTCTTGCGCAGCATTATCATTAGCTCATATAAATCTACGACGACACAGGTTCTAATAGGCGCATGCGCGACGAATCCCGTCATTAGATTATTAGATTTGTGGCCGATAAGGTTCGGGTCGTTAAAATATAAGGAACGCTATATTACCATCGTTTTAAAAAAAAATATCGGGATAATGAATAATGCTAAATATGTGCATGTCGTGGAGTGTGAGCTATAATTACTCACGTTTTTTTTAACTCACATTTTATTGAGATTTTTTTAGCCTATGCTGTCCCACTGCTGGGCAAAGGTCTCCCCTTTTTCTTTCCACGACTCCCGGTCCATTCCCATTTCCAGTCAGGTAGAGTCAAATGCATCCAGGTCATCTCGCCATCTTTTTTGTTATTTTTTGTTTATTTATTACTTACTGTGAAGTTATGAATGTAAGATAATAAACAAATAATGGTCTACGTTATTTACAGTGTCTACGGCAAGTAAATACCGGTCACCGTATTTTAGAAAACAGATACGATAAAAAACCCGATAGGGCTCTGATTATAGTCGGTCGGGATAATTTAGGGGCTCGCGGTCCCCTTTTTTACGCTAGTTCTGGCGATAACTTTTAAAGGGAAATTGTATGTTTGTTATGAACGATGGTCTAGCTAGGGACCTCTTTAGCCGGTTAGAGTCCTTGTGGACATCAATCTGGGTAACTGCTTCGGAGGGCACGTTAAATTGTCCGGGCTTTTAAAGTCGCTAAGCCATGAAGGAGGAATTTAAGCGGCCTAAAAACTCCGTCATTAGCGTTGGCCCCTTGCTCATACGAACTTAATAACTTACTTAGGGATGTTAAACTGACAGTCCAGCTAAAAGTCGTTGAGTGATCTTCAAGCTGTCAAAAACTCTGTGACACTGTGTCACTATTGTGGCCCAGCTAATACAAAACTACTTACCAACTGGGCCTGTTCTGAAACAGTGACAAATCTGCCTTATAGTTTCCTCACGATGTTTTCCTTCATCGTTTAGCTCAAATTTAAAATAAAAATTTTCTCTAACGAAAATTAATTGATTCGAACTCACGACCGTCGGGCCACTTATCCTTCTCGGTCAAAACGGCAGGTACCCACTTCATGTCACAAAATAATCAAATCATAGTCATCATTGTTATTACGAAATTGAGTTTGTTAAAATGTACCGTCTTCCCGTAAACATAGGATTGCTTTTTATGCGTTTACTGATAATCGTAATTTCCAGTACCAGCATTCCAAATTTAAACAGCAACAGTATCACGGATTCCATTTAAAAACAAAAGATGTTTTGTAAAAGGAACGCGTTTCAAAAAACGTCAAAGAGCAAAAAGAAAGAAGGGCCTTTCATGAGCGCAGTCCGGTGAAATTGTGTTGGGCGAGGTCCGTCGTGACGGCCCGGGGCTGTACCTACTGCTAAGCCGGTCTTTAGTGGCTAGATTCGGCGGAAAGTAGCAACATTTTTAGCCACTTTGATACTGAATTTTATTAATCAAAAATTATTTTAAAATAATTACACAATATTATTTGGCCACTCCTGATAATGAAATTTCTTTAAAAAATATTTTTCTTTATTACTTAAATAAAAACTTATTTTAAAATGCTAATAGTATTCTTAAATATAGGTACCTTAAAATCTTTATTTCTAAGAACACAATAAAACATAGTCGGAGTATGAGTAACCTATTCCAAAATAAAATGATAAAAGTTTACTGATACCAAGGAGGCCTTTAGACGGTCTAAAAGTCTAAAACCATTGGCCACTTAGTACAATGTTAGTAACCGTTGTTTGATCAATCCCTAGACGGAGTTAGATACAGTTAATGTGAACGGCACTAATTTTCTTGTCTTATTCCTCTCTTCTTCAAGACAATGGAAAATTTTAACATCATCCGCCTACTAAAATTTACTAGTACCTACCTAGGTATATAAATCATCATAATATCACTGATAATATAAACTCATCTGCTTACTTGAATTTAAACAGATTATTTTGATGAATGGATTTCTGTTTCGAGACCGACTTGCATTGCAACCTTTGATCGGGAAGTAGTGAGTAACGATAGGCGAATCTTCTTTTCTTAGGAAGTGTTGCCATTGTGTACCTAACCTACTAATAAACGCTGTGATCTAGGTAGACAATACCCTATGTTAGTCGTAGTGTCACCATTGTGTACCAATAAACGCTGTCCCAAAGGAGCAGGGCGCTGACCAAAGTGTGATTGATTAAAAGCTCCGTGGGGAGAGCGCAGCGTCGTCGTGACGGCCGCGGGCGGCTCTGGGCTTACGTTCTGCCACTTCGGTAACTGCGACCATAGAGTATACAGATCAGATAGACCAAAGGCCCGACTTGGGATCAACGAAAACAAAGCAAAACAATTTTCGGGTTCCGTTTGTGTTGGTGAACTGTTACGAATTCAGTATCCTAGTAGGACCTCAGTTCAGTCTTTCTATACGCTTTTGGTCTGATTGTGGGTGGCTCCACTTCATCATTTTTTTCATTTTTCATTCTAATACGATTGTAGATGTTGATTATAAATGTAAATAGCCTAAGGGGGCAGTTCTCTGGGTAGAATAGAGGATAGTATACTATACCACGGAAAACTGATAGGGCCCCCAGTAGGCAAACTTACAATACCGCGGAATTCAACTGTGCGTAGCAATTTCGTAGCACGGTAGCGTTCTCGTAGAGCTGCTACGAAAGTTTATCAAAATGTTTTTTTATTTATAATTATTATGTGTATTGTATGTATCTCTCTGATCCGTAGGTAATATTTAAAGTAGACAACCGTGTCTTATCTGCAAATAATCACATCTATGATTGCAATAATCTACTGTACCAAGAACATTATTATGCAGAAACTGTAATTGATCTCTATGTGAAAGACATAAGATACAAAATTTAATATCTTGTCGATCAATAGTTTTTTTTTAATTGCATGAAAAGCCTCGTAGGCGTGATTTGAAGGCAGGTGTATGATATGTATGAAGCAAAACATCTTTATGTATTAAAAGTATATAAAATTATACATAAACGTAGGAAGCTTAATTATAATGTATGCAACTATGTTTTTTAGATAATATAGGCTATCGTTTTTGCTATAGATACTTAGAAGAAAGTTGTTTGGATAAGTACTAATATTTGTAAATTAGAAAGTTATTTTTTGGCTAAAAGGGTCGTGGCAAGATTAGAATGAAACTTTTATTCATGAGTACCTACAGTCTGTGTATGATTATTAAAATATTTTTTTTTTGTAATATAGTAGGTATGTGTATGTATTTAATGGTTTTTCTAAGGTGTGTGTTTTTCCAACTATGTTTTTTTGAAGTTAGCGACCGACGCGACGTGTCGAAAGTCGAAATAAAGAACTTTCAAAGTTCAGTGGAACACTCGTGTGAGACATTGTGGTCAATTTTATAATCCTGAATCTGGTTTGAGTTAGTAACTAACTCTGATGACCTCCGTCATGGCTTAACGACGTTCAAAGCCGGGACCGACAATTTAACGTTCCTTACGTACGAAGCACGGAAGCCCTCAGCAGTATGTTAAGCCGCCTAAAGACCTCCGTCATGGCTTAACGACTTTAAAAGCCGGGACCGACAACTTAACGTTCCTTACGTACGAAGCTCTCAGTAAGTTATCCACTTGCAGTCACTCATTAATTTCATCATCATCATCCACAGACCGTTTTATCCCACTGCTGGGTGTAGGCCTCTTGTTTGCGCCATCCCTTTCGGTCTTGTGCCTTAGCCTCACGCATCCAAAATCTACGATCTTCTTTGATGTCGTCGACCCATCGCGCTCTTGGACGTCTAATCTCTCATTATCTCGATTAATCCATTAATATTTAGGTATGTAGGTACAGTCAGATTCGAACCCACGATATTCTGATCGAAAGTTGAGTAACTACCCACTCGACCAACATGGCTTAAACATAACAGTTTCTAAGAAAAATGTCCCGTCAAGCAAAGCAGGGATTCAATGTAAAACAAACAGTGCAGCGTCAAAGGGCTGTGACAACCCTGCAGATCAAAGGCGAGGGGTGTCTTCAATATGCGCAGTGGGGCTAGGGCTGTCAGCTGGCAGTATCGATAGCGATGTATCGTTACATTTGGCCTATCGCCTATCGTATCTTAGTCTTTTACATCTTTACTAGATGATTTATAAGCACACCTGATATAGCTGTTGTATCACAAATAAAACGTTCAATAGTATCTATCAAAATATTGCATGCATTTATGAAACAAAAATACAAACGGCTAGAACATTTTACGTCATAAATCACGAAACAGAAAAAAGAACGTCTATCGATAAATCAAAACGCACTACATCACTAAAACTATTTAAAATTCGAATGCATTCTGATAGGAATTCGTTTTTAATCGACCTCAAATTGGGCGCGAAATGAGTTCGGTCCCTCGTTGAATATCTTCATTTCAATTACACCTAAATTAATGCCCATGCTTTAGCTTTGTGTAATTTAAAAAGTTTTTAAGTACTTACATACATTTTTCGAAATAAACAACCTGGGTTTGCTCGGGTCGGGTCAATAAATACTTAGTCTAGGTTCTTAGGAAAGTATTTCGATTTGGTATAAGTATTAATAGAATTTAAACATATCAAACGGTAGAATTTAAACAAATCTAAAACATCCTTAAAATGAGATAACAATAAGATTTTAACATGAGTCACGACCTTTTAAATAACACCATTACTTAAATAAATTCACAAATTTTATGGAATATACATAGGGTAAACCCAGGATAGATGCCCCACTTTTTGAAAGAGCCTCGTAGTTTTTAAACTATTAATTTACCATGAATAACTCCTATGAATATAGCTAGTTAAATATTTTATCTTGCATTACGCGTTGTTTTTGTAGTCCTAATAATTACTGATTGTGCAGAAATTGAGTTTTCGCAGAACCTTTTTTTTGGGGATAGTTGCCTACCCATATGGATAGATGCCCCACTATGAAAATGCTAAGGAGGATAGATGCCCTATAGAATCAACGTAAGTAAAATACAATTTTTACTTGAGCATTCCTATAGAATAATGTTTCTGTCAGTCGAATTTGACTTTGTATTAGGTATCAGCTGTTCTGAAGTCCATAAATAATAATAATATAATCTTTATTTCAGGCAACTAAAGATAAGTAACAAGATGTTAAATACTTAATCTAAGGCCCATATAATAAATACCTTACAGACTAACATACATATAATATTTTATTAACTAAGCACACGTTTGTCCGGCGACGTGAGACGCAATTGCAGAGTCAGCACGACGGTTCTGGGTCAGGCGACCGACAAATCGTCGAAATTTGACTCCGGCAGGCCAATATTCTTCACTCATATAGGTCGAGAGATAATGTGTCGGAACTCTCACCATAAAGGAACCAAAGCTCACATTATGGCGAGAAGTTAGTTTCTCGACCCTGAGCGTAAAACCAGACTTCTTCTTGATGTAGTCTACTACATCTTCAGCCTTCACAGCGTAGTGGACTCGTGAGACATACATCTGGGTGGTAGACACCTCAGCTCGGAACCCAGAGCCAGGAACTTGCTCTGGGTTCCTAGCCGCGGTACCACAACGGTTCCGACTAGATGGTTTCCGGCGCTTCCGTACCACCTCAGTAAAACCCTCCGCATCACACTGCTCTTTCGAAAGAGCTGATGCAGGGGCAGCCCTGGTATGCTGCTTCTTTTCTCCCCTTTTGATGGATGCCGCAGGCTGCCGGCGGGGCGCGATTGCGGGTGCGGGGCAGCTTGCAGCGTCACGGGCGGCAACGGTGGCGTAGGCGCGCGCAGGAGAAGGCGCATGCACATGTGTCAGTCCCACTCGCGGAGCGGCGGGAGGCGGGAGGGGGGAGCGCGGTGCAATAGTGCCTACTGCAGCCGGTGACGATGCGTCCAAAATCGCTGTTACTCCTACCTTTCTTTTGTACTTTCGTGGCATGGTTCACCTACAAACATGAGGTATTGTATACAAATATGTATTATAAGATTATTACTTAAGTATAATTATACATGTATGTACCTACTAACACAAAAAAATGTTTCCGACGTATAATTATGTTTTTCAACAAACACTGCACATGCTTAGAGTATTAGTGGATAGATTTTCCTAAGGGCACCTATCCCCTTAAAAAATTGGGGCAACTATCCTTTTTGATACGGATAGGTGCCTTTCTAAATTTAAACTTAACTAAATACAATAGAGTGGGTATTGACATCTAGGTATGTACTCAAAGTACCAGAGTATTAAAATAAATAAAAAAAATTAAAAGAATTTATGACCACATTAAAAGTTATGCAACACTGAATACTCATGTTTCAAACTTTGACGCGTTATCCTGCGTTCGCCGCGCAGATAATCGCACACACAAGAAAACCAAGTATACTCTGCTCAACTGCCTTTTGGGCCTGAGGAGTGTGGCACGTACGTTCCTTATTTAACCTATTAATTAGTATGTGCGACTTCGGGAAGTTGTGTTTTTTGAAAACGAGGCATCTATCCCAACGAGGCATCTATCCTGGGTTTACCCTAAGAGAAAGGTAGCTTATACCTACTTGCTAAAAGAAGATGATGTTGATGATGTTTGTAAATTACTCCGACAATTACCATAATCATAATAAAAGGATCCTAAATGTTATTAATAACATCTCAACGGATAGGTTCCTATCTTAGATACATAATAATACCTAAGTGTATAGTTTAGTTAATGTATTAAAACTCAAATAGCCAGTCTTTTGTGTTTCAATATATAGCTATACTTAAGTACCTTAGTTTAGTTAGAGAAACAACACAATTTAATTGTGAATCTGATATTGTTCGAAATACAAATTTGATTTCCCGCTCAAATCCAACAGCTCAATTTCTTTTTCCTGGCCAGTGACATTTGTTCAAATCATTTTATTAGAACTACTCCTTTTTTGAACGTTAAACGAAAACTATCTTTAATGTATTCGAGATAAAAATCACAGTAGAATGACAAGTTTAGGGAGTCAGTTTGTAAAAAGAGTATTTTATCGTCCCATTTCGCGGTTAATACGCCGTGTAAATGAGTTCTTTATCGTGGCGTTTAAATGTTTTGTTTGTATTTAGAATGACATGAGGGTGCATACATTATATTATTGTGATACGGCTATTTAGAATGCATGATCTATGCGATTGCGACCATTACAAATTATTTTGATTGCAACTTATTTTTACTGACAAAAATCAGGAAAGTACCTACTACCTATTTTTCAAAAAATTCTGATAAAGTACATTAGTTAGGACTTATCTTATCTTGCAAACTTGCTACGAACTTATAATGGATTTAAATAAAGTCAAGAATTAAGTATTTAAAATGAATAGGTAGGTAGGTATTCAATTTGTCTCTGGCTGCCTTCTCAGACTTAGATAAACATGAAAAAGACTTTGAAGATCTAAGGATCTGAAAGAATGGCTTTAAAATAATAATGACTTTAATATAAGTAGGTAGCTAGACTGTGGCCCTATTTTGTAGATAACAGTAGGTAGGTACCTACTTATTAAAAAGAGTAATGACAAAGCCTTATACCCTTCCTAAGAAGCTGCTTGTCTTTGCATTTGCACTTCTTAAAGTAGATTACTACTGCAAACACAATAAACCATCAAAAGCTTGACAAACTACAACTAAGCGCAGTCAAAGACGCGGCAAAATCAATTTAAACCAAACATCAACTTCGTTACACCTTGGACTTTTCATTTACGCGGGTAACAGCCGTGAAGAATCACCTTAACTTACCGACCAATCCAACCTGACCTGTCATTACTCAAAACGAAATCTTACTCCCTTGAAATACAGCTCAAATAATCCAATGTTATGGTTAAGATGGTGTTCGGAATATGAAGTTTGAAAATTAAAGCTTTGTTGCGAAAATCGACTCTATTTTTAGAGGATCAGGGTTGATAATGGCTGTAAATTCGATTTGCAAGTATTTTAGCGCGTTTAACACGCGCTCGGGAGTAACGTTGCCATAGTTACCGATCGATAGACTGGAAGATTGTATGTAACAAGCATCAACTATGTCATTTAGTTTTGAAAATGTGCGTATTAAAATTATTAAGGACATTCGAAGATTTGACTCGAGAGAGATTCGAGATTTCTTCGAATCTCTCTCTCGGCTCGTATTCAGAGGTCATACTCAACTTACTCAAGCATGAATGGTGTCTCACGTGTCGGTAATCACTCAAGTTTGCATAGAGAATTGTCAAAAAAACGATAAGTGCAGACTCTGAATACGAGCCTAAGTGTGACGCCCCACAGATATAGGTAGGTACTTACCTAAGTAAGTACAATCAATAAAAATTCTTTGAAACTCAAACCAAAATAATTTTCAAAATTACAATACCGCTTCAATAATTTTTTAATCAACATTTTCATTCATTGTTCAAGCAATAATTGGTCATCAAACAAAGTTCATTATATTCCGAATTCAAATTTAGCTACATTCACTCTCAAAGTGAACGAATGATTGAATGAGTGATTGTTATTTAAGGCAGCTATTGATCGAAGTAAAGGGCTTGGTATAACAATGATGTTCTATAATGCCATGTAGACTTAGAAACATTTAGATAATCCGTTTTACGTAGTGTGTAGGGGTGTTAGTTTTTTGGCCACAGATTTTGGCAAAAAATTAGGTAATATCTATTAATTATAATTAATCAATAGAAAAAAAAATTACCTAGCTAGACCATGGCACAGTGCCCACCTACCGCTAAGAAGAGCCACACGACGTCCAGGTGTAATTATTTAAAAAAAAATGGAATTTAATATAAAAAATCAAAGCACAGCAGTTATTGGTGTCAATTCAGATGTCGCAAAATCTGAACTAAACTTATTTGACAGCACTAAAATTGATGCTATCCTTTTTATTTCGATCGTTACGAAAGGGACGGCAACATTTTTAGTGCTGTCAAATTAGTTTAGTTTAGTTTTGGTGACATCAGATGTCACCAAAACTAATTTGACTAGACTAAATTGACACCAATGCAATGTAGTAGTTAAAAACTATAAGGAATTAAGGACCAATTGACTGCCTAGTCATAATCACCTCTAACTAAATTTCTTTATCTCGCTGTTTATTTATTTTTGTATTGTATTGCATAAAAAAGCTCTGGATCGACACATTTTTAAAAAATAAATTGAATTTGAAGCGTGACGATTTAGTTCACCTCTACCGTTCTTATGTCTATGGACGTCAGAATGAAGGGGTTAAGCGCCCCTTCGCTTTTGCGCGGGAAATGCCTACACATCGGGGTTAGTGTGGGCGAGCTCTATATTAATGACTGGCTCTCGTATTTATAATCTAGAGAAGCTTCCACAATGTCTGATAAATCTTACTTTCACTTTTAAAACTAACTTTTAATTATTATGAAAGGAATCACGACTGGGTATGCGGTAATTTTTAAGGAACCTTTTAGTCATTTTAGACCTTTTTGAAGAAGTCTAGGCGGTAGTCAGACATTTTGCAAAAGTTAACATACCATACGTGAAAGGTTGCAAGCCCATCGTAAAAAGCTAACTGGTTTCTTCATTACGATGTTTTTCTTCACCATTCAGACATCGTGTCCATTATATTTCCCGAAAAGAAAATTCCTTGATTGACTCCTATATTATCATTCACTCATTGTTCATACCATACAGGATGTTTATAATCTGTCATCTACAGGACGCTCCTAAATCATTGTCATAATCCGCTCATTACTGGTCGTATAAACTTTTACTCGGAATATTATTTTATTTAACTTTATTTTGTGAGCGGCAGCCGGCCGCGGGCATTCAAAATAATAATTAAACGGATACATTTATTATGGTACAGGATGCTCTTATTTATGGGGTTATCGGATGACCATTGTAATTATTGCCGTGGGTTGTGATTTGTCTTTTAAAATTATATGCATGTTGTGGTATATGAATGAACTAGCATTAATGAATACATAATAAATTTTATATTTATACATACTTACCTCAAGAAGTAAAAGAGATCGCATTGGAAAGAAGTATATGGAGGAAATTGCATCATTACACCGACAAGAGCTCTTTAGTTTTATATAGGTACATACTTACCTACTATAAGTTGAGGTATTTATACAAATTGTTATGTGTATGTATATAAACTGTAGGAATCTGTCTAATATGTAAGAATATTTTACTCATTTAAAAATATCTTCAATGCCTAAAGATCATTATTTATCGCACATTATCTATTCTGTTTCATTTTTTAAATGGCATTTATGCTATTCTAATTTTCAAGGTATGTTAATGGCACCTGTGCAAGAAGTTATTTATTTATAAAAAGGAGCATCCTATATCAAATCTAACCATCAGTGCACAGGGTGCGTTTATTATGCGCGCTACAGAATGTCTCATACTTATCAAAGAGCGATACCTCCAATAGGTAGGTAGGTATACTGAAGAACATACTTTGAACAATATTTGAAATTTATATATTAAAACAACAGATATTACAGTAACAAGATATTGGTGGCTATTCTGGATGTCTTCAAAACTTAACTAAACCAATTTGACAGCACTAAAATTGATGCCATCCTTTTTATTTCGATCGTATGAAAGGGACGGCAACATTTGTTGTGCTGTCAAATTGGTATAGTTAAGTTTTGGCGACAGCCACTATTCCATGTCAGCTCACATAGAAAATTTATAAATTGAATGATCAATTCCTGGATGGAAAACATATTGAACATAGGTAGAACTTCCTCCTTTTTTGAAGTCGATTAAAAAGGCTGTAATCGAATCGATAACCCAAGGTGGAACGGGCTGATGATGATGATTGTGAGACAAGGCTATGTTATATTCTACGGCGCGGCAGCTGCGGCCGCCGCCGCGGGCGCCGTGCCGTACCGCGATACCCCAGCGCTTGTCCGAATTACATGCTACTCATAATGTGGATGTATGCATGTATGTATGTACTTATAAAATTACTACAAACACAGGGAATGACTCATGTAAAATTAATAAATAAATATTCTAGGACATTTCCACACAGCGTCATCTAGCCCCAAGCTAAGCAACTTAATGCTTGTGTTATGGTCACTAGATGACTGATAGACTACTTAGATATTTTATTGTTGGAATTGGAACAGGCATTAGGTAGAATCACCTAGCATGTAAAACGAAACTTAAGTGATCCTTGAAGTCCTGCAAGAATAAATGATTTTTTCTTTCTTTCTTTCTATTTTTTTTTGTACCTAGCATAAATAAATAAAAATGTCCTTGATTTAGATTTCGTCAATATTTTCGTATTCCACAACTTTAATCAGCTTTACCTATCCTCAAAGGTTTGCTGAAAAAAAACGAAATAACTTTTGGTTATCCGATGTTGATAACATTTGGAAACGATGATCAACAATAAATAACAGCAAGGTGATGATGATGATGATGATAATAGTAGGATATTAATTGATAGTAATGAGAGATATCCATCTAATATGATGGGATAGCCATGTTTGTTGTGACATTAATTGCAGTCACGATGTCGGTAAAGTTCAACGTTTATAAAGCACTTAGAATAATATTAAACCCGTCTAAGTACTAATAAAGTCAAAGGAAATTATAACCACGGTAAAATAAGCAGATATTTTAAAATTCGAATATTGCTGTTCCAAATTCAAAAGTTCGGTAATAATTACTCATAATAGTAACGAACGAATCCAGCTCAGCATTACCTATACTCAAACTTGTGGAAATCGAGGAAGGGCTGGTAAAACGTAACATAAAAATGTACGTAGGTAAACCACCAAATTTTTGTATGTTTTCTACTTTAATGGTAAACCATTAAAAAAATATATTTAAAAATAGGGAGAGGAAATCTACGAATTTATATAATGTTTATTCGTTTTTAACCGACTTAAAAAAAGGAGGATGTTCTATGTTCCACTGTGTGAGGTGGCTTAACTGGTCCTTATTGTATTTTGTACCGTTGTGTAAATTATGTCGTAGTTTGGTTTGTATAAGCTGTTAAAATGTTTTTGCAATTGGTAATGTTATTTTAGCTTCTCGACTTCAAATCCATGCTGGCAGAATAATGAAGGCCTGCTTGTGCGTAGGTGTAAAAAAACATTCCCACAAGCCTCTCTTTTTCAAATTGGAATGTGGTTATTTTAGGTATTCGAATTTCAAAACGCTACTTCACATAATTAGTGATGTAGGTACACGGTATTGTCTCGCGGCGGTCATGAAGTGAGGCACACGAAAACCCAGCGGCACTATCCGGCTAATTCCATACGCAGGATCCTACGCAATTAGTGCATGCATTTTCATGTCTTGGGAATATGTGTAGTGTAGGTAGGTACTATGTTCTGTTAACTTTATAATAATAGTCTCTAATAATTTAGAATAGTCTCTCTCTATTTCTATCATCTCTCATCCTTAGATGTGACACTTCTGGCCACGTAGGTACCTAATCGTCATCGAATATAAATTTCTATACATTTTTCTGTTTCTCTAGGTAAAGCGATTAGAGAAAAGTAATAATACCTATAAGTAGCTAAAAAAACTAAGGGTCTTTACATCTTTACTAGATGATTCATTCATACAGAGTCTGAAGGCAAGCTTTACCTACACTTACTGGGACACTGTATATAGTGCCTGGGACATTGTTCACAATATGGCTAAGGGGGCTATTATGTGCTATTCCAAGATTTGTGACTATTCTTTTATTATTATTTTAAAATCATTTTAGTGTACTTACTGTGTGATTGAATCACAAATTCACACACTTTTAACCATTAATTTACACGATACCAGAGGTCTTTCTCTAATACCTGAAAATGAAATTTCGAATGTCTGTACTTCAGCTAATATTGATGTATACCACAGATAAAATACTGGATACTGAATTTGTCACAATTTACGAACATAGAAGCTTAAACATTGGTATTGTGCTGAGTTGGTAAAATGTTGAGTATCCCGCAGATTTCTGGTAATGCTGCAGCAGAATCATGTCTAAGAAAACTTTCCCCCTTCAAACGAGAAATATAAATAAACACATTAAACTTACAACGTCCCTCTTTTTGCGTTGGGAGTAAAAAACAAGTGACGATAACCCTAGGCCCTGGGGATATCCTGTGCCAGGGCCCATCAGACATCCGCTTAAACTTTCTTGCTATTCTAGTTTCAAAGAAGGTAGTCGGGTAGGTATGTAGTCATTATTTTACTAGTTTCTATACAGCATTCCATTTTAATCACTCAACAATATAGATCTTTTGAGGAATAAAGAAATCTTAAACTTTAAATAATAGATCTGCTACGTCCGTCACTTGCTGTGTTGTTTAATAATGCTTTCGGAACGGCAGTTTACAATTTGGAGAATGTGTATTTAGTTCGGGAATCGGTAAAATATAATTTTAAATTACAAGCACTCATCCCATCTGTAATGTAATTTAGAAGAACAATAGCCTTAATTTCGAATGAACTATAAACTGCAGAAATACCTTTTTTGAAAAGCAATCTATACCTACTTATTCAAAAAGCCCGCCCATAATATTTAGGTACAGATAATACCTTTTTTTCTATTTACAAAAAAACGGGATATAAACACATTAACTATTGCTTAGCTTGGGAGTAGATGACGCTGTGTGGAATGTCCAAGGATATTTATTTATTTATTTATTTATGTCTGACGTCCCGATTGGGACTAATCATGCTACTTGCAAGTAATTGACCGTCTTTTCCCATCCCTATTACCGAATGCCACGAATATTCGGGAAGTTCATGACTCCTGCCTTAGGGAGCTAAGGCTGCTCATTAACCGCTCCTTAAGTTAAACTGTGACGTGTGAACCGCACCTTAATTGTGTTCACGAGATCGTGACACGCATTGTATCATTTTGTGGGAATTTTTGTTTATTGAATTTTACGTGTGTACTATCGAACTTAAGGTACTTACCATCGAAAACAGAAGAGGAAAATGATTGGTCATCTTATGACATGACAGCTTTATAAGGAACATCATAGAAGGAAAAGTAGAAGGAAGACGAGGAAGGGGAAGACCGCCGAGAATTAATTACTTACATAAAGTCAGATCTAAGAGAAGGTCGCTGTCATGTCCTATCAAGAAGTAAAATAAATCGCATTGGAAAGAAGTACCTATAATGAAGGAAATTGCATCATTACACCGACAAGAGCTGAGCTGAATTAATGAGTAGGTATACGTAATTAATGGTACTCCTACATATATTTATTTGCATATAAGAATATCCTATATAACGTGTTATTTCAAAACCCTAAAATTTTGAACTTATATGACACAAAGCTGTTTTTTTACTTTTACAATAAATAAAGTCCTTTTATACACGATGCAACTTTCTTGCCTGTTAATAAAATTAGCCAATGTACAGAAGCGCAGATCAAAACACATAGGTACACAGTGACCCACGCTAGGTACTATACATATATTATACATATTATAGTATAGCGATGGGTGTCTCAGATGCAGTGCACCTTGCGAGGCGTGGCCGCGACCGCCTCGTTGTTGCACTGTAATTACTATTTATGTCTTGTGTTGTACTGCAATTTATACAATGTAGCATACGAATAGAGACAAGTGGAAAAATTAAACATTTTAAATCCGACCTTAATTTCACGTTCTGAGCGGTCACAATGTGTGATGTGATGTGATGGGGTGACCGCAAGTGGCATTATCAACTGAGCGCTTCCGTGCTTCGGAGGGTACGTTATTGTCGGTCCCGGCTTTTAAAGTCGTTAAGCCATGACGGAGGCCTTTAAACTCCGTCACCAGAGTTGGCCACTTGCTCATACGAACGAACGAACCTCAATTTCGTATGACAGCAAGTTCCTGCACTCTCGAGGTGCATTTCTGTTCTGTCAACATTTTTTATGGGATCACCTCGGAAGTAATAGGTACTAAATATCTGCAGAACATACAATTTGTCCCGTGGCGGGGATCAAACCCGTAACCTCCGAGTCTCATGCAGGCCTTCACCCACTGCGCCACATAGCGTTGTAAGAAGATGGCCTTTAGAATATACTAATACTACCTATTTTCTAACTCGTGAATTTACCTACTTAAATAATTCAACAGTTTTGTTATGATTTGTCTATCACGGCCCGTAAAAGTCTAGTGATCAGTTTGAATAACCCTGCGTTGTGTATTGTAGTAACTCAGATTCTTTAAAGATTTCGAATTTTAATCCTATTCTACCTGAATGCACATTGTATATCAAACGCATAGATACCTATCCTATCTAAATATTCCTTCCTAGCACTTCCTACTTATTAACATGATTGAAATTATACTTTTATCTTAACTTCCTCAAAAATTTATCTTACCTAATAAATAATTTGTAATTCTTAGTGCAAATTTAACTTCTATAAACATCCCAGGTAGTCGAACAGACTCTCTACACGAGAAGCTACTATTCGAGCATGCAGGGCCCCTCCGCCGCCCTCAGCAGTGAAAGCCGACACCCTACAAGCCAATCTCCTCTACCAAAGGGATTTATTCAACCTATTTAGAGAATTGTTATTTAATTTTACCGTAGTAAAATATTCTAGTCTGTAAGTTCTGTATTCAAAGGGTAAGAATGGCATAATCTTTTCCATAATAATTATATATTTCCTCAAAATAATCTCCTCATTTGTGAAATCAATATCTAGTATTTCAATATTATGGTAAGAATATAAATGGATATATTTAGTCTTAGACTTGCTTACGAAGAAGGGAATCTCATTCACTTTTCATAGTTTCAGATAATCCCAAGAGACATAGCTCTAAATAGCTGGTACCAACGACCATCTAAGATCAATATTTCCAAACTGAACTAATCTGTCAGTGAGCTTATTCAATAATCTAGACTTTCTTTCACAATATGATTCAATCAATTCAGCAATTATTCAGCAATTTATTCTCTTATTATCTTGAGAATAGGATAGATAAATACAAAATTAATCTTTGACCTAGATTACGTGGATATTTGCCTTAGACTCATTTTACATACAACCTCCTTAAAAATCATAAATAATAATTTATTTTTCAAAAGTTTCCCTGCGTCATAAAATGACAAATGTCAATGAATTGAACGTCGCCTACATAATATTATTCCTAGTCGATTTTATGTGTACCTATTTTTCTACCTATCTAACTGGGTGTGTATGAACCAAACTAGAAGTTTGATGAACTTCACATTTACATTTATTCGTGCATGAGTGATTCTTGGTGCAATGAATCACTTTCCTAGCTAATTCTAAGCTTTTAGAGTTTGAGGTGGCGAGTCCCAAAGTTGTCTAAGCCCCTAATCCCTAAGGAAACACACAGTAGCGCTTGGGGTTTGGTAACTGTGTGAGACCAGATCCCTAAATACAGAGTGTAATATATAAATATATACATAGGAGTCATGTCCTTCTCAAGTATAAAGATCTGCAAATATCAGGTGTCATTACGACGTGGTAACTCTTCAGTGCTATCCCTGACACAGATATTTTTACTAGAAATAAAACAAGGGGACTTTGACAATGCCTTATCCGAAGACATGCCACCAAGGATCCCAAACCCTCGGAATACCTAATTCCCTAAGCAATGGACAAAAAAAATATAAGTTCCCTTTATGTAGTCACTGTTAGGTTCAGGGGAACTCAACGCTTCACATACAAAGCAATTATCTTCTGTAGAACTATTCTGAACCACTGTTTGTTGGTATAACCCACACTACTTACCTTAAATTATTGTTTTTATTATCAAATAATAAATACCAGACCAAATAGAGTTCAGAACAGTTCACAGGGAAGAGAGGGATGATTTTATATCTAGCTATGTACGTTTCAGTCCCAAATTTCAACAAATCTAATTATTTAGAATTTACGCTGATAAAATCACACGATCCGTATATCTCAAAAAATCAATCTTCGATCCGATTCGAGTAAGGATACTCTCCTTACTCCCGACAGACCTCAAATTTACCTCTTAAGATTTACGAATATAAATCTAACTCAGATTCCCTCCACACCTCACAAGAATCTAGCACTTTCCAGATAGTCTCGAACGAATCGACTGGATTATGACAGACCCCGTTCATTGTTTTGGTCCTCTGCTACCCCCAAAGTTATGCTGAATCGTACGTTATCGTCCTCGCTCGATCAGACGTGAGCTCACAATGAAAAAATCCTGGAATTTCTTCCGACCTTCAAAATCAAACTTCATTCTAATTTATTTTTCTTAATGAATTTTTGCCAGCAATATATTGCGAAGGTTGTAATATCCCAGATTAAAAACTCGCCTGTCAGACCTAATTAGTAAATCTAGTTTATTTTAAAAGAGGTTTTACTGTAGTTAGCAATATAATATTTCATGAAGGTTGTAATTCAAAACTTTTATCCTTATTTTTAGCGAATTATTTAACGAATCAACACCCGTTTCGTTACAGTCAACCCCCAAAATTTATGCAAGTAATTTTATTAAATTACTGAAGAAAATTTTCCATAACAGTAAAATTTTAATTCGCAAAAATATTTTAATTTCCTCTATACCAAATATGAATGAAATATTTATCACCAATATCTATGTTCCCCAATTATCAATTTTTTATTCCTTAAAATTTAAAGCAATTTATTCTAATTTGATAATTTTTGAATCAGTCTTCATGAGTGTCTGTGATTGTGATTGTGCACCAACTTGTTAGAGTTTTTTAAACCGAATTCAAAATAACCACCATTTTGCACCAGTACCCAAGCTTGTTAATGAATTCAATCGGAACAGATACCAATCTTACCAGAGTAATACAAAACTGCATGAGAGAAAACGGTCGTGAATCGTTTCATCGCTAATCGAATAATGTAGCTGCTACATAATAGACTAAGTCGTGTCTTTTGACTACCATGTATCAAACTACTAGCTATTACTCTCTACAATTCAGATTACCCCTTAAGGCTCAAAGTTTATCCACCCAAGTTGAATCATTCCACCTAGGACCAATTTCAAAACAATCATTTACTTCCAACTCGGAGAATGTGAAGTGTGGGGAACATTTTGGTTTCCTGCATGTAGAGAGAAATTTATTATAGAATCAGAATTTTTTTCTGATGTTGTCTTTCTGACCTATCCTAACTCCATGCTCCTCTATAATAATTTTCTGTATGTGATGTGTTTAACTGAAATCAACCATTATCAAACCGAACACGGATGTTGAATTTTGTTACTTTACAGAGTCCTTTAAACTTATAAAACCATTTATTCACTCAATATCCATTCTATCAACTTCTTACAATCATCTTCACAAATACTTCTTGAGTTTAAATTCATGCAAACTAACATAACCTTCTGACGTGGTGATTCACGCTACCCAATAAAGAAACAAAATCTTTAAACAACATCAGAGTTCACGAACAATTATTATATATAAAAAATATTTTTATTATTCATTATTTATATTCAATCCCCCTTTTTTTTCAACTGATTTTCTTTGATTCATTGAATATTTTTTATTACCTAATAGTTTATAAATTTTAATTTTTTCTATTTATTTTAAGAAATATATTTAACTCAAACACTACCTACTACTTTTTGTACCTACTTATTTTATGTGTGATTTGAAATAAACTTTTTTTTTTTTTTTTGAAAAGGCCGCCGCACACTATCATTGAATTTGTAAGATTGTATCTACCATTGAAATACAAACTAACAGAACCTCTTCTGCTCCTCAAAACTCTTTAAACCGAAACTTGTACACAACCCCCCATGTATTAATTCCTACTAACAAAACCTTCTACGCAACCCCCCATGTATTAATTCCTACTAACAAAACCTTCTACACAACCCCCCATGTATTAATTCCTAAGAATCTAAACATATTTCAAGCTAACCTCCATAATATACCTACAACCTGCCATGCAAACCTACTTGACAATAACTTGAAAAACACAAGAAATACAAGGATGTGTCTGTAACTTCTCTGACCGCAAACATGTTTAAGCATCATTCTTTGTAAATCCTACAGGGGAATCACCGATATCCCAAATACAGGGTAACCTATTTGGAAGTCTGAGATCAGCCAAGCACACCTCCAAGCATAATCGTACCTATGTATAAAACATCATAATAATGTATCTACCTATCTATTAGTTTGTATTGTATAAGCTAAGTTTTCACCACTTATGTAAATGTAAAAACATTGTACGTAGTGTACCAAATGAAATTAGTTTTACTTCATACTGTACATGGAGTGTGAAGACTACTTTTAAGATTTCTAAATAAAGTTATTATTATTATTATTATAGCTTCACTAAATATATTCACTTGCACTGTAAATTTACGTAGTATTACATTTTATAATTTCTCTATTCAAGAACTACCTAATATTTAACTTTTGATACCATCGCTTTAATGTAGATAGTGAAAACTTTACTAAGTCTTGTGAAATAATATAACCATCTTATCTTAAGCATTACAGTATCTATTCCCTATTTTTCAAACTTAGTAACCAACTTCCAAACCACCGTCACGCTAATTTAAAAGTAGGTCACCATATTATTATGACGTTTCTAAAGCAAGTTGTCAGTCAAATCATGATTCTGAGTCGACGATAGATATAGGTTTTATAACCCTACGATAATTACTGATTGGAGTAATATCATATTCATATTAAACAAAAACTTCTAAAACTAAATTATCATTAGCTTACAATAGCTAATAGATTCCTAGTTCATCCAATAATTTTAAACAACCCCCAATCTATAAGAATTTTGCCTACCTATACCTATAACTAAAATTGCCTAGTAACTGTCTAGCATCCTGAATGCAATTATATTACCTACCTACCTACAATAATTATATTACCTACCTACTAACTTGATTCTGTTTTTTTTTATCATTATGCTCTCGCTTCGTAATATCTAATTAAAATTCAAAAATCTCTCCGTTACACTGCAACAATGTAAGACAAATCATTACAAACTGTATAAACCGCAAAATAAAACAATATCCTAGCCGTAGTAACCCAGGTTCGAATCCTGGTCACGGCACCAATGTAAGAAGATGGCCTTTAGAATATACTAATACTACCTATTTTCTAACTCGTGAATTTACCTACTTAAATAATTCAACAGTTTTGTTATGATTTGTCTATCACGGCCCGTAAAAGTCTAGTGATCAGTTTGAATAACCCTGCGTTGTGTATTGTAGTAACTCAGATTCTTTAAAGATTTCGAATTTTAATCCTATTCTACCTGAATGCACATTGTATATCAAACGCATAGATACCTATCCTATCTAAATATTCCTTCCTAGCACTTCCTACTTATTAACATGATTGAAATTATACTTTTATCTTAACTTCCTCAAAAATTTATCTTACCTAATAAATAATTTGTAATTCTTAGTGCAAATTTAACTTCTATAAACATCCCAGGTAGTCGAACAGACTCTCTACACGAGAAGCTACTATTCGAGCATGCAGGGCCCCTCCGCCGCCCTCAGCAGTGAAAGCCGACACCCTACAAGCCAATCTCCTCTACCAAAGGGATTTATTCAACCTATTTAGAGAATTGTTATTTAATTTTACCGTAGTAAAATATTCTAGTCTGTAAGTTCTGTATTCAAAGGGTAAGAATGGCATAATCTTTTCCATAATAATTATATATTTCCTCAAAATAATCTCCTCATTTGTGAAATCAATATCTAGTATTTCAATATTATGGTAAGAATATAAATGGATATATTTAGTCTTAGACTTGCTTACGAAGAAGGGAATCTCATTCACTTTTCATAGTTTCAGATAATCCCAAGAGACATAGCTCTAAATAGCTGGTACCAACGACCATCTAAGATCAATATTTCCAAACTGAACTAATCTGTCAGTGAGCTTATTCAATAATCTAGACTTTCTTTCACAATATGATTCAATCAATTCAGCAATTATTCAGCAATTTATTCTCTTATTATCTTGAGAATAGGATAGATAAATACAAAATTAATCTTTGACCTAGATTACGTGGATATTTGCCTTAGACTCATTTTACATACAACCTCCTTAAAAATCATAAATAATAATTTATTTTTCAAAAGTTTCCCTGCGTCATAAAATGACAAATGTCAATGAATTGAACGTCGCCTACATAATATTATTCCTAGTCGATTTTATGTGTACCTATTTTTCTACCTATCTAACTGGGTGTGTATGAACCAAACTAGAAGTTTGATGAACTTCACATTTACATTTATTCGTGCATGAGTGATTCTTGGTGCAATGAATCACTTTCCTAGCTAATTCTAAGCTTTTAGAGTTTGAGGTGGCGAGTCCCAAAGTTGTCTAAGCCCCTAATCCCTAAGGAAACACACAGTAGCGCTTGGGGTTTGGTAACTGTGTGAGACCAGATCCCTAAATACAGAGTGTAATATATAAATATATACATAGGAGTCATGTCCTTCTCAAGTATAAAGATCTGCAAATATCAGGTGTCATTACGACGTGGTAACTCTTCAGTGCTATCCCTGACACAGATATTTTTACTAGAAATAAAACAAGGGGACTTTGACAATGCCTTATCCGAAGACATGCCACCAAGGATCCCAAACCCTCGGAATACCTAATTCCCTAAGCAATGGACAAAAAAAATATAAGTTCCCTTTATGTAGTCACTGTTAGGTTCAGGGGAACTCAACGCTTCACATACAAAGCAATTATCTTCTGTAGAACTATTCTGAACCACTGTTTGTTGGTATAACCCACACTACTTACCTTAAATTATTGTTTTTATTATCAAATAATAAATACCAGACCAAATAGAGTTCAGAACAGTTCACAGGGAAGAGAGGGATGATTTTATATCTAGCTATGTACGTTTCAGTCCCAAATTTCAACAAATCTAATTATTTAGAATTTACGCTGATAAAATCACACGATCCGTATATCTCAAAAAATCAATCTTCGATCCGATTCGAGTAAGGATACTCTCCTTACTCCCGACAGACCTCAAATTTACCTCTTAAGATTTACGAATATAAATCTAACTCAGATTCCCTCCACACCTCACAAGAATCTAGCACTTTCCAGATAGTCTCGAACGAATCGACTGGATTATGACAGACCCCGTTCATTGTTTTGGTCCTCTGCTACCCCCAAAGTTATGCTGAATCGTACGTTATCGTCCTCGCTCGATCAGACGTGAGCTCACAATGAAAAAATCCTGGAATTTCTTCCGACCTTCAAAATCAAACTTCATTCTAATTTATTTTTCTTAATGAATTTTTGCCAGCAATATATTGCGAAGGTTGTAATATCCCAGATTAAAAACTCGCCTGTCAGACCTAATTAGTAAATCTAGTTTATTTTAAAAGAGGTTTTACTGTAGTTAGCAATATAATATTTCATGAAGGTTGTAATTCAAAACTTTTATCCTTATTTTTAGCGAATTATTTAACGAATCAACACCCGTTTCGTTACAGCGTTCAGCCATAAAATTGTCTGTACAAAATTGTCAGTCCCCTCTTCGTGACCAAACGCGTTCAATCACAAGTTACGAGTAACTGTCGAGTAAGTGTCGTTTAGTCACGGTCAGTGGCGCGGGTGGGGTTATCAGATGGATAACAAACAACTATTTACAACGTAAAGTGAGTGTGAAAATGAAAATAAAGTACACAGAAATGCAGCACGAGAGTTCAAGTTTCTATGTTCTTATGATACCTACCTACAGGAAATCGGTTTTTTTTTTCATTTTTTTTTAATTTAGCACGAAAAACTAGGTATTCTATAAATTTCTATATTTGGTACCTATTACCTATAGTGTTAAACCACACTTAAGTATTTCATTATGAATGAAAAATCTTACTTAAAGTTTATGACTTCGACCTAGTATTCCTTTATCTGTGCTTCGACTAAAGGGCTTGTATCACGCTTGTATCACGCGGGTTCGAATCCCGTCGAAGTCATAGACTTTTAGTAAGATTCTTCATTCATAACTAAGTATTCCTTAACCAATTGAGTTACCGTGTGATACCCGGAAATAAACTAAACTAACCCATAAACGGGAAATAAAATATTTCCCAATGGTCGGTGTAAATTGCCACTTCCGGTCGCCATTTCCGGCAATAAGCCTCCTTCCGGCAGGTGGCGCTAGTTCAGGCTTTAAGGGTAAACGAGGTTTAGGTACAATGTAAAGTTTATAACCTTTTGCGAGACAAATGTTTGTATGATTTACAGATATTTGTTCCGGGTCTGGATGTTTTTCTATCTATAATAAAATGTATGTATTTACAAAAAATATAAGTATATCTAAGTAGGACATATTAGTCATCTGGTCACCCTAATACAAGAATTAAGTTGCTTAGCTTGGGACTAGATGACGCTGTGTGGAATGTCCAAGGATATTTATTTATTATTTTATTAGATGTTTCGGGGGAATTTTCTGTTGTAAAGCCAAAATCAACTCCAACTGCGCCATGGCTCGACAAAATCAAGCATACCATCGATTTTGGATGCGTGAGTCACAAGAACAGAAATGGAAAGAAAGAAAAAGCATTAATTTCACACAAACATACAAACTAAACAATTCACAAAAACATAATTTATAAAAATACACAATGTGTCCCAAATAGGCGTCCAACTCAGATTTTGCTGTTTTGTTTTGTTTGGCATTTAAAATAGCGTAAATAAAGAGAAGCTTACACTACACTTACACCCACACCCAACGGTGGGATACTATTATCTATGGATAATGATGATGAAAGCCAGAATGGTACTTAGACTTAGGAACTTGTTAGGAATGTATCTCTCCGGACAGGAGGCGTGATTTCATGTCAAAATGATGATACCTAGGTAGGCTTCAAAATCGTAACTTTCCAGTGGTTTAATAACGGCCGGTTTCAATATTAAACTTACGAATGATCGTAGATTGATCGCCATAGCAACTTTGTTTAGACAACAAAAAATGGAGGACACTTTTTGACAGATAAGAATATTACTATGACGACAGATCCACGGTTATTAGTAAGTTGAATATTGCAACCCGGCATAAGTCGGTCTGAAAATGATAGCAACGAAAATAATAGCAAAAACATCTGAATTGTTGAACAAACAAATCATATAAAATACATACTGAATACAAAATAGGTACCTACATTATTGTATAAGAGGGAGATGGGAGAAGGGAGGCTATGCGGAAAACCTCAGATGAATTTGTTTCTTAAAAACTTGGCAACGGGGCCTCGAGACGAAAGCAACATATGGATAAGCTAAACTGTGAACACAACATAATTACTGAGCAAAAATGTAGAAGATTGAGCAATTATAACAATAAAAAATACTGGACATTTTACACAGCATCTCCTTGCCCAAAACTTGTGTTTATGGAACTAAATGGAACGGATATAATACAATTATCATAATACTTTTTTGTAAATACATTTAAAACTACTTACTTACAAAGAAAAACACCCAGACCCGAGACAAACATTGTGCAGATCATAAAAACATTTACCCCGCATTGATAATCAAACCCCGGCATATTTAAGTCATACTTACTTTAAACCTTTAAAACCACTTATACTTGGGTCTAGCAGCTAGACCCAAAGTTAGTGTAGTTAGATAATGCTGAGAATGAGACACTAGACTAGACACCCACAGTGTTTGTAGGTAATTATGATATTACCTGATGGTTTGATCGCAACGTCTTATCCATATTAGTCTTTCTATTTTTTCCATCATCAAAGAAACGAAACGCGGGAAAGTTTAAGAAAAATAATTACGATAGCTCCCTCCGAAAACAGTTCGGGAACTCGGGAGTTTTAAATAATTAGGGAGTTTTTCCCTTTATTTTTCGGCAAACATCCGTAACGAGATTACAATGATTACCTTTTGGCTTTGTTCTTATTTATGTATTTAATTGTTTTATGGTTTATTTTATGCTTTTGTATAATTTGATTAGGTTTGGTAACTAATCTCTTCCTAAATTTAATATGGTTTGGCTGGTCAATAATCTCTTCCTAGGTAGGTTCCTACATTATGATGTTTTCTAAAATCATCTCTCGTTGAAGTTAAGTTAATACTTAGTACCTAATAGTAATATGTAGTAATATATCGACTTTGATAATAGTAATTTAATAGGCTAGGAATTCTGAAAGGTCATCAATTTGGATGGGTGACCGCATTAAGTAAGTAAGTGAGCGGTTCCGTGCTTCGGAGAGCATGTTAAACTGTCGGTCCCGGTTTTTAAAGATGTTCAGCCATGACGGAGGCTAAGTACTTAGTTTGCTCGTGAAAAGGCAACAAACATCCACGCATCCATACAAATTTTCTCGTTCAAAATTATTACAATCCTACTAATATTTCATTTATTTTAGACCTTTAATTCCAGCCAGGATAATTTGAATAAAACCTATTTTGTTCTACATAAAAAGGAAAACATCACACACAGTTTTCCGTGTGTGTGCGTGCCCCGCCCCGAGCGATGGAAATGCGCCTTCGGTGTCGCCCGCGGCTCCACGAGGTAAAGGTCGAAGCTGCAGTTTCTTACTGGCACATTTTTCGGGCATTCTCTATTTAAATATTTGGAAGATGACATTAGTGACAATTCTGGATGTCAAAACTTAACTAAACCAATTTGACAGCAGTAAAAATGTTGCCGTCCCTTTCGTAGCGATCGAATTAAAAAGGATGGCATCAATTTTAGTGCTGTCATATTAGGTTAGTTAAGTTTTGGCGGCATTCTGAATTGCCACTACTATCTTATCTGCTAACTGAAGCGCTCGTTGCGAAGCTAGCTAGTGCCCGGTTCTATATCCAACGTACGGATGACCGTCGATCTATCTCTACAAAAACGTTGTTTATACAACACAAAATGTATGACACTTTTTAACAAATAACAACGTTGCTATGACGATCGATCTACGGTCCACCCATTAAAAAAAATTGAGAATCAGATTAGGAGAGTTATGAACAGCAATGCACCTCGAGAGTGCAAGAAATTGCGCTCTTTGAACGCAATTGAAGTCAGTTTTATAAAATGTTTAAAGCCACTACCTAACTTGTCTCTGGCTTTGTTGAGTTATAAAATAATGTTGAATCAATCAATGACAGCTGGTTAGCGCTACTCAGCAATGGTGAAAGTCACTTGCTTTAATAAACAGCTACAACTAGGGAGCTTGTTGGAGATTTCATTATAAATGAAAAATCTTACTAAAAGTTAACAGCTCCGGCAGGATTCGAACCTGCGTAGATACAAGCGATCGCTCTCAAACCGAGCTGCCTGACCACTAGGCTACGGAACCTGTACCTACGCCGAGAGCTGAAACTATTAGTAAGATGATTTCTCGGTTAAAGCACCAATGATGATTGTTGTTGGAGATGGTGAAACCAAGAGCCTTAACTAACTCTTTAATGTAATCCCTCGTCTTTATTGTGATTGGATGACGTATTTTATGCATATCGTGATCCTTAACTCAAATAGAACTGTATAATTATGTTTTTTTATCATAAATACCCAAATCCGGTCTTATTCGCGTCACACGTAACCGTTTACAGTAGACATAGGGCGGGCTACTGTTCACAGCCTGCGGCCTTCCTGACCAATCACAGTGCTCCGAGCTATATCACCCTCTCGCTTACGCTCGCTAATACCCCCATCCGGCTATCCCTGTCTCTTCCCCCGGCGAAAATCCTAGCTACACAAATTGAGTCACCAACTTTTCACTATAGAACACTCTCTTTAAGGTCCACTTTTGTTTGAACAAACCCTCGTCGCTTCAGGCGTTGTGAATTTGTTTATTTGATATCGAGCGTCAGGCAGGCGACGATTTCAAGTTCAGATTTTCCTTTCATCTGACTTTGAACCTTATTCCTTCAGGCGGTGAAGCTATAAGGGTTCCTCGTTTTCAGGAATTGTATTTACGTGTGCAATGCTGGCATTTTCATTGTTACATTACTGTGCTTGTCCTGCTCCTCGTCGGACTTTCACCTTTCTGGAATTCATGTTAGAGAGTATTTTTGTGTGGGTGTTTTTCGGAGTTGTGTCGTTTTAAGCTTGTGGTATAAATTGCCGTAGGCTAAACCTATTTGCGATGACAATTTTGCGAGCGTTGGGGAACGAAATATTATGCCTTTTATTCGTAGAGTCGGGATTAAAGCTCTAAAACGGAATTGCTGTCAGAGCTTTGTTGAGAATTTGCGAACTACACCTACCTATTCGGAGTTGCCTCTTTGTTTTACAACGGTACCTACCTAAAAGAGTTAGGGTTGAATGAGGGTTATTAAGTATAATTAGTGGAAAGAGTAATCAGAGTTCATTTTATGAATTAAGTACCTACAGCAACGATACTTAAGTAGAATAGAAATACCTACTTGTATCATTTATACTACCTACTTACCTCCTGTTTTCTGTTGTAGGTAGTGTACTCTACCTACCTATACCTATCCATCTGCCATTTTATTATTTAGACATGACTGTGACTAGGTAGGTAGGTACTGAAAAGACGTCATTTTAGAAATTTAAAATCTTTAACATTTGTTTACTTTTTAAAAAGGATGGTAGAATAAAAAGGGTTTCACGAATTTTCTGTTTAAAAAATAATAGGAAAAAGTAAATAAATAAATGAACCAGTAAAAACTATTAGGTACTTACCCAATTCATTTTCAATCAAAACCACTCGCTAACAAAAACCAAAGAAAAACAATAACAACAAAACCTGAATTATGTCTGTCATACAGAAAGCTTAGCGAAAACAAAACAGCCTTTTGTAATGTACAATAAGGTTTATTTTCCTGGATTAAATTTGAGCTTTTCGTGTTTCGTTTTAAAAACGAGAATAAACAAAGTCCCCGTCTAAGAAAACTGCGTCTGATTTTTGTATTTTTATTCGCTGTTTAAATTGAGGAGGGAAGATTGCGAACCCAATCATTGAATTTCGTATTTTCATTATATTTATTTCATTCTATTTGACGACCTCTGTGGTGCAGTCGGTGAAAGCCCGCCTGAGACGCGGAGGTTGCGGGTTCGATCCCCGCTACGAGACAAATGTTTGTATGATCTGCAAATATATCTCTCGAGTTCTGTGTCTATTATGTATTTATTTCCAGAAAGTGTGGAAGGCGCGAAACATACTCTAGTCAGAATATCTTAGGTGTATTAGAGGTACTTATTTGAAAATATCTAAGACGATAGCACTTATATAGCACTTAGCTAGTAAGCCCATGTAAACCAGCCATTATACATAAATTTGATACCTACATGATTATATTTTGACAGAAGTTAATAATCCATACTATACACATACTTAGGTACATTATGGTTTTCTTACGATCTGTTTTTAATTTAAGTACCTACCTAATTAGAAACAAATTATTTTTTTCAAATGAAAAAATATTAATGAATCTACGACCTTAGGGATCGCCAAGGTGCGCTAATTTACATTCTATTTTACAAAACTGTCAAAACATTTCTGTAATATAAATTACAAAATAAATAAATATAAATAATTATGTACAAATAAATTTATAAGTAGCATAAAACCTCCATTCATGGGAAATAAACTTAATCGACAATTCGTCTCACTTACCCACTTGTTCGATTTTCAAATAGTTTTAAAAAAAGAATAACATTTTTTGAAAGCCTTGAAGTGGAATCACCTGACAGCTGACACATAACTTTACCACGAGGATAAAAATTACATGCTCTTTTTTTCGGGTAATTCAAATCCTAGCGTGGAATTCGAGTAAATTCCCAGAAATTGGCAAAGTATTTTTTGCACTTGCCATTGCCACTCTATACCGCGAAGAGAACTCATAAATTATCATCATTCTTCATGTTAAATTCATATTTTTGTTGAATAGCTAAACTAACTAAGTAACTATTTAGCTATTTGACACTAAAACTAAGGCCTTTTTGCATCCTTTTTGGTATCAAATAACGTAACGTATCCATCGAGTATTCTGTCAAGGGTAACCAGAAGTCTGATTATATTATTTAGATACCTTTTTTCGTAACAAATACATAGGTACATAATGTAGGTACTTATAGATTGAAAAACATCCGGACCCGGAACAAATATCTGCAGAACATACAAACATTTGTCCCGCGGCGGGGATCGAACCCGCAACCTCTGCCAGGAAGAGAACAGCGCACATCAGATCAGACCGTATCATGATAGACCCTCGCTAAACCCATACAAAAACTTTCCAAAGTAACATTTTATGCCTTTTACACGTCTTTTTACCTTTTTTTCTCTTTTACACGTCTTCAAAGTCTTCAAACACATTTCAAAGTACCAGGCGGGCATACGGGCGAGGAGTCTCGTTTCTAGAACAATACGCGCACGCAAGGCAGAATGGGAAGACTAATGGCCGCTGAATATTTTACACGCGCACTTTGTAACTGCTGAAAGATTTTTAGCTTTAAAAGACAGTATCCAACGTGTAAGAATAGTAGGTGTATAAAACAAATATAAGTACTTACATTATGTTTTATTCCAAAACTTTGGTACACTGAAATGAATCTTAACTTTAATCTTACATCTTTATTACCAGCACTAATACAACACTATAAAATAAGCATCTTGTACATTATAATGCAGTATTTCTCAGCAAATCTTCGTGCAGGTGTAAATTATGATTTGATTGAATTTGATTTGAAATTGAGTAGATAATTTGTATGTGTTTTAGATTTTTAAACAGTTTAAACCCAATCAGTACCCATACTATTTTTTATTGTCCACTACATCCGGCGGTTATCTGGTAGAGATCGCTTCTTAGCGATTAGACCGCTGATTGTATGTCATTTGTTTTTAGTTTTTTTTGTGTATTGATGATATTTATTTATAAATACATGGACACGGGGTTTTATCGCGTTATTTACTTAAGTATCTACCCTTCTTGTCCATGTATTTATAAAATGAATTGTGATCGCGAAAGTTTAAGAAAAACTATTGATGATTTTGTTATGGTGTGCAATAAAGTATTTACTATCTATTTACCTATCTAATCTACCTGCATAACTTTGTTGAAATAAGTCTTCAGACTAATAAATAAGTGACATTGCCCACCAATCATACCAACGTAATAACTGCATTTGCGCCAAATGCTAATGAAATGGCCACGACCGGTAAACAACTATGTTTCACACCGTTGCTGTATTACTCAGGTATTTTTATGTTAACGAGTGGTTAACGCGTTTACTGCCAGCATCAGTGCCTTTTGAAAGTGAGGGCCACAGTGGCACCGCTTGATTTGACAACTTTGATAACGGTTTTTTTGATTTGAATTTCTTGGTCTTGGTATGGCACGGTATAGTCGATTTATACCATTACTAGGCTTAATACCCAGCTGTGGCTAACGCCTGGCAGACAAAGTGAAATGTCAAACCAAAGTATATTATAATCTGTGGCGCTCGCGTTTACACCGGTCATAACGGTGTAAAGTTGCAAATTGATTTGTGTTCGCGCTCTTGAGGTTATAATTTTCGCGCCCCGTGCTGAGCGCGCAGTGGTGCCAACATGCCAACTTTTAGTTCCTTTTGAAATAGATGTTCTCTTTTTAAATGTTGGTAATGATTGTGTTTATGCGGTGTCAATGACTTTTTAAAGTACCTATAATTGTTAAAGTTTTCAATAGAGATATTTTTTGTCTTTTGTAGGTTGTTTGAAATATTTCAAGATTGTGCTCTAGGTATTGCTTTTTGAGAACTTCTAATAGGTACTTACCTACTTCTTTCAGCTTGAAGCTGGTTTAATGTTTGAGAAGATTTTATGAAGTTCAGTTTATTGAACAACATTTAAGAATTTAGTAGGTAGGTACTTACCTATCTACTTACTCCTCTTATTTTATTTTTTATTCTTAAAAGTTGTTATTTCTAAAGAGTTCTCAATCAGATTTCAGCCGTAGGTAGGTATTTATGTTGTATTTAAGTAGTCATTTCATGCTGCTTATGCATTTCATTACTTTCTATACCCAACCCAGGTTGCCTAGAAGACATCCCTTTTAGCGTTAAGGCAGGCCATCAATTGTAGGTAAGTACTTAAGTAGGTACTATTATTTTTAAGCAACTTGTCGCTATAATTTTTTTTTGCACGAATCTTTCTATCTTTAATCTATTAATTCACGGTTTAAAATAAGTAACTGTAAACTCTCGGTCTTATTTACATTAATCAGAGTAAAACCAACTTAAAACAGCTTAAGAATTCTATAATAAAATAAGAAAATCATTTGCAGACAGCTCATTACATTAGCAGGACTGATGGGGGACCGTAATCCCACAAAGCGACGTCACTAGCAGTCACAGGGCGGACTTTGATCTCTTCAGTACCTGAGACCTTGGTGCGTAGACAAGTGACAAGTGTCGTATCTATTCTCTTTCTATTATCGCTACACCTTTGATTTGACATTTCTGATCGCTCTAGTTTTCGTCATAGAATGTCAATTCCTATAAATTTTTTTTAGTTTCTAATCGAAAGCGATTGTCGAAATGTAACATGGCTAGGGTAGCTTATGTTAAAAGTATTGTACCTACTTAGTTTTATTTTTATAAGTATGTATTTATTTAAACATATCGACCTCATTTTCCAAACTTTTTGATTTTAGAGAGGTGGGATAGGCTTGCCTAGCACCTTCGAGGAGTAGGTTTACTTTACAACTTTACCAACGAAATAGGATTCATTTTTACATATAACTAGCTGCGCCCCGCGGTTTCGTTCTCGTTCCCGTGGGAATACCGGAATCAAAAGTAGCCTATTGTTTAAGTAATCCAGGGTAAAGTATTCTGGTACCAAATTTCATTCAAATCCAGCTGTTTGAGAGTAACAAACACACACAAACTTTCATCTCTTTAATATTAGTGATAGATTTATCAATATACACACTCGTTACGTGTTGAGGACCCGTATATCAGCGCTCAGCGTGTCGCGACAGACCTGTAACTCGCTTACTGTTGGACTAACTTACTGTTGTCAGGCGATAACCTGTTGACTACATACAACAAAAATCTTTAAAAATAACAACATATTGCAATAAAGTCCCTTATTCTTCTGGAAAGTCTAAATCTAAAAGTTGGCTAATAGGCCTAACATGGTAAACGTTGTACACTGACGGTTTGAAAATGTTCGTCACCTTAGAGTCGGTTTTCGCTTGCACCAGATTGCAAGAATCAATTTTTATTGTACCAACATATTGCCAGTGACGTTCCTTTTTCAAGTTTCAAAAGGGATTATGTGCTCGTGCGACGAATTTTTCAAACCGTCACTGTACAAACGCGTCAAGACGACATAATAAATGAAATACTTATCTCGATAATAGTGGCAATTCTGAGTGTCGCAAAAGCTAAACTAACCTAACTAAAACTATTGCCATCCTTTTTATTCCCATCGCTATGAAAGGGACGGCAACAATTTTAGTTAGCTTAGTTTAGCTTTTGCGACACTCAGAATTGCCACTAATGTCAAACTGCTCTACGTAAAATTAAATTACGTATTTACGTATTTAAACCAGTTTGTCGTGGTGCACATCTTAAGCCTACTGGAAGATAATAGTGGCAATTCTGAGTGTCGCAAAAGCTAAACTAGGCTAACTAAAATTGTTGCCGTCCCTTTCATAGCGATGGAAATAAAAAGGATGGCAACAATTTTAGTTAGCTTAGTTTAGCTTTTGCGACACTCAGAATTGCCACTAATAGCGGCGTAACTGCGTTGGACTTTGCTTCAAGTCACAAATCTGGCATTTGCTAGCTGGATGACGTAGATTTGTGAACTTCCGGCTCAGTCCGCCAGTAAATGTCATTCTGCTAAACGCTGATTAACTAACTTATCGCTAAATCAGTATTAGACAAGACTTGATCAAAATAGAAAAAAATTAAGTAGGTACCTAAATATGATCACGACTGTATCCCAGGGAGCGTTAGACATTTCTTTCAGATCTTTTAGCCAATTTTTAGATCCTTTTGAAGATGCCTAAAGGGGTAGTCAGAGGTATTTCCAAATACATATAACTTTAAGAAATGCGCCATTTATTTTTTTCTAATAAATAAAAGCTTAGGATTATTTAGTAGTGTACCTACAACAGAATCATCACCAGTGGTACAATCGCAGTCAGAAAAAAAAGATTCAAAAGTACAAGTTATTTACGACAAATTGCGTACACTCAAGTACACATGTCCGGGCAAACACGCTACCGCGTCATGCTGCGTACTTTTATTGCTATCAAGTGTAATTGAATTCTAGATATTACCCGTTTAATGCGCGTATTCATTTATTGCTGATTTATTTACGGGTATTTGTAATGCACCTGCAATTATTGGGTACAGTTAGACGCAAAGTTTGTAGTGATTTAAAACTTCTAACTTTTAAACTTTTTAGCCTTTAGATAAGCAAAAAACTTCTAAATTTGAAACTTTTGGCTTAGAATACCGTCTTGACTCATTAATATTTGCTAAACGTTTTTTTTCTTTAAAAATTTATTTGACGGTTATGATTAGATGGTTACGATTTTTTTATTGAAGTCATGGAATTGTGACTTATAAAAATGCAATTCTGCGCAGTAAGTAAGTAATTGCAGTGTTCTTCGAAGGAGCAAGCAGATATTCTGCATAACCACAGCATTTGCGGCGCAGGCACTGAACACGTTAAACCATAATCATATAGGTCATACATTAATATCATTATTATACCTAGGTCATATAGGTCATCTACTTCAGCGCGAACTAATTAAAACCACCATGAGACTTATTACTAGTTCACTTTTGATTTAAAAAGTATGAAAAAGTTAATGGGCTAGTGTTGGGCAAGTCAAATATTCCAGTCGATGAATATGTTATATGTTTTGGAGGACGGCCGCGGGCGCGCCATCTGTCAACGATGCAAGAAGTCGGAGTCTTGAGTAGTGATGGGGTTTAACGTTACAATTTAACAATAAAACGCGGTTGCACTGTTTATAAAATATACTTAGTATACCTAGTAAGTTCTAGATAGATTTAGCAGATGCTATCTATAGGTACTAATATTATAAAGAGGTACTTAAAGTTGATTTGTTTGTTTGTATGTTTGGGGTAATCTCCGAAACTACTCATCCGATGAGCTTACTCATTCGGAAGCCGATGAGACTTTCCGAATGAGCATAGGCTATTATTTTATCAAGGTAGGTACCACGCGAGCGAAGCCACGGGCGAGTAAGCTAGTTGTGATATATTTTTGATAAACGCGCAGTAACTACCTAATAATAGATGGATGTTTGTTACTCTTTAAGCGATAACTACTGAACGGATTTGACTGAAACGCTAACGCTAATAAGGCAAATTTTTTATCCAAGTAGGTAAGGTACCTAGGTAGGTAAATAGTGGCGAATCCGCGGCTGAGTAAGTTATCTATACTCTTCATACACTAAATGTTAGTAAATCGTCCGCAATGGTGTAGTCAGAGGAAAGTCTTTCGCATTTACGAATATTTTTTGCTTGTAATAGGTACTCAAGTTCTTTATTCTACGGGGTCGTCAAAGAAAAGCATAAAAAAGCCCATTTTTTGAAAATGTTTCGCATGTAACTATGATTTGTTTTTGTTACGGAAAAATCACATCACTAGTTCTCAAAATCAGAGTGGCTCTATAAATTATTCATAGTGTAGTTTTTTATCCATCAGTGTCGGTAGAGCGCGGACAGATGGCGTTGTTTACTGAAAATTACGCGTCAAATGACTTGTTCTAAAATAAGTGTGGAGAAATGGCTGTGTCAATGTAGGGGAAACGATTTACCAATGACAAACTAAGTAATAAAATAGAATTATGACGTATAAGTATTCTAGGATTAAGTTTGAAAAAATAAGTAAGTCCACCCGCGACCATGCTATTGCAACATAGGCGAAACGTCGCGGGACGTAAAGAAATAAGATAAATAACGCGATAAAACCCCGTGTCCGTGTATTTTTATAAATATAAATATGTAAGAAGGTAAGTATGGAATATATTTTATTATCTAATCAAGTCTTAATAATTAAGTAATAAATATGTCATATTTTGAGCTTAAGAAGATTAGGTGTAAGTTTAAAATTGAATACGTCCTATATTCGCATCAAATGACTTGAAATGACTGCCTCATTCTTTAATCGACATTGAAGAACACAATTGATTGGTTAACATTTCATCAATTTGTAAAAAGAATACAAAATTACAAAGTATTCTAAATTCAAAACGAGCTGTTATTTAAAACCAGCGTTCCGTGGAAGGGTGACAAACCCTCCGCGGGTCGATCGAAGTGATTATACACGCATGCGATATGGATGGTCTTATGCAACGAAATAATGAAGTTTAACCAAATTCATAAAAATACCAAAGCCAACTAAAGAAAATTATGGTAGCAATTTTTTTAGTAGGTACTTCGATATTAAAAGGCTCTAACTTATAAATACCTAACTGTAAAAATGGTTGCTAAAACCTTTGTTTGAATAATATAGGTAATACTATCATCATGTATTGTGATAGGTAAATGATAAAATACATTTTACAAATTAAAAAAACATTTAAACAACAAATACATTGCTATACAATAAAGTGGTCCAGTCCAATCTATGTGATGGTTAGCAGCTTAAAATCTACTAAGTAGGTATAGGTTAATGTGATAACTTTGAATTACATTTCGTTGTTTAAATAATCCTTCTCTGTTAACAAAAATAGAGTTTTCTTTACGTATTTACTAAATTGCTTACAATGTTATCGAACATATTTAGTTTTGAAAATATTCCTAGGTACATCTCGCATTGTACCGTCCCCAATTACTTATTCAGAAGGTATTCAATCGACGGGCGAGCGATAGCGCTGTCAAGTGGCATTGTTCTAAACACGGCGCGGGACGAATGCTTTAATTACTGCCTTGTGTTTGATCATGTGGCAGTTTTGGAAGAAAGAACTCAGTCATTATAATTTTGAGCGAAAGTTTAAATGAACCGGGTTGCTAAAAGACAATGGTGATAAATAAATAAAGTTAAAATATTAAAAAAAAAAAATCATCAATTCAAAATAATGTTTTGTCGAGATAATTCAATAAAAACTCAAGAGCCACACACGAGCAGTGAATTCCATTAGGTATAGTAAGTATACCTACCTACTACTCAATTAGTGTTCTAATACACGCTGATGTGCTTGCAATCTGTCACGTATGGTATGCTCGTAAGTTAAGTTATGTAAGTTCGTTCGTAAGCAATTGGTGGCTATGGCTAATCAGTAGCAGCGATGTATTGGTATTATGTCAAATTTAATAAAGAGTTGCAGTAGCGTTGCGTTTGCGTTCGCTCCGCAGGACAACATCGCTCAAAACAGTTCTAAATTAAAAAAAATCCGGAATCTTCGAAAGGTTCCAAGTAGCAGCGATGTGTCAAATTCTAATATAGAGTTGCAGTACCTATGTAACGTTGCGTTTGCTCAGCAGACAACATCGCCCAAAATAGTTCTAAATTTAAAAAATCCGGAAGCTTCGAAATGTTCGAAGTAGCAGCGATGTGTCAAATTCAAATAAAGAGTTGCAGTAGCGTTGCGTCCGCTCCGCAGGACGTCACCGCCCGCCGCGCGTTGCGGTTAACGAGGTTAATCATTAAAAAACATTTTGTTGGACAACTGTAGGTATTTACTTGTACTTGTTTTAATTTTGTTTTCATTAATTTTATGTTTGAATCTCATAGGTTTTAATTTGAGGAATCATTTCTTTCAGCCATGTTGGTTGAATGAGTTAGTACCTAATACCTCGACATTCCAAGTTTTTGCTTCTTATTAGAATCAAAGCTCTATTAATATTTAAATCGCTGAAAAACGTAGGCATATATATTGTGCCTTTACCGTACCATAATATCATAAAACACAATCATGTATATAAGTTCACTGTTTCATTAAAAAATCTACTCACAACCGCCAAATTAATTCAGAATACACAATACTTACAAAATCAACAAGACTTCATTTAAAGCTCAGTGAATATACGTATAACTTTAAAGCATAGAGCACACTCTAAACAGGCTAATCTTCCCCTCAACTGCACTTAAGTAATGAAAGCCATAATCCTTATCCCATGCGATGTAAACATGCCTTAGGCAGGACATATCGAATTTGCAATGGGGATTTTGAATTTCGAACCCATGATTTTAATCGGGGTAAGAATAGATTTTGAACGGAACCTTTTTACTGGCAACACAAAAAAAAGTTATGGTTTTATGAACGGATTCTGAAAAAACGTCTTTATTTTGCAAATAGTTAGGTATATAATCAAATAATTTCACTGGTTGAATGAGATTTTGCAAATAATTAAAAAGATGATTTGAAAAAGAAAAAAATCTAAGTATTTTCCAATAATAAGCTGTTGCTGATTTCAAAACCACAACGTAACGTAATGTTAGTTTTGCATTTTCTACTAACGAATGAAATGTAGGTAAGTATTTATAGTTTCATGCGCCTATTAAAACGAAAATCCAAAAGAATAGTGTTATTCAATGGGACCTAGTAAGTAGTTAGCACACAGTCCTTTTCTCAATTACCAGCTGTGAGGCACACGTTCATTTCCCGTCTGTCATTTTTTTTTTTAATTGGAACATATTCGCGGCTATCGTTCAACAGCGGGTGATGCTTTTTATAGTGGAAGTTTGGGTAGGGGTCGGCGTAGCCTCGAGGTATTTGGTTTTGAGAAGCGTAGGCATATTGGAATAAGACAATCTGGCCCCCTGTAATAACTTGGCAACAATGAGCGGCTCGATGCGAACTTGCGTTTTATGAATCCATTGTGTGTACTCGGATAATAATAGTAAAACCGAATGATATAAACATTGGGGGAGTTTGTGAGACTTTGACGTTGAAATATGTACTAAAAATATTCGCAAAAACATCTTTCAAACAATATTTCTTTGAACCAGTAATAAGAAAAAGGATTAACACAAAAGCTTTACTCCAGTTGAAGGAATGTGAATGCTTTACATAATGAAACCGACACCGCATAAGGAACAATTTCACCATGGTAAATAATTATGTACACCATATAATTTGCGGGAAAATGCAAAACATTACAATCA
Organism: Xanthorhoe designata; assembly: GCA_963582015.1. NCBI lineage: Eukaryota > Metazoa > Arthropoda > Insecta > Lepidoptera > Geometridae > Xanthorhoe > Xanthorhoe designata. The sequence continues at coordinate 4,838,973 of OY757053.1, forward strand.
TGTACAAAATATGCCATATTTATTTAATTTTACAAAAGCAATATGAGCTTATATACCTATTAAAGCTAAGAAAATAACTTGAATTGAGTCCATTGTGCGATTGTTTTCATACAGAACAGAGGCTGTGTTCCCGGCGAGGTACCAGGGCCGCAGATATACAAGGAGGTGGGTGCGGGGCGTGGCGGGGAGCGATCCGTCAGCGGCTCGCGGCGGTCACGACGACCGGCGACCTAGGGCTCCGAGCACACTTGCTGCCTGGTAGTGGGCTGCTATGGCTGTAGGCTGATGCCATTTGAACACCGCCGCACGCTACTTATGCATGCCGGTGTACATACGCCTGGTATTTATAGAAGTCATTCGTTATCAGGTACATAGCGTTGTATCTTGTAACTTATAAATTCTACATCTGTAATTTCATACAAGGTATGGACTAATTCTAGCTTGTTATAGTTACCTACTGTATTTATTACCAGAGAAGATATACGGCCAATTTTGCATAATTTAGTTGCTTCAGTGCCACAAGACCATGACTTTGTGCAGCTAAAAGCTGTAAAAATGAATTATTTCCAATGTGGACGCCTCCGAGGTCGGCGCGCGACTGCCCGCTCGCGTGCCAGTAATTGCCCAGCGTTCCTTTTTTGAATAACTATCACGACTTTTTCGCTCCATATACTCTTCTTTTTCTTTCAGACATTCCAAGCATACGTACTGGCCGGTAATTTAGCCGCGTTCGGATTTCCAAGCATCCGCTATATGAAACCAAGACAGAATAATGTTTTTGGTATTTACTGGCAAGCTTTGATATCTGTGACAAGAGAAACATACTCTACCTTTTGAATGTCACGTTTATAGTTAATGTACTTAACTTAAATCCCATTTCAAATATTTAGGCCGGTATTCAGAGACCTTACTCAAGCGTCGATCTGTGCTTGAGCGTCGATTTAAGTATCGTTTCTTATTCAAGAACGTTACTTGAGAGTAGTTTTGCTGATCAGAGTTCAGCTGAGTCGAGTTCAGCTGAGTCGAGTTCACCTGAGTAATTCCTTATTCAAAAACCTCAATCAAATGAAATCGATGCTTGAGTTTGACATTTTTCAAAGGAATCTGAGTAAATGCTTGAGAGTGGTCTGGACCACGCTTGAGCATTTACTCAGATAGCATTTTTGTTTTGTTTTCAGTAAAAATGGATAATATATTCGATTCGTTGTATTTTCGAGGTCATCTAAGCATGCTAGAATAACGGACACACAGGACAAGACTTCAAAATATGCATGGGGACCTTGTTTCTGTTTCATACAGACAAATGATATAAGGACTTGTGAATTTATAGTTAGTATTAGCACAGATAAAATAATACTATTAGTTTAGTCTTGGTAGGTAGGTACTCATAAGGATTACTTACCTACTTTATTTATGTCGAAAATTCTACCTACGTACATAACCTAAACACATTTGGTTTGGCTGGGGTAAAATAAAAAATATATTGACAAAACTACCATAATGTTTTTATTTAATATTTTACACACACTTATTTAAAACGTATTAAATAAAGTTTATAGGAGTCACGGGAAACAGCTAATCGTTAGATCATGTCCAGGCTAAGCTTGTTGAGAGAGATCCTTCGTGTCTCGTCATCTTCAACGAGTGCTGGTGCTATCTTCCACAACGTTTGTGTCTACAAACACTACATAATGCATCAGACCAGGGCAAGAAGCACTACCGCCGATAACCAAGCAGTATTACCTGTCTTTGGTCAAAGCGTAAAAATAAATTCATTGATTTCACATTTTCATCCCGCGATTTGGCGATTGTTGAAATTTGATTGACTTGCTTGACGACTGACGTATGAATGAATGAATTTGTCAGTTTTCTAAAGTCGTTCCGTTACACGTTATTTTTACTTCACTTTCGAGAGTCGCCATTAATTTTTCATCCAGGCATTTTGAATTTCTGCGTATAACGGAATGGAAGTACAAAATAAATTAAAAATGTAAATGAGAACAGACTGAATTCATAAACAAAAAGGAATCGACACTTGAGACTCGATTTAGCTGAGCATTTACTCAAGCAACGTTCTTGAATACAAACGATACTTAAGCAACGAATCAATGCTTAAGCAGAGTTCCGCTGAACCGAGTTCAAATCGACGCTTGAGTCAGGTCTCTGAATACCGGCCTTAGTGTCCAGTAATTTTCTACTGAGATATTAAAGGCTTATTCCGCTTGAGTCAAGGCAAAGATTTAATTTGTGATTAAAAATAAATAACAAGTAAAAGGTTTTATCTGTGAAATAATTTACATGGCTCACTTACCTACCTATATTAACAAAAGTACCTACCTTTAATATACATACCTAATAAATAGCATGCCTGGTTTTTTTTCTGTTTATTTTGCCTTCGCATGGTTTGTGCATTATCATGCTTGTTTTCTCCTGAATTCAAGACTGACCTTTATCCCAACACTATTTTTTGTTTTGGTAGATATTTCCGCTGACTGTTGTCGAATCGGTTGATCAACTATAACAAGTTTTTTTTGTTTTAAAACGTTCTGTTTTACAAACTGTAACGCAATTTTACTGCAAATGTTGTTGGGTTAAAATCCAGTCATATTATACCAGTCAGTAGGTACTATTATTCAAAAAGTTTATAATTATATTCAAAATCAAGATATCCATTGTTAAACTTGTTCAATTAGACTTGGTTAAGGCAATTTTGTTTGAAATAATATACCTTCGTCCACGATGATGGAAGGCTTTGAAAATTTCCACGAATTATTTTAATATAGCAGTCAACGACAAAATTGTAAACATTTCAAGCTTTAAAATTTAAATAACAATGAAACTAGCATAATATATTATTTAAATAACTACGGACTGATATTTCGTTATCTATTTAGGTACTTAACAAGACAACCTTAGAAGTAACAAGAAAAAAAACATTGTTTAATGTTTTTTTTCTTGTTACTTCTAAGACAACTAACTTGTTACTTCTAAGACTTCTAAGAAGTAACAAGAAAAAAAACATTGTTTAATGTTTTTTTTCTTGTTACTTCTAAGGCAATGAAAAGAGATAGCAACAGATTTAATAGCCGTTTTAGCTAACGTAAGTTTACTGAAAACGGCCCTAAATGTACGAAATTGAGCTTAATCCTGAGTACCTATTCCCTTCCAACTTTAAGTTCGTGCTAGGTTTTTGGTTTAAATTTATTTTAACGCCTGAATTAATGAATAAAACTACTTTATTACTCACTTCATAGAAAATATAGAATAAAATTATGTTTTAATTCATCAAAGTAAAATAAATAGGAAATAAATTAGAATTGTACCTACATCAGCAAAATAAAGTCTATTTGTAGATCAAAGAGAGCATTAAAACGATGTCCAAATAATATTACAAAGCAGTTGTTGATGACTAGAGTTGGGACAACACTCAACTTATCTGTATCGATATCCATGTATGCTGCATCCATCGATATCGATATATCTGCATATATCGATACATACATACAGTATGCATTTTAGTATGAGGTAGCTATAATATCTCTCGTGACGAAGTTTTTAAGCCGTCATAAGGCCTCCGTCATGACTTAAAGTTTTCAAAGTACTTCTGTTCTGTGCTTCTGTATACCTAGGTAGAAGCGCTCATCTGTATGTTAACGTCACATACCTACAGGATAAGGTACCTACCTAAGTACCTACTTATTGAAAATTACTATGCTCATAAATTAACTAATGTCGGGCTCTATTTACTTACCTACCTTATTTTATTATTTCCCGACGTTTCGAATGCGTTTCATCTCCCGAAATCACAAGAGAAATGTATACATGCTTTCTTTCTTAATTAATTAATGAATTAACAGCATCCATATCTTCATCAAATTCCAATATCTCCTAAGACGTACTAGGTACCTATAGGTTACCTAATTAGTTTCTTAATTTATGTAAAGTGTAGGTACCTACAATAAAGAATTTTCATTCATTCAATCATGTTTTTTCCGTCTCACTCGAACACATCGATAACGTCACGAAAACGTTTACGCAGTCGATCTATTGTTTTATCGATAATACCCCAACACTATTCAAAACGAACCCCACACTAGACCCCTAATCAAGTGGTTATTTGCGACATTGTGTAGGGATCAGCTATTCTTTAATATCGCTAATTGAGGGGACTTCATTTTGACTGTTTTATTTTTGTTAACTGAAACCTATGGCTTCACTCGCCCAGTGGAAAATTTATTCAGGCGTAGGTAGTGTAGGTATTTTTTGTACCATATCTTCATTAGATGGCTTTAAACTGAACTTAGTTCCGAAATATTTTGGAAAATAATAGTAAGGCTTTTCGATAGGAACATACTTTGTTTACCTATACCTAAAAATCTCTAGCTAGTAGTAGGTCTAGGTACCTACATAGGTACCTATCTGCCAAGCAAGTTTTAAAACTCTGCAAATTGGGGTGCGTGCTTTCAAACAATGGGTATTTCATTATCACGAGCGTGTCACCCTCTGCCACAGATTATACACAAATAATACAAAGAAATGTCACTTTGACATCAAATAAAACTTTCAACTGATTTGCTGCATATTTTGTCCTAAAAGCATTGTTTGTACAGTTTGAAAAATAAACTTTATTCATCACTTTTAACTCTGTGAGGTAATATTGTAATTTTCAGTTTATAATTTTCTATTACCTACCTATGTAACAAAATATTTTCTGGTGCCAAAAAACAAACAAAAATCATAATAATTGGCGAATTTAAACTGGCGATTCAAAATTTAATACTAATTAAGCAACTAAAACTCAATTGTACCTACCTATATTATGAAAAATTGCTATACCTAAGTACCTACCTTCAATTCAATTCAATTTTTTATTGAGTTTTAACTTAAAGTATGAAACTAAACAGTAGGTAATCGAAGCCTCCTTTTAAGTATAAAATATCTGTATTAGGAGGCAGCGCTCTTCCTTAACATACTCTTAATGATATTTAGAAAGTAAATTAGTTATTATTAACTTAAAAGTAATACCAAAATACATTTTTTAATTGAAAAGTTTAAAAACAAACAATGTTATAAAAAATTAACCAAACTTAGAAAAAAGAATAAATTGACGGTAGATTTGGTATACACTATTACTATAACTAACTTAACTAGGTACCTACCTTTTTCAAAATAGAAGCTATTCATTCTCAAACCAAACATTTAGGTTAGAAATATATACACACCAATTTCAATCAAACCTCCTAAAATATAACGCTCATTTTCCTTTAAAAGCTTTATCAATAGACACGCGCCCTCTACCGTGAATAGTGAAATACGCGCAAAACGTTGATTTTGCCAATCGACTACTCACAGTGCGGTCGGTTTAATGTCATTTGAATATGTAAAATAAAATGTAGGTAGGTATTTTAATATCATAATACAGTCATCAATTTAGTGCAACGAGCTCTATCGGTTATTGAGAAACCTACATTCTTGTGTTAAAAGAAAACTTTAAAACTAAGTCTTCAAGGGTTCAAGGACCTATTGACTATTGTATTTCCTGCTTTCCTTTTTTTTATTGAAAATTTGAGAATCTGGCGAGGCTCTTCGGAATCATGGACATAAATGTACCTGCCTCAAGAATGCGGAAACTTCCTCTTACTAAAGTCGGTAAGAAGTCGGTTTTTATAAATATCTACTTATAGATAATATCTATAGAATTGCCACTACTGTAGAAAAATTTTTAATTATTTCTACAGTAGTGGCAATTCGGAGTGTCGCAAAAGCTAAACTAAACCAAAGACGATTATTATCTAGACTAAACTAGGTAACTAAAATTAATGCCTTCCTTTTTATTCCCATCGCTATGAAAGGGACGGCAACATTTTTGGTTAGTTAAGTTTAGCTTTTGCGATACTCCGAATTGTCACTAATGATTACTTATTAAAAAAAATACTAGTACATTATTACCTATTAGGTATCTTCAAAAGATCTAAAATGTGTAACGATCTGAAAATAATATACTTATTATAATATAATATCTACCGCTCTCTGGGAATACAGTCTTGTTAATTATATTTTTTTATTATTAAGACAGATTTTTAACATCTCTTTGAATTCTAAATTTTAGTCCTTATAATCGTATAACAGCCCAGATTAGAGGGTGCCCCGATCATAGTTGCAATCACGACAAACGATCTATTAGAGGGACGAGTTGATCGATTTGTCAAGCGATTTGACCCGAAGTCGATCTGATTGGCAACAATCACTAGAAATTAACTATCGTAAACGTCCTAGGTGGTAACTTAAAGCTATATCTATAGCTTTGCAACTGGTAATTAATTTGCAACTAATGGTAATAAAGTAAAAAAGAAACAAACACCTTTTGATTAAATAAATGGCTTATTCCCAGAGGTCCACGACTTCATTGTTTTCAAAAAAACTAAGTCTATACTTTAATTTCCAACGGGTGTTTTTCCAATTGTAATTTTAAAAATATTTCCATTTCCGACGGGTCCATGAAATTGTTTGGTACAGTCAGCAATAGGTAAATGTTTCGATGTTATGATAATTATGTAGGGCAAATATTTGTTTAATAAAAGTTAATGGTTGCATAAATAAGGACTCTTCTTTTGATCATAAAAAATATCAACCTTATGCTAAAATACCTAACCTAAGGCATTTTTATTTTATTTTATTATAATCTGTACTATTTTTTTTTTATTAACAAGAGTGACAAAAATACCTAGGTCTTTTATAAAAATACTGGCATTTAAATGTTTAAGGAATAATAAGGTGGCAGATTATCAACTCTTATATCCTACTAATATTATACATGCGAAAGTTTGTGAGTATGAATGTTTGCAACTCTTTCACGTGAAAACTACCTACTGAACGGATTTGAATGAAATTTGGTACCCGGATAGTTTATTAAAAATCCTATTCCTTAATATATCCTGGATTAACACATAGGCTACTTTTGATCCCGGTATTCCCACTGGAACGGGAAGTACTTCTTAGTTCGCACCGTAACAAGCTTAAGAAAAGTCATTTTTGAAGTGACTAAAATAATGATGATGGTTGTGGATTTTATTTGATAATATAAATATAAATTCTATCTCTCTCAAATCTGTAGTCGGTTTCGCCGTGATACTCGCTAGCTAGTGAAATACTCGCTTGTGTTCTCTAACTGACTGTACATTAGTTAAATCTCATGGACCTGTTGGGAACTAATGTAAAAATATTTCAAATTCTATAAATATTTTTCATGGACCCGGTGGGAAATGAAAGACAATAGAACCATGGACCTCTGGGAATAAGCCAAAATAGATTTGCATAATTTATTTAAGTTTTTTATTTATCTTTAACTAGTCTTTTGGACCCCCCTATTTGCCATTTGGGTCCAAATAGCACAGGAACGTGATGATTGGAGAAACCAAGGGGAGGCCTTCGCCCAGCAGTGGGACACAATGGGCTCATAAGAATAATAATAATATTCCTAGTCTCTTTATGTCTCTTCATGATCAGATCAGCTATCATTTAGCAAGAGTTTAGAGAGTATTTTACTCTTTCAGCACATCTTTAAAAGAAATTACAACTTTAACAAGCGCTCGAGCTTTACTAAGCTTCAGTTCGTTATGAAAAACAGTTCATAATTTTCTCTTTTAAAATTTTTTTTGAGGTTTTCATTACTTTTTTTTCTAAGACTCACCCAGTCACAACAAACAGCCAAAAAGAACATCTTTTTATTCATGCTATCATTTTCTCTCCATCCCTCCAAGCAGGACAGTGGCTCTAGGAAGTCACGGGCATTGACACCGGTCACGCCATGTCACGCGGCCTGTCATCACGAGCTCATAGAATATGCATGGGGTGTCGCAATGCCTGCTGCTAATGGTTTAAGCGGTAATGGAGTCATTAGGTATTTTTAGTCTAAATGATTAAGGCCTGTATTCAGAAACCTAACTCAAGCGTCGATCTGTGCTTGAGATTCGACTCGAGTAGCGTTTCTTATTCAAGAACGTTGCTTGAGAGTAGTTCAGCTGATCAGAGTTCAGCTGAGTAGAGTTTGGCTGAACCGAGTTCAAATCGACGCTGAATACAGGCTTAAGAGTGTGCCATATTCAATGTAGTCAATTTACCTGGTTGAAATCCTTAGGTATTTATCTTATCAGAATGTGTGGAAGCTACGACCGAAATTATACTTCGTACTTTTATCTTGGGGTAGGTATGTGTTTTTAAAACACGATTGGTAAAAGTTTTCTTGATTATATATTTTTTTGAAAGTACTTACATGTTTTGCACACATTTTGCTATTTATCTCGCACACAATTTTTGTTAGGTTTTTGTTTTGTCAAAAAGTGAATTTAATTTTTGTTTGTACCTACCTACATAATTCTACCTACAGACTTCGTCAGTTGTTTTACTACAGGCTGTGATATATAAATCAATAGAAATGTTATAAATCAAACATTATCTAATTGATACATCTTAAAGTGCGTGGGTTTCTGTAGCTCTTGACTTTTCTAACTAACGGACAAATATTTATAGCTAGAAAATTTAAAAGTCAGTAAATCAGTTAATACGATTCAGGCTGCTTAAAGGCCTGCGTCATGGCTAAACGACTTTAAAAGCCGGGACCGACAATTAAACGTGCCCTCCGAAGCACGGAAGCGCTTAGCTGATAATGCCACTTGCGGTCACCCATCCAAGTTGTGCTGCTAGTGACCAAGTGACCGCACACTATCCTCGCTACGCTACACAAAATCCCGCAGTGACTGCTCGTTTAAAAAAACGTGGTGTGCAATTGAGCATAAGCTCTGGGAAAAATGAAAAAAAAAAATGAAATATGATCACGACTGTATCCCGGGAGCGGTAGACATTTCTTTCAGATCATGAGGTAATTTTTTAGATCTTTTCGAAGATGTCTAAGGGGGTAGTCAGAGGTATGTCCAAATACATACATATTTGGTACATGCCCATGCCCACTTTTTGCAGAAGTTAACTTTCCATACGTGACAGGTTGCAAGACCATCGACGCTCTGGGAGATGGAAATAAACCCTTATTCTGTGGTAGGTAAAGAAGGTATAGTTAAGACGTAGATAACTGTCATGTCCACGGTCGATAACGATCGAGTAACGGTTCGATCGAGTAATGACGAGCGGAGATGTTATCTCGGAATAGCATTTTGACGCCATTTTGCTTTCTACTGTATTAGATAGCTATTGCTACTGTCCTTGGCTTTGTTCGCCTTTAAATTGTTCAAACGAAAACGTAACACCGTATTCGGGATCAACGAAAACGAAGTTTCGTGACAATTTTCGGGGTCAGCTTATGTTGGTGGATACTGAATTCGTAATAGTTCACCAACATAATTGGAACCCGAAAATTGTCACGGAACTTCATTTTCGTTGATCCCGAGTAAGGCCCTAGCCTAGGGCCCCTAGGATCACGACGATTCACAAGATTTGGTAAACATTTTATGAGCTCTTAAGATCCTTGGAAGATGGTCTATGACGTCAGAGGTTGGTAAGTAAGTAAGTTCGTATGAGCAAGTGGCCAACTCTGGTGACGGAGTTTTTAGGCCGCCTAAAGGCCTCCGTCATGGCTTAACGACTTTAAAAGCCGGGACCGACAATTTAACGTGCCCTCCGAAGCACGGAAGAGGTTGGTAGTCCAAATAGGCACGAGTACATTTGGCACACAAATCACATAATCGTCACTTTAAACTAAAGTTAGGAAGGTGATTATTTATTAATTATATGGAAGTAAAATAAATAAAGATTATGAAGAAATCAGAACTCAAACCTGTTTTCGAGTAATTGAGTTTTATTTCTTTGGATGTCACTACTTTGACCACCCTGTATATCAGCTGAAAATTAAAACAAGCAGTCAAACATTTCGATTATATTTCACAATGGTATCCGTTTGTTAGTCATTACGGCAGCGCGTGCGCCGCCCGCGGCTTAGCGGCGTGATTACACTTTTGCGAACCATAAAAGTTCAGGGTTCGATTCTTGGTCCGTTGGGTTCAATAATTGTGGGCAGTTTTTTGTGAAATTCAGAATTCAGTTTCCACCAACATAAGCTGACCGATAGATACCTAATGCTTCGAATTCATCATTGATGAATTTGAAAGATGACTTCGAATTGATGATCATCAAGGCAAATTGTTTTGTTTATTTAAATTGTTTATTTAAAAGTGAATATCATTGAAAAATTACAAGATTTTTTATAAATAGCAAAAATTAGACTGATAACCGATTTTTTAATCTAATGGTATTGATACCTACAATAGTCCAATAGTTAGTCACTTGCTCATACGAACTTATTTACTTAGGTACTTACCTAATAATGTTTAATGCGTTTTCGAAATACTTCGATGGCATCGGATAATAATAACCATTTATTCTGATACCAGAAAAAGCTTAAACGAAACCAACAGAGCATCATTACGAAATCTGCATAACTGTATTAAGCATGCGGTATTGTCGCGGCTTCGATTCCCGGGGGGCACTCAATTCTCACCACACAAAATTACCCCAAATCCACACAAAATTTTAAGCGAACTTCGGATTTGTGTCCCCAGAAATAGGGTAAAAAATCGTTTGGGTGAATTTGTGTTTGTGATGTTTCAAAGAGGGGTAAAGTTGTATGTCACCCCCATAGTTATTATATGCAAATAATACGCATAATTTAGGGTTTTGCCCTATTCCGTGTTTTATCTACTTATCTGTTAAATGGCTCAATTAGCGAAGCGTGCGTACCATTGACTATTGCGGGGTAACTGTGGTGTTAGCTAAGTTTTTGGGTATCACAGGGTTGCCAGATGGTAAAACACATTCTCCCGTTTTTTTAGGTTCAGATTCTCGAACAAAAAGTGCTGACAAAGACCTTAAAACCATAACTTCTAAGTGCTGACTTTAAGGTCAGTTTAAAATTCTAAATTTGGCATAAAAATTGGTCTCTATTTGTCCAATGCACTAGATTTAGATGTTACCCTACCTACCCCCCCTTTTTAAAGGCTATCTCCACGAAAAAATATCATCAAACTTCAACTGTAGTAACTTGAAGGGAACCTAAACAATCGATCTTGGCTATTAACGACTAGTCTCAATAAACAAATAAATAAAACTTTGATTTTGCTTACTGTCGGTAGTAATTTGACTTTTTGTATGGAAGTAATGTCAAATATCTACGCACATTAAGCAAAACTAAAGATAGATTGTTATTGAGATCATGACTTTCAGTCCTTTAAACTCAATAGTAAAAACACTAAGTAGCTCATTTGAACATTGTCATGTTTTAATTTTATATAGTCCAAATATGTTGTCCTCTAAAGGTATAGGGCTACCCCATTACAGGGTATTTTTAAACAATAGGGTAAGTACAGTATGCAAATGATTCCTCTATCTAAACTCGATGTAAAATATGCTAAATGATTTATGGGGATGATTATGAGGGTTTCATTGTGTTTGTATAGTCAATTGGAGCTGGTGTAGGCGGGAAAAGAACTGAAATAATCTACCGATCAAACAAATGGTTACTATTATTTTAATTTTAACATTAACGTCATCAACATCTAGCTAGATACTAGTGGCAATTCTGAGTGTCGCAAAAGCTAAACTAAACTAACTAAAATGAATGCCATCCTTTTTATTCCCATCGCTATGAAAGGGACGGCAACATTTTTGGTTAGTTAAGATTAGCTTTTGCGATTTACTCAGAATTGCGACTATTACCTAGGTACTTACATAAAATGTCGATTCCAAATCTAACAATATTTTGATTCATATTTCACTTACTTAGGTATTATTATTTCTAAAGTAAACTAAATACAAAAATATCGTAAAATATTTGAATCAATGCAACCGGTCGCGTATGGAATGTAAATTTCTGCAAAATGTGGGCTTGTACCAAATATGTATTTGGACTCTGACCTCTGACTACCCCTTGAGACATTATCTAAAACACATAAAGATCTAAAAATAACTGTCTACCGCTCCCTGGAAATACAGTCGTGATCATATTTATTTATTTATCATTTGAAGAAATTCTTGAACTAGCAAAATACTCTCAAAACTCTTATAAATTTCTCACACCACAAAATTTATAAGAAAGTGTAAAAACACAAGGTTATCGTTCAATCACCTTTAACTTTCCACGAAACATGTTCGCAAATCAACACTTACAAAGAAAAAAGTAAGTTTTGGCGCCATATCTTCAAAGCGCCGCTACGAACACACAAAACGAGCACACAATAAATTATAATGCCTAATCACCCCTAATTGGGGTAAGTCGTGACCCATCTTAACCTCAGGTCGGGTAAAACGAATAAAACAATACAAATATAATGATACGTGTGTTATTAGGACTGGGATTTGGTAAAATGAAACAGTCGGATAAATCAGCATTTTTTTATAAAAAGACGGATAATTATAACAAGGTATAATATAGGTACCTACATTATACCTTGTTATAATTATCTGTAAGTATTTCCGTAAGTATATACTCGTGTGCGATCCGTAAGTATATACTCGTGTGCGATGGATAAAGTTCCTATTGGAATATTTTCCTGTTTTATCCTGAGAATAAAACAAAGGAATAATTAATGATCTCCAATAATAGCAGTTTTATGTATTCTTATAATCATGAATTTAACAAGACTAGATAGTTGACTTTAGTAAAAAAAGAAACACCATATAACCCTAAATTATTTACTGGTTATATACTTTGTATATAAGGTAAATTCTTTGCTTAAATTGAAATATTATATCAAAAATGCCATCAAAAATAACTTTCTTAAAAAATATTGGTAGAATTGAAATAAATAGCCGGATAACTGACAACCCTACAACGTCCTCGCCCAAAACGCTTTTAATATTATCCGTCGTCCAACAGCTGTAATTATCATCACGTTAATATAAGGATAGAGATATTAATTCGTGTTTGCTCTTTTCGTAATTTATTTACGTTTTTTGGTAAAATTAGTGGTTGTAATCGTTTTTATGTAGGTACATCACTAATGGTCGTAAATGTGTGACCGGCTTTTAGTTTATGTATTTGTTTATTTTCATGCGGCGCTTAATAATAGATTAAAAATAAATTAATGTTCAGATATTAAATACTTCACACGGTTTAAATTTCATTTCTTTACCTGTTTGTTATTTGATAAAACTAAGTTTTAGCAACTATAAGTTAGTTTGAAAATTTGATTATGTAAGTATTAGAAGGGATTTAGGAATTTTATTATTTAGTAGGAAATGAGTTTCTCAACTCATTTCCTACTAAATTCCTGATGCTGAAACTTGGATCCTGTCTCTTGGGAGCTGTGCTGAGCCTGTTAGGACCCTCGGTTCTCGATAATTCCATTTGTGGATGACGGTGAGCATATCAATTGTTTGGGTGATTATTTTGGGTCCGATACTTTTGTTGGCAAAATTGTGAAAAAAATTACAAGAAATAGTAATTTTTGCAACAAGGCTTAAAGTAGTGTACCTATTATGTGGCGGGTGCTATATTGAACCCCGAGTAAGAGGGATTCTAGAGTTAACTCCCGAGCGGGAGCAAGGGAGTCATTTTCAGCTGAGCACTTCCGTACTTCGGAGGGCACGTTAAATTGTTAGTCCCAGCTTTTAAAGTCGTTAAGCCATGACGGAGGCCTTTAGGCGGCTTAAAAACTCTGTCATCAGAGTTGGCCACTTGCTCATGCGAACTTACGTTACCATCCTCTTAGCTTGTGCCATGCCCATGTGGATCTACTGCTGTAGCGGGCAGGGAATGTGTTAATCCTATCCATAGTTGAAGTTATGCAGCAAATAACGAGGAGGGTAGGTAAGCCAGTTATCCATCCCTGGAGAACGACCATGGGAACCGGAGCCCTTGACGCTGAGAACAAAAATCAACACTTGGTGTACCTACTGCTCATTTGGGACATGAATGTACGAAAGATTTGCATGTGGTATTAGTTAAAAAAGAACAGAAACTAAAGGTATGACTATAATTAGCCGTGTAAAATGTCCAGGGATTATTTATTTATTTTAAAAAAATTGTAGGACCAAACAGATTTGCATGCAAATTACTCCGTCACCAGAGAAAGCCACTTGCTCATACGAACAAACTTAGGTACATTAATCATAACCCTACTCAAGGTAATTGAAAAAAAATTGGCTAGAACCGTGCTCAAAATACCATATCCAGTCAACCCCTCTTCTCATCTCTACGTCGTGGATTATCGTCTAAACGTCAAGTGTCACTCAATGCGTTGACAGAAGAGATCACGCTGCTCCCCGAGTATTATTCTGTTTATTTTTGTTATTGAAAGAAAATAGTGAAATGAATATTTTTGGGATAATTAAACATAATATGAGTAGTAGGCCTTAATATTATAACCACGAAAGTTTGTAAGTACTTTTAAATAGAAATTTACAGGATGTTATCGCGTAATTTACCTTTTATTATTTCCCGACGTTTCAGCTGTGTTGCAACAACGTATGCGTAATGCAAGATAAAATATTTAACTAGCTATATTCATAGAAGTTATTCATGGTAAATTAATAGATTAAAAATTACGAGGCTCTTTCAAAAAGTGGGGCATCTATCCTGGGTTTACCTTACTTTGTTTTATTCTTCACATACCTAGATAGAGATAGATAGATAGATAAATACCTACTTTATTGACACACACACACATTACAGCACAGATGGAAAGGTTTACAGAGTAGAAGAACTTAACTAAACACAGAATAGTACAAAAAGGAAAATAATATAAAAAGGTAGGTAGGTAATGCAATAGGCCTGTGCTGAAGAGGGTGGGTCAAAAGGGACCAGTCTCAGCTTTTTGTTACTCTGCGCCTTGACGCACCTACCTACTCGTTGAAGATACAAGACTGCAGAACATACCTACAAATATTTCTCCCGTAGCGGGGATCGAACCCGCAACCTCCTGCGTCGCTGGCGGGCTTTCAGCCTTTCACACAGATAATCAAATTGACCTCCGGATAGAAAGACATTTTTCACGTTTATTGATATTTACGAATATCCTAGTAGACTTTGTAAAAGTCACTACTTAGGACCACATTTCGGGCGAAAATAGGTTAGGTAGATATTGAAAAGATGACCCAAAGATCCCAAAGATCGATCATTATTAGTTTACCAACCCAACAAACCCTTGACTTGGAAGTTAATAAAGGGAGCTTCGAGCAAACATAGTCACGTGGCCGGTCACGTGACCGAGCAGATTGGAATCTTTGGCGCGCGAAATAGTCTGTGGTGCGCTTCGCGCGCTTTTTGATGTCAAGTCTGTGGTTGACTTTTTTTTAATTTGAGTCAGAGGCGGAGGTCGGTGTACCATAAGTACTTCTTTTTAATCTGTACCTAATCGAAAGTATTACTTTAGTCGCGCAATTAATGAAAAATAGGCAAAAAGAAAAACAACTACCTACCTACCTACTATTATCCACTCTGTGATGCAATAATAGATAATGCCAAATAAAATGGATAAAAGTATAAAGTTACATCTAATAAAATCAGTTAGTTACCTATTTATATCAATTTAATTTTATTAAACTTAGGTAAGTAACTTACTTAAAATTGTTTAGTATTGATTAATCTGTAGCTAAGTGGCCAACTCCGGTGACGGAGTTTTTAGGCCGCCTAAAGACCTGGTAGGTACCTATGTAAGTAATCATAATCACTAATCAGACAGGTCGCTAGTCTGCATTATTTACCTACTTGTCATTAGAAGTAGAAGTTTTGTGAATGTCTAAGCAAGTGCTACTTTCCTTGACCTTTAAAACGAAATCTCAATTTATTAAGTGATTAATTACGAAACAACTGTAATTAAGTATTTAATCACACATAATGGATTAGCTTTGACAAGATGGCGCCCGGAGGTACCCGCTAAATATCTGTTAAAAGTCGGTCAAAGTTACATGTTAAAAACTATAATCGACGTGACAGCTACGATTAATTCGGTTAATTTAATTGATGATTAATTATCACAGATTTCACTAACCGGCGTGATTTATTTTAGATAATGGTACCAATTCTGCACACGCCAAACTAAGCTAAAATCATACTAAAATTCTTAAATTTAGGTTTAGAGACTCAACCCTATTCAGATGGCACCAAACTAGACTAAAATCTGATTAAAATTTTTAAAATTCCTAAAATTATAGTTGGTTACTCAACTTAGACCAAAATGCTAAAGACTTATTCGGCGACAACCATTTTAGTATTTTTCGCGTAAATTTAAAACTTTATCCTAATTTTAGAGAGCATGTAAAAAGGTGTTGATTAAAATTAGTAGGTTATGTGCTAAGATTTTTGTTGTGAAATTGGAAGCTATTACAGTGCAAAATCAAAGTAAATTATAGTAAAATGTATAAATAACAATGGTGTTTGGTAGAAAAGTGTTGTTTTAGTGTTATAGTTAACTAGAAATACCTACTGGTGATAGTGGACTTTGTGGTGGCTGCCTGTGATGGATTTTTCGGAAAGGTTTGTGTTTTTGGTATCTTCTTTAGGTACTACGTAGTAGGTACGAATGATTTCTACTAGTAGTAGTAGGAATCATTAGGTAGGTAGGTACATTGTAGTCCTTGTTGTTATGTTGAAATAGGTAGGTAAGTAGGTTGTTCCTACTCATAATTATCTACCTACTATAAATGTGCAGTGAAGCTTTATCTCTTCACATCAAAACTCAGGTGGGCTACCTACCTACCTACCTACCTACTCATCATTATCTTTTTGCCCCTATTCCTCATTGCGGGGTCGGTAAAACATGTTTCTTCACCACTTTCTTCTATCAGCATCATCTCAGTGCTCAGCTCACTCACATTTTGTACAATTTTTGAATCTCTAGCGGTGTAGGGTCACATTTATCCATCAACAATCACATTCATTGTTTAGTAGACCGTATCTACCTACCATGTCGGTAACATGACTCATTCCTCTTTTGATTTGCCCAGCCCATGAGCCCATGCCAGCAAAGAGCATGTAATAGCATACCAGGCTAGCCTTGTTCTCCTCAATTTATCAGTTCCAGGCATTATCTTCAATATTCCCCTGATCTATACACACACCTACTGCTATAGGTAGTTAAAATGTAACCTGCAACTAGGTTAGGCACCTAAGTAAAACCTTTTGAAAGAAATATTACTTATATCTAATGAATTGCCTACTATATTACAGGTGACAAGGGCTACCGTTATATCTTGGTTGACAACATCAAGAATGAGCCACACAAAGGACCGGAGGACCACTGATAAACTGAATAAGTGTCTACACCCCCACGGACCCTGATTATAAGCCCAGACAATGTACAAAAATCATAGTTGCATAACCTAAACCCTGGACAAGATTATGTTTATGGATAAAGTTCTCAGGCAAGGATAATACTGATTATGTGCTCACATCTCTGGTGTCACACTAATTATAATACTAAATCATGGTTACTTTTTGCAGATACACTGGAAAACCATGCCCTAGAAGGTGATAATACTAGTTAACATTCAAGAAAACAAGCAGAATGATATTGAGCTTGGAATGGACTTCCTTTCCAATGCTCGGGCTATTAATCAGTCAAATTTAAACATTTCTTGTTATGTAAAATTAAAACTAGTTATTTTAATTTTGTTACTTTTATTAAACACCATAATTTGAGGAAAATAACAGTACCTACTAGATACATTTATTTAAGTTGAAATATAACCAATAAATCGGAAGGTACTACTATAACAATACTAGTTACATTCATTTGAGCGAGCAAGGATTGATTAGGATTGTTTTGTAACATAGCATGTGGTGTAGGTACCACTTTGACCAGACTTCTTCTACGGTAAGGGAAACTCCTGGTTCTGTAGCTTTGAGGTTTCTTTGCGAATGGTGAGGCAGTCAAAGGTAGATCCTAAAAAGAAAAATTGTTTTAATTACAAGTTACTTTAAGAACTTACAAATAACTTTCTAAAAATTGTTTTAATTACCAGTTTGATGTTCTGTCTTCTGAGGCAGTCGGAAAATCTTAAGAACTTTGTTGCTATTTAGGTAGGTATATGTTGTTGTTACTAATGTAGATCCACTCGAGGTGTCATCTGCATGTTCCTTGAGGTGTGGATCTGAACTTTCTATGCATTTCTATCACCCAGTTATTCAAAATCTATGAAATTAAAACATTGAAAGTTAAAATAAAATACAAGTCAAAAAACACTTTAAAGTAAGTAGGTATATGATTTTTCTTATGAAAAGGTAAAACTTACATGTTTGTTTGTGACCCTTTACAGAAACTATTATCATAGAACTTTCAAATAATGAATTTATTTCGCCCTTAGCTTGATTAGGTATCTGAAACAAAGTCATTTAAAAATTAGTTTTACATACATACCTACCTCAACCTATGTAGGTACTTTTTATACATAATACAATATAGAATCACGCCTCTTTCCCATGGGGGCAGGCAGAGACCACGGATCTCTACTTGCCAGGTACACTATGTGAAACAAAACAACATTTTTCACGCATTACTGTAATATCATTTTCAAGATCAAAATTTCTTTATCTTCCACTACTAACCTTTTCAAATTAGCATGGTATGAAGTGACCGATTGGTCGTCCCAAGTATCGGTGGAGCGATAGGATGGAAGCTGACTTGCGCGACCTCGAAGCCAACAATTGGCAAAAGACTGCAATGGACAGAAGAAAGTGACGAGTTCTCGGATCGGAGGCCAAGACTCACTTTAGGTCACTGAGCCAGTGGAGTAGTATGGTATGAAGTGAAGAAGACCTAGGCTCTATGCCTCAAATATAATCTTTTTGAGAAGATAAATTGAATTCGAATTAAATTTTGTTTGTTTGTTTACTTTGTTTTTAGTTTGATGCGCTTGTGGCCTGTCAAAATTGTCAAATGTCAAATAAATTATATATGTCAACGTTAAAACATTAAATCATTCGTTCATACTGATGGAAACTGATGTCAAGCACCAATAAAATTTTCGAAATTGGCAACACCATGAATTCAATTTAAAAACCAGACTAGGCATGCCAAATCGGTTTAAATTTAGTATGTTGTGCTGTGCGGAATCGCCTATAACGCATTTCTAAACTTAGCTAGGATTTTTAACTAGGATTTTTAGTTAAAATGCGGAATAGCCACCAATGGCTATTTAAAAATATGTTGAATTTCTTAGTAGGTACTAAGTACCTATACATTATAGGCAAACTTGTAAAGTATACTTATAAAATGACTACGCCAACACAAAATAATTATGAATACCTGAAGTTATTTTGTATGTTGTAAGTAAGTACCTAATTTAAAGCTGGCTACTAAGAAAAAAAAACAAAAGACTTGATAGAAAAAAAGCTAGCCAAAAAAAGACTATCTGCGTTTAGCGACTTGCACAACACAACATTCATCACTGCAGAGTAGGTAGGTACAAACAGATTAAATATATTTATCAAAGTATTTAACATTGTTTGCACTAAATTCAATTGTAATGCTAGCCGAATATCTTATTAAACAAGTAGTTCTTAGAATGAATTAGTCTCAAATCCATAATGACACTGGTGGCTATTCGGGATGTAGCTAAAGCTAAACTTAACTAATTTGACAGCACTACAATTGATGACATCCCTTTTATTTCGATCGTTATGAAAGGGACGGCAACATTTTTAGTGCTGTCAAATTAGTTTAATTAAGTTTTGGCGACATCCTGAATAGCCACCATTATAGCTTTATTACAACCAAAATAAACTTAAAATAGTCAAGAGCTCTACCATTGTTCAGTACAGCTACCTTCATTATAAATATTTCCAAAAAGAACTAACTTAAACTCAAATGCAGAAAATAAACAACTAAAAGTAAGCAGGTAGGTATCCATTTCTTCTCTGTCAAAAGTCCCCCATTCATACCGCGCACTCTACATAGTGGGCCTCGGGCAAGTACAGTCGGCGACATACAACATTATAAATGAAAAACTTACTAAAAGTTACGACTTTGACGGGATTCGAACCCGCGATATCACCCTTTAGCCGGGCTGCCATAACCACTCGGCCACGAAACCTTATGACGCCGAAGAAGAAACTATCAGTAAGATGATATTTCGGTTAAAGCACCGATTAGCGCCATTATTAGATGATTAGAGAAATTCTAGAGGAAATAATAAACATTAGTTTGTATGTATTTTTGAGTAGGTATTAGTGTATTTTTGTATTGATACAGGTGGACCAAGGCCATGACTGAATGGTAGCAAGGATGGGTCAAAGGTGGGTTGACGACATAGCCTACGTCTCGCGGGGCGTCAATGGATATATGCGACTTTGGGAGGCCTATGCCCAGTAGGTTAAGTCGGGCTGTGGATGATGATGATGATTGTTGATAATGATTAGGAATAAAACCTTAGAAGGAAGTTAGCGGGTTCACTGCCCTCTGCAGTAGGTACCTTCCCTCGAAGGAAGATGCAGCAAACATCGCAGTGGCCCTCCAAACGTTTAAAATAGGTTAACATGATTAGAAAATCAATTTCAAACATGTACTTTATACTTACTAGCTCAGAATTGATCACGCGCTAACAAGCCTTACATAGCATTGTTTTTTAATTTATTAGCCTTTTAAAAAAAATTAGCCACTTGCATAAACGAACGAACGAACGAACGAACGAACGAAAAAAAATGCTTGGTGAGTGCGGTTAAAATTTTAAATCTAATTCTTATAATCAGTTTTGCCTGCGACTGTCCTTCGCCCTGAAGGCAATGGCATTCGATTAGCCATCAGATTACACGTAATGCAACCGTCAATCCGTGAGATACGGAATGGGAGAGCAATTTTACGTCACATTATTTTGCAGAACAAAAATCGAACCATAGAGTTTAGTGTTTTTTTTATCTCTACGTGCAAATCTAGAGTAACGAAGTGTTTGCTGTTTTTTGGAGTGTTGTAATCTAGCTTACTTACTTATTTTACTTAAGGTGCCTGTATGCGTGAAACTAGCGCCGCTGCCTATTTTATTTTATTATTACGTTGAACAAAGGATTTTTTTTAAACTGACGGTTCCGTTTGTGAAACCTATCTTTTACCTAGCCTATCTTTTACCAACCTAGCTTTTTTTAATAATTCTGTATTAGTATTATTTTGTATAGTTTAGGAAAGGTAGCGCAAAACAGAGTTTGGTGGCCACCAAGTGCAAACCTAAAAGTGATGTAGGTAAAGATTAAATGCCTAAAAGTCTGAAACATTTTTACCGCTCTCATGACGTAATCAAGTTGATTTTAAATACATAAGTTTGATAAGGTGTAATGATTTGATCCGTAATGAGTAGGCGCCTACACTTTAATTTACATAAAGTGTAATAACTTAATAAGTAAGTAAGTAGGTAAGTCTATAAGTTAAGTTGTGAGCTTTGTGTATCGAACTAAATTAATAAGTATCTAAAGCATGTGGTTTACTGCCGTGTAGAGCTTTAGTAAAATATTTAATGCATGTTCCGTTCGGATAGATTTTCAATCACAACGTCGCATAAATAGCAATCTACAAACACTTTTCAAAATTATTATTATTATAAAATGTCTCAAATAACGAGCTAAAGACACGCACGTCCGTCTGCGGTCGCAGCCGAGAGCATAATGCGCGATAATAATTCTAAATTCAAAATTAGGGATGCAGCAATTTTTGATGTTTTTCGGCTTTAGGCAAGGATGTATTATAAGATTTTATAAGATTCGTCTTCAAGAGTATCACATATTATGAAGTTTAATGAGGCATACTATAGTACCTACTTATATTGTCAAAAGTGAAAGGATTTTAAAACAAGAATATTGAAAACTTCGGGAACAGAAGTGGCGTAGCACTTTCGTAGCCACTTGCTACGAGAATAAAACTAGCTGCGTTGAATACAGTAATATTTATAATTTTTAATGAACAAGATTCATTCAAAACTTATAATAAATTAGACGATTGATTAAACTTGATCTTTTCATATTAAAATTAGCGTAGGTTATGCTGTAAAATGTATGGATGATATAATGACTTCGATTCAATAATATCGACTAAGAAATCTGTATTTTGCAGCTGTTATTTTTTCGGCTTCGTCTTCGAAATTCGGCCTAAACACTGACCTTCGATCCAGCCCTACAAAAAATTGAAGAAGTTATAGGCGGTCGCGCACGGGTCGGTGTTGCCAGTTATATAATTAGAAAATGAAAGGGTGGCGCACGCAGCCCGCGGCGCGACCACTACTATCGCTCACCATCGGAGCATCGGGGAACTAGTGATGGGACGGCTGTCGGTTATCTTTATCGATATGCACGAATATTTTATCGATGTTGACGAAAATTTTATAGATATGAATGAAGTACAGCTGTTTTTAATTATGGTTTTAAGGAATGTTTAGAAAAATAATAAGAAATTAGAGTAACAACCTGTTAGTGATGTACCTACATATTGTTTTGTGCAGGCCTGCCAGTGATATGATATCCTCTTACGGAGGGCGGCACTGAACCAAATATTTTGAACTTTGTTTTTTTTTTAAGTATTAGCAACACCTCTTTCTACGCCAATTCTCATCCAAAACAGTTTTCTTAGACAATAAAATAAAATTCCTATCTTATTATCTCTACAAACTTTCATCCTAATATTAATTAGCTCCCCTACCTCCCTACCTCTTCGCTAAAGTAACAACAAAACGTGGTCTTACTTAGACATAGGTACACATAGAGCTCAAAAAGCGATCGTTAGAAAATCAATCGATAAGTTACCACATCACTGCTATAAAATACTCCCCTCCCCGTAGGGCAAATGGCAACATTCTTTTTTCGAATATTAATAAGGAGCGTGCATTACGCCGTATTTCACATCAAGTAACATCATCTTCATCTCCCTCTGTCATCAACAAAAGTTATATTTTTGTCTCTGTCTAATGTCCAAAATGACGACCATTCTTGCGAGATTATCTCAAGAGATTTATCTAAATTCTATAACTAACGACATACATAATTATTGTGTATGGATGTATAACTGTTATTATGTATGGAGCTTGTTATTATCGATATTTTTTGTTATCTCTATCAACTAATTCTAATGCCACTAAATGTCCCTAGGCCCTAGGCAGAATATCGCAACTGCGTACCAAAACTTAGTTGTTTTTATTAAAAATAATTTATGTGACGATTTTTTCGGAAACTTCTGCCACAATAAACACTTTTTTTGACCAATCCATCTACCACGGATCGACATTCGATCTATTAGGCCTGGTAATCATCCTTATAAGAAACATCATGAGGAAACCCGCGGCTTAGCTAGCATCGCACGTAATGGCGATGTGTCTCCTGCGAAATATGGCTAGGAGAGTTGGGAGGAGCTATAGTTTAGGAGGGGTAGCAAAGTTGCACTTCAAAGTTGCACTTGGTGGCCACCTTACTCTGTTTTCGCTACTCCTCCTAAACTTCACAAAATAAAACTATTAAACGAAGATTAACAAAGAACGCCAGTGAATGAACGAATTAGCACTTTATTGTACACAGAATAAACATAGGTAGGTAGGTACCTAAAAATAAAACTTAAAATTAATAGGTCCTTTGTTGATCTTTGTTTATTAATATGAGGGTTACAGTATTAAAAAATAGCTTATGATAGGTTTCACAAAATGAACATTCAGTTTTTTTTATTTTTTTTTGTTCAACGTAATAATAAAATAAAATAGGCTTTGGGGCATAGTTTGATGCATACAGCCACCTAAGTATCTAAATGTTTTCATATTCGTTCCTAATGGCATTATTTTAATCATTAAATTACTTAGGTATATAAAAGAGGTTGGTCTAATTTAGTACCTACACTGACCGTTCCAATTCACGGTGATTTTATTGTCAAATGTCATTAGAATAAGTTGGTAAGCGCCCGGGGGCCGTCGAACTGAATTGACTAATGTAGAGACACCCTGATTCTAGGTCCTCAACAACGGAAATGAACTTGACTAACCTAAAAGCATGATGGTCTCTGATGGTCGTGGGTTCAAAACCTACCAGAATTAAATTATTAGAGCAATTTATTAAATGATAGCTGCCTAATTATTATCATTAACTATAATCATTAATTATTTAACAGATTTTTAAATCCTTAACTTTTGAGTCTTTATCAATTGTTATTATAAAGTAGTGAAGCTGTTGGATCTCCAAATGAATAATTTCATGGTGTCCCTACCTGACTACAGAAGTCTTGTATCGCGTGACACGGCGCCCTGGGAATGGGAACCTAACCCTAAACCTTCAGACCCTGGAATGCTATAATTGTTTTTCAAAGATGGCTGCGCGTCACACTGTTGTCTTTGTTCTATACACGCTCTACATGTACTACTACAATTTTAATTTTCCCCTCTTCCTGTTATTGTTATGTTTGTCTATGCTCTGTGTTGTCCAAATAAATGCTATATCTATCTATCTACTAGCTGCTGCCCGCGGCTTTCCACGCGTGGGACCCGAAAAAGGTAGCTTTATGTCCTTGCCCAAGGTACTGTCTTATGCGCGTTACACTCTTGCTTTTGTTCTTATCACGCTCTGTACAGAGCGTAAGTTCGGTAAATCGGTAGGTACCTACATACAGGTTTGGGCGTGAAAGCGTAAGAGACAGACAGACAGCCTTTTCATTTGTCAACTCTTAGTCCCACTTCATAAAAATGTTAATCCTCTTTAACACCATCAAACCACTTTTTCTTCGGCCTGCCTCTTCTTGCGTGCCCAGCCACACTCATACTTAGATAAAACCAACCCGTTTTGTTCACACCACGGTTTGTTAGATTTTAACTGTAGGCAATCATAAGGTAGTGATTGACTGACACTAGACACTAAAATAAACCACAATAAATTTCCAGGTCCATGTAGAGGAGTAGAGTAGTGGCAATTCTGAGTGTCGCAAAAGCTAAACTAAGCTAACTAAAATTGTTGCCGTCCCTTTCATAGCGATGGGAATAAAAGGGACGGCAACAATTTTAGTTAGCTTAGTTTAGCTTTTGCGACACTCCGAATTGCCTCCAGTATGTACTTAGGTAAGTTAATACTTATATAAAAAAAAATATATAGGTATTTAATAAAACTAAAATGAAATAATCTAAAAATTGCATAAAGATCTGAAAGAAATGTCTACCGCTCCCTGGGATACAGTCGTGATCATATTTCATTTCATTTAAAATGAAAGATTTCGGTGTAAACTCGTCCGCTAAGTTGCAATTATGATTTTGGGCTATCATTTTCGGGCTAGCATTTCGTAAATCGTGACTTTTCTCAGCTTAGTTTCACGAAGCACCACAGATTATAGCACAGTTAGTTCTACTTGATCCATGTGGGTGGATGCATAAAAGCTTTATAACAGATTTTAAGATGTTTCAAATGATTTCGTTTTTAAATGATAATTGTAGGGCGCTCTACTAAGGTTCAAGTTTGGTCTGACAACAAATATTTAAATAATCCTTATGGACTCTACAATTCAACCTCTAAGTTACCTTTCTTCGTATTAAATTGTTACTCTTTCTGTATGTTTAAAAAGAAAACTAACTAAAACACAGTGTTGGTCTCTATTTTAAAAGCTACATGTTAAAGTTTTAATCAAGCTTAATCGCTAATCGCAATAACTATGTTCACTCCGGTCAACTTAGATTTCTCTTAGGTAGGTACCTAGGTACTAGGTAGACTGTACCTAGACTCAAGAAAATCAAGTTTGCGCGCCTAGTCCTAGGTACGATAGAAGGTAGGTATAATTGGGTATAAATAAATTATAAAACAATGCACCTACGACTACTTAACCTTTGTTTTTCGTAGGTAAATTGAGGTCTAAAGGCGTAGTCTAGGAATTAAACAATAACCTCAGATTATATCAGATTTACTCTGACTCACTCTAATGATAGGTTCACTAATCTCGATCTATTGACCGCGGATACGAATTCTTTGAATGCGAGGGTTCTGTGAAAAGGCAACCCACAATTTGAAGACTAGGTACTTATTTGTGATCCTATCGATTTTTGAAATAAACACGGATAAACTGTGGTTTATGAATTGAGTTGTAGAAATTATAACTTTGAAGCTCTTGGTTTTTAGTCATTAGGTAGGTAGGTTATTCGTATCGTATCTATTTGTGTCACAACATTTTCGAGCTGTTCCTCGTGGCCAAACTATTTCGCCTAACTTTATCTGTTGAGTCTCTTGTAATTACTTATATGAGTACCTACATGGAGCAGTCATAATCCAGTTAGGTACCTACGGCGTAGGTTCTGACGCATAGGTACCAATAATTGAAAAAAAAATGTCCAAGGATATTTATTTATTATTTATTTATTTACCTGTAAGAAAAATAAGCAGGTATCTAACATAAATAATAACTAAATAAAGCCTAAATAAATAAACTAGTGTATTATTATAATCTGTGATAAAGCTCACGTCTGTATGTTACATTCAAGAGTTGTTGACTTTCGCTCAAAACTTGAGACATTCAATATCCTTTGAAGATATCTAGGTGTAACTTAATTCATTAAAAGTAATCATATTTTGTAATTTTAATGAGCAGTTGAGCTAATAGGTAGAGCAATTTGAACAAGCTGAGGAGCTTTTTGATGGTCGACAGCGCCATCTACATAGTGCACAATGCAAGCAACTATTTTTTTACAGCGCCATCTATCATCGAGTAGATGTCCTATTTGGTAAGTGATAGATGGCGTTGTAATCGAATTCGTATGTGCACATACTCCAACCAAAACAATTTTGAGTTTATAAATTGATACTGGGGGCAATTCGGAGTGTCGCAAAAGCTATGTATAAAATACTATGTATCTAAAAAATACATTTGATTTTTGGTTAATTTTATTTTTTAACTTTTTTCATGTCATGGCAGCACTGAATTCTCAACTCATAATTATTTAGAGCAACTTCGCTTCGTGCTGTCAGTCAAAGAGCATGTATAGCTGTCAGTTTCAGTTTGACAAATCGGCGTTTTGAAGAAATCGCTTGTCATTCAGTCAGAGAAATTTCAAAGTTTTTGTTTGTGAAATATAATTTAATTGTAAGACATGGCTTTACTAGACTTGAGCCGTCTGGACGAGAAAATTAACTTGAGGCCCGTGGATTCCCTCGCATCATTCCAGAATGACGTGATGGGCTTCAGCCAAAACTTTGCCCACAACACTCAACTTGCTACACCGCCGTTCGCTAACGTAAGGTTATTTTGTACAAAACATCTATTTTACTTATTAAATCCGTGATATTCACTGTTCCATTTCTGTATTTCAGCCAATAGAGACCCTGGCAAAGTTCAACTCAAAGGATGAAACAGGAAAAGAGATCAAAATTCAGTTTGATCATGGAACCACAACTCTTGGCTTCCGCTACCAGGTAACCCAATAAAATTCAAATTATAAATTAGTCAATTGAAACATAATTCGATTCTGAAAACCTTGTTTGCGTAAAAAATGCACAGTCATTCATTTTTATATGGTCAAATTTATTTTTGTTACAATAACAAAAACTTGACTATTCAGTTTTCATGTTCAGTTTTTGACAATTGTAACTTTTTATTAATTTAACCCACAATACATTATAATCTTCCTTGATTTATTAGCTGTCATAAGCACCTGAATCTACCAATGTCAATTGTCATCTCTCCTCCTATACATAATTAAGATTATCGGTGGAGACTTGTTAGGTAGGTTACATGAAATTTAACCCCCTGCATGAAATTTGCTTCTTTCCCTGCTCAATACCATCAAACTCTGATGCAATTTATTCTAGCTCATAGAAAGATCAAACTAAATAAAAGGTGTGAATTAGTATTGAATGTGTAGTGTGTTTATAATGATTGTTCACAAAAACCTAAAGAACAATGATGTTTTCAGGGTGGAGTTCTCCTAGCAGTAGACTCCAGAGCCACAGGAGGCCAGTTCATTGGCTCGCAGACCATGAAGAAGATTGTGGAGATCAATGACTACTTGCTTGGTAAGGATTTTTACAGTTAAGGTATTCGCGTCGAGACAGAGACTGAGAAGAGACCACAACCATTACTTGACTTTGGCAGGCAATGTATAAGCATCAGTTCGCAAGCGAAACCAAGACAAGAGACAATGACGGGAGACCAGAGACTGTGCAATGTTGCGCGCTGATAAATTGCAATGAGAGTAAAGAGGTGACAAATTTGTGTCTGGTAGTAACATAAATTTAGTAAAAGCAAATCTGTGATCTCTGCCTATCTCAACGTGAAAATGGCGTGAATTTATATGAAAATGGCGTGAATTAATGTACGACTAAGCAACAGCATATTATTTCAGGCACATTAGCTGGTGGAGCGGCTGACTGTGTGTACTGGGACCGCGTGCTGGCCAAGCAATGTCGACTGTACGAGCTGCGCAACCGAGCGCGCATCTCCGTCGCCGCGGCCAGCAAGCTGATGGCGAACATGGTGTACAACTACAAGGGCATGGGACTCAGCATGGGCATGATGCTGGCCGGTATTGATAAGCGGGTATGTTTTTTTTTTCTTAATCAGCCCCCTGATTGTGTACACTTATCAAATGTGTCTGTCAAATATAAAGTAAGTTACTTACTAATTTACTTAATCAGCGTTAAATCTGACAGTTATTTTAGCGATTTACTGTGATTTTTGCTTTGATACAACTTGGATACAATCGAGTTATGTGTACACAATCAGCCCCCTGTTTTCAGGGAACTTTTAGTCGTATAACAACTATGTCAGTTCCATTATTATATTCTATAACTTATCCTTGTTTGTGTTTGTGTGAGTTATTGGCTAACTCTAGGGAGTTTTTCAGTTACCATGAAAGCATTTATCATGACTTATCATTTAATCGAGATATGAATTGAAATTGTCCTGCAATTGTTATAAAATTCATCCAAGTGCGAGTCTAACTCGCGCATGAAGGGATCCATACCATTATCTATATACAAAACATTAGACACTATCACTATAATAATTATACTTATATCTTTTTATTTATTTTCTAAATAATTATATTATTCTGTTTCTGTTGTTATACAGCAACAGAAATACATCATCTATGAAAATTTCAACAGTCTAGCTATAACGATTCATGATATACAGCCTGGTGACAGACAGACAGACGGACGGACAGCGGAGTCCTAGTAATAGGGTTCCTAATACCATTTGGGTACGGAACCCTAAAAAATTAATAACTTGTTTATCTGCAGGTTATTTAATTAGTATAAAGCCTCTTGTTTGTGTCAGGGCGCTCAGCTGTACTACGTGGACAGCGAGGGCACGCGCACGCCGGGCCGCGTGTTCTCGGTGGGCTCGGGCTCCGTGTACGCCTTCGGAGTGCTGGACTCCGGGTACCACTGGGACCTCACCGACCTTGAGGCGCAAGGTAATATATAAATAAATAATAAATATCCTAGGACTAGGACATTCCACACGGCGTCACCTAGTCCTAGGCTAAGCAATTTAATGCTTGTGTTATGGTAACCAGATGACTGATATACTACATAAATACATTTTTGTAAATATATACATCTATACTAATATTATAAAGAGGTAATGTTGGTTTGTTTGTTTGTTTGTTTGGGGTAATCTCCGAAACTACTTATCCGATTTCAATAATTCTTTCACCTATTTGTAGCTTAGACTTTCTGAATGAACATAGGCTATATTTTATCAAGGTAGGTACCACGTGAGCGAAGCCACGGGCAAGTTAGCTAGTAAATTATAAATATCCTAGGACATTCCACACAGCGTCATCTAGTCCCAGGCTAAGCAATTTAATGCTTGTGATATGGTAACCAAATGACTGATAATACTACTTATATACATTTTTGTAAATATATACATATTATACATAGAAAACAGATAAAGCAATCAATTCATCTGTTTGACAGTTTTCTATGGAAAATCGTAAAATGGCTCAAAGAAAATTGCTTTTGTATTATTAAAAAGTTACTCAGAAAGGAACATTTTTTAATTCAAAATTAATTAGTAGATTTCATCGAATCGCCATTTTTAGCCCCCCTGTATCAAGAAATTTAGAATGCTAATTGTAATTTTGGACCTATCAAGAACAATAAGCTTATGCTTAACTTATTAACAGCCAATCTCAATAACCTATCTATCTTTGGTTTTGCTTTCTGTCAGTAGCTATTTGACGTTTTTTGTATGGAAGAAATGTCAAATATCTATCCGCAGTAAGCAAAACCAAAGATAGTTAGGTTATTGAGACTAGCCGTAAGTTGTGTATTATCAGAGCTGTTAGAATGCTTAATGTAATTTTGGACCTACTGTATCGAGAACAATAAGCAATATATAATTATGCTTAACTTATTAAATATTATAGTAGCACACGGGAAATTACTCACGTAAAATTCTCATAACTATTTGTGGAAACTTTTAATTGGCTTTCTCTATTAAGATATGTGCCCTGCATGTATTGTATCTTTATAATTAACTGATCTTGTACATAGCTGTAAGTTTTCCTAAAATAAATAAAATAAAATAAGTAAAATTATTTTTATATTTCCCATGTGCTATTATAATGTCTAATACAACTCATGATAGTTGTGTATTATCAGAGCTGGGTCGTCGTGCGATCTACCACGCGACACACCGCGACGCGTACTCCGGCGGTATCGTCCGAGTCTACCAGATTAACGACAAGGGCTGGGTCAACATCTCCAATGAGGACTGCTCCGACCTCCACTACAAGTACCAGGCTGAGAAGGGCATCACTGAAGCCTAGTTTATGTATATCAATAAATGTATTTTGTAAATTATTGTCCTTTATTTTCACTCTTACACAAACACACTAGCCGAAACTCCTGGATTCCAAAGAATGTAAGTATAAAGAGATGGCAGGTGCTTGACCTGGACACGAGAAGCTAAATAATTGCTAATGGTAATGCAGAATCGGAATGGTGTCATTTAGTGGAAAGGCGCCTTAAAACAAACCCTCTCAAGAACAGCCTCTGTATTGTAAAACTTGTCTCGATTAAATAAGTAATTTACTTAATCAGCGTTAAATCTGACCGTTGTTTTCGCGATTTACTGCGATTTTTGCTTTGATACAATCGAGATAAGTTACACACAGGGGGCTGATCTGATTATGGCTACATAGCCGATTACAGATAAAATTATGGGGAAAAAAATAATATATTTTCATTGATACATAAATAACACCTCTAAGAGTAAGCAGAGACCATGGATCTTAAGTTTACAATCTTCACATCCATCTCTTGCCTCACTTGCATACATTAATAACTTCACTGGTTTAGAGTACTTGACTTTACTTGACCTGGCTTTCAAAATGTTCCTACTTACACAACTTGTTTTATTTGTAAGGCAATAAAAAATACATGTAAATGTTCGAACATTGTTTTTATTACTATGATAAAGGAATAGGAGATGAAACCATGACTTTTAAATTAAAAAACATGACAGTAGCAGATGTTATCTGGATAATTAATAAGCGCATGGGGAAAATCACTTCGGTGAGAGCTTTCATCACCATCCCCAAGAACCATAGTGACCATAGTTAACTTACAATTTTAAAAAAAATCTGTGGTTAAATGGAGCACGGCTTTCACGAATAAAAACATGAACCAACAGATTGGGTTTTTTTTTAATACCTACAACAAATAACATTATAATAAAACACACTTTATTTGGTAAATTATGCCCTGAGAATGAAATAATTTACCTAAACTTAAACATGGATACACCAAAGAGAAACTGTAATACTGATTTTTTAACTGAAGAGTTGAATTAACTTAGAAAGACATGTGAAGAAAGAATATTATCATAAATTATATTGTGCCTAAGTACTGCCTTCACCAAGCAAGTTTACTAGAAAAAAAAAATATAGTAAGCGCAATCTAATTTGACCGGAGTGAATAGTTATTGCGATTAGCGTCGGAAATATCACTATCTCTGTCTCACTTGCTGTCGATACGTCTGTTTAGCTCTTTCGTAACGACTGTTCATAAAGCGCGACCGCCCTTAAGTTCGGCCCGGTTTTGTTATATTGCGCTTACTGTACAAGGTCTGTTAGTATTAGTAGACTAGATAACAAAGTTAAAGCTATAATAAGCCTTATCACAACGACTTAAGATTCCTACTTCTCATCCTTCTTCTTTTCATCAATTTTTATCGTAACTTCTTCGAATGTTTCTTCTAGCTCCCAATCTTTCAGTGGCATGTCTGTCAGTTTGTAGAATTTGCCGTGTTTGCCGATACCTGGAAAAAAGCAAATGAATAGGCTTGTACGAGGTACGAGTACAGGATAAAATTATGTACCTAAGTACAAGAAAAACAAACTTGTACTTTGCAGTAAGAATAAATTTGATTTCTGCATAAGTACATAAAATCTAGGTTTAATAATCTTCTATAAGTACCAATATTATAAAGAGGTAATGTTAGTTTGTTTGTATGTTTGGGGTAATCTCCGAAACTACTCATCCGATTTCAAAAATTCTTTCACTGATGTCTATGTAGCATAGTATGTATGTATGTATGTATGTATGGGGACTCCCTTTTCCGCATTTACTTGTATGTAGCATAGTATTATTTTATCTGTGGTAGCATAGACTCCGAATGAACATAGGCTATTTATCAAGTAAGCTAGAGTAAGCTAGTCATCTAGTAAAGATGTAAAAGGCCTGAGTTTTTTCGCTACCTTTCTGAAACTTCTGGACACCTTCCTTCATATCCTCGATAGCTGCGCCCAGGAGACTCGTCATGACGGCCTCGTCCCTCATACTCTCCTCGCTGTTCGGGTTGAGCTGGGAGTTGACGGCGGCGAGCTTGTCCATTATGAGCGCGTTCTGAGGGAACTTCGCTATGGATTTAGCGAGCTTCATGGATTCGCCTAGAGCTGCAAGTTGAATGGGACAGCTTTACAAACTGTATGGGTTCATTAATTGAGTGGAAAGGGGAGGTTTTGACTAGCAGAGTACCTATAATCCTACTATCCTACTAATATTATAAAGGTGAAAGTTTGTGTACGTGAAAGTGTGTAAGTGTGTTTATTACTCTTTCACGCTCAAACGGCTGGACAGATTGGAATGAAATTTGGTACCAGAATTGCTTATTCCCCTGGATTAAAGAATAGGAACTATTTACCGCGGGTAACACCGGGGGACGCAGCTAGTACTTCTATAATCTGTTATACTAATAAAATGTTATAAACGCGAAAGTTTGTGTGGATGGATGTTTGTTACTCTTTCATGCAAAAAATACTGAACGGATTTGGCTGACACTTGGGATATAAGTAGTTTATGACCTGGTTAATATTAAATAGTTAATAACACAAGACTTTTCGCCAGTAGACCTAACATGTGGTGCAGTGCAACGTGTCGATACGACAAACGAAAAACTGGCAATTGACAACTATTTCCACTGACTGCAATATCTCCATGCGACTTAAGTGCGTTTAGTTGGATGGAAGTCGCTTCCACAAATGTTATAAGTCGCGCCACGTAAAAATAGCGCTTAGGGGAAGTAGCGGGGTATGTTTGCGCCTGTGTTCACTCGCTGACGAACCAATAGCACTCGTTAAATCAATGATATGAAGTGCGCCGCGTTACCTCTCCACCAATCATCGACCGCGGAGCAGTTTGACAGCCAGCGCTCTTTTTACGTGGCGCGACCTTTATTGCCAATGGACACTTCGCATAGGGCCACAGCAAAGCTATAAATCTACATACCAGTGCCGGTAGAGGTGAGTTTGCAAGCCAAGCCGGCCTGGTGCGCCTCTGTGCCTGATATGAGACGTCCTGTGATGAGCAGATCCAATGCTCGCGAGAGACCAATCAATGAGGTGAGACGTCGCCCGCCGTACAAACTTTGTGGTACCCCTAAAAAGACATTGGGGGCAATTCTGAGTGTCGCAAAAGCTAAACTAAGCTAACTAAAATTATTGCCATCCTTTTTATTTCCATCGCTATGAAAGGGACGGCAACAATTTTAGTTAGCTTAGTTTAGCTTTTGCGACACTCAGAATTGCCACTATTAAGAATTTATATAAGTGTACGAAATCGCGTGTGAGTTTGGGTATGCCTCTGTGTATCTTAGACATCTTCAAAGATACATGCCTAAAGATCTGAGAGTAATAACTACCGCGCCAGTTTTCCTTCACCATTTAGAGCTTGTATTAATGCATACTTTCTACTCGGGTAACACTTCTACTTTTACGCTAAAACTACTGAACGGATTTGGCTGAAACTTGGAATATACATAGTTTATGACCGGGAATAACAAATAGGCTATTTTTTATTGCGGTATTCCAACGGGAACGGAAACTACCGCGGGTAACACCGCGAGGCGCAGCTAGTTTATTATAAATTAAAAATCTTGTGAAAAGTTACGACTTCGACGGGATTCGAATCGTTCGGCTTCGTGGCCGAGTGGTCAATGGCAACCTAGCTAAGGGTGATCGCTTGTATCACGCGGGTTCGAATCTCGTCGAAGTCGTAACTTTTCGTAAGATTTTTCATTTATAATGAAATACCTAAGTGTGGTTTTAACACTATAATAAAAATATATAAAAACGTTATTTATTTATTATTTATTTATAATACACAGGCAGCTCTTAGTTGAATGCGTGTATATCTTAATTAATGTCAGTGCGCTTTAAATAATTGTTCAGTCTATTTTTAAAAGAGGGGGCACTGATCACTGAGTCTGGTAAACGATTTGATTTTTCGATATTACTGTTGATTAGAAATGTTTGCTTTACTCATTTTTTTTAATTAACTAATGCTTACCAAACCTCCGGCCTAGACAGCCCAACACAGCAGTATCCTCAATAATCCTCAAGTCACAAGCAAGAGCCAGTTCAAACCCTT
Source organism: Xanthorhoe designata (assembly GCA_963582015.1). Taxonomy (NCBI): domain Eukaryota; kingdom Metazoa; phylum Arthropoda; class Insecta; order Lepidoptera; family Geometridae; genus Xanthorhoe; species Xanthorhoe designata. Next base: position 4,873,780 of record OY757053.1, read on the forward strand.
CAGCAACAGCATACCCTGACACGGCGGCTATAGTTGGCTTGTCACATAATGGTCTTCTAAGGAGACGAGACTGGAAAGATTTTCTATGTTATTCTGAATTAGCAGTCAAAATTTTTTTTTTTTATTTAGGAAACATTATTTTATACCACATTATTGCATCATAATTTTTTGACCATTGGCATTGAGCCAGTAACAAGCAGTACTTACCACGAAATATTATTTTTAGCGTTATTAAATAGTGTAAGTGATACAATTTGAATATAATAATTCATTCAAAAAAATACTACTTCGTTTGTTTATTTGTATGAGCAAGTGGCCTATTGCACTATAATATAAAGTTTATAATATTAAAGTTTATATTATAAACCCTAGGTATTGCATATTTAACCTCTTAATTTTAAATCATTGCATCATTCAAAACATTATTATGATGAAGAAACATTTGGAGTAGGTACATTTAGGAAGATTGATTTACTCACAGCAGCATCTTTCAACGGATTATATCCTTTCGCCCCCATCTCATCAATATCGAACCCGGAGCAGAAGGACCCACCTTCTCCGTTGAAGACCAGCACTTTGGCCTCATTATCCTTGTCAAAGGCATCTATAGCTGCGGCCATCTCTCGGAGAGTGACTTCATCAAGGCTATTCCTAGACGTCTGACGGTCTATATTCAATGTAGTTACGAAGCCGAATTTCTCTACTAATATGTCTGCAAAAAAAAATAAGGAATGTTTTTGTGATCCAGTTTTATTTTGACTATCAGATTTATGATGTCTTTTTGTAATGATTAGAGTAGTATTTAGGCATCGAAATAGAAGTCATTTTGAATTTTCTGAGGAATTCGTCATGCTCTTTGGAATTCGTTATGAAAAATTATCGTTTTGCTTTTTTGAGCTGTTTTGACTGGCGTAAACATAACCTTACTTTTCTTTACTTCGTCCGGCTTTTCTTTTTCGGGTTCGCTCTCTGGTTTCTTCTGCGCATCGTTCGAACAAAGGCGGACTTGCCTTTTCGTAAATGAAGTAGTGCCTGAAACTAGTCTCAGAATAATCCGCATTTTAGCTATACGAACTGAAAATTCCAGGACAAGACTCGGTTCTGAAAAATACAGCTGTTTTTTTTAGAAATTAATGTGACAATGACAAACAAACCGAACCGAAAATGCAAAACTCGATTGACATTGACAAAATTATTTTGAAAGAAACTATTCATCCATTCACGTCGACAAAAAGACTGCGTGAATTGAAGCGTTATTTATAATGCTGCCATGTTTCGTCGTTAATTCGTCGTCGTCGTTCCAGTCCAGTAATTGACAGTTTTATTCAATAAATCAACCATGGCAGCAGAGGCCGAGTTGATAATGAAACAAAAAATGAATTAAAACCTGAATTTAATATTAAAGGTTTACAAAACGAAATTAATAAGTTCCATTTATAATAGGCAGCACATGGCAGCACAGTCGTTCGTGGTCGTTCCGTTCCGTTCGTTCGTTTCTGTCAAAAAAAACACAATCATCATCTCTCTGCTCCGCTGAATTTTCTGGACAAATTCTCAGAGTACACGTGTACTTTTCATTATTTGTGTTGTTTTGCATCATATTATTTTTAATCAGAAGCTATTAGACAGTACAGACACCGTGACAACCACTTGTGTTGAATATCGGTTTAAAATAGAAGTGCTTTTGCCGATAGGGCTGATAAAGTTTTTGTTTTTATTTCAAGTGTTTACGTTGAAGAAGCCCTAAAAATGTCTGAATTTAAGGACTGGTTTAACAGCGTGCCGTTCTTCACGCGGTACTGGCTAAGTTTCACGATAGGACTGAGTTTGTTGGGTAGATTTGGACTGCTGAATATGTACTACTTGATGTTGGACTTTTCATCCATTTTCTACTCCTTTCAGGTATGTATTGTAGGCAAGTGATTACTTTTGGCTAATATAAATAACTAGCTGCGCCCCGCGGTGTTACCCGCGGTAGTTAAAAGTAGCCTTACTTAAGGTTTTTATGTTTACATAAAAACCTTCCTCTTTAATCACTCTATCTATTACAAAAAAAACCGCATCAAAACCCGTTGCGTAGTTTTAAAGATTAAGTATACATAGGGACATAGGTACAGAGAAAGCGACTTTGTTTTATACTATGTAGTGATGATATAATAATAATAGTTAGTTTACTTATTTCTAAAAACCTTGTTGGACCATTGATGCTGATATGGTTCCAGGATGGTTTTCCAGAAATATGCAATTGTTCTGGAAAGATCCATAACAAAAGTGTTTGATGGTGAAGTTGACTTCCCAACATTCCCTTATCTTTTCCTCTGCTGTGTTATGTATATTTTTATATTTATAACATGATGAAACATTGATGAGCGGTTGTATGACTTGCAGTAGTTTTAATTCCACTAGTTTTAGTTATCAAAATAAATTGAAACACAAATGTCTGATAGTGAATGAAAATTCTTTAATTCACACCTTAATTTTCTATGAAATAATGCTATTATTATTACTAATCATTATCAGCTGTTAGTGGCCCACTGCTAGGCAAAGATGGCCCCCACTTCACAACCATTTTGTTCAAATTACATGACATTGTTACAGCTACTTCTATCAATGCGTTTAAAAACAAGCTCGACATCTGGCTACAAAACTAACAAAACAGTGCTCAAAAAGATTAACCAATCATAAACTACCAATGACTGTTCCAACACTGTGTGATATAGACATACCAACTATAGCTGCTTGTCTATCATCTAATAAATAAATAAATAAATAATTTCATTAATATTTCCAGATATGGCGACCACTCACAGCACTATTCTTCTACCCAATCACGCCAGGGACCGGCTTCCATTTCATGATAAACTGCTACTTCCTTTACAACTACTCACAGCGGCTGGAGTCAGGCATGTTTGCCGGGAAGCCAGCTGACTACTTCTACATGCTGATATTCAACTGGTTATGCTGTGTTGTGATCGGCTTGGTAGCTGGATTGCCGGTTTGTTTATTTTGTTACTTGCTGCGCCCCTCGGTGTTAACCGCGGTGAATAGTTCCCGTTCCCGTGGGAATACCGGGATCAAAAGTAGCCTGTTCTTTAGTTCAGGGTATAAGCAATTCTGGTACCAAATTTCAATTAAACCCGTCCAGCCATTTGAGCGTGAAAGAGTAACAAACACACTTACACACAAACTTTCACCTTTAATTAGTAGGATTTGTTTCAAGGTGATTAAGAGTCATTCTTCATGCAGATCCTAATGGACCCCATGGTGCTGTCAGTGCTGTATGTATGGTGCCAGCTCAACAAGGATGTGATCGTATCCTTCTGGTTTGGAACGCGCTTCAAGGCGATGTACTTACCATGGGTACTATTAGCTTTCAACGTTGTTATTAGCGGAGGGTGAGTATGTTTTAAACTGGTACTAGCTGACTCGGCGAACTTCGTACCGTCATAGATTTTTTTTTTGTGATTTTTTGCTAGATTTTCTACTTGTTCTCATCTGATAAAATTAGTATCATTATTTATCATTTACGGGTATATCGCTATTTACCTTTATTTATTTTTCTCATCTTTTAAACCTACCCTGAACTATTTAAAGATCAAAATTAGCCAAACTGTTCCAGCTATTCTCGAGATTTAGCAAAACAAACGAACAGCAATTCATTTTTATTTTTATGAGAAGATGTGATCTATAAACACAGTTTGAGTCTTCTGGTATTTCTGGTATTAACATTTTTGACAAGGCACAATTTAACTTAATTAACTGAGAATGATTAGGTTACTCCCTCGCTATTCCTGCTTTTATCTAATAAAGACCTAAGCCATGGATAGAATTACACACCTTAATTTCAATGACAAAAATACAATACTCATCAATCAAAAATACAATACTCATCAATCAAAAATACAATACTCATCAATCAAAAATACTCATAAATACTCCACCAGCTGGCTGACAGAAGCCCTACACCGAGGCGAATGGAAAAAGGGACTGGAGGCCTTTGCCCAGCAGTGGGATCCAGTGGGCTATTTAGATTAGATAGATTAGAACTACAATCAGTGATAGAACATCACATAGTAGAGTATCATAAGTCCTTTGTTAGTCTCTGTTTGCCAATAAGAGGGAAAGTGTTTCTATATTTTATAATGATTACTTATGTTCCAGCGGTGTGATGGAGCTGATTGGTATCCTGATCGGCCATGTGTCCTTCTTCTTGCTGTTCAAGTACCCGCAGGAGTTCGGCGGACCCGCGCTACTCACGCCACCTGTCTTCCTGTGAGTACAATTGCTACTAAAATTCAATTAAATAACAATTTTCTCTCACAAAATTACAAAATAAAAATAATGGATTTAAACAGTTAATAATAAAAATATTACAATAATAAAGTAAAAATTTGGCTAAATTAAAATACACCCTTGGCCCTCCCGGCGGACGCCTCCGTATCAGAAGAACAAACAACAAAGGTTAAAGAAAGAAAGAAATAAAAAATCATTTATTCTTGTAGGACCTCAAGGATCACTTAAGTTTCGTTTTCCAACGCGTCTCCCTACACCAGGGAAAGAATCAGGCAAGAACCTGGTGGGCCTAGCTTTCTTTTAAAGCGATCCCTTAACAATCTAAAATAATCTAAATAGTCTAGCTTTAGTGGGAAGCCAGTCGAACAAAGTAAGGCATGTCAAAGAAAGTAAAAGTAATTGTGAAGTTAACAAGATAACACCTCAACAAAATGTTGTCTCGCATCACACGCTACACTTGGCTGACATAAGTGGTACCTACTTATCAAGGTAGTAGGTTAGTTATTCATAAAAACACGAGAATGGTGTGCAAAGCTCACAACTTGTCTACTGCCTTGCGTTTGCTGAGCGTAATAGATTATTTTATATATGTATTTGCAGAAAGCAGTTGTTCCCCGACACACGTCAGATGGGTGGGTTTGGCACCGCGCCGCGCAACGTGAGGCCCACCGCCCCCGCGGCCGCTGCCGGGGGCGATATGTTCGGACACAACTGGGGACGGGGACACACGCTAGGGGGCAATTGAGACACAATACTAGCTTACCCACCCTGATCTGAGCCATATCATCAGTTTTCGAGTGGTATAGTTAACTATCCTCGCTCACGTGTCAAGTATTCTAAATGTATGGAATTTTTAGTTCATGCAAGTTACCGGGGGAGGCGCTGCACTGGATTTTCATACATTTGTTACTTGATTCGGTATCGAGGACAGTATCCACTACGGTAAACTAGTGTTAACCCCCCAGGACTGAAGATAAATTGTCTCCAATATACTGACAAATCTAATCTCCGACAACTGGCTTCTTACTCGGACAGTTTAAGTTGTAATAAAGTGAGTTTTTGTAAAATTAATTTGTTGAAAAAATGAACGAAATAATATAACTCTAGTTAAGTTAAGAGTCTTGACTGTTTTGTACGTGTGTACCTCAAAATGTTACGACTTGGCATCAAATAATCATGAACCTGTTCAGTGAGATATGAATTATTTTAAATTAATTATTGATTGCCTACATTTGTGTATAGCAACAGACAGGGACGATATAGATAAAAATGACGTGTTGAAATTAATTTATATAAATCTATTGATTCATTGAATCAACGTCATAACCCTGGAGTGGAGGTTTTTGCCCTGCATGCATTAGTTAGGACAAAAGAAAATTAAATTAAATAAATTTATTTGATACACACATACTCAGGTTATATTTTGATTATGTCTGTTTGTTCTACGAATATAAATTTTGTTATGAAAATTCAAAGGAAGATATTTTTAAGACGGAGTTAGTGGGACAAAATAGTTAAAGTACATTTTATGCCGTTATACACTGAGCGTATCTTGCAACCATATTTAAACCCTAAAACGTTCAGAGCAATAACTTTTAGAGAAAATATAATTTGAATGTACCTAGATCTAAGATGCTAGTGTAGAGCTAGTTTTAATGTTCGCTAGTCCTAACATTTTGTGACAAGTTTTTGTGGAAAGTTAACTTCTGCAAGATGTGGGCATGTACCAAATATGTATTTGGACATACCTCTGACTACCCCCATAGACATCTTCAAAAGGATCTAAAAATTGCCTATAAAGATCTAAAAGAAATGTCTACCGCTCCCTGGGATACAGTCGTGATCATATTTCTTTTTTTTTAAGCACAAACTCGTAAAATAAGCGTCGCAAGATACGCCTAGCGTATAGCAACCCTTAGACAATCCTAGGAATTCCATTTTGTTTTCTATTTTATAAAATTTAATATAAAATGTGCGGTTTTGGTAGCAAGACTGAGCTGTCTCCTCTAGAACTTGCATTTATATTTTATTTACCCTTTTTATAAAAAAATATTCATTTAACTGTGAACTATACTAATTTGCTGAATACTAATGATATTCTAACTAAAGTATGATTTAAAAGTATAAAGTAATTTAGACTTTTAAACTAAACCAAGTCTAAATGGTAGTCCATTGGCGAGAAGAGCAATAATAGTTCATGTAAACTTTTAGATAATGGCACCGATTCTGTTGTATGTACCTAACACTAACACTGACTAGTTAAATTATTGATAAATCCGAAAGCTCTTATTTCGTTCACGTTAAAGTTAAAAACAAAATTACAGCCTGAGTGACATCTCTAAAATTACTTTATTTTAGTAAAATTGAAGTATATTTCAAATGTTATTTTCAGTACCTACTATTCTTGGTCTTTAGCATGAACGTAACAAGAGCTTTCGGTGTCAGTGTTACAACAGAATCAGCGCCAATAGTTTTTTAATTTCATTAAATTTGATAACAACAAATAAATGCCGTTTTGGATATTAAATTAATTTCATAATGAAGCTAGGTCATTTTTGATATTCGCTAATGGAATATGTTTGCTTCTAAAATTGATGTTTTATGTTCTGGAAATAAATTAATTTATACCAAGATTTTGTTTTCTAGGTAGACTTAATAATAATAACACCCTTATATCCATAGATTATCTATATCTATGTAGGTAGGTCTTAAGATACCTATAGCATTTTTTACTGGATGACTATTACATTGTAGGAGGCATGATTGTACTTAGGTACCAAAGATAATTCTTTGATAGTACCAATTACTAAGTAGGTACTCAGTATGTTCCACAACCTTAGTTGATGAGTAAGGTCTGTAGGTATTCAGACTAAAAACGTTTCAAGCGAGGCCATCTAGATATACATAGTAAAAAAACATCTATAGGTAAGTACATTCGTATAACAACCCCTTTGCACTGTGTGAATCGTGCCATCGTAATTATTACTGGAAAGTATGGCATCAAAGCCCGTGTCCTCCGAATCTAAGCCCATGACCATCGCATCTAAGAAAGTGCCTACCGCTTCCAAGCCGCAGATGCGTGGTCTGTTAAATGCTGCCATCAAGCGCAACATCTTCGCGGCTCTGGCCATCGCTGCAGTCGCCGGGTTCGCTGTCAAGCGCTTCGGCACAGAGCGCAAGAGGAAATATGCTGAATTCTACAGAAACTACGACGCTGAGAAGGAGTTTGAAGAAATGCGCAGGAAAGGTCTGTTCCAGTCCTGCTAAACAGAAATGGTAGTAGAGTATCTAGTATTATTTTTATTTTGCTGTGAATAATGTTATAAATTATATGAAATAACTGAAAACAGATAAAAAACTGCTCCATAATGTAGATACTTAGGTACCTACTCTAGAAAAATAAGTACTTTTGCGATGCTTGAAATAGGTAGGTAGGTACTCCGGGACCCAGAGTCCGGATACTGTGATTGCGCATTTTCCAGCCGGAGCCAGTAGTTCAGCACCCCAGGTGGGATAGAAAGATTTCGGAGCTAAGTGCGCGTGCGCCGACTTTTACAGAATTTCAATATTTTCAGTACCTAGTCCTGAACGAATTGATCATCCTTCAGATAATAGCGAAATGCAGACTAAAAATTTCTATGCACGACGATTTTTTATAGATTTTAGTATTTTATGAGTAGATACTTCAGATACGCTCTTAAGGTCTGGACAATTTTATTAATAGGTAGCACGCTACATACTGGCATGACATGTGATAAACACAGACACATTAAATAAATAACTAGTAAATTAACATAAACTTTATTCAACTATACATTATCGACAATGAATCAATGGTATTCCTTCACACAGTAAACTCAATGGTGGTCTTCCTTGGGGTCGTGCTTGCCATACTGTTTCTCCCACATGGCGATGTACTCTTTCTTGCGTTGCTCGCGCTTCTTGAAGTACTCCGGGTACTGCGCCTTCTCCAGGGGGTGCCAGTAGTCCAGCACCCAGTCAGGTGGTGTTACTACTCTCTCACAGGCCACTCCGCCCTGACTCATTGGGACTGGAAAAGATTTACCCTGTTATTTATTTTGTAATGGACTCATAGGCTTAGAGAGGTGATGTTGCTGTTGTATAATGTAATGATTGACAAACATTGGCTTGCTAAATTGATTAATTATTATGAAATATGGGATTACTGTGTAGAAATAATTTGGATTTATAATATGCTGCATTTTTACCATACTATTAATATTAATCGAAGGATTGTGTTAGTGCCAGTGTAGCAATATCTTTAGTCCAGAAAAGATCAAATAAAGTAGCATTTTAATGAGTAATATGGAAACATTGATCAACAATAAATTACTGCAGTGTGGATGGATGCACCAAAAGATAAAATTTTGACGGCAAAGAGAAGGTTTGACATGTTGCTTAGGTATATTCATGCACCCCCAAACACTTGTAATAGAAAAAATATTTCTCCTATAAAAAAAAATCACTATAAAACAAGCAAACATAGTATGAATTTTACTTTTAATATCACCAGACATTTTGATCGGATTGCATCAGCCATGGTCACAGGAAGACTTATGTTTTAATGTGTTCTCATTGCAAAAGTTTAAAAAAGATAAAGAACTTACAAACTCTGGGAATAGGATGTTGAGTGAGGAAGAGTTCTTCCTGTCCCTTCCTCAGCAGCTCGGCAGCCACTCGCATGTCTTGCTCCTTGGCATGCTTGTCAAACCTTTCTCGCAGCAGCACAGCTTGGTAGCGGTATACATCGCTAAAACATCAATTATTTTTATATCTAGGTTTTTTTTATGACATATTATAATAAGTACATGTGACATCCCACCTACTGTGGGATAAGGACAGGAAGATGATAATGATGGATTTGAAAGGTTTCCTCGCTCGAGATTTCTGGACCGTGGGAGTAGTCTACCTACAGACCCTGACTTGTTTATAGTAGTTAAACTTTATCTAGATAAAACATATTCAAGTAGGTATCTCAGCTACAAAAAATATAGGGTAGGTACCAAGAATGCAGAATCTTTACAAAATAACCTTCACAGTCAAAATCTACTTCCAAATAAAAACAAACAAAATTATAACCTTTATACATTATTGTAAGCAGTAGGTATTGGTTTGTTTCGAAAAGTAGCAATTTAGTCGTTAACTGGGACTTTTAATCTGTAAAATAAAAACAAGGAAATAAAGGATTGAGGAGAGGGAACACAGAAAAATTACGTAACTCAATATCTAGCAGTGAAATTGGGTAAATACAAATTGAAATACTTAAAAACATTTACCGTCTATCGTAAAACGCTTCTAAATTACGCAAACCCTTTTTGTAAAGGCTGCAAACTTTCTGTGCATGGGTTTTTATTCCAAGAGGAACAGCCGCCATTTTTGTTGTTTTACTGAAGGTGACAGTGTGACAGTGAGTGACAAACAAATGGGGCAGCAGCAGCTGATAATTGAAGTTGACACTTGACATTTTTAGCCACAGGATATCATTGACTTTCTTCTTTTGAGCAGGATAATGCAGAAGGCAAGAAACTTGCCTGTCGACAAAAACAAACAACTTTTTTGTGTGGAAAGTGAAAGAAACACTGATTAAAAATTAGAATATTTTATTGTTTCTGAGGCAGTACATACATACACTGATGCGTTAGCATCCTAGTAGTCTGTGATACACTGTGAAAAAGGAAATAATTAAGATATTTAAGTATGTAAATACATCTAACGTAAAATTCCTTAGACTACCTACTAACTTTCTTCATCTTTATGTATAACCGTTGTTGGTGAATAACTGTAGGTAATCATTAATTCTAGGCACTAAATACCTACCTACCTACTTCAACATGTACATTGGTATTATCAAATCACTCATTAATTACCTAGCTGATCGTAAAATCCCCAATTCAGCACTCCCAATTAAATTGAATACCTTAACAACCCACTCGGGGTTGTTAGGTATTCAATAACAGTGAATCTTGCATGTAGCATGCATGCATGACATGCATCAGCAGCCTTGTAACAGATGTGCGGATCTTACGGTTCAAGGCTTCCTATTATTTGTGGTAGGTAGGTACATATTAGGTAGTGTTGCGACAAAAAAGACTTGAAAATTTGAAAAAAAAAACGCAGTAAGCGAAACGATTTGGCCCGTATTCATAAACTTAGATCAAGTGTCAATACATTTTCTCAAAATAGTGTCTACGATAATGAACTAAATAGTGCAATATGGTGGTGTGGTAGCCAATGAATCATCAATGAATCTCAGTGAACCACAGGGCCTACAGCCATAACGTGACGTTGCCAGTTTATACATTAATACACGTTTGAACCGCCTTCTGATGCCAACCTGTCATGACTAGTCGCCGGCGAACTGTCGCCCGAACCGCGCGAGCTATAAGTAAACTTCTGTTTTCAAGTGCAAAAAGTAAGGAAAAAATTTCAGCTTATAATTTTTCTCTTTACTCAATTTGTTAAAGTCCTAGGAACTGATGTGTTGTTTTTATCTAAAGAATAGATTAATTAGCATGGTTTAGACTTATATTTGATATCCAATCGCGTTCCTGATAACTGTAGAAATTTTTTAAATATTTTAATAGGGGTATGGTACACAGTGAAACGTTTTTTTTTAGCACTCAATGAACCATGGTTAATCGCGTACTACTTTAACTATATTATATAAAAAAACCCTATTTCTTCTGGTCACACTATATCTTTGGAGATATCACTTAAGATAATTTTTATGATATAAGAAATGTTAGATTAATGATCTTAAAATGATAGAAGATCATATAATATAAAAAATATTAGATAGGTAATAAATAGATCATAAATAACGATAAATACGCCAGAACTAAAGCCATAAGCCAGAAGTAAATGCTAAAAAACATCTTGATTTATAAATAATGAATAAAAAACACAATTACCTTTATAATGTAACATCCTTCTAGGCTTAAATCATTAATGGTAGAACAACGTTTTATTGTGTACCACATGGTTTACTGACTACCCACCCCCCAGTTCATTGTGTCCCCCTAGGAGTACACAATGAGCCATTTCCCTCTTTTTTTTTAAAAGTCTTTTTGCCAAGTATTTATCAGCTAAAAGCTAAAAATACAAATGCAATTTCAAAGTCATTGAAATTTCCTAAGTCATGGGCTAAAAAGTACTGTAAATATGTTACAGAAAAAAAAACTACAGCTCTCTAAACTTTTGGTGGTTCAATGGCTACCACACCACCCTACATTAGGTACCTACCTACTTACCTAACCTACTTAGGTAAGTAGGTACCTACCTACAACAATACAAAAAGTACCTAGGTAGGTAGGTACATAATCTAATAACTTTATCTTCATGCATGAGTTAAGTTTTTGGTTATACCTAGGTAGGTACCTACTTACTAGGTAAGTACTTACATGATTAAGTCCAAGTAGGTAGGTAAGTAGGTACAATTTTTGTTTTTTTTAGGTAGGTAAGTAATTTATTTGATTATACATCACGCAACAAAGTTACTGTCTAATAATTTTCATTTAGTACCTAACATTATAAGTAAGTATATAGGTAAGCACTAACGGCAATTACATGGTGGCAATACTGGCAATGATACAATTTGGTTGAAATCAACTAAAAACTGTGATAAATCATCTCCGGCACAGATTAGCCCGCAGTTAGTACCGACGATCGGGGTCGAAGAAAGTTGGGAAACTGCGTGATGGCGAGCCGAGAACCGGCTTCGAGATATACAGGGTGTAAAACAAGTATAAACGATCAAAAATCTTACTAAAACTTTCGATTCCAGCGAGATTATAACCCGCAAATATACAAGCGTAAGCCGGACTATTATCACATACTTACCTACTTACTATATTATATTGTAATTAATGAAATAGGCAAGTACCTACCTAAACTTAAATACTTACTTAAAAATAAACCTATACGAGTACCTACTTAGATATAATTTTATACTCTATTCTACTAAATTTAGATCTACCACAGTCATTTAGTTACCTACATCTAAAATGCTAACACTGAAAAACGTGAGTTAGGTAGGTACTAACCAAACATGTAGATAAGATAGGCTGTTGGACCTAGCCCTGACTGACTACCCCCTCAGACTACATCAAAGGTTTGAAAAAAATTTCTCTAAGAAATCGTTGTTTGTTTCAGATCGTCCGTCGCTACAATGCTGGAACAGTGTATTTATTGCCATTGGTACTTTCCTCTAGTCACTAGTCAGCTAATCCACATAATAATATACGTAGGTGGGTAGGTACACAATACTTATTATATTTTTCAGTACCACTAAGGTAGGTACTGAAAAATATTTATTTGAAGGCGTTTTAATTACCAAACTTTAAGCTCGTAAACTTCGACTTTTACAAAAGCATTATTTACACCCTGTCTCGTAGTGTTGTAACTTAAAAGTTTAAATAATGGACTTTGTTCTTTCGTAAGGAGTTTGATAAATGTTCATTATTTTGAACTAAAAAAACAAGGCAAGTTGCAAATGTCAATGAAAAAAAAATCTACAGTACGGTGGATGACCTCGCTGGCGTATTGCGTAGACGCAAAGAGGTGTGTGTTTGATTCTTGTGGTGGCCAACTCTGGGTTTTATTTATTTCTGCTGACATACTTTTTCGGGCTCTTTCTTACATTTTAAAAGTAGGTACCTAGGTACCTAGGTACACACTTTTTTTTTAACTAGTTATGAATTTTTTCAAGTAGTTACCTATGACAAAAGTCCGCAAAATTATAACGCAGTTTACTCTTGTATTTCTGCTTGTAAATCTCAAATAACTAGCATTAAATTGCTCTAAAACCTCTCAACACTATAGAAAGTTGGTTCCACGCATTTTGTGTCTTGTGCCACTGCCTCAGTGCTCTACCAGCGTTTGACGGAGGCACCCATTGTCTGTGCGTCTGTGCCTGTCTGTGCCTACGTAGTTTTTTTTCTCTGAAAGTTTCAGTGGCTACTGTGTAGAAAAAATAAAAGTGACAGTCTTCTTTGCTCTCAGGAATTTTTGCATTCTTTGGTGAGTTTCTACGTTTTTTAGTGCAGTGACATTCTTTGAAATCACGTTTTCTATTTTCTGTGATTTGATTGTCAAGTGTGAGTTGGACGAGTTTCCAGTGGGTTTTCAAATTAGCTTATTAAATTAGGTATGAGTTTCATGACAGTGATCTGAATACTTAATAAGAATCTGTTACAAACAGTAAGTAAGTAAGTACCTTTGTAGTGGAAGGAAGTTAGCACTATTCTTTGGGTATCACCAAATATTATTACTTACAGACAAAAAACTTAAATTCCTTAGGTAGAGCAAAGTCTTAGGTAAGTATATTATTTAGGACAAAATAAATCTTCTTCAACGGACTAAAATAATAACAGATAGAACGGGTAGAATATGTATGTACTTACGACTATCGCAGCCACAGAAGAAGGATTTACATCCATGATCGCAGCCTTGAACTATTACAAAAGGATCAAGTCAGTACCTACCTATCCACATAAGTAGGTACCTACCCAAAATAAACAAAAACAAAAAAAATTGTAGGTAGGTAGGTACTACTACTTAAAAACCAGGTTTTTATCCGACTTCTGTATTATTTTTTACCTACCTTATTCAGAACTTTCGATTGGGTGAACCTTTTTTTATTTTGTAAGCTGGTATTTCCCGTGTGGTCCCATAAATGGAGGATAAAAGATCAGCCCCTCGATTGTGTATTGTCTCTACAAGTGTAGCTACACAATCAGGGGGCTGATGAGGATCTTTAGAGTTATGATCACCAAAAATGCACCTCAAAGAGTGCAAAAAATTGCTCGAAATTGAAATTGAAAGTAAGTACCTACCTAACCTACCTAGGTAGATTTAAAAAAAAATTGCCATTGCCATTGTTGCAACATTAAAAAGTCGCACACAATCTATGTAGGTACCTACTTACCTACCTAGGTAGGCACTTACCTACCTAAATCAAATTTTTACGATCACTAATGTCAAAAGTGAAATCATCATTTCACTTTCAAAAGTTCTCTTGCATTCTTTGTCTTTGTTGTTTTGTAGCTTTTTAAATATTTTTTTCTCAGAAAAGTTTGATCTGTTTTATCATTTTTATTTAGAGCTTAATATAAGGTGCGTTCTGGTAAGATCGGACTATTTTTCAGAAAACCTCAAGGGTGTTAGAAAATATTTTTTTGTATCACCTCTGGTTATTCTTTTCTAACGCAATAGCGTCTAAACTAAAGTAAAATACAGAGGTTTCATTTCATAGTTTTAGTGTTTAGATAAACACAACGGTTGATGTATTATGAATGATAGAACCGAGCATAATTATTCAGAATGACAAGGAAAAGATCGGACCTTGTTGAGGTAAGACCGGACTGTGTAATAAAACCACCTCTGTCACAGCTAGAATAAGCTCTATCTCAAGAAAATATTCGGACTTACCTAAGTAAGAACATATTAAAAAATGAATTGAATCTGTTGTCAAAATTGAGTTGTAGCTACGATTTAATACATTTTTTTACCCTTCATGTCCGATCTTACCCCGCATGCATAAAACTCAGATTTTTGTGTTTCTCAAAGTTTTACGACTATATTTATAATATATTATGTGCTTATTAAATCCTATGAAATATTCTTAGCAATTTAATGTTTCTTTTATTCAGTTACTAACGCAAGTTAAGCTACGAAGGAGTAGAAGCTATTCTGTTGTATAGCAGTCAGGCAATTAATTAAATAGAAGTCAGTTTTGAAACATGCAGTTTCAAACTCAAATAATAACAAAAAATATTAATCAATCCACTTTATTCGTTCGTTCCGTTTATTTAATATCGTTCAGTATCATTATTAACTTTATGTTTTTCAAGTATTAACTTTTAGGTATTAACCTACAATAAGAACTACTTATTAGGAGCCGTTGCTTGCTGTGATGTTACGGGCATGGCGAATCTGTAAAGTGTAATAAATTTAGAACACAATCCTCACATTTTAATCATAACAAATATTATACTTACTGTGAAAATGGATTTGTTTGATACGCTTTCGCGCCTTAACTACCTACCTACTCAAACAATCATCATTAAATTTTGTAAAACATGGTTAGCAAATCTTGATACGAACAACTTACCTACACTACATAGTAATTTTCAAGTAAATTAAAAGCATGTAAAAAAAGTTTGAGATTCACTGTGAAGGGAAAGACCGGCTGATTATAGTCCGAACTTCACCTATTGAAATTTCCGAGGCTAAAGATCGGATCTCCGTTTACAAACGTCTTAGACACGATTGTATAATACTAATCAATGAATTTTACAACGCGCATACTGATAAAACAGTGAAACTTCAAAAATAAACAAAAATGACTTACCAAATTGTTTGTAAAAGTCTGAGGTAAAAGATCGGATCATCTCCTTTTTACACTTTTGGTCCATCCTTCACAAGAATGACGATAACACACATCTGGCTGGTCGTAGAGTTAGATGCAGGCTGAAGGGAGGGGCATAACAAAATTGCGCGTAAGGCGATTTTGCCATAATTTAAAAATATCGCCTAATTACGTAGTTATTTGACGTATCCGGACTTACTACTTGTCCGATCTTACCAGAAGGCACCTTATAGGTAGGCTTACCTACGTTCCAACGACTTTCGACCGTAGCTTTGCTCGCGTGGTAGGTAGGTTCTTGTACTTAGGTAGGTAGGTACCTAACTAGGTAAATGGTGGCTTGGAATAGCATAATCCCACCACCTAATAAGTACCTAGTAGGTACCTAATCTACATTATAGTAAGTACTTACCTAACTACTGGCAAACTGGCAACTAATAAGCTGTATGTAAAGTTGTAATATTTTTCGCTAATCCCGAGCTGTGCCCCAAGCCCCAACCCAACTCCCAAGTCCCGATAAAGCGGTGGGTGACCGGGACGTCACGGTCAAAGTTCGCATGTAATAGTAGGTAGTAGGTAGGTAGGGCAAGCCTATTTCATCCATCTCAACAGTGTAAAGCTTTCCTTCTGAATCTGTACCTAGGTATACTTACCTAAATCATCTAGTAAAGATGTAAAGGCCGGAGGTACGATACGAGTACCTACCTACCTACCTACCTTCTTTGATGGCTTGTATCGTGACATCACCAAACTCTGCGTCAATGTGAATCAAACCTCACAAATCAACACAATAACATGGTCCGACAGACCAAGCAAAGTTACACAATAAAATTAACGACATGCCGTCAGTTTGTATGTCAACACCGACATGTTATTTGATTAGCATTTGGTGCGATGGCAATGGAATTTCGCTAATGGGCATGCCATATGCCATGCCGAAGCCAATGACTTTGACAATAGCTCAGCTTTTTATACTTAGATTAATACTAATACTACCTAGGTACTACTTTTTTCGGTAGGACGTTTTGCATATTAACTATCTACTTACTCCTTAGTAAGTAGGTACATAGGTTTACATGATGTAGGTAAGGTCAACGTGGGGAAGTCCGGCATAGTATTCTTGAAATCAATTTCAATTTAACTTTTTGAATCGAGAAACGCTTTCTAAGTAACTTGAGTTAGCGGAAAATATTGGTAATATATTAATCTACTTAAAATAGTCCGAAAACAAGGTTAATTGTAATTAACCCATTAGTTATAGCATTTTTTTTTAAACTCGGCGTGTAGACGGACTTCCCAAGCAGTTTGAGGTAAGTCCGTCTAGTCATTTCATCTCGCAATAAAATCGTAATTTGTGAGCCAATATGTATGAAAACAGTACCAAATCAAAGATAAAAAACTGCCGTTGCAATTTGTGTTTTAAATATTTGGTTGTAAGGTATACTTTTCAAGGAAAATAAAATTATATCTAACTAAGGGCAAGACCGGCATATTTTTGGTGACAACGTGATTTCAGAGGTTGCAAACATTTTTACGAATTACTTCCCTCAGTATTTTTTTATATATAAAACATAAAAAAATAAACGAATCTTTATTTGTGTAAGAAATTGGAAATGATAACTACAAATCATCCTTAAAATCCATGATAATCATAAACGGGGTTAGAATTTTATTCAAATCCTGGCATAACCTATCCACTACCTAACTCAAAATGGCGAAATTATAAAAGAAGAATCAGATCTATGTAATAAAACGATCATTGTCTATAAAGTCCGTACCAATTCCAAGCTGATTGCCGTGTAAAATTATCGAAAATAAAATAAAATAGGTTTGTGCTTAAACATTCACAATTTGTAAGCGTTTAAAGGACAGTTAAACGTAATGCTAGTCCTTAGGGTTGCCAACTTTTTTTACAAGAAATAAAGTATTTTCACGTCTGTGAAGAATATTAAACAGTATTTTAGAAAAATGAACAGTATTTATTTACTTATTGTTTTAAATACATATTTTTTGGAACTTCTGGCACAACTTACTAACTTAAAATCTTTTTTAAACACTTCAAACGCTTCACTAAAATTATAATTGAAATTAAAATAAATAAGGAGCTCATTTTTTATTAAATTAATAGTAGCTCTATTTCTATCCTCCCTCCACTTAGCATTCATTACTGAAAAAACTCTTTCAGTAAATGCTGAGGTGGCGGGAACAGAAAGTAGGTATGAGACAATTTTAGTAATATTTTTAAATTCTTCAGAAGTGTTTTCCAATAAATGGCTCCACTTTTGGCCAGTACTCATTTCAATAAAAATTTTGTCTTCTGATATTTTTTCATAAATTACTTTGAAATTTATAAGTTCTGAATACAAATCATCCATACTAATATTGAGTCTATACAAATTCAGATTATCTACAATTTTCTCAAAATGATCAAATGCTAGGATCAATACCTAATCAATCTTCCTAGGTTCTGAGTACGCAAAATCGAATTCAGTCAATGAGTGACAGTTGAATATTTGACATTGACTTCGTTCAGAAACTCTGTGTGATTTGTTTGTGGCTGCGCTCGCGCTGCACTGAGCAGTGAGTGAGCGCCCTCTGACTAAATAAAAACAAAGTTGTGTGAGCGTTTAAGTATAACACATAATAAAGTGTATTTTCATTCTGAAAACAGTATTTTGTATACTTTATTTTTGTTCAACAGTAAAAAGTATAATTTAGTGAAAAACAGTATAATACTGTTGAAAACAGTATAGTTGGCAACCCTACTAGTCCTAGTCCTACTGCAAACATTCCAGTGCATATTTTTCAATCATTACGTAGACAGGTGTATAATAAAAAAAAACTACACTTCTAATCATACTGTCTAAAATAATTTAAAAAATGTGAACTATTATTGAAAAGGTTGACAAAATCTGATAAAAAGGCAAGACCGGCATATGACGGACTTGCCTTATCCATGGTAGACGGACTTCCCAACTTGAAAATTTGAATGTAATATTTTTTCAATCGGTAATACCTAATTACTAAATTAATGCCTAATTATTGAATCGAACAGCAGAAATCAAATCTTGGATCTGCAAATGCCTTACGTTATCAAAGACAATCGTAAATTTCGTTAGATTTTCCGCTTTTTTTTTTATTTTTCGACAAGACGTCAATCTCCAACTTTGTGCCAAATTCGCGCAAAAAAATAACTGTCAAGTTTCTTATAAAATATAGATATTAGGCCATCTATGATCCCAAGTTCGAACGAGCTCCATGATGCTGTTTTACCCACCGAGTTATAGGGCTCTAGCTATTCAAATATAGGAGTTATTGCCACTAGACGGACTTAGAGCCTAGACGGTGTTCCCCACGTTGACCTTACCTACCTATCTACCTACACTAGATATGATGTCTAGACCTAAAAATTAAGTAAGTTTAACTTACTAGATTTATGTAAGTAGGTACCTAGATAATTCTGTAGTTATGGAAAAATAAAAACTGTTGTGAACAAGTTTATTTTATTTAGGTAATTTTAAGTAGAAAAACTCGTTATGACATTGAATATAAATTGGCCAGACAACAATCTTCTCATAAAACTGTAAAAAATGTTGAAACTGGTCCTATTGGTAATCGATGTCGATGTCAACATTGTTGATATTTACCAAGTATAAAATGATAGTTTGCAGCAATACCTAGGTACTTTAAAATTGGCAATTATTATTGGTGAGTTTGTGAATTGAAATTGAAATTGAGTAAATTGAGGGTGAGTAGGTAATTTATCTAGATAAGTAGGTAAGTACCTACCTACCTAGTACCTACCTACCTACTGCTAATGGCATAACATCTAAACATAACATAAAGCAACTAATTAGGGATCTACATACTTACCTACTTAGGTTAAATTCCTACAGAATAAAACTCAGACCCCTGGATTGTGTAACTTGTCTCGGGTTGTATCCAAGTTGTATCAAAGCCAAAATCACAGTAAATCGCGAAAATAACTGTCAGATTAAAGGCTGAATAAGTAAATTAGTAAGTAACTTACTTAATTACTGTCATATTTGACAGTTGTTTTCGCGATTTACTGTGATTTTTACTTTGATACAAATTGGATACAATCCGAAACAAGTTACACAATCAGGGGGCAGGTCAGGGCCTTTACATCAATAATTAATAAGTGGCTATTCGGGATGTAGCTAAAGCTAAACTTAACTAATTTGACAGCACTAGAATTGATGCCATCCTTATTATTTCGATCGTTATGAAAGGGACGGCAACATTTTTAGTGCTGACAGATTAGTTTAGTTTAGTTTAGGCGACATCCCGAATAGACTGACGTATCTTTGAAGTAGCGTTAGATAGCGCACGCATGGGACATTGTTACATTTACATAGTGGTTTCAATACCCATATTGCGAATTTCAAAGTAGGAGGTAGTTTTGCAAACGGGAAAGAGTTAAGAAGTCGGTTAGCCGGTAAACGAGATGTTTACGTAACGCTCCATTACATCTTTCACAACCCTTGGAGTTGGGCCTACCAGTACCTACCAGACCTCACCTGTATATTGGTAGGTAGGTATCCACTTTAGAATGAAGTAGTGGGTTGGGTACCTAGGTACGCTTAACTTATTAGGTACTACACAACGATATATAAATAAATGAACACTATTGTTTTGTTTTTGCCCTACTAAAAGTTAATGAAATGAAAGTACCTTGTCGTATTGTGGCTTCTCGGCATTCTCATATTTATATTCATTTGCTTCAAGTTGGTACATTAAGGTCTTAGAACTTAGGTTTGGCCGCAACAAGAGCAAACTTTGTGCTGTTCCTTACCTATAGGTAATTTTATCTGTGCCTATATTATGCTCTTTTATTCGTGATAGATGTTTTTGTAATAACTTACCTATTTATATTTTTAAAGCGACCCAAGAACTAAGTATCCAGATTTTTTTTATCAAGGGACGCAGGTAGAATATTACCTATGTCAAGCAAGTATCTTTGTCTTTCACAAAGTGCAATAAATGTCGGAAACTCCGAATTACCTATTCTTCCTGCTGACCTTACAAGAACTTGTTTTGACCATCGAAAGGTTCATTCGATTCAAGGAGAACTTACTTCGTGATAAGGACAAGGGTCATAAAAGGACAGGGCTTTATAGGTAATTTGGTATTTAAATTTCACAGCCATATTGCCTGTTCGAAGGCCTTCCTCCAATTATAGATTGTTTAAATACATTCTGTCTTAACTTTTTCTTCGTAATAAGATCTCTTTAGTTACTTACATTATGTTTTCAGTTAGGTTTTCAGAAAGCAGTAAAATGCTGTGCCCGATGCGCTCTGATAGGCACTTTCACTGTTGTATCGCAGCTGGATACAAGTTGTTCTCTTGTTGTAAGATTAGTATCAGAGTTAACATGAATTACATAGCTCAACTGACCCAAGTCACTATCAGTCGAAAGCGTATCTAGTGACAGCTATCAAACATTTTAATAACTAATTTTAGAATCACGTTTTGTTTTGAAGTATTGGATGAGCAGTCCTTGTATCTATATCGTCCTTGCTACTACTACTGCAGAATGGCCATACTGATCCGTTAATCACTTTTAATGCCCATGACGCTCATAGACATAATAATCTCACTGTCGCGGTCCTCTCATTTGCAGGGCACCGCAGAGCTGGGCCAGGAATAGTATAATTAAGCCTGTGTAAGATGCATAGAATTTAGCAACCGTTTGAGGAAGATAAAGAAAAGCTCCTTAGTTTTTTGTTACAGTATAGGCAGAACTCGTTTAACTGTTACTTACCAGTAAACACTAGACATGTTTAACACCATGGTGTCTCAGTCTTGACATTTCGTAAAGTGGTATGTTTCACATTGCATTGTACCTACCTACTTAAATCATTCTGTTCTCCTAAGTTGATAATGTCTGAGGAACTTTAGCTGCAGATCTGCAGATATTTGTTCTGGGTCTGTGTGTTTTTCTATCTATAATATGTAGGTAAGTATGTATTTACAAAAAAAAAATATCTAAGTATTATATCAGTCATCTGGTTACCATAACACAAGCAATAAGTTGCTTAGCTTGGGACTAGATGACGCCGTGTATCGGATATTTATTATCTATTTATTATCTACTAGCTGCGCCTCGCGGTGTTACCCGCGGTAGTTTTCGTTCCCGTGGGAATACCGGAATTAAAAGTAGCCTATGTGTTATTCCCGGTCATAAACTATGTATATTCCAAGTTTCAGCCAAATCCGTTCAGTAGTTTTAGCGTGAAAGAGTAACAAACACACTTACACACACACAAACTTTCACCTTTATAATATTAGTAGGATATTAGTAGGATTTATTATCTACTAGCTGCGCCTCGCGGTGTTACCCGCGGTAGTTTTCGTTCCCGTGGGAATACCGGAATTAAAAGTAGCCTATGTGTTATTCCCGGTCATAAACTATGTATATTCCAAGTTTCAGCCAAATCCGTTCAGTAGTTTTAGCGTGAAAGAGTAACAAACACACTTACACACACACAAACTTTCACCTTTATAATATTAGTAGGATAATATTAGTAGGATTTAGCTAGGTTTGGCCCAGGAGTCCAGGACACAATTAAACACTACTATTTCCAAAAGTCATATCCCTTGACATTAGGTTCAACGTGATACGATTCCCAATCAGCTAACGACCCCCACGTCACAAATCCTAAACAATAGCCTCACCTGTTTATTCATCCCATTGTGATGCTCAGGTCTTTATGCGCCTATTGGAGAAGTAATTACCTGCACAAAGAGCAGTTTGTTTTGTGTGTGTAGTAAGGAAAACAAGATTTATTTGTGTTTAGATTCTGTAATGACAGGCTAATGGTGTTACATCCTTATTTGACTTCTCAGTTCTCCTCACTATCTATAAATTGGTATAGTATAGATATATCATTAGAATATAAGTACTTACCTATGAAGATTACAATACAAGTAATAAAATAAAATAAATCCATTTTGTCTGAGCCTTCAATCTTCCGCGTAGTGCATGCAACCGGGACCGCTAAATTGTAGCGTAGGTTAGGTGTATATAGGTACCTACTAAAGTTAGTAGTTTTTTCTGAAATATTTTTTATTAGAAACAAAAAAATGATGCATTTTGTAATATGAGTTAGGGACCAACTCTTGACGATGGAGCCTCTACCAGTCAGTATCAACAGTTTTATTTGGTCATACCAAGTCGATCTCTATCTTCCTTAGTTATAAGTACTTAGGTAAATAGGTAACCAAACCTACAGCAATAAAACAAAACATTATTGTTATAGTAAGTAAGAGGTAGGTACCTGCTACTATAGTAAAATTATGTTACATGGGTAACATAACTATGTTACAGTTGCTAATTCCCATGGTGTTATGTCAAGTATATTGTAAAACACGTTTTTCTTATTGTTGTGAAATTGATGCCACGCGGAATCGAATGAAATAGCAGTTACTTGCCATAAATGGATCTTTACATAACTTTACCTGAGTAGGTAGGTATTTACCGTCCCACATTTAGGTAACTCTGCAGTTTGTGTTGGTATGTAGTTATCGTAAGCAACAAAAATTTAGAGTTTTATTCAGATCCTCTGGGCAGATGTAGACAAAAGACAAAACATAGGTACCTAGGTACCTATATAGGTACCTACCTAGGTACAACTATTAGGACCAGGTGTAGCAGTGAATTTAATAAATCATTCGGTTCTTTAGATTATTCAGTTTGCTCAGACTAAATAACTTGATGAGGCTAAAAAATTAAAAATAAATGTTAAGTAAGTGAGTACCTACCTACTTAAGTATTTAAATACCTTTTAATATTTATTAACCAATATTTCACTTTTTGTTGGTTGAGTTTTACTTTGTTAGCTATGATAATGGCACATGTTTATGGTTAGGTACCTACATAATTTTGGAGCGTTTGGTTGGATGTGTACCAAATCTTAGTGCAGGCGACTGTACCATAGGTAGGTATTAGGAATGCACAAAATGCAAGTTTGCATTAAGTACCTACTTAAAATAAACCTCATTACCTAATTAGACAATTATTTATTACACCTTCGATTAACATTACAGAACTTAAATCTAAAGCGTTTTTCTACTGAGATTAATTAAATAAAATACAAAATTATAACAACAAAAAACAAAGAAAGAAAAAAAAGAATAAGTATATGTAGGTATCTAAGTCCTAAAACTTAACAAAACAAAATTCTATGGTAGGGACTTGTCATTTCATAAATATAGAGAACATCGTTCAGCTTAATAATTATAACTTTAGGTAGGTACTATAATTAGTACCAAACAATTTAAACTTTACCTATTCAAAAGTATAATTAAGTACCTACCTAATAGGTACTTAAGTACCTACCCAAAAATAGTTATCTAAGTTATGCTACGAGATAATTCTATTTTGAAGCCCAACACTAATCACCAACCATAAACTTACAAACCATCACGAATGATTTATGTGAAAACCATTTGTAAGCTACAATATCCATTTATTACGGTAAATCTGTAACTCAGTTAAGTAAGGTAGGTACAGTCAACCACAAAACTCTGAAGTTAACAAAACGTTGGCATCAAAGTAGGTACCTACAGATCCAGTTTACATTTAGACCAAGACCCAAATGACACAATGCTAGTATAGTAGGTGTAACTTGTGTCATGTGTGTGAGGCTTGTTTCAGTCTCTTTTTATTAAATTTAGAGTTAGACTAGAAGTTAGAAAGCCATGACTGAGTCCTTTAGGCGGCCTAAAAAGTCCGTCGCCAGAGTTGGCCATTTGCTCATACAACTCATACTCAATAAAAACTATTTTCTAAATCCTTGCCAAATTGACAGACGAATAATAATTCCTCCTGACTATTCCTAATCAAACCCGTTACCTAATCAACGCGATATGATTAACTTATCGTCCTTGATTCAACTGACACTGTTAATCAAAACGGGACTGTCCGAGGTACCTGTTTATAAGGGCAATACCCTACATTATAAGCTGGTTGAAGGGCCGTACCTATGTCGCAATATTTCGGGAGCTAACGGGTCGGCCATCGAACCTTCCCAAGTTCCCAGTTGAACTTGGGCACTGCAGTTTGTGTGACGTGCCGGCATCATGGTGAAGTAAGTGCTGCTTTTGTCTAAGTCACGTGGTATTAGTGTGTAAAAAAAGGATAAAAATAATGTAAGTTCGTCTGTAGTGGCTTGGCTACACTACACTTGATCAGCTGTCAATTTAATTTAACATAAGCACGTGATTTTTTCAGCTCATTCACATGGCATTGAAAAGAGATTGCAAGCCGCAGAATTTTTGAGTTCTAGACTTCTAGTCTATTAAAATATAAATAACAGGGTAGGTACTTAAGTAAGTAGGTACTTACTTAAATGTACTTACCTAGATATTTGTCATATTTTAAGTAGGTAGGTAGGTACCTATTGTCTTTATAAGTGCCTATTATTTTGAAACCGGAAATTCCACCTTTTCTTAAAATTATTAAGACTAGTAGAGTAGGTAACCTTGCACAAAGATAGTAGGTATCCAGTACCTACCGTAGTTTTTGTATTCTAATTTACCTATGTCCTATCATTAGGTTAGTAGAGTAGAAATTTAATAGACTTTGCAGGTAATTAGCCAATCATATTGTCGTAATTTCGCAAAATTTCAATGAAATTGCAAAATCTTTTTTCTATAAAATTGTAGGTAAGTAATAAGTAGGTAGGTACTTACTTGTAATTATTTCTAGTTACAAAAGGCCAACGACCTAGTAAGCTTACCTATTTATATGGAACCTAGATTCGAGTTGCAGCATTTGTTTCTTCCAAAAGCAGTCTATAGAATGAGGTAGCCGAGGTAGGTAACTGATGTCATCACCAATTTCTTAATAACTAGCTAGGTAGGTACCTACTACCTACCTACACTGACGAAATTGCTAAGCATGGCGAAAGTGAGGTGAAAGGGTCTGACTAGATTGAAGGTCACAATCGAAGCTCGTCTTGACTTGAATACCTATTAAATTATTTGCATAAAATTACGGGGGGAAGCAAATCATGTTTTTAAAAGGACACCCCTTCTAGACATTGTGATAATATGTAAGTAGGTAGGTATGTGAATCAAACTCGCATTTTGGTATACTCACATCGAAACTTATTTTACTATTTATTCTAGGTAGGTTACCTACCTATATACCTACCTATGTCGAACGAAACTGTAATTTGACTACATTTTTGTAATTTATGAGGGAGAATATTGCCAGGATATAAAAACCCGCCACGCCCTTATTAGGTAAGTAGGTACCTACGTATACCTACCTACAGTTATTTATAGTTGAACTGAACTTTGACGTGAAGTCCGTTCTTATGGAAGGTCAATGTTAGGTTCTTATTTTATGCATAAGTACTGGTCAAACCGGAATTAGTACCCCACGCTTTGCCTATATTTATCCCACTTCTGATGACACCTCTATAAAATTACATAATTCATTAGGCTCTTCGGTGATCAGTAGGTAGTTTAATATTTATGTAGTTACCTACGTCATTCATAAGGCAAGACACTCGGTATCTCGAATCTATAAATTCTATTATTCTTTGCCTCCCGCCTGACTGATGCTTTATAGAATCTGCTGCAACGATTGCTCGTTCGAAAATTGTTGTGTGCCTAGGCTCATAGTGTACACCAGCTGGGACATTCAAACAAAACAAATTGACGGTCATATCGCTATGAGCAATCCCTTCCAGATTTATTTAGTTTAAATAAATATAAAGGCATACTTACCTACTTAATAATGTTTTATTGTTGCAGACATGGCGACCTCGGTCCTGCTAAACGGCCGCCGGGACCAGCTGAAAGCCGCCATCGACCCCAGAATCCCTGATGATGACTCTATACGCTTGGAAGAGGGAGAGTCGAAGGAGAGGGAGTCAGGGGATTTGCCGATGGAGCTCCGGGACAGAGCGAGAATGGAACTGAGAGAAGAACTGGCTTTAAGAGAACAGGCTTTGGCGCAGATGCGGCATTTTATTGAGAAACATCCAGCTATCAGGAAATGTCGGACTGGTGAGTTTTCTGAAAGTTTTTTGAAGTCAGGGCATAGTTCATTCATCTAGTTATATCCCCGGAGCACTTTCCCTTCTCTGTGGTGCTCAAAGGCCGCAGTATAAAGGTCCCTACCTGCTCCAGGCTCGTGATATTTGCGTTGCGTTGCGGGCTCTAAACACATGCGTCACGTCTAGGGTTGCCAACTTTTTTTACAAGAAATAAAGTATTTTCACGTCTGTGAAGAATATTAAACAGTATTTTAGAAAAATGAACAGTATTTATTTACTTATTGTTTTAAATACATATTTTTTGGAACTTCTGGCACAACTTACTAACTTAAAATCTTTTTTAAACACTTCAAACGCTTCACTAAAATTATAATTGAAATTAAAATAAATAAGGAGCTCATTTTTTATTAAATTAATAGTAGCTCTATTTCTATCCTCCCTCCACTTAGCATTCATTACTGAAAAAACTCTTTCAGTAAATGCTGAGGTGGCGGGAACAGAAAGTAGGTATGAGACAATTTTAGTAATATTTTTAAATTCTTCAGAAGTGTTTTCCAATAAATGGCTCCACTTTTGGCCAGTACTCATTTCAATAAAAATTTTGTCTTCTGATATTTTTTCATAAATTACTTTGAAATTTATAAGTTCTGAATACAAATCATCCATACTAATATTGAGTCTATACAAATTCAGATTATCTACAATTTTCTCAAAATGATCAAATGCTAGGATCAATACCTAATCAATCTTCCTAGGTTCTGAGTACGCAAAATCGAATTCAGTCAATGAGTGACAGTTGAATATTTGACATTGACTTCGTTCAGAAACTCTGTGTGATTTGTTTGTGGCTGCGCTCGCGCTGCACTGAGCAGTGAGTGAGCGCCCTCTGACTAAATAAAAACAAAGTTGTGTGAGCGTTTAAGTATAACACATAATAAAGTGTATTTTCATTCTGAAAACAGTATTTTGTATAGGTACTTTATTTTTGTTCAACAGTAAAAAGTATAATTTAGTGAAAAACAGTATAATACTGTTGAAAACAGTATAGTTGGCAACCCTAGTCACGTCACGGCTTTCATAAAATTGGACTAGGAAATCTGAAATTATCATCAACTTAACTTAGCAAGTACCTACAGTACCTAAGCGTAATCTAAGTTGGTCGAGAGTTTTTGCTAGTAGCGAGCGTCCGTGGGAGTGGTCGGAAATATCACAAACATGCCCCCACCCGGAGAGGGCCTAACTAAGTTCGGGCCGGTCAAGTTAAATTACGCTTACTGGCAATGGATGGATGTTTGATTGAAGAGTATTAGGTATATAGGTTTTGAATGTCCTTCAAATCTATAACTCTCTATTCTCATTAATGAACGTGAATCTGTTCCACATTCACACACGCAACACGCGATGCAAATCTGATTTATGTAAGGTACCTACCTACCAGCTCAACCGAACTTCGAAGTAACCTTGCCGTGTTAGCACACTTAGCTCAGACCTACTTACTAATCCATTCATGAACATTGTGTGGCTCATCAGTTCTCATCTCACGATCTGGGAACTTTATCTACTCTTGACATTCAACTCGATTTTAATCCAAACTAAACTACAATGTCGCTTGAAAATGTTTAGATAAGCTAGTTATCTCCTAACTGATCAATCGTCCGTTTGGTCTAAATTCATAAAAGTCCCACAGACTTTTCCTGAACAATTAAAAACCTGTCACTTCTTTGGCAAAAATACTCCCAGTTTAGCACTCTGCATTAAAATCTGTGAGTGAAAAAAAATCACCACTATTTCCCACCCTTGGGCCTACCCCAAGGGTGGGAAATAGTGGTGATTTTTTCCAAATTTAGATGGAACCAACTTCGGTATACCCAAACAAAAAAAAGATATTATCAAAATCGGACTAGGTAGGTAGGTACTTACTCTGTAAAAAATTATGACTTGACGTTATTCGTCGCTTAAAAATTGGGAATAAGTAAAGCTTCGTGAGACCCACTCCTAGAGACAGGGTTACAAAACAATGTAGGTAAGGATTGATGTATCTTGTACGTGCACGTGATAGTCGTGTCTGAACTACTGCTCTAGAATACGAAATTGTATGCTAATTTACTGATTCACTACGTGTTGGCTTTTAGATAAGAGACTGTGTTTCCCCGAAGGATGTGAATGGTAATTTTAGGGCATTTATTTAGGACCATAAAGTTTCTCTAGTATTTCAACGAATCTACAAGCAGAATAAACGATATTCCAACCCAAATGGACATTACCATTTCCCTAATTTTCACTAATCTCCAGTCCATGTCGTCGTGGCCAGATCGTAGAATAGAATTGGATAGGTACATTAGAACTTCAGTTCGCGCGGCTGTAACAAACTATTTGTAACTACATACCTACCGACAAAAAGAGGATGTGTGTCTATGTGTGCAATCACTGATCGGCTAAAGTGATAATTATAAGTGTCTTAAGTAATCGAGAGTGTTCTTATCTGTTTCATAAATGTAATATTATTAATAAAAAGCCTGTTGTGTCCCACTGTAGGGCGAAGGCCTCCCTCTTCTTCCACTCCTCTCTGTCTACAGCGATAAGGGCCCATTGTTTATTAATGTCATGTGTTTCTTTAATTTCTTGTTCCAGACGCACCATTCCTCCTCCGCTTCCTCCGCACGAAGAAGTACTCCATCCCGCAGTCCTGCTCCATGCTGGAGCGGTACCTCACCATCCGGCAGATGTACCCGCACTGGTTCCAGAAGCTGGACCCTTCTGATCCGAAGATAGCTGCTGTGATCGACGCTGGGTATCTGGTGCCGCTGCCGAAGAGAGATGCGGAGGGACGGAGAGTGGTGCTGTCTTGTATGGGTGAGAATATTTAGATTTTTTATGTTACCTACATTTTAAAATAATAAAATTAATCCACATCCACAACCCTACTCAAAGGAGTCATAGGTCGTTGTTGATTTTTTTTAGTTATTCCATGACAGGACGAAAAGCGCTCGTGGCGAATAAGTCGTTCTTGATAGATCGTTGAACGTTCTGAGCGGTCACTGGATGGGTGACCGCAAGTGGCTTTATCAGCTAAGCGCTTCCGTGCTTCGGAGGACACGTTAAATTTGGTCCTGGCTTTTAAAGTTGGCCATGACAGAGGCCTTTAGGCGTCCTAAAAACTCCGTCACCAGACCACTTGCTCATACGAACTTAGGAGAAAAACGATTTATTTTCTATCCCAGGTCGTTTCGACCCCCACCTCTACGACAGCTGCGTGATGGCGCGGGTCCATTCCATGATCGTAGAACTGCTTCTTGACGAGCCCCGCTCCCAACTCCTCGGCTACACATATGTCAACGACGAGGCTGGCATGCAGATGCCGCATATCAGCTTGTGGTCGCTCACCGACGTGCGAGTCATGCTTAACTGTATACAGGTAACCTTTTGGCTTTTTAACCCATTCCATATCCTCAGCTCGCTTTTGGAACGTACCTATAATGTGCCGTTCTGACGCATATTGACCAATAGGTAATTCAGAATTTTCATATTGACCAATCACATAAAACGCGAAATGTCCAATTCTCAGAATGACCAACACGTAGGTACTAGGTACGTCATGGGCATTAAATAAATAAATAAATGGGCAGTGAAAGTGTGACCAATACTACCTAGTATTCTTTTATCTGTGCCAATACCTACTTATTTTCTATGTGGCTACCTACCATTAGATTTTTTTATTAATAATAAATGTAATGGTAATGATTGATGAAGTAGAGCTGCCGAGTAAAGTACGTAGGTAGGTATGCTTGAACTTCTCAGATGGACATGGACCTACTTAGGTACCTAACTGCTAGCTGCGCAGAACGCATGATGAATGTAAATCCACACAATGAAACTAGGTACCTACTTATTTTAAGAGAAAGTAGTAATGGTCCATGAATGACTTTATAATGTTGAGTTATAGTGTACGTAGGTACATGCGAAAGTTCAGAAAGCTTCATTTAGATTTATGGGTAGGTAGGTACCTACCCCATTTATGTTTTAGCTAAATTGACCTGCCACGCCACGGCAGGCAAAGATAAATAACCACTACGTTTAACGGCAGGTTAGAATTTTATCTATCTAAACAGTGGAGTGTGAATGTGGAGTCCACATTGTGGACCCCCGCCCGGTCGTACGCACCTAGGTACGCACGCACTACGTAGGTACCTAGGTACCTACCTACCTACCCACTTAACAAATCTACTCAATTATCTTTTTCAGAATTCCACACCGATGCGTCATAAGAAAACTCACTTTGTTAATATTCCACACTACGGAGTCCGATTTTTCGAGTTTGCCGTTTCATTGCTTAGTGATAAGCTGAAAGATCGTGTAATGGTAAGAAAGTTGCTTGCATTTTTTTTTTGTTTTTTCGCGGGGTTATTTAATTTGACGTAAAGATGCGCGACTATGAATGATTTCATTCGACTTAGTCGACTCCACAAATCATTCGAACCATTCGACTGGCCAAGCCACCTTAGTAACTAATATAGCTAGGTAGGTACATTACATACGACTTGTTTCGTGTCGACTACTAAGTCGGCGTCGAGTCAACTCAACGTCTAGACGACGACTACTAACTAAACTAACCAACTAATCGGCCAGTCGACGCGACTGACATTAGTTGTGAATGAACTGACTAGTCGACTCGGCCAGTCGACGCGACGCGACGACTGATATTAGTTGTGAATGAATTCCGAGTCGAGTAGGTAACCAACTAACCAACTGTACGAATGAATCGGTCTTGAACACGTGAGATGCTAACATGGCTAAGGCATCAGATAGAAAGAGAGAGATAATAGTTGAAAATTATGAATGAATGAACGTTCGGCTACACTTCGAACGAACGAACCTCGAAAAACATGCTACAGATATTTCGTTCCTTGAAATGTCTACAGATCGGTAGCACATTCTACCCAAATATATTTTTTTTTCCATGAATCATAGCTGATTGATTATTTCATGCTTTCATTATCTCTAGGCATTCAAGAGGCACACAAAATTAATCAAGTAAATGTTCAAACAAAATATAATCGATTAAAAATCGATTATGGATATAATCGATTAAAAATCGATTATTAATAAAATCACGTATTAAAATCGTTTTTCTTAAAAAAAACGATTTGTAATCGATTATTACAAAACAAATAGGGATGTGCAAAAAATAATCGATTAAAAATCGATTTTATTTAAAAGTAAAAGTCGATTTGAATGCGTGATTTTATTTTTATGAATAATCGATTTAATCGATTAATAATCGATTATTAATAATATCACGTATTAAAATCGTTTTAACTTAAAAAAAATATTTAATCGATTATTACAAAACAAATAGGGATGTGCAAAAAATAATCGATTATGGAAATAATCGATTAAAATCGATTTGTTTATTATTAAAGTAAAAATCGATTTTAATACGTGATTTATTTTTTATGAATAATCGATTATTAATAAAATTACGTATTAAAATCGATTTTTACTTCTTAATAAAATCGATTTTTAATCGATTATTTCTATACTCGATTATTTTTTACATCCCTAGGTACAATGTCACATCCCTACAAATAACCTACTTACTTACAAACCCGCTCCACTACTTCGTAGAAACATTAGTAATTACTAATATTAGTAGTTGTCATTCGACTTTGGATATTAGTATATTACTAATATTCAAGTCGAATGGCTAAGTTAGTAATAGTTGATTAGTCGACTAGGCAGATCATTCGCAGTCGCGCATCTTTAATTTGACGCTTATCAAATTGTTGTACCGGAAGTGTACTTGTACCACTACCAACATTAAGAAAACATGATTTGTTCCTCACTTCATGGTAAACATTTGCCAACAGTGTTGTGTTGGCCCAACACAAAAGGGATGTCTCAACTCGATAAATCCTTTCCAAAACCATTACGAAATTTTATTAGAACCGATACCATCGTTAATCGTTACAATGTTAATAGACTTAATAGAATCTTATACAATAATCCTATTTTAATTGTAACTTTCTCATGATGAGTTACATTTAACGTTAATTTATATGTATAAATAATGGGGGCAATTCGGAGTGTCGCAAAAGCTAAACTAACCTAACTAAAACTATTGCCATCCTTTTTATTCCCATCGCTATGAAAGGGACGGCAACCATTTTAGTTAGCTTAGTTTAGCTTTTGCGACACTCAGAATTGCCACTATTATATTATTATGTATATAGGTTAGGTATTATAGGTTGCCACTTTAAAGCAATTCGGAGTTTCGCAAAAGCTAAACTTTACTAACTAAAAATGTTGCCGTCCCTTTCATAGCGATGGGAATAAAAAGGATGGCATTAATTTTAGTTAGTTTAGTTTAGCTTTTGCGACACTCCGAATTGCCACTATTAACTAGGTAATATAGGTAGGTAATTACTGTACCTACCTATGTTCAAGGTGGTGTAGGTAGACATTCCTAAATTATTCTTTTGGATCTTTGGGCATTTCTTAGATCTTTTGAAGATGTCTAAGGGGCTACCTACCTACCCCCTTCAGAGGTATTTCCAAATACATTGGTACATGCCCCCATTTTACAGAAGCTAATATTCCATACGTGACAGGTTGCAAGCCCATCGACGCTGCTAGTAAGCTAACTGGTTTCCTCATGAATTCACGCTGTTTTTTTCCTTCACCGTTATGAGTTAGTGATAATGCGCTTAGTACCTAAATGTAACGAAACGAAAAATTCGTTGTTGTAAGCCGGATTCGTACTAACGTCATTCGGATAGAAAGTCGGGGCACTAATCCACTAGGCCATCACGACAGCATTTATTTTTTATAATTTATGTATTTGATCTTAATATGAATACTGCTGAGAGTTTTTATAAGTAGGTAGATTGTAAATAATAGGTACTTTTATTTGCAGTTTCACCGCACGTCCGAAGATCTGACGAAACAAGTGGATCCTGAAATCTTACCGAAAGAGTATGGAGGCAGTGTTCCACTTAAGGACATGATTGAAGAACTTAAAAGAAAACTTCAGAAGCATAGAAATGATTTACTGGCATTGGATGACATGAGAGTAGATTTATATGCTCTAGAAAAAAACGATTTAACTCAAGATATTCACTCCACTGCGGGTTCTTTCAGAAAACTTGAGCTAGATTAAGATAATTAGATTTTGTTCTTGCTATTTTAAAATAACCTAATTCATTGTAACCAAGCATTAGTGGCAATTCGGAGTGTAGCAAAAGCTAAACTTTACTAACTAAAAATGTTGCCGTCCCTTTCATAGCGATGGAAATAAAAAGGATGGCAATAGTTTTAGTTAGTTTAGCTTTTGCGACACTCCGAATTGCCACTATTGTTTCATTGTATTATTTTGTAAAGTAAGCTGTAACTTGCGAAACTTTGATAGTGCCTAATTTGAACTATTTTGCTTGATTAACACAAAACGTGGGACACGTAGGTATCTCTCTACACCATGGTAAAATGTTAGCAATGATGCAGATCTCAAAATGTATAATTATCGCAGTCTCAGACTATAGGTTAAATACGAATTAAGTAGATATTATTATTTTCATTTTTTTCCTGTGTTTCCCTAGTACCTTACCTACACTGTAGGTAATAGGTAATTTTAGCAAATAGTGCGCCAGTGGCAGCCTTTTGGTGGTGTCACGTTACCATTCTTGACTGAATTTTATAATTCAATATTTGCACATGCTATTAATTTTGTATTATTGCAACAGTTGTGCAGTTAAACCTACTATAACCCAGTTAAGAATGTAATTAAAAGGGCTTACTTTCCTTGTTTTATCGCTAAAGAAATAAGGAAAATAGTTATCCTGTTTAAGTTTCTTTAGAATAAAAATGCATGAATTAGAACCTACATGGAATTCATTCGTCATATTGAATTTTTGCCAATATCCTTAGGATGATGATGTAGCCTAGATAAATGGTTTTAAACAAGAAAAGAAGCCGCAGGCGGTGTATTTTATACAGTAAGAAATTCGTACATAATACAGATGACTATTGTTTCTAGAAATAATAAAAACGCTTTAGAAATAAACATTTGCTGAGTAGGTTACCAACTCTTTTATTTTATCACATTTTTACATTACCTAAGTAGATAAACAGAGTAGTTACATACACTGTTATTGTGCACTGCTACTTAATTTTTCTCTATCTCCTTCTTTCTGGGTTGCCTGGAAGAAATCGTTTTCAGCGATAAGGCTGCCCCTTGTACAATATTTATTTTTAAGTTGTATTTTATGTTTTTTTTCTGTGTACAACAAAGTGTTAATTCATTCATTCATTCATTCAGAGTAGGTTAACCTACCTACTTTTTTGCTGAGGTTCTTTAATGTAAGTAATAGTGGCAATTCTGAGTGTCGCAAAAGCTAAACTAAGCTAACTAAAATTGTTGCCGTCCCTTTCATAGCGATGGAAATAAAAAGGATGGCAATAATTTTAGTTAGCTTAGTTTAGCTTTTGCGACACTCAGAATTGCCACTATTATTGCTCTAAAATAAATACCTAAACATAATACCTAAATACACCCAAACCCAGAACAAATATCTGCAGAACATGCAAACATTTATCCCTTGGCAGGTATCGAACTCGCAATCTCTTGCATCTGTAGTAAAGTAAATAAACATTTAGTTAGGTATTCATTTTAAATTGAAAACCAGTAGGTAGGTACTACCTACTCATTTTGAAGTGAGTAAGTAGGTAGGTACTTACCTACTTATTTTTATCTTTTAGTGCTAGCTAGCTTTTTTCATATAGGTAGGTACGTAATTATTAGTGGGCATGGGCTTTCCGTTTAGTAAACAGATACCTATTCTAGTAATACATAATATTATGTATTACTAGAATAGGTATAATACATACAAAGTAGGTACATATTCTGTACTGTAGCATGGGCTTTGAATCTAGCACTATGATAGGCTTGGCATAGACACGTATTCAACAAATCATAGACTATAGAGTGACCTTGAAAAGAAATGCGAGCCACTCGATATGTGGCTAACTTCGCTGTAGTTTTTCCCGCAGTTTGGCGTCCACACAGTTTGTTGAAAAAATAACTCATGGATTTTCTATGTATTTAGATCAATAGAACTCTCTATACGTCCGTATGATTTGTGTTTCAGTGATATTTTGACGAAAGGATTATGTTACTTCAGTGATAGTTTTGTTTTCGTTAATAAATTCTAGTTCTTTTGTAAACATCGGGACGTGATTCCAGGACCACGTCTATGATTTATTGTACGTATATCACACATAATCCACCATAATTGTATGTTTTCTTTAGTCAGCACGCAAATTTGGTGTGTTTGTTGTTATTTTGTGTAGAAAACACCGATTAACCTAAACTTGTGATGTTTGGGTTGTGAAAATTTTACTGCCATAATCTGTCAACTCAGTCAGTCGATGTAAGTAAACCACGAGTGCAATGTACTACTTTTCGGGCTCCAACCAATAGTGTTCAGCACATACTCGTATATTGATGGTGAAGTATCAAGGACACACGTTATGCTTAGGTAGGTACAACATGGTAAATGTTTGTGAAATGTGTCTTGAAGTGGATTTGTTTGGAATGCAACATCCTATGCATTGCTATCAATCAATACACAAGATACTAACTGTTTAGGGCAAGTGCACATGCTCCTACACTATGTACAGAGTTGAGTAATTCATTGCAAGCCCATGCTAATTTTGAGTTCAACAAGTTGGGATAGGCTGACCTATTCTGGAAATTTCTCTAACATGAGCTTCTAGTTGTAAATGTAAAGGCTAGCAGATAAATTGCTTAGAGCTTGAAGTACAGGAAAACATTACCATTCAATTTTAACATTAAAATAGTAGGAATTTCCTATTTAGCAATCAAGTCAATATGACTGCTTACTTTATCTAGTAAGTACCTACTTTTAAATATCTGTTGCTTGTAGCGGTAAAGCGATCTCATTTGAACAATATTACCAAAAGGTATGTTGAATTACCTATGCATTTGGAAAAAATATCTACTCTAGATGATTTCTAGAGGTATTTAGGACGCAAGATATTCTTACTCTTTCTCGATGTTGAAATTGAGTTGGCTTGTAGCACCTAAAGTCCTAAACCATCCTCTCATCTTATTCAACATTGTCCAAAGAAAATACATTGTTATAATTGATTATAATACTACGTATGATCTGAGTAGAGAAAAGGCTAAACTAAACCTGTTACTATTATTTATACACTTTCGGTTTCTCAAGCATCTGCTAAGTTTACTGCAATCTATTTTCATTAGCATGTATTTTCTTCATGCTTGTATTAAGGAAAACATCATTCAAATACATACATACATAACCATGCTTTTGTCCCATGAGGGCATTTGTCATAGCATGTGAAAATTTGTAGGCAAAGACCATGGATTTTCACATGCTACGATCCTGACATACCTCTTTCTCTTTCTCACTATACTACTGACCAGGCCATTATCCAAAATATTACCAATTTAGTCCAAGTTCACCTAGGTATAACTAAATTATTAAAAAGCCTTGTCAGATTGACATTTATGCGTAGGAGTCTCATAGCACACAAATTAGTAGGA
The DNA here is from genome assembly GCA_963582015.1 of Xanthorhoe designata. Lineage (NCBI taxonomy): Eukaryota > Metazoa > Arthropoda > Insecta > Lepidoptera > Geometridae > Xanthorhoe > Xanthorhoe designata. Next base: position 4,911,075 of record OY757053.1, read on the forward strand.
AAAGCAGAAGCTTAATGGTGATTCCTGCTCAAGTGGGATTTAGGAAAAATAAATCCATAAACCAGGCAATTTATAATTTCTTAGAGATTGCACTAAAGACAATTGATAACAATTCAGTAGCATGTGCTCTGTACATGGACCTAACAAAAGCGTTTGACTTAGTTAATCATAGAGTATTAATAAGTAAACTCAACTCGTATGGCATAAGAGGTAATGTATCTAACCTGTTACAATCTTACCTAAACTGCAGAAAGCAAATGACTGAAATAAAGAGAATCTGTCCTGTATCGAAAACTGAGCATAAATATTTATCTGAACTGAAGAATGTGAATGTGGGGGTACCTCAGGGTAGCATACTGGGGCCTTTACTATTTATCATATACGTTAACAATCTACCTGAAATAGCTAATCATCCCACAATAATGTTTGCTGATGATAGCACAGTCATGTTCACAGGTAAGACCAAATTGTTACTAGAAATCGACATAAATATTACTCTTAAGGATATAATTAAATGGTTGTCATCAATAAATTTAAAGATAAATATAAATAAAACAAAATTAATGATTTTTAGAAATAGAATGAGGAAAATTCAAAATATGGACATACATTATTCTGGAGACGAAATAAAAATAATAGAGTCCACTAAATTCTTAGGTTTAAATATAGACTCGAACATCGACTGGAGCTCCCATATCGATAGTTTATGTAAAAAAATTAGTCAACAATCTTACGCCCTATATATGCTCTCTAAAGTATCTAACATGACTACACTATTAACTGCTTACCACGGCTATACAGCATCAATCCTAAGGTATGGCATCATATTTTGGGGAAACGCAACCAGAAAAGAATCTGTTTTTAAAGCGCAGAAGAAATGTGTATGGGCAATCTGTAGGTTAAAACTAACTGACAGTTGTAAGCCATATTTTATCATTTTTAAGATTCTGACCCTAACATCAATTTATATCTTCGAAATGGCTGTTTTTGTTAAATTAAATAAGGCACTTTTTCGGACGTTTAGAAGCGTACGCCTAAGGCAAAAAATATGCATTCCTGAAAGTAGGTCAGCTCAGCTCCGTAACAGCGTCTTATGTATGGCGCCGATGATTTATAATCAATTACCTAATTCACTATTAGAACTAGAAAATATTGATCACTTCAAACAAAATCTTAAAAATCTACTGCTGAAAAAGGCATACTACAATATTAGCGAATATTTTATGGACAAGTTTGAAGAATAGAACTGTTTATTATGTTATACTGTTAGGACTTACTCGATATTCAATAAATGATAGACTGTAATGAACTTAATATTGCATTGACATTGTATTCCTTCTTACGTACCTTACCCAATAAAATAAAGGGCAGTAGCAACAAATTGTGTAGCATGGATTACTAGCTTTGCAATTTGGTTATTTTCAAAATGATTTAACTCATGCAATAGCTAATGGATTTGTAAAGATTTGTCAATTTAATAAAGATTTAAAGAATGTTTTTTTCTTGTTACTCTAATGGCAATGAAAAGAGATAGCAACAGATTTAATATCCGTTTTCGCTAAACTAGTTTTACTGAATCAATATGCATAATGTACCACTTTAACTAAGGTATTTAATTGATTGTCTATGGCCAGTTGTCTAAGGGTCGTATTCAGAGTCTGCTCTCAGACTTGAGTCTTTGCTGAAGTATCGATTTTTTGTCAATTCTCTATGTAAACTGAGCGATGAAATGCTTGAGACACGATTCACTCTTGAGTATGGACTCTATATACGAGCCACAGTGCCTCTTTCACGATCTTCAAGTAAAGTTCCGAGTAGGCTAGTCACCAAGTAAAGTGTCGAGTAACCTCTAGTTGCATTTCATGACATTCAAGTAACACTACTCATAAGTAAAACTGGCCAGTAACTCATAACTTTTACTTGCCAATTAACGTTACTCGTTAAGTAACTAATCAAGACTTTACTTGAGGATAAGTCTCATAATTATGTAAATACCGACTATAATGTAACATGTGCTTTCAGATGGGCAGCATGGGGGACATAATCTACCCACACAGCTGCCGACCAATAACAGATGACCTCGGACCAGATGAGCTGGTGCGGAGGTTAAAGGTATGTCACTTGCCATTTACTACTGTATCATGCCATGCCTCACTCTCACAAGCGTCAAACACAGAAAAAATCTAGCTGTATGCAAATACTAAACAGGACCCACAGAAGTCATTGTTTTTATGTTGTTGAAACAAAATCAATGACATTCAGAACCTGCCCCTCTACTCTTCAAACCAAAAACGATTCACAGCATTGGCACTGTGTATCGTTTTCGGTTTGTAGAGTTCATTTTATGTTGGTTAATCTAACGAATTCAGTTTCCACCAACATAAGCTGACCTGCGATTATTATCACGATGTAGGTATCGTTTTCGGTCCGTAGAGGGGCAGATTCTGAATGTTATTGATTTAGTTTCGGGGGCTGAGAAGGAGCAGTTTTTGGTCAGTGACAATTTTTTTCGGATCATATCTGTATTTACATAGAACACAAACAATAATCAACATTACTCTTTTCACGATAAGGTATAGTTTAAATTAAAGAAACACGTTTCCACCCAGTCCCCATATTGAAGTTCACCATATGGACCAAGTAACTGTGAGTTAGTCTGTGGCCGTTTGTATGAAGGGTGACTCGTAAAGCAAAGATTACTGTCTTCCTCTATAAACATTTTGTTTTTGGAGTTTAATAGTTATGTATTCTCAGACTGTTTTTTTCAATTAGGCATAATTGTTATCATTGATGAAAAGTATATTTCGATTAATTTGTGCTACTTTTTATCCTCTGTCGAAAAAGAAGGATATTATAAGTTTGTAATGTGTCTGTGGCAAAAGATCGCTTAGTAGTTATCGTTATAGTACCCATAGAATGTTGTCTATTAAGGCTCAACTCACACCAAAAGAGCAGCGAAGCGGAGCGCAGTTTTAGTGTCATACGAATTTCAACTTTATTTTCATTACTATAATACTTATTATCGCATGAGAAACTCGAACCAGTCGCGAGGATGCCCGCGGCTTCGCGGGAATTCCTGCGAATTCGAATACGCGCGCCTTCTCTGTGATTGTAAGTATTATGGTAATGAAAATAAAGTTGAAATTCGTATGATACTGAAACTGCACTCCGCTTCGCTGCTCTTCGATGCTCTTTTGGTGTGAGTTGAGCCTTAATAAACGATAATCACGAAAGTGAGTGGAATGTGATTTGATTCATCCCAAAAGCTCTGATACATAAATTAATCTTTGTTATCGAACGACAGTCATAGAACAATAATCGCTCGCTCGTTCGTAAACAAACGCTCTAAAACAATTTGTTTGTTCTATGTAAAAAAAACTATAGTAAACATTTTCAGGCATGATGGATATGATTATAAACTGTTAGATTGTAAAAAAATGCTATGTGTTTCAATTCAAAAACTACGAACACGTCGGAATTTTATTTAAAGATCGTTATGTACTTTTGTTGCTGCCTCGGTCAATGCGACTACTGGCAAAATATATTTCTAGAAAAGTGGCGAAGTTACCAGGAGTTCCTGATTGGATGACATTTACCTCCTGCGATGCCTTTGAAGTTATAAATGGCTTATTTAGTAGCAGGGGTGGTTTCTATTTCTACGAAGTGTAATGTCCGCCATGTTTCATAGTTCTCATGGTCTTACTGATTTATAAATGCAAAAGTAAGGATCTCTTTCGCGCAAAAAATAAGGATTTGACTATGTAAACTTGAATTATACATTTTGTGATCAGCAATAGCACGTATACTTTTTTTTATCCTTGTAAGTACCACGCGAGCGAAGCCGAGGGCGGAAACAAGTAGGTAGCTTCATAACTTTTTGCAGTATGTCTTTTTCCAGCGATATAAATGCCAACACGGCTATTTAATAAATTATTAATCTAAAAGAATATGAAACGATCGTACTCTTATTGATTTTACCTGGTTATGACAGGCAAGGTTGATGTGGAGTTTTTACATTGATTTGTTGAAGCAGCTTTTTCGAATCATTTAATTTTGCTGAATGAAATTAACTGGAATCGACAAGCGTAAGCATTTTATGGATCTCGGTTTTGTAACATGACACTGGAAATGAAACTAAGTACAAAGTTGGCTAGACTATTCATATCTTCAAGAATTTCAAGTTATCTGAAGATACGAAGAGAATTAGTCACAGGCAAGTCCTGAATTTAGATTCTTACGAACGTATTATCTCAAAACTAGTGCACGCGGTTTCTACGTCATGTTTATTCCGACTCTACGGAACAAAACAGTTAAAAAGAATAGCGTAGCTTTCTATTTTTCTATCAGTGATTATGATTTATTAATAAGTCACATTATCATCAAAATATTATATGGATTTGAATTAGTATAGATTTATCTAAGATTTGTTACGTTGTTTGTACGTTATATTAGAGTGAAGGATATCCTTTTATGAAGCTGAAACTGTAAAGAATTCAATAAGGTCATGTTAACGCATTATCAAAATATAACACTTACATCATTCCAAGTTCACCGAAGCCCGCGTTTCGAAACAAGCTTTACGTTAATCTTTTTAAAGCCGACAATCGGTTGACGTTAGGATTAAATAAAGTATGTAAATGAACTAAAATAAACAAAGTTAATTTTAAATGCTGCTGAAATAAAAGACTTGACAAGCGTTGTTTTGTTTTTGTACTGACCTAGATAGATATTATTGATAGTATTGCGAGCTTTGTAAATTGTGATACAAGTTGGAAGAACGCCTGCGCGCTTAGGAAAAAGAATTTTGTAGAAGCTTGTGTGCAAACTTATGTATGCGCAAGAAGTTTGTGCAAATTAGATTAGATACAAACACTTGATTACTTTTGGGGTAGGTACCAACCTCAGGCCTTTACATCTTTACTAGATGATTTATATAGAGTCAGTAGGCAATCTTTGCCTACACTTAACGGGACACTGTAGTGCCTGGGACATTGTTGAGATGGAATAGGCTTGCCCAGCACCTAAACCATCCTCTCAGCTTAGCCGGCCATATCCACAGGAAAGACAATGGTCAATACGTGTGGGGCTGACTAGCCGCGGGTTTCCTCACGATGTTTTCCTTTACCGTTTAAAGCTCGTGTTAAATGTTAAAATGCATATACATTTTTCGACACGAAAAATCCATTGATGCACGGCCGGATTCGAACCCACGACCTTCGGATCGAAAGTCGAAGTACTTACCCACTTGGCCAACACGGCTTTGCCTACCATAAATAGATAGATAGATAGATAGATAGATAGACTTGTTTATTGACACACTTACAGCACAGATAGGTAAGAAAAATAGGTAAGTACACAAAACAGGAGGCAGAATACATAACAAACAGGTAGGTAGGCACCCAGGTAACTAGGCACCTTTGGTTTAACACACACAAACAATGATTTAAAGTAGGTACCTGCCTACCTAGGTACTTAGTAGGTACTAGTAAAAAAAAAAAAAATACAAAAACACTATGTACTTATCTAATAATGGTGCTGGTAGGTAGATCCGTGCTGTGGTGAGCCAAAAGGAACCAGTCTCAGCTTATTGTTACTCTGCGCCATACGTCACAGAGCAACACTGGTTTTCAGACTGGGCCTTGAAAAATTAGTGACTCCACGAACCAAGAGAAAGACAATACAAAACTACAAACTACCCGTAGGTATACATAGCTAAATAAGAATATAACTCAAGTACAAACATAAATAAATAGACATAAAATATTATTTTTGTAATCATGATACATATACCTACATTACATACATACTAACTTACTTACATTTTAATATTTTAATATTTAAATAAAACTTCCATCTATGCAAATTGTTTAGTACCTCTTTATCTCCAGGTCCTAGCGCACACACTACAGAGTTTGGGTCAAGATGAGGGCATGTACCAGCAGTACATCCCGCTGGCCATCCATCTGGCCGACGAGTTCTTCCTCACGCATCCGTCGCGGGATGTGCAGCTTCTCATCGCGTGCTGCATCGCCGATGTGCTTCGCGTCTACGCACCTGAGGCTCCTTATAAGGACCAGGAACAGGTATGACGTCATAGGATCCTACTAGCTGATGACAATCCAGGTTTCATATTAACCAGAGCGCAAACAAGGGCTACCTATCGTTCGTTCGTTCGTTCGTATGAGCAAGTGGCCAACAAGCCATGATGGAGGCCTTTAGGCGGCCTCCGTCATGGCTTAACGACTTTAAAAGCCGGGACCGACAATTTAACGTACCCTCCGAAGTACGGAAGCGCTTAGCTGATAATGCCGCTTGCGGTCACCCATCCAAGTTGTGACTGCTCAGAACTTTGCTTAACTTCGATGATCTATCAATAACGTCTTATTCGTATGAGCAAGTGGCCAACTTTTTTTTTTAGGCCGCCTAAAGGCCTCCGTCATGGCTTAACGACTTTAAAAGCCGGGACCGACAATTTAACGTACCCTCCGAAGTACGGAAGCGCTTAGCTGATAATACCGCTTGCGGTCACCCATCCAAGTTGTGACTGCTCAGAACTTTGCTTAACTTCGATGATCTATCAAGAACGTCTTAGCAAGCTTCGCCACGGCTACCTATAGAAATCAGGTAAAAGTATGACGTTAGAATCACATGGGAATCACGTAAAATGTCGATAATGTTTCGATTCATCCAAGGAATCTTCTGGCCGTGGCAGACGAAACGGGCTTTAGTTTTTGATTGATTGTAATGTAATGCACTTCACTGTGTGGTGCCCGAATCGATCACCACATTGGAGTGTTGGAACCTATAGGTTGATCTTGGATGGTTATTGGACACATACGGAACATTGCGGAACATTCTATTCGTAGCCAATGTTGGAACCAAGTTGAAGCCAATGTGTGGTGCACGCATAAGAGAAGTTATGCAAAAGAAGTTATGCAAGATCCGTACATTGCTGGTAATGTACGAAGGGTTTTAGTTGATTCGAACAATATTTTGTACAAGTCTTGTTTGTCATATTTATGTTGTAATTTCTCTCGTTCCCCAGGTGAAGACAATATTCCTGTTCCTGATAAACCAGCTGCAAGGTCTCCGGGACCCGAAGGACCCTGCCTTCAAGCGGTACTTCTATCTGCTGGAGAACCTGGCCTATGTCAAGTCGTTCAACATGTGCTTCGAGCTGGAAGACTGTCAGGAGATATTCTGCGCTCTCTTCTCGCTTATGTTCAAGATTGTTAAGTGAGTAGAAGCCACGATAGTTTGCTTAGACATGTAGGTCTAAAGCCATGATAGCCGAGCGTAGTAATCATGTAGTATAGTAATCTATCCTCGCTCACTTGTCAAGTATTCTAAATGTATGGAATTTTTAGTTCATGCAAGTTATATATATGATAATAATATTAAACACGGTAATATATTTAACAATGCTCCTAATGAATGGTTAATTGATAATAGTTTTTATTCGGTTCAGGAATTTATTGAATTAAGACATTTGTGTAATTATTATTCTTCACTTTCAAAACTATCGTGAGTTGTATTAGACATTATAATAGCACACGGCACAATAACATTACTCACGTAAAATTATCGTCGATTTAGATACCGACAATGTTTCGATTCTTCCGGAGAAGAGTGGAAAATAAATACATGTTGTGCCGATTTCACTTAGCGTAGGATGAGGGCAGGAGAATGATAATGATATATTTTTCAGTACGGAGCACTCCTCGAAGGTGAAGTCCTTCATGCTGGACGTCCTCTGCCCCCTCATCACGGAGTCGGACGTGGTCTCCAACGAGCTCCTCAACGTCATCCTCATCAACCTGGTGGAGCCCAACAAGAGGGAACACAAGCATGCCTATGGTCTCGCCAAGGACCTTATTATCAAAACCAATGAGACCCTGGAGCCTTATATTCAAGCGGTAAGGCTTTTTTTTAACTGGCTTCTTAACATCTTTACTAGATGATTTATACAGAGTCAACAGGCAAGCTTTGCCTACACTTAACGGGACACTGTAGTGCCTGGGACATTGCTGAGATGGAACAGGCTTGCCACTCAGCTTAGCCGGCGAATGACAGTGGTCAATACGTGTGGGCCTGACTAGCCGCGGGTTTCCTTACAATGTTTTCCTACACCGTTTAAAGCTCATGGTTAAAGTACATTCGACACGAAAAGCCCATTGATGCACGGCCGGATTCGAACCCACAACCTCGGAAGTTCACTAGATGTTTTTGTATGTTGACTGATAATTCCGTCAATAGTTGACCCATTTTGATTATTTCCCTTGTTTATTTCCAGTTCTTCAACCACGTGCTGATCCTCGGCAAAGAAGAGAAGCATCTATTAATATTCACCAAAGTATACGAGCTTATATACGAACTGTACCAATGCTGCCCCAGCATTCTCCTAGCCGTACTCCCGCAGTTGGAGTGCAAACTCAAATCTGCGCAATTCCAGGAGAGATTGAGCGGCGTCGCCTTATTAGCTAGAATGTTCTCAGAACCAGGCTCAGAGCTTGCCAAGCAATACCCGAACCTATGGCGAGCGTTCTTAGGACGATTTAACGATATCTCCGTGCCCATTCGCATCAAATGCGTGCAGTATTGTATGCACTTTCTTGTACACCATCCGGATTTACGAAAAGATATAACGGAGACTTTGAAGCTGAGACAACATGACGCCCACGAACAAGTCAGATACGAGGTCGTCATGGCTATCATAGCAACTGCGCAGAGAGACTTCCAAGCTGTCGCTGAATCAGAAGATCTACTGCATTTTGTCAAAGAAAGAACGCTTGATAAAAAGTTCAAAATACGCAAGGAGGCTATGACCGGCCTTGCTATGATCTACAAAAAGTTCCTAACTGAGGAGAAAGTGCCGCCAGCGACGGAAAAAGCCGCGCAATGGATCAAAGATAAAATCCTACATGGTTATTACATGACCGCGTTGGAAGATCGATTGCTTGTTGAACGTCTGCTTAACACATCTCTGGTCCCTTACACACTGCCCCCAGCGATTCGTATGAAGAAACTGTACTATTTAATGTCAAATGTCGACGATAATGCGACCAAAGCGTTCATTGAACTCCAAAAACATCAACTGGCTGTGCGTCGTACTGTAGCGGAATGGGTAGAGTTACATAGAAAGCCGCCGACGCCCGCAGTGCAAAAGGAAATGATCGCTAAGGTCCTGCATATAAGCTCCAAATTCCTGCCCGAGTCGGTGAAGGCTCAGGAGTTTTTGAATAAGTTTTCATCTCATATGAAACAGGCGCCAGAAATGCTGCAAGGAATGGAAATGATACTGAACCCTAATGTTAGCTGCGAAGTGTGCGTTCGTACTACGGTGAGTATTCTACTGATCCTAGCTGCGCCCCGCGGTGTTACCCGCGGTGAATAGTTATCGTTCCCGTGGGAATACCGGGATCAAAAGTAGCCTATTCTTTAATCCAGGATATAAGCAATTCTGGTACCGAATTTCATTCATATGCGTTCAGCCGTTTGAGCGTGAAAAGGTAACAAACACACTTATATCTATTAAATCAATTTCGTAACGTTAATTTCCTCAATAAACTATAGAACTGACCTATTATTATTTTAACAGTGAAGGAAAACATTGCGAGGAAACCCGCGGCTAGTCAACTCCACACGTATTGCCATTGTCATTCCCGTGGATATAAGCTGAGAGGATAGTTTAGGTCAAAGACGATTAATATCTAGAAGACAGACAAAGGCCATACACAAAATCGTAACCCTGTCCCGCAGTACCAGATAGCCTGGAAACTTTAAAACATCAATTTTATCCAAGAAATTTCAATATTTCGTAGTAGGTAGCAACAATATTCAATATAATTTTTTTTTAATGTAATTTTAACTAGAAAGTAATTGAAATTTCTTGGATAAAATTGATGTTTTATAGTTTTCAGGCTATCTGGTACGGGCAAAGACGTACGGGTTACGATTTTGTGTATGGCCTTTGTCTGTCTTCTAGATATTAATCGTCTTTGGTTTAGGTGCTACAAGCCTATTCCATCTCAACAATGTCCCAGGCACAACAGTGTCCCGTTATGTGTAGGAAAAGCTTGCCTCCTGACTCTGCATAAATCATCTAGTAACGATGTGAAGGCCTAAGTTTTTTTTATGACTTATGGTGCCTGTATGGGTGAAACTAGCGCCACCGCCTTTTTAGGAGGAATAACGAAGTTGCACTTGGTGGCCACCAAACTCTGTTTCCGCTACTCTTCCTAAACTATACAAAATGAAACTATTACAGAGGTATTAAAAGAAAAAGCTTATGATAGGTTTCATAAACTGTACAAAGTCAAAGTCAAAGTCAAGTACATCAAGTCAAGTACATTCCGTTTTTTTTAATTTCTTTGTTCAACGTAATAATAAAATAAAATAGGCGGCGGCGCTAGTTTCACCCATAGAGGCACCTTATTATAATCTAGCAAATAATCAATTCTCTTTTTAATTTCCAGTCAAATGTCCTCAAGAAACTAGGCCAACCCGTAATGACGAACCTGTACTATAACACGGTGAAGATGTTGTTGGAGCGCGTGAGCTCCGTCATGATCGACCACGACGCTCTGCTCATACTAGTGGGGTACGTGGAGGGCGCGGTCAAGGAGACTGATCTAAGCATTGCTGAAGAGTGCGGTATGTATGGTTTTAGTTGAAAGGAAATTAAAAAACAAACTTTTAAAAACTTAGGCGTTGTCCCTATAAAGGTCTCAGCACACTAATGGGAACGGAAAGGGATCGTAACCGTATCGCCTCGAGTCGTTCAGAATGGTTTGTATTAAACTCCCTACTGCAACGCACACTAATCGGAATCGTAACGTGATCGCCTCCCCTCAGAACAGTCTCCGAACTTGCGGCGTTACGGTTACGATCCCTTTCCGATCCCATATGTGTGCTGAGACCTTAAGGCTCTGAGTGAGCGGCTGATTTTTTTCGCCTTCCTATACACCGCTATTTAATGACTACCAAAAAAATTTTAGGGCAGATACAGCAGATGCTACTGGTAAGAAAGCACTGTTAAAAATGTTCGTAGGTCGGTCGTCATAGCAACGTTGTTATCTGTCAAAAAGTTCCATACATTTTGTGTCAGATAACAAAGTTGCTATGACGACCGACCTACGGACATCCCTTAGTTGGTTATAGGAACTCGGCATTAGAGGATTTCAATGCAGTTTACTTGTCCACAGGTATCGATACAAAAAAAGCCGCGGAGCGCGGACTGAAGCTCCTAGTAATGCTCTCATTCGTATTCCCGGCACATTTCCTGCACGAAGATGTGCTAGCACGACTTACTTCCCTGCTCGAGCTGGACGACGAGAGCGTCGCGCCGCACGTGCTAGCCGCGCTCACTTTCCTCGGGAAGTACCGACCGCTAGGTGAGTCTTCTTCTTCTTTTATCGTATCAATGTTACAATGAATTGCTTGGTGAATGACTTTACATCATTACCAGATGATAAAAAAGCCGTGTTGGTCAAGTGGATTAGTACCTCGACTTTCGATCCGAAGGTCGTGGGTTGGAATCCGGCCGTGCATCAATGAACTTTTCGCATCGAAAAATGCATATGCACTTTAACACGAGCTTATAACGGTGAAGGAAAACATCGTGAGGAAACCAGTTAGCTCTCTAATAGCGTCGATGGACTTGCAACCTGTCACGTATGGAAAGTTAACTTCTGCAAAAAGTGGGCATGTAAGTACCAAATATGTATGTATTTGGACATACCTCTGACTACCCCCTTAGACATCTTCGAAAAGATCTAAAAATTGCCTAATGATCTGAAAGTAATGTCTACCGCTCCCGGGATACAGTAGTGATCATATTTCATTTCATTTTTCATTTTTCATTACCAGATGATTTATACAGAGTCAGGAGGCAAGCTTTGCCTACACTTAACGGGACACTGTAGTGCCTGGGACATTGTTGAGATGGAATAGGCTTGTAGCACCTAAACCATCCTCTCAGCTGAACCGGCCATATCCACAGGAAAGACAATGGTCAATAAGTCTTCCAGGCAGTGGTTTTTATCAGTTGAGCTACCATAAATAGTTTGTAACGATTTGTTACCCGCGGTGAATAGTTCCCGTTCTCTTGGGATTACCGGGATCAAAAGCCTATGTGTTAATCCAAGCTATAAGCTGGTATCGAATTTCATTGAAATCCGTCCGGCCGTTTGAGCGTGAAGGAGTAACAAATATTCACACTTACATACTTACACGCACACGAAGTTTCAACTTTATAATATGAAATAAAAAATGAAATATGATCACGACTGTATCCCGGGAGCGGTAGACATTTCTTTTAGATCATTAAGCAATTTTTAGATCTTTTTCGAAGATGTCTAAGGGGGTAGTCAGAGGTATGTCCAAATACATACATATTTGGTACATGCCCACTTTTTGCAGAAGTTAATTTTCCATACGTGACCGGTTGCAAGCCCATCGACGCTATTAGAGAGCTAACTGGTTTTCTCACGATGTTTTCCTTCACCGTTATAAGCTCGTGTTAAAGTGCATATAAATTTTTCGGTGCGAAAAGTTCATTGATGCACGGCCGGATCCGAATCCACGACCTTCGGATCGAAAGTCGAGGTTCTAATCCACTTGACCAACACGGCTTTTTTTAATATAAGTGTGATTATTGTATATAATATTCCAGGTGAGGCGACCCCTACGTTGTTCCCGAAACTGATTACTCTGTGCAAAGCGTACGCTGAGGTCGGCACACCTAAACAAGCTAAAAATGCCGTCAGGTATGTATTCTTTACACGTGTATATTTAACTAGCTTACTCGCCCGCGGCATCGCTCGCGTGGTACCTACCTTGATAAAATATAGCCTATGTTCATTCGGAAAGTCTAAGCTACACATCGGTGAAAGAATTTTTGAAATCGGAAGAGTAGTTTCGGAGATTACCCCAAACATACGAAAAAACAAACTAACTTAACCTCTTTATAATATTAGTACAGATAGTATAGAAGTATAGATATATAAGTATAGTTCGGTACTTTGGTTTGGGGAAGCATTTTTATTTTAAAGTTTTGTATAAAAAACAGAAATATGAAAATTCTAAAAGTCGTAGAACAAACGTTGTTGCTTTTAGTGATAGGAACTACGGGGCGAGAGCTTTCTGGTGTTTTAAAATTAAACCTGTATGTCTTGGTGCACCCCTAACCTAATTTAGTCGATTAGATTAGTAATATCTTTTACTGTATATATACTCTGTGAACGGAAGCGAACCCCTTTTACTTGCTTTGACATGCCTTACTTTGTTTGACTGGCTTCCCACTGAAGCTTGACTATTTAAGGGATTGCTTTTAAAAAAAAGCTTGCCCACACCACCAGGTTCTTGCCTGATTCTTTCCCTGGTGTAAGGCATTAGAATCACCTAGCATGTAAGAACAGAAAACTGAAGTGATCCTTGAGGTCCTACCAGAATAAATGATTTATCTTTCTTTCTTTCTTTCCGCATTACTGTACGCGTTCACTCCCGCCCGCGCCAGTTGGGAAATTATTATGAAGCTGGAAGCACGTCCTCGCTACACTTTTAAATTTTTCCCACTCGTTTCCAGATGTCTATTTGTGAATGTGCCCGAGCAGCGCACGCAGATCTTCACGGAGATCCTGGACACGCTGAAGGCGACGCTGAGCCCGCACTCGGAGCACTACCGCACCGCCATCGTCACGCTCGGGCACGTCGCGCACAACCTGCCCGATAACTTCCCAGTGCACATCAAGAATATCGTCTCTAGGAAGGTAAACTATACTTAAAGAGTCTGCCATAACGCCGAAGAATGAGCGGGAGAGCGAATAATGTTTTTACTCGTGAGTGAGAAGCGCAGAACGATAGACACGCAACATAAATTATAGCGAAAAAACAGTTTTTATTTAATTACAAGTTAATTAAACAAGCAATCGAAAAATTAAATCTCAGAACTAAATAAATACTTCTAGGTTATTTGTCAAAACATAAAACCAACAAAAATAGCGTTCTGTTCTTGAGATAAATAGCAATATGAGTGAAAAACATGTATTTTTCAAAAAAATATATCATCGAGAAATCTTTTACCAATCGTGTTTCTAAAAAAATAAAACGCAAGATAAAAATTCAAAGTATCATTTCCCTAAATATGAAGGTCGTAGCTTTCACAATACTGAGATAAATAAGGATTTCGACGACTAATTTGCATATGGCGCCCTCTTAATGGTATAGGTCGCGCCCATTGAGGTACAATCTATTATAGAGCCACAATCACATAAATAAAATGTCCGAGCCAAAACTCGGCGCACGCGAAGTACAATCTATAGAGCTACAATCAGATAAATAAAATGTCCGAGCCAAAACTCGGCGCACGCTACGTAGTGCGCCCAGTTTTAGTTTTTGCGTACAAGCACATTGAACATTAAAACAAACGACATAACGTCTACATTCGAGCAAATATCATTGTATAGGTATGTAGAACGTTGCTCGGACATTTTTTGAGTATTGTCAGCTATTAGATCTTTAGTATAGTACCTCAATGGTCGCGCGCGCCACGTAAAAAGAGCACTGGCTGACAAACTGCGCAGTGGTCGATGATTGGTGGAGAGGTAACGCGGCGCACTTCATACCATTGATTTAGCGAGTGATATTGGTTCGTCAGCGAGTGAACACAGGTGGAAACCCCCGCTGCTTCCCCGACCGCGCTCTTTTTACGTGGCATCGCTAGAAAGAAAGAAAGAAAGAAAAATCATTTATTCTTGTAGGACCTCAAGGATCACTTAAGTATCGTTTTACATGCTAGGTGATTCTAATGCCTGTTTCAACGCGACTCCCTACACCAGGGAAAGAATCAGGCAAGAACCTGGTGGTGTGGGCCTAGCTTTTTTTTAAAAGCGATCCCTTAACAATCTAAAATAATCTAAATAGTCAAGCTTCAGTGGGAAGCCAGTCGAACAAAGTAAGGCATGTCAAAAAAAGTAAAAGTAATTGTAAAGGTAAACAAGATAACACCTCAACAAAATGTTGTCTAGTATGTACATAGCATAACTCAGGTCTAGCGTGAGCTTATTAAGTAGGTAAAGTACATACACCCTGTTGGGCGCTGCAACTTGCTTTTTAACGAATGCTTAACCAGTTTCGCCGTCTCAATCACAACGGGGTTCGATCCCCGCTGCGGGACAAATGTTTGCATGATCTGCAAATATTTGTTTCGTGTCTGGGTGTTTTCTATGTATAATATGTATGTATTTACAAAAAAAAAATGTATCTATGTACCTAGTTTATTAGTCATCTGGTTACCATAACGCAAGGATTAAATTGCTTAGCTTGGGACTAGATGACGCCGTGTGGAATGTCCAAGGATATTTATTTATTTATTATTTATCGAAGCGCTCGTGGCGAAGCTTGCTAAGACGTTCTTGATAGATCGTCGGAGTTATCAACGTTCTGAGCGGTCACAACTTGGATGGGTGACCGCAAGTGGCATTTATATCTGAGCGCTTCCGTGCTTCGGAGGGCACGTAAAATTGTCGGTCCCGGCTTTAAAGTCGTTAAGCCATGACGGAGGCCTTAAGGCGGCCTAAAAACTCAGAGTTGGCCACTTGCTCATACGAACTTACTTTTCTTTCTTTCTTTCTTTCCGCAGATAGTGAAAGAATTGTTAGTTCGCGAAGGTGGCGGCGGCACCAACATACCCACGGAGGAGTGGTGCGAGGAAGAGGAGTTGCCCGAGGAAACGCGCTGCAAGCTCGAGGGACTCAAGTGCATGGCGCGCTGGCTGCTGGGACTCAAGAAGGATGAGCTGTCCGCGCAGAAGACATTCAGGATGCTGAACGCGTTTATTGTACACAAGGGGGATCTATTACAGGTATAAACCTATCTGTATATATTTGTTTCGTATCTGGGTGTTTTCTATGTATAATATGTATGTATTTACAAAAAAAGCGTTTATTGTACACAAGGGGGATCTATTACAGGTATAAACCTATCTGCATATATTTGTTTCGTATCTGGGTGTTTTCTATGTATCATCATCATTGGCCTGTATACATCTTTTGCAGATGATTTAGGTGACGTCAGTCAAGTTACAGAACAGTTATTTAATAACGAACACTTTCTATGTAGTCTTTTTTAAACTTTCGCGATCAGAACACATGATTAAACATACATTTACGGGTATTTATCGCTATTTACCTTTATTTAATTTTAATTTTATCCCGACGTTTCGACTGGATTGCACCAGCCGTGGTCGCGGGCAGACTGAAGTGTTGGAGGTACACCACAGCAAAGCGAAGGCATTTATTATATATGTATGTATTTACAAAAAAAATGTAGGTTGACGATACGCATAAGACCCATTTATATCAGTCATCTGGTTACCATAGCACAAGCATTAAGTTACTAGGACTAGATGACGCCGTGTGATATGTCCAAGGATATTTTTTTTTTCTGTATCTTGTTGTAGTTTTTCTTAAACTTTCGCGATCACAATTCATATTTATAAATACATGTACACGGGGTTTTATCGCGTTATTTACCTTATTTCTTTACTTCCCGACGTTTCGGCTATGTTGCAATAGCCATGGTCGCGGGTGGACTGGAGTATGCTTCAATTTTTACATAGCCGAAACGTCGGGAAGTAAAGAAATAAGGTAAATAACGCGATAAAACCCCGTGTACATGTATTTATAAATACAGGGTGTAAAAAGACTACTACCGAAAACTTTAGGGGGTGAAAGTACCCATCAATATGAACAACTTTTTCTAAGAAACCAACACTGTGAACGCGAAAAAAAAACAGCTGTTTCATACACTTTAGTAGGTATTGAACTTATGTATGGAACAGCTGTTTTTTTTTTCGCGTTCACAGTGTTGGTTTCTTAGAAAAAGTTGTTCATATTGATGGGTACTTTCACCCCCTAAAGTTTTCGGTAGTAGTCTTTTTACACCCTGTATGTATCTTGTTGTTTCAGCAAAATCGTCTATCAAAAGCGGAGATGGCTCACTTGCGGCTCGCGGCCGGCGCGGCCATGTTGAAGATATGCGAACAGAAGGGGGTCGGGGATCAGTTCACAGCGGAGCAGTTCTATAACCTCTCGCATCTCATGGTGGTCAGTACTGTTCACTTTTTTTTATTACTGTTTAATTTTTTTTTTACTTATATGTTTCCATATGTAATGACATAATAAAGATTTTTCTTTCTTTCTTTACTCACGTATTCAAATTAACACTAGGTATCTTTTTTTTTTACTTATGTGTTTCCTTTAAATATGTAATGACAATATAAAGATTTCTCTTTCTTTCTTTACTCACGTATTCAAATTAACACTAGGTATCTTTTTTTTTTTACTTATGTGTTTCCTTTAAATATGTAATGACAAAATAAAGATTTCTCTTTCATTCTTTACTCACTTATTAAAATTAACACTAGGTATCTATTTATGTATTAATTAATTTTATTATCCAGGCGCACGCCTCAGAAATATAATGAAAAAATCATGTCGCATGTGGCTTAAATTAGTTTGAAACCATTCACAAATTATATCGATACAAACGCGCAGTCAACCCTATGACGCATTTACTGTTAATGTGTATCAAATTATGTTAATACTTGTAGGTATGTTGTTGTGCCTTTTTTGGGCACAGTCTGAAAATCAGCGCTGAAAATTTTGTGTACTCTTTGTTTTCAGGATGACGTACCTCAAGTTAGAGAAGCTTTCGCAGCGAAACTACACAAAGGACTTTCAAAGGTACGCTTAAATAAGATTGTCGAAAACTAGTGTATTTAGTTAATTTTAGAGATTATCAAGCGTTCGACCAACCGGCTGCTAGTATAGTATCTGGGTTAACAGCGAGCGTGCCGCCGAAAAGGACAAAAAATGCAATTTATCCACCATTTTGTATGAAACAATGGATAAACTGCATTCGGCACGAGAAAAGGGACAATAAATACATTGCTGTCTATTTACTAGAAGTTAGTATATATTTGTTTTGTATGACTGAGAAAGGACCACCGCTCTATATTCCTTACTTTCTCTATGGTTTAAAATGTTTAAATGTTATTCAGGGTTCGCTCTATATTCCTTACTTTCTCGAGGAAGCGCTCGTGGCGAAGCTTGCTAAGACGTTCTTGATAGATCGTCGAAGTTAAGCAACGTTCTGAGCGGTCACTACTTGGATGGGTGACCGCAAGTGGCATCATCAGCTCAGCGCTTCCGTGCTTCGGAGGGCACGTTAAATTGTCTGTCCCGGCTTTTAAAGTCGTTAAACCATGACGGAGGCCTTTAGGCGGCCTAAAAACTCCTTCACCAGAGTTGGCCACTTGACGAACGAACGAACGAACTTTCTCTATGGTCTAAAGTGTTTGAATGTTATTCAGGTTTCGCTCTATATTCCTTGCTTTCTCTATGGTCTAACTATGTTAGAATGTCACAGGGTATACCCAACAAGTGCCTTCCGCCCTTGCTTTCTCTATGGTCTAACTATGTTAGAATGTTATACAGGGTATACCCAACAAGTGCCTCCCGCCCTTGCTTTCTCTATGGTCTAACTATGTTAGAATGTCACAGGGTATACCCAACAAGTGCCTCCCGCCCTTGCTTTCTCTATGGTCTAAAGTGTTAGAATGTTCCAGGGTATACCCAACAAGTGCCTCCCGCCCTTGCTTTCTCTATGGTCTAACTATGTTAGAATGTTATACAGGGTATACCCAACAAGTGCCTCCCGCCCTTGCTTTCTCTATGGTCTAACTATGTTAGAATGTTCCCGGGGTATACCCAACAAGTGCCTCCCGCCCTTGCTTTCTCTATGGTCTAAAGTGTTGAATGTTCCAGGGTATACCCAACAAGTGCCTCCCGCCCTTGCTTTCTCTATGGTCTAACTATGTTAGAATGTTCCAGGGTATACCCAACAAGTGCCTCCCGCCCTTGCTTTCTCTATGGTCTAACTATGTTAGAATGTTCCAGGGTATACCCAACAAGTGCCTCCCGCCCTTGCTTTCTCTATGGTCTAACTATGTTAGAATGTCACAGGGTATACCCAACAAGTGCCTCCCGCCCTTGCTTTCTCTATGGTCTAACTATGTTAGAATGTCACAGGGTATACCCAACAAGTGCCTCCCGCCCTTGCTTTCTCTATGGTCTAACTATGTTAGAATGTTACAGGGTATACCCAACAAGTGCCTCCCGCCCTTGCTTTCTCTATGGACTAACTATGTTAGAATGTCACAGGGTATACCCAACAAGTGCCTCCCGCCCTTGCTTTCTCTATGGTCTAAAGTGTTGAATGTTCCAGGGTATACCCAACAAGTGCCTCCCGCCCTTGCTTTCTCTATGGTCTTACTATGTTAGAATGTCACAGGGTATACCCAACAAGTGCCTCCCGCCCTTGCTTTCTCTATGGTCTTACTATGTTAGAATGTCACAGGGTATACCCAACAAGTGCCTCCCGCCCTTGCTTTCTCTATGGTCTAAAGTGTTAGAATGTTCCAGGGTATACCCAACAAGTGCCCTTGCTTTCTCTTTGGTCTAAAGTGTTGAATGTTCCAGGGTATACCCAACAAGTGCCTCCCGCTGGACTTCATGGGCATGTACGCGCTGTGCGGGCGCGAGGCGGAGCGGCGGCTGCGCGCGCAGGCCCGCCAGTACATGCTGGCTGACGTCATGCGACGCAGGGAGTACATACGGAACATCACCGTCGGCACTAAAGGTTATCATCTCAATATTTAACATTTAAATGATCCTGTTACATTGCTTCTTAACTTAGGCTATACCAAAGACGATTAATATCTAGAAGATAGACAAAGGCCATACACAAAATCGTAACCCTAAAAAATTGCCTGAAAACTCTAAAACATCAATTTTATCCAAGAAATTTCAATTACTTTCTAGTTAAAAATGTTTAAATATTGAATATTGTTGCTACCTACTACTAAGTATTGAAATTTCTTGGATAAAATTGATGTTTTAAAGTTTTCAGGCTATCTGGTACTGCGGGATCGGGTTACGATTTTGTGTATGGCCTTTGTCTGTCTTCTAGATATTAATCGTCTTTGGCTATACCTAAGTTAAGAAGCAATGTAAATGTCGCGCCACGTAAAAGCGCTGGCTGTCGAACTGCGCAGTAGACGATGATCGGTGGAGAGGTGACGCGGCGCACTTCATACCATTGATTTAGCGCGTGCTATTGGTTCGTCAGCGAGTGAACACAGGCGCAAACATACCCCCGATATTTCCGACCGCGCTCTTTTTACGTGGCGCGATCTATACTGTTATTATATTATTATATCTATAACACTATGTTTGATTATTAGCAAGGTCTCCAGGTTGGGTAAAGGCCTACAAAGGTGATACTTCAGCCGAATTCGACGAGCCATGTCGACAAACTGTCACGCGTAAAATTGAATTGCTTCCTAAGAGCGTTTGTGAATTACACGGAATTTGCAGTATTCCAACTTTTTCATATGTCTTTGTCCCTTTCTAACTTGTAGGAAGTATATATATCTGTCACATTATCGATATATTGAATTTGTCGTCTCGACGCGTTGCACATGTTAGGCCTACTGCGGGCCTAGCATGTGCAACACGAGAAATCATCTCGTCGTCGACAAAATATTATCTCCTTCTCTAACATAGTACGTTAGAGCGGTTTGACATTATCGATATACCTATTGAATTTGTCGTCTCGACGCGTTGCACATGTTAGGCCTACAGGGTGCGTAGACAAGTGACAAAGTTTCGTATCTATTCTCTTTCTATCATCTCTACACCTTTGATTTGACATTTCTGATCGCTCGAGTTTTCGTCATCGAATGTAAATTCCTCTACATTTCTAATCGAAAGCGATTGTCGAAATGTAACATGGCTAGGGCAGCTGGTCAGATAAGTTTGTCGCACTACAATGTTTATCTTCCAGTGGAGCGAGCAGTGAGTCAGTTGCCTCACATCCTGCCCGACTACATGCTGGTATTCGCGGTGCCCGTGCTGGCACACGACCCCGCCTTCACCACCTACGATAACGTGGCACAGCTTAAGGTAAACATCATCATCATCAGCTTGCAATGTAGGTCTACTCTACAAGACGAAAACGTTTTTGGCTTATAGAGTACGGGGCCAGGCTCGGATCAAGGTGGGGCTAACCGGGGCACTTGTCCTGAATGGTAGGTCAAATGGGGCGCTAAAAAGTTTGAAAACAAAGGTCTGATTTGAGTCAAAGAGTTGATTTTAGCAACAGCGCCCAATGGAATGCTGCCTGGCCTCTTTATATAACTGGGGCCCTGCATATCTCCCCCAAAGGTGCCACTTCTTAAGTTTTTGCCTTGTCTTGCTTTTGCCTGAGCTTGCGATTGCCACAGAATAAATAATAGAACAAAAACCTGATCAAAAAACATTCATTTTAATAGAGATTCTACGATAGCAGAATAAATATTTTATTCTACCTTAACAGCGGATTTGGACACATCTGCTACGACGCAACAGAGTGCAATTTAACTCGCCCAAGCGCTTCGTGCCTAAACTTGCCATTTCATTCTTATGAATAACTGTCACTGTCACTCGCGACTAATCTGTCCGCCCGCGTGCTGTCGGATTTTTGCTTCCTAAACAGCGAAGTGGGCTAGGTCTAGTAAAATTAAAGATGTAGGTATAGGTCACGCCACGTAAAAAGAGCGCTGGCTGTCAAACTGCGCAGTGGTCGATGATTGGTGGAGAGGTAACGCGGCGCACTTCATACCATTGATTTAGCGAGTGCTATTGGTTCGTCAGCGAGTGAACACAGGCGCAAACATACCCCCGCTAATTCCCGATCGCGCTCTTTTTACTTGGCGCGACCTATAGGAGACTTATTTATTAGACTTACCAATCAGATGATCACGCCTCTAATATTACTTATATTCGCAGGTGGTAAAGAATTGTCTGTGGTTCATCTTAGAGCCATTGATCACACGCAACGACTTCTACTGCTACGGCTTCTACAAGAGTCTTGTGGAACGGATGAAGCTACACAAGGACGCCTTGAACGAGACAGATGCTGCCGTCAATTATGTAAGTTCATTCATTCATGTGGAATGTCCAAGGATATTGTTAGGCTAGCTTATGATGTTAAGTTAAGTCCTTATTTACTTATAGCACTGCTTTGGTTTCGTACTGTTATGGTGTTGTAATTGTTTCTAATAAATAAATAGATAAATATCCTTGGACATTCCACACAGCGTCATCTAATCCCAAGCTAAACATTTTAATTGTTATGGTAACCAGATGACTGATAAACTACATAGATACATTTTTTTTGTAAATACATACATTATTATACATAGAAAACACCCAGACACGAAACAAATATTTGCAGAAAATACAAACATTTGTCCCGCAGCGGGGATCGAACCCGCAACCTCTGTTTCTCAGGCGGGCCTTCACCTACTACTGCGCCACAGAGATATTTATTTATTTATTTATTTATTCATTTTTTTATATTTTACAAAGGTCGAGAACGTAGAATGTGAATCGCGAGACTAAAGTGGAGTTGACAGCTAAGAGATGGTAGAATGATTGAAAAGCCGTGTCGGCCAAGTGGATTAGTACTTCGACTTTCAAAAAAAATGAAATGAAATATGATCACGACTGTATCCCAGGGAGCGGTAGACATTTCTTTCAGATCAGATTCAGATCTTTAGGCAATTTTAAGATCCTGTTGAATATGTCTGAGGGGGTAGTCAGTGGGATACAGTCGTGATCATATTTAGGTTTATAGAAGCTTTATTCTCAACAAGAATTACAGAATTCACTTAATGAGAACTTAAGAGCGGTCAACCCGGCTCAGCTTTCATACAAACGCTCGTACGTAATTATGCCGTTATAACAGATCTTTCTTTTAAACTTTTGGACTAATAGGTATCTTGTGCACTATATCTAGGTTTCTATCGAAACTAAAAATCAAAATTTTGAGAAACAAATTCAGTATAAGCTTCCAAAAACCTGCTTTTATCATAAATTTTACCTGAACTTTGGCCGTTCATAATGTACTCATAAATTGTAAACGTAAAGAAAATATTGTCATAGAAACCTTGCAAATCTTATGGAGATTCTAAATGACTAATATTTATTTTACAAACTTGTAAGGCTTACTGAAAAAAACGTATTTCCTGGAACACTTTTTATGAAATTTCCGCACACTATTTTTCGAGTGAGCGAGTGAGCGGCGAAAGTACCTACTGAATGCCGAGCGCTGAGGCGCTATCTCTCTTTTTTCGCTTTGCTTCTTTTTCTAGCATTGCGCTGGATGAAACAACAAGCTTTTCAGCTATGCCCGCGTCGATGATAGACGCACCGGGAAGGGCCACCTTAAGAATACAATTAAATCATAGTTTTACGTACAGTGCACAATTAACATTAAAAAAAAATGTGGGTAGTTACTGTGTGTGGTACAATGTAACTATCACGCTGGGACATTTATTGACAAAATACAAGGATTACGCTTAGAATGGATGTGGTAACTTATTATTTCATTTTGTTTTTCAATAATATATTTGTTCCAGAAAATGTGGGCAGTATGCGACCTGGCCATGTCCCTCATCTGGAGCAAGTCCTCCAGCTTCGAGCTCCGGGACTTCCCCTCGGACGCGCGCATCCCCACCATGTACTTCACGCCGCAGCCGGACTCCTTCCACAACACGCGCGTCTTCTTACCACCGGAGCTACAGGTACACTCAAATATACAGGTACACTCAACTATACAGGTACACTCAACTATACAGGTACACTCAACTATACAGGTACACTCAACTATACAGGTACACTCAACTATACAGGTACACTCAACTATACAGGTACACTCAACTATACAGGTACACTTAACTATACAGGTACACCTCAACTATACAGGTACACTCAACTATACAGGTACACTCAACTATACAGGTACACTTAACTATACAGGTACACCTCAACTACCAGTTTGTTATAACATCGAAAATTATTACTGTAGTAGCACTTTTTATCATGAACTCTCGTGAAGAAGAATCTAGATTTTCTACGCCCAGCGGTAGTTCCCGTTCCCGTGGGAATACCGGGATCAAAAGTAGCCCATGTGTTATTCCCAGTCATAATCTATGCATATTCCAAGTTTCAGCCAAATCCGTTCAGTAGTTTTCGCGTGAAAGAGTAACAAACATCCATCCATACATACTTACAAACTTTCGTCGACACCGGAAGTATCACTTAATGTAAGGGACATTTTGTCGAAAATGAGTAAAATATGCAGTTCGATCTAAAATTCGACGCTCTATCGACTGGCATACTCAGAACTTTGATAATTAGTAGGATAGATTACAATGTTATTGTGTTTTTCAGTTCCAGCCTAAAAGGCCGGCGGCGACCGACGCGGTCGCGCGGCATAGGAAGCGCATGCGACCGCTCGATCAGAAAGAAAACGCGAACGACGCTGAGGTAACCTTTTTTCTCTTTTTTTTAATATTATCGGCGATCGTCGCAAGACTATAAGCTGATCCGTTGGATGACTATGGCATGAAAGGTGAAGAGACTCTTCTACCTTATCAGAAAACATCCCTCCTTTTGAATCTGCTCGTCAGTGGGCGCTTTATGCCGGGTTGCAATATTCAACTTACTAATAACCGTGGATGTGTCGCCATAGTAATATTGTTAGCTGTCAAAAAGTGGCCTACATTTTTTGTTGTCTTAACAAAGTTGCGATCAATCTACGATCGTTCGTAAGTTTAATATTGAAACCGGCCGTTAGAGTTCTGTTGCTAGGGTGTTTGGATGAAAAGATAGCCGTTAGCCGTTAGCCGCCTGAGGTAACCATTACTATTTTAATATGATTGATTTTTATTGATAATCCCGTTGTCCATGTAGATACGTACAACTAAAGATTATTCTTCCACCGTAACTGGTTACGAATTCAAAACCTAGTTTCCTGTAACGAAAAATACGTGCTTTTTCGTAACTGGTATCGTACGAGGACGAATAATGCTTAGTTCGTAACTGGTTACGAAGCTCCGGTTTCGTAGACGGCCTTCTGTGTGTTTGTGTAGTGACTTGGCAAACTAGATTATTGTATGTACAATTTTAGTATTTCATCTATCAGCTAGAGACACGACAAGTTTTTATATATTACTAGCTGTGCCCCGCGGTGTTACCCGCGGTGAATAGTCTGTGAACAGTAGTGATCCAGTGGGTTATTAAGTTATAAATGTGTGTTTGTCCGGTTGTGGCATAAAATAAATCGTCCATTCTGTGTTTTTAATTATTTATTTATTTGTATTTATTTACTTGGAATGTGACACTGAAGACAATAATTATGTAAATTGATTGATAATGATGATGATGATCATAACTTCTACAGTTTGTAGTTATTTAGGTAGATACCATGTTCAATTGAGAAAATAATGTGTTCGATTAGTCTTAGGCTCGTAATCGGAGTCTATGGACTTATAGTATGATTATGTATTATGATTATGTCTTTAGTATGCTAAAGCGTTGATTTATCACTAATTTTCCATAGAGAACTGTCAAAAAATCGATACTTGAGCGAAGACTTGAGTTTGAGCGCAGGCAGACTCTAATACGAGCCTAAGTAGATGAATACTCACATCACGTCATTTGTCTCTGAAATACTTTTACCCCCGGTTCCTATATCCAACGTACGGATGTCCGTAGGTCGGTCGTCATAGCAACGTTGTTTTTTCAACACAAAATGTATGACACTTTTTGACAGATAACAACGTTGCTATGACGACCGACGTACGGACATCCGTACGTTGGATATAGGAACCGGGGGTTAGTGGATGGTGATGATAAGTATATATTAGGGTGTCCCTTATTTGACCAAAAAATTTTTTTTTTCGAAATTCGGTATGCATACCCTCTATATTTTTTATAAATACTAAGACGTATTTAAATATGAAATTTTATCTTTCTAGCATGATTGGAACCCGTGCCGACAGAGCCACAAAGTTTATCAAAAATTGTGTTTTGCCCAGGTATATTGGTTTGATATAAAACTGATATAAATGCAACAAATGAAGTGAATCAAAATTAAAATAAACATTATTATTCATTTAAACACATAATTATAATAACAATCAAGTAGGGTAACTTTTCTTTTAATGTCGTTTGTTACAGTCCGGTACGAATTTCTATGCTCGAGGACACAGCGCAACAAAACCGATTTTTCTCTTCTTCAGCCGTGACAAATCTGTTAAAATTTTGCATTCATTTGACAGCCCATTCAGTTGTGTCATTTAAAAACCTTACAAACACCCTTTCTTAGCTTCTGGAAAAGCATAGTTACCATCCCACTAAGATCAAACTTCTTAGAGAAAACTGTCGTCGATCTGCAGTCGACATAAATTTTTTTTGCCTTTTCCGATACGAAATCGTCCAGTGCTTTGACTATAATAGAAATACAGGTTAAATAGGAAAACAAAAACCATAACAAGATGTGTAGAAAACCTAAAAATAAATACTTCGCTTACCAAACAAATTTTGGGACAGTTCTTCCTTTGATGGCACGTAACGTTTGATAAAATCTAACGCTTTTGTCCCTCTTTAAGTTGGCAATCATTTTAATTTTAGTTTGTTTTTCAACTTAACCATATAAAAGTGATAGAACTACTGTCTCATCACTTAGATTATAAGGCACAATTGATGGCTTTTGATTATAGGAACTTAGAAATTAAACTAACTTTTTTGTATTCTTTTGACGCTTTCTTGAAGCAAAAATCTTGATTAAGAAGTTTAATTTAAAGCCAATGTTTAACATGCAATGTGGCAAAAGTCAGCACGTAGAGCGTTTTTGTCCTTTTTTGATTTGTGACTGAAGCAAGCATACTTTTTAGGAAAAAATCGCTCTCGCCTTCTTCAGTTTTCTTTTTTTTTGTAATCTCTCTTCAAACATGATTAATACACCAAAAATTTTCTTCAAGCGGTTAGAAAATGACTTTTTGGGAATTCTTATTTTTTTTATGAACATAATGCACTCTCTAATCACAAGATTTGCACATTCACTGACAGTCAGATTGATTTTACGAATTTTCTTCAAGTAAAATTAGACTACGAGAACTTGTCGACTAGATATTTTTATATATTATATTATAGACCATTTTTATGTAAAATAATTTATGTTTCTCATTGCGTAATACCTCTAGCATCTTAACACAATAAACAATAATGTACTAATATTAAAAATCGTATATAAAATGACAAATGAAACACGTAGTTACGGGACGCAGTACTGTACCAGCGTAAAATGTATGGAAAACTAAAATCGCAATTCGGCACGGGTTATCGTTTATAAATCGGGCTAATATTTATTTCTAGACTATACAGGGTCCATACGCACGATTTGAGAGGGTATGCGTAAAATTTAAGCGAACTTGAAAAATAAGGGACACCCTAGTATATATGATAAGATAAGATAAGATTCGTTTATTTGCCAGAATATAAGTTATAGGTATATATTTGATATACATGTATTTATGTTGTTATCGTATTTCCCAAGCTCCCTGTAAGCACTGCCGAGCCGGAGGTGCGCACGCGCTCAGGAAGCATTGACGTTCAGGTAATTATGAACTGTTCACGGACTTACACACTATGCGCTTATGTTATTTTGTCCCACGTGAATTTTGGTAATGCTTAGAGATTGTTTTGATTGATTGGTTACCATAGCACAAGCATTTAATTGCTTAGCTTGGGACTAGATGACGTTGAGTGGAATGTCCAAGGATATTTATTGTGAGCTAAATACTTTTTAATACTCCGCGCGGTGAGTAATAAAATAAAAAATGGCAAAATCTAAAATTTTACTAAACCGACTTCAATTTCTTAAGAAGAGAGCAATTTTATGCACTCTTGAGGTGCATTTTTGTGCTGAAGATTCTCATCAGATCCTCAAATTTCATCAAAATCGGGTCGGTGGTTTAGGTGTCAGAGGAACAGAGTTACTTTCGCATTTATAATATTACTAGCTTACTCGCCCGCGGCTTCGCGGGCGTGGCACCTACCTTAATAAAATATAGTTCATTCGAAAAGTCCAATGCTACACATTGGTGCAAGAATTATTGAAATCGGATGAGTAGTTTCGGAGATTACTCCAAACATACAAACAAACCAACTTTACCTCTTTATAGTATTAGTATAGACTAGTGGTCTTATTCATAAAGATTTGTCAATTTAATATAGATTTCAAATATGTTTTTCTCTTGTTACTCTTATGTCAATGAAAAGAGACAGCAACAGATTTAATGTCCGTTTTAGCTATAGGTTTACTGAACCAATATGCATAAGGGGTAGGTATTTTAGGCACTTGTAAAACGAATACTTTATCTCCACAGCCATCGGAAGCATCAGACACGCAGATCAGCCTGCCAGGACTCGAGCAGACCGGAGACATTGAGGATATCACTCAGAAGCAGACCACGATCACCAGTGAATGAGGCCCGTTGAGATGTTTGACAGCTGTCAGTTTGACATTTGTACACTAGCACCGAACGGCCATTATAGTCTGTGACACGTAACGTACGAGTTTTAGATTCAAAAGTTTATAGAAAGCTTTGAACTTTTGAATTTAAAATCAGTATGGTATGAGTGTTTTGACAGTTGAAGATAATAATGGCAAAGGGATTTATTTCAAAGGAAAATGCAACTCGCACACTGAATTTTGCATTCGTTTTTCTCAATTGTTTTAAGTCAGAGGAAAGTGAATTTGGAAGTTGAGACTAGCTTGTTATTTACAATCTATCAGCTAAGTTAATAAAATTTGGCTAAAAAAACACAATAAATTCATTTTATTGAAAGGCTAAACCTGTTTAGTGTTATATTTATCTTCAACTGTCAATATAATGTATTGAAAATTATGAAATCCACACACTGATGCGACGAATCTTTGAAGATCAATTTTTATATTCAAATCGAGTAATCAAGTTTTCTCTAAACACTTGGAGTAAACTCACTTTTTGCATTGTAAATACAACGATTAATATTATTATAAATCCCGCAAACTAAAATGAAGGTCACGAGAATCATTACTCAAATATTTTACGTAATTTTTTTATATAAAATTTGAAAAAATCAACTAAATTCAGCTTCAATTCTGAAACGGGCTTATTCTGTTATTATCTGTCAAACGATCTGTAATTTATGCTAAAAGCGATTCCAAATATTCTCAGAAAGAAATAGGATTGAAAATTGAAATCTTAAGAATACCTTGTGAAGCGTTTCTGGTTATGCTATATCTATCTCGCTCTGTTTTAGGATGTTTATTTGCTATCCCTCACACAAGGAACCCAGTCATGTTAATTACACTGAAAACCGAAGACTGGCGCTATCTGAAATAACTTTTACGACTTTGTGATAAGGATTAAAATTCAACAAGAGTACGACTTTATTCTCTGAATCAATTTTGTTATCATGATCGACTATCTAACCAACATATAACTCAAAAGTTTGGAAGCTTGTTAGAGCCAATGGACTTTGGATTAGTTTGTGACGTCACAAAACCCTTCTGTTGCTATTGGCTGATTTTCTAAACGTTGACACGTTTGAAAAAATTATTGGCACATGAAAACTGTTGAATTACTCGACTTTATATTAAAGAGAGTATGGTTATTCTGTTGTTAAATAGTTGTTAAAGGTAAGCGTTCACTATTTTCTTTGGAAACACCTTGATGTTCATAAAATATTATGTGCTGCAGGTTGGCAAAACTTATCGTAAAATTCATTGAAAGATTGTGTGCTTGATTTTAAGAAAATATTGGATACATTTTGATCATATTTACATGGGCACCTGATAATAAAACGTGTAAGTCATTTTGTGCTATGATCAAGTTGTTGCATTCGGTCCAAAGTAAATTGCGAACGCTTAGCTTTGTCATTATTTATTTACCGAATTGCTTTTTGAAAAGTTTTAATTCTCTCACACTGAGCTTTGAATATTCTTCAATTTATTGCAAATTTCAATTTTAATATTGTCGTCTTCAAACACTATTCCTGTAATGATTTATTTTCGCTAATTCTTTCTATCTTTAATGCGTTTTTTTAATGTAATATTTTAAAAGTAGGTTTTTGTATCACTGTCAACTCCATTGAAGCTATACGTGCCACAGGTGCGTCCAACTGTTTCATAAAGTGATGGCGTGCGTACAGAAATTATTTATTGCTATAGCTACGTTCAATAAAGAAACGAATCGTGACGAGCAGTCTGACGTATAGCTATCTCTTTCACTTGTTCTCTTAATCTGTCTTTTCAAGCGAGATAGTGTTTCGATTCGTTTCGTCGTAAACAGAGTTACTTACTTTGCTTCAAAACACACCCAAAAACACTTTAGAGTTAGATTCACGACCGAATACCACCAATATATTTAGATCACGGGTTTTTTAGTTATACTGTTAATAAATTACAAAAGTGCCTGTTAGCGCCTAAAAAGGTTAACGCTGTCGAGTAGTATTTTAATTAAATCACGGGATTTTTGTTATTGAGATGCATCTACGATGCCTATTGATTGTCAACAATGATAAGTGTGCGTCCTGCATCGGTTGTAACGCACGTATGGCACGCAACGTAATTCAATATAATGAAATCAAAGAAATCGATTCGCTTTGAGCGATTTACAGAGTAAGAAAAAACTAAAATCGATGTAAAATCAATTGAAGGATTTTTAGTAACTTACTTCAGGCTAAACTTTACAAGCTATAGTTATCGAGCCATTCAAATAAATATGTCAATACGTGAGACTAACACCAGAATAATGAAACGCTACTTAAATATCTGGGAGCGTATTACCCATTTATGACGCTCTTGTCAGATTTTTATCGATAAATGTCAAGTAATGTCATAGATAAGCACCACTTATATTAAGTAGCGTGTCAGTATTGGGGCGTAAGCCAGTTTTTGTACAGATTTGCATAAAGTATATTTTTTGTTGGTGTGCCGTACATGCGTTAGCCCGTTGCAGTTAAGTCGACGTGCACCTTAATGGCTTGCCTTACGCCTGAAAAGGAATCTTTAAGCTGTAATATAGTTTTTATCTCATAAGTTCTTTCGTTTGTTCGTTGTTTTAGTTTTGTAATTCGACTGGTCGATTTATTATTTATAGTTGGTGACACTGACTGGGTGTAAATCTGTGCATTTTGCGTTTTTGTTGGACATCGTTGCTATTTCAAAAAGTCCCGTTCTTTCATATGTTTGAACACATTTTTGGCCGACAATAATATTAAGTAATAGTTAGGCCGCGTATGGTTAATTTAGGATCCTAGGCAGCCTAACTTTATATCGCTAATTCACTTCATAGAAGTTTATAATTTTGTGTTTGTGAAATTAATTTGATGCTAATCATTTGTGGTTCTAAAATGATTTCGCTTCGATGTCCAATATTCTGAGACCAGACATAAGTATACACATAAAATTAATGTTAAATCTATGTAAGTGTACCAAATTATAATATGCGGCGGAAACGCCAGGAATCGTCCGTTGACGAACGTATGTAGGTATATTGAAATAAATAAAATAAGATGTATTTTTTGCCGTTTTTATTCATTTTACATTTTAGTAGGCAACATATTTTTCAAATTACATTATATTTTGTGCGTTAAACAATTTATAAGAACAAAGGTATAAATTGGCTATTCTTTTTATAATAGACCACTGGACTCGAATACATCATGAATTCAGTTAGAAAAGACGAAGGTTTTTCTACAAGAATGTAGAACCGAAAATACCTGCACCTAACTACAATAAATAGTTTCAATATAATATACCCAAATAAGGTTTTGTTAAATTAACTAATTACTAATACAAGTAGGTATAAAAGATAACTAAATTAAACTACAGATCAAAGAAGGAATAACAACATAGTAATATATTAAAGAAATCTCAATTTTCCGAGTATGTTCATTCATAAAGTACAATTAATTGCTTGTGGTGTATTTTATAGGCTTTTAATTAGTCACACTTAGTGTGAAACAATATTGAAAAGCAACTGGCCCAGTATAAAATATGTAAAATCTAATCTCTAACGACAGTTTCAATATTCAATCTATCTGTGATTTTGGTTACAATTTTACTGTTTCCATACTAAAAAAACCATTAAAAAATGCCAGTCAAACGTAAAACTCTTTGTGTGTCGGGGACTAAAAACATCAGCAAACACAGCCTATAATACGAATAATAAGGCTCAACACACACTGAGATGGCAGGGGTTTACCGCAGTAACTAAAACCTACAGATAGATGGATATTTAAAATCGTTTTCAACAAGACCTCAGTATATAAGCGCTCGTGGCGAAGCTTGCTAAGACGTTCTTGATCGATCGTCGAAGTTAAGCAACGTTCTGAGCGGTCACTACTTGGATGGGTGACCGCAAGTGGCATTTATATCTGAGCGCTTCCGTGCTTCGGGCACGTTAAATATTCGGTCCCGGTTTAAAAGTCGTTAAGCCATGACGGAGGCCTTAAGGCGGCCTAAAAACTCCGTCACCAGAGTTGGCCACTTGCTCATACGAACTTACTTACTTTTTAGTATAACATTGTCACACAAATCTAGGCTCATCTTTCTTCCAATACTTGCGGATCTCATCCAAGCTCTTGCCTTTAGTCTCTGGCACCCAAAGCACGGTATACACGACCCCCAGTAGACACACAGCTGAGAACGTGTAGAAGACTACGTATGGACCGAAGTGGTTTGCGACAGGCGTGTAGAATAGGACCGTCATTGAGCTGCAGAAGAATGAGAAGGCCATGGATACTCCTGCCATTTTGGCACGCACCTGGAGGATAGGACAATGTTTAAGATATTTTGAGGACCTCTGTGGCTCAGTGGGCGAAGGCCTGCTTGAGACGCGGAGGTTGCGGGTTCAATCCCCGCCACGGGACAAATGTTCGCATGTTCTGCAGATATTTGTTCCGGGTCTGGATGTTTTTCTATCTATAATATGTACCTATGTATTTTCAAAAAAAAATGTATCTAAGTAGTATATCAGTCATCTGGTTACCATAACACAAGCATTAAATTGCTTAGCTTGGGACTAGATGACGCCGTGTGAAATGTCCAAGAATATTTATTTATTTATATAAACACGATCACCTATCTTTATTGTACTTACCTACGGTATAAATTCTTTCAGTTATTATTATTAGGAAATTCTAGATTCTTTGAAGATGTCTCGTCAAAGCATGTTCGAATAGGTACATATTTAGTACTAGCTGCGCCCCGCGGTGTTACCCGTAGTTTCCGTTCCCGTGGGAATACATGGATCAAAAGAAGCCTATTTTTTAATCCAGGGTATAAGCAACTCTGATATCGTATATTCAAATACGTCCAGCCGTTTGAGCGTGAAAGAGTAACAAACACACTTACACACACACTTTCACCTTTATAATATTAGTGTGATAGTGTAATTAAGTAGGTATAGTAGGATAATAGTGGCAATTCGGAGTATCGCAAAAGCTAAACTTAACTAACTAAAAATGTTGCCGTCCCTTTCATAGCGATGGAAATAAAAAGGATGGCATTAATTTTAGTTAGTTTAGTTTAGCTTTTGCGATACTCCGAATTGCCATTATTGTCTCATTTCGCCTATCCATATTCCATATTCACCTGGAATGTGAAGACCTCAGCCATATAGACCATGGGCACGGGCGCTAACCCAGCTCCATACGCCAGGATGCAGAGACACACGGCCGCCACGGGCAGCCAGCGCGCGCCCCCAACTAGGAAGCATGTCGCTAGGGCACACATACAGATGCCTACTACTAGCGCACTGCAGGCTAACGGGATCTGGAATATGGAAAATGGCTTAACACGTTCAGTGCCCATGAAGTGTGCGTCATGGGCTCTGAACGCGTTAAATGTGCGTGGACACAAAAAACTAACATTCAGAAGTTAACTTTAGGGGGCTCATCTTTGAATGCAATTTTGTTTCTTTTTTAAACTAAAGTAGGTACCTACTACCCAATGTTTTCTTTCAGTTAAATAGCTAATGGATTTAAGGTAGTTCAAGTGCCATAGATTTATTTACCCTGTAGGTACCTAAGTACTTAGGTATAGGTACCTTGAACAGGTCTTTGAAATTGCAAAGGTAAAGAAACATAAGGCCTTCATGAAAAAAACTTTATCCTGCAAACTCATTCCTTTGATATTTATATTGGTTCAGTAAACCTACTTTAGCTAAAACGGGTATTAAATCTGTTGCTATCTTTTTTCATTGACATAAGAGTAACAAGAAAAATACATTCTATAAATCTATATTAAATTGTCAATTTTTTTTAATAAGGGTATAATTTACCTTCCTCCCAAACTTCTCAATAGACACAGTAGTAAACCCCGCCCCAGCCAGCTGCAGGGCTCCAACAAACAGCGCCAGAGTGTTAGGGCTCCACACGGCGCCGGCGCGGGAGAAGATGTCCGCCGCGAAGTTCATGAGGGCGAAGCACCCTGACAGTGTCTGTATTCCCATCAACACAAGCACCATGCGGAGGGCAGAGAAAGTGGCGCGGTCGTTCACTGGGAAATATACTTTGTTTAGATAGCTGAAACACCCAAAGCTGTGTAGGGTCATGACTGTGTCTAACAATTAAACACTAAGGTCCGTAGATATTCAGAGACCTGACTCGAGCGTCGATCTGTGCTTGAAAGTCGACTGTAGCGTTTCCTATTCATGAACATTGCTTGAGGGTAGTTCGTACTTCTTCTTCTGTTCTTTATTTTGGCTTCGCAAGGCTTGTGCCACGCGCCGCTACCATGTCAAGTCAGTAAAGAAGGTAAGTCAAAGTGAGGGTAGTTCAGCTGAGTACCTACCTAATGACTTATTCAGAAACGTCAATCAGGAGAAATCGCTATTTGAGTTTGACATTTTTCAAAGGAATCTAAATAAACGCTAAGCGCTAAGAGTTCAGTCTCATAGATTTTTCGTTTCTACCAATATGAGTCTAATTTTTACAAGTTTAGGTATAGGATTTAGTTTGTAATAGGTGGTAGGTACCTAGTAGGCACCTTCCACCTATTAAATTCAGAGTAGGTAGGTACCTACCTACTTAAACATTTTAATGCCACAATCTGAATTTTATTGCGCAATGTGTCTAACTTATTTACCTACTCTGTATAAATAGGCAATTTATAACATGACATGTGTTAGGTACCTACTTACTGCAATAATCATAAACTCATTAAATAATACATGTGGTAAAACTGTTTAATTACCTACTTAGTAGAAACCACGTAGAAACACGGTTGTAAAATTCACATTGTTATATCTGTTTATAAAACTAGCTTTTCACTGGTTTCATATAATTTAACTAAAAAAATGTTGCTTCCCATTGAGGTACCTACAATCTATAGAGCCACAATAAGACAAATAAAATGTCCGCGCCAAAACTCGGCGCACGCTACGTAGTGCGCCGAGTTTTACTTTTTTGCGAACAAGCGACATTGAACATAAAAAACAAACAACATAACGTCTACATTCAAATGTCAAATGTCATTGTAAAACATTGAATTTGCTCGGACATTTTTTAAGTGTTGTCAGCTATTAGATTGTGACTCTTTAGTAGGTATAAGTAGTAACTCAATGTTGCTTCCTTTTCTCTATCTCAAGGTCACCCATCACCAATAGCCGAACGTTGCGCTTACTTTACCCACAGAGCGCAGCGTAACTCGGGGAGTCTCTAGGATCCTCTTCTGTTCCTCCTTGAGCCTGGAGATCTCGTCCCTCACTGACTCGTGGTCTTCGTCTACGCTACGAAGCCAGCACAGCACTCTGATGGCTCTCTGGAACCAATGCGGGGACATAGGAAGTAAGTATATAAATATCCTTCGACATTCCACACAGCGTCATCTAGTCCCAAGCATTATGGTGTTAGTTATGGTAACCGGATGACTGATATCTTACTACATAGATACATTTTTTTTGCGCATCGCATACCTACACGGTGAAAGGGCAGTTGAATAGTAAGGGGTAGTAGGTACCTAAGTAAGTATGAGTAGTCAAGAATGTACATAGTAAGGGGTAATGATATTAAGAGATAATGGAACTGATGATGATTTCAGAGAACGGTGATTAATATAGGTAGTGATGTTGTTAATGAATTGTGTTGATGTTGTCGGCGGCGATAACGGTGATGGTTGATTGGTGATGATGAATAGGACTAGAAAACTCCAACGAACCTTCTCCCGTCCGATCTTGAGCAGATAGTTGGGTGACTCCGGCATGAGAGTGAATAGTGCGACGTGGCATAACGACACCGCGAGGTACGTGGCTTGCTGCCCGAGGTATGAGGGCGTCATGCCCATCGCGTACACGAAAATGACGCCCAACTGACAACAAAGGGCTATTATTTACCACTTGGCATCTATTATGATCCTTATGTGGCTCAACTGGTTCTAATTGTATTTTGTACAGTTATGTAGGTAAATAAGTAGTAGTTTAGTTTCTGTAAATAAATTGTTAATACTTATTGGCATTTATTAAACACCGATTTAACACTGTATTTACGTCACATACTTAGATAAAAATAAATAAATTAAAAATAGCCTTTACTTTGGATGTGGTACACTTGTGCGAAGGACACATGAGTGAAATTCAAATGAATGCACGAAGTTCCATTTGCGCGGATCGACTTTAAGGTCATTTTTTTCAAAATAAGCGATAACTTTGGATCTAGACATCGTAGAGTCATGCTGTTTTCAGCATCGTGTGTGGTGATTGTCTGTTTAATATTTTAAACGTTACTTACACTACCCTACCCCTTTGCCATCTTTTTTAGAAACGATATAGCATTTTCCGTAGAACTCAGCGTAGAGGGTGCTACGGTGCTTCCGTAGCAAACAAAAAACTTCAACGCGCACCCTACCCTGTTAATCCTATCAGCTTACCAAATTTAATCTAAATCTGTCCTTTGAAGATATAAACACCCACCACGCCCTAAACCCAGTTTTGCATAAACACGAGTTGATTTGAATTCACAGCTCTAAAAGAATGAGACGCCATGGCTAGATAGGGAAGGGATGCCATCGTCTGTTTTTAATCGAGTGTTGGAAATCGATTAATGCTGTACTTTATTTAAAATATTACTTTAATAGTACGTGCGAATGTTGCCTTGTAGGTCAAAGGACTCACGCTTCCGTCTGGCAGTGGTTTAGATCAGTTGAGCTACCTATAGGTCGTTTGTAACGATCCTTAGGTGGCTCAACTGGTTCTAATTGTATTTTGTACAGTTATGTAAATATGTAGTAGTTTAGTTTCTGTAAATAAATGTTTTTAATCTGTCCAGCTGCTCTTGAGTTATAAATGGTGTAACTAGCCATACTTTGTTTTAGGCCTTTATTCATAAAAGTTTGTCAATTTAATATAGATAAAATAATGTTTTTCTTGTTACTTTTATGTCAATGAAAAGAGATAGCAACAGTTTTAATAATTGTTTTAGCATATGTAGGTTTACAAGTCCAATATGAATTAGGGGGTAAGATTATAAATAGATTACCAAACTAAATAAGTAATTTAAATATATAAGTAGGTTAAGTTTTTTTTTTCAAATAAGTAATCACCTTGCACAGCGTCATGTTCATGGACCCGAGAGCCCCTCTCCACGAGTCTTCGGATATCTCCTTGATGTAGACCGGCACGACCACGAAGCAGCCGCCTGCCGCCAGCCCCGCTACCACCCGCGCAACTATCAGTGCGGGGGCAGTTATGTACGAGAGCTTGATGATCCATGATATCTACAAAATAAGCAGGAAAGGAAACTGAAGTGATCCTTGAGGTCCTACCAAAATAAAACATTTTTCTTTCACTTGTTCAAACTTACACAAGAGAGCACTGACACGGCAATTCCGCAGAGTTTCCGCCCGAACCTATCCGAGCAGTAGCTGAAGGCAGGGATCCCTGCGATGGCGGCGAGGGGCAGCGCGCCCGCCAGCCAGGACACGTCGCTGGCGGACAGCGGGGCTGGCGCGGGGGTGTCCGCGGACCTTAGCAGAGGCCCTATAGGGGACAGCCAGCCTATCTGGATGCCGTATGTGAATGTGGGGATAGTAGCTGGAAAGTAATGCAAAGTAGGTACCTACTAACTAATACAGGGTGTTACCAGACCACTACCGAAAACTTAAGGGGATGAAAGTACCCAATGCTTCGTTTACGGTTATTCGATACAAATGGAGCATTGCCATTGGCCATTTTAATGTTGGCCCCAATTTAAGCCCATGTGTGGTGCCGGCATCAAACTTACCCTAATGACCGAATACCAAAACTCTTCGAAGATTGAATTGATTATACAAACACAAAAATATAATAAGTACCTAGGTAGGTATATTATTTTATATTTTTTAATTTGATCTTCATCACACTACCTTTTATGATTCCGGAAGTTTAGATATTTGTGGATGTTTTCCACACGCTTCGCTAAACTTTCTTGAACGTGGTGAAAACTCACCAAAGAAATTCAGTACGATTGTTGATTTCAAATGAACCTGAGAACATTATTCATTGGATGACTTGGAAAAGCCCAGAGCGATTATTTTAGTGACTGTGTGTTTAAAGCTCCTTTAAAGGTTTCAATAACCATTTCAGATGACGCAAATTACACTAATAGTTAGTTACTTATTACAAAAAACATAATCTCTCTCTCAGTATGCACATTTTTTAATGATTATCGCTTTGTATAGAAATCACTTACAATTTTTTTTTATCTATAATGTTTCGATTTCTCCTGAATAATTAGGGGGTTAACGCCAGTTTACAGTAGTATTGGATACTGTCCTCGATACCGAGTCAAGTATCACAAATGTATGAAAATCCAGTGCAGCTCTCCCGGTAACTTGCATGAACTAAAAATTCCATACATTGAATACTTGACAAGTGAGCGAGGATAGCTATATCTTAAAAACCGCAACCCTACTGAGTGTTGATTTAATGATAGTAGGTAGTTACCAGACCACTACCGAAAACTTTAGGGGGTGAAAGTACCCATCAATATGAACAACTTTTTCTAAGAAACCAACACTGTGAACGCGAAAAAAAAAACAGCTGTTTCATACACTTTAGCCAAGTAGGTATTGAACTTATGTATGGAACAGCTGTTTTTTTTTTCGCGTTCACAGTGTTGGTTTCTTAGAAAAAGTTGTTCATATTGATGGGTACTTTCACCCCCTAAAGTTTTCGGTAGTGGTCTGGTAACTCCCTGTATAGTTTTTATATTACTATCATTAAATCAACACTCAGTAGGGTTGCGGTTTTTAAGATATAGCTATCCTCGCTCACTTGTCAAGTATTCAATGTATGGAATTTTTAGTTCATGCAAGTTACCGGGAGAGCTGCACTGGATTTTCATACATTTGTGATACTTGACTCGGTATCGAGGACAGTATCCAATACTACTGTAAACTGGCGTTAACCCCCTAATTATTCAGGAGAAATCGAAACATTATAGATAAAAAAAAATTGTAAGTGATTTCTATACAAAGCGATAATCATTAAAAAATGTGCATACTGAGAGAGAGATTATGTTTTTTGTAATAAGTAACTAACTATTAGTGTAATTTGCGTCATCTGAAATGGTTATTGAAACCTTTAAAGGAGCTTTAAACACACAGTCACTAAAATAATCGCTCTGGGCTTTTCCAAGTCATCCAATGAATAATGTTCTCAGGTTCATTTGAAATCAACAATCGTACTGAATTTCTTTGGTGAGTTTTCACCACGTTCAAGAAAGTTTAGCGAAGCGTGTGGAAAACATCCACAAATATCTAAACTTCCGGAATCATAAAATCATAAGTGTGATTATTATATTTTTGTGTTAGTATAATCAATTCAATCTTCGAAGAGTTTTGGTATTCGGTCATTAGGGTAAGTTTGATGCCGGCACCACACATGGGCTTAAATTGGGGCCAACATTAAAATGGCCAATGGCAATGCTCCATTTGTATCGAATAACCGTAAACGAAGCATTGGCCATTTTAATGTTGGCCCCAAGTTGAAGCCTATGTGTGGTGCCGGCATAAGAGGTATCTAGGCGAGTTTGTTTAACATACAATGAAAGTAAACAAAGTATAGAAACACAATGCATACAAACATAACCTTAACCTTTCCATGTAGGTATTTGTAAAGAACGAGTAGGTACATTTACATGCTAATATTAATTAATTAACACGCCAACCACGTATGCGTATGTGTGCGTCCTTCACTCTACCATAACTTTAACGACCATTCAATTCTGTTTGAGTTCTTTTAAATGCTATAAAATAAGGTTGAATTTTTATTCGCGAAATTAGATATTTCTTTGATTTGATATGATTATGTACATATTGTAATTTCTCGAAACGAAAGTTATTTAAATTGAATATTGTAATAGTATAGGATCCCGTCATACAACGACCTTCACCGAAATGTTTATTTGATGAAACGTATTTTATATTTAATTTAATATGTCAATAAATATATTGCATATGGGTTGTCTAACAAATTTCAGTCCAGTATATGCTTAATTAAAAAAATATATTTTTTGAACATTTCACCGGTATGATTATTAGACAAATTCTATACCAATCGAAAGTCTGAAGCCCATAGAATATGCAAACGTTGTGTTGCCTATTCTTTTCCGGTCACAACTATTAATTTAATTTATTGATTTATTATTAATTTAATTTTAATTCAATAATCAGACCGATGCAAAATGCTAATATTATTTACCTGTTTATACCTGACTGCTCGAGAGTTGTGACCGGAAAAGAATAGGCAACCCGTTAGCATCCTAGTAGTCTGTGAGGCAACCCAACGTTTGCATATTCTATGGGCTTCAGACATTCGATTGGTATAGAATTTGTCTAATAATCATACCGGTGAAATGTAAAAAATTTTTTTTTTTAATTATGCATAATTATACTGGACTGAAATTTGTTAGACAACTCATATGCAATATATTTATTGACATATTCAATTAAATATAAAATACGTTTCATCAAATAAACATCTCGGTGAAGGTCGTTGTATGACGGGATCTTAGACTATAATGTAAGTCTATGGTATTATATAATACTCGTAGACTAGAGAGCAAAGAGAATTTAAAAGATTCAAAATGTCGTGTAAGTAGGTAGAGCGTTTGGTATTTTACTCTTTGATTGAGTTTGAGGTAGGTAGAGTAACTCTACCTCAAACTCAATAATAGGAGTTATAGGTTATAGAGTATGTAGAGGTAAGGTAGACTGACTAAATTATATTTTTCTCTCTATAATTTAACAGTTCTGTTAAAGATTAACCCCCTTATGCATAATGGTTCAGTAAACCTATATTAGCTAAAACGGATATTAAATGTGTTGCCATCTCTTT
This sequence comes from Xanthorhoe designata, assembly GCA_963582015.1. NCBI lineage: Eukaryota > Metazoa > Arthropoda > Insecta > Lepidoptera > Geometridae > Xanthorhoe > Xanthorhoe designata. The sequence continues at coordinate 4,952,392 of OY757053.1, forward strand.
TCATTGACATAAGAGTAACAAGAAAAAAACATATTTAAAATCTATATTAAATTGACAAATCTTTATGAATATGGCCATTAGATTTTTTATTCATAATTTTTATTGAAAATAAGGGGGACAGCGCGTACGCAGTCCCCACTACCAAAAATAACGCACCCGAGTTATCCACATTAGGGATAATCGCAGAGGTCAACCCATTCGCAGTGCAATGAATAGGCCTCGCTCTGGGGGAACCGCCTTATTGATCACGGTGTCCCCTGTGCCAGGTAAGTATGATTTCTTTACTTTGCCGAGGGGAAGTCATTCCGCGACGCGTGTTTTCGTCAGCGCGATTCAGGATTCGGTCACTTTTACTAGCGACATCTAGTTATGATTTCGGAAAACTAAACAGGGTAAAAAAAATAATAATTGTTTTCCATACAAAAGACATCAACGCGTTGGTAGAAACGTGTGTTTGATAATGCTTTTTTTTAATAAAGGAAAAATTGTTTGTTTTTCTTATTTTTTGTAGGCACTTAATTACTTACTTTCATCTATGCAAAAGTAAGGAAAATTGTGTAAAATCATTGCATATCCTTATCAGTCCATGACTAATACATTTTCATAGATTCAACTTTAATTAATTCAACTTTAGTTTAGTTATAATGAAAAAAGGCACTTACTTACCAATTAAAGCTGTAATAATTTGCTTCTTAGCACTCGTATCTCTTTTTGACTCCATTATAATAAGAAATACCTAAGTATTATTAAATCACATACGAAGTTAAAGGTTAGATTTTATAACAATGTAACTTCAAAAAAAATTATCACTTCACTTTCATACAAAAAAAATTGAGGCTCTAAAGAAGTCACTAAACTTCCCGCTTTTTTATTGAATTTTTTTTTCTAAGTTTTAGTAGGTCTACACGCATTCTACCACTCGCGCGTCAAAACACAGACTAAATTTTATAACCTAACTTCAGTTTACATTTTGTAGTCTTCCACAAACAGTTACGCATAATTATCATCCAACTTATCAAGCACCTTTCGTTTTTATCACTGAACTCTTATTACAATTCCATAAAGATTAAATTAGCTTGATAAAAAACCATGAAATATGTAGAGTTAATTTGGTTTCACAGCTGTAAACCAAGGTTATTTTTGTCTGTCAACGCCATGTGCTATGCGATTTTAAACTTTGTTTTCTTCGTGAATTTAAACAGTAATTTTTGTTAGTGTTTGATAAATGTAGTATTGATTTTGTTAGGCATGGTTGTTACGGACTTCCCTACTGGATTTCAAGAGAAATCGCTCATGTATGTTTTTTCGTAGGTACCTACTCACAAAATAAATGTACGTTGTCATTTTACAACACTATTGTATAAATGTTAAGAGCTATTTAATAAAACGTAATCTGCACACTTCTAGGTAGGTCCTACTTTATCTTATACCTTCACTTAAGAAATCTTATGTACCTACTAAAAACTACTCAGATGTGGCTGAAACTTGGAAATTTGGTTTTGCTCTAGATTTTTCCCTCCTGTGCGATCATCATCATGCTATGTGACAGTGCGATTAAATTACTTCAATAATAAGAGAAGAATAGGTACCCGAGTGATATTATTTAGCTACTAAACTTTAAATCCTAGGTTACTGAGTACTGACGTTTGGTTAGTGTGCAGTGTATGTGTTTGCGTCGTGCTGTAAAAAAATCATAGCGTAGAAGCACAGATAAAAAAATACTGTAGAAGACAAAATATAGAGTTGCATAGGGCCACTCCACTCTATTAATAGATGTCTACGGCGTAGACCTTCGTTAAGCCTTGTATTTGGGACTCTGTTTACTAAAAGATTTTAATCTTTGTTCAGTAAAATATCGAAGCATGGCATTTTTAGTTGCGAAAAGTTGAAACACGTAAAACTTTTAAATAATTCTTTATTTGTGATACTGACATTAGTTCTGCGGTGTAGTTTCAGCAGGTGCATCAGCCTGAAAAAAAAAAACAATTTAAAGACCATCCGGTCGAAAGTAAAGATGGTCTTAACGTGCATACACACCGCTGTTATTTTTTGTTGATCAACGTTTCCAAATGTTACTAACCAACATCGGATAACAAAAAGTTATTTAGTGTTATGTGGTGTTTTGGTGTTAGTAAATGATAACCAAACGTTGCAAAACATTTAAAAGCAGTCAACATTCTAATGAATTATGTTATTGGCAGTATGAACGCGATGAGTAACATCCAACCATTAGAATCACCTAGCATGTAAAACGAAGCTTAAGTGATCCAATAAGAATAAATGATTTTTTCTTTCTTTCTTTCTTTCTTTCCAACAAATACTAAGGCGTAGTCCCACAAAAGTTAGAGATTGTTACTTACCTATTAAATGTTACCGTGTTGCTTCGTAAAAAATAACACCGGTGTGGATGCACGGTTATCCATAAGGCAGAGATAATCAGTAGGTTTATTCAACGTAGGTATAATACCTCTCCCATTTCGTGAAGAGGATTCTCCAACTCTGGATCAACCTCCTTCATGGCTTCAATTAGATCAGCCGTGGTCTTGTATGAGGCAATCGTGTTCTTGACGAAGTCTCTGTTTCAGGAAGTTTAGTTTAATAAGCCAGAACTTAGAGGATAGATAAACTTATGTGTTTTTTTTCCCATTATTTTTATAGAGATCGTTATCTAGAGCAGTCATTACAGCGCGACTTACAAAAAGCAAAAGATTGGAATGATAGCGTCAAAATGATGTTAGTAAGAGATGTCACCTGAAGTAGAAGGCTTTTACGAAGACAGCGGGTTGATACTCGTGGCCGCAGCGCTCCGGGCCGAAGCTCATGATGCCCATGAGACGATTCTGCTGGATCGCGGGCGCGCCTGCGTCAAACTGTCCGCAAAGTTGCATTAAAGATTGCTTTAAAGTCGTCGCTTGGTTGTTTCTGGCAGCCGAGATACTTATAATACGCAGTTTTATGTAAGTACCAAGCAAGCGTCCCTCGTGCCGTTCCTGAGCGAGGCACAGAAGAAGTCCTCTGTGAACTGGAAGCCGTTCACAAGCTGGTAAGCGTCGATGCAGTACTGCTGCGAGCGCACCTTCAAACGCGCAGTCATCAGGTCTGATGTATGCTCACGGAACGATGTGTCTGAGCCCTGGAAAAGAAAAAAATAAACCATAATATCTAAACCCAGAATGCCAACTATGCTTGTATACATTTTATCAACAAAAACCAAATCTATTTATGGTATATAGGTACTATTTTTACTAAATTATTGACATTTTGAACGAAATAAAAAGCAGCGTTACCTTCGTTGCTCCCCATCCAGTAACGACTACGAAGCTCTGCGCAAAGGGTTCCCGCACGCCCTCGTATATTTTGATCAAATTGACGTGTTTGTGAAACTCTGTAAAATAAGTAGTAGCCTATGTCTGTACCTATTATGAATGGCAAAAAGTTGAGTTGTTACTTGGATGGACCATAAATCATTTTAGTAATCACACCGTCTAGCTCGCCCTTACATAATGATGTAAGTACGTAAAAGCAGGTTGTTGATATCAATAAGATAGGACAGATTTGAGAGAACATGCAAAGTGGTGTACATCCTCTAATGACATTTATGGCCCGGGGCGACTTGATTATAAACTCGAGCACTATTACCGTGCATCCACACTGCTGTTATTTTTTGTTTATCAACATTTTGCTATTTATAACTTTTGTGGCTAACTTGTTATTTTTTTGGATGTTACTGGATGTTATCATCGCGTCCATGCCGCCAATTATATTAGAAGGAGTGTTGACTATTTTTAAATGTTGGGCAACGTTGATTAACATACTAACACGTCAACATTTTAATAACATTAAATAATATTTTGCTATAAGATATTGGTGAGTAACTTTTGTAAACGTTGATCAACAAAAAATAACAGCAGTGTGGAACTGTGGATGCACCGTTACAGTGAAATTATGGTTTCATGAAAAACAGATATACGAACCCAAATTCTCAGCTAACTTCAATAGCGCCACGTCTGCGTGCGGGACCGGTTCTTCCTCAAACTTGGGATGCCGTACCGCGCCTACCACATCCACCAGCGTGCCAGCCTCGTGCGCATGTGCGCTGCCCACGCGCACCTTCACGTACTTGGATAGGGACTTCAGGGGAGATACGTGGAGGACACTGTGGTAGATATAGAGAATGTTGATGGAGGAAGACACTGACAGATGGATTATCTATATAAATATTGTAGAAAAGCAACTTCTAGCCCTGAACGAGGTTAAACAGTAAAAAAACAGGGTAAATAAACATATATATATTTACTGTCTCCTGGAATTGGGGATGCCATACTTCCACCAGAGTGCCGCCATCGTGCGCGTAAGAGCTACTTACGCGTACCTTCACGTATTTCGAGAAGAACTTCACGGGGGATACGTGTAAGACACTGTGGTAAATAGGCATGGAGAATTTCAATGGACATTAATTGTGCTACTGAACTTAGCTTGTACTCTATCAGGCTGAAGTTTCAGGTAAGTACTTTGAGAAATGCTCTAGGCTCTAGGTGAATACGTTTAGAGCTCGTGTCAAAGCTTAATATATACCTAGGTAAATGTGGAAATCGAACTTACCTAAGTGGGTACCATCTACTCTATCCATATTATGGCAGGATACTTACTAATTCAAGCAATGGGCTGCAGTGACCACCCAGTTCACATCCACAATTGTGCCTGCACACCACAGCCTCCCATTTATGATGATGGCAGCCATGTATGGAAAGTTTTGTGTGTCTGTCGCATTACCTCCTCTTATCCTCAAATTATCCTTTTCCAATATGAGAGGGTACTCATTTTTTATCCTTAAGGACTCTTTGTTATGATGCCGTCGTCGGCCATTTTGATTGTTTCGACGGAAGTTTAGGGGTGGCGGCGCACGGTTTTCGAAATCCACACGAAATTTTACTGTTGAATTTTTAATATTGGAATGTCCTAGCATAAAATATTTCTTAGATTTACAGACTATGCTACTATACCCACGTATATTGTCACAGTTTTGACTTGATTCAGCTAACTAGAGAGATCAACACAGAGAAAAACTCACCCTCAGATCCATCGTTAACTTTATTATTGAACAAATCTGCGACACAAAAAGATATGGCCGTTGCGAAAAATATATGTTGTAACATAGCTAGGCACTATATTTTATCGTATGCTATAAAATAAAAAAAAGGTATGGCTTCGATATAAAAATGTTTTATGCATCCATTGTACAACTGTTTTGAAAATAGTTTGCCTACAAAAATGGTAAGTACTAACGTGTAAATTATTTTCATCGCGAGTATACCTCGAACGACGCTTTGATTGCTGCGGTCTATAAAATATATGGAAGGCAGCAAAATAAAACATAAAATGTTAGAAATAAATTATTATTTAATTAACTATTTTGTTTTATTGAGATGTAACGAGATTCATACAATTAAATGAATTAATACATAAAAATTCGTCATTTTATCACATTTCGATAACATGGCACCAGACACTCTTTTTCAACGGAAACCAAAAATCGCCTCAATTTAGAAAAAATATATTTAATTATTAATTCTTTATCGCTTGATATACCTACTTGTTTCTTAGCTACCAACTTCATAAATTACTAAATGCTATTGTGTTCGCGCTCGAGTTGGCCTGTGGGAAATTTATTTCTGGGCAACCAAACCAAAAGACATACCTACCTCATGTTACTGTAGCACAAGAAAGAAAAAATGCTACCTCTGATAGAGTGAAATTGCGAGGGAAGGGAGGTGGTAATGATGACTCTAGTTTTTCGGTTTCATTTCCTATTACCTTCATCCCAACTGAACTTAAATCCAAATTTAAATAGGTACAACATGAAGACGAGAGCTGCCAGTATAAAAAAAAATTACGCATCTACCTACATCATAGGTTTTGTTACATTTAGCACGAAAGTATAGACATTCGTTCAGGTATGATTTAAGCTCAACTAAGCCTAAGGTTATCATCACAAAGCCTCATTTCCACCTCTCACATTTATGATTAAGGTATGATTTGGTAGGTACTGTGGGCCATCGGACTTAGCATGCCGCGATGAATTGCAAAAGAATTTCACAACAAAAGTCTTGTAGTTTGAAGTAAGTAATCAGAATTATACAACCAGCCACATAAGGAGTTAATTTAGTGACGCGTGCAGGTAAGTACTACTGATTAAAAAGAGTGTGTTACATTACACACTTAGTAACACAACCGATATCAGTGTCTTTACAAGTTTAAGGGATCAAGCATTTCACGAATGATGTTCGCACTGATGTCCCAAAGAATAATAAATAATTTTTAGAATTCCCGATTCCCTCACAACATTTCTCCAAACAAGGAAATTCTAGAGGATTTAGGACATAAACATGTTACAGTATTGCTTCGAGTATTCAAAATGAACTAGGCTTTTCCAGCATCAACTTCTTCAGTAACACAAAAATCTCTGAGCATATCACAATCTAAAACATATTCAAACGGGTATTTATCACGAATTTTACTATAGAGACGTTTCGACCGGATTTCGGTTTCGGTTTCAAAACATCGGACGAATAATTTGTGACAAATACCCGTTTACATTATGTTTTATAATGTGTCTATTTTATCGCAAAAGTTTAAAAAAGACAATATCACAATCTGCTACTCTCCCTTCCACCTTCCAGATCTTTCCTCTTCTCTTTCTTAGGACTATCAAGCAGTGCGTAAATTTCCTCCACAGACTTGTCTTTCGTCTCCGGCACCCAGAGGACAGTGTAGATGGTGCCGAGGAAGCACACGATGGAGAATAAGATGAAGACCCAGTGGATGCCAAGTAGCTTGAGGAGCGGGTCGTAGGCTTTCGTTTGCACGAAGTCGCTGAGAGCATCCACGCTGCTGACGATGGAGGTGACTGTTCCTCGGTGCTGGAAGAAGAAACAAACCCCATGAAATACATAACATTTTGAAGTATTGCAACTTCAACACCTTTTAGAACTCCGTAGACTAGGTATTTTACTAGCCAACAACTACAGCATAACAAAGTAATTAAATGTTATTAAGTATTGTCTTAACTAGCGATTACATACTTTATGTCTAGGTATTAATTTGAGGTTCAGTGTTAAGGTCACCATTTTACCACGAAATTGTGCCTCCTCATCCAGGGAGCTCCACAGTGGCTGAGCAGGGAATGTGCTAATTAAAAAGCCGTAGGAGCACTACAGCCCGGAGTACACATTTCATTGAACGCGCCAGCCCGTTGAGTGTTTCCAACGCATATATAAGTAGTCTGTGATGCAAAGTCTTGGTAGTGAAAAGGAACTTACTTGGAAGGAGAACAGCTCGCTAGTGATGACATACGGCACGGGCTGGTAGCCGGCCGCGTCGGCAAAGATGCAGACGCACATGGCCAGCACGGGCAGCCAGCCTGGCAACCACGCGCCCATCGACGTCACGTAGAACCATCCGCCAAGCGCCAGCATGGAGAGCCCGGTCACGAAGGAGGTGCTTACTAGAAGCCACTGTAAACATACAAGCTTGTTATAGGTAAATATTTGATAATTAAATTTCTAGATTGCTCTGCTAGGAAGTATCCTCGTTATGTAAGTGTTCCCTTACCCTGTTATTCATAATGGTCTTAAAGGTCGCTAACTTGACTAAGATCAAAATGAGATTAGAGGCAAACCCTATTATTCAAATCAACTGTGAAATTGGTATCTACGACTTTGGAGAATGTTATTTTCTTGTCACTCTTATTTAAATGAAAAGAGATCACAGTAGCCATCAGAGCTCTAGGAAGCATTTAAGCCCATTAGGTCGTCCATTATGATCCAAGCCTTTATTTCACCGCATCAATTCAACAGCGGATCTGAAGCTGTCGTCACGACCGAATTCGGTCGGACATAATATTATTGTTATATTAAGTATACTATTCAAAACATAACTAAATTAGAACTGCGATCGCGAAATTGTCAACATGCCTATGTTAGCTTCTGAATCCACACAGAATTTGAAAATAAACAATGCAATCTATAATTAGTTAAATCAAGTCAAATCTGTTTGTCTTATAAATTCATTCTGTGCGTTGTATCTAAATTGATTGCATCGATCGATGTGTTTATTTATAGATCGTTTGTACAAAATGCAAATCAATTTAGCGGCGCAAAACTAAACTGGCATGGCAATGTGACAGTCAAAGCACATAACATCTGGATATTAATTTAGCTAAGTAATTCATTTACGGCTACGGCATAAGCTGGCTAGATCTATTGACTGGCTTTAGAGTTACATTTTGTGATAGAAAGCAAAGCTAGGTTTCAAACCGTGTCTGATTTTTTTCTTCACTGTAAAAAGATGAGTAGAATCACCTAGCTCTTAGGATTGCGTGGAAATCGTTGAGAATATAGTTTTTTTACCTTTCTACCAGTCTTCTCCACAATGCAGCTAGCGACGATAGACCCCAGCAGTTGTATAGCGCCCACCACAATAGTCTGCTTGTTGGGGCTCAAGTGAAGATGGATGGACTCCGAAGCCTGTTCAAAGATGGAGCCGGCGTACATCAGCACCACCAAGTAACCGCAGGTCTCTTGGGAGAGCATCACGTTGAGGGAGATGCGGAAGGCTTTGAAGGTAGTCTTGTCTTTGACTGGAAAGAGTAAATGATGGATTTAGTAAAATTGTTCGGACATTTTTGGTACTTATAATAGAAATAGTTAACCACAATGTCATTTATTTATATTCAACGTAGTGCTTATTTGATTTCTATGTTATTCAAAACGAATGTAAATTTTGAGGTTTTTAACCTTTCCAGTTTTTACATTTTTTCCTCTAACTCAAAACCTAGTGCCGTCACTTGACTGGGAAAAAAAAACTCCCCAGGTAAATGGCGTTCTTGGAATTAAAACCGATATATTCATACAAAGTTCACATAAAAACTACCTGAATCTGACCTAACTGGTCCATGATTGAACTCTTAGGACCTGTTTACAATTTATTTTGATACAACAGGTTCGAATCTAGCACGCAACTGTAACTGGTATATCCTTTGATGATGGTAAACTTCCTTTTGTTTGTTTGTTTGTTGTAATTTTTATCAAAGAATTTTTATTAACAAACTTGACCACGGCGTTTAACTTGACGTTTACCGTAGTCTAGCCCCTACAAAAGAGATCCTATGAAAACATTTTTTTGTCACTTTTCTGTATACCATACCATACTACTTATTTCGGAAAGTAAATCGGTGACATTTTTAAAATGTTTCGTTTCCTCCCTTGAATCTTTATCTACAAGGGAGAGAAACTTCACATCACGGTACGGTAACTCCAATTGAAAGACGTCAATGAATGGCTTACTTAATTTTTAGTGTTCACTGTTGTTATTTTTAGTGAACATCTATTGTGGATATAAGCCGCGTGAAGTGCCTATTAATAAATCTTGTATCTTGTCACTTAAACCCGGAGCTTTCTCAAATCGCGTGTGCAAAACGGGAAAACCCACAGAAAGTTGCCAAGACACCATGTTGTAATGTAGGTAAGAGGTTCTAAGAATCTAAGAACATGTTTGCTGAAAAATTGTAGCCGTTTTGTAGCAGAGATGAAAAGTATAATTTTACCTATACCTACCTATTTCATTTATTTTTTTTTATTATCAAAAGACAGACAGAGATTTTTGGTAGATAATAATTTTAGCCTAGGTGTATTATTATGTTAGAAGTTTCATTCAAATTCGTACAGTCACATTGTACATAGAATAAAAAGAAATATAAGTAGGAACTAGTGGCAATTCGGAGTATCGCAAAAGCTAAACTAAACTAACTAAAATTAATGCCATCCTTTTTATTCCCATCGCTATGAAAGGAACGGCAACATTTTTGGTTAGTTAAGTTTAGCTTTAGCGACACTCCGAATTGCCACTACTATCTAGATAAGTACTATTAACTTTAATGCTAATTAATTAAACAAATGTAATAAGACCAATTTTTGTATAGTAGTCGTAATCCTATTATGTTGATTTCTTCGTTTCTAAACTCCGTGTTTTTGTTCAACCTTTTTTGTTAATGTCTAGCAAGCTTTAAGCAAAAAAAAATAACAAGAAAATGGCTTTAAATAATAGCAGTTCAATTACTATCATGACCAGCATACCTACGTCAGTTATTTTTAATATTAAAAATTATGTCATATGACGGGCATTGTTTTCTTATGCCATCTTTTCGGCACTTAGTTAAAGTACTTAGGTGAATGATCATAACCATCTTAAATAAAGTGTGTGGTCTGGGGATATACCCAAGACAGTATGAGTTTATATTTCTATGCATAGTTAATAATTATTATTATAATTATTATAATTATTATATTATATTATATTATATTATTATGTTTGTGAAATTTCTTTCTACTCGAGTAAAACTCGGCATACTCCAAGCACCCGCCCCGAGACCCTCAGGGAAAAGGTTGCTCAGACTCCCTCTCACTACTACTATTTCCCCCCCGATTTACAAATACTGTATCCCCAAGAACTTTACTAATGATGGTGACTGTGTGTATAGCTGCCTGTTTCTGTATGATGTGTATGTTTATGTTTGAATCTAATTTACTGCAATATCTATGAAGACTTTTGGCTATCATTCCTGTGGCCCCGACTACAATAGGTATGACTTCGGTAGTTGTTTTCCAGAGCCTAGTAACTTCAACTTTTAGTGCGTGATATTTACCTACTTAGTTTTTCTATTTCTTTAGCTCCTATATTGTAGTCTGAAGGTACAGTTATGTCTATTAGGTATGTTTTATTTTCCAATTTGTTTATATATATTATGTCTGGTCTATTGTGTACTATTGTTACGTCTGTTTGAACTGGTATTTCCCACATGAGTTTAGCTGTTTCGTTTTCTTTAACCTGCGGTTGTGTTAAGTTTTCTTTCCACCACATTTTAGAGACCTCGAAACCATGTTTTTTCGCCAGTGTCCAATAAACATATTGCACGATGTTGTTATGTCTCCTAGTGTAGTAGGTGCCAGCTAGCTTTTCACAGCCTGAGACAATATGTTGCGCGGTCTCGTCTTTGGTTAAGCATAGGCGACATCTACCATCTACTGCTCTCTTTAGTATGTCCCTTTCATGCTGCCTAGTTATAACTGCCTGGTCCTGAATGGCGAAAACGGATGATTCCAATCCTGGTGTTACCGGTTGAGTTTTTATCCATTTAAAAGAGTATATTTTATCAATGTTTTCTTTATTTATTACTTTATTATAAAATTGGCCGTGAAGCGGCTTATCTTTCCATTTGTTAATTTTAGTTTTTAATACTGCATTTTTTAATTCTTTATCCGTATAGTTCTCTTCATTATCTAGACCTAATTCGGTTAAGTTTGCCTGTGATTCTTTGAAAATTGAATATTTAACTTTATTTTTATCATGTTTAACTATTGCTTTTATTATTTCATCTTGTTCTGCTTCTAAGTATTTTTTGTATTTGATAATTTGTGTTTTATGTAGCATCTCTATATTGGTTAGCCCTCTACCACCCTCTTCTATTGGTAGATACAATCTTTCAACTTCTGCTTTTTGCTGATGTGCTTTTTATTCATTGCTAAATATTTTCTAGTTTTAACATCTAATTTCTTTAGGTCACTTGTTTTGTAATTTATTATTGCGAAAGTGTAAAGAAGAACCGGTACGGCGTATATGTTGATTGATCGAAGTAGGTTTCGTGAATTTAAATGTGATTTGACAAGACACTTGACTCGACGGAAATATTCTTTTTGTGTTTGTTGCCTAGCCTCATCATGGTTAATTTTCCCGTTCTCGTGAACGCCTAAATACTTATATTGCTCATCAGTTTCTAAATGTTCAAACTCTTCTCCACTCAGTAAAACATGGCCTCTTCCATCATGCTCTTGTCTTCTCCCTTTTGCTAAATGTAGAACATTGCACTTACTTAACCCAAATTTCATCCCGATGTCTTCCGTGAATATTTCTGTACTGTCAATAAGAGTTTTGAGATTATTTGGTGTGTTTGCATATAACTTTAAGTCATCCATATATAACAAATGATTAATATATATATTGTCTTTCAGTTTATATCCTTTGAGTTCATATTTATTTAATATCTGAGAAAGTGGGTTTAATCCTAGGCAAAACAAGAGAGGTGACAGAGAGTCACCTTGAAAAATTCCTCGACGGATGTAAATGGGTTCGGTGGTGACACACGTGCTAGCGCCATAAGCTGTCATGATAACATTCCAAGTGGGCATGATAATCTCCAAGAAGCCTTTGATGATAGGTGGACATTTATAAATATCTAAAACTTTGAGTAACCACTCGTGCGATATACTATCGAAGGCTTTTTGATAGTCAACCCACCCCATACTTAAGTTTTTGTTGCACTGGTGCGCATCTTCGAGTATGGCTTTATTTACCATGAGGTGGTCTTTGCAGCCTCTGGCGCGACGTCTACATCCTCTCTGTTCCGGTGCTAAGATGTCATGTTTGTCACAATGTATGTAGAGTTCGTTAGCAATAACAGATGTTAGTATTTTGTACATAGTAGGTAAGCATGCTATAGGGCGCCAGTTTTTGGGATCCTCCGTGTTTTCATTTTTTGGTAATAAGACAACATTACCTGTGGTAAACCATGGTTCGATGGGTTCGATTCCTATTATTATTCTATTATATAATTGTGTTATGAATTTATGTGTACTTGTTAGATATTTAATGTAATAGTTTTGGATTTTATCTAATCCCGGTGCCTTCCAGTTATGTGTTTTTCTAATAGCTATCTTTAATTGATCTATGTTTATTTCTCTAAATGTATGTATTTCTTCTACTTCTACTTCTTCCATCGACTCTTCTACCTCCTTTATCCACCTTGCTCCTGTGTTATATTGAATTGGTTCTGACAAGATGGATCCCCAAAAACTTTGAATCTCACTCTGTGATGGAATTTGCGTAGGTATTTGTTGCACTCCATTTAAACTTCTGTAAAATTTATGTTGATTTTCTTGGAATGATTTGTTTTGTGTTTTTTTATCATTCATATCACTATATCTTTTGACTCTACCTGCCAATGCTTTAACTTTTTGTGTGTGTAGCTCTATCCTATAATCTAAATCTTGTTCATTTCTAACGTTATATTTATTGAATAAGTTTTGCTTAATTCTGTTCATGGTTCTACTATTATTTCCTCTCTTAATTTCAATTAATCGTGCAAGCTCTTTTCTAAATTCTTCTATCTTGTTCTTTAACCTAGTTTTCCACGGTGGATCTCGTTTGGGTTTTCGGGCGGTAGGATTCGTGTAGGGTTTCTGGTTGTTATTAATTATCAATGTTTTGGCAGATGCGTAGATAATATCATTTATTTCGCGTAGTGACGTATTTGTTAACAGTAAGCTAGGTAAAAAATCGTTTATTATATTTAGGTTACGAATGAATTGTTTGTTAAAATTCGGTTTTGGCAAAGTTTCTCTATTTTCGACTGATATTTCTTTAGTTTCGGCTAATGTCTCTAATAGTTGTAATATTAAAGGATCTTGATTTTCATTAACTTCAATGTCAGGGGTAGTTATCGGTAGTTCAGTGTTAGTTTCTGGTGATGTATGTGTAGGTGTTGTATGTATGGGTGTCGTGTGTACGGATGTTGTGTGTGTGGGTGTTGTATGTGTGATTGTGTGTGGTGTATTTGAACTAGATGTTTGTGTGTTTATGATCCTAGATGATGTATTGATATCTATTGTGTCAGGCATGAGTGCAGCAGGTGCATGAGTGTTTTGTGATATGGATTGTTCTGCTCTCTCTTTTATTTGGTCTAGTACCTGTGTTGACAACACTTTGCGGGATATTATACTCCTTGCCTGATTAGACAAAGTGTTGCCTGTAAATCTTTGTATTTTAGGATTGTGAGTGTTTCGGTCTTTGAAAAGTTTCTCGAAACGTTTGATGTAGCCAGCGCCTTCGGCTTTGGCTTTGAAGAAGCAGAACATGAGTTCGTGAAGTTCTGCTTCTGACCACTTCCTCCTGGCATCATCACTAATTGTTATAGAACTTCCAGTGGTCACTTCTGGTGCACCGGCTGAGCTTGTGGGAGATACTTCCCTGCTCTGCAAAGTATCACCAGGCATGGGTTGGGTGGTCTCGCTTTGTTCGGGTTCCCCGACGGAGGGCCGACCCCTAAGCCCCCCGCCACCGATGGTTCGTATGCTGGAGCGTCCAGCATCGGCTCCAGACGCGCCCCGGCGATCGCCCCCGGGAAGCGACCATATACGTAAATTCCTATTACTCATTCTCCATAAAGGGTGTTGCCATTTCCTTATTAGCCTGTAGGTTTTAAAATTACAGGTGTCCCCCTCCCACGTGTGACTGATGTTCGTCTCGGACATTAAGGTTGGACTTTGGGAGGGATATTATATTATATTATGTTTGTGAAATTTCTTTCTACTCGAGTAAAACTCGGCATATTCCAAGCACCCGCCCCGAGACCCTCAGGGAAGAGGTTGCTCAGACTCCCTCTCACTACTACTATTTCCCCCCCGATTTACAAATACTGTATCCCCAAGAACTTTACTAATGATGGTGACTGTGTGTATAGCTGCCTGTTTCTGTATGATGTGTATGTTTATGTTTGAATCTAATTTACTGCAATATCTATGAAGACTTTTGGCTATCATTCCTGTGGCCCCGACTACAATAGGTATGACTTCGGTAGTTGTTTTCCAGAGCCTAGTAACTTCAACTTTTAGTGCGTGATATTTACTTAGTTTTTCTATTTCTTTAGCTCCTATATTGTAGTCTGAAGGTACAGTTATGTCTATTAGGTATGTTTTATTTTCCAATTTGTTTATATATATTATGTCTGGTCTATTGTGTACTATTGTTACGTCTGTTTGAACTGGTATTTCCCACATGAGTTTAGCTGTTTCGTTTTCTTTAACCTGCGGTTGTGTTAAGTTTTCTTTCCACCACATTTTAGAGACCTCGAAACCATGTTTTTTCGCCAGTGTCCAATAAACATATTGCACGATGTTGTTATGTCTCCTAGTGTAGTAGGTGCCAGCTAGCTTCTCACAGCCTGAGACAATATGTTGCGCGGTCTCGTCTTTGGTTAAGCATAGGCGACATCTACCATCTACTGCTATTATATTATATTATATTATATTATATTATATTATATTATATTATATTATATTATATTATATTATATTATATTATATTATATTATTATATTATAATTATTATTATAGGACATAAATATGTTTTATGGTTAATTTAAGAAGTTGAGTATGCTATGAATAATTTATTATAGAGTAATAATCCAATCGCTCAAACCAATTTTGACCTGTATCTGATACCAGTAGCTTAGTACCTACTTACAAATAGACTTCCAGGAAGCGGTGGTCATAGACTGTGCGATTGCCTCGTCTCTCTCCATCTGCTGGATGGTCTCCTCCAGGTTCTTGTCATCGGGGGTGGTGTTCCGAAGCCAGGCCAACGCCATGCGTGCTTCCTGGAAAGGATACGTTCATTGAAAGACCTTCAGTCGTTTTTTGAATGACCTAGGCATTATAAGCATCCTTTCATCATTGCGCTCTTATCCACAGGAAAGACATTGTCAATATGTTTACCCCTGAAAATCCGCGGCGTATGTTTAGATTTAGAGTCAATATCTTATGCATCATTTTCTTTCTGATGTTTTGCAAGTCTCATCCAGTGCTTATAAACTAACAATAGTGTCAATTCGGAGTGTCGCAAAAGCTAAACTTAACTAACTAAAAATGTTGCCGTCCCTTTCATAGCGATGGAAATAAAAAGGATGGCATTAATTTTAGTTAGTTTAATTTAGCTTTTGCGACACTCCGAATTGCCCCCATTATCATCTACTATAATAAAGGGCTCATTTTTGTTGAGTATCCCAATAAGTAGCTGGTCGAAAATTCTACAAAGTAAGTGAATCCAAATTAGAGAAGCACAATTTCGATCACTTTTATAATATGCAGCAAAAATCTTATCTTACACAGTCGTAACCCACACAATTCTATTCTAGGGAAACTTCCTGCTTTGTCGTCAAGCGGTGATTAGATTATGTAGGTACTATTTGTGGTACATTCCTGGTCGCCGGTGTCCAGACGTGTGCTATTATTGTTTGAAGGGCGCAGTCGTTAGCGAACTGACTGGATATTTCGTAACTGTACAACACGTGTTTTCAGTGTGACACTGAGTAAGCGTCGTTGCTAAGATGAGGAATATGTTTTAGGAGGAAAAAATTACTTAGGAGAATCTATATTTTGAATATTCATTTTTCTTAGGAGAAGAGAATGTGGACCATAACTCCGGGCTGAATACAGAACAAACACAACATTGTCAAGTCTAAATTTCGAGTTTATAAAATTAAATACTTACAAAAGTTTCGTGGAAAAATATCTACATTTTTATTACCTCATGTTTTTGCAACTTTTATTTTTCTATAAGTATACAGAACATTAAAAATATTAGAAAACACACAAATTCGTCTTCTCGTTGTCAGTGGTTTTCAACGAAAACTATTATTAATTTATAAGATGTTTAATTGGATAGGGAAAAACAGACATTAAAATTTTAGTCATTGTAAAGTGCTGTTCCTTCAGTTAGGCGAATGTATACCTAAGTATACATACCATCTGTTTCTACACACAGCACAAAATACTATAACAGTTATAGTCATTATATGTTTCATCTCATGCGTGATCTACGAGGTAGGTACTCGTACCTACCATGCTTGACCGAGTTGAAAGGATTGGCCCCGTTCTCATGAAACAATGCCTACATATAATAGGTAGGTACACTAGGTACTATAAATAAAGCCATAAGCCTTTACAATATCACTAGATGATTAATACAAAGACAGATGGCAATCAATGCAACAGGCGATGTAATCACATGTAAGACGATTTGAAGTGATCCTTGAGGTCCTACTGAAACAAATGGTCTTTCTTTCTTTGTTTCAATGCCTATAATTAACTGGACGCTGGTAGCGCGAGAGTTTTATTGAGATGGACTTCAATAAAACTCAACTTGTATACTTCAACACCAATCATTTTTCCACTTATCCACCCTACAGGAAACTTTACTAATAGATACGTATGGGGGGACTGACTTAGGTGGTCATAATATTTTCCTTCTCCGTTTAGAGATCGTGACAAAATGCATATCAATTTTACGAAACGAAAAATCCATTGTTGCTTGACGAGGAAAAGCAACCATATTCGGATATTCGAGGCAATATCCCACTTGGCCATCATCATCATCATTGGCCTGTATACATCTTTTGCAGATGTTTTACGTGACGTCAGTCAAGTTACAGAACAGTTATTTAATAACGAACACTTTTTTTTTTTATTAACACGACCAATTTTGCGATTTAAAGACAGTGTGAAACGTGACATGGCAACATTTAAAATAGACTATTCCACCCACTTGGCCAACATAGCTTAGAAAACGTGCTAACAGCTACACTATAGATAGTGGTTTGTAGTCCTACTCATATTAACAGGTTAGCTGTCCCGAAGCAAGTTTCGATCTTCTTTGTACACGTCCTCGTAGTAAATAATGACAGCTAACATGAGGCACATATGCCTCATGGACGTACCAGTGCAATCACCCATGAGGCACATGTGCCTCATCGGACAGCTAACCTGTTAAAAACGCGAATGTTTGTACCGATGTATAGATGTATGTTACTCTTTCACGCAAAAACTACGGAACGGATCTGGCTGAAACTTGGAATAAGTATAGGTACCTTATACCTACATTGTTTATGACCTTGAATAACACAAAGGCTACTTTTTATCCGGGCTAGTACTACGCTTGCGAAGCCACGGAAACTTGTGTAATTATGATTATTACGTATAGTTGAGAAGTGAATGACGCGTGAATTAATTAATGTTGTCATGTAATGGTTCTGTCGTACGGTTATGCGGAAATTGTGTTGCTATCTTGTCGTGATATAATTAACTATGTATATCAATCAATCATTATGTGTACAGTTATTTGTATGAATAGGAATTTTTCAAAAACTATTCAAACATTTTCCATGCTTCTCGAAAATGTTTGAATAATTTTGGAAAAATTGTTATTCTTACAAATAACTGTATATATACCTAAATAATACGTGTTAAATGTATGTATGTTATTCGACTGAGATTTTTATGTGCTTGAAAAACAATCCGAGTCGCTCATCACCTCTTACGCTTTTTAATACCAAACATGTGCGTGCGACAGTTTTCTACCTAAATTTATTTTAAATAGGTAAAAAGTAATTAATAATATTGAAAGTAGTTTATATCTACTTGAGATTTCTCTTTTAATTTTTAAAGATATTGAACAGAATGTACAGTCTTTTCAAGTAACCCAATATAGATGGTTAGAAAATACTTTATTGCACACCATATTTACAAATAAACATAAGCTCTACAAACTAAAGATACTTACCTTATCTATGACATACAATCGGCGGTCTTATCGCTAAGAAGCGATCTCTACCAGACAACTTACATATGGATATGAGATAGATAAAAAAAAGTATATAAGTAGGTAGGTATATACCTGTCTGGAAGTTATCTTATCTTATCTTATCTTACCTGGATCTTTCCTTGCTTAACCAGGAAGACAGGAGTCTCCGGCATGGCCAGGAACAGCAGCAGATGCAGCACTGGTACCGCTGTGCAGAGCCACATGACAGCCGCGAAGGAGAGCATATCTCCCGCCACGTAGACCACCAGGTAGCCGAGGTTCTGCACCAGGATGAAGAGGGAGCCAAGTGCTCCGCGGATATTGTCCGATGCTATCTGAAACAGAGGATTATGTTTATACGCCTCATAGCTTCACATCTTAAATGGGCAGGAAAACATAGCATAGTCGTAAGAGAGTTATCCTTTTATCATAAGCTTTCCCGTCGTCTTTACAACATCAGTCAAACGTCAACATCAGTATTAGTCAAACTCTGTCTTTATTCTGGTCAGACTTACTTCTTTCAAGTACAACGGTGTGACGACGTAACAGCCGGCGCAGGCCAGCCCGGCGACTGCACGCGACGTGATCAGCGCCCAAGGAGCCAGCGAGAACAGGGTGATGGCCCAGCTTATCTGGACAAAGAAGAAATAAGATTAATTAATTATTATTTGGCCTGTATAGCAAAGTTTTTAATATATCACTTTTATCAGTTCAGCTTACGCTGGACTGAAGCATTATTTTTAAACGAATAAGATATGACAAAATAATCTTCGAATGTGGATTGAAACCGTGTTGAAGACATTAATTTCTCAACAATCCGAATTCCGTTGTTGTTCTGTTCTTTAGAGTGAGTTTTAAATCTTATAACATTGCTAAAAATGTAGGCTGAAAAGAAAAAAATGCCTAAACAGCAACAGGTAGGTACTTATAATTATCCTTAAAACAAAATGGTTGTTCATATCAATTTGGGTCTTCCAAACTTTTTATAAGCATAAGTGGTTTGTCAAGGCCCAAAAACATGACTCACTATTTCGTTTTTATCGCCTTGAAGGAACATTGTTATTCTTTTTTGATCTTATACTAAGTATAATCTATACCGTAGCGATTTTATTCTCTTTGTCTATACCTACAATCATCATGCCGGCGCCTCACATGGACTGTAACTTGGGGCCAACATTAAAATGGCCAATGGCAATGCTCCGTTTGTGTTTAATATTAACCGTAATATCAAAAATTAAAATATTAAAAATCGGTAGCTGCTCACGGTTTTGCTCACGCGGTCCCTCTTGACACTCGTTACGCTACGATACAATATAATACATAACGTGCTCATACTATTGAAACACTTTTTGAAATTAGACATAATTAATAGCACTCGGGAAATTACTCACGTAAAAATATGGATTTTTGAAATTGTAATGAGTAGTGTCTGAGACATAAGGTCAAAGTCAAAGTATCTTTATTGCAAAAAATACATGTGTGTGTCTTAGGATATTGTTTAACATTGCGTGTATCAATGTAATACTAAGGCATGCAATTCATGGATTTACAAAATG
Organism: Xanthorhoe designata; assembly: GCA_963582015.1. NCBI lineage: Eukaryota > Metazoa > Arthropoda > Insecta > Lepidoptera > Geometridae > Xanthorhoe > Xanthorhoe designata. The sequence continues at coordinate 4,972,416 of OY757053.1, forward strand.
TCAATAAATTAAATGTTATAATTTAAACTAATTTAATTTTAGAAAAATAAGGTAATAGTTTTAATCTCAATGCAATATTAGGTAACTAATAACCGCCCTTACTCTTAGTACCTACCGGTTCTACTATAATATATTCTGTGCTCAATAAAGTTATTTTAATTCTGCAAATAAATATAGGTTCTAAAGCCTCTAAGCTCATAGTAAAAGTAGTCATACAAGGTAATCTATTTATTGGTAGTTCTAGCTAGAATATCCAAGTTAAAACCAGTTCTTTATTAGCTTTATTTTAAACTAACTTCTACTCGCAGCTTTACTCGTCGGACAAAATTATAGTTATTCAGCAAATAAAGATTGCCTAAGGGTGAGATAGATAATGTACTTTTATGTAAATTAAAGAAGATTTAGAAAAGGTTGGTAGTTAACCTCTTACAAACATAAAACATCAACAACTTATTAGTGAAAGAAAGAAATAAAGAAAAAAACATTTATTTCGGTAGGATCTACAGGATTACTTTGAATTGTCTTACATGCTAGGTGATTATATTCCAATATAGTCAATATTCAGTATAGATAGACAATATCCTTGTTACATGTAGTGCCTGTGTGATAGATAATATATTTTCTTTATAGCTCGGATTAAGTGGTGTAAACAGCAAAAGGAAATTATAATTACATAGGAAATCCTTACTTGTAGAGGAAGCACGTGGCTAAAGCATGTTTACCTAATAGGCCCCCTGGTGTAGACTTTTTTGATATTATCGTTGCAGCCTTTGAGATTATATTAGTTCTTTGATCTTTGTTCAAAACTTGTTAAAAAAAAGCTCAATCGGTTCAAGATATCTGCTTCAACATTGAGTTGCAAGATTCCACCCGAACAAGCATAGTTGCATACATTGTGCAAGTTAAATAAAAGCTTGTAAAAATTTACTTCACCCTGTCACAAAATCAACTCACCACCAGCATCAACGACGTCAGCAGTGTCGTGATCTTCCGTCCCCATCTATCAGCCAGGTCTCCAACAAAGATGCCGCAGAAGATCGGCGGGAAGAATGTGATGGACGCCATCCAGGATATGGTCTCGTCGGAGATCGGCTCTGGAGCCGGTCCGTTGGGGTCCTGGAGGATGGGCGTCATGGGGGACTGCCAGCCCATCAGCATGCCGAAGTTGAACACTGGGATTGTTACTGTGGAGAAACGAAAAACTATTATTGTAAAAAGTACTTATATGACGGACCTTGAGGAGTCGTGATTGATCATATTTAATTTATTTCTCTTTCCCTATAAGTACCACATTCCCTGCATTTTTTATGTTTTTTACTCGCGTTAATGTAGATATTAGTGGCAATTCGGAGTATCGCAAAAGCTAAACTTAACTAACTAAATATGTTGCCGTCCCTTTCATAGCGATGGGAATAAAAAGGATGGCATTAATTTTAGTTAGTTTAGTTTAGCTTTTGCGACACTCCGAATTACCACTATTGTTACTCTTTCTTATTCTTCCCTGTTCTATCTCTCTTGAATAAGCATTACTTTTCTGGATAAACTTGGTCAACAGAATTGGCCACTAACTCATACGAACAAACGTTATACTCTGTTACTAGAGTGAGTGAGTACCTACCTGAGCTAAACAGCTCGGTTGAACAAAGAATTGACAACAAGAAAAGGATAACTTATTATGTACCTAATACAGAGTATTTGACAAACTAAGTAAATGCTTCTTTTATATCTTTCCCTAGATATAATTAAATAAATAAATAAATAAATAAATATCCTTGGACATTTCACACGGCGTCATCTAGTCCCAAGCTAAGCAATTTAATGCTTGTGTTATGGTAACCAGATGACTGATAAACTACATAGATACATTTTTTTTTGTAAATACATACATATTATACATAGAAAACACCCAGACACGAAACAAATATTTGCAGATCATGCAAACATTTGTCCCGCAGCGATTATTAATTAAAATAATCTAAATGCGAGTTTACTAACTTTGATGATACTTATAGTTTTTTTTGATAATTTTTATAAAATGAATACTGCATTACCTTACCACACATCAATTACATTAGCCACACACATTATTTATAATTATCGCCATATTTGAAACAGTTGCGATTTAGATTACATTACCTACATAATAAACAGGAATTCCGCTCATTAATCAGCCAGACCTTGACATTGTTCGAGTTTGTATTGTTATTCTAATCAGGTATACAAACAAATAAATAATTAACACTCGACAGTCGTTATATCTGTGGGTATAAAATATAGTTTTTCTTCTGCTTCCTGGGGTATTCGCTCTGTTTTTTGCGCGACAGGTTGTGGGTTCGATTTCTATCTACATGATAGTACAGTATTAAGTATATAAGTCACCAAATTAATTAAATACAGATGAGGGGCATTTTTTTTGTAACACCAGTCTCGACTCATTATTCTAATCGTGACTTAATAATGACGTCATGTCTGATTCGCTCCTAAACGTCTTCTAAATAATGATGGTCTACTAGGTACACGTTTAGGAATATATACTCGTAAATCAGGCTTTATGTTTCTTAAATACAAGTAGCAAAATAAAAATATTTAAAAACCATCTTCAATTTTGTAAGGCACTTTCGGGGAGCATTTCTCTGTTATAACTCCAAACCGAAGATACTCGTAAGATCTTTTAATTTTTTTATGGGACATAGGTACCTATCATTAAATTATACCTAAACATCGTTAGATACCATTGTTTTATTCCCTAAATACCACGACCCCGCAGATACTCGTCCCGGAGACCCCCGATATCTAATTATGTCAATAAAGTCAAGACCTACGCGGTATTCGCTGCCGCTGTGGGAAGCGAAAATACAGCGCAGGCGTTTTCTATGAATTTCCGCGGCCTAGTAGGTAGGTATTTAGGCTTCCCACAGCGGCAAATGCCGCGTAGGTCCGAACAGGCCTTCCAAAGTAAATCTTTCATTAAAGTACTAATGAAAGGAAAAGTGTTATCTAACTTTTAAATAGGTAGGTACTACTATTTATTCATACGAACGAACGAACGAACTATTTATTAGACTTCACTTATCATTAGGGATCAGAAATAAATTATAGTTTCTACAAGGACAAAATTAAATAATATAGACAGGGATAATATTATTTTGAAAGTAGATGAATGTAAACACTTGTTAGTACAGACTGATTCTTTGAGGAAAACAAAACAAAACTCTGAGCTAAATAAATGGTTTCCTGCTACGTGTTGGTCCACTTTGCCTATTACTATCTTCTAATGTATCTACTTAATGTGAATATCCAAGGTTAAAAAAAACCTAGGCATGTTTATTAATAAGTATTGTAAATCAGTTTTTTTCGAGCCCTGTCATAAGTTCGTTCGAGCAAGTGGCCAACTCTGGCGACGGAGATTTTTGACCGGAAGTTCAAAGGAAACTCAACCGTAGGGTAGACCACATTTTTGGCCCACCGTACCTATTTTTTGAGTGATTTTCGGCTGTTTTATTATATTGTAGAAAGTTTAAATACACAAGACCAATAACTCACTGAAATATTCCGTATGATTCCCGGCTCAGCTACCCTTCTCTCGAAGGATCGGGGCATGGTCAAGTGCATGCAACTTTGCACACGTGTATCTATCATGGGCACTGAACGCGATAACGTACCAACATAAATATCTAAGTCAGACCGCAAATGACCCAGTAATAAATAACATGCATCAACGAAGAATAATGAGTAATCGTAATGATAAACTTTACGTAGAAGATTATTATCCGTTGAATAATTAAGTTTCTAAAACAAACTTGCTTTGAACTCCGCTCACCCCAGTTACCAGTGCCATCTGTAGGTATTAAGAAAACTCACACCGTCTTATAACTACCGTAATATAACATCTGGAACTTCTCTTAACACGTCCTAGTTGTTGTAAAAGTTAAATAAAAAATAATAATGATTAGAATGATGCATTGACTAAATTTTCAAAACTATTTTAAAACTGCAACAATGATAAAAAGTTTTCTGAAATGTAGGGTTCATCTTTACTGACTAATATTATAGCTTAAATTGACAAAATGTCAACACTATGTACTGTATTATCAAAGATTATTTTAAATCTTGGTTATCATCGTCTTTGGTAGGTATTATGTAGGTACTATAATTAGTGCATAATAGTTAATAGTGTACTTACCTATAAATCGGCAAATATAGTTTGTCAATTTTAGGATCCTTTCACCGTTTTTCAGCCGAATGTCAATACCTACTACTTACTATAATTAGTGCTAGTCTGCAAATGCAGTTAGTTAATTTTAAGGTTCCTTTCACCGTTTTTCAGAAGCCTTAGCTCCACAGAACCTGTTTCCATCAGGCACATGCAATTTATGAGTCACGCGAATGTGGAGATATTAGCACAGTTATCTTATGGGCTCAGAGCTATGGGTATCTCATGATTCATGCGATTCTGTTAGCAAGAAAGGAGTGAGCGCTGAGATTCAAGTCTTGCGGTAGGTACAGTTTGCATTGTATCATTTCACAGCGATAACAAGTCTTCCGTGTTTTATTTTAATAAGTACCAATCACTGTGTGTATAATACATATTAACATTGTCTTCATCATTAAAACACAGACAACTAACTGATTCACCAAGATAAATATTTCAACTACATATTTCAACATGTTTGACATCATCTTGTCCCAAGCTAAGCAACTTTTTATATATACCTACTACATACATTATTTTTCTGTTAATATGTACATATAAACTATGCATAGAAAACACTCAGACAAATATTTGCAGACCATACAGACATTTGTCCCGCAGCGGGAATCGAACCCGCAATCTCTGCGTCTCAGGCGGGCTTTGCCACTGCGCCACAGAGGTTGTCAATATTTGCATCTATTATTTTAAAGGCTGACCAAGTGTTGGTGAATTTAGGCTTAATTAACGCGTTCGAAGCAATCTAACTAATTAAAACGTAACTCTTTAATCTGTTATTATTACTAGGCGACGCGCCGGACACATTTTGAACCCGAAAGGCATGCATGCATACTCATAGTGACCTTGTCTAGTCACAAATGCGGAATGACTCATTGCTAGATGAGGCCCATGTTTGAATAATGACTGCAGCTTCTTGATTGTAAATAAAGTTTTAGAATAATCAATCATTGTGAAATAATAAATTTTAAACAGACTCAAAACAAATCTCTTTATAGTATGCACACTGCACAGTGCAAATTACATTAATTTTGAAGTACTATTTTGGTTACCATTAGATATAATATTAGGTATTAATCCCTGATTTAAATAACCACGTAAGAATTCCAATTTTATTTTCCAAAAATACTGTTTTCATAAACATTTTATCGAGATATTCGTTTTAACTTTTTATCCATTAATAATAGAACATAATAAGACTTGTAATATTACAGAAATACCTAATAAGTGTGTTATTACTTATTAGGTATTTCTATAATATCATTCTACATCAGAGTGAACAATAATAGTTTGGTAAAAAAGAGTTTATAACAAATGTTTGTAAAACAGGTTAGAGTAATACCTGTATAGGTAAAATAGAAAAATACTACTAAGTAATAATAATTTAAAACACTTTGAAGAATAAAATTCAAATGTAGATTTTTCTATTTAAAGCTACATTCACGTCTTGTTATCGTTTATAATGTAACATACATTACACCTAAACGATTACAAGACGTGTTTTCATATTTTCTCCGTTTGTTAAAACAAGTACCTTACCTACCTAGTTTCAGAACGGCCGGTACTAGTGTTTATAAATTCCGCGGCTTACTTCCTCTTTATTCAAGTATTGCTAGAATTGTAGAACTACATTTACAGCTCAGTTCGTAGTTCTGACTTTCTGTGGTACATTTTGTTGCTGGATGTTTTATTACATTATTTACACATCTGTTGTAAGTAGGTACCAAAGTAAGCAAATAAAGTTTGCCATCTGTGGAAACAGATGAAACATCGGAAAAAAGGTATTGTGCAATGATCTATAAAAAAAATTAAATATAGGGGTTTGGAGCTTTAGGTAAGATATTGGAAATTAGTCTGGGTTTGATTGAATCGAAATTTCGATTGGGTCTTTTAATCATACCACCAATACTTTGTAACAGTAACTCACCCATCAAAGCCATGAAGACCTGGTTGATATAGCCACCCTCTTGTATCCTGGCCAGCCATTTTCCCGGAAATACCAACATACTGCTTCACTTTCGGTGCTCAATGACGCATGGTCCGATCCTCGGTTCTGAGAAATTGAAAGGTCAATTTGTTATCATAAGTCAAGATTTGACAATTTGGCCTTCTTATTTATTAGTGATACCTACAGTCAAAAACTATTTTTTTTTATTTTATTCATAAGCGTATGGGGTGGGGGGAGGAGAGGGAGGTTCAAGAAAAAATCGTGTGCATTTTAATTCATTTTCAAATTTGCGATTCGACGCAAACTAAGCCATCTAGGTAGGTACATTATGTATTTATAATGATACTCGTAGGTCCGCCAAGGTTACCTAAGTGTAAGCTTTGCCATTCACCATGTTCTAGCCTAGATAGACCTAGGTTCATTTCTAGAACCTACCTTTGCAAACTCTATCAGTTGGCCACTTGCTCATACGAACGAACGAACCATATCTGTCAAAATATCGCACGCGCGACTATACTCCTCACGCGATTACTTACTGCAATAACAAATGACTAATTTAAAGCTAATAGCGCAATTTATTTATTTTTGACTAGTGCGAGTACACTCAAGTAAAGAAAGGGTACAATAAATTGATAATTGACTTTAAGAGGGCGTCATATGCAAATTAGTCGTCGAAATTCTTATTTATCTCAGTATATGTAAAAGCTACGTCCTTCATATTTAGGGAAATGATACTTTGAACTTTTATCTTCTATCTTGGTTTTTTAGAAACACGATTGGTAAAAGTTTTCTCGATCATATATTTTTTTGAAAAATACATGTTTTTCACACAGTTTGCTATTTATCTCAGGAACAGAACGCTAGTTTTGTTGGTTTTATGTCATGCCTCCGTTTTGCAGAAGATAACATTCCATGCGTGACGTATGCTATACGTACCTATACCAAATATTAAACTTCCCTTAATGCTACTTCTGAAGTACGGGTAGTAGCATCAAGGGATTTTTCGTGTCAAAAAATCCCTTGATTCATGTATTACGGACTTATTACGAAGCTTCACACCAAACTTGATTTCAATAAAATAAAAAAATACCCTCGAGCAGGTGCAAATTGACGCGAGACATTTTTTATTCGTCTGTCGTTTCTTAGAATTTATTACAATGGAATAGGGGTTGGTTTGCGATGGCTTTGTCAGATGACGTAAAAAGTTTATGAGTATAATTTATATGCAGGCAAGAGTGAATCAGCCATATCTTTCGGGTCCTGTAGGTACAATGACATAATGAGTCTTAAAATAATAACAAGATAATTTTGGATATTTGATATTTTAGTAGAGCACTGACTGGCTTGAACTATTAATACAATAAAATCGTCCCTATAAAATCTTGTTTTTTTTCTATAAAGCTGTTCGAAGGTAGGTATGTTTTCAAGAATATTAAGTAGCTAAAACCTGGTTTTTAGAAGACATTTACATTTACAAGACTTTTTTTCACATAACAATGTTTATTAGTTTCGTTTCCTAGAAAAGTGATCAAGTAACATTATGTTAATCAAAACCTCATTTACGTCACAATATTTAAATTCTGCTCTCGCGTCATTATTGTATTCAAATTTAATCACGTTTCTCCAAAGCAAGGAACCCTAAAAAGGTTGACAAACTGCAGAGGAATGTATCCTGTATAAGTGAGTAATAATAATATTAGAGTATATTGTTTGAAGCCCCTATATGTGTGGTCCTATCACCACACTGGTTTTACCAACCGCAAGATGTTTGTCGAATGAAAAATGGTACATTCTTGATTTGTATTAACTGGCGACGAAGTTTTAAGTTGGTCTTAAGATTAACTACTTATAGATGGATAAGTTATTATTCAGCAGATTAGCACTCATCATTTTATTATGAAGCAGCATCATTTTAATGTTAAAATAGGTACCTACCTATTACTAGTATAGTAGTGGCTATTCGGAGTGTCGCAAAAGCTAAACTTAACTAACTAAAAATGTTGCTGTCCCTTTCATAGCGATGGGAATCAAAAGGATGGCATTAATTTTAGTTAGTTTAGTTTAGCTTTTGTGACACTCTGAATTGCCACTAATATTTACCTATCCTGTGCTATTACTTAGTAAAGGGAATGTGGATTTTGAGAGTTCATTATGTATGAATAGAGTAAGCACCTCCTCTCGTTATTCACTCCGGAGAGTAGGTACTGCATCTATATTTTTTTATCACTTTAAATACCTACTTATAAATTTTTACAAATGAATTTAAACTTAAATTTCACCCGAGTCGAGTCGGGATAAATAGGTAATTTAAATAGTTGAAAACGTTATATTTTGTGAAATTGTCGCTGGGTTTTTAAATATTAGAAAAGGGAACACAACAATGTTTGTACATTCATCAACGCAAGTGATAAAGGTCATGCTTAAATCTTGTGCGTAGAACAGTTGTTTTGTCAATTGAGAAGATTGCATGACTGGATTGCATGGGTGATTGTCATCATACTTCACCACAAGAAGGGCCATAACCAAATAGCTACGAGTAAATTGCTCTTAGGGTTTTCTTTAACTCCACTCTCTGTTTTACTTAAAGTTACAGTATCAGGATTTAAAAAAAAAAAAAAAATCTCGTGTAATTAATACATTTGTAATATCTTGTTTAAAATGTAGCTATCGGGATAATTGGACTTCGTACACAAATAAATTTAAAGAAACGTAAAAATATTGAAATTGTGCTTTCGATCATAAGTTTTTCTTTTATAAAGTTCAGCAAGTTTTAGAAAATAAAAACAGTTGATGTACTTAATTTTAGTAGTGACTGTACTTGAATAAAAAAGTGTGTATTTCGAAGTCACCAATCAATGGGTTAAGTATAGTTTTTATACGAACGAACCACAAAGACTTCTATAAAAACTTGTTCTTTTTAAATCACGAATTGAATTTTAAGGCGTAGTGCGCAACAGTTTAGATTTATATAACGTTGGTAGGTACTTGGACGCAAATACGGTTACGAATAAAACTTAATAACACCAAGCCAAATAACAATACCTAACATAAGCTTAAATAAATAATGAAATTTGAAAAGCTATAAGCTCCATCTAGGTAATAAAAATATGTTTGATTTGATATTTAATCCTACCTTCGGTTTTTTTTCGGTTCTTTTTGCTAAGTTAATAAGTTATTGAATGAATGATAATTATGAGAATATATTTTCAAAGACAACTAAAAACTTTTACTTGCTAGTAAAAAACTTAGACATAGTAAAAAATCTATCACCTGTTGACCCAGCGGAGCTTTTTTTATTAGCTTACTAGCCGGAGTTAGACGAATCCGTTCAGTAGTTTTTGTGTGAAAGACAAACATCCACACATCCATACAAACTTTCGCGTTTATAATATCACCAAGGAGAATTATCGTCCTTGATATTAAATAGATAAATATCCTTGGACATTTCACACAGCGTCATCTAGTCCCAAGCAAAGCAATTTAATGCTTGTGTTATATGGTAACCAGATGACTGATAAACTACTTACCTATATAATTTTTTTTGTAAATACATACTTAGGTACATATTACTAAGTAAGTAGGATTTATTTATTTTTTGGGCTAAAAACTCTCGTGGACTGCCTCATAATACTCATAAAGACCCTACCAAAGTTAAAAGTTTCGTCGTAATTGATCTAGTATAAAGATATAGGTACTTACAAACAATTATTTTTATATAAAATGTACTTATTAAGTTTTGTTGAAATATTGGCAAATACCTCGTTAGTGAGTACCTACCTACCTACAAAATAAAATAATAATGGAACAACAAAAAATATAAAGCTACCTTACTAGATGATGCTGTGTGAAATGTCCCAATATGGAAGGAAAATATAATTATTACTACTTAATTAATTATTATTACTTAATTATTACCTTAGCCTTTATAAATCCCTTTATCACCACGATACTCAAGTAGTTTTATAACATTCATTTATGTTAACTTTTATCACAGTTCTATCACAGAATCTTGCAAAAACCAAAACTTTCACTACGCGAAGTTATTGCTCTCAAAAAATAACACTTTAGTCACTGAGGTTTTTTTATAGACAAAATATTATTAATTGTTGAAAGTTACGTTATGTTGAGAAATTTTAAAATACTTCTGAGTGATCGAAGTCGCTTATTTTGTTCTTTGACACACTGCTGCGCGTGCGCACTCGACTAGCGCTCTTCGGTCACTAAACGCGACGCGGGCGATTTGCGATGTTATTTATGAAAAACCACAGTTGAACGAAATAATTAATAATTGAAGTCACATTCATTAAACAATATTAAAGTATGAAATAGAAACATTTAGGTAGGTACTTAAACAAAACTTTATGCTGCTAATAATTCTGAGAAGTCATAACTCGCATGGTACAGTCAGTTATAAAAACGGTAACTATAAAATATACAAAATAAAGATATTTAACACAGAACCTAGATGGGTGTTTTTCTATTAATAATAAGTGGGTACCTACATACTATGTAGGTTTACAAAAAAGTAGGTAGGTATACAGTACTTAGTACCTATAAGTACCTACCTAATATCAGTCATCTGGTATATAACACTACTAGCATTGAGTTGCTTATCCAAGGATATTTACTTTTTTATTTATTTATTGGGTTACTGAAATTATGTTAAAAAATGAATCAAACCAAAGAATAGTAAGGTACTTTGGCAGAGGAGGTCCCTCCACCTAAAATCAATAAATAGCCTGTATTTGAACATAGTAAAGATAATTTTAATGCTGCAATAAAATTAATAGGAATTTTCTGCCAGCTGTTATGTTTAGTATTATCTTATCAAAGGGCTACAGTGTAAACTCATTATAATTCTATGACCCTTTATCTGAATGTCGTGCTTCTTACATGATATCAGATAATCTGAGAATAATTTTGTACCTACTGTACTTAATGCGGAGATGACGAGTGATAGGGGAGAGTGGTAAAGGAAAACCTGTTGTAGCGACTCCATCAGGAAAAAGGCAGGAAAATTATTAATTCGAATGTGTCTTCGAATTTACTTTAAAACTTTTAATGGAAACCTGATTTTGTAAATGCTAGAATATATATTTCATGAAAGCATTTTCTACAAACAAAAAAATCTGATGTTATCTTTTTACTCTCGCAAAATTGGTGAAGAACATCTTCAAGTGAAAAAAAAATATCAGAAGAACATAATCTAATCTCTAGAGAATCATTTGGTCCGTAAAAATTACATAAGATAAAAGAAGGTGATGCCTAGGTCAGTTCGCTGGGTGGGAAAACCCAAGATAGAATAGTCCTGTAACCAGACCGGTTTATCAGGAAATATCATTTTAAAACCTTTTCCATGTTGAAAAGGATACAATCATATTCAGTAACACAGACGGGAATTTCACATGAAATAAACCTTATGCCCTATGCTTTGGAAGCAAAAATACATTTTGTTTTAGGTATTTTTTTATTTCTACTTATCTCTAAAGCGACTAACGTATGTGTGATGCTGATGACAGCTATTAAAATAATTATTATAATTATTTTTTCATTTAATTTTATGTTTTTTTGCACAACGAAGACTTGGGATAGTCTTGGTCTAACCCAAGTGAAAACAACGGGTAAAAGAACCATGGTTCATCGTGGTCCATGGTTCAATAAACTGTTCTATAACTTTTGTGTCTGATTGTACTAACAGTATGATTGAACGGAGACTGACTTTACAATATCTCTACAGACATCCTAATTTTAATGTTTTTCCAACTACGAGTATGTTAGTGTACCTATACACTTCATTGGGTAAATGTGAATTCTAACACTTATTTGGTGATTATTTATTTACGCCACCCACTTAAATATGACATCCGTATCATCTTATAGCAGATAAACAAAATATGTGATTGATAATCATCACATTAATGTGAATATAGGTAGGATAGATACAGAATATAGAGTAGGTACCGAGTACAGGCAGTGGAATCACCTAGTTTTAAGGACGTGACGTGTCAAAGTGGTCTTTAAATGATCGTACTAAATAAATACATTTTGTGTTTGAGTTTGACCCCGAAGCAGAAAGCCATAAGCTCTTAATTCTATTTCATTTCAAATATCATTAATCCATCAAATTACCCTTTTGCAGACCGTCGCTCTATCAAGACCGTCATATGCCGAGTTGTATTATTTTATCTGTGCTATAGCCAACTAACGGATATCCGTAGGTCGGTCGTCATAGCAACGTTGTTATCTGTCAAAAAGTCTCATACATTTTGTGTTGAATAAACAACCGACCTACGGACATCCATACCACAGATTAGGTAGAGATACTTCGATACGTTGGATATATGAACCGGGGGTTAGCAAACTTCGCCATGAGCACTTCATCCTAACCGAAACTTGAAAATCTTTATTCAATAGTCTCAGTCAGGATTGTTTGTAGAAAAAAATTGATAGGTACCTACAGGTACAGCTGAATAAAGGAATTCCCTTGTTCCAATGACTAACGCAATTTACCTACGATTCATATTGTAACCACCAACTTTAAAAGAATGCCCAACCGTCATTCTCGTAGATAGAAATCACTCGCTTTGGTAGCCTGAGGCCCATTGCGACGCATGTTGTGCAAGTTTTTGAGCTAGGTACAATGAAAGCTTTTACAAGGCACGGCGATCGTGCCATAACAGTATGCATATGAAAAGGACTTAAGAACTGTCGGGTCTGTCTCGGATAATGAAGAGACTTCCTTTATCCTTACATTTTGGCGGTCATATCACAGCGCTGATCGATATCTGACCTTAAAACTACCTCAATGGTTACTCACCTCATGCGGTGATTCAGACCATCTTCAAGGTGTTGATTTGTTGATATTTCATAAATAACCATTACTCTTCAAGTAAAGTTCGAAAAAGAAATTTCTTTCTGATTTTTTAGAAATTGAACATCCTTTAACCAATGATAAATAATAGTTTAAGTATTATAAGGAAAGCTCTTGTCAAGTCTCATCAAACCAAAAAGTTGCTCTAAAGCTCTCGTGACCTACGTGAGCTTTCGAACGAAACCATTCTACTTAATTACAAGTTTGTAAAATTACAAATTTTAAGTACCTACACCGACACTAAGTAAGTGCTAAAAGACCTGTTTTCTTCTAGAACTTCTAGTACTTCTTGTACTTCAGGGCCTAGTGAATTGATACCAAACTTGGGTATATTTGGAAACATTTGATATCCCCACTTTCAACTTCCATATTTTTAAATGGCTCAACCGATTTCTATGTTACTTTCAGTTTTGCATTCTGCACACCATTCCCTTTCATTTGATGTCAAACTTGGGTATATTTGGATACATTCGATTAAATACCTATTCATCCCCACTTTTACCCCCACGTCCGCGACCCGTCTCCTCTGTGTGTTTTGAACAAAAGGCGCAGACGTAAAAGCGTCGCGTCCGCGCCCCGTCTCTTCTGTATGTTTTGCATCGTGACGCTTCTATACATTTTGTATGAAAGGGACGCGGAAGAGACAAATGTCCGCGCCCCGTCTTCGCCTTACGTCTTTTCTGTCTGTCCCGCGCCTAAGAACCACCGCCGTTAGAAAACTTGCACTGCATTCAAATCGATCCACTCTATCAGAGCTACGGTGCCACAAGTCACAAGACAGACACACGGATAGGCAGACAGACATACATACAGCGATCCAACTTATGACACCCCTTTTTTTGTGTAGGGAGTTATTCGTCCCTACATAAAAAATAATAATGAAGTACCTACATAAGTACGTGAATGCATGACGGTTGTCTGACCGCATGATGGTTTACCTATGACAAAACCGAGACAGGTAATTCCTCGATTGTTGTTGAGCAATGTTGAGCAAAAGGTACCTTAGCTTTTACGTCAGTTATACCATCATCATTTACTCGTTGGTAGGTAGAGCTAAACCTTTAGAAAGGTCGTATTTGCAATGGTCAGATACATGGTGTGGTGTATCTAAAACAACTTGCTCTATTATTAATTATGTGCTGTGGTAATTAGGTAATACCTTCCAAGATTACGTAAATTTATTTAAGGTGGTTGTATGCGTCAAACTACCGCCGCCGCCTGATTTATTTTATTATTACTTTGAACAAAGGAGTTTTAAGAAATTAAATATAGGTAAGTACGCTTTTTTTATTCATAATAAACGCTTTTTTTTATACCTCCTGTTATAGTTTTATTTTGTATAGTGTACTGTCCACCTTAAATCTTTAGCTGTCTTGTCTTGTCGTGGTTGTTTTAATGTAGAGTGTTTGTAACAAGTAAGGGTCAAATAATGATATTACTTACTTATTAAATTCTGAATAGTTTATTCTCAACTTTCAAGAGATATTCATAATCAAAATCATCAAATATTCATAATTAAGTTGGTAGGTACTTTAAATATACCTACATCATATTTACAGCGAATAACAAATTTATTTAGATTTTATCATAAGAAAATCTGTGTTTATAATATCTACAGAATTCACAATCTGGAGTTCTACTTAATTAATTATTCACATTCTTAAATTTATTAATTTAATAAGTACTTCTAATATAAGCTTTTGAACGTGGTTTTGCTCAAGGATCCCCAAAAGGAGGTAGCCTACTATTTTATTATAATTCTTACAACAAATATTTACATAATAATTCAACAAATATTTCTGCGAGCGTCTTGGGCACGCTGCCATCTGGCAGTGGCTTTGATCAGTTGAGCTACCTTTAGATCCTTAAGTGGCTCAACTGGCTCTGATTGTATTTTGTACAGATATGTAAATATGTTAATAGGTCGAAAATTTAACTTGTTGGTTAATTCAACATTATCATTGATAGACAGGCACGGCCCTTCATTATCTTATTTCTAAAGAAGTTTTCAAACACATTACATACAAAACAGTCCTTATATCCACAAAACAGTAATACACAAAACAGTCATAATATTTTTGTTTCTTAATTTATCATTTTAAATAAATTGGGCATCTGATACAAAGCTGCATTATAGCAATAATGGCAAATGCTGGTGACTATAAAATCATTATTTCCTACTTTTTTCTAATAGCAATAAGTAGTGTTAGCTCAGATGAATCTATCAGGGGCTATATTAAACAATACAATGATAGTAAGTCTCATTCATTATTCGCAAAGCTACCAATTTAGTTAGGTTTCAGAGATTTTTTGGTAAACAACTTATTAATTAAATTTAATAAAGCAACTTTATATTATAGCACCATTGCGTCTTAGATAGAATATTAACTAGGTGGTTATTCGCTATGATTCAACAAAACGTAACGCAAAAACACGGCAGTAACGCACAAAATACAACACGATAACGCGGTGACGAGCCGCGTTTTGTCGCATTACATTTTGTTGGGTCATAGTGAATAACCACCCTGGTTTCCTCGCCATGTTTTCCTTTACCGTTAAAAGCTGCACATTTATAAAACAAAAAAGTCATTGATGCACAGATTCAAACCTTCAGACAAAAGGTTGAAGCAATATCATATACGGCTTCAGAGGGCACGTTAAATTGTTGGTCCCGGCTTGTCCATAAGCCACGATAGAGACCTCTAAATAGCTTAAAAACGTCACCAAAGTTTGCCACTAGTTCATACAAACATACTTGGCCATAGCCAATACACTTCACACAATGTGCCTTAACACTACACATAACATCACTCGGTAGAGTCCACAAGTCATTTAGCACTCAGTGTTTAAAACCTATTCATCACAGTCACATCACATTTTACGGCGTCTCTTCTGTCTTCTTCTTCCCGTCCAACTTCTCATAAATCTCTGCGACACTCTTCTGCCTGGTCTCGGGGAAGTAGAACAGGGAGTAGAAGCACGCGAAGAAGGAAATGACTGAGAAGAAGAGGAATGTCCAGTGCATCCCGAGAAGTTCGCAGAGCGAGGTGAACCATTTCATCTGGATGAAATTACTCATTTTCGCGGCGACGTTCGCGAAGGAAGACACTGTTCCTCTTAGCTGGAAAGAAATGAGGTATTAGTGCATCTATAGTTGCAATTCGGAGTATCGCAAAAGCTAAACTTAACTAACCAAAAATGTTGCCGTCCCTTTCATAGCGATGGGAATGAAAAGGATGGCATTAATTTTAGTTAGTTTAGTTTAGCTTTTGCGACACTCCGAATTGCCACTTATATCTATGTATACTATCTATACTAATATTATAAAGAGGTAAAGTTGGTTTGTTTGTATGTTTGAAGTAAACTCTGAAACTACTCATCCGATTTCAAAATTTTTTTCACCGATGGATGTAGCATGGACTTTCCGAATTAATATAGGCTATATTTTGTCAAGGTAGGTACCACGCGAGCGAAGCCGCGGGCGTGTAAGCTAGTAGTTTATGAAAAATTCGGTAATTTAAATGTGCATGATAAAGCAACTCTTCCAAATTAGATTTATAATTTATATAAATAAAAATTAGAAATACCAAAGCGCAATTTCACTCCCAACGATTTTTACAAAACTTTCACAAAATAATAATAATAATAATAATAAATATCCTTGGACATTCCACACAGCGTCATCTAGTCCATTGCTTAGCTTAGGACTAGATGACGCTGTGTGGAATGTCCAAGGACATTTATTTAACTCACCTGGAACGTAAACATATCAGTAATAATGATATAAGATATGGGATGGAAGCCGGCCGCGTCGGCGAATATGCAGACGCACATGGCCAGCACGGGCAGCCAGCCCGGCAGCCACGCGCCCAGGGACGTCACGTAGAACCACGCGGCCAGCAGCAGCATGCCGGTGCCTACCGCGAACGATGTCGTCACTAGCAGGAACTGGAAGAGACGGCTACGTTTTAGAAACTGCTCCTCCTCCTCAATCGGTCCCTCATTGCTGAGGATCGTGACTCTGCCGACGTAGCATTGCTAGTATTTTTTTCCAGGAATTTCGGTCGGTTGCCTGCATTCACCGGCATTTGCAAATATTCCGACACCTGGTTGACCCATCGTTTAGGGCTACGTCCTCTTGGTCTCTTGCCTTCCACGGTGCCGGTTACCTAGAAACTGCTAGGGACGAGCTTTATGACAAGGAGTGGTGGGCTGTAAGAGTTTCCTTCTTTCTTTCCTTAGTGCGTATCATGGTATCCCATCCCCTTATAAGATGGTTGTAGTTCCAAGTAGTAGCTATTTCGAAATAAAGTCTCTGGAAATTTATGAAAATGCCTAAATTTTGCCAGAATCATACATTTTCTGTTTTAAATATATATTTTTTTCATTTTATCGAAATAAAATATCCCATTATTTTATTTCCTAGATCAATTTCTACAAAATAAAATAAAATTACATGACATGAACGCTAGATGGCGCTGACTCAGATACACAGGTAAAACGGGATAGCCCGACGAATTGCCCGCAAATTCAGGATTGTTTTCAATGTTCTACATGAGGCATCTGTACTAGTGTATTATATAATCTGTGGTGCGTACCTATACAGAAAGAAAGCTGGAAACTTATAAGCGCTTACCAGCTTTTGAGAGCGCTGGTAGACGTGCAGGAAAATATATGAACGCGCGCCGATAAGCACTGAACGGTGCCGACAAGTTCCCACAAGCTTCAACACGCGCTGGTCAGCGCTGGGCGCTGCCATTTAAAATTAATATACAACTGTGCTTAACATGCTTCCTTTGTGTAGAACGGACCAGCGTTGTCAAGCGCCGGTAAGCACTTATAAGTTTCCAGCTTTCTTTCTGTATACGGCCTTAGAATAGAATAAGTAGAATAGAAAAAAAATATTATCCATCAACATAGACATGGGTAAAAGAAATGAGAAATATTAGTAATAGACACAGTTCAAAACGCTGCAATATGTAGACTTGCTTTGGACGCTAATGAACACTGGTTTAACGATGACGGAATATAATAGGCTGGTTAACTTTTCAGAAAGTAGTGTATAGTGTGTCTCGCAGTCAAATATACCCTTGCTATTCATATTTCAGTAAAAATCGAACGTTTAGATGGTTTATTTTGCATTTCTAGGAACTCATTTAAATTTCGCACCAAAACGCTCGCAGCTGCTGCAGTCATGGCGACTTTTTTGATATCGATATTAGAAGCATCACCTAGCGTAAGGAACATTTTGGCAAAGATGAGGTAAATATGCAGTTCGAAATATATTTTTTCTTATAAGATAAAAAACCTTTCTCGGTCTACTCTGCTTTCGACATAGGTACCTTCCGTCCAGTCTTCTCAACAACAGCAGTGGCGACAGTAGACCCAACTAGTTGCACTAGTCCAATCAGCATGATTTGCTTGTTAGGGCTGAATGACAGGTCCGCGGATTCTGCCGCGCGTTCTAACACGAAGCCAGCGTATATCAGTACTATCAAGTACCCGTCAAATTGCTGCGTGATCTTGATTACGAGTGTGATTATGAAGGCTTTGAATGTGGGCCTGTCGTGCACTGAAAAAAACAACGTTAATGAGATTACGATAGAATATAATAATAATAATAATAATTTTTTCATAAAATTAATTACACTAAAAGTTTACATGTTTATTTATAGCATTGAGTTACCAGAGTTGGTTTTAAAGAGTCACAATCTAATAGCTGACAACACTCTAAAAATGTCCGAGCAAATTCAATGTTCTACAATGACATTTGACATTTGAATGTAGACATTTGACATTTGAATGTTTTAATGTTCAATGTCGCTTGTACGCAAAAAAGTAAAACTCGGCGCACTACGTAGCGTGCGCCGAGTTTTGGGGGCGGACATTTTATTTGTCTGATTGTGACTCTATAGATTGTACCTCAATGGTTTATAGTCTTATTTAAAGGTACTTACTTAAAGGTAAAAATATTACAAGAGCCTGAACTAGGATTAAAATAGAATAGAATATGACTTTGCACACCATAAAAGAAATAGAAAGAACATTAAAAAACAATACATAAAACAGTGTAACAATGGGCGACCTTATCGCTAAAAGCAATCTCTTCCAGGTAACCTTTGGGTGGACAGGATAAAAATATACTGGTTAACGGTGGCATATAAATAACATTCTAAAAGTATTGATTTAAAAGTTACCTATACGATTTTACTTTCTGGAACGGTGAATGAAAACATCGTGAGGAAATCAGAACCAGTTAACTTTTTAATAGCATCTATGGGTTTGCAGTTAGATTATGTTTCCAAAAACACTTACAAATGATTCCCCAAACGGATTTATCATCAGCCATGGTCTGCTTCTCAGTGCAGACGATCTTGTCAATATCTTGTTCTACAGTTCGGTCGATGACGGGCACACCGCGCAGCCACGCCAAAACAGCCTTTGCTTCCTATAATATACAAACCAAATTTGCTTATTCCAAACTTATACTAACACTTTTCAAAACAAGATGACTTTGCTTATTAGTAAACTTATTACAACTTTTGCATGCAAAAAAAGCATTTGCCTTATTTTATATTTAAAAAAATTGTGTTTTAGTGTTATAAAGGGGGCAATTCTGAGTGTCGCAAAAGCTAAACTAAACTAACTACAATTATTGCCATCCTTTTTATTCCCATCGCTATGAAAGGGACGGCAACAATTTTAGTTAGCTTAGTTTAGCTTTTGCGACACTCAGAATTGCCACTACTGGTGGATTATTAACTGTTCAGTGTTCATGAAGGTACATTTTGGCAAATAAAACAAAACTGGATAAATTATCATTGCATTTCGAGTCTCTAAAAAGTCCATGTGATGCTTCAGTAAAGAACCACATCTTTACTGAGGCACAAGATAATGGGTAGGTTAATTATAATGTAGATATGTAGGTACCTATATTATGTACTTACCTACGTATTAAAGTACATATTTGTGTGTAGGTATAAGTATCTCATAACTTAAATTATTTATATTAGGTACCTACTTGATAGTGGATAAATGCACAAGCAGTGCAAAGCTAAAAAAAACCTAATTAAAATATCAAGTCTAAAACCATTTTGGAAAATCCAGAAATAATGATTCGTTATTGTTTTATTTTTCTAAATTGCCGTGACGTTACCTCATCTTCTATTCAAATTGCGTGATGATACCTAAGGTAATTATAACTACCTACGTTTACCCATATTTATGCAAATATGTTACCCACAACCTTGACCTACGATTGGAGGTCAAAAGTAATTTGTTTACTTCGTATTTTTGAATAAAAACAAAACAAAATGGGGTAAGTACCTTCGTGTATAAGTATGCCTCTGCAGGTAAATTTAAATTCACACGATACGATCCTAGCTTTGAACGACTGCGAGGAAATTGTGTCAATGTGAATGAGTGACCTGTCACATAACAACCTTTAATATAAAAGATAAGAAAGTTATTTTGCAATTTTGCCATAGGAATAAACGGATAGTAATGGCTCCCTCTGGTGACGGAGTTTTACGGTCATTCTCAATAAGCTATCTTTGGTTTTAGTTTTAGGTACTTACTGCCGGTAGTTATTTGACATAATTATGTATGAAGGTAAGGGCGTGAATGTTGTGAATGTAATGTTGAATGATGATTTCTTAACAAATTATTGTACATCAACAAAGTTGATAAACATAGAGGATCCACTTACTTAGTCCAAGATCTGTAATTTTACTATGTTGAATAATAAATGAATTACTATGATATTATTTTTATTATTTGCGCGAGCTGACATTTTATCGCGTCCTCCGAAGTACTCCGAAGTAAATGTCACTTGCCTACTCATCCATATTGTGACTGCTCGGAACAATGAAGATATCAAGAACGTCGTGCGCTTCACGACACAGTCTACTAGCAGCTACAAGCTTATTAGCCCGCGGCTTCACTTGCGTGGTACCTATCTGGATAAAATGCCTTTGTTCATAAAGATTTGACAATTTAATATAGATTTAAAATATGTTTTTTTCGATAACCTATGTTCCCTTTACGTCGAGTCTCTCTACGTCGAGCGGGGATCGACACCACGTTTTTATTGCCTCTGTGGTTTCTTTATGTCAATGAAAAGAGATAGCAACAGATTTAATATATGTTTTAGCTAAAGTAGGTTTACAAAACCAATATGCTTATGGGAGTAAATTCATAAAATAATTTTACTTTTTTGTTTTTATTTTACTTGGAAATTCCACACAGCAAATCAAATCAAATAAAATCAAAATGTATTTATTCAGTACGATCGTTTATAGACCACTTTGACATGTCACGTTCTTAAAACTAGGTGATTCTACTGCCTGTTCCAACGCGACTCCCTACACCATTCATGCATCATCTAGTCCCAAGCTAAGCAACGTTATGGTAACTAGATGACTGATTTGATGACTTCCTTATAATAATTGTGCAGACAGTTATTAAATGATTAAATTTTACTTTTTAGGTAGTAATTAAAGTAGTAGGTAGGTAGGTATGCTAAATATGCGTGCTAAGTTGACGCGCAAAATAGTTAGGTATAGCTATTTCATAACAGTTTATAATGTATGATTCACTTACCTACATTAAAATATAAATGGGGCCTCAGTTTTAGTATTAAGTAATAAATTAAATATTACGATTTGCATAACTGGATATTATATTACTGTTATACGGAAATGATATAGATGAATTTTAAAAAGTCACATCACATACCTACTTGTGACTTAGATGAATATAAAGTAATGGGATGCTTGCGGAAGAAAATTCTACGGAAGTTAGTTTTCTTGTCGCGCATTGCTTATTTTATTAAATTGGTATCTGTATGCGTCGCCGCCTATTTTATTTTAATATTACGTCGAACAAAGGAATTAAAAAAAATTGAATGTTCAGTTTGTGAAACCTATCATAAGCTTTTTTTTAATACCATGTAGTAATAGTTTCAATTTATATAGTTTAGGAGGAATAGCAAAGTTGCACTTGGTGACCACCAAACTCTGTTTTCGCTATTCCTCCTAAACTATACAAATTGAAACTATTACATAAGTAGGTAGGTATTTAACAGGAACATGGCAAAACTATAACTAAAATTAATATATAACTAAAGGTAAATAGCGATACATACCTACCCGTAAATATATATTTTACCATGTGATAAGATCGCGAAAGTTTAAAAAAGACAACAGAAAAAAAGAAACATACAGAACACAGAACATCTTTTTTTAATGCCAGTTAAAAATAGTCATTCAAAAGCAACTTACGTCAACTTTCCCCTGTTTGACAAGGTACTCCGGTGTGTCAGGCATGACGAGGAAGATGAAGAAGACCACAGAAGGTACCATTAGACCGATCCACAGCATTGTGTTGACGCTCAGTAGATCGACTCCTACGTAGCTTGCTAGGTACCCTATGTTCCTGGAAAAATTATACACATTTTAAAACGTATTATATATAATACCAATATAACAGATTATATATTTCCTGTACTTTTGTCAGAACAAAGTTGCTCTTCAGGAAAGCATAGAGTTCATTTTGCCTACAATTTGTTAGTTTTTTGGGACATGAGTTTTTACTTTTGAGCATTTTTCAAAAATTTTGTCAGACAATATATTTTTAGCTTCATGACACAGTACGGTTTACTGAGATAAGTACCTACATTGCATTTATTGCGGAACTTAATAGTTATTTTAAAAATTTTATAACATACAATTTTTGGTTTATTTAATCATAATACATTTTTAGGATACTTCTGACCTTGTTTTTCAAAATGTCTCCGATTTTAAAAGCAGTTAAGGTTTTCAAAGTTCAAATCTCAAGGACCAACGGTTTAGGCAGTTTATGGTCAAACCGGTCTAGCTATTCTATTATTTAATTCACACGATAATAAATAAAAACCGAAAATAATCTGTTTCAAGTAAATTTATGTGGCAAAACTTGAAACAACTCAGTCAGTAGGTTCAAAGTAAGTAGGTACTTGTACGGTACTAGGTGTAATATGACAACTTTGGAAAACAGGAGCTGCAGACTATTCCTGATCATTGGAAAAATAAATTAATTATTTTTAGCTGCGACAGACAGAACATAATATGGTTTAATTGGCGAAAAGATATCGTATTTAAAATGATGTATAGTTCATATTATGGAAAACACTAAAACTAGCAAACGAAATATCGACAACTAAATAAAGATACAACACAAAAGTATAACTGAAAAGCAAAAGCATACAAATTCAGAAACTTAATTTAAAATTACTACCTAAGTAGGTACCAACCAAGTAGTAATTTACTTTCATTTTCATATTTTAAGAACGATAACTTTGTTAGTTTGTTTAATGTTATTCTCCGTACCACTATTTGGAAAATACTTTCACTATTTAAAAAATACCTTATTTTAGACAGGCGAAACAGAAGTACAAACATACTAAGAAAAATTGCCCAAGTTGCCACTAAGATTTTTGCTCGCTTCGCTCGCTTTATCGATAAGTTTGAATAAAAAGGAGTAGTGATAGAACACCCAGTATATAGGTAATAATCAGCGTCTAAACCGGCCAGTGAAGGTCGCACGATCGATGTAAACAAATCACGCATCTGGTCAAGTGTGGTCATTGTCGCTTTAGTGAGCTGTGAGATACAGAATCTGTAAGAGGTCCTATCACAAGATAAAAAGTAAAAAGAAAGAAAGATCGCTTGTATCTCGCGGGTTCGAATCCTGCCGAAGTAAAACTTTTAGTAAGATTTTTCATTTAAAAATGAAATACCTAAGTGTGGTTTATTTAACACTATAATCAAAAATATCTATAAAAAGAAAGAGTTAGAATGTAAGTAGGTGTGGCCTAACGCGTATGTGACCTGGGTGAATTAAGTCTGCTAAAGAGTGTACATGGTTCACCCAGGTGAATTACTACAGGTGAATTAGGTATACGGCCGCCTCTTTTTTACACGTCGAGTTAAACACAATAGCTATTCATTATTATAATTTGTAGGACCTAATAATTTGTAATACCTGTTCATAATAAGCAGTGATCCTAAAGCCCCGCGTAGATCAGCATCGCTGATTTCCTTCAGGTAGATGGGCAGCACAATATAGCAGGATGAGCAAGGGATCCCGGCGACGGCACGCGCTAATATCACCGCCCATGGCTCTAGGCAGCACAGCTTTATTAGCCAGTAAACCTGTAGACAAAACAATTATTTGCCGTTAACTGGAGAACTGAATTTAATTGATAGTATAATAATAATAATATTTATTTCGGAACAAGGATTTTGATTATTTCGGAAATTGGAAATAACGAAGATACCTGCAGTAGTAATTGAAACTGTGTCGCAGATAGCAACCAACGAAGATTATTATATTTAGTGCCTCTTTCACGATCTTCAAGTAAGTTCCGAGTAGGCTAGTCACCAAGTAAAGTGTCGAGTAATTGACGTAATTGACATTTGGCGCATAGAACGAATGACGTTACTCGTTAAGTAACTAATCAACACTTTACTTGAGGATGGTGAACGAGGAGAAAGAAAGAAAGAAAGAAAAATCATTTATTCTTGTAGGACCTCAAGGATCACTTAAGTATCGTTTTACATGCTAGGTGATTCTAATGCCTGTTCCAACGCGACTCCCTACACCAGGGAAAGAATCAGGCAAGAACCTGGTGGTGTGGGCCTAGCTTTTTTTTAAAAGCGATCCCTTAACAATCTAAAATACTTAATCTAAATAGTCAAGCTTCAGTGGGAAGCCAGTCGAACAAAGTAAGGCATGTCAAAGAAAGTAAAAGTAATTGTAAACTTAACAAGATAACACCTCAACAAAATGTTGTCTGGCATCACACGCTACACTTGGCCGACTTAAGTGGTAGGTACCTACTTATCAAGGTAGTAAAGATATTGTATACCATCAACCGTCGAGGGGCACAGCGACATCAGGCCACGCAATTTTATCATTAATAAAAGCCTCAATGGAATAATACGCTTTCTCTACAAGAATATTCTTTATGTACGTTTTAAACCTTCGAGTCGGTAGGTTAGTTACGTTGATTGGGAGTTTATTGTAAAAAAGTACAGTATTTCCCATAAAAGAACCGTTTACTTTTTGTAGTCTAAATTTAGGCACACATAATTTATTTTTATTTCTAGTGTTAATTTTGTGCACATCACTTTTTTTCTTAAAGTTGTTTATATATTTGTGAGTGTGCAATAAGTTTACATAAATATATTGCGAAAAAACAGTAAGAATATTTATTTCTTTAAAACGCTCTCTTAAAGAGTCCCGACGTTTCATTTTGTAAATGGCGCGGACAGCTCGCTTCTGTAAAACGAAAATAGTTTGAATATCTGCTGCTTTACCCCAAAGAAAAATACCATACGACATCACACTATGGAAGTAACTGAAATATACTAACTTAGCTGTTCCTTCGTCAGTAAGTTGCCTAATCGTACGCACTGCGTAAGCCGCGGAGCTAAGCCTACCTGCAAGTGTTTCAATATGCGGACCCCACTGCACTTTGGAGTCGATTGTAAGACCTAAGAAAACAGTTGAATCTACAAGATTAAGTGCTTCCCCATTTAGTTTAATGTTTGTAGGTCTCTGAACCACGTTAGGCAAAGTGAATTTAATACATTTAGTTTTTTTGGCATTAAGTAAGAGGTTATTAGCAGTGAACCAGTTTGAGACTTGGGCTAAAGAGGCATTAACATCATCATAATTATCCTTAGACCTATCAACTTTAAAAAGCAAAGATGTATCATCAGCAAAAAGAACAATGTCACACATGTCTTTTACAAAGGAAGGAAGGTCGTTTATGTACACTAGAAACAGAAAAGGGCCTAGTATCGAGCCCTGTGGCACACCCATATCAATAACTGACCCTGAAGACTTTTTACCTCCTACTTCAACTTTAAGGAGTCTCTCAGAAAGATCCTGGCCCTTAGTGAATTTTAATAATATAAGATTTTTTTATATTTCGTATTACACAATAGGTATAGCCTTTTATTTCAACTTTCATTGTACACACAGCATCCACATGAGGTTGATAATTACTATTTTAAATTTTAAGCATTCTGTACAATAATCATGATTCTTAACTCCGTCATCAGAGTAGGCCACTTGCTCAATACGATTTAACTTTTTTATTAACTCTAGTCAACCAAAAAACATAAAATAACATATTATACACTTACAACCAGTCTCAATAACCTATTTATCTTTGTTTGTTTTGCTTACTGTGGATTAGTGTGGGTACCTACCTAGATATTTCTAATTTTTGTATAGAAGTACCTAATGCCAAATATACCGTCAGTAAGCAAAACCAAAGATACAATCCGTCAAATCAAAGACCTATCCGTCATTGATACTGGTCGTTAGTCAATGTCTTTTAGGCTAGAAAGGAATAGCTTTTCCAGATTTTTCTAGTTTTGAGTAAGGTCACAGATCTTTTGTTTATTTACTTTTGAATTGTCTCTTTAAGAAGGAAGCGTTGAGTTCAATACACTGATGTCTTAAGATTTTCACGCTTCGCTACATATTCTTTCATTGCATGATAATAATGGAGATTCCTTTAAGACAGCGTGAAAAAGTACGGCCCATTTTTTCTTTTATGTTTTTACAGTCTTTTCAAGTTGCATGTTTTTGACTCGTTAAAAAGGAACTAAGTGACTGTTTCCAAGTAGGTGTTATTTCCGTTTTCCAAACTGAATATGATGGCATGTATTTGTTGACCTATAGAAGATTGAGACGTAAGTGAATTTTTAACCAACTTCAGAAAAGGAGGAGTTTTTATATTCCTCTGCATGTAATTAAAAAAATATATGTTCGTTAAATTATACCTACAGGCGAATTTAAACCTCTCAAATTCATCACCAGCCTCATAATTATCTTACTTCGATTACACTCTTCTTAAAATTTCTCTTTCTAATCAGTATTGTGGCTTCAATTAACAATTTTTATGACTTTTCAAATCAGACTTATTACTAAAAGATGACTTCTTATCGATTCCTTTTAAGTGTTTTTTATTGATGACAATTGGTGACGGATATCCTGAATTGGAATAAGTACCTTTTTATGAGCTTAACATTAAACTCGTAACCTAGTGGAGTTTTATGCGTATCGTCAAAACTGCTATTCGTCATTAACCAATTTTTGCCAAAGGTGCGTTTCGTCAAAGGTTCGTTTTGCCAAAGTTATGTGTACCATGCAAATCTCGAGATAAATACGGTTTTACGGTTTAAGAAGCTTTATTTCTCATATAATTTACAAATAAATCACTTACTGAGAAACACATATAAACTATACTCTGCGAGTATTTACACAATTTTGTTCAAATACAGTGGGAGAATGAGTAGACATGCACACATAAATCTTATCAAACTAATATTAAAAGTGGGTAGATTTAAAAAGATCAATTACCAGACACAGCCAAAGCAGATTGCAACTTGTTCGATGCGGGCAGGCAGGCCCACTTGCACCGGTTGTGGATAACTAATCACGGTTGTACCTACTAATCTACAGTTAAAAGATTACTGTTGAGTATTGTAGGCATCCTAGTAGTCTGTGATTGTAGGTATTATGTCTTTTAGTTGCTTGGAATATTTGTAATTGCAAAGGGGTAGGAAATATTTTAATTATGTTTATATGTAATTATATTATGTGTAGGTACCTACTATTTTAATCTGCTATTATTTATAATAGCTTTAAAATAATATAGTAAAGGAAATTTTATTAGATTTATCAGATATTAATTTAAAATTTACTACAGTAAATAAATTTCATATACTTAATTAAATTAAGAATTCATTTTATTATAATATTATAAGTATCAATTTTAAATATTATTTAAATAGATTGTTTATCTTCAATTGAATTAACTAGCAAACGTATATTAAGTATTATTATTATTTATTATTTATTATTATTGGAATTTGATTAAAAATGAGGAATGTCTTGGTCTAGTTAGTTAGCAAGGAAGAGGAGTTTTGTATGTACTTTTTTAAACATTTCTTAAAAACGGGCATAGATTTTGTGTCTTTAATGTCATTTGGTAATTTATTATAAAGGCGGGCTCCTTCATACATAATGTTATTTTTACCGTAGTTGGTTCTAGGAGTACGGAGTATTAGATGATTTGCTTGTCTTGTGATTTTTTTCTGTATCTGTGCTCTTTTTGTAAAGGTAATATGGCAATGAATATCTTTGCTTATTATTTTTCTTACTAGGACGCATGTATTGTAAATATAATTTTGTTTGATATTAAATAGTTTAGTTTGTTTATATATTATGTTTGACGATGTTAGGAAGTTGAAGTTGAATAATAGCTTTACCAATTTATTTTGAGCTGTTTGTAATTTTAATAGGTTTGTCTTTGGAGAGGAACCCCAGATTTCAATGAGGTAATCTAGATGGGGTTTTACTAGTGAATTATAGACCGTGTAACGAACTTTTCTAGGTAAACACCGGACTATACCTTTCAATGCTCCAGTAAGGCTGCTTATTTTCCTAACTAATTTAGCAATATGGGGTTTCCATGTTAGCCTATTATCTACTATTAGACCAAGATATTTTTCACTGTCAGAGACTTGTAGCGTTATTCCGTTGATAGTTAGTGGTTGATTATAACTTACCTTTTTATTTTTAGCAGCAAAAATTATAACTTTAGTTTTTGACTCATTTATTGTTAGAAGATTTTGTAAAAACCAATTCTGTAAAATGTTTATATCAGCTTGTGCATGTTGGGTAATAGTTTCTATAGCTTTGTCAAAATAAAATAAACAAGTATCATCAGCGTAAAGTGTGATATGACCCTGTAAGCCTATTTTATAGATGTCGTTGATATATATTAAAAACAGAAGTGGTCCCAGAATCGAACCCTGCGGGACACCACAGGTAACCGGCTTTCCGCTACTCACATGCTGACCAATTTTTACAACCTGCATCCTGCCGGTAAGATAGGATCTGAATATTTCCAATGCAACCCCAGTGATACCTCCAGCACTATGTAGTTTGTTAATGAGGAGTTTGTGACTCACCGTGTCAAAGGCTTTCTTTAGGTCAATAAAGATACCTAAAGCTAATTGTTTGCTGTCAATGCTATTTCTAACGTTTGTAATTAGATCTACTGAGGCTGATAAAGTGTTTGATTTGTTTCGAAAGCCATATTGATTTTTACAAAGGAAATTAATTGAATCCAGGTGCTCGGTAAGTCTCATATGGAGAACTTTTTCAAAAACTTTGGAAATAACTGGTAGAACTGAAATTGGACGGTAATTGCCGGGATCTAGTTTATCCCCAGATTTGAAAATGGGGCTAACTTTAGCAATCTTAAGTGAGTCAGGAAAGACACCTTCTTCTAGACATTTGTTTATGCAGTTACTTAGGTTATCGGATAGAATATTTTTGACACATTTGATAGCTTTAGTGCTTATGCCGTCTATTCCTGTACTGGTATTAGATTTAAGATTGCTTATAATTTTTGCTATTTCGTCTGCTGTGGTTGGTCTAAAAGTGATCAGTTTATCAAATGTATTCTCTTTTTCTATGAAATTATCTGTGAAACAGTGCTCGAAACAAACCAAAATGTTCATTTGTCTTGAGACTTGCATGGTTCGTACATGCTCAAGATCGAGCATAGGTATATTTATGTACCTACGTACGTGTTTAAGTGACCTACCCACCTTAAGCTTGTTTCATGTTATGCTATTTTTTTTTCGTCTATTTTTTTTTAATGCTTCAGTTGGTTGTATTACTGTCAACTATCAAGTAAAACCGAATTTAGATTTTCCATCTTTAGGAAAACGTTTACTTATGCAGATATTTGAGTCATTATTCAAAATCGGTGCTTTAACCGAAATATCATCTTACTGATAGTTACGTATTCGGACTTCGTGGCCGAGTGGTAAGGCAGCCCGGCTTAAGGGTGATCGCTTGTATCTCGCGGGTTCGAATCCTGCCGAAGTCGTAAAACTTTTAGTAAGATTTTTCATTTAAAATTATTCAAAATTTTAAAGAAAAACTTTGTTCGTTTGTTCGTTCGTATGAGCAAGTGATGACGGAGTTTTTAGGCTGCCTAAAGGACTAGCAGAGATGCGTTTGTAAAACACCAAAACGATGGCATGATTGCAGCGATATAATTCTCAACCAATTTTAAGCGTTACAGGACTTGGCTGTTCACATGACTGAACGTCCAATGGCTCGATCGCCATGTGCAAAATAATACGAGAGAATTAAAATGCACAACAGGCATAAAATATGATTGTTTAAAAGAACTATTATAATGCATTATAGTCAAATAGGTAATTTGTCAGAAAGAGCTAGTGTCAAAATGTACTAACTGTTACAAAGTGCGATATGTTAGAACGATCGAGGGTTTAAAATTCATAACGACATCATTGATACGACGAATGAGTCTACATACGTGTCAAGAACTTTCATGAGTAAGAAATTTTTATCCGAGTTTAGTTATTTGAAAAAAAACGTAAAAATTAAAAAATCTGACCAGAATTCTGTAAATTTCAATGCCCGAGAAAAGTTTATTCGCAATTTTTAATGAAATATCAATAAAAAGTACTATTAACAAAGACAATTTTATACTTACAAGCCATTTAATTTTTGGAGTTACATAACGGATATCCGGGATCGGAGCAAAGACCTTATGGTAACATTGACTCAGTTGACAAGTCGAGTAAGTTTATTTTTAAGAGGTCGCGTCCTACAAAGTACAGGTACCTTTCTAGAAAAATAAAGTATTGACAATTTACAGGCATTGTTAACCAGAGAAACGCTGTTCAAACTCAAATAAACTTATACCGGGTTCCTATAGCCAACTAACGGATGTCCGTACGTAGGTCGTCATAGCAAATTAGCAACGTTGTTTATTCAACACAAAATGTATGAGACTTTTTGACAGATAATAACGTTGCTATGACGACCTACGTACGGACGGACATCCGTTAGTTTGCTATAGGAACCCGGCATTAGTCCTTTACATTTTTTCTAGATGATTTATACAATGTGAAAAGGCATTCTTTACCTAGTGCCTGGGAGATTGTTGAGATGTAGTAGGCTTGCCCAGCACTTCAATCATCCTCTTTTCTTAATCAGCTATACCAGGAAAGAACGATATGTGTGTATTTGACTAAGCCGCGGGCTTCCTCACAATTTTTTCCCCTTACTTAAAGTTTAAATATTGATTTCACTATCAACGACAGAGTTGTCGCTAGCGTCATAGCCTTCCTCCCCGGTCAGTAAAGATACCCCATCAGCGCGCCGTAATACGGGCACCACACATTGGGGCCTCAATGTGGGGATCGATCTTGGATGGTTATTGGACAAAAACGGGGCATTGCCATTGGCCATTCCATTCGTAGCCAATGTTGGAACCAAGTTAAAGCCAAAGTGTGTAGCCCGCATTATAATTGCCCGGTGTAATTGCCTTGATATCCGTCACGGATATCCACGAGATGTCGCTGCTGCTGTATGACTCCGGAGGTCTTGATGGAAACCGCAACTCCGACATCATAGGGAACACAACTCATGATAATTGATGACGACTAATGGCGATTTTAAAGATTGATAAGCACTGGCTGCGACATACCCTTCCTCTAAAGTAATGCCTTTCCAAGGAAGATGCGACAATGGCTGATTGATGGCTATTGATAAAGATTGATACTCACTATCAACGACAGAGTAGTCGCTAGCGTCATTGCTTTCCTCCCGAACCGGTCAGTAAGATATCCCATAGGCGCGCCGCATATAATTGCCGTGATGTACGTCACGGATGTCATCCACGAGATGTCGCTGCTGCTGTATGGCTCCGGGGAGGGTCCTGATGGAGACCGTAGCTCCGATATCATGGGGGATAGCCAGCCTTGGACCATGCCGAAGCTTAACAGTGGTATTGTTACTGAAAAGATAGGATACTGTTAAACGCGTACTGTAAATAAAGTGGGGAATTAACGATGGAATGGGGTTCGGAAGAAAAGTACCTCAAGAGCTTATCTCCCGCGTGGCTTTGATGAGTATGAATTTAGATAGTTTATTATTTTAAGGTACCTAATTGCCAATCGATTAGGATGAACGAAGGCATAAAAGTTGTCCTGAATTTATGTTTATTTTAATTTCATCCGGTAAGGCAGACGGATAAAAAGACAGTAGAGAAATACGTGGCACGACGATAATATCGCCGCGATTCTTACGCTCATGGAGGCGGTTCCTAAGTTTTAAATTCATAGTTTCAAAGCGCGGAAGTTTACATTACATTATTGCCGATAAAATGTACCTAACTGAATTAAAATGGCATAATGTTTTCTATAAATAACTACAGACCTAAGTTAACATAAAACTCATATGAAATTCAAGGTTATGAGGGTAATAGATACGTTAATACGTATCATGACAATTATTATTCTCAAAAGGGGGCAAGTGTACCATTACTCATTACTACCCATTACTACCTACAGCCTGCCATACCTACATGCCTTGAAATTATTGCCTCTTTCACGATCTTCAAGTAAAGTTCCGAGTAGGCTAGTCACCAAGTAAAGTGTCGAGTAACCTCTAGTCGCATTTCACGACGTTCAAGTAACACTACTCGTAAGTAAAACTGGCCAGTAACTCATAACTTTTACTTGCCAATTAACGTTACTCGTTAAGTAACTAATCAACACTTGAGGATGGTGAAAAAGGCACTTAGGCTAGCGCCATACTTGACGGATATTAGAATAGATAATGTTATTGCAATAAATGTTATTGCATTAAATGACTAGTAAAGTGCATACTACTGACTGCCACGTAAGTTCAGCCAAGTCTAGTGTGACCTACCCTTATCTCATTCTAGAATTAAAAATTCAAAATATTTCAATGTTATTCTTAGATCGCCGGTCGACAGGTCTTATAAATAGCCCTAAAGAACAATTAACAAATAAAAAACTTGCAAATGAGTTCAAATACACCAGGCTAAGGCTAAGCGGGTTCTTAGGACATGCATTATGCAGGCTAATATTAGAACTAGGGATGTGTACATATCGATATGATTATAATTACTTCGATACGATATGTACTTCGAATACAAGAGTAGGTATAACATAGATGTCGGTCGTTCAAGCGGCTGTGCATCAGCAAAATAGTAAGTACAAGTTACATTATTAAATTGCCTTAGCATCTGAACCCCCAAATGTTTACTGAACGGTTTAAGAAAACTACATCGCTTTGAATAAATTAATGAAAATCGCACTCTTACAGTAACTTATGAACTAAATACCGAACCTATAATATAATGTAAAATGGGCGTTCTTATGGCTTAGAAGCGTTCCAGAAAACCTTTGAATGGAAAGAGACATCAAGATTGAAGGTATGGCAGAGGGTGCACGAATATTGATTACGTCAAAGAATTATCAAATAATTCTTAATAATAACATTATTTTACAACCTTTTTTTTTAACCTTATTATTAAATTATTTGATACTAGCTTACTCACCCGCAGCTTCACTCGCGTGGTACCTACCTTGATAAGATAATAGCCTATGTTCATACGGAAAGTCCATGCTACACATCGGTGAAAGAATTTTGAAATCGGATGAGTAGTTTCGGAGATTACCCCAAACATACTAACAAATAAAACAAACAAACCAACATTACCTCTTTAAAATAT
Source organism: Xanthorhoe designata (assembly GCA_963582015.1). Lineage (NCBI taxonomy): Eukaryota > Metazoa > Arthropoda > Insecta > Lepidoptera > Geometridae > Xanthorhoe > Xanthorhoe designata. The sequence goes on from OY757053.1 coordinate 5,006,095, forward strand.
ATATAGAGATAGAGAAAAGAAGAAGACTATAATATCTGTAGCACATCGGAAAAATCGTACAAGTCACATCCCTATATCTGAACCTATCGGTATGCATTCTAAAAGCAGCCGCAAGGCCGGGCAAGGTTCTCGGCCGGTTGAAACGTGTTGCGAACTTAAAGGGAACTTGAGCTTGGAATAGAGATGTGTATCCAGTTTGGTTTGAGTATCTTAAACGATATGAAAGTAGTGTTGTTTACGTTTTAATTTTAGAATAATGCCATTTTGTTTAAGAGTTTAATAAACGTTTGTTGAATTAAATATTAATTTAGATGATGATAACGATAAGTAACTTGATGTCTCAAGAAAGGTTGATGTTCAACTTGATAAAAAAAAAAATTTGTTTCAAAAGTCATTAGTGTCTACAAACACTCGTTTCTTTCTTCATTTACAACATAAGAAACAAAACATGCAATGGGTGTTACTAGATGTTCAGACTCCTGTCTTCTTAGGTGCAAAGCAAAGCACAGAACTCCTCTATTGAATTCAGATAGTATCTTTCTACTCATATTATACTCCTCTCTATGATCTTAGGCCTTATCAATTTACGGTCCACTATATTGATTGATAATACCTATTTAAAGTTTTAGCCGCCCTTGGAACCGGAAATGTAATTTTGTAGTTTATACCGCTTTATCCATTCGAGGTCGACAATTTGCAATGATTTGTCTAACACAATTATTCGATTTGTAGGTACCAATGCAGTTTGTCAATTAAGTTAAACGCTTTTATGTATGTAAGTAGTTACTGGGATGATACCGAGATTTAAATAACTGGCCAAGTGCGTGTCGGGCCACGCTCAATGTAGGGGTATGCGATAATATTTTTCATATTTCCAAACACGAATAATTATCACTTTAAAGCTACATATTTCACAAATAAATATTTATATTATAGAATGATCTCAGAAAACCTTAAATATTTTAAAAATACCTACCTATCCAACGACAAACTAAACGGAAAAAGCGACAAAAAAAAATCACCCTTGCTTCATAATTATGTAGGAGAGGTGAGTACCCACCTAAAATATATTTTTTTTACGATTTTATTTTACCACTTTGTCATCAATATTGTATTACCATGCTTATTTTGAAATATTTACTTTTTTATTTATTTAATCATAAATGGAATAAATACATCCAAGTCCCGTTAAAAGGCAGTCCTTGACAAAAACATCGAGAATAGACGTCGTTTCGACGTCACTTAGTTTCTTATTCTTGTTCAAAGTTCGTGTCAAAACCAGTTAGGTACCTACTAAAAGTACAATTAAACACGAATTTAAAGTATCCATTCATTTATCTACTCAGGTACATCACGGGAACTAAATTAGATAAGTAATTGTACTGAGTTAGATGTGATAGGAACGCTATGCACGAAATGATTTGGCTGATAATATCATAATGCCTAATGGTGTAGGATTAGTGAGCGGACTGATCTTAGCGGACAGGAAGTGGATCCTCCTCTTAGAATACAATTCTACTCTGCAATAAGTACGTAAAAGATATTAAAAATACCTTACCAAGGACATTATAACAACAGCGTCTTAGTCCAAAGCTAAGAAACTTAATGGTTGTGTCTCAGGCGGGTTTTCACCCACTGCGTGCGCCACAGAGGTCGTCAAAGGGTTTAGGTATGTTAATGTTACATACCCTTTACATACCGTAATAAGTGACATTATTTTATAAATATTTGCAAGGCAAACTATAGATTTGTTTTTTTGTACTTGCAATAAGCAAATCGTGACCTTTTTTTGCATGTTGTTTTAAAATAATGATTTCGAAGTACAATGTCCGCTGTGGTATTTTTAATTATTTACTTGCTTATGCAGATATTATGACGCACATACATTAAATTATTCTTTACATTCTTTACGTACCTACTGTAAAACAGTGAACTCGAGCGGATTTATTTACCTACTAAATATAACGGCTTAGTATGGTCTTATTTACAGACGAGATGGACTGAATGGATTATGCGAATAAATGCGATATTTTTGAACTTATTTGTGTAATACAGTGGTTTATTATCTGGTTTTATTTTGTTTAATCACCATCTTTGGTCAGAAGTTTTGTAATAATTATAATTCAATCTATCTGACTAAAATTACTTTAACTCAATGCCATTACAATTTTTTTTTAAACTGTTTGTCAATGACAATAACAGCGCGGAACAAATGAGAATACAAAATCCGCTATTTTTCATCCGCTAACTATGCAGTCATTTTGCAGTCAAGGCTGTTTTTGAATGAAGTGCAGTTTGCAGTCGGAGAATTGATTGGCTTCATTTTTGATTAGGTTTTAGATAATGACACAAACCTAATCACTTTAATTAACTTAGTTGAACGACTATTCTAGATAATTTACAGAGTCACGAGGAACCTACCTATGCTTATACGAGTACCTATCTGCTTACTCAGGGGAATTATATCTATTAGTTGTTTCGTTCGTTAGATTGATTGATCCTATTAAAAAAAAATGCCTTTGACTACCCGTAGAGGGTTTCATTTGACTACCTCTGTGGCGCAGTGGGTGGAAGCCCGCCTGAGACGCAGTGATTGCGGGCTCGATTCCCGCTGCGGGACAAAATGTGTGTATGATCTGCAAATGTTTTTCGCGAGTCTGGTTCTTTTCTAAGTATGTATTTACTTACTAAAAAAATACCTATGTAGTAAATCAGTCATCTGGTTACCATAACATGCATTAAATTGCTTAGCTTGGGACTAGATGACGCTGTGTGGAATATGTCCGAGGATATTTTTTTTGTTCTTAAAAGGCTTTAGGGCTGAGTGGTTACGCTTTCGTGCTCCGTAGGGCACGTTAAATTGTCGGTCCCGGCTTTTAAAGTCGTTAAGCCATGACGGAGGCCTTTAGGCACCAGAGTTGGCCACTTGCTCATACGAACTAACTTACTTTTTAAGTCCTAATGAATAATATTGAGCATTATTCATTGTTTATTTTATTGCGAACGGCTTAATGTTTTTATAGTTCACTGTACCTTCTAAAACACCTATATATCCACGTTTGTTTATTTATTGTAATTCGGTACGTTATCTACATTCCAATGTACAGAACTCGTTTTTATGTCATTTTTCAACATCCTGATGGCTACTTTCACTCATTAATCCGATTCGAAAAGTTTTAGAAAATGTGCATTATTTAACTAAGTAAATAAATGTCGGAGACGAGTTTGCAAACATTACTAATGCAAATATAAGGTAGAAATAACGGATATAGTTCGCTTATCTCTTTAAGTATACATAATTTATCTACCTGTGTTTTATTTTACCCATACAGAGTAAACTTTAGGTGCTACCGAAAATGCGAAACGTCATTTTTATTCTGTTGTATTATATCTATTTAAACTATGTAAATGTCTAACTTATTTACGGATTTTGTGGCCGAAAGAGTGTGAGCCTGTGCTTTGTATTTTTTTCTTAAAAAAATATAAAAAACCTGTTGCGTATAAAGATCTAAGTGAATACTTATACCTACTTAAAACATTTAGGCACGTAGCACAATTTAACGGTTGAACGTGCCTCAAAAGTAACTTCGAAGAATCTAGAAACCTCTTAAATGAGCCCTCTTAAATTTTGAATATTATGTTTTTATGTAATATTTAAAAGTGTTTGTACCCTAATCAGCAGGACCTAGAGGTTCTATTATAAGTTTAAACCATATTTTGTAACCTAGGTTCACAGACCAAATAAATAAATTGAAATTGAAATCTAGTTTTCCTAGAATGAAAGATCTACAATTATCAACAAAAAACGAAGATAAACCCAATGCTGTAACATCTAATTCTATAATAAATCATTCGGTCGTGCGTGAGTAAATATACGAGTACCTATACCTACCTACCTAATCAAAGTAAATTGATATCTGTACCTACCTAATGATCCCGACATTACATAATACAATACCTACTCAGTGCATCCAAAAACACGCTTGTTTACCTATTTCTTAGACTTCCGTGTGTTAATTTAAGCTTTTTGTAGCAATATTTAAAGATATTTTGGCTCTGGTAAAAATCAAGTTTTCTTAAAGAACTTTAAATCCCGATACCCACTTAGATAGATCTCGACTGCTTAGTCAGTATAAGCACATAACCAACCGTGCCTTACATGTGTAAAAGCTAAATACTGATTTTAAACCTAAAGTAATTTTATTCGCAGTAATGTTTTACTGAGTGACACAAAATCTAAACGTATTTTAAGTATAACAGAATTAGATTGATTAATAATTTGTACCGAATTCTAATTTCAAAAACTCTATTCAAAGAATAAAAAAGTATTTACTTGAAACAAAGAGAATTGATACGCTACGAATTTCGTAGCTCCGAGCGCGTTGAAATCTTTTGTGTGAACTTATGGACGGGCAAGTCATTCAGTCAGCACTCAGACTTTATTCTTCGCTCAAGTATAGAAAAATATCTTAAAATTACGCTTAATTAGTAAAACTAATCATGAAAGTATGCCTGTTAAAATATTTAGGTACCTAACCTAACCTATATCTACCAAAAGTTTGAATTTTTTTTTTAAAGTTTAATTTTCAAATCGTCCACCTTTGCGACCGAGCTACAGAAATTGGCGAATGGGGGAGGTTACGTTAAGAAAAACACGAATCACTTAACACACTCGTAATAACAAAAAGCTCCATGGTTCAACAACCTGTTTTGTTAGACTTTATCAAGTAATCTACCTAGAATTATTATAAAAACAGGTTTAATATCCTGCTATTCAAATAATAATAGCATTCATAGGATTAAGCATTTGATTGATTGACAGGTTCGGTAGACAAAAACTAAAACACTCTCAACAAGTTGTATGAAACACAACACGCCTTTTGATATTTTTGTATGAGCCAGCGCACTTTTTAGGCACGTTGGAAATCATAAGTCAAGGCTTGTCTGCCTAATAATACACTAGAAACAAAGAAAAACTTTACCCAGAACAAAACTCGTAACAACAAGTAATAAAAGACTTTGCATTAGCTCAAAATGTACAATAAATTGCCGTTAGAATTATCCAGTCTTCTTTTTAAATAAATTTAAACAATTTTTAAAAGGATTCTTTGAATTCCATCCATTTTACCATATCGATGAATACATAAAATGATTGTTCATTTTCTGACTTGTTCATAATTTCGTTTTATGTCTATTGTAATACCTTCCTTAATTATAAGAAAACTATGTAAATTGACTTGCCAATGTTGTTACTTTATGGCTAAATAAATAACTTGAAACTCCATGATCCAAAGTCACTACAAGGCATCAAAAGTCTTTGGTCCAGGTTAAAAATACGATTTAATTGATTCAGTTTTTCCATCGATGTACACACGAGAAACTATAAATACATTGATTCGATTAAGTTTAGGTACCGGTTTGTGTTCTCAGTAGATGAGGCTTGTCGGATTATGAATAGACCACTTTACTATAAATATCGAATGTTTGAATATTTACATTTTGCATACAAAACTGCACGGGTTTCTAAATTCTTCTTCATAATTAATTTGTCATTTTTTTAAATCCAGAATTATGAAGTCTGTTTTTTCGAGCTTATTTTATATGTTACCAAACGTTTAATTAACCGTAAATAATAAGTAAAAAAACTTACTGATAGTAGCGAATAAATATTGATTTATCCTTGTTCCATTTTGCAACATAAACTTTTTCAGTAAAATATTCATCGTTACCACTTTTTTTTTACTTTTTATTCACTGGCTACATACGATCGCGGTGTCTTCGGGATGACTGCGCGAGGTAGGCGGTTGGTAGAATGCATAAAAACTATACGCTCAAATACGGTGCAAGATTTTTTCTCACGCGCCGGGGCGGCGCGCCGCTGTACAGAAAAACCGGCATGGTTTTTAGAATTGTTTTTGTAGTCAGTTCAAATTGTATTTTAAATACTGATTAAAAAACATAATAATAATAACGTTGTACAGAGACTTAGTAATTACAAAAATCAATAATTTAGAAAAATGTGACCTCTAAAGTTTAATACCTGCTTACCTCAATTATTTATTTTTATGTAGGTAGGTACGTAAGAAGGTATTTCATTGAATTTACCTTTAGTTTAAATCGTCCTGCGTAGGTACTCAAACATTTATTAAACAAGTAAGTAGGTACCTATATAAATTGATACACCTACCTACCTACCGATTTGCATAACATATCTACCTACTCAGTATTGATAACTGGAACTATCTAATAAAATGGTTCGTTAACTTTGTGACAAAGGCAATGTTTTTGTATTTTAAGAGATATTTTTTTACTTAAAATCGACTTCAACCTAGCAATGGAAAGACCATCAGAATCGATCCAGGTAAAGGTACCTACTTACAGAATAGGTATTCGAATAAGTACGTCAATATAAAATAGTGCATCATTGTAAATATCCCGTTATTAGTTACAATGTTCATAAATACTTATGATCATTCATTATCATTTTAAATATAGATAGGATTGATATAATAGAATATTGTGACACTCTAGACATATTTTAAAAATGAATTGATTATTATGACTAACTGACCACAAGTAGGTACTTAGTCCGTTATCTAAATGCTCCATGCTAGGTAGGTAGGTACATTTTCCATCTAATCTCACCACAAAAGTAAATGGATTTTAAATAGGCCAGTGATCAGGTAAATCGAATTTTGTTCTGAAGTTTTGGTATTATCTGATTGTTTCGTATACCTAGGTCCCGAAACGTATCATAAAAAGAAAATTGTGAAGTGTGAAAAAAGAAAAGTGGCAATTCTGAGTGTCGCAAAAGCTAAACTAATGCCCGTTTTCACCAACGACTCCTAAACAGTCTCCTTACTAAGTATTACCTAAGCTAGGTGATCCCTTAAATCCCCCTCCTACCTAAATTCATTTTCACCAAGCTAGGTGACCCCTAGCGAACCACTACCTAACTATAAGTGATGTATTTTACCGATTCAATTTCATTCATTCAATTTCTGGTTTTTTACTGTCAACATGTAGGCTGTATGTTGATTGTCTATGCTTTAAAAATAAATAGTGTTTGTTTGACATCAAATTTGACATGTTTGTTTTGCTATTATACATATTATTAAAACTGTGATGAATTGGTTTCCTAATTACAATAAACGCAAGAGGGGAAGACAGTTCAAAAGGTGGGAAGACGAATTAAAGGAGTTTGCAGGGAAAACATGGATTCGAATTTCAAGAGATAGGGAGAATTGGAAGAAGTTGGAGGAGGCCTTTGCCAAGACGGGGCAATCAGATAACAGTGCTGAATAATTGTCGATGTCATACCTACTTAATTATAAAAACCATGTACATTTTTATCTGTAATAAAGGCTAATAAATAAAATACATATTGCGTTTCGAGTTTATGATAATTGTTATTTCGTGTGCTTGAACTTTTTATTGTCCTGGAACTCAATTTTTGATTCAATTTTTGTCAACAGGAAAAGGACACTTCCTTTAGTTAAGATTTATCTTCGAAAAAAGTCCACGTCCTCAAACTTTTGGAAGAAATCAATTCTCTCACAAAATATCTGTAAAAATATGGTCGATCCCATAATACACGATCTGTGATCACTTCTATAGCCTCAATAACATCAATGAAATCACTCATTTTTAATAATTATAAATATTAGCAAACATTCACAAACTGATACAACTGTCACCTATCTTTAGGACCCCGAATTTCGGCCCCCTAAATTTAGGTAACACTTAAAGCTTTTAGGTGACGGATTGGGAGTGGTGAAAACCATTTCTTTCTAAGGTGTTCCCTAAAATGAGATAGGTGTCACTTAAAATTTAGGATTTGTTGGTGAAAACGGGCATAAGCTAACTAAAATTGTTGCCGTCCCTTTCATAGCGATGGGAATAAAAAGGATGGCAATAGTTTTAATTAGGTATCAATTTATACTAGAGTAGGTTTATTATGCCACTGAAGCTTACAGTTATTAATGGTGTGCATCCAACGATGAATGATTATAGGGCTAATCAAAATATAATTATTATTTTGTATATTAATAGATTTCTATAAGGAAAACAGTACTACCTACGTGTATCTAAATTACTTAAGTACCTACCTATCTAAACTCGCCTCGGTTGGCTCGATTACAATCCTAAATAATAAAATGAAATATGATTAAGACTGGTCGTGTACCTAGGAATCCCAAAGGCGATAATTTCGTCCTAAGCCTTAGGGATAAGCAGCAGTGATGTAGGTATAGGTAAAGTAGGTAATGGGGGCAATTCGGAGTGTCGCAAAAGCTAAACTAAACTAGCTAAAATTATTGCCATCCTTTTTATTCCCATCGCTATGAAAGGGACGGCAACAATTTTAGTTAGCTTGTTTAGCTTTTGCGACACTCAGAATTGCCACTTATGTTTACCTAAAGATCGCGCGTGGAAGTAACGCAGAGTTGTATGTAATACCTCCTTTATAATCCCGAGATTTTAATAAATTCCGGGATTTCAAAATCATGAAATGTGCTTTATTTATTTAAATATACCTATAAATATATAAATATACTTACATTATTTATTTGAAGAATCATTCCAAAAAAATAGTTTATTTTTTCTGATATTTTGCGAATTAATTATCTAATTTAGTGCTTGAAACAGGCTTAATGCACAAACCGTGCTCAGCCAAAATCAAGACAAAAAAAAATATGTCACCGACCAGCCCTGCTACTCTGCAAAACGAAAAACGAAGTTTCGTGACAATTTTTGGGTTCTAATTATGTTGGTGAACTATTACGAATTCAGTATCCACCAACATAAGCTGACCCCGAAAATTGTCACGAAACTTCGTTTTTCGTTTTGCAGAGTAGCAGGGCAGGTCAAGTGCATTAATTAGCGAGCTAAGATTTCGATAGGTTATTCAAACAACGGCATGACCATCTCTCTCGTAGACATTTTTTTTGCGTAAGATAGCGTTATGCGAAAATGATTTTGAATTCCGAAATGTTGATAAATAAGGCTCAAATCACACCGAGACAGCAAAGCGGCTGCAGTGTCATTTATTTTGTAGTTTTTGTGCAATAAAGAATTTTATATAAATAAATAAATAGGCCATTATAGGTAGGTATGAGACGGTTTAGGAGAAAAAAAAGCTAAGTAGAGTATTGAAGACTGGTTTTTTGCTGTTATAGCAAACAAAAAAAAGCTAACCTACCTATATTGGAAAAACAAGAGCCAATAGTTATTTTATTTTTACACTCAGATCGGTAAAAACATGAGTGGGCAATTAGGGAAGTAGTAGGTACCTACTTTTTGTTCATACTCGTAGCTTACGTCATAATAATATACCTATGTAGGTACATAAAATTTCTGTAGATTTACTTATATTTTATTGTAGATAATAGATACCTACCTAACCTACCTACAGAAAAACTTACAAATTATTATGCAAATCAGGTTTGATAGTTAAAATGTGTTTTTCTCACATAACTTTGTATTTTAGCTGTGTTAGGTACAAATAAATGTAGAAAGTGTTATTCCAAGCTTAATCTTTGGAAAAACTCAACAAAGATTTCGTTAAAATTTTTCGATTTGCGTTCCGTGGACGCTAATTTAACGCACGGACATCTGTCTACATGTTTTCTTTTAGAATAAAATCTGCAAAATTAAACGTTTCGAGATCGACTGACGAAATATTTGGTGATGAGTATTTATTTACATGGACATCATTTAAAAAAAAGTCCAGTTAGGATGCGTATTTACCACAGATGAACGAGGATGCGTATCGAGGGATGTTTTAACCGACTTAAAAAAATGGAGGAGGTTCTTATTTTCTACTGTATGTAGATACCTAAGTACATATTTTTTTTATTCACCGATTATTCCGTAAATAGCAAAGAATATTCTTCCACTCAGCCAACACTGGGTTAAGTATTTAAATACCTACCTAATCAGTTTTATAACAGATTAGGCATTGTAGATCATTTAAGTGTCTAAGGGGGTATAGTCTAAATAAATATTTGGTACATGGCCCACTTTATAATTATTTTGTTTAAATAATACCAATGTATTTAAGTATAATTATTTAATTAAAACTGTAAAAGAGCACCAGAAGGCAATTATATATTTAGTTATTCATGTATTTAAATATACCTACTGTCAGATATTAAATAAATTAAGTACTTATATACAATTTATTTTAGTAAAATTGTGATTTAGATTTTTGTAAGCGATTCGTAATGTTCTTCTAATGTAAAGAACTATAAGCCGGCAACATGCGAAAGTCCAACTGACTGGAGGACACCCTGTATACTTCGACAAGCTATACTCGGCGGTTTCACCCGCCATCATTAATATTCCTCTGCTTCTAAAGCCTGCAATACATGTTGGCCGAGCGTAGGCGAGTGTACGCCAATACCAACGTATGGACAGCATATTTGCCTCACTTGCTTGGGCTCAAATCACACCAAAAGAGCGACGAAGCGCAGCGAAGCGGAGCGCAGTTTCAGTGTCATATTTATTTTTATTTATTATTTCTTCCCACTGCAGGGCAAAGGCCTCCCTCCCTTCTTTCCAGATTTTTCTGTCCTTGGCCGCAGTTGACCAATCTGGAAGGTGCACATCTAACTCGTCCCGCTCGTTCAGTGTCATATGAATTTTAAATTAATTTCCATTACTATAATACTGTAATGCACACTGAAACTGCGCTCCGCTTCGCTGCCCTTCGCCGCTTTTTTGGTGTAAGTTGAGCCTTACTGGCCGTGTCCAGGCAAGCGCCAACGTGTAGAGTTAATTTGTCATAGCTCGGACTTGCTCGCGTCCACTCGCGAGTACGGTAGCACTTGTCTTTGCATCAATTTGCGAACTCTCGCATTCGCTGACGTTGGCGTAGGCTCGGCCAACGTGTATTGCAGGCTTAAGGGTCGTATATAGATGTAAAAAAGCCTATAACCTTTCCTTAGAAATAATTACCATAGCTACTTTCAAATGCAGAAATATTTTTTCAAATCCGACTTCTAGTCGTAGATTTGTACGTTCAAACAAACAGTTCCGCCTTATTTTAAGTGATTCTTATTATATAACTAAACATAATTAATTAATTTATAATCTAATATTAGTACAATGTACGAAGCAAAGTCAAAAAATATGATTTGAATATAATTATGACCATTTATTTGCGTAAATAATAAAATATATAAATTATATTGGTCCATTTTTATAGTTAAGAATAAGAACTACATACTTAATAACTTAAGTTTTTTGATGTTCCAAAACTTTGATGTATAAAGAGTATTTTCACCCATTTCAAAATGATTTATTAAATTGAAACTTTGCACACATATTAGCACAAAACAAATACAATACAATAATTCACTATGTACTATCACCAAAAGCGTCGCTTTACCAATTTTGAAACAGTTTAGCTTGCAAGATGTTAGCTAGCTGATCCTGCCCTTTTTATTTTGACCAATCGGAGTCATAAACATCTAAAAGCAATAATTGTTTGATGACTTTTACCATTGTTAAAAACTTACTGTTATTATTTGTTCTTCAAACTTTATAACAAAGCACCGAAATACTTTGTTGCTATTGGTGTTCGAATGTTGTAAAGCGGTGTAAACTGCTAGTTGCGTCACAGAAAAGCACCCTTAAGGTGGTGAAGCGGTGCTTTGGGTGATGTAACGCGTTCAGTGCCCATGACGAACATGCGAATGTTGTTCTGCCGGATTAAATTCAAAAAGTAAAAAATAACGACAATTTCAGTTTAATTAACTGTGTATGTTCGTATTTGTATGGACTTATATTTTTTTGTATTGATGATTTTGTAAATTGCAATGCTGCCAGTGTCTTGGGCACGCTTCCGTCTGGCAGTGGTTTGGATCAGTTGAGCTACCTATAGATCGTTTGTAACGATCCTAAGGTGGCTCAACTGGTTCTAATTGTATTTTGTACAGTTATGTAAATATGTGTTTAGTTTCTGTAAATAAATACATGTCATTGTCATGTCAAGTCATTTTGTAAATAATGTGTGCAATAAAGTATTTTCTATCTATCTATCTATGTACTTATATTAATTTATTTGCAGTACAGCGCGCGATATTAAGTTAAAAACTTACAGACTTCAACTGGATAAATTACGAGAAAAAAATCCTTGGACCTTACTTCACTAATTAATTTACAAACAAATTAAAAAAGTATAAATCTAAATACATTAATGTAGTTTTTTTCTTTGGTTATAAGACTCAACATACCGAGATGGCAGGGAAGCGGCGAGCAGTTTTAATGTCATATAATTTTAAACATTATTTTAATTACCATAAAACATAGTATCGCTTGAGAAATTTGAAACGCAAGCGACCGCAAGCGGGGCCGAGAGCGCTTTTTATTCAATTCAAGCGCTTTAATATTACGCATTATAGTAATGAAGATAAAGTTAAAAATTACATGAGACTGAAACTGTAGCCGCTTCGCTGCCGTCCTGGTGTGATTTGAGACTTAAGGGAGTGAAAATAGTCATCAAACATCAACCTCCACTTAAACCATTTCGACTGTTTAACTCTTAACTCTGAATTACAACAGCTACAAATGCACTATAATATAATTTCATGCTTAAAACTCCTTGTAAGGTGCTTGTGAGGTAACACTATTGAGTTCAACAATATCGTCTCAGCGGGCACGACGACTCCTGCGCCTGTGAAATATACAAAAGATTAAATTAAATCATTTTTTTTGCGAAACAAGGGTTAATTAAATAGATGACATTGAGAAGAGTATGTACAGCCTTGATCTGCTTGTCAGCATGCAAACATAGAACATAAAGTAGTACATGTATTTAAATCTTTAAAAATACTAAATTAAGGTACACATTTCAATTTACAGTAAAAAATATTAGTCAAACAAAAAGTACGATTTAAAAGACTTTTAGCCGGTTTCTCGAACGTAGATCGCAAAATTAACTAATCACGTGTCAGCGTCGAATTTACTCCTAATTTGGGTTAGCGTCAGGTTGGCAGGTTGTCTGAAGCGTATGGAACTAAGAGTATATCCAAGAATTGCTACCAAATTGCTACTATTTGCTACTTTATTCAAAAAATTGCTACCTGTTACAGATTTTGAGATATTCAATAATTTTTTTGACCAGCCATTCAGACATCAGGTTCTCAGGTTGCGTCTCTGTTCGGCAATAAGGACACCGACTTTCTGAAAGTGGGATGAACAAAAAATTGCTACCTAATTGCTACTTCCCTGATTTGAAGTTTAAATAGCGTAACATACATTGATTTTGAAAATATAAGCATTTTAAATATTTGTATGAAGGAAATCGCCTGATAAATTGACATAGCAATCATTGTCTATGAGATTTCATACCTACTTTGTGCAGGTGTTCATTTTCATAGAAAAGTAACAATTGTTTAGAGATAATTAACAATTCCTTTATTTGCAATACTAAAAGGTTGATACAATTATGTAGGAATATTCTAATAAAGAATGGCTTACACAGCCGAAACGTCGGGAAATAATGAAAGGTAAATTACCTACGCGATAAAATTCTGTAAATTTCAATTTAAAAGCATGAATTGTGATCGCGAAAGTTTAAGAAAGATTATCATACCTAGGTAGATAAATGATTTTCAAGATTTTATTTAGGTAAGTAGGTAGGTGCATACTACTTAGATACTTTCCGTTAGTAAGTAGGTACTTATATTTGAAATGAAAAGCAGTGTTTATAATGGATCAAAGACCTTTTAAATATTATGTAAGTAAGTAGGTACTTAAGTACCTACCTACCTACTCTAACTTTTGGCTAATCATACCTAACTACCTTAACCATCTCGTAGGTACTTTTAGGTAGGTATTAAGTACCTAGCACATCATATAATACTATTCTGATTTAGTAGGTAGGTACCTACTAGGTATTAGGTAGGTAACTTTTTAACTTTGTATTGCTATCTACTAGGTAGGTACCTACTATAAAACCACTACAGATTTTTAAGAAACTTAAATATATAATATACCTATATTAAGTATACTTACCTACTATAAATACTTAGATGTATAGTATAGGTATAGGTACTTAAGTACTTACATGTCACACATTACTTACTCATAATACTTATTACGAAATCTTCGCCTGCACATGTAGTGTACGTACGGTCTGCCTACTATACCTACTGTTCATAGGTTCAGACCTTTGGAAGCCCAACCGAGTACAGAAAAAGCTCAAACTTCAGTGATATATCATATAGGTAGGTAACTAAACTAACAGTTCTGAAACACAGTTGCGTTGCGCAGCACTTAATTAGCTCGCTCGCACGCTCAAGTAGGTAGGTACTTACTCGGCCGCGCGCGCTACCTACTAACGCAGTGACAAGCGCATGATTTTTTTTCATTTGCGACCTCTGTGGCGCAGTGGGTGAAAGCCCATCTGAGACGCATAGGTTGCGGGTCCGATCACCGCCGCAAGACAAATGTTTGTATGCTTTGCAAATACCTACCTATTTGTTATTGTTTTACGATTCTTATCGACTCGACTCATACAAGTCGGTAATTACTTAATGAGCACGGGCCTAAGCCAAGTGCACATCATGTGCTACAACTGAGGTTGATTGCTATGGGGTTTGATGGCTGCACATCGCTGACGAGGTCGCTTTGTAAAAATTTACGCACAATCCTACACAGGAATTACTGCTTTTTGGAGTAGGTAATGCAAAAGTAGGTATGCTTCGGTAAATCGAGCGCCTCTCAACTCAAGTGACTGGAAGAGTTGGGTAGTAAGTATATAGTACTTAACAGTATAGGGATAACGCCGGTAGAAGATAATGCTATGGGTAAGTACCTACTATGCAGACTTTTTCTAGATTCTAGGTATTTATAGTACGGGGTTGGTCTTGTAGGTGGTGTTTCTATTAGGTTGTATTTTGCCGCTAGTCGTTGGTGTAGGTATAATGTTGGCTACCTGATCATGCCTAAATTTTGAGTAAGTACCTACGTTTGAGCGATCGATTTACAAGCCCCTGTTATTATGAAATCAGAAATCAGAAATCAGATGCTGGATAGTTTTGGAAGAACTATTGCAATTATTACCTAATAGATTATGTAATCAAAGACATTAAACAAACGATAACCTAAAGATAAATAATCTTTTATTTTAGTGTTACAATCTAAAGAACATTTACTTAACACAAAACAATATGAAGGTTTGAAAATCCGTTTATATTAGGTAGGTACTTTTATTATGCTCTATTATCATAGATGTTTGCATCTAGATACTTAGGCGCGGCAAGTGGGTAAGTATCTTCTGGTAAGTATGTCTATAATTTTACACTTTACCAGCCATTCTTTATTAGAATGGCTGGTAAAGTGGACTCCTACATAATTGTATCAACCTTTTAGTATTGCAAATAAAGGAATTGTTAATTATCTCTAAACAATTGTTAATTTTCTATGAAAATGAACACCTGCACAAAGTAGGTATGAAATCTCATAGACAATGATTGCTATGTCAATTTATCAGGCGATTTCCTTCATACAAATATTTAAAATGCTTATATTTTCAAAATCAATGTATGTTACGCTATTTAAACTTCAAATCAGGGAAGTAGCAATTAGGTAGCAATTTTTTGTTCATCCCACTTTCAGAAAGTCGGTGTCCTTATTGCCGAACAGAGAGGCAACCTGAGAACCTGATGTCTGAATGGCTGGTCAAAAAAATTATTGAATATCTCAAAATCTGTAACAGGTAGCAATTTTTTGAATAAAGTAGCAAATAGTAGCAATTTGGTAGCAATTCTTGGATATACTCTTAGTTCCATACGCTTCAGACAACCTGCCAACCTGACGCTAACTAATTTGGCACTTTGTCATTTTTTGACGGGAATTTGAGAAGTCATGTTGTCTTTTTGTTATATTTTCCGAAACTTGTGTTTTAGCGAATGTTAATGTGTAATAATGATGGATTATTAACTGTTGAATGTTCGTGAACGTACATAAGTGTGGGCAAATGAAACAAAACTGGATATCATTGCTTTTCGAGTTCTCACAAAAAGTCCGAGTAATGCTTCAGTAAACATAGTGTGTCATGGTAACATAGTGGAACACCAACTTAAATAATGTATTTCATCTTAATCTGTACCTATGTTTTACAATAAATGACAATTCTATTCTATTCTATTCTATTCTAAAGACCCACATCTTTACTGACTCTCACTCTGACTTTGACTTGACTTCTTTACTGACTTGAATTATAATATTTGCAGTTTTATGTTTCATTTCATTTCATTTTATAATATCCATTCATGACATCTATAGAGACGACATTATCAGATGACACGGATTTAATATGACATGGTAGTGGCTAAATGCGTGGCACAAGCCGTGCAAAGCCAAAATAAAGAAATGAAGAAGAAGACACTTTGTCACGTGATTTGATCAATGTATTTATTTGATCTAACAGGTATTTGTTTATTATCTTGTTGACTTACCAAGTATAGTGATAGAGGGGTTGAGTCTCCCATCACAGTTGAAGAGAGGCGTGTTGTCCATCTTAGCGAATGGTTTGTTGGGGTCGGGGTCTGAGGGCGTGCCTTCCACGCGAGCCCACGACCCCACCGCTGCATCTAGACCCACTGGAATAACATTATTAGCTGTTAAACCTTATTAAATTAACTTTAATAACAGTCAGAACCGTCAGAAGTACCCTTAAACGGAGAGCGTGTATGAAGAATGTAATGAGAGTGAATGAGGCGAAAGAGGTGTGTCAGGATCGTAGCAAGTGGAGATCCGTAGTCTCTGCCTACCCCCATGGGAAAGAAACGTGATTTTATGTGTGTATTATTAATAACAATTATTAATTAATTTTTATGTAACATATTAACGTAGTTTTGTTTTGTTGCTTAATTTAATTAATTTAGTTTTTATTTTTAATTATGTAGTAAGTTCGTATGAGTAAGTGGCCAACTCTGGTGGCGGAGTTTTTGACCGCCTGAAGACCTCCGTCGATGGCTTACCGACTTTAAAAGCAGAGACCGACAATTTAACGTGCCCTCCGAAGCACGGAAGCGCTCAGCTGATAATTTATAGATATGACACTTGCGTTGCTTAACTTCGACGATCTATCAAGAACGTATATAGCATGAGGCATCGTCCTAATAGAACGCGACTAAGCGATCATCGCAAGTTCGCGCGATTTTCAATCGTTCGAATCCGCGATCAAACATACTGAAGTCGAGTAGGTGTCCTAACCGGCATTCGCGCGATGCTAGAATGATGAAGACTAGAATGACGTCACCACACGATGGTCGCATCGCTTATTCGCGCGATAATCGCGTAGTCGCGTTCTATTAGGACGATGCCTGAGACTGCCAGATGACTGATATAATACTTTTTTTTTTTGTAAATACATACATAATATCGAGACTGGCCGTATGTTTACATACCAACAGAGTACATGACCAATGCATGTTCGTTTATTGTCGCGTTGTTGAGCACGATGGACTCCTTCAGCCTGACGCCAGCTTTGATAGTCACTCCAGCACCGACTGACACGTTTGGACCAATCTGTACAACAAAATGTTAGCCACATAATAGAAAATAGAACATTAAACCCCCCCTCCTGCCCCGCCCTGTGAGACTTTGAGTGTGACGTCACTTTTTTGCTTTTAATTTTTTGTTTGACACCAAAACGCTCGCAAGTGTCATTTCGCCTTTTTACTAAGGCGTGACGTCACGTTTAGGTAGGTAGTTCAAAGTATTCAAACGAGACTAATTTTTATTTTATTTAAATAAGAAACAATTATCGGGGCGTCTGGTCGAAGCGACGCGTGATCCGAGGGCTGGCACTTATTTGGCTCAAAGGATCAGCATTGCCATTCAGCGCGGCAATGCTGCCAGTGTCTTGGGCACGCTTCGACACAAGGCTTCATTCGTAGTCTCTTGACACAGCTCTGATAACGCTGGTTTTATTAAACATTTTAGAGAATTATAAGCTCTCTCACCACAGCTGTAGAGTCGACAGTCGCGGTGGGGTGTATGCTGACGTCCGCTATAACTTGACACGTCGCCTTATTCTTAGTCTTCTCTCGACGTAACTCTAGATAATGTCGGTTCGCGTATATCGCTGAGCCAGCAGTCTTAACTTGCGACCACCAGTTGTTAACCTGTAAATTGGATTACAGATATATATTAATTAATATATATTATAAAACAATAAGCATTTTTTTGGAATCAACGCACAGACCAAACCACTGGAGCTATGAAGCTGAAATTTGGAAGGTAGCTTCCTTTTACTTAAGGTTAAGCCTTAAGTAAAAGGAAGCTACCTTCCAAATTTCAGCTATGTAGCCCGCGAAATAATTATTTTTATGCGTTCTTTGCAATTTTCAGAGCAATGTCAGGTTGTATTGAAAGGTCATCACTTCATCAGATATTTAATTCATATTTACTTAACATTCTATTCAGTTTATTTATTTTATAAAATAGGTGAGACACTTATCTATACTATAGTGGCAATTCGGAGTATCGCAAAAGCTAAACTTAACTAGCAAAAAATGTTTTTTGCTTTCATAGCGATAGGAATAAAAAGGATGGCATTAATTTTAGTTAGTTTAGTTTAGCTTTTGCGACACTCCGAATTGCCACTTATGTCATATCATAATAGTAAAGTAAAGTAGTTTTAGTAAAAAATACTTAAGATTTAGCGGTCTATCCTGCATAGCTATATGTTTAGGTTATGGTATAGCACTTACTTGTAGCGCATACATTTTGTTAGTCCCAGCGAGGGGCGCCAAGACATCTTGCTCCCACGACATGTAGTCGGGGCTGCTTTGTCCGTTGCCACTGAAACAATTATTACACAAATTACAAGATTTATAACTTACTAGCTCACTGTGATTAGTGGTTACCTACCTTGATAATATATAGTCTATGTTCATTCGGAAAGTCCATGCTACTCATCAGTGAAATAATTTTTGAAATCGGATGAGTAGTTTCGAGAGATTACCCCAAACATACAAACAAACAAAACAACTTTACCTCTTTATAATATTATATTATTATATTACTAGCTTACTCGCCCGCGGCTTCGCTCGCGTGGTACCTACCGTGATAAAATATAGCCTTATGTTCATTCGGAAAGTCCATGCTACTCATCAGTGAAATAATTTTTAAAATCGGATGAGTAGTTTCGGTGATTACCCCAAACATACAAACAAACAAACAACGTATAATACGTACTTATAAAACCCGCTCTGTTTCCTCTCATACGCACTCGCCATAGTTTGAAACACTTGTGGCGCGCACACATAAACGCCGCAGTTGATTAGCGTAGAGACGTAGCTACTCGGCTTTTCCACGTAATGGCTGACAGCGTTGGAGCGGTCGCGGACCATGCAACCATAGTGGATGGATTGTTGGCGCGTCGCTTCTGTGCCCATTATTGTCACCTGGAAGATAAAAAAACATTGAGATGTATTATAGAGCCACAATCAGACAAATAACATGTAAACGCCTAAACTCTGCGCACACTACGTAGCGCGCGTTTTTCTTTTTTGCGTACAAGCGACATTGAACATTAAAACAAACGACATAACGTCTACATTCAAATGTCAAATGTCATTGTAGAACATTGAATTTGCTGGCACATTTTTTGAGTGTTGTCAGCTATTAGATTGTGACTCTTTAATACATCTCAATGGTCAAACCACTATGTGCCTATGTGATTTTTGAGAGATTCAAAAATCACCTAACAGGCAGGCAGGACAGAATGACGAATACTTAAACAGAGAAACGGTTTTTACATTCCTGCTTGACTGAATTTAAAATGAAGGTGATCACTAACTCAACTTATTATTTTTTTCAATTAAATCCTGGAATAAATTATGCTGATTAATAAATTATGCTTCCTTACTAATGCATCAGGATTTTCCTCGTGGAACTGCCACATCTCCTTCAGAGGGAAGTCAGCACACACATCTCCATTCAGCAGGAAGAAAGCAGATGGGTTGCCTGCACGGACCTGGTCTCGGAAGTGGTAGAGACTACCCGCTGTGCCTAGAGGTGTGAACTCTTGTAAGTACCTGCAATAGAAAAATTATATTTCTCGAAAATAATTCTTTACTTTACATATTAAATACAGTGTAATCATCTTACTAATAGTTTCAGCTCTCGGCGTGAAGGTTCCATAGAGTGATCGCTTGTATCTACGCAGGTTCGAATCCTGCCAAAGCTGTTAACTTTTAGTAAGATTTTTATTTTTAATTAAATACAGTGCTAATAAAGAATAGTAAATAGAGTAAATCTATTAACAATGACTTACCTTATAATAACATGATACTCTTTCTGCATGTCACTCACAAACGGAGCCATTTGTGAGCTTGTGTATGAGCCAATGATGAGGATTTCCTTGCATTCTGGCAGCTTCACACATGCCTCGATGTGGTGTTGTATGAGAGGAAGCCCAGCGATTGGGAACAGTGGCTTCGGGATGTCCAGGGAGAGGGGACGGAAGCGTGTACCTGGACAAAACTTTTACACTTCACACCATCATTTTCAAGTCACGAATGAAGACATAGGCAACCTGAAAACTCTGTTTCCGGAGTTGGCCATAAGCTCATACCTATTTTTTGACTACACACTTTTTTTTAACTTTTCATGTTTGATACTATTCTACTAGTATAAAAATAGTTTATTTTCTCGGTTTAAATGTTCTGTTATC
This sequence comes from Xanthorhoe designata, assembly GCA_963582015.1. NCBI lineage: Eukaryota > Metazoa > Arthropoda > Insecta > Lepidoptera > Geometridae > Xanthorhoe > Xanthorhoe designata. Next base: position 5,026,790 of record OY757053.1, read on the forward strand.
TGATTTAAAGTGAGTGTTGAAGTAGAGTTTGACATCAATTGATATAACAAACAGAGATAAAGGACACGTAGACCATGAAAAATAGTTTGTACCGCATAACCTTCAACACTTTAGTCACAAAATTTTCTGGTTTAAAGATGTAGAATTTACAAATCGAACATCTCACACGTGGATTTAGTATAGGTAAACAGTTCTGATTTATTTTTAGCCTTTTTAACACACATTTAAGGAGATTTTCTTATCAATACCGGTGACGTGTTTTACTTTTTCTAATTACCTTTCTGTGGTCCTCCAATAAGTATTACGGCTTTGAGCATTTTACTAGTGGTAGTTAAACTTCTCGTGTAACTGGATATTTTGAAAGCTTTCAGGAATGTAATATTTTTACGTGAAAATACAGCAAAACGCGTCACTGGAAGAATCGAAGAATCGTCAACAAAACAAATTTATGAATTTGACTTGACTGACATTGACATGACTTGACATTTGACTTTGAAGTTAGAAGTTGGATTTTTGACTGCCCGATTTAAATGTAAATGTCTGCTGTCATTGTCACTTACTTTATGTCAACGTAAAAAAAACAGCTTTTTGTACTGGATTCGAGTCTTTTCACCTTCTGAGCTTTTCACACGTTCAACTTATTTTTTTTGTAAAGACATTATTTTGGTTATTGACAGTATAGGTACATTAGTGATCAGATTATAAATATAAACATGTTTTATGGACTAAAACGGTGTCTTACCTACCTACTGTACCTATCTACTTTTTAAAATCATGTGTTCTAAAGCATATAAATATAATTTTAATACTAAAACTATCATTAGAAGCATATAAGGCCAAGCGGGTTCAAACACTAAACACGCATTAGGGTAACACAGGAGTTCCATTTGGCTGGCAGTTCACAAGTCATGCTGCTTTCAGCATGCGGTCAATTAATGGTTTTAGTTCGCTAACCTTTCAACTAAGAACAAGGACATGAGTGCTGAACATTAAGGCCCGTGCAGATAGGACGAGTGAACGTAACGATCTAATACCCCGCATCTTTACCTAGGTAGGTAGGTACTCATTTAATTTTGTGTAGGTAGGTACCTACCAACCTACCAACATTATAAGGCTGTAAGTACTTATGTATTTTATTCCCGGTTTCAATGACCTTTTAATTTCAACCAAATCGGTTCCCAGATTATGATCAACACAACTAACACAAGCATTCAAACTCCAAAAACGCAGTAAACTAAACACGATTATACCTACCTACTTATAAATATGTTGTAAAAATACCTTCTTTTAATTAAGCATGCAAAGAAAACGTGACAAATTCCCAATACGAATAATCCAAATCATTATCTACCGAGTCCAAAATAAAGAGCGTCCTTGACATTTCTCCTAAATCCCAAGGATCACGGCCACTATATTCTGACCTCTACGACAATAAGCAGTTTCAGCTGAAAGAGCAATTTCAATCAGGCTCTACGTTAGGGAAGGTCAACGGTGAGTGGTCGGTTAGTAGCATTGCGACTCAACTCCTATATTGATTGGGAAGTGAATCGTATTTCCTGTACCTACGTTTATGACAATCAATCTTAGAGCATCAATCGATTTTATGTATTTTGGGAAGCTTGTTGAAATGAGAATATTCATGACATGGACTGTTAACTCGAACAAACTCCCACATTATGTAGGTACCTACTCACATTACAAGTTAAATAAAAGCTGGTACCTATGAAGAATTATTATTTTGCAATGTGTTTACCTACCTATATTTTTTTGAGATAATAAGTTTATGAAATGATCGTAGCGTTGCGTCGTAGACGTGCTACGACTCGTAGCACCAAATCAAGGTATTTTGTTACACAACTGATTTTGATCAATTTTCCTCTTGAACAATACAATATCAATTTCTATACAGCCACTGTTATTGACAATAGGTACATTAGAGATTGATTGAGTTCGTATCTTTTGTTCGAAAGATCATTTATGTAATAATAGGTTACCTACTTAAATTCACCGCACAGAATTCGTCAATTTAAAATTATTTGCTTACAAGCTTACGCCCGCGGCTTCGCGAAATTCAGCTATTTTTCAGCTAAAGCGGCATTTTAAGCCAAACTGCAAAAATCCATGAAAAAATTAAGTTCGCGGGCAACCCGTTCGCTTTCACTTCAATTAAAGCTCGTTTAATTTATAAATCAAACAAAACTTCATGACCTAATGATAATGACTCCATTCTGTAAAGCCAACTAATTTAAAAGTTGAAGTTAAAATATTCATCAACTTTTATGAATTGCATAGCGGTTTTGCTGGGGACTAGGGGAACTATTTTAAAACTTTGTTACGTGTAGTAAAATATACTCTACCTACCTACATTTAATCGCATACCTTCTTCAAGCTAAAAAAAACTGGCCAAGTGAGAGTCTATCACTTACGCACTGAGCTTAATAATACCTATAGGTACAGTCAGCGTCAAATTTATATGTGCGTCTAGAGTAGTCAAAATGATCTGAAAAACATAAAAGCAATTTGATATACGCAGTTCGATTCATCATTATTGTTGCAAGCACCTATACCTACCTGTGAGCAGCTTGCAACAATATGATGGTTCGAACTGCTTATAGGTATCATTGCTTTTATGCTTATAAGTGTTTGCTTTTATGTGTTTCAGATCAATTTAACGCTGACTGTACAAACCCCGTTGATTCTTAATAGACTAGTATTACTTATTTTATCTGTGCTAGTAGGTACTTACTAGTAGGAAAGGTTACGTTAGTTAGCTTAGCTCAGATAACAAGAAAAAATAAAACCTTGTTCAATTGACAAATCAATTAATAACGGGATTAAACTTTGTAGGTAGTTGATAGGACTTATAGAATAAGGAACAATAATGTAATTTTTTGTGATCCAACCAGATTTTTTATGTTTGTTTTATTTATTTCATGTCACGTTACTCAAGCAGATATTACAAAATAAACCAAATTATGAAAATCATCCCGTCGTTGCCTCAGGCGGTAACTGAATCCGTAAATAGGTAGGTTGGCGGGATTAATTGAGTTCAGCTCATACCGGTACCTACTTAGACCTTACAGTCAACTAACGGCCTAAATTAATATTCAATCCAAGTAACCATCGCAGATTTATTGCCATAGCAACGCTGCTATCTGTCAAAAAGTGCCATACAAATTGTGTTGTTTATCAAAGTTGCTATGGAGATAGATCTGCGATCGTTCGTCGGATTTAAATTAATTTCGGCCGTTAATGTAACTTTAATATTATATATTCATACTAGTTTGCGTGGTGCGCGTGCTGCAAGCAGCACGCGGTTTTCTTTTTCCATGTTTCTGACAGATGGTAATACCCTTCTAAAATTTTGAGAATCCATAGGAGATATAAAATATTTAATAAACCGCTATGGGAAGCCCTAAATCAGTATGAAAACCCTTTAGGAGCCCTAAAGCATAAAGAAAAAAAAAAAAAAGAAAAAAAATCCCATGTCGTCGGCCCTGAGTTACGCTTCACCCACTCGACCTTCGTTACGCTACGGAGGTCGGCGGCTCGCTTCGCTCGCCACCTCCCCCCTCCGCTCCACTCAGGTCTCGTAGGTTCGCTCCACTCAGGACCTCCGACCTGTTTGATGTTTGCGTGGTGCGCGAGCTGCAAGCAGCTCGCGGTATTTTTTTCCTATTTTTGACAAGTAGAGACCCTTATAAAATTTTGAAAAAAAAAAAAATTTAAGAACAAAAAAAATTAAGAAAAAAAAAATTTATGAAAAAAAAAAAAAAAAAAAATATTAAAAAAAAAAATTAAGAAAAAAAAAATTATATTAAAAAAAAATTTACCCTCAAGTATCCAAGTCGTCGGCCCTGAGTTACGCTCACCCACTCGACCTTCGTTACGCTACGGGGGTCGGTGGCTCGCTTCGCTCGCCACCTCCCCCCTCCGCTCCACTCAGGTCTCGTAGGTTCGCTCCACTCAGGACCTCCGACGCATACCTACTATAATATTAGTCCAAACACCTAATGGATATCTCTAACCGTTGTGAAGTTACAGCCCTTTCAATTTTAGGGGAGGTTGGGGAGGGAGGGGGGGAGTTTTGAAAAAATATTTCGACTATCTAGATGCCCCTTGTTACGAATCTGAAAAAAAATTTGTTCCAAGTCTTAAGACTTTCGAGATTCGAAAAAGGGGGGGGAGAGGGGGGGCAAAGGGGGCAACACTGAAAAAAAATTTTTACTTCCCCGAGCCTCCTCTATCCGATTCCGCAAAAAAAATTGTTCCAAGTCTTAAGGTGCTCGAGATTCTAAAAAGGGGGGGGGAAGGGGGGCAAAAAGGGGGGGTTTGCGATTTTTCCCGAAGTTTCCAGACGTACCTCTATACGAATCCGTAAAAATATACCTACCTCCCCATCCACCAACAGGGAGAACAATTCTGTCAGTGAGTCAGTGAGTGGTAGTTTAAGTTTATATATTATAACTAGTTTGCGTGGTGCGCGTGCTGCAAGCAGCACGCGGTTTTCTTTTTCCATGTTATTGACAGGTGGTAGCTACCCTTTAAAAATTTTGAGAATCCATAGGAGATTAAAAATATTTAATAAACCGCTATGGGAAGCCCTAAATCAGTATGAAAACCCTTAAGGAGCCCTAAACCATTAAGAAAAAAAAAAAAGAAAAAAATTTACCAAGTCGTCGGCCCTGAGTTACGCTCACCCACTCGACCTTCGTTACGCTACGGGGGTCGGCGGCTCGCTTCGCTCGCCTCCTCCCCCCTCCGCTCCACTCAGGTCTCGTAGGTTCGCTCCACTCAGGACCTCCGACGCCTACCTACTATAATATTTGTCCAAACACCTAATGGATATCTCTAACCGTTGTAAAGTTACAGCCCTTTCAATTTTAGGGGAGGTTGGGGAGGGGGGGGGTGAGTTTTGAAAAAATATTTTGTCTAACCAAGTTCCCCTTAGTACAAATCTGAAAAAAAAATTGTTCCAAGTCTTAAGGTTTTCGAGATTCGAAAAAGGGGGGGAGAGGGGGGGCAAAGGGGGCAACACTGAAAAAAAATTTTTACTTTCCCGAGCCTCCTCTATCCGATTCCGCAAAAAACAAAAATTACGGGTCTCCTAGTTTCCGAGATCCTCAATAGGGGGGGGGGAGGGGGGGCAAAAAGGGGGGGTTTGGGATTTTTCCCCAACTCACCCGAGTTACTTGTTTATGAATCTGTCAAAATATACCCACCTCCCCATCCACCATCAGGGAGAACAATGATGTCAATGAGTGAGTGAGTCAGTCAGTGGTAGTCTAAGTTTATATATTATACTAGTTTGCGTGGTGCGCGTGCTGCAAGCAGCACGCGGTTTTCTTTATCCATGTTTCTGACAGATGGTAATACCCTTCTAAAATTTTGAGAATCCATAGGAGATATAAAATATTTAATAAACCGCTATGGGAAGCCCTAAATCAGTATGAAAACCCTTTAGGAGCCCTAAAGCATTAAGAAAAAAAAAACGAAAAAAATTAACCAAGTCGTCGGCCCTGAGTTACGCTTCACCCACTCGACCTTCGTTACGCTACGGAGGTCGGCGGCTCGCTTCGCTCGCCTCCTCCCCCCTCCGCTCCACTCAGGTCTCGTAGGTTCGCTCCACTCAGGACCTCCGACCTGTTTGATGTTTGCGTGGTGCGCGAGCTGCAAGCAGCTCGCGGTATTTTTTTCCTATTCTTGACAGGTAGAGACCCTTATAAAGTTTTGAAAAAAAAAATTATTAAAAAAAAATATATGAATAAAAAAATTATTAAAAAAAAAATTAAAAAAAAAAAAATTATAAAAAAAAAAATTTAAGAAAAAAAAAATTGATGAAAAAAAAAATTTATTAAAAAAAAAAAAAAATATTATGAAAAAAAAAAAAATTAAAAAAAAAAAATTATAAAAAAAAAATTATCCTCAAGTTTTCAAGTCGCCCCTGAGAATTTGGTCCAAGTCTCTTAACATTCGAAAAAGGGGCAAAAGGGGGGGAAGGGGGGCAAAAAGTGGGGGTTTGGGATTTTTCCCCAACTCACCAGACCTACCCCTATACGAATCCATCAAAATATACCCACCTCCCCATCCACCATCATGGAGAACAATTATGTCAATGAGTGAGTGAGTCAGTGAATGAGTGGTAGTTTAAGTTTATATATTATAACTAGTTTGCGTGGTGCGCGTGCTGCAAGCAGCACGCGGTTTTCTTTTTCCATGTTTCTGACAGGTAGAGAGACCCTTCTAAAATTTTGAGAATCCATAGGAGATTTAAAATATTTAATAAACCGCTATGGGAACCCCTAAATCAGTATGAAAACCCTTTAGGATCCCTTAGCCATTAAGAAAAAAAAAAAAAAAAAAAAATTTACCAAGTCGTCGGCCCTGAGTTACGCTCACCCACTCGACCTTCGTTACGCTACGGGGGTCGGCGGCTCGCTTCGCTCGCCTCCTCCCCCCTCCGCTCCACTCAGGTCTCGTAGGTTCGCTCCACTCAGGACCTCCGACGCCTACCTACTATAATATTTGTTCAAACACCTAATGGATATCTCCAACCGTTGTGAAGTTACAGCTCTTTCAATTTTAGGGGAGGTTGGGGAGGGGGGGGGGGTGAGTTTTGAAAAAATATTCTGACTAATTAAGTTCCCCTTTACAAGAATCTGAAAAAAAATTTGTTCCAAGTCTTAAGGCTTTCGAGATCCGCTAAAGGGGGGGAGAGGGGGGGCAAAGGGGGCAACACTGAAAAAAAATTTTTACTTCCCCGAGCCTCCTCTATCCAAATCCGTAAAAAAAATTGTTCCAAGTCTCTTAGTTTCCGAGATCCTCAATAAGGGGGGGGGAAGGGGGGCAAAAAGGGGGGGTTTGCGATTTTTCCCAAAGTCACCAGACCTACCTCTATACGAATCCGTCAAAATATACCTACCTCCCCATCCACCAACAGGGAGAACAATTCTGTCAGTGAGTGGTAGTTTAAGTTTATATATTATAACTAGTTTGCGTGGTGCGCGAGCTGCGAGCAGCTCGCGGTTTTCTTTATCCATGTTTCTGACAGATGGTAATACCCTTCTAAAATTTTGAGAATCCATAGGAGATGTAAAATATTTAATAAACCGCTATGGGAAGCCCTAAATCAGTATGAAAACCCTTTAGGAGCCCTTAAGCATTAAGAAAAAAAAAAAAGAAAAAAAAATCCAAGTCGTCGGCCCTGAGTGGAGCGAACCCACTCGACCTTCGTTACGCTACGGAGGTCGGCGGCTCGCTTCGCTCGCCACCTCCCCCCTCCGCTCCACTCAGGTCTCGTAGGTTCGCTCCACTCAGGACCTCCGACCTGTTTGATGTTTGCGTGGTGCGCGAGCTGCAAGCAGCTCGCGGTATTTTTTTCCTATTTTTGACAGGAAGAGACCCTTATAAAATTTAGAAAAAAAAAAAAAAAATTAAAAAAAAAAAAATTAAGAAAAAAAAAATTTATGAAAAAAAAAAAAAAAAAATTAAAAAAAAAAAATTAAGAAAAAAAAATTTTATGAAAAAAAAAAAAAATTAAAAAAAAAAAAAATTAAGAAAAAAAAAATTTGTAAAAAAAAAAATTCCCCTCAAGTTTCCAAGTCGTCGGCCCTGAGTTACGCTCACCCACTCGACCTTCGTTCCGCTACGGGGGTCGGCGGCTCGCTTCGCTCGCCACCTCCCCCCTCCGCTCCACTCAGGTCTCGTAGGTTCGCTCCACTCAGGACCTCCGACGCCTACCCACTATAATATTTGTTCAAACACCTACTGGATATCTCTAACCGTTGTGAAGTTACAGCTCTTTCAATTTTAGGGGAGGTTGGGGAGGGGGGGGGGAGTTTTGAAAAAATATTTTGACTATCTAGATGCCCCTTGTTAAAAATCTGAAAAAAAATTTGTTCCAAGTCTTAAGGTTTTCGAGATTCGAAAAAGGGGGGGAGAGGGGGGGCAAAGGGGGCAACACTGAAAAAATATTTTTACTTCCCCGAGCCTCCTCTATCCGATTCCGCAAAAAACAAAAATTACGGGTCTTCTAGTTTCCGAGATCCTCAAAAGGGGGGGGCAAGGGGGGCAAAAAGGGGGGGTTTGGGATTTTTCCCCAACTCACCCGAGTTACTTGTTTATGAATCTGTCAAAATATACCCACCTCCCCATCCACCATCAGGGAGAACAATTATGTCAATGAGTCAGTCAGTGAATCAGTGAGTGGTAGTTTAACTTTATATATTATAATATAATAATAGGTAGGTAAGTTCCTAACTTTAACATAAATCATCCCTAATAATAATCCAGGTATATACCTACCTAATAATATCCCTATGTTGTGTAGATTTTTAGTTCAAATTATTTTAGTTTTTTTTTATTTTGGCTTAAGAGTATAAGATGACACACCACATAGACTATCTATGACTGCGCGTTCGAAAAATGTGTTGTGACATACGCGTTTTTATTTACTTACCCATCTACTTGTTTGTTCCAACGCTCATTTACTTAAATTTTAGATTCTAAAAACAAATTAAATTTTGTAGCTGACTGTTCTTTGTATTTACCTATCTCTGTATGGTTATAAAAGGTTATTATACCTAGATAGGTTAATCTGCATTTTGATTGGTTTTCAAGGTTTCCAAACGTTGTAGATTATCGAACGAAGGTTGTCAAACTGTTGCTATCATGACGTCGTTATCTCATGCAATCTCATGGCTCCAAAGGCACATCCAACAATATATTTGACATAATATCCTTCACAAGCTTACTCGCCCGCGGTTTTGCTCGAGTGTTACCAGGGGGCCTATCATCAGTTTTCGACTGGTATAGTTAACTATTCTCGCTCACGTGTCAAGTATTCTAAATGTATGGAATTTTTAGTTCATGCAAGTTACCGGGGAAGGCGCTGCACTGGATTTTCATACATTTGTGATACTTGACTCGCTAACGAGGTCAGTATCCAATACTATGGTTAACTCGTGATAGACCCCCTGTAGAAAAAAAGTAGCCTTTGTGTTATTCCAGGTCATAAACTATGTACCTACCTACCTATCTACCAAGTTTCAGACAAATCCGTTCAGTAGTTTCTGCGTGAAAGAGTAATAAACTTTCATCTAGGTACAAATCAGCCTTTTGAGTTATGACATTAGTAGGTACCTAAGATTGGAAGTAGGATACTTAGGCCTGTATTCAGAGACCTTACTCAAGCGTCGATCTGTGCTTGAGCGTCGATTTAAGTATCGTTTCTTATTCAAGAACGTTACTTGAGAGTAGTTTTGCTGATCAGAGTTCAGCTGAGTCGAGTTCAGCTGAGTCGAGTTCACCTGAGTAATTCCTTATTCAAAAACCTCAATCAAATGAAATCGATGCTTGTGTTTGACATTTTTCAAAGGAATCTGAGTAAATGCTTGAGAGTGGTCTGGACCACGCTTGAGCATTTACTCAGATAGCATTTTTGTTTTGTTTTCAGTAAAAATGGATAATATATTCGATTCGTTGTATTTTCGAGGTCATCTAAGCATGCTAGATTAACGGACACACAAGACAAGACTTCAAAATATGCATGGGGACCTTGTTTCTGTTTCATATAGACAAATGTTATAAGGACTTGTGAATTTATAGTTAGTATTAGCACAGATAAAAGAATAGGGTAGGTAGTTCTAGAGTGAACCAGGCAGCCACAATGAACCATCGTTATTTCTCAGAAATCTGAAGTTGCCCATTTGTGCTTCTACCTGTAAATGATAGGCACATGTGTCCCCCCTCCGCACACCTGTTTGTGCAAGTCGCCCACTAATAACGGTTGTGTGAGAAGCGTTTGTTTGAAAATTGAACCAAAAAGTAAGTTTTTTCTGCTGGCATCTTTGATTTTTAGTGTGAATTGTATAATAGATAGAACTTTTTTTATTACAAATATTAAATAACCATTTAGTTAGCTTTCTCATGTACCGCACTTAAGCTTGAAATAATAAGACTAAACCGTTAAAATTTTCAGATTAGTTCAAAGTATGTGCTGTGTCTCTCATTGAACCACATCAAACAGTTCACATTGAACCTGGTTTTTATGCTACTTGCTTAGAGTAATTTCCTAAAAAAATATAAAACTTGCTGATTTTGATTAAGGTTAAGACAATAAATAATAATTTTGATCTCTTTATCGTGATTTGAGTGTTTTTCTATTAGATACTCATATTTTGTATAGGTTTAATGTTAATTTTAAACCGATTAAATTTAGGAAAATGATAAAAAAATAGAGAAAAGTGTTTTATGCTATCAAACCACAAATATTGCAATAAAAAGCATAAAACTATATGTATTTTCATATATTGCCCTTTATTGATGTATTATAATATAATTACGGTACCCAAAATAAGGTGGTTCATTGTGGAAAATACCCTGGTTCACTGTGTACACCTAAGAGTACACAATGGACCAAATCTCATTTTTTCTTAAAAACCATGTATCGACTAAACCAATGAAAAATGTAAAGAAATTTAAATGCAAAATGAAAGACAGATAAATTCACTAACGAACAGTGAAAAAACCGAACATAAAAACCCAAGAAACTCGAAGCTTAAGGCTTCCAAACTTTACCTGGTTCATTGTACGACAATGTACCCTACTACCTATTAGTTTAGTCTTGGTAGGTAGGTACTCATAAGGATTACTTACCTACTTTATTTATGTCGAAAATTCTACCTACGTACATAACCTAAACACATTTGGTTTGGCTGGGGTAAAATAAAAAATATATTGACAAAACTAGCATAATGTTTTTATTTAATATTTTACACACACTTATTTAAAACGTATTAAATAAAGTTTATAGGAGTCACGGGAAACAGCTAATCGTTAGATCATGTCCAGGCTAAGCTTGTTGAGAGAGATCCTTCGTGTATCGTCATCTTCAACGAGTGCTGGTGCTATCTTCCACAACGTTTGTGTCTACAAACACTACATAATGCATCAGACCAGGGCAAGAAGCACTACCGCCGATAACCAAGCAGTATTACCTGTCTTTGGTCAAAGCGTAAAAATAAATTCATTGATTTCACATTTTCATCCCGCGATTTGGCGATTGTTGAAATTTGATTGACTTGCTTGACGACTGACGTATGAATGAATGAATTTGTCAGTTTTCTAAAGTCGTTCCGTTACACGGTTTTTTTACTTCACTTTCGAGAGTCGCCATTAATTTTTCATCCAGGCATTTTGAATTTCTGCGTATAACGAAATGGAAGTACAAAATAAATTAAAAATGTAAATGAGAACAGACTGAATTCATAAACAAAAAGGAATCGACACTTGAGACTCGATTTAGCTGAGCATTTACTCAAGCAACGTTCTTGAATACAAACGATACTTAAGCAACGAATCAATGCTTAAGCAGAGTTCCGCTGAACCGAGTTCAAATCGACGCTTGAGTCAGGTCTCTGAATACAGGCCTTAGATTGGCGGGATTGAAATGCGCAATCTGTGGTTGTTAACACTCAGATTTGAAAAAATATTACTGCATTTAAAGCTATAAATGAAATTGCGGTTGAAACCGTGTGAACGTAGTATTTCATAAGCAAAGCCGGTATAGCGCCACAGATTTCATAGCACCAACCAGACACCCAGTAGGTACCTTTTCGCCAGTAACAGGTGAATCCTGTAGGTAGGTAGGTACCTAGGCGCTCAGTCTCGGGACAAGGGGATTTTGCGAGATCCATCCATCAACATTGGAATTCTAAATGTGGGTGACTAGAGAGGGGACAACAATCATTTGTTTTTAAACATACCTACTTAACTTGTTTTAAGTTAAGTAGATTAGAATTAAGAATTAAGATTAAGATTGTTTAAGGAATAGGCAAGCTCAGTTCGTTAAAGTCAAAGGTTCTACGGTTAAAAATAGAAAAAAGCACCGAGTGGCGTGCAAGGGCAGGTATTTGAAGTCTATCTGAAAAAAAATTATTAGCAAATTATATAATTAGGTTATACCTAGGTCTTATGTACGTACCTAGGCGCTCAGTCTTGGGAGTTGGGACAAGAGAATTTTCAAGATCCATCCATCAACATTGGATTTCTAAATGTGGGCGGGCAGAGGGGGCAGCAGTCTTGTTTAAAACTAAGTTTACTCTTGTAGATATGGACTAAACCTGCAGGATTTATGTTTATCTTTTAGAATAATAATAATAAAAGTCTTCCTGGCCGTTTTCGGCTAGAGACATTGGCTTAGTAATAATAATTCATTACTAATAATACTTAATACCTAATAATAATCCTGATAGATAAACCATAAATCCTGCAGGTTCCTACCTATTAACTTACGCTAAATATTGTGCTGAGTGACTAAGGTACAATTTACTAGTGCGGGTTACATTTTAAATGAACTATATTTTAGAAATAAAAGGAAAATATACTATTTTGTTAGTTTCTGATACTACAATAATATTTTAAACAAGACCGGCCGGTCCCATCACTAGCTAGCCAGGTGCCGGGGTTCAACCAACGAAGTACCTCTGATACTGAGCCAAAATTAAAAAGAGTGTCGAACTTTAAACGATTTTCAGCAACAGGCTGAGACACGTAATTCGTCTGATGACTTGGAAAAATATACCTACTGTTCATTTACTTTACCAGCTCTTTTGGACTACGAGCTTTTGTCCGCGATTTTGTTATTTTTAATAACTCGAAAACAATACTACAGTAAGCACAATTTAACTTGACCGGGCGGTCGCGCAATAAGTTCAGTCGTTACGAAAGTGATAAACAGACTTAACGACAGCACAAAACAAAGATAGTGATAATATCCGATCACACTGTCGCTACTCGTAATAACTTTAATCACTTGGCCAACTTAGTTTGCGCTTTGTTACCTAGTACCTACTTGGGTACTTTTACTTGCTTTGATATGCTTTAGGTCCTTTGTTTGACAAGCTAGGCCCACACCACCAGGTTCTTGCCTGTTTCTTTCCCTGGTGTAGGGAGTCGTGTTGGAACTTGGAACAGACATTAGAATCACCTAGCATGAAATACAAAGTTGAAGGTGATCCTTGAGGTCCTACCAAAATAAACTATTTTTCTTTCTTTCACTCATACGAACTTAGGAAATTAAGTAGGTATGTACTTATACTTTTATTATGGAAAACATGCAACATTTTCAATATCAGATTGCACAGTGTTGCTTTTATACAGTTTGTTTATTTATAAGTAGGGCGGAAAAACAAATAACACCCCGATTATGTAAAACAAAGCTTAAGGATCTGAATTTATGTATGAAATGGAAAAACAGGCAATACCATCAAAGAGACTCATCTAATAAGCCCTGGGTTTAGTCGACGCTTTATGTAGAATACGTCGAGAATATTCAAGTTTAGATTAGTCTGTAGGTACAAAAAAAACATACATAGGTACATACATAAAATCACGCCTCTTTCCCATGGGGGTAGGCAGAGACCACGGATCTCCAGTTGCTACGATCCTGACACATCTCTTTCACCTCATTCACTCTCATTACATTTTTCATACACGCTCTTCGGTTTAGGGTACTTCGGAACTGGCCTTTCTCCAAAATGTCACCAATTAGGTACAAGGTACAAAATACCAAAGATATAACGAAAATTTTCTCATTAAAATCACCTAACTGGTGAAATTTTGGAAGGAGGTATTCACATTAAAATTGATGGCAACCCGTATGGAGTAAAAAATAGCTTTTCCCGATTCAGAATAAACAAATACCTAAGGCTTGTTATCAAAAGATTTGATGACAGTCCTAAATAAATAAGAGATTAATGTTAATAAAATAATATAACAAGTTTATTACCTAATCATAGATCGGTAATCATGATTATTTTTTTTACTAACCAATGGACTGAAGGGTAATGCGAAGGCGTAGCTTGCCAAATACGAGTACAAGTACCTACATATCTACATAAGACAGTGTTGAAATTCTTGGCTCAAAAGGGTTTGCGATTAGGGCATGTGTTTCATTTGTATTGTTGACCGCTTTTCGGCTAAGCCAGATAAATCTGTTCTGAAAAGGTTAGGTACCTAATCAGAGCAGTCGTCAACCACGGGAAATCGTATTTACGTTTTGTTTTGTATAACAAATAGGTAGGTAGGTACTTACTAGGCTCCACAGGTAGGTATTTTATATTACGTAAGTTCGTATTGAGCTAGTGGCTCTCGTGGCGAAGCTTGCTAAAACGTTCCTAATAAGTCGTTAAAGTTAAGCAGCGTTCTGAGCGGTCACAATTTGGATGGGTGACCGCAAGTGGCGCTTTCGTGCTTCGGAGGGTATTTGTAACAATTTCGTTGGTGTTATGACTCAACTTATGATTCAAAGCACGTGTTTTTTTCTACGCATCAATCTAAATCTCCTGCTCCCCATGGAAATAAGGAATTCAGCTGAAAAATCTTTCTCTTTGACCGACTGGTAAAGCGAATGAACAAATGGAAATACATTTTATAAAATAATGTTTGGATTAGAGACCTTAACTGAGTGAGAGGAGAGGGCTTCGTTGAACCCTGGCCCGGCGCAAAAGTTAGGTATGTGTGCCAAAAATCTTCCATAATCCTACGTCCTACTAATATTATAAAGGTGAAAGTTTGTGTGTGTGTAAGTGTGTAAGTATGAAAGTGTGTAAGTATGAAAGTGTGTAAGTATGAAAGTGTGTTTGTTACTCTTTCACGCTCAAACGTCTGGACGTCCAGCTATTTGAGCGTGAAGGAGTAACAAACACACTTACATACTTACTCACACACTGTGCGTGTGTAAGTATGTAAGTGTGTTTGTTATATATAAAACTAGCGTTTATAAACGCTAGTTGGTCAAAATATTTTACATGACAAAGAATAGGTTATAAACGCTAGTTTTATAAATTTTCTACTCTTCTTTCAAGATATTTAGATATTTTACGAGCCATAAACTAAGTAACGATGAAAATAATAATATTTTAAGTAGCCATTACTTAAGTTGTAAATCCTTTCATAGCATACAACATATTTTCATTACTGAACGTTAGTACAATGCTAATCCTAGAAAATCCACTATACTTTTCTCAGAAAAGTTAGTTATTAGGGATTAATCTTTCATTAAATTTGTCTGGGGAATTATACTTTTTAATACCTAGTGTTTTCAATATACACTGTATTAGGATTTCTAATCTTCATCTAAGCAAGGTAGTCTAGTCAGAGACATACAACTTCTGACTTTTGGAACGACATCAAGGTAGGTTAACAATTATTAAGTATTCTACTTAGCGATATAGCCTATGAAATGAAGTGTAGAATCGACTAATATTATAATGAGGTAAAGCGTTGTGAAATTGTGAGTTTGTGACGCTGCACGCTGTAGGGACTAATCTCTGGATCGACTGAACCGATTTTATTAATTTACAAATTTATATCAGATTATTTGTGAGTGTCAAAGGCTTTTAACCGAGAAATTAAAGTATTTAAGCCGCAAACTCGTTTTTTATAAGTATTAAAATCATAGTCATAGTAAAAAATTTTGCGCCCAATGAAGTGGGCACAGGTGAGCTAGTTTCTTATAAAACATTAGTTGTCAATACATAATAACACAAGTAGGCACAACATGTGCAACGTGTCGAAATGACAAATGAAATATCTCGATAATGTTGAACTGCACTATCGTACTATGCTAGAGCAGGAGATAGAAAGAAAGAAAGAAAGAAAAAATCATTTATTCTTGTAGGACCTCAAGGATCACTAAAGTTTCGTTTTACATGCTAGGTGATTCTAATGCCTAATACTATTTTGTCGACCACGAGAAGATTTCTCGTGTTGCACTGTTAGGTAAACATAGTGGTTATATTCTCTTTGCTGTTAGGCCCGAAGGTCTACAAGGAACTGAAGGCTGTTGAGTGTTCCGCACAGATTGTGACACAGCGGGTTGACTTTGATTAATTACAAGCCGTGAGGCTCCAGTCATTTACAAGCAAGCTTTATTAGTACAGAGTTCGAAATTCTATTAAAGGTCAATAGCCTTGGCCTTTGAATATTTCCATAGCAACATTATTTAATACGAAAAAAAGAAACAGTGTCTTTTTAAAATTAATAGAAATCGCGGGATCCTCTCAAATTCATGGTTCAAAGCTCAAAAATCTTGGGATCTGCTGGTCGATTGCCACGCATGCTGAAAGTTAAGGCTAATACCATTTTATTTGTGCTAATACTCTCAATCAGTCACCTTTCGAACAGGAAAAACTTAATCCAAATTGGTTTATCTGCTTGGGAGCTACGATGCCATGAGTCACAAACACACCATACCTCAATCAAACTTATGAAACCCTCGTCATAATCGGAGGATATAAATATACATGAAATACAGCAACAGTCACCACATCAAAACAATTTCTAGTAGGTACCTACAGTTAAATCGGAATCTTAAAACAATGAATGTCAAAATACTCAGAACGTTCACAATAGATCAGTAAAATTAAATATTTACATGGTATAAAAGCTCCAGTGATGAGACGCACAAACAAATCACTCGGCATTATACGGACTCGCTGGGTTCGTGTGTAAGCCACCAATTTCAATTTTAAGCGACTACCTACTTGTCACAGTTAAGATTTTAGACCAAGGTAAGTATATAATGGTGCTCCCCCACCGCCAGCATTCGTCTGTAATGTAACGTTACATACTGAGCATTACAGTGTCCATCTTGTTACGTACGATACAATCTATAATATGTTGATACTAGGTACCACTATCAACGTAATAATGGCTGGGATTCACGACGACACTGACACTCGACACAAATGTCGACACTAGTGTCGATTGCTTTAATTGACATCGAGACTACACGGTAACTAAGTGTGGCGGCAGTGGACGCACATAGACAGTCAATGTATTCACCGTGTATGCGTGAGATATGCTCATACCCAGATAAAGATTTTTCGAAAGAATTGAAATATTGCCGGTATCTAAATCGACGACATTTTTACGTGAATAATTTCTTGTGTGATATTTTTGTATAGGTATACGTATAACACCCTTTTAGGTGATCACAGTTTATAAATGTATAATCCTTATAACAACGGCCGGTCGCGATATATTGATGGAGCTGATAATGGATTTATTGAGTCGCAGTCAAACACTGAACTGGGCAGATGGGTAGACGACATCCATAAATTCGCGGGCAAAGGTGGATCGGTCTGGCGCAGGATCGTGGCGTAAGGGAGGACCTATTCCTAGCCACGGCCTCCCTTAGCCTGTGATGATGATGATGATAATGATGATGATGATGTTGTTACTCTTTCACGCAAAAACTACTGAACTCTGAAAGGTCACTTTTTATACGTATCTAGCATAGTTACTTTTCCTTTCTTGTCACTGTTAGGTAAGTAATTCAAATGAAAATAAACGACTACAGATTTAGCAAACATCTGAGCTATCTGTAGAGAACTTGTAAGCTTTTTTACTAATTTAAAAACCGGTTTTTAGCTATTAGAAGCTAACAACACATGCTATGATGAAAGCAAAAAAGACTAAAGCCTATGTACAGTCGCGGAATGAAAAGGTTGACCATTTATAGATCTGGTATTGCTTGCTCAGTAGGTATTAGTTTGACAGCACTGTTGTTGCAAGCACATGTTACCAACGCGTCAAATGAATTTCTTTGAAACCTGGTCAGCCCTTCGATCAAATAGGTCAACCTTTTCGTTCTGCGACTGTACATTAATGTCTTAGGTACCCTGACTCACATGGAGTTCCTATGGTGGGCGGCATCGTAATAGCAGTAAACGCGTTATGCCAAAGGGGTAACAAAATACGTTGACAAAACAAAAAAATACTGTTTTCAAAACATTACCACAGCAAATTCACACACAAGGTTTAAACATTTAGGATTTCGACGAAGCATTTTATTACATTTTATTAACGTTGACATGAAATATTGTAGGTACATGGATTGCTAACAATGTTGCAGATGGTAATGTATTGTTTTCGGTTTTGCTTTATGAGGTAAATATTTTTTCCTTTCGATGTTCCCAAGAGAATGTGTACATAAAACGACTCATGATTTATGGTCAAAAACCTGAGGTGGTAATTATTTGTCCTTTGCTCTATTAAGGGTTAACCCAAGGTATTTTTTCCGAAACGTTGGCGCCAAGAAGAAAAAAAATAATTTCAGTAGGACCTCAAGGATCACTTCAAACATAATACATACTAGATGATTCTATTGCCGGTTCCAACGCGACTGTAGTTACTGATCCTTCTAGATTTAAAGTAATCACAAGGTTCAGTTCAGTTTTATAATCTATAAAGTTCTTAAGGAATCCCAAGATTCTCCAGCCAGACCATGGAAAGCGAAGCCGAGGGAGCAGAACAACAAAGAATCCTCAACAATTGCATTGTCCACTCCCCAAGTTGGTAAATTCATAAGCACAGATAAGTAATGAAAACCTTCTAATTCATTCCAGTTACATTGATGTTATAAGAATGGAAGTGGAATTAAGTATTCAAATATATTTTATCTTTTTTTTTTATTAGGCTGGTTAGGGTTGAGATTTATTATGACAACTTCTGTGGCGCAGTGGCAGTAGCGAATTGCCACTTCGCTATTCCTCCTAAATACAAAATAAAACTATTACAGAGGTAATCAAAAATAGCATAGATAGGTTTCACAAACTGAACATTCAACTTCTTTTGTTCAACGCAATAATAAAATAAAATAGGCGGCGACGCTAGTTTGACGCATACAGACACCTTAACGAACGAATGACACATAATTAGTGGCGTAACTTGGTAGGTAAAATAACTACTTATTATTAGAGGCCTTCTAATTTACGTCGAAGTGCGGTATGAGTTTTGATTCGCAACTGATGAGTTTTAAGGCCGTCTTATGGCAATAAAATAATAAGCAATTCTAAACCTCAAAGTACAGGTAAATTTGGTATTCAACAGAGCTCAAATCCAAAAAATAAATCAGGAATAAATGAGCCTAATACTTTTTTACAAGACCTTACCAATCAGCCCAGCTTCTCTGAAATTGAAGAAATCACTAAGTGTTTTATTCTCGTTCCGAATGGAGCCTCCACTGAATTATAAATCAGTGTTAAAAGGATTTCATTGTGTTTGAAATTTAATTTAGTCTTTTCAGATGTGGGGCCTGACTGGGAATTAAAACACGCACACATTTTACAGACTTTATTTAGGTGAACTGTTTAGGTAAGGTTAATTTTGTCCCGACTATGCATAGTTAGTGTCATGCTTCCCAGAAGAACCATCCCGGAATATGTAGAGTTATATTTTCGTTTTAAATCGTACTGATTTACAAATGCGATAGTGTCTTACTTTTTACGCTATATCTAGTGGATAGATTTGACTGAAACTTCTTTTATGACATGGAATTAACAGGGTACCAGTCGAGCCAAATCTGAAAGCAGAATGCAAATTTATGTAGCACGAGGACTACAGGTCTTCTTGTTTCGATTTTACAGTTAAAATGATTCAATTTTCATTGTATTTAGTGCTGCCTCCATCCTAGTATAGTATTATTTTATCTGTGCTCCATCCCACCCACGAATATCACGTGGGAGGCACCTACGCTATTTCCCGGTAAGTGGCTCATAATTCGAAATAACAAACAAAAATACATACAGTGAGCCATAAAATTACACCCTGTATTTTATGGCATCAAAAAGGATATTATTTAGGATATTTCTACAGCCGTGTTGGCCGAGTATCATAATAATCATCAATCATCAATCAATATATATTATTATAGGTATATAAAACAATAAGCATTTTTGTGGAATCAACTCACAGACCATACCGCTGAAGCTATGAAGCTGAAATTTGGAAGGTAGCTTCCTTTTAAAACAAAACTACGTACTAAGGCGGGATTTTTTGAAATTCTACCCCTAAAGGGTTGAAAAGGGATGAAAACATTTGTATGCAACTTTTTAATGCGTAAAGCGATTTGCTTCAAACTCGGTATAAATATTGTAAATGATAAATAAATGTATAATATAAAAAATCCCGCCTTAGTACGTAGTGTTGATTTAAAAGGAAGCTACCTTCCAAATTTCAGCTTCATAGCTTCAGCGATGTTTTTCAGGAATTAAAAAAAAAATCTTGGTTTGGATACTATACCTAAAATATATACAAAATAGTTTGTCACGTGTTTCAGGAATTATAAAAAACACCAAAAAATAGGTAAAAAGTAAAAAAAAATCAGCCTTGTTTATTACGAAGAAATTCACGCGAACGAAGTCGCGGGTGTCTGCTAGTAATTAATATAATTGGACATTCAACACAGCGTCATCTAGTCCCAAACTAAGCAATTTAATGCTTGTGTTATGGTAATTGGTAACTAGACTGATATTACTATAATACTTAGTTAATAGTAGGTACCTTGACATTCAATTCGAAGTTCGTGGGTTCGAATCTCGGCTGTGTACGTGCACTGAACAGTAATAAAATAAATAACTCAATTATTACTCAATTACTCAATTATTTATTATCAATAAATTATCATTACAGATATAGGTACATCCAAAGCGAAATATATATATAATAAATAAATGTTTAATAATAGTGGCAATTCTGGATGTGTGAAGGAAAGCACCGCAAAAAAACACGCCTCGTCGTAATTATCTAACCATTTTGATTACCTAGTCTATTTTATAGCCAGTAAAGTAAGCTACTTGTAAATATTTTAAGTTGAACTGTACCTGATAAAGTTTTTCCTTTCGACTCTCGTTACCTCATATTTAACTTGTTCAAGGTTGAAAACTTTCGCGAAGTAAAAATTAATATTTCAATTAGGCGTTCGGGAAAAATTAATAAAATGAGCGCATGCCTCATAAATTATGAACGTTGAGCTTTAACAATTGACCCGAATTAAGGCCGTATTCACAATGATTACTGTTGGATGATATTAACACCAATAAGTAGTTTTAAGATTAGTGTCCATGAAAAGAACTAGATGGCACCACTAGCAATAATAGAACGCGCTATCGTTGCGTTCTGCCTCGCCAACCACTTGACGAGCCGGTGATTTATTTATAATTCATTTTTGAGTAATATATAAACCTTCAATATTTGTATGCGTTTTAATTACTCGCCATCCCCTTGGTATCCTCGTCCGATATTGTTCATGGTCCTTCGAGAGCCGGATTTGAAAGGATACAAGGAGTGGCAGGAACCTTTTTTGTGTGGTTTGTTGAGAAAACAAACAGACCACAGCCCCGCGCGCGCCCGGAAAAAGTAGTGGATCGCTACTGGGTGCCTATACCGAATTGTCTGCCGAGTCGACGACGATGTTACGTTGACGTTTGCGGTAGCACAATCGGAGAAGCTTACCCTGGTGGAAGAATCCCGGACGGAGTGCTGCGGAGGAGGAGAGCGCCAAGTGTGCGCAGGAAATAACCGATTGCTGACCTAAGGAGTCAGCTCGTATAATTAAAAGTGAAGTGAGTCTGGACAAACTGTGAGTACTTTGGAAACTATTGAAGAATTGTGGAACTTTAGTAGTTTGTTAGAAGTAAATTTTAGACTTAGAATAATTTTAAGAAATTGGTTGAGACGGGGAACCTATGCCCAATTTTTGATTTTTATCAAAAGACTTGTAGAATTTCCAATATTTTTAATTTAAATTTATATAAAGACCTTTTTATTGTAAAGAATAAAGATGGAGGAAAAACTTGTAGTGCAAACTGACATTTATAATAATTTGGGTAAGGCTAGACGAAATTTCAAAAACTCTCACAAAGAAAGAATAACAGAAGCTTATGTTGAAGTGCGCTTAGAATCGCTAGAACAGCTATGGCTGTCTTTCTTAAAGACTCATCAACATTTGCTGGAAACCTATGGTGTGAGGATTATGGCACATGATTATATCAAACGCGATATTTATGACCAGGCTGAAGAGATTTACATAGAGTACAAAACCGAGTTGAAAACTATTTTAAATAATTTTGACAAATCATCTCGAGCGGAAACTTCAGTCGGGGGGGGATACGCACCTTCAGTGTCAAAGTTTGTGCTGCCAAAAATCAAAATACCAAAGTTTTCCGGAAAATATGAAGAATGGGTTACATTTAGAGATTTGTTTTCGTCACTAGTTCAAAACAATGATAACTTAGATAATGTTCAGAAAATGCACTACCTAAAAGCATATTTAACAGGAGAAGCTGAGCAGCTTCTTAGACAGATTCCTATAGCAGCAGATAATTACAATAAGTGCTGGAAATTGTTAATAGACCGATACGATAACAAACAATATTTATCAAATTGTATACTGAAAATGTTGTTCAGTCAAAAAAGTCTACTCTTTGAGTCGGCACAAGGTCTAAAGGATTTGATAGACACTGCAACTGAATGCCTAAGTGCGTTGGTCAATGTAGGAGTTGATGTTTCAACTTGGGACATTATTGTGATACACATACTGACTTTCAAGTTGGACGATGAGACTCGAAAGCAATGGGAGTTTCATGTTACTGGAAGTATTGCATCAAATACTTTACCGACTTTCGAGCAATTTAGCAGTTTTATAACAAATAGATTTCGGGCTCTAGAATTTGTAGGACAAAAATCTAGTACAAAAGTCGTTGATAAAACTAGATCAGTGCATGCTTCACTGCCTGCAACCAGCTACCATTGTGCCTACTGTTCTGAAAATCATAAGATATTTATGTGCAAACTATTTCAAGCTCAGGACAGTGACAATCGTCGACAATTTGTGCTGGAGAACGGAATTTGTTTCAACTGCTTGGGAACAAATCACTCTGCAAAGGCTTGTAAACTTGCAATTAAATGTAGGATTTGTAGACGTCGTCATAATACCTTGCTGCATCCGAGGACTCAAAGCAAAGAAAAGTTAATGGCCGCTATGATACCCGAAGACGAGGAGGAAGAACAAGCGGAGGAGCCAGTGGAAGAACCCACTGAAGAAATACAAGTAAATACAGCTTGTGTGCAAAACAAACCTGTATTACTAGCAACAGCGTTGGTAAATGCTGAAGCAACAAATGGATCATACCAAACGGTAAGGGCCCTACTTGACCAGGGATCGCAAGCCTCGTTTGTGACTGAAGCGGTAGTTCAGCTTTTACAGCTTAAGAAGACACCAGCTCGAGGCATAATATCTGGAGTAGGTGGGGGAAAGACGGTCCAATCTAAATATGTCGTGGACATAAACCTTACATCTAAAGTGGAGCCTTATGAAATAATAAATGTTAAAGCTCATGTGTTGTCTACCATCACATCCGTCCATCCAGGAAAACAAGACCAAGATGTACCGTGGCTCAAATCAGCTGACTTTTGTTTAGCGGATCCCGAATTTTATACCCCTAATGAAGTAGATATTTTATTAGGCGCTGATATATATTGTCAGATCATAAAAGAAGGAATTCGTAGAGATCCAAGTGGACTATTAGTAGCTCAGGCAACATCATTTGGTTGGATAGTGTCTGGAATAGTAGGAAACAACAACGTATATGATGGGTCTATAATTATAATGCACAACACTTTTACAGATGAAAGGAACGTTCCGAAAGAATTTTGGAAACAAGAAGCTGAAATGGTTTATAAAGAAAAGAAAATTCTAACAGACCAAAAATGTGTGACAACAGATTCCTGTATAGAAGAGTTGCACACTGGCTGTCGTAATTTGGAGAAGAGCATCGAAGTTTACAAGCAAACAAATGAAGACATTGATGATAATGATGAATTGTTGAAGAATCAACATAATTACAATAATATATTGTACATTAAACTAGAAGTTAAAATGGATTCAATAATTACCATTCCTAGACTTAACTGGAGCCGAAGTGATGACTTTTACCACTACAGGGTGATTCCGCGTAAGCTAGATGGAACTGTAAATAGAGGATATATTTTACTAGATATTGCGAGATTTGTAGAACCACTTGTTTGGATAGCACATCTTACTGTTGAAGCAAACTTAAGAATTCAAAAGCTATGGCCAGCAGGAGGGTCATGGGATGAGGTAGTTCCAGATAATTCATTAAAAGAACGAATAACTTACCGCAAAAGCCGGAAGAAATTAGAACGAGTGAACATTCCTCGTTATATACACTGGCAGCGACACGCTCGTAAAGTCGACCAAGTCCACGGTGGGCAGAGAAATATCTGTAAGCCTTGCTACAAATGCACCAAGATCCTTCTGGTACGTTGGCAACTCACACAGATATTGCTACTGGACTTTTGGTGTAATTGGCATCGAGACTACGTTCACCAGTTACAAGACGATACAAGTGGAGATATAAAAACAAGGTTGTGATATTGGTTTTAAGGAGTATGAGTAGATTTTTGATAGGTATATTGTAGACAAACCTTCCGATGCCCACAACGTAACGAGCAGTTACTCTATACTTACACAAAAACTCATTAAACGTCCAACTTCAAAGTTCGTAGTGTTTCCAGTCTGTGTCTGAGAAATAACATAGCCAGGCAGGATATTCCAATAATTTTAGAAACGTTTAATGTAACATATTTTTTTGGAAATTAGGATTTATTATGATTGTTATTGCTGAAGATTGTTGATTTATTTGTGTTTAGATTAGGTGTTTCTATAGGTTATTAGTTATGAGGTTGTTTTATGTAATGTGTTTGTATCTTGTTTCGTTGGTTTTATAAGTTTGTTTATGATAATGGTAATGTTTTTGTTGTTGTTTTTATGCAAGTTGTTATAATACATTAAGTTTATTTTGTTGTTTTAATCTTAGAGTGAAGAACAATATGCAAATGGCTCATATTGTTCTTGGTGGGCAGTATGTTGGATGATATTAACACCAATAAGTAGTTTTAAGATTAGTGTCCATGAAAAGAACTAGATGGCACCACTAGCAATAATAGAACGCGCTATCGTTGCGTTCTGCCTCGCCAACCACTTGACGAGCCGGTGATTTATTTATAATTCATTTTTGAGTAATATATAAACCTTCAATATTTGTATGCGTTTTAATTACTCGCCATCCCCTTGGTATCCTCGTCCGATATTGTTATATTTATTGATTGGAGCTTATTGCTAATTAATGGCAAAATATGCTACAAACTTTACTGTATGATTTATGCAGTGTCAAGCAGCAAATTTGCCTACACTTAAGGGCAGACTGTAGTGCCTTGGACATTGTTGAGATGGAATAGGCTTGCCCAGCACCTAACTCTACATGAAAAAGGCTCGAAGGACCACTATAATTGTAAATCAAAATAGTCTAGACTTTTTAAAACCAAATAGAGGGTAGCAGGTCGTTATTTTCCCAAATGTATTCAAATTATTCAATTTGATGAAGGTTAATTAACCTGTCAATAAAATACGCCCCAGAACGACAGCTTGTACTTAGTAACCATGTTTAATCTTCTTATTCAGAAAATTAAATATCACATATAATTTTATAACAAAACTTAGGATTTTTTTTGCAATAGTCAACGTTCCTTGTACTTTACTTTTCAATAATAAGGCATTTTTTGAAAACGCTCTAAAACCACTGCACTTATTATAATACCTATCTATATATTTCATTGTTTATGCTTATAAGGTATTTTACCGTTATTTAATGTAGCAGTGGTGCCGAGGAATATTAAGTCCAAACACCGTCGGAGATATATTGGTAATTTATTATTTATATGATTTCACAGGATTACAATTACGATTTACATAAATACGATACGTTAATTATTTATGTGCTCTCTAGGTACTACATGCCTGTGGGGTGATGACTGAGGTGGCAAGCGCAGCGAGCCCACCTACGTTCGCTAGATCAGCAAACGTAAGTAGGTCACTTGTGCAACTATGTTGCTACAGTATCTTAATATTTTCTTCAGATGCCTAAACGGAACATGGCGAAATTGGCGAAGTCGTGGTAAGCTGGTAATAAAATAAAGTTGAATCCTATATTATGAAGTTTGGTCATAATCATCCATCTTCCGCAAGTAATTTACCTACCGCATTACAACTTCAAAAGTTTGGCATTCGGATTTATTTGGGCTCAAATTTCATGAGGATCCCGGTAACTTTAGACTTTTACAGCCCTCCACGTATTGACCATTGTTTTTACTGTGGATATGGTGGGCTTAGCTTAGAGGATGGTTTAGGTGCTCGGCAAGCTTTTTCCATCTCAACAATGTCCCAGGCACTACAGTGTTAATAAGCGTTAGCAAAATTGCCTCCTGACACTGCATAAATCATCTAGTAAAAAGAGGTGAGGTGATGCTTTTTATTCCTATAATGCTTGTAATCCTAACATTCTATTGTCATAAAACAGACTAACCTTGTGCTGGTCTTCTGTCTATGATAGACAGAAGACCAGCACGGCAGTCGTTTAAAACGTGGCTTTATCGAATCGATGTTACACAATGAACTTCCACGTGTTTAATTCACGTTATTTGGTGAACGCCGGCAGCTGAATATTAATCTATGGTTCAGCTTGTTCAATCCCATGAGGGTGGGTTGTTTAGCACCAGAACTTTTATTTGGAGTTTCATACAAACACAATCTAACTAACGATGAAATGAAAAAAAAAAAATATTCTACAATAAATATGCTTGGACATTCCACACAGCGTCATCTAGTTCCAAGCTAAGCAATTTAATGCTTGTGTTATGGTAACCAGATGACTGATATATCTGCTACTTATTATATTATTATTTTTTTGTAAATACATACATAAAATAGGTACATTGAAAACACCAATATTATGCAAATATTGACACATTATTTGCAGATCATACAAACATTTATCCCGTTTTTTTACAGCGGGGATCGAACCCGCAACCTCTGCGTCTCAGGGCGTTCACCTACTGCGCCACAGAGGATGTAAAAAAATATCTCCATGACTGGACATTCCACACAGCGTCATCTAGTCCAAAGTTTAGCAACTCAATGCTTGTTATGGTAACTGAAGATGGTAACCTTACTACCTACTTAAATATATATTTTTTTGTAAATTAAAGAAGTTTTTTTTCTCATTTAGTTTTTAGTCTCAGTCATATTACACATAAACTAGTGCTGAGGGTACCGTAGGATTTGAATATTAGCTTTAGGACAGAAACAAGGCCGTTGCGAGATTATAGAAATTCACGTATTTGTTCACGGTGCTATTACGGTTCATTTAATTCGTGAGATTATTTTACATAGTACTTTATTAAACATACAATGACACAATTATTTTGTGAGTGAAAAAATTGGAAGTTAAACATTTTAAATTAAACTTTTGTTGGAAGCATAGATACTAGTGGCAATTCGGAGTACCTATCGCAAAAGCTAAACTTAACTAACTAAAAATGTTGTCGTCCGCGAGCCGCGCAGGTCTACTAGTCGTAAATAAAACTCGAGTCATCAATATCTTTGAAACAATGGCACATAATGACGTCTCCGCGGTAATTTACACGAACAATAGATGACATATTGTGCCTTTGTTTGAAGGAAAGACCGCGCTAATTACTCTTTTGTGACAGTAGTTACTCTCAAGATGTGCTCTCTTTTTAACTAAAATAAGAGGTTTTAACTACCACATTGGCCGAGTGGTAAATACCTCTATTCTCGTTCAGAAGGTTGTGGGTTCAAATCCCGGCTGTATATCAATGGGTATTTCGTTTCAAAAACAATATATGCACTGTATTAGGAGCTCTAAATGGTAAAGGAAATCATCTAGCTCTAGCGAGGAAACCATTTATTTTGGAGCTTTGGATATTTGTTTATATAATTTTACGAACTTACCTTGTAGGTACATGAAGTTATTTCATATTTTATATGAAGACCTCGTCTGAAAGTATAAGTAACACGAGCATAATTATGAACACTAAATAAAAACAACGCATAATTTTATTAAAGTTTATTTGCAACTATTAGGTACAACTTCACATAAATAGTTGAGATCTCAAAACATCGAAACTTATACATCACAATGTTATGTATAAAACAACAATCTACTTACCTAACAGATATTTCAGACTTCAAGAAGTAATTTAGTTTAAAATGGTGGTTAAAGTATTATTTTTACAAACAGACAGATCCAAGTCAGTGCTAAATGCGAGATCTTGCACTTAATTGGCTCAAAGGGTCACCATTGCCATTCGAGATGGTAATACTGCCAGTATCATGGGCTGGGCATATCAAGGACACACTTCCTTGGGGCATATTCGATTTATTCTGTCATTACTCGATAACAAAAATAGACGGGAATTCAAAACAGTTTTATTTAATATCTGTTCCTAAAATCAAACATATTGGAGAACTCTACGAAGAAGGATTTACCATAAAAATAATATTCACACAACAATATCCAAACAAATAAAATGTATTCATAAGTGGAGCGACGTGTGATCCGAGACGGCACATTTTGGCTCAACGGATCAGGATTGCCATACAATTGTGGAAATGCCACCAGAATATTAGGTAATAATATTTTAATAATATTGTTGGGTACTTATGTATTCAAGTAGGTTATTCGATCAAAGTTCACGTTATAACGACCTCTGTGGCGCAGTGGGCGAAAGCCCGCCTGAGACGCAGAGGTTGCGGGTTCGATCCCCGCTGCGGGACAAATGTTTGCATGATCTGCAAATATTTGTTTCGTGTCTGGGTGTTTTCTATGTATAATATGTATGTATTTACAAAAAAAAATGTATCTATGTAGTTTATCAGTCATCTGGTTACCATAACACAAGCATTAAATTGCTTAGCTTGGAACTAGATGACGCCGTGTGAAATGTCCAAGGATATTTATTTATTTATTTATTTATTTATTTATTTATTTATTTATAAACCACAAATACATTGTTATAATCCTAATTCTAGGCCCCTCAATTCTTTAAGCAAATATTGCTTAAGCCCGAACATCTCTTGTATCGTGCTCCATTTTCAGCTCTATAGCGATCGAGAATTACGAGTACAATTGTATTAAAGGCATCTTCAGAAAAAGTAGTATACAGTATACAAGGTTCGTTTTTTTTTGAGGGACAATGAATTCACCTACGAGTAAGTTTGAAAAAGAAAGATAAATAAATAAAATAAATAAATAAATATCCTTGGACATTCCACACAGCGTCATCTAGTCCCAAGCTAAGCAACTTAATGCTTGTGTTATGGCAACCAGATGACTGATAAACTACATAGATACTTTTTTTTTTGTAAATACATACATATTATACATAGAAAACACCCAGACACGAAACAATTATTTGCAGATCATGCAAACATTGTCCCGCGGCGGGGATCGAACCCGCAACCTCCGCGTCTCAGGCGGGTTTTCGCCCACTGCGCCACAGAGGTCGTCGATAAGAAATATGATCACGACTGTATCCCAGGGAGCGGTAGACATTTCTTAAGAAAGTAAGTTTGAAACCGAAAGTTATTGAAAGTTTTCTTTCTTCAAACTCACATTTTACTTATTTCAGTCGGTTTAAACACAATGTTTTTTACAGTACTTTTTACCACCATCTTAAACATAGAGAAAGGAAATATTACATATCACATCTAGAAGTAGCTACGTAATACCGACATCAGTAGGTACCTATCTTAAAGCTCAATCTCCCACTTTGGGATTATTTTGATTTTTGCAAATACAACTTAATATTATGTAGGTAATAGTGGCAATTCGGAGTGTCGCAAAAGCTAAACTTAACTAACTGAAAATGTTGCCGTCCCTTTCATAGCGATGGGAATAAAAAGGATGGCTTTAATTTTAGTTAGTATAATTTAGCTTTTGCAACACTCCGAATTGCCACTATTATATGCTATTAGTGATTCTCTTTTCAGATAAAATTATTAGTTATCTTAAGTTATTTGTAGTAAGTATAGTTTTCCTTTACTTTAAACCTTTGTCTATACATATAAATTTATAAAGAGGTAAAGTTGGTTTGGGGTAATCTCCGAAACTACGATGAGTAGTACTGCGATTTCAAAAATTCTTACACCGATTTTTAGCACGGAACGATGTGTAGAAGCCGCAGGCGTGAAAGCTAGTTTTATGTAAACTGGCCCCCCAGGGGAACACCAGCAAATCTTCTGTAACTTTTGTTTTAGTAATAAATAAAGTACCTACTTTTAGTCTTTTCTCTAACAAATTTTGTTTAGTTAAGAGGCACAGACTAAAATGGTCACTATTTAAATTAACAGTCTAAACTTAAAAGTGTACAGGACTTTTGTAGTAAAC
The DNA here is from genome assembly GCA_963582015.1 of Xanthorhoe designata. Lineage (NCBI taxonomy): Eukaryota > Metazoa > Arthropoda > Insecta > Lepidoptera > Geometridae > Xanthorhoe > Xanthorhoe designata. Next base: position 5,056,906 of record OY757053.1, read on the forward strand.
CTTATTCTCGGGGATTAGGTAATTTTGAAAATTATCAGTGTCATAATAAAAAATAATAAATCAAGCAGCAGGAATCAAACAGCGACAAGTCAAGCCTTTTCGATTTTGTATCACCCAATATTTTTATCTGTGGACTAATGGATCGAACATCCATTCTAAAAACAAAATGTTCAATCATCAAATTCCCAACTCGTCTAATATTATCTTTCAAAGTCATAAGTTCAATTTGCAAAAATCCTAATGCCTTTCTTCTATCTAGGACATTCTCTCGAAAGAGTCAAACCTGGAAACATCTATACAATTCTTAATATTTAGGTAGAAAATACAGGATGTTCACTATTTTACAGATACAACGTCAAAGAGACTGTACAATACTGCAACTGTGTGTCGAAATACAAACATACTGGAAATAACTCATACGCGAAGTGGGACGTACGAGTATCAAAATGAAACAAAACTAATTCGAGTTGCCGTTAATTAAATTATTATGCTAATTTATGTTACAGATTTCATTATATTAATATAAATTTTAACATGAATAACATTGCTTACTGAACATAATTAGTAGTACCTAATATACATTTATATAACTACTAATTACGTTAAATACACTAGAAAGAAAACGTTCAATAGTTTTTTAAAGCACAATTTGAACATAATATATTCTAATAATTAAATTGTTTAATGTCTTGTATTTTCGCGTTTAAAATTTATTTGATAATCTATTCTTTGTGTTCAACCAAGATTTATTAGCTACATATAAAAAGTAAAAGCCTGAAGAATGCGAAGTAAAAAATGGTAATTGTACTATAGAGCTTAAAAAGTAATAAATGAAAGCTCTTATCGAAGTAAACACTCGTTAACTTAAGCTTACAAGTTTGTACAATGACACACAAAAGTTGCAGAAACTTTCACATAGAAAAATATAATTACTTAGCAACAGTTAACATGTAGATATATTTGTAGAAGTTTATTAATTAGGTATCTTATTTTATTTGCAAATCTGAGTTTAAACAAGTTGTTAGATAGTATACAATAAGAGGTTTTTTACATTACTTAGGTATATCAAATAGATAGTTTTATATTTCGCGGCAAATAAATTATTAAATAATAAAGTAACTTTACGACGTTCGGATCACGACCTTCAAATCAAAAGTCGAGGCACAATACCCATCACGACTTTTCTTAATGCAATTAATAGATATGGTTATAATAACTTTCATTTCGCTATTAATCGTTTTTAACATAATTATATTTTTTAACGGAATGGTAAAACTATCGAATCATTGCGAACATCGGGGATAGAAAAATATAGGGTATAGAAAGGTTACTACTATAAACGAAAATACATACTAACTTTGATCGTAATTACTAAAAAAATTTAAGTAACGTTATTGTTTGTACAATGTACTGCGTAGCATTATTCGTAGACATGCTACGGCGTAAACGCTCTACGACGTAGCTCTATTTGAAATGAATTGTGTTTTTCCAACTAAAATTATTTTAAAATTGTTTGATGAAATTGTTAATTGTATATTTATTTTATTTGTATAATTATGTATGCTTATACTCAAGACAAATTGTGTATGGACATACATTTTTAAAATAATACAATAATCATTATTATTAAGTATACGAAATTCTGCAAAGTAGTGTACTTATAAAACAGTCAAGATTTTAATTTAATAAAGAAAAACAACTTTAATTAGTGAAATCTAATTAATTTTGCGTCAGAAAAAGACTTGATAAGAACCAAATTCATGTCTCAAATAATTTTTCACACAATGCACATCTATTTAAATGATGAGAAAATAAATTTATTTTTAATATTCTTTCTTATTTAATTACGAATAAAACATCTTTTTCATTGGAAAAGTTAAAAGAATGAGGTAGTTAAATAAAATTTTATTTTATACCTTATTTCATGGGCAATAAAGTGAGTAATCGATTGTTTAATTGAATGGAAGCGTATGATGAATGGATGACTGGGCGCGATGGATACAGGGTAAAATTAACTATTTGAACCGTTCAACATTAATCCTTATCGCAATAAATATAAGTTTTATTTTGATTTGAAAATAAAACAATGTGTATAGATGAAAGTAAAGCTTTTGTAAGAATTAGTTCAAGAAATTATATTATTTTATTAACGATCAATAAAATCATTTTTAAATGATAATTTCGAATCAAAATGATATTTTTATAAGCAAAGACAGGTTTTTTTTTAAATTAGAAATTTTAATTTTGTTTCTTTTTCGAAAAACAGAACTATGACATATAATTTTCTTGTCTTTTACTATAATTATATGTATTATATGAATTATATATTTCGTATTTTTGGAAAATAGTCCGATTTAACATTCCTATGGATAATCTTAATTATTAGATTAAAATAAATTATATTTTTACCAGTAAATTGTTATTTTTTTGAAGATTTTTTTTACTATAAATTTATTTGAGTCAATTTTATTGTAAACAGGATAACCCATATTACTTGTATACAGACAAGGAAAGATATGATTATTCATATACAACAATTAGGTAACTACAATAAACGCAAATAAAACATAAAGCTTTTTCTATCCTTAGAAATTGAACCAACACAAGCCAAGCCACGGCCGGGGCTTACGTACCACGAGCTAGGAACACAAATTTTCACTAATTAATATAGATTTTGAGGCACGCGTTAGGCGTCACCAAAATGTGCAAGAACGCGTAGCGAGACTTTTGTTACATAATGGGCACGTGGAATTTTGCTGAAGTATAGTGAAAATGCGCTGATATCGTTTCAAAAATTAGTACACATCCTCGCAGAACTTATCTACCACGCATGTATCTGACGGAAGCGAAGAATAATGTAAGGTATCGACATTATAAGACGAAATAGTGATAGAGTACCGATGTGTGATCAATTTTGCATAAAAATCTGCGTCTATTTTCTTTGAGAGAATGCTTCCATATTGTATTTGCGTTCATTTGGTAAATGTTAAAAATGTTACACCTACTTATCTATCAAGTAAACACTTAAATTAATTAATATTAACAAGGAAGATTTTAGTTAACAATACAGTGTGCAATATAATTACTCTTGAAAATTGAAACGAGCTTCAGACCATGTTTTCAATTACCACTAAACAAATAATTGGTCAGTTTTTGCACTCGATGGAAGGTATTTTTTCAAATTTCGATTTCTGAATAAAAATATTTGTTGCCTGACTCGACGTTTCGACTGTGTTGCACTATTTTTCAATTTTAATACATACGTATTTCTTAAATGATAGCTGATAACTGTTATGTCTAACAAAAACACCCAGAGTACAAAATTAACAATAACACTATTTAGTAAATCGTAGTACCTAATCACGTCAAGCAAGACCCAAGAAGAAATAAAATCATGTCTGAGTACACCGATTCACAATTTTAAAGAGTAGTCATATGACACCTTGTATAAAAACATTCTACACCATTATAAATCCGTCCAATTCGAATCACTTAATCTTTACCCAAGAATGGTCAATACTTCAATTACAATGGTAATACTTCTATCATTTTCTTCATTTCTTTCTGTCAATCGACAACCATGTCAATAAGTACTCTTTTCTTTTATACTTCTTATTATCATTCTAAAATACAATTGAGAAAAAACCACATTAATTTAAGTAGAAACGAAGTGTTGCATTAATGTAAATACTCCATGATGTATTAATTATTCCTTACATCTAAGAAAAAATCCCTTTCGGCAACTCGGTGCTGAGTTATTGGTTACTACTCTACTAACGAATGTAACTTCATGTGCACTAACTAATTAAAAACAACTTGAATATTTTGAAACCAGCTTTAGTTTAAGTGTTTTAATATTGCTGCAGTTTCTGTATAAATAATTGCATTATCAGTAGCTAGGTAAGTACTAGTAATGCAATATTGTATTTCCAATCAGTATCTTTCATAAAACGACCTTTACCCAAAGTTATAAAATCGAAGTGCGTTTCGGATTACCGACGAATGGAACCTTTTATGAGGATGGATGGCACTATAATAAATTCAGGTTTTGTTATTCAAGTATGCTACGTTAAAATGAACTTTATTTCTATCATGTCAAGTTTCATATTCTCTTGTTCAGAGATACGGCACAATCAAGTGATTGGTAGGAATGTAAACCATTATACGTTGACAATAAGTTTCGTTATCGTTTGAGGGATTCAGATTTTATGCAACGACACTCAACTAAGAGATAGTACGCGTTTATAACGCGCATTTTAAGAACCACGGGGTCTAATAAGTACATGCGTACACATTGAAACGCATTCAAAGCGCGCCTCAAGATGTTTTAAACCTAGGTTTACAAACCGCGCGTTTTCTAATGCCTAATGTGTACAAACAAACTATAAGGCTGACCGCACTAGGACGATTGTAAATAGATTGTAAATAGTAGCTCTATGTGGTTTGACATTCGAGTGAAAGTTCATCAACGCGCCCCGAATTCGGGTTAACTCGTACCAATTCGGATAAACTCCTTTATAGCGATTCCGTGTGTTATTTTACGGAATTTCGTTATTAAAATGTCTGACACGAGTTTCTTTGATCTCGGGACTACAGATTTTGCATTGGTCGATAGTTTAGTCGGGTTGGGCTGCTGGTACGAATACATGGCCAATACATGTATAAGAAACACACATCAACAGGTACATCTTTAAGGAATGAGCCTACTATCCAGTACCGGGTCTTACCTGTATCTGGCTCGGAAATATAAAATTACAGTTTTATTGGCACACTGCTGAATGGTGGAAGATTGCCAAAAGAGGGGTCAGTAGAGGATTTTGGGGGAGACCTTTGCCCAGCAACGGGACATAAAGGTTATTAAAAAAAAAGTTTTATTATTTTATTCATGGCACGCGTTGATCGGTGACTGAACTCAAACTCAAGTGGGGTTCTCGTCATATAATGAAATACTAAAAACATTTTGTTTACCTCGCACTTTCTTAATAATGTCTTAGCACGGTATGGCATGGTCATGTCGGCAAATACCATGATACTGATATCCAACCAAACTATCGACCGTTAGAAGTCTGCAGTCTGCGTCTCAGTAGGGTTACCGGTGGTTTTTGTGTAATATCTATCCTCGCTCACGTGTTAAGTATTCTAAATGTATGGAATTTTTAGTTCATGTAAGTTACCGGGGGAGGCGCTGCGCTGGATTTTGATACATTTGTGATACTTGACTCGGTATCGAGGACAGTATCCAATACTACGGTAAACTGGCGTTAACCCCCCTGGTTATCTACTCCGACAAATGTACTAAGTTGCGCTCTCGTAAAGTGAGAAACGACAGGACAGTAAAGATTTATTACAATCCGAATGGGGTGACTTTATTAACTCCTATTTACACCACATAAGCTAAAATTGATGGGTCAGTCGTATATGAGTAGTATTTGTTTGTTCGACAATAACTTTTGACATATTAACTCAATCGTCATGAAAGTAACCCTCTTTGTTCAATACATCTATAGGTGTTTGGCATCTTTGTTTACCTCAGGATGTAATGAAACCGCATAATTAAAATGAATGTCTTGATCAATGTAAAATGCAGATACTAAGACTTTTTGTTACCGTCTTAAAATATCGTGCTTTTTGAATGAAATATTGATTTGATACCTTTTAATTTTGCAAGACAAATTGCTGCTCACATTTGGTTTCCGCTTGATCGATTATAAGTATTTTTAAATTGATTACTACTGATTGTTAATTAAGATTTAGCGATACATTCAATAAGAAAATCCATAAAACAAGGAGAACATAATATATGAGTTGTAGTGTCATGAGAGGATGCTTAATCTTGAGTCTTCACGACATTTCAAAGAAAGTAAAAGTTGTTTACCAAAAGTACCACGAGAACATAGGCTTAGAGGACGTGTAGATTCTCGCACGACTTAGACTTGGATATATCGTTGATGCATATCTTCTGTAGCAGATCCCGGGCGATGCTCAGCGAAATATGCGTCCGGGAACTCGCCAGTTTAGCCGGTTTTGCTTCCTATAACCAAAACAATAGAACTCAAATTCCTTTACACTTTACAAATCATAGAGTGGATATTCCTTTGAAGGTGACACGCAAAATAAGCGTATGAAACCTCGAATTCTGTTCGTTGAAATGAATAAATGCTAGAGGTTTTTTATCGCTCAGTTTTTCCTGGAATTGATTTTAATCATATTCGTTCTCGTTATTTTTGTAAAGATTTATAAATCATGTTGTATTCTTTTCTATTGGCTTCATTTGTATTTCTGACTTTCTCATTTACTTTGTTAAATAAAATTCCTTCCTAAGTATACTATTTTTATTATTTTTTACATATCTGATGAATGGTTTTGGATAATTGGACTTGGTTTATGTCGTTATTTATGCATACTGACTGTACTGTTTTTTCAACTAATGTTTTTAAAGAAGACTGATTCGTCATTTTGAGTTTAATTTTTTTAATTGCCATTTTTTATTCTGACCGGGTTTGAATCCACACTGATTAAACCGATCCTTCTTGAGCCGTAGTGCTACGAAAACTATAATCGAAAATATTGTGAAAAGGTTTTAATGTCTGTGGCATTCGTGTCATTTTAGAACGAACGAATCGCTGAAAAATCTTTTTAACTTGGTTACTTCCTGATACTCGCACATATCGGTCAAGTGGCCGCCACGCTGCGATATTCATGCACATTCAGGCTAATTAGATGAAATTAGGTCAGTTTTTATAACAGGGTGCGGTTGCAATTCGAACAAAACTGTACCCTACTAATAAATACTGCTGAGTAAGATAAATACTTAAAGAAATTCTAATTATATGAAAACCCATCAACATTTTGATTCCAACAGGATTCAAACCCACATTCATTCAAACGATCCTTCTCAGTATTATAAAACATATGCAAGCTGGTATTTACTGCAAACTTTACCTTTAATATAAACCCGACGTTTCGACCGGATTGCGCCAATGTGACACTGTTAGTGTGAACCGGCCCTAATTACCATTTATGGAGATCAAGAAGGTAGTTGAATAAACGCCTTCGCTTTGCTGTGTTCTCCAATAATTCAGTATTCCCACGACCATTTTAAAAAAAGACGACCCCTCTTATGCTAGAATACTTTAATCACCTAAACCATAAAATCATATAATGACGTTAGCTTGAAAATTTCGATGACCGATTATCGCCAAACTTAGAGTTATATTCATTTGAATTCATAGAACACAGATAAAATAATACTATACAGTATAAGTTCTAGCAAATTTTTACCTTTTTCTTCGCCTGCTTCTTCCCCCTGGATTCTTTCAGTCGGATCTGCTTGAGAATCCCTACAAGCAGCTCGTCTACATTGTGTTGGATGCCAGACGATGTCTCTATGAACTTCGCATCCCGTGTCGTGGCCAGGGCTTTGCCCTCTGTGAAAGAACCAATGAGCTTAAAAATTGGAAAAAAAAAACTTAGGCCTTTTACATCTTTACTAGATGATTTATACAGAGTCAGGAGGCAAGCTTTGCCTACACTTAACGGGACACTGTAGTGGCATAAATAATTATGCAGGTAAACGTGCATGCACGTTTACCTACACGTTTTCCAATTTTACATAACTGTACAAAATAAAAATTTTGTACAGTTATGTAAATATGCACGTTTACGTTTGTTGAGCCACCTAAGGATCGTTGTAAACTATCTATAGGTAGATAATCAAAATTGATGGTGAGGGATTGCTTGTAACTTGGTGTCATGTATCTCTTTATTTAATTTCATCTGTCCCCGTGTCTGTGACCTTAAAATCTTACTAGTATTTTTAGATTATTTTTTTTTATTTATATACATAACATACATTTAGATAAATTAAAAAAAATAATTTAAAAATACTAGTAAGATTTTAAGGTCACAGACACGGGGACAGATGAAATTAAATAAAGAAATACATGACACCAAGTTACAAGCAATCCCTCACCATCAATTTTGATTTCCGCCACTATTTCACGAATCTAGACTAATGCTAGGTTTTCGGGTCAGTGTGATAGATGTGCTAGGCTCGGCATAATATTGGGATTGTAATTTTTTCGCCTCGAAATTATTTTGTTTTGTCTTCTAACCAATCTAATAAAAAAGAAGAAAATAAATATTGTTTTTCAGATTGAAACGATACTTGAACTTCAATAAGTATATCCCAGTTAATTCATTGAATTTTTGCCGTCATAGTGACACCGCAATTTAGTGCGTAATTAAGAGTCCGGCGACGTGGCTCGGCAAAATTCAATTACTCGCGCGTTCAAACATCGACACACGACAAAATCTTGATGTGATTGTCATTTTGCATCTGTGTGCGTGAGCGTGCGTGACACACGCACACAAACGCACTGTTAGAAAAGGTTAAAAATGTATTAAATGTAAATGCATGGCTATTTTGCAAGGAATTTGCTTGTCTCCCGTAGTCCCAAAAATTATGACTGAAAATTGTTTTTATTCTTCACACAGTGTTGTTTTTCTGATACTAGACCATATAAGCTATGTTTCTTACAGAAGGAAACTTAAAATATCCTAGTGTTTAATACTATATAAATATTAAGAAAACATGTCTTCTATGATGTAAAAATATGCAAAATGCGATTCGGTTTAATTTCACTTTAGCTAAGTATTTTGAAAAAAGCTTCTGGCAGAAACCTAGATAAATGCTATCCTAATACGAATAATAGCATACTATGCTAAAGATATGCTCAAATTTCAAATGGTTATGGTATTACGTTTGTATGGGGAAGTCGTACAGCGCAGAAGCCTTAATAGCGCTAAAATCTTTTGCTATGTCAAAAAAACCGCTTACGTTCCATTAGTGATGCTATTAACAAATTAAGTCGGCTATGACACTGATGGAACGATCCTTGGATTAGAAGCCAAGGTTTGTCGATGAAAGTTTATGAATATTTTGATTCATTGAAAGTTATAGGTTCTATTTTGCCACTTGTAACTAGTACCTACCTACGACGTACCCAAGCGTATCCTATGATCCGTAAGTGCGAGTGAACGCGCACTACAATCTGTACTGCTCTCACGTTTATACAGACTATAAAAATAACGTTTGGCTATAGCCTATATTACTTACTTTTTAGTACATCTAAGAAACCTTGACTACAAAATTTTATCGCACCTGCTCAGGGAGGGCCATTAGATGGATTGTCTCGAAGACGCTTGAAACAGACGCATTATTTACGCTTGGAGGAGGGGGGAGGGTGTTTCTGTCTATTTTAATGGTTTTTTGGGGTCCTGTAGGTACTCTCAATCTCAATAGCAAAAGTACAAAAATTAAAATAAATATGAGCACGACTGTATTCCCAAGATGGTAGACATTTTTTTAGATCTTTTAGGCATTTTTTGACCTTTTGAAAATGCAGTAGGGTAGTCAGAGGTATGTCCAAATAATACTTAATACATCCCCACCAGCCCATCGACGCTACTAGAAAGCTACGTGTGCCTTAAAAACTTTTACGGCTGTCGAACGAGTGGAGATACAAAACAGAGGATGCCGATTGTATATTTCTTGTATTGTCTATGTCTTACGTTTTTCAGTTTTGCAGTAGCATCTATAGTAGTCTGTGGTTTTGCATGCTACCTCGAACGTAGTGTTTTTATTCTTTTTGCCTCAAACAACTTCAAACACCAGGTGGGTTATATTGATGACAGCATGATACATACCATTAGTGGTGACTTGTCTTGCCCTCGCAAGGTCAGCTTTATTGGCGACTAGCACAGCAGTCCGCTCTGTGGTAAACTGCTCACGAGCCAGATACGCCAGCAGCTCGCCAGCGCGGGTGAATGAACTCTTGGCCACTACGGAGTAGATGACCACGCACGCGTGTGGTTCGTAGGTCGACAGACAGTTTTCCACCTGGTAAACAATAAATACAGGCAATTCAAGTATAAAATTCTTTAATGTAACCCTGAAATCACACCTATAAAACTGTAAACGTGTGAATCTTTAAAGTTATTAATGATCATTGATCACATCACATGAGAAAGAGCGAAAATTTGTATGGATGTTTTTGATTTTTTTTACGTTTAAAGCATTAGCAGGATTGGCTAGCCAAGGCTCTATTGTAACCCCAGATCTTGATCAAAAAAACTATCATCATTTCATACATACCATCAAATTTATAAAGGCATTTTGAAAGCCAACATGCTCGAATTGTCTACGATGCATGCAATGAATTTAGAATTTCAAAGTCATCGCGACTTATCACGATGTAATTGCAATTTAATTTCCTGCAGCCCTGAGATTGAAGTATCGCAGTAGAGATTAAAAACTTTCAACTGAAAATGTATATAAAGTACTAGAACGTCATTTGATATTCCAGACTCCAAATGATAACGCCTGAAGTATTTTACCGTCTATAGATGTTAAAAATATTATAGGTGAGTATATTTGATTGAAGTATTTATTTTATTTTTTTATTTATTAACCTGTTATGTCCCACTGCTGGGCAAAGGTCTCCCCCAAAATCCTCCACTGACCCCTGTCTTTGGCGATCTCCCACCACTCCTTCTCAAACACGTCAAGATCGTCCCGCCAACGCCTTCTCGGCCGGCCTCGTCGTCGCCTACCGTTCTCGGGCACCCAAGAAGTAACAGTGTTTGTCCACTTCTCGGGTTGCATCCGGCTAACATGACCTGCCCAGTTCCACTTGAGCTTTGCTGTTATGCTCCCAACATCGGCAATGCCAGTCATCGAACGCAGCATTGTATTACGCACCCGATCTACTCGTTTAAAACCTAAAATGCTGCGTTCCATTGCCCTCTGGCAAATCTTAAGTCTAGACTTCTGAAACTCGGTCAGCGACCATGTCTGCGCACCGTAGGTTAGGACAGGCAGGATGCACATGTCGATGAGTTGGCGCTTTAGTGTCATTGGAAGGTCGCCCTTCATGTGCTCCTTCAAGGACCAGTAGCTCTTCCAGGCATTCTCGATACGACGATCGATTTCCTTGTCTTGCCTGTTTTCGAAGCTTGCTATCTGGCCCAAGTAGATATACTCATCGACATATTGCAGTTCTTGCCCGTCTACCTCGACCCTACGTTTCGTGCTGTTAGACATTATCTGCGTTTTGGACCGGTTCATCTGTAGTCCAGCCTCAAGACTTGCCGTGCTCAGTTCTTGGAGCATCTGTTGTAGTTCCTGTGATGTTGGAGCAAAAAGTACTATGTCGTCCGCAAAGCGCAAATTTGTTAGGCGTTTGCCTAACAAATTTGCTTGAATTTTGTATTGCAATTGATTGAAGTATTATGATAGTCAAAAAATATACCATGACTATCAAATTATTATATATCTTCTATCAGTATATTTAATGAATAATTCACGAAAAATATTATATTTCAATCAACGGTTACAGTCTTAGCAACTTACCGACATTTCAGCAGAGGGATGGTCGATAAAGATCAGCTCCGACTCCTCGCCGTCCAGCAGCACCGACACAGACTTCTCTCCGAACTCGTCATCTGAAACAAGTGTCATGTTAGAAAGAGGACGAGCTGGTTATTGGGGCCGGGTTGGGAGTGCAAAAGGGATGGAGCTAAAAAGACTGGGAACTACATAGATGGTTTGTATTCGTGGCATCGCAAGAGCTCGGAATGAAACTAAAAACTCTCTCTAAATTAGGGCCGATGAAGAGACTCTGAGTTGGAAGATTCTGACTGACAGGATTAGGTTAGGACTAGTATCAATAGTATTATATTATCTGTGGTTAGGATTAGGATTGCGTCTTATATCAAGACAAACAAGTTCATTCAAGAATCAAAAATATAATAATCAAAAATATAAAAATATAGTCATCTATCGATAAATCGATAGGTCTATCGATCTATCGATAATATTTTTCGTTATTGTTCAATAATTAGTCTCTTTTGTAAATAAATGTATGTAATCCGAAATATGCTTTCCTCCGCTTTTAAATTATCATTTCCGAAAATATCTGCCTGGTGTATGTCAAATAAAAATTTTCAAAAAAGTGGCTAAACAAAAAACTGTAATGTACTACAAGCGTTATTAAATCATAAAGTTCATAATATAAAGTAAAAAAGACAAAAGTAGATGTAAATTTGTTCCTCGTTCCAGCTGGCACCTCGTAATATTTTAAAGTAAGGTTTTAAGGCACAGCTTAAACTCTGAATAAAAAAGGATAGTGGGGGCAATTCGGAGTGTCGCAAAAGCTAAACTAAACTAAGTAAAATTATTGCCATCCTTTTTATTTCCATCGCTATGAAAGGGACGGCAACAATTTTAGTTAGCTTAGTTTAGCTTTTGCGACACTCAGAATTGCCACTAGTGTAAATTCAAAAGCATTAAAGATAAAGATAGAAAATGGTGTTGGAGTTTCATTTTTATCCCATCCCACTAATATTATTATATTATGGATAATAATATTATAACTATTATTATATAACTAATACACTTTAAAATTAATATTACTATTAACTAATATAAAATACAGTGACAATAATCACATAATAATATTTTAAATTTTTATTTGTTAATTATAAGGTCAACTTGATTTTGATAATATTAATGAATTGTTATGATTAATTTAAGTGTTTATTATTATTATTTTTAATATAAGCACCTAATTGCTGTAGACCTGTAAACGGACATTTACCAATAAATTGATTAAGTATTCTGATTATTCTGATTATACACTAATATTGGGTTGGTGGTGCACTCTGGTAACAGCTAAACCCGTTAACGCTGGGCTTAGTCTGGCCGATCCTTTCAACACAATGGTAAAACAATGGTATTGTATGGATGTATCACGCAAAAACTACTGAACGGATTTGGCTAAAACTTACTTAGTTTAGTTTACATAGCTTATAATCTGCACTAACCCATAGGCCACTAATCAAAAGTATTATTTATTATTTATATCTACGAAATGATTATTAAATTAACCTTGCAAGACACCAACAATGACTTTTAAATATTAGATTCTGAAGTTGTTTTCGTCATAATCTTTGTTTACATTAAATTAAAAAACTGTGAATATCTTGAAAATGAACCCTCGCCTTAACTGGACTCACAGCTCAGCGCTTCAAACTAATAATCTCGGAAATAAAATTGCAGCATAACTTCGTACCTGTCTTGATTGTACCAAAGACGATTAATATCTAGAAGACAGACAAAGGCCATACACAAAATCGTAACCCGATCCCGCAGTACCAGATAGCCTGAAAACTTTAAAACATCAATTTTATCCAAGAAATTTCAATACTTAGTAGTAGGTAGCAACAATATTCAATATTTAAACATTTTTAACTAGAAAGTAATTGAAATTTCTTGGATAAAATTGATGTTTTAGAGTTTTCAGGCTATTTTTTAGGGTTACGATTTTGTGTATGGCCTTTGTCTGTCTTCTAGATATTAATCGTCTTTGATTGTACTAAGCACTAGCTTATTTGAATCCGGTCGGACTTTTCCTGTCGAAAAATTTATATGCACTTTAACACGAGCTTTAAACGGTGAAAGAAAACATCGTGAGGAAACCCGCGGCTAGTCAGCCCCACACGTATTGACCATTGTCATTCCTGTGGATATGGCCAGCTAAGTGAGAGGATGGTTTAGGTGCTGGGCAAGCCTATTCCATCTCAACAATGAAAGAAAGAAAGAAATATCATTTATTCTTGTAGGACCTCAAGGATCACTTAAGTATCGTTTTACATGCTAGGTGAATGTCCACATTATTCGACGCGAAAAGAACATTGATGCACGGCCGGATTCAATCCCACGCCACACCTTATCCACTTGGCCAACACGGCTTGCCAACAAGGCCAACATGGCGGATATCTATAGATATGCCACAAATCGAGTCCCGAAAAAATCACATTCACGCTTAAATCGACAAATAATATCTACCGCGCGTATTATATATTTTTTTACCCGTATTTCTAAAGATATCATTACTCATGAAACTAGCGTCGACCAGGTACATTATCACAAAAGGCGAGAAGGCACAATACCACAATGACGGGGACATTTTCACTGAAATACGGTATTTTGTGACGTTTCCGAAGAAACATGATATAAAACTATGCCTTGGTGTATATGAATCATAGGCAAAGTAAGGTATGAACTGCTAATTAGGTAAAGTACAAGTGGACTAAGTAGTTAAGTAACAAACGACAACAAATTTGTTAAGTGTAGAACGATGTTCATTCATGTATAAGCAAAGTATATAATTATACGAATGTTTGCTATGTGATTGGCCCCGTCAATAATTTAAAAAAGTGCTTTCAATAGTAGCAAGAATATTTCTGGGCTGTTTTGTTGTGTTGTCAAGTGGATTAACCTCAATATGAACTAGATTTGGGGACAAAAACCGAAAATGAGAACGCGGTAGAAATGGCCTCTTAAGTTTTTTCTAAATTATTTTTAGTTTAAAAGTAATTTTTTTACTTGCGTGCTTCGGAGGGCTAAATTGTCGATCCCGGCTTTTAAAAGTCGTTAAGCCGTTACGGCCTTCAGGCCTAAAAACTCCATCACCAGAGTTCGTCTTGCTCGTACGAACTTAGTTTGGAAGTTATCTTTTGTAAGTTTATTTAGGCTATATTCCAGCTCATTATTGTTCAAAGATGTTCAGTAGTAATTTATGGCTCTGTGAAGGTAAGGCGTATAAATAAATAATAACGCGTCAGTCGACGGGGCTTTTCGGTCGCTGACTCGCTGCGTGTCGTTAGGCGGGTTACCCGACTGTGAGCGAACCTATGTGTTTCTCCAAGGATTCGTAATAAAATTCATTAAAAATGTGTATTCAAATGCTACCTGACCTGCTTCACATTCTAGGATCTACAGTGTTTACAGACTAATCACTACACTGTGAATATCAATTCACTTAGTAGGTACTTAGAATGTATTCAGACACCACAAATAATTAACTCGTTTTTTTCGTAGGTTTGGGCGTCGACCCATCCCTGGGAAAGCTATAGCTACGCCCGTGATCATGGCTAACCTAAAAATTACAAATAATCCTGTACAAATACAAATGTCTAACGGTCGTTCGGTCGTTTGTCGCCGACCAATGTCTAATCTGAAGGCATCTCTCTGGCACTGTAATACTTATTGATTGTGACGATGTTGATAATGTTCCCACCGGGCGTTCCCACGGCTTCTGAATTAGTATGGTTTACAGAAGGGTTTCAATATATGCGACACTAGATTATGTGTGTGGTTTAAGGTGATGAGAGGATGGTTTAGGTGCTACAAGCCTATTCCATCTCAACAATGTCCCAGCTACTACAGTGTCCCGTTAAGTGTAGGTATCTAGTAAAGATGACTACACTTAGACCAGAGTTTTTTTTTAAGGTCTAAATGCAACATACATCACATGATATTAAAAAGGTGAATGAAAACGAATCATATTAAATCAAAATCCGGATAAAATCTAACAGAAAGGTTGAGCTCAAATAATAGGTAAGTACCTATAAAAATAAAGATAATTATGTATTCTTTGTATTGATGTCGCTTTGTTCAGAACTACACCTTAAAGAGCTTTGACGGCTTTCATAATTCCTTGTAATACTGAGGAAGCTTATTTAGTTAATTACTGGAATTGGGTTCCCTAACGGACTGGAATATTCGAGTAAAGGAATTGGTGCCAAGGATAGATATTATAGTATATATTAAGAAGGCTTTAAGACGTTCTAAGGACCTGCCATTACAGCAATAGACTTAAATTTACTCATACGATTTTCTCAGTTTAATGGGCCTTATACACAGGTCTACATGGTCAATCTTTCTCGCAATGTTAAACTTCACTGTAAAATCTGAGATTCATCATTTCATGGAGTCTTAAGACCACCTGAATACCGCGGTCATAACTGAGGACTCAAAAGCTGATCGATAATTCATAATAATTAATCGATAATCGAGAGCTTCCGTGCATCAGCTTAAAGGTATATATAAAACTTAAGAGCTCAGCTCTTGTCGGTGTAATGATGCAATTTCCTTCATATACTTCTTTTCAATGCGACGACATGACAGCGACCTTCTCTTTTATCTGACTAATGTAATTAATATAATTTGCATCAGCATAGAACACGTTAAATTATCGATCTCGGAAAACTCCGTCACTAGAGTTGGCCACTTGGCTCTAATGACAAATATGAGCAAGTGCTCATACGAACAAAAGAACGACGAACGAATGATTTATCAAGAACATCTAAACTATACTTACCAGGGTTTATTTCACACAGACACAACAAACGTCGAAACATAACAAAAGCTCCAAAAGCCTAGTGCTTAGCGTATGTTTTGTGTCATCAAGGGCACGTTATGAACATGACAGGCAGACATTATTTCTTTGTCATTATTTTTCTTATTTCGAGTTATTTTCCGCTTACACACATTTGGAGATAATGGAAACAGTTTTCAATCAAGCAGCCTTATCGCGTAAGTTTATTGGTAATCGGGGGCTTTTGTTTTCCTGAGTTTTGGCAACAAAATTGCCTATTATGCCTAAGCCAAGTTACATTTCAGCTATCTCTGTCGTTTAATTCGGTCTAATTAGGTACACTTTTTTTATATACAAAACACACACAAATTATAATAAAGATAACACTAACCTTTTACTGAAGTACCTTAACTAATCTAATCGTACACAGCAATTACAAACAAATAAATATTTATAAAACAACACTATTTATACCATGTTATGCCAAAACAGTCAAAACCACAAGCTGACCAAAATTTGGTTACCAAAACCAAACAAAATTTGATATCAAATGGATTCTAATCCTATTTTGTAATTTATTGCACAGATACTGATGAATAGTTGTAGAAAAATGGTTTTAATAAACCCTGTATATAACGTTCGTTATACAATAAAGAACACCTATTGTACATAATCAAAACCATTTAGGGCTCATATAGCAATGTTGTACCTACTAGGGGGCCACTTGGTCAGTTTTTTTGGGTTGGAACGTTTTGGCATTTACTAAATAAAACAAACACAGCGGAAAATAACACAAAAACACCCACAACACAACAAAGAACGTGTAACTCACCGCGTTTGACTTCGTCACAAGTGAGCAAGCAAAAAGAAGATGTGTTAGAGAGAGATAGCCATAGTCTACGTTGCAACTAGATATTATGGTCTTAAGCCAAAACACACCAGTTACTACTCTACAATCTGAAAACGATGCATCGTGCCAATATGCTTATGTTGGTGGAAACTGAATTCGAAAGATTAACCAACATAAGCTGTCCTGCGATGATTGTCACGATACATCGTTTTTGGCTTATAGAGTAGACCTCCAGATCGAAGCCATACTAATATTATAAACATGAATGTAACTTTGTCTGTCTGTAATCTTGTCATGCCATACCGCTAAACAGATTACGATAAAATTTGGCATGGCTATAGACTGCGTCCCAGGACCTTTCCTGAGATGTATGTCCTTACATAGGCTACTTTCCATCATAATCATTACCATCATTACGTGGGAAACGCCGCGAAAGCTATTATGATGTAAAATCCGGTGTGTTTCGGCCTTAAAGCTAAATATTTAAAGGCGAATATTTATTTTATACATTAGGTATTAAATTAAACTATTGATATATTACGAGTACATTACCTACATACTAAACGAATAGCTAGTGACATCAAATTAACACACATAAATACAGAAAAACAAAGTTGTATGAAAAAAGTATAAAAACATGAAAATCTAAATGATTTTCATGTTTTTATACGCGGTTTAAAGTAAATTATTTGAAATAATGTATTATGTATTCATCTATACATTAATACCTATTATTATCAGAGTATTTAAATTATTGCATGCACATAATTATGTAAATTGATTATGAATTCCAGTGATTAAGTTTTATCAAAGACGATTAATATCTAGAAGACAGACAAAGGCCATACACAAAATCGTAACCCTGTCCCGCAGTACCAGATAGCCTGGAAACTTTAAAACATCAATTTTATCCAAGAAATTTCAATACTTAGTAGTAGGTAGCAACAATATTCAATATAAAATTTTTTTTAGGTAATTTTAACTAGAAAGTTATTGAAATTTCTTGGATAAAATTGATGTTATAAAGTTTCCAGGCTATCTGGTACGGGTTACGATTTTGTGTATGGCCTTTGTCTGTCTTCTAGATATTAATCGTCTTTGGTTTTATTGATAGCTACTTTTGATTTCGGAACGTAAGAACGGGTTTTTAAAAAACTATATTTTAGAATTAAACTTAATTAAATAAAACTACGTGATTATGTCCATCCCGATTCGGAGGTGATTTAATAATGAATATAAAAGCATGAGCGGATGCAGCCGAGCGATATTGAGACGGCTGTATCAGCGAATTTAAGTACAGTTCAAATACTAAGAAATGCATTGAAGATGCAGCACAAACGTTATTCTAGACTAATCTAAAGCAGAGGGGTGAGGGGATAACATAACTCCTCCATCCCTAAGAGGAAAATTATCGGTACGATCGATTTGAGATTGGTTCCGATAATTTTGCAAACACGGAATGCTATTCAACAATTTGAGTCGAAACACATAAAATAAAAACACAAGAAAACTTAAGATTACTAAGCCTAAGGTCACGTATCCTAAATTTTCACTGAAGTTAGATTCATTTCTCTGATTTAAAACACTTTCAATCACTGAACTATGCTTTAGAGAGTACGCCATGTATTTCACTTCATCTAAATTAACGCCATTCATATTGAGTGCGGGTGCACTGGATAGACTCGCGTTAACACGTAGCTGTGGTAAGGTGACGAGGGGAATTGGCTGCGCTTCGTCCGTTTCTATGCTGATACGGTGGCTTATGCGAATTCCGTTTATCTCCAAATCACACCGTTCGTTGATTGTAATGAGGTAAGTACCGAATACTGGAAGCTTACTGATGTCATTATTACAATGCTTGGTAAGCGTCGTCTTCAGCCTGCTATACAGAATCCAACTATCTGAGTTGATCTGTTGGACCTTGACCTCTTCAATCTGGACCTGATGCTGCGTACATTGAGTATGGTCGTCGTCGAATCTCATGAGCTGCTCTATACAGGTAAGCTCATGGTACAAAGCTTGGTTGTCTGCGTTACACAGAAAATGGTCGCCAGTTGATAACGGGCGGCACGGTTTCGCAATCGGTAAGTATTTCATTCCTTTCGCCAGAAGGTAAGGATATTTAGGAAAAATGGCTAGGGTTTTATTTTCGGATTGATGGAAAATTGGTAAGGAATACAATTTGTAATAATTATAAGTAACATTATCTGTTATCGGAATTTCCATTATAAATGTGATCTGGTTTTTCTTAATATAGGATTTTACACAAATAGTTTCTTCTAATTTTAACAAGTTTTCTTCAGTAGGTGAATAAACTAAAGTTTCAGAGTTTGAGATTAATTTCAAATGATATAAAAGTTCGGTGGAATTCACGATAGATTGATGTAATATAGAAACTTTACTTAATGCTAGAGCTGTTTCAATTTCACTAAGTCTGATAAATATAGTACGGAAACTACTTGTAAAAACGTTAAATAGTTCTAAAATATATGTAAAGAAAATCCAATTGTTTTCTTTAGCAGCTAAATTTCTTAACATAGTTTCAGCTCTACTTAGGCGGCTATCTAATTTCAAAGTATTCTGATTAATAGTTCCAGTTACATTTATAAAGCTATCAAACATCTGAGAGACCAGGGTTAGTTTCTTAGATATTATAATTTCATCATGACTTAACTTTGAAGTAAGTTTATCAAATCTAATCGCATCTTCATGATCCAGATTTCCTGTTACAATTTTTATAAGAGAACCCAAAGGATTGATGAGACCTCTTTTAAAGCGCTTTAGTGGTACCAGTTGTTGGTATTTTTCTTTAGTTATATCGCGAATAAATTCAGTATGTAATTTAACACTCTTAAATTCATGAGAATATGATGTATTCCAGTCTACTAATTTAACCAGTTGTTCATAGTTTGCAGATACGTAATTGAAGTCATTATAAATCCTTTCCAAATTAATAACCTTAAGAATAGTCCAATGACCAGTTTGAATATAAGCTTGTCCTTCTTTAATCGGAAGCAATCCTGGATTTCCTTCAAGTGTTTGTAGATGAAGGGCCAGCGACGGCATCACTACTAGTAGTAGGCTGCACCTGCGGAGGGCGTTTGATGTTTTTAATAGGAGCCTTAGTTTTCCTTTCTCCTACTTGTATAGGTAATACATTTCTTTCTACTTCACCTACTACTTTCGCTTTTACGTAACGCGGCTTATCCTTGCTTTTACGCTTATTAACGTCTTTTGCAAAAACTGTTTCTCCTATGGGAAATTGTAAGTCATGTTCATCACCTTTCTTTTCCCTATTCTTTTCTTTCATTGCTACCATCTTATCTGCTAACTTTTCATACAAATTCTTTGTGCGCTTAGCATGATCTTTAACCAATTTCTGAAAATAACGTTTTTCTAATTCTATGCCATAAGGGCTGCTAGTGTCTGTATGTCCAAACACAACTTCGAATGGAGTGAGTTCTGTAACAGAATGAATAGCGTGATTATACGCCATGACTGAATACGTCATCGTGGATGCTGCGTCAGTACACCTTTTTTCATATTTAGCTAATCTGTAAATTTCAATTATTGTTGAATGAAATCGTTCTATTAATCCCATTGAATTAGGATTATTAGGCGTTCCAATATGAAGTTCAATTTTATGTAAACTTAAAAATTCTTTCATTAATTCGTTATTGAACTCAGTACCAGGATCTGAACTAATCTTTTTAGGTATTCCGTAGAATGAGAAATATTTCATTAGAGCTCGAATAACCTCAGGGGTTGATTTGTTTTGAATTTCTATGGCCTGTCCTAATTTGCTGAAGGCATCAATAAGAGTTAGGTAAGATTTTCCTTCAATACTAAATAGATCTATGAAAATTTCTTGAAAAGGAGAATCTTGAGTTTGAGTTAGCTGTAAGATAGGTTTGATAGGCTTCCTATCGTATTTCATTTTCTGGCATGCTTCACAAGCATTTATAACTGCTGTTACTGTTTCTTGCATTCTATCCCAATAGTAATTTCTACGAATTCTAACTAATGTTTCCTTTATACCACGGTGGCAGGTCTTTCCTTCATGATGTTTAACTATCACTGCTCTTTGTTCATCTTCATTTTCAATGGTAATAACTCGTTCTGTGCATTCATAAAAATTAATCATACCTTTCTTAAATAGCTGAATTATTATATTTCCGAATAACCTACGATGAGAACTTTTTTCAAAGTAGATAAAATACTTTAATTTGGGTTTAATGTATCGTTTCAAAAATTCTTTTACTAATTCTGGGTTGTCTTCTGGTAGGAAAACTTCTAATACCTTTTGTTTTTCTCGCGAGAGATTTTTGACTTGAATTTCATTTTTAAACCATGAGTATACTAATATTTGGTTAGGCTTTGTGTCTACTGCCTCATGTAAAATTGGTATTCCTGTTGATTCTAATTCTACAGCAGAATGAATTGTTCCTGATTTAGTGGTTTCTGATCTCATTGGGAAATCGTCATTGTCAAGGCTATGTCTTGATAATGTGTCGGAAATTGCAATAGGGCTTGCTGTTGCTGTCCTACTTGAATCTGATACAGTTATCGTAGATGAATCATTCCTATTCACCTTTCTTTCCGCTGTTAACTTTTCTATATTTTCTACTAAGTCATCAAGATGTTTCTTAAGTTTTTGTTCTTTTTCATCCAAATTTACTGCCATCGATTGATTTTCGTCATCAGAATCTAAAGCATTAATTTTTATCCTAGACAAGGCATCAGCGTTAGTATTCTGTTTGCCATCTTTATGTATCATTTGATAGTCGTAATCTTGTAAACGTAACCTCCATCGAGTGAGTTTACTACTCGGATCTTTGAGGTTTTGAAGCCATATTAATGGACGATGGTCTGTGTATATGAGAAACTTTCGACCGTACAAGTAAGGTCTGAAATGTTTTACTGCCCAGATAATAGCGAGCAATTCACGTTCAATAGTGCTATAACGAGCTTCAGTATCACTTAATGTACGACTAGCGTATGCCACAGGTTTGTCACTACCAATCTGTCCCTGGGATAATACTGCACCTACCGCTACATTCGACGCGTCAGTCGTTAGTACAAAAGGTTTGTCATAGTCGGGGTATTGCAATAAAGGGGCATGAGTCAAGAGTTCTTTGCATTTATTAAATGCATCAATGTAATTTTGAGTAATTACTATTCCGTTTCGTTTCTTTAAACAAGCTGTCAAGGGTTGAGTAATTTTTGCAAAGTCTTTTATAAATCGTCTATAGTACCCTACAAGTCCTAGGAAACTTTTAATCTCGGTCGTTGTTTTAGGTAATGGATATTTTAATATCGCGTCAATTTTATCGTTGTTAGGTTTTAGTCCGTTTTTAGTTATCGTATGTCCTAAGTAAAGGACTTCTTTACGTATGAATTCGGATTTATCTAGTTGAATTTTTAGGTTGGTCTGTCGGAGTCTGTCAAATATCGTTCTCAGTTTTTGAATGTGTTCGTCTAAGCTATTCGAATAAATGATGATGTCGTCTAAGTAAACCATACAGTGTAGTCCTTGTAGTCCTCGTAAAACGTTATCCATTGTCCTTTGGAACGTCGCTGGTGCTGTTTTTAATCCAAATGGCATTCGAAGAAATTCGAAATGTCCATTTTCAGTACTAAAAGCTGTTTTTTGTCTGTCATTTTTCTCTACTTCTATCTGATGATAACCACTTGCTAGATCAAGGGTGCTGAAGTAAGAGCACTTACCTAATTTATCAAAAAGGTCTGTAATGTTCGGTAAGGGATATTTGTCGTCAATTGTTATGTCATTTAGTCGTCTGTAATCAACTACCATCCTATACTTTTTCTCACCAGATGCATCCATTTTCTTGGGCACAAGGTGTACGGGTGCACTCCAAGGAGAATGAGATTCTTTAATGATGTTATCTTTGAATAGTTTATCTACCTGTTTACTTATTTCATCCTGTAAAAACGGTGCCTGTCTATACGGTTTTACGTATATAGGATCTTCGTTCCTTGTCCTAATATGATGTTTCACTTGATTAGTAAATGTCAATGGAATTTGATCACAATAGAATATGTCTTTATATTCTGTACAAAGTCTTTGAATCTTTTCACGTTCTTCGTCGTTTGTATGGTCGAGTCTGATTTTATTTAAGTTATTTTCTAATAGTTGATCAATTTCAATGTCACTGTTGTAAGTTTTCGTAAAGTTTAAGTCACAGTCTGTATTTTCAAATCTAGTCACTGCAAAGGGTCTTTTAATAGTCAGCTGTTTCGGTTGATCTAATGTGTTTTGAATAACCGTAGATGCGTAACCATTAACACAGTTAACAATCGCACTAGGCATTCTTAATCCATCGGAAAATTTCCTAAAGCTAAGGATAGCTTCACCTGAATGTTGATCTATCGGTAATTTGACTCGTTTTTCTGTTCGTGCTGGTATATCAATGACATAATTTAGATTATTGTTGGTTATAGGAATGCAAGTAGAATTTGTCTTTAAAAGATTTTCTTTTAAGTCAATAATCGCGCCTAATTGTTGTAAAAGGTCGTTCCCTATTAAACCGTCATATCGTGAGTCTACGTCGTATATATAAAATTTATGCCAATCGTTACTAGCAAAAGTAGGCAAGAGAGGGATCTCGATCACTTCATCGTGTCTACTAGTTGCGTGGGTGCTAACCACTTGAAATGGTTCTTTTCGAATAAATTCACCGAAATATTGATAAGCAATTCGAGGGCTGAAAAATGATCTCATACTTCCGGTATCTATCATCATTTTAGCATTTATTTCCTTTATGTGAACATAAGGAAGTTTTAAATTTGGGTCACAGTTAAGTTCTAAGATTTCTTGTCTATAGAGGCTGTTATCTGAAAATCCGAAGATTGATTTTCGTCGGTCTGTTCAGTTATTTTATTTTGTTCGTTACTGTCATCAGACATATCGTAATATTCGTTATTACAGTAGTTCATGTAGGCGTCATAGTTGTCATTATAATCTTCGTTGTTATAGTTATAACTTTCGTCATAGTAAGGATCATAATAATCGTTCATGGTCAGTTCGTTCAATTTAAAACCTTGTTGCGTTGCCTTAGGGTCTATTGTTCTCATTGAGACGTCACTACTTTGTAAGCGAGGGGGCTGAACTTGAGTTGGTCTAGTCTCCTGCCTATTAAATGGTTGAGGTGGTTTGTAACCAAACGTTTGAGTGGGTTTGTAACCAAATGGTTGTGCTGGTTTGTAACCAAACGGTTGAGGTGGTCTATACCCGAATTGTTGAGGTGGTCTATAACCAAATTGTTGAGGTGGTCTATAACCAAATTGTTGTTGTGGCTGGAAGCCAAATTGAGGTTTATATCCGAATGTTGGTGGGCGGAATGTACCATAGTTTTGTGGTTGACCTTGCGTCTTAAGATGCGAGTTTTGAGGTAAGCCAAAATTAAATTTAGACGAGGCATTGTAAGTACCTTGCAATACAGGCTTGAACCCAGTTGGCTGAGTTATCAGTGGCCTTGAACCTGCACCTGTAATCTGACTACTACCGTGTATACGATTTCTCATATTGTACTGCTCTAAGAAGTTGACTTCCTCGAGCACGATGCTCAAAGCTGCTTCTAAAGTCGAGGGTGTTTTTAATCTCACTACCCGAACCATATTCTCAGGAAGATTATACAAAAACACATTTAAAGCCGTATTGTCATAAATAATTAATTTCGCACGCTTTAAATCACTGTTCACCCTAGCGCCGGTGTAAGGCAGGGGTGTATCATATCTCCACTCCTGTTTAATATCTACACTGAGCTCATCATGAGAATTGCCCTAGAAGATTGGACAGACGGAGTTGCAATCGGTGGCCTAAAGATATCAAACCTTCGTTACGCAGATGATACTACCTTATTTGCGACTAGTGGTCGCCATATGGAGGATTTACTGCGCAGAATGGAGAGTGTAAGCCTCAGCTTTGGTCTAAAGATAAATCGCAGTAAGACCAAAATGATGATTGTCGACCGTGCCAACAACAATTCGATTGAAGTCACACAAATAGCGAATTGTGATGTTGTGCAATCATATGTTTACCTAGGAGCCCTAATCTCCAACAACGGAGGATGCGTAGACGAGATTAAACGACGTATGGCGATCACTAGAAGCGCTATGGATGGGCTGCGAAAAATATGGCGGAATCGTAACATCACAAAAGCGACGAAAATCCGACTCGTTAGAGCGCTTGTGTTCCCCATATTTCTCTACGCCGCTGAGACGTGGACTCTGCGGGAGAGTGAGAGAAAGAGGATAGATGCTCTAGAAATGTGGTGCTGGAGAAGAATGCTCGGGATATCGTGGACCGAACACCGTACAAATGTGTCCGTACTCCGAGAACTCGGCATCAAGCAGCGTCTATCCTCCATCGTCCAAGCTCGCATTCTCACCTTCTTCGGTCATGTTTCTCGGCGTGGAGGTGTATCCATAGAGCGTCTGGTGGTGCAGGGAAGAGTTGAAGGTACCCGAGCGCGAGGCAGATCGCCCATGAGGTGGACAGACCAGATAAAGGCAGCGATGGACGGTCCCTTACATGAGTGTGCAAGAAGAGCAGCTGTCAGGGAGGAGTGGAAGCGCGCTGTCAAACGAGCCACAAAGGGAGAACTAAACTGATGACCACGACCACTCTGCCAAGAGTGTACCGAGCAAGAAGAGAGAAATCACTGTCCTCAATCGTGTTCACTTTTGACATTAATAATGATCTAACACTTTGGATTCGATTGCAAAAATCTAGATAACTTTCACCTGATTTGATTTTCAATGATTCTAACTCGATGTTAATACACGCTTCACTACGCGGGTCTCCAAAATGCTGAATTAACAATTCTTTCAAGGCGGACCAAGTTACAATGTCTTCTCGTTCTGATAAGAGCGCCGCTGCATCCTCTATGAGTCTACTCGTTAAAACGTTATAGATATAAAGGTTCTGTTCTTCATTGTCCGGATGACCATACCGATCAATCACATATTGACATTTTCGCAAATATAAATTTAATTCTCTTTTATTACCCTTAAAAAGTGGGATTAATTGAGTCACTTCTTTCGGAATAAGTCGAACTAGTGGCGGTGACATCGCGAAGTTATAAAATTATCAGAGGAGGCAACTCACTTTTAACACTTTTACACAGTTACACAAAATAAACACACACAAAATAACACAATAGAAATAAAATACACAAAAATCACACAGTAAAATAAAATAAAAAGCAATGGTAGAGTTTGACACACAAATTGTAAATTATTTTTTAAAATCAAATATCTTAGTTAAATTACGATCAATTTGAGATCAATAATTTTTAAAATATTTTTATTTAAATCAAGTAACTAAATTAAATTACGATCGATTTGTAGATCAGTAATAATTATTAATTTAAAAGATTTTAATTTTATTTTTAATAAAATAATTAAATTATATTACGATCGATTTTCAGATCTATAGTATAATCTATTAAAACACACTTTATGTATTTCTATTTGAAAACATTATTAAAATTGATTTTTAAATTGACACATCTATATTTTCTTAACTCTATGTTACGTTCTATTTTTAGAACACGGTTCAACTTGATAGAATTTCATAACAAGCTCACCAGATCAGTTATAATGAGAGAGTTCCTATCTCAGGTATAACAAAATTAATACGTGGTTACAATACAATTTAAAGATCACAGAATTTAGGAGGATGAGGGAAAGGAATGGCGAAAAGTTTTACTCACCAACCGACCGCTACTCCCATACTGCTTTTCTTTACCCGTTTCAAAAGATAATTTATTTGGTTCGACGGATTTACTCTACATGGAATTCTGACAAAATTTCCAGACGGATTTGGACGTCGGAAAATCGCGAAAACCCGTGATTTTCAAGAAAATCCGCGCCGGCTGCGCCACTTTTGATTTCGGAACGTAAGAACGGGTTTTTAAAAAACTATATTTTAGAATTAAACTTAATTAAATAAAACTACGTGATTATGTCCATCCCGATTCGGAGGTGATTTAATAATGAATATAAAAGCATGAGCGGATGCAGCCGAGCGATATTGAGACGGCTGTATCAGCGAATTTAAGTACAGTTCAAATACTAAGAAATGCATTGAAGATGCAGCACAAACGTTATTCTAGACTAATCTAAAGCAGAGGGGTGAGGGGATAACATAACTAGCTTGACCTGCAAATTATAGTTCAAAATAAGACATGATCTTTTATAATTTTATTTCACTTTATACATAAACGTTTATCGCGAATGAAATGTATCATTCTACAGAAAATAACTAAAAGTAGGAACTTATAGGAATGTTAAATATCATAATTAAGATTTGTTGCCAATTATTTATGTTTGACAATAAAATAATCCGAATTCAAGGAAACAGTAAAAACAGTGTAGAACACAAAAAAATAATAAACAAATGTTTTACCTACAACTTAAAAATATTTATAATTATAATACTGTATGAATTTTATTATTATTTGATTTGAAAAAAAAGAATATTTATTTTATTTACCATATTGATATCGATAGAACTTGTATTGAAATGTTATGATATTTTGAGCATTATGATATTATGATATTTTGAGTACATTTTATTTATTAGCTGTGATTGATTTGGAATTGTTCTGTAATGTTATAGTTAAGTTTGTAAATAAATAATTTGAATTTGAATTTGAGCATAATTCCTCAAATTGTCTTTAGCAGTGTCAATATTGGTTTAGCGTATCTCAATGTTCATAGTTCATTTGGTTTCGGTTTAACTGATTGAGATTACCATTTGATAAATACGGTGCGTAAATAGGCTTAATTTTCAGGTAAAGATAGTTATTTTGGCAATATTGTGTCTATTTATTAGCACAGAATTCCGTGCTTCGGAGGGCACGTTAAATTGTCGATCCCGGCTTTTAAAGTCGTTAGGCCATGACGGAGGCCTTTAGGCGGCCTAAAAACTCCGTCACCAAAGCTGGCCACTTGCTCATACGAACGAACAAACGAACGAGCACAGAATAAATTAATAGAAGCGCTCGTGGCGAAGCTTGCTAATACGTTCTAGATAGATCATCGAAGTTAAGCAATGTCAGAGCGGTCACAACTTGGATGGGTGACTTTAAGGCTCATTATCGTTAAATTGTCGGTCTCGGCTTTTAATGTCGTTTAGCCATGCATGACGGAGGACTTTAGGCGGCCTAAAAACTCCACTTGCTCATACGAACGAAAGAATTTATAGGACGGCGACCCCTTGATGACAAAAGTCAAAAGCCTCCATCGATTACGATTCGGGCGCCCCGGAACTCCAGCCCAGCGTTCCTTTATATCTGGCACACTGGGCAGGCGCCCATTCGCGCCCTTCCCTAACGTCTTTTCATTCATCCTACTTCCTACTAATATTATAAACGCGAAAGTTTGTAAGTATGGAGGATTGGATGGATGGATGGATGGATGGATGCTGTTACACTTTCACGCGAAAACTACTAAACGGATTAGGCTGTAACTTGGAATATACATAGATTATAACTGAAAATAACACAGGTTACTTTTGATCCCGGTATTCCCATGGAAACGGGAACTACCACGGGTACCACCGCAGGGCGCAGCTAGTCATAGTTATTAAGTACCATTTTCCATTATTTCGTGGCTAACGGTGCGCGGGCGCAACTATATAATACCAATGGAACGATCCTTCTGAAGCTTGGAAGATCAGCCCACTAGCACGATATATCAAAAAATTCAACAGCTTCATGAACACCACTACTTAATCTCCTGGGCACGGTAGACATTTCTCTGATCTCTAGGTTTTAGCGAACCTGAAAGATGAAGTAAATATTTTGAAAAACAAACAGGCTGATGATGACGAAACAACAGAGGCGGTAAGAGCTAAATTGTGATAAAGATGAGCACGCAATCGCTTGGAAACAGGTTGTAATGGAAGTCGCGATGTCCATTACGATGGTTGTCTCGTGTTTTTGTATTTTGGCCGAAATGTGATAGTGCCTAGACTTTCGATTTGAAGGGTTCGAATCCTGGTCGTGTATTAATGGATCATTGTGATCATAACACACAAGGTCGTGATAATATTTCATTTTTTAATTGTAAGAATTTTCGATAGAATTGTGATATTCGTAAAACTGACTGAATGTTTTCTATAATGTTTTTGTATGAACTGAATTTAGACAGAAGAGCGTGCGTGTCAGAATGAATAAATATTAATATTGAACTTAACTACCCACAAAGCCAGAAACGACATCGTGGCAATAATCGTAATTCAGCAGTTGGTCAAATGTCCCGAATTCTGTTTCCATCCACATAAGCTGAACAACGATTTTCAGAACGATACCTATATCGTTTTGGGTTTGGAGAGTAGGGGACCAGTTCAAAAGCGTTCTGTCGATCCTTCATCGAATACCGGAATAAGGGTTTATTTTCTAGAGTGTGTTTCATTTTTACATGAACTCTCATAAATAATATAAATAATTGGTACTGAGTGTACTGACTGACATCATACATTTTCAAACTTTTTTTATAAAACTTCAGCCTTCTTATTAATAAACAAAGATCAACGAAGTATTAATTTTAAGTTTTATTTGTATCTTTATTCTGTGTTCAATAAAGTGCTAATTCGTTCATTCACTGACGTTCTTTGTTAATCTTCGTTTATTAATAAGGGGGGGGGGGGGTAAAAGAACGAATTCCACATTTGTTACCGTTAAATTGAATTTTTCTCCCAATTTATATCTAAAAGCCCGATCACTGTACCTGCTAGTTTTATTGGGCGTTTAATACCAATACCGGCGTTCCATTAGGCCCTGTTCGAAAAGGTCACTAATGGCGGCGGACAAATAATGTTACTGCTATGCAGTATTCACTGGAATTCAGTTATTGGGTGATAAATTGCTAGGCCACTTGATATAAATGAAAATGTAAACAGGCCACAGATGGCTACGATAGACTCGTGGTCGGGTGATGTATGAGAATTACTAATTATTAAAATTCATCTTTTTAATCTTATTACATCCGCTTCATTGGTCATCGCTTAAATAAACTAACTAAAAATTACAATTTACACGGCCACGGCTTTATGGAATACTTTATTTTGTCACTCTCATGTCAAAGAAAAAGTAGATTTAAAGGTCAGTACTCACATACGGTATTACTCGATAGTTTTACTCGAAGTCGAGAGTACCGTATGTGAGTACTGACCTTTACAGACATCTGGGTTTTATAAAGCCTCTGCTAGTCCATTGAGAATCACAACATAAAATGTTTTCGATGTGTTTATGTTCGGATGTATGGATGTTTGTTTTTTTCACATAGACTATTTTTTTTACAGGTACCATGGGGTCGAAGACGCAGCCGAATAAGCTAGTATTACACAAAAAACTAGATATTAATCCAAATGTCACGTCTGAAAAGTTTATAAATATTATCTGACAAGGAAAATAGCCAGGCATTAAGTATTTCGGGACAGACAAGGGTACTAGCTATCCCATGTGATTAATATCTGTTTTACCGCGGGCCGTTTATTTTATACCATAGAGTAGATGTATCACACTTTCTAGGCGCATGGATAGAGGCGATTTGATACTTCTTTTGTGTGTGTTGTCAATAAACCTTTTCTTTCTTTCTTCTAACTGATACTTCTCATATGAAAATGTAAAAGTGTTTAAGGATGGTTGTGCCAAAAATTCTAAAAGGTTTTTGCTAAAACACTTAACCTAACCCACTCGGCCAACACGGCACCTAAATAAAACAAGCCATATCAAATATTTAAGTACAGTAATCAAAAACGTTAATAGATAGAACTAGCTAACTCAGCTGCGGCTTAGTCCCCGAAGATAAAAAGTAACCCATGTGATAATCCAGGTCAAAAACTATATATATTCCAAGATTCAGCAGTTTCAAAACCGTTCAGTAGTTTTCGCGTCAAGCAACAGACTTGCTTACATTCAGCCATCCACACATCCATAAAAACTTTCGCGTTTATACTCGTAATATTAGTGGGACAATTATAAAATATTTTCGAAGAAACATGGACTAAATTACCATCAACAGCACATCACTGCGGCGCACAAGCTCGTCTCTAGAATTGTCTATGGCTCGCCCTCTCTTCCCCCCTTTCTTCCCTCCCGGCAGCAAGTGCGCATGGATTTTGTACTTTTTCAATTCATAATTAAGACTCTTGAAAATTATTACTTAACAAGTTTAATGCTCCAAATTCATATCATCCTCAACAACTAT
Source organism: Xanthorhoe designata (assembly GCA_963582015.1). NCBI lineage: Eukaryota > Metazoa > Arthropoda > Insecta > Lepidoptera > Geometridae > Xanthorhoe > Xanthorhoe designata. The sequence continues at coordinate 5,088,220 of OY757053.1, forward strand.
AGTATCTCTAGAGTAGCGCTTTTGTTTTCAACCTCTATGGTTAGTTAAGTATTAATACCCAAAAGGGATCGGGCCCCAGAGTGACGTAAAAAGAGAAAGTTACAAAGTAGCAATAATGACTGGCAATTGTTTGTTAATACGGGGATTATGGAATGACGTGTTTATGAATAAGGCATTTTAATATGCGAGTTTAAAAGGTGACTTTATACCCGCTGTTACACTATTAAATAATTATTAAAAAAATCATTTATTTTAGTAGAAAAAAATGTATACACACTATATTTACATAACGTACTTTATATTATAATTTTTATTTTTATGTGTAAGTGTTGGCTAATAGGTTACTTACAAAACTTCATTTATATTTTTTTAATATTAAGTTCTTTTTAAAAATAAATAATTTTATGAGAGTGAATGAGATTATGAAGTGAATAAAATTATATTTATAAATACATGTACACGGGGGTTTTATCGCGTTATATACCTTATTTCTTTACTTCCCGACGTTTCGGCTATGTTGCAATAGCCATGGTCGCGGGTGGACCCCGTGTATATGTACATATTTATAAATGGTGTAGGGAGTCGCGTTGGAACAGGCATTAAAACGATACTTAAGTGATCCTTGAGGTCCTACAAGAATAAATGATTTTTCTTTCTTTCTTTCTTTCTTCGCCCACTGCGCCACAAAGGTCGTCAAAATGAGTGTGTGATTATGAAGTGAATGAAATGACGATTATGATCATCTATTTGGAATCAAACGTACATTTCTCGAACAGTTTTATTCACAAACAAAATACCACAGTTCACAACAGGAGTTTTAATATTGGCATTCATAAGAATAGCTCTATATTACAGGAATCTTCATGTCAAAGATAATTCCCCAGACAGACGCTTCCAATTTTAGTGAGAAAATTCTCACTGTGCCCTACTTATCTAAATTGGTTTGCAAATATCTTGGAGTTAAGAACAGTACAGTCAATAATATTACTAGATAATCTGTTTTAGGCATTTATACTTTTAAAACAAACGTTACCTCTTTAAATTCAAAATATATTTCAACAGGCAATCTCTTTGTGTTTACTTACGGCCAATCTCCATATCCTAACTTGACTCGTGCAACATGTGACGTATGAATTGCTAACTTCAGTTAAATATCTATCTGGGCATGTAAGCATCAATAATGTATTCGGACGTACCTTTGACTACCCTGTTAGACATATTTTTTAAAGGATCTTAAGTGTCACAAAAGATCTAAACGAATGTAGACCACTTTTAAGAGACACAGACTGAGATATAGATGCAATCTTATTTTGTAATCTTCTTATTCCTAACGGACTTATAAGCTTACTATAACACAGTTGACTGTTATATCTGCGGCTATCTCTTTTTATTGACATAGGAGTAACAAGATAAGAACATTGTTTAAAGCCTTGTTGAATTGGCAAACCATAAGTCTGTAACATTCACCATTTTCTCCATTATGTACGTATCACAAAGCCGTAGTCAATTAGCCCGCAAGCTCGACTGGCGGCCAACTACCGTAAGACGACACCTATTACGGCTCAGTTCGTACTTATTAGTGCTACATTGTTTCCAAGGAAAGGAATTCTCCTATATGGCTATGAACTCCTGGTACTTGTGTTGACATTTCACGTAGGTAATGTTATTTGACATTTTATAATCACACTAATCACACTTCACACTATTATTATAAAGATGAAAGTTTGTGTGGGTGTAAGTGTGTAAGTATGTAAGAGTGTTTGTTACTCTTTCACGCTCAAACGGCTGGACGGATTTGAATGATATTTGGTACCAGGATTGTTGACTTATATAGCATCATCCATGAGTTTTCACATATACATAATTTAGTTGCGAAAAACAACTGGGAGTGCTACTCGTATTAAACCCATCAACTGATTAATAGCCTAATTGAAATAAACTTTTATAGTGATTGGCTTTCAGGTTAAGCATAATTTATTCATTTACCTATCGTGTAATATTGATTTTATAGTTTTGAGTCATTACGAGTAATTTAATGGTTTTGTTTGCTGCTTATTTTATTCTGTTAATACTAAAAGCTCAAATAATCTACCAATAGTGTCTGTTTTTTTTAATGCCATATGAGTGATAAGGATAAAAACATTATCAAAAGCCTCACTAAATAAATAGGTGATAAGTGTGGCAAAGGTTTTTTTTTATTAAAATGGACTTTTATTATTATTATTAGCAGCCCTCAGTGTCCCACTGCTGGGCAAAGGCCTCCCCCACTCTCTCCATTCGTCCCTCTCCTGCGCTAATATGGTCCAGTCGGCGCGGAATTTGGAAAAAGGACTTTTATTTCGTAAAAAATGCTATTTCCTGCACTATGGAGGTGCATTTCTTGCTTTTTGGTCCACTATTGACGAAATAGTCAGGAAGCTAACTTAAAAAATATACAGTGGAACATAGAACCTCCTCCTTTTTTTGAAGTCGGTCAAAAAGAAGCAACGGTTAGACTTTAGTCTCTAGCTAGAATATTCGATACTAAATCTGATTATAAAGTAAATTGGTAAAAAAGAAAACATAAATTTCAATAAAATAAAACAAAAAGAACAATTCTTTTATATGAATCTGTTAAAAAAATTTACGAAGGATTTGTCCAAAATTTTTTTACACATTTTCTCCTGAAATTCACAAAAACAATAACCAAGTCCGTTGATCCGTTCTGACCTTTTATATTTGTTAATTAAGTTTTTTTTTAATAATATTATGTTCTGACTGACTGCTGCTGAAAATGTTATTTTGGAGTTCCTTTTGGAAATAGGGAGACTAAGTATTTAAATGAGACAAGGGCACTCAAAGCCTAAATTATTTGCCTAAAACTATACCGGTGTCCACTTCAAACAAACTTAGTTGCTTTTGCCCGGTATATTTATCTTTCTGTATTTCAATGACACGAGTGTACTCATAAACAGAAGCAGAGTTAAGAACTCAAGCTTAGCCATATTTATTATCTATAATCAATATAGAATCAAGATCAAGGAATATATATCAAGATACAAGTATATATCTATAGAATCAAGGAAAGATCGTTTATTTTGGTAGGACCTCGAGGATCACTTCAGTTTAGTCTTAAATGCTAGGTGATTCAAATGTATAATTAAAAAAAAATATAGTATCCAACAATGCATGAAACGCACCGCAGCTGCAACAAAATAATTAATAATCTATTTAATTTATTTATAATATGTCAAATACAGCAAAATATTTTGAACCGAAAATAATCAACACAAAGCCGCGAGCGAAATGCTACTTCAAAACTTCGTACTTTCGTGCGCGAGTGATACGAAAACATACTCGTACTCCAAGTATATTTTGCCGAAATTATAATATCATAATACGTACAGGTTGCAAGCTCATCGCCGCTACTAGAAAGTTAAGTTCCCTTATCATGTTTTGCTTGACGACTGTACTTAATAAATGAGAGTTGATACATAATACACATCCCACTGTGGTGCCCCGCCGAGCTAATGGAAGTCCATAATGTACTATTAGTGCAGTTGACATTGCCTGTTGTGGTTTAAACCACTCACTGACTATTAATATAGTTTGAAACAAATTATAGTCGTAGCAAAAACGAATGTTGGTAATTAATTATTTAAAGTGCCTAAATTTTAGTCCTAATGTTTTAAATTAGCAAAATTTGAAGCGCTTCGAATCGAATTATCTTTCTATTCTAATTATTATAAGTTGAACTAAACCAACAATCTTTAATAGAAAACGCGCTGTTTAAAACATTTACATATCACATTTTAATATCGTTATTGCAATCTCTTTTTAATTGAAAAATTATATCCTCATTCATTTTAAAAAATACTTAGAATATCTATATTTTCTCTTTTTGTTTCCAAAAAAATGATAAGGACCAGATTTTTATGCAAACTTCAGGCATTTTACGAGCAACAGTGTGAGAAATGCTCCTGAAGCCCGGATGCGATCACATCTGCTCACGTCATCATCCGCATGCCACTAGTAATTGAAATCTCATCGCCACAATCCAATTCCTCTCATAAACCGAATCACTACGACTCAATTTCCATTAATACCATTTGGAGGTTCCGTAAGACCCATTTGGGAAGGGAACCCATTTCGTCTCCGAAAATCGATTGTCCGTAAATCACAATCAATAACAAGTGTCTCCGAAACATAGGAATCCATAATATTATGGTCCCATAACTATAGTTTGTAATAAGGTATTGTTCATCCTTATGCTCCTAATCCATAAATTTATGTTACCTAATATTATAATCCCTAACTTTAATCGTTATAAACATATGTGTCATAATAATAAAGAATCATAATACTTCCACTTCCGATTAATAATGTTTTCGAACGTTTATAAATTATGTAAAACAGAAACAACTTCGGTTGTATTCACCCAGATCGAAATCAGTTGGTTAGGTTAGGTTTGAACAGTGACCACTAACGTGCGAGGCGAGCGAGCGTAGCGAGCGTGCCGCGGTAGCGGCCGCCGAAGCGCCAATTAAATGTGGGATAAAAGTAATCAGCCACCCAGATCGAAATCAGTTGGTTAGGTTAGGTTTGAACAGTGACCACTAACGCGTGAGGCGAGCGAGCGTAGCGAGCGTGCCGCGGTAGCGGCCGCCGAAGCGCCAATTAAATGTGGAATAAAAGTAATCAGCCACCCAGATCGAAATCAGTTGGTTAGGTTAGGTTTGAACAGTGACCACTAACGCGCGAGGCGAGCGAGCGTAGCGAGCGTGCCGCGGTAGCGGCCGCCGAAGCGCCAATAAAATGTGAAATAAAAGTAATCAGCCACCCAAATCGAAATTAGTTGGTTAGGTTAGGTTTGAACAGTGACCACTAACGCGCGAGGCGAGCGAGCGTAGCGAGCGTGCCGCGGTAGCGGCCGCCGAAGCGCCATTAAAATGTGGAATAAAAGAAATCAGCCACCCAGATCGAAATCAGTTGGTTAGGTTAGGTTTGAACAGTGACCACTAACACGCGAGGCGAGCGAGCGTAGCGAGCGTGCCGCGGTAGCGGCCGCCGAAGCGCCAATAAAATTTGGAATAAAAGTAATCAGCCACCCAAATCGAAATCAGTTACATTCCCTATGCTGCCTTGTGCTTGAGACACAATGCTCTTATGTTAAAATGATTCTCATAAACTATTATGAAAATAAAGTTATGAGTTATTTACATTATGGATTATATTATTTATTGAGAATGATTTTATGTATTTTAAACATTAGGGATGTTGATATTAGCCGTAACTATATTAGGGATCCTTATATTATAGATCCTGATTATACGGGCAATCGATGATTATGAAAACCCAATTTATAGATTTTTATTTTAGGGGTATAAAATTTCGGAGACAAAATAGAGACCCATTTGGGAAGCACATCTTTGGAAATACAACCTTAATTCCATTCGATGGAAGCACGATTTCGATTGATATAAAAGGTTTGGATAGATAATGTAATTTGTTGCAGATTTGTGTTCTATAAGTGCGGGGTAAGGTCGCAATTGAATTGGTGTATTTGATACAAAGTTGTTACAAAGGCGAGGTTGAAACAGATTTGAAGGGGTTCCATGCGGGCTCTTAATGATTGAAGGGTCAGAGTAATTAGTTGGTAGATTCGGAGGTTTCCTGAAAATGATGGTTTTGATTCCCATTCAACAATGTATAAAGCTTTCGTGAATCTTGAAACAATATAGTATGTACAAATGAATACATACATTTAGTTTTCAATACATCCGTGTTCGATTTCCGAGCTGAGAACAAGTTTTATTTTAAGGTATGAATGTAGTTTTTCTTGTTTTAAAATCGATGACATGGTTCCTAAAGAGAGATCTTCGTATGTCTTATAGTTTCAGACTTTCCCGTACTAACCGATCTAAATGTGCCACCTGGTATATTTTATGCTGTAGGTATTCTATGATAATATTATTAATAAATAATATATACTTATAGTATTATGATGTAACTATGTTAACCTAGTTGTTTCCAATTCAAATTAAATTAACTATTCTGACAATAATTTTCTAAATATGCATGCGACCATTATCTACTATTAAAAATCATTGGAATACCTAACACAAAACATTTTTGAATAATACTTACCATTAACACGTACTATGAGTACAAGTAATAATAATAACTAAATTATTTTACTTTTTAAGTTTAATTATAAAAAAAAAGTCATTAACTACGAGAAACATTAATACAAAGCAAATAACAACATAGAATAAGTACGTGGCTTGATACAATCAAATCTTTTGTTTACTAACTTACTTAAAATAAGCTTTCTTCCCGTGCCTGATACATTCACGGTCATGATGTGAAATGTTGTAGCCGCTAAGTACTTTACTTAAGGTACCTGTATGGGTGAAACTAGCGCCACCGCCTATTTTATTTTAAGTTGCACTTGGTGGCCGCCAAACTCTGTTTTCGCTATTCATCCTAAACTATACAAAATGAAACTATTACATAGGTATTAAAAAAAAAGCTTATGATAGGTTTCACAAACTGTACATTCCGTTTTTTGAAATTCCTTTGTTCAACGTAATAATAAAATAAAACAGGTGGTGGCGCTAGTTTCACCCATACAGGCACCTTAAATTCCTACATCATATAATAGCAACTTCTAAAAATAAGTCTATAAAGAAAAGGTTGTTTATGGTACTCACCAAGACTAGCATCATACGTATTCATGTACTCTGACGTCATGAACTGAGAGACGAGCGCCGTCTTCCCGACGCCAGCGTCACCTAGCAGCACTACCCGGTACTTCGGAACCTGGAAATAGACATTAATTTATTCAAATTCTAAATAAACTAATTAAATAAACGTCGCAGGGCGTCAATGGATGCGCCTGGCACAAGACTAGTGGATGTCAGAAACTTACGGAGGCCTATGCCCAGCAGTGAGTAAAGTTGGGCTGTGGATGATGATGATGATGAATTTAATAATACTGAAAAGTTTTTTTTTTTCTAAACAAAGCGGAAGAGCTTTGAAATACAATCTTCTTCTTCATCTTTATTTTGGCTTCGCCGGCTTTTGCCACGCATTTAGCCACTACCATGTCAAAATAATTCAAGTTATTAAAGTCAAGTCAAAGTAATGTCATAGTCAACGTCAGTAAAGATGTGGATTCTTTACTGAAGCAATCTACGGACTTTTTGAGAGAACTCGAAATGCAATGATATTCTGTTTTGTTTCATTTGCCCACACTTATGTACGTTCACGAACACTTAACAGTTAATAATCCACCATTATTACACATTAACATTCGCTAAAACACAAGTTTTGGAAAATAAAAGAAAAAGACATCTTGACATTTTAAATTCCCGTCAAAAAGCAAATACAATCTTAGAAACTAAAGTGTCATTTACACGATGCAAGATTTTTGTCGTTGACGTTCAACAACTGTTGTTTAGACCATGCAAGTCATGATGACAGTCAATTTAATTCTTCCACAAAAGAGTTAGCCATAACATGTAAGTTCGTATATATTATATACGAACTTACATATTGAAGTCTGCTAAAAACCTTACAAATATACCCACGTACAACACCAGATGCTTTTGACCTTTTTTCAATAGCCGCGGGCATAAAACAAGGGTAAAATAAATCCTAACTTTCAAAGTTCATCCCTACAAAGTTTAGAAAACGTTTCAAACGCCTCCATATCTCTTAATAATATAGCTTAACCATTAATGTAAAAATGAAATAAGATTACAACTGTTTTCCCAAGTACAATTTTTTTTTCTTCTTTTTAGTCATTTTAAGATCCTTCGAAGATGTCTAAGGGATAGTCAAAGGTATGAATGTACCTACTAATACATATTTGGTACATACCCACATTTTACAGAAGTTAGAATTCTACGTGACAGGCTGCAAGCCCATCGCCTCTATTAGATATCTATATACAAAAACGTTGCCGTTTAGGCAGTACCCGAATGAATAATGGAGTCAAAAACATTCTTAATTAAAACAAAACAAGGGAACATTAAAAGTATTCGGTCGAAAGTATCCTGTTAAGAGATTACAAGAATTTGGGCGTGAGTCCACATTTACAAAGGAAATAATTATTTATGTTGTTCAACAATATAATTTTATGGCGCTCATTAAATTATATTGTGGAACATAAATAATTATTTCCTTTGTAATGTGTTGTGTATAAAAACTACATAACGAATTTTGCTGAAACTTTGAATAAACATAGTTTATGACCTGGAATAAAATTTCAGTTAACATTTATCCAGGTAGGTGCCACGTGAGCGAAGCTGCGGGCTTAAACTTGTTATAAAGGTAATCCTAAATGTACTTTTGAAATAATTCATTTACGAGTAGGTATTAACCGGGACTCGAAATTAAACAATCAAGAAATATTACGAAGCAATGATATTAATTTTCTGGAAAGTTAGAAATACAGTTTTAGTTATTTTAGTTCACTTTTATATTTGGGTATTTAAAAACTTTATAATTTTATAAAACCCAATAACTGATTTTTTTTCGTAGCAACAATTATAATTTTAACTAAACGTAGTGATTTTATTCTCTTTGATTATAACTTTCTTATGAAAAAGGCTATTTACTATCCCGCTAATATTTCTTCTTCAGCGTGGTTTTAAATACAATTCGTGACAAGTCGCAAGCCCATTGACATTATCTACAGTACTTCGCAGGGTTTGTTTATTTGATCTTAAGATTAACCCCTGATAAAAACATTCGTAGACCATTAAGCTACGGACCGCTACGATCGCTACGAGGGTCTACGCGGCTGCTACGCATAAACGAGTTGTAGCACGAATCTTCACACACGCAATTTACTACTTAGAGATAATCTTGTGTTTTATGTCTTTGACATAAGGTTGACAATATAACAGAAAAAACAACTGTAGCTTGTGTACTCCGTTATACAATGGCATAAGGTTCAAAATGTAGCTTTAAAAATGTGAAGATAAAATGAACACAGATAAACTCGAGCACGTAATTTAGTTGAATTCTGTTGATAAAAACTGTTGCTTGTTGTTTATTATATGTACACACAATAAATAATATGGCTACTGCGTCCAGTAAAGTTTTTGAGCCATGGAGAATGGCTTAAATTTTTGTCTGTATTTGGCAACATTTACAAAAAAAAACTTTAGACCTACTATAATTAAAATATATTAAAATTATAATTAAACTATTCTTGCACAGTAAAGGGATGAATGGAAAGAGTGAGGGAGGCCTTTGACCAGCAGTGGGACATTGAGGGCTGATAATAAAAATAATACTATAATTATCAGTGCAATAGTACTAAAGGTTGGTTCTCACCGGTTCGATCTCATCCTCATCAGGAGTGTCGAGGCTGGCGGAGTCAACAGGCCGGTACCCGGAACAACAGGAGCCGTCGAATGGGGACCTGTCTGAGGCCCTGTGAACAAAATACAATTTATAATCACACTAATAAAACTAAACACTGATATTTCCAGGCTCATCCAAACAAACATGTAATAAATAATAAATAAAAAAACTTAATTTTATTTATATATTATTATGTTTTCACAGTCTTAGGGAAACAGCTAGGTTATAAAATTGATTACACAATATGTAATATGTAGCTAGGACTACGTAAAACACAAAGGCTAATTACTAGTTCCCACATGTATTACATTACATAGCAGTACTAGCTGTGCCCCGCGGTGTCACACTTACATACTTACACACCACACACAAAAACTTTCACCTTTCAAATATTCATGTGATTAATTTTCTTGTTCGTTAAAAATGTCATCAAAATATGACACATGACATAATTATGTTTTTCTCAATGACCCTAAGTACATTAAATAATTTATATGGAAATCGCAGTGGACATAGCGGCACAGTTATGTGTATATCGGAAAAACCCCACATGCTGTTTGTAATACCTTTTATGGCTAAAACATAGAAAGTCATATTATAGATGTTAGTTGTGGACCTAAACCAATACTTGTAATTACACCCAAGAGTAATATCTCTTTTAACTTTTAGGGTTGAATACTATTGGGATCAATGTTTTGGTAATACCAAGGACGTTATAAATAAAAGAACTGCTTATTTAATACTTCAAAACGTGGTTCTAAATTAGTTATTACATCGTGTAAAGCATCGTGTAAATTTTAATAATTAACTATCCTACTGTTAATGTTTAACCTACCTACATTACCTTTACTCAAATTGTTTACCCTACCAACTCGGACGACGCACATTCCCTTGTAATTATTTTAAGTTCAATTAATTCTTATGTAAGTGACTCATTTGTCTTTTTTTAGGATATAATATCTGTGAACTGAGTTATTTAAATGTATATAGTATCACTAGGAGTTTAAATAATCTGAAATAAATAATTTGGACACTAACCCAAGAATAAAATCATAGACACCAAATTCAAACATAAAACGCTATGACTTGCCAGCCCTTATTAAAAGGCTGGGTTACTAGACTTGTTTTATAGTTTCAGAATAGGAACCCTAAACTAAGTGGTATTGAAGTAACTTTCCAACTCGAAGTAAAGCAATATTGAGTGTCCCAATAGCAATATCTTGGGTCTAATGGCCCTAAATAAATATTAACAACTTCAGCACAACTTTTCGGGTACCTGCCTATTGAATTGTAGAGGCACTTCATCAAAGTCACTAAGTTATTGTTTCATAAGTTTGTAAACCGTTATATTACACTGTTAATACCACAAAATAAATGGGGGAGAAAGAGGAATAAATGGGGAAGGATATGGAGGAGACCTTTGCCCAGCAGTGGGACACACCATAGGTAAAAGTAAAGTAAGTTCGTATGAGCAAGTGGCCAACTCTGGTGACGGAGTTTTTAGGCCGCCTAAAGGCCTCCGTCATGGCTTAACGACTTTAAAAGCCGGGACCGACAATTTAACGTGCCCTCCGAAGCACGGAAGCGCTCAGCTGATAATGCCACTTACGGTCACCCATCCAAGTAGTGACCGCTCAGAACGTTGCTTAACTTCGACGATCTATCAAGAACGTCTTAGCAAGCTTCGCCACGAGCGCTTCAACACCATAGGTTAAAAAAATAAATATTCCAAAAACCTTCGCTATCATAACACATTATAAAACATATGCAAACGGATTCAGACTCTCTTCCTCGTGGAATCCAGTAATTTCAAAGAGTATTCGTCAAGTGAAATCATCTCAGTATGCGGACACTGTTAGTGTAGTGTGCTGTTCTAGTATGAACCGCTAATTAACTTTTATGAAGATCAAGTGTCTGAACTAATCCGACCAGCCGTTTGAGCATGTAAGATTAACAAACACACTTACATACTTAGACACTTACACACACACAAACTTTCACCTTTTTATTATTAGTACCATTAGTAGGATGGACGAACATCGAGCATACAGAGCGGAAACTAGAGCTACTAACTACTAACTGAGGTCAGCTAAGCATTAAATAAGCTTATTAACTTTGTATTTTCATCTATAAACTGTGGAACAAAGAAAAAATTGCGGTCTTTTAATAAATAAGGACAGAATTCTTAGAAAGTTGGTTTTATTCCGGTCGCCAGTTTTAAGAAATCAGAACTTAAACGGACTACAGCGAAATACCAAGGAAAGGTCAATGCCACGAAAGTGACGCCTTTTGTGACAGAATGTTAGTCACTCTAAGGCTATATTCACAATAAATAATAGCACAAAACGTCTTTCGGAGTTATTCTCTTTTATACAAAAGAGTTTATTTAACCCTTATTTTTAAAATAGGTAGGAGAAATAAATATTACGTTCTTGTTTTAAAAATTATGTCAGAATACTTTATCAAAGGTTTTTCTGAAAAAAATAGTATCAGCTCAAAGCTCTCTTCCTGACGCTGTATAAATCATTTAGTAAAGATGTAAAGGAGTATTATTATAGCACAGGATAACATAATTTTAAATATTATAATTACCTAATTATCTACTTAGAATTAAGATGGTTTTTCTTTTAACGCATGTTGTGACCTCTCTCTCTGTGTACCCTTTAATTATGGGAGCACTAGTTTTTGTTTTCTAATATTTGGCTATCAATTGATGCATGTACAGTGTAACCCTATGTTGGGAATCCTTAAAATAAATAAATAAACATCGTGAAGAAACCAGGTACCTTTCTAATAGCAGAGATGGGTTTGCAACCCGTCACTTATGAAATGCTAACATCGTGGACGTTTGTATTTACTCGCTAATTCCACTTTTCGACATCTTAAATTTTTAATCTTAATTGGGTGTTTCTGTATCTATAACAATGTATGTATTCAGAAAAAAATACTTCAATAGTATTATCAGTCATCTAGTTAAGTTGCTTAGCTTGGGTCTAGATGAAGCTGTTTAAAATGTCCAAGGATATTTATTTATTTATCTCGATACGAGCCGAGGAGGTCTTGTATTAGTTCGATGGTCAAGCCAGTGTAGTTCAAAATGTAAACAACCCCTACATTAAGCAAAAATAGTTCATAACTTTTAATACCAGAAATATTCTCGAGATATAAAAACTTAATAAACATAACCACAGGGTGCTGTTAGTTTAATAAATGAAACCCGAGCGGAGTTGGCGTGGAGTAAATTAAATAATTTGCGGATCTCGTTTAAAGTTCATTCGAACAAATTGTATCAAATCCGGTTGAGCGCTGCAACTAATTAAACGGACCTTTTAACTCATTTGTAACTTTTACTTCTGGGTTATAGGTTATGGGTTCGAATTTTCATCGGACAAACATTTGCGCATTAAAATACCAAATCTTTCTAGTCTCGACGACCTCTGTGGCGCAGTGGGTGAGGCCTGCCTAAGACGCGGGGTTCGATCCCCGCCACGGGAATATTTTTTGTATGGTTGGTACAATAGAAAATAACAATTATTACTTTATTGCATATCACAAAAAGAAACACAAAGAAAGATTTTTTTTTGACAATGTAACTAATTATATACAAATGATATACTATACGATTCGTATTATTTAAATTGTGCTAATTTAAACAATCAATCCATATTCCACCGTACTAGTTCAAACTGTGTTTCAGAAACCAGTAGATTCTTAACTATAAGCTTTAATTATGTCTGAGCAGTTAAATGTGATCATAAAAATGTAGGTCGATCTCTGATACCTACTAAAAATGAGATGGAAAGAAAGAAAGAAAGAAAAGACATTTATTTGCCCCAAGAAAAAAAAATGTCTTTTCTTTCTTTCTTTTCTTTCTTTCTAAGGATTATTGTGGACAGGAACAATAATCAACATTAGGAACAAAATTGATTAGTCTAAGGTTCTTATTTATTTAGTAAAGGTTAAAATTCTGTTCCTGTAAACCAAAGACGATTAATATCTAGAAGACAGACAAAGGCCATACACAAAATCGTAACCCGATCCCGCAGTACCAGATAGCCTGAAAACTTTAAAACATCAATTTTATCCAAGAAATTTCAATACTTAGTAGTAGGTAGCAACAATATTCAATATTTAAACATTTTTAACTAGAAAGTAATTGAAATTTCTTGGATAAAATTGATGTTTTAGAGTTTTCAGGCTATTTTTTAGGGTTACGATTTTGTGTATGGCCTTTGTCTGTCTTCTAGATATTAATCGTCTTTGCTGTAAACAAATGTATTTACGCGTTTAGTTCTTACAAAGTAACGCTGTTAGCGGTTTGCTTCAATATAATTTTGCAGTATATTTTGCATGTGCGGTGGTGCGGCGAAGCTGCGGTGAAATCTAATAACTGCTCAGTTCACTGCATAACCAACGTGGTTATAAGAAAATGTGAAGAGTTATTTTCAACTAACATACAAGTTTTACCAGAAAATTTATGATGAACGGTAAAAGAAAGTACAGCGTGAAAATCATTGAGTGAACCCAAATACAAGGTTTTTCGTTTATTTATTATTTTACAGTATTAAATCACACTTAGGTAGGTATTGGATATTTCATTATAAATGAAAAATCTTACTAAAATTTAACGGCTTCGGCAGGATTCGAACCTGCGTAGATACAAGCGATCGCTCTTAAGCCGAGCTGCCTGACCACTAGGCTACGGACACTGTAAGACTAGGCCTGAAACTATTAGTAAGATGATTTTATCGGTAAAAGCACCGATGAGCGCCATCTACAGGGATACTAGAATATCAAGAATAAGGTTAGAATAATAAGGTTTTTCGTGTAAGTTGTCTTACAGTAGATTAAATTTGAAATGAAATTAAACTAATGAAATATGATCACGACTGTAGGTATTCCCAAAAGACGGTAGACATATTCTTTCAGATCCTTTAGTCATTTTTAGATTCTTTGAAGATGTCTAATAGGGTAGTCAGAGGCATGTCCACTTGTCCAGTCCAAATACACATTTGGTACATTCCCACATTTTGCAGAACTTAACAGTCCATGACAGGTTGCAAGCCTATCGGCGCTACTAGAAAGCTAACTGGTTTCCTTACGATATTTAATCTTACACACATACACATCAAACGTATAAAAAAGCAAACATTCAAATGAATCAAGCTTTTCATGAGAAACAAACACACATAATAATTTTTGATGGTAAAATATTGTGAAATAATGTAGGTAGAATTTTTGTTCACTTTGAAATACGATTCCATGTAAACAATAATTTTCAAAGCCTTGCATTTACTTCGTTCTCGTTCGAGCAGAGCGTAGTTTCTGATACTTCAATTACAAGGCCGTGTTGCCTCTTAAATGCAGCGTTTCCCTGAAGTTTTGAACGTTGTAATGATGTTCGGAAGTTGAAGTTCAGTTTCAGAGGAAAAACGTAACACTCTTATGCGTAAATCGAACTCCAAAGAATAAATAATCAATTTATGGAGCATTATACTGTTTACGACGACTGAATAGAGCTATTTTCATATTTTAATGAGCATTTATTGTGGGAAAAATCCCCTGTTTTGATCTGTATTTCTCAGAATTGACATTATTTGTATCGTGTTTTTTACGCCAGTACTGTGTTGGAGCTGTTGCTTCTTTGATATGGTGTGAATCAATCTTAAAACTTCCAGTGCCCATGACGCATTTGTAGAGTTACCGGCGGTTTTTGTGTAATATAGTAATCTATCCTCGCTCACGTGTCAAGTATTCCATGTATGAAATTTTTAGTTCCTGCAAGTTGCCGGGGGAGGCGCTGCACTGGATTTTCATACATTTGCCGGTATCGAAGACAGTATCCAATACTACGGTAAACTGTTGCATGCAGGCGACTCTCGGAGATAACCGTGGGGGTTGATTGGAATGCGTTTATAAGCTCACCTGCTATACAATTCTCAAGAGAGGTGATACAAATGTCTTGGGAATAAGATGGACTCATTTGCTGAATCATCTATTTTCATTGTATTTTACGTACAGTTAATTTTACGATTTACCCATGATGTGATTAATTATAAATTGTATGTTTATACTAACAATTATTTATTGACGTGTTACTTAAGCAGTAATTAATAAATTCTGTATTTCTGTATCATCTACAGTAGCCAGAGTCGAACAGCTGTTCCATTTGGACAAGAACTTACGACTGGAAGACATAACTCACCTGCTGTTGGTAGAATTGACGGAGGTGTTGGAACGGCTGCGGCGGTTGCAGATAGAATCGCCGCAGTTGACCACGCCACCTTTATTTGTGATGCTGAAGGTCCTCAGGCGGTAAAGGTCGTCGGACGCGCGAGGGTTGTAAGGCTTCTCTGGCAGCGAGCAGACGCGAGGTCTCGAGTGTTCCACCACTGGGAATAAAATGAGATTAATTTATATATAGATAGATATTAATTGTTCCGAGTCTAGGTCTTTTTCTATTGTATTTGTATGTATTAACAAAAGGCGAAAGAGGTGTGTCAAGATCGTAGCAAGTGGAGATCCGTGGTCTGTGCCTACCCCCATGGGAAAGAGAAAGTATGTATGTAGAAAAAAAAGTAAATAAGTAGTTTATCAGTCATCTGGCTACCATAACACAAGAATTATGTTGCTCAGCTGTGGACAAGATGACGCTGTGTATATAATGTTCAATAATTTATTTTTATTTTAACTTAAAACTCTTAGCTTCATAACGTCTTCTCTACAATAAAAATCTTTTGACTTTTAACAATATAATTTCCTTGTCAACAAAGAGTAGCTTTGAAGATACTCATTATAAAAGGATTCTTCAAATATTTCACGTCCAACTCTGTAACTTGATCATTTGATGAAAAAACTTAGAAAATTACAAAGAGTTAAATAACTAACAAAGTTTCATCAAAGAAATAACGTCATTAGAGATTGTATTTGATAAAATGTGACCGTAATATAGCAGAATTCAAATTGTAGATGTCTAAAATTTAAGGGGTGTTAGAAAATGAAGAGTGTTTCTTTCTTAAGTTATAATTGTCTCAACCATTTCATTGACTGTTGTTAAAAGAAGAAACTATGAGAGCTTACTATTAAAATTCTCCACACTTACCCAGCGTATTATGCAAACGATAAACACAAACTTAGCATGCTAATCGTTTATATATTTTGTTATCCGGCAGCAAGCTTTATTGGGACTTGATTTATTGAATATTATTATTATTATTTAGCCATAATCGTCCCACTGCAGGGCAAAGGCCTCCCTTCCCTTCTTCCACTCTTCGCGACTTAGCGCGTCCACAGGCCATGTGCTAAGGTATGAGTCCAGCTCGTCCCGCCATCTCATCCTGGGTCTTCCACGTCGTCGTGTCGCGTTGTGTGGGGTCCACTCCGTGGTCCTCTTCGCCCACAACTCGTTCGACATCCGACAGACGTGTCCAGCCCAGTTCCACTTCAGACTGGCGACTTTTTGACCAACGTCAACAACACGGGTTTTGGAGCGCAGTATACTGTTCCGCACGCGGTCTGACAGTTTTATACCTAAAATACTACGCTCCATGGACATGAGCTCCATGAAGATGATACAATTTTCTTTTCTAAAATGGCCAGAAAACTTGAATTAAGCAGCAGTTGTAACGTCGTTTCTTTTATCAATGTTACCTTTATCCCGCTATATAACGGTCACAGTTAACGTAAAAACCAACCCTCAACAATAAAGAAACGAGTGTTCTTGAATGCTACGTTTTCATTAGACGTTATTTTGAAGAGAAAGGTAAAAAATAAACTCACTATGGAAATAAAATATTCTGAATTAATAAAGCTAGAGTTGTGGCGGTTCAGTGGGTTTTAGAAAGTGTATCGTGTGTTTTCGTAGAAATTCTGAATTGTTTGGTTTTTGTATTGGTGTTGCTGAAGCTAGGCAAAAATGTAAGTTTACGGTTAAATGACACGATACGTGACATGCTTAGAGGACTTTAGGTTTTTCTAAATCTAGACCCTAAATATCGTTTTAAATTATCGATCTGATAGAGCTAGAAAGAATAATTGTTAGGCTGTATTTAGCGCCGAACCGACGGTCAGCGCAAATGCATGCGCTGATAGTACGTCGTAGCATTGTAGCTGTATTTATTATCGCTGCACTGTAGTCGTTCATACATTTTCATTGTTACTGCTACACGCGACAGACGCTCACCGTTGTTTGAGCACTAACTTCAGCCTTCATATTTTTGGTACTAGGAACCTAGATGTGATCTATCAATGTATTTAGTATGAAACACTAATTATAAAAAAGTAGATATTATTGTATAAAAATAATTACCTGGCAACTCAAGAAAGTTAGACGTCCTCCTCTGTCTCCCTCTCATCGTATTCTGGAAGTTCAGAGGCCCAATATCCTCAACCGAGTCGCAGTTCGACATAGTAGACTCTCTTGACCCTCGTCTACTGGCCAAGTACGCTAGACCCCCTTTCATGGACCCCCTACGCATTGGAGAGCACGGTCTACTAATGCTTGTGGTAGTAGACCTGGTCTGCTGTGTATCATCAGTTAGATCCGTCAAGTCTGAAGTAGACTTTCGGCAGATCTTCGAGTTATAAGTCGAAGTGGCTTCATCATCAGCGTCGTTGACAGCTGCAGAAGGAGTCCCCGGCATCGCATCTGTGGAGTCATCAGTGTGACTCGACACGATTGATGGTGACGTCACCATTCTCGGTGAGCTGACTGTGGAGTTAGAGCCGAAGATCTTTCTAGTGCGTTTTGGGGAGACATAGCCTGGGTTTGTGTGGATGTGAACTGGAGGGGGTTTGGGGGAGCGGGATTTGTCCCGATGCTTCAACGAAGATGAGTACTGAAGGTTCTGCTGGCTGTGCTGGCTTCTATCATAGCATGGACTTGATCGTCCTGATGGAGACTTTTGGGGGAAGTTGAAATGCCTGGGGCTCATTGGACTCCTAAAGCCATGGGCGATTGGACTTTTCGGGGGGTAGCTGCATCCAGACTGGGGAGTATAGTAACCAGAAGATGAGGTGCTGGAGGTGATGGAAGGGCTTTTCTGGGGGAAAATGAAGTGGCGCGGACTTTTTGGGGTGTGCGGTTTAGGGGAGATTGGGGGGTAACCTCCGGGACTGTTCACTGCCATGATTACTGGTTCATAATTTCACTGTGCGTACCTGAAATAGAAAAAAGTACTTGGTAAGTAAAATAAACATAAACAGTAGAAATTATAATATAACAAACAAGCTACCTATAGATCGTTTGTAACGATCCTTAGGTGGCTCAACTGGTTCTAATTGTATTTTGTACAGTTATGTAAATATGTAGTAGTTTAGTTTCTGTAAATAAATTTTAAAAAAAAACTAAAACAAGTGCATTTGTTGTTTTTGTCTCCGTCCAGAATAGAAGAATTATTATTATGAACATTGGAAAATTTACGAAAAAATTAAATAAAACAAAAAAAAAATTCCCATGCAAAATGTTCAGAGTGTCAAATCGATTAGTTTCATTCAATTATTCCAGTAGCTTATCAAAGTTTTTCGGGTCAGCTTGTATATAATCATTTATTAGCTCAGAAATATAATGTGTGTAAGTTAATGGCACAAACAAAACTCATCTTTCATCTTTTATATAAAAAAGATGAAAGAAATGAGTTGCGTTTGTGTCATTAAAAATATTAAAATACCAAGATACACGTGCCACATTGTTTTTTTCAATAAATAAAACATTTTATTAACAATATCAATGTTTTCAGTATTTATCACAACATCATATATATTTCTGAGATAATAAGCGTCGGTGACTTTGTTTATAATATGATTTATTACATTTATAGAATGTCTGCTAATTAAAAAATATAGTTACACTAAGATTTTAAGAATGTTTTATTTTTACAATAGAATAGTTGGTTTTTTTATGAGTAGACATCAGTTTGGTTTCTAATAGCGGCGATGGGTTTGTAACTTGTCACGTATGGAAAGTTAACTTCTGCAAAAAGTGGGCATGTATGTATGTACTATAAATAACCAGGGAGACTTTTTTTCAGGATCATTCAGACGAAGTTTGAAACCGGTTGTCTTGAATTTTAAATAATACGTTCTGCTTTAAAAAAGGTTATCAGCCTACAAGTTTTATTTATCGAGCAAGTTACGCTTACAGCGATTTTTCAATAACTCTCACAGTTACGGATTTCCTCTGTGGGTGAATAAAAACGCTCCTAGTTTTTTTATGATACCTTCATTTTGACATCTTCAAAAGATCTAAAATGCTGAAAGATCAAACACAAATTATTTTTTACTTACATTATGTTTTAAAAATTACGACCAAAATCTAATATAAATCTCGATACAAAATAACGCTCTTACAGATTTTAACTTTATTACACTGATAATGACCTTTAAACTCCTACGAGCAACATTACATCGTCAGTCAGTCAGTAACATAGTTATTGTATATAATTACCAAGCACGTGTTGCGTAGGTAGGCAAACCTTACCTGGCACATATTCCATAACAATATTGGTGGGAGTATTCTACGAATTTTGCTACGCCTTCTGCTACGAGCTCGCAGCCTTTGCTGCGGCGTAGCTAAAAACGGCACATTATATTTTGTTTGACACGTCATTTATTTCTCGTGATATAATTTAACAACAATCTTTAGAAGGCTCATTTAGTTCTAATGTAATTTGTTAAGTTATATAAATATGAACAACAAAACATGGAATGTGTGAATCTTAGTTTTTTATTGTCTTCTGATTTTTTATTTTTTTTATTTACCTATTATGTCCCACTGCTGGGCAAAGGTCTCCCCCAAAATCCTCCACTGACCCCTGTCTTTGGCGATCTCCCACCACTCCTTCTCAAACACGTCAAGATCGTCCCGCCAACGCCTTCTCGGCCGGCCTCGTCGTCGCCTACCGTTCTCGGGCACCCAAGAAGTAACAGTGTTTGTCCACTTCTCGGGTTGCATCCGGCTAACATGATCTGCCCAGTCCCACTTGAGCTTTGCTGTTATGCTCCCAACATCGGCAATGCCAGTCATCGAACGCAGCATTGTATTACGCACCCGATCTACTCGTCTTCTGATAAAAAATATTTTTTAACTGAGCTAACGACTTGTCTGATCTAAGATCTGACGAGTCAAAGATCTTAAAAATATGGTGTAACCCGATTTTGCTTTATATACTTAAGTTTTTTTCTATAGTAAGACTATTTATGAACCGTAACAAATTATGACCTAGATTTTTAGTCGTTAACACCCCCTAAATAAAAAAAATAAAAATAAAATAAAAATAAATAAAGCATAGGTTGGAAACCCCCGGCCCGCGGGCTGGATGCGGCCGGCCCCGACTTTTGATCCGGCCCGCGGAACGTTTTTACGGGCGCGAAAAAAAGTTGTCGCTTGTTAGCTTCCTCTGTACCTCTAACTGTAAATTTTATAATGATTTGTATCTGATTTCGCATCGCACTTTACGAGACAAACCATGCAACCAACCAACCACCGTGTGAAGGGGATAGCGAGCTTTAACTGAAAAACGTGTTCTTTTATATTAAATTTCAAAAAAATACCCTTTTTTATATCTATGCCGCGACTTTTTCAACATCCTAAAGCTTGGCCCGCTTTCGAAAGGTTGCCCATACCTGCCCTAAAGCGTTGAACACATGACTGCACTAGTTACAGCCCAGCTTCATGAACGGCCTCATAAATATCTGCCCTAAAAATAAGGGACCATCTGGGTCACGGCTTCCTAACGTTTAATTTATGCAAAGGATCACATTTATATCTCTTTTCTAGTTTCTGTAAAGCGTTGAACGTTTTACGACAACCTTAATTTCATGTATAAATATTCAACGGATAAAAAACACTGTTTAATCCGAAAGAACAGTACCTATACATAATAAAAATACTAAAAAACATTCTTATCAATAATAAATATTTTGTCAAGCTCCCTGTTTTAAGTACTAAAATTACCCTGATTTCTTTGAAATCTGACATTTAATAATAACTTTTGAAAAGTTACTACTTACTTTGGTTAAAAAAAACTTAGATTTTTCTTTCATGTCTGAAATTTAGGCAGAAAAACGTCTATTTATTTCAGGGGGTCCAATAATTTTAATCCGAGAGTTGGTCACTTGCTCATACGAACGAACGAACGAATCCGAAAATAGTGATTATTCTAAAATGATTGCTCCTTATATTTTTCGGAACCTGGGCTTAACACCTTTCTATATTACTTTATGTTTGCTAAGCGCCTCAAATAGGCCTATGATGGATCGCTCGTGATCACAATAACTACAGTCCTGTGCTTTATTATTTTTCTACGTTTTTGAAGTCGCTAAGTAAGTAAGTTCGTATGAACGAGTGGCCAACTCTGGTGACGGAGTTTTTTGATTTTTAGGAAGTCGCTTAAAAACTATGTTACTACTTAGCTATCTATAACTTTCAAGGTTCTTTACCCCTGCGATGACCTATGTTTTTTTGATGGATAAGACTGTTCTAAATGAGATGGTTATGCTATTCAATACAATATTTATAAATTACAAGTGAGTGAAACCCATTGGCACAGCTACGAAAACGTGTTTTTTTAATGCTTGAGACTTATAGTATTATAGTGGTCCGTCAAGTGTAGTATGGAGGTTGTATTTTTTAAATATCGTCATTTAGAAACCACTTCAGAAAATTATTTATGGTTCAAACTAAGAACGGACTGTCCGTTCAAAGCACTTTTAAAGTCCTACAAACTGAAAACAACCTTTCAATTTCACACAAATCTGGTGAAAAGCAACGGTCTCGCGTCACTTACTGATCGAGTCCGATTACTTTGATGTGGTCTATTTGGAGGCGTGAGCGGTTGTGGAGAAACAAATGAAGGTACAACCTGATTTACTTTGTACTCGTGTAGATTTTTCACTTGATAAAAGACTAAAAGCACTAGCTTTGACCGGGTTAATAAAGCTACCTCGATACAGTATATTTACAGTTACGTAAATATATGTAGAGTTTAGTTTCTGTAAATAAAGTATTGGTACTTAAATATATAAAAATCTGACGCGAATCTGGGTTAGGTTAGGTTGGAATAATTAGGTGGGAATTTTAGTGTCAAAATCCCCTTTAGAGCAGAAATTTTACACTCAGTGCTTTGAGAATCTAGTGCCTCTAGCTAGACTAAATAGTTTTAATTCATCTAATAAGTACCAAATAAGTATTTGGACATACCTCTGACCCCCTTAGACATCTTCAAGAGATCTTTAACTATACCTACCTACCTAAAGATCTAATCTAATCTAATCGTCTAGTAGCGCGCTTTTAAAATACAGTTAGATAATATTTCCTATAAAGCTTTCCATCACTGTCTAACATTTAACCGATGGTTAAAGAATTAATGAACTCAAGTCTAAATGGTAAACCATACGTGACTCGGTTTATGATGACTAAATTATTCATACAACTTCACAAGCCGTCTCATTCATAAATTCCTTGGGGTGCGAATGATCAAATATTTGGGGCTTTGATGTCCGTTATGTACCTACTATTTGCTCGATGGAGGGTGTTTTTGTAGGACGTGGTTAAAAGGCTTCGGTGAAAAGGTTAAGCGATGGCGGGATATGCTTTTGACTTATTCTTCTTCTTTTCTTTATTTTGGCTTCGCATGGCTTGTGCATTTAGCCACTATCATGTCATAATTATTATAATTCAATTTACTTATGACTCAGTAAAGATGATGTGTCAATAAAAAAACCAGTCAGTCACAATTCACACTTGAGTCTAAATTAAACTATGGCACTATAAAACCACTGCCACTTAGTTAAGTAAACAAGCAGAGCATTTAGCCATTATCTAGGCGGCCATTTAAGACTGCAAATGTAAACAGTTTTGTTTTAATTATACTTCTATTATGTCTATGTAAGGTAAGTCTGCTTCATGGTGTTGCCAACGGTGTGAAGAATTTAATGAGAGTAAGCTCGAAATAAATGTCTGGATCGTAGTACGTGAAAATTGTTGATTATGCCTACTCCCATGGAAAAGCGGCGTGATTTTATGTATGTAGGTCGTAGCTTACATTTTATCATCATCCAATTTAAAATATTATTTCCAAATGTATGGCAATGGATAGCGTTCAAAATTCCCCACTGTTGAGTAACTTCGACCTGAGCAACAAGCGTCAAACGAAACAACTTTAAACAAGATACAAGTTCCATATTTTCCAGTATCGTAGGTAAACTAACTTGGTCCCTCTAGAAAACTCCCAATCATAAGTATTGGGAATAATTTATTAAGGAATTATTTATTCTGTGCGTTTACCAATAATTTTCAAGCATTCATTTTCTATAAATCAATATATTACAGAAAATATAAATATATAACAATGCTATTACAGAATGTGAATCCACACACATTTGGACCGTGTAATTTTTGTATAGGTACATCAATATAAACAATAGGTAAGTACAATTACAGAATAGTTTAAAATGTCCAAAGATATTTATTTATTTATTTGTTTAGTTTATTCACATGGACCGGCAAGCGCGGGTCTCATTTCAAAGCGAAGCCCTTGGGAATACGCAAAAATACATACTACAAATACCGACGGTACATATTTTGCATGAATAGGTCTGCTGGCACATTTTGGACAGCATTTTGTTTTCATTCCAAATCGGCTTTGCTTGCACGTTTAGTTCACGTTGTTTTTATACGAGTGTTTTTGAGTTCACCTACGAATGAATTAAAATCTGTGAGTTTTCATTAGCACAAACGCATGAACAGCCCTCGATTGTGTACACTTGTCTCGGATTATTTTCGCGATTTACTGTGATTTTTGGTTTGATTCGCAGAATTGGAACTGAATACTAAAAAAACAAAAATAATAACTAACGGACAACAGGACAATATAGTAGTGGGAAACGAATTAATAGAGTATGTAAACCAGTATATATACCTAGGACAAATGGTATCCTTCGAGAAATGTACAGGTGACGAAGTTCAACGACGAATAGCTATTGCCTGGAGCAAATTCTGGAGCTTGCAAGAAATCATGAAGAACAAAGAAATTGACATAAATGTTAAGAAAAAACTGTTTGAAGTTACCATTATACCATCTTTAATGTATGGCTGCCAGTGCTGGTCCCTAAGGAAGGAGGACGAGAATAAGCTAGCAGTCTGTCAACGAAAAATGGAACGGCATTGTTAGGAGTAAAACTAAAAGATAAAATCAACAACCAAAAAATAAGAGAAAGTACTAAAATTAGAGATGTCACAGAGGTCATAAGGTACATGAAATGGAACTGGGCTGGACATATATGTCGAATGAGTCATCACGCCTCTGATTCTTGTGTCCGATGGACGAAAAGAATTACAGAATGGTTTCCAAGAGATACTACAAGACCAAGAGGCAGACCGCCAAAGAGATGGCATGATATTTTTATAGAGAGAGCAGGTCCTAACTGGATGACAAAAGCTAGGGATAGAGAAGCATGGAAGGAAATGGGGGAGGCCTACGCCAAGGAGGCGACTGCTACCTAAACAAAAATAGTTTTGTAATAATTAAGTATAGATATTTTGTGAATTTAAGTGAGTGTTAGATTAAGTCATATTTTAGTATCTATGTAAGTTGATTTTGTAGTAGAAATAAAGGCTATTTTTATTTTTATTTTATTTTATTTACAACTTGCAACTCACACACACGTTAGAGAGGTAATTTTATGTCTCGCTTGCGTGGTGTAATGCAATTTTATATTGTGTGTTGACAGATCTATAGACAGATCTATTTCTTACTACCGTAATTTTGTTTTGATTGTTTTGTTGTTAGGATTTTTAAATTTATTGTGATTGTGATTGAGTGTTGTAACTTAAGTATAATATTGCGTAAGTACTTAAGTAACTAAGACGAATGTGAGTGCCCACACAAACCCTAGGGGTTTTTAGGGCACAATATTTAATTGTTTCTGTATTTTTGAATAATGTTTAAATAAATAAATAAAAAAATAAAAAAATACAATCCGAGACAAGTGTACACAATCCAGGGGCTGATTTTGACTAATGAACTGTCGTTATATTGGTCTGTATCAAAGGCTATTGTGAGTACATTTTGTGACGACCTCAGTAGCGCAGTGTTTGAAGGCCCGGCTGAGACGCGGTGGTTGCGGGTTCGATCCCCACAAGACAAATGTTTGTATGTTCTGCAGATATTTATTCCGGGTCTGGGTGTTTTTCTATCTACATTATGTATGCAAAAAAAAAGTAGTATATGCGCCATCTGGTTACCATAACACAAGTACTGTACAAAACACAATTCTAACCAGTTGAGCCACCTAAATATAGCTACAAATGATCTATAACTACTCCAAGCCACTGGGGGCAATTTGGAGTGTCGCAAAAGCTAAACTAACCTAACTAAAACTATTGCCATCCTTTTTATTCCCATCGCTATGAAAGGGACGGCAACAATTTTAGTTAGCTTAGTTTAGCTTTTGACACTCAGAATTTCCACTACTGCCAGACTATTTTATTGCTATAAGACTATTTTATTTACCGTGGAAGCATCCTTAAGATTCCCGAATAGATTGAAGTTTCAACTACTTTCAGGGAACCTCAAGATCGTTTTATCTCGAAAATTCGACTCAAAATGTTTTGAAACTAAATCCTTTTACACTAATGGCTAAGGCAAGGATAATTGGGGTTGTAACTCTACTCTTAATAGTGAAGTTTTAATTTACGATCCCATATTTATTTCATAAAAGCTGTAATGCCATTCGCCTTCAATGTAAATACTATTAGAGCGAATGGCATTCACGAAGGAAGGCCTATGCCCAGCAGTGGGTTAAAAGTGGCTGATGATGATGATGATGAAAAGCTGTAATCCACGGAAGCCATGATAGGTATACCTAGATTAATGAAAGGAAAAATAAATATTGATTTTTATTGTATTTAAGCGACGCCAGAAAACGACAGAATTAAGTCTGCAGTCGGTCTCAGCCATGCACCTTTAAAACGAAGCCATGACGGAGGCCTGTAGGCGGCCTAAAAACTCCGTCACCAGAGTTGGCCACCTGCTCATACGAATGAACGAACCTTTAAAACATTAACCCGCAACTAGTTGTCTCAGGCCTTAACCCACTGCGCCACAGAAGTCGTCTTAAATACAGATCAACTTCCCAGAAAATACAGTAACAATAAAGAACCAATAAAGAGCCGAGTTTCCCACTACGTCAACATTGTAATAGCTTAATGTATAAATTGGTATTGGCGTTGAGAGGAACAGTTGTTTGCTTTGGAATCCCAATTTGCAATCGTGTTCAAATACTTTCGATCCCACTGAATCGCTTTTTGATGGTCGATGCTGTAAAAGAAGGAGGTACACTGAGTTTAATTTTTTTATCAATAGAAAAAGTACCTATTCTGCCGTTCTCCCAGCTACGAACCTGGACACGACAACACACCCAAAACCTACATAACGATCGATGGATACGGGCGACGGACTGCAGACAGTCTAGAGCAGCGATACCAGCGGCCATACCACGACTGACACGTCGCCTGATGAACCTCCAAAGAAAAGACCTCAAAATAATCATAGGGACACTCACAGGACACTGCCCCCTTAACAAACATCTGTACAACATCGGCATCACGGACAGCCCACTCTGCAGAGGATGTCTAACCGAAGAAGAATCAGCGGCCCACGTAGTCCTGGCATGCGTGGGCGTAGCAGCTCAACGGCAACAAATCCTCAACAATCCGAGGTCGCTCCTCGAAGCCTGTGAAGACCCCAGGAAACTTCTGCGCTTCTGGGAGGAGCTAGGCTGGCTTCACTACTAGTGAGCCAGGTCATCCCCACGCATAAAGGACCGCCTTTGAGTCTAAATGCGGAAAAGGGAGTCCCCATACATACATACATACATACATACATAGTACCTATTCATTCACTTTTGAAAAATCATAAAATTTTTCAAATCTCTTTTAAATACACTGTAATTCATTAAAATAGCAGACTCCATTCAACATTGAAGTATTGTATTTATAATCGGATTGTCCCCAAAGAGTGCCGAGCTAATCTCCTAATGGTGGTCACTTTTCTAAATAAGACAATAATGATTGTGTTCGCTTTGGAAAATGAAATGTACTGACATGCACATAACATTTATTCACAATTCTGTCTACTTGGTACAAGTAGACTTAATGAGCAAGCAAAAATTTAACGCAATCAAAAACAACAGTTACAATTAATGTAGGTATAGAAATTTAGTGTTCACATGCAATATGCTGCTATGTGCACTGACGGTTTGAAAATGTTCGTCACCTTAGAGTCGGTTTTCGCTTGCACCAGATTGCAAGAATTAATTTTTATTGTACCAGTGATGTTCCTTTTTCAAGTTTCAAAAAGGATTATGTGCTCGTGCTCTTTGAACGAATCAAGTTGAAAACCGACGAACATTTTCAAACCGTCACTGTACAGCCCTGCTACTCTGCAAAACGAAAACCGAAGTTTCGTGACAATTTTTGGGTTCTAATTATGTTGGTGAACTATTACGAATTCAGTATCCATCAACAGCTGACCCCGAAAATTGTCACGAAACTTCGTTTTTCGTTTTGCAGAGTAGCAGGGCAGCTAGGCGAAAAGCCCTGAGCTCAGCATGTGTGAACAAGTTCACTAGGTACGCAGATTTTCAGCTCAAGGCTTTGGCGACGCACGAAAGGTTTCACATTAACAAAAGCTAAGCTGTTTAACTTTAAACAAAAGCTATCATACGGTCTAAACAAATTCATTTATTTTGTGGCTTAGAAAAACATTTTATGACGTAGTGCTTTTGTTTTCTAAAGTTGGCTTCATTGAAATATTTATACAAGTTTAACAAAAAGGTTCACAAGTTAAGGCTCTATTTTTAAACGCTTATGAAAAAGAGTGGTGTTATACATTTGTAGCATGTAAGTGTGTCTGCCTCTGGCATTATAGAACGGATGAACTGATTGATGCAAAAAGTAAATTTTACTTAAAAAGATTTTAATTAATATTGCACTCATTGTAACATTGACTTAAATGTCAATAATCCGTGGACTGTGTCAAGCATCGATTGCCTTTGTATCCACTGCCTTTCAATCGCAATGAAACGCCCAAACGATTTCTATGGACTCAACACTTCAATAAAAAATCTTCCGTGTTTCTATGAGTTCTGATTCCAATTTTGATTCTGGATTACTCTGGTGACGATTGCAAAACTAAGCCAGTGATTTTATCTATCTTCGATTTTTGTTTATTAATCGGCTGTTTGAAATTTTAAATTTAGAAAGAACGTATCTATACTAATCTATACTAATACTAAGGACGATACTATATCGTCCTTGCTAATACTTATTATAAAGAGGTACTTAAAGTTTGTTTGTTTGTATTTTTAGGGTAAGTAATCTCTGAAACTACTCATCCGATTTTAAAAATTCTTTCACCGATGTGTAGCATGGACTTTCCGAATGAACATAGTGTAACGTTTTGAAATTAATAACTAGGGGATTCTAGAAGGAATGCGTGAAATAATGCAAAGAGTTTCAATAAACAACTTTTATTGATGATCTTGAATAAATCATAAAATTGGGCGCCTTTATAAAATTAAGAAATTATAGATATGATGCTACGGCTAGCTTAAATGAGAAACTTATCTATTAAGGGTTCACAGGGTTCGTGGAGAGCCAACACGATCAGACTTTTACCAGCAACCATTTACGTGGAAACTTAAATTTAAATTTTACTGCTGAAGGCAGAACCAGAGGTGTGTAGATTGATTTGTAGTTAGTTTGAGAACAGCACAGAAATAATTAAGAACTCAGCCGAGAAAGAAGTTCCTCGAGACTGAGGATACCGTGGAGAGGTTCGCAGTGGCCGGTCTCAGAGGAAGGGGGCCCGCTCACTGCGAAGACAGCACCGCTCCAGGTGAGATCCCGTCCGCGAGGTCTCGGCTGGTGACTCGAGAGGTTGGTGTATAAACTAAAAGAAGAACCAGAAGAAGAACGAAGAATCCGAAGAATCCGAAGAATGAAGAACCTGTTGAACGAAACGTTCATTACTCACTGACCAGTGATCACGTCATTGAGGGATTGGCGGTGGAACAAAAGATAACTTACCCCGAACGGGGTTCTTTTTGAGCACCGAGAGATAGAGCTGAATCCTCAGCTGGACTCTGTCGCCGCGTCTTCGCCGGGAAAGCACTCGCCAGGGCTTCCGTCCACTCGTGGGTAAAATGATGGAAAAGCTGGTCTATTCACTGGGAGGACACCACGAGTTCGGCTATGCGCACGCGCCGGCGACGAGTCCTACGGCAAAAACCACAAATATTTATTCCCGGCTTCCCGAATTGGCAGCCGTCGATAGGAAATCCATTATAAAGATGCTTACCAGCTGAGATGTAATTAAAATTCACTGATTGTTTTCGAAAGATAAAAGGAAGGACGTGCCCAGGGCACTCGATCTAACCAAAGAAAGAGCCGGGTTTCCAGCTCAGGGAATACCTGGATTCCCAGAAAACCATAATTGATTCCGATATTTAAATTTGTTTACTATTTCAATTTCACAACGAAGGTTCAATGAACTTTGATGAAGTGAAGCACAGCCAAAATATCTGAAATGCGAATTTGACAATTCTAAAGATCTGACACTGAAACTAAACCTGAAACTATAAAAAAAGCTAAATTAATGCTGGCCGGAAAGAAACAAAAACTTGGCGACTTTCCAGTAGCCGTGTCTAATCCGGCAACACTATAGAACGAGAATGTTAATTTTACTTTACAGTTTACATCTGTCACTGTCCTAATGACAACGTGACAGATGACATACTTACTACTTTAAAATACGTAGCCATAATGAAGTTAGTGAACCGAAACACGATAAAGGCGGGAATATTTAAAAACACCATTACAATACTTCCCACGCCGGGCAGAATTTTTCTTCGATGAAATCGGAGGAAAATTCCCGGATGACCACATCCGTTTACATCAAGAAAAAACCCAAATTCCACAAAAGAGGAAACTAAGTTAAGCAAAAAGGAAAAGAAACACGAGTCATTGGTGCTATCAGATTCGGAAATAGACACCGGACAGAAACAGAATACCTAAACCAAAGCTTACACTAATGTTAGATCAGGTAGTTAATATCCAACGGCTTGGGGACCAGTTCTCTAGGATTGAAGATCCTAAGCAGTTCCAGACACTCACACACAAACACACCGTCCCTTACATTAAAACTTTCATTGCGCGAACTCTTTCATACCCACTTTCATACATCCACAAGCAACAGCAACAGTAACCTCTCCAACGATCGAGGATACTGAAACCAACACACTAGAGTTTCGTCCAAAATACCCAGTGTTGGCTTATTTTAATAGTCACGACCCGCTATCAGCAATTGGGAAACTCCTAGTGAAACCTTTCAAACATTATCGAGAGAGTTCCCACCAAATACCCTGTGTTGGCTTATTGAATAGTCACGACCCGCTATTATTAGGTATGAGGGAACCTCCTATTGAAAAAGAAAACTGCAGAACAAGAAAAAATCCCATAAAAAATGAAGCTCTACCTACCAACGACTAAACTACCTAACCAGAACCTAAACTACTAAACCTTATTCTAACCATCCACGTACAGACCGGCGTGAAGTGAAGGGTGGCGGTCTGAAAAGCCGAACCACGCGACACTGCAACGAGGTAGCGAGTCTGCACCTACCAACATAAAAATGAAGAACATAACACCAGCAAAACAAACCTAACAAAAACCAACAACCCAGGACAAGATAACACGTAGCCAACCTACGGTCCGGGGGAAAACTCCACCACGTGTAACGCCAGCTCTCTCGATCTGTCTCTAAGACAGAGAGAGAAATTATTGTTTTCCAGTGAATCTCTGGTAAAACAAGGAAACCTACAGATACTTGGAAGTTTTTGTAAAAAACTCCAAGACCGAGAAAGGTCATGATAACGCCTTATGAGCGTCGACGAATTCACCACCTCCACTAAAAATGTGAAGTGGAGGAGTGAGAATGACATGGTAGTACAAGACAAGAATGTAGGTACCTACCATAAGAATCCGAAGAGAAATCGGAATGAATGACTAGAACAATAGATGAGAACAGTCGTTCACCTAATTTTAATTAAAAAGTACTATTTACTCTTACTTAGTAACTATTTATCTATGTATTGATGGAATAATGATTACTTAGATCGAATTCTACTACAAAAAAAACAAAAAAAAATTACAACCTGTATAAGTAAAAGTTGAACTTTCAAAATCAGAATATTGAACTTTGAACCAATTTAGAATTCAATACTACTAAACAAATGCACTAACTGTTGATTAACCAGTTAAAATCAGATTAATACAACATAAACAAGCCCTTGAAAAGTTTGAACAACCCTTGAACTTCCTAGGAACACCGCAGGATCATGACGATATCATTTACTGTATGTGGGATAGAACCATCTAAACAGGATTATGATGAATCATTTACTGTCTACCAAGTGGGATGAATACCACTAAAGCTGTGTTACCTAGAAGAAAGGATACTAAAAGATTGACTTGAAGATGAAAATATTGTGTTGTTGTTGTGCAATGTGAATAAACAAAGTTGTAACCTGCAAAATTGTTACTTGAAATATCCTACAACAATACTATTGCAAAACAAAGGAATGTATGCAAAGTAATGTCTATGTGTAAGATTTAAAGTATGTGTGTATAGTATAATGTGTACCCATGAAAATTGTGTAAGTTTGTATGAAAAGTTTGAAAGTATTTTTGAATAAAAGTTATTGAAAACACAAGTTATTTTTAACCACGGTTGCTGGTATCACAATTTTGTAATAATCTTTTAATTTTAGTTAAACACAGAACACTTGCCTATAGAACTTTAGGCTCTTATTATTTATGCAGAAACACTATTTAGATAAGCAGATATAAAGTTTATAAATTCACCAGTTTACAACTAAGTATCACTAGAATTGTGTTTTACAAAAATACCACTATTAGACACTTTATTCTAACATAGTAAAACCATGTTTAGTTAGATACACATGAAAAGAACACATTTTGGCAAAAATGCATAAGTACATACAAGTTGGAAATGAAACAACAACAAATATATTTCACAATATTATTCTTTGTGTTAGTACAATAAAATTAAATTAGGATTTTGAGTAATTTTGGTTGCTGGGCTGATTAAACCAGTTGGAGCGCCACTGTAACGTTTTGAAATTAATAACTAGGGGATTCTAGAAGGAATGCGTGAAATAATGCAAAGAGTTTCAATAAACAACTTTTATTGATGATCTTGAATAAATCATAAAATTGGGCGCCTTTATAAAATTAAGAAATTATAGATATGATGCTACGGCTAGCTTAAATGAGAAACTTATCTATTAAGGGTTCACAGGGTTCGTGGAGAGCCAACACGATCAGACTTTTACCAGCAACCATTTACGTGGAAACTTAAATTTAAATTTTACTGCTGAAGGCAGAACCAGAGGTGTGTAGATTGATTTGTAGTTAGTTTGAGAACAGCACAGAAATAATTAAGAACTCAGCCGAGAAAGAAGTTCCTCGAGACTGAGGATACCGTGGAGAGGTTCGCAGTGGCCGGTCTCAGAGGAAGGGGGCCCGCTCACTGCGAAGACAGCACCGCTCCAGGTGAGATCCCGTCCGCGAGGTCTCGGCTGGTGACTCGAGAGGTTGGTGTATAAACTAAAAGAAGAACCAGAAGAAGAACGAAGAATCCGAAGAATCCGAAGAATGAAGAACCTGTTGAACGAAACGTTCATTACTCACTGACCAGTGATCACGTCATTGAGGGATTGGCGGTGGAACAAAAGATAACTTACCCCGAACGGGGTTCTTTTTGAGCACCGAGAGATAGAGCTGAATCCTCAGCTGGACTCTGTCGCCGCGTCTTCGCCGGGAAAGCACTCGCCAGGGCTTCCGTCCACTCGTGGGTAAAATGATGGAAAAGCTGGTCTATTCACTGGGAGGACACCACGAGTTCGGCTATGCGCACGCGCCGGCGACGAGTCCTACGGCAAAAACCACAAATATTTATTCCCGGCTTCCCGAATTGGCAGCCGTCGATAGGAAATCCATTATAAAGATGCTTACCAGCTGAGATGTAATTAAAATTCACTGATTGTTTTCGAAAGATAAAAGGAAGGACGTGCCCAGGGCACTCGATCTAACCAAAGAAAGAGCCGGGTTTCCAGCTCAGGGAATACCTGGATTCCCAGAAAACCATAATTGATTCCGATATTTAAATTTGTTTACTATTTCAATTTCACAACGAAGGTTCAATGAACTTTGATGAAGTGAAGCACAGCCAAAATATCTGAAATGCGAATTTGACAATTCTAAAGATCTGACACTGAAACTAAACCTGAAACTATAAAAAAAGCTAAATTAATGCTGGCCGGAAAGAAACAAAAACTTGGCGACTTTCCAGTAGCCGTGTCTAATCCGGCAACACTATAGAACGAGAATGTTAATTTTACTTTACAGTTTACATCTGTCACTGTCCTAATGACAACGTGACAGATGACATACTTACTACTTTAAAATACGTAGCCATAATGAAGTTAGTGAACCGAAACACGATAAAGGCGGGAATATTTAAAAACACCATTACAATAGGCTATATTTTATAAAGGTAGGTAAAACGCGAGCGAAGCCGCGGGCGAGTAAGCTAGTTATGTACCTATAATTATATATCCACAATGATTAATTCATAGAATATTGAAACTGTCCACCAGCCACGATTTACTATGTCTACTAAAGAGCCAAAACAATGATTTCATGCTCTGTACAGTAATTGTTTTGTATTGAAATGAATACATCCATTGAAAGCTATTAATTAATATTTCAATGTAATCTATGTGCTGAATCAAACATCGATTCCTTTGTGTCCACTGCCTTTGACGACTGGCAAGGCAATGAAACGACTAAAACAATTTCTATGGTACTATTACAGATGTCTTGAAAGATGAATTCGGAATAATTAATTAAAGTAAAGTAATGAAGTTATATTGAGTACGGAATAAGTTAATTCAGGACAACGATTTTTTACAATTGAAGCGCTCGTGGCGAAGCTTGCTAAGACGTTCTTGATAGATCGTCGAAGTTAAGCAACGTTTTGAGCGGTCACTACTTGGATGGGTTGGAATTTTTTTTGAGCGCTTTTCTGCTTCGGAGGGCACGTTAAATTGTCGGTCCTGGCTTTTACAGTTGGCCATGACAGAGGCCTTTAGGAGGCCTAAAAACTCCGTCACCAGAGTTGGCCACTTGCTCATATGAACGAACGAACGCAGGTCATTAAGTTTATTAACCAATCGATAAGTTTATCTAGGTATAGATAGGATTATCTATCGATTCCATTATCATACAGATAAAACATCCAGTTAATATTAACGTTCGGTTATCAATATCATTAAGCTAGTAGAGTTATTGAAAACTTAATTATAGAACATATATAATATTATGTTCTTCTTTTTATTTCTATTGATGTTTTCGTGTACAGGGATACTAGCAGACTTGTAAAGACTTGTTCCCAAAGTACCATTTACATGATGGCATTTTTCCATGTGTGTGAGTGAATGTAAATAAATATTTTTCTATTTCTATTTCTATTTTCTATACCAGAGCAAATTTTCCATCTATTCATTATTCTGAGCACCCGAAGAGGTGGGCATCAATCGTCACTAAGTGGGAGCCTGAAGACGGGCGGCGACGCCGAGGAAGGCCCAAAAGGCGCTGGCGTGACGACATTGTGGAAACGGCCGGTGATCGCAAGAAGTGGAAGGATATGGGGGAGACCTTTGCCCAGCAGTGGGACACACTATAGGTTATATAAAAAAAAAAACATTATTTTATATTAGTATGATTATTGTTGCAATCCATTTTATTTGCTTTATTTTATAAGATTACATTGAAATACGATTGTGAAATTGTTTGTGAATAAATAAAATGAAATAATTGAACTGATTTTATATTATACTAGCTGCGCCCCGCGGTGCTACCCGCGGTAAATAAATAAATAGTATCCGTTCCCGTAGAAATACCGGGATCAAAAGTAGCCTATTTTTTAATCCAGGGTACAAGTAATACTGGTACCAAATTTCATTCAAATCCATCCAGCCGTTTGAGCGTGAAAGAGTAACAAACACACTTACATACTTACACACACACAAACTTTCACCTTTATAATATTAGTAGGATTTATCGGTATTTACTTTCTACTTTTAATAAAAGTTTAGACGCAGGCTAAAACTAATTCAACCTAATCCATTCCATAATAAATAACTTCAAACAATAAGATAATTCTCAGTCATTCATTATACAAAGTAAATACCTGCGTAGTGTCAAAGTTAATTCAATTTCAGTCCCGGCTTGTTGTTAATTAGTTTGGGAGCTCATTGCTAAACTTATGTCATACCTTGATAAAACGAAATAACAAATCCATCAAGTGTAATTTTAGAAAATATATCCTACTAATATTATAAAGGTGAAAGTTTGTGAAGTGTGTATAACACGGAAAAATCAACTCGGCACCTGCGTGGAATGTGCTTCCCGTCCATCACTATACTATACAGTACATCACTATGACGTCATTACAACGAAGTGCCTGTTAACTTCTGCGTGTTGTATGTGAGTGTGAATGTTTGTTACTCTTTCACGCTCAAGCGGCTGGACGGATTTCAATTAAATTTAGTACAAGGATAGCTTACACTCTGGATTAACAAATAGGCTACTTTTGATCCTGGTTTTCCAAAGTTATCGAGATAAAAAGAACCTTCAAACGTTCAGAGAAGTTCAGACGAACTACGAAGTTGTCTGTTTAAGTTTTAAGAAATCTCTGTAAAGTTTTTTGCTTTATTTCCAAGTTTAAATGGATTTCCCGCTCATGTCCATCCAACTTAAAGTATTCATGCATTTAAAACGTTTGAGCCTTTGATGTTACTTCAATGGAAAACAACGAGATAGCACCAGTTTTTTAAATGACAAATATTCAACACCTTTCTAATATAACGCACAATTTCAGTATTTCAGCTAGAATATATATGTGGGATCAGGAATAAAACAAAGATTCAGCAACTGGATATCTTCTTTTATTTACTTCTATCTTCGTCATCAAAATTACAAAATCAAACGTCCTCCTCGTTTCGTCGTTCCGGATCAGAGAGAGATCCACAGATCTCATAAAAGAACTTAATCATTTTTAATCATTCATTCTTTCATTCATTACTCATTCACACGTTCCATTCATTCTGTTTGGATACACCATACACAATTCGGATACAACACCTTTCATTTCCTACATTCTCGGCCCTCCTGCACTCTGTCTGTCCTCAGACACACACAGCTCTCATACGTCATGTTCATACAGCATACTTACATCACAATCATCATCTTGTACAACATCATCATACTCTCATAGGTAAACAA
Source organism: Xanthorhoe designata (assembly GCA_963582015.1). Taxonomy (NCBI): domain Eukaryota; kingdom Metazoa; phylum Arthropoda; class Insecta; order Lepidoptera; family Geometridae; genus Xanthorhoe; species Xanthorhoe designata. Next base: position 5,125,007 of record OY757053.1, read on the forward strand.
CAGTAAAATCAAAACTTAAGTATTACACATAAGTATCAAAAATCATCAGTTATAAAAACATATCTACTTAAATCTTAATTGTTTTTAGTAAACATTACATCTTCATCTCTTTAACAACATCGTATCGTAAGAAACATCATCAAAACATCTTTAGTGTCAGCTTGAACTAGACACAACATAGGAACATCATCTAAACATCTTTAGTGTCAGCTTGAACTAGACACAACATACAGATAAACATCTTAGCATCTTCATAGAATAATAACACAGTATAAGTCTTAATATTGAGGCATCATTAAATCTAACAAGATAATCTATTAGGTAACAACTTTATCATTCGTCATCTTTTACATCTTTACATCTCATTATTACTAGAATACTCTGGCCATGGCTTCATGAAATCAGAACAAGTAGTGGTCTTATTAGGTCCTTCAGTTCTAGAGTCAGCTTTTTCTACATCATACCTATTGTTCCTCTTCACCTTGGTAATCCTATAGGGTCCTAAAAACTTGGGTTTTATCTTCAATCCAGTCCCAAACTGGGTTCTCTTAATGCAAACCAGATCTCCTTCAGAATAGATTCTAGTTGCTTTCCTCTTCTTGTCATAATTTCGCTTGTTTTCGTCTTGAACTTCCAATATCTGTTTCTTTGCATTCATCCTAAGCTCTTCTCTGTTTTCCATGAAATGGTTTCCTTCTTCATGCATCAGTAATTCTATCAATTGAATGTCGTCTTTATTCTTCATCTTGGTGCCAATTAGTAGTTGAAAAGGAGTAGTGTTTATACTTCGTTGGAATGTACTATTCAGTGCTCTCTGAACTCTACTTACTAACTTGTACCACTGAGTAGGATTTTCCACAGAGAGTTTCGTCAGTACCTCTATTAGCGTTCTGTGCACTCTTTCCACTTGTCCGTTACCTCTTGGTACTCCCGTTGTAATCTTTACATGTTCTATGTTTTCTTCTTCACAAAACTTGGCAAAATCAGTGCTTGTAAAAGCCGTCCCTCGATCTGAGATGATTCGTCTTGGATTCCCGAAGGTTTGTTGGTGTATTAGCAATTTATTCAGGACTTCTTGTGTTGATGTAGTCTTCGTCGGGAATAACCACACAAACTTGGTGAAACCATCTACCATAGTAAGAATGTAGTTATATTGCTTACGTGTCTCCACCATGGGTCCAATATGATCAATATGGAGTGTGTCCAGTGGTGTGTCTCCTTTCTCAATCGGATTCAGATATCCTTCCGGCTTACCACTCTTCCTGGATCCTAATAAGCATGGTATGCATGTGGCAATAAAGTCTTCTATCTTTTTATTTAGTTGTGAAATGTAATAATCTTTACATATTAGCTCCATCGTTTTTTTCTTTGAAAAATGACCATTACCATGAGCTCTTCGAAGTATCTCATTTTCCATCTTCTCTGGTACAACCACACGTCGTTCTTCACCTTTACACAGTACTCCTGCTTGTAGATAATAGTCATTAAATGGTTTCTCGTCTTGTAACATCGTGATTATTGCCTTGAGTCTGTCGTCACTCTCTTGGGCACGTCTTAATTCACTGTGAAGGTCAGAAAATATGGTCGCAACATATGGGTTCCTGCTGAGGGCATCAGCATGTCTCATCTTTGAACCCTCTCGATGTTCTATCTCGTAGTCATAGTCTTGTAAAAATAAAATCCATCTCGCCACTCTTGTAGATGAAACTAGGTCTCGTTTGTTCAACGTCATTTGGAAAGCTTTGCAGTCTGTAACAATCTTAAAATGTTTACCATAGAGATAGTGTCTGAACTTCTTTATACCCTCTATTATGGCTAAAGCTTCCAACTCATAGCTTGTGTATCGGCTTTCAGCATCAGATGTCTTTCTACTCATGTAGTGTACTGGATGTAGCTCACCTTCATAGTCTTTTTGCATCAATATTGATGCATATGCCACACTAGAAGCATCTGTGTGCAGCTCAGTTTCAGCATTTTGCTCATAAATCTTTAGAACAGGTTTACTTGACAACTTCTCTTTCAATATCTTAAAAACTGCTCTGTGTTCGTCGTGGAATTTAAACTTCACATCTTTCTTCAGCATATCAGTTAATGGTCGAGCTATCAATGCATAATTCTCTATGAATTTTCTGAAATAGGAACACAATCCTATGAAACTGTGCAGCTGCTTTTCATTCGTTGGTTCAGGAAACTTCATCACAGCATCCGTCTTCCCTGGTGATGGTCGGACTGTCCCTTCTTCAATTACATAGCCCAAATATTCCACTTTCCTCACCAGAAGCTGAGATTTTTCCCAATTGATTCGCAGTCCGTATTCAGAAGCAGTTGTAAGCACTTCTTTAAGTCTCTCAACCGCTTGTTCTTCATTTATTGCTGGAATCAGTATGTCATCTATGAATATTAACACAATTCCTCTCGTTATTAAATCTCTAAATATTATTGAAATATATCTTGTAAATACTTTAGGACAAGTAGATAATCCAAAAGGGGCCCTTAAAAATTCGTATTGAGATTTCATCGTTACAAATGAAGTATACTTGATAGAATCTTCATGAACACGTAAGTGGAAAAATCCATTTTTTAAATCTAAAGCACTAAACACCCTTGCATCTGCCAATCTGTCAACATGATCATCAATAATAGGTAGTGGATATTCATCTTTCAATATTTTCTTATTGAGCATCCTGTAATCTACACACATTCTTAAGCTCCCGTCTTTCTTTCTTACAAGTACAACTGGGCTAGCATATTCAGAAAAACTTACCCGAATAATGCCTTCATTTAACCACTCCGTTACTTGATCATCTATCTCTTCTTGTTCTTTGGGTGAAACTCGCCGTGGTCGTGATACTACCGGGATGTCGTCTTTCAACATGATCTTCAACTCAATTGGAACCTCTTTAGATTGACAGGGAATATACTCATCGACTAACCTTGCCACCTCTTGTCTGATGTTTTCCTCCATGACATGACCTACACAGTCAGCAGAACACGGAAAACAATTCAAAGAACTCATCCAATCATTCGGTTTCATCCATACACAACCATCTTTCATCACAGTAATCACGTTACGCAAAAATTCGTGCCCCAATATTAATCTAAATGGCATACAGTCTTTAGGAACAATATGAAACTGCACTTCGTTGTATTGCTGATTGTCTATTATGATATGCGTCGTAATCTTGCCTAGAGTATGCACCGTTGCACGTCCTAATCCTGTTAGCGGAATACACTCGCGCACACATTCCGGCTTTCCTATCTCGTTGTAAAAGTCACTGGAGATCAAGTTTATCTCGCTGCCCGAATCTACAAGCGCGTGCGCACCGCACCCTAAATTTACGACTGCACTATCTTCGTTTATAAAGTCAATATTATAACCGCACAATAACTTAATCCACTTCAAAGGTTTGCCGGAAAATCCGTTTGAGTTTATTTCTTGTTTGTTTACATCGTAAATGTCAACTCCGCCGCCATGACATCTTTCGATCGCCGCCATGTTGCCGTCTGAAGAACTGTCATTGTCGTAAACGCCGACCGTCGCGCCACCTGTCGTCGCTACAGTGGAAGCAACGAATGAACCCTTTTGAAGTTGACTTCCGCCGCTACTCGTACCATGAAATGCAGTTCCGCCGTTTCGAGTTGAAACACGTGAAGCCTCCATCTTGGATCTCGAATATGATGCATTTTTTTCAGCTTCTCGTTTTGGACATTCTGGAGAGATATGCCCAAACTCGTTGCAATTAAAGCATTTTTTCCCTTGTTTCTTTTGAGGGCAATCTAGACTTCTGTGATTATGCTCTCCGCAATTGTAGCATCTTACGCCCGTTGTATGAGAATGACTTCTTGTTTTCGTAGTTATTATGGGTTGTCTTCTCATCTTTTCTTTGACCGTCTCGTAAATCTTTAGTTTTTCTTTAAGCTCTGGGTAAGTAGTAACGCCATACAACATGACTTTGTTAATCTCGATGTCTGAAATGCCGTCAATTATGTACTTTATAGCGACGTAGTCCGGCATTTTTCCTCTTTTACCCATTTCTTTCATTACTAACATGTAGTCTAAACAGCCTTCATTTGTTTTCTTTCTTCGATTGCTCATGAGCTCGTGAATCGTTTTGATGTCGATCGTATCGGGAAATTCTTTGCAAATCGCCTGCTTGAGTTCGTCCCATGACTTGTGAGTTTTCTCTGCTCGTAACCAAAGCGCCGCCGTACCCGTAAGTGAACGCCTCGCCACTAGAAGCCTCTGCGTCGATGACCAGCCGAAAATATCGCCGTTATCGGTTATGTCTTGAATCCATCTTTGCGCTGAATAGGTTTTGCTCTGTCCGTCGTATTTAGGTATGAGGTTTTCCACTAGGTGAAGCATACCTCGAGAAGTAGGCTGCTCCTCCACCTCGGAATCTTCGGATGATTGGCCTTGGTCACTTCGTTTGCTGTCAGGCATATCGTAGTTTTCGTCGTATCGTCGTAGATATAATTTCGTCGTCAAACAACTCGTCGTCGTACCCACGCCACGTGCACCGCTCGTCGTCGTTGCCGCGCACCGGCCTACACGTTTGACCGTCACGTCGTTTGCCGAATATTTTATTCCGATCCCGGACGAGCCCCCAATTTGTGGGATCAGGAATAAAACAAAGATTCAGCAACTGGATATCTTCTTTTATTTACTTCTATCTTCGTCATCAAAATTACAAAATCAAACGTCCTCCTCGTTTCGTCGTTCCGGATCAGAGAGAGATCCACAGATCTCATAAAAGAACTTAATCATTTTTAATCATTCATTCTTTCATTCATTACTCATTCACACGTTCCATTCATTCTGTTTGGATACACCATACACAATTCGGATACAACACCTTTCATTTCCTACATATATGTACGTATAAAATGTGTAAGTACGTCTTTATTTGCTTGAAACAGGTACAAGTAAACATGAAGTATCATTGAGAAGCGGCACTGAACGAGGCCAGGCAAATTGTCAGATATAAAATGAATTGAATTAAATTCAATTTAATTAAGTTATTCTAATGGTGCTCACTTTAGAATAACTTAAACTATAAAACGCATTTCGATGTGTAAGGTAAGGATGTATTGGAACATTTCGTTTTTAGAACGCGCGTTTCCAAAACGCCTTTAGACATCAGAGCCTACTGCCTTATCTTGTGAGTTCTCTTGTTATGTCTCGTGTGCGAGCGAGAGATCGAATGACGAGTGTGACACTGTACACATGCCGCCTTGCGAGGATAAGCGAGGCCCTTTGACAGGCGCACAAAAAACCGACTCGAAAAGGAGAGCAGACGAGGCGAGGCAAGACAAGTCGATGTAGCGAGAGTAGCTTATTACTCACGCGGTTTCTCAACGGGTAAGTAGGGGGGAGTGGGGCAGATTGATACACAAAAATTTAAAGTGAAATAAAATGTGTACGTATAAATATAATATTTTCATTAATTTTGCATAACATTTAGCTATAAGTATAATTTATGATTATAATGACATAGTTTAAAATTGTGGACCTGGAGGCATAAAACTCGTGCTATCACGAGAGTTATTCCCAGTATTTAAAAGCTAAACTGTACGAGGCAAAGTGTCAAAACGTCAAGGTTGTGTACTCGGGCGTGTGGTGAAAACTGTCAACACATCAAAGAGACTGTTTTTGCTGTTGTAGGTTATATTGATGTAAATCTCTTGATACACCTGTCTGAGTGACTACGTAAATAGAGATTACTTGAATAAGCGAGCTCACTCTTTTGAAAAAGTTAAAGTACCTAAATGTTTTTTAAGCTTAAAGTTTTTGAAGGTAGGGTAAGCTGATTCTTTTAAATCTAAGAAATTTACTATTGACTAAGAAGTTTATTATAAATGCGAAACTCTGTCTATTTGTAACGCTTTCACGCCTAAACCACTGAATCGATTTTGATGAAATTTGGTACAGAGATGAACTAGACCTTGGGAAAGGACATAGGTTAGATTTTGTTTGGATCGTACGCGGGGGAAGCCGCAGGGAGCAGGTAGTATATAATATTACTATCAAATGATTAAACAGAAATATACATTATTATTTTCCCTCATGAAATATAATGTTATGATGAGTGGTTATAAATGTGAAAGGAGTGAAGTCTTTCAAACAATTAAATAATTTTCACAATCGGTCCACTAATTGATGGCATAATTGGTGAGCATGAGATGATACCTACATACAAAAAATATACATACCATGAGTTTAAATATTTTTTGTATGTATCATATCATGTAACATAGAATCTTCTCATTTTCGAAGTCAGTTAAAAATAATGTTATAAGTTGTATGCTTCTCTCTAAACTTTAAAGTTTGCTGGTAGAAAACTCTTTTACGGTTAACCTCGCGTTTGTACACGTCTTTTTTATTGTTTTATTTGTAAATTTTGATTTGTGTACAATAAAGAATTACAAGTTATACTGTTAGTGGTAACATACTGAAAAATGATACAGAATGTAATCAAGGCGAACTTATCTAATAAATATAATATACTGTAATATACTAGCATATACTAGCTGCGCCCCGCGGTGTTACCCGCGTTGAATTTTTCTCTTTCCCGTGGGAATACCGGGATCAAAAGTAGCCTATTCTTTAATCCAGGGTATAAGCAATTCTAGAAATTTTCTAAATTTATTCAAATCCGTCCAACCGTTTGAGCGTGAAACAGTAACAAACACACAAACTTTCACCTTTATAATATTAGTGTGACTCACGGACGATTGTATCCGAGTCACTTTGGAGTGTTTTCCACTGCTTGTGATGAAACAAATCGATTTTGCGGTTACGTTTTATGCTGGTTGTGGTCTGTGCTTTCTGCGGGTATTGAACCATGACCTGTTTTTGCTATTGGGCTTACCTACACACTTTAAAGGTTTTTTTCAGAGAAATACTTGTCACTTAACTAGTTCTAGCCTATTAATTGAGTCTGCAGAAAACCAGTTATTATCTATTGTTAGAAGCGCTCGTGGCGAAGCTTGCGTTCGTTCTTGATAGATGGTCGAAGTTAAGTAACGTTCTGAGCGGTCACAACTTGGATGGGTGACCGCAAGTGGCATTTACAGCGACTTAAGTCTTTAAGCCATAACATAGGCCTTTTGGCGGCCTAAAAACTCCGTCACCAGAGTTGGCCACTTGCTCAAACGAATTTAGAACGAAGAACTCAAAGCAGAATCGAAATAGATCTCATAAATTAAGTATTTGCACAGGTAAGTACCTACATTACCTATTTAAAAACAAAAAGCAGGTTGAGTGGGTGGTTTATACCCCCTTACCTACGTGTGACGAACTTACACATATTTATTTTGAATTTACTTTCAATGTATGAAGTGTACAAAAATGTGACGAATGTACAATAACCCATTTATAAAGTGCCAAGAGGCAGTTTTTCCCTACATTTAACGGGAAACTATAATGCCTGGGGCATTGTTGAAATGGAATAGGCTTACCCAGCACCTACATCATCCTTACAGTTAAGCTAGCCATATCCACAATAGACAATGTAGGGCTGGCTAAGCGGGTTTTCAATATTTTCCTTCACCGTTTAGAGATCTTGTTAAAAGGCATACATTTTTTTAATAAAATAACCATTGATGCACGATCGAGATCCAAACCCGCGACCTTCGGATAGATAGTCGAGGTACTTACCACTCGGCCAACACGTTTTTATTACACACTAACCTACTGATATTATAAATTAAAGTATGGATTTGGTTTTCGTCTATTTTAGAATGCCTGAGGGCCTAGCCAACCGGCATTCGCTATGAAGCGATTCGATTTCTATCATCATTACCTACATGCTCTTTGCGCTACACCTTTGATTTGACATTTCTGATCGCTCAAGTTTTCGTCATCGAATGTCAATTCCTATACATTTTTTTTAGTTTCTAATCGAAAGCGATTGTCGAAATGTAACATGGCTAGGGCCTCTGTATTGTTTATGTCACTCAAGTATCTAAATGCGGAACTTGTTATTAGCCCTTAGTATTTAGTCCTTTTTATTATTTTTTCTTAGCTGTAAGTTTTCCTAAAATTGTAAAAATAAAATAAATAAATAAAATAAAATCATCTTTGCTAGTAGGTACATAATAATGTCCTTGTTTTCCAATATATTGTACCTGTAGAGTTAAGTAATACAATTTTCGCAAAGTGCACAAGAGCCTAGAACGGAGGCGAAACATCTTTGAGCTTTTAAAATGTGGCCAACGTTATTTGACGACCATTATTTTGTAAAAAACGGCAAAGGACTGAGGCTTTTGCCTTTCTCATCCCAAGGAATGATAAGGGCTGGTAACGAAGATGGTATTTTTGCAAAATTAATTTAAACGCAAAATCTAAAAAAAAATCATTGAAAAACGAAATATGATCACTACTGATCCCAGGAAGCGGTAGATATTATTATTATTATTTATTACGCAAAATCTGTACCAAACAAAATGGAAAAATGACAAATATTAAATTATACGACTAATAATACTGTCTTGGCCGATTTCGACCACAGCGACTGTTTGGACGGGACAGAGGGCCTAGCCAACCGGCATTCGCTATGAAGCGATTCGATTTCTATCATCGCTACACCTTTGATTTGACATTTCTGATCGCTCGAGTTTTCGTCATCGAATGTCAATTCCTATACATTTTTTTTAGTTTCTAATCGAAAGCGATTGTCGAAATGTAACATGGCTAGGGCCTCAGGCGTATTTAACTTTGAGTAGGTACTTATTGGAGAGTGTGGATGTTCTACTACTGACACGGGGCCAAATAAATTATTAATAATTACCTACAAGTGCTAATATAATTTTACTCATATTTTCTAATAATCTAGATACAGTGAAACCTAGTTATAACTATGGTTTTATATACTAATAAGTATACATATTGTTACTAAGCTAACGAGTAAATTAAGTACTTACTTACTTCGTTGCAGCAAAAGGAAAGTTATGTCTTTGAAAAGCTCGAGTATAACAAACATGAAGAGACTGAACTTTTGTAACTCTTTCACAAAAACTACACGGATTTGCCTGAAACTTGGAATAAACATAGCTGGATTACACAAAGGCTACTTTTTATCCAGGTAATACCACGCGAAAGAAGCCGCTGGCAGAATACTTGTGCAATAAAAATAGATCTCTATAGATCTATATTATATAAGTATCTATATAATGTAGTCATTTATAAAACGACGATCATCGGAGGTATAAAATCGTGGAGCAGAGTCCTTTTGGACACTCAATCAATACTTGTCGAAAACCGCATTCGTCGTAAACCTGGAGCTCTTACCACTCACGTTTAGATTAGACGATGAATATAGAAAACAGTGTTACCGGCGCTTATTATAATAAGCGCCGGTAACACTGTTTTCTATATTCATCTATACTGACTAATAGTGGAAGAAGGTAAATCAAGGTAGACGCATAGATCACCATGATTCAATAATACCTAGACCGACTTTGAAAATTCTTTTTTCAGTTGATTCAGGCGTGACGTTGCGGAAGTCCATCTTCAGATATTGGTGTCAATCTGGATTGACACCAATATCTGAAGATGGACTTCTGCAACGTAATCGATGTCGATGTCGTCTAAAACTAAACTGACGACTTGACGATGTCGTTCGACCATCGGGCAGGTGGTCTGCCTCTTGGTCGTTGAGCGTCCCTGGGCCACCATTCAGTAATCGCTTCAAGTGCCCAACTGCAATAATGGTATAATATAATTTAATTTAATATAAATAAAATTTATAAATTTAATATAATTAAATTAAATTATATTAAATAAACGTAATATAGGTGGCAATTCTGAGTGTCGCAAAAGCTAAACTAAGCTAACTAAAATTGTTGCCGTCCCTTTCATAGCGATGGGAAATAAAAAGGATGGCAATAGTTTTAGTTAGGTTAGTTTAGCTTTTGCGACACTCAGAATTGCCACCATAATTTATTTAATTAATATAAATTATATTAGTTTATTTTGCAGTTTGTTTTTAAGTATTTATCAAAGAACAGACGACGTAAAAAACTGCTTTCTACGTAATTGTCCCTAAACCTTAAACACCTTAAGGATCCACCTTCAACCACAAGAGCCCTTCGACCCAACCCTTGAGTTCGACTGTTGCTCGATAGCTCTCCATTCGATGGCCTTTCAGCTATTAATTGTCAGAATTAAGCTGACAGAGCTGAATGGAAACCTCTGAGGAATCGAAGACTTTTAAGTATGGTCTTTTTTTACTAATAATAGACCTTCATTTGACCACAATATCACCTGTTGTTAATGATCCTTGTAGGGCGGTTAAAATGATAAATGTGCCACAGAGGTCGTCAAATAAATTTAATATTGTGTCATCTTATTTTTCACATATTAGTTTGACCATGCTCAAATATTGCTTCAGTTTAATTGTATGCAACAGACAATCTTGCATCATGTAAATGGGACTTAAATGTAACTTTAAAGATGGACATTTCATTACAGTGTCATTAAAAACTCATCAAAATCTGAACAGTAGCTTGTGCATAACATAGCCTTTAGCAGTCGAGTATAACCACAGAATCAATAATAGAACAAGTATCTAGTACAACACAAAGGACAGAGGGGATACGACGCCAGATAGTCGCGAAGGGGAGATTTTCCGGAGTATAGTTATGTCATAAGGATGTTATTTTGAACTGGGTTACATATATATATCTATTTATAGTAGCTGCGCCCCGCGGTGTTACTCACGGTGAATAGTTCCCGTTCCCGTGGGAATACCGGGATGCGGTAATATAGTACCATACAATTTACAATGAACCCCGCCGCACACGGCCAAGTCTGTTGTGGATGCTACGGGGCGTAGAGGAGCTACGGCGTAGACCCTATGCCAAAAAAAGAATTTAGTTGTGCGGTGACTTTGCTCGCGTGAATTTAGATCTCTCAGTTACAAATACCATTTTCTTATCGAATGGCAGGTAATCTATATTTTATATGTATCACTCAAAATTATGTAGGTACATCATTTCGTAGAGGTGATGGTTGAGTTAGTTAGAATCGTAACAAACCCACGTCACATTTATAATATTCTACATATTTTAGAATATGAATTTGGAAGCCATTATAAATTTTGTTTTCACTTAAAGTTAGGTTCATTTAAAGCTTGTTTTACCAACTAAAAGCTTGTTTGGAAAACATTAATTCAAAATAAACTTATTAGGAATGTTATAGAACTTGGTTAAGTGGTTTGACACCTTTCGATTAATCTTTTTGTGATAAAACAAGTAAAAAGTAAGATTAAGTTTTATTACTTACTTTATCTAATGTACTTACTAGATTGGTACAAAAGGAAAATGCAATCCTAAAACTTACACATAATTCATTTAATAGTAAGTTTTTATGAATGAGTTGCTATTAGGCCGCCTATTGGTCTCCGTCATGGCTTAAGAACTTTAAAAGCCGATCGATAACTTAACGAGCCCTCCGAAGCATTTATAGTGCCACTTGACGTCGCCCATTCAAATAGTGACCGTTCAAAAGATCCCTAACTTTAACGATCTATCAAGAACGTATATGCATGCTAAACCACGAGTGTTTCGTGCATTTAATGCCACTAGCGGTCACCCATCCAAATTAAGAAAACTCAGAACGTCGCTTAACTTCGATGATACATCTAGCCTTAGCAAATTACGTCATAGTTTGTCTATAAATAGGTAATAGAGTATTATTTCAGAAATGGTGTGGGTTGGGCGCATCTGCTGCAGCGATTTCCTTTAAGTATCAAATGATAATAATAAGTCTTAATTAAGAGTTCTTTCAATTTATATTTATTTAATTTTTTTAGAACCTTTAATTGAAGTAGGTAGGTACCTTTATTTCTTATAAAAATGCAACATTACAATACAATTGCGGTTTACTTATTTAAAATGTTGCAGTAATTTTGACCGGGAGCGGTCAAGCTGGTTTCTTTTATTGTTTTTGATGATAATATTGTAAGAACTACTTACGCATGAAAGTGACAGAGTTACTGATCCATTAGAATGAAATGGCAACTTTAGGCATAGGTACATAGCGGCAGCGCTTGTGCAAGCTGCATTGCACTTTTTTGTGTTGTAGTAGAGTCGCCAATTAAATGAATATTTTCGCGAAGTCAGAATTCTTATTGAAGGTATCAGTTATTAGCGGACCCCATACGTGGAGTTTGGAACTCAGGAAACAGCACGCGCCGTTCCATCCCTCACTCCAAAACGTACATGTAGATGCGCGGGGCTGACAGTTTTGCGAGCGCATTTTTCACATCTTTTTGCGCGCATCATGTGAACGCAAAATAAAATGTCGGTTTGGAACGTTGTAGCTATAACGGAGTTCATGCGTTTGTTCCGTGAACATCTATGCAAATAGATACAATTTTCCAAGTTACTCGGACGAGGTTACGAGACCTATCAACAAACTGCACGTTATATGCTATTAAAATCTTACATGCGTTGTTTACTCATAAAGTATTTAGGTATCAAATCTTAGCTCTTAGCCTTGGTCATACCCGAAAACAAATCAAAATAGCGCGCTAAACTATCGAAACACCTGTTTTAATCATAAACTCAACAATCGTAAAACGAACGCAATTAAAATAATTGGTCGAGTCCTCAAAACAGACGACAGTGACACTTGGGCAAACAATTTACCTTGATCAATTACTGCTGTCCTACTATAACATAGTATAGAATGAACCAGTATAACAACTCCAAAAGTTTTGATAATCTCTGAGATATATATATATATATATAAATAGAGCACAATACAATGCATACTTCTCTCAACTAATATTCAATAACGTGTCAATTTATCGATAACACGTTGTCGCATTATGAACAATTATTGTGACACAGTGTATAGAAAAAAATCTGTATGAAATCTACTTATACCTAACGATTTTCATATGACAAAATAATCTGTAGATGTAAATAATTGTGGTTATTGATAGTGCGTATTCTTTTCCCAACTTTTAGCTTATAGCAGTGTTTGCTGTTTTCAACTACCCCTTTTCAATGTTCATAAGTATCTACAAAATTACTCTTTACATTCACGTTTAAAAGTTTTTCCAGAAGTTGTGCTCACAAAATATTTTAGATCTCTTAATTTGTCAGTATACTTAGGGCGCTGTTAGATTGAAAGCGCTGTTAGATGGTAGGTACAAGTGATGTGACATCAGTCATCAGTTACTTTGTTTGTGTTGCTTGTTTTATGTTTAAACTCTAGTTGAAGTACTTAGTCAGTTATCAGTCATCAGTTACTTTGTTTGTGTTGCTTGTTTTATGTTTCAACTCTAGTTGAAGTACTTAGTCAGTTATACTATGACGTGATTCGATTATCTCGCGTAAATAATTCATGCTAGGCGCTCAATTGGACTAACTGAATTAGCTGTAAAATAAATACGGTCAAATAACTTTGTATTGAGATCCACTAAACTGTCAAGAGTTATCCTAATAAAGTGGCGAGATTATTATCTGACCTCTGTGGCGCAGTGGGCTAAAGCCCGCTTGAGACGCAGGTTGTTTAGCTAAGTCCACACTATGCCCTATCATCTTCAACTTTTGTCGTCATCTTTCTATTCTCCTTTCTTTTGGCGCAATCAATAATTGGATGCGTCAACGAACGCAACACTAACAGTAACAAGACAAATGTTTGTATGCTCGGCAGATATTTAATCCGGGTGTGGTGTTATTTCATGTATAATTTGTTTGTATTTGCAACAAAAAATTGTATAAGTAGTGTATCAAGCATCTGGTTACCGTAATACCTACAAGCATTAAGTTGCTTAGCCTTAGTTTTGGACCCACGATCTTCGGATTAAAAGTCGAGATACTAATCCACTTGGCCAACACAGCTATTATGATGTAGTATGATGTCGTATAACTATGATGTAGACTCGGCATCATGTTCATTTCGAGCTCACGCTGGGAACTAAATTGGTCTACCATCAAGCATGTAATAAAGGCCACTTTAGTACATCATAGCTAGGTACTTGTGCTATTTCGATAGCTCTATGTTTAGTTTATTGCGTGACGCATTTGACGAAGCTTTATTGCATTCTGATCGAGTGTGGTCTTTATTAACCATTTATGTTTGTCATAAAGAAGTTTATCAATATTATGTCCAGATATGGTCCCAATTACACTTTTTTAACGTCAACAAGTGTCAAAAGTGTGTAAGTGTTAAATAGTTAATATATTTATTATTTTTAGTAAACGTAACTGTATGTGTAAAAAATGTAACTTGACCTGCCAATGTTATGCAATGTAACTTTATGGTAAATAAATAATTGAAATAATTGAAAATGAAAAGTGGTATGAAAAAACGCCGGGCCTACCCAAGAATTCATGTCGTAACAAGAAAATAACCGTGTACACTGCTCGCAGCGGTGCACGAAAAAAATCTTATCTGCGCCAGACACGACGCGGCGAACGTTGTTGCGGAGCGGCGGGGGGCGGTGTAGTAGGGCTGGCCCAGCCAGGAAGCTTACCCTTAAGTTCGAAAGTGCGATTCACAAATGAAAAAAATTGAAACGTACCTAATTACGTTTTAACGAAGTTCAAATCCATAGAAAAATAATATTGATACGCGATTACCTAAGTCCCGATACCTTTTTATTTTCTTAGTGTGAATTTTGTTAATAATTCAATTAAAATGGCTGCCAGATGGCTTTTAATCAAGGCTGATGAGCCTGAGGAAGGTCTTATGCTCAAAAAACGCAATTCACTAAGAATTTAATATTTTCTAAATTTAATTATTTTTTTAAATATATTAAGTACTTGCGCGCCCTACGCCCGACTGACGACTGCAAGAAAAAATTCTTGTCGTGTACACGTTTCGATTTTTCTTGTCTGCGGAAGACAAGAAAAGTTTCGTGTGTGGAACAGAAAAGATTCTTGTCGTCTACACGAAGAATTTGTCTTGTCTGCCGCAGAAACGGCAAATTTTCTTAGCGTGTAGGTACAAGCGCCGTAAGAACAGAGCAATTTCAGGTGCATTTCTGTTCTAACTCCGAAGATTCTCATCTGATCTTCAATTTTTTGCAAAGTGCAATAAATTGCTTTCTTGTTACGAAATTAAAGTAGCTTTTACAAAAATGTAACTTTGCCACTTGTTTTTAACTATTTCGATGCGGAACCCTGAAAAGACGGACTGGGTTTAACAATCAAGATGCTTAGAAAGTGCCAAGCTCTTTTTACGTGGGCACAGCTTAAAGTAACTATGGTCGTCTGTCGCTAACAAGCTCAAATTGCTGGGACATTCAATCAGATAATGAACAGTGATTTTCTACACTGGTACAAGCCTAGTCTCTTGGTACCTACGTACTTATGTTTTAGTTTAGTTAGATTATAAGGTTAGGTACATGTTGTAATCTCTTTTAACAATTACTAGGTTCCGTACATTTTTTCAACACAGGGCTTGCCTAGTGAGGAAAATATTATTTAACATATTCAGATTTCGCGTAGGTACATACAGTAAAACTCATATTCTCATTGTATTTTGTTTTGTAATTGGTTGTGACTTACCTACAGCCATCACCACCTTTTCTCAATTGGCTGTAACGTTTTTTAGGTTCTCCCTTGTACAGGTGGTAGGGCACAAGAGGCAGACAAGAAGGTGGTTTATCGTTTAAATGGGAACCCTGCAGTCACAGTAGTCAGAAAACAAAAAAAAAGTTGATTGTTAACTAAAAAAATTAGACATAATAAACACAATCAAACAATTAGTTACCCACTTTAGAAAATGTCTCTCGAAATAAAAAGCATCAAATTTAACAGCTGCTCGAGCTTAGAGTTTCTACATTGGTTGTAATCGTCCTTGGTGCTATAAGTTCGTAGTTGGTATTTGGGTAATCACCTAAGTATAGTTTATATTTTGGCAATTGTTAATGTAAACGTAATTTAGATAATTATGGACCTACCAATAGGACGCTGCATACCTTTACCATAGGTATCTACCTACCTATCATCTTTTGTTAAAAAAGTTTTGTAGATGAATACCAGTGATGATGATAATGACGATAGAAAACTCAATTGATAACGGACAAATTATAAGTCCATAATCAAGTAAAAATCAATCGCTGACAACTTTCGCGTTAATGAACTTGAAAGTTACCGAAATAGCTTAAAGGTAAATTGGCAATGTCAGGGGTACAATCATATTTTATTCATATCCCGCTGTAATGTAAATACCCTCCGGGTTTATTATCCGATCGATAATTCTCGAACTATGCGATATAATATCTACAGACTCCATCTCCTTTTTTATCAATGATCAATTTCATAACCACACAAAGATGCGAAAGTGCAGCACAAATATTTATCATCTTCCGAATCGCAAAGCAACAGGTAACTTCAAAACCTTGCTGCATTCCAAACTAAAATCTAACTAAATTCACTTACCGATTTAAAAGTAATGTTTTATGTGATCAGTAAACACAATAAACTATATTTTCACTGAATATTCACAGAAAATCACAATGTTTATTGTGTTGCGCGAAGGTACGAAGGCAGCCACCGCTCGCGGGCCTTAACGTGCGACTGAGGGGGTGTAAAGGCAAGGCCTTTGATACTTACTACTGTTTAATCTGCTGTGGTTGGCGGGTGTGCATATTCTCGAGATGAAGAATTGGAGCCGAGAATACACGCATGGAAATATGACAAAACATGTGGTTTTGTTTGTTAGCAGGGGGATGATAAGATTTTATCTTAGCGTAAAATTATAAAAAAGGTACCTGCGTATATAGTACCTACTAACTGTATCTACTAACTGGTTTAGTCCACTTTCACAACCCCTTTTTCGGAAGAAACACTTTTTATTCCATAATTGAATACCGGTCTATTTAAAAACATGAAACAATACAAAATTTTGTGATTGCATAATACCTAATGTGGTTTTGTTTGTTAGCAGGGGTGATAAGCTTTTCTTAGCGTTATAATATAAAATAGGTAGGCACCTAGGTACTTTATTTAAAAACATGAAACAAAAAACTCTTGGTTTGTGACCGCATTTGTGTTGGCATGGTAAATTGTTATTTGAGCAACAAGAGAGCTAAGTGGATTTTTGAAGGTACCTAGGTAGGGTACCTAGTTGCATTAGCTACTAAGTATCGTGTATTCAGCCTTTATAATGAACTCTTCCGTGATTCGAACGTGTGCCGTGTAGTGTGGCAGATTGAAGTATTGAAAGCCTTGAGAGTGTGTCATATTGAATTCTATCTGTGCATTTGGCGTTACTTGTAGACTTGTTGCTGGCCTTAGCATGAGCAAACATTAGTGTGAAAACATATTTGTACTAAAAGTAGGTACCTACCTATGTACCTACCTACCAAGAAGTGTTTTAATATACCTACCTATAAGTAGGTAAGTACCTTTAATAAAGAGTAAAAATGGTAACGAATGAACTTTTATGTAAGTAAGTACCTTTGAATGTACAAAAAATATCGAGATTGGCCCTGTAACTTTACAAAAAATATTTCTCATGAAAAAAATATACTTTGTATGTAACGAATAAACTCAAACACTACTGGACCGATTTTAAAAATTCTTTCACCATTAGAAAGCTACATTATCACTGAGTAACATAGGCTATATTTTATCCCGGTACTCCCACGGGAACGGAAACTACGCAGGTGTAACCCGAGGCACTGATAGTTCTAAATAAATCAATATTTTTGGACATTCACACAGCGACATCTAGCCCAAGCTAACAACAAACACAAAATGTTTGTTAATGTCACAGACTACTTAAGGTTTGTGTATGCGTCAAATTAGCGACGCCGCCCGCCGCCTATTTAATTTTATTATTACGTTGAACAAAGGAATTTTAAAAGAAGAGTAGCGAAAACAGAGTTTGGTGGCCACCAAGAACCTGCAACCTTCTGCGTCTTAGGCGGGCCACTACGCCACAGAGGTCGTCAATCTTAAATACAGAAAACGTGACTACGTTGGAAAAACAAAAACTAATTTAAAACTTCACCATACATTTTATTTAACCAACTTACACTAACTTAATCATTATGCATTATATTCTATATTATAAAATATTACAGTACACAAATTGTAGACTTATTGTGTATTCAAAATAAAAAAAGATTTAAACACTAACGCATTCTTACAGCTATATATTTTACACGTTTGAAAAGTTGAAATTTCTATCTTATAATTAGTTATTTCTATATTAATACATAATATTATAATAGAGCGTAAGTTTGTTTGTACGCGCTAATGTCTGAAAATACCAGTCAAATTTAAAAAGTTATTTCTATACTAGCTGCGCCCCGCGGTGTTACCCGCGGTGAATAGTTCCCGTTCCCGTGGGAATACCGGGATCAAAAGTAAATTTTTTAATCCAGGGTATAAGCAATTCTGGTGCCAAATTTCATTCAAATCCGTCCAGCCGTTTGAGCGTGAAAGAGTAACAAACGCACTCACATAATTACACACACACGTCCCACGTCGCATTCACCGTTTTAGTTCTTAATTTGGTACAATTCTTAATAGTCAAGACAAGACGACCTCCAAGTAACCTAATTAGTAACCTAATTATTTTTATTGCTCGAAATAATTATGATTTTTCTTTGTGTGTGCTTAAATATTATTTTGATAACACATAGACTGTTTTAAAAATAAGCGGTGAATATGTTAATGATAATATTGCTTAATATAATGCATTAGTTGGTCAAATCTAAGCTTTCTTATTACATCATTTTCTTATAAAATTTACAATTGATCTACAATTTCAATCCCCGTAAGACATTCAATATCCAATTAAAGATTAAGATGAGTTACTTGCCAAATAGCGTAACTTAGCAAGTAAATGTAACCAATAACTTTTTTTCATTCATTCAATAAGCTGAATTTAATGAAAAAATAATAGGTAAACAAAACACCTATCATTTCATGCTTTTAAATTGAAATTTACAGGATTTTATCGCGTAATTTACCTTATATTATTTCCCGACGTTTCTGCTGTGTTGCAACAACCGTGGTCGCGGGCGAACTGATCTATAATTTCGTTTTGACCTATTTATACAGTTAAGTTTAGGTGCTGGACAAACCTATTCCATCTCAACAATGTCCCAGGCACTACAGTGTCCGGTTAAGTGTAGCCAAAGATTGCCTCCCGACGCTGTGTAAATCTAGTAAAGATGTAAAGACCTGAGTTTTATACAGCCAGTCTAAATCATCAAATGAATTCTTCAGACAAAAGTTATTTGATGATTGTAAAAATAGACCAGTAGGTATATTTTACTAGCCTAATTTATACTATGGGTTCCTTACAGGCTTTAAGAGGAACCCTATAATTGACACACTTTTTAATCCTACCATTAAACGCGTTAAAAACCATTTCTTCATTTAACAGTAAAATGACAACAGAGAAAGTAATTGTAGATGGCGCTAAATCAATCGGTAAGTAAGTTCGTATGAGCAAGTGGCCAACTCTGCTGACAGAGTTTTTAGGCCGCCTAAAGACCTCCGTCATGGCTTAACGACTTTAAAAGCCGGGACTGACAATTTAACGTGCTCTTCGAAGCGCTCAGCTGATAATGCCACTTGCACCATCCAAGTAGTGACCGCTCAGAACGTTGCTTAACTTCAACGATCTATCAAGAACGTCATAGCAAGCTTCGCCACGAGCGCTTCAGTCAATCGGTGCTTACAGAATATGATCTTACCAAGATTTTCTTTCTGACGTCATAGGTTCCGTGGCTGAGTTAGTTAAAGCACTCCAGCCTTTGAAGGATCAGTTTAATCAATGCGGATTCGAATCCCTTCAATTGATAGCAATTCTCTTTTTAGATAAAAGAAATTAAATTTTATCATTTTTACGCAGTAAAGATATTGAATTGAATTAAGTCAAATATGTTAAGCCCCCGATTGTATAATTTGTCTCATCAGTTGTTTTCGCGACTTACTGTGATTTTTGCATTGTTACAACTTTGATACAATCGAGAAGTTACACAATCAGGGGTCTGATATTGCGGTGAAATATTGTGACTTTAATATGAATCCATGACAGTCTAAAATATAGACAAAGAGGATAATTTGTATAATATTTGTATAACCATAATGATAATTTAATGAATATCTCATACACCCGGCATGAGTCCTGGTTTTCTTCCCGGCCACGCTTCTTTGGCGTACTTCTTACGACGGGGCTCGTTGGACGTTGGCTCTTCAGGCGCTGAAAATAAAGCTCAAATTAGTAAATCTTTAATTTTATCGCGTTTTGAAAGATAATGAAACAGCCGATAGAGGAAGACCTAGGCAAATGATTTGTACCAAATTTGTGACACTTTGGAGAAAGGCCATGTCCTTTGGACAATAATAGTCCTTTGTTCTAAACCGGTAAACTTTTTTTTTTGGGCTAATCTGCAATCAGTTCCATTACTTTTAGGGTGTGTTGTAGTTTGGATTAGTGGCAGGATGAGTGTGACTGCAGTGAGCCAGCCAAACCGCTGGTTTGTTTGTTTGTATGTTTGGGGTAATCTCCGAAACTACTCATCCGATTTCAAAAAAAATTTCAACGATGGCATGGACTTTCCGAATGAACATAGGGTTGCTTATATTTTATCAAGGTAGGTACCACGTGAGCGAAGCCACGTGCAAGTACGCTAGTATAGTATACTTACCACCAGAGTTGGGTAGTGGCGGGTGAATATTGAGATGTGGCTCGGGGCCTTCCAATTCCACGTCCGGCGCGGGGTTAGGCAGCATGAGACCCAACCTATAATCATAATGATACTGGTATAACATATTCTTTAAGACTCAACACACACCGAGATGGTAGAGAAGCGGCGAGCAGTTTTAGTGTCATATAATTTTAAACTTTTTATATGAAACTGAAATTGCTGCCGTTTCGGTGTGATTTGAGCCTAATGGTCTTATTCATAATAGATTTGTCAATTTAATATAGATTTAATGCTTTTTTCTTGTTACTCGTCAATAAAAAGAGATAGCAACAGATTTAATATCCGTTTTAGCTAAAGTAGGTTTATGCCGGGTTCCTATATCTAACGTACGGATGTCCGTAGGTCGGTCGTCATAGCAACGTTGTTTATTCAACACAAAATGTATGAGACTTTTTGACAGATAACAACGTTGCTATGACGACCGACGTACGGAAATCCGTTAGTTGGATATAGGAACCCAGCATTACTAAACCAATATGTATAAGGAACTGTACTGTACATTAATAAGCTTGTTTAAGATAAACTTACCTAGCACCGATTAGGCTGAGGTGTGAACTCGGCGCGGGTAGATCGGAGTATAGATTACCGCCGCGCGATATTTCTTGAAGTCTTAGAGAATGGTGATGCTGGTCTGAAGGAAGATAGAAAACATATCATTGTAGGTATTTAACGCTATAAGTAAGATTGTAACTTACTTAATTACTGTCATATTTGACACTTGTTTTCGCAATTTACTGTGATTTAAGCTTCGATACAATTTGAGATAAGTTACACAATACCCATGCCATGGACCTAGTATAGTACCTGGACGAACAGCGACCATGCCGCCGAGAGAGACAAAAAATGCAGTGAATCCATAGTCTCGTAGTACAACATTCGGAGCATCAAGTTTCCGGCCATACAAAAAACGACACGCGATGAGGGACAAAAAATATAATGCTTTGTCTCTTTTACTCACAAGAATGTTGTATTATATTCTTTTTTTTTTTTTGTTTGACTGAGAAAGGAATATACAGCGCTCTATTTCTTACTTTCTCTAAGACCCATGCTGATAAAGTGACTGGACTAATGTAGGTAATGATGGACGACAGTATGAAGCATAATAGGATAGTAAAACTTACTGTCATCAGCGCTTTGTAATTTCAACTTCTTAGGCAGCGTGTTAGCGTTAGGCACTATGGTAGACTTCACTAAGTTCCGGAACCGGCCGATACTAGGGTCGATATCCTCAGGGTTGATGATATCCACTTCCTCATTGAAAGATACATTCCTTTTTTGTTTCTTCGGCTGGCCGGTTGGCATGGAGGCTTGGCGTTTGGTTCCGGTTGGTGGCTGTGAAATGAGATTGAGAATGAGAATGAGAATGATAATGAGATTGAGATTAAGAGTGAGATTGAGATTGAGAGTGAGATTGAGATTGCGATTGAGATAAAGAGTGAGACTGAAATTTAGATTAAGAGTGAGATTGAGATTAGGAGCGAGATTAAGATTGAGATTGAGAGTAAGAGTGAGACTGAGATTAAGAATGAGATGGGTGAATCTAACCAATGTATCTCAAATGATGATTCGATTTCCATAGGGAACTTTCAAAGATCAATGCTTGAGCTGAGACTCAAGTCTGAGATTGAGAATAATAATGAGATTAAAACTATAATATTGATGCAAACCTTCATGACGTCAGTGCCATCTTCAGTTGAGATGCCGAGCATAGAAATTCGTCTGTTATGAGCAGTGTTGAATTCTGTTAGGTTCTGCAAAAAAGATTTTTTAATTAAATTTTTTATCCTTATTAGAGAAGAGACACTTTATTGTTATACAAAAGAAAACAAATTACAGTTAAAACATAATATAAAAAGTACAATGGGCGGCCTTATTGCTAAAAGCGATCTCTTCCAGGCAATCGTTGGAGGGAATGGATGGATTTGTGCGAAAAGAGAGATGCGGTATTGTACAATAAATATGTAAGTAAATAATAATAACAATTGTTATGAAGAATTTTTTTATCCTCACATCTAATTCAGTCTGTGTCTCGGGCAGTCCTAGAAGTGCGCCTTCAGTCTCCGTGTTGGGCAGGTCTTCCATTATACCTCTCGAGTTGCCTGTGGGTCGCTCTCTGAAACAAAATGTTATTAAAAGTCCTAAAGATTTGTTGAAAAACATGCACTGGCACTAAGCCAATTATTAAGCTTAAAGACAGACAATAAATAAGT
Source organism: Xanthorhoe designata (assembly GCA_963582015.1). Lineage (NCBI taxonomy): Eukaryota > Metazoa > Arthropoda > Insecta > Lepidoptera > Geometridae > Xanthorhoe > Xanthorhoe designata. Next base: position 5,147,913 of record OY757053.1, read on the forward strand.
GACAGACCGATTTAAAATAACACAAATAATAGAAGAATTCTACAGCCAATTAAACACATCAACGGTCGGCGGTGGACAAACGGCCTTACGCGCTCCGCCTCTCGGACATCGGAACACGGAATTATAAGACAAGAGTAATTATTTGAATTTAGAATTTTGTCAGTTGACAGGAGTAATACATACATAATTTCACGCCTCTTTCCCATGGGGGTTAGGCAGAGACCACAGATCTCAACTTGCTACGATGATCCTGACACTTCTTTCTTTTATTTACTTAAAAGGAGTAATTATTACTCATGACTAAATTACTCTGACTAGTCTGGTAGCCAGTGGTAGAGGTAGTTAGATATTTTTAAAAACTTAAGACTGATAACTTGGAAACTTGGACAGTGCTGCCCCCTGATTGTGTAACTTGTCTCGGATTGTATCCAAGTTGTATCAAAGCAAAAATCACAGTAAATCGCGAAAATAACTTTAGTTGTAGAAAAAATATCTAACTACCTCCGATACAACCCGAGACAAGTTACACAATCCAGGGGCTGGTGTGTCATGATAATGGTTTTATTTTTTTATTATGAAAAAAAAAGTTTGAAATAAAACCCTTTACATACCTTATAATGTAATTTCTTGTTGAAGCACCAAAATGAAAGTTTGAGTCAATTGGTAGCTGTGTAGGCTTGTATGGTTCAAGTCGCATTTGTCCTATGTATGTGCCATGGGCTGGAATAAATATCACACTAATATTATAGAGGTGAAGGTTTGTATGTGTGTAAGTGTGAATGTTTGTTACTCCATGGTCAAACAGCTAGATGGAATAAATTGAAATTTGGTACCAGGATAACTCATATCCTTGATCAACACATAGGCTACTTTTTATCCCGGTATTCCCACGGGAACGGGAACTATTCACCGTGGTTAAGACCGCGGGGCGCAGATAGTAAATAAATAAATTTTACCTATTTTTATTTACACCTATTTACAATTGATGAAAGACAACAAAATTTAAAGCTGGACCCAACAACTTCATTAGCTGTGATTGCCACTTAATTACTAACTCATCAGGCATTTGAATCACCTAGCATGTAAGACGAAACTGAAGTGATCCTTGAGGTCCTACTAAAGTAAATGATTTTTCTTTCTTTCTTTCTTTATCAGAGGATTCTTCAGTCTAGTAATGAATTATACTCACTGCTGCCTAGGTCTACCAAGAAGGCCCTATTTAAGTGTTTATGATACACAAATGCTGTATGTACTCGGGAACAGCTGGCATGGTCTATGCAGAAGTCATTCATTTGAGGATTCCTGCCAAAGAGGTAGCATTTCTTCTCGTCCAACATCAGCTTTTGAATTAGTTTGTCACCTTTTAATACATCCAAGTGAAGCCCTGTAGGTGGTTTACCAGCCCTGAAAGATTAGTTTTAGTAAAAATAGTTAATTATGTATTTAAATTTAATGGCAGACATGGTGAGTAGGTTTTAGATAACACTATTGCACTCATCATTGCACTAAAGACCTAACTTTTTCTTGCCACAGTTCCTGGCTTTGATTTGATCAGCTTACAGCCTATGTACAATATCATATACCTATGGTATGAATTATGAAAATATACTATCTCCGTTTCCAGCAAATAGGTACTTATTCTATTTTCTACTATAAAATAGATAGGTAAGGTCAACGTGGGGAACACCGTCTAGGCTCTAAGTCCGTCTAGTGGCAATAACTCCCATATTTGAATAGCTAGAGCCCTATAACTCGGTGGGTAAAACAGCATCATGGAGCTCGTTCGAACTTGGGATCATAGATGGCCTAATATCTATATTTTGGAAGAAACTTGACAGTCATTTTTTTGCGCGAATTTGGCACAAAGTTGGAGATTGACGTCTTGTCGAAAAATAAAAAAAAAAGCGGAAAATCTAAGGAACTTTACGATTGTCTTTGATAACGTAAGGCATTTGCAGATCCAAGATTTGATTCCTGCTGTTCGATTCAATAATTAGGCATTAATTTAGTAATTATTACCGATTGAAAAAATATTACATTCAAATTTTCAAGTTGGGAAGTCCGTCTACCATGGATAAGGCAAGTCCGTCATATGCCGGTCTTGCCTTTTTATCAGATTTTGTCAACCTTTTCAATAGTTCACATTTTTTAAATTATTTTAGACAGTATGATTAGAAATGTAGTAACTTGGAATTGGCATGGACTTTATAGACAATGATCGTTTTATTAAATAGATCTGATTCTTCTTTTATAATGTCGCCATTTTGAGTTAGGTAGTGGATAGGTTATGCCAGGATTTGAATAATATTCGAACCCCTTTTATGATTATCATGGATTTTAAGGATGATTTTGTAGTTATCATTTCCAATTTCTTACACAAATAAAGATTCATTTATTTTTATTTTTTTTATTTATAAAAATATACTGAGGGAAACAATTCGTAAAAATGTTTGCAACCTCTGAAATCACGTTATCACCAAAAATATGCCGGTCTTGCCCTTAGTTAGATATAATTTTATTTTCCTTGAAAAGTATACCTTACTATCAAATACTTAAAACACAAATTGCAACGGCAGTTTTTCATCTTTGTTTGATACTGTTTTCATACATATTGGCTCACAAATTACGATTTTATTGCGAGATGAAATGACTAGACGGACTTACCTCAAACTGCTTGGGAAGTCCGTCTACACGCCGAGTTTTAAAAAAAATGCTATAACTAATGGATTAATTACAATTAACCTTGTTTTCGCACTATTTTAGGTAGATTAATATATTACCAATATTTTCCGCTAACTCAAGTTACTTAGAAAGCGTTTCTCGATTCATAAAGTTAAATTGAAATTGAATTCAAGAATACTATGCCGGACTTCCCCACGTTGACCTTATTGTTTTTTTTATGAGTGTAGTGGTCCGAACCAAGTGATTATGGATGAAATGCTCAGTTTAGAAGGTATAGCGGCCGGTACAAAGTCTAGTTACCTAATGGTTACATTGGTACCAATTCTGCACACGCCAAACTAAGCTAAAATCATACTAAAATTCTTAAATTTAGGTTTAGAGACTCAACCCTATTCAGATGGCACCAAACTAGACTAAAATCTGATTAAAATTTTTAAAATTCCTAAAATTATAGTTGGTTACTCAACTTAGACCAAAATGCTAAAGACTTATTCGGCGACAACCATTTTAGTATTTTTCGCGTAAATTTAAAACTTTATCCTAATTTTAGAGAGCATGTAAAAAGGTGTTGATTAAAATTAGTAGGTAAAGTGCTAAGATTTTTGTTGTGAAATTGGAAGCTATTACAGTGCAAAATCAAAGTAAATTATAGTAAAATGTATAAATAACAATGGTGTTTGGTAGAAAAGTGTTGTTTTAGTGTTATAGAAATACCAAAAAATAGAAAGCTAGAAATACCTACCTACTGGTGATAGTGGACTTTGTGGTGGCTGCCTGTGATGGATTTTTCGGAAAGGTTTGTGTTTTTGGTATCTTCTTTAGGTACTACGTAGTAGGTACGAATGATTTCTACTAGTAGTAGTAGGAATCATTAGGTAGGTAGGTACATTGTAGTCCTTGTTGTTATGTTGAAATAGGTAGGTAAGTAGGTTGTTCCTACTCATAATTATCTACCTACTATAAATGTGCAGTGAAGCTTTATCTCTTCACATCAAAACTCAGGTGGGCTACCTACCTACCTACCTACTCATCATTATCTTTTTGCCCCTATTCCTCATTGCGGGGTCGGTAAAACATGTTTCTTCACCACTTTCTTCTATCAGCATCATCTCAGTGCTCAGCTCACTCACATTTTGTACAATTTTTGAATCTCTAGCGGTGTAGGGTCACATTTATCCATCAACAATCACATTTATTGTTTAGTAGACCGTATCTACCTACCATGTCGGTAACATGACTCATTCCTCTTTTGATTTGCCCAGCCCATGAGCCCATGCCAGCAAAGAGCATGTAATAGCATACCAGGCTAGCCTTGTTCTCCTCAATTTATCAGTTCCAGGCATTATCTTCAATATTCCCCTGATCTATACACACACCTACTGCTATAGGTAGTTAAAATGTAACCTGCAACTAGGTTAGGCACCTAAGTAAAACCTTTTGAAAGAAATATTACTTATATCTAATGAATTGCCTACTATATTACAGGTGACAAGGGCTACCGTTATATCTTGGTTGACAACATCAAGAATGAGCCACACAAAGGACCGGAGGACCACTGATAAACTGAATAAGTGTCTACACCCCCACGGACCCTGATTATAAGCCCAGACAATGTACAAAAATCATAGTTGCATAACCTAAACCCTGGACAAGATTATGTTTATGGATAAAGTTCTCAGGCAAGGATAATACTGATTATGTGCTCACATCTCTGGTGTCACACTAATTATAATACTAAATCATGGTTACTTTTTGCAGATACACTGGAAAACCATGCCCTAGAAGGTGATAATACTAGTTAACATTCAAGAAAACAAGCAGAATGATATTGAGCTTGGAATGGACTTCCTTTCCAATGCTCGGGCTATTAATCAGTCAAATTTAAACATTTCTTGTTATGTAAAATTAAAACTAGTTATTTTAATTTTGTTACTTTTATTAAACACCATAATTTGAGGAAAATAACAGTACCTACTAGATACATTTATTTAAGTTGAAATATAACCAATAAATCGGAAGGTACTACTATAACAATACTAGTTACATTCATTTGAGCGAGCAAGGATTGATTAGGATTGTTTTGTAACATAGCATGTGGTGTAGGTACCACTTTGACCAGACTTCTTCTACGGTAAGGGAAACTCCTGGTTCTGTAGCTATGAGGTTTCTTTGCGAATGGTGAGGCAGTCAAAGGTAGATCCTAAAAAGAAAAATTGTTTTAATTACAAGTTACTTTAAGAACTTACAAATAACTTTCTAAAAATTGTTTTAATTACCAGTTTGATGTTCTGTCTTCTGAGGCAGTCGGAAAATCTTAAGAACTTTGTTGCTATTTAGGTAGGTATATGTTGTTGTTACTAATGTAGATCCACTCGAGGTGTCATCTGCATGTTCCTTGAGGTGTGGATCTGAACTTTCTATGCATTTCTATCACCCAGTTATTCAAAATCTATGAAAATAAAACATTGAAAGTTAAAATAAAATACAAGTCAAAAAACACTTTAAAGTAAGTAGGTATATGATTTTTCTTATGAAAAGGTAAAACTTACATGTTTGTTTGTGACCCTTTACAGAAACTATTATCATAGAACTTTCAAATAATGAATTTATTTCGCCCTTAGCTTGATTAGGTATCTGAAACAAAGTCATTTAAAAATTAGTTTTACATACATACCTCAACCTATGTAGGTACTTTTTATACATAATACAATATAGAATCACGCCTCTTTCCCATGGGGGCAGGCAGAGACCACGGATCTCTACTTGCCAGGTACACTATGTGAAACAAAACAACATTTTTCACGTATTACTGTAATATCATTTTCAAGATCAAAATTTCTTTATCTTCCACTACTAACCTTTTCAAATTAGCATGGTATGAAGTGACCGATTGGTCGTCCCAAGTATCGGTGGAGCGATAGGATGGAAGCTGACTTGCGCGACCTCGAAGCCAACAATTGGCAAAAGACTGCAATGGACAGAAGAAAGTGACGAGTTCTCGGATCGGAGGCCAAGACTCACTTTAGGTCACTAAACCAGTGGAGTAGTATGGTATGAAGTGAAGAAGACCTAGGCTCTATGCCTCAAATATAATCTTTTTGAGAAGATAAATTGAATTCGAATTAAATTTTGTTTGTTTGTTTACTTTGTTTTTAGTTTGATGCGCTTGTGGCCTGTCAAAATTGTCAAATGTCAAATAAATTATATATGTCAACGTCAAAACATTAAATCATTCGTTCATACTGATGGAAACTGATGTCAAGCACCAATAAAATTTTCGAAATTGGCAACACCATGAATTCAATTTAAAAACCAGACTAGGCATGCCAAATCGGTTTAAATTTAGTATGTTGTGCTGTGCGGAATAACCTATAACGCATTTTTAAACTTAGCTAGGATTTTTAACTAGGATTTTTAGTTAAAATGCGGAATAGCCACCATTATCTATGTATACCCAAAGAAAGAGTGTAAGTAAATTGCTGGATATTGTATGACCACAATACCTTATAATGTACCTTACCTACCACGCGAAATTCGCGGGAGTAAATAAGCTAATGGTGGCTATTCCGCATTTTAACTAAAAATCCTAGTTAAAAATCCTAGCTAAGTTTAGAAATGCGTTATAGGTTATTCCGCACAGCACAACATACTAAATTTAAACCGATTTGGCATGCCTAGTCTGGTTTTTAAATTGAATTCATGGTGTTGCCAATTTCGAAAATTTTATTGGTGCTTCACATCAGTTTCCATCAGTATGAACGAATGATTTAATGTTTTGACGTTGACATATATAATTTATTTGACATTTGACAATTTTGACAGGCCACAAGCGCATCAAACTAAAAACAAAGTAAACAAACAAACAAAATTTAATTCGAATTCAATTTATCTTCTCAAAAAGATTCTATTTGAGGCATAGAGCCTGGTCTTCTTCACTTCATACCATACTACTCCACTAGCTCAGTGACCTAAAGTGAGTCTTGGCCTCCGATCCGAGAACTCGCCACTTTCTTCTGTCCATTGCAGTCTTTTGCCAATTGTTGGCTTCGAGGTCGCGCAAGTCAGCTTCCATCCTATCGCTCCACCGATACTTGGGACGACCAATCGGTCACTTCATACCATGCTAATTTGAAAAGGTTAGTAGTGGAAGATAAAGAAATTTTGATCTTGAAAATGATATTACAGTAATGCGTGAAAAATGTTGTTTTGTTTCACATAGTGTACCTGGCAAGTAGAGATCCGTGGTCTCTGCCTGCCCCCATGGGAAAGAGGCGTGATTCTATATTGTATTATGTATAAAAAGTACCTACATAGGTTGAGGTATGTATGTAAAACTAATTTTTAAATGACTTTGTTTCAGATACCTAATCAAGCTAAGGGCGAAATAAATTCATTATTTGAAAGTTCTATGATAATAGTTTCTGTAAAGGGTCACAAACAAACATGTAAGTTTTACCTTTTCATAAGAAAAATCATATAGGTACTTACTTTAAAGTGTTTTTTGACTTGTATTTTATTTTAACTTTCAATGTTTTATTTTCATAGATTTTGAATAACTGGGTGATAGAAATGCATAGAAAGTTCAGATCCACACCTCAAGGAACATGCAGATGACACCTTGAGTGGATCTACCTTAGTAACAACAACATATACCTACCTAAATAGCAACAAAGTTCTTAAGATTTTCTGACTGCCTCAGAAGACAGAACAACAAACTGGTAATTAAAACAATTTTTAGAAAGTTATTTGTAAGTTCTTAAAGTAACTTGTAATTAAAACAATTTTTCTTTTTAGGATCTACCTTTGACTGCCTCACCATTCGCAGAGAAACCTCAAAGCTACAGAACCAGGAGTTTCCCTTACCGTAGAAGAAGTCTGGTCAAAGTGCCTACACCACATGCTATGTTACAAAACAATCCTAATCAATCCTTGCTCGCTCAAATGAATGTAACTAGTATTGTTATAGTAGTACCTTCCGAATTATTGGTTATATTTCAACTTAAATAAATGTATCTAGTAGGTACTGTTATTTTCCTCAATGGTGTTTAATAAAAGTAACAAAATTAAAATAACTAGTTTTAATTTTACATAACAAGAAATGTTTAAATTTGACTGATTAATAGCCCGAGCATTGGAAAGGAAGTCCATTCCAAGCTCAATATCATTCTGCTTGTTTTCTTGAATGTTAACTAGTATTATCACCTTCTAGGGCATGGTGTTCCAGTGTATCTGCAAAAAGTAACCATGATTTAGTATTATAATTAGTGTGACACCAGAGATGTGAGCACATAATCAGTATTATCCTTGCCTGAGAACTTTATCCATAAACATAATCTTGTCCAGGGTTTAGGTTATGCAACTATGATTTTTGTACATTGTCTGGGCTTATAATCAGGGTCCGTGGGGGTGTAGACACTTATTCAGTTTATCAGTGGTCCTCCGGTCCTTTGTGTGGCTCATTCTTGATGTTGTCAACCAAGATATAACGGTAGCCCTTGTCACCTGTAATATAGTAGGCAATTCATTAGATATAAGTAATATTTCTTTCAAAAGGTTTTACTTAGGTGCCTAACCTAGTTGCAGGTTACATTTTAACTACCTATAGCAGTAGGTGTGTGTATAGATCAGGGGAATATTGAAGATAATGCCTGGAACTGATAAATTGAGGAGAACAAGGCTAGCCGGGTATGCTATTACATGCTCTTTGCTGGCATGGGCTGGGCAAATCAAAAGAGGAATGAGTCATGTTACCGACATGGTAGGTAGATACGGTCTACTAAACAATTAATGTGATTGTTGATGGATAAATGTGACCCTACACCGCTAGAGATTCAAAAATTGTACAAAATGTGAGTGAGCTGAGCACTGAGATGATGCTGATAGAAGAAAGTGGTGAAGAAACATGTTTTACCGACCCCGCAATGAGGAATAGGGGCAAAAAGATAATGATGAGTAGGTAGGTAGGTAGGTACAAAGGTAGGTAGCCCACCTGAGTTTTGATGTGAAGAGATAAAGCTTCACTGCACATTTATAGTAGGTAGATAATTATGAGTAGGAACAACCTACTACCTACCTATTTCAACATAACAACAAGGACTACAATGTACCTACCTACCTACCTACCTAATGATTCCTACTACTACTAGTAGAAATCATTCGTACCTACTACGTAGTACCTAAAGAAGATATCAAAAACACAAACCTTTCCGAAAAATCCATCACAGGCAGCCACCACAAAGTCCACTATCACCATGTAGGTATTTCTAGTTAACTATAACACTAAAACAACACTTTTCTACCAAACACCATTGTTATTTATACATTTTACTATAATTTACTTTGATTTTGCACTGTAATAGTGGCGATTCTGAGTGTCGCAAAAGCTAAACTAAGCTAACTAAAATTGTTGCCGTCCCTTTCATAGCGATGGGAATAAGAAGGATGGCAATAGTTTTAGTTAGGTTAGTTTAGCTTTTGCGACACTCAGAATCGCCACTAATAGCTTCCAATTTCACAACAAAAATCTTAGCACTTTACCTACTAATTTTAATCAACACCTTTTTACATGCTCTCTAAAATTAGGATAAAGTTTTAAATTTACGCGAAAAATACTAAAATGGTTGTCGCCGAATAAGTATTTAGCATTTTGGTCTAAGTTGAGTAACCAACTATAATTTTAGGAATTTTAAAAATTTTAATCAGATTTTAGTCTAGTTTGGTGCCATCTGAATAGGGTTGAGTCTCTAAACCTAAATTTAAGAATTTTAGTATGATTTTAGCTTAGTTTGGCGTGTGCAGAATTGGTACCAATGCCAGCCTAATGCTAGACAACCTTGGAATGTTTGATGAACCTATTCGCATCATTTATAAGAGTGAGTACGAAGGGATCAGTGCCTTGTTATCTATTCTAAAACAGCATACATGTCTGTCTAACAGTCGACTATCCATTACATACAACAATAAATAAAGTTCGAGAGGTTGCGGCAACTCGATCAGTCCCATTCAATCTGAAATAAAAAATGTTTCTTACCAGCTGGGAACTTCATAATGATTAGCCATTATTGCAGGTTATTTGTATGCAATATTTCAAGCTAGAAAGGATAATAGCATTACTAATTACTGAAAAAATCAAGAAATCTGTAAAAATATTGCTCTAATTTCAGTCAGCCTGGCCGGACTCGCTCGCGTCGCGACCGTCGCGTTCCCATTTCTGACAGTGACATGATGAAATAAATGAATGATAATAATAAATGAATGACTAAATTATTCTGAACGCAGACTGACGCAGATGAATGAATGAGCAATAGTATACATTGCTTGTTTTCTTCAGAGAGACACCTCTACACAAATGCCTCTACAATAAATAAACTACATATTGTACACTACACAGATTTAAAATTAACGAACGAAATAATTAATGATGGTCTCATGAGTTGTTTTAGCAGGACGATATTATAATCCTTGTAGGTTGTAGTAATAGCAGGAATTAGTAATAGTAGTAATATTAGTAGTCTGTGGGTGGTCATGTTTGTTTGTCTTGTAATTGTCACTGTCAGTCACTCTGTTGTGGTCAGTGGTGTTGTCTTGTGTGTCTTGCTCTTGCTAGTGTGTAATATTCGTATAATTACATACTCTTTCTTTGGTACTTTGGTAGTGTGTTTTGGTTTTTTCTAAATAATTCGTCGTCCGTAGGTTTTCAAAGAGTAAACTAAATACCACGGAAAGTTTTCGTACCGTAAGTTCAACACAATTTGCTATTTTGCAAGTAACAACCGCAACAATGGTTTCTAGCGAAGAAGAAAGTGATTCGAAACCTGGCGATTCAGTTTTCTGGGATGTGGACATGGAAATTCAGCTTTTCTACGCAATGGCTAATCACAAGCCGGTCGGAATCAACAAACATTTTCACATGGCTTGTATTTGGGATAAATTGTCTAATTCTATTACTAAAGAGATATCTACGCAAGATATTTGGGATAAGTTGCATACTCTCTACGATTTAGCGATGCTGGAGGATACGGAACCCATTCCATTTCCAAATCATCAAGTTCCATACAATCTTCCCGAAAGTGATTTTGGCGCGTTAATAAAACAGAAGTGCAAAGAAGCTATACTTGGCGAAGAAAGTGAAGGTACATATTTCTATTTATTTTAGTAATAAGTCCCAATTTTTGTGCCTTTAGATAGGAACAAAGAGGCTATTGTTAGCTATGTAAGATCTGCTCTGTTCTGGTTCAGACTGAGCTGGAAAGCTCCATATAGGGTGCCCGTGTAGGGAGCCAGTGTTATCTAGGTCCTGGCCAGTGTCAGCTGGACCAGTCTGATGCTGGTTCTGGGTTTTCAACTAGCAATTATATAATGCAGACATTAGTCCAGTACATACCTGGTCATATAGATTTTCTTATTATCGCCAACAACTATTTCAATAACTGGATTTAATCCCTAAAGTTTTTAACCTAGACCTTTGACACTATTTAGTCTAGTTAAAAACATGATATCAATCCCAATTTCAAGCAATGTGGTAATAATTGATGCCTGACATGCCTCTGAAGAGCCGTCAAATGTAAGGCAGGGATTCTCAAATGTGGAATACCAGTAATTTATCTAAATTTATGTCTATTTACTTTTATGCATACATTTAGGTGATCGGAGTCCATCACCGAAACCATCTACACCTAGGAGCAGTTCTAGAGGCACGGCATCTAAAGATAGTACACCTAAAGGTACCAACTCATTTTTGGTGTCATAGTCTGGTATTTAGTTTGTGGTGATGGAGTTTTGTTTGGTGTTACATAAAAGTGCTTGTTTATTGTTTGACCAACAAGTTTACCTAAAAAAAAATATTTATAGTATTAGGCATGTATTTTCTGTATCTTCATATTGCAGTTGGATTTAGAATTATTGTAGTTGTTAGTTGTCGTAGCAGTTGATTGTTGAGTAATATTGTTGTAAAAATAAAAAAATCGTGGGGTCTTTTGTATTTTAGTGTTTTTTTACACTGAGAATAGTGTCATTTTTACAGTGCACTGTAACCTACCCCAAATGGTATTAACAGCATTAAAGGCCAAATATTTTATTAAATCTTTATTAAACTGAAGGTAAACATGTGCGGTGATGGGTTTGCAAGAATGCTTTGCAAAATGCATGGCACCAATATATTCCGACTTTGTGACAACACTAGTCACAGTAGCCTCAAAGAAAAAGTGAAGTGTAGTGACACCTTCAAGCTAGACATCTGAAATGACAAAAGATCCAAATTGCCTTGAGGGTTGTGCATTGATTAAAACTAGATTACATTATTTTGTTCCTAGTTACAGCAGGCCGTAAAGACAGTGTGAGCGCGCTGGCTACCAAAACTCGTAAGGAAAGTGGCAGCTCTCATGCATCAACCGACACTCCCAGCATCAAATCTGAAAAGGATTATGGTAAGAAATATTCTATACAAGCACTAAGGTCTTAATTGACAGTTTTGTCGCGTTTGAATGGAAAATCTGACAGTTTGGTCGTGATATCGACAAACTACGGTCTCGCGACAAGTTAGCTAATCATCGAACTGCAACTAGCTGTTCGAGACTAACACCAGAAAGAACTGCAATTAGACAACTATCAGATTAAGATGCGGTTATAACGTCAAATCTGTCTTATTTTTTTCTATTGATGATAAGTTATAAAATAAAATAAATAAATAAAATAAAAAGAGCTTTATTTCCCTTTACACAGTAGAAACAGTAAAATAAAATTTAAAGTAAAAATTAAAATGAAACTTAAAACTATGGTAGGTTTGAGTGTGTGTGTGTATGGGAGGATAAGTTATAAGGATCATAATTAAGGAGTATAAGGATCTTAGACGAGTTATAATCCCATTCAGCCAACACAGCTAATAAAATCACTAAACGAGTGATCTATGCTACAACTTTATTGGCAAAACACGTGAATATCTATGAATGGAACAAAATTATGTTATTCCCCACGACTGTTGATAACAAAATAGCACTGATATAGTTTTTAGAAAAAACATAAAATAGATTGATGTAGGTATCATTGGGTATTTACTTATCGTGGGGGAAAACATGTGGCCTTTATACAAACATTTTGCGATTTCCTGCGATTCTGTGGATTCTGAGAATTATAAATGTAATCTATAAGAAAAAACTAATAGAAAATAAAAAACTTGGGAATGACAAATGGCAGAAATTGGTGACAGAATTTTCAGCTATAGTACCTACTCCGTCATGGACTTACCTCCATATTCTTAGTCGTAACCTTAACTCCAACTTCACTCGACTCAGCCTTGAAATCGTGATTTGGTATCTATAGACATCGAAATTCACTCCACTCATCCTTCACTTGAGAATTCCTCAAGGAAATCCTCGCTCGAGGCTTTGTCAAATAGCTGTCAACGTAAGGTAGGTCGCGAGCTACCTTGAGTTTTCCTTAGGACATTAGTGTGAATAATTGAGTGTAAAAACGTAAATGTGCAAAGGAATTTACTAAATTTTTATACGGCGACAACGCATCACGGGATATTGGGATGCAGAAAACCCATTGGAACTATTTGACGAGGTCGAATTTTCCAAATATCGGCTTATCAAGGATACCCTGTACTGTGTACTGTAGTCCGTGGCTAATTCGTTCGTATGTAGTGGCTTTAAGGCCCTAAACCTATTATAATGTGACCTGACTTTTTAAAATAAACAATTCAATAGATTTTTTTGTCTTTTTCTATACTTACCTAATAAAAATGATTTCTTGTACTCTGGCATCAATATTATTATCCAATAAATATAGCTGAGTTTGCAAGGAGTAGGTAGGTACAGGTATGGTTTAAAAAACTAAAATGACTTATGTTTGTATTGAACACACCAGTATCCATTTATTTACAAAAACTAAACTAACTACTACATGATAGCTCTATTTCTGTTACTTTCCGCTTAGCTGGGTTGCACAAAAGTTCCTCAGCAACCTCTTTTTCTATTTTCCCTTTTTTGTTAGAATCTTCTGATGCAATCATCATGCATCCCTTCCATTTCCCTTCTCTGAAGCTATGAAGCCTTTCTTCCTGTATTGTGTTTTAGTAGGAAAGAGCTCCATGTGTTTCTTGCCTGCTGTTTGTCAACGCCTTTGCTAATATAGCGTTGCAACCAAGCTCTTGTTGTTCAAAGGATCACCACAAGTCTTCATCCTTTGTAAACTTATATTCGTCAAATCTGTCTTTTTTACTTAGTGGATTAGTCGCTTTTTTACGTAGTTAATAGTTAGCCGTTTAAGACAAATATTAGGTCTCGTGACAAGTTAGTTAATCAGCTAGCAGGGATAGATCACCTAGCACTTAAAACGTTTTTTCTCATTTAAACGTTTGCCAAAGAGCTATGGAGCGGAGTGTTCTTGGGATCAAACGAACAGACAGGGTCCGAAACACTGAAATCCGATCGAAAACGGGCATAGCGGATGTAGGTACGAGGACTGCGCGCTTGAAATGGGATTGGGCAGGTCATGTGGCTCGAATGCATCCAGAACGTTGGGCGAGACTCGTCACTCAGTGGGTGCCCGAAGACAGTCGGAGACGACGCGGCAGACCCAGGAAAAGATGGCGAGACGACCTGGATGCATTCGAATCAAACTGGCAAACTGTTGCCTTGGAGCGCAAAGAGTGGAAGTTGAAGGGGGAGACCTTTGCCCAGCAGTGGGACATGATAGGTTAAAAAAACGTTTAATGTGATCCTAGCCTAGAGGCAGTGTTGCCATATGGATAAGACATGGATTCCGTATTGTCGTTCAAAAAGTCCGTACAAAATCCGTATTTACAATTCTGAGTGAAATTCCGTATGAATTCCGTATAAAAATGAAACAACTAATAATTAATAATAATTATTTACGTTAGGTAGCAGCTCTATCTTTGTGTCATAACGTGAAGCATTTCAATACCTTTCTTACTTGTTCTTGCTCTAGAAGTACTAGTATTCTTTTATCTGTGTCTAGAACGGATATCGGTGGCGTAGTTCCTTTACAAAAGCAATAGATGTCGCGGTTGAAATTACATACATTTGACGGTGTAGCGCCAACGGCAATATTTCTCAGTAGGTAGGTACATGCGAGACTTTAAATAAATATGATAGTTATGGTTTAAATAATGAAAACTTCATGTAAATGTGCTCTTCATCGACTGCATTGTGCCTTAGAAGAGTCTGTGTAAAGTAGAATCTGCCTGTAGCATAAATCCGTTTAAAAATCCGTATGTCTAAATCATCCGTATTGGGCTTCCAAAATCCGTACAAATACGGACAAATCCGTATATATGGCAACGCTGCCTAGAGGTTGTAATTGCAATGAACTCATGAAACATTATGAGATTTTAGCGTACTATTCATTACTATTATATTAATTGATAGTTGTCATATTCACAAAGAGAACTCTATTTACAGATAGAAGAAGAGACTCCCGTGATTCTAACGCGTCGGGTCCGAGAGAGAGCTCAAGCAGTAGAAAGTCTACATCGACCAGAGAGAAGGCAACCAAGTCCAGGGTCAGCTCAGTATCAGGTACTTAACCTAATCTATACTTTATGGACATTTACTAAAGTTATAATTATGCTTTGAGTTTCATTAAACAGGGCTATTGTCTAACTTGTCGCGAAATCGACTTTTGTTGCCATCACGACTAAACTGTATGTCAATGTCAAATATAAAAGTAAAAATGACAGATTTTATGGTAAAATTGGTTTTACCTACTGTCAAATCTGACAGTTGTGTATGCAACTTATTTTAATTTTTGTAATGGCGATGAATTTTGTTTCGCGACAAGTTAGGCCCTGCAGAAAATAATCCGTCAAATACTGTTTAAAAGTGAAGAAATAAATCAAGCATGAGTACATGACATACGTCTGGCTGCCCTCAGCACAGCTTCAAGTCCTAAACATATTCAAAAGATCTTATTTTCCTAAAAAGATCTGAGAGAATAGCCATAATCATTTAAATTGTGTGATAATCAACTAATTTTATTTGTAGCATCATACCGATTCGATTTCACTGAAGAACACGTCAAACTAATGTCATCTCTGTCCCACAGCGTGGGATTCGCCCGTGCCAGACGAGGACAGCGGACGTCGCGGACGTCGTCGTCAACACGCTTCAACCCCGCCCGCGACTACGCCGGCAAAACGTCGTCGCACTTGACAATGCAGGCGCAATACCGTCAATTATTTTAGACTAAAATCCTGATATCTACTTAGTCAAATATTGTCAACGTCTCGCGCTCTCAAATTTTAGTGTGCAATGATGATGTAGGTAGGTAATGAATGATTTAGGACTTCTGAAAATTTATACCAAATCCACCCATGGCTTGTTATTTTAAAGAGAAGTGTCTGTTGTAACTACTCCCTGATTGTGTACACTTGTTTCGGATCGCTAAAACAAATGTCAGATTTAACGCTGATTAAGTAAATTAATAAGCAACTTACTTATTTTAAGTACTGTCTTATTTGACAGTTGTTTTTGCGATTTACTGTGATTTTTGCTTTGATACAACTTGGATACAAACTGAGACAAGTGTACACAATCAGGGGGCTTGTATGTAACGTTTGTTTTTAAACGCCGGCGGCGGCGCCGACGTCTATCTATTGTGTGTTTAGCCTTTGTCTAGTTTACTATTACATTTTGTAAAAACGTATGAAATGAAATGTAGACTAATAATTATGTTGGTCTTAACTTATTTTGTATGATTTGTTGCATGTAAGGAATGAAGCATGATATTAAATTTATATTCTAACTCTGTTATGAACGTTGTGATAAATAAAGTGATTTTAATGAAACTACTAGTTTCTTTTTCTAAATGGTTTGATCAATGCGTACCTACTTAGGTACTATTTCTAGTATTTAACCTACTTACTATTTCTAGTAATTATTTTACCTGAAGCCCGAAATGCTTGCTTGGTCGTCTCGTATCAAGTATTTATATTCTCTTTGGGTCGTTTAACTTGACGTGCGTGACGAGTTACGAGTTGTAGAGCCCGGGACTCCGAAGCACGGTAACGCCCTATAACGCCTTATAGTTCCATCTACCATTGCGCAGAACGTAGCTTGTAACTTCAACGGTTTATCAAGTACGTAAACTACGACACTGCAGAGGTGCCGAAGACGCTTTACTTTAGTTAAAATTAAAAAGTTAAATTCAATAAACATTTTCTGCTTGAAACGAGGTTTTTTAATTCCTTGGTAGAATGCCAGGAGCTTTATCAGCGAGCTTCTTTATACCATAAAATGTCACTGTCATGTCACTCACTGTCAGTCAGTCACAGCGTTGCCATATATACGGATTTGTCCGTATTTGTACGGATTTTGGAAGCCCAATACGGATGATTTAGACATACGGATTTTTAAACGGATTTATGCTACAGGCAGATTCTACTTTACACAGACTCTTCTAAGGCACAATGCAGTCGATGAAGAGCACATTTACATGAAGTTTTCATTATTTAAACCATAACTATCATATTTATTTAAAGTCTCGCATGTACCTACCTACTGAGAAATATTGCCGTTGGCGCCACACCGTCAAATGTATGTAATTTCAACCGCGACATCTATTGCTTTTGTAAAGGAACTACGCCACCGATATCCGTTCTAGACACAGATAAAAGAATACTAGTACTTCTAGAGCAAGAACAAGTAAGAAAGGTATTGAAATGCTTCACGTTATGACACAAAGATAGAGCTGCTACCTAACGTAAATAATTATTATTAATTATTAGTTGTTTCATTTTTATACGGAATTCATACGGAATTTCACTCAGAATTGTAAATACGGATTTTGTACGGACTTTTTGAACGACAATACGGAATCCATGTCTTATCCATATGGCAACACTGGTCAGTCAGTGTCAACAAAATGCATTGAATGAATGGGGCTATAAATTTTTATTTTAAAGTAAAAAAATATTAACTGCTAGTGTTTTTTAAATAGTTATAATACAATCCAGAAACATGGCTCTGCCTTCTGCACAGCCTGCTGAAGTGCTCCGAGCTTGGCAGAAAGATGATATGTACGAAAAACAGCTTGCCGACCGTGTCGCAAAATTGCTGCCTTCACAACACACTTCTAAGGCGATTCCTGTGTGTTCTGTGATCTTTAAATCCTTCACAACACTGCGAGATCTTCAGACTTTGGGCGAAGAATACTCTGGTATTGTACAAGTGGACGATTCATTTAATAAACTTCCATCTTTTACAAGCCGTCTCCTGAGTATTCTCCTGTCCGCGTTTGGAGAAAACTTCACGAGACAGCTACTCCGCAATGTAGAGAAGAAAGTCGCAAGTAATGGGAGTCTCACTCCAGAAGCGCAGAACTTATTTGTGCTAATATTAAAAACAATGTGTAACGTTTTGCCTCAAATTGAAAGTATACACCGTGCAATGTCGTATATCAATGGTGGACCACTTCAAATCGGAAAATCTCTGACAGGGATAAACTATGTGCATGTTAGACCTGCTGCACCTGCTTACTATTCCCATTTACGATTACTAGGGATTGTGCAGTTGCTACATGCAATAATTTCTTGTGGACAGACTTTGTACATGGCAAAGAGACATATGGATCAAATGAATGAGCTTCCAAACGAAGTTGACAGCTGTAAGTCATGTGCTGCATGTCTGGAAGAGATGATCCAGCCATGTGTTCTCCATTGCGGACATATATTTTGTATGAACTGCTGTTACGGACCTTTGGAAAGTTGTGCTCTGTGCAGAACACCATTTATGAAGAATAATGTTGTACCTTTGATGAATTACTTTCCTAGTGAATTTTGAGTGAGTGTTGTAAATAATTATTTGTCTGTGAAATAGTATTTTTGGGGTTTAGTTGTCTTATTGCACTGCAATAATTATAAAGGCATATTATTCAATTCATGTCATGAGGTATCTGTGATAGCCACTGGCCATTGCATTTTTAAGACTTTTCTTGCATTAACAAGGAAAAAATTGTTAAAATAATACTTAATTTATAAATAAGGTTTCTAAAACTGGTGAAGGGTGTTTTAAGCCAAAGAATTTTATATTTATACAAAATAAAAAATATGTACTTGTACACAAAACTTTAATTATTTCTAAAGCACAACAATTATCTTCTCGCTTTCAAACAATTTCAGTTTTGTACTTGAGTAAAAATAGAATAGAAATAGTCAGAATTTAATAATGCAAAAGTAAAAATAAATATTATTTTACATACATTTACAATTACCAATACTTTATACACATTAATGTAAAAACTTTGTGCAAATTGTGAATATATTATTATTGTTATTAAAAAAACAATTCATATCTGGCACATACATGCATGAGATAAAGATAAATAAAGGTAAGTATAGTTTAAAAAAACTTAAAATTAAGATTACATACTTTTAATAAAACAATTATATAATTCTGTACAAAAAAAAACATTCACTTCAATTGAAAGTGAAGTAGCTTAAATAAATACTTACTTTATAATTATCTTAACTGCATAATAGTGGCAATTCTGAGTGTCGCAAAAGCTAAACTAAGCTAACTAAAATTGTTGCCGTCCCTTACATAGCGATGGGAATAAAAAGGATGACAATAATTTTAGTTAGCTTAGTTTAGCTTTTGCGACACTCAGAATCGTCCCCAATAATATCTTTAAGCTAAGTCAGATCCCTCAGATGTAAAGATGGTCAGTCAGAGACAAGGCTTTCCATATAATATACAGGCTTGACCTAGTGCGGGGTTAGTTTGTAAATCATTTTGCCCTTCTATTTTAATTATATGTCTTTTTGAATTTTTGTATCATATGTTTATTAAAATAAATTATTATTATTATTATTAATAATATTGTTATGATTTTCTTCAAGTAAAAAGGTTTAAATGTTTTGTTTGTACCAAAGTTGCTAAACTTATCTAATTGTTCATAATTTACCTATGGATCTAGCTAAGCTTTAGAAATTTTTTTTCTTGTCATTGTCATGCCTGCATAGTGAAATTAAAATAAAAGTACTTAGATTTAGATTGTTATCAAGACTAAGAATTAAAAAGTTATCACGCATGGTGGTTGTAAACAAGGACAATATAATGTCCAAGAACATTAAAAAAAAAAATATATATATTAAAAAAAGTAATATCATCCTTGGTGTAATTCATAAAATTTTAAGCAAACAACATCAATAGCAGTCACAGAAGCCTCATTCTACTTTCAATAGTTCTACGTCAAAAATTAGTGTGGCATTCGGTGGAATTACTCCGGGATGACCCCTTGATCCATAGGCAAAGTCGGGGGAGCAGGTCAATCTCGCTCTTTCACCTACTGACATCTGAAGAAAAGAAATGTTTTAAAGCATTCGCAAAG
Organism: Xanthorhoe designata; assembly: GCA_963582015.1. Classification (NCBI taxonomy): domain Eukaryota; kingdom Metazoa; phylum Arthropoda; class Insecta; order Lepidoptera; family Geometridae; genus Xanthorhoe; species Xanthorhoe designata. The sequence continues at coordinate 5,167,944 of OY757053.1, forward strand.
CACTGGACAAATATTTTTATTTACTTTTTATTTTAATATTTATTTACAAAAGAGGTGATATTTAATTAGAAAAAAAAATTGGATTAATTAAATTTAATCACAACTATGTTCCTTGTATAATTATAATATTTTGTACATGGGTAAGGCCGCCAAAATTGTCAATTTTTTTGTGTGACTTTTTGTCGTTTTTTGTTGCAGTTTCTTATGGTTAAAATATTCAATAAATTGTTGAGTATACCTGAATTATAGGTATACCGTCGAAGAAATAGATGATAGACCTCTGCTATATTAATAATATTTTTGCGAAAATCCTTAAAATAACATTTTTTATTAATAATTTAAATAAAAAATGTCTCTTGCTTTTGTGTTACGTTTTTTTTTGTGTGACACGTTTTTATCCCAAAGCTACTATTTAAACTACCAAAGTGCAAACCACAGTATTAATACGGCAACACTGTCATCCAAACAATTGAAAAAAAAAATCCAGCTCTTTTATTTCGCCAGTGAAGGAACATAAAGTGCGCGTCACTTTTTGCGGTTGTGTTCATAAAAAAAGTTTTATTTGTGATTTTTGAGGTAAGAAACAGATTTTTGAATGTTGTTGTATTAAATTATTTAGCAATGAGGTCAAAAGTATACTTAAAATCGCCCATTACGGCCTAATTATAATAAATAACCGAGATATGACCTATAATTGTTTTAAAAATTTCGCTTTTGTGTTGCATTTGTATTACATTTATGTCACTTTTTTATTATTGTAACACAAATGTATGTGTTACGTAACACAGTAGATATATAAAGCCGCAAACATAGTGGTATTTGGACTGATTTTTGAAAGTAATGTGTAATGTGTGATTTTGTAGGTATGACAAACGCAGTAGGTACTTACATTTTAATATTGAAAACCTTCCAAGTGTTCAGTTAAACTGTTACAAAAGGCTCTTGAGCATCGAATTAGTTTAGTTTGTTTTACTAACGTTATCCAGCGGCCAATTGTTTTCTTCTATTGAAATAATATTATAATTAATCTATTTATGTGCATTAGTAACTGTACTGCCCCAGAACGACAAAGATCGAGAAAAATTAAAAAGCTATTTTGTCCTTAGTAAAATATAGGCAGTATTTTTGTGTTTTTCTGCCTAAGGGTACAGTAAAAAAGAAAAGTTTATCTTGCATTATTTTAGGTTATTTATTTAACCATTATGAAATCACCTTTACTCAAAATATGTGTTACTTTTGGGTTACATTTGTGTAACGGTACTGTAACACAAAACCTGTTGTGTTACTTTTGTGATATAATTGACAATTTTGGCGGCCTTACCCACATAATGCCACAATTTGCAGAAGCATTCAACGGTTAAAAAAATCAGGTGGGTAAACAAGTCCACTGACGCTATTAGAATTTAGAAAGCTAACTGGTTTCCTCAGTGTTTTTCTTCCACGTTTTGAGTTCGTGTTGATGCGCATATACATTCTCAATGCAAAAACTCCACACGTACCTTGGCAAGACCATGGTCCCAGCCCTTGATCACGTCGCCTCGCCCGAGAGTAAACTTGAAGGGTTGACCTCTATCCCTAGAGGAATCAAATGTCATTCCATTTTCTAGTGTCCCCGTGTAGTGGACCACAACTGTCTGACCAGATTTGGGGTAAGTAGAGCCTGTAAAAACAGGAGGTAAGAAACAAGATTCTTGTTACAAGAATGTTGGTGACGAGGTTAGAATTATGGTTTTTTTAGAGTAAGTACGTACCATTTCCTGGAGAGATTGTTTCTATATCAACACCCATTATCACCAAAACTATGAAGATGAATAATTGTGACTACCTAGCTAACTTCAGGAAATTTGATTTTTTGGTAAACAAAATCTATTTCTGTATTTTCTGCCCCCTGATTGTGTAACTTGTTTCACATTGTATCCAAGTTGTATCAAAGCAAAAATCACAGTAAATCGCAAAAAACAACTGTCAAATAAGACAGTAATTAAGTAAGTTACTTACAAATTTACTTAATCAGCGTTAAATCTGACAGTTATTTTCGCGATTTACTGTGATTTTTGCTTTGATACAACTTGGATACAATGTGAAACAAGTTACACAATCAGGGGGCTGATTGTGATGTGATGTGATTGATGTGATGGTGATGTGATGTGATGTTGGTTGATTGTTGGTTGAGATTGACCACAGACTATAATTTTTTATACTATTGACCAAAGAGAATAAAAACACTGCTATTGATTACTTAATGTAAATGTAAACAACCAGTTGGCATTGCCAGTTGGTTGCAATGACGTAGTGTTTTTATTTTCTTTGGAGATGACTTTCACAGTTGTTCGCAGTAGCCATAAAAGAAGAAGTGAAGTGAAAAGACATAGAAATCCTAGAAAAAATCTTAATTTTAGCCTGTGGTGTGGTGAATGATTGAATGAATGAAAATTTGGAAACAGAAACACGCAATGGACACTAAAATATTAGTAAAGTACCGGAGTTCTATTATTGTCTATGGTGATATGAAGCAGCCAATCAGTTAGCTGCATTTAGTAAACATTCATGGTATGGTCAATTTTTGAAGAAGAACAGAGAAAACAGTTGAAATTGAATTTTTACATGTCCGATTTTATTATTTTTACGTACTTTTACTACATTCCAGTGAGCCTGTTTACCCTAGAACTATAACTATAATTGTAATTGTTTATTCATGTGTTCCAAAAGTTGTAATAGTGGCCATTGAAAATATTGCTGTCATATCCCGTAAAATAAAATAAATAGTTCATGGTGTTGGTGGAAATGGAAGTAGACGGGGTAGATAACAGCAACCCCCAAGATGGGGGAAAGTTTGCTAACCTGAAGCTATTTGTGACGGCAGCGCGAGAATTTGAGGCTACGCACAGCGAATCTGCTGTGAACATGATGACTCGGTATTTGGGTGTAAGTTGACAAATTTCCAGTAGAAACAAAGTATTATCTATTCTTGCATCTCGCTATTATAAATAATCTCACTTACTGTTTCATCTATGAACTTTTTCTAGCTCATAGCATCATCATGTGACCTATCAATCTTCTCTCCCGGCCGCTCTGAGGTTTGTGCATTCTTCAGTTCCTTGTGGAGAGTAATGTGTGATGGCAGAGGACCTCACTGGGCAGGGGTGTCTGTCTTGGCCAGGGCAGCTATTGAGCCCAGCGCTAGGCATGCTCTTACACATACTTACAAGTGAGTACTTTTCACAAATTATATTAAACTTGGTATTTTGGCTAAAACACACATCAGGATATTGCAAGTATAACCCAGGACGATCGCCCGGGATGATGTGCATAGGATAGTTGTAGAAGTCCATCTTCAGATATTGAAAATTTCAGAATATCTGGTACTCCTCTGCTTGTTTAATCTAAGCCAACATATTATTCCTTATGGCCTTTGTGATAACATCCTTGGGATACCTTTTTGGTTTAGATTAATTTGCGTAATAAATTATGTAAGTAATTCAATTTATTTCGCTGTGATTGTGTTTTTTATTACTTCCTATCAATTGAACTATATTTTATATTTCAGATTCATGCCCATTCTTGCTCGTCAACTGTCTGACTCTATATCTAATGGCAAGAAAATTAAGCTTCTCTCAGTGATGCAGGTAACTTATTTAAAATTTCCATTACCTAGAATCTAGGAAAGATCTAGGTCCTAAATCCTTCCTTACTTACCATCTTACACTGACAGAATTTGGACTGAAAACAGTTAAAAATAATTAATACTCAAACAATAGTTATTTATTTGTGTTTTGATTTTTAACAGCTCAACTCACTTGAGTCAGTCATTTCGAGTTTAGGTTTTAGGGTTAGATGTTAATATTATAAGCCTGTAGCATCACCACTGCTGGGTAAAGGCCAAAAAATTCTTCTGTCAAGTTAAATATTAGTAAAAGACTAATTTTTCAATAAATACAGGAACACGGGATTTTATCGCGTTATTACCTTATTTCTTTAAGTCCCTACGTAAATAACGCGTTAAATTAAAACCCCGTGTGCATGTATTTATTGATATGAATTGTGATTAAAAAAGTTTAAGAAGAAAGATAGATAGATATAGCATTTATTTGGACAACACAGAGCAAAGAAGAACATTACAATGTAAAAACAGGAATGGAGACAGACAGTAGATTTAAAAATTGTAGGTAAAGTAGGTACCTACAGCTGAATAAGAAGTACTACGAGTATAGCATTAATATTTGGCCGACTTTGTTCAAAAACTGTCTTAAATCTCCATTTATTCATCTTTTCAGGAGATATCCTACGGCATCAAAATCAGCTGGCAGGAATCTTACCTAGCCGGACTCATGAAGCAACTCACCGAGTTCATCACTCAGCCCATGACTGACCCTCAGCACAAAACCATTGGGCATAAATCCTTGACTGTCCTTGTCAATGTGTGCTATGGGAATCTACCTGCAATATATGCATTGATGAGGACTGTTGACACCAAAGAGTTTGTGGTGCATTTGATTAGTTTGAAGGTGAGGGTTTTTTATTAACATGAGCTACAAAGGTATATAGGGATCATCACAGTAGAATAGAAACAGCTAGCTTTTAAACTGAAACGTTTGGAAGCATTTAAAACAATCAAGTATAGGCAAAAGGGCCAAATATTTATCTGGACATACCTCTTGAGTATTATAGTAATAAATAAATAAATAAAATAAATAAATATCCTTGGACATTCCACACAGCGTCATCTAGTCCCAAGCTAAGCAATTTAATGCTTGTGTTATGGTAACCAGATGACTGATAAACTACATAGATACATTTTTTTTTGTAAATACATTATTATACATAGAAAACACCCAGACACGAAACAAATATTTGCAGATCATGCAAACATTTGTCCCGCAGCGGGGATCGAACCCGCAACCTCTGCGTCTCAGGCGGGCTTTCGCCCACTGAGCCACATAAATAAAATAAGGTTTAAATTCATATGACACTGAAACTGCGCTCTGCTTCGCTGTTCTTCGCCGCCGCCGCTCTTTGTGTGAGTGAGTTGAGCCTTACGTGGCGCGAGCTATATGTCATGTTATTTCAGGACGGTGGTTACGGCGGTGTGGAGGTATGTCGCTTGCTGTTGTGTTTGTCGGGAGCGACGCGAGGCGCGGCCGCGACGCGTCAGGCCGATGTCCATAGCTATCTCTGCTGTACTATGCGCACTTTCTACAAGGCCATTGTGTATGTTTACAACTATCCTATACGTCGCGCCACGTAAAAAGAGCGCTGAGGGGAAGTAGCGGGGGTATATTTGCGCCTGTTCACTCGCTGACGAACCAATAGCACTCGCTAAATCAATGGTATGAAGTGCGCCGCGTCACCTCTCCACCAATCATCGACCACTGCGCACTTTGACAGCCAGCGCTCTTTATACGTGGCGCGACCTATACTAGCTTTGTGGCCGAACGCTCTGCGTATAATTCTGGCATCATGGCCCACTGGGCTATTAAACACCCCCTTCCCATAGCTCAACTTGTAACGCAATTACATTTTTATTCTCATATTATTATTATTGTTAATTTTTTATTTCTGTGGAAAGCTTTGACATCTGACTGAATAGAATTAATTGAATAGAATTATTATAAATGAAAAACTTAATTAAGTACCTAATACTAACACATTTCTATTGTAAGTATTTTACTAACAAATTGGATTATGTTATCTGAATAAATATATTTTCAATTTCAATTTCAATTTGAAGTTACAAACTTACACCGTTATTCATACTGAACTTTTTTTTAGTTAGCCTATGTTATCCCACTGCTGGGCAAAGGCCTCCCCAATTCCTTCCAACACTCGCGATCACTCGCCACTTCCCACGCCTTTCATATATGTATCGATACCTCGATACATATAATATGACGTCACGCCAACGTTTCCTCGAAAGATACACTCAAAAAACTCATGAACATGAACTTCGTGTGACGTATTTTATGGATAGCTCTTATTTACTTACTAGCTGCGCCCTGCGGTGTTACCCGCGGTAATTCCCGTTTCCGTGGAAATACCGTGATCAAAATCCTATGTGTTATTTTCCGGTCATAAACTATGTATATTCCAAGTTTCAGCCGAATCCGTTCAGTAGTTTTCGCGTGAAAGAGTAACAAACATCCATCCATCCATACTTACAAACTTTCGCGTTTATAATATTAGTAGGATAGTAGTGGCAAATAGTGGCAATTCGGAGTATCGCAAAAGCTAAACTTAACTAACTAAAAATGTTGCCGTCCCTTTCATAGCGATGGGAATAAAAAGGATGGCATTAATTTTAGTTAGTTTAGTTTAGCTTTTGCGACACTCCGAATTGCCACTAGTGTTCGTCATTGGTGGCTATTCGGATGTCGCCAAAACTAAACTAAACTAATTTGACAGAAACTAAAATTGTTGCCATCCTTTTTATTTCGATCGTTATGAAAAGGACGGTGACATTTTTAGTTCTGTCAAATTAGTTTAGTTTAGTTTTGGTGACATCCCGAATAGCCACCATTATTTACTTCGCCTTTGTTTTGGTTTACAGCGACAGAGACGCAGTACAACTTCTGCACGCGTATACATTTATCAACGATCTCTGCAATGACAGCAATCTACGAAGCTTCGTGTTGACCTACCCCGCCTTCACTGAAGGCATGAAGCATGGATTGAAGGTAAATATCAGATGATTATAAGAAAGTATTCATTCGTTCGTTCGTTCGTATGAGCAAGTGGCCAACTCTGGTGACGGAGTTTTTAGGCCGTCTTAGAGAAAGTAAGAAATAGAGTGCTGTATATTTCTTTCTCAGTCACACAAAAACAAAGAATAATATAACATTATTGTGAGTAAAAGAGACAAAGCATTAGATCTTTTGTCCCTCATCGCGTGCCGCTTTTTTGTATGGCCGGAAACTTGATGCTCCGAATGTTGTACTACGAAACTATGGATTCATTGCAATTTTTGTTCCTCTCGGCGGCACGCTCACTGTTTGTCCAGGTACTATACTAGGTCCATGGTCTTACCCAATGATGTTAAAATGTCGAATTATTTGTTTACTAGGAAGTGGACGAAGTTTGCTTATCGGCCCCGGACGAGATGGGTGAACCGGAGAACACGACCAATTCTCAATGTCTGCGACATGCGCTGAAATTCCTTACTGTTCTCGTCAGCTTGGGTAAGAAATTATAGGTCGCGCCACGTAAAGAGCGCTGGCTGTCAAACTGCTCCGTGGTCGATGATTGGTGGAGAGGTGACGCGGCGCACTTCATACCATTGATTTAGCGAGTGCTATTGGTTCGTCAGCGAATTAACACAGGCGCAAACATACCCCAGCTATTTATTAGTTTTCGCGTGAAAGAGTAACAAACATCCATGCATCCATCTATCCACCCAAACTTTTGCATTTATAATATCAGTATGACTAAGAAAGAAATAGAGCGCTGCATATCCTTTCTCAGTCACACAAAAACAAAGAAGAATATATACAACATTCTTGTGAGTAAGAGAGACAAAGCATTAGATCTTTTGTCCCTCATCGCGTGCCGTTTTTTTGTATGGCCGACGAGACTATAGATTCACTGCATTTTTTGTCCCTTTCGGCGGCACGCTCACTGTTCGTCCAGGTACTACTAGGTCCATGGTATGACTAGTAATTTGTACCAATGTCACGATTATTGTTTTCTATTTCAGATTTGTACAGCCTACGCTGCCATCACGCGCAGCTGGTCTGTTTGTGTATGAAGGGTAGCCGAGTGAGCTTACCTGAGTCTTTGGAGTTATTCGCGGCCATCGTACTACAATATAAAGGTAACAACCCTCTGTGGCGCAGTGGGCGAAGGCTCGCCTGAGACGCGGAGGTTGCGGGTTCGATCCCCGCTGCGGGATAAATGTCTGTATGCTCTGCAATTAATTGTTTTGTGTCTGGGTGTTTTCTATGTATAATATGTATGTATATTTACAAAAGAAAATTTATCTAAGTAGTATAATATCAGTCATCTGGTTACCATAACACAAGCATTTAATTGCTTAGCTTGGGACTAGATGACGCTGTGTGGAATGTCTAAGAATATTTATTATTATAACTTAAGTTGTATATTAGTTGGTTTGAAAGTTCTAAGTTATAATGTTCTATTTGGTACAGATGAAGGGCGCCTGCCTCAGGAGTTGGTGTCAGTGATCAGCGAGGGTCTGCCGGGGCTGCTGGTGCCTCCGGCCCTGGAGCCGGGGAAGGCGGGCTTGCAATGGGTACGTATACTACATATAGGTCCCGCCACGTAAAAAGAGCGCGGTCGGGGAAGTAGCGGGGGTATGTTTGCGCCTGTGTTCACTCGCTGACGAACCAATAGCACCTGTAAAGGGGTTGGGTTACTGTTGTTGGTTTACTGTGTCCCTAAACCCTCTTTGGTTGGAAATGTTAATCACTAAGAAAAGTCACTTGTTTTGGTATAAACGTTTAACGTAATCAAATGAACAAATACTAATAATTAACACTTTAAATGGTAAACTGGTAAAAACTACGTAAATGGTAAAATATGGTAAAATATGGTTTAATCTATGGTTTAATGGTATGAGCCCGCGAGTCTGCTCGGCAGCTGGTATTCGCGAACTGACCAAATCGGTCAGTTAAGGTAATAATGTAAAAATATGCACGCGATGCGTTAAATGCATTGCGGCCTAAATTATGATATTGCTGACTGTTCGGATTACTCCGAACAGCACCCGCTAAATCAATGGTATGAAGTGCGCCGCGTTACCTCTCCACCAATCATCGACCACTGCGCAGTTTGACATTCTACGTGGCGCGACCTATACTTACATACATTATATGTATCATATACTCTACACACTCTATCTATCTCTACCTACTACATCTTCTTCCACTCACTAATATAATACATAATATGTATGTCCGTCCGTCACGTCCTTAAAACTAGGGGATTCTACTGCCTGCTCCAACGCGACTTCCTCCACCAGTAATAAACACACACACAAACTTTCACCGTTGTAATATTAGTGTCATTTAATGTTTTAGTTACAAATGGTGGGCGCGTTGTGCGAGTCGAGTGAGACGCAAGATCGGGTCTTGCAGGAGGTGACGCCGGACGCATTCGAAGACACGCTCTACAGTGTGTTACAGTACACGTCACAGGTACTTATTTACTAATAATCTATACCTACATAATATATATACAGGGTGTAAAAAGACTACTACCGAAAACTTTAGGGGGTGAAAGTACCCATCAATATGAACAACTTTTTCTAAGAAACCAACACTGTGAACGCGAAAAAAAAAACAGCTGTTTCATACACTTTAGCCAAGTAGGTATTGAACTTATGTATGGAACAGCTGTTTTTTTTTTCGCGTTCACAGTGTTGGTTTCTTAGAAAAAGTTGTTCATATTGATGGGTACTTTCACCCCCTAAAGTTTTCGGTAGTAGTCTTTTTACACCCTGTATATACATAGGTCGCTGTCATGTCGTATCAAGAAGTTAAAGAGATTGCATTGGAAAGAAGTATATGGAGGAAATTGCATCATTACACCGACAAGAGCTGAGCTCTTAAGTTTTTATATATACATAATAGTGGCAATTCGAAGTGTCGCAAAAGCTAAACTAACCTCACTAAAATTAATGCCATCCTTTTTATTTCCATCGTTATGAAAGGTACGGCAACATTTTTAGTTAGTTAAGTTTAGCTTTTGCGACACTCCGAATTGCCACTATTATATGTGAAAACTAGCTTACAAACTAGCCTTTGTTCAACGTAAAAATAAAATAGGCGGCGGGAGCGGCGGCACCAATTTCACTCCAACCGGGCACCTAAAGGGAAATTGGAGTATGTTTAATACAAAAAATGGGTATTTACACAAAGAAATCTAAATTTCATATATAAACCAATGACCAAAGGGCTGGTGCTTACCTCGGACAGAGGATAAGTATAGCAATCCAACGAGGTAAAGATGCCAGCCTTTTGGGCACTCTACCTGCGGTCGGTGACCTGAACTCTGTCTTCTATCTTTAGTTAATATATATTTTGGATAGAATACAGAGTTCCTTTTATTTATTTAGTTGTTTAAGAAGTGTAGATATTTTTTGTTCCTGTGTGTTTCTTTTATAAAATAATTATTAATAAATGATGTATTAACTCGTATGTCAAGAAATCTATATTTTTTGCATATTTAATAATGTTTATATACAGACAGGTCCAATCGGTCAAGAGTCCTCGCAACAAGCCGTGGTGGTGTGTTGTCGCGCGGCTTTGTCCCTGGCGCCGTTGTCGCGCGACTGGGAGGCCGCGCTAGCCAGGATGTTGGCTCATCATCAGGTATATTTACATTCTGACGAGATTTTAAACACATCACACTGTCACACTAATATTATAAAGGTGAAAGTTTGGTAGTATAAGTACGTAGGTGTGTAAGTAAGTGTGGTTGTTACTCTTTCACGCTCTAACGGGTGGACGGATTTGAATGATATTTGGTACCAAAGTGAATTGTCATACCATAAAGTTTATGGTATGACAATTCACAAATTATAGTATTTCGTCGCTTCATTCTTCAGTTATAAAACAAGGCCTGCCTTGTTGTGCCTTGTTTTATAACTTCGAATGAAGCGTGCTCATATAATATCGATCGAACTTCACTTTGTAAGTTCGTTTGATCATATAATATAATGGAATCAAAAATCATTATGGTTTATGGCATAATGATTTTCGATTCCAACAAGATTCGAAATAATTTTACTGTAATTTGACTTTTCTTTTCAGGTTAGGAAGCTTCTATGCGCGAGTCTCACAAGCAATAACGTACAGAGAAGGAAACAGATACTACAGCTCATCAAACATCACTACTTCCCGTCGGATCAAATGAGCCAAGTATGTACAAATAATTATATAGCATTTTAATACAATAATACACTTCGCAAAAATATGAGTTTCTTATTTTTTTTCAATGTAAGAACCTTCTGCGGAGTATTAAAAAATATTAAAAAAAAAGACGTGTGGCATTCGGAGGACTGCCGCGGTAAAGCTATTACATTTTTTCGGAGTGGGGGGTGTTAGGTTATGTTCGTTACGGAATTTCTGGATTCGGTCTCCACGCTCAAGGCCCGCGATAGAAGCTATGCAATAGCTTAAAAAATGAATGAAATTGGTAAAGCCGTTCACAAGTTATAGCGTGACCAGGGGAAATAGGGGTTCATTTTGAATATTAACTTTGGTTTTATTATTTTATTTACGAAGTAAAACTACGTTGCAAGTTTACTAATTTAAGGTGTCTGTATGCGTCAAACTAGCTCCGCAGCCTATTTTATTGTATCACTAGCTTACTTGCCCGTGGCTTCGCTCACGTGGTACCTACCTTGATAAAATATAGCCTATGTTCATTCGGAAAGTCCATGCTACACATCGGAGAAAGAATTTTTGAAATCGGATAAGTCGTTTCGGAGATTACCCCAAACATACAAACAAATCAACATTACCTCTTTATAATATTAGTATAGATTACGTTGAACAAAGGAATATTAAAAAACCTTGAGATAATTATTACAATTACAGGTGTTCGGCGAGTCTCTACAAACATCATCCGACTCCAACGACTTATCAACGAGTAGCGTCGACTCGTCCAACACTAGCACGTGCTGCGGCTCCGCCTGCTGTCTGCAACGACTGCTGCCGGCGCAGGAGCACGTCATAGACACGCTGGTGACCAAGCTGAACGACGCATTGGCGCAGGGGAAGGTAGTATTGATGATTCAAAAGCAAAAAATAATTCAAATAGAAGCAAAATATAATATTCAAAAAATGGGGCCTCTAAAAAGTAAGTTCGTATGAGCAAGCGGCCAGCTCTGGTGACGGAGTTTTTATGCCGCCTGAATGCCTCCGTCATGGCTTGACGACCTAAAAGCCGGGACCGAAAACGTGCCCTCTGAAGCACGGAAACGCTCAGCTGTTAATGCCGGCTCTTGCTTGAGTAACAATCAGTATTATAAATCAATTTTTTTTTTTTGAGATATATTTTTGGTCAATGGGTGAAAGCCCGCCTATGAGACGACCTGTATGGCGCAGTGGGTGAAAGACCGCCTAAGACGCAGAGGTTGCGGGTTGTTCGTGTTGGGGGATATTTATTATTTATTATTATTTATTTTGGTTGTAGGTACAAGACATAGCGACGTCCAGTGTGATGGAGTTGTATGGATACAAGATGACTTGCTTGGAGCAGCGGCTGCATTCACACTCCGTCGCTTTACAGGTAATAAAAAGAACCAGACATTTACATAATTATTTCCTCAAAGATTTGACAGCGTCAGGAGCCAATCTGCTTGAGATATTTTGACGACCTCTGCGGCGCAGTGGGCGAAGGCCCGCCTGAGACGCGGAGGTTGCGGGTTCGATCCCCGCCACGGAACAAATGTTTGCATGTTCTTATTCATGAAACTGTTCTCTCAGGGCGCTAGCGAGCACATGGCGTCGCTGCAACACGCATTAGCGATGCTGCAAGCGACCAACTCATCTCAACAAGATGTACTCTACACAACGCAGATGCACAATGAAAGGTACTTATTGAAATATACAAAGTTGTGTCTCTATCTGGGTCATATGTTGAATGTGTAGACAAAATTTCGTAACTCTTACATGAGCATCGATGGTTCAGTGGTAGAATGCTCGCCTGCCACGCGGGCGGCCCGGGTTCGATTCCCGGTCGATGCAGCTCTTTTTGCATTTTATTTTTTTATAACGTTTTTGATTTTTGGACAAAATCTAATAATTTTGCTTATTTCAGGCATAAAAAGACAATAGAAGATCTGCACAAGCAGTTAGAAGACGCTGAGACGACCCTGCGTGGCTTCCGAGCTAAGCTGGCCGCGGAGCGAATGGACAAGGAGCATCAGAGAGAGAATCTCAATAAGGAGTTTAGGAATCAACTAACTGTGAGTTACTGAATGTATCTAATCTAGTCTTATACCTTTAAACGAGCAATACTTGTCTTGTATATATATGTAGATATTAATCGTCTTTGATATATGTATGTAAAATATATAATCAGGATCTCTGAAATTGCTCAAACGATTTTCATGAAATTTAGTATGCAGGTTTCGACAGCGATTAATTGATCTAGCTATGATTCATTTTTAATAGTTGATAATGAATTTATTTAGCATGCTTATTTGAGTGTAAAATCATAAAATATTGCAGAATCAAATTCTGATTTCCAGTTGACGCTAGATGGCGCTTATCGAAACTTAATTATGCAACTCAACGCTAGATGGCGCACTCTTAGTCATTTCACTTATATTATTCTGCCAGTAGAAAGTTTGTCCAAGACACTGGCATTACTGATCAAACTATCCTTTGTGGATCTAATGATGATCCGTTGAGCCAGAACTGTGCTAGGTTGCGGGTTCGAATCCCGCCGCGGGACTTTTGTTTGCAAGTGCTGCAGATATTTGTTCCGGGTCTGGATGTTTTTCTATCTATAATATGTATGTATTTACAAAAAAAAATGTATCTAAGTATTATATCAGTCATCTGGTTACCATAACACAAGCATTAAGTTGCTTAGCTTGGGACTAGATGACGCCGTGTGAAATTTCCAAAGATATTTATTTATCTGGGATCTCTCAACGCTTTGACCAGCCCCCTGATTGTGTAACTTGTCTCGATTGTATCAAAGTTGTATCAGTTACACAATCAGGCTGGCATCCTGAAATTTGAAACCGCGATTGGTAAATTTAATGAATAAACTTGTAATGTTTGGTTTCAGAATATAGAAAACGAGATGAAATCGCGTGAGCGGGACGCGGAAGAAAGGCTGCGAGCGGCGGACGATGAAAATAAAGCATTGATGAAGAAACTCGAACAGCAGGTATGTACCTATTCAAATAACATAAACTCTTTCTTGCTAAGACGTTCTTGATAGATCGTTGAAGTTAAGCAACGTTCTGAGCGGTCACTACTTGGATGGATGACCGCAAGTGGCATTATCAGCTGAGCGCTTCCGTGCTTCGGAGGGCACGTTAAATAGTCGGTCCCGGCTTTTAAAGTCGTTAAGCCATGACGGAGGCCTTTAGGCGGCCTAAAAACTCCGTCACCAGAGTTGGTCACTTGCTCATACGAACTTACTTACTTTAATAACATAAACTAAAATACACCCCAATAATTACATTTTGAACTTATTTTTCACATGCTTAAAGTTTTTTAGTGTAAATACCTATCGATTTATAAAAACATTGATAAAATTATAAGGATATCAATAAAATAACCTTTTTTTCATAATTAAAAATAATTCGTAGTTAAGAAATTTAGTTAAATCATGGACGAAATAGATTTGTAAAAGTAATTTTAAACTCATATTATGTAAGTCACAGAAATTTATATTTTATAAAGATAACCATTGTTATGTCAAGAATTTATTGTACACTTAATAATAGTAGGTAAATATTACATAACAAAAATAACAATAATTTTCTAGGCAAACAAAAACAGCGAGCTAGCCGGCGTTCTCATAAAGTTTGAAGAGCGCGTCAAACAGAGGGACAAGCGGTTGGAAGATGCAGCGGCCAACGAAAATGCACTCAAACGGGAGATCGAACTCAGAGATACGGTAACGTATCTAGCTAACTTGCCCGTGGCTTCGCACACGTGGTACCTACCTTGATAAAATATAGCCTATGTTCATTCGGAAAGTCTAAGCTACAAATAGGTGAAAGAATTTTTGAAATCGTATTAGTAGTTTAGAGACCCCAAACATACAAACAAACAAACAAACCAACTTTACCTCTTTATAATATTAGTATAGAAGTATAGATATACTGTGTGAACCGGCTCATAAGATAATTTCATCATTCAGTCATCTGGTTACCATAACCATAACACAAGCATTTAAGAGTTCGGTGACGTGGCTCGGCAAAGTCAATGTGACGCGCGTTCTAAAGAGCGTGTAATAGTAAGAGACGGAACTGCCATATAAAAAAAAGATCTATGAAAAAAAGGAATTTGCTTTCAACGTTACAAAACCAAACTACGCCATACTGCCAACATAGTAAAAACAAAGAATTATAACTAGAGATGTACCTTAGTGACTATCGATAATTTATCGATATCGGCTCTAGGTGGGATTTCTGGATTCCATAATTCTTATTCATGATTTTTTGTATTTCTTACAAATAAAAGAATGAAATTTATCTATTAATTTATTTGAACATAAGTTATTTCGGTGGCGATAAATCGATATAGCTAGGATTCATTTTTAGAAAACGACGTTTTATCCGTGTTTTCAGGCAATGATTGTCATCCAGGTACTTTCATTATAGTGACGATGATCATCAAGCTTTTGTTTATGCTTCGCCATGCTGCTTCGATTTTTTTGTATAGGTTTATAGGTTATCTGCAACAAAATTTGTTGTATTAATATATTAAAAAGCATCAAAGATAAAGATAATATTTCAATGATAAAACACTTAGGCTCAACTCACACCAAAAGAGCGGCGAAGCGCAGCGAAGCGGAGCGTGGTTTCAGTGTCATTTGAATTTTAACTTTATTTTCATTACTATAATAGGTAAGTACTTATTATCGCAGAGAAGGCGCGCGTATTCGAATTCGCTCGGTCTCGGACTCGGTCGAGTTTCTCATGCGATAATAAGTATATAGTAGGTAATGAAAATAAAGTTAAAATTCATATGACACTGAAACCGCGCTTCGCTTCGCCGCTCTTTTAGTGTGAGTTGAGCCTTATGCATCCGTCCTAATAGAACGCGATTACGCCATTATCGCGTAAGTAAGCGATGCGACCATCGTGTCGGTCACGTCATTCTAGTCTTCATCGTTCTAGCATCACGTGAATACTGGTTAGGACACCTATTCCATATCAGAATGTTTTGATAAAAAATTAACATGATATAATGCAAAACCTACTAGGTACCTATAAAATAATGTCTAAGTTGCGTAAATTATGGTTTATGTATCTAAACAAAAAAAAAACTTTACAAAACATAGCAATCAAACAAATTAATTAGAACGAATCATTTCAGTTTCGTAAAACCAAATATCGATATCGATAAATCTAGGTTGATGTGTGTCAAGCACTATGTATTGTTTACATGCGTTATGAGGATAATTTTCTTGCAAAAAACACTGAAACCTTTACGAATTGTATCATAAGTTTACTTAATTTTGATATTAAATGGCATAAAATTGCTTACCAATCTATATCTAATGGAAATTTAGACATAAAATAAGTTTATTGTCATCCAGACGGCATGTTCTTTCTTACACCACACATTTCACATGTTATTTTAGTCATTTTACTTCCACGATCAAACACTATAACAGCCTACAAGATAAATTAAAGTTTTAGACAGTATTTAGTGAACTATAAGTGGCAATTCTGAGTGTCGCAAAAGCTAAACTAAGCTAACTAAAATTGTTGCCGTCCCTTTCATAGCGATGGGAATAAAAAGGATGGCAATAATTTTAGTTAGTTTAGTTTAGCTTTTGCGACACTCCGAATTGCCCTCATTAGCGATTTTATAACAAAAATGTATGTACGAAACAAACAAGACTTTGTGAAGTTTTTGAATTGACACAGATTAAAATGATTCATGACGGTGTACTTCTTCGTTCTTATGTTCGTTCATTCGTTCTTACTATATTCCGTCTATGTCGGAGTGTCCTACTTTAGTATAGCTCTATAGAGTTTCCAGTGCTCTTCGTTATTTGAACGGGTTACGGAACGGCCATAAAAAAGAAAGCAAATTTCTTACAATCGTGTTTTCGTTCAAAGTTGGCACTAGTATTAGTTGTCATAGCTATTTTGCAAGAAATTTGCTTGTCTCCCGTAGTCCCAAAAATTATGACTGAAAATTGTTTTTATTCTTCACACAGTGTTGTTTTTCTGTTACTAGACCATATAAGCTATGTTTCTAACAGAAGGAAACTTAAAATATTCTAGTGTTTAATACTAAATAAATGTAAAGAAAACATGTCTTCTATGATGTAAAAATATGGAAAATGCGATTCGGTTTAATTTCACTTTAGCTAAGTATTTTGAAAAAAGCTTCTGGCAGAGACCTAGATAAATGCTATCCTAATACGAATAATACCATACTATGCTGAAGATATGCGCAAATTTCGAATGGTTATGGTATTACGTTTGTATGGGGAAGTCGTACAGCTCAGAAGCCTTAATTGCTTAGCTTGGGACTAGATGACGCTGTGTGGAATGTCCAAGGATACTTATTTTATTTTATTTATTTAAATCCATGTTTGTGTTACAGAATATAAAACAGCTGGAGAAGACAGTGTTGGAGCGAGAGAACCGGCTCTACCAGGTCAGCAACCAGCTGGAGGAGATGAAGAGAGTCCAGGAGATGGTCGCCAAACTCATGTCAAAGAGTACCAACAACTCCTAACGTGAGTCTCTACACTACCTATCTATCACGAGTTAACCGTAGTTTTGAATACTATCCTTGATACCGAGTCAAGTGATACAAATGTATGAGAATACAGTGCAGCGCCGCTCTCGGTAACTTGCAAGAACTAATAATTTCATGGCTTAACGACTTTAAAAGCCGGGACCGACAATTTAACGTGCCTTAAGGGGGCCTTTAGGTGGCCTAAAAACTCCGTCACCAGAGTTGGCCACTTGCTCATACGAACGAACGAACGAACTAATAATTTAATACGTTTGAGATATTTGACCCGGTAGCAAGGATAGTTAACTATACCACTCGAAAACTGATGATACGCCCCATTTACGGCCAGTCTCAATCAGTTAAGTATCTTTGGTTTTGCTTACTGTGGGCAAGGACGATAATATAGCTAGGATGATGTTGACTGTTTTTTTAATAACTTTTAATTATTTTCAGATTTGAAGAACGATCCAATGAGAAGAATCAAAATTTAGAGAGATCTCAAATATTGCACTATATTTTTGCTAAATATTTACCCAAAATAATACATCATGACATTGTAATATTTTCATATTGAGTATATGAATTAGAATCTATGAGCTGTAAATAAATCTGAACAATAAAATTTTATAGTTTTTCCGAGGTCTTTAATTTAATTTATATTTAATTAGGCATTCAGAGCAGGGGCCTTACGCCGGATCAACGAAAAGGAAGTTTCGTGACAATTTTCGGGTTCCAATTATGTTGGTGAACTATTACGAATTCAGCATCCACCAACATAAGCTGGCCCCGAAAATTGTCACGTAACTTCGTTTTCGTTGATCCGGAGTAAGGCTCCAGTGTTGAGTTAGCACCCTCTGAATTATAATTATAGTCAATGAAATAGCATTTAGGGTGCCTGTGTGCGTTAAAAAAAGCGCCGCCGCCTATTTTATAAGGAATTTAAAAAAATGGATTGTTCCGTTTGTGGCTGCTCGATTCCTCAAAAATGGATTCAGATCCTACTTTTATGATATTTCTATCGTAGGTACATGTTAGTGGCAATTCGGAGTATCGCAAAAGCTAAACTTAACTAACTAAAAATGTTGCTGTCCCTGTCATAGCGATGGGAATAAAAAGGATGGCATTAATTTTAGTAGTTAAGTTTAGCTTTTGCGATACTCCGAATTGCCACTATTATCTGTGATAATATTAATTAGAAACTGCAGCGACGTGTACCTATTCAAGTTGACCCCGTTCGAAGTCCGCCCTACTTCGAATTTGAACCCCTTGTAACATTTGTCCTAGTACAATACATCTCAACTACAATAGTTTCCAAGCACAATGCACAATCTAAGACCAAGACGTAAGTTTTAGACGAGCAATTTTAGGCAACTGTTCGTCAATTTCACAAGATAGTTTCCTATAGCGTGGCGTCAATTTCATTACCTGCACGTTGCAGGCTATTCTGCACTCATATTATGGTTTTAGGCAGCACCAGTATATACTATCACCAGCTAGCAGTCATAGGCTACTTTGGCTACGGTCAAAGTGAGGGCAGCGCGCGCTCTAGACGTGAGTCGCGTAGGTACAAGACCCAGAACGTGATGGTTTACGAAACTTGGTTTCAAATGGAGATTTTAGTAAAATTTCAAATGTAGGTAGACCCTACTTAGGTATTTTGTACTTTTTAAAACAGTATTGGTGAAAGTTTTGAAAGTTGAAAATAAGGTGTAAATAAAATAGGTACCTAAATAATTGTCCAATTGTCTCCAATTTTAGACATTTCTGAAGGACAAAGGTAAGGATGCCCAAATATTTTTTTGGAAAATGCCCTCATTTGGGACAAGTTAGGTAGGGTAGGAATACCTATGTGACAAGTTGCAAGTGTATCTTGTCACAGGCCGCTTTAGAAAGTTAACAATTTGCTCATCTATAATGTCAGAAAACATCGTTCAAAAGTTATTAGTCATACTTACTTAGGAGTTAGGACCTCGTTCACCATCCTCAAGTAAAGTGTTAATTAGTTACTTAACGAGTAACGTCATTCGTTCTATGCGCCAAATGTCAATTACGTCAATTACTCGACACTTTACTTGGTGACTAGTCTACTCGGAACTTACTTGAAGATCGTGAAAGAGGCACTTAGTGCCTCTTTCACCATAGAACGAATGACGTTACTCGAAGTAACTAATCAACACTTTACTTGAGGATGGTGAACGAGGCCCTTAGTGTTTTGTATTTTTAATTAACATTAAGTAGGTAGGTATGGTATTCATCAAATGGTGTACCTAGGTAACTGTATGACTGTATCATCCTATGAAAAGATGGAGTGCCTAGGAAGTAGGAAGACTGAAAAGATTCGGCTAGCCTTGAACTTTGTAGACTATTCTCCGAGACTATTCTCTTTGTATAATAAAGAATTTGTAGATACTGTTAGCAAAATAATCGGATTACCAAATCAACAAATTATTGCATTTTTTCAGAAGCGTCGAAATGATCTGATCTTGCAACCTGTCATAATAATGAAAAATATGTAGGTATTTACTTGGACTAGGTACCTACTTCTTACTAAATCTTTACTTTATTAAAATTATTTAATGAATCTGAGAGCGCGTTTACCGCGCACCACACCACCAGGTTCTTGCCTTATTCTTTCCCTAGTGTAGGGAGTCGCGTTGGAATAGGCATTAGAATCATCTAGCATAGGGTAAACCCAGGATAGATGCCCCACTTTTTGAAAGAGCCTCGTAATTTTTAAACTATTAATTTACCATAAATAATTGCTATGAATATAGCTAGTTCAATATTTTATCTTGCATTACGCGTTGTTTTTGTAGTCCTAATAATTACTGATTGTGCAGAAATTGAGTTTTCGCAAAACCTTTTTTTTGGGGATAGTTGCCTACCTATATGGATAGATGCCCCACTATAAAAATGCTAAGGAGGATAGATGCCCTATAGAATCAACATATGTAAAATACAATTTTTATTTGAGCATTCCTATAGAATAATGTTTCTGTCTGTCGAATTTGACTTTGTATTAGGTATCAGCTGTTCTGAAGTCCATAAAATTACTCCTGCCTATCTTTTGTACTTTCGTGGCATGGTTCACCTACAAACATTAGGTATTGTATACAAAATGTACATATAAGATTATTACTTTAAAATGTATGTACCTACTAACACAACAAAATGTTTCCGACGTATAATACAACATAGTTATGTTTTTTAACAAACACTGCACATGTTTAGAGTATTAGGGGATAGATTTTCTCAAGGGCACCTATCCCCCGAAAAATTTGGGGCAACTATCCTTTTTGATACGGATAGGTGCCTTTCTAAATTTAGAACTAACTAAATACAATAGAGTGGGTATTGACATCTAGGTATGTACTCAAAGTACCAGAGTATTAACATAAAAAAAATTAAGAGAATTTATGACCACATTAAAAGTTATGCAACACTGAATACTCATGTTTAAAACTTTGACGCGTTATCCTGCGTTCGCCGCGCAGATAATCGCACACACAAGAAAACCAAGTATACTCTGCTCAACTGCCTTTTGGGCCTGAGGAGTGTGGCACGTACGCTCCTTATTTAACCTATTAATTAGTATGTGCGATTTCGGGAAGTTGTGTTTTTTGAAAACGAGGCATCTATCCCATCGAGGCATCTATCCTGGGTTTACCCTATGCAACAAAGTTGAAATTATCCTTGAGGTCCTACCAAAATAACATTTTTTTCTTTCTTTCTTGGGGTAGGTATCATATTTCAAACAATTATTTAATTTCCGTTTGTGTGCTGACTCTACCTTTCATTTGAGTGACAAGCGAGTGAGAAACTCATCTGTTGGCTATATTCGGAACTGTCGTGTCGGGGTCAAAGTCGGGTATTTGTACCGTTAGTGTCACGGTCGCTTGTTCGACTACTGTAGGGACGACGAACGATTACGGTACGGTACATGGTAAATTCGACCTACTAAAGTCTTTGAAGATATTTTCTTTTCTTTTCTTTTATACTCGTAGGTACATAATTAGAAAGTTTTGTTTACATGGCTCTTACTGTTTTATATCGACGATAAAACTAGGTAAGTACCTACCTACGGAGTCTAATAATAGGTATTATATTTGTGGATCCCCAAATAAGTTATTTTCAGGTCCGATGCAGCACGTTCACTTATAAGGTCAACACAAATAGGCCAGACTTCAGACCTAAATTTGGTGCTGAACTTTACGCTAGACCTTGTACAGCGTTTATGTCTAGTCTAGACTAGGGTCATAGTTAGAACACACATTAGATATTTTGGGACCTTTAGTTTTTAGCTGTGTAAACGAAGTAAGTATGAAGTGTTATTTCGAGAATTAGAAAATTCTAAAAAAATCGAATGATTATAAATGAAAAAACTTACTAAAAGTTTATGACTTCGACGGGAATAATAAGAACAATAATCACGTCGAAGTCATAAACGTTTATAATATTTTTCATTTTTAATAAAATACCTAAGTATATAACTCGAATGATTTGTGTAGCATACCTACGTAAACTCATTAAGTTGGTAGGTACTTCATATTGATAATTTTTTGCTTTCTTAAATTATATTACTTGCTAGGTAGGAAGGTACCTACTTGCAGTAATCAAGTAGGTAATGATGTCAATTCAGATACCTACCTATCGCAAAAACTAAACTAAACTAGGTTATTTGACACTAAAATTGATGCCATCATTTTAAGGGCAGGAAGAGGAAGAGTGTTATAATTAAATAAATACACATTTTCAAGATAATAATCTATTTATTTGATTTCGTAATACAATAGTTTTCGATGAGTGAGTGAAGATTAGAATAACAGTAGACAAATAAAATTTGCAGTAATAACAGCGTGAGTACTGTCGAGGAAAAAGTCACTATTCACATTTCATTTAGGTACCTACCTACCTACTTAAAAAAACCTGCTTACTATTATGGTCTGACCTTTTTGAAGATTTCATTTAGGTACCTACCTACTTACAAAAAAAAAACCTACTTACATAGTCTGACCTTTTTGAAGTCTGTTCAAAGTCAACTCGTAACCACGATAACTAATGTCATGTAATGTCATCCGGAACGTAGGTACATCGAGGCAAATAATTTCATAAGGCGAGTACCTACCTACCTAAGCCTACAGAGGTACTTAATACTTATTTAAAAAAATGCCTTCTAACTTTTTAAGTTAATCCTCTTGTAAAAGAAATTTACGAACAAGAAATTATAATATAAACTTTATCTGTATAACATGTAAATTGTGTTGAGTTACGTCGTAAAATGTACCTATTAGAAATTAAGTAAATGAAGTATCTACCTATGTAGTTTATTTGGAGTTGAATTATTGTAGTTGGAAATTTGTACCTACCTCTTTAGAATATTTCATAGTGAATGGAGACTTTTTCAGCGACAGTTTTACTTAGAAATATAATAACTTCAGACCTTGTTTGTTCAGGATGACAACCTGAATTTCGTCTAATTAAGAGAAGCTTAGAAAAAATGTAAGTCAGCGTGATAATTTTTCGTTCGCAAGTTTTACTACAATGGAATATCCATCTTATCATTGCATAGGCCTATGCAATGATAAGTTTCAAAACATGGTTTATTCAGATTAAAAAATATTTTGTCAGAACAATTAGCATAGAATCTTTAA
Source organism: Xanthorhoe designata (assembly GCA_963582015.1). NCBI lineage: Eukaryota > Metazoa > Arthropoda > Insecta > Lepidoptera > Geometridae > Xanthorhoe > Xanthorhoe designata. Next base: position 5,191,003 of record OY757053.1, read on the forward strand.
TATACCTACCTACTTGCTAATTTGTTTTATTTTTTGTAACTCGTCATTAATGTAAATTACAATAAAATATCATGTTCAATTGTAGAGCATGCAATTAATACCTACTCAAGTTTCAATAAAAATACATTATAATTATGATACTTGATTGTCACTAAACTAAAAATCCATTATAGCTCGCTGACTTACATTTTGTAATACGTTATTTTAAAAAAACTAGCTGAAACCTGTGTAGACAACAGTAGAGAAACTTACGCATCTATTAATACTGCTAATAATATTAAAATATTAGTTTTGGCGTTATTTTTGTGTACTATCGTTACAATTGTATTAAACTTCTGTGCTAAAATATTCTTTGTGAAGATTTGAGATTGAATAATTTTGTAAAAGCAACATTTATAGTGTAATTTTCTGGTCGGTTTGAAACTAGGCCCACGTTATGCATACATAGGTACCTACTCGGGACAAATAGCCACGTGAAATTGGGAACACCACCGCGAAGTATGTAATAATATGTCGTAGGTCGTGCCTAATGAACGCAAAGACATGACATAATTTATTGTCGTAGTTTACTGCTATGAGTTTCAATAATTTGTTTATGTGACTTGATAAAATAAAGTGTCGTATAATAATTTTTTTTAATTTACTACGAGTACAAAATAATTTTAAAAACCTGGCGGAAGTTATAAACCGACCAAAAAACATGGTTAAGTTTTGAAGTAGGTAAGTCTAAGTACTCGACGTCGACGTCGACGATTTTGTATGCGGTTCTAACTTATTTATGGATAAAAATATCCCGGGGCATTTTGAGTATTATGATTTTTCTGTAACAAAAAATTTTACCTTTTCCTTCCTCAACAAGATTGATTTGACATCAATCTGTAATCTTTAACACTTAAACCATCAACTTAAAAATGAAGATTAATCAATGTTTATATACCTACCTAAATGTAATATAAGAATAATTACTAATGCAAACATTATCTAGGTCCCTAAGTAACAATCTAAAACCAGTTTAAAACAACATTGCCCCGAGGGAAAGTCCTTTAAGTGAAATTTGAACCTAAAGCACTTCTACCTCGACAGTACCTACTTAAAAATTTCAGAGTGATATTGAGCAAGCAGTATGACAAGGTAAAAAACTATTATCTAAAAACTGAACTCATAAAAAACAAAACACAGGTGTAAATTATTATTTACCTACTGTCTCACCAGAAATGGTAAATCTCTCGAAACATTCAAGTTTCGAGATGATTACATTTTAGAATGCTTTTAAAAGTAGTTGCATGTTAATTTTCTACTAGAAGTACAATAATAACATGCTATCTTTTACTCGTAAAATAGTAAAAAAAAAAAAATAGTAAAAAATTTAAAAGTTAATCTTAACTTGCTCAAGATTACTCAGGATAGCAACTGCGAGTTTTTTACTCATACAGTGTGTTTACATTCAATAACGATTTTTCGTTACACAGTTATCATAGTCATTTTTTTATAAAAACGTGACGTTGCCGGCTTGTAGATATCCGTTACCTAACAGGGGAATATTTATAGGTCACGCCACGTAAAAAGAGCGCTGGCTGTCAAACTGCGCAGTGGTCGATGATTGGTGGAGATGTAACGCGGCGCACTTAATACCATTGATTTAGCGAGTGCTATTGGTTCGTCAGCGAGTGAGCACAGGCGCAAATATACCCGCTACTTCCCCTCAGCGCTCTTTTTACGTGGCGCGATCTATACACCGAAGTTGTAACAAGTAGTAAAGTACATTACAACTATGTTGTGTGAGACGCGACCACGAGGAGTGAGTGACCACACTCATACCCAGATGAAGGTTCTCCGGAAGAATCGAAACTTAACGGTATCTAAATCGACGATATTTTTACGTGTGTAATTTCCCGTGTGCTATTATAATGCCTAATACAACTCGCGATAGTTTTTAAAGTGAAGTAAGTAGTATTGTAGAAAACTCACATTTGCTGCTCGCTTTAAAAGTCTGTACCGATATCATGTCCAGAACATACATCTTAAAACTAAACTATTTTAGGGTAGGTACTACAACATTGAAATCACAAAGCGATCGCACCATTGCCTAAACAATCCACCGTTTTATTGCTAAATGCTAGGATAGGTGACCGTTAATGTCTTGTGCAAGTTCAAGTGTTTCTTCCGGTACAGTCAGCTTCTAAGTTATGAACATTATAAGGTTTTGGAACTCCTAATACAACTCACATGCTGTTTATTATAATTTTGGTTAAGATTAGTATAATTTATCGTATACGGGATATTTAGAGTAACAGGCAGGCCAAGTAACACAAGTTTTGAAACATGACTCGCGCCAATCCAAACGTTGCTCGACAATTTTTTTGAGGTAGGTGGTTGATTCCCCAAATTATTACTTTTAGCAATAAAACGACTTTTGACAAATATTGCTTACAAACAAAACATTTTACAACAAGAACATCAATAAGGCATGAATCACAATATGTGCGTCTTATTTTTACAACAACTTTGCACAACTTTTTATATTTTCATCTTGTTTAGCTACATTATAACTTATAATTAAAAATAATATGGCCCTGTTAACATGAAAGTAAAATTCATAATATATTATTACGATAACGATTTCATGTACCTAATACAGAAAAAGCAAACATAATTATAAAACAATGCTTTTGGCACTTAGGTTATGTGTTATTTTGTTTATGGGTAACTAATTTATTTAACATAACTACTGAACTGTAATTTAATTTAAAATGTTTTTGAATGTAAAACAGTTTTAAAAACTTGAAGACTTATTTTTTAGATGCCTGTGCATTGGAAGAGTGCTTACTCAAATAGTAATACGTTATATTACTTAATAAGTTATTGCTATTATTTTAAATTATTTTATTCAAAACGCTATTAAATAACGCGCTAAAACTAACTAAATTCAATTCTTCACTAATTAGTTTCAAAATTTTAATAAAATATTTAAAATTACTATTGGTCATTAATTTTATTTAATTTAAATGATGTGAATAGGAAGAACTGTTGAAATCCTAAAATATGAGGATGAGCAATATTTTAAATACTGATTAGTAACAAGCTACGTTAAAATGCTATTTCTAAAGTAATATTTTGAGCTAATTTTGAACCATTCCTAAAATTTAGTTAACTCAAGTGGCCATTTTAGAAATGATATTCTAACCGCTGTCAGTATATTTGTGGCTAACGAAACTAACTAATTATAATTTAGTCAGATTTATTAAGTGCGAGTATTCCGCTTTATCTCTCTTGCGGTTTACTGAAATATAATCCTACATTAACAATTGTTTCATAATCAAAAGAGATTTTTATTTATTTCTCTATTATACATGATTGTATCAGACACAACGCATTTTTTATATTTTAAACTTTTTCATAATTTACAAAAGCCAAAAACACGCAAAGGTGTTTACACGTACAAAAATATATGCGTACGTGTAAAATACCATTTAAATAAAATTATACTAATTAAGTAATTCTAATTTAAATGTCAAGGAATAAACTTTTTTTTATACTTTAACATAAAATCATCCTAGATTTTTGTTATCGGTGTTAATTAGTGAAAGTTAAATGAATTCTCAGCAAATATTTACATTAATTATTCTCGAACCCACGAATTTAAATAACCTGTATTTTTTATACAGTTGAAAATTATTGTAATTATTAATAAAAAGAGAAACGTGTAATATTAATAAGTTAATTTTCACGTTTCCTTTTTATTTTTAAAATTTCCTTAAATTATTCAAATTAATATTTAATAGATAATAACTCTAATTATTGGAGAATTACCCTAATGTCTGTACAATTTATTTGTCATTTAGAAGTTTCACTTTACCATTAAGTTGTAAATTCATTTGAAAAATGGCTTATTTCAAGTGAAATATGAAGTAGAATACCGAATTTGTGATCCTTAATACTAAAAAAGTTTTATTAGGTATTTAATAACATTTCAAAGATCATTTATGTTCTCGCTCCTTAGAGATTTTAAGAGAATCGACTAGTTTCACGCTAAAACGAATTATTCTCTAAGATCACAAACTCATTGACTAGAGAACTATCAATTCCTTTATTTCACTAGTCCAAGTTTATTTATGAAGGTATAGTTCTGAACACCACTAATAATTATGGTCATTAGGATAGTGGTGTCAATTCAGATGTCGCCAAAACGAAACTAAACTAAACTAATTTGACAGCACTAAAAATGTTGCCGTCCCTTTCATAACGATCGAAATAAAAAGGATGGCATCAATTTTAGTGCTAAATAAATAAATAAAACGACGACCTCTGTGGCGCAGTGGGCGAAGGCTCGCCTGAGACGCGGAGGTTGCGGGTTCGAATCCCGCCGCGGGACAAATGTTTGCAAGTTCTGGATGTTTTTCTCTCTATAATATGTATGTACTTATTTACAAAAAAAAATGTAGGTACCTATCTAAGTATTATAAATAAATAAATAAATAAAACCATAACACAAGCATTAAGTTGCTTAGCTTGGGACTAGATGACGTCGTGTGAAATGTCCAAAGATATTAAGTAATTTATTTAATTTTAGTGCTGTCAAATTAGTTAAACATATATTTACGGGTATTTATCGCTATTTACCTTTATTTAATTTTTTTAAATTTTTTAAATACCCGTAAATATATGTTTAATCATGTGTTCTGATCGCGAAAGTTTAAAAAAGACTACTGTCAAATTAGTTTGGTTTTTGTGACATCTGATTTTCAATTATCGATTTGTAGAGTAAGGCTGCTGTTCAATTTGATGAAAGCAAGCCTCGGGATTACAAATAACTGAATGAAATTGGACGAAAAGTTTTAATTAATCCAATTATTACGTAGCTCAAGACTTATAAAGCCCAGCGGCCAAGTTTATTGGTAACCTACAAAATAATTATTAAGTATTTTATCACGAATTTTAGATTTTGTCTCTCTTTCTCTCTTACGGAGACGGGAAAGGAACAGAGGAGCAACCATTTATTTGTAAATTTTATACTAAGAGATTCGGTATTTATTTTAAGTACTTATTTCTGATTATTCCATTCTTTCGCCATCTTGGTTTTTATTCAAAACGAATATGGCGGACAGAATTTCTTAGCAGTTCAGAAATAGTTAGTTAAATAGTAGAATTTTTCACTTATCCTTTTTTTAAATGTAAATATATTTTCACTTAAACATATTGATGTGTTCAGAGTGAAAAGGCTGAATCGATTTTGACAAAACACTGTCGATATCCTTAGTACCGATTGTACCCGTTTCAATATAAATTGTTTTATTGTCAGCAAAACAAACGTTCTCATAAAGCAGTAATAGTTTTATGAAAATTGATTCAGCACTTTCGTATGGCAGTAATGTACGTGGATATGGAATCACTTGTACTACAGGTTATTTAAGGTCAACTAACAAAGAGTCTCTCTCCTTTTGGTGACTGCCCCTTTACTGTGTGCTACCTGAAACGAAGATTAAGTAAGATATTTTGTGTATTTAACACTACTTAATGTAAGTGGTACTTATCTATGATATTGTTTGACGTTTGTCGATACAAATCTGTCAGGTAAGAGCATTCTAAATGGTTACTACGCTCCCAAATATTTAAGTACAAGCACTTCAGTATTCGGGGGTTGGAAACAAAACTCTATGACGTAGCTTGTCTACGGCGTAGAGGGTCTACAGCGTAGAGGTCCTACGGCGTAGAGGGTCTACGGCGTAGAGGATCTACGGCCTAGGCCTACTGACAACCAGTCTCAATAACCTAGCTATCTTTGGTTTTGCTAACTGTCAGTAGCTATTTGACGTTTTTTGTATGGAAGAAATGTCAAATATTTACCCGCAGTAAGCAAAACCAAAGAAAGGTTATTGTGATTGGCCGTTAGAGAAATCATTGTCTTTTAACTAGTGTTCAACTCACCAAGAGCAGAGCTCCTCGTCCTTCCACGTATCTCAGTCGAGGTTCCCTCCGTTGCGTAGCCCCGCCTTGGTCTCCGGCGGCACCTGCTTGCGGAAGCAGTCGTCCAGGAACGACGACATCGTGCGGTACAGGTGCCGCCTCACGCCGTCCAAGGTGTGCCCTTCGTCTGGGTAGATCTGATCACACATAAATTAACCTTAATTTTGCTGCCCATACCCTTAAGTGATATACTAATAACCCCAAAGAAAAGGTACAAATAACAGGTTCAATTCTTTCACTATCATACAAGATTTACAAAACATTTACGGGTAGGTATTTACCACGATATCTTTATACAAGATAAATCATTAATTTTACTATCCTTGTCCCACTAAACGAATTCACTAGGAAGTAAATGCTTATATGAGTGAAGTAGAAGAAATTAAACAAAGATGACCATGGTAACTCCAAAGAAGGATAGAGTTAAAGGGTGTCAAAGGATCTTGGACTCCTCACTCGCGTTCGCGGTTCACGCAAAGCTGTCACTACTCCACACAGTCCACACTCAAGAAATATTGACAATATTGTTCAATCGCGCGCGAAGCTGTTAATGGATTGTACTACACTCCTGTCCACGGATAGTTCACAGATGCGCGCGCGATCCACGAGCGAGTGAGGAGAGCCCTATAGCTAGAAAACAAAAACTTAAAGTCACTAGGGAACTCCACCCTACTTAGGAGTGTCAAAGATGATCCAGCTTTTTCGAAGGAGAAGGGATTGGTAAAAAGGCACTTCCATAAATTTCAGATTAGCACATAATGTATCATATTATTATAATAAATATGTTATGATAACCAGATGACTGATATAATACGTGAATACATTTTTTTTGTCTATACGATACATTCACATTATAGATCTATGATTGTTTAGTATTATTTCACAGAGAGTAATATTTTACCTGCTGCCTGAACATGCTGCCCTGGTCTGCCAGCGACTTCGCCAGAGCCATAGTCTGCTGTATATGCACATTATCGTCTGCAGTCCCGTGCACTAGCAGGAGCATCTTGTCATGCAGCGCTGCAGCCTGCTTCGTGACGTCAGCGTCGGCGTACCCTCGGTAGTTGCCGGTCGCGTTCGGGAAACCCATGTAGCGTTCGGCGTACGCTGATGCTGGATGGAAGAAAATATCAGATTAAAGCACCAACTTAAATCACACTCCTAATCACAATAAAAAATATGAAGAGTAACAACTCTTCATTGTTTTCCTGGTCTTCTTGGTCTACTTCCTCGTCTACTCACCGTAGTACCGCCACCGTACAATAGGCGTGAGCGCGATGCCGCAGTGGAAGACGTTGAGATTGCTGGCCAGCGCCAGTGCTGCTAGGAAGCCACCATGAGCTCGGCCCATCACAGCCACGCGCCGCGCATCTATGAAGTGCAGGGAGTCACGGAGATACCTGAGGATAAGATGTTAGAAGACCTGAAGAAGCGTTGGAACAGGCATTAGAATCACCTAGCATGTAAGACGAAACTGAAGTTATCCTTGAGGTCCTGCCAAAATAAATGATTTTTCTTTCTTTCTTTCTTTCTTTCTTTCTTTCTTTCTTTCTTTCTATCTTTCATAATAAGGATTAGGAGAAGAAATTTATTTCTGGTGTTTCATTATTTTGTCCTGTAGGGATATTCTGGAAACACACTTCGAACGTCGAAGAGCTGAATGCGCAGTGAGATTAAAATTTTGAGTTCTATAGAACTCTATAACACCTGCTATAAGTGTGCCAGTGATATGAAAATAAAGATAGAGGTAATTCCCAAGTCAGCTGACACTAAAAAATCACTAAAAGACACTAAAGACACTAAAAAATTTAATTCTATGACAAATGACACTTGTCATTTGTCATAGAATTTAGAATTAAGAATTCACGAGACCGAACATTTTTTTTACGTTTTTGTACAGAATGTGAGTCTGTTGGTAATTCAGACCAAGTTGGCAATGCAACAGACCTCAATTTGAACTAAGAAGAAAGAAAGACAAAAATAATTTATTTGGCAAACATAGCACAGACTACTACTCACTCAGCCACTTCTAACTGGTCTGCCAGCTCCACAGTCCCCAGTTTCCGATGAAGCGTGTGGTGGGCCCCCAACCCGCGGCCCCCCGCCCCCCTGGCGTCCACAGAGGCCAGGACAGCCCCCGCTCCGGCCGCTAGCGATTCCCAGTCTAGCGACCATTGCTCTGTCACTAGCTGCGTGCCTGGTGCTCCGTGCCTGTTATGACGTCAATGCTAAGTAAATACCCGACGGTAAAACAGCGCTCCGGCAGGTTTCTTGGTTCCTGTCGAAGCATCACGTTGAGTAGCGAAAATTTTTGTTGTCATTTTATTTGTTTATTTTGTCTTTTATGTACCTACAGTGAGGACAGGTGGAATATTTTTTTTATTAAAACCAACTTCAATTTTGTGGGAGGAGAGCAATTTCCTGGAGAGCAATTATTTTCTTCACACATGCACAGAAATGAACCTCGAGAAGGTTCGAGAACCTCGAGAACTCCTATCCTCGTCAAATCATCAAAAATTACCTACATTACTACAATAGAGTCATCTCTAATCTTTTGTTCTAAATTTCCACTTCTTTGTCACAAGACTCTTACTGACTGATATTCTATGAAGAATCTAAACCATGCAAGTTCTACTAACACTTTCAGCACCAACGGATACTTGGTGACCTCGTCTTCCCTCAGCCCTGGAGGCAGCAGCAGCCGCACCCGGGCTGTGTGGCCGCTGGACAGCTGGACGGAGAAGGTTCTGGGCGTCGGCAGCGCTATTGATGATAGCTTATCCTGATAAACAATACAATCTATAGCAACGTGGCTTTTAATGTTTGAACTTTCGAATCGAAGGTCTGAAATACCTACAACAGTCTGAAATACAATTAAATAATCATACGATACGAGTACCTAGTTATGTATTGCAAAACTAGATTTGAACGCATAATTTGCTATTCGTAACAAGGCAATATTATAAAGCTTCTTCGTTACTCTAGTCTAGGGCATGACAGCTTCAAACTACGACATTGCATCACTGCATTTGCAGTGGCTAGTTTTTTAAGTCACTTTTCAAGTTCCCAAGCGCCAGTGGTTAAAAATTACTGAAAAAATTGACCGACAGCTAAACTACAATCTCGTTTTTCAAAGCGTTGTTTTAGCGCCTAATCACAAAAATTTACGAATAAAATTGATCGCCCCTAAATAAAATTCGCTAAAGTTACCTTGATAACAGTATTGTTCTCCAAATGCATGACCAGCCGAGGCTCCGGCAGAGCAGTTCTGTGCAGGCTGAAGACAGGAACTCCTGGGCCGAGGCACTCCAGCACGAAGTACGCTGATGAGGGACTGAAGTGTGCCTCGTGGTACAGGCATGGTAGGTGGCGAGGAATGCTCTCTGTGTCACCAATGCAAAAAACCATGACTACAATGTAATGAAGGGTAACATAGATAGGTTCTCCTGTATTTATTTATTTTATTTATTTATTAAGGCAACGCCATCAGTACACAAATTTTACGTGTAAAAAAAAAACATTCATATAAAAATACTATGATTATGTGTACCCATTACAGGCATGCACAGCACTATATGATATATGAATGCAGATTTACCCAATCATAACCGATGTGGGTTGATATTTCGTCAAATCTTTAGGCATCCAAGGTACTTAGAAGATATCAAATTGATGATAAATAAATTATAATAATCCCAATCACTACGAGCAACCACCATTACTCAAATCAAAATTGATAGTGGAATGTCGCTGGTACTTAGATACCTACAGGATGTGACAAGCCAAGAGAATAGAATGGCGCATTTTGGGAAGGCCTATGTTCAGTGACAGTCCACTGACTACTACACGCTACCTAGTGATAATAAGAGTTCAGCATATCGTAGTGTTATCACCTTCTTCCCTATTTGGACCGTACAGGGGATGGTAGTATTTATTAAAAAAGAAAAAAGAAATTATATTAGAAAGACCTAGTGACATCTATTAGTGTAAAGACTATTAAATTCTTAAAAAAAGTGCCGATTGTCTTTTTAAAGAAAGTCTTCGCATGAGAGAGATACCGGGATGTTTCTTCTTCTTCTTCTTCACCGGTGAGGGCGAAGTCACCGGCATCTCCTCGTCCCAGTCATTGTCCCAGGTACTGTCTCCCGGAGACGCCAGGTTGCCGTAGAACTCCAGGTTTATAGAGGGAGATGGCTGTAACGGAAACTATAAGAGTTCACTTGTTCTTCTGAATTCCGGGCCGCGGTGGCGGCCGGGTGATTTGTTTAGTTGGTTTAAGGTTGGTTTTTGTATAAGTTTCACCTGCCGATCGCTAAAAGTGCCATTTTATTCTTATCCGTTTTAACTCTGTCACTGTCACGCGCGTAAGAAGTTCCGAGAGAATGTAATTAATACTGTAAAAAATTAAAAAAATTGCAGTGATGTTGCATTTAGTTTGTCTAAATCATCTACATCTACTTTCACCTGCCCTATCTTCGGCCCCACCCCATATATATTTATAATTCTATTCTGCACCTTCAAAAGTTTTGATACCTGTGAGTTACAAGTGACGCAATAAGGCAGTTTCTGCGGAGATCCCGGTCGAGGTGCCTCCGAGGATACCCTGAAGAGGTGCTGCTGTCCTGGCTTGCCTTCTGGTATACCAAGGTAGTATCTGCAGAAATAACAAGCATTTAGAATATAATATATGTATTAATAATGAAAAAAATATGTATTAACCGAATCCGGGCCAAGTAAGTCGAGAACAGTGCTTCGACTTTCGATGCGAAGGTCGGTTTCAATTCTGGCTCTGGCCATGCATTAACAGATTTTTCGTTTCTTAAAATAATAGGAGTCTAAAAAAAACATCGTAAAAGAACAAGTTAAGCATTCTCATAGCGGTCATGGGCTTGCGTCAATAAATTTTGAGATATTCCATTAGTCGACATTTACAGGCTCGAATATACTCTACCTATTTGCATCTAAACTCACTTATTCTCTTTAAGTAATTTGTGGAACATTGATTAATGGTCTCTAATGTCTTACTGCAGATTGGAGAGAGGCCAAAACTACAATTAATAGTCAGAATGACACTACGTTTTAGTTTATGTACCTGGTTAGACGTTTAAACTATCTATGCTATTTTTTATCTACGTAAAAACTAAAGTACTAGTTTTAAACGTTGCCTAAAAACGCCTGCAATTTGCGCTACCCCGAGTTGAGACAGGAGTTTAAAAGTTGTAGAAGATTTTTAGAATATAAAGTTCGGTTATAACAAGGCAGTACGAGGTAGACGCTAGCGCTAATGTAGTCTGTCTTGGCACGTAAAATATAGTAAGATAAGGAAACATTACGGATACAGAGGGCCAAAATAGCTCTACATATTTACGTCCTAAAGTTAAGGCTGATAAAGTCGTTAAAGCATGAAGGAAGCCTAGAGGCCTATTGGCTTAAAAACTCCAAAATAACCATTAAGTCAAGCGCTCTTTGAATAATTTTAGTCAGTAGCCGATGCCTTGGAAAATGCTGGCTAAAGATTTCTAATCAGAAATGAAGGCAGACGCAAATTTTAATAGAAAGGTTCAAACATAATGGGTCTGCAGCATCCCTCCAGCAGCCAAGGTAGACAATATACATCAAATCTTAACATTATGGTGGTTAGCGTGGTCTCAAACTAGTAGCTTGACGACATCGAAACTCTCATGGGTTAGCGGTAAGTATGCCATAACAGTCCTGCTGGCTCGTCTCTTTTGGGACCAGACTCCCTAGCCCTTCCTCCTCAGCATTCCCCAAGATATACGTCATAGAGAGGACACTCACATGTGTTGATTAGCGTGGTCCCAAGCCAGTAGCTTCACGACATCGAAACTCCCATGTGTCAGGGGTAGCGCTCTTGGCCCATGCGCGTTGTGCTCCGTCCTCACTATATGCCGGAACAGCCCTGCTGGTCCGTCCCTGATAGGTGCAAGGGTCACCAGCGCTCCTCCACCGGCGGACCAGAGAGGTGCTGGAGCTGACTCCACCCAACTCTCTACTCCTGATGTTATTCTGTATACCTGGGAGGAATTACAATGCCTGGTTTGAAAGTTTTAATACATCTTACAAGTTTTTATCGTCTGTACCTACTGTCTTTTTGCCAATTTTTTATATGCAAAAACACAAAAACTAAGTCATGCTAAGCATAAAGTTTTAATTCATGAGTTCATTACAATTTGGTGACACTATCTGCGAATCGGAACACAAACTGGAATATTTAAGTGCATCATGCAAACTATAATTAAAATCATTAGCATGTGCAACACGAGAAATCATCTCGTCGTCGACAAAATATTCTCTCCTTCTCTAACATAGTACGTTAGATCAGTTTGACATTATCGATATATATTGAATTTGTCGTCTCGACGCGTTGCACATGTTAGGCCTACTGGTCTTACCTCTTGACAGAACCACATGGGGCTCTTGCAGACGGATACCACGGACAGGTTCTGTGGCCTCGTCAACCACACCACGCATACTTCTGTCAGCGACACCCACTGAGCGCTCGTGAAGTAGTAGTCACTGTGAATAGAGAACATCCAGGTCATCCAAAGCGCTTTTGATAGATGATGTCGAAAAGACACAAAAAAAATCTGGTACAGGACAGTGGTCATGATACAGGACTAAAAGTGTGAATGTTTGTTACTCCTTCACGCTCAAACGGCTGGATGGTTTTGAATGAAATTTGGTACCAGGATAGCTTATATCCTGGATTAACAAATAAATTACTTTTCATCCTGTTATTCCAACGTGAACGGGAACTATTTACTGCGGGGCGCAGCTTGCAAATAATAAAATGAAAGTGAATGAGGAGAAAGGTGTCAGGATCGTAGCAAGTGGAATTGCAATCGGTATCTCCCTATCCCTACAGGAAAGTGGCATAATTTCATATACTAAGCGTACATCCCATTTCAGCTGTTACATCATCATCGCGGGTTCGAATCCCGTCGGAGTCCGTCACTTTCAGTAAGATTTTTCATTTAGAATAAATTTTATTTAGCACACACAAGACATAATAGGATATCATTTAAGACATCATTTATTATGTTACATAGCTATGGTCTGCCAGCAACCCGTGTCCGTGTATTTCTCGATAAATCCCGTAGGTATCTATGAATTTTGACTTTTTTTTTCTAAATATGAATTGTAATCGCGAAAGTTTAAAAAAGACTATGGATGAGACAACAATTACAAGTAACAGCTTACCCTTGTTCAACAACAGCCTTAGGCGGCGTCAGCTTTCTCGTCCGGATGTGCTTCGGGTCCGCGATGTCAGCGACTGTCAGCGTCACCACGGGGTTGTTTGTGCCTGGTTTTGGGTACCGCAGGGTTCTGATCTCTGGATACGTCTGTAAAAAAAAATGTGTTAGTTATCCTATCCCATCCTACTAACCCTACTAATATTATAAAGGTGAAAGTTTGTGTGCGTGTAAGTGTGTAAGTGTGTTTGGTACTCTTTCACGCTCAAACAGCTGAACGGATTTGAATGAAATTTGGTATCAGAATTGCTTATACCCTGGATTAAAAATAGGCTACTTTTTATCCCGGTATTTCTACGGGAACGGGAACTAAACACCGCGAGCGAAGCTAGTTTATAATATGATAGTATAACAGTTGGTAGATTTGTAAGTTTTCTATTGATAAGCAAGTAGATTACCTTCGCAGGATCATCAGTTTCCAACGCAGCCCCGTACCAAGGGTACTTCTGTTCATGCACCAAGCTATCGTTGAAGGTGGCGTACAGCACCATATGCCCGTCTGCAGACATCCACAGCGCTGTTCTGGAGTTGAGGACCTCTTCTGCAACAAATAATTATTGAAAATCCAAAGATATCCTATTATCCTACTAAAATTATTAGGTGTAAGTGTGTTTGTCACTCTTTTACGCTAAAAACGGCTGAACGGATTTAAATGAAATAAAACTTATGATCCCGGCATTCCCACGGGAACGGGAACGGGAACTATTCACCGCGGGTAACACCGCGGGGCGCAGCTAGTAATCGATAATATACAAAACAAACATTGAAAATTTATAGAGTAACTTTTTTATTTAATTTTCATAGTCTTGGGAAAGTTATCCATCGCGAAGCGTCAGTAGTCACAGGAACATTGTGGCCTATTAGACATCCCTAAGCTTGTGCCAGCCAGACTTTACCCAGTAGGAGAAGTGGCGATGGATGGATGGATCGATGGATCGATGGGGAAATTATACATGTAAAAGATCATGACTGTATCCCCAACGCGCAGTAAATATTCTCCCACATCTTACGGTATTTAAAGATCATTAAATGTCTTTGTGAGGTTAAAAACCAAACGTATTTTTGGTACATGTACACATGTACAGTGAAAAATGTAGCGAAATGCAGCAAGTTGTTCCATAAATTACAAATAGCGTCAGTGACGTCACGCGTCTGTGCGGTCACTGCGTGTCGCAGCGTGCCAATGTAAAGCTACAGGGTGTTTTGTAAAGTGTAAATATGAAGTTACTTTATGAATTTCATTTAAAACACTTATGCCGGCACCACAGCTTCAATTTGGTTCCAACATTAGAATGGCCAATGGCAATGCTCCGTTTGTGTCGAATAACCGTAATAAATGTGTGGTGCCCGCATTAGATAAAAAAATTATTCATAAAAAGCTACGGCAGAGGCTTTCGGGCGGTTAAAATACTCAAGTCACTAGAATTAGCAGGCGTGTAGTTTAGTAATCAGGAAATTGTAACTCAATACTTATTTTTTCATATAAAATTTTGAGAATCAGAACAACCATGAGATATTTTTTTATAAAAACTGAAAGGGACAATCTCGAGAGTGATCTTTAAAATGCATTTTCAAAGTCAATTTACAATGACGAAGAAATGCGAAAAAAATACATACCTACTACAGACATAAAGCCTTCTCTGCTTTTAAAGCCATTTATAAAAAGGTAATATTTTGTAGCCATATTTGTTCATATTTTATAGTCGGTTTAACTTTATTTGTTTATTTTAGAGGGTGATTCCACAAAATAGATTATGATGACCAACATAAAAGCACCCTGTATCATCCATCTAATAATATTGCACCCAGCTGGCTATAAGTGCCGCTCGGGTCGTTCACTCGAAATAATATGACTGATTAAATAAACAATTTAAGATATAATAAGCATAATGGATTAAGCTCTGGTTTACAGATAAATTAGAATGAATTTATATGAGCACTAGCTTACTCGCCCGCGGCTTCGCTCGCGTGGTACCTACCTTGATAAAATATAGCCTATGTTCATTCGGAAAGTTCATGCTACATATCGATGAAAGAATTATTGAAATCGGATGAGGTAGTTTTGAAGGATACCCCAAACATTTGTATGTTTGGGGTAATACTCATTCAAACAAACAAACCAACTTTACCTCTTTATAATATTAATTATTATAATATTAATTAGTATAGATATATATAGTACTTATACTTAGATATACACGAAGAACGGTGTAAGAAAACTTCATTGGGAAATAAATTAGCTTTTTAATAGTGGCGATGACCTTTCAACCTGTCTGGTATGAAATGTTTAGATCTGCAAAATGTGGGCAGTAAGGCTGTATCCACAGTAGGCAAACTGCGAGCGGCCGACTGAGTGAAATTTGAGTTAGCTGCAAACTCAGATCAATTTTCGCCATATCAACCATATTGCCGCCGCCGACTGAGACAGTCGGCGCGCATAACGTGCAAACTGCGTAAAATGAGCGCAAATTAGTAAACTGTGGATACTCCATTTCAAATATGGAAGGGAGTACTAAACTGATACGCCACAAACTCAGTCGGCCGCTCACAGTTTGCCTACTGTGGACACAGCCTAAGTAAGAGCAATCTAAGTTGACCGGGGTGAACATAGTTGTTGCGATTAGCGTCGCAGTGATCGTGGTCGGCAATATCACTATCTCTGTTTCAAGTGCTGTCGATACGTCTGTTTAGCTTTTCCGTAACGACTGACATAATGCGCGCCCGGAGGGCCTAAGTGCGGCCCGGTCAAGTTATATTGCGCTTACTGTATAATGAAAACATAATTCATTTTGATTCATGTTGAGATGTTATTGTTCGTAATCAATTATTTCAATAGTTTCTTAAAGTTGACAGCTGTTTGTTTATAACAAACAAAACAATTGTGCCTGTAAAACAAATAAAAAACATATAAGTACAAGTAATTTATCTTAAATAAAAAAAATTATGATTTTTCATTAATAATAAAATACCTAAGTGGTTTAACACTATTATAAAATATATAAACTAAAGTATTATCATCCAAAATCCCTTTAGTAAATTCCATAATTTATCAAGATGCGCAAACGTTCCAATAATTCCGATATTTCACCCACCTAATGAAATCGCGGAATCGTTCGCCCGTGACTATCAAACCATTTCGAAGCTATTTTGGGCTCATTTAAGGTTATATCATGCTCATTTTCCTAACAATAATCACACTCAATTTACTCCAGATTTCGTTTGAAGGGACGTTTTTGTAAAGTTCGGGAAAAATTATCATCTAAATGGGAAATTCTGATGAGATTGTGTTTTTCTTTTTGTTTGGTATGAGGTTACGGAATATGTGTTTAACGTACTTTTTGCATGTTGCTGTGAATTTAGGCCGCCTGATGGCTTATATATTGAACAAACAGATTGTTGCAGATATTTTACATCTAATTAACAATTAAATATACCTATATACCAGTAACTTGAACATTTATTTACTTTTATGTCACTAAAATACTAAAGGCAAAGTTTTTTTTAAACTTTCGCGATCACAATTCATATTTATAAATACATGTACACGGGGTTTTATCGCGTTATTTACCTTATCTCTTTACGTCCCGTTTCGGCTATGTTGCAATAGCCATGGTCGCGGGTAGACTAAGGGTGGATAAGGTAAATAACGCGATAAAACCCCGTTTCCATGTATTTATAAATATAAAGGCAAAGTGTTTTTATCCAGACATTCTGCGTCAAACAAGAGGCAACCTATGAGAACATAGGTTGGTACAATTGGTAGACCTTATATCGTCGTATCCTACGAATAAGGAAACAGACGCCACTGTCACCTTTTATTTTTTTTGCATTTTTGGAATCTTCACTATCATTTACATCTAATCAGTTCAAAAAAAGTTCAAAAATAAATTTATTTCAATAAGTTATTAAAGTTTTAAAATTCGGTTACAATTACATTGCTGAATTTCTCTCGGCGAATACGGAAACAAACGCTCTGGTAGCTGTGTTCCACGCGCGAAATCGAGTGCGACGGGCGGAGCACGGGTGATAAACGCAACTGTCGCTTTACTCGTCCAAGATTACCGTGGAGTGCGGACATGCGTGAGTGGAGTATCATGAATTTACAATGAAGCGAGCTCATAAGTTATTATTTTTACAAGCTTTTATTTAGTTTCACCTGTCCCGATGTTTGTTATCAAATCTTGCAAATTAAATTGAATCCACTTCCCGGTTACTGATTGAGCTGAAATTTTGCATACACGTGTAAATCGCGTGACAATGCAATATTATGATGAGATGGTGCTGATTTGATAATGGAGCTGGAAGGTGAAGGTAAGCAAAGGAACTTCGCCATGAAACGACCCAACCTCATCGAGTTTGGGCTCATTTGAATCGTCTTGACGAGTAGTTTGTCTTTCAATGTTAACCAGGGTCTGATGATGGAGCTGGATGGTGGTCATAGGAACTATGTAGGTAATGAAACGACGCAACACCATCGAATTTCGGCTCATTTGTTTCGTCTTGGCGAGTATTTTTCTTTTAGATGGTTACCAGGGTCTGATCTGATGATGGAACTGGAAGGTGGTCATAGGAACTTTGTAATGGAACGACGCAACTCCATCGAGTTACGGCTCGTTTGTTTCGTCTTGGCGAGTATTTTATTCTTAGATGGTTACCAGGGTCTGATCTGATGATGGAACTGGAAGGTGGTCATAGGAAC
Source organism: Xanthorhoe designata (assembly GCA_963582015.1). Taxonomy (NCBI): domain Eukaryota; kingdom Metazoa; phylum Arthropoda; class Insecta; order Lepidoptera; family Geometridae; genus Xanthorhoe; species Xanthorhoe designata. Next base: position 5,208,940 of record OY757053.1, read on the forward strand.
TCTGTAATGAAACGACGCAACTCCATCGAGTTACGGCTCGTTTGTTTCGTCTTGGCGAGTATTTTATTTTTAGATGGCTACCAGGGTCTGATCTGATGATGGAACTAGAAGGTGGTCATAGGAACTCAAAGAAACTACACAACCCCATCGAGTTTCAGCTCATTTGATTGGTCTTGACGAGTACCTACCTACTTTGGTGCTGGATTTTTAAAAATTTAGTTCTCTTTATTAAATCTTGTTTCTAAAAAGTTTTTAAATAGGCTTGTTTAAGGCATATGCGTCATGTGACACTTAATTTTGCATAAATAGTGCTTATAGAAAAGGCTGACTGACTGATGGCCGGTTGCTAATCTATGGTCTCAGAGTAAAATTTACTTGCGAAATATTGAAGAAGCTTTCATGAAGCGAGCGCAACGAGCTTTTTAAAGCTTAAAGACATTTTATTTAGAATAAATGTGTCATGTGACACTTGATTTAGCTTACGGTGTTCTTAAAAAAAGCTGACTTGCTGTGCTCTTTTTATAATGGTCTAACACAGTTCAATTTGCTTGCACAATATTCAAAAAGCTACCGTGCAAGTTTCTTAGACATTACCCGATTTGTTTTAAGACAAATGCGTAGTGTGACACTTGATTTTGCTTACTGTGTTCTTAGAGGTTGACTTTTGGTCGGTTTCTATAATAATTATGGTCTGACACAGTTCAATTTGCTTGCAAAATATTCAAGAAGCTACCGTGCGAGCGAAGCTACCTTACGAGCTAAGCGTTCTTCGAAGCAAGAAAGCGCAGCGAGCAGATTTTTTTTAATACAATTGCATCATGATGTAACACTTGATTTTGCTTAATATGGTGCTTATAGAAAAGGCTGGTAGGTTCCTTTTAACTGTGTCAGACCATAGAGTCTGACACAGTTAAATTTGCTGGCAAACTATTCAAAAGTTACCGTGCGAGAAAAGTGAGATTTGAACCAAGCGAGCGCAGCAAGATTCATAGATCGAACTTTTTTAGGACAGATGCTTCATGTGACACTTGATTTTGCTTATGATGCTTGTTGTTGTGGCTGGCTGTTGGTCGGTTTCTATTCTTTGGTCTGAAACATTTAAATTTTCTTGCAATATATTTAAGATGACTTCGAATCAAATGAATCATGCCAGCGTAGAGAGCTTTTTATACTTGAACGCCTAAACTTTGACACCGCATTTCACCTTTTTTAATAGTTTTGTCGAAGAACTCCGAAACGATGTTTGTGTCGATTTATTTTGTACTAGCTTACACACCTGCGGATTCGCTCGCTTTGGTACCCACCTTGATAAAATATAGCCTATGAAAAAATATGTATATAAAATATGTATATTCGGAATGTCCATCCTACACATCGATGAAAGAATTTTTGAAATAAAATGAGTAGTTTCGGAGATAGCCCTAAACATATAAAACACAATCAAACCAACTTTACCCCTTTATAATAATTAGTATGGATTACTCGCCCGCGGCTTCGCTCGCGTGGTGCCTACTTTGATAAAATATAGCCTATGTTCATTCGGAAAGTCCATGCCTACACATCGGTGAAAGAATTTTTGAAATCGGATGAATAGTTTCGGAGATTACCTACTCTAAACATACAAACAAACAAACCAACTTACCTCTTTTTAATAGTAGATTTAATTATTGATCTATCTATAGTAACTATCCAACAGAGTTCAAAACACCTACCATTCATACGTTTCACTTAAAGCTTTGGCACTGCATTTCACCCTTATTAAGTTTATTCGCAAAATCATAAAAACATAAGTTGTTGTCGAAGTAGGTACCTAGTTAGAAGCACGTTCAAAAATATCATATTTTGGCATATGCCCACATTAATTGTCATCAGTACCCTGCCAACTCCGGGTGAACAAGGCAACAAAGGTTAGCGTCAACAAAAATCACCGTGGAGAAAGGTTACTAAGGCGCTTTGGACCAAGCCAACCAGAAAATATTACACGGATTAAGGAAACAAGCGACAAAAATGGGGGAAATAGCAGTGTTAAATTAATTAAAAGTACTTGGAATGATGAATAGGATGTTATAAAAATAAATAAAAAAAAAATTTCATTAAAAAGTTGAAAACTCATCGAAATATTAAGAAAAAACCGCCTCCTGTAAAGTTGGTGTTTTGCAACTGTTTCCTTTTTCGTAGGATACGACGATATTTGAACAGGAAACTATAGACTTTACTTCTTTAATTTCTCCGTAAATAAATTAAAAACGTGCAAAATACACCTTTCCCTAAATTGCATTTTGAATGGTGTGCATTTTGAAGAGTAAAATACGTAGAAGATGTTACACCAAGCTCCGTAGACTTGTTTTTATCGGAAAACTGGAAAACAGGCCATTACGTGCTGAGAAATTTACTTCGACAGCTTGTAGGCTGTGAGAAGCGACGAATGTACTATGACAGTATTACGTTCGTGTGAACTAAGTGGGTTACTCTGGTAGCGGAGTTTTTAGGCTTTTTTAGGCTTAACTTCAACGATCGATAAATGATTTGATTTGATATACCTACTAAGCATATTTTTGCTTCAACTTTTACTAATTTTCCTCAAAGTTTCAATATCTTAAACTAAAAAAATAGGCCCACCATCCAGATGCACATTTTCTTGAATAGTGTTAATGGGCATATCAAATGTTAAAACGCTTTTATATCGCGGGCTCGAAATTAAGGTTTAGATTTCAAAGGTGCTTAAACCACGACGGCCGTAATATATCGTTGTCCGATTTGAGATAAACTTTAGCTAAAGTGGAGTAAGCACGCTAGTTCATTTCCTCGGGGCCTCGTCAATAGCTAGTGCTATGTAATCTAGGCTTTACTGCAAATTATGGAATGGCTTAAATGGATAATGAAGGCAATTTAGATATTCGACTAAGCAAAAAGCGCTCGTGGCGAAGCTTGCTAAGACGTTCTTGATAGATCGTCGATAAGTTAAGCAACGTTCTGAGCGGTCACAACTTGGATTGGTGATTTCAGATTGATCAGCTGAGCGCTTCCGTGCTTCGGAGGGCACTTTAAATTGTCGATCCCAGCTTTTAAAGCTATAACGGAGATCTTTAGGCGGCCTGAAAACTCCGTCACCATAGTCGACCACTTGCTCATAAACGAACGAACGAACTAAGTAAAAAATCTAAAAGCATCTAAAATTTTCTTTGATAACGAGTCCAAATCTGCAAATTACTAAAATCATCAGACTACAGGAGAAAATCTGTGTAAAATTCAAAAGCTAACAGACGGTAGTAAAATACGCCAATTTAGTGCCGAGACGTGCCAGACCAGGAATTACTTGAAGGTACATTTAAAACCCGGGAATCATAATGGGTTGGGTTAAGCTACGTGTACACTGTGAGACTATTCTACTCTGAATGAGGATTAAAAAAATAAGTATCCTTGGAAATACCACACAGTGTCATCTTGTCGCAAGCTAAGCAACTTAATTCTTGTGTTATATGTAGGTATGATAATCAGATGACTGATATAATAGTTATCTTTTTTTGTAAATACATAAACAATATAGATAGAAAAACAATTAGACTTGTAACAAATGTCATCGAACATATAAAATTTGTCACACAGCGGGGATTGAACACGCAACCTTAGCGTCTCAGGCGAGCTGAAGGCTCGCCTGAGACGCTGAGGTTGCGGGGTCCCACTACGACACAAAGATTTTATTACTCTGCATGTGGGTTATTCTCGTCTTTTGCGAAGTATGCAGATTTATAGATAAAATAGCAATGTCTGACGTCATGCACGGTGCACCAAGCGAAGCTCCAAGCGCGCGTTTTGATATAGCCAAAAAGAAAACTCAAATAACTTCGTTATTTTTCTAAGGATTTTTATAATTGTGAAACAAGACGGCTCAGAATATTATATCACATACATACAAGATACACGTAATTAGAAATTAAAGATTTGTTATGTGAATGTTCTGCCAGGTCAGGTACCAGCAGTAGCGTCTTTTTATTGCCCGGAACATACTTTAAATCTAAGGGCAACAACACTGTTACAAAATCGTTTCAAACTTCTGGTTTAAGTTGAAAAGTGTTATAGTATAGCGCTTTGTGTAATGTGAATATGTAAGAATGGGTCCCTCACATTATTTTTATCATTGACTCCGACAAGGGTTTACAATATTCATCCGTTTTAGAACAAATATTTGTACATCGACCTTAAGGAAGGTATTTTGTAACTATAAATTGTGCGGTTTTATCGCTATGATGTGATGATCTCTTCCAGACAACCAGAAATTTTGGATTAGAAGATACGTTTTGGATAACCAAAGCCTAAGCGGAAGACATTGCAATAAAATAACAATCTACATTTTGTTTTAATATGATAATAAACCCAACCACAAATGATATCACAGAATTAAGTTGACGAGTTTATTTGAAGAGCAATTGTTAATTTCCTTCATGAGCTAATTGAATAAATCCTTACTTTAAAATTATTCTATTCCTACTTACATACACTAGACTCTAGACCATCATGTGAGTAACTCTAGTATTTAACATAAAAAAACTTTTAAAAGAAAAATCGCTTCTAAAAAAATCAAGAAAGTAAGAGCAATTCCCCAACCCCGTGGTTTGCACCTGCCCCTAACTACCCCTCATTAAGATAAGGCCAAGCCGAGTCCCATTTACAGCGCTAACAGAATAAAATCATCATTCTTCCGCAGAGAGAAATGTAATTTATTTTTAGCTAAAGCTCGACTTGAAAAATGTGGGGGAATTTTTAAGTTTTCTTAAAAAAGCCAAGTCAGTTTTGGTTGGGACTGTGTTTGAAATTTTGAGAAAGTATCTGTACTTAATTTTTTAGTACGTAGTAATAGGTACGTTGATTAATCGGAGCTAAAATATGAAAGGAAATCGTGTAGAAATCAGTTAGCCTGCTTGCTTACTAGGTGGCGAAGTTCTTGCAAACTATCTGACCCAGCTCACCCGACCGACGTTGTCTTGTCTTCTTCTTTTCTTTATTTTGGCTTCACACGGCTTGTGCTTGTGCATTTAGCCACTACTATGTCATATATAATTCAAGTTATGAGTCTGTCATTCAATCTGTCAAAAAACTGTCAGTTATTTCAAACGTACAATAAATGCACGGAAGCGCTCTGTTAATACCAGTAGCGGTTGCCTTTCTGAATACAGACGACCAAAACCGCTTACCACAGCTAGTTTAAAACAAGAAGCAGAATATTTCATTCGTTCTTGAACAGGAAACAAATGTACTCGACAATTTTCTTCGACTGTGAACTTGCGCTTGGCTAATAAAGAACTCTATAGGAACACGAATACAGCTACAATTGCTCTGGCAATGCAATACAATATTACGATTCGATTTCTTCGCACACTTCCCTCGCTTTTATTAAAATTACAATATCAACAGATGGAGCTCGCATTGAAAGTACGAGAATATGAAAATACGCTAAAATAGAGGTGAAATTAAAATTAAATACTGAAAAAGTGTTCATTAAAAACTGTAAGACATTACGAAAAAAAAATAGATTTTCTTTATATTATTGAAGATGAAAAGCGCCGTTTTGCGACGGTAAAATTGGTGTGGTAGGTATGTGGTGGTAGGTTGTGGGTTCGACGATCCCCGCCGCGCAAAATAAAACAGAAATAAAAACATTTTATTTGATTTTATTTAATTGCTTAGTTTGTGACTAGATGACGCCGTGTAAAATGTCCAAAAATATTAATTTATTAATTATTATACCTACTTGTAGAAATATAGAAAATGTACAGGAATTGGTATGCAATGACGATACGTTAGGTACATGTTTAACAGTTTCAAAACAAAGGATAAGCCATGATAGAAATAGATTCGATACAAATAGCGATTGTGATAATATGCCTTCAGGTTCAGATGTCTATTTACATATCTTTATTTACATGTTTACTACATTTTTTATTATTATTTTAATTTCTGTACTTACATATTTTAAGGTAATGAATTTTCATTCATTCTATTTCACAGAATTTTCGCGAGTTTTCGCAGCTCCATGTATTACAATAAATATCGTATTTCGGCACCCATCGACGAAGAAAATTATAATGATTGCTTTTGGCCTTGTGACTGTACGTGAATTACTTGGTACAGTCGGCTACAAAAGGTTATGATTTTTATTTTTAGGCACTCTTTTAACTAACTTATTAACCGTGATAAATCGTAGTTTACTAACGAGTAGGTATAGTATTATATTATCTGTGCTAACGATAAATATATTTTTGCAATTTTCTCTTGTTGAATATTTTGAAAACTGCGTTTAAAAATTCGAACGTACAATAATAACAAGAGGAGCAAAAAGTTTACACTTCGCTTCCATGTTCAAACGAATAAAGAATTCACATTTTCAAAGCGAATTCGAAATAAATGCAGAATAAAATATTACATGTAAAATATGTCCCGAATTGTGGATAAAATAAATAATGGACGATAAAGCATTGAATTCAGAATCAGGTTTTATTGGAAATTGGGTATAAAAATTCAAATCACTTTTGTAAATATAGTCAGCAACAAATGTAGATAAACTTTTCATGTTTTTATCACTTTAACCTTTAACTAATAACTTAAACACTTTAAATAACTTTTAAACTAATTAGTTTTAAGCGATTTTTGATACTTTAACTAAACTAATGAGACCAAGAGGTCATAATTTTAGTTAATAGAAATGATAATTATTCTACTTTCTTCGATGACAGGTTTATAGGTGTAGATTACCCTACTGAAGCGCTCGCGGCGAAGCTAGCAGACGTTCTTGATAGATCGATAAGCAACGTTCTGAGCCGTCACAGCTTGGATGGGTGACCACAAGTGGTTATGTTCGCCACGCGTTTGTATCGATACAAACGCGCAGTGACGGCGCGTTTGAAAAACGTGGTGTGCCTAAGCTCTTAGATCGTGATTATGTTTCCTATTCAAAATGTTTGCTCAGCTTAAGGCTTTGACGCTGTGTATGTGTGTATGTCCTACCTTCATACAGCCAATCTGGAACACCATTATGCACGGTCCCCGGCACACCGGTCTCTGTGACCCGGTAGCCCGTAGAAGACCTGGGAGCAGGTCTGTAGTAGATATCATAGTCCTTCACGGTGATGAGACCGTGACCTTTAGGGGTCCAGGTGGCGAGCAGCAAGAGGGGACCCTCGGTGATCACCCCCCCGCCGACCTCGTCGGGGAGCGGCGTAAGGGGGTAGGATTCTCTGCAACAATGCAAAATGGTTTCATAAACTGAACATTCAGTTATTTCTAAATTCCTTTGTTCAACGTAATAATAAAATAAAATAGCCGGCAGCGCTAGTTTGACGCATACAACCACCTTAAAATTTCGTTTCCGTAAATACGTGTAAATCATATCTAAAGAAAATGTACTAAAATAATCTGCTTGTTTTAAGTCGGTTAAAAATGTATAAAAGCTAGTATCAGTCATTTTACCATAATATTGGCATTAAGTTCCTTGGATGGGGATTAGACCTGTGAATTTCCATGGATGTTTATTTATTGTCATGAAAAATATTTTTTTTAACAAAATACTTGTTGTTTTCAAATCATTGAACTGTGCGGATGAACGTTTGCAACAAGGCAGGGAGATTTATCGCATTGTTTTGTTCATTTTTAGAATAAAACGGCAAAAAATGCCGATATAAAATAAATTTTTGAATTTCAGCTTCGAGGCTCAGTGTTTATTTAAAATACCGCTATTGTACGCATACCTAGTGTAGTACCATGAAACCCTGACAACCTGGAAAAGCTGATGGTAGTAAGTAGGTCGTCGGGAAAAGACCACGCGGTCGCTCAACTTCCCGTTGGTCAGACCAAATAAAATGGCTTGATGGGAATTTTAGTGTCAAAATCCCCTTTAAAGAAGAAATTTCAGATCAAGAAGATTTTGACACTTAAATTACCAAAATCCCCTTTGATGTTAAATTCATAATACCTACTTTATGTTATTTAATATTTTTAAAATCATTCGGCAGGTATAAATATAGAATAGATACACTCACCGGGCTGTCAATACCAGCCATGTTACATTTCGACAATCGCATTCGATTAGAAAGTAAAAAAAATGTATAGGAATTGACATTCGATGACAAAAACTCGAGCGATCAGAAATGTCAAATCAAAGGTGTAGCGATGATAGAAAGAGAATAGATACGACACATTTGTCACTTGTCTACGCACCCTGAAGCTTTAAAGACCGCCGAAAACCGGAAAAGAAATGCAAGCCTCCGCCTATTTTTCAATTCTGCCCGCGGGAGAACCACAATCACTTTTTCAATCGTACAATGAACGTAACAATAGAAATGGGGCCTTTGTCATTGCATGATGATAATTAAAAATGCTTCATAAGTGATCAGTTTTTAATTAACTTTATTTCAGTGGGATGAAATTGGTTAAACAAGACTTTAAAAATATCAGTATTTTACTAAACGTTATATATTTACACGATGCAAGATTCTTGCCCGTTGCACACAATTAAATTGACTGTCATCATGACTTGCATGGTCTAAACAACAGTTGCTTACAATAAATGTATATATTAAATAAATAAGCAACATGCTTGTCTGTTTTCAAAAAGCACAAAACATACGTGGTTATTGTTTTTGTTACAATTTAGCAGCATTCAACAAAAGTTCCACAAAACATGTTTTGTGAACAACAAAACATTTTAGACAAACCCAAATGTTAGGGACACTGATTGGCGTTTTTGTTTGTCAGAATGCCGACAGCTGTATTCATAATAACAATATAAATATACAAGTAACAAGTACAAGTATTATGAAGAAAATAATACCATGAATAAATTGAAAATACTTACACAGTTATGTTAAGCTAGATTTGTATTATGGCCAGTCTCGATAACCTAATCTATCTTTTACTTGCTGTGGGAAGACATTACTTCCATACCGAAAATGTCAAAAATCTTATTAGGTACAGTAAGCAAAACCAGAGATAGATTGGTTATTTAGATTGGCCGTGGCGTTTTTAATAGATCGTTGAAGTTAAGCAATGTTCTGCCACAATTTGAATAGTTGACCACAAGTGACATTAAGAGCCACGAGCTTCCGTGCTTCGCAGGGAACGTTAAATTGTCGGTCTCGGCTTTTAAAGTCGTTAAGCCATGACGGAGGCCTTAAGGCGGCAACTCCGTCACTAGACTTTGCCATTAGCTCATACTAACTTACAAGTTCATCATTCAATGACGCGGAATCTCGGAATCAGTTCTCTATGGAAACTGATTAATCACCACTTGAGACACGATTCACGCTTGAGTATGGACCTGAATACGTGTCTTACTGTAGTCTATAACGTATCTCAGATCACCAACCATTCCCAGTTGGATATATTAAAAGATGGATGGCAGTCATGACAGGTGTTTGAAAGAGAATGCATAAGTTTCTGTGAAACACAAAAAAATATTTAAATTGTGTATTTTTTATTTTGTTAATAGTAAACTTGCTATGAGAAGATTAGTAAAGATATTACGTTTTAGAATAATAATTCTGATAAGTAGTACCTATCTAAGTTTAAATAAGCTTACATTTCAGCTCATAAAAACTGAGAAAAGCAAATCTCATGCATAAACTCTTACAAAAATGAACCTTATTCAAATTCGCTCATATTATCAGCTCGGAGTATGCACAGCGTTACAAAATACGATTATGGCGGCTTGCGATTTTCAGCGGCAGTACTATTTAAAGTCGAAAATAGCTGAGCAAAGTTCACAATCTTGGTAAAGGTTGTATGGATGAGGTTGAAATAAGTATTTGCGCAAAAGGAGACTATCGATAGTTTTGGTCCAAATTAGGTTGACACACAATACCTACTTGATTTGAACATACAATAATATCTACTGCAAGAAAAAGTCTGAGATTCTATATTTTTTTATACTTACATTTAAAAAAAAACTTCGTCGCCAGATTTGGCCACTTGCTCATACAAACTCATACTTACTAATAAGTACATTTTTTATTTTAAGTAGGTAGTAAACATTTTTGAAGTAGGTTTACTCGTATTTGAGAGTGAGCTAGGTTTTACAAAACTTGTTTTGGTGGTATTTTTTTATCCAAGTTATTTGTGGACAGTTTGGTACATAAAAAGCGAGCTTTAAAACGCTTACTCGATGGTACCGGTAAATGCATACCACATGAGACAGGTTTAAATTTCAATTCACAGTAGGTATAAGGTGTAGGTAATTCTTAATAATTATGGTTTGAAATTTTACTAGAACATGTAATAATAATTAAAACATTTACTTACTACATGTACCTAATAATATTGTAATCATAATATGCCATGGAAGTTTAGTCTCAGTTTACCTTCGAGTCACATGTTGTACGCATTTACAAAACAATAACACCTACGACAAGATTGATTACAGTCCTGATACTGCAAAGGTACGAGGTACCTACTGTGGTTCTTGACTCAAGTCCCGTTTCATCCAATTCTAGCCATTTTTATTTAATTCAAAGATATATTCTAAGAAAGGTGAACCGTCTTAGCCCGCAAATGTGTTAAAGTCTAATATGGGGGCGAATTTATTTTTATGCGAGTCAGTAGGTACCTGGAATTACTGCTTATTATAGCTATTTACACGGGAATGGCTGACACAGCCAAAATGATCTGAGCTGGTTTACTTAAGTTGTACTCCCTAAATAAACACTCTTTCACTCTTTTAAAACAACACGAATTGTAAACTAATTAAGTAAGTATTCCATTTTATGTAGTAATTAAACAGCATAGGTTAGAAAAAAATTATAGAATAGAATAGAAAAAAAATAATTCCATCACTCACCGATAAACACGGGTAACAGAAATGCAAATGCATGAACCTACCTACCTACCTACCTTTAATACCTGTCTTGTGTCCTTCTCAGTTATTGTATGTGTGTGTGCTAAATAAATGTTTATCTATCTATCTATCTAAATGAGAAATATTGACAAAAAAAAGCTATATGTTTTTATTCATTATCTACGGATTGATCCAGCTGTTCTCCGTTCATCTATTCAGCAGTTTCGTGGGTCATTAGGCCAGGTTTAGTTGTACGGATTTTATGTGGCCGTGTTATTGTTGGCAATGTAATGTTATCGTCAGCTAATTTGGGGAGAGACACCAAGATGTTCCAAATGATATAAAGCTTAGCGTCCACCAGGCGGGCCGCACCGGGTCGCACCGCAACGCAAAAATCAGCTTGTACGCAAAAAATACATTTTGACGACCTCTGTGGCGCAGTGGGTGATAGCCCGCCCACCTGAGACGCAGAGGTTGCGGGTTCGATTCCCGCTGCGGGACAAATGTTTAGATGATCTGCAAATATTTGTTATTACCAATGTGATATCTGATAAAATTTTCAATACTCATTTAGTAGTGAGCTTAATTCGAATTCTTTTAATTTATCGAAATCTCATTCGATCATCTCTTTTCAAAGGTTAAAATGTAGGTAAAGGTTTAATTAGAAATGCTTAAATTATTTTCTTATAGTTGTATTAATAATACTTTTTAATTTTTTCATAAAAAATCATAAATCAATTTTGCTCGAAAGATCTTCAAGACAATTTAAATATATAACATAAAACATTCAAAATACTTACTCGGTCACTCAAAATATGCCGACACAAAGTTCAATATCTACCAATCAACCTCCATTTCCACTGTCCATAATGTCACAGAGCGCAGAAAACACAATCTAGGTGGTTTTCAAACAATACAAAGCAAAGTTAGTCAAAGGCCGACCGCACGACAACTTGCTGAATTCAAAACATACTAAAACGTATCCAGGGCTAAATTATAGGGGTAAAGTTGGGGTATTTTAACTTTAGCTACCGTAATATTATGGATAATAATAATCTTTCCAAGCGTACCTACGCGGTTTTATCCACGTAAGTAAAAAAACACACGTTAAAGGTGTATTCAATATGTTGTACAAAAATCATCAAAAGTTTGCTTACAAACTTTGACACCCCTATACAGGGGTTATTTTGAAAAAAATAGTTGTGATCATATATTTAGAAGTTATTTTGAAATACGAATCAACCATTGTAGAAGAGGCAATTTTCAATTACCTGTTTCAACATGTATTAGCATTTATTTAAATTGTCACTAAAAATCACTAGTATTTTTACTGTTTTACGACCGTCATAACACAGTCAGTACTTTTAGAAAATAAAGTTTTAGGGGCAAAAGTAATTATAAAATGGCTTCGGACAAAGATTTTAATGGAACGTCAATAGCCGGTCTGCTTGTTTCTGTGTGGATTGTCACAAAAAGGATGGTCATTTGAAAAATGTTTTCTATTGTATGATTTGCTATAGAAAGGTTAAAATAGTGTTAATGGAAATATACAGTATTTGGTGTAGATATTTATACATATATATTATACATTATACAACATAGTATGTATAATTACGACATGCTCTCATTCTATTACATAAATATAAAAAATAAGTATTGTCAAAATTTTAAATTGACTAAAAAGATTTGGAAGAATGTGTCTTATTTCATGTTGTCCTTGGGATACAGTCGTGGTTGTATTCAATTTTTCATGTAATTTTGACAAGCTCTTTCACTAAGATTACCAACTTACACAAACTTACTTAGTCCATGCCTGATAGTTTGCAGTCTGTATGATAAGTTGCTTTGTCCTCTAAACTAGAAGTTAGGAACATTATGTAAATATTCGAAACATGAATTACAGAAGGATTTCAATAGAACTGTAGAGAAGACAACTCGACTCTACTCTATAACTCAGAATAACTTGAGTAAGAGCGATTGAAGCGCTCGTAGCCTAGCTTGCTCAGATGGTCTTGATAGATTGAAGGTAATAAGTGACGTTCTTAGTGGTCCGGTCCTAATTTGGATGGGTGACCGCGAGTGGCATTAACGAGTATTCGAATATTCTCGTGATTGATACATAATATTAAATACCAAAGTATCCGCTTTAGTTCCACCTATTTCGTTAGATTTAAATCGAAAGTTGAGGCATAAAAAATAAATATAATATATTTTGGGAATATATTATATTTATTTACAGGAACTAAACTACTGCATATTTACATAACTGTACAAAATACAATTAGAACCAGTTGAGCCACCTAAGGATCATTACAAACGATCTAAAGGGTAATTGTAAAGAAATTAAAATCAAACTAAAGTTCATTATGGAACACCCTGATAGATCAAACCTCGTTAGTACTGCCTCACGCACAATCTAATCACCAATCTAAATTGCCCTAAAATAAAGCTAAAACACTTTACCTAATGCGACTAATGTAATTAATTCATTTATTGCGTGTCCAGGGAGTGTTATTGATTTTCCAATTACATTTAACAGAGAATATTTATCAGAAACTAACTATGATCTTTAGATATACCTAGATATACCCACATCTGTAGGCCTAACATGTGCAACACGATAAACCTTCTCGTTGTCGACAAAATTTTCTCACCTTCTCTAGCATAGTACGTTAGAGCAGTTTGGCATTATGGAGATATGTCATTTGTCGTCTCGTCGCGTTGCACATGTTAGGCCATTTGGACAGAGATCGATGTTTTTATATATTCTTTTATTCTACGTATGTAACATCTAAAAAAAGTTTTTTTTTCTCATTTTGTGTCATTGTTGTATGTGGATTTAAGCCTTGATGAAAGGGTTAATAATAATGAAGTGTGTATCTGTGTATTTGTGTGTCTGTCTGAAGCAACGACAATCGGATCCAGAAATCCATTTCTGATTCTATCTTAGAAACAAACTTCGTAAAATATGTCCCCACTATTACCTTATGATGTTTAACTCCAATAACATATAATGTAAAACACATATCATAATATTTTTATATTAATGTTTTTTACAATGTGTAATTATGTGTACTGTTGGCGTTGCCTTAATAAATAAACATCCATTCATAAATAACTTGCCGTCTCGCTAAAGCGCCGGCGCCGACGTTTTCAAAAAATTACTCAAATTTTTGACAAACACGAACCTCGATAACTTGGTGATAGATAGGCACATTTAACAATTTCTGACAGTTCTATTATTACCAGTAGCATCTGCTGCAACTGCCCTTAAACTTTTTTTGGTACCTAGTCACAAAAAAGTGGTGTTTCTATACATTTGTCTGTTCTAGCGTTACGCGACCGATAATACGCGACGCATGTTCCGTCAGATATGAACCTTCCGTAAATTTGAAAAAATATTGGGATCGTGAAAAATAAAATGTTCGTTACCATCTGACATTTAGATAAAACAAGAACCTATGTTTCAGGTAGGTATGCGATAATTATTTCAAGTCCGTATCGATTTCACAGGTAAAGTTCAGTGAAGGCAAGGCATAGAATTATACTAAGTAAGTAAGTACCTAAGTAAGTTCGTATGAGCAAGTGGCCAACTCTGGTGACGGAGTTTTTAAGCCTCGTAAAGGCCTCCGTCGTGGTTTAACGACTATTAAAAGCCGGGATCGACAGTTTAACGTCCCTCTGAAGCACGTAATCCTATATACTAAGTAATAATAATATTATAAACAAGAAAGTTGTATAAATAGGTTAGTCAATACGTGTGGAACTAAGATGTTACTCTCTAATGATGTTTTCCTTCATCTCATCAACAGAAACCTGATCAAAACACATTTGCTCCTCTTATTTTTATGACAATTTTCAACACTATTTAATCTGCAAAGGACGGGTAATTTTGAAAAACTTTATAGAAAATATTTTTTGTCAGAAGCTGATTGTGACATTTAATTTTCACTTGATTCAATTTATGCTATAAATGAATTGTATTGCTGTTTGAATTGTAATATTTTCTTTGCAGGAAAATATTAATTATCGTATGTAGGTAAATCATGAATACCATCAAGAATAGAAGAGGAAAAATGATTGGTCATCTTATACGACATGACAGCTTTATAAGGAACATCATAGAAGGAAAAGTAGAAGGAAGGCGAGGAAGGGGAAGACCAAGAATTAATTACATAAGTCAGATAAAAGAGAAGGTCGCTGTCATGTCGTATCAAGAAGTAAAAGAGATCGCATTGGAAAGAAGTACATGGAGGAAATTGTATCATTTCACCGACAAGAGCTGAGCTCTTAAGTTTTATGATGAGGTAAATCATTTTTTTTGATTATTTTTTTTCAAGAAACCTTATTAAGTTTATTCCAACTCAATAAATTCCGAAGCAATTCGTTACAGACTCATTAGTATTAGGTTTACGGGCTCGACCTTAAAGTAGGGCGTGGCCAGAGTGCTAGCGATAAGCAACTTGCCAATGGATTGCCTTGATGACAACAGATTCAAGTTGAGGAAAAAACATTGAGATGTATTAAAGAGTCACAATCTAATAGCTGACAACACTCAAAAAATGTGCGAGCAAATTCAATGTTCTACAATGACATTTGATATTTGAATGTAGACGTTATGCCGTTTGATTTTAATGTTCCATGTCGCTTGTACGCAAAAAAAAAACTCTGCGCACTACGTAGCGTGCGTTGACTTTTGGCGTTTACATTTTATTTGTCTGATTGTGGCTCTATAATACATCTCAATGGGAAAAAAGGAGGAAATGATTTTACAAAGATATAATTGAGAAGCGACAAAAACCATGGGAGCATAGTTTAATTAGAGCCCATCCACACATAAGCTATCAGCAATCCATACTCACAGAGATTTGACAATATTGTTTGCGTTCCTTTGTCGCGGGACAAAAACCGACAACAAAAGGGAACGAAAGGCGTGGATGCGAAAGAATCAACACTCCTGTTTCGCAGGTTGCTCAAGACTTAGCGCGCGATCCGAGCGAATGAGGATAGACTATAACGGATATTAAACTCGTATGCAATGTTTAATTAAAATAATCAGTTGCAATTTATCCAAAAAAGTATTCAGTTCCTTTTATCTCGTTGATGTTTTATCATTGAGTTCTGATCGCGACAGTTTAAAAACGTCATCCCCATCTTGCCCCAACACATATACGATGGCTGATCTCATGTCTTGCTCGGACAAATGCTGTTGTAGTTTCATTTGCGTTTGTATCTATAAAACCGCGCAATAACTGCGCGTTCTAAAAACGTGGCGCATCAAAACAATACAAAAAAAAATTCTCAATATATTTCCTTATTATTTCCAAAAACTCTCAATAACGGAACCCCGATACCCGCGACCTTCAGGGGTACCGACCAACGAACACGCTTTGTTAATTTACGTCAATAATTAATTAGACCACAACACTGTGTATGTTGGAATACGAAAGTCCAGCTCGCCAGCCCCTCAAATATTCATAGCTTTACGTAATTATGCATCACCATTCAACACACCACAAGAGAAACGCTTGTGGCGTAGTCGCCCCCAGCTTTATATTACTACAACAAGTTTTTGTATGAGTCAAACGGAATTTTTTCGTTTGTGAAACCTATCATAAGCTTTTTTTAATACCTTTGTAATAGTTTTATTTTGTATATTTATATAGGTAAATTGTACATCGGAGGAGTAGCAAAGTTGCACTAGGTGGCCACCAAACTCTGTTTTTCTTTCTAACTGATTAAGAGCCTGATAAAATTATCGGCGGATAGATAGCCTGCAATTTCAAGGGTACGATGGTTACTACAATACTAAGTTTTCTTTCGTTCGTGTGCGCTATATTGTTTTTCCGGATTAGAGAGCTAATAACACTAACAAACATTCAACCAGGATTTAGTATTTAATTTAAAAATCCCTTATCCTAAAGGTACTTTTTCGGAAAACTTTCGAATTAACGCTCTTTGTCTCGATTGAAAGACCCATGCCAAAGTTATCTTTTCGACAAACTTTAGATCCAAATCTCATTTCGATTGAAAAACTCTGTAAAAAGATTTATGTGGTAAATAAAAACGTATTCTCGACCTTAATGTTCTACGATAAACTTACGTCTCTATGAGAAAACTTATACAAATTAAATAAACCCGTTTGTTCAGTCCGTCCCCACAGTTGACACTTTATAATGCGCATTAAAATAGTTTATTCATTATACAGATGGAGGATAGTTATTAAAATGCTTTGCAGCATAATTATTTCAAAAGCATCTACTATCTCTTCCTCTCATTCATATAGTGTAGGAGAGAAAAGGAAGGAGCTAAGCCGTCGCCGCTTCACTAGTTTATGAGCAAACTTGGGCTGGTTTAAATGAGGGTAGTTTGTTGCAACTAAGTACAAATAGTTCCGAAGTCTTAGGAAAGATTCTCGCACTGAATAATGATGGTGTATTTGGCGTAAATTGCGCATGTTTTTGAAGTCAATGCGAAAATGTCCAAAAAACCATTTAGCAGCAATTTACCTTGTTTAGTGTCTGATATAAATGCTGATATAATTTTCGAATTCCTTTTGAATTTGAAACGATTGCATTTATATCATAAATGTTTGTAGAGTATACCTACGTTTTCGGTTTGTAAAAATCAAAAAATCTAAATCAAAATGTATTTATTCAGTACGATCGTTTATAGACCACTTTGACATGTCACGTTCTTAAAACTAGGTGATTCTACTGCCTGTAGAGTAGACCTACTGGTGCTAAATGCAGGGAGATGCAGATGATGATGTTTTGATACTTACGTGGTGAGTACATCGTAGACGGTGTATCTGGCGAGGTAGGATAGTCGGTGGATCTTCTTGACGCTGTGTCCGAGGAGGAGGAACCTTCGATCGGCAGACACGGAGAATGTCGCTGGTTCCAGCACCCTCTGAAACAACATTAGAGGTTTTACGCAACTTCGAAAAAGAAGGAGGTTTAATGTTCCCCTTTGTGTTTAATAACTTTGTATTGGCCTAAAAACTCCGTCACTAGAGTGGGCTACTTCCTCATACAAATTTACTTTTTTACTTTCTATGTAGGTATATATATTTGTTTATTATCTGTAAACTGTTACTGCAACAGCCTGTAACAGCCTAGCATGACCAACGCAAAGATATTATACTCTATATTTCCATTGGTCCATTTGGTTCACTGACGTGTTACCCCTTGTTTTAGAGTCTATAACAAGGGGTAACACGTCAGTGGACCAACGTGACAAATTTTCTTCCGTAGAGATATTTTTCTAACGTAATATTAGAGCATGTTGACACTTGACATAACGAGATAGCTTGTTTCTCGACTAGATAAAATGTGTCACGTTGTACATGCTACGCCTGCAGGTATCAAAGAGAATATAACCACTACGTTTAGCAGGTATGTTTATTTTCTAAGATCATGGAAATGAAAATGTCCAAATAATATTCCAAAAAAAAATCCACTGATTCAAGCCTGGCGTTCAAACCTTTGAAAGTCAAGGCACTATCACACTCATACAACATGGTTCTCTAAATATATTTTCAGTGTGTTGAAAAGCTAGGCTCACCTAGAACAAAGCAAATATAAACGTAGCTAGGCCAATTTGTTTAGCCCCTCCTGTCGAGTTGCGTCCACTTGCGGTAGCTCGGACCAGTAAGTCATTTCACCGCAAAACAAATATAGTCAGGGAGACCGAGGTGCTAAGGCCAGAGTATTGCAAGAAGCATATAATGTATAGATTTAGTATTAGAAAGAGTAGCAAAATTTCAATTATTTATTAATTTTTATTATTATCTTATAATTAATATCTATTTTTAACTCTTTATTATCCCACTGCAGGGCAAAGGTTTCCTTCCTTTCCTTCGATTCCTTCCCTTTATGACGTCAAACATCTTGAAGATTCTTAATTTTCGCGGTCAGATAGTAGATAGATAGATAGATAGATAAACACTTTATTGTACACTAGTAAACTCAGATAAACTATAAGAATGTTCTCACACAAAAAAATACGGACTGTCGATATTGATCTTTCGCTATTCAGACATATTCTACCTTATTCCAAAACAAGGTCTGAAGATAGTCTAGGTTTAAACCTCGGTATAGACCATGGTCTAACAAAAACGTTATTCCAAAACGAAGTTTTAGCACTAAACCATGGTTCGTCTGTGGTTTAGAGATAAACCTCCGAGACCCCTAGTTTATCTTTGGTACTAACCTCAAAATGTCAAATTTGTTTTGTTGTTTGTTGTAATGTAAAGTGAGTGTTGTGATTTTTAAATAAAAATGGATTTGGACAGGATTGACCTTATTGATTTGGAAGATTTGGAAATGCTGGAGACGCCCATACAACGATGACCCCATACTCATCGTCATAGAATCAATCCCTTTGATATGAGTGACCAAGATTTCCGTTATAAGTATAGATTTACAAAAAGCTTTGACGAAAAAATTGTGGACCTGTTGCAGGAGAACTTGTCGCAGGATCCTCGAGGATGCCCCCTAAGCCCGGAATTGCAAGTAGTTTGCGCGCTACGCAACTGGGCACGCCACGAAGTACGTAGAAGTTATGTCTTATTATTCTATTGAAGAAGATAGGCACTTATGTAGGTAAAATAACAAATTTATTGATACTTCCTTGTTTTATTGGTACTTAGATTCAAGACGATACTGGTGATTTACATGGAGTGTCACAACCTGTAGTCAGCAAAAGTTGCAGAAATACTTGCGCGAATGTCTCACAGATGGATAAAAATGCCTGCAACTTTGAACCAACAAGAGGAGACCATGGGGAAGTTCCGCACAATAGCGAATTTTGCATCCAACAGTCATTGGCGCTATCGACTGTACTCACATTAGAGTAAAAAAAATAAATGCTGATGGTGGTTCTTTTCTTTTCTTTTCTTCTTGAATCTTGGTAGAGCAAAGGTTTTAGTTGAAGCTACGGGGAAAACCCCCGGGATTCACTTCACTTCTTTTCGCCCCGGGTAAAATGGTACTTTCAAACTTCGCGCGCATAGCTATTTCAAGCTGACACTGTCAGAGAAACTGTCATTTTTGACATAAAATAGCTTCAGACGTGTCCAGCGAACCGAAATGAACGAATGGTTTTACATAAGTTTTCGTTTAATCTGTGCATATTATTTAAACCTAGGTTGATCTCAGGTTTAAGAAAACCTTCGTTACTCGTCGTTTTGTAATAAGAAACGGTTTAGACCTCGGTCTAACTTTAAACCCTAGACTACATAGTTCTGGTTTAAACCTAGTTTTAAGTCGTTTTTTGTAATAAGACCGATTATCTTTGTCATGCCATATACAATAATTTAATGGGAAACTATTTAGATCGTTTAATAACACCACCTACGCACTAAATTTTCTGAGAAAATGTCTATCACGTCTTAGGCTCGTATTCAGAGACCATACTCAAGCGTGAATCATGTCTCAAGCTATGTTTCCATTGGGACATTACTAAGTTTCCATAAATAACAGTCAAAAATCGATGCTTGAGCTTAGCCTCAAGTCTAAGTGAGGATTTTGAATATGTCCTTAGTCTCTAAGGCGCAATCGTGGTCATGTTTTGTTACTTTTTTTATGTATGTTTTAGGTATAACAATTGTCTCTCGGTCTAGCTTGTTCAGGCTGACACACGCCTATCGAGTCGCTAGTGGATGAGTGATGAGTTTTCCAAGTTATTTATAGACGAACAAAAAGTTATTATAGCGTTTTGTGATAAAAGCTTGATGAAGCACTCATGGTATAGCTTGCCTAGTCTTTATTGATAGATCGACGTTAGTGACATTCTGCGCAGTTATATAAAATACGGGTGACCACGTTCACTCATCCATTTTACCCATGACGGAACGGAGACGGTAATGCGTTTGGGGTGAGAGGTTGTTTGTTTGTGCCATGATTGTTGCCATTTTCCAGCAAATCTACTAGTCTAATTTTGATGCAGTCCAGAACGTCGCTTATCTCCAACGATTTATCAAAAGTGGAGATGTGATGAGTGCACATATTTTTTTATTTTCTGGCGTCTTATTTCCATATTTCGCTTCACCGTTTTCAACACTCGTATATATTCTGCTTCGCGAAGCGTAAGTAGGTACTTGTAAACAACCATTCATTCCCATCCAAGGCAATGTTCCTTCCTGCAATATTTTTGTGTAAACTACACTATAGGGAGGGCTTATCGCTTGCGAAACTTATGCTCAAGTCCAAACTGCTCTGGGATGGAGGCAATGTTATGAAAGTTTTTTGGGGTCTAGGGTTTTTGATAAAAATGTTTGTTAGAACATAATAGTAGACTGGCAACTGGAAATCTGTGCTCTGCCTACCCCCATGGTAAAGAGGCGTGTTTTGTGTTGTTGTTGTTATAGAAGACAAGCTTGTAATTATTTTACGAAAATATGTTCTACACTTGTTGATATACAAAGCTGTTTTCAAAGCAAGTTCTTTGTAAGTGACACGGGTAATTCACACATAAATGATCCAGGATTGTCTGTGATTTCCTTGCCCTTATAAGCACTGGGCATAAGATGTTCCTTACTGACCCATCTCAAACGTCATATCAGCATTCTCTATACATGTTCAAAATATTTATTTCCAGAAATAGGAATGAAGAAGATTGAGTTTTTTCAAGCACGTTACACTTTAATATCGTTTCAAATCATGGAGCGATTTTTTTTTGACGAAGCTTGCGATAGAAGACTTTCTTGAAAGATCGTCGAAGTTAAGCAACGTTCTGAGCGACCACAACTTGGATGGGTGACCGCAAGTGGTACTATCAGCTGAGCACTTCCGTGCTTCGGAGGGCACGTTAAATTGTCTGGAGGCCTTTAGGCGGCTTGAAAACTCCGTCACCAGAGTTGGCCACTTGCTCATACGAACGAACGAACGATGGGGCAATTTGGATTCATTCGAACTATATTAGCCAATCCAAGCGTTAAAGCGCACGTCTTGAAAATCAAGGGAATAATCACTTACCTACTCTACTTTTAGGAAAACCTTTGCGCATAAGTGGGCTAAGAGAGGTTAATAAAGTAGGCCGACACCAACGATTGCTATAATCCTGGCACTTTTTCACCGTGTTTACTTTTACTACATTCTTACACTATTAATTTATTATTTATAACATTAATTATTACCAAATGATTATTTTATATAATTGGTACTAAGTATAAACAAAGAACAATCACAGCAGAATAATTATAAAGTGTTATGCCTTTCTGTTTACAAAGCGTCCATTATCAAAATGGCAACATGGCACGCTGCCAGCATCAAGTCCTCAGCTAACCACTTGTGGCGGCCGCGCCAACATGTTCGTTCCGCGCTAAATATGAACGATGGCTGAGATTGATCGACCAGTGATGAAGCGATGGTTTTCAGTTTTTACAACCATGTCTAAGTTTTCTTATTTCAGAGCAGAAAGGTAAATCGAAGCAGTATACAAAAACACGGCCAGTCTCAAAAACCCAATCTTTGTTTTGGCTGTACTGTGTACTGTGGGTAGATATTTGGCATTACTTCCATACAACACATAGGCTACTTTTTATATGGGTTCCACGCGAACAAAGCTGCGGGTGAAAGCTTGTACGTGAAAACGTGAAAACTAAAAAAACCGGAAACTGAAAAACTTGCAACATTTATCTTTATGATTTTTAATAAGTAAATTGCAAGAGACCTAGTTTCTCCATTTAGAATCCTCGTTCTAAGTAAAAATTTGCATGTAATATACTTGTATAAGTACCTATGGTTTGTGGTTAGGTACACAATTCTTGTTACAAATAAAATAACAAAAATGTGTATTTGCTATATAAAAATAAGGGTACACGTTTCGATCGTTAGCTGTACACAACATAATGTTGGTTTGTAACATTTTGGCATCCAAGTAAAATTCTATACATTAGTTGAACAAAAAGAGGAACAAGGAGGCTTTCTCATTGATTGGCCACGGTGCCTGGCATCCTGCCATTTTACTTTGCAAATAAATCAGGCAGTTCATTGCTGGCTACTATACTTTGCTGTAAAACTTTATCTCTATAAAATGAAGTTATTTTATTACTAGCAGTGCGCTATGACTGTGTTCAAGTTATTTTTTTTGTATACAAGGAAGAATATTCCTTTCAAAAGTTGAAGGTATTTTTAAATTGCCTATTCAAGACTCATTATACTTAAATTTACACTCTTTATTTATTTGTATATTATATTATTGTGACACTGTTAAAAAGAAACATTTTCAACAAATGTTCATAGCACAATCTATTGACCTTCTTTAAACATATAGTTCATACTATAGATTTCTAATCTATAGTATGTATGTATTTACAAAAAAAAATGTATCTATTCTATGTAGTATATCAGTCATCTGGTAACCATAACACAAGCATTAAGTTGCTTAGCTTGGGACTAGATGACGCCGTGTGGATTGTCCAAGGATATTTATTTATTATTATTATTTACCTATATAATACCAAACATCATGCAGATTGAGAATAATTTTAATTTTTTGGTTTCCTATATATTATATGTGGTTCTTTTTTTATAAGACTCCACGCGTTGCGATCTACACTTGTTCCAAGTTGCATTACAATCGATATACTCGTTAAAGTGAAAAAACTAACTTTTAAACTTAAATTTTATATTAATAGAAACTTTACATACTCCATAATTTCACTTTCAAAACTATCGTGAGTTGTATTAGACATTATAATAGCACCAAGGAAAATTACTCACGTTAAATTATTGTGTGAGACGCGACCGCGAGGAGTGACCACACTCATATACCCAGATGAAGATTCTCCGGAAGAATCGAAACATTGTCGGTACCTATCTAAATCGACGATAATTTTACGTGAG
The DNA here is from genome assembly GCA_963582015.1 of Xanthorhoe designata. NCBI lineage: Eukaryota > Metazoa > Arthropoda > Insecta > Lepidoptera > Geometridae > Xanthorhoe > Xanthorhoe designata. Next base: position 5,232,613 of record OY757053.1, read on the forward strand.
TAATTTTCCGTGTGCTATTATAATACTTCATGATGCTTTTGTTAAATCGTTGTTCCCAAAATATGGGGAAAACATCGTGTTTTTAAGCAAAAAATCTCAAAATAACCTACAGATAGGAGATTAATCAAGTGTGTAACTTCCCTTCGGCGACACGGCTCATTGGGGCGTGTAGTGTCCACTAGCACTATACCACTGGACGTAAAAGTATTTAATTATAAATTTAAAAATCTTACGAAAAGTTACGACTTCGACGGGATTCAACCCACACCACCAGGTTCTTGCCTGATTCTTTCCCTGGTGTAGGGAGTCGCGTTAGAACAGGCATTAGAATCACCTAGCATGTAAAACGAAACTTAAGTGATCCTTGAGGTCCTACAAGAATAAATGATTTTTCTTTCTTTCTTTCTTTCAAACCCGCGTGATGCAAGCGATCGCCTTTTCGTCGGGCTGCCTTGAAACTCTCGGCCATCAAATTAAATCAAATAAATGTATTTTTCAGATCATACATTTTACATTATACATTTTACATCCAAGGGGATAGTCAGAGTATTTCCAAAATGTACCTACTAGGTATTATCCACTTTTTCAGAAGTTAACATTTCATACGTGAAAGGATGGTGCAAATTATTTTTTGTAATGAAAATCTAGTGTCCAGTAGTTGTACACCCTCCACATTCCAGTGTTTGTTTTCACAACAAAAGTTTTCGATATTCTTCATAACAAAAAGGTTTCTATGCCGCTCAGATTATGGTGAATCCTTTAACTCATGTATATCTGAGAGTGGGTGGGTACACTCATATTAAATATCGCTTAATTTTCCTAAAAAATAATATTTTTGTGCTTTTTCTGTTTTAGGTTTATGTGTTTTTTCGTGATATTTACCTTATTCCGTGACAGTAACATTATTTATTTTGTTACTTATTCTAATTAATCTGCACTTTTCATGCAATTTACTACAAATATTATAATATTAAACTAAATGCCTGAATATCTGAGTTAATGTCTGGGGATCCAATCGTAATTATGTTACGTTTTGTTTCGTAAACAATTCCTGCTAGATATTTACAAAGCTGACTGTACATACTCTTATCTCAGAACGTGTTACGAGATTGACTATTTTTTGTGAAGATTAGACTTGTTTACGAAGTTTTTTGATGAATACGGCTCAAAGAAAAACCTCATTGTTCCAAACTTTGCGTAATCAAATGAGATTAAATTATAATATAAAACCTAGGTTTTTTCTGAAATATTATAGCCACAAAAAACCACAAAAAAGTTCAAACTTCAAGGCCGAAATAAATTCAAAATGAAATGAAGCAAAGACGATGAATACACCAACTATCTTTGAATGAGGTAAGACTACGACTTACGCGTTGGAACAGGAATTAGAATCACCTAGCATGTAAAACGAAACTTAAGTGATCCTTGAGGTCCTACAAGAATAAATGATTTTTCTTTCTTTCTTTCTTTCTTTCTTTTCTTATAGTCTGCAGCCAGACTACGCGGATCGCGCACGAAGCCGCGATCGACCGCGACACAGGAGTGTGGATCCCATTCGCATATTCTTGGCGGATTTTTTGTCAAGCGACGGGTAACGAACTTGCTGCGTCTTGACGAGCCTTCACCCACTGCGCCACAGAGGTTGATAAAAGGCGATTGCGGACTTGTAACCTGTCATGTCACGTGCTTCGGAGGGCATGTTAAATTGTCAGTCCCGGCTTTTAAAGTCGTATGGCCATGGCGAAGGCCATAAGGTGGCCAAAAACTCCGTCACCAGAGTTGGCCACTTGCTCATACGAACTAACTAACTAAATAACCTGTCACGTATGGAATGCCAGCTTTTCAAAATGTGGGCATAAACAAGACATCTTCAAAAGACCTTTAAAATGAAAGATCTGAAATAATGTCTACCGGTTTTTGGGATACATCAGCGATTACATTTCGTTATGTTTTTCAAGTGCCTTTGTTCATCGATGCATAACAATGTAGCATAATGACGTGACGTCTACGTGAATGAGTGGCGTGAAATGTAATAATGTCGAAGCGATTGTAGAAAATACGTCGAAATTGGCCGCACCGCGGACGCACGCTTCAGTAGAGCCTTCGTCTGCTGAGGCCTGTTCACTTTAGACGACTTACTAGAACGTATACTGACTTGTACTAGCGTTTGTGGCGTAGCATGCTTAGATGTTCTTGAAAGCTTTTGAATTTATGCGACGTTGATGATGCACAATTTGATCTTAGGTGGTATTAACATGATTGCTGTCACACTGGAAACATCTAAGTCAGGAACTTCATCTAAATTCTAAACAAACGTTTAACTTTTAAACAAACACAGAGCATGAGTCAATAAGAATGTCAGAAAGATGCAATCGAGTTAACGAATTCCTAGTCTTTGACGAACGCTTTTAAAGCTACCTTCTGATGTGTTTCTTACAATACCACGCAAGGGCCATCCGAGTTACTAACTTCGTCTAAACAAGCACCTAAAGATTTCTATTCAGTCGCTTACACGCGTTGTTATCGCGATATTTGATACAAGTATAAAGTAGGTTAGTACAATACATTGTTACGTTTCATGAATAAGGCGAGTGTATTGTTCTACGAGTAGTACAATTATGTGTTACGCAATGCAGAGTGTTAGACAGCTAGGTGCCGAAAACTAATGTTTTGAGGATTACAAACACGATACTCATAACTTATGTGATTTTCTTGTTGTAAATTACTCTATAATTCTACAGACACATTAAAATTTAAACACTAGTGGCAATTCGGAGTGTTGCAAAAGCTAAACTAAACTAACTAAAATTAATGCCATCCTTTTTATTCCAATCGCTATGAAAGGGACGGCAACATTTTTGGTTAGTTAAGTTTAGCTTTTGCGATACTCTGAATTGCCACTATTGTGTATTTAGTGATCCTCGAATTTCTAAATGTATAGATTACACAAATAAGACCCAGAAGCGCTCGTGGCGAAGCTAGCTAAGACGTTCTTGATAGATCATTGAAGTTAAGCAACGTTCTGAGCGGTCACAACTTGGATGGGTGATCGTATTCGCATGGTCAACTCCATTACCACTCCAGTTGCCTATACGAACTTACTTACATAAGTCTGGCGGGTCATCTAGCAAATAAATTGAATAGTAACTCACGAAGGTGGTGTTCTGCATAAGAGTTTTCGAGGTCTGGTTGGCTGCGAACATGAGGCTGATGCCGCCCCAGAAGTCACGGTATACGAACTCATCGCCTGGAAACAAACATAGTGGTTACCATAACACAAACATAAAAATGCTTGGGACTAGTTGAACCTGTATCTCTTCTTTTCTCTATCTCTATCTCTTTTCTACATAATAATGAAACTGTAACACCTCGATGTCTGTACAGTTGAGATATTAATGAAAAACGAATACTGTGGTCTTTAGAGCAACAGAAGCCAAAGAAATGGTAAAATGTTTGTCTGTCTGCCTGTTAGGCTAAAAATAGATAATCATACTTTCGTTTGCTTATAAATAAATGTCTATTTCAGTTGTTTATTTTAACCAGAGTTTTATAGCTCAACATCACAGTCTATTTACTAGCAAGAAAGCCAAGATTTGTCACAACGATCGGTTAAGCTGTTAGCAACGTCCGTTTAATAGTAAAACTCGCCCAAATCGCCGTCCCTTGGTAAATAACGGTTATTGGTGTAACCGACATTAATTGCCAAAGATGCGTATCATGGGCTGTATATTTGATACAGGGTAGCTAGAGGTTTGACTACACTGACTGTTGCTTTATTAGCTTGGAACTTAGGTACATCACACGCAGTCACTCCGCGTTTGTATCGATGCAAACGCATACAAACGCGTGGCTAAAAAAAAGGAAAAGGGCAAGCTGTGGCCATGCACACTACTCGTTCGCTTGTAAAACGCGTTGAAAGCAGGTGATGCGCTACACAAATCGCGCAGTGACTGCTCGTTTTACGTGGTGTGCATAAGCTTTTACAGCGACGTGATAGAATTTGTGGTTTTTTTTTCGCTAAAATAGTCTCATGACATTACACTGAACTATTCACTTGTCAAATTCCACGGGATATAGTATCACAATTGTCTTGTGAAATAGTTTCCGAGATCGCATAAGTAGTTTTGGTTACTTATTATATTGTACTATATAAATAGCTAGTATACTTTATAAAGCTGTTATAATTCTAATTTTAATAAATAATTTTCATATTATTGGGATTTTATTGGGCTTAAGCTTTAATGTAAGTATAGCATTTATTATGGCGTCGGTTCAAACGCAGCTTTATTAATATAAGTTGTATATCAATACCATATATTACGCTGTACAGGGTTTAATAGCACTATAGGAAACTTCATATTCTATGAGGAAATTCGGTTTAATTATGGTCATAAATTTAACTTACCTTGGAAGCGCAAATATAAACCGATAATAACCTTAAATAACATGTTTATGTTGATGGAAAATTAAAACTTTTTCTATTCTATTCTATTCTATAATTTAATTCGTGTAGTCAAAAACGATTAATATCTAGAAGACAGACAAAGGCCATACACAAAATCGTAACCCGTACCAGATAGCCTGGATAAAATTTCTTGGATAAAATTGATGTTTTAAAGTTTCCAGGCTATCTGGTACTGCGGGACAGGGTTACGATTTTGTGTATGGCCTTTGTCTGTCTTCTAGATATTAATCGTCTTTGGTGTAGTATTGCAAAATCATTACCTAATAAATATTTAATGATGAGTAGCGGTCTCAAATCAGTTCATCAAAATAAAAAAGTATCTAATGCATTGAACTAATCCTAAACAACGATATAAATTCGACTCATCAAAATAAGCCGATTCATATCCGTTCGCTAAGGAAATCCTACTTGAATTGAACCCCAACCCCGTATTCACAACGACGCCCAACTTACTGTAAGTAAAGCGGGAATCTCTTTATTGTTGACTATCGTCATAATTGACCTTCTTGGCCTTAAATAACTGGGTTTATTGTTAATTTTTGCTTACAGGTCTTTGTTCTTTATACAATACAATACAATACAAATTCATTTATTTTGGAAATTTACAACATAAGTACATTTAAATGACAGATATAGGTTTGACGATAGAAGATAATTTAAATATAAAGATGTTTAACATAGTTATTTCCAAAAATGGTCCCAACTCAGCGTGTGCGGGCCGTAAGGCATTATAGGTCTTTTGTACCATGGAGTATTAACTTAATTTTATATTTTAAGAAGGTGTTTGTACCATTCTTCACGCAAATAACTTTCCAAGGCCGTGCTTGATGGGCCAGGCAGGATCAGTAGTCGAGGCACTCGTGTGAATTTGTTAGACCATTGTTGGACGCAAGAAGGCTCTAACTAATTCACACGAGGAAGTGTTTGTGAATACGGGTAATGTAATTATACTAATGGATGTGTGTGACGCGCGGTGGATCCGAGAGGCTAATATATAACTTAAATGTTCAAGGGTTAATATGTAATTCTAGAACTTAATTAACGCCTAATGGCCTATTAGATACCTAAAACGGCGATTAATTGAGATAGCTATGTTTAAAAAGGCTTATATAGGTATCTGGATGTGTAAACGAGTATGTTATAAAAAGGCTCTATATAGGTATCTGGATGTGTAACTGGTTTCAGGCCAAATCAGTTTTTCCTAGACCAAATCTAAAAAAATGAAATGAAATGAAAAAAATATGATCACGACTGTATCTTGGGAGCGGTAGACATTTCTTTCAGATATGATAAGATAGACCAAATCTGTTCCCATAAATTAATTCGTTTGTTGTTAGTCTTTTTAAGACGCTAATTTGCAGATTTCTTTTTTATTCTTTATTATATGAAGGTCTTTAATATCTATTTAAAGAAAGAAAGAAAGAAAGAAAGAAAGAAAAAATCATTTATTCTTGTAGGACCTCAAGGATCACTTAAGTTTCGTTTTACATGCTAGGTGATTCTAATGAAAAAAACAGACCAATGCTCTTGGGAGGTAGTTTGGGGCTAGTCAGCACAAGCCTTTTTATATTATGACATCGAGTCCATTACTACTTAAATATTTAAATGTAATAATTGGTTTGATCACATATCTTCATAATTTAACACAACAATATATGTTTCTTCGAAACCAATAATAAGTTAAATAAAATGATACAAAGTTTAATCGAAATCTATTTATCTTTTTAAGTAAGATCCGGTCCAATCAGACAAAACCAATATTTAATTAATTGGTACATCTGGGTCAAACAGAACCGCAGCAATTCAGGGGTTGTGGCGTAAATTTACATAAATTAACATTTTATTATTGTATTCGAGATACGAGATTTTATGGGATATGGGATTATTTTTAATTGCCAACTTCATTCGTATTAAAACATATATATAATTTTGAATAATAGGAAAGGGATAAACTTTTGAAATACGATTTTTTTTATCAAATAACTAATATAAACGAATACCGAAAAAAACATTTCTCGCTTTTGAAATGAAGTATAGCTGAAATATTTTTATTAAACTTTATTATGAATGCTTAGATAAAAGTGGCGTTTGAAGGAGAAGGCTTATACCCAGCAGTGGGCTATAATTTGAGCTGTCAATGATGATGATGATGATGAATGCTTGGAGACAGACAAACAATGTCATAAATTCTGCACAAAAACAAAAAACTATAATACTAATTTGTTTTGGAGCATTATTTACCTTAGGCCTTTATTCATAAAGAGTTGTCAATAATATAGATTTAAAGACTGTTTTTTTCTTGTTCCTCTTATGGCAATGAAAAGAGATAGCAACAGATTTTATATCCTTTTTAGCTCGTTCGTTCATTCGTATGAGCAGGTGGCCAACTCTGAAGACGGAGTTTTTAGGCCGCTTAAAGGCCTCTGTCATTCTAGCCTCAAAATATGTCCCTTGTAAGTGACTGTACGTAACCACGTATTGGAATAATGACGTCAATTCGGTGTCATATTCAAATTACCAGGCTCCCATAATCCTCAGGGCATTCTGAACCTTATCATGTATTCAACAGATGCTGTTATACTTAATTACTTAGTTGGGAATTACGCTGAATAGTTATAATTCGGGTAATCCTAGTTAAAAAGTTTGTGAGTATGTTTGTATGACGACCTATATAGCGCAGTATGTGAAAGAACGCTTAAGATGCAGAGGTTGCGGGTTCGATCCCCGCTACAAGACAAATGTCTGTATGATCTGCAAATATATATTTCGAGTCTGGGTATCTTCTATGCATAATATGTATGTATTTACAAAAAAGATATTTATTTAGTATTCGTCAGCTGTGTGGATTGTCCAAGGTTATTATATCGAGGTACACCCACTCGGTCAACACGGCTCTTATATTTACAAAATTTTTGAAAATTTGTAATTGGCCTTCATGTTCAATATGTATTTCTTTAAGTATTGTTATTATATAACTGCTTTTCTTTGTGCCTAGCTGTAAGTTTTCCTAAAATTGTTAAATAAATAAAAATAAAAAACAAGTGTACCTGTTTTATTTAATTTCAAAAACATCTTAAACCTGGTATATAAATTTAATTGGCATAAGTTGTTTAATTCGACTTTTACGTCTTAAACTATTGAAGACAATATGTTGTAAAATTTAATATTACCACATTTACATAGGAAATTTTGTGGTATGATAAATAATTTAATAAATAACGCGTTGTCAGCAACTTTGGTAATTTCGCTCGCAATTTTGAACATTTATTTTCTTTTAGACAAGATGGTGACACTTAAGATATGCGGCTAATGAAAGACGTTTACGCTTAGCTAAAAAATATTTTGAGCTACGGCGTAACGTTGTGCTACGCTGCGCCGTAGCATAGTGCTACAGCGTAGCATGGTTAGTATAGTACTCAAAATAATAATAACAACCAACAGGAATGAATTACGTTAAAAATATATCGTCGATTTAAATCGATTTTTGATTCACCTGGGCGCAGAGACAAGTGACAAATGTGTCGTATACTCGTATCTATCATCGCTACACCTTTGATTTGACATTTCTGATCGCTCGAGTATTTTAAATTTTTTTTTTAATTAAATTAAAGTTAATATATTATATTATTGTAGAAATGTAACATGGCTAGGGCAGCTGAAAAGTGTTTTATCTCAGTATGAGATCACGAAGATTATGATCCTTAGACATCGGTAAAATGTTTGTATTTAAACTAATTTGATATTTTAAGGATCATTTTTATTCGTTTATTGTATGTTACACATAATTTCATTAAAAAAGTGAAAGCACTCATGGCATAGCTTGCTAAGACGTTCTTAAGATTATGTACCATAGTTCTTGAAGTTATAAGCACTCATCGCATAGCTTGCTAAGACGTTTTAGAAGTTATATATATTATATATAGCATAGTTTCAACTCTCAAACATAAGGCAGCACCTAGTGTAAGAAACTACTTTAAAAAGTTAAACCATAAAATATAGCTTTACGAGCCGTGTCCAGATGGGGCAGGAAGTTTGAAGCTGCATTTTCATGAGCGATTTGTACGACATTATAACTTCGGCGATTTCAGTAAAGGATATCTTTAGAAAAGTCTTAGATTTAAAACTATAGTTAAGACTGCCTTTGTTATTCATAGTTGAATTATAGGCGTCTTAGAGCTCGATATTTCAGTATTTTAGTAGACGCCATCTCTTTCAATTGACATTTAGATTCCTCTAATGCTATGCCTATTTGACACGTCATAAATATTTGACTAAATGCATGTTTCAATAATTTCTGCGGTTTTGCTTAACTATTATTTTTCTTTATTATTTTATTATTTTTCTTATGATAATACAACATCAAATACTATAATCACAGGAAATAAAAGGTTTTTTTTTTCATATGAACGACGGGTGTATCAACTTTTCAAAAACCCGAAAAGAATTTGTCAGCCACAGCTTTTGCCAAACAAGAATTCCTGATATTTCACGAGCTCGTCTTCATTTTTCATCCGTCGAGTGACACTCGATCTTTAATAAATACTTACCCGCGATCAACGCTGAAAACACGGCCATTTTTCATGAAGAAATAATAAATTACTTTCTTTTATGAATATGTACACTGGGGATCTGATCAACGTGACTTCGATACAAAATGGAATAGGATCATTATATTACAAGCAATTTAAAACATTTTCTCATTTTAAAATGTTCAAGAAGCTTCGAAGAGAGCAATTTTTGAAATCGGATGAGTAGTTACGGAGATTACCCCAAAAAAACAAACCAACTTTACCTCTTTATAATATTAGTATAGAAGTATAGATATTATACAAATATCAACAACTCCCTCGACAACTCGAACTTCAATCGATACGTCCCGATCGTTTAAAACGTTAATTCACCGTTTTTACGAGGTCGTAACGTCCCGTAAACGTAGTTTATTGACCAATTCGCTGTTGGATATCAATTTATTGCGGTGCGATAGTAAAGTTAGGCTCTTGATGTCAAATGCCTTTCTGTACGACACAAGAATACACGAAACAAACATATTATGACATGTTTTCTAAATGGTGAAGGAAAACATTAAGCGAATTTTCTTTATGGTCGATTTAAGACACATACAGCCGGTTTTTCAAACGCTGATCATCTCAAAAATTAACTGGCGAATTGTGAAATCAAATGACAGTGTCGAATTTGTTCCTAATTTGACACTTGTAGTATAGGTCGCGCCGCGCACGTAAAAAGAGCGCTGAGGGGAAGTAGAGGGGGTATGTTTGCGCCTGTGTTTACTCGCTGGCGAACCAATAGCACTCGCTAAATCAATGGTATGAAGTGCGCCGCTTTACCTCTCCACCAATCATCGACCACGGCGCAGTTTGACAGCCAGCGCTCTTTTTACGTGGCGCGATCTATAGTAAGGATTTTCTAAGATGTGACAAAGTGACATAATTAATAGCAAAGATGTAAACACCACAAACGTGATCACAAAACATTTATTATCAGAAACTTAATGTGAGTTTCGTTGATTTAACTCTCATTTACGGATTACAGGCCTAAAGTTAAGTCGTTCATCATTTCATTGTTTACATTAAAGCCATCTGACAACTTCCGCCGGAAATAATTACATTTTAAAGAGTTTTCGTCGAGTACTTTATAGATTTTTTATGTTCGTTTGTTTAACGGCTTTGGGGGGAGAAATTGAATAAGTCTTTGTTTTATGAACTCGTTTTAAGACTTGAATTGTCAAGAGCATAACTTGTAGAGGCTTTAAAATGTAATATCTTCTCTTTTAATTATAGATCCTAACTTTTAGTTTTGCATTCTACACACCATTTTTTTTTATTTGATACCAAGCTTGCGTATATTTGCGAACATTCATCATAGCTAGAAAAGTTCCAATTTCCGCAAGACTCTTTCTAAGATGTGAAAAGAACTATTGTGAACGTACTAGGAGCACAGAAATGATAGAACGTTCTCTTATGAGCGCTGCGCCCGAATTAGAAATACGAGCTCAGTGGTACACTATGACACTATATGAGTTGCATCGAAAAGTGTCTTAATTCATAAGAGAAAGGCTTTATTGTTGGCCTCACAGCTCAACTGGTAAAGAGGTAGTAGTTCTGCTTTCAGATCTGAAGGTTGTTAGTTCGATTCCCATCTAGAACAAACATTGTTGGGATGAGCTGTGAATTTACACATGTTTAATATTTGTTTTAATCATAAGCTAGCTATGAATTAAAATATTACTAATTAAAATAACGTTTTTCTATACAAATCAAGTGGTCAGTCGTTTTATTAATAAACAACAGTTTTACATATTTTTTCAAGTTCTTAACGTTGGTATAATTTTACTTTTATTGTGGCAGTCCAGAACAAAGGCAATTGTCCACCGCCAGTTAACCTAATTTAGTTAAGCTTAGCTCGTATAGTTAAGCCAGTTTTTCATACTTGTGCATCCAACGCAAACTCTGCCAGCTACGCTTACTTTTTCCCAGTTTATGCGAGCTAAGCTAAACTAAGTTAGCTTAGCTGACGGTGAACGATCGCCTTAAAAGTGCCATCAAGTTACCGTATTCACTTTAGTGACTTTTGTTATGGCAACTTTGAAGTGAGTGTAGTAAAACTTAACTTACTACCCCAATAACATTTGAATCCAGGATTTTATTGGCATCTAAAATCAAGAACATCGATGCAACCTTTATTGCGAGCCAAACTGTACATACTGAGCTTTGTATTGTTGTCCAGAATGTCCCTTTACCGTTTGCGGCGAAATGTGTTTTCAAAGCTTAAAATTTAAGTGCAATAAATTCGGTCTCAGAAGTTTATGTCAAAGAAAGTATTGTTAAAATCAAATACTTCAAAATTGTGTAAGTTTTATCAAGTTGGTTGTTGTAATTTTAAATTTGACAATATAACTGTCAGAACTTACGCTCTAAATAACTTAAATAGCTTTGTCGAAAGACAAATCAAAGACAAACTCAAGTTAGGTAAAGTTAAAACTACACTCACTTTAACTGTATCTCATATATCTATATTCTAACTATTAAACTCCTTACAATATCTAAAGTAAACGTGCAATATTCTTCAGATTTAATAATTTCACCGCCTAGTCAACCAACTTACTGGACACTGGCCTCCCCTAGGATTCTAAACTTACTGTAAATAATCTACTATAACCTTATGAGCTCCTGGTACCGGGAGTCACCGAGCGCTTTGATTTAATACTTTTGTAGTGAATAGGTACGTTCCTAGACTTTCAATAGCTGAATCTAGATTATTATTATCTGACTAATATGAACTAACGAGAACGAAATATTGACAATAATCGGTGCTTTAACCGAAAATCATCTTACTGATAGTTTCGTCTTCAGCGGCATAAGGCTTTGTTGCCGAGTGGTTATAGCAGCCCGGTTAAAGAGCGATCTCTTGTATCTAAATAATTCCCAAATACTTGGTGATAGTAGAAAATAAATCAGGCACAGAAGCGTGTGTATCATAGGCAACGAATTAAATATAATCAAACCAAGGCCTCATAATACTGCAGTGTCGTAGCTAAAATCGATTTAAAACTGTATTGCAGCGGAAACCACAACTTTTCATTGAATTTTAGAGTTCAACATCAGAATTTACATTTACCGTCCACAAGATGTGGAATTAAATTCGCATATTTATAAAAATTAACAAATACGAGTTGACTTTATTTCTCTGGGTTCCGTACTACATAAATAAACTTGCGTAAACAAGGAAAATAATTTTTAAAAGTTATTTCGCTGTTCCCAAGTTGTGGATATTGGGAAAAATCGCAGTGACTGACGGTTCTTGATAATTTAAAAACCTTATATTACAGATTGACAGGAGCCGAATTGAATGAGTGGGATAGTGCCTCGACTTTCATGGATCAATAGATGTAGAAAGTCGTGTTGGAACAGGCATTAGAATCACCTAGACCTCTGTGGCGCAGTGGGCGAAAGCCCGCCTGAGACGCAGAGGTTGCGGGTTCGATCCCCGCCGCGAGACAAATGTTTGCATGTTCTGTAGATATTCGTTCCGGGTCTGGTTGTTTTTCTATGTATAATATGTATGTATTTACAAAAAAAAAAAATGTATCTATGTAATATATCAGTCATCTGGTTACCATAACACAAGCATTCAATTGCTTAGCTTGGGACTAGATGACGTCGTGTGGAATGTCCAAGGATATTTATTTATTTATTTATTTATGTAAGATGAAACTTAAGTGATCCTTGAGGTCCTACCTAAAATAAATTTCTTTCTTACTAGATTTTTCGTTCCGAAAAATTATGTGCGCATTAAAATGAGCTCTAACGATAGAGGAAAATGCAGTGAAAATACCAGATATTATTATAATAAACTACACGTATGTCACGCTGTATGTCACGCTTGCCACTTATGGAATACTAACTTTAGGTAAAGTTCAGTTCAATTAAATGGACGTCTAATGTCTATGACTACCTCCTTTGACTATTTAAATAATATCTAACGCGCCCTGGATATACAATCGTGATCAAGTTTCATCTCGTTTTCTTCAATGAAAGATCTTCTTAAATCTTCAGAAGCATTAGGTAGAAACATGGACTCAAACTTGACAAAACAAAACTAATCTTGTACAATTTTATTATGCCGAGGGATTACCAATTTAAACGCAGAGCCCTAAAAAACTGTTGAATTATTAAAATCGGAGAAAAGTTCGTATGAAGCCATTAGTGGAGCAAACAGCGCGAGCTTTTAGCTCTCGTCAAATGTACGGATAGAATATTATGTTTTAATTACTACGGATAATTTAGGTTTTCCTGTTAGCCTTTTTATGAAATTCCGGACAGCGTGTGTTATTTCGACCTGGTGTTACAAGGGGTGGGAGGGGTCAAAGTTTTGTGACGTCACATTTCTAAATTGCAAAAAATACTCTTTTAAATACTCATATACTCGTATAATTATCTTATAAGATACTCTTATGAGTTCAAATATGGCCGGTTGCGCTGTATTTGAGATTCGTAATATCATTTTTCAATTATCGAACAAAAAATTAAAGTGATATTCTGCTTTTTATTGTAATTTTAAAAATGGGTTTCAAATATCTGGACTATAAAGTTTCTGCCTTGCAATAGTATTTGAGTTTGGTAATATTTTCAAATTATCGAACTATTAATTAAAGTGATCTTATTCTACTTTTTATTGTAATTTTTAACATTGACATTTTATCTATTTTTTTCTATCCACGCAAGCGACAGACAAAGGCCATACACAAAATCGTAACCCTGATCCCGCAGTACCAGATAGCCTGGAAACTTTAAAACATCAATTTTATCCAAGAAATTTCAATTACTTTTTAGTTAAAATTACCTAAATTTTTTTTTATATTGAATATTGTTGCTACCTACTAAGTACTAAGTATTGAAATTTCTTGGATAAAATTGATGTTTTAAAGTTTCCAGGCTATCTGGCCAGGGTTACAATTTTGTGTATGGCCTTTGTCTGTCTTCTAGATATTAATCGTCTTTGGTAGTAGGTGCAGTAGTAAAATAGTAAAGTCGTGATAATTCATGACTTTTACTTTAAAAGCACTGCTTTATTTCAATAGAATTCTTTCAGCACAATAGAATAACAAATGCTACCCATTTAATTTAACTAAGATACAACAAAGAGTAGGTAGTCCTAAATAAAGAAGGTACAATAGCTTTTGTGCCGACCTACTGTAATGTTGACTTTAGGTCTTTCTTAAATGAGGTGTAAGGGTTCCCTACAAGTGAAATTACAGTTTGTAAAGGCTCCGAAAAGCCGTGTCGAAAACAAACAATACAAATTGAACTTGCGTAGAAATACCGGGATGGAATAACCCATAAAAATACCACCCATAAATGTTATTCTATTCTATTCTATTCCATAAAAAGTAGTCGTGGTAGCAAATTTCATTGTAATCCGTCCAGCCGTTTGAGCGTGAAAGAGTAACAAACACACTTACATGAATACACACTTACACACACCCAAACTTTCACCTTTATAATATTATAGTAACATAAGTGGATTACATATTCCTATTTACATATCTTTTCACGCTAAATAAACATCTTCAAAAGCAAAGTTCAAACACAATTTCGTTTATCCGCTTCAGAAGTTATGTAGGTACACAAATGCTTGTTTTATCTGTTGCCTAATCCATGTTGAAAACTTTAAAACATTACCAGCAAATGGAAGCGAAGAAATATTAAAAGGACTGTCTTAAAAGCTTTGAATGAAGTTGTTTGATTGGCGCTTTTTACAGTTACAAGTGGCAAAAATATTATTTTCAACCGACTACAAAAAAGGAGCAGTTTCTATGTTGCACTGTATTTTAATGTAGGTATGTATACCGATTTTTCTGTCAATTAGTGAACCGATTTTTGATATGTTTGAAAAAGTGTTCTTTCGAGGTGGTCCCATAATAAATTCGAGGATGGGACAGGATACTCTTATAAATAATTAATATAAAAATATTTTTTATATTAATTATTGTTAATATTTTTTAAATATGTTTTCAAGTCGCGATAGTTTAAAAAGTTTTATAATTAATATAAAAGTGTCTTAAGGTCTGTAATCCTGCTAGAGATCAAAGAGTGGTTCCATCGAAGAGACACCAGCCCCTCTCGTAGATCTTCCGACGATCAAATAATAAAGGGACTGACTGTTCATCATCATCATCATCATCATCATCATTTTCAGCCTGTGTCAACCCACTGCTGGGTGTAGGCCTCCTCCAATGACTGCCACTCGTTTCGGTGTTGACTTGCTGTTAGGATGTGAAAATACAGAAACCGTTCCACCAAAGAGGCAGGCTCCTTATTTAAAGACATTTAACTGTTTGGATTGGCAGAATATAATAACGCAAGCTGATAAATCTTACCAGATATCCAAGTCCCATTCCATCTTAGAGGCACCAGGTCATCACTCAAAAGATCCTGAACCCTCAGCCGTCTGCCCCGGACCCTGGGCCCCTCGTCTGGAGGTGTCAGCAGCACCACTGACGTCACGATCAGCGCCAGCACCGCCACGATCACCAGGAGTGCGATGAGGATCCCCCTCCAGTTCCTCTGGTTCGGACTGCCCACCACCAGCTTCTGAAAACATGGTGTGGTTTGGTCGGTGGTTCTTTTTGGTGGTAACGATGTACTTAATGGCTCGTTTTGATGCTTACTATGAGTTTTTTATTTTTTATACCACTGTACACTGTGTGGGATTGGGCTGGCCACGTTAGCTGGATTCAAGAAGACAATTAAAAAATATCTCAACTCTTGGGTTCCAGACGATGGAATGCGGTGTTGGCGGAATGATCACCTTCGAAGAAGTTAGGATTTAGCCAAGGACAGGGATGGAGGGAGATCTTCGCCCAGCAGTGACACGAGAGAGGTAAAATAATACCACTGCTGTTCAAATGTTCCCCTAAAAGTAACATTAATTATGTAACTATTAAAATAGGTACCTACATAAAATCCCTGCCCGCTTTAAAAGTAAATGAAAGTAGACAAAGAATGAAGGGTATTGTGATAAATTGACTGCTATACACGATACACCGAAAAAACCCCGTTAAATGGTTGATGGATGGAAAATGCTTTGTGAAAACGTTGTTTTTGATTTCAATGGGTATAAGCTCTTTTTGTCGTGACCGAACTGTGTGTCATCATCATTTTTCAACCAACTGTAGAAAACTATCCCACATCCTAATTATTACGCGCAAGTTTGTATGTCTGGATGTATGTCTATCGCGCCTAATAATAAATAGTCGTAATTACGTTTATTTCGGGTCTTCAGATAAACCTGGCTCTTAAATCTCATCTTAAACTCCTTCAGGTATCTGTCAAGTAAATGAGAGATAATAAGGAGTACCTTCATTACAGAAAGGGGAGCCACCCTTCACTTTATAGGGCATTTGGTTAGCGGAGATTTTAAGGCTGTTATAGATGACGGGACGGGCTGACATCTGACCTGTGATACTGAATACTGGGTTAATATTGCAGTATAAAGGTTGAGTGCAATGTCAGAAAGGTTCTTGTAGCCCGTTTGTTTTCAAATCAATAAGTAATTATGCAAGAGGAATTCTTCTAGGCACGTAAAACTGTGAGTGTGAATTGGAGACGTAAGCGAACATAATATTTGGACTTACAACGAATCCATACTAAACAACTCACTTTATGTCGTAAATAGTATAATTTGAACTTTTATACCAACCAAACATAGATTTGCTAATAAATTATGGGTAGTAATTAAACGAGCTTCTTTTTAATAGCATTATACGCCTCAGAAAATATAACTTACCTTCTAAATTACTAAGTCGGCCACAACCAACGCGCGTCTGAATAATAGTATTTCAGACACTAGTTATCTTCTATGTAAGCCACTGTAAATATAACTCAGCATGGTGGTTATTTTTTAGCATTTAAATTTGTGGCATGCATTCAAATAGCAAACTTCTAAAATATTAATATATGACACCAAAATAGTAATTCTTTTAGCTTCTAATTTTATAATTTAGCATGTTTAAAATGTAAGTCATCCTACATTTATCAATCGATAAATTTACCTAAAATTGTCATCAAATAGTATATTAAAGCCACTACTCATAACTTTATTTTCATAATAGTTTATGAGAATCATGTTAGTATTCATAAATTTTTTAAACACTTCATTTTGAATAAGAGCATTGTGTCTTCTCAAGCACAAGGCAGCATAGGGAATGTAACTGATTTCGATCTTGGTGGCTGATTACTTTTTATCCACATTTTATTGGCGCTTCGGCGGCCGCTACCGCGGCACGCTCGCTACGCTCGCTCGCCTCGCGAGTTGGTAGTCACTGTTCAAACCTAACCTAACCAACTGATTTCGATCTTGGTGGCTGATTACTTTTATTCCACATTTTATTGGCGCTTCGGCGGCCGCTGCCGCGGCACGCTCGCTACGCTCGCTCGCCTCGCGCGTTAGTGGTCACTGTTCAAACCTAACCTAACCAACTGATTTCGATCTTGGTGGCCGATTACTTTTATTCCACATTTTATTGGCGCTTCGGCGGCCGCTGCCGCGGCACGCTCGCTACGCTCGCTCGCCTCGCGTGTTAGTGGTCACTGTTCAAACCTAACCTAACCAACTGATTTCGATCTGGGTGGATACAACCTAAGTAATTTCTGCTACTATTATTACATATGAACTATTGAGGACAGACATAATAAAACACGTTATTTATAAACATCAATTTGTGTATAGAAATACAATCATTTATATCTCTCTGATTGGTGCAAATGGCCGGTTGCTGTCAGGTCGCGCACTCGCGCCAAATCGTACAGAGGCTATTTTCACGATAAAAGAATATGAAGTATTATTTTACATGCTAAGTTATAATTATTGATGTTGTCTATTGAAGCTTGAATATTTAATTTTTGAGGAGCTTGTATTGAAGCTGTAAAACGTAAAATGGTGATGAGTTGCAAATTCCGTGGCCGACTTAGTAAATTAGTGGGCAATGTATAAATCAGAAGGACAAGTAAAATTAATTGTTGATATTGACTTGACGCTTTCTTTAACATTTTTAGTTGGCGTTGTAAAGAAGATAAATTAGTTTATTAGAGGCTATGTCAAATTCTCGATGCTTAGTTATTAAATAAGAAGTTTGGCCACGTGGCCAAAAAAAAATTCTGTGGCCGGTTTTATTATTTCTCATAAATTATTTGGTAACAAACTTTCCTTTTGTTACTATTCTGATTATCCTCGTTCGAATTGCCGCCCCTCAAGCTAGGCGCAATGACGTCACTCCCGTTGCGTTCGTTCAAAGTGACTTTTATAAGATTTTGTAATATTTTAGTAACGCTAACATGACCAAATTGAGAACATTTTCGAGAAAGGCCAGGTCAGAAGTACCCTAAACTGGAATGAGTCTATGAAAAATTTAATGAGAGTGATTGAGGCGAAAGAAGTAGCCCAGTTTTTCATTTTTGAGCTTAAATAAAACAAACAGACAAACATTCGGTCCTTTTCCGTCTCGTAACGTTAAAACAATCTCTTCGGATCACGATAAAGTAATTCTACTTAGGACTGAAATGCCCTTGAAAGATTTATCTTTGTGATTCATATTTAATTAGTTTTAAATTTCGTTACTTATAATTAACTTAGTGTTGCAACTTTACAAGATTTTAGCATCATCATTGATATCACAGTACAAAATAAGAATAAATAAATCACAAGTTTAAGTACCTATATCATTAAAAAATTATGTAACACAAAAACCGCTAGAACACGCTAGGCACACTACACGGAACGACCGATCTTCCGTGTAGTGTGCCCGTTATTTGTATTTTATATGCAATAACATGTATTGGCGTTCCGCCGCCGAAGTTCGGCGACGGAATTTCGGTCTAGTGTGGCAAAGCACTTATTTTTGCATTCCGCTCACTATATTCAATGTTGATGGTAGGTTTGTTTTAGATAAAAAGTACAAACAATTTGCCCTTTTCGGACGTACAACATTAAAAATACTTAGGTTTATTTATTATTATCGACAGTTTCTGACGTCAATCACAGCTCTTTAGAGATTCAGGCTTTACTAAGTTGTTTGAGAGGATTAGGTCCATAATCCGACTAGTGGCACACTACTGCCCGTCTGTCCGGTTACATTGAACGAGCCCATTAGACCGTTACTCGACGCTTCTGGTTACTTGATTTTCTATAGATTGGGTAGAAAATTTCTTGACGTAGGAACTTCGACGAAAAAAGCTTCTGGTTACTTGATTTTCTGTAGATCTTAGGTACATTTCTTGACTAAGGAACTTCGACGAAAAAAGCAGAGCCTTTCAAGGATCACTCGATTAAGACTTATCATATCACACACATATTATAAAGGTGAAGTTTGCGTGTTAGTGTGTAAGTGTGTTTGTTACTCTTTCACGCTCAAACAGCGGGACGGATTTGACTGAAATTTGGTAGGTACCTACTAGGATTGCTTATAATCCTAGATTAAAAATAGGCTACTTTTGATCCCGGTATTCCCACGGGAATGAGAACTATTCACCGCGGGCTAAATTTCATTTAAAATTCAAACCAGCCACAGCAAATATAAATATTTTAGACAAATTGAACTAATGCGCCATTTGAACTGATGTGAAGCCATGGCGGAGGGGGTCTCTATTTTGTCTCCGAAATTTTATACCCCTAAAATAAAAATCTATAAATTGGGTTTTGATAATCATCGATTGCCCGTATAATCAGGATCTATAATATAAGGATCCCTAATATAGTTACGGCTAATATCAACATCCCTAATGTTTAAAATACATAAAATCATTCTCAATAATAATATAATCCATAATGTAACTAACTCATAACTTTATTTTCATAATAGTTTATGAGAATAATTTTAACATTAGACACAAGGCAGCATAGGGAATGTAACTGATTTCGATTTGGGTGGCTGATTACTTTTATTCCAAATTTTATTGGCGCTTCGGCGGCCGCTACCGCGGCACGCTCGCTACGCTCGCTCGCCTCGCGCGTTAGTGGTCACTGCTCAAACCTAACCTAACCAACTGATTTCGATCTGGGTGGCTGATTACTTTTATTCCACATTTAATTTGCGCTTCGGCGGCCGCTGCCGCGGCACGCTCGCTACGCTCGCTCGCCTCGCGCGTTAGTGGTCACTATTCAAACCCAACCTAACCAACTGATTTCGATCTGGGTGGCTGATAACTTTTATTCCACATTTTATTGGCGCTTCGGCGGCCGCTACCGCGGCACGCTCGCTACGCTCGCTCGCCTCGCGCGTTAGTGGTCACTGTTCAAACCTAACCTAACCAACTGATTTCGATCTGGGTGACTGATTACTTTTATTCCACATTTAATTGGCGCTTCGGCGGCCGCTACCGCGGCACGCTCGCTACGCTCGCTCGCCTCGCACGTTAGTGGTCACTGTTTAAACCTAACTTAACCAACTGATTTCGATCTGGGTGAATTCAACCGAAGTTGTTTCTTTTTTACATAATTTATAAACGTTCGAAAACATTATTAATCGGAAGTGGAAGTATTATGATTCTTTATTATTATGACACATATGTTTATAACGATTAAAATTAGGGATTATAACATTAGGTAACATAAATTTATGAATTAGGAGCATAAGGATGTGTCCGTGAACTTAGCATATCATGTCCCAGCATATCATGTTTTTGCGATAGTTCTCTTCGCATGCAGATGAGTTCTATAGTTCCTGATACTTTTCAGCAATAGTTCTGGCGTTTTTAGCTGAAAAAAACACGTTTAAAAAAATGATATGCTAACTTCCCGTAGCATATCATTTTGCAGCAAATCAAAAATAAATGCTTGTTCCAGTCGCATAGAGGTGTGTTCTATAGTTCCTGATACTTTTTAGCGATAGTTCTGGCGTCAAAACGTCAGAAAAAAATAATTTGTAAAAATAATTTGCATAGTTCCACGAAGACAAAAAGTTAAATATATCTATTTTAATCGTATCAAACTATTCTAGAATACCAGAACTCTTTCGTTTCTCACATATCCGTAACAAAAATAGAACCTCCAGTTCGAATTGAGTCCAGAACAAACGCTTAAGTGCCAGCATATCATGGTAGAGTAGTTGAAAAATCGAAATATTCAAATTTGACTAAGTCAAACAATCCAAGAAAGTCAGAACTCTTGCGTTTCATATACATCCATAGCAGAGCTACAACCTACAACTCGATTCAAGTCCAGAACTAACGCGTAAGTACCAGCATATCACGGTAGAGTAGTTGAAAAATCGAAATATTCAAATTTGACTAAGTCAAACAATCCTAGAAAGTCAGAACTCTTGCGTTTCATATACATCCATAGCAGAGCTACAACCTACAACTCGATTCAAGTCCAGAACTAACGCATAAGTAACAGCATATCACGGTAGAGTAGTTGAAAAATCGAAATATTCAAATTTGACTAAGTCAAACAATCCTAGAAAGTCAGAACTCTTGCGTTTCATATACATCCATAGCAGAGCTACAACCTACAACTCGATTCAAGTCCAGAACTAACGCGTAAGTACCAGCATATCACGGTAGAGTAGTTGAAAAATCGAAATATTCAAATTTGACTAAGTCAATCAATCCTAGAAAGTCAGAACTCTTGCGTTTCATATACATCCATAGCAGAGCTACAACCTACAACTCGATTCAAGTCCAGAACTAACGCGTAAGTACCAGCATATCACGGTAGAGTAGTTGAAAAATCGAAATATTCAAATTTGACTAAGTCAATCAATCCTAGAAAGTCAGAACTCTTGCGTTTCATATATATCCATAGCAGAGCTACAACCTACAACTCGATTCAAGTCCAGAACTAACGCGTAAGTACCAGCATATCACGGTAGAGAAGTTGAAAAATCGAAATATTCAAATTTGACTAAGTCAAACAATTCGAGAAAGTCAGAACTCTTGCGTTTCATATACATCCATAGCAGAGCTACAACCTACAACTCGATTCAAGTCCAGAACTAACGCGTTAGTACCAGCATATCACAGTAGAGTAGTTGAAAACTCGAAAAATCCAAATTTAACTAAGTCAGACAATCCTAAAAAGTCAGAACTCTTGCGTTTCATATACATCCATAGCAGAGCTACAACCTACAATTCGATTCAAGTCCAAAACTAACGCGTAAGTACCAGCATGACTTAGTTAAATTTGGATTTTTCGAGTTTTCAACTACTCTACCGTGATATGCTGGTACTTACGCGTTAGTTCTGGACTTGAATCGAGTTGTAGGTTGTAGCTCTGCTATGGATGTATATGAAACACAAGAGTTATGACTTTCTAGGATTGTTTGACTTAGTCAAATTTGAATATTTCGATTTTTCAACTACTCTACCGTGATATGCTGGTACTTACGCGTTAGTTCTGGATTTGAATCGAGTTGTAGGTTGTAGCTCTGCTATGGATGTATATGAAACGCAAGAGTTCTGACTTTCTAGGATTGTCTGACTTAGTCAAATTTAGATTTTTTGATTTTTCAACTACTCTACCGTGATATGCTGGTACTTACGCGTTAGTTCTGGACTTGAATCGAGTTGTAGGTTGTAGCTCTGCTATGGATGTATATGAAACGCAAGAGTTCTGACTTTCTAGGATTGTCTGACTTAGTCAAATTTGGATTTTTTGATTTTTCAACTACTCTACCGTGATATGCTGGTACTTACGCGTTAGTTCTGGACTTGAATCGAGTTGTAGGTTGTAGCTCTGCTATGGATGTATATGAAACGCAAGAGTTCTGACTTTCTCGAATTGTCTGACACAGTCAAATTTGAGTATTTCGATTTTTCAACTACTCTACTGTGATATGCTGGTACTTACGCGTTAGTTCTGGACTTGAATCGAGTTGTAGGTTGTAGCTCTGCTATGGATGTATATAAAACGCAAGAGTTCTGACTTTCTAGGATTGACTGACTTAGTCAAATTTAAATATTTCGATTTTTCAACTACTCTACTGTGATATGCTGGTACTTACGCGTTAGTTCTGGACTTGAATCGAGTTGTAGGCTGTAGCTCTGCTATGGATGTATATGAAACGCAAGAGTTCTGACTTTCTAGGATTGTTTGACTTAGTCAAATTTGAATATTTCGATTTTTCAACTACTCTACCTTGATATGCTGGTACTTACGCGTTAGTTCTGGACTTGAATCGAGTTGTAGGTTGTAGCTCTGCTATGGATGTATATGAAATGCAAGAGTTCTGACTTTCTAGGATTGTTTGACTTAGTCAAATTTGAATATTTCGATTTTTCAACTACTCTACCGTGATATGCTGGTACTTACGCGTTAGTTCTGGACTTGAATCGAGTTGTAGGTTGTAGCTCTGCTATGGATGTATATGAAACGCAAGAGTTCTGACTTTCTAGGATTGTTTGACTTAGTCAAATTTGAATATTTCGATTTTTCAACTACTCTACCGTGATATGCTGGTACTTACGCGTTAGTTCTGGACTTGAATCGAGTTGTAGGTTGTAGCTCTGCTATGGATGTATATGAAACGCAAGAGTTCTGACTTTCTAAGATTGTTTGACTTAGTCAAATTTGAATATTTCGATTTTTCAACTACTCTACCGTGATATGCTGGTACTTACGCGTTAGTTCTGGACTTGAATCGAGTTGTAGGTTGTAGCTCTGCTATGGATGTATATGAAACGCAAGAGTTCTGACTTTCTCGAATTGTCTGACTTAGTCAAATTTGAATATTTCGATTTTTCAACTACTCTACCGTGATATGCTGGTACTTATGCGTTAGTTCTGGACTTGAATCGAGTTGTAGGTTGTAGCTCTGCTATGGATGTATATGAAACGCAAGAGTTCTGACTTTCTAAGATTGTTTGACTTAGTCAAATTTGAATATTTCGATTTTTCAACTACTCTACCGTGATATGCTGGTACTTACGCGTTAGTTCTGGACTTGAATCGAGTTGTAGGTTGTAGCTCTGCTATGGATGTATATGAAACGCAAGAGTTCTGACTTTCTAGGATTGTTTGACTTAGTCAAATTTGAATATTTCGATTTTTCAACTACTCTACTGTGATATGCTGGTACTTACGCGTTAGTTCTGAACTTTAATCGAGTTGTAGGTTGTAGCTCTGCTATGGATGTATATGAAACGCAAGAGTTCTGGTTTACCGAATTGTTTGACAACATTAAAATTATTTTTTCGATATTTTAACTACTCTACCATGATATGCTGGCACCTATGCGTTTGTTCTGGACTCAATTCGAATTGGAGGTTCTAGTTTTGTTACGGATATGTGAGAAACGAAAGAGTTCTGGTATTCTAGAATAGTTTGATACGATTAAAATAGATATATTTAACTTTTTGTCTTCGTGGAACTATGCAAATTATTTTTACAAATTATTTTTTTCTGACGTTTTGACGCCAGAACTATCGCTAAAAAGTATCAGGAACTATAGAACACACCTCCATGCGACTGGAACAAGCATTTATTTTCAATTTGCTGCAAAATGATATGCTACGGGAAGTTAGCATATCATTTTTTTAAACGTGTTTTTTTCAGCTAAAAACGCCAGAACTATTGCTGAAAAGTATCAGGAACTATAGAACTCATCTGCATGCGAAGAGAACTATCGCAAAAACATGATATGCTGGGACTTGATATGCTAAGTTCACGGGCATCATAAGGATGAACAATACCTTATTACAAACTATAGTTATGGGACCATAATATTATGGATTCCTATGTTTCGGAGACACTTGTTATTGATTGTGATTTACGGGCAATCGATTTTCGGAGACGAAATGGGTTCCCTGGCGGGAGGCCTTTAGGCGGCCTAAAAACTCCGTCACCAGAGTTGGCCACTTGCTCATACGAACTTACTTACTTACTGATGTGAAAGTATGTCAAGATCCAATTTCACAGGAAAAGTGAAGGATTTGTGTCCCGTAGTGAGAATTGAACTCGCACCTATTAATTTGTCACTGTGCCGTCACGCCACCGAAATAACGACTCTCTTTAGAAAATCCTTTGATACGTCCATATGAGCCAACCTTTGAATAAAATAACTATCTCATTAAAACCAACATGGATGTTAAAGTACAAAAGAAAAAAAAATGTCTATGGATAGCATAAAACTGGTAAAGTGGCTTCATGTGTCGTTAATCTATGGACGCGTAACGTAATGGCGCCCATTTACCCGCCAAAATGGCCCTTTCCCGCGCTTTATTTTCTAGAACTGTCAATCATCCGAATTTTCGGTAAGGTTTTATCCAATATTATATTCAATTAAATTATAAATCAACATTTTAACACAACGATTTACACTTTGTCTCGTCTAATTTATCTGGTTATGGCGTGATTAAGTCAAAAAACACCCACCACCTATCAGATTTACAATAATAGTAGAAGAAAAAACTCTTTAATATAAAGCTTGTGAAACATTAGACTACAAAAACTTTATTATTCATCCACTTTACTTGACTATATCAAATTGCATCTCCCACTAGAGATGGGATAATGGATTTTCCTCGTCCCATCTCTACTTAGCTCCGCAAAAATGTGGGAATATATTTCCCAACCGCTAATTAATGAATGTTAGTGGAACGGGATAATTCATCGTTATACAAGTGGGTTTTGTTTTTTATGCAGCATTTGAATTTGAGAATCTATACTATATATAATTTTATAAAGAGGTAATGTTGGTTTGTTTGTATGTTTGGGGTAATCTCCGAAACTACTCATCCGATTTCATAAATTCGTTCACCAATTTGTAGCTTAGACTTTCCGAATGAACATAGGCTATATTTTATCAAGGTAGGTACCACGTAAGCGAAGCCACGGGCAAGTAAGCTAGTAGCTTATAAAACAGGCTAGTCAAAATATAAAAAGGGTTTTAGATTTAGATTCATACATAACTAGCTTGATTGCGGAATCTGTTGGTAGCTTTAATGGTGTAGGAAAACATCATGAGGGAAACTCGCGGCTTAGTCAGCCTCACACGTACTGACCATTGTCTTTCCTGTGGATATGGCCGGCTAAGCTGAGAGGATGGTTTAGGTGCTGGGCAAGCCTATTCCATCTCAACAATGTCCCAGGCACTACCATTGTCCCGTTAACGTATTTTTTTCATTTTGGGACTGCACAGCTTCGTGGTGTAGCTTGTAGGTAGGTAAGTAGATGTTATTCATAGATCGTTGAAGTTTGGCGACATGTCCTATCGGCCACAATTTTGAATGGATGAGTAGGTTCCGCAAGTGGTAGGTATTAACAGCTGAGCGCTTCCGTGCTTCGGAGATTATCAGCCGTGACTTCAAGGCACGTTAAATTGTCGGTCCCGTTTTTTAGTGGCTAAGATTTTAGAGACGTTAGATCTTTTAAATCCGTCACCAGAGTAAGTCACCAGCTCAATCGAACGTACGTAAGAAAACAAATAAGCAAAGCCACATGCGGAAGCTAAAGGTATTATAAGACTGAATTGAACTAGTCACGCTTCCGTAATACCGACCCTCTTGTTATGATCAATTGTCAAGGACAACCTTAAATATCTATCGATTTTCTGGTTACAATGAGCATCGTGACCCGGCTATACTTTGCCGACAAGATTATATTGTTTAAACGATTATTGCCTGCCACCCTCTGTGATGCCTAAGGAGAGGGCTGCAAAACCACGTATAAAGATCTCATAGGTGCATATACGTTACCTATTGTGGAGCAACATTGCAACACTAGGTAACCACTTTTAACTTTTCTGGCTACTTGTTACTATTGGTTGAATGTTACTCAACGCGTACATACAACCATAACATAAATTAACTAAATATAACAAAAAACTTTCAGGAACAAGCGAGTTCCACTGTTATGTTCTCAATCTAAAACCAACGGAACAATGTTATCGATTGTTACCAATGTTGACTGTTTTCAAAAGATAGGCAACATTACATAAATTATTTATTGACGACCTCTGTGGCGCAGTGGGCGAACTTGTTTTTTTTTCTTTGGACATTTCACACGGCGTCATCTAATCCCAAGCTAAGCAACTTAATGCTTGTGTTATGGTAACCAGATGAATGATATAATACTTAGATACATTTTTTTTTGTAAATACATACATATTATAGATAGAAAAACATCCAGACTCGGAACAAATATTTGTAGAACTTGCAAACATTTGTCCCGCGGCGGGATTCTAACCCGCAACCTCCGCGTCTCAGTCGAGCCTTCGCCGTAAACCGAACAAGAATATTCGTGACATATATTTCATCTCACACATGTTATAAACATTGGTTATTAAACTGGTAATTTCGTGAATTTCCAGCGCTATCGCTGTTGAAGCAAACATTCAGCGAGCGATGAAAACATCCGGACTGCAGCTTTCATAGAGCTATGAATTCACAGATGTGCTTGGAACATACTAAAAACTTATATTTTATAGTGATTAGTATAATCACTATAAAATATAAGTTTTTAAAATATTGTTTGTTATAAAATATTGTTATAAATCTCTATAAACGTTTGTTCGTTCGTGAGCCAATGGCCAACTCTAGAGACGGAGTTTTTCGGCCACCTTAGCCTCCATCATGGCCTTACGACTTTAAAAGCCAGGACCGACAATTTAACGTGCCCTCCGAAACACGCGCTCAGCTGATAATGCCACTTGCCACGTTACCTTGACACAAATACTTATGTTACTCATGACATTTTCAATCAATCCATAATGTTTTTTAATTGGTGTACTCTTAAAAATGTTGTGTGTAGAGTTTGATATTTTTATCCCAAGTTAAAACAGGCAATAGAATCACCTAGCATGTAAGACGATTTTTGGTAAATAAATATTTTTTTCTTTCTTTCTTCAATCTTCAATCTGCGATCTTCTCTCTCTTATCTCAGATCTGTCAAAGTTGAAAAGTTACGTAATAAGCCACTTCTATCAAACTGCTAGCTCTATGGCACTCTAAGCAATTACAGCATTCGATTAGTCAGTACAGTCGTTAGCGATGTGGCGGTTACCGGTGTTAGCTACCTGCGTGTGCCTGGTGTATAGCAAGCTTGCTTCTGAAGATGTCGATGATTCTGGTAAGGAAGCCCGCAATGTATTATGTGCATGGTATAAAACTCGCAATGGATGCAGCAGGCATAAGAATCTGTTGCTTTTTTCAAATTTTAGATGCTTTAGGTTATAATTACAAGATGTATGTTTGTATGGGCCACTAGGCTAACTCCGCTTTTTTCTGATTCTTTGGTTTGGAAACCTACTAAAAAGAACCTACCTATAATTTTTATTGTACGTAGCAACACAACGTAGTATTTATAATACTAACTTAATAATGTACTAAGTATATTCTGAGTAATCTCTAAAATAAACAACGTAAGGATTTCATATCATCGTTAAATAAGCCTGTTTTGTAGCAAAAATATATGGTCCATAATCGTCTGATTTGGGTACCCAAAAGTTTTTACCTCTGAGATTAAAACTATTTTTGGAACACCCTTTTTAATGTCGGCTGAAACCAATAAAAAAAACACGGTTATTCACGAGTGTATTGGGATAATGCCTCCATTTTTGTTTTAGCACATTCATTCTTCACGTTTATTCACTTTTATTGCCAAAAAAGTGACACAAAAACACACTCTCTGACCGGGATAAATTGACAAATAATTGTGAACTAGTATCCGCCTATGGCTTCATTGGCGTCGTTCTTACCCAAATACAAATAAAGACCCAACGTAACAAAAGTAGCCTATGTGTTATTTCAGGTCATGGACGATGTATATTCCAAGTTTAATTGAAATCCGTTCAGTAGTTTTTGCGTAATAAAGTTAGTTCGTATGAGCGAGTGGTCAACTCTGGTGACGGAGTTTATAGGCCACCTAATGGCCTCCGTCATTGTATAACTACTTCACAAGCCAGAGGCCGTACTCGGGATCAACGAAAAAGAAGTTTCGTGTCAATTTTCGGGGTCAGCTTATGTTGGTGGATACTGAATTCATAATAGTTCACCAACATAATTGGAACCCGAAAATTGACATGAAACTTCGTTTTCGTTAATCCCGAGTAAGGCCTCTAAACGGATACCATTGTGACCGCTCAGAACTTCAACGATCTATCAAGAACGTGTTAGCAAGTCTCGCCACGAGCGCTTCAGTTTTTGCGTGAAAGTGGGTTAATGGAATTTAAAGTATCCTTTGGGGCTACATTCGCGAGCCTGGTTATATTCTCAGCCTATTATCTATATCCGTTCCAATTGTTTCCGACCCAAGCACCACGACATCATAATCCACAAAGCGTTATCGCGAACAAACAGCCAACTTGTGCCGCAAGCAATCGCCGCGCTTCGATAAACAAGCTTGTTATCGGAACTCTACCCGACTTGGGTTGTGTTTGTGTATGTTGTTAGGTGTTTTGTACTACGACGTAAGTACACCAATTAAAAAATCAAGTCGAACTGAACAAAATAATATTAAAATAAATTAAGAAACGGGACAGTGAGATCCTATTTACAACGTTCTCTTGACTTACAAATCTAAAAAAAATATGAAGGTGTAAAGTTTATCTGTTCACATCTGAGAATGTATTTTTTTTTTATGTTTCTTTAATCAGAGTTACCCTTTGGCTGATACATACATTAAATCTTTAATTAATTTGATAACATAACACAATAACCGCAGTACCTACGAGCGTTGTAGCAGGCCGGGATAGATCTTATTTGCATAGGAATGCTGGCTGTATTGATTGCGGTCGCTAAGAATACCTTGGCCATTACCTTGGCACGACCGTCCTAGACAAATCTTTGTCTATTAAGTAAAGGAAAATAATAACAACCTCTTACTGAGGCCAATCTGCAAAATTTCGTAAAAATAAAATAAAAGTATTTCTCGAGTCACAAGCTTTTAGTATTGAAAGTAACCTAAGCATAATGTAATTTAATAGCTCATTATTATCATTAGATCAGCTGATTATCATCGTAATAATTACATGTCATTATCAGAATTTTACAAGGATGTCTCAGTTTCGAATCGATTAGACTATTTTCTGAAGAGTTCCGTTGAACAGCTCCTGATTCACAAGGTCTGCTAATACACAATGTAATCTATAATCAATAAGTATGGTTCTCAACTCAGTTAAACACGAAAACGTGGTACAAATGATTTAAGGAAACTTACAAACAAACATTGCATGTAATTGTTCGTTCATTCGTATGAGCAACTCTGATGACAGTGTTTTCAGGCCGCATAAACGCCTCCGTCATGGCTTAAACGACTTTAAAAGCCGGGACCGATAATTTAACATGCCCTCCGAAGCACGGAAGCATTGCATGTAATAAAAGCTTGATAAATATGCCATCAATTTCCAGGTGACAAAGACCTGGATGAGGACAGCAGCGAGCGCCTGGGCGCGGCTGGCACGCAGGTGTACAACCACCCCTACGCCGCCAGCATCCTGAGGAACGGCAGCTACGAGTGCAGCGCCGTCGTGCTCAACACCTACTGGCTGCTGACTCTGTCCAAATGCTTTGATGCGTAAGTTTTCAAAACGCGAGGTTACAACGACCTGTAGGCTTCGAAGGAAAACATGAGAATCCCTCGTTCTTAGCTGTACACTATTGAGCATGGATTTTTGAGAATAAAGTCAAAGTTGAGCTTACTACAAACCTTCTAAAACATTGTCCCAAACACTACAGCGTTCCCCAAAGTGTTGACATGGATTGCCTACTGAATTAATTTCGACCCAAAATACTTTCAAGGGTGTACAATTAAAAGCAAAGCAATTATACATTTCGACAAAGGATTAAGAGTATTGTTTCCCGAATTAAGTCAAGATTAGATATCCTTAGCATTGTTAAAAGGGTGAAAAAGGTTGAGGGAGAATTTAAACATTTAATGCTTTGTAGTTTGAGATAGACATAATTTTATCTGAGATAAAAAGAACTTTAATAATAAGTATTTGGTTATAAGTAAGAGTTCTCGAATAGGGTCCAACTAAATAGGTATAATTTTTGGCATATACTTCTTACTAGTTAATTGAATCGCTGTGGCTTCGCTTTGTAAGCGTAATAGACAAAGACTGTACTCGTAAGCACAGTAAACATCTGTTTACATCTTCAACACTTAAAACTCTGACTAAACAAAGACAAATGGGTAGTCAGTGGCATCCAAAACATAACATTAAGCACATGTCCACAAAATTGGATCCCCTTTATCCTGAAATCCAAATGAAACCTCAAAGGCTAAGCCGAAAAGGATAAAACCAGTATCGCAGTAATATCGAGGGTCACGGGACGTTGCGGAAACCTTCCAAACCTTCTGCTGCCTTATGTTAGAGCGTTTACGAGTAGTGTAGATCAGGAGATGGTGGTGAAAAACTTATTCCATTTATTAACATGAATGAATGAATGAATGAACATTTTTTATTGCATACCTTAAATTAAGAACAGAATAAAAAACAAAAACGTAGTAAAAATTTACAATGGGCGGCCTTATAACATAACCATCCTGGGCCGTCCTATGGCCATACATAAAATCACTCCTCTTTGATAAACAATGAACCTGACAGAAAAAGAAAAATATATGGAAATCAGTGGCAGACTACAGATTTTTCTGACACACAAGTCACCTTTCGCATATCTAGTTTCTATTACAAAGTTGTTTTTGCGCTTGTTCGAATAAGCACCCTACTCTGTTGGCGTAGTTTTAGGAAGCTTGAAAGCCTATGTCATGACTTACCAAGTTATTATGGTACAATTTAGTAATCCGAAGCACGTATGATGCCCTCAGCTTTTAACTCCATTAACAGATAGAGTAGTTCCAAACTCACACTCATCATCATCATCAAAAATTATACCAGGTGGTGGTTCGAGTTGCGATATTATCCATTCTTTGGTCCAGGATGACATTTTGTCAAAGTAGGCTTGGGCAAAAAATATCGATATATCAAAATATCGATATTTTTTTAGAAAAATATCGATATATATCGGCGATATTTTTTCCAGCGATGTATCAATTTTCGATATTTATTTTCAGATATCAAAATCGATATATTTTTAAAGCTCTGCTGTGCTGTCTGCTCATGCGTCACATTTTCTTTGCTTCAAACACAAACAAAAATTAATTGTTGTGTAATTTTTAATTTTTTTTTTTATGTCAAGCAATGAAAAACCTGTTTTTTTTTAATAATAAAACTGATGTCAAAATAGCCAGATGTGTATTTGCTTTAAAATTTCGAATTTTTATAAATAATTGCATATTGGGCAAAAAATATCGATATATCGAAATATCGATATTTCTTGGGCGATATATATCGATATATTTGAAAAATATCGATACGATAAATATCGATATTTTTTTTCCATTTGCCCATCCCTATGTCAAAGGCCTACGACGTAGCTTAACGACTTTATAGTCAGGATTGATAAATCTGACGTGCACTACAAAGCACAGAATCACTTAGCTGTTTCTCTTTGTGATCCCGAGTGATTGTGATCGTTTTGTGAATAACTAACCCACTATCTCCTGCACTAGTCGTGACGTATGCAAATCCGTTCAAATCCCAGCCCACGACAGGGGTGAAACGAAATAAATTTGAAAGGGCATAGACCAGCCTAGTAAATTATGTTATTATGTAGTTACTGGTTTTGGATAAACAAATAAACGTACAAACGTTGTATGTATGTATGAGCTAATTCTGGTATCGGAGTTTTAGGCTGCCTAAAGGCATACGCCATGGCTTAACGACTAACGACCAGTCTCAATAACCTATCTATCTTTGGTTTTGCTTACTGCGGGTAGATATTTGACATTTCTTCCATACAAAAAACGTCAAATAGATACTGACAGTAAGCAAAACCAAAGATAGATAGGTAATTGAGACTGGCTGTCAGAGCTGGAGCCGTCAGTTGTGTATGCCACTAGCGGTTATCAGGAACTTATCCAAATTGTAACCACTCAGAACGATATTTAACACAATTTAAACGAATTTACGTCTGTTTATCGCGATTCGGGTGCATTTGTGGTCGTAGTCACGGGAAGATAGGGTAATATTGACGACCTTTGTGGCGCAGTGGGCGAAGGCCCGACTGAGACGCGAAGGTTGCGGGTTCGATCCCCGCCGCGGGTCAAATGTTTGTATGTTCTACAGATATTTGTTCCGGGTCTGTGTGTTTTTCTATCTATAATATGTATGTATGACGTATGTATCTATTTACAAAAAAAATATCTAAGTAGTATATCAGTCATCTGGTGACCATAACACAAGCAAGAAGTTGCTTAGCTTGGGACTAGATGACGCCGTGTGGAATGTCCAAGAATATTTATTAATTTAATTAAAATCCCGCGATAAAGTCCCGTAAATTCGTTTAAAATATGTCTACAGATTGCGAACTTACCGACACATAATTTCAACAAGCGAGCGCTTCAAGCTACAAATAATGAAATACACAAAACAAGACTCTTAACTACAAAATTTCCTTCACTATTATATTGTTTGACGAAGGATGGTGGGACTCGGCAAAGGATAGAAACGGTTGGAAGAGTTTGGGGGAGACCTTTGCCCAGCAGTGGGAAGAGACAGGTTAATAAAAAAATAAAAAATAAATTATATTGTTTCTTTGCAGTGACATAGTATCAACCTACGTGAGTCATAAGAAGCTACACAACTACACTGTCAGAGCTGGCACCTCATATAACATGAAAAGAGGATCACAAAACAAGGTAACTAGGCAATTTTGTTAATAGCTGCTATATTATATGCCTGAGATTTCCTTAGCTACGCAGAAAAAACTTTAAGGACTTTAGGCATTTTATGAAAAAGTCTAGGGTAGTTAGAGGTTTTTTCTCATTTAATACGGTTTTTTTTTTTTTTTTTTTTTTTTTTTTTTTTTATATTTACAAAAAAAGTTTCATCTAGTAACATTTGGTACATGCCTACATTTTGCAGAAGTTAACATTGCAGTGACAGATTGCAAGCTCATCGACGCTACTCAAAACTTAATTGGTTTCCTCGCGATGTTTTACTTCACTGTGCTCGTGTTAATTCACATACATTTTTCAAAACTAATAATTCATAGATGCATATACTGAAACTCCGCCGTTTGAATCGAAAGTCGAGGTGCGAGCTCACTTGGCTGACACGGCTCTATCGCAAACTACAAAAAAATGTCTAAAGAACTTGTGAAGTACCTAAGTCTTTTCTACAAAACCTCATTATTCTTGCAAACAAATAGAATATCTTTATTCAATAGCCTGACAGTATTCATTACCATAAATAACTTTCAGTGTGTTTTTGTAATTTTATTTCTCTGAATCACTGTTTTCTTATTCACATTGGCGCCCCTAAACAAATGGATAACGAAAACATGCTAATTAAATTAAGACAAAATACAATAAAAACAAAAATTTCCAAATTGGTGTCAAAGTTTCTACGTAAAGTAGCGCGTACAACACGCAAGCGAAACTTCGCGGGTCTGCTAGTCACTATAAATAACATAATCTTTGTTTAAAACAAAGCGTATGCTCTCACAGCATTTTAATCTAAAACACTTTGAATCGGAACCTGCGAGAATTCTCCTTCGATTTAAATTCAGAATGCATGGAGGTAGTGCGACTTTGCCCTCTAGTTTCACAAAAGTTTCCGTTGAAATGTTAGAGCTAATGGAGCTTGTTTCCGTTACCTATTGAGTTCTGTGACACGTAGTGTGCTGCATTTGAACCAGTAACTTTGAATGAGCTTTAACGACCTCTCTGGAGCTAGGTGACGGCTGCCTGCGCGGAAGGTTGCGGGTTTGACCCCCGCTGCGGGGCAAGTATGTTCAGAAGATATTTGTTCCGGTTCTGCTGAGTACCTATTTTTCTATCTTCTTATATATAAAAAATAATCGTGGTTTTGGCTAATTTTGATCTTGAACATTTGTGGAAGTTCATAGAAGGTTTGACAATCGTCGCCATTACACATAAACTGTCAAAAATAACGGTAAATCGCGAAAACAATTGTCCATAGCCTTGGTCATGATATTGGTCGCGAAGGGACAGGCCTTAAATTTTATCCCTTATCTACAATCGTCTTCGCTATAGAAACATTAATATGTAAAAGATTTGTCATTTCTAAGAAGATTAGTTATAAGCGAAATAATCTTCGCTCATAACGTTAATCGATTCAATTGCCATTTATCTAACGGGGCAAGCTTATTTTGATCCATTTTATGTGCGTTTTATGCGGAATAAACATTTAAGTGTCATTATTATAAGGGTGCGTCCACTTGTCCGAACTGGGCAAAAAGCTTTGGAAAAGATAGTTTTTGTTGAGATCCAAAAACGTACAATTAAGATTTACATCGTGGAACTTCAATGGGATTGGGCAGGTCACGTACCTACGTCAGGTATGAGGTGTGATAACTTGACTTGACAAACGTATCATCATCATATCCTTGTTCGTAGGTTCGAATCCATGGATTTTTCGTTTCAAAAAGTTTATATGAGCTTTATCACGAGCTCTGAACGGTGAAGGAAAACATCGTGAGGAAACCAGTTTGCTTTCCAATAGCGTCGATGGGCTTGCAACCTGTCACGTATGGAATGTTATCTTCTGCAAAATGTGGGCATGTACCAAATATTGAACATACCTCTAACTAATTCAAAGCATCTAAAAATGCCTAAAAGGTTTTGAAAGAATATGTATAGGTAATAATAGTTATACCGTATCTTGGGAATAAAGTGGTGATCTTTTTTTTCTTTTTCATAATGTAACAAGCCGGATACAACCCGAGAAGTGGACAAACACTGTTACTTCTTGGGTGCCCGAGAACGGTAGGCGACGACGAGGCCGGCCGAGAAGGCGTTGGCGGGACGATCTTGACGTGTTTGAGAAGGAGTGGTGGGAGATCGCCAAAGACAAGGGTCAGTGGAGGATTTTGGGGGAGACCTTTGCCCAGCAGTGGGACATAATAGGTTAATAAAAAAATAAAAATAAAAAATGTAACAAGTATGAACATAGCCTAATATTAGTGGGAATTTAAAACGATAACATAAACCGAATGATGATGCATTTCATAGGTATCTATTATAGCAAAAGGCATATTACGATATATTTTCTATACAAATATTCAAGTGACCGCACACGCAATATATATTTATATATGTATATGCTTAGCTTGGGACTAGAATGACGCCGTGTGGAATGTCCATGTGGAATATTTATCTCTGGCTTTCATCCACAGATAAAAATGATGATCAACAACTTCGACCTGAAAGTGACAGCGGTGAAGCTGGAGACACCCCTGGTCTTCGGCTCCAGGATCCAGTCAGTGCACCTTCCTAACCCTGATGAGGAGGTGGCCCTGGGCCGGCTCGCGTCCATCGTCGCGTGGACACCCGATGGTGTAAGTTATACAGAACCTCGGAATGACTTTTAGGATTCCGTACTCGAAAGTAAAATATAAAATATAATAAAACCCTTACTTGGTTGTCAGTCTGTATGTCAAGACGCTTTTTCACAGGGGCGAGTGGAGAAAATAAGAATATTTTAGAAATACATGGACACTGGATTTTATCGCGTTATTTACCTTATTTAAACTTATTACCTACTTATAACCTTATTAACGCTGTTTCGGGTATGTTATAATTAGCCTTGGTGGCGGGAAAGACGAAAATTTTTGATTCCGATAGTTTTAATGTGTAATTTTGATCAATTTTGTACCTACCGACATTTATTTCTTTTTGTCCTAAACGAATATTTCATCAACCACACTGCGGTCACCCATCTAAGTTGTGACCACTCAGAACGTTGCTTAACTTCGACGATCTATCAAGAACGTCTTGGCAAGCTTCGGCACTAGCGCTTCAGACCTCTAGAAGTAGTTCAATGCACATTTTGAAGAAACTTTGATAACACTCCCAATACTCCCATGGGAAATCTAAAACAAATTACCTGCGAGCAATCAGTTCTGTCGATGTAACAAATTGTACCTAACGTTCATTGTTTTCCGCTACTATTTTATTTTATTTTTTAAGGATACCCAACATAGGGTTACACTATTGAGTACCATATAGTATAGGATAACTGGAAGAAGAGATTTGTGCGAATTTGCACCAATTTTATGACTTTTGAAGAAGGGGCCTTTTATTATTTTCACAAAATTGTATACTTAATTTTCATAATTTTTTAATTGTTTAAGATAAATTAACTATCAAGTTTACAGAACCTGATAGGTTCTGTAAATTTGATTTTAGACTATATTTAGTAAACGTTGTGTTAAAACCCCATAAAAAAAACACACATTCATATTAAAAGTAAATTTCAGAGTAAAAATGTTAATTTTGAGAAATGCAGTTCTTTTCCTTCATTCATTCACTCATTCGTTCTTTCAGCATATGCGACTAGTAAACGTGCCGGTTCTCGAAGCTTCGATTTGTGAAGACAACACCAAGCTGTTACCCGGACACTATATCTGTGTTGGTGGGGTGCAGGATCCTAATAGGAACTTCTGCAGGGTGAGCGATAATAATGATAACAATAATAATAATCCGGAGGCTGCTTTCGGATGCATTTTAATCGTGTTATACAGGGTAGCCGCCGGTATGTGTGTCCATCACAAAAAGATCAAAACTATCAAAAGGGCCTCTGTGTGTTGGCTTCGGCCCCATGCATGCCTATCAAAGGTCCGGGACTCCATAGTTCCGAGATACGAAAGTTGACAAACATAATAATAATTATTTATTTCAGTAACCTTAAATTTTAACATTACATCAGTAATCAAGACCCTCATACCAGATGATAGTCATCACTTCTTATTGCACTTGGATGGGTGACCGCAAGTGGCATTATCAGCTGAGCGCTTCCGTGCTTCGGAGGGCACGTTAAATTGTCGGTCCCGGCTTTTAAAGTCATTAAGCCATGACGGAGGCCTAAAAACTCCGTCACCAGAGTTGGCCACTTCGAAGTTTAATAAAGTTAAAGTTTAATAAACAAGTTTAAATAGTTATATAGTCCATGTACAGGTATTAATCTTAAAATTACCTCCACAGAAAGACAACGGAGGCGCCGTTATACAAAACAACACCCTCATTGCATTAGCAACATTTTACCAAACCTGTGCCATCTACACTCGCCAGCACGCATTCCCTAAAGTGTCCGCCTTCGCCCGCTGGTTGGACAGCGTCATCTGGGATGAAAACAACAGACCAACTGTTGCCACAGAACAGACTACAAATGCCCACGTAGAAACCACAGAAACAGAACCATCCAGTCCCGCTTACGAAGACCCGAGAACCTACATGCTTACTCTACCATACGACACTGTAAATTTACCGCTTGAGCCGGACGAAAACAACGCGGTGATGCCCCGAATAAGCCTGTACGAGTCGTATTTACAGAATTTGGCGAAGAAAAAGACATCCACGACAGAAGAGCCCCGGGAGAAGGAGTTGAGTAACAAAGAACAGGCCAAGATGCAGTGGTTTCAGAAGTACGGGAAGGCTATGCTGATGACGCAGAAGTTTGGTCAGAGGAATGAACAATTTGATTATCAATAAATGTTTTGAGATAGTACTTTTTACTTTGTACAAATGTTTGAAACATTATACATTAATTTATATAATTAGGCTACAGACACAAAGAAACATACACGTCAAAAAACTACTTTTCAGTCCGTTAAAAGTTGAGTTTGTTGAAACCCTAGGTTTTCGGAAAATGATATTGTTATATCTATATAGATATATATATAGTTTTTTGACGTGTATGTTTCTCTGTGTCTGTAGCCCAAACGGCTTGGCGGAATTTTGACAAATGTGGGCCGAACTTTCATGGGACGAATGCGGAAGAAATCCAATAAAGTAAGTATTTTATTATTGATAGTACTAAAAAGCTACTTTACTTCTTCAGTGAAATCTGACTCTTATAATGATGATAATAGATAGTTTAATGCAATAAATAGGTGCTAGGAATACTTCATTTAATTTTGTATTGTTCTGTAATACTGGTTCTTGAAACTGCACTTAAATACAAGCATGAAATAGTTTTTTTAATCTTTCGCGATCAGAACACATGATAAAACGTTATATCGGATATGTATCACTATTTACCTTTATTTAATTTTATCCCGACGTTTCGACTGGATTGCACCAGCCGTGGTCGCGGGCAGACTAAAGGTAAATATATCGTCACTGGAAATATCACTTAACGTAAGGGACAACCCCCTGTTTTTCAGGAGAGCCAAAATAAGATTTTTTTTTTGGAAATTGATCTGTATCTTTTTTTCCTGACATCCGATTTGAATACTTCAAAGAGCAAAGTATCTTAGTTTTTCAGTACCTTTCTTACTATTATTTAAAAAATTTGAAAAAACTTATGGTTTAGAAGATAGCCTGTCCCTTACCGTAAAATTCAATGTAAAGCTGTACCTTACGTTATTCAAAATGAAGGTGAAAACAGTCTGCGATGATGTTAGGAACAACATATTAAATAAAGTAATAGGTAAGTTTAGCGTAAGGGTCTTTTATTAGTTTTCATTTGTTGTAAGTACATACAAGCCTAGTAATATCACCCTTATTACTATCGAATTAGAGATCAAACCTTTTCGTATCTGTGTATGTGAGAAGAGAATAGAAATGACCTGACCAATTAAATCTACAATTTTCTATTTCGATGCCAGTTTTTCCTCATAATTAGGTTTTAAATATTAGATAATCAGCCTAAAAATATATTTTGACACCTAGTGAGTAAACAGGAGGTTTCATAACGGCTTTGCAATTAAACGCAGAACAACAAAAATATATTTAAAATCTTTAATGGTAAGGACAAGTACTGAAAACAGAAGAGGAATAGAAATATTGGTGAATTGTGTTTTATAAATAAAGAATTGGATATCCTAAGAGTAGAGGTAGACCAAATAAAAAAAACTGTACGTAGGTAACTGTAGTGAAAAGGAGGTGTTACCTACATCTCCTTCTCAGGACCAGTTGTGAGAGTATGAACTTGATAAATTGGAGGCTTTGCTAGATCAAGACTCGTGCGTGCCCAATGCAAGAAAAGCTTGCAGAATCATTAGGAGTTGACCAAAGAACAATTTCTATACGTTAAAATGCCGTTGGATTCTGTCAAAAGCATGCAATTACTCCAAGTGAATTTAACGTAAGGGACAAAAAAATTCTTAAAGATACTTACAAGTCCGTTACGTTAAATATTTATGACTAATCTGTCTAGAACTTACTAAAAAAATGTGATGTAAGGGACATTTTTTTAAAGATATCAAAATTCTGAGTATGCCAGTCGATAGAGCGTCGAATTTTAGATCGAACTGCATATTTAACTCATTTTCGACAAAATGTCCCTTACGTTAAGTGATATTTCCAGTGACGATATATGTTTTATCCTGAAATAGTTTGTAAAGCATATAAAACGTGGAAAAGCAACGCAATGGACTCAAAATGGAAAACGCGGAGTTATAAAGAATATAGCATTTTGTATAGAAACTCCGTAGGCGAGCCGCTTAGCTTGTGAATGAGTGGCTTGGAGCTCCTTGTACAAAGAACTGTGTACAGTCATCTGCAGTAATAATAATAACTTTATTTATAAATAGAAATATAAATTTCCTGGGCCACAGCTAACGCTATTCCATTATACATAATCTCGAAAATTTTAATTTATCTTTTATTTTGGCCAATAAAATATTTCAATTTCTGGCAACATAAGAAAAGATACGGCTCAAAGAAATAAATAATTTATAATTATGACTAAAACTTTTAAAACTTTCATGGTTATAAAATATCTACATAACTATCTAGAATAATAACTTTTAAGAATTTTCTTATACCATTTAAAGAAATTTCATTCATAAAACTACTATTCAAATTAGTAAGATTTGCCACCAACCACTAAGTATGTGGTTAAATTATTTTTATGGATAATTTTAAAACTATAAAATGTACATATCTTATGCAGCCGACTGTACACCGTCAATTAGGGGTCTAAAGGCACTTACGCTCAAGGTCTGTTAGGCATTGCGAAAGTCTAGAAATTAGTACAAGGTGCCTGGT
The DNA here is from genome assembly GCA_963582015.1 of Xanthorhoe designata. Classification (NCBI taxonomy): domain Eukaryota; kingdom Metazoa; phylum Arthropoda; class Insecta; order Lepidoptera; family Geometridae; genus Xanthorhoe; species Xanthorhoe designata. The sequence continues at coordinate 5,273,606 of OY757053.1, forward strand.
TTATGTTTTGCTAAAATTTAGGCTTAAAAATCTGGTATAAATTATTAGACAGAACTTGGAACTCACATCCAAACATTACAAGCATTTACATTTCCAAAACACGAAGTAATTTTCCTAACAAACCATTTTATTCGAAGCCAGTGGATTACAAAATGATCATTTCTACGAAATTGGTCAAAAGTTTCGCTAAAGTGGAATAAAATCACTTTCAATTCATTCAGATCGAATTAAGGTGAGTGGAGAAATAAAACCAACACGACAGGAGACACAGGCGAATTTAAATAGCTTTCTCACTTTATACAGATGGGGCAGAATATTGAGTCCTCAAGGGTAGCTTTTCATTTGCTTGTTAGACAGTTTTGATCTTAGGAAATCGTCAAACCAAATAAGTGGCACGAAATTTCATAAAAATAATTAAATAAACAAATAAACATCCTTGGACACAGCGTCATCTAATCCCAAGCTAAGCAATTTAATGCTTGTGTTATGGTAACCAAACGACTGATATAGTACTTATTTTTTTACTTTTATACATAGAAAACACCCAGACTCGAGACAAATATTTGCAGATCATACAAACAGTTGTCCCGCAGCGGAGATCGAACCCCCTATATGGCAATATTATTTTATTAATGTTATTTATTCAATTATTTTCTATTATTTTGATTTGATTTGGTAAGTTACTGCGGGAAAAGTGTTCCTGGTGGGAAATAGAGTCGATTAAGATTAACTTTTTTTTACAATGTCATTTGTTGGGTTAACTATACTTTTAAAAAAAAATGCCTTTTTTTTAATTTAATTGCAGAAATAGAAGTTACTCATAACACAGAGAATAGTGAAGTAAAAGGAATTATAAAACAAAGGTCTCTCTCTGCCTAGTCTCAATGTGAGTCTCGCCACATTTATAATTTAAGCTTATGCCACACTTTGCGTGTTTTGCGTCGCCAATCCACGGAATGCCTTTATATTGTTAGCTGTTGCTCGCGACTTCGCTTGCGTTAGTGTAGATTTTGATATTCGTTATCTCTCGGGAACAGTACCTACTCTTCTCTAGATACATTCTAAATAATTGTATATTTCTTTTGTGGGGCAAATCGTTGTTTTTTAATAAATACTTAATACTTCTAAAAATGTAAAGTTAAAGGTTTATTTCGTAAAAACACTAGAGCAGATGAATAACACAATGAATAAGTACATGTTTCTGACTATGTACATTAAACCTAGTTTATATATTTATAGTCCATGAAACTCTTGACCGTTTACCTAGCTTGTTAATAGTTTAAACCCCAACCCATTTATGTACACATTTTCCCCAAAACTGTTGAAAAGATCTTTGAACCCCTAAGTACCCCTATTTGCGGCAAAGGCTCTCCACATCCGAGAACTGAAAAAGAGTTTTGAATAATTACTTAGCTTTAACCTGATTCGTCGACCCGCATGCCAACGCCCTCTGATGGTGACGGGCTTAAACTTTGACGAGACGGACACGCGACGGACTGAACTAGCATCGGATGTATGTCTATGTACCTCTGTAATAGTTTTATTTTGTACTATCTGCGCGCCGCGGCGTTACCCGCGGTGAAAAAGTTCCCGTAATCCAGGGTATAAGCAATCCTGGTACCAAAATTCATTCAAATCCGTCCAGCCGTTAAGAATAACAAAGACACTTACACACAAACTTTCACCTTTATAATATTAGTGTGATAGTTTAGGAAGATAGCGAAAACAGTAATGTGGGCCACCAAGTGCAACTTCAAGGTATCAAAAAAAAGCTTATAATATGTATCGCAAACTGTACAATATATTTTTTTTTATTTCCTTGTTCAACGTAATAATAAAATAAAATGTGTTTGTTTCTTTCTTTGTACAGTGACGGTTTGAAAATGTTCGTCGGTTTTCAACTTGATTCGTTACGATACGAGTTTCAAAAGTTTCAAAAGGGATTATGTGAATACCTTTTGAAACTTGAAAAAGGAACGTCACTGCTGGTAATATGTTGGTACAATAAAAATTAATTCTTGCAATCTGGTGCAAGCGAAAACAGACTCTAAGGTGACGAACATTTTCAAACCGTCAGTGTACATTAATTAAAAAAATAAATATAATAAGTACATTTTATAAAAAAAAATAAGCGGCGGCGCTAGTTTGACTCAGTACGACGTTCTCCACCTGAGAACGTCAATATTTAATAATTCGTCAAGGCGTGTAAATATATTCTCGTAAATCTTAAAGATGTCTACGGAAGTAAGAGATTATGAAATTCATATTTGGTGCATGCTGGTATTTTACATAAGCTCACATTCCATACGTGATTGGTAGATTTGAACCCACGACCTTCGGATCGAAAGTCGAGGTAAATTCCCTCGGCCAACTCGGCTCTACTATAGACAAAAGCCATATACAATACTATCCCAACACAACATGCCGTTGAATTGTAAAGTGCTGCCTAACCCTGCATCCATTGCATACGAGATCCGTGGCTTAATCCATTTGAATTATTAACAGGTGGGTACAACCCGGCGGGAGGGTAAAACGTGTACTTAGTAATAAGGTTTTAATTAATATTCTGCGCCCTATGTGATGGGTGGACATTGTTGGGTGCGATCGACTCAACACCGGAACGAGTGGCAGTCATTGGAGGAGGCCTACACCCAGCAGTGGGTTGTGATAATGATACATCTTCGGTACCGGAATCAAAGGGGACGTCATCAAAGGGTACATAAACGTGTGATATTGGCACGTCCCGACTGAAACTCACAATCGACTGACAATCCCGGGCTTGTGGACCGTTTGTTGAGGATTCCTGGAGCTTAAAGTGGAGTGTGTATGTACATTGTCGTACACGAAGGAAAAATAACTATTATGTTACAACAGTTTGTTATAAAATTTACAAATATTTAGGTACTAAATTAAACTTCTTATGTACTACAAATTTTCCAAAGTTTTAAATCGATTCATCCATTGGATTCGAATTATGCACCTTTCTAATTTAAAATTATAGTGCACTTCGCAGCTATTTCGATGTTGTACAATAGCCAAGTGTAGCTAAAATCTACATTATCAGTCTACGGGTGTCGACTCAGCCCTAGCTTACAATGCAAAAATCCATTACTTCACACGACAAGACTAGGAGACCATAAATAACGAGAGAAAAGTCCACGGATTCCCCGATACGCAAGAAAATAGTTTTTCAAAGTACCAGGACGTCATGGGCGCGTAAGAGGCTTTACTTAAATCCGCCGCAGGGCACGCGCGGGAATAAATCCCCATCCACCGCACATTTACTGTTTATTGTAGCGAAGGGAGGGATAGAATCGAGTTTTAAATCGATTTGAGGTAAGGATTTTTGTTGAATTTAATCTTTTAAATGCTAACGGGACTTAATCGTGTTATGAATCAGTCGTGACCCCGTTGACTGTCATTCAAAACGTTGGTAAATAATGAGTTCAATACGCGAATAACGTTAAAACTAAAACGAATGAATGAATGAATGAAAAATCTTTATTGTACACTCAACTATGATACATTTAACAGCTTATGAAAAAACTAAGTAACTAACAATGTACAATGGGCGGCCTTATCGCTAAGAAGCGATCTCTTCCAGGCTACCTTTGGATGGAAAGAAATCTTAAGAAATGGAAGATTGGTTAGGTGCTTATTATTTAAACGCTACATAATGTAAGTGGTTGGTTATCAAGTCAATTGTAAACGTTTGCGTCATAAAATGGTTTATACGGTCTCTTTTATGGAACATTGCAGTATTTAACATTTTTTAAACTCGTGGCGTTGTCTGCTCAGACGTTCTTGACAGATCGTTAAAGTTAAACGACGTATTAAGCGACCACAAGTATCATTGAAGCCCGTCACACACGTAGCTATAATATATAGTAATATAAATTATAGCAAGGCATATTACGATATATTTTCTATACAAATATTCAGTAAGTAAAAGTGACCGCCCACGCAGCTATAATTTATATTATAGCTGCGTGTGTATTTGTATAGATATAGCAAGGCATATTAATATATAGCTAGGTGTGTGACGGGCTTTATAACTGAACACTTCGTGCTCAGTGGCTGGGATCAAACCAGCAACTGCATCCACTGCGCCATAGATATCTTCAAATAAGTTGAAAGTTTCACCGTTTTCATCGACATTTTTCCCAGCCCTACCAGATTTAGCTCCACAATCAGTGACGGAGTCGATAGAGCATAGTGACATTTTGTCACGCACTATCGTAGAAGATGAAGTAATTTTCTTTTCCGGCTTCGAAATAAATGTTTCTGACGATAAACTACCTTTTTGAATATAAACAGCTGTTTAACGAACATAGTATAACGGTGAAGGAAAACATTGTGAGAAATTCAATGAGTACTTACAATCGTTGTTTAGTCATGTGGCAAATGTAGACATGTTTTTGTACTTGTCTCTAACTACCCCCTTAGACTTCTTTCAGAAACCTTAAATAACTTGATTTGATGAAATATGCCGCGGGTTTCCTCACAATGTTTCCTTCACCGTTAGAAGCTCGTGTCAACGATTTAATTCACAATTCTCGGACTGAATTGAGGCACAATACATCACCGCTTTTTACAAAACTTTAACTCAGTCATTAAACGGGCATCGTATTGAAAAAACCTGTATGCCAACAATAATAATAGGACTGATAGATTTACTTTTTAAGGAAGTCGAATACCGTCGGTTTTACTAAGCGGACTCTCTTTTCAATTTATGGGTTTTTCTCTTCGTAAATTCGGTTCCTATGTTCTTATAGCCCATCCACACTTCGCGTCGCGATTTGTGCCACGTTTCGGATCGCAAAACCAAAGCTGCCAACAATCCATACTCACAGAGATTTGACAATATTGTTCACGTTCCTTAATCGCGCATAATATAAAAGTTATTAGTGGCAATTCGGAGTGTCGCAAGCTAAACTAAACTAAAATTAATGCCATAATTTTTATTACAATCGCTATGAGAGGGACGGCAACATTTTTGGTTAGTTATGTTTAGCTTTTGCGATACTCCGAATTGCCACTAATAACTTTTATATTATGCGCTTAAAGGTAGAAGCAATAGGAAGCATTATTCATCCCCAAGCATGCGAATATTAATACCGCCGACATATTGCATTCGCTTCGGAAGATATATCGAGCAATATAGACTCCGAGCATTTTCTTTGGGTTGCTCTTACTATGCGAAATATTGTTTTAGGAAGTTATTCCACAAGGAAAATAGGAAAATAAATAATTATTGTTGATCAAAACCGTGATGGCCAAGTGGGTAAGTGCCTCGACTTTAAATCCGAAGGTTCAAGAAACTAAAGTGATCCTTGAGGTCCTACCAATAAAAACGATGTAACTCAAGACTGGAATCTTTATAACTTGATAGCGCTTACATCTGGCTTCTTTACTCTTTACTCTTTACTCGAAGCGCAGTAGCGCGAAGCGTAAATTAAATTTTAATATTTTAGTACGAGCGCCATACGCCTCTCATTTTGGCATCGCAGTTTTAAATAAATAATAATACAATTACTGGGTCTGCTTAGTACCTAAAGCTACAGTATCTTAAAGCCTAACTTCGTTATTCATAATGAACTAACAGGCTTCCTAGAGTTCTGCTGGCTGCTAAATCCGATCCGTCAGTTTAAAATCCATTCAGTAGTTTTTGCGTGAAAGTAACAAAAAATATTTTATTAACATTCGCGATTATAATACTTATTAGTGTAATTGCCCTGTGTTTCCATTCAGAGTAGTTTTTCCGTGAAAGTAACAAAACTTATACAAAGAAACTTTCGCGATTAGAATATTAGTGAAATTTCCTTTTAGCCTGTATTATTTTATGAGGATAGTGAACTTTTGAATCCCACCCGTGCATCAATAGATTTTAAGTTGCGCAAAATATGCCCATCAACACTCTTATTAATAAACAAAGATCAACGAAGTATTCATTTTAAGTTGTATTTGTATGTTTATTCTGTGTACAACAAAGTGCTAATTCGTTCATTCACTGCTGACGTTCTTTGTTAATCTTCGTTTATTACAAAGACGATTAATATCTAGAAGACAGACAAAGGCCATACACAAAATCGTAACCCTAAAAAATAGCCTGAAAACTCTAAAACATCAATTTTATCCAAGAAATTTCAATTACTTTCTAGTTAAAAATGTTTAAATATTGAATATTGTTGCTACCTACTACTAAGTATTGAAATTTCTTGGATAAAATTGATGTTTTAAAGTTTTCAGGCTATCTGGTACTGCGGGATCGGGTTACGATTTTGTGTATGGCCTTTGTCTGTCTTCTAGATATTAATCGTCTTTGGTTTATTAATAAGGAGGTAAGAGTGTTTTGCACCCAGTCAATGCTTACAAACGTATCTATGTAGTATATCAGTCATCTGGTTACCATAACACAAGCATTAAATTGCTTAGCTTGGGACTAGATGACGCTGTGTGGAATGTCCAAGGATATTTATTGATTTAAATTCTAAAAAATGTGGGTGTAAGCTGTTTTTTTGTTTATGTTAAACCATAGGGAGTCTTACAGGTATAAAAAACGCCCTTACCCACCAGCGTTGACCACATAAAGTAAACTTTTCATTTTTCTCATGTAAAATTTTTAAATTACTGTGTTTTTACAACAGCCGTGTAGGTATGTACCTACTTAAAAAGTAAAATAAACCGCTAACATTTCGACGGCTTAAAACAAGCTCGCTAAAATGTTATTCTTGCTAAAACACGTTTATCTCGTATAGTCAATGACTAAAGTGCATGAACTATTGATGTTTTAAAGTGTACTACATACTGAACCCGAGAAGTTACTTAAATCAAAATTTTAGTAGTATTTACGCCCAAATACTGAAAGTAAGTGGTACATTAGTTGACGTTTGTCTATAAATTTGACAAGTAAGTTTGTCTATAACTTTGACAAGTAAGAACTTCTTATATCGCTAGTAGGAACAATACTAATACAAGTTCAAATATTCATTGGTAGCTTGTATCCAAAACATGACACAAAAGTGTCCACGATACGCCCTGCCTATTACTTCTACATAAAGGAAAACATCATGAGGAAACCCAAGTTTTGTCACTCCCAAAACTTGGAAATGTTAATGGTGTATTTGTGTCGCGGATTGTGTTGACACAACGTGCAGTGGGACCCTCACTTCGGAATTCTATTATTAAACGTTTCTATTACATACATTATACATAGCTTACTTGAGGTATTTTAATTATCGAGTCGTGGGTTGGAGTTCTTCGCCAGCCTTGTTGCAATATCACAATATAATAGTATAAAGGTGAAAGTTTGTTCACACTTATACAAGTGTGAATGTTTGTTACTCTTTCACGCTCTAACGGCTGGACGGATTTCAATATCATTATTTTAGATGGAGAAAATCCGTGCTAGAGTGGAGACCACGGCTCGGTAAGAGGAGCGCTGGCAGACCATCCACCCGATGGTCTGATGATATTAAAGCCCATACCGGGACAGACTGGACCAGAAAGACTAGTGACAGAGCAGTGTGGAGAAAAATTGGAGAGGCATACGCCCTGCAGTGGGCAAATATATGCTGAAGAAGAAGAAGAAGAAGAATTTTTATGGGACCACCTTAGTAGTCCTACTCTTAAAAAAAAAAGGATTTTCAATACGGTTTGCTATTATTGGAATAATCAGTGAACATACTAAAAATTGAGGAACTGACAAATATTTTCAAAGTTATGAACAAAAATACAGCACCTTTTTACGAAATTGAATTTGAAATTATTTGTATCAACAAAGCTGGCTATGGCGATAGGTCTACGTCAATTTGTTAGTTGAACATTGCTAGCTAAAGATGTGAAGGCCTATATTTTAATCAACACTCTCATGCTTTAAATAAGTTCTAAGCTATTTCCAAGGTTTTAGAGTCCTCGTACGAACAAAACTACTTGATTGCAAATACTTCGTCAACATCTCTCGGCATCCTCATTTGCATCAGTCGGAGAAATGCTGAGCTTCCAGCTCACATGTACAAGGAAATAGTTGGGATATTTCATATAAACATAAAGTAAGGAAGGTCTGAGCCTGTAATGTAGGTATTTGTCGAAAAAATATAATAAGAACTACTGTATAATAATAGGAATGATATTGAAATGAGAAAGAAAGATAGAAAGAAAAATCGTTTATTTTGGTAGGACCTCAAGGATCACTTCCGTTTCGTTACATGAGAGAGACGAATATATATTATCAGAGCTGTATTAAACACTACTTAAATATTTAGGAGCGTATTAATCATTTAGGATGTTTTACTTGTCAGATTTGTATAGACAAAGTTCGAATAATATCATACATAAGCACCTTACATTACACAGTTGAGATTCAAGCTACCGTACGGGATTCTTAAAAAATGTTTTTAGTAACTAACTATTTAGCAGAGCGCAGGTTCAGGTGCACATAGTAAGTTTAGCGGAGCTTTTGTATCGATATAAAACGCGGAGGAATAAGATAATATTTTTTTAAGTAGCATAAATAGGAGGTATACTAAGACGCCTTATTAACAAAACATAACATTTATAACTTTATTATAACCACGCAGAAAGTCGCCAACAAATTCCCAACGGTAACAGAATATTTCATATGGGATATACCTCTCAGTTTACGAGAGGTCTGTACAATAAACTATTCAATGGCGAAGATATGAGCCGGAAACGCCATCGTAAAACATCTTTCTTAACATATTTTTACCATATTATTATAATGTACATTTTTCCCCCATTAATATTATGTTGAATGTTTTTCTAAGAACTATGTTGATTTAACGGAATGTTGCAAGTTTTCTATGCTCTGTGTTATCTTAATCAATTTGATTATAATCTTATTGCATCCGTGAAGATTTTATTAGGTTCATCTACTTCTGTGGCGCAGTGGGCGAAAGCCTGCCTGAGACGCAGAGGTTGCGGGCTCGATCCCCGCTGCGGGACAAATGTTTGCATGATCTGCAAATATTTGTTGCGTGTCTGGGTGTTTTCTATGTATAATATGTATGTATTTACAAAAAAAATGTATCTATGTAGTTTATTTATCAGTCATTTATTTACCATAACACAAGCATTAAAATTGCTTAGCTTGGGACTAGATGACGCCGTGTGAAATGTCCAAGGATATTTATTATTATTATCTAAATAAAATAGGATTCTATTTGAGCAGTATTTTTCAGAAAATTAGTTGACAAACATTACCCTAATTAATGTTAGCGTCTTGAGAAAACTTAATCAATGTCTAAACCAGTTTAAAAAGCAATTTACCCAGCACAGAGGTCTTCGAATACTTAGAGACAAACTTTGAATTCGAACCCACGAATTTCAACCTCGGGGCGCTATCCTTGGGCAAAACTATATAGTGAACATATTTATCATAAATTCCCGAAAGTTCTAAGTTGACGCGTCAAGTTGGCAACTCAGTATAACTTACTGGCTGATAAATGTAGTGCTATTTACTGGATAAACATAACATAGAAATATATGTTATATCGGCAAGGGAAAAGAGCATGTACCTATATGTTATATTAGTTATACTCGTATTAGCAGAGTGGATTTCTCGACTTTCGATCGAATGTGTATAAACAAGTTTATGATTTGGAAAATACATACAACGGTTTTTAACAATATCAAACCGACACCTCAATTAAACTTTCATTAACTTATATATTTTTAATTATAGTGTTAAACCACACTTAGGTATTTACTTATAGTAAGATTTTTCATTTATAATTTTTTTCATTAGCTTACTCGAATGTCATTACGCTTGCTCTATTAGCCCTACAGGTTGTGAGGCTCGCTTCTAAAAGGTCTGTAAGACGCTCTACCAGCTATAAGAATTCGCCTTAAAACACTTAATATTCCGAATGATGTAAGTACAGCAAAAACCGTTCTTTTTGAGGTCAGTTTTAAAAACACAAAGAAAACAATAGCATTGCTGACTGATCCATCAGTGGGCGGCTCTTCTAATTGGTTTCTGTCCGACGACTTTACCAATTACTGAATGCTCCCGAATGGGGCGTGGTCCCACTGTCAGCGTTTTACTGGTTATTAATGAGCGCAAGAAAGTGTAGGGCAAGGCGTGCTTTGACAGGTTAAATAGATTGAATATAGATTAACACTTTTATTGTACACCAGAGGCCCTAGCCATGTTACATTTCGACAATCGCTTTCGATTAGAAACTAAAAAAAAATCATAGGTATTTAACATTCGATGACGAAAACTCGAGCGATCAGCAATGTCAAATCAAAGGTGTAGCGATGATAGAAATCGAATCGCTTCATAGCGAATGCCGGTTGGCTAGGCCCTCTGATGAGACATTAAACAAATTAAAATAAATTATCGATACACAGAACATTTAAAATATATTACAATGGTTGGTCTTATCGCTATGAGCGATTTCTTCCAGACAACCTTTGGATGGAATGGAGTTAAAGGTGCTTTGGTTTGGTGTAAATAAAATAAACAAGCACTACCTATATCTATAGATATATTAATAAATCAAAATTAAACGTAAAAGAAGTAGTAGGGTTTTAAGGCGTTATGCCATGACGAAAGCAATTGTCATCGGCCACGAGTAGTATAGCCAACAAAAATACTTCAATTTCTCCCGGATTTGTCACTTTCTGATTCATTTGAAAAAATCAATAAACTTTAGTCTATATATAACTTATTTTAGTGTCAAACCACACTTAGGTATTTCTTTTTAAATGAATAATCTTACTAAAATTGATGCTTTAACCGAAATATCATCTTACTGATAGTTTCGTCTTCGGCATCATAAGGTTTCGTGGCCGAGTGGTTATGGCAGTCGAAGCCGTAAACTTTTAGTAAGAATTTTCATCAAAAAACTTTGTTATTTTTATAAATCTCTATCAAACGCACCACAGCCTCCTCAAGCGGCGCGGTAAGGCAAATATAGGAAAAAATAGTGATCAAACATTAGGACGATATTGTCTCTGTATTTGTACATTCTGACGGTACCTGTAGCACTCGTTTTTTTGAATATCGATAACAGCGATTGAATAGAATAGAATAGAAAAAGTTTTTATTTTCCATCAACATAAACATAACAACATAAACAAATGAAAAATACTTATTGACAATCGAGTGACAAGAAAATAAGGCTACCCCTCAGCATTTGCGCCAAGCAGCATCATGACTGTTGGAGCGCTGGTTTTCAGTGGCGCCAAAAGCAGCCGCATCAACTGCTGTGTGACACGCATGACTTGAATGGAAGTGGTTGAGTCCATGTCTGTAAATAGGTACTTAACCGTTGACCAAGAGAGACAGAGTCGATCAAGAGGTCGTGAGTTCGAATCCCAGTCTGTAGTTTTTATACCTACTTTTAATGAGTAAATCTTGCTAATTAGTAATTATTCTCCAACATTTTTCGATTTTATTCGACTTTCAAAATTTTTATTGAAACAAAGAAATATTAATGTAGCTAGATAATAAAATTGTATATCTTGTATAGTGATGCGGTTACGGCAAGGGTTCTATCAGACCAAAAACTAGTTCTACGAGCTCAGAGTAATGTTGTTTGCGCTTAGGTTGGCTCACTGCCTACTTCGTAGATATCTTATCCATTGCCTGCGGTATTCCGAGTATAATGATCTAGTATAGGTATGAACGTAGTATGAACAGAGTTTCACTATCCATAGTCATTATGACCAAAGTAAAACAAACCGTGTTGGCCAAGTGGATAGGTACTTCGACTTTCGATCCGAAGGTCGTGGGTTCGAATCCGGCCTTTCAATGGACTTTTCCATTGAAAGGCCGGATTCGAACCCATAAATGTATATACACTTTAACACGAGCTTTAAATGGTGAAGGAAAATCGTGAGGAAACCCGCGGCTAGTCAGCCCCACACCTATTGACCATTGTCTTTCCTGTGGATATGGCCGGCTAAGCTGAGAGGATGGTTTAGGTGCTGCAGCCCTAGCCATGTTACATTTTGACAATCGCTTTCGATTAGAAACTAAAAAAAATGTATAGGAATTGACATTCGATGACGAAAACTCGAGCGATCAGAAATGTCATATCAAAGGTGTAGCGATGATAGAAAGAGAATAGATACGACACATTTGTCACTTGTCTACGCACCCTGGGCCTATTCCTTCTCAACAAATTCCCAGGCACTACAGTGTCCTGTTAAGTGCAGACAAATATAGCCTCCTGACGCTGTATAAATCGTCTAGTAAAGATGTAGAGGCTAAGTTCTTTGTTTTTTTCTGATGCCTAGCTTGATTCAGTAAGTATATTTACTTAGTATTAATTTTAATTTCTATTTTTTTTTTTTACTTGTAACTTTGTTCCTAACATTCTTATTAAAATTTTAGTAGATAGTTTGGTATTACCACTCTCACATTGATGACGTCATTATATTTGGTTTCCTTCGATTTTGATATGGAAAAGTTATTTTCGCTCTTTGTCCGACTGTCCATGACAAAGTTTGAGTTGAGTCAATAATAAACATACTTCTAAGATTGTGGTTATAAATAAACTATTGTATAACTAATCATTCCTTATTTAAAAAATAGCTAAAAAAAGAAGTAAGTTCGTATGAGCAAGTGGCCAATTCTGGTGACGGAGTTTTAGGCCGCCTTAAGGCCTCCATCATGGCTTAACGACTTTAAAAGCCGGGACCGACAATTTAACGTGCCCTCCGAAGCACGGAAGCGCTCAGCTGATAATGCCACTAAAAATAAAAATAGCTAACAGGCAAGTTCATGTTAACCGATCTTGTAGATTATGAACTTATACGAGGTTTTAATAATAACAGATTGATGATGATAAACATAAACAATTAAACATACTACAGAAGTCATGTGACCACTATTATATCCTAAAAAGTAAGCAAAGTCAAAGTAAAAAAGATTTTAAATGCTAACAAAAAAACGGGGTTTCCGCAGAATATTTCCCATTTCAAATCGCAAATAAAATCTTATCCGAAAATAAAACTGACAGCTGTCTGTGTTAGCAATTTCGACGGGTTTTTGTTGCACAGTTTTTTGCTGAACTCTGATTTTAACTGTGTTTTGATGACCCAAATTCGTCAGATGTTATTTATAGCGTGAAGTGGCGAAGGGAAGAAGATGATTTTGACACAGTAATAAGGAAGTTGAATTTATAATCATGTTTGTTTCAGCTTGTCATCATCTAAACACAGAGAGATGTTAAATGTTTTGCAACAGTTACGCTAAAATACTGAAACTCCACTTAATGTAGGTGGTGCTTGCTTATCATGACACTATTTGACGTTTGTCTAAACAAATAAGACAGGTAAGAGCGTCTCAAATGTTTAATACGTTCCCAAATATTTAAGTTCCGTTTCAGTGTTCGGGCGACAGAGCTGTTAAAATGTATCACTGTCGTAAAACACTCTTAAAATCCTTGTCAAGCGACAGCTATAAATAATGTTACGATTAAGACAAAATCAGGATGCAAACTAGACATCCCAGTAACCAAAAGCATAGGACGGAAGACTTTTTTTCAGGCAGGTAAATTAAAAAATATTTTCTACAAGCCTCCGCTTGCGGATTCTAGTTGGTACTTACTCGGATAAAGAGTAGCTTTTATATTATACCAAGTCATAGATATCAACAATTAAGTAGTTATAAAACATATGCAAACGGGTATTTATCACGAATTTTACCTTTAATATTCGCCCGACGTTTCGACCGGATTGCACCAGCCGTGGTCGCAATGTTTATTCCAAGTTTCAGCCCAATTCGTTCAGTAGTTTTAGCGTGAAAGAGTAACAAACACACATCTATACAACCATACAAAGTATATAAACTTTCGCGTTTATATAATATAAGTGGGTTATTCTAAACGCAAAACCAAGAAATACCTCATCATCGAAGGCGTCCGGGTCTGCCATGGTGACCTTCTTCTTGGTCTTCGTCACGGCTCAGCTGGCAGTCACAAGCTCTCACCGGCACCACAGTTACTGCGCTCACGCATCGTTCATAACCTCTGAAACAAACATACATTTCTATTATTTTGACGACCTCTGTGGCACAGGTGGGCGAAGGCTCGCCTGAGTCGCAGAGGTTGCGGGTTCGATTCCTGCCGCGGGAGAAATGTTTGCATGATCTGCAAATATTTGTCTCGAGTCTGGGTGTTTTCTATGTATAATATATATGTATTTCAAAAAAATAGTATCTATGTAGTTTATCAGTCATCTGGTTACCATAACACAAGCATTAAATTGCTTAGCTTGGGAGTAGATGGACATTCCACGCCGTGTGGAATGTCCAAGGATATTTATTTATTATTATTATCTACTAGGATTAAGATGGAGTCTTTTGTGATACCGCATGTTGTGATACCCTTTAATTACGGGACCACTAGTTTTTTTAATATTTGACCAATTGAGATGATGCATGTACATGTACACCCTGTGTTGGGTGTCCATAATAAATAAATACATAAATAAGTAAATATAAAAATGAATCGCTGAATGTGTTGCTAAGCTCAAATCGCGAGAGCAGCTAAACAGATTTTTATTTTGAACTAATTCTTTTTTTAGAATATTCCTTGAAGTACAAGGATAAGAGCACTTACGGAAAGAAAAATTTAAAAAATGGCAATTTAAAAAAAAATTCTATAATCGACTGTTAGGCGGTAAAAAAAGTTTATAATAAAGGTAGTCGTTAAGTTTGCGCAATTTTCTTATTTTTTTTATGTAAGAATCTTCTACGAATTATTAGAAAATATTAAAAAAAAGAATAATAACATCAGTAAGTAAAGCCGTTCTCAAGTAATAGCGTGACCAGGAGAAATAGGGGTTCATCTCGATTTCACGGAAAATGTATGACATAAATGTACGAAGATCGACCGCGTAACGCCGCATTAGGCAGTATTTTTCTGGAAACATCTGAAGAAGTCGATAAGTCGTAAACTATAGGAAATGGAAGGACTATAAAGCAACTCGACGCATAAACGGCAGAACCTCTGGACAATAAACCCTTTCCTATTATACTGTGCCACAGTGTAAGGAGAACAGCAAATGTTCTCTCATTTCACGTGGCGAAGCTTGCTAACCCCCGGTTTCTATATCCAACGTACGGATGTCCGTAGGTCGGTCGACATAGCAACGTTGTTTATTCAACACAAAATGTATGAGACTTTTTGACAGATAACAACGTTGCTATGACGACCGACCTACGGACATCCGTTAGTTGGATATAGGAACCCGGCATAAGACGTTCTTGGTAGATCGTTGAAGTTAGCAACGTTCTGAGCGGTCACTACTTGGATGACCGTAAGTGGCATTATCAACTAAGCGCTTCCGTGCGTCGTATATATAGCTTCTTATATCGATGTGTCTAGTATGTATAGAGTGTTCTCTCATTCTTTATTTATTTTAGATTTTATTCAATGATTTATCTTCGGCACAAATAAAATCCTAACACGTCACAGACGTTTGACTAAAGCTGGCGGCACTTTACTCAAAATGTTTATTTAAGTTGTAGGTAATAATAATAATAATAATAATAAATATCTTTGGACATTTCACACGGCGTCATCTAGTCCCAAGCTAAGCACATTGTATATCAGTCATCTGGTTACCAAACCAGATGACTGATATAATACTTAGATACTTTTTTTTTGTAAATACATACATATTAATAGATAGAAAAACATCCAGACCCGGAACAAATATAAATGTTTATTAATGTTTTATTTTTATTGAAACGCATGAAGAAGAAGCGACAATAATCACCGCAATAGATCATCCATTTTACATTAGCGATATGAATACAGTTACCCAGCTTTTCTAGCAGCACTGTGGCAGTACCGCAGCAGACCCGTTTCTTGAAGTCTTTTTAATTAAATTTCTCTATATAATCCCCCGCCGTACTTAAATTAATTTGAGTAATGTTAAGAGCGTTTTAAGTAAGGTCGCTTTGTGAGTTTGTTGCAAATGTTAAAACCACATTGTTTTAATTAGCCATTATACTCGTACAGTAAAATAGATTTTGCGGAATAAAAAAATAACTGAGGCCTTTACATTTTTACTAGATGATTTATACAGTGTCAGAAGGAAATTCTTGCCTTCACTTAACGGGACACTGCAGTGAAATAAGCTCTCACACACACTCTGTTACACGAGCTCAAATGCTGTTTAAAAACACCATTTTTTTTGTTTGAGAGAATGTCTACCGCGCCTTGGAAATACACAGATCATTATCTTTTTTTTTATTTCAAACATCGATAACGTGATGATGATGATGATGATGAATAGAATATCAAAACTCTATAGAAAATAAACTTGTATAATAAAACATTGCGCTATAAAACGCAGGCAGTGTGAATGCTACGCCGTAGCCCAGAGCTCGTAGCTCGTAGCACTCACGGTCATTGCGTAGCGGGTCACCTACTTACAGCTATTGTGTTCGCGATCAAGTTTCTGTTTTGTTTGAATTTATTTAGAAATTCTAACAAAATATGAAATATGAATCAAAATATGAATCTTAAAAATTAAATTTCCGTTTCGTACATGCAAAACGGCTTCTTCTTCTTGAGTTATAAATAGTATTAATAACTCGACTTTGTTTCATATATTTAGATGTATCATGTATGATCGTGGTCGTTTAATGCTTGTGTTATGGTAACCGATGACTGATTGTACTACTGAAACACATTTTTTTTGTAAATACATAAATATTATACATAGGAAGCACACATTAAAATTGAAGAAATGTGTATAAAAACATTAGAAAAAGAGTTATTCTTATGTTGACAAACTGTTTACATAATTTGCATTTGCTGGATGGCTGAACTAAATATTAAGGACGAATTGAAGCGGTATCGGTTTGGTGAATGCCTGGTATTCCGGTATTCCGAGCACAGTATCGGGTCAGTAGTTTGTGCGAGATTGGATTCCGATTGGGTTCGTGTCGAGAGCGGTATTAACATTTATCTAATACTGCTAATACAGTGTTATTGTTCAGTAAGTTTTGAATGTTTTTATATTATTTTTTATTTGACACATTATTTTAAAAAGGCCAACATAAGTGCATTAGTACTTTGACTTTCGATCCGAAGGTTGTGGGTTCAAATCCGACCGTGCATCAATGGCCTTTTCTTGTCGAAAAATTATGCACTTTAAACGGTGAAGGAAAACATTGTGGGGGAACCAGTTAGCTTCCTAAATTTTCTAATAGCGTCGATGGGCTTGCAACCTGTCTCGTATGGAATATAACTTCTGCAAAATATGGGCATGTGCTAAATATGTATTTGGACAAACCTCTGACTACTAAAAGTTGCATAAAAATCTGAAAGAAATGTCTACCGCTCCCTGGGATACAGTCATGACCATATATTGTTTTATTATTAATAAAGCGCTCGTGGCGAAGCTTGCTAAGACGTTCTTGATAGAACGTCGAAGTTAAGCAACGTTCTGAGCGGTCACTACTTGGATGGGTGACCGCAAGTGGCATTTTCATCTGAGCGCTTCCGTGCTTCGGAGGGCACGTTAAATTGTCGGTCCCGGTTTTTAAAGTCGTTAAGCCATGACGGAGGCCTTTAGGCGGCCTAAAAACTCCGTCACCAGAGTTGGCCACTTGCTCATACGAACGAACAAACGATTATTAATAAAATGCATTTATTTCAAGCTAAGCAATATTTCACTTTCAAAACTATCGTGAGTTGTATTAGACATTATAATAGCACACGGGAAATTACTCACGTAAAATTATCGTCGATTTAGATACCGACAATGTGAGACACGGCCGCGATTAGTGACCACACTCATACCCAGATGAAGATTCTCCGGAAGAATCGAAACATTGTCGGTATCTAAATCGACGATAATTTTACGTGAGTAATTTCCCGTGTGCTATTATAATGTCTAAGCAATATTGCTAATGGTAACCTGATGGCTGATATACTCGTACAACATAAATACATTTTTACGTTTTAATGTCTCCAACATTATTATGTAAAAGACTGTAGCAGACACTGACAATTTAACGTACCTTCCAAATCGTGTTTCAAGCTTCGTTACTCAGGTCTGCTCGTAACACAGAGCTAGAAAATAGCGTCGTCAAATCAGAAAATGGAGCCTTTATTGTATAAAACAACTTTAACACAGACAGTATTCTCAAAAACGTTTATTTCAATGTATAGTAACTGAAAAAAAATAAGCCTTTACATTATAATAGCACATGGGAAATAGCTCACGTAAAATTATCGTCGATTGAGATACCGACAATGTTTTTACGTGAGTAATTTCTCGTGTGCATGACATTTCTCTCAGATCTTTAAGGTAACTTTTAGATCATTTTTGAAGATGTCTAAGGGGTAGTCAGAGGTAGGTCCAAATATATTGTTTGGTACATGCCCACATCTTGCAGAAGTTAACTTTCCATACGACTGGTTGCAAGCCCAATGTCGCTATTGAGAGCTAACTGGTTTCCTCACGATGTTTTCCTTCACTGTTAAAAGCTCGTGTTAAAGCGCTAACATTTTTATAAGGCTAAATTTAATGGACAAATTAATAAATTGCATACCCAAGGTCACTTACCTCTTTCACAGACCAACTTGCAAATAGTTCAATAACAACGAAGCGCTAGTGGCGAAGCTTGCTAAGACGTTCTTCGAAGTTAAGCAACGTTCTGAGCGGTCACTACTTGGATGGGTGACCGCAAGTGGCAACATCAGCTGAGCGCTTCCGTGCTTCGGAGGGCACGTTAAATTGTCGGTTTTTAAAGTCGTTAAGTCATGACGGAGGCCTTTAGGCGGCCTAAAAACTCCGTCACCAGAGTTGGCCACTTGCTCATACGAACGAACGAACGACAATGCAGTCTGTTACAAAGTTATTTCACGTTTAGTTGTGCTATTTACTGCCAATAAAATGGCCGTAAACTGATTTAGAGTTTATTGTATAACAGGAAGCCATAAATTATTCTGGAACCCAAATTACTTTACAGTCAGTATTGTTAATTTTATTTGAAGCGCTCGAGGCGAAGCTTGCTAAGACGTTCTTGATAGATCGTCGAAGTTAAGCAACGTATGGCATTTTCATCTGAGCGCTTCCGTGCGAGGGCACGTTAAATTGTCGGTCCCGGCTTTTAAAGTCGTTAAGCCATGACGGAGGCCTTTAGGCGGCCTAAAAACTCCGTCACCAGAGTTGGCCACTTGCCACGAACGAACGAACGAGTCAGTATAGTTAACTTCTATACTCTTTACCTTTATCTGTCGAAAATCTTAATTGTTATGAACAAAAATGATACCAAATCATTAGAACATCTTCAAAGAATCCTAATGGTAAATAATTATGAGAGAATATCTACCAAGACTTGGAGATACCTACAGCCGTAAACATGTTTTATTCTGACGAAGACAAGCAACTCATAAACTTTATCAGGAACCTGAAAGCTTACGCGAACTTTATGCAAGATTGGCACATAAGTGCCATAATTACTGTCGTTTACTGACCGCCACTAACAATCGAAGTTTTACTGCAAGTTTGCTCGGTAAACTGTTACGCAAATAAGTTTGTCCACGATCTCTTACAAACTTCTACGGCCCTGGTAGATACTCAAAAATGTAGGAAACTACTTTAAGTTTGTGCACAAGGATTTTTACTGTTTTACTGTCCGATTTTTTACTGTTAAAAAGACCAAAGTCATTGGAAGAAATCGGAATACTGAATAAACCAGATAGTGCACAAACGCCCTTAGTCTGTCGTTCAGCAATTTCTCCATCAGTTGTGGACCGAATAACGGCCGGTTTCACTAAAATCTGTAACATTTTTAGTTTTTTACTAACATTTACATATAATTTTGTAAGATAATATAAAGATAATATAATGGCCCTGAGAGTTCGGCGCGTGTTGATTTAGGTAAGGTAGGTTTAATGGCCATTGTTTCAGGAATTGATTAGTTTTATTTGTAAAAGGATATTTTACGTTAAAAGCCTTTTGAAACAAAAGTTTGTTTTAATGAAGGTTGCTATCACTTTCTGATTTCAATGCTGTCAAATGATGATGGAAAACAGCAAAGTAGCATTGATGGCTGAAGGTTTCCGTGCTTCAGAGGGCATGTTAAATTGTAGTGTTAAATAATGCCACTTGGCATTATCAGCTGAGCGCTCAGTGCGGTCACCCATCCAAGTAGTGACCGCTCAGAACGTTGCTTAACTTCGACGATCTATCAAGAACGTCTTAGCAAGCTTCGCCACGAGCGCTTCATTCAGTATCTGTAGTCTGGGTACTTAACTTATACCTAAATGAATTCTTAAATTATTTACGAAACGTGACAAATGCCAGGTGGACTTGCGTCTAACTACCACCATCCTTTTTTATACAAGATTTCATTACACTAAAATACTAGCTTAGTTATAGAATCATAATAAAAAAAATCTACCTTTTCTCATCCATTTTATATTGCAATATCTTAAATAAAACCTTTTCCAAAGCCAATTATTATAGCCACGTATTTAATTAATTAGCTCACCTGCTCAACTCTGCGTACAACGTACACCCCTTTACACAAAAATAGACTTTAACGTACAGTTATAGAACACAATATTGCTAAAGAAATACTTGAATAAGGGTTCAAATTAATTATTATTATTCCATAATTTTTATTTGTTTTGTAAGGTTGCTCATTTTACAAAACAAATAACGGAATTTCGGGTCAGTGGATAACATAATAAGAAATTGAATAATTTCTTGACAACACAACACAGCCAGAGCTGAATCAAATGTACTCGTAGTTGTGCCTTGGGTCCGGAAGGGCTTCGAGGTAAATTATTTTTGTCAGAATTCACCCATTCAAAAAGAAAACTGCATTGTGAGAAAACTGCGATATGAATCGACTAATTCAAAAAACTCGTATTTGTGAAACCTATCATAAGCTTTTTTTTTAATACCTCTGTAATAGTTTCATTTTGTGTAGTTTAGGAGAAATAACGAAGTTGCACTTGGTGGCCACCAAGCTCTGTTTTCGTTATTCCTCCTAAACTATACAAAATGAAACTATTACAGAGGTATTCAAAAAAAGCTTATGATAGGTTTAACAAACTGTTCATTCAGTTTTTAAAAATTCCTTTGTTCAACGTAATAATAAAATAAAATAGGCGGTGGCGCTAGTTTCACCCATAAAGGCACCTTAATCTCCCGAAACAACTCACGAAAGTTCTCAGAGTTAAATAATATCTTCGCCTCACCTTCAGAAAGAGGTGTTATTTTACGTTAAAAAGCTGATTCAAATGTGTAATTTGAATTGCGCTAACGTGTTTGGGCCAGCACCCTGTCTCTTTTATTAAGTAATTAGGGTTCTGCTTAATGCAGCGCAATTTGTAAAATACATTGTTTTCCGTATTTATGGTGTTATTTGCAAAATAACAGTTGATTAATTCTGACAGCGTTTTCGTATGAGCTATAAAAACGGTGATTTAAATCATTTTAATGGATAATATAGGATGTGATTTAGCGGAGAATTTGTCGTAGATTTTTGAGGTTGTGTTTTGATATATAAAACTTGCGACGATAATAACTAACTTTAATAAAATTTTGATTATTCTGTCAATTGCGGATTCGTTCTTCATTGTGGGATAAATATTGTCCCACAATGAAGTATGTTCTACAAATATTTGTCTCGTGTCTGGGTGTTTTCTATGTATAATATTATGCATTTATTTACAAAAAAAATGTATCATAATGTATGTAGTATATCAGTCATCTGATTACCATAACATTGCTTAGCTTAGGACTAGATGACGCTGTGTGGAATGTAAAAGGATATTTATTTATCCGATTTTCAATTTTTTATTTTATTTAAAAAAGTATAATCCCGAGGTGTTCTCATAATATTTATTTAGGTACAATCTGACGAAGATCTTCTGAGATTTGAACAGAAATGGACCTCGAAACTGCAGGAAATTGTAATCTTCTTACAAAATTTAAGTTGGAATTACTTAAGTTACATGACATGAGTAATTCTCGTGTTATTATAATGTCGAATACTACTCATATCCCTAAAGTTTTAAAATTAAAAATACATTAGTTTTTCATTAAATTGATAAATATATGACACGAAATAATAATAAAAAGTTTTAAGGCATGTGTCACATAACAATAGGTTTATTAATATTTATTATATCCTAGCAACCCGATATAATCTTTTATTCATACAGCACTCGTACTTACAGTAGGTAATAAAAGTGGTTTAATGTGCGTTCATTGTTTTACCCTATTTTCGAGATGCCTGGAATGTACCTACTAACGTTTCATTTTATCTTCCACTTGTACTAACAGGGTTTTTATTATTTACTGCATTATGCCTGTGACTATTCACCGCAGGTAACACCGCGGGGCGCAGCTAGTTTCATTCTACTAATATTATAAAGGGGGAAAGTTTGTGTGTGTGTAAGTATGTAAGTGTGTTTGTTACTCTTTCACGCTCAAACAGCTGGAAGGATTTGAATGAAATTTGGTACCAGCATTGCTTATACCCTGGATTAAAAAATAGCCTACTTTAGATACCGGCATTCCCACGGAAACTGGAACTACCGCGGGTGACACCGCGGGGCGAAGCTAGTACTTAATAAATAAACAAACCCTTCAATATTTAATCAGGCCACTCGCAAATAATCATAAATATTCCAATACTACCCTACGTCCATACAGTTGTAGGATTATTCAAATTGTAGGTATCTTTAATAAGGATGTAGGTTTTATTCGGAAAAAGCCGGAAGTTTCGTCAGATTCAGATTCAGATTCAGATTCTTTTAACAGTCACCAGTCTCTCACAACATTTCTTTGTGATTGATAAGTTAGAACGAAATCATATTTTTGGATTATTTTTAACTGCATTTACATATTATTTATATTTTCCTGTTTTTATATTTATTTAACTGTATGTATTGTTTGTGAGAGAAAATAAATAAATGATTGATTGATTACTATTACATGTCCATACTTATTAAATTTGAAATACAATGTAGTAGAATTAATTATTGATAATAATAATAAATTATTGATAATGTTTTGAACAATTTTACAAACTTTCACCTTTTTGGGAATTAATGTATCTTCGTATGTCTAAATCGACCGGATTATAATTTTAGGCCGGATTACCCAGCCCTACCTTATTTTATTTATGAATTTAGTTAGGATTTCTCAAATTTCCCCGAATAAGGGCCAACATAAGCTTATTTTTACTGTTTATTTTATATCGAGCGTTTAAGGGTCGTAAAAAATATAGCTTAAGCCATCGTTCCGTGAGATGGCGGCCGTTAGGAAGCGGTCGTTACATAAAGATAACCAAGAGCAGCAAAAACAGAGTTTGGTGGCTACCAAGTGCAACTTCGCTACTCCTCCTAAACTATTTTTTTTTTAAATTAGCCTATATCATTCCACTGCTGGGCAAAGGCCTCCCCCAATTCCTTCCAACACTCATAAACTATACAATATACATAATTAAAAAACTATTACAGAGGTAAGTATTAAAACAAGCTTATGATAGGTTTCACAAACGGAACATTCAGTTTTTTTTAATTCCTTTGTTCACCGTAATAATAAAATTGGCGGCGGTGGTAGTTTGACGCATTCAGACACCTTAACAATTCATTACAAAAATAAGTTAAACCTGTCCTGTATATTAAATAAATAAATATCCTTGGACATTCAACACGTCGTCATCTAGTCCCAAGCTCAGCAATTTAATGCTTGTGTTATGGTAACCAGATGACTGATAAACTACATAGAAACATTTTTTTTCGTAAATACATACATACTATAGATAGAAAAACATCCAGACCCGGAACAAATATCTACAGAACATGCAAACATTTGTCCCGCTGCGGGGATCGAACCCGCAACCTCTGCGTCTCAGGCGGGCTTTCGCCCACTGCGCCACAGAGGTCGTCATATTGACTTTTTGGACAGTTATCGTGCGACTAATTATAAGTTTACTCTCATTCTAATTAATTATAAGCCTCTAACTAAACTTTTAAGAAAGTTTTATATAAAGTTTAGTTAATTAAATCTGTGAAAACAGCTTGTTACCTTCTTGTTAGTCGATTTTTATTTTATACTGGCATATAAATATTATTATTTGTAAATAAAAATTGGCATAATTATGATCTTTGCCTTTGCTATCACCATCTATCAAAAACGTTAAATTTCACCACGAGCGCTTCTGTCCATAACCGTCAAGGAATGTACAAGGCAAAAATAATATTCTTTGTATTAAATGATATGAGACGATACCCACTAATGCCCGGTTCCTATATCCAACGTACGGGGATGACCGTAGATCGATCGTCATAGCAACGTTGTTATCTGTCATAAAGTGTCATACATTTTGTATACAACGTTACAATATCATCCGTACGTTGGATACAGGAATCGGGCATATACCATTCCGTCACCTCACCGACCAATAACTTAGGGTGCCGTCAATACAAAATGTCTTTCCGTGTCTGATACGGTCATAGCACGATCATGGTAGTCAGTAAAGGCCATCGAGAATCATGATAGTAGTCTAAAATAATAATAAAATAGTCGGAGTCTAATATTTCATAATAAGCTCTACCCTTTCGCTCACTCTTACTGAAAAAGCCGTCATCAAAACAAAACAGGTCTCTAACAGCCTGCAAACTCTGAAAAAACAATCAATCTACAATAGCATATAACACTATAACCCTCTCGCTTACTCTTAAAAAAACCTGCGTCATCTAAGCGAGATAGTTTACAGACTGTAAATTCCAGAAAAACAATTAACCTAGCAAAGATGCTCTGCCCCTCTCGCTCACTCTTAAAGAAAAACCTGTCATCAGAGCGAGACGAGCTTTGAATAATTCATACGCCATGATCCATTGCAGTAACATTGTGATTCCTGTTACGGCTGCGATGTTTTATTCAATGTTTTTGTAACGAGTTTGACACGGGTTTTTTAGTTTTAGGAAGGAATTCAGGTTTCCAGTTGAAAGTTATTAAGTACGGTAGATATTCTGGAGCATGAGATTATTAAAGAATATATGTTATGAGGATTTTTTTTTTAGTCATCGTTTTTAACCACTTCCCCTCAACTACTTAAATACATTAGACGTTATAGTGCAGGCTAAAGTGCAGTTTCTCATTTAACTAACCTTTTTTAAGTTTTACCTTTTTAATTCATCATCATCATCATCATATTCAGCTTTTCGTGACCCACTGCTGGGCATAACTTGCCACTGCCTCCTTCCCTAACCGCCAATCAGCTCTACTTTGGGCCTTTTGCAATACATTTTTTTTACCTACATAATATTGCATTTTCTGATGATGTCATAGTCAAAATTAAATGCTTATTAATAAAAGATATAAGTATATAGAACCTGATGTCGATACCTGATAACATTTATTATACGAAATAATTGTAACAACGTCCCAGATATCTCTAACATATTCCATTGTGTCTTTGTGCAAAGAACATGATGTAGTTTGTACAAAACTCGTTATATTGTACACATTCTCTTTGTTTTCGCATTGTCAAACGTTTCTGTTGTTGCTTTTAATTTGAACTTTATTATCACTACCTCCTTTATTATTTTTAATTAACTGGGTGTTGTAACAGTGTTTTTATTCCCTTTGGTTGTAACTAAGTACATTATTTTTGCCGGAAATTCTGTAATTCTTTAAAACGCAAGTTGTATTACAGTCGATTTTTGCAAAGTCGCTAAATAAGTTTTTCGAATGATAAAACGTTTTTATAAGTTAAACGCAATTATCAATCGTTGTGCGCTCTCGGTTAGTCTCAATAACCTATCTATCTTTGGCTTCAATAATCTTTGGTTTCGCTACTGTGGGTAGATATTTAATATTTATTTCTAAAAACGTCAAATAGCTACTGACAGTAAGCAAAACCAAAAATAGATAGGTTATTGTGTTATAGCCTATCCTTACTCGCCCGCGGATCGTGGTAAGCCGTGAACAACCCGCGAAACAGGAGTGTAGATTGCATACGCATATTCTACACGGCTTCGCGCGCGATCCACTCTTTCCCTTTTTTGTCGGTATTTTTTACCGCGGCAAAAAAACGCGAAAAATATTTTAAAATATCTGTTCGTTCGTTCGTTCGTATGAGCAATTGACCGACTCTGGTGAAAAAATATCTGTGTGTTTTTTAAGCCCTAATAGTTTTAGTGCACCCTGTATATTCCGATCACGTTCGTTGTTTGTTTATGTTGAATACACAACACACAGAACACGAACTGAGAATTATACACAGTTTTGATGTATTTCTAAACAGTGTTGATTGGATCTCGTTTCCGTTAACGGGAAATAGCATCAAACATCAATCAAATCAAATCCTACTAATGTGTGTTAGTGTGTAAGTATGTAAGTGTGTTACTCTTTACCCACTGCGCCACAGAGGTTGTTAGCATTGTATCAAATATATATATACTATTATACCGGTAGGTACCCTCTGTTTTTTGTGTAACTTAATTTGTGGACAACGGGGCTGGTTGTACACTTAGAACTACTAGCAATACATCTTATTTATAAGTATACTTTAGCCTTGTACACTAAGTACAACAAACAATTGTACTTACCTAGTGTACAATTAAATTATATTGTAATAGTATTGTACGTATATTATACGTCTTAGATCCTAAGTCTGTAATGTTAGTCTAAGATTAATAAAGAATTTGAATTTGAATTTGAATTTGAAAAATAGTATTGTCTTCGGCGATAAGGACTTCGTGGCCGAGTGGTAAGGCAGCCCGGCTTAAGGGTGATCGCTTGTATCTCGCGGGTTCGAATCCTGCCGAAGTCGTAAAACTTTTAGTAAGATTTTTCATTTAAAAATAATGTACAATTGTTTGTTGTTCCTAAAATAAATGAATAAAAAGAAATATAAGAGAGATAAAATATTTAATATTCCAAAGTCGTGATTCTGTTTCATATCGAAAGTACTTAATAAAAGCAATAAAGAAGCAAAGTGAAAGATGAATAATTCCGATATAAAAGTACAGAAGCTCGATGCAATAATTTTAATAAAAAACTATAGGTACCTACAATATAAGTTCAAGACTGTCTTCTGAATAATTTAGCCGCTAGTGAACACTGAGCGGACAATGGTAAAAACATTTGATTAAAGAAATAAATTCTGCTTCGGGTAATTCCGAAAGTTCGTAGCTAATAGGATTTAATATTACGAAACATCGTGCACACGTTCTGCCCAATACAAAGTGTTTTTTCTTAACGACACTATACGTTGCGTCTTATAATCAAATGTTCTGACGTTCAATCACGTACCGTGCTCGAAGCTCGAACGTGTTAAGATCTACATTAGTCCGCATTAGTTGTTACTGAAAGAAAGAAAGAAAGAAAAATCATTTATTCTTGTAGGACCTCAAGGATCACTTAAGTATCGTTTTACATGCTAGGTGATTCTAATGCCTGTTCCAACGCGACTCCCTACACCAGGGAAAGAATCAGGCAAGAACCTGGTGGTGTGGGCCTAGCTTTTTTTTAAAAGCGATCCCTTAACAATCTAAAATACTTAATCTAAATAGTCAAGCTTCAGTGGGAAGCCAGTCGAACAAAGTAAGGCATGTCAAAGAAAGTAAAAGTAATTGTAAAGTTAAGAAGATAACACCTCAACAAAATGTTGTCTGGCATCACACGCTACACTTGGCCGACTTAAGTGGTAGGTACCTACTTATCAAGGTAGTAAAGATATTGTATACCATCAACCGTCGAGGGGCACAGCGACATCAGGCCACGCAATTTTATCATTAATAAAAGCCTCAATGGAATAATACGCTTTCTCTACAAGAATATTCTTTATGTACGTTTTAAACCTTCGAGTCGGTAGGTTAGTTACGTTGATTGGGAGTTTATTGTAAAAAAGTACAGTATTTCCCATAAAAGAACCGTTTACTTTTTCTAGTCTAAATTTAGGCACACATAATTTATTTTTATTTCTAGTGTTAATTTTGTGCACATCACTTTTTTTCTTAAAGTTGTTTATATATTTGTGAGTGTGCAATAAGTTTACATAAATATATTGCGAAAAAACAGTAAGAATATTTATTTCTTTAAAACGCTCTCTTAAAGAGTAACTAATACGGGGAGCGAATGAACTTGGCGGCTAAATGAATGTTGCCAGTGCGGAAAATTGTGCCGTGTTTGGGTGTAGATCTTTATTATCGGAATTACCCGACTATCGGGATTACCCGAAGTTACTGTAACTAAAATTAACATATTTATATTTTTTTATAAAATAGTACATATTTACAGTATGTATTTTACATAAGAAAAAGTCGAGCCATCTTAGGCTGCCTGTCCATTGACGTGGAGCGAGCTGGCTGAGCGGAGAAACGGATAAATTTTAACCAATAGGATTGCCTAAAATCTGCAGATTTTAAGCAATATTATTTTTAAAGATTTATGCAGCCTAAGTATGGTATACTATTACTTAATATAGAGCGGACGGTTTTCTAAAATCCGCTTTATATTCGAATTATACAACTCATTCAATGTCACGGCAGTCAGTGTCCTAAAATAAAATAGAATTTATACATACTTTATACTAAATAAATTATTTTGAACTTGAATTTAAGGATGTCCGTCTCTATTTTTGCATCGCAACAAAACTCATTAGCAACAAAAAAAAAATTTATCGACCTATATCGTCCCACTGCTGGTGTCCCAAAGGTCCCCCCATATCTTAAAAATATATAAATATATTGATGCATATTCTAAACTCAAACTCTTTAATCCAATCCTTGAGATTGAAAATCCAGAGTTTTGATAAGCGGATATTTGCTTATACTTCGTCCGCTAAATGTACATAAGATACCTGAATTTAAATAGGTATAGCGCAGCCAAGACGTAAAAAGAATGAAATGTTTAGTTCAATTTTGTCTTGGCAAAGAGGTCGTTTCAATAAAAATTCAATAGCACAGCTGTTTCAGCTGTTTCAGTAATTGTAAAGGTGCGTCTAAACATTGAGCGGCAAGAGCGCGGCAGCAACACGCGGCATGGCCAGGAAACAATTCTGCCGCGCTCTAGTTAGGACAATCCGACGAATGTCTAAACGAACGATACTGAGCAATGTTCGCGAGCGGCATGAACCACGCAGCTGCCGCGTGCGGCAACCGTCCAATCATAGCGCGGCACACGTCGCGCGGCAGCCGCGCACACTTGCCGCTTAATCTTTGGACGCACCTTAAGGAGTATACCTGAGTTTAACTTACTAAATATATTTTAGTAGCTTTTGTTTAAGGTGCCTGTATGCGTGAAACTAGCGCCGCTGCCTATTTTATTTTATTAGTACTTTGAACAAAAGAATTAAAAAAAACGGAATTATCCGATTGTGAATCCTATCATAAGCTTTTTTTTTAATATTCTGAAACACATTATGCAATAAATAATAAATAAATATCCTTGGATATTCCAAAGACAATGTTATCGAATCCCAAGCCAAGCAATTTAATGCTTGTGTTATGATAAACTGCTAAACTACATAGATACCTTTTTTGTAAATATATACCTACATAATAATATTATACATAGCACTGCGCCACAGAGGTCGTTTAATAAAAACCCGTTTTCATTACTCTACATCTCACCGTACAGTGTACAAGTACATACGTCTGGTTGAGTTGTGACACAGAACGTTAATATTCATAAGGCGGCGATTACACTTGTAAATAGCGTTCGCAAACACACCTTTGTGCACGCGCCTTAGTTCAATCAGCCGTGGGTTTTGCGCAAAAATGTCTGGTATGACAACCGTTTAATTTAAATCGAATGAAATTAACATGATAAAACATATATTTACGTGTATTCTGCTCTTCGATCGCTATTTACCTTTTTTTTAGTCTGCCCGCGACGGTGCAATCCAGTCGAAACGTCGGGATAAAATTAAATAAAGGTAAATAGCGATAAATACCCGTAAAAATATAGTTTATCATGTGTTCTGATCGCGAATGTTTAAAAAAGACTAATGAAAATAACATCAACTGACTTCGTGACCGTTTAAAACTAGCTAACCCAACAGATATTATGTCTGACACATTACATTTTTTTTTCTTCAACCTATATCGTCCCACTGCTGGGCAAAGGTCTCCCCCATATCTCTCATACACATTACATTATTTTAACTAAATATTGAGCTTGTGCTAATGCCAATCCTAATTTTATCACATATTTTTATAAAGAAAATTTTACGAAACGCAATCTTGCCCTCTAACTAAACTAAACAAAAAATCCTTTGTTCAACGTAATAATAAAATAAAATAAACGGCGGCGCTAGTTTGACGCATACAGACAACTTAAATGCAAATATGTGAGTTTGTCTGTTACGCTTTACTACTCACGCTAAATGTTTATTTTGTTGTATGTTCGATTTATTTTATTTCACAATAGGGTTTGGATAGTCTGTCTGGTCGTGCGTTATGTGGGGGCGGTACCCAACAATTAAGTACGACATTACCTATACATTTGCGTGTAAAAAATATGAAGCATGTGCTTGATCACTGTCAAAATTATTTTGTTCAAATAGTATTTATTATCACACACACTAAACATAGTTTTATCATTCGATGTATTTTTCTTCATACATTACTGTAGCCTAGTTAATCTTTTCAAAGCCTGAAAGGCCGCTAAAGCCTACATTTTGCTTTTAAAAACGGAATATTAATGCTGGGTACCAGGGACGCAGAAATTATAAGATGTAGCTTTGTAAAGCTCAAAGCGGCTCGTGTACCGTAGAGCCGTAATTGCTTCCTGTGGGGAAAGCGTGATGTACTGTCGCCGATGCAAGTTGATTAACACATTGTGAAAGGGTCAACTAGGGACAACCCAAAGTATCTCATACACATAGACAAGAATCATAAGTTCATGACGTGACAAATATTACTGAACATTTTCTTTGTCGAAAATACATTGTATAAAAGTATCTCAAATATTCATCAGTTTATTTCTGATAGTAGTAAATTTAATTTGGACAAAACAGAGCACAGACGAACATTAGATACAACAGAACAAAGAAAAACAGAAATAAAATAAAAAGAGAGCATGTTAAAACTGGTTTACATGTTCAAAGAATATGAAAGAACAAGAAGGCAGCAACCAATGCTGATAAAGGTGATGATAATCATCAAGAGATATCCAGGCGCGAGAATTGACTGTACCGAGGATTTTTTTAGCCCAGATGAAAATTTGCTGGATGAATTAAAACTCTGCCTGTAAATTGATGTTATTTACGTAATTTCCGTGTGAAATATCGATCATAACAACGAAAATATCCATTTCTTTCTGCCATCAACTGTACGACCTTTGATGCTTTCGCCACCCTGTTGCTACCAGGCGGTCATAAATCTGAAGGAGTAATTATGTAACCGATCCCGTTTCTCGCAGTTCTTCTTCTGATTCAGTCGTTAACTACAACATGATCGTTAAGGTGCCTGTATGCGTCAAACTAGCGCCGCCGCCTATTTTATTTTATTATTACGGTGAACAAAGAAATTTAAAAAAACTGAATGTTCAGTTTGTGAAACCTATCATAATTAATAGGATATTAATATCCTACCCTCTTACACACACACAAACATTCACCTTTATAATATTAGTGTGATTATGATGGTGATGATGATAAACTTACTCTGTGTAATCTATACTGTAGCAAACCGCGTACTTTCGCCACCCTGTTGCTACCAGGCGCTCATAACTAAGAAGTAGTAATTACCCGACCCCAGTTTCCCGCGCCGCAGATTTTGTTTTATGACGTCACATTTGCGCCATTTTTGCTCAATGCTGCAAATGATTTATGATTCTGTTTACAATGGTTTAATTATAGTTTTGTTGGTCTGGTATGTAGAAGAAAGGAAACTTGGTCTCTTTGAAAAACATTATCAAATTCCATGCATAAAGGTCGCGCCACGTAAAAAGAGCGCTGGCTGTCAAACTGCGCAGTGGTCGATGATTGGTGGAGAGGTAACGCGGCGGACTTCATACCATTTATTTAGCGAGTGCTATTGGTTCGTCAGCGAGTGAACACAATCGCAAACATACCCCCGCTACTTCCCCTCAGCGCTCTTTTTACATGGCGCGACCCTATCTATACCTACCATGACATAATACCATGGTTATCAAATTTCCGGCCATATAAAAAAGCGACACGCGATGAGAGACTAAAGATATTGCTTTGTCTCTTACACGTTTACATCTCAATCAATCTATATTATGCGCTAGGCTGGGTAGAGTTATTTAACAAATAATGTATGAAAACTGGTCACAGTGCCTCTAACGGATGAATGAAGTACTAACATAGTACTAATTAAAAATGATGTTTATGATTGCAGAGGAGGAAGGTATATTATAATATATAATCTGAATATAATTTTAGCTAATGGTATCAATTCAGATGTCGCAAAAACTAAACAAGTTAACTATTTTGACAGTATTCATATTGATGCCATCCTTTTTATTTCGATCGTTATGTAAGGGACGCCAATATTTTTAGTGCTGTCAAATTAATTTAGTTTTGGCGACATCTGAATTGACGCCATTCCATGCCTATACTGCAAATCTAATAAGCAACGGATCAAATTGTCGCCAGCACCGGCTCAACAAATATTGATCAACCAATAACAGAATTACGAGCGTAATTGGAATGGTCGCAACGAACAGAACGTTTCCAATATAAAAATACAATAATTCTACCGGTTTTTTTAACGGTTTTTAGAATTTAAGGAAATGTTTTTAATGAATAACGAATATATCATTCTGGAAATAGACAAATACATTTATAATTGGCATATAACATTTTCAATATATATAACCAACCATTTTACCGGTGTTTGTAACGGTTTCAAAATTTAAACCAGTGTTTTTAATTAGCTTTCGTCCTACTTAATTATTATCCTAAATGAGAAATTTTTTTTTTTTTTTTTTTTTTTTTTTATATCCTCGGACATTCCACACGGCGTCATCTAGTCCCAAGCTAAGCAATTTAATGCTTGTGTTATGGTAACCAGATGACTGATAAACTACATAGATACATTTTTTTTTTTGTAAATACATACATATTATACATAAAAAACAACCAGACACGAAACAAATATTTGCAGATCATACAAACATTTGTCCCGTAGCGGGGATCGAACCCCAAATTAGACTACTACATATTTACGTAACTGTACAAAATGCTTGTTTCTTACTTTTTTTATGTTCACCGATTATTTATCTGTCAGTCATCTGGTTACCATAACACAAGCACTAAGTTGCTTATCTTGGGACTAGATGACGCTGTGTAAAATGTCCAAGGATATTTATTTATTTTATTTCGTCAAATAGTGGACTGATTTTGATTTTTTGTTTGTTTGTTCACTTCCGAGGTCCATCAGCTTTATCAAAGCGAGGGTCCAAATGACAGGAGACCTTGAGATCAAAGGGAGGTTTTAGCCCAGCCGTGGGATTGAAAAAAAATGAAATGAAATATGATCACGACTGTATCCCAGGGAGCGGTAGACATTTCTTTCAGACCTTTTAGACAATTTTTAGATGCTCTTTGAAGATGATTTTTACATCGAAAAATGTATATGCGTTTAGTATGTGGGCATGTAAATATGGATTTGGACATACCTCTGACTACCCTCGTGGGACTGAGGAGTGCTTATTTTAATAAGCATAAACGATGACGTATTTATAATTTATCAAGTCTTATTTGCAAGACAAAGGCTCGTCAATATTTGAAAGGCAATTACGAAACTCGGTCATTAATTTAACTTCTGTTTGATGTTTGGCTCAATTTACCTCCGGCCTATGTTCGTGGTGAAACCTAGAAATACCAGATTAATATTCATATATTTATTATGAAACCAGCTATGTCCGTGAAGGTGTGAGACGCGATAGGAGTGACCACACTCATACCCAGATGAAGATTCCCCGGAAGAATCGAAACATTGTTATTTAACCGACGACCTCTGTGGCGCAGTGGGCGAAAGCCCGCCTGAGACGCAGAGGTTGCGGGTTCGATCCCCGCCGCGAGACAAATGTTTGCATGTTCTGTAGATATTTGTTCCGGGTCTGGTTGTTTTTCTATGTATAATATGTATGTATTTACAAAAAAAAAAAATGTATCTATGTAATATATCAGTCATCTGGTTACCATAACACAAGCATTCAATTGCTTAGCTTGGGACTAGATGACGTCGTGTGGAATGTCCAAGGATATTTATTTATTTACTCTGTGATCTAACTTAAATGCTTTTTAACTTTGACCTTAATTTCCGAGCGATTTGACGATATTGTACTAAGTACTTTTATTGTAGTGTGTAATGCGATAAAATAATAAAAATTTAAAGTAATGGTCACAAACATGCAATGCGGTTTTATCGGCTGATTCTTAAGGTGCCTGTATGGGTGAAACTAGCGCCACCGCCTATTAAATTTTATTATTACGTTGAACAAAGGAATTTCAAAAAACTGATGTACAGTTTGTGAAACCTATCTTATAACTTAATAAACTTTTTTTTAATACCTATGTAATAGTTTCATTTTGTATAGTTTAGGAGAAATAAGGCGGTGGCGCTAGTTTCACCCATACAGGCACCTTAAACCGTTTTAAATAATTTTAAGGGTCTTAGGACAGTATTAAAATTGCAATTTTAATTAACCAGGCGTGCCGCAAAATAGATAGATAAA
The DNA here is from genome assembly GCA_963582015.1 of Xanthorhoe designata. Classification (NCBI taxonomy): domain Eukaryota; kingdom Metazoa; phylum Arthropoda; class Insecta; order Lepidoptera; family Geometridae; genus Xanthorhoe; species Xanthorhoe designata. Next base: position 5,308,292 of record OY757053.1, read on the forward strand.
AATTGATGAGATATATTATAATACTTTAAGAATAAGTACCTAAGTACCATTTCAACCAGAAGATAGTCTTAAAAAGGATTGAAGCTTACTAAGACCGTAGAATATTCAATTTTCTTAACTGTGTTCTAGCAAACAAAGATAAGTAGGTACCTACTTGAAAACTTAAGTAATTTAATATGTTGTATTGTATAGTGTGTATTCGTAGTTGCTTTATTGGCAATTATTTATGAACAACGTAGGTATTCTAAACCAAGATAAAAAAACATTAATTATTATCATTATCATTTGTAACTGCCCAAACCTGAGCATAACCAATCTTTACTTTCGATAATATCAAGCAATCAACAATATTTGCCATCAAATAAAAACTCATGAAATTCATTCTCAAAATAATTTACTTACAGCACGCAACAGTCAGTCGTTTTTCGTTGAGTAATTGCTTAGATAAAATATTACAAACCTCAACCGCCTCTAAATCCAGAACTGTCACTTTCAAAAAAGGAACACACACATTCGAATTTCGAAATAAATAGTGCAGGTTTTATGTGAGGTTATTAAGTGAGCGGTTTGGATTCGCGGCTCGTACGCCCGCAACGATCGAGCTCCCGCGGTCGACTGAAGAATTCCCGCTGGGTTCAATGTTGCCAGACATGGAATACATTTTCCTTATTGAAAACCCACTATTTTCTTCGAAAGTAGGTGAGCTTTTTTCAGTCTACTTGTTAGTACGGTGGATGTAATCTCATCCTAAAGATTGAGGTAAATAAAAAAAGTTAATTGCGCAATTATGTAGGTAATAACAATTTAAAAGTGAAGCTAGAGAAAGTTGTATTTAAATGAAACGGAAAAATATATATACTTAATTTGATTAAAAACAGATAAACTTAAAGATATAAGTTTGAATTAGAAATAAATAATGCTTATTTAGACTTTTATTATTTGAGTACGAGTAAAGTAAATCCAATCAAGAAAGGCTAAGAAAAACGCGAGTTAAGTCAGGTTAAAACGGTTCGTGCTAATTATCTTGATAATAAACTTTTATTTTATAATATTTCACAACGCTGTAAATTAATTTGAATGGTTTTGTAGCGTGCTCAGCTCAAAACTACGTTATTATTTCTAGGCTCAAAATGTGAACTAGCAAACTAACTATTGTTTATTTAATTACCGCCATTAGACCTTAGATCTGAATGTTGTACCTACTATGGTAGGTACTTGGTAGATACTTGATAACTTTTAATAATTCTTACAACTGGGTTATATTATTTACCTATCTGATAATAAACCATACTTGCAATTTATACAAACATAAGTGGCAATTCTGAGTGTCGCAAAAGCTAAACTAAGCTAACTAAAATTGTTGCCGTCCCTTTCATAGCGATGGGAATAAAAAGGATGGCAATAATTTTAGTTAGTTTAGTTTAGCTTTTGCGACACTCCGAATTGCCCCCAATGTTTATGCTATGTTTATTATTTTTCCTTCTAGATATCTAAGTATTACAATTCTTAGAGACTCTATCTATAACGAGATTGTACTTAAATTTTAATTAATCAAGGTCTAGGTAATAATTAAGACCAAATATTTCATTTTCATTATATTTACTAATTCTAAAAAAACACCTGCACCAAAAATAGTAACAATCCTAAAAAAAAACACCCTAAGACTCGGGAGATTCTCCCCTGTTCCCGTGACCCCGAATCCTTTGTGCGTTCAGAGTGCCTGTATTGCTGTATTCTGTGGTGCCTCTAGAGGTGTCGTCTGTCTCTCTTGCACGTGCTGTCTCGCTCGCACACGCATTTGTTGAACAAATGAGCAAATGAGTCGAGACGATAATTGTCGGTCTAATCTATGGGCCTAATTGTGTTTTTTGTTACACAAATCGATGACACAAATTGTATAATAATTAGTGTCAGCTTTAGCACAGATAAAATAAGTTTATCATAATAATTATTTGGTTTTGTCAGTTTGGCTGCAGACAAGTTTTTATGTCCATTTTGATGGAATGCTTATGTATAACTTAAGGATATTTAATGAAAGTCGATTAAAGTAGTTTGAATATCAGAGGGCAATAAACACTTTATATAAGTATAATATTTTATATATCTATATAATGTAGGTAATATATCAAGGCCACTTGCTCATACGAACGAGCGAATGAGTGTAATGTGAGATTTTGAAAAAACTCACCCTCCTATATTATTTTTGATAACTCACAGGGTTTTAGACTTAGCCTAAATGGCCTTAAGAAACTTACCCGAATATTTTGAACAACGATAATCTCACTAACATTATAAAAGTTTGTATGGATGGAGGTTTTACACTTTCTTTCTTTAATTCAATTAATATTACATTGATTATAGATATACCTTGTCGCTCTATGGAAATTTCCTCTATTACGATTCAAAACATGTGACAGGCGGATAGCGAAGCCTTATAGGGTCCACTTGGCAACTTTTGGGTCCGGAACTCTAACAATAAGTTCGTTCGAGCTATTGAAAATAAAATTGGGTATATTGCTTAAAACATTGGCCACATTCTCATTTTTTCTGTATCCACGCGATAAATGAAAACTGCGGATTTCAAAAGATATAGTAATCCTACTCCCTACTAATATCTTAAGCGCGTTTGTATTGATATTTGTACTTTCACCCAATACTGCGCTAATTTGGCTCAAATTTGGAACATAGGTAGTTATACCTGGAATAACAAATAGCTTTCTTTTTGTCCGGGTTAGTACTACAACCAATCGGCAGTGGCTTTGCTATCGCTCTTAGATTATACGAATTAGCGATTTAAAAGCGAAAAATTAACAATTATCGCTGTCACGTTACTGTTGCTTTGCTGTTGCGAGATACGTAATAAGCCTGCGGTTTTGTGCCTCAGAGGGCACGTTTAATTGTCGTTCCCGGCTGTTAAAGTCGTTAATCCATAACGGAGGCATTTAGACGGCCTAAAAACTTTGTCACCAGAGTAAGTCACTTGCTCATACGAACTAACTTTATACCTTCTAATTTAAAATGTAGTTGGTATATTTTTACTACACATTATCGTACTGTTCGAAAACCGGTGAAAGTATTTAATTAAAACACCAAACCTTAAAACGAACGCGAAATTTAATTTGCAACTGGCAACTTTATACGAGAAACAACCTACAATAATGAAGGTTATTGAAAACTCGGTACCAGGAGCGCAGCAACGCGAGGTAGTGGAATTAGTAAATTAGTTTCGGAATCTATGGTTCAAAGTTTTCGTGTACTACAACAATTTATGTCAAAATCAGTGTCATCGCCTCCCTGCCCTTAGATGAAGAAGTTCTAAAGAAACAAAAAATTAATTAAAATAATAAGGAGAACTTCCGTATTTTTAAAGTTTGTTTAAAATAAAAAATCCAATATCTATTTTGCTTATCACAATTTCACTAATCGTTTAAAATATCCGATCTAGCTGTGGTTTTGATTACTGTGGTAATTTAAACACATTTAATAAAAAAGTAATATTAAACCAATAAAATATAAATCAAAATCGATAAAAATGGAAATAGAATATTAAAACTAAAACTATAAAGGAGTAAAATATTGAGGAACGCGTAGACGTGTAGCGCGTAGCACGTAGAGGCGTAGTATTTCGTAGCACGTAGAATCTTGCGTAGCTCGTAGACACGTAGAGCACTTAGCGCACTATAAGGGTCTACGAGGTACCTACACTAGAAATATTAATAGTTCCTCGACTTTTGATTCGAAAATCTTTTTTAGCATAGAACCCATACAGTCATTTTTATTTATACATTTACGATTTTAAATTGATTACTTACATTAATTGTATACTATTCTAGAGTTTATTTATGTAATACCTACCTAAAAGATTTATAGACCATAAACCATTCTATCCCGAAAGTTAATGACTTAGAGGTCACCCATCCGTATTGTGATGAAGTTCGTAACTTCTGATACATTAACTTAGACTTTATGTAACTACATCTATTAACGCTGTCCTCAAGTTACGGTTATTTTACGTTACTCCCTCTTAACTTTATCCTTTGGATAAGTACACGTTATTAGCGCTTGTGTCATCTAAATAAAAATCCGTGTTGGCGCGTGTCCGTTGAGTGGGATGTAGATACGGTACATCCCACTCAAACAACACGGAGGCTATACCTCCGTGTTGTTTGAGTACATAATCTAGTGTATGTATATCATGAACATCATATTGTGCTCTTACCTCAAAGCTTGCCTCCTGACTCTGTATAAATAAATCATCTAGTAAAGATGTTAAGTTAAAAAGTTTTATGTACCTACCTCGACTTTCGATCCGATGATCGTGGGTACGAATCCCAAAGCATCAATGGATTTTTGGTTAAAAAAAATATATATGCATGCAGGGCTCGACACGGTAAACCCGCGAACCCGCGGCTTAGTCAGCCCCACACCTTTGTTTTTCCTGTGGATATAGCCGGTCAAGCTAAAAGGATGGTTTTAGTGCCTAGTCTATCTAAAAACAGACTACAGTGATGTCAGTGTCAATTCAGATGTCGCAAAAACTAAACTAATTTAGCAGCACTAAAATTGATGCCATCCTTTTTATTTCAATCGTTATAAAAAGGGACGACGACATTTTTAGTGCTGTCAAATTAGTTTTGTTTATCTTTGGCGACATCTGAATTGAAACCAGTGTCTCGTTTAGTGATAAATAAATAAATATCCTTGGAAATGTCCAAGGACATTTCCTTAGCTTGGGACTACATGACGCTGTGTGGAATGCCACACAGCGTCATGTAGTCCCAAGCTAAGCAATTTAATGCTTGAGTTGTGGTAAACAGATGACTATACTATAATACACTACATAGATTTTTTTTTTGTAAATACATACATACATATTATAAATAGAAAACACGCAGACTCGAGACAAATATTTGCAGATCATGCAAACATTTGTCCCGCAGCGGGGATCGAACCCGCAACCTCTGCGTCTCAGATGAGCCTTCACCCACCGTGTCACAGAGGTCGTCAAAGTATTAAGTGTAGACCAAGATTGGCTTCTGACACTGTATAAATCATCTAGTAAAGATGTAAAGGCCTCTAAAGTAGGTATACGTAGTATGTACGAGTATTAGTCCTTTGATGTATGTAAATATCTAAATACCGAGTAAAAAGAAACGGCGAGTGATTTCCCAAAAGGAATGAAAGGCAACAAATGGGTGTACTTCCGTACATTAGGATTCTATTCGGAACGAATGTTAAGATTTCATTTAAATCTGTTGCGAGACACCTACTACGAGTTCTCGATCGAATTTAAGCCTCGTTTATGGCTTAACGACTTTAAAACTTTGGCAACACTGGTAGGGTAAACAAGTTGTCTGTACAAGAAGTAAATGTTTTTAATAATAATGCGTTTAAATCAAGAGGTTCTAATGAAAACTAATGAAATAGGTGGAAAAGCCATTTTATTTTATTTTATTATTAGTGGCAATTCTGAGTGTCGCAAAAGCTAAACTAAGCTAACTAAAATTGTTGCCGTCCCTTTCATAGCGATGGAAATAAAAGGGACGGCAACAATTTTAGTTAGCTTAGTTTAGCTTTTGCGACACTCAGAATTGCCACTATTGTATACCTAGGTATAGGTAGGTATTAACTCGCATGGTTACACAGTCTTGCTTCCTGTAATATTGACGTGTTATTCGTTTGGAATTTCCTGCACTCTCGAAGTGAATTTTCATTCATAACTCCTAACGACTCGTCATATTATTATGCTCAATTTTTTTTTAACTTCCGAGAAGTATAAAATCTTTTGAACAAAAAAAACTTTTTGCAATTCGATTCACTATTGACGGAAAAATCTGTGAACATAACTACATAAAAAAATACAAGCTAGGCCCCACACTAGAAAGAATCTGGGCACATTTGTTGTTCAAGGAACAGCGGTAGAATCACCTAGCTCTTAGGCGTTTCAAATGATCCTAGGCGTCACCAGGGTTAGCCACTACACTTTAGTTAGCTCATACGACTAAATGACGCATTGTGAATAAAAATACCTAATTTTATTTTCGAGAACAAATAGTAGAAGTGAACGTGATATCGTCCCTGTAGTTGGAAAACTAAATAACTAACAAAACCAAAATCGGGAGAAAAACGCAATTTACTATTTTTTTGCGTGTAAAATGGCTATAAAATTTTATTTGGTAACATTTTTACTATGCATCTTTTGCTATGTTATAGATTGTTATTTAACCTATTTTTCAATCTAACAGTCTTATACGTTAGCTCATTTGTTTGTAAGAAAAAAAATAAAAAGCGATTATGTAATTTTCCCTCAACAAAGTTTCAAAGTTTTAAAGCACTTATTTATTTTTTCATGTCAGTTGTTTAGTTCTTCTTCGTCAATGTTCTCCATACAACATAAAAAAGCTAACATTAAGTGCCTTTATTTAATTTTCCTACACTATCTAATTAATAATATGACCTATTATTTATTTATTTGACTCCTATTTCCCTATTATTCTACCCATGGCATGGGTAAGGATTTTAATAAAATTAGTTCTTTGTTTTTAAATATCATCATCATCATCATCCGCAGCCCAATCTTTCCCACTGCTGGGTGTAGGCCTCCTTCGTTCTTGCCATTTCTCCCGGTCCTGCGCTTGCCTGATCCACTGCCGGCCCACGACGCTGATAATATCGTCGACCCATCGCGCTGCTGGACGTCCGACGCTTCTCTTGCCAGTCCTCGGCAACCATTCTGTCAACGTTTTACACCACCTGTCGTCACCACGTCCTGCCAGGTGCCCAGCCCAACTCCATTTGAGTTCCATTGCCCGGATACCGACATCCTTGACCTTGGTTCGTCTTCGGATCTCGGTCTACAAGCTTAATGCCGAGCATGGCACGCTCCATGGCCCTCTGAGCAACCCTCATTTTGTACACAGCCTCCTGGGTGAGGGTCCATGTCTCGGCACCGTAAGTCATGGTGGGCATTCTTTTTTTATGGCTACTGCGATACACACTGGTTAAATAGACGGGTCTTCAGACATGTGGGACGTTGACAGATTTTAGAATGTCGTCGAATTTTCCGAATGCCCACCCAAGCTGTACCTACTCGCCTTTCGATCTCCTTTTTCTTATGGTCCTTGCCAAAAGATAGAGTAAGTCCAAGATAAATGTATTTTTCCACCATCTCCAACCTCACATTTCCAACTGTAACAGCAGAAACTGCGGTGCCGGAGAGGTTTCCCATCACTTTCGTCTTGGACATATTCATCTTTAGCCCTACCTCCAAAGACGCATCATGCAGATCTTCTGGAGATCTTCGAAGCTCTCTGCAAAAAGAACAAGATCATCCGCGAATCTTAAGTGTACATCTTCTAAAACTGCTGTAAAAAGCTTGGGTGAAATAGTATCTCCCTGTCTCACTCCTCGCTTAATAAGTACAGGATTCGTTAGACTATGCACTCGAGTTTGCAGAGTAGCTGACGTGTACAGCTCCCGGAGCACATCCACGTGAATCGATATGGCAGCTATGGAGAGCGTGGAACACGGCCCAATGTTCGACACTGTCGAAGGCCTTCTCGTAATCGACAAAGGCCATAACAAGGGGCCTGTTATACTCGTGACACTTCTCCATCAGCAGCAGCTGCTTTACCGTGTGGATATGGTCGATGGTACCGCTCCGGAATCCGGCCTGCTCTACGGGTTGAGCTTCATCGAGTTGGCGTGTGAGGCGAATAGTGAGAATTTTGGCAAACAGCTTGTACACCTGTGATAGTAAGCTATTTGGACGGTAATTGTTCAATTTTGCAATGTCACCTTTTTTGTGCATTATGTGTACTATTGCATTTTTTCACTGTTCCGGTGTGCGAGCTTCGTACAAAACCATGTTAAAGAGCTCCACGACAACCTTAAAAACGGGAGTTCCACCTGCTCTAAGTATTTCGATAGTAACTCCATCCTCCCCAGGAGATTTATCTGTCTTCATGGCGTAGAGAGCTCTTGTAACTTCACACGGCAAGATAGGTGGTAAGATTTCCGTGTCATGGTGTTCAATTGGAGGAGCTCTAACGCCATCAGGTGAGTTTGGTTCTGCTGCATTCGATGCGTAAAGTTTCCCATAGAACTCTTCCACAATGGTTACGATTCGGCTTTGATCAGTTACAGTAGTTCCGTGATCATCTTTAAGTTTTAATAACTGTTTAGATCCAGTACAAGTTTTTCTACGATAGACTTTTGGGCCTCTATATGCCTTAATGGTGTTATTAATTATATTTGTGTTAAGTCTCTTCATCGTTCGATGAAGCAATTTCTATACTGCCTCTTTTTCCGATAATTTCTACCATTTGTGTTTCTGCTTGTGTTCATTTTGTGTTTCTGCTGGTCCAATAATATTGAACAAAGTCTTATATTATTAAATTTTACATTATCTAAAATTCCAAACAGTTAGAGAGATTTAGTAGAAAATTGAATAAAAGGTACTTATAAACACAATCATGTTACACGAAAATTATATAAATGCTCTTGTTTAATTATTCCTAACTGCATTGTTCCTGTACAGCGTAGAAATGTATCGAAGGAAAACTGAATAAGTAACTTTATGCATTTTATTCGCCGCAAAGTAACGCATAATTACACTTAGCTATTTTATTGCCGAGTTAACTACTTCTCCTTCGCTATTTTTTTATCATTACTTCAAAATTCATTTTTCCATCTTTGACGTCTTGACAGGTTCATTTTTATTTATTTTTTTATTGAAATATGATATCAAAACTTTAGTAACACAGAAAGATGCAGCTTGAATTGGACTTTATGAAGGTGCAATAAAGTCGATTTGGCAAAATGTGTTAGTTATTTAGTTTTCCAACTACAGCGACGATATGGCTTTTTCCTCCTGATTGAACCGTCCCGACGGAGTCCATCCATCATACACGGACGTTTTCATTATATTTTATGTGGAAATATCGCTTTTCATTACAAAAGGTCTTATAATGGAGAAGAAAATGATTCAAATCATTGATTCTCCCCTTTTTTTATACCTTTAATCTAACTCCAATTTGTTTTATTTAAGTAGGTAAGTATTCTGTTCTTAGTAATAGGTCAGTTCTGTAAATTGATAAAATCAATTGTAAGTAGGTACTTAGGTAGGTGTATTGATAAATAAGAGGCTTTCGTTAGTAGGTATTTCTTTTTATGTTTTCCTAAACGTAAGTAGGTAACTGCAAATACGATTATCTTTGGTTTGTGTAATTCAAAAATGCAAAATTCAAAATTCAAAATGTATTTATTCAGTACGATCGTATGTATACAGACCACTTTGACATGTCACGTTCTTAAAACTAGAGGATTCTACTGCCTGTTCCAACGCGACTCCCTACTTACACCATCGAATCGATACTCCTAGCGCCATCTGTAATCAGAATGTTTTTAATGTTGCTCGCGACATCTATTGTCGAGTAGCCAAACCTTTATGAACCATAGACTACTCTGAACATTACAAAAAAAACATATTACAATTAATTATTGAATTTGTAAAAAAAACAGAAAATCATGAATTTTATTAATAAAAATTTGAAGCAATTCGGTGTGGTCAACTCGTAATTCCCTTTGTTTTTTGTTTAAAAGGTGTGATTTGACATAATTTGACATTGATAGTCATAGAGTGGCGCCACATGTCTAGAAAACAACGAAACGAAGTGACGCTACTTCCTTCCTTTCCTTGACGAATCACAATCTTGCTAAGCTAGTACTGTTTTTCCTCCATTTTGCATCGTCCGTCTCTTGTCTATAATTTTGGATAGATCGTTTATGGTATGTGCCGTAGATAATTTTCTCTTTGGATGATTGTTGTGGTCTCTGATTTGGGATTTGAAAACAAAACGAAGTGAAAAGTGTGCCGCTAAAATGATTTATGTACAATTTATCAAAAATTGCAGGTTTTTCTCTCCTCGTGAGTATGAAAAGTTTGGCAAATGGAGACGTGGACGGACCTATGCCGTTGTTGCCTGTCTGCCAATTCTGAATACTCAATTTTGGACAGTAAACAGAACATCACACAAAAGTTTCTTGAAATAACATCTATTGAGGTAAGTTCAATCAATCATACTTCACAATTCTGGCCTCCGCTTATCTATTTGTGCTAGTTTCATACACACAACGTAATTTGCCTTGCAAAGGTTTACAATGATAATAACCTATAAATATTTCTGTTATTGACAATCAGTGTCATCTCCCTTAGTCAGGGCATTCATTTTTCAGTGTTACAATTCAATTTTAAGCAGGCGTTAATTAAAAACCCTCGAAAATAATCCTTGAACTTAAGAACGGCTTAAAATTGTGAAATAACTTTTCCCGCCATAGAGAGGCAATATGTACATTTAGATTGGTGTTACATTACAAGACTTTTATTTGCACTTTTAGAAGGCATTTGACCCCCCCAAGAAAGGTAGCCTATTTTACCCTATTTTACTAAGTAAATCTATTTAAAAATATAATGAGAGTAAAATGTATGACTTTCACCTTTCTTCTATAATTGTAATTCTAGGTTTCAGCAAAATACATTTAGTAGTTTTTGCATCAAAGAGAAATGCCTGCCCGGATGGCCTAAGTTTGGCCTGGTCACGTTAAATTGTAGTTACTGGTACATACCAATATAATATTTTTTATACAGCAGTAAACATGAATTTCAGGTAAATCAAGACGACGGCTTGCCTCAGAAGCTGTGCAACGAATGCTACGCAACCATGAATACCGCATTTCAATTCCGGAAGCAATGCATCAAAATGGACACGGAGCTGAAAACACAACTCAACCAGCTCCTCAGCCAATGCATTGATGATAATATTGATGAGTTTGAAAACATTGTTGATGAAGAAAGCCAGGAGAATCAAGATATAGAATTTGCAAATGATCCTATGAAGCAACTTGAAGCTATCATAAAGAAAGAACCTATGGATAAAGATGATGAATATTATTATGTTTTAGTCATTGACAATCCTAAAGATAAGGGAGATGATGCAACATTAGAAACAATCAAACAGGAACCAGGTATCGCTGAACAAAATGATCCTGTTGAAAATTTTGAAACACAGAATGCCAATAAGCCAAAACCATTAGAAGCGGAGCTTCAAACTGAAGGAACAGAGGAACAAAGTCAGTCCTATCCACATTCCATGGACTCATTCCTAATCAGTAATAATGCTATTTCAGCCAGTGTGCCAGCAACAATCCTGGAAAATGAAGAGGAATATCAAGAAGAAAATGAGATAACAGAATACAACAATCAAGACATGGTTACTCTATCAGAAAATAGCGGGATACAGATAACTGATGAACAGAACTTAATAAAGATTCTCAACAGCCAGTTCAATGAAGACAGTAACGGTACTATCTTCTTGAAAAGTAGTGATGGTATCAACTACATCACTGATGGAGAATTGGTGACAAATGATGATCAGGACGAAGATTCACCTGAAGTTATTTACTATGACGGAGACAATGAATCTCAGTTCCAAATAGTTAAATACGATGGCTCAGAGTTAGTGATCGAATATGCAGATGACAGCAATCAGGTTTCCACAGTTACACCATCATTTTTGTGTGAATGTGGAGAACAATTTACTGATTATGATGAGTATGTAACACACCAGCATAAACACAATCCGGGCGGTGAACATCTATGCACATTATGCGGGAAAGGATTTGAGTCTGCAGAGATTCTAACTGGCCATATGGTCTTGCATAATGTCCCTGGATTACTGCTAGAATGTCCGTTCTGTGACGGCGTTATGAAACGAAGCGCATTAACACAACATATCAAATATTCTCACAATAATATTAAGCCCCAATGCAATGTGTGCGGCAAGACGTTTGCAAACCCCAATAACTTGAAACGTCACATGATGATCCACGCCGGAGTCAAAGAATTTGAATGTGATCTTTGTCTTAAAAGGTTCAGTCAGAAAATTACTATGCAAACTCATCGTTTGACACACTTAAACCCACAAAATCCAGTGCTCACTTGTCCGGAATGTGAAGTCACTTTTAAGACGAAGGAACTGCTGACTGAGCATATAGAAAGTGGTGAATGTCCTAAATCAAAACTCATTCATTCTGATGCAAAAGATGAGTTAATGAAAGCAGTGAAGAAAGAAGTTAAAACAAGCTTAGGAAAGCTCTTAGGATATGCTTGTTCACTATGCAAAAGGATGTTCTCGATCGAATCGGCCTTAGAACGTCATATAGAATCAACGCATATTGTAGACCCATCAGAGCTGCTATGCTCAGAATGTGGAGAAGTTGTGAGCTCTAAAAAAGAGATGGCAGCACATGTATTAACACATGACAAGCGGAAGGCTGTAAAAAGGTTTGAATGCTCGACCTGTGGTAAGAATTGTTCAAGTGCAGCTATGTTGCTGATGCACGAAAGAGTACACACAAACGAAAGACCATTCTCATGCCAGTTGTGCCCCTTAAAATTCAAGACTAAAACTCATCTTAGAACTCACCAACTCACTCACACTAGGGAGAAGAAGTTTGGTTGTTCAGTGTGTATGAAGTTCTTCGCTTTAAAGGGCAATTTGGTAGTTCATTTACGTACACATACAGGGGAACGGCCATATGTGTGCAGCGATTGTGGCGACGCGTTTATAGATTCGAAATATCTTAAGAAACATAAGCTAAAGAAACACGCAGTAGACAGTGTTCCTTGGAATCAGTTTTTAAAAGTTAAATATGAGGGTGAAGAAGAAACTTAGTCAATAAAGTAACAGTAAAAGTATCATTCGAATTAAATAACTATCAATATTGTTCAGATGTGATAATAGATTTTCAAAATCAAATTGGATCACAACTTTCAAATCAGATATTCTACCGTTAGTTGTTCTGTTACGATATTTCGATTGACTAAAGACATGATTTTACTGTAGTAATAAAATAAACAACATGGGTATAACTCCAAAAATATCGTCGATTTAGTTAGGATCGACAATGTTTCGATTCATCTGAAGAATCATTTCGCGTTCGTGTCTCACTCTGGTTCTCCAAGTGCAGATGAATCTAATTACTATGATATTGATAAATCGACGATATTTTTACGAACGTAATAATTTAATTGCCGTGTGCTATTTTATAATCAACTACATTTCACAACTCAAGGAAATTTTTGAAAAACATTACACAGGTACATAGTGTTCAGTCAGACAAACATAATTAAAAACATTAAACATAGAATTTAAAATCTGTAGGATACACACATGTTAAATGTGTGTATCCCACAGACTTTAAATTCTCCCGGAGAAATCATTTTATTTTGTTTATTTACTAAGTTTAAAACTGTTACTCTTACCTTTTGGTGTATGTTCAAAAATTCGTTAAATTATATCTTAGGCTAGATAAAAAATCTTTTGACTTTATAATTAGGTGTGAATTTCCCTGGAATTAACTTTATTTTTATTTACGTAGAATAATTTGCTTTTTAGTTTAGAACCTTTGTTTAAATTTTGGCGACATCCAGAATTGCCACTAGTATGTATTTTCTAAAGATAACATTCAAATGTTGTTGTTACTTCAATAAACTTTGTTTTAAACAAGATTATTTAGTAAAAAAATAATAATAGCACAGCATGAAGGGTATGTTTATGCTAAATTATTCTTTTACCTACAATATTTGGCAAATTAGTGTTAGTTTATTCAAAGGCCCGTATTCATTTTGGAAGCTTACAAGGTTAATATTTAGGTTTAAAGGAATAACTGGGGGCAATTCAGAGTGTCGCAAAAGCTAAACTAAACTAACTAAAATTATTGCCATCCTTTTTATTCCCATCGCTATGAAAGGGACTGCAACAATTTTAGTTAGCTTAGTTTAGCTTTTGCGACACTCAGAATTGCCACTATTGTGTCTGTATTCCGCGCATTTGGTGATGTTAAAAATTGGAATAGGTACATTTTTATGAAAGATGGTGGTTTCAAAGTGTTTAAATCACAATAAATAAAAATATATATCAACGTTTTTTATTTTGTGAGCGTGCTATCCTTACAACTAGGATTGGAGTGTGCTTCTAATTTGGTAAAAAAGGAACGTTTCCAAATAATTTATGTATGATAAAATTAGCGACATCGCCATCTACCGATTTTTTGGTGTACTAAGTTAAGGTTTACTTCAACATCCAAGTGAGGCTCATTGTTGTTTGCATTTTCCACGTGATGGCGCTCGCAGTCATGTCAGTATAGCGCCATCACTTCTCGCTTATGAGCTCCTGGTATTCGTAGCGCTATTTGAGCAACAAGAAACTCTACAATAGAGCCGTTAGCTTCTTCAACTAATTAATAGAACAGAACAATTTTATTGGGCTGATGAAGAATTTCATATAAATTTACCAATTTAGCTTTTCGTAAAAGCATGTTAGAGATTTGTATTTTATAAATGCATACAAATTTTTTCTTTGCAATATTTATACTTACCTACCTACATATTCTATTATTATTAGATAATTATGATTGTCTATCGAATTTCGAAGTTGAAATAAATAATTGTCTAAATTCTTTGATCACCTTTCACAGCATTGTTTACAAGAAAATCTTAAGTTCATCGATTTCGCTACCTACGTGTATTGTACTACACCTAGATAGGTAGGTATTATGAACGAATCGCTCATGGCATGGTAGGTATTACATAAACCTAATATTTCGAGTAATTTACCTTATAATGTTACTTATTATTTCTATTATTTTGTTCAAATGGTCAAACCTCATTTATCAGCGCCGATTCCTTTTGTGTACTTGCAGCCAGCCACTGTACGGAATTTTACCCCATCACAATATTGCCCACAAGTACCAGGCGCCCATGAACGCAAGAGTGGCTGGTACTGACAGTCAGTAGCACTGCCTCGAAACGGAACAATAACAAACAAGCACAGCTGCACCTCAAAGCGGCCGCTTGCGCAGGAACCACAAAATAATACCATCAACCTAATAATTAATGACAAATACAACAAAAAACTCAAAAAATATCTCTCTATCCGAACAAAAAATGGTAGGAATAGGTAGGTAGGTACTTACTTTATAAAAAGGTCACAGCATAGAAAAAATCAAAAAAATCAGGATTTGAATGTTTGGTACTTACCAGGATTGCTAATAATACCTACCCTGAAAAAAGGCTACTTTTGATCCCGGTATAATACCGGGTCCATTTATGGAAACTAACTATTCACCGCGGGGCGCAGGTGGTGTACTTCTATAAAATACTTAGTTGTTTTGTAAATGGCGAGTAGGTAGGTGTACTACTTAGTCTTCTATAATCCATAGCCTTCATACCTACTCACGGTATGTTATGCTGTAGAGTACCTACCTAGAGATAGCTAAGATAGGAAAGATGAGTATTACGTGGTATTACTACTAGTATTATTTTATCTGTGGTATTACAACGGTAGGTACCTATATGTAGTTATGTAGGTATAGGTACTTATGTGGTTAGTGTGGTGTGCGTCCGGTGAGAGTGTCACTTTCATGAAAACGCTTGTACTTAAGTACTTACTTACACTTAAATGCATACAGTAGATTAGATAAGTACTTACCTAGGTAGGTATCTAGCGTTCTCGCTCGATCACATACCTATCTCCTACCCATTTATACAGTACGCTGTAGATAGATAGGTATATTATAATGTACCTACATTGTATAGGTAGGTACCTACATACAATATGGTAGGTGTGAAGTTATAGCGGCTCGGTCGGAGCGCGTCCCGTGAATCATTGGGTAATGTAGCGCGCGGAAGGAGCCGTTTTGATACTTGGAATATTTTCAAATATTTATTACTAGCTTCCGCACGCGGCTTTGCTCACATTGTACCTTGTGAATAGAATAACTAAGGTGCTAATTCAGGCAACGATCTACACCTATTTCAATTTTTATCCCAACCAGTCCATTGGTTACAGCGTGACAAATATGTAAACATCCAAATGTCCCACTAATATTTTTTAAACGCAAAAGTTTGTTAGTTACTCTTTCGCGCAAAAACTGCTGAACGGTTTTGGCTGAAACTTGGGATCTTTATAGTATAAAGTACTTACATGACCTGGAATAACACATAGGCTACTTTTATCTGGGCAGGTGGATAGGTAGGTACTAGTAAATTGATAATTATTTATAACCTGTTATAGATTATTCAAATAGTGAATGATCGGCAACGGCAACGTCTGTAGGCTGTTCGTCGATCGATGGAAATCATGGAAATAGTTTTTGTCCTACATCACGTTTGACTTGTTGGCCAATCAGCATTCTATAAATTAAAGCAAAAATAATGTAAAATAAATAAATGTAACAAATAAGTAAAGTACCAAGGCAGCACGCGTGTCGTAGAGGTGGCGACTGGCGCGGCGAGTGGCGCTCGGCTGCTTTTGTTCCTGCAGCCGACGCGCCTCGCTTCTGTCGAGTAGGGTTGCCACTTATTGGAATATTTTTACGTTTTAAAACATTATTAAGTATTTACTGGCCTATGTTTTTGCAAAGACGATGATGACCTAAAATTTGAGGGCCATGGTTTTACATGGGCTGTGGTAGCGATAAGTCGGGAACATAGGAAAAACGGAATGGAGGTTTTCCCAAGGGATGTCGACAATGACTGGTGTGCACGACAACAACCATCAGCGGGCGCCGACGCACATAGCTAACTTGAATTGTTTAAGTTAGGCTACTTTTAAGACTATTTTTCAATAGCAATATAAAAAGTCGAGTCATTTAGGTTAAGATAGTTATAGGGCCTTGCCAGCCGCCTTTTACCAGTCGAGTCATGTTTTGTAACTTAGAGTCTTTGTTTTAGTAAATTATTAACCTAGGAGTAAGTTTTGGGTAAAAGGTAGGAAGGGGCAAGGCCAAAGTAGTTATAAGTAATAGTAGGACCTCGTTAGGGCCGCCCTTCTACCGTTCGAGTCGTTCTTTATAATTTAGAGTCATTAGTAGTAATAATAAAGTTAACCTTGCATTAGAGTTTGGGTAGAAGGGTAGGCAGGGGTGGGTTTAGTGTTAAGATATAAATAAAACTTCAATTGGTGGGTGGTCTTATTTATTCCCGGAGGAGAGGGTGGTGGTAGGTAGGAGAGGTAAAGTAGGTAGGGAAGGTAAAGGTAGTCGAGATAGGGGTGCCCGGGTCAGACAAATACCTACCTAGGGAACGGGAGGACGGTCCAGGCTTAAGGTTGTCCTGGCGTCCTGGCCCTTGTAGCCTAAGTAGGTACTTGTGTTACGGCACGTGTAAGGATCTCTGAAGGTCAAACAGGTCACCTCACACCACACCTCCTCGTGTCAAATCGGGACCTATGATTGGGTAGTTTTTAGAGAGTAAGTGAGAAAAATGTAAGAGAGAGATAGACTATAGTTTTTCAGTGGTTTCTAATAAAAACGCGCTGCCGCAGTAGTATGGAGTGGCCAGGCGGGACTTCAAATATAGGTTCGCACATTTTGGTGCAAAACCAAGTTCTCAATTCTCAAATGGCAATTCGCAAGGCGAAGCTCTGCCCGACCGCTCCCAGACCCTGCCAAGCTTAAACTAGTAACCGACGTCTTTTCTTGTACTGCCTGCTCCCACCATCTGCAGCCCTAAAATACAGTCCACTCAATCGGAGCCGAGGAGGACTCGAACATTTGGTCCTTCGAGCCGGATTTCATCTACCAGCACAGGAGCAGCAGTACCATCATCATGCCGGTTACCAGGAGCCGTCAGGGTCGAGACGAGACCCCAAACACCAGCTCTGAGGAAGCCACTACAGAAGAGACTACTTCAACGGAGCGAACCACCGAGACGGAGGAGACCACTGCGACCGAGGAGACGGAGGTCACGGCAACCCGGGCGACTGTCGACGCTGAGGAGGCGCCGGCGAGGGAAGACCCCGGGACTGCGCGGGCCCGCTCACAGCGGTCAGCGGTCTCCAAAAGGAAGAAGGTGGCCAACGCGAAAACAAGGCTGGCGGAGCTGCTCGCCGCAGAAGCGCAGGCGCAGGCGGCGGCAGCCAAGGCCGCCAGGGAGCTCGCCGAGGAGTGCCTCAGGCGAGCTGAGGAGTCGTCCGACGAGGAGGACGGCGACGAGGTGGAGGACCGCGAGCAGACCAAGCTCGCGTCCGGACGAGTCAGCGAGTGGTTGGCGCGGCGGCCCGTCACAGAGCCGCCGCAGCCGCCGGACCTGGTGCAGAAGGAGGCCCCGAGCGCGCCCAAGGAGGACCTCAGCGCGCAGCAGAGTCAGGTCATGGAGAGACCTGGCATGGGTGCAGAACCCGCCGCGCCGCAGAGGCCTGTCGTCGACCTGGAGGCGTTGACGGCGGCGCTGTCGCGCATTGCGACAAGGAGGGACCCCCCGAAGTACATGCAGGAGCTACCCATCTTTAACGGTCAGGTTAGTGGGTGGTTGGCGTTCAGTGCAGCCTATAAGGACACCGAAGAGTCCTTCTCCAAGTTGGAGAACGTGGCCCGCATCAGGAGAAGCCTGAAGGGAGCGGCCTTGGAGGCCGTCGGCAGCCTCCTCATAAGCCATCCCGAACCCGGGGCCGTGCTGGAGGCCTTAGAGAGGAGGTTCGGGAGGCCGGAGGCTCTGGTGCTGGCGGAAATGGAAAGGCTCAAACATCTGTCCAAGGTAAGCGATAGTGCACGTGATCTATGCATATTCGCCGGGAAGGTGGCCAACGTAGTGGCCACCGTCGAGGCCCTTGGACGAGAGAAGTACCTCCACAGCCCAGAGATGGTGCGGAGCGTGCTGGAAAAGCTCTCCCCTATACTACGCAACAAGTGGTATGACTTCGCTGCCGTCAAGACGGAGGAAACGCCAGAGTTGAAAAAGGTATCCAATTTTCTGAACATAGAGGCTGACAAGTGCGGGGCGTACGCGCTGCCCGAGGTGGCTGAAGAGAAGCCGCAGCTTCTCAGGACGGGCAAGCGCAAGGAGGCTGAGAGAATCTACTCGGCAGTAGATGCCCCCGACGAGCGACGATGCCCGCGCTGCAGCAAGCCTCACAGGTTGGTCGATTGTGCTGAATTCATAAAGGCGGAGTTACCGGATCGGTGGTCGATGGCGAGAAAGTATCACATCTGCTACCAGTGTCTCGCTGAGAAGCATCGCCGCGACCAGTGCGGTGCGAAGAGGTGCTCACGAGGCGGATGTGGTAAGTCGCACCACATATTGTTGCACGGAGAGTCGGTAGAGAGAGGAGCGCCCAAGAGAGCTGAAATATCCGCGTGCGCGTCCGAGCCAGAAGGGCCGGAGCGAAGGGGTAGTCAGCGGCGAGCGTATTTGAAGATAGCACCGATCGAACTTGTAAGCAAGAGCGCAACTGTAAGTACATTTGCCTTACTCGACGATGGAAGTACGTGTACGTTTATTGAAGAGTCGATCGCCGAGCTACTGGGCATAGAGGGGCCCAGAGATACGCTCTGGATACGGGACGCGAATGGAGGAGAAACAAAACATGAGAATAGCAGAACAGTCAGCCTCAGGATCCGAGGAAAGAACCAGGCGAAGGAGCACGTTCTGCGCGACGCTCAAACAATCAAAAGGTTAGATTTCATCACGCAAGCGATCCCGGCGCGAGAGTTGCGCGGATGCCGGCACCTGACCCCGATACTGGACGATATCACGTATGAATACGCACAGCCTAAGGTGGTGATCGGGCAGAACAACTGGGATCTGTTGGTGAACACGGAAATCAAACAAGGACGGAACGATCAACCCGTCGCTTCACTCACGCGGCTCGGCTGGGTGTTACACGGATGCAGTTATTCCGACGGCGACGCATCATCCGACTTCTGCGGATATGTATCAGCGGCGCGCCCTGCGGATAACTTGGACGAGGCGATGAAGAACTTCTTCAGATTAGAGTCACTGGGCATTCAAGAGCGCAAGCCGGTGAGCGACCCGGAAGCTAGAGCCGTGCGGATGCTCGATGAAAAGAGCCGACGGCTTCCCGACGGGCGCTTTGAGACCGGACTCTTATGGCGAGACGACACGGTGAACCTACACGATAACTACAGAGACGCAATGAAAAGGTTAGTCACGTTGGAGCGGAAACTAGATCGCAACGAGGACCTCAAAGCTAAGTACTGTGAACGTGTCAATAATTTACTTGTGTCTGGCTATGCTGAGCGCTGCGAGGCGCCGCCGACAGAGGGCCGCACGTGGTATCTGCCGCACTTCGCCGTGGTGAATCCAGCGAAGCCCAAGATACGGATGGTGCACGATGCCGCTGCCAAGTCTGCCGGCAAGAGCCTCAACGACATGCTGCTGACCGGACCTGATCTGCTTCAATCTTTACCTGGAGTGGTAATGCGCTTTCGTCAATACCCATACGCCGTGACAGCCGACATCAAGGAGATGTTTATGCAGGTGAGGATACAGCCGGGCGATAGAGACGCCCTGAGGTTCCTCTGGCGCGGAGACCGAAGAGGTGAGACGGCCCCCGAGGAGTACAGGATGACGTCGGTCATCTTCGGGGCCTCATCGTCACCATGTACGGCGTTGTACATCAAGAACAGGAACGCCCGGGACTTCGCGGATAAACATCCCGCTGCAGCTTCAGCGATCGAGAGGAATCATTATATGGATGACTATATCTCGAGTTTTCTGACCTTAGAAGAAGCTGTGAAAATCAATAAGGAGGTGGACTTCGTGCATCGGCAGGCGTGCTTCGAGCTGCGAGGCTGGGCTTCCAACGACCCGAGGACGATCAGCGAGCTGGCGGCGCATTCTGGCGACCGCACAGTCGTCATCGGCGGGAGCGAGACCGAGAAGGCGCTCGGCCTGCTGTGGAACGTGCGCGAAGACCACATCGAGTTCAAGGTAAACACAGCGAGAACTCCAACAGCCATACTCGAGGGCAAGACGCCCACGAAGAGGGAAGCTCTGAGCATCATCATGTCGCTCTTCGACCCGCTCGGGTTGATATCACCCGTCACGACGCCGGCGAAGAGGCTGATGCAGGACACATGGCGGCACGGGATCAGCTGGGATGATCAGCTGCCAGAGGAGCTTCAGGTGAGATGGCGAGATTGGATCGTTAGCTTGAACAACCTAGCATCGTTACGAATACCGCGGTGCTATGACTACGAGCCGGCCGCTACGCATCAACTGCACACCTTCGTGGATGCGAGCGAGGAGGCCTACGCCGCCGCCGTGTACTGGCGCATGACGCGCGCCGACGGCAGCGTGAGCGTGGCGCTCGCGGCCGGCAAGAGCCGCGTTACTCCGCTGAAACCAATCTCCATTCCAAGACTCGAGCTGCAGGCGGCGTTATTGGGAACGCGCCTGGCCGACACAGTCCTTCAGGAGCACGACTACAAGGTAGAAAGCAAATTTTATTGGAGCGACTCGCGCACAGCCTTAGCGTGGATAAGGGCCGAGCCGCGCGCTTTCAAGACTTTCGTCGCGCATAGACTGGCGGAGATCGAGGAGACTACGAAGCAGTCTGAATGGCGGTGGGTGCCTACGAAGGAGAACGTGGCGGACGACGCGACGCGCGCGACGCCTGAGGGCTTCGACGCTAGCCACCGATGGTTCGTAGGACCGGCTTTCCTACACGAAGCCGAGCTAGCGTGGCCGCAGGAGGCGCCGACGCAACCGCCGCAACATACCGGAGAAGAGAGGTGCCTAGCAGCTGTAGCAGTGAAGGTCAGTCACCCGACAGGTCATCTACCCGATGTCAGTAGATTTTCCAAGTGGCTGAGACTGATACGAGCGACGGCACGAGTTCTTCAATTCATCTCGCTATGCCGCGAGAAACGCAATCGACGTGTGGAGAAGGTAGCCGCAGTTCGGAAGCGTACGCTTCGCAACCCCGAAAGCGACGGCGATTGGCGTAAGAAGAAGCCAACGAGAGCGCGACGAGCGGTCACCCGTCCGACAGCGGAGGTCGTCAAGGTGAAGTACGTCGGTCTAGAAGCTCACTATCTCATCGAGGCTGAGCGGCTGTGGGTGCTGAGCAGCCAACGAGAGAGCTTCCCGGACGAGATCGACCGATCACCGAGCGAGGCGACACCGCGCGGAGGAAGACTGGACGCGCTGAGCATCGCCAAAGGAGCCGACGGGACGCTCCGTCTACGCGGACGCGTAAGTAAAACGCCAGAGATTTCCGAAGAGGCGGCGAGCCCGGTCATCTTAGATGGAAAGCACGCCTACACGAAGCTTTACATTCAACACGTGCACGAGAAGCTACATCACGGAGGCGTCGAGACGATTGTCAACGAACTACGTCAGAGGGCGTGGATAGTCAAGATCCGCCCGGCCGTCAAGACCGCAATCAAGAGTTGTATGAGCTGCCGTTTGAAGAAAGCGAGGCCAGGCGCGCCAGCAACCGGCGACTTGCCTACTGCGAGACTTGCGCACAACATGCGCGCATTCACCTACGTCGGATTGGATTATTTCGGGCCACTACAAGTGACAGTGGGCCGTCATAATGAAAAAAGGTACGTGGCGTTATTCACATGTATGACCAGCAGAGCCATCCATCTCGAGGTCGTCGCATCCCTCAGCGCCGACTCAGCGGTCGCGGCAGTGCGCCGCTTCATCGCGCGGCGAGGCTGTCCGCGGGAGATCCACTCCGACAACGCGACGTGCTTCAAGGCCGCGGACCGCGAGCTCAAGGCAGCCTGGGTAGAGGCCGTTGAAGAGGATGCAACGAACCGCCAAATCATCTGGCGGTACATACCTCCTGCCGCGCCCTTCATGGGAGGCGCGTGGGAACGCATGGTGCGCTCTGTCAAGGAGGCGCTACGAGTCACACTGCACGAGAGGAGCCCGAGCGACGAGACTCTGGCTACACTGCTCGCCGAGGTCGAGGCGACGGTCAACTCGCGGCCACTCACTCACGTGGCCGTTGACCCCAATGACCCCGAGGCGCTGACGCCTAACCACCTGCTGTTGGGCCCCAACAGTCATGTCCCCGGCCCGGGGGCATTCTCCGAAGATGACGAGCACGCAAGGCAGCATTGGAGGCGCGCGCAGCGCCTAGCTGATAACTTCTGGCGGCGGTGGCTGAGGGAGTACCTCCCTACTCTCCAGCACCGGCGGGAGCCCCGCACAACGGGCAAGCCGCCCGAGGTCGGTGATCTTGTCATCGTCTGCGACGAGAATCTGCCCCGCAACACATGGCCACGAGGGAAGGTGACGGCGGTACACCCCGGCGAGGACGGCGAGGTGCGCGTGGTCGACATCATCACCAGCGCAGGACACACCTGGAGGCGACCTACGAAGAAGATCGTCGTGCTTCCGGTGGATCGCGAGACGGCGACGGCGGGAGAATGTGCACGACAACAACCATCAGCGGGCGCCGACGCACATAGCTAACTTGAATTGTTTAAGTTAGGCTACTTTTAAGACTATTTTTCAATAGCAATATAAAAAGTCGAGTCATTTAGGTTAAGATAGTTATAGGGCCTTGCCAGCCGCCTTTTACCAGTCGAGTCATGTTTTGTAACTTAGAGTCTTTGTTTTAGTAAATTATTAACCTAGGAGTAAGTTTTGGGTAAAAGGTAGGAAGGGGCAAGGCCAAAGTAGTTATAAGTAATAGTAGGACCTCGTTAGGGCCGCCCTTCTACCGTTCGAGTCGTTCTTTATAATTTAGAGTCATTAGTAGTAATAATAAAGTTAACCTTGCATTAGAGTTTGGGTAGAAGGGTAGGCAGGGGTGGGTTTAGTGTTAAGATATAAATAAAACTTCAATTGGTGGGTGGTCTTATTTATTCCCGGAGGAGAGGGTGGTGGTAGGTAGGAGAGGTAAAGTAGGTAGGGAAGGTAAAGGTAGTCGAGATAGGGGTGCCCGGGTCAGACAAATACCTACCTAGGGAACGGGAGGACGGTCCAGGCTTAAGGTTGTCCTGGCGTCCTGGCCCTTGTAGCCTAAGTAGGTACTTGTGTTACGGCACGTGTAAGGATCTCTGAAGGTCAAACAGGTCACCTCACACCACACCTCCTCGTGTCAAATCGGGACCTATGATTGGGTAGTTTTTAGAGAGTAAGTGAGAAAAATGTAAGAGAGAGATAGACTATAGTTTTTCAGTGGTTTCTAATAAAAACGCGCTGCCGCAGTAGTATGGAGTGGCCAGGCGGGACTTCAAATATAGGTTCGCACATTTTGGTGCAAAACCAAGTTCTCAATTCTCAAATGGCAATTCGCAAGGCGAAGCTCTGCCCGACCGCTCCCAGACCCTGCCAAGCTTAAACTAGTAACCGACGTCTTTTCTTGTACTGCCTGCTCCCACCATCTGCAGCCCTAAAATACAGTCCACTCAATCGGAGCCGAGGAGGACTCGAACAACTGGAAAAAAATGAATTTGATTAATATAATATTAGTTATATTCACGATCATTCACTGATTCTGTTTATGAATGGTCTTTTTAATACTGAAGTGTACTGTACCTAAGTATCATAATCATCATCATCTAACCACTCTTAACACATTATTCACATGCATGCAACTTATGGTATTCTCTGTTATACTTATAGGTAGGTTAGGTATACTCTAATCTACTTACCTACCCGTTTCTTACTCGTTACAATATTTATCATTTCATTGTAGGTACTTTATTTTTATTTTTTAACTTCTTTCCTCCACTGCTGGGCAAAGGTTCCTATCCCCTAAACTTTTCCGATATAGATCGTGAGCTAAATTCAACTAAAATATATTAACAAATAAATAACAGTTTGCAGCAACCCTACGTGAAACCCAGGCGGGCCGATAACAATATCGCTGAGTGCGCGCGTCGGCTGTCGGCCCCCGCCCGTTCTGTCCGCCGCCTAATTTACTCGCAACTCCGCCGCGCCTCTGCGCTCCTGGTAGTTACGCCGCGTCGAGATGGCGCTTTTCGTTCCTGTGCTTGCACTCTTTTGATAATGATGGGGTTTAAAAATTTGCTACGTTGTCGATAGAGTAGTGGAATTTATGTAGAAACTAGAAATTATTGTCGATTTTCATTATGTAGAAAGAGATATTTGCCGGTGAACATAAATAATCTAGGTTTGGCTATATGGCCATTTAATAAGTTCCATCCAAATGTACCTATGTAGTGTAATCTGCTATGCTAGTGCTCCATAAACGTGCTAAGTGCTTGCACTTTTTTCATAATGATGGGGTAACTTACATTACCTAGTGCTACGTTGTCGATAGAGTAGGTTCACTTAACGGAAAATGTATAAATTATTGTTCTTGTTGGGCATTGTTTTTATTTTAAAAATACTGCATAATAAATAATAAAATTTTCGTTATTTAAATAGAGAACAGTCCCGTAGTAAAAAAAATTACCGGCTTTTCGTCATGTGCTGGCACTCTTTTGATAGGTTAATGATACGGTTATAGCTAAAGTGCTACGTTGTCGATATTACAGAATGACTAATGAGAAGCAAGCATGGTATTGTCGATAAAATGATAGAGGATGGTACCTACCTAAAGGCCTGTTTGGACCTACGCGGTATTCGCTGCCGCTGTGGGAAGTGAAAATACCGCGCAGGTATTTTCTATGCCATACTCAAAGTGTGCTCCGCGTAGCCCTAGGGCTCCCACAGCGGCAGCGAATGCCGCGTAGGTCAGATTTATTTTACGTTTCGTTCGTAACAGTTGATTGAAATTCTGGTATCGTTCAAATCTCGATCCAAATTTTGTTGAACCACACGAGTAGGTATTGTAGATAATTAGGTATGGGTATTTTGTTTTGCCCAAAATATAAATTTTAAATTCAGAACAATTCAGTGACACTTTTCTACGACTAAGGACTCAAAATGTTGCCGCAAAATATATAAAATATGATTTGCTCAAAATATTTTTATGTAACTTTTTATGTAACAAATCCCCCAGTGTAAAGATGTGCGGTATCTTAATATATATATAGACAGACGTCTTACATGGAGAAAGCACATATTCACCAAAAGAAAAGCTCTGGGCTTGCAGCTTAGGAAGCTCTACTGGCTTGTATCAAGGAAATCTAAACTATCTCTAGAAAATAAGCTACTGATATACAAATGCATCCTGAAACCAATATGGTCATATGGAGCGGAAATGTGGGGTACAGCAGCCAATTCAAATATAGAAATTATTCAACGCTTCCAATCTAAAATGATACGGATGATACCAAACGCACCCTGGTATGTCACAAACAACCAGTTACACCAAGATTTGGAAATACCAACAGTTAAGCAGGATATAATGAACAAACTTCGCTCATACTCCAAGCGCATAAAGCTACACCCAAACAAACTCGCCGTTAATCTCATGCAAAGAACCACCACAGTCAAAAGACTAAAGAGGAGAGCCCCTCAAGACCTTATTTAGCTCTCAATGGAAGCAGAATACTATATGGAACAACCACTGGGCTGTTTCCATTCACGTCATTATGTTCGGACAGTCACATTCGGACGCAAGAACAAAACTCTAGCCAAATGCCCAGATAGGCAGATTGCAAGAAAAAAAAGGAATTAAAAAAAAATGTAACTTTGCTCGAACCACTTGAACTGAATAAACAAAATAGTTTGCGACAAACTGCCCTTGAAACAAAAGTTGAAAACTTGAAACATTTGTCAAGCGGATCGGTCCCGGGAGAAGGATTTCGTCTGTCCCGATGTCCGGATGTCGTCCCAACCGGATATTCCGGATATAGACGACTTGTGAATTATAGCACAATTTGTAGTACTACCTACCTACGTTGACTCGCGGTTTCAGTTTTCGTTTCCTGATCCGTTGTATTATAAAAAACTGTACATAGTGTAATAAACATAAATAAAATAGAATAGAAAACATTCTGTGTTAGGGGTGTAGACCGCACGAGGTCTTCAATTATTTTATTTACATTAGTTTTTCGATATTGAGCTGAAAACAAAGTACCTATACAAATCTGTATGCATCTAGTTTCTGATATCGGAGTGCACAAACAAAGAGCAGGCTGCTGGGACACGTTTTATTTGACCGCTTGCGGCTACGCCTGTCCCAATATTTTGAGGAAGCTATCAAGTCCAGGCCACTTATGCCACGTTTCATCCAATTTGGTCCAGTGATAATGACGTGATTAAATCACTGGGTACACTAGATACTACATAGACCTAGCTAGGCACCTCCAAAAGTTCATGGATACTCTGAGAAGTGCTTAACGTTTTCACACATTTACAGTAACCTTTTTTCAGCGTGAGTCTACACAAAATAGCTGCCTTTGATGCATTAGTTCCTTCCAAACACCTTTTTAACCACTAAAAGGCGTCTTCTAGTACTTTCTTATATCTAGGCCTTAATTAAACCCAGTGTCAACAAGCGTGCTAATAAAGGTTCAAAGCTTGAGTAAAACTTTTTCTTTATTAACTTTATTTTGCTTGTCGTAAATTACCCAATTATTTTGTTCTCAACCGGTCACACCCAAACTTGTATGGGATGATTCACGTTTGACCGAACACGGTTGGCCCGTGTCGACGCGTCCTTGTAATTTGGCACGGATTCGGACTTTTCGAGGAAAAAGCAGTTACTACAGTACTTTTAAATAGAAATTTACAGGATTTTATCGCGTAATTTACCTTTTATTATTTCCCGACGTTTCGGCTGTGTTACAACAACCGTGGTCGCGGGCGAACTGGAGTATGTAGGTAGGCTCCGACGAGAAGCGGCAGTTTATAAAACTACCCTCCCTTAAGCTTCACAATTTTTCGATAAAATCCTGTAAATTTCTATTTAAAAGTATGAATTGTGATCGCGAAAGTTTAAGAAAGTTACTACAGTGTCCCATTTAGTACACATAAACAGGCCTTCTGGCGTTGTAAAAATATTGTCTTGAAAATTACCAGCAAGCTAAACTCGACTCAACAGATTTTATTTTATAAAACGTATTTACTTTGGTATGTAAAAAAATATAAAACGTATTTATGTAAAAAAAATAACCGACTTCCAAAAAGGAGAAGGTTCATGATTTTTTCGTCAATAGTTAACCGATTTTGATTGTTTGAAGTCGGTTTAGGTAAGTACCTACCTACTTATTTTTGAATTTTACCATAGTTACCTTTTTCTACATAATTGCTGTCATCCCGATATCATAGTACCTACTAACAGTAGCCAGCTGTGCAAAAGAATTAAGTGCTAAGATGAAATATAATATCTCTCCGTGTCGTGGCTCCGCGTCAGATAAGCGAGTTTAGAGATGTGCTTCAACGATTAAACAAGACGGAAACTACAAGGCCGGACAAAAAACCAATTAATGTGCCTAACTTTTAATTTTACTCTCAATATTTTCCAATATATGTTTATCGGTGGATAAAACTTGGCGGAATCAGTGGCCAATTAAATCTGATCCCGGGATCCGTGGACACAAACCCTGTTTCTTTAGGCAAGTTTTGCTAACATAGGCCTCCATAGTTATAGGTAAGGTAAGTACTTATAGCAGTTTGAGTAGGTAATTTTAAATGTGTAACTTTAATAGTTAATCTATTAGTTAAATTGCAAAAATTAGTTGGCTGTAAAATTGCTTTAATCACGCAAAAAATGTTACATTGCATGATACCATTTTTGCGTGTATCGTAACATTTTTAAAATTAATTAAAATATTATGTTATTTGTATGACTGTAAAAGTTACCTTACATCTTAAATTACTTTCGTCATTGGGTCTACACTACACGGAATCATCCCAGTTTAGAGGTAGGTAGCTGCTGAAGGACGGATTTCGTGTTAAATAATCCATCCGATGTCAGGTCTAGCGCCCGTGGAGTCGAGGGGAAGGGAGGGGGGAGGGGGAGCTATCAAACCGCGGGCGCCCCGGCTCGGTCAGTTAAGTAGGTGTCGGTAGTGATGCGATTTCTTGTTGTAAGCATCGATAGTACCCTTCAAACTTTAGAATATTTTAAGCCTAAGAACATAATATTTAATGTCCCACTTTACTTCTTTCCTTGTCCTACTACCACGATAATATACCTACAACAATTCAAGTTCGTATCTAACAATAATAATAATTATTTAACTTTCAAAAAACACTTTCAAATTTTACGTGAGTAATTTCCCGTGTGCTATTATAATGAATAATAATTATATTTAACGAATACCTACCTTAAAACGAGCAATTCTTGAATAAATATTTATAATCTGAATCTCGGAAACGGCTTCAACGAATTCCATGAAATTTTGTATAAAGGGTTTTCGGAGGCAAGGCAATCAATCGATCTAGATTAGATAGGATTCATTTTTTTTAAATTTTGTTTTATTTACAAACTTATATAAAAAAAACAACACGATTAACCAAAAAAAAACCAGGTCATCCAGGTACTGCTTCCTTAGAACTTCAGTACCTGGATGAGAACTTAAAATTAAAACTTAAACATTCCTTTATGTGCTGCGTAGAATAGGATACTCAATATCAACAAAACGTAGCACCAAAACGTAAGCAAAATATCAACATTGAAAATGAATCGATATCGACAAACCTGAGCACAGCGCCAGCACAACTCTAGTGAAGTGGCGGGCACACGGGAGCGCCGCGCCGCGCTACCCGCATTAGCGCTGCCCTGCCCCTGCCCTGCCTGCCTGCTAACTACCGATGTGATGCGATACCCAACAGTGCGGGCGGCTTTTTTTCATACCATTAATTATATCGATGGAATTTTGGATGTGCTATGTTTACCGAGTGGAAACACCGACTTTTGAAGGCCATGGTTTCGAATCACGGCCGTGAATCAATAGATTTTTCGCTTCACGCAACACGAGCTAGCATAGCTATAAACTAGCATACTAGCAGCTAGCATATTAACCTTGGCGATTATTATGTCAGACATACATAGACGTCTACTAACCTACACTAATCTTTTTTCGCCCATGCTGACTATAAATTATACGCCATGGATGAATGAACTAAAGGCAGAGGTAAACAAAGGGCAAATTATTAGCGAAACGGGTAAGAATGGAAGGCTTATTCCCGGAGGTCCACGACTTCATTGTTTTCAAAAAAAGTAAGTCTATAAGTACTTTAATTTCCAACGGGTCCACGACATTGTAATTTTAAAAATAGTCTACGTATATTACCGAATCGAAAAATACCTAAGCCCTGTGATTTAATGAATGAACAACTTCGCACTATGTAAATGTTGTAAAATGTAGACGATAACGAATCTATCCGAGCCAACACCTGCCAAGGAAGGATCTCTGCAGACCGAAGAATAACCAAGGGAGTTACGCGGTTTTCGAATTTATAACGTAGCATCGGTACCAGGAGTTCATAATACTGCAGGAGTTATTCGTGGAAAGCGTCTCGCTTTTAAACTTGCCAGGGTGAGTGAGTATGCGTGTGTAGGAGGTCTGGCCGTGGAGAGGTTGGTGTGAACTTTACTTTTGTTTTGATGCAATGCGATTCTATGTATTTAAGTAGTAGGTACCTAATTATAAAATAACTCAGTTCTTGTTGGCGCTACTAATTAGTATAGTACCTACTTACTAGGTACCTACCTACATACTTATACCTAGGTATACATATTTTTTATTAACCTCTTGTGTCCCATTTCTGGGCAAAGGTACCTACTTACCTACTAACACTCACTATCAAACAGACTAACTTTCTAAGTATTTTGATAAATTAAATTTAATAAAAATATGTTTATACTTTACCTAGGAGACCTTTGCCCAGCGGTGGGACGATATAGGTTAAAGAAAAAAAAATGTTTATACTATAAGTACCTACCTACTTAATCAAATCAAGGGGGGTAACCTACCATAAAATAAATAATACCTACTTAAGTAATTTATGAACTTACCTTTTTACTATAGTACTAAATATCGTTACTTACTAAACTTTAAAAATATATAGGTAAGTACGAAAGTTTGAATAGATCGCTTTAAAACAACAAACAAACCAACTAAACCAAACCAACCCAACACTTATCGAGAGCGCCAGTACTTTGTGCTAATCCGATCGATGCGCGGGAGTGACGGCGAGACGGATCCGTCTATCTCTTTCTATTACAAGCATTCTATTCCATCCAGTGACCAAGCGAATTGAAGCCAGAGTTCTGAAATATAGCTCTGTCTTTGTCTTCCATCATGTTCGTAGATAGAGGGCTTGGCGCGAAACACTCCTCTAAAGGTCTGTTGCCCTGGTAGTAATTGCTCCGAAATATCGATTCTTCTTCGGATGCGTCGGCGTCTTGATTATTGGCGGCATTTTAATTATTAGTTGTTTGCCCAACATTCAATTATTATCATATCAATCAAGTAGGTAAGTCTCCATACCGATAACTTATATTTTTACCTGAGTTAACAATTTTACGATTTTTCTTCAAAATTATTTATTTTTTCAAGAATTATTTTTTATTTTGATTTTAATAAATAAGGTAGGTAGGTAGGTACTTACCTAGTTGGACTGATGACTTGACTAGGCCTAGGCTAATTCCCGTTTTTCAGTTGTATTTTCAGGCTATGGATTTGGAGGTATGTAACAGCGAATTTTTGAGGTCACGCCGTGTTTGTGTAATGTTATTAAGTTTTTTTTATCGATTTTATTATTACCGACATGAAGACACACAATGCACCATTTTGAAAAATGCGAACGCAGATACGCGGTTTTACCACGGAACAAGTCGGTTTAGTACTAGGCTAGCATAACCAAACAGAGGTCTCAGAAGTTATTTGATGTTCACAGATTTTGATGTAAATTGGGATTTATTGGCCTAAGGATCAGTAGCAGTACTAGTAGACTGACAATGATTTTCACAGTAGGTACTGTTCGTTAAAGTCTTATCATTAATTTCCTCTAGAAATACCTAGAGTATTTCTCCAGTCAGTTGGTGGTACGAGTCCGGCTGTCCGGCCGGCCGGTAGGTTCACCGTACAAATTGTATACGTACATGTATCTTTGCCATCTGTCTTTTGTTCCAAAAACTTTTTCAGGTGAACACTACCGTCTGTTGATGACAGCCTAGTACTAATTCTCGAAAAACATCGCTCGGACGTGGAATTACCATTGAACCAGTGAAGGTCGAATGAAAAAATAGTTATTATTATTATTTTTATTTTTAATAATAATCAATCATTTTCAAAAATGTTTCTGATCCTCGAAATATTTTTTATTTTGTAGTACCTACTTATTTTCTACTCAGGTTTTAAGAATCTGATTTCTTTTAATTTTTAGAAAAATTACCCTTCTTCTTTCTAGGTCTATAGAATCTTCTATTTGAAAAACTATGTTCAATAATAATTTTGCTTTGTTCAGTATTTTATAACATTAATTATTTAAGTAAGTAAGTAAATTAAATATAATTTGATTTCTCAATTATGAAAATAAAAACTACTTACTACTGTTTTTATTTTCATCATTAAAAAATCAAAGATCATCTCCGCATCCAAAGTCATGGTTAACAATGTTCCTCCACTTCCTAGGAGCGCATAAAATTGAAGAACTGGATTATTTACTAAACACGTCATTCGTTTATTGAATGACTGATCTTGCCCAATTTTTTTCAATATTTTTGCCAATTGTTAACCAAAAGTCAACCTTAACATATAATTAATTGAGCATAGAATCACTTAACTATAAACTCAATCGAAGTGTCAATAGTTGTTTATACAAATCAATACTCTAAAATTAAACATATAGAGATCAAATTCATTTGCAACTAAAATTAGGAGTATCATTAATGCGCAAGCGCCGCGCCCCCTTGGCGCACGCGCCGTATTTTTCCTCACCTCCTAATAACTTATGTGCGCCTAGTAACATGCGCACATTTCGCGCAAGAGTTGCGCGCTCATGCGCACCAGATCATGCGGGATACCCAATCGAGAAGGTATTTAGAAGAAACTAAAGCCTTGAAATATGATTTTTATTCTCTTGTTATTACCGTAGGTTTTAGTATAAGAGTGAAATGGTAGACCGGTAGCGTTTGGGAGTGAATAAGTGCGCGCGCGCATGAAAAAACGTCTTGGTCGGTCGCCGCGCCGCTGCGCCTGCGCGTCGCTTGGTTGTCGGTCACTGGCCGCAATGGATTTTCTGTCTCAGATAAAATATACATAGTTAGGTATTTTATTTATAGGTATTTGTATAATTTTTGAAGCTACGCTTTTATTGGTGGTGCGTTATGAATGACACCTATCTACGCTGAATACCTACATTATTATAGAGAATTAATCAGAATCAGAAATATTTTATTGCAAAACTGTTGTAAGTACACGGGTAGGTCTTAAATGATAGGTAGGTACAAGTTTATACAGCTATCCATTTCGGATGTGCAACATTAACGATATTTGAATTAATTAAATTGTAATTTTTTACTACCTAACATAAAACATGCTGTTCATGCAATATTTATTTTTTATTATTATGTAAGTACTTACCTACATTAAAAAAAACATTATTATGTACTACGGGTTGGTCTGTCTATAATAATAATCACGATTTTGTCCCGAGACGTTTCGTTGCGGGCCCCAACAGAACAGAATACCTAACCTACCAACTTTTTGTAGGCAGGCAGGCAGGACTGAGGGATCTGTAGAATTTGTAGGCTAAGCCACAAAGCAGAAAGGTACCTTAGTTCGTTCTATTACCTGCCTGGAAGAGATCGCTTTCAGCGATAAGGCCGCCCATTGTTTTAAGTAGGTACCTATACTTATACCCTTTTTTTTTTTTTTTCTGGCATTGTTTTTACTTGTTTAAGTGGGTATTTTTAATTCAATAAAGATATATTCTATTCTATTACCTACCATTTCGTAGTGACCAGCAACCTGCTAAATAGTAGCAGCATTTACCGATATCCACGGGCCGATTGCTTCGCGAGCAATTAGCGACACGTGCGGCTGGGACGGGACGTCCCGCGCCGAGCGGGCGGGCCAGTGCACCGCGCGCGGCCGACGCGAGCGGCCGATCGCTGCCTTGCGATATTGTTGTGTTGGTACTTTTGGTTTCAGCGGTACAACTTGCAACTTGCTCGCGGTAACTTTTAGGGTTAATTTGGTGGTGGAGTTTGTAGGTTAGGGCTTTGTTTAATTTTGATAGGTTAGTTAGATTTAAGCGGGATTTTTAATGTTTGGGTTTTGTTTTTATTTTATCTAAGGAGAATTTAGATGGTGTGGATGGGGAGTTGATGTAGTATAATTATGTAGCAGAAATAAAATGATTATCATCCGCATCAGTTTCGCTCGGGAAAAGTTGTAAGTAGGTACCTACATTTCCACCCCAGTCTTTTAGTTCAGCGCTAACTTCCCAGTCAAAACTTTCGAAGTTCACGCAACTTCGTAAACTTTCGCCGAAAACAATTCAGACCAATCCGCCCGAAACAAAAAGTACCAAAGTTGTTCGTTTCAGTTTATCGTTCGCGGTTAGATAATGGAGTAAAGTGAGCAGTACTGTGAAGTGGCAATATGGCTGCTGCCATGATCTCGGACCGTGGACTCAGAAAGAAGTTGACGCAAGAAGCGATTCCTGTAAAGACACCGAGGAAACCTGCCAAACGCAAATCAACAGCGAGCACTTCGAAAAGCGAGAAGAAAAACGAACAAAACAACAACAAGCGCCCGAAAGTTACGACGGGAGATCCCAAATTGGATTTGTTCTCCACTTACCAACCTTGGGTTATACAAACATACGGCGACTCCGCAAAGACAAAGACGATTACTCTCAAGAAGTATGCGAGGATTTTGCGTACGCTGCGCGGCGAGGAGTGCAATAGTTCTGATAGCTCTAAGTTCCGGTTTTGGGTGAAGGCGAAGGGCTTTCATATTGGCAAGCCGCCAGGATACGAAGCCAAGCCCGCAGACGGGATTGTCTGCCGGTATAGCGTGCTGGATGCGGAAGGATGCGCTAGAGGTCTCGAGGGGCAGGAGATATACACCGGCTCGCAAGGCGACCCCCCGCTCTACATCCCCACACCTCCTCTCAAGGTAAATAAATAGCTACAAACTAAAAATTGAATAGGTTAGCACCTGTTGCAGCGATTTCGGATGTACCTACTTAATGCGAGAAATTTGCGGGCAAATGCAGTTTCTATGTATTGAACAGGTGTTGTCGGTAACTAATCTACCAGGCGAACATGACGGCGGAGGAGTTTCGTCATCAACATCACTCGTATTCGTGTGGCTTTGCGAATGGGCTGCGTTCGCAAACTATTTTCTAGCTTGAAAATTCTAGCTCAGCAGACAAATACAACTTACAAAGCACATTTTATGACATCCGTATTATTCAGGTTAGTAGGTAGGTACTATAGAATTACAAAGTGCAAGGTGCATTGTTATCGTTACATACCTTGAAATGCTGCGTGCGTCAGCTTATGCAATCATAATCATAATCGCATCTCTTCAAATAGTTTATTGTTCGAAGAATGAATGCGACAGGTAAGCGAGCGTTTCGAACATTTCGTTCGATTTTCACAGTATTTAAGTAAATTAAATTACACAATCACTGGTCAACTGAAAAGGTGATGAGTCTTTAAATGAATACATATACCTACTTAACGGACTATCTCCTACTTCTACGGCAATATTTCGAAGAACAACACATTAGACAACACGATAGATAACTTCTTTGCTACGTTTGTGTCCAATAACCTTCCAAGATCCTCACATTGTGTGGTGCCAACTGCCAACATTACAGATCAGACAGACAGACACACACACACGGACAAAATTGAACCACTACAAAAGTGTTTTCTTGCTGAAGAACATCTCACATCCAAAGTCATCGAATCCAACGGTTCATGTTAATCAGAATAGTAAGCGCATCCCGACAAAGCTCGAGAGCCGAGAAAAAACATGTCATTACAAGTCTCATTCATCATGGATGCAGCTAGACCAATCCTTTTGCGTCCGGACTCTCTCGAAGGGTCAGAAAACAGCGGCTCATCTATTATTCATGTAATGTTAATGAACGACTTGGACTAATTGTCTTGAGGCTCATAAGCTAGCTATTCTGGTTTCGAAGCTTGAAATTCAATTTTGCGGATGCTGCTAAGTAGGCGGTGCAGATGAGTGTCTTGCATAATGTTTTGGAATTAAGTTTAGAAACAGTGATATAGGTACCTACATATTTGCGGTTAGTATTGAGTAAAAAACTTACTTACTTTTACTTTAGTATTGATTGGTATTGAGTACATTTTATTATTGTAACACTCGAAAAACGTCCGAAAACTATCTATTACTGTAGTTTGTGTTTATTTCGGAGCAACAGCGTTTTAAAAGTCCTAAATAAAGATAAAAATATAATAATATATCAAACATTTTGTAAAAGACGTAATAAGTATAAAAAAAACTTAAAGAGTTCTATCTAATTACACTTTGACGTAAACAGGTAAGTATAGGTAGGTAAGGTAAGTACGCAACATAAACAGACTAATAACTCGATCCCCAAGATCTCAGATCTTAGACATCCAAGATTTTTTGATTTCAAATCGATTTGAAACTACAGCCAAACTACAGAATAAGGGCAAGGGCAGATCTTTCCAATGATCCCTGTTTTGTGCTTCCTGGCGCCAGTCCTTGTGGTAGGCATCAAGCTCATTCCACCAGCGTCGCCTGGGTCAATCGTGTCCGTCGTTGTTGGGCAACCAATTGGTGGTTGTTTTTGCCCATTAGTTGAACAGCTCACGTGCCAAGCCCAGTCTCAAATATTACTTACTTTATTATGTGTTGATTTCTACGATATCTGATCATGGCATGGTATTGTATTAAATTCAAAGTGAAAATTGTATTTAATATCCTTGAAAAAGTTTCCGAGTATTCTTAGTATCAAAATTCGAATTGAAAACATTATTGGAAATCCCTAAAAGTATTCTTAGTATCACCACTATAATATATTCTGTGGTATCAGACTATTTTCGGGGCAAGCTCGCTTCAACATCACTTCATCCTTGTCTTGGCAAGCCTCTCAATCAAGAGCTAACACATCGTAAATATTAAAAAAAAACCAGTAAGGCTGTGTCCACAGTAGGCAAACTGTGACCGGCCGACTGAGTGAGCCGCAAATTTGTGGCAAACTTGAGTTAGCTGCAAACTCAGATAAATTTTCGCCATATCAACCATATCGCCGCCGCCGATTGAGATAGTCGGCGCGCGTTACGAATACGCTGCAAACTGCGTAAAGTGAGCGCAAACTAGCAAACTGGATACTCCATTACAAATATATGGAAGGGTGTACTAAATAAACCGATACGCCGCAAACTCAGTCGGCCGCTAACAGTTTGCCTACTGTGGACACATTAGAATCACTAAAAAGTCTTCAGGTATTCATAATATCAAATTCTAAATGAAAACAGTATTTAGACTCATTGAAAGAGGTTCCAAGTATTCTGAGTATCAAAATTCGGTATCCGGTAAAGCGCAAGAAGCCTGTGGGTGTTCAGCAGACGCGCCCAGCTCTCTCATTTATTATTAGCGGCCAGCCTGCGCCTCATGTTTATTAAAGAGCCGGCTAGCCCATCACCTGAGCGGGTCCGCTTATTATTAATATCCGAGCTCTCGTGTTAATGATGGACGAAGCCTTGCGAGATACTGTTGAATGCTTTAGTTTAGTTCCAAAACGAAGTAGCTTCGTGCGGTGTTGGAACGTGTTGGTTCTATCTAACACTCCAATGGAGATCGATCTTGTACGGTTATTGGACAAAAACGGAGCATTGGCCATTCTATTTGTAGAAGAATCAACAAAGTCGAAAATTTAAAAATAACGTGTAAGTAGGTAGGTATATTGACATTTTCTGTATGAAAGTAGTGCCTGCCAAATATCTACCAGCAGTAAGCAAAACCAAGGATATGTTAGGTAGGTTATTGAGACTGGCAGTAAGGAGGTAAAGTAGGTATATGTATTTAACAAAAAATAAGAGAGAAAAGTTTTTTAAAATAAGGTCGTTTGTGGCAATAGAATGTGGTAAGTAGGGTTTTTAGGCCACACAGAGACCGTCATGACATGACTTGACTGCAAAGATTAAACATCTCAACAGCAGCGCAGGCAAATGAATTCAAATTTTGAATACGAAATGCAAGCGTTGTCTAGGAATTCCACACGGTGCGGTTTTACTAAATTCGATGAAGGTAAGTATGTCCTAGAAGCGAAGGATACGGTTACAAAGACACTACTGGGACTTGAGCATGACAACAAACGCGGTAAAATTTTAAAGCGTGCATTCACTTTATATTCGGTAAGCCTCGCATGCTACAGCAAAAACCAGGGAACAATGGTAGGCGGTGGACCACACGTAAACCGCGATATGTGGGCGATAATACCGATCGATGCAGCGCCACAGAATGCATAGTAGCTGCAACGTGTTTGCCTCAAGCACACCTCCTGTCGTGTCATGCGGCCCTAATGATTCGTATCGAACTATCGATTGTTTACGATTGATACCGATTGGATACGATCATCGATATTGGTAACTTGGTTTGCTTGCATATTCAATCACTTCATGCTGAATACGGAGGTCAAAAGGCATAGTCCCGAGAAAATCGAGAAAGACATCTCAGGGCCATATCCTATCCGCACTTTTGCGGTCACCGCACGACATAAATAACTGAAAACACAGCAGGATATGAAAAAAAAATGTTGGAGCCATGTCGAGTGCGTGGGGACATTAATAAAACAAAGCCGCAGGTATAATTCATCAAGCAATCGGGTCGCGGCGCGACGCCGGTCGTCGAGCGTGGGGCGACACACTTGATTAAAATGAATGCCGACCGACCGCGCGCGAGCGAAGGATAGCTGGCATATTGGCGGGATTAGCGGAAAGAATATTTTAAGAAGTGGTTCAACCAAGTTTCAGCATTTTATAGATTTAGGACTGAATTCGTTTTATAGCTAATGGAGCAAATGGAGCAATGGATTATTGTCACGTCATTTTAGATTACAATTTTAATAATCTTGTTCTGTAAATAATATAAGTAAGTAATATAATAATCTCAACCTGTCACGTATGGAAAGTTAACTTCTGCAAGATGTGGGCATGTACCAAATATGTATTTGGTTGGACATACCTACCTCTGACTACCCCCTAAGACATCTTCATTAGGATCTAAAAATTTCCTAAAAAAAAAAGATCAGAAAGAAATGTCTACCGCTCCCTGGGATACAGTCGTGATCATATCGTCATCATTGTTCTGTAAATTCTGTGATGTCATAATTATATGAATAAAATAAGGTGAAACTTTTAGGTACAGAAGCCACGAATCTTGAAGACCTTGATCTTGAAGACTATTCAGTTCAATAATTATTGTCAAAGGTAGAATAGAAATCAAAATTATTGTTAAAGGTAGCATTATCATCATCATCCACAGCCCGATCTCTCCCACTGCTGGGTATAGGCCTCCCTTCATTTTTGCCATTTCTCCCGGTCCTGCGCAAAATTCGGCAACTTGTAAAAAAATACACCGCTTAAATTCCTATAATTTATGGCGTCGCTAATCCTGTCGCTAATAAAGATAAATCTAAAAGTAATCCTTGTACCTATAAGTAAGGATTT
Source organism: Xanthorhoe designata (assembly GCA_963582015.1). Taxonomy (NCBI): domain Eukaryota; kingdom Metazoa; phylum Arthropoda; class Insecta; order Lepidoptera; family Geometridae; genus Xanthorhoe; species Xanthorhoe designata. Next base: position 5,347,675 of record OY757053.1, read on the forward strand.
TAACCAGTTTCTGATGACTAATTAAGTAGTTATAAGACTGTTGTGTTGTGATACGCACTTTAAGAAGTGTAAGTAGGTAATGATAATTTGAACACGCCTTTTTTATTTCGCTAAACAAAGAAATAAAACGGAATTAAGTACTTAACTGTTTTTATTCAAATGAACTAAATAATCGATCAAACAATACAAATATTACAAAATAATAATAATGAAATACTTCTGAAATCAAGATCTTAGTTCTAAAACGTGCTCCTAAAAATAGGCAGGTAAAAACCTACCAAACTAAGGGTTCGACGTCACTATAAAAAAATCATAAAACACGGATGCAGCCGTCACAGCAATTAAATTATTCCACATCATCACACTGAGAGCAGAATACGAAGTTACTGGGTACAGTCAGCATAAAAAATATATTTGGTTGTGCTTACTGTGGGTCTGTACTTATTGACGTTATTTGTATGGAAGTAATGTCAAAATCTACCCACAGTAAGCAAAGCCAAAGATAGATAGGTTATTGAGACTAGCCGTTAGAGTTTCTCAACGCGTTATTGTAGTTTGTGTTGTGGTACATTATTAGTAGTAAGTACCTACCTACAGTAATTTTTGTGAAGACGTTACTTAATGTCAATTCATTATACCTAATAAAAAAAATCATAATACATTAAATTCGTGTAAAATGGCGTATTAACAAAACATACAAGGCCATTTTAATTTCACAAATATCGCTAACTTCTGACGCTGGCTGTACTTATGAAACGCTTACGGCGAAGAAATAAAAATATGTAAACGACGTTTGGTGTTGGGTATTCCCAACGAGTCCCACTTTCTAAACATATGGGCCGTTGAAGGGTTATTCGAGTAATCTGCACCAAGTTTTTTGATCACTAAAGTTACAAGTTTACAACTCAAAGCACAAGGTAAACTTTAGAAAAGTCCCAACTGCCAATTCTACTGAATAAAACAAGACATTTCAATCAAAGATTCAAACTTCGAACGGTCAACCAACTTTATAATCCGGGATCGGTTGCATTGCAGGCCATTGTAAAAATTACGCTATAAATCCGGCCCGGGCCGCGCCCGCTTGCCGGCTAATAGGGGTGTCCCAGGTTAGCACATACGGGTTAAAGTAGGTACACCATATGGGCGGGAAAAGAACAATGGCAGTTCGGCATACATTGTTTTAGCTCACATAAAAATCTCGCGTCTTAGTGTAAAAAAAATATATACACAATCCACAGAAGTCGTTAAAACCATATCATCAAAAAAAATATTTATACACACCGACGTTACAAATAAATCAGTATATAAAAAGTAGTTTTTTATGAATTATGTTCGTAACATCGCCACAGAATATCCTAACATCTAGCCAAAATAGAACATGACAATGACATGACACATGATCTTTGACATGACATTGAAAACGTCGAATTGGTATTGCCATTTTTAAAATTATAACTTTTACTATAATGGTGCTTTACATAGAAGTATTTTCTGTAAATAATATTTTAATTTACATTAATCTTGAATTTATTTACATGATTTAATTATAATAATTAACTTACCACAAAATATCAAATCAAAATACCACAAATTGAAAAGGGCCATTTAATAGCAAAAACTTCTAATAGATCTAAGGGGCTTTTATTGGCAACACTATTATTGCAGTGGAGAAGAAAAATCACATTTTCATAACTTTTTATTATGTTTTTTTAATGTGGGTTTATTAGAATACATCAATATCGGTAAAAACCTTAAAAATAATTATAAATCTACTTGAAAATGAAGATTTTTTAAGACGCTCTTGAAAGTCGGCATAAACAACTGCCATGATTCTTTAAGTCCGTGGTTGGATTTTAGAGAAGTTAACTTTGGTTTTTAATATTTTATACATCGGTTGGTGGTCATGGTTAAAGTCTAGTAGGTTTGCAAGAGTTTCAAAATATCTAGCAGGTTTTTTGTTAGGTACTTACATAGGTAAATAAAATATAGGTTAGGTAGGTCGGTAGGTATAGGCTAAAAAGCACAAACTTTGAATAATTTAGAAATCTAATGGTATTTTTAATGCAGATACCTATCTCCTTACTTACCTACCTATTAGTGGCTATTCGGGATGTCGGTCGCCAAAACTAAACTAAAATAATGTTACAGCTCTAAAATTGTTGCCGTCCCTTTCTTAACGATCGAAATATAAAGGATGGCATCAATTTTAGTGCTGTCAAATTAGTTAGTTTTGGTGACATCCCGAATAGCCACCATTAGGTAGGTACCTACTTACTTTATTTTATTTTAATTAGGTAAGTAGGTAGTTAAGTAAATGTTTTTAGGTAAATCTATGAAACACTAGAACACGACATATTCCTTCTTACAATGTTTAAAGTCAAACGGTAGGTATTCCACTGACTAGGTTTAAAATATTTTTGATGCAGCGATAGCTGTAGGTAGGTATAAAACTTACCTAAGTAGGTACATAATTAGAAACATACTCATTCATATCAGGTTTTAGAAAAGAATAAACTAAAAAGGTATCATAAAAATGATGACCTCTCCGATTCCAAATATGGCGTCCCTAAAAGGGGTAGTCAAAACGCGGCAGCCCGTAAAATATGGCGCGTCTGGCAACCCTAGCCGGCTCGTAAATAATGGTGGATGGCGGCAAGCGTGGCGGAATGGCGGGCGCGGACGTGCGACATTACAAAGGCGCGGCAAAAAAAAACGTGCGCCACAGAATCCACAGATTAATAAAATAGTTACTGAGTATCGGTTACTGCACTACGTAGCCCCTTCGGTTGCTCTCTTAGTCTGTGGGTTGAATATTGGAGTATTGCACCTAAAAATACCTAGGTACCTACTGTAATGATTAGGTAGGTACCTATTAAAGGTTTATAAATAATGACTAAAAGGCGGGCGCCAACGCGCAACAGACAACATACAAAGGCGGGGTATAAAAAAAATATCATTGATCTTTTAACCTCCTAAGTACCTACTGATTTATATTTCACTTAAAAAAAAGTATGAACTTTTTAAAAAACACCCTTCCTTAGTTTTCCTTAGTACCTATTGATTAAGTACCTACTTATTACTTAAATACTATTCTAATTATGTAGGTAGGTAGGTACTAAAGGTTCATAATAGCGGAAAATGTGGCAGAATGGCGTGCGACTGCGACTTCACAAAGGCAAAAAAACCAGCACCACAGATAAATAATAGTTACTCCGCTCGCTGGGCCGTTCGTTCTGTGGGTTGAGTATAGTCAGCTATAAAAGAACATAAAGTTTCAGGTCTTTAAGATCAGCGGTTTAGGCTGTGCTTTGATCCGTCAGTAATTCAGCATCCGATAAGAAAGGATTTTTTGAAGTTGTACCCCTAAGAGGGTATAATTACTTTTGGGATTTGACGTTAGTCAAAAAGCCGTCAGCCTGGGACACGTTTGTAGCTATGTCGACCGAGTTGTGGGCAAACCTACTTTTGCGACTGACTGTACCTGCTGTGTGGGTAGCTCTCGGTGCAGCAGTCTCAGTTTTATGCGGCTTTTTGTTTTATGTGCAGATGTTACATTTAAGTAACATTTGAGTCCTTATATTCAACTTATTTTATTTAACTTAAGCGCTAGTTTAGTCGTGGCGTAGCTTACTTGCTTGTCTCAATCACCTATGTATCTTTGGTTTTAGCTTACTTGCGTCTCAATAACCTATCTATCTTGTCTATCTTTGGTTTAACTTAATGTGGGTAGATAGTTGACATGACTTCCATACAAAGAAGTCAAATAAGTACCGACGACAGTAAGCAAAACCAAAAATAGATAGGTTATTGAGACTGGCTGTTTGTTAGACGTTCATAATGGGTGGTTGCGTTGAAGATAGGTGATATGCAAGTGACATTAACAACTAAGCTGAATTACTGGGATATAGTTTTTTTGTTCTTAATTTTGTGTCCCTTAACTATTATCTTCATTAATAACAATAGTTAAAAAATTTTATAGTTTAGTGCTGTTCCGAAAATCCCGGGATCTTAATTTGGCATTAAAATCCCGGACGGGTCATTTACTTGAATTTTTAATACAAATCGCTAGCGAAAATATACCAATTCGTCATTTACGGAATATTTAATTTAATGCAATCGTTTAATAATGAAATAGGACCTGAGGATTAATAAATCATTCCAAAATAAACAATTAGGTACGATATTGTTAAAAAATGTGAGACACCATTTTCAATGTGGCTGATTTTATTCTGCAGTGAAGTTAATACTCTTGGGATTGAAGAGTTTGAACTTTTAGCATAATGTTTTTGAAAGCATAACCTACTCAAAACTTACTACCGCTAGCTACCTAGACATAAGCATTCCCAATCTATTTCAAGACTTGTTTTTGCTGAACTATCCATAATTCTTCGTAATATTTTTCCAGTCCATTTTGTGCCACCTCCCTCCACAGACCATCTGCGACCATTACAAAGTCATCAGTCTATCGGGTGGCAGGTCATTATAGTACTCCTGTTTATTACACTCACTGTATGTCTTCTTCAGGACATACATAACGATATGATACCTATATTATGGCGTAAGGCCTTAACCGAGTGGGCTCCAAAAGAGAGCTATTGAATCAGGGGCATCGGGCAGACCATTAGCCAGGTGGCTGGACGATAAAGAGGCCATAGACGGAAATGCATGGGTGAGAACGGCAGGGCTGATCAGAGTGCCGTGTTTAAGGGAGGAGGCTTATACGCAGCAGACGGTTATCATTAGAGCTTTAGTTAGTGCACGAAAGGAGCCTTTTAGGCGGACTCAAAATCCTTTCATCACACTTGTGCGAAAGAACTGGTAACACGACAAGAAGACAAAGAAGAATTTGAGCTGCCAATGATAATGATGAAGCTATTTAGGACACCTACAATAAAGTTGTTGGCTCTACCAGATTCATCCTAAGAATTCAAAAATACCAGACTTTTCGTCACTCGTGTTCCCAATATTCATGCACCGCCCCGACGCCGTCCGCTTAAATACTCGGTTACAATAAAAAACGAGAAACCCCACACGCGATAATCCCGTGCGACAAAAGCACGGAGCATTCGCATTGCGGGCGTTCTCTCGGCGGCAGAGTACCGGGCTCACAGCGACGCGTTGGAGATAAGTAATTCCGCTCGGGGCCGGGGCCGGGGGGCGCTGGGGTGGGGGGAGGGGGTAAATGCCCGCGCGGCGGCGGCGGGTAATTGGTTCGCGCCGCCCGAGGCGAGCCCGTAGTATCGCGCTTTAGCGACGGCGCCCTCCGGTGTCGGGCTCGGTTGCGAGATGAATAGAGTAAGGTTTGTGGGTAGAAAGTTTTGAATTGGTAATTTTTTGATATTTTGCTTCTGTTGATTTCCATAGGCGGGACAACCTTGATATGATTTCTGAACTATTTATAACAAGAACGATTCTAAATCATCTTTATCAAAGATATTGTCATGTCTCACTCAACCCATCCCACGTATGTCTACTGGTATAGCAACATTTGCTTTCACAGCGTAGGATTGGTTTATAGATAAATTCAAAGTATACAATACAATTGATATTTTCTATTATGACAGCCAAGCTAAGTCATTACGAAATTGAAACCTGATGTTTATTCAGTAATCTATCACATATCACAACACTATCACCTTTAAAGAGTCTCTTCAGACTCCAACTTATCGGCCATCGGACACTTCAAGCAACAAGTACCTATCAATAAAAATAATAAAATAAAAGCGTACGTCTCCACACCACTCCAGCCGGCTGTTTGTCATGCTACCGCGGAGTTATAGCTATGTCATGCGGCCACCGGCGCGCCACTTTATACATCCGAGCTACTGCCAACCTACCTTTATTTATACACGAACATCGAGTGTGATGTCGTTATGTTGGCATCCCGCGCCTGAAAGTTAACATTCGGAAGTTTTATTAGTTCGGTTGGCAGATCATACATTTTAAATTTGATGCATTCGGACAGCTATGTTACTGTTTTAAATATTATTCTGTTTTAAAACAAGAGTTTTGGTGATTGAAGGCAGTTGAAAAGGCTGAAGAAATCGATGATTCAATCGCGATTCGCGTATCTTGTAGACATTTAAATTTAATTGAGAATAAAACTAAAAATCTCAACCGAAAATCTCGGGATTTAATTTTGCTATTTTCTGCTACGATTCTAGGTATAAATAATAGCTGAAAAAATAGTATGTAGGTATACCTAACCTACATGTACTTTTGCACAACGATAAAACACGTTATACCGACTGCAAAGTTGCATGGATTAACCTATTTCCACATCGATCGACGCTCTCCGCTACTTTTAATCCCATGACATCTGAGTTAAGACCCATGACGCGTGCTTTTAACGATGTCTTAAACCTTTGACAGCGATCTATCAGCTTCTCCCGCCACTTTATCCCCACGGGAACAAAAGATCCCCAACATGGAAGAGTCCGGGATTAAAATCCCGGGTTACGAGGAGCTATGATACTGAAGATTCATAATATCGTAAATCATATGCGAATACAGTTTTGATGTCCTATTAAATATACGCGAAGCGTCTGGCGTCTGATGGAAATAAGCGTCAGTATTTTCCAAGATTTTAGTTCTACCTCTTATATTTACAAAACTATTTTTTTATATTATTATGACGGTATTTATAATTTTCTTTACAGAACTGAAGTATCGTAATTCGTAATCTTACATTAACCAATCTATAAAAAATACCTACTATAAAAATTTTAGTCCTGTCTGACCTGAACTTCAGCAATGTTTTTTTTTTTAATTCAACCTCGAAAGATTTTTATACTTAAATAAAATGTAATTTCAAATTCTGTAAAAAATATTATAGAAACATTAGGTAGGTACACCATGAATGCGATGGAGGTACGAGCTTGACTTGACGTCTATGAGAGGGAGTGGCCAACAAAGGCATTGGTTCGGTCGGAGTGACTGAAAAAGGAGGAGAAGGCTTTGCCCAACAATAGGACAGTATGGGCTAGCCTTAACTTCGTCGAAATACTTCTAAAAACTTCTACTAAAAATTTTTGAAATTCGACCCCTAAAGGGGCTCCGAAGTTGATGTGACGAAACAATAATGTGTAGGTAAGGTACCTACCTCCAAAAATTTAAATTTCGAATGACGAGTAGAACAATTTGAATTCTACCGAACGAAACTCCCAGCAGCTATTATACGTAGCATTTTTACGATGTAGCCGATAACGTTTACGAGGCTGGCTGAGTGGCGTCGCCGCGGCTCGCACCGACTGATTGCATGCGAGGGGATAGGGACGGGCTTCTATCGATAAGAGCGTTTATAAGTACGTCGCTATTAAATGGGGGCTTTTGGTATTATGGATGATTTAGGGAATTGTTTGAAATGTTATTGATTTTTGGTATTTTGTCGTGAGTAACATCTGTACGACTACGAAAAACTATATTTCTTTATGGCTGAGGATAGGTTCTTAAGTAAAAAAAGAAAATTTTGTTTAAATTGTAGGTGGTCAAAATGAATAATCATTATTAAACGACGTGAAGACCAAATCAGACCAATCAAGATCCCATTTGTGACCATTCTTTGGACTTCTAGAATATTTTCAGATTATAAATCTACGATATTTTGAGTGAGCAATTCCCTGTGCTATTTTAATGTCAAGTGTGTAATCATCGACACTTAATCCCTCACTAGCGGGTCGTGTATCCGTGACACTTCGTGTAGCCGACGACATCGCGTCGTGTTTTATGCGCCCCACCGCGCCCGGCCCCGCTCGAGACAAGGACTTTACTATACTTATACTTACTGTACCTACGGTTAAGTTTGGTAACACATTAAGTATGTTCAGTCAGGCTAGTGCAATTTTTAAAACTGTTGTAGTATACGTTATGTTGACGTTGACTACGAGTAGGAGTATGTTTAGAATTGTTTTCGTTTTCTAAAGTCTACCGAATCATAAATTCACACAATGTAGCTCCAATGAAAGATATTCATTGGAGATACATTGTGTAAATTTGTGTGTGTGTGTGTGTACTTACATGTTTTAATTTTTTTTTTTTACTTTACACATCTGTTATTAATGCTCGTAGGTTAGGTATGTAAGTGTCTACAATACAGCATGTTTTTGCCTGTTTATTTTTCTGGGGTCTTGGGTGTCGCGTTGGATGGAACAGGCAATATAATCACCTACCTAACATGTAAGACGATTCGATCGAAGTGATCCTTGAGGTCATATCCTACTGCAATAAATGTTTTATTCTTTCTTTTTAAGTATTTTATTATTTGCCTTTTCCTGTAAATAGCAAATGTTCTGACTTCAACGTAATTTTAGAAATATCCATTTACAATCGTATAGAGGTATTTCATGCGGAAAGGATATTATTTCTATATTTTTTTACGAGGCTGATTGATCGGACACGCCCTTACAATGTCACATGCATACGTGCTAGCGTGACTGTTTTTCTGTGAATTACCTTAGTTCAGCTCCAGGTGTTTTTTAAAGCCTTCGGGCGTAATATCGATTAAAAACGTATTACTAGTAAGTTTAACAAAAGCTTAGCCAAGCCTATCTCAGCTCAACAATGTCCCAGGCACTAGTGTCCCGTAAAGTGTAGGCAAAGATTTCCTCCTGACGCTGTGTAATTCATAAAGATGTAAAGGTCTGAGTATAAAGATCCTGAAGTGTTTCATTGCAGGGCAAAGAAGTAGAAGTTCGTTCCTTGTTTCTTTCCTCCAATCATCCCTATTTTGTTTGAGTCACTGTAGTAGGTATAATGTGTTGATCAATCTTTAAAACGAGCATCTAATTTTACTCTTTGTCATGTCAATGTCATGATTTGCAAACGGTAATAAACTCAACAAACTAAATAAACTTTGAATATACAAAACTCCGTTTGGGTTACGAGATGCACTCAGTATCGATGTTATTACGTGTATGTAATGTGTAAAGTAAGTAACTAATGGACCTAATCTAACAAAAACTAAATCGGCTCATCCTTTGTGGAGTCACTATGCCATGCCCATGCCACAGATTGACAGACCAACAAACTCGCCGCCACTATTATTTTTGGGTCGTTTACAATATGAGTTCACAAATACGCCATTTGGGTTACGCGATGCACTCGCATTTTGGTGTTGTGTTGACTTGACTGACATGACATCGGTGTATGTATTGGAAAATGATAAAAGCCACGGTCAGATGCTAGTATATTGATAGACGGTCTGCCAGCCCCGGCGCCCGTAATGAGACCTCGCTTCAAATAAAAAATAACGAGCGCGACACCGCCGGTGGGCGGTTAATTGTCCATGTTTAGGAGTAGTGGAAAATACTCTTTAGTTTTATGGCCTCCTGGTACTTAGTATATTGAACGACTTGGCAAGTTTTGTTGTTACTATCAACATCATCATAAAAGTTGGACGTCCACTGAAGATTCGAAAAAAAAAACGTATTAGTTTTGATATTTGAATTGTTTTAGCGCTTTTTCATTTATAAGGGTAATTTCCGATTAGATTAAGGTAAAAAGTAAACTATCAGTTTAATATGACACACAGATTTCATCATTGCTGATTAGCACTTCACTTACCACTTTACCAGCTCTCGTTTACATGTCGGCGTAGATACTGGGTAACTACTTGGAGAAAGATAAATAAGCTATTTGATAGTGATTACCTCTTCTATTGATATGAAAGTCGCTAGAGCCCTGAGAATCGCTCTGAGTTTTACGATGCTGCCTACGATACCTATGCACTATAACTGCGGTCTGGGAGGTCCATTTCACTGTTTAATAGCCTTGCTTGAACGTCTAAATAAAGCAAGCTTCTCGACTCGAGTATTCGCTCAAAATGCGCGGTGTAGCTTGCTTTAGACGTTCTTGAAAGATCTTTAAAGATAAGCGACGTTCTGTCGCAATTTGAAGAGGTGACCGCTCATGGCATTAACAGCTGAGCACTTCTATTGGTTCCGGCCTTTAAGTCGCTAAACCCTGTGCGGCCTTTAGGTGCTCTTGAAATTTAATTACCAGAGGTAGCCCACCCAATGCCCATACGAATAGATACACAACGCGGAAATGTTGCCTGTTTCCTGGGCTCGCTTCCGGCTGGCATCAGTTGAGCTACCTAACTGACCACCACCACCACTGATAAGCACTGAATAGCCTTAGGACCACGGAAAAAAGCTATGTGTTGCGTTTGGAGCAGGTAGTAGAATCTCCTAGTTATAAAGACGTGACAGACGTGTCAAAGTGGTTTATTATAAGATCTTTTTCATTAAAACATTTTGAGTTTGAGCTTTAGATGGCTCAACTGGTTCTTATTGTTATTTATAAATGTAGATACTATTTACATACTTAATAAAGTTTAGTCTTTCATCTTTTTCTAAAAGATATTCATCATTATCATCATTTCAGCCCATTTCCACCCACTGCTAGGTATAGGCCTACTCTTTATCACGCCACTCTCTCCGATCCCTTGCGAGTATCATCCACTGATTCCCGACTACAAAAAATATGTACCTACCTAACTGTAAATAAATGTATATCCTCAGAAACATACCAAGCTTGATGCTCATTTTCCTAACTTCAACCAGCATCTTTTTCGAAAACGATATTACCACACGGAATTTCCCCAGTCCCATTCGGGGTTCCGTAGCGATAGCGGAACGTGTCGGTCGATACAAGGGTCCCGCAGGCAAATTCACACCCCAATTAGAGCGATCGAACGTCCCGAGGGACGTCGGATATTGTGTAACTGGAGCTGCTGCGAAATTGGTAAAATCCAAGTCCATTGAACTTAGAGTTTGAGTGCCTAAATATGGCAGGAGTTTACGGTTGTTATTGTAAACCTGCTTACCTAAGTTTCAGGTAAGTAATTTGTATTTCAATTTCCAATTATTGAAATTATAAAATAAAGCAACTCGCAAAAATATGGCCGATTTTGATACTTACCGTACCGTTCCGACTTCCCGAGTTATGTTTAGATTCATTTGAAGAATCTTCATCTGACTGAGTATGGTCTTCTCGTGGTGGCCTCCCTCCCACACTGAGAGTGAAATGTCTCTATTTAAATAGAAGTAGTACCTAAGTCCGATTTTAAGCTATTTCTACATTACAAATTCACACGGTTCTTGTGGCACTAGGTTTTATGACACTCCTGGGAATGGCCGAATCAGGCACTCACGAAATAATATATTATTAACAACCTAGCTGGGTTTACCTTCAAATCGGCCCCGTGGGTGTTGCGCGCTCGGCTCCCTTGTTGTTTGTTTCCATTTCATGGGCCCTTCGATTGAGTTCTGTGTGCTCCTGTTGGCATTTGCCTGTCTGGTCCTGTTTGTTACAATTGACGGTAAATTCAATCAATTTAGGAAGAGCTGAACAAGGAGTAGTGACGGTACCGCTAGTCCCTCTTTTTCATCCGAAATTCTCCGGATTAATCGATTCAGTAGGTAAGGTAAGTCCCTTGCTCATAATGTAAATTAAGAAATTATTTAAGGTGCCTCTATGGGTGAAACTAGCGCCACCGCCGATTTTATTTTATTATTACGTTGAACAAAGGAATTTTAAAAAACTGAATGTACAGTTTGTGAAACCAGCTGTGATGTCACATGTCACTGCAGATTTACACTGCTAACTTATAACACTCCATTTTTCGTCAGGGGTTGGATTAATACAGATCGGAGCATGGTAGATTAATTTCTTCAGATCTTCAGGTAGCTACTCAAAATCTTTTGAACCCTTCTAAGGATGCTGATTATATGTGAAGTGGAAAATTCAATGCTTGTTAGAGGTCAAAGTGCACATTTAAAAATATCGAACAAAAATGTCTTCATTATGATTATAGGTCAGTAAGCGCAATTATAACTTGCGAGCTGAACGCATCGACAGCACGTGAAACATAGATAGTTTAGTGATATTTCCGACTTTTTTTTTTCTTTAACCTATATCGTCTCACTGCTGGGCAAAGGTCTCCCCCATATCCCTCCAACCATCTCTGTCCTTCGAGATTTCCCACCAACCTCTCTCGAAGGTGTCGAGATCGTCCCTCCAACGCTTCCTTGGCCGACCACGACCTCGCATCCCGACGGGCTGCCAATTGGTAACGGCATTTCCGACTATGCGACACGCTAATCGCAAAACTATGCTTACTCCGGCTAACTTAAATTGCGCTTACTGGGGGGTCTATCATCAGTTTACCGTAGTATTGAATACTATCCTCGATAACGAGTCAAGTATTACAAATGTATTAGAATCGAGTGCAGCGCCGCTCCCGGTAACTTGCATGAAAGAAAGAAAAATCATTTATTGTTGTAGAACCTCAAGGATCACTTAAGTTTCGTTTTACATGCTAGGTGATTCTAATGCCTGTTGAATGAATGTGAGTTGTGATGAATAATTCCATACATTTGAAATACTTGACCCGGTCGGTAGTGAGGATACGGGAAAACCAAAGACGATTAATATCTAGAAGACAGGCAAAGGCCATACACAAAATCGTAACCCGATCCCGCAGTACCAGATAGCCTGAAAACTTTAAAACATCAATTTTATCCAAGAAATTTCAATACTTAGTAGTAGGTAGCAACAATATTCAATATTTAAACATTTTTAACTAGAAAGTAATTGAAATTTCTTGGATAAAATTGATGTTTTAGAGTTTTCAGGCTATTTTTTAGGGTTACGATTTTGTGTATGGCCTTTGTCTGTCTTCTAGATATTAATCGTCTTTGGGGAAAACTGATGATACGCCCCCTGCACTTTAGTATGTTATGCTTTTTTAAGAAAAAGCGGTAAGTAGGTAGGTACTAAGTTTGTCGGGCTAGCTAGTATACATAAATTAATACTTACTATTTTCTTCATCCATTTCGAGTATCTAACCTATACCTCTATTTCTGGTGAAGGTGATAATCTTAACGATCAAAGTCCGCAACACCATAATATAACCGCACAAATTCCGGGACAGCTGGCCCGGGATATTGATAACTAGATAACTCCGTCCCGGGCCCCGGGATTCGAGATCCTGGGATTATCCGCTCCGTACGTGAGATGTTGGCGGGACGTTTTTATTGTTTTTATTTAATTTTTAGTTCGTCTGAGACGTTTCACTTGGAGATTTTTTTAGTTGTTTGAGGTTCGTTTAGAATATAATTAATGATGAATTTTTTGTTCATAAAATACACAATTCCTTTGTTTGGTGTGTCGCGTTGGAACGGGCAGTAGCTTGTACTACTTACCCACAGGTACCTACTTTAATTCAGACTATGTAGGTAGGTACCTACTGTTTGAATACCAGTAGGTACTATACTATCTTGAGTTGTGTGATAAAAACTGACCTAAATAACTGAATTATGATCAATTGATCACGCACGACTGTAGGTATTCTCATTCATCCAATAATAGGCAATGCCTAGTGTGCAAACAGTGTTAGAAATACTTCGATGTAAGCAAAATGTAGGTAAAGACGCTTAAGTAGCTATAAATTCATTTTTTCATTTTCATCCCAAGGCACAGAATACAGAGTGCAATGAAAGAAAGAAAGAAAGAAAAATCATTTATTCTTGTAGGACCTCAAGGATCACTTAAGTTTCGTTTTACATGCTAGGTGATTCTAATGCCTGTTCCAACGCGACTCCCTACACCAGGGAAAGAATCAGGCAAGAACCTGGTGGTGTGGGCCTAGCTTTTTTTTAAAAGCGATCCCTTAACAATCTAATTAAAATAATCTAAATAGTCAAGCTTCAGTGGGAGGGAAGCCAGTCAATGCCTAAAGTTCGGTATAATTGGTTCTTTATACATAGAATTAATTATTATTATAAATTCTTAAAGTTAACCTACCCATGATGAAACTTCCGAAATAGATGGCACCTTGTTATAAATAGCAGTTCTTAACGAACTTCAGTAAGTTCGTATCAGTAAGTCCGTCAGCGAACTTACAACAGCCCCCGAAGACTAATCACCGACATCCTTCATTCGCCGTCTGTCCCGATTCGCTACGGCCGCGCCCGATTTAGAAAGAAAGCAGGGCGCGTAGACAAGTGACAAATGTTTCGTATCTATTCTCTTTCTATCATCCATCGCTACACCTTTGATTTGACATTTCTGTTTTCGTCATCGAATGTCAATTTCTATACATTTTTTTTTAGTTTCTAATCGAAAGCGATTGTCGAAATGTAACATGGCTAGGGCAGCAGGTCTTTCAACATATTTAGCGATATTGTTATACCCAGCTGCGCTCCGCGGTGTTACCCGCGTTGAATAGTTCCCGTTCCAGTGGGAATATCAGGATCAAAAGTATTTTTTTTTTATTCAGGGTATAAGTAATCCTGGTACCAAATTTCATTCAAATCCGTCCAGCTGTTTGAGCGTGAAAGAGTAACAAACACAATATAATACTTACACACACACAAACTTTCAACTTTAAACTAGGCTACTTTTGATCCCGGAATGTATTCGCACCGCAGGTAACCGTGGGACGGGTAATACTGCGTGGCGCAGCTAGTAATTAATAATGCAGTTAACATTACTTTTTTTAATGGCAATTGACCAATACTAACCTATACATGCGCAGAGACTCATCGATCGAAAAAGCCTGTTTTCCGTGTAAATCGGCCACAGATTATACAGCGACTACGGGTGGTTCGCGGCCGCACCTAATCCACTTTTAATTTTGATTAATGCCCATGCTCCCCTGGTACGCGCGATCCTAATACCGAATTAGCTGCGACGTGAGACGTGTTTTGTATTTTTTGTCTCTCTTTTGCCTTATAATTTCCTCCTGTGGCTTCATTTCGTAGACTTTGTGTCTTGCTACTCTGGTTGATCATAATTAATTTTAAATATGATTGAATGAAACTTTAACTGTAGTTTTTTTTGCAGGTATGTGAATGAACTATCGCATCTCTACGTTTCCTTCCACATTGAAATGGGTAAGATTTTACAACACGTTACACTATAAATGAGTAAGTTCCATTTAACTAGGTGTAAGTTCCCAACACTAAGTAAAATACCTATCATAAACCTAAACTACTGTGCAAAGTGTTACCAGAACAAATTGTATGCGTTGTTTACCTAGTTCAGTAAGTAAAAATTGTACGAATTTAATTTAGACACTATTTTCTAACTGCATAGGAAAGTACCTACGCATTTCCACTTCACTTCTAATCTAACACAAATGTATCTACTATTCCGTGTGTACCAAGACAACAGCAAACCCCTAATCTCCCGTTGCGCAATCTACCAGGCGGACATAAGCGGCGAGGTAGCGACGGCTGGCATCCGGCCCGCTTCCCGCGGAAATAGGGCCCGTTCCGGACGGGGGAGTAATGGCACGAGCTGTAATGTCACCACGTCGCATGTCGTCCTGGTACCTGCTTGTTGGAGATTAGAAAGTTTTTGGCCAGTATTCGGTTTTGGCGACCGTTTTTTGTGATGAATTCATTACACAAGCTTTATAATAATAGGTAGGTACAGTCAGCGTCAATTTGATAATGTGCGTCTAGAGTAGTCAAAATGATCTGAAAAACATAAAAGCAATTTGATATAAACAGTTGGAATCATCATTATTGTTACTTACTTTAAGACAATCATTACTTCCCTTCGAATAACATTACAGAACTTAAATCTAAAGCGTTAGGTATTCTACTGAGATCAAACAAAATTATAACAACAAAAAAACAACAATGTTGTTTACAATTAATTTATGTTCCATGTAATTATACTACCTTATGTATGTATGCCTATAAGTACCACAGAATATAATAAAGGTATTATGTATGGTATCCTACTAATCCTACTATCCTACTAATATTATAAAGGTGAAAGTTTGTGTGTGTGTAGTATGTAAGTGTGTTTGTTACTCTTTCACGCAAAAACTACTGAACGGATTTGGCTGAAACTTGGAATATACATAATTTATGACCGGGAATAACACATAGGCTACTTTTGA
Organism: Xanthorhoe designata; assembly: GCA_963582015.1. NCBI lineage: Eukaryota > Metazoa > Arthropoda > Insecta > Lepidoptera > Geometridae > Xanthorhoe > Xanthorhoe designata. The sequence goes on from OY757053.1 coordinate 5,363,591, forward strand.
ATCCGGTATTCCCACGGGAACGGAAACTACCGCGGGTAACACCGCGCGCGAGGCGCAGCTAGTAGTATATAGAACACAGAAGCTCGTCTCGGAACGAACAAGTACCTCCTACAACTCCTACTATATTCGAGTATCGCAGGATAGAGCGGGCCGCGCCAAGCGCTGACGGCCTGCGAACTTTACGATGCGAACGGTCTTGATAATTTATTTTATTTAGCCTGTCAATATTATTTAACACATTTTTGTATTTCTCATCGATATTTTTGATAGAATAATAAAAATTTTGCACCTGTTTCACAACCACTATTTTATGAAACAGAAAGCTCGTATGGCGCAACGTACAAGTAGGTACATATCTACCTCCCTACCTACCACATTATGAGTAGGGTAAAGCGAGAGAGCGGGCCAAGCGCTGACGGGCTGTGAACTTTACGGTGCGAACGGTCTTGATACTTACGACAAGAGTGTTTAAAATATTTGATACATGCCCATTTTGCAGAAATTACCATCGAAAGATCCAAAATACCTAAACGGTCTGAAATAATTAGATGTCTACCATACATTGTAAATACAGTCGTGACGTAACGTAATCACACCATTTTCATTTATTGCAGCCGAAAGGCAATGCAAACAAGTATGATTTTCCCACTTTATTTTGAGTTACTGTTATTTATATAAACAAGAGATTTGGATACAAAGTACAAACCGATACAAGAGATTTTGTTAATCAACCATTAGTGCCAATTTTGTTAAATAACTAACAAAAGTTTTTCAAATCAAAAATCAACGTTCTTGTTTTACGAACGAGTTTTTTTTTATATTTTTTATTTTTTGATAATTATTTCACACAGGTTGATAATTGTAGTATTTCTGCCTGAGTATTTTATGTTGGTAATGGTGGCTATTCGGGATGTCGCTAAAGCTAAACTTAACTAATTTGACAGCACTAAAATTGATGCCATCCTTTTTATTTCATTATTTATGAAAGGGACGGCAACGACGACAACGGCCGTCCCTATTATATTTTAGTTTTTTAGTTTAGGCGACATCCCGAAAAGCCACCATTCTACTACTTCGTAACCCTGAGCACTCTCAATGTTTACAAGCAAAACATCAACAAAAAAATAGTGTAAGTAAATAAAACATAACTTTTCTTGCTATAGAATTAAGTCTGATCAGAATAGCCTAATAAACATCACCTTAGTCGCAGAACAAAGCATTATTTCCAATGTTCAAGTAAATAAAACATAATTCTCCTCGCTGTCGAGTTAAGTAACAGCAGACTGGGTGTGTGCCGATGCCGAGTGCCGCCATAGATATAGATATAGGTAGGTATAGAAGCGCCGCCCGGGCGCGCCTCGCGCCTGTCGAGAGTCGCTGACGGGCTGTATAGTGCACGCGATGTCTTGATACTTGAGGTATTTTTTAACTTTTTTGCACGTATTTTATTAGAATGAGCTGCTCAAACGGCTGCGTGCTAGACATAATATTTATGTTTGGTGTAAGATCGCTCAGGATAATTTATATTTTAGTCTAGGTGTGTTGTGTGTGTGCCGAGTGCTCCCATGGTATATAGGTAGGTCCGCCCGGGCCTCGCGCCTGTCGCGTGTCGTTGACGTTGACGATACTTAAAGAATTTATATAAACAATAATAAAAAGTGCATCTATATGGAAGTGCTTGACAAATAGGGTGTGCTTAAGATTGCACAGAATTAATTTAAAAATATTGAGTTTAAATTGTGTGTGTGCTGCTGACTGCTGATACAATCCTAACCATAGATATAGATAACATAAATGTGCCCTTAAAGATATAGTTATACCTACAAACACTGAGCGTGTGCCGCCTTGATATAAATATAGGTGGAAGGTATAAGCGCTCCCGGGCCGCACCTCGCGCCTGTCGAGAGTCGCCTGTCGGGCTGTGGTGCACGCGACGACTTGATACTTGATATATTTAGTAACCATTTCTTTGTACAGGTATTTTTCAGGCATGTAGTTTAATGAGTTTTGAAAGTGCTAGCAAACAATGGTAGGTTCATTCATCAGCGATAGCGGAGCATTTGCTTGAATTAGGATCAAACCACTGGATAGAATTGCACAAACCGTTAATCCTGTCCAATGATCGCCATTATTATAGCCGAATTGTGCGTGAAGCGGTTGAAATTAAGAAGCATAGGAATTTTAACCGGGACAGTGGTTACAAATTGTCATCAACGTGGGATCCAGTCATCAAATTGTGTACGCATCGTAAAAAATCGTCTAACACATCGCCGGACACTGTCAGTGTGGTGTGTCGCAACCCTAGTTTTAGTTTGTGTTGACTGATTGAGGGTAGTCTTAAACCTCGTCAGTTGAAGATGCGAGCGGATGCCGGCCGTCAGTCTACTCGTGACCACGGTGATTGTAATGTCATCGAAACGTCGAGGTAAATAAATAATATTGATTTCAATACGCGATTAAGTCCCGTTAATATTTTTAAATATTTCTTAATTCTTATCTCTATATCTTCTTTCACTCCACACCGTTCTTTCATCACACTATTTCTCTATCTTTTAGTCTTATAATAATACTTACCTTGTTAAATATTAGTCACCTACTATCAAAATCCGACTGATTCTAATATTTCTACATGCACAGAAGCCTATTATATCAAGCATCATAAATCCACTATTGTGAGCGGATCCGCGTGATGTCCCTTATCGCCAGCCTTGCGAGCTCGTAATGTGTTGCTATAGAAACCTATTCATTAAGAAGATATTTCGATATTACTACGGTAGTTATTCCTTCACGTTATTATGCCAAGACAGGTGGAGTGATTACCGAATGGTGTAACCTGAAGAACTAAACAGCAGGTTGTATTGTACTAATACGGCTTAGACTGTTATAGGACGACCTCTGTGGCGCAGCGCAGTGCACACGTCACAACCATAATAAATATCCATGGCATGGCAGCAGTCACACAACCGCCTGCTCACTGATTGTGTACACTACACTTGTCTCGGATTGTATCCAAGTTGTATCAGAGCAAAAATCACAGTAAATCGCGAAAACAACTGTCAAATATGAGTCATTAAGTAAGTTGCTAACAAATTTACTTATGCAGCGTTAAATGAGTTTTTTCGCGATTTATTGTGCTTGGATACAATCCGAGACAGGTCTACACAATCCAGGGGCCTTATCCGTGGTACCCGCAACCTTCTGCGTTTCAGGCGGAATGTCACCCACTGAACAGCCACAGAGGTCGTCAAACATCAGGCTAAGTGCTCTGTCAGGTATTGACCCATGTTTGGCCATCAGTCGGTCTATTAATACCATTCGGGAAGATGGTTACTATAAATTCTTAAATATTAAGTAAGTAAGTACATGTTTATAAACAGAAGGCAGACCTAAATGAAGCTCCTTAGCGGCATTCACATCCACGGTCCTTTGTCCGTATGTAATTTCCATAATATCAGGGTAGACGATTTAATACTGTAAAATATTCAGCAAACAAAAAAGGGTCTACTTATTACGAGCCATACAAGAGCCGCGACGCCAAGAAATAGGGCTGTAATGCTTTTAAATAATCGCAAATAATGTAAAAAGACGGACAAATTCAACATTTTTAAGTTATGTTTCCAGGCTGCACCAACAATTTTAAATTATAAAGGGTAGGTATTTTGGTAAAACACCTACCTATACAGTATCGCGTCCACTGTCCATGACGGGCTAGTTGTGATTGGTCAGCCGCGGTCTTTTCCTTCGATGACGACCGCGCCGGCGCGGGCGCCGCGCCGTGAATGAGTTATACGCAATTGTAAGCGAGTCTAGCGACAGTAGAAGCTTCGCTAAAGGGACCTTGATTCCACAACGTAGGCAAAAAATTACAGTTTCAATAGATTACCTGTGGTTTTGCTTTTATTTGAGCTAAACTACTACTTATTTACCTACACGACTGTACAAAATACAATAAGAACCAGTTGCTCAACTGGAGTGGAGACCAAAAAATTGTTGTAATGTAAACGATCTATAGCTAGCTGGACTGATCCAATCCTCTGTCAGACGGAGGCGTGCCCAAAAATAACATTACAGAATTCCAGATCGTTTTAAAAAGCCGGATAGAATAAGCACCACTAACTTACAAGGGGCCGAGGGCGAGAAAATTACCGACCGCTCGCTTCAAAGCGATGCGATGAGCATAAGGCGATATTTATCTGTCTCTTGGCCTCGTCGGCACCTATCAACTGAAGTGTCATCTACAGAACCAGTGCTACTCTAACTCAAAGGCATACAGCTCAGTTTCGCCTGGCAGTAGATCCTCGCGTGACGCAACGTGGTGGTTCCTATATATTTTATATATGGGGTCGTATCGTTTGCCACTGTATTAAAGTCGGCTGCATTGCATGATGGGTTTCAAACATAAACAGACTTTAGACTGGAATGATTCTTAGCATATAGCCAAGTGACATACGCTTCGTATCTATTTTCTTTCTACCATC